>OZ007561.1:26399559-29270909 GCA_963931875.1 Pollenia griseotomentosa
TTATTTTTTTCCCTAAACTGATCCCGCGAAGCTCTACGCTTATCTGCAGGAGATAGACTAGAGTCTCTGGCGGGAATCGAACCCGCAACCCCGTGGCAATTAACTAAGTAAAACATTTTTCAATCAGAAATCGCTAAAATTTTGAAAGTTCCAATATTTTGGCTTAAATAAAAATGAAAATATTCGTAAAAAAAATGCAATAGTGAATAGTTGTTTCTTAAAAATCTATTGGGGGATTCACAAGGTGTGCTATCAAGTCATTTCGTCAAAATTTCTTAAATAATATTTTACAATTGAAGCACAGCCGCGAATAACTTTTTAAGTTACAAAATAATTATTTTTCAGCAGAGCAAAAAACGTTTTAACAGGCAAGATTATTAATTTTTTATTTTTTTTCTTTATACTATTAAAAAAAATGATAATAACAACTTTTATGCAAAATATTAACAGCCTTATTTATAAAAAATAAAACATGTTAATAAAGGGTTTATTAAACGGATTTTGTATGAAAATCCATTTTATTAACCGGTTTTATTTTTTATAAATTAGGCCGTAAGAAATTTAAAATTTAAATTACATGCAAATCGCAATGTCATTTAAAACGTTATTCCACGTTTCAAAACCATTTACTTTGTATCATTTTGTTAGTAACTTACGACGTTCTTCCACTAGTTGACTCTTTGTATGTAATTTTTAAGGCGTAAAGGTGCATAATTTTGGGTGATTTAAGGTTTAAACAGTGTAAGAGAGTAATGTTAACGGTTATCTGTAAAAAACAGTTTGTGCAAAAAGTGGCTTTTACAACGTTATTCGCGGCTGTGGTTCAATTTTTTAAAATGAATTGTTGTGCTTTAAACAAAATAAAAAATTTTAATGCTTGTTCATTGATTCGTCATAACTGTACAGTAGAAATCTAAATTATAAGCGGTAGCCCACAGCAGTCATATATATTTCTTGTAATTATTTAAAAACATATGACTTTATGACTACGTTGTGAATCTTCCATATATTTTATAAAAATCTTTGGGTTATACACTGTCCAACAAATTTCGATTTTTTTATTGGAACAATAAACTTATAGTCCAGTTGGTCTGAGTTTTTTTTACAGTGGGCCAAACTTTTAATTTTTAAAAACATTTCAGGTTTATAACAGGTTTATCAAACGAATTTATAAAAGGTTTTTCAAACGAATTTTTTATGAAAATTAGTTCAATAAACATTTTATAAATCAAAAAAACATTTTTGTGAATATGGGGGTACAAAAAAAAAAATTTGTAAGTCAATGTTAGAGAATTTTAATTGTCAGAGAAATGACGTAAAATTTTCTGAGGATCGAAAATGATGTTGAACAGTGTAGTTACTTTAATTTTATTAAAATTATCTATTATCTATTATATTATTTTAGCTTCAAATAATGATTTCAAAATCTACCACTGCCGATCTACTTAAAATGTACTACAAATTAGAGGAATTTTTCACCCAACAATTTAAATCATCTAAACGGGTATTCTCTAGTTTAGAGCCCCGCTTACATGAACGTAATGCCAGCATGAAACGTAGACAGCGTAGAGAACATAAAAAGTCAATAAATGGTTCATCAGAAGCTCATGGGGTGGATGTAAGTAATACGGATGCACGGCATCATAGACATTGGCAAAAACCGTTAGAGATGGTAGCTGGCTTAGTAGTGCCCACTCTGGTAACACGATTACCACGTAATGGCAATGTTCTGGGTGGATCTGTGGAATTACATGGCAATAATATTTCTTTGGCTTGTTTCCATGGCATCAATTTTAAGTCTAAGTCTTGGGCTTTGTTTAGTTTGAAATCTCCCTTCATTAACTTTACCACGGAGGCTCATCAGGATTCGAATAACAGAGAAGTGTTTGTAACACAAACGTTAACTTCATGCTTGGGTCAGACTACGGAAGTGCAACAGCAAAATCATTCTATGGCCATTGTTAGTAGAATAACAAGGAATATTGTATTTCCACCTCAGTTTAAGACTTTGAATGAGTGGTTCCATTATGCCTTTGCTAATAGTGAAATTGATGGTGAGTTTTTTTTTAGTTTTGTTAGGGAAAGTGAGTTTTAATTTTTTTTGTATTCTTCATTTTAGCTGTTGATCGTTTTCCAATTTTGGAATGTGATCGGGAAATTGCTTCAAATTCTATCGAGCGGGCACGTGGGGCAAGTTCTAGTAGTTCTAGCAAATCTCAAGATCGTGAAGTGATATTTGCCTTACCAAGCCTGCATTTACATTTTAAAACAGAGCATAAACAAGGTCCGACAACACCCCAACAGACAGGTAATATAAGTTGTAAAAATTGTAAAATCTACAGAATCTTAATTAAATAAAAATATTTTTATATGGTAAAAGCAGAAACTAAACCGGAAGTCATATGCAGTTTCACTACGGAATTTGATGATCACATTTTTGTAACCGTAGACGCGGATGCTTTCTTTTTCTTGCATGACCTAATAACATCATATGTCAAAGAAAAAGAGAAGGTGGTAAGTTTTTTAAACCGATTTTTCATGAAATTATTTTAAAATATAATTTTCTTGAAACTTCTTTAGGTGGGAGTCCAATCAGCTCGAGCAGCATCTCCTAACTTATCACAAAATATTAGACATCAGCTGAAACCCTATGTGACCGAAGATATGATGAAAGAACAGCAGCAGCAGAAGAAGCAGCAGCAACAGCAATCATCAACCACTTCCTCAGCTTCAAATACTCTCTCATCTAAACATGCAAGTTCTCAAAATTTGGATGTTAATCAACAAACACCCATGACATCATCACCGCATTTAACACACAGCAATCATAATCTAAACAACGATACCAAAGACTTTTCCGCGAAAGCTTTATCTAACATCAATATAAATTCACAAAATAGCAGTAATACAAACATCACAGCTTCGAATGCAACTAACACTAATGACAACAAGCCTTCCACTTCTTCAAATGTGCAAAGTACCGCCACTACGTCAACTTCTACTGCCGCAGATGAAGATAATGATTTAGAATCATTCTTTAGAGATTGGAGACATTTTGATTGTCAAACTTGGCATTTAGAGCCCACAGTGAGAATTTTGTACTGGGCTGGCAAATCCATAGAACCCTATGGCATTGATTATATCCTTAATAAGTTAGGCTTTAGTCATGCACGCACCACCATACCGAAATGGTTGCAAAGAGGTTTTATGGATCCCTTGGATAAGGTTCAGGCATTGTTGATGTTGCAATTACTTACCATTATACGGGAGAATAAACAAGAGCCTGCAGTAAAAAATAATAAAAATTCGAATTAATAAAAAAATAAAAGTATATAAAGCTTCAAGTAGTTTCAATAAAATACATCAAAAATGTAGTGGCAATTATTTAAACAACATTTACTATATTAAAACAAAAAACAAATAATATATATTAAACTTATGGCAATATAATTCTTAGTTTCTCTCTCTCTCTCTTTCTCTAGTTATTATGTATCTATTATGTTCTCTTAATGTCTGTAACTTACATCATTACTCTCATCCTAACCACCTCCACATTTCAATCATTAATACTCTATCTTTATCAGAGAGAAAAAAAATAATAAGAACAAAATAATTTAATAAAGCTAACTTTTCTACTTTGATATCATTTCAAAATACTCAAAGTATTAGTAAACAAATTTACAATATTTATAATGAAAATCTATACTAAATTTTAAAAATAATTAGTGAAATTTTTTACAAAAATTATAAAGTTTTTCTTTTTAATATGGCGTTTCATTTTTCATTTTTCGTTTTCCATTTTTTTTTGTTTAATTGTTATTATTCATTTAAGTGTTAGGAAAAAGTCTTTTATTTTAATTATATTTAATTTATATAAAATTATATTAATTTTAAAAATAAATATTCATATTCATATACATACATATTTAATTAATAAACATTATTATACAAATGATGATTATAATGGGAAATATTTAAAATAAATAAATGAATGAACAAACCAAAGTATAACATATGAAAGTATGTACTTTGGAACAAACATTAAAAAAAATTAAAAATTTTTTGAGTTTTATTTTTAAAATTTGAAAATTAGTTAAATTTAGGCCAGATTCAAAATTAAAGTTCTAGTTTTCAAATTTTGCCCCAAACACTATTACGTATTAATAATCCCTTATCTTATATCCCAGAAAAAACAGATAGTTATGCATTACATTACATTATGCATTACATTCTGCTGGTGTCTAATAATTGTCAATTTTTCTGTACATACTATATACTTCATTGCTATCCAAAGGATAGCTAAGGTAAAATGTAACAAGAAAATACAATATAATAGTCTGGTAGTGTATAAAAGTCATTCCTAAAAATTTAAGGAACAGAACTATTACAAAAAAGCTTTATAAAATACATAACTGAAATGTAACTCATAGAATAAATTCGAAAAATAAAAAATGTTGAATATAATATAAAGTAACCTACGAGAGGAGATAATTCCCAGTTTCTATTTTTATGAACTTTTAAAAACTAAAAATAACATTGCATAGAAAAAATTTATCGCCTCTTATTTCTGGATAAAAAAAATTAATTTGTTAAAGGAAATTTTATTCCTAAACATCTGTTTTCGAATGGGACAAATAATTCTTAAATTACGATGAGATGTATTATCATAACTGCCTTATTTCGGGCAAAAATTAGTCCAGCCCATAAAAAAACTAGACGTCATAGAAAAAAACAAACTTAAAACGGATTTAAGCTCAGCGCTTTAAAATCTTAATAATCCATATATTTTTACTAAAATGATTTTTGCTGCAGACCAGTGTTATTGATTTTTTTAATTAATGGTTAATGTGTTTGTCAAAAGAATTCAAATTTATGGAACAGAATAAAAAAAATTAAATTTTCTAATCAAAATTAACGTTAATTATTCATTTATGTATTTTAGATATTTATTTAGGTGTGTAGAGAACTAGATATGTTTTTTTTAGTACTCTCAGTCAAATAATAATATGTATGTGCCAAATTGCTTTTATCTGTGCCTTATCTTCTACTAATATGCACATTCTCTTTCGATTACTTTATCATTTGTTAAGTTTTTTTCTGCACCGCATTCGTAGTATCGTTATTTTTTATAAAATTTGTCGCAAATCCCGTAGAAAATATTTATATGTGCAAAATGAGTTATTAACCTACCGTTATAAACTAGCCATTCATAAAAATATTAGGAATGTGCGATTTTCGTGTAGAAGAAAAATTACCAGACAAAATACAAATGTTAAATAATATTAATTTGTTACACTGTGTCACAAATTTTCAACAAAGTCGAGACCAAATGAATCTGACACCTAATATTTATGTAAAATTGTCCGCTGAATTCGAATGTGAAGTCAGAATGGTCAAAAGTATTTTGTATTCCCAGAAAAAGCTTTGATAATATACTTGCATGTGCCCGTGCAAAAATCTGAACTGGCAAATTGGTTTTTTTTTGTTCTTTTCTTACGAAGACAATAGAATGAAGCAATTTGTTTTTTAATTTTGTTTTTTCTTTTTACCCACTTACAACTACAATTCGAGTCGGAAAAAGCCAACGAATTGTAGGGGAATGTAAGAAAAGATAAACTCACTGTTTATTGTTGGTGTTTTGTTTAAGTTTTGAAATTGTTACAAGTAAGACTTTGAGTGTTTATAATTCTTATTCGCTTTAAGGTTTTATTTGTATAATATTTTTAGCTTTTCTTAAATCGTTGGAAAAGCTTTCCTGACGATCTGGCTTAAGCAACCAGTGAAATGCGCATAGAAGCTAGCTTTCCCTTAACAATAAATTTCAGTGTATTTATCAAATATAAATAATTGGGAATTTAGCACGTCATAGAGAAATCTTATTAATAATAAATTTTGCGTTACCAGAAATAGCTTTGATAAAAGTAGAACAGTTGTCGAAATATTGGAAAATTACCGTCATTGGCAGTTTTTAAAAAGATGATGTAACTTTAATAAAAGTATCTTCGAAAATAAGCGACGGATTTTTTATTCCTTTATTTTTATTTAAAGATAATGAAATTACTAATACAACCGCAGGTCGTTGGTAATTGGTCAAGAATTGACTAAATTACATTAGACCAAAGTTCAAATTTCACAAAAATTTTAAATGATTTTTTGCAACTTTTCAACTTTTTTTTTTTTAAACAAACAATAAATTTTTTTAAAATTTTATCGGCCACGACGTTAGCTTATAACAAAAATGACAAAGTTACAGAAGATTATTGGAAATATCTTACTTTTAAATTTTTTACCAAATCAAAAAAAAAAAAAAAAACACATCAAATAAATACACAAAGCGAAATGTTTAGTAACAAAAAATATTAAAAAAAGCCTAAAACTGTTAAATTACTTTGTGAGTTAATTTACTTAATCTTCTGTAGCTTTATCATTTTTGCACCAATCAAGGTCTTGTTGGGCGCAAAATGTTCGTATTGAAATAAACTATTGCCCCATAAAACGTTACGTTAACGTTTGGTATAAAAAAATAGCTTGAAAAGAGCACAAAAATCCTTAAAATTTTCAATGATGTTTAAAATTTTGTTCCCTGTAACTCTGTCATTTCTTGCCCAATCTTCACTAGCAACTCATTGTTATTTTAGTCATTTTATTTTCTTTCATTAAAAAAAAGAAATACATAATCCGTTTAATATTTTTGAAGATATTTGCATTTAAGTGACATTATCTTTTTTAAAAACACAAATAACGGTAATTTTCGAAATATCTCGAAGACTGTTCTACTTTTGAGCATTCTGATTTCATATTCGGATTCAGCGTGCAATTTTGGTCAAGAAGCTGTCACATATTGTTATTAGTTTTTAGTGTTGATTAAAAATATTTGTAAAATTTAGTTCTTGAAAAAGGACATATCGAAGGTAGTCATTCAATTACTCTAAATGAAGCTAAAATTACAACCGAGCTAAGAGGCATTATTTACTAAAAAGTTAAAATCTTAAATGCAGTTTTTGAAAAATAGGATGTATGGTAGATGCACCGAATGAAACAAAATTTACAGCAAAACTAAAACTCATTATATTCGGAATTTTTAGTGCATTCTAATCATAACTTTTGATAAAATTAAGTTTAAAAAAAATGGATACATGAGAGGTAGGCATGTCCTTGCAGCGTATACAACAAAATTTACAACAACGCTAGCATTTAACATTTTACAAACAGATACTAGTTTTTGCCACATTCTGATATAATTTGTGGAAAAATATAAAATTTTTTAATTCGTTACATTAACTACATCACGGTACATTTGTGGCTTTCGATATATACTCCCCGTGCAGCCGTCATTCACAGTCAAATGCAGGATCAACTAAAATAAGTTACGTTTTGTGTCAATGACTTCTAAATTAAGCGTCGAATAGTGGCTAATTTTCTTAGATCTGATAAAAAGTGCCTGAGCTATAGTGAATCAAACCTTAGATTTTAGGAAACTTTTAAAGTTTTTCCCAAATTGTTATCGCATTGAAACATCTTTTGTACCGCAATTAGTAACGAGATTGTGAGTTTTATAATTGTAAAGCACAGTCCATTCGATTACAAAAAGTTCAGGCTATAATGAACCGAAATCGTATAAGAACTTAAAATTCTTTGATAAAAAAACAAAAATACTATCATAAAACTAAGATTTTATTTAGTAACCCCATCATACTTTCGCATTTTTGAAGAAATGTATGCACCGAACGAAACCAAATTTACAACAGAGCATTACTTTCGTGACAATTATTAAGTTCTAGTGCATTATATTCACAAATACAGCTAAAATTTAGTTTTTTTTTTTTAAGGATATATGGCAGGCAGGTAGGTTTCTCCTTGCGCCGAATACATCAATCATAAATTTTTATTTCAAGATGCACCGATTTTTTTCAAATTTAAATTTTTTCTTAGCTTAGGCGCAAAGTATCAGTATAAGCAATTTCATCTTTCTACGACAACAGCTTACTGGCAGTCGTACCAATGTGCGTACAATCGGAAAAATGGTGCAAAAATTTGAGGAAATTGGTTCTGTAGAAGATGTGAAAACACCAGTGCATGCTCGTACAGCTCGTACTGCAGAATATATTGCTGCTGTTCGCGATAGTGTGACTAAAGAGCCGTCCACCTCAATTCGTTGTCGTGCTCAATAATTGCACCTCTCACGCTCGTCGTTGATGGACATTATGCATAAAGACTTGCATTTACACGCTTACAAGGTGAAATTGACTCAAGAACTCAATGGTCAGAATGGTGGCAAGAAATGGCAACAGTGGATGATAAATTTTCGAAGAAAATCATCTTAAGGGACGAGGCACATTTTCACCTCAGTGGTTTCGTCAATATGCCGAATTGTCGCATTTGGGCTAGTGATAATCCAAGAGTGAGTGTCGAAAAACCAATGCACCAACAAAGAGTGACTGTGTGGTGCGGTTTATGGGCTGGCGGCATCATCGGGCCGTATTTTTTCCAAAATGAGGCCGGTCAGGCAGTTAATGTGAATTGTGTTCGCTATCGTTAGATAATAACGAACTTTTTATGGCCCGAATTTGAAGATATGGAGGTGGACGATATGTGGTTTTAACAGGACGGTGGCACTTGCCACACAGCTAACGAAACAATGGCTCTTTTGCGCGACAAATTCAATGGCCGTGTTATCTAACATGGTGGCGATGTCAATTGGGGAAGACTATGTGATTTGAAACCGTTGGACTTCTTTATGTGTGTGTCATAAATGGTTTTTTATTTTTTTGTATGGAAATCGATATTCAGTTTTCTCAGAAAATTGTGAATAAAATCAAAAGTTGTAAACATATTACAATGAAACAAACCTTATTTCATTCGAAATTATGTTAAGCTAAATGCTTTTAAAACGAAGCTGTGATTTTTGTCGCATTTTTATTTTTTATGAATTTTTTAAGAACAAAATATTAAATTTTTTGTTTTAAATCTTCCTATTTTTTCTTCAAAAATTCAACGATATCTCTGAAACTACTGAATATGGTCAAACGTTTTCAAGTTGTTCCAATATATGAAGTGAAAGTGCCTTAATTTTGGACATAACGGTAGAGCTGATAGAGAAAAATGGAGATTAGAAATCAGCGACCTCAAATTAGTAAAAATTTGTTCCCTTGTGTAATCCTCTAAAAACTTTTTGCTATATTTACAATTAACATCGTGCGTTTTTGTTGGACTACCCTTTATATAAATGTTAACTAAATTAAATTATAATTAGTCCTAGTTGAGAACTATTTTAGATTTTCTTTTATTTTTGGAGCCCTAATAATGTCTTCATGACTTTATAATTATTGTCACGTTTTAATATATTTTAATAGATAATAATATGTTAATATATTTGATTAAAGATTAATAAGTCTTTTATGGTAAACGAGTACATTTAAGCAAAAATTTGAAATTAAAATAATTTGTTACAATGAAATTAAAATAATTTGTAACTTATGCATACATACATACGTAGAAAATTACAACACGTATGTATGCATAAGTAATGCAATTACATGTAATTACTTACATTATTCTTACGCCTAAGTACACTGCAAACAAATAATATCAATCATACGTTACGACATACAATTACGAATTCTTTATAATGTTCATTCATATACATAATCATTGGCCCAGATTTTTTTTACTAAAAAAATGATTTTGAGAAGAAAATGAAAATAAAGTTAAATTTCTGATAACATGAACCTAATTCGTGTACAAGTAATTATCAAAAACTACTAACTATTTAGATGGCTGTTATTTAAGAAAAGCGAACTAAAAACTAATCAAAAAAGTCATTGTTGGAATTAAAAATTAGTATATTTTCTTTTTGTTTTGTTTGCCATTCCATAAAAATCTCTGAAGTGTAACTTTTAAGAAATCAGTGGAAAATTAACAAGTCGAAAAAAGGATACGAATAAAAAAAAATAAATAAAACTGAAAGAGAAACTAAAAGACTGTGAAAAATAGATGCAAAATAAAGAAACAAAAAGTATGTTTTTAAATAAAATAGCAACTAATATTTAGAACAAAAAGAACATTATAAAATATACAATTTTGTTTTGGTAGAAAAGTACTTGATTACTTACAAAATGTTATCTTGTTTTTCACTTCAAAAAATTCTTTATTTCCCTATTAACTTAATTTAGGGGGTTTTTTTATTTAATAGTTGGATAAGCTATTGCATTAAATTTAAGTTTTTTTTCGAAATCTGGGCCATGGACCGACTTGACTGACTGCTAATGTCTTTCAACTTTACACGCTATCGTAACTTATTCTTTATTACTCACTTGTAAATGAGTGAGTGTTTTTCACGCACGTGATTACGCGTAATAAAAAAATCATGCCCACCCACAAAATGCTTCCAGGTTTTTTTAATACGCTTTGTCCCATAATTCGCTGCTATACTACTATACTTATATGTACTTTATATTACTTTTATGTTAAATAACATATATTTTTTGTTATTCGTGCTTAATTCCCAGTTTTTATTCTCGATAAAAACACTTGAAATTAATTGTTGATGGGATTAGCTATTCCTATGCGCATTTCACTGGCGGCTTAGGCTAGATCATCAGGAAACTTCATCCATAAAGATTTTAGAAAAACTATTTATTTACAAAAGTTTATTTCTAAGATGACAATTGTAATGGGTGATTTTTTAAGGGCTATAGGAAAGTCTAAAAAAACACATAAAATTCAGTAAAATGCATAAAATCTTTATTTGAATCGATAGTACGGTCCATGTAAATTAATGTTTGAAGATTTTTTCATGCTAATGTTGACCGTGACTGCGCCTCAAATGGTCCATCCGCTTAGTCCAATTTTGGCATACTCTTTCCAACATTTCGGCCGGTATCTCATGAATAAATGCTTCAATGTTGTCTTCCAATGCGTCAATTAAAGCGGGCATGTGTGTATAGACATGCGCTTTAACATAGCCCCACAAAAAATAGTCTAAAAGCGTTAAATTGCACGATCTAGGCGGCCAATTGACCGGTCCCGAACGTGTAATAAAATGTTCACCGAACTCGCCTCTCAATAAGTCCATTGTTAAGCGTGCTGTGTGGCATGTGGCACCGTCTTGTTGAAACCACATGTCATGCAAGTCAAGCTCTTGCATTTTGGGCAAAAAAAAGTTGGATATCATCTCACGGTAGCGCTCACCATTCACAGTTACGTTACGATTCGCATCATCTTTGAAGAAGTACGGTCCAATGATGCCACCAGCCCATAAACCGCACCAAACTGTGACTTTTTCTAGATGCATTGGTATCTCTTGCAATGCTTCTGGCTGATCTTCACTCCAAAATCGACAATTCTGCTTATTAACGTACCCATTGAGCCAAAAATGAGCTTCGTCGCTGAACACAATTTTTCGATAAATTTTTTGATAATTTTTAATAACAAAATTCAATTATTTGCAAGTGTTGCGTGTTTGTAAGACGATCCATAGTTAAATTATAGACCAAACTGAAGATGTTTGACAGTGAAACAAAACACGAAACGTGCGTCAGCTGTTTAAACCAGTGTTTAAGATAATAGCTAAAAATTCACCCGATATAACGTAATTTAGAAACTGTCAAATAATGTTTGCTTTAGCCAAAGGTTTTGCAAAAGCAAACAACTCCTTAAGGAAACTAGTGGTTACGTGCAGGACGTCAAACATTTAATAGGTGTGAACATAGCTTTAGAATTGTTGAAAAATTTTAATTTTAACAAATAATAGGAATTTAATAAATTATTATTTGAGTTATTCTCCCAAATTTATTTTAAATGAGTTTAAATTTTTTGTTGGTTAAGCGTGTCTTTATGAATCAGTAGACTTCAACCATATTTTTTAAAAGTTGCAAACAAAAACTCTTAGCGAGGATTATTTATTTCAAATTATTTTGTTTCAGCATTATAGAAACGAATAGTAACATGAACATGCTTTTTGTATGAAATATCTGTCAATTCTACGACACTGTTTGATTCCTTCGACTTGAGCAAAACTAAAATAATCGGTTCAACCATATTATGGTTGGCTCCGAACATGTTATGGCTTATAATTACAAAAATATGTTTATCACTTACAATAGCATGTTTGTTTTTCTTAGAAAATTTTTTGATCTTAGAAAATTTGAATTAAAAACAAATTATTGCCATACTTAAACAAACAATGTTTAGAGGAAACCATAATATGGCTGTGGGTTCGCGATGGAGGATTTATTTAACCATATTATGATTGCCGGTGACAACAATATCGTTTAAAATAGTGTTGTTGGATGTGACCATATTGAAAAATGTTTTTTCTCTTGCCTTTAGAATGTTTGCCTGAAGTTGAAGACTCAATTCTGTTTGAACACTAAGTAAAATCTTTTAGTAAAGCAACAACAAAACAAAATATATTTCAAAACTTTAGTGCTTGTTTTAAAGGTAAAGTTTTATATGTTCATATCATGTTAAATTAATAATTAAATTTTAATAGAGCAATATTGAACTTCAAAAATAAAAGATTTGAAGTTTTTGCTCCTTTAAGCCTATTTCAAGGCGGTGTTTAAATTAGTCCCGCAACACTAAGCCTTTGCTCGCTCGGAGCACTCTTTACTAGTGTCACTAAATATTGGTTGGCTATAGGTAAAAGAAGCTCGTATTTTTCTTAATTCTTAATTCTTCAAAAACTCTTAGCGAGGATTATTTATTTCAAATTATTTTGTTTCAGCATTATAGAAACGAATAGTAACATGAACATGCTTTTTGTATGAAATATCTGTCAATTCTACGACACTGTTTGATTCCTTCGACTTGAGCAAAACTAAAATAATCGGTTCAACCATATTATGGTTGGCTCCGAACATGTTATGGCTTATAATTACAAAAATATGTTTATCACTTACAATAGCATGTTTGTTTTTCTTAGAAAATTTTTTGATCTTAGAAAATTTGAATTAAAAACAAATTATTGCCATACTTAAACAAACAATGTTTAGAGGAAACCATAATATGGCTGTGGGTTCGCGATGGAGGATTTATTTAACCATATTATGATTGCCGGTGACAACAATATCGTTTAAAATAGTGTTGTTGGATGTGACCATATTGAAAAATGTTTTTTCTCTTGCCTTTAGAATGTTTGCCTGAAGTTGAAGACTCAATTCTGTTTGAACACTAAGTAAAATCTTTTAGTAAAGCAACAACAAAACAAAATATATTTCAAAACTTTAGTGCTTGTTTTAAAGGTAAAGTTTTATATGTTCATATCATGTTAAATTAATAATTAAATTTTAATAGAGCAATATTGAACTTCAAAAATAAAAGATTTGAAGTTTTTGCTCCTTTAAGCCTATTTCAAGGCGGTGTTTAAATTAGTCCCGCAACACTAAGCCTTTGCTCGCTCGGAGCACTCTTTACTAGTGTCACTAAATATTGGTTGGCTATAGGTAAAAGAAGCTCGTATTTTTCTTAATTTTCTTTTTATCGTGTCAGTAACTATAAAAATTTTAAAATTTTTAGTAGTATCATCCAGATGCGAAGTATTTAATTTCATATTAAGTCATCAAAAAGTCACAATAATATAAGCTCTGTTTCTTTACTTTTTGGGTAACGTTCGTAAAAATGAGAGCAAGCATAAATTTCTCCCATCAAGAATCAAATTCATACAAAAGTACCAGGGCTGTCAGATATGGCAATTTCTCGCCTAACGTGGCGATTTTGAAACGTGTTTGGCGGTGGAATTTTCCATTTGGCAGCTGGCGACTTTTTGTGGTGATTTTTTTTACAACTGGCGAATTACTTGGCTATTTTTACTATTTATTTTATTTCAGCGATTTTCTTAACAGTTTGTCATTCTTTGTTATCATTACTTTTTTAAAAAAAAAATGGCAACTGTTTCACATGATTTTTGTTTTGTTTTCATTTTAATTGAATTTTATATTCAGTCATTATTTAATTCTAAAATTATGTAAGCAGGTCAAAACTCCAGTAATGAAATCTATGAGGCTAAAGTGTACGATCTTATAGACTTGTGTACTTATTTTTAGTTTTTTTTAACTAAATATATGATCTCCATTTTATGTTAAAAAAAAAAATAGCAGAAACTAAACAAAATTTTCTTACCGCGACTTTTTTGTATTCTTTCTCAGTTTCTGGCGATTTTTGACTGAAATATTATACTAGCTTTTTTTGTATGTAAAATTTAATTAAAAAAATTTAAAACTGAACAAAATTGATGTTTGGCGATTTCTGACATCCTTGACTCTGAAAAGAACGGGAACAGAAAACACAGTTTTAAGCACAAAATAAAAACTCAGTGTATTTACAGTCTTTACAATATAATAAACGTTTGCGCCCCCCTTTTAAAAATTGTATATTGTCTGTAGAAATAAACTACGTTTACCAAAAGTAAAACAAAACAAACATTTTTACAACAACTAACATTTTTTTTCATAATATTTCAATAGACCCCTTTCAGACTCGGCAAGTTAGTTGCGCAAGTTACTTGCCGACAACAACAAAGTCTGTACAAAATTTTTTTTTCTTTACCCCGACCTTATATAAAATTGTATATTGTCTGTAGAAATAAACTACGTTTACCAAAAGTAAAACAAAACAAACATTTTTACAACAACTAACATTTTTTTTCATAATATTTCAATAGACCCCTTTCAGACTCGGCAAGTTAGTTGCGCAAGTTACTTGCCGACAACAACAAAGTCTGTACAAAATTTTTTTTTCTTTACCCCGACCTTATTGCTAACGTCTACAAACCAAGAGTTGCGCAAGAGACTTGCGCAAGTAACTTGCCGAGTGTGAAAGGGGTCATATTAAGCTTTTTATTTAAGTACATTATTTTATTCCACAACACTTTTCCAGAATTTGGTTCATGTACTGTTTTTTCTTTGATTTTTTTGTTTTGTTTATGTGTTACAGCTGTTTGACAATTTTCACGAGGAAAAAGTCTGGGCTGTTTCGTGCAAGAAGAAGAAGAATTTTATTCTCTTAAACCCGCTCTCATTTACACAAATTTAAAGTACGGGAACGCTTTTCGTGCAAATTAGGATCCCGAGGGATCCCAATATCGAAGGGCGATAAATTCCAGACTGTATATTCGTATTCCTATTCAGCGAATATTGGCGCAGATACATATTCGTATTCGCAAAAATTTAAAATTTATATTCGTCACATCACTAATACATACATAATTCGAATTTTGAGAAAAATTTGTTATTTAAAATTAAAAAAAAGGCTCGAATTTCGACAATTTCTGTATTCTCAAATTTGGTATTTACAGTCTTTATTCAGTTATTATACCCTTCAACACAGGTGGAAAAGGGTATATATAAGTTTGTCATTCCGTTTGTAATTTCTACAATATTGATCTTGGACCCTATATAGTAAATATATTCTGGGTCCTTATGAGGAGAGAAGTTGATTTAACGATGTCCATCTGTCCGGCTTATGTTTGAAATGTGTTTTCTGAAGACTCCAAATGATAACGGCTAGGTTGTGTTACATTTATGTAACATTTAGTCCACCATTTCTTGCTAATAAAATTCAGCAAGTTCGGTCCACAAATCGCTGAAATATGACCAAAAAACCACGACTGCCTCTAATTTTTCCAAAAAAAGCCCTTGTGGTTGTTGTTGTTTTGTTGTTTTATTTTAATCCGTTTAATTTTATGCACACAAACCCATAAACATTTATGAATGCACATGATATGCCGCTCAAATAAAAAAACAAACTCGTAGACTTAATATATTTTAATTTAACGCTTCCTCAGTAAAAGCGTTGGTAGCCGAGTTGTGTAACTTGCCGCCTAAGACTCTGGAGATTTCAAGTTTGAGTGTTGGTTGCCCCAGTTTTAAAAAAAATTTTTTTTATTATACCCTTTACCACAGGTAATTTTTATTTAATTTTTTGATGTCCTAAATAACGATATTAAAATTACCTATAAAGCTTTTCGATATTTTCATTTTATTGGCAATGTTTTATTTTATTTCGGCAAGCATATACATACATACATAAAAAGTTGTATGTAATTTAATTAAATCCGTACGTACTGCAAACACATATGTATGTACATGTGTATGTATGAATGGGTAAAAGTTATTTATGTATGTAGGCATTGCTTTCGTAATGGTTTCTGTTGTGTTTTAGAAGCTGTTGCTGCGTTGATCTCTTCTTGCATTTTTCTTGGTTGTGGTTTTTTTGTGGTTTTTTATACCCTTCACCACAAGTGGTGGATTTTATTTTAATGAAACCCCAATTTTGTGATGTTTGTAAAAACACGCATGAACCAAAAAATTAGGGGGGTGGGATGGGGGTAAATGGCTCCTCATCGGGGTCAAAGTTAGGGGAAAACGATACAAAAGCCAAAAAAGGTTTACAACTGTCCCTGAGTCGCTCCTAGAGGGGTAAAATGTAAGACTGACTCCCACTTATATTCCCCCCCCCCCTACATTTTTTATTAACATACTAACCCCCTATCTGTGCTCCTTAAGGGGCCTCCCATACTTAATATTATTTTTTATAAAATTTCCCGCCAACGCCCTCACTAGCCCCAGATTGCCCCTAGAGGAGTCAAATATATGACGGACCCCCAATATTTTTGCTACCCGAGCATTTTATCAGAACTTACCTAGTCACCATCTTTAATCATTAGGGTCGTCCTCATACAAAAATTTCGAAAATGGAGGAGTAGCACAACATATGTTCGCATAACTCAACAACGCTTTAGCTTAATGATTAAAGATGGAGACTAGGTATGTTTTGAAAAAATGCTCGGGTAGCAAAAATATTGGGGGCCCGTCATTTATTTGACTCCTCTAGGGGCACTCTGGTGCTAGTTAGGGCGGTGGCGGGTAATTTTATTAAAAATAATATTTAGTATGGGAGCCCCTTAAGGAGAACAGATAGAGGGTTAGTATGTTAATAAAAAATGTAGGGGGGGGGGGAAATATTAGTGGGAGTCAGTCTTACATTTTACCCCTCTAGGAGCGACTCAGGGAAAGTTGTAAACCTTTTTTGGCTTTTGTATCGTTTTCCCCTAACTTTGACCCCGATGAGGAGCCATTTACCCCCATCCCACCCCCCTAATTTTTTGGATCATGCGTTTTTGTTGCAAACTTCACAAAATTGGGGGTTCTAGCGTATCGAAATTAAAAAGTCGTGCACTAATCCATACCTAATGTACATGATATGCCGCTCAAATAAAAAAACAAACTCGCAGACTCAATATATTTTAATTTAACGCTTCTTCAGTAAAAGCGTACGTAGCCGAGTTGTTTAACTTCTAGCCTGAGACTCATGAGGTTGCGAGTTCGAGTCTAAAAAATAAATTTTTTTTATTTTTATTAAATTTTTTTATGTTCTAAAAAACGATTTTAAGTTATAAAATTTTAAAACGAATTTTAAACAACAACTTGGGCAAAAGATTTTTTTTTTGATTTTGACATATTCTTCGGTATAACGGAATGAAAAGTTGGCGTGGCTCAATTAATATATATTTATATCTTAAGAACATTAATTATATAAATTTTTGCTCTTACCTCACCATGGTGAAGGGTATATAAGATTCGGCAAAGCCGAATATAGCACTCTTACTTGTTTATTTTAACTTAAAATAAATCTATTAAAACAAATTAAATACAATTTAAAAAATTTTCACACTGTTATATTAGAATAGGATGTGGTTGGAAAGTATTTTTGTTAATAATCGTTTTTCAAATAAATTTTCGGGAAAAAATCAAATATTTTAAACTTGTAATATAATCAAAAAATTTTACGCCCCTCGAAGAAGTAGAAAAATACTCTACGAAACGTTGGGAAAAACTGTAATAAAATTGATGTTTTATTTACATTGGAGGCACAACATAGAGTCATTTACTGACACTTTAACCTTTTCAACAAAGTTAAAGTAATATGAATAAAAATATTTCATATTCTATGAAAGAAGAAATGCTAAAAGCCTTCAACGCATTCCTGTTTCTTAAAAAAGATCTTGTTTTCAAAATGTAAGAAATTCATTTGTTTGTTTTTATATCCTCCACCACCCCTAGTGTTGTAATAGGGTATACTAAGTTTGTCAATCCGTGTGAAACTTTTTTAATATTAATCTAAGACCGCATAAAGTACATATCGTCACTTTAAATGCAAACGGACGTAACTAAAGGTGTTTTCTTTTCTACAAAAAAATGTGACATTTTATTTAAAAAAATGCAATTTGGTGTGTGTTTCTTAAAAATTAAGCTCCCGAAAAGGATGAGTTTTTTAGAATAAAACAAGCCACCCTTTTCAAGAGCAAAATTTTTAAAAAACAGACACCAATTTCCAATTTTTTAAAATAAAATGTCACCTTTTTTTGTAGAAAAGAAAACACCATAAATTTTATTTTTTTATAGGAGATGCAAAAACATTAAAAATCAATAAAATTAAATTGTTCTTAGAGCTTGAATTTCTTTAATAAAATTGCCACTTTTATCGCAGGGGCTAAAAATTTGCGTCAGCATGTAGTTTGAAAAAATGAACCACAATCAATTAAAAACTCTATTTGGAATTTTTGTTTAGTAACGCCCGTTTGCATTGAAGGTGACAATATACTCTTGGTCCTTACGTAATTCTAACCATGTTAAGTCATGTCCGTCTGTCTGTCTGTTTGTCTGTTTGTCTGTCTGTCTGTCTGTCTGTCAGTCCGTCTGTCTGTCTGTCTGTCTGTCTGTCTGTCTGTCTGTCTGTCTGTCTGTCTGTCTGTCTGTCTGTCTGTCTGTCTGTCTGTCTGTCCGTCTGTCTGTCCGTCTGTTTCGAAACAGTATACAATAACAGTATAAAATAACATTATTGATGTTAAATGCCTTCTAGTTCTCTTAAGCAGTTTGGGATTTAAATCTAGCACAATCATTGCAAAAATAGTTATGAACCCAAAAGTAAATTTGATATAAATTGGAGAGTGCACAGATTTGGTTTATATGACTGAAAACCATACTGCAAAATTAGTTAATGGTTGGTCCATAATTTATTCTAGGTCCCATTTAAAGCCTACCCTGGGAAAGGACTTAAGTATGCCTAAAACGGTAACAAATAACTCGTTGGTAGAAAAAATCTTATAAATCGTATAAATCTAAAATGAAAAAACTTATATTACTTATGTAACAAAATTGTTAAAATAGAGTATTGTACCAAACCTTTTGGTCGCTTTCTCAGTGATTTTATTTTTTACACCATGTGTTTTTGTTAGTTAAGTCCTAGTAAAGTAAAGCGTTTTTTACTTTTTTGTTTGCATGTTTTACTCGAAAAGACAAAAAGTCCCTTTTTAAATAGAAAAACTAAACCTAAACGTTTCTATTCTCCGCAAAAAATATCGTTGAATTTCAACTCATTTATTCATCCATATAAAATCATGTCTTTCTTTACAGACGTTTTTTTGTTTTCTTTCTTTTACTCTACACTTTCCCAACAACGTTTTTGTCGTCCTAGTCATTACCATTTCTTCTAAATATTTGTCCGTCCATTTAATGTCGTTTTATATTTTTTTTTCGGTTGATCTTTGTGTTAATTTTTTTTTCGCTTAATATTTATTTCTCGTAAGAAGGGTCTTTTGTAATTTCTTAATGCTTCGTAAGCATCTCATTTTCTTTTCATCAAGGTTGCGTTTTTAATTATTTTTTCTGCACTTCTTTTCATGATTCTTTTTTCTTCATGCCAAAAGATTATGCTGGAAAATGTGAAAAATATATAGATTTTCTTTAATTTTTTGTGAATTTTTAAATGGTGATTTAAAGGAGTGTTTTGTTCCAATTAATTTTATTTTAGTTCTAGTTCAGTTTATGTTCAGCTCTAGCTAAGTTCTATTTCAGGTCTTGTTTAGATCAAGTTCAGTTCTAGTTTAGTTCTAGTTCAGTTCTATTTCAATTCTAGTTCAGTTCTAGTCCAGTTCTAGTTCAGCTCTAGTTCAGTTGAGTTCTAGTTCAGTTCTAGTTCAGTTCTAGTTCAGTTCTAGTTCTAGTTCTAGTTCAGTTCTAGTTCAGTTCTAGTTCAGTTCTAGTTCAGTTCTAGTTCAGTTCTAGAGTTCAGTTCTAGTTCAGTTGCAGTTCAGTTTTAGTTCAGTTCTAGTTCAGTTCTAGTTCAGTTCTAGTTCAGTTCTAGTTCAGTTCTAGTTCAGTTCTAGTTCAGTTCTAGTTCAGTTCTAGTTCAGTTCTAGTTCAGTTCTAGTTCAGTTCTAGTTCAGTTCTAGTTCAGTTCTAGTTCAGTTCTAGTTCAGTTCTAGTTCAGTTCTAGTTCAGTTCTAGTTCAGTTCTAGTTCAGTTCTAGTTCAGTTCTAGTTCAGTTCTAGTTCAGTTCTAGTTCAGTTCTAGTTCAGTTCTAGTTCAGTTATAGTTCAGTTCTAGTTCAGTTCCAGTTCAATTCAAGCACAGTTTTGGTTAAGCCAAGTTTAGCTCTAGTTTACTCCACGTAGACAAAATTATGATTGAAGATAACCATTTTTTAAGAGAAACATACTGCTTATGTTTGTATGTTACCATATTATAATTAATATGACCATAAAATGGTTACAAATCAGCATAAAATGAAAAAAATTTGTTGATAATTTTAAGTTTTTGACTTCAAGAAGAATTCCTGACAAAAAGTATAAAAAACAGATGTAAGGAAGAACAGGTAAATCAATTAAAATTTGACTATTGACTGCCAGCCGTCGTCAATGGCGGTGAGTGTTAAACGGCAAAGATTTCTGAGGAGATAGTGTGGTTACTATCGAAATAGTCGGTCCCATGGTCAGTCAAGAATAAAAAATCATCAATACATTTTTATTCATTTCATGTCAAATTCCTTTCTTCATAAAAATTTTTATTAAAATTAAATTTGATTAACTTTTGCCTGATTAAAATATAAAAATTGGGATTAAAAACCATAAACAGTTCATTAAAATTACCAAAATACTTATTATAACTAAGCATAACTTGGTTAAAATTAACCTAAATATGTTTAAAATTATACGTTACTTGGTCATAGTTAACCACATTATGATTTAAAATAAACAAATATATGGTCAATATTTTCTAATTATGGTCAAAATTAACCATAATATGATCAAAATTTTGAATTTTAGACCAAAAGTAACTAAATTATATTAGTATTATAATTAACAAAAATAATATTTTAACCCTTTTATGGTTAATTACTTTAGTTATTTTTATACCCCCACCAAAATGGTGGAGAAGGTATTATGCGGTTATTCTGATGTTGTTTGTAACACCTTTAAATATTGGTCATAGGCTCACCTTTAAGTCTACCGACTTCCTTAATCGTTCTAACGATGTCCGTCCGTCCGGATTGCTGACTGTCCATGTAAACTTTGTGCGCAAAGTACTGATTGCAATTTCGGAAATAGTATGATGAAATTTGGTACTTACATAGTTTCTAATTGACACAAGAACCAAGCCTATTAAAAATGGGGTGAATCGGTCCATTATTTCCCATATCTTCCATACGGTTTCTATACGGAATACGGTCTTTGTGCCCAAAAACCATCTTATTATGTTGGTATTTAAACTAAAATTGATTCCAGCTTATTTTATTGCAATCCAAATCATCTTAACCAATTTCATTGCAATCGGTCCATATTTGAACATAGCCCCCATACAAATACTACGCCCAAAAAAAACTTTAAGGCCCGTTTTCACGACTTAACGACAGCTAAATGTAGGAAGTTATCGAACAGATAATGAGTTTTTAATTATCACAAGTTCTCTTTAACCTAAAAGTGAAGGATAAGCTAAAGAGAGGAACGTTCTACCTTTAACTTTTGTCGTAAGGTTTATATTTGAGATTGCCATATTATATTCACATATTTTTTATATATGGCAACTCCAATTATACGTATATTTTGTAAATGTAAAAAAAAGTACGTAGTTGCCAGTTCGTATTTTTATTTTGGCAAAAATAATCGGTATTTTCTTTAGTATTGCCACTTTTTTAAAAATGTTAAGTTTATTTTATACATAAGTTGTGAAAACGAAAAATAGTTAAAGGTAACTTTATTCCTCACTAGTGCTAAAGGTAGCGTTAACTATATCGAACTTTTAAGGTAAGTCGTGAAAACGGGCCTAAATGCAATATCTTCCTTATAAATTAACCACATTTCAACCATGTTTCTTCTCTGCGTGCTTTAGGTTAGTTCTAGCTCAGATCTATTCTAGTTTCGTTCTAGTTCAGTGCCCTTTCACTTCTAGTTCTAGATTTTAGTTAATAACACTTCTGCTTTTATTTTCTTCATCTAGTGTGATATTTGTTCAACCGGTTTTTATGCGAAACATCTTCAATTTCATGTTGATTTTTTTGTTGTCCTTTTGTCATGAAGATGATGAGATTTTTTTAATGCACGCATTGTAGAAGACTGACTATACAACAAATTGTTCAACTATATAACTTACAAAAAAATAAACGAAAATTTCTACTAAAGATATTAGAAAAATAGTAGAAAAAAGCAAACTAACACTAAGACTGAAAGACTATGAATATGTAATTTGCCATAAAAAAATAAAGCGAAGAAAAAATCAAAACCATAATGACTACAGCTCGAAAGGGTTCAACTATAAAAAGCAGCTCCAGTAGAGTGAGGCACCACAAAAAAAAAAAAAAATCAACCGCAACCTTTAACTGGCACAGCACAAGCCAACTCAAAGTTTATGGTGGGGATTATTAAGTAGTAGAAAGTAGAAAAAAACTGAATCCAAAATGAAAAAATTGTAAAAGAAAAGAATCAGTTTACTTTCAAAATTAGTCAAAAGAAAAAAGTTAATAGAGGTTAAAAACTAATTGTATGTTTTAGATTAAATGTTGATTTAATTTTTTAAAAAAAAAGTAAAATGAGAAAAAGAGAGAAGAACGAATGAGCATTTAAAAAGTTAAGTATGCAGATTTCTTACAAGATTAAAAGTTAATAAGATTTTATTTAATCTTTAGACAAAGTATTTAAATAAAACGGGGTTCAAAGATTATTTTATTGTAGTTATTTTTAATAGCTAATTATTTAAAACTAAAAGCTAAAGTTAATTGTTTTTAGTCAACTTGCAAGCACCGCTTAGTAAAAAAAACAAAATTCTTAAAACATCGATTAAAACTGTTTTTTAAAAATTGAAATGTCAAGCCGTATAGAGAGTTTTGCAGGAGTATTGAATATTTAACCAGAAATTGCTAGTAACTTACCGAGTTTTTAAACGATATTGCAAATAGCTTAAGCTGCCCACACACGAGAGATTACAACAACCCAAATTCAAACAATAACATACACGTAAATAACAACAGTTTGCACGCAAGCATTACATACATTATCAATAATCTTATAAACGACACAACTGTAATTTTTTTTTTTTTTTTTTTTCCTTTAACTAAAATATTTATTTTGATTTTAATACATTTAAAAAAAAGTTTTTTGCTATGTCTAGTAGTATAATTAGCATAGATGGGGGTAGTGCACTCATTTTGCAGTTTCAAGTCACACTTAGTGATAGTGCAAAAATATTGCAATCATTTTGTTGATGTTGAGTGATGAATTGAAAATTTGCAGCCTCACTAAACATGAGTGATAGTGATGTTAATAAATTTTGCACTCAAAAAAATAGTTTGATTTAAAAAAAGCAATCATCAGTTTATTGCAACTTTCTTTTTCTTCACTCATTTGAGTGCAACTTAAATTGTTGCACTAATTTTAAAATTAAAAACTTGTTTTTTATGATAAAAGCCCATAATTATACCGTTATTGACAACATTTCATTTTGTTTAATTTTTTTGCTTATGCATATCCTCAAAAGAAATCAAAAAGCATGCACATACAAAGTTACATTTTATTGAGACAATATTTGTGTGCAGCTTTTTTGATTGCAAGTCCAAATTTTGCACTATTTGAATTGAGTGCAGATTTTTGCATTCAATCTGCGCTTAGTGAAAGTGAAAAAATTTGCAGTATCACTAAATTTTTTTTAGTGGTAGTTAAAAAAATAACAATCATCACTAAAGCTGGTAAAAAAGAGTGCAAGCTAATTTTTTGCAGTTTTATTTAGTGATAGTGCACTGCTGATTTAAATCATTATTTAGTGCACTACCCCCAACTATGATAATTAGTTTATTTTGTCATATTTTTTATTTTTTTTTTTACTTTTTATTATTTTTTTATTATTATTTATTTAAAATATTTGGATTACAAAAAAATATTCATGATAGTCCCGCGAAGCTATGAGCTTGTCTGCAGGAGATAATGTATAATAATTCTTATAATCTATGTATTTTAAACATAAACAATTGACATTTTTTGAAAAATAAACATTTTACATTATTTTATGGTTTAACTAATTATTTGATATATTAATAACTTCATTGCAAATTTATTAAATGGTTTTTAATGAGTTTATTTCTTTTAAATTCATTTTTGATATTAACTATATTAATTGGTATTTTATTGAATACTGTTGGCAATATCACTGGGAGGGTACTTCTTCCATATTCATTGATGTATCTATCGACCTTGTAACGTCCGTGTGCACGTCTTCTAGTATTTTGGGCATGATCAATTGGCCGCAGAAATCTTGTGTCATTGTAGAATTCTTTTGTTAATGTGGTGTAGTATATGTTTTTTCACGTTTAAGAGATGAAGGGACTTAGCACCGTTGAATGTTTTATGGTTTGTTAGGTGCATTGCGGGTAGCGACGTGATAGGATTTGACATGTTGGTGTTGGTTATTTGCTGAACTACGTTATTATTTGCCTGGGGTTTTTTTTCCATAGTATTTTTAATATTTTGTCTTGGGTTTTTTGTAAGGTGCTGCTGTAATTTACATTTCCCCACGCTGCAATACCGGGTCTGATGTATGATTCAGCTAGTGCGTAGTAGGCTTGTAAAAGTACACTATAAGTAGCGCAGTTGCTCAAGTGATACAGCATGTACGAGGCTTTTCGAAGCTTTATTTGTAGTTGTTCTGTGTGTTTCTTCCATTTATAATTTTCATCCACGTATACTCCAAGATATTTCTGTGGTTTGCACGAATAATCGCATAAGTTATAAAACCAAACTTTTCAGGAGAGCAAAAACAATTATTTTTTTCAATTGCGGCTTCTGTATATGCTTTTTTAAACTTTTTTCTTTACTATCCTCTTAACAGTGACTTTCTACGTATTATACATAGTTTTCATGATCAAATTCTCACAGGATCACAATCTGTAAAAGGATTAAAAATGCATATGGGGGATTTCATGTCAAGTGACCCAATTTTGAAATCGATGTCTTCCGATTTGGATGAAATTTGCACCAAGGTTAGTCCTATTGGATAGTAGTTTAGACACAAATTTTCAACAAGATCGGTCTAAAAGTTTCTGAGTTAGTGGGGGTCAAAATTTGACATTTTGGCCATACAGGTGTTCTTTCTTATCCATGTAACTTATTACCTATTGGTGTTAGCAAAATTTGTCCCAAGTAGCTTCGATAGCTATTTGATCCATCTTTTGAAAAAATTTTTTTTTGTTTTTTTAAAAAATTTTTTTTATTTTTTTTTTTTAAATTTAAAATTTTTTTTATTTTTTTTTTTAGCGGGTATGTTTTTTTTTTTTTTTTTTTTGTTCAAAAGAAAGCTTATGTCTTTTCCTTTAAGGTAGTTTTGGTCCCTTTTTGGGATGCGAGCGGCTTATGTATAAAAAAAAATAATTTCTAACTCTAGACAAGGGTTTTTCAATTTTTAGCATATGCAGTGTTCTTTCTCATCCATTTAACTTATTAGCTATTAGTGTTAGCAGAATTTGTCCCAAGTAGCTTCGATAGCTATTTGATCAATATTCTGAAAAATTTTTTTTTTGTTTTTTTAAAACTTTTTTTTTAAATTTAAAATTTTTTTTTTAAATGTAAAATTTTTTTTTTATATTTTTTTTTATCCGGAATGTTTTTTTTTTTTTTTTTTTTTGTTCAAAAGAAAGCTTATGTCTTACCCTTTAAGGTAGTTTTGGTCGCTTTTTGGGATGCGAGTGGCTTATGTATAAAAAAAATTATTTCTAACTCTAGACGAGGGTTTTTAAATTTTTAGCATATGCACTATTTTGAATTTTTTCCTATTTGTGTTTAAGTGTTTCTAAAGCCTTAAAAATAAAACGTTTGCAAAGAAACTAGACAAATTAACCTTTCCGACGGTATGTTACAAACCCAATTACTATTTTATACCTTCGATACTATAATGCCCACAATATGTTAATCCCAGGAATAAAATCACTTTTTTTCTGTAGAAATGTTGACAAATTAAATTCTTTTTATTAATTTGTAATAATAATTAAATTAATATATAATTATAATAATAATTTCTAATAATAATAATAAAAATATAAAGATAAATAATCAAAGTAAATTAGTGGGAATACAAAATGTTTAATTAAAAATTATTATTCGTGCTTAATTCCCAATTTTTATTCTGATAAAAACACTGAAATTTATTGTTGATGGGATAAGCTATTCCTATACGTATTTCACTGGTTGCTTAGGCCAGATCGTCAGGAAACTTTATCCAAAAAGATTTTGGAAAAACTAAAGATATTAAACCAAATAAAACTGTGAAGCGTATAAGAATTATAGCAACAGTTATATTTGCAATATCAAAGTTTTAACAAAAAGCATCAACAATAAGCAGTGAGTTTATCTCTCCTTACATTCCCCACTACAATTGATTGGAATTCTTCCAACAATAATTGTAGTTGTAAGCAGGTTAAGAAAAACAAAATGCAAACAAAAACAAATTTCAAAAAGCATGTTGCCATGAAGTTTTTTCAGGCTGTGCACTTGCCGGTTTATTATCAAAGTAAATTAGTGGGAATACAAAATGTTTAATTAAAAATTATTATTCGTGCTTAATTCCCAATTTTTATTCTGATAAAAACACTGAAATTTATTGTTGATGGGATAAGCTATTCCTATACGTATTTCACTGGTTGCTTAGGCCAGATCGTCAGGAAACTTTATCCAAAAAGATTTTGGAAAAACTAAAGATATTAAACCAAATAAAACTGTGAAGCGTATAAGAATTATAGCAACAGTTATATTTGCAATATCAAAGTTTTAACAAAAAGCATCAACAATAAGCAGTGAGTTTATCTCTCCTTACATTCCCCACTACAATTGATTGGAATTCTTCCAACAATAATTGTAGTTGTAAGCAGGTTAAGAAAAACAAAATGCAAACAAAAACAAATTTCAAAAAGCATGTTGCCATGAAGTTTTTTTTCAGGCTGTGCACTTGCCGGTTTATTATCAAAGTAAATTAGTGGGAATACAAAATGTTTAATTAAAAATTATTATTCGTGCTTAATTCCCAATTTTTATTCTGATAAAAACACTGAAATTTATTGTTGATGGGATAAGCTATTCCTATACGTATTTCACTGGTTGCTTAGGCCAGATCGTCAGGAAACTTTATCCAAAAAGATTTTGGAAAAACTAAAGATATTAAACCAAATAAAACTGTGAAGCGTATAAGAATTATAGCAACAGTTATATTTGCAATATCAAAGTTTTAACAAAAAGCATCAACAATAAGCAGTGAGTTTATCTCTCCTTACATTCCCCACTACAATTGATTGGAATTCTTCCAACAATAATTGTAGTTGTAAGCAGGTTAAGAAAAACAAAATGCAAACAAAAACAAATTTCAAAAAGCATGTTGCCATGAAGTTTTTTCAGGCTGTGCACTTGCCGGTTTATTATCAAAGTAAATTAGTGGGAATACAAAATGTTTAATTAAAAATTATTATTCGTGCTTAATTCCCAATTTTTATTCTGATAAAAACACTGAAATTTATTGTTGATGGGATAAGCTATTCCTATACGTATTTCACTGGTTGCTTAGGCCAGATCGTCAGGAAACTTTATCCAAAAAGATTTTGGAAAAACTAAAGATATTAAACCAAATAAAACTGTGAAGCGTATAAGAATTATAGCAACAGTTATATTTGCAATATCAAAGTTTTAACAAAAAGCATCAACAATAAGCAGTGAGTTTATCTCTCCTTACATTCCCCACTACAATTGATTGGAATTCTTCCAACAATAATTGTAGTTGTAAGCATAAATAATTTAATAAAATAATTAGTATTGTGGTTATTTTGTTGAACTATTTATGGTTTTTAATCCAAATTTTTAATAATTTTAATTAGGCTTAAGATCATTAAATTTAATTTTCATTAATGAAAGATTATCAATAACAATTTTAATTAATTTTCATGTTGTAAAATTCCTTTCTTCATAAAAATAATTTAATGAAAATTAAATTTAATGAACTTAAGCCTAATTAAAATTATTAAAAATTTGGATTAAAAAAATTTAATAAAATTTATGTAGGAAAAATTAAAAAAAGAATTATTTGTCAACATTTCTACAGAAAAAAGTGATTTTATTCTTGGGATTAACATATCGTGGGCATTATAGTATCGAAGGTATAAAATAGTAATTGGGTTTGTAACATACCGTCGGAAAGGTTAATTTGTCTAGTTTCTTTGCAAACGTTTTATTTTTAAGGCTTTAGAAACACTTAAACACAAATAGGAAAAAATTCAAAATAGTGCATATGCTAAAAATTTAAAAACCCTCGTCTAGAGTTAGAAATAATTTTTTTTATACATAAGCCACTCGCATCCCAAAAAGCGACCAAAACTACCTTAAAGGGTAAGACATAAGCTTTCTTTTGAACAAAAAAAAAAAAAAAAAAAAAACATTCCGGATAAAAAAAAATATAAAAAAAAAATTTTACATTTAAAAAAAAAATTTTAAATTTAAAAAAAAAAGTTTTAAAAAAACAAAAAAAAAATTTTTCAGAATATTGATCAAATAGCTATCGAAGCTACTTGGGACAAATTCTGCTAACACTAATAGCTTATAAGTTAAATGGATGAGAAAGAACACTGCATATGCTAAAAATTGAAAAACCCTTGTCTAGAGTTAGAAATTATTTTTTTTATACATAAGCCGCTCGCATCCCAAAAAGGGACCAAAACTACCTTAAAGGGTAAGACATAAGCTTTCTTTTGAACAAAAAAAAAAAAAAAAAAAACATTCCGGATAAAAAAAAATATAAAAAAAAAATTTTACATTTAAAAAAAAAATTTTAAATTTAAAAAAAAAAAGTTTTAAAAAAACAAAAAAAAAATTTTTCAGAATATTGATCAAATAGCTATCGAAGCTACTTGGGACAAATTCTGCTAACACTAATAGCTTATAAGTTAAATGGATGAGAAAGAACACTGCATATGCTAAAAATTGAAAAACCCTTGTCTAGAGTTAGAAATTATTTTTTTTTATACATAAGCCGCTCGCATCCCAAAAAGGGACCAAAACTACCTTAAAGGAAAAGACATAAGCTTTCTTTTGAACAAAAAAAAAAAAAAAAAAACATACCCGCTAAAAAAAAAAATAAAAAAAAGTTTTAAATTTAAAAAAAAAAAATAAAAAAAATTTTTTAAAAAAACAAAAAAAATTTTTTTCAAAAGATGGATCAAATAGCTATCGAAGCTACTTGGGACAAATTTTGCTAACACCAATAGGTAATAAGTTACATGGATAAGAAAGAACACCTGTATGGCCAAAATGTCAAATTTTGACCCCCACTAACTCAGAAACTTTTAGACCGATCTTGTTGAAAATTTGTGTCTAAACTACTATCCAATAGGACTAACCTTGGTGCAAATTTCATCCAAATCGGAAGACATCGATTTCAAAATTGGGTCACTTGACATGAAATCCCCCATATGTTTGATTGACTCATTAAGTGTGTGCAATATAACATCATATCTCCACATAAGTTATTTTTTGTGAAAATAAATGTTATCATTTTAATCACACATGACGACTTACGTTATTATTTTTAGCACACAAGTTGGCGACATATTCAGAGTTTTTGATACTCATAGCACAACGTATGGACTTAAAATTACAAACAACCGCTCATCTGCTGTTGTTGCA
The DNA here is from genome assembly GCA_963931875.1 of Pollenia griseotomentosa. Taxonomy (NCBI): domain Eukaryota; kingdom Metazoa; phylum Arthropoda; class Insecta; order Diptera; family Polleniidae; genus Pollenia; species Pollenia griseotomentosa. The sequence goes on from OZ007561.1 coordinate 26,429,540, forward strand.
ACTATACATATAAGTTGTTATTAATAGAAACATTTTCAAAAAATACTTTCATATTTTTTGCACGAATAACAACATAACATCACATATGCTTTTTATTTGGAAACATATTCAGCAATTTTACAATTTTTGGCGATGTATGTCGACATAAATCGTTATAATAGCAAAATATTTTATTAAACAGTTAACTTAAGTTGTTTTTAGCAGAAAAAAATTAATAATACTACATTATATTCTAAAAAGCTTAATACTTATAAAAACCTAATGCAAAATGTAGCACTTTGACATCATTATCTCAATTTCGGTAAAAACCGACTTACGCGATTATTCGTGAAAACCACAGATTTATAGACTGGTACTTTTTCTATAATAGTTGAACACGTATCCATTCAATTTGAGCTGTTGATATTTACTTTATGTAATACATTCGGTAGTATGGTATTGTAGTTCTACTGTTGAATTTGTAAAATGAGACGGCTTAATGTGCATTATTTTCGTTTTACTAGCGTTTATGATAAGTCCGTTGTCGTGGCTCCATTTTGTTGCAATGTCTAATTGCTTTTGCATTACATCTTTTGCTTTTGATAAATTTGAATCTGCAACTACTATGGCGGTGTCGTCTGCATAAGCGAAGGTTTTGCCTTCTTTGATAACATTCAGCATTAGGAATATCGTACCACCAGCAATAAGTAGAATAGCCTCCTATCTACAAATACTAAATGTCGAAAGTATATATAAAACGACAATTATTAATGAATTTAACAATGATCCCAGATTTCTAAAACCAATTGATCATATGTATAAAACCCGAAGACGAGCGAAAGGAAGGTATAAGGTTGAACGATTTGGCAACACCTATGGAAAGAATTGCTTCGATGTGGTTCTACCAAATCTCCTTAATAAATTACAAACTAATTTACTAAACCTTCAAAATACACACAAAAGAAAAAAATTATTAAGATTTTATTTCGTAAATTCGCAATGAAAAAATCTAATTTGTTATAAAAAATTTTAAATTATTAATTACACACTGCTACAAAAGAACACTTTTTTTCAGAACTTGAAAACCGACCTAGTGGGGGTTGTAGCCCTAGGTGAGCACATGTAAAACCGTTTTCAAAAATTTTGAAATACCCTTAAAATTTCGAGTTGTTATCAAAAAACTGTTTTAGCGTTTTAGTACCTCTAACTCACACATTTTTTGACCGATTTAAAAATTTTTAAGAGTTTTGGAAAGGCAAAGAATTAAGCTTTCATGAGGTGTATTCATAAAATATATATTTTAAGAAACTAGGTAAGTGTTTGTAACAGATTTTGAAAATTATCGATACTTTGACAAATAGGAAAAAAGAAAATAGTTATGTATGTATTTATAATATTAAATAGGATCTGGGAATTTAATTCTCATTCGAATTAATATGAAAGTTTATAATATTAAATTTTACTATTTATAATACTTACAACACATATTAGTTTATATAATATTATTTTAAAATCTTTATTAAGTAATATTATAGTGCCATAAAGTATTTTGTACAGTGCAACATTAATAATTAATTATTAAGGCAATGATTAACATGATTGCATACAACAATTATTAATGTCATGACATATGATATCATTATAACATTAATTAATGAGTTGACATCATTGGCTATTAGTTGGTAAACGATTAATTTCAAGCAAGCATTAAATTAATATCGAAGCTTGAACGTGATGTAGAGCTTAAGCGAAGTTTTCGTTCATTTTGCCTTTTAATTCTTAAACTCGAGAGTGTAAAGTTGCTTTTTAAAATTACCTTAAAGAAAGAAAAATAAAAATTCTAAAAAGAGGAAAATTGTTTTCTAAAATTAATTGTGTTCATAAGTACAACAGTATTTAGAATTAATATATTTCATCGGTATAACAACGACACATTTTACTTCGAATCTTCGAAACAAACAAATTAACTGTTTGAATAAAACCCAATTAAATTGGTGAGCAATTAAAATAATTCCAAATTTTAAAATTTATTTGATGTAGTGTATTAATAATTTTAATAGGGTTTTAATAAAGGAATCTTTTTGTATCATTCGCAAAACGTGATCACGGTTCAAAGTCCGTCCATTGATATTCAGTTTGAGCAGAAGGCAAATGCAAAAAAAGAGAAAAAAAACCATCACTGGAAAAGCAAACAAAAATAAAATACGTGAAGGAAGAAATATTGCCGACTGGGCTAATTAATTGTAAAAAAATAAAATTGTGTTTAAAAAGTGGATTGCATTGATACGTCTAAAATCTTAATGACATCAACCGAATAATTTTACATCGATTTAAATAAGTTTGATTAATATTAATTTTATCATAACCTAAAAGGGTTTATCACGTCTACTAAATATCATGTGATCATATAGTTTATTCAAGTATTTCATCATCTATGTAATGTTTTACATCTCACTTGATTAATTTATATGTGCTTATTAATTGAACATAGATGCATGTATAATTTTTTTTATTCAAAGCATTGAATTAGCAACCTCCCAATTCCGACGAGCTAAGCCCTGTCAAATTTCCAAGCGACTGAACATAACGACCATATTGATTTATATGAAAAATATAAAATTTTTTTTTAAATTTGCTACATAAATAAAAATGGCGCCCAACGGGTTCGGCAAAGATGTCGAATTCAACTTTTAAGTTATAGTAAGATTAGTCTTAATCTGATTTTATTCTATTAAATCGGATTTAAAATCGCATTTTGCTATTCTTTTTATATATTTTTTTTTACTTTTTACAAGACATTATGGATACAGTGTATCCATATTGCGGTGATAAGTCAAATTTAGGCTCTCTATTTAACAGTGTACAAAAGTAAGTCGTTTGATATTTAGTTAAAATTAAATCTAGATCCCGCTACTTTACACTGATAAAATTAAATCTTTTCATGTTAGTTTCAATAGGTTGATTCATATTTTAGGTAAGTCATGAATTGTTCTATTCAAATAGAAAATCTCATAAGCAACAATAGAATATAGTCAACAAGTTTACCAAGTGCTTGGAGGGGGAATTCTTATAAAATATCTGTAGTTATCCGTAATTGAAGCTTTGTTTCAGCATTTCTAAATTATTATTGGTTTTTTTATTATTTTTTTTATTTTTTTGTTAGCATAGTTTTTTTTAGTATTTTTTTTTGTTTTATGTTAGGTAATGTCAAAAAGAAAAGGGAAATCAAAGGATGTTGAAGAACCTACCAGTGATAGTCAGATAGATTATACATTTGATGAGAATTCTGATAATCCTTTTATTCCTAGACCACGCATTAGCCAAAGTCCCATTTTAACTAGATCTAGGACCCGAAATCCCATCTTTTCTGTACAGTCTAAGGACAATTTAAATAACCCCTCTGATTCAAGATCGAGAATTGCTCAAGGTCCAATAATGGCACAATTTAGAGACGTTAATTTACCAGCTTCGTTACATCCGGCAGAGTCGGCTGTTAACATGGGTAATGAAAATGAGGGTAGCAATTTACCTACCAGTGGGTCTCAAGAAGTGCAATCGGGTATGAGTAACGCAAATGATTTAAATAATTTAACCACAAGATTAGAACGTGTTTTAACTTTAAACCACCACGCATTTATGGGCGAAATTTCAAGTTTGAGACATTCTCTTTTAGGAACTGTTAACAGAAATTCTAACCCATATATTAATCAGCCACCGAATCCCAATAATCCTGTCGTTAATGGAAATACTTCTAACAATAACTCTTTTCACAACCACAGTATCAATACCGAATCTGGCAGGAGTGCATCCTCAAATGACTCCGTTAGAATTGAGAAGTGGAACGTCACTTATGATGGCTCAGATGACGTCAACGATTTTCTTTTTAAAGTCAATACACTCAAAGAGAGGTATCATAGCACAGACAGTTATATCAGTTCAAATTTTCACACTCTTCTGAAGGGCAAAGCTGATACTTGGTTTTGGTCGTTTTTGAAACAACACCCAAATGCTAATTTTGACGAACTTAAGTTTGCGTTAACAAAGCAGTTTGGGAAATTAGAAAACGATTGTGACAAGCTCGTGCGCATGATAGAACGTCGGCAAATGCCAAAAGAAAGCTTTGATGATTATTACTCAGATATGATAGCAATGAATGTTCGTCTTTCACAGCCTATGAATGAGACTAAATTAATAGATCTTATTAAGAATAATGTAAAGGAATCTCTCGGTTCACTTTTATTTGCTACAGATCTCTTTAGCTTAGACCACTTAAGAGATTGTGCTAGGAAGGCTGAGAAATATGTTAGTAGGCAGCAACAATTGAGATTTCAAAAAAAGCAGGTATCAGAGTTAGAAACCACCGATAATATTGATGCAATATTTGACGAGGAAGAGGAAATAGCGGCACTTAAGTATCAGGCTAACCATAATAAGGAACGTAAGGACTTGGATACAAGGCACTATAAGTGCTGGAACTGTGACCAAATTGGTCATTCCTTTTACGATTGCCCAGTTGAAAAACGCAACCTTTTCTGCTTTAGATGTGGAGAGAAAAACATAACTACACCGCAGTGCAAAAAGCACTCGAAAAACAGGAACACGAACGAGTAGAAGAGGGTTCCTCGTTCTCCCCCAAAAATCCCTCAAATACAAATTTATTCGGTCAGGTTAATAGTCTAGGTTCGAATAAAGCAGACGATAGTAATGTAACAATTTTGAAGAATTCTGTTGAGAATATTAAATTTCCGGAGGCAAACGATGGCAACATAAACACCGATTCATTTCATGAAAGGAAATTACGATATGAGCAAACAATAGCACGAAATTTTAAGGAAAGTTTTGTTTCTAGGAAAATAAAAAAATGTAGGGAAAGATACAAGAAAAGAAGGGCGTTTGCGAGAATAGTTGAGACGACGGTATTGGATGAGGTAAGAGATAATAGGCCATACGCGAAAATTTATCTAGGTACTGTTGAATTGTTTGGTTTACTTGATTCCGGGGCATCAATAAGTGTACTAGGTAAAGGCTCTATTGAACTTCTAACAAAACTTCAATTGGGTTATACACCAACTTTTACCACGTTGAAGACGGCAGATGGTGGTAAACAAAATGTCATTGGTTTTCTAGAAATACCAACTACTTACAAGAATTCAACAAGAAATATTCTTTACTATTTAGCTCCTAAATTAAAGCAATCCGTTTATTTGGGTATAAACTTCTGGAAAAGTTTTGATATAGCTCCCCAACTTTTTGTTTCAGATATTTCACTTGATAGTGAAACATTTAGTAATAGTAATATTCACGGTCTATCGGATATAGAACTTTTTGAATTAAAGCGTGTAGTTGAAGAATTTCCCGCATTTAGTAAGCTGGGTTTAGGCCGCACTTCATTAGAGACTCATATTATAGACACGGGAAATTTCTTACCTTTTAAGATAAAGCATTATCCGTTATCACCCCCTAGACAGGCAGAGGCTTATACCGAGTTAGACCGTATGTTACGATTAGGAGTAATTGAGGAAAGCAACAGTCCATATTGTAGCCCCATAGTTTTGGTTAGAAAACCTGGTAAGATACGACTTTGTCTCGACTCTAGAAAATTGAACACATTAACAAAAAAGGATGCTTATCCATTGCCACATATTAATGGACTTTTGAGTCGTTTGCAGGATACTCACTACATAACAGGTATTGATCTTAAAGATGCATTTTGGCAAATACCTTTAGATGAGTGTTCCAAAGAAAAGACAGCATTCGCAGTACCTGGTCGGCCACTGTATCATTTTACAGTTATGCCTTTCGGGCTGTGTAACGCCGCACAAAGAATGAGTCGTTTGATGGACAAGACTATACCTAGCCGGCTCCGTGAAAACGTCTTCATTTATCTCGATGACTTATTGGTTTGTACGAAGGATTTTGAAACCCATATTTATATGTTGCGAGAGGTTGCCAAATGTCTCAAGGGTGCAAATTTAACAATCAATGTGGAGAAAAGTCGCTTCTGCCAAAAAGAGATCAAGTATCTGGGATACATAGTGGGACAGGGATGTTTGAGGACAGATAAGTCTAAAATAGAAGCGATAGTAGATTTTCCATTACCTAGGAGTCAGAGGCAAATCAGAAGATATATAGGCATGACAGGCTGGTACCGGCAATTTATACCTAACTTTGCAGACTTGGCAGCGCCGCTTACTGACTGTTTAAAGAAGGGAAAAGAATTTCACATGTCCCCGGAAGCAGAAGCAGCATTTGCTAAATTAAAGGAGGCTTTAACGTCTGCCCCTGTTCTTGTTCAGCCTGATTTTAATCGTCCATTCACCATCCAGTGTGATGCATCACGAGTAGGTGTGGGTGGGGTACTGACGCAGAAGGATGAGGAAGGCAAAGAACACCCTATAGCATATGTTTCGCAAAAATTAAATAAAAACCAGAAAAATTACACTGTTACAGAGCTCGAGTGTCTTGCCGCTATAGTGTGCCTAAAAAGATTTCGTCCAAATGTGGAAGGTCTCCCATTTAAGATAGTCACTGACCATTCCAGCCTTCGCTGGCTAATGTCCCAGAAGGATTTGTCTGGTCGTTTAGGCCGCTGGAGTTTAAAGTTACAAAGTTTTGATTTCAAAGTAGAGTACAGAAAGGGTTCAGCAAACGTAGTACCTGATGCCTTATCAAGGTGAGACGTAGATGAAATTTCTTTTCCACCCTTGCATTCTGAGATTGACCTTAATTCTGAGAGCTTTAATTCAAAAGACTATGTTAAGTTGAGAACCGAAATTTCTGAAAATCCCGAAAGTTTTCCTGACACTTTAGTTTCTGATGGATATATTTACCAAAGGGTTAAGTTTCGCAAGGGTGAATATGTCGATGAAATGTCCTTGTGGAGATTATGGCTTCCAAAGGAACTTTGCCAACAAGCAATTGAACTAAATCATGTTTCCTTATCTTGCCACGGAGGTTTTGCGAAGATCTTAAATAGAATTCGGGAAAAATATTTTTGGCCGAAAATGACACTTGATATTAAAGAATTTATATCCAAATGTGAAATATGTAAACTTGTTAAGCCAACCAACCAAACACTTAGGCCACCTATGGGTAGACAAATTATTACTGAACGCCCATTTCAGAGAATATACATGGATCTGTTGGGACCTTATCCTCGAACAAAAATGGGTAATTCCTCGGTTTTCGTGGCCATAGACCATTTTACTAAATATATATGTTTAAAGCCACTTAAAAAGGCCACTACTTCTGCCATAATAAAGTATTTAGAGGAAAACATTTTTCACCAATTTGGCATTCCACAGTATATCCACTCGGATAATGGCAGACAATTTGTATCATCACAAATGTCCGACTTTTTAAGAGCTCACGGTGTAACCCATATAAAAACGGCTTTATATTCCCCGAAGGCGAATGTTTCCGAAAGGACGAATCGTGAGTTCTTAGTTAAACTTCGTGTGTTGATAACACAAAAACAAGATAAATGGGATACTCATGTTTCCAAAATAGCAAATATATTAAGAAGCGATTATCATGATGCAATAAAATGTTCACCATATTTTTGTACCTTTGGTTACAATATGATAACTCATGGATCCGCCTATGCAATTCTACAGAATCTTAATTCCGTTAATGAACCTCAAATGAATGTGGTCCCTAATGATTGTCGAATGTCAACTCTTCATGAAAAAGTAAGGGAAAACCTAATTATCGCACACGAAAAGGCTTCTAAGAGATATAATTTAAGAAGCAGGGATATATTATATAAACCAGGGCAGGATGTTTTGAGAAAGAATTTTCAGCAGTCTGACATGTCAAAAGCGATAAATGCTAAGTTACTTCCACCATATGTTAAATGTAAGATCAGAAAAAAGGTTGGAACATCATGTTATGAGCTTGAGACTCCTTCTGGTAAATATATTGGCATGTACCATGCAAAGGACCTTAAGCCAATATGAAGCATTCAAATTTAATATAGCCCGGCTTAATTAATAATTCTCAGGGTGTAGTCGAGCCCCACGAAGGTAAAATTATCAAAATCTGATTGTCCTTATTTTCGCCCTAAGTAACTTAGTTCTACACAGAAGGTTTTGTAACAGATTTTGAAAATTATCGATACTTTGACAAATAGGAAAAAAGAAAATAGTTATGTATGTATTTATAATATTAAATAGGATCTGGGAATTTAATTCTCATTCGAATTAATATGAAAGTTTATAATATTAAATTTTACTATTTATAATACTTACAACACATATTAGTTTATATAATATTATTTTAAAATCTTTATTAAGTAATATTATAGTGCCATAAAGTATTTTGTACAGTGCAACATTAATAATTAATTATTAAGGCAATGATTAACATGATTGCATACAACAATTATTAATGTCATGACATATGATATCATTATAACATTAATTAATGAGTTGACATCATTGGCTATTAGTTGGTAAACGATTAATTTCAAGCAAGCATTAAATTAATATCGAAGCTTGAACGTGATGTAGAGCTTAAGCGAAGTTTTCGTTCATTTTGCCTTTTAATTCTTAAACTCGAGAGTGTAAAGTTGCTTTTTAAAATTACCTTAAAGAAAGAAAAATAAAAATTCTAAAAAGAGGAAAATTGTTTTCTAAAATTAATTGTGTTCATAAGTACAACAGTATTTAGAATTAATATATTTCATCGGTATAACAACGACACATTTTACTTCGAATCTTCGAAACAAACAAATTAACTGTTTGAATAAAACCCAATTAAATTGGTGAGCAATTAAAATAATTCCAAATTTTAAAATTTATTTGATGTAGTGTATTAATAATTTTAATAGGGTTTTAATAAAGGAATCTTTTTGTATCATTCGCAAAACGTGATCACGGTTCAAAGTCCGTCCATTGATATTCAGTTTGAGCAGAAGGCAAATGCAAAAAAAGAGAAAAAAAACCATCACTGGAAAAGCAAACAAAAATAAAATACGTGAAGGAAGAAATATTGCCGACTGGGCTAATTAATTGTAAAAAAATAAAATTGTGTTTAAAAAGTGGATTGCATTGATACGTCTAAAATCTTAATGACATCAACCGAATAATTTTACATCGATTTAAATAAGTTTGATTAATATTAATTTTATCATAACCTAAAAGGGTTTATCACGTCTACTAAAGATCATGTGATCATATAGTTTATTCAAGTATTTCAACATCTATGTAATGTTTTACATCTCACTTGATTAATTTATATGTGCTTATTAATTGAACATAGATGCATGTATAATTTTTTTTATTCAAAGCATTGAATTAGCAAACGAAATGGCAAATTAATTTAAAAAGAAAAAAACAAAAGAAAGAAATAACAAGACGATAAGGTGTGACGTCATCATTTTAACAAAAAGCTTTGGCAAGTGGTAAATTGAATTTTGAAAAGAACTTAATAAAAACAATAACCTGTGTAATTTAATGTAATGTAATTGCGCATATGAATTTATTTATTTATATAAAGAGAGTATCTCTCAACATTTCAAACTGTTATACATTTTAAGAAATCTGTTATTTTGCCATCGCACTGTTAAATTTACACATGCAATTACATAAATATATAATTTATTAAAATTTAGCAGTGACAGAATGGTAAATTAACATGTACCCTACATGATTTTTTTTTTATAAATATTCTAACATAAATAAAACTTAAATCTATATTTAAATATAAAATTATTTGTTCTGGCATGTTAGACAAATAATCAATCGTATATTATATCTTAATGTTTTTAAAATTTTTAATATGCTTTTACTAACGATTTTCTTTTTCGTTCCAAGTTACGTGTTATGGATGTTTTGAGCTCAAACCACCAGTTACGAAATAAGAAGGTGTAAAAATAGAGGGTATCAATCAATGGAAACTGTAAGTTATAATATACAGACGTATTTATTTAACATGCTATCGATTAATAGATCATTTTACAAGATTTTGTTTTAAAGATTGTTTTTTTTTGATGAAGTTTAAGGAAACATATAATATATAATAATTTTAGACATATATTTTTGTTGTAATTTTAAGATACTGGATATAAATAAATTGTAAGAGAGTTGAAATGGCTGAACTGGACGTAATGGAGTAGTAGTTTATTTATTTGGAAATGCTGACAACAAGCCAGATATTACGGATTGGGAGTTGTTAAATTTTAATGAACTTTTAAGGGAAAATGCCTAGCATAGAATGATTAACACTGTGGTATTTTAGGTAAATGAGGGTGGGCTAATTCAGAAAGTGTTAATTGTGGTAAATACACCTATCACATCGTTATGGATATTTTAATTGAATTCTTAAAATTAGTTTTGCAATAGCCCAAATTAATGATTTTTTTTTTGTTAGCAAAGTCTTGGAAATATTATACTTTTGTTTGTGTAGTTATTAAGGGTCAGATATGTTCAAGAACCCTCCCAATTCCGACGAGCTAAGCCCTGTCAAATTTCCAAGCGACTGAACATAACGACCATATTGATTTATATGAAAAATATAAAATTTTTTTTTAAATTTGCTACATGTTTATCAAAAGTTTCTCATTTTTTTTTTATTTTTTTTTCCTAATTTTTCAAATTCAACAAGAGTTATTTTAATTTTTTTCTATAAAAACCTATTTTTTTTGCACTGTATTTTAAAGACACTTTTGTATAGAAAGAAACGAGGTATGATTTTAAAAATCGGTTTATATTTACTAAACTTTTTCTAAAGCAAAAATTTTGCGATTGCAGACTTTTCTTTTGCTAAACCACTTGACTTACAAACGTAAATTAAAAACTGCACAAAAAGCTTAACTTAAGTTAACATGTATAGTAGAGTTTTTTTCCCGGACTTTTTCGATTCCCGTGGAAGCGGGAAATTTTTGTAAATTTCCCGGGATCCCGGGATCTTGCTCCATATAAATAATACAAAGTAAATTTTGTTATTAATTAATGAAAAAAACTTTTATAATAAAAAGTAAGGGAACTTGTTTACAAAGAAAGTAAATGAAATGGTTCAATGCTAAAAAATTATTTGAAGATTGAAATAGGAACTTGAATTATTATCACCTCACGCCTTTATTCCCTATTATTATGCTTTTATTCAGCTCTGGATACAAGATAAAAATATAACATAAACATAACAATTTAATTCATAAACCAATAATAAAAACAAAATAAAAATTGAGGTACTCAAGATATGAGATCAAAAAGTTAATTAATTAAATAGATAAAATATTTTAAAGAAACATATAAAATTTTTTAACGACTTAGGAAATAACTTTCTGACACACTCAAAGCGCTTTGTAAGTCGTCAAAAAGTATATTCCTGATTTTATTTACTAATTATCATGTTTCCGAAAAATTCCGTTCATTTTTTACCGAGGTTGGACAAATAGTTAAAAGTGCACCATTGTAGCATGCTTTTGATTCACAATCAGAAGCAATTTTTTCTTTTTTTATAAACAACGTCTATATCAGTCAAATGTGTTTTAAGGATGATGCAAAAATTGGCATCAACCGGACTGCTTCTTACAAACCTTTTCATTTCATTAGGTCCATTTGCAATCCTTAGGACAATGTGTTTTTCAAATTGTATGTTGTAGTATCTTACACGAGTTTCCAAAATGTTATTTTATTTCGGTTTCCCCGCACTTCACGGGTATATAAACCAACACAAATTGAAATTGAAAATTTGTGTTTATTACCTAATAAACATATCGCTCCTTCATTGCATCATAGTCACATCTCAAAATTTTAAGTAACTTTAGCAAAGTTTTCCTTCATACCTTCTCGTATTATATCTCAAACTGAACCGAAATTATAGCAAAATATATCTTTAAATCGGTACATTTTGAAAACTTTAATCGCATTTTGCCAAGATCGTTTGTTTTTGTAGATATGACTATGTTGCAATAAAGGAGCGATATGTTTAGGTATCTCCTATTTTTAAGACTTGTTCATGAACAATGAAACTTTACTGCCTGCATCTTATTTGGAATTAATGAACTGTATTAACTCTTCACTTCACTAAATGTAATAATTATCAACTGTTGCACTGCCCATTCTGCTTTGAGTAAATTTATTGCATCAGGAGACATTGATTTAAATACATTTAATCACTTCTTGCAATTGATCTAATCCACAACCCATCCACAGATGCTAATTTTTAGAGAATAGAAAACTAAATTTAAAAGTATAAATAGCTATTTTCTGAAATTATGAGGAATTTTTTATTTCCCGGGATCCCGCAAGAAAAATCCCGGGAAAACGGTAAATAAAATAATAGAAAAAACCCTACTTATAAGAAACTTGGCATCAGTTTCATTAGCCAAAAGTTTTAATGCTGTGATGCCGCAGCTCTGCAGCAAATGTTGGCGATTATTGCTTCAGTTAATTTTCAATAGCTTTAGACAATAAAGAAATCGTTTAATTTTTTTAATTTATGATGCTTTTTCTTGTCATTTATAAGAAAACTGTCACATTTTGGTTGAATATTTTCAATAAAATTTGTCATCGTTATTGTAAAAAACCTTTTTATTATTTTTTAATGTTTGCTTATTTAACTATTGAAATTTAGCTCGTGTTCAAAAATTCAAACTTTGTGCAGCTGTTATGCAAAGTATCAGCATCACAACTGCAACTGGTAATCACGCATCAGCAACAACATTTTGCATCACTGCAGCAGTGATGCATAGTTTTAATGCATTTGCGTATGTACCCAAACTGTTCTGAAACTGTATATACGACCTATACAACGTGCGTTTTTTAAAGCAGTTTACATATCGCACCCTAAATACTAAAGGGTATTAACTCAAAATTTTTATTTTTTCCATTTTTGGAGGAAATCGACACATAATATTCATATCCACCCGCTGTAAAAATATCATGCTATTTTGTCTACTTTTGAGTAATGAAAAGTTTGGTTTAAAAATTCTTTTTCATATGCCTGTAATGTAAAATTAAAAATTGTCTTGCTTCTACTGAAAATTTAAAAATTTTGAGTTAATACCCTTTAGTATTTAGGGTGCGATATATGTATTTTTTTATTTAATCTGCTGTTAAAATTATATTTTTTATTAGTTCCAAAAACAACAAAATTAAAATATCTTAAATGTGTTTTAATAAATACATTTTTTTTTTTACTTTACAAAATGTATTATAAATAAGTATTTATTAATTTATTAATAATCTTAAATTAAGTTTGCATAAGAGTCTGAAATTATTATTTCATTTCATAAAAGTAAAAAAATGCTAGTGGCACCACTCAAATATGAAGACATAATAGATTGAAACAGCTGTTTATATTTTTTCAATTGTAGCTGCCGTCTTCAACATAATTTAGTAGCTGCCATAGAGGGAAGCGAACTGACACCGAAGTGGTCCCGTGTTAGGTCTTTGGTGGTAGAGACCGGTTCTAGTTCTAACACTTTATATGAATAAGACCTATCACTTTTACATGGGGTTGTCATTGGAGGGGGTCAATTGACACCATTTGACCAGTCACAGGTCTATTCTCAATGAACGTGTTTAGTGTTAGTAACTACAATGTAGTATTATTTCAATACAATGTAGTACTGTTTCAATAAAACAAGTTCTAGAATTAAATTCAAGAGCCAAATTTAAAAAAAAGTACAAAAAAATTTGTCACAGCACCGGTGAAGACTGTACTGTAATTCTTACTTTTCTACCTTTTTGTTCTTCATAAACCAGTTAAGGGATTGGTTCTTTGTTCACTGATCATGAGTCCTTTCTTTTTGTACTTGTTCTATTTTCACAAATCCCAGGACCAGTCTGTTGGACCAATTGACACAAATTTCCCGCAGGGTGACTACACGACTATAATTGCACCTAACAGCACTTGTAGTCGTGTGTTCAGCATTTGCAGTCGTGTGTTCGTGTAGCATACTGTGGTGAATGTGTTAAATAAAATTTTTTACAAAAAGTCACTTTTTTCTGAAAAATTCACTTTTCTCACAAAATATAATTTTTCACAGAAAGTCACGGTTCTCTCTTATTGTCCCAAATAAGACCAATTTTCATACAAAAAAGCAGTGGCATTTTTATACAAAAACCACTCACCCTTATTCTGCATTTCGATTAAGTTCCCGCATTCAGTTACTCATGAATCGAAAGGAAAGAAGAAGACGATATTTGCAGTTTGGAACACAAAAATAAGCAGTTGTGTAAACATTTTAATAAAAAGTCAATTTAGTGCAAAAAAGCCCCGATTAAAAATAAAATAGATAAAATTAACAAAAATTCAATATTTATTTATTTAAGCTTTTCATAAACAATAAATCAAAGAACTTTTTGTTAGTAAATAAAAAACTGGTTTAAAACGATCGAAGTGCAAAGTATATGCAATCGAAAGAAAAAAATTAAACGAAATAAAACAGAACGAAGAATACCAAACTTGCTAAACGGAGAAAATTTTGATCCGAATCGAAACGCAGTATCAAGGCGACTATTTTCCAAAAAAGTCACTTTTCTTCTGTTTTTCCACAAAAAATTCTTTATCATAGAAATTACATTTAACCAAAACTAACATTTTTATTTAAAATTCCTATTTATCACAAAGAGCTTTATGTTTATTTTTTACAAACAAAAAGTCTTTTTTCATGCGTATAAGTAACATTAAGTCAAATTTACCATAAATATTACTTATACGCTCTGGTTAAATAACATAAATAGCTTCCTTTTAAGTGTGAATAAAAAAAAGATAAAATCATTCTTAGTCAATAAACTCCTTTTCATAAAACACACTTAGTTTTGATTCGCATAAATACAAGTCTTTTTAAAACAACATAATGCATACTTACAAGATAACTTCTTTTTTTATTCACACACAGACTTACATTCGTCTGAAGAACATACACACATATTCTCACAATTGCTTTAACACATTTCAACACTTTGTTAAAATATTTTTATTCAAGCTGTTGGTGTTGTTGCTTTTATATAAAACAAAAGCTGTCATTACGAGCTTAAAAATGAATTATGAAGTAAAATACACTTTCCACACATTGGATAGATATTACGTTATGCAGTGGTATGTTTTATGTTTTTTTGTTGGCGAAAGAGAGGAAAGTTGGAGTGTGGTAAAATATTTCATATCATGTCATTCTCTTTGGCTTTTTTAACAATTTCCATTTTTATAAGAACAATAAGAACAACTAACCTGAAAATTTTGTAATAAACAGGAACACGTGTACGAATTTTTGTCTGCCTTTGAGGATTTCTTTGTTAAAAGTTTCTTTTATTTTTATATATTTTATTTCTGTTTCTTATTACCTTTTTATTTTGTTGTTTGTTAATGTATGTCGTTCCGCTATAAAACACATGTAAGTCTCATATATAAACAAAAATGAACAGACATAATGTGCAAAATAAATGTCATATGAAATAAATTGTGTGTTAGAGTGCTCCAAAAAAATTAACTTGCGAATTTCGACCGTTCCCCCATTCCCCTAAAATTGCTTAATATATTGTAATTACACGTTGCGTAAACAGATTTTCAAAGTTTAAAAAAAAAAAATTTGTTTTTGTTGACCGCAAGTGCTCACTTTTTGTACAGTTTTGTTTTCGTATGACTTAAGAGAATATTTTTCTACAATTTTATGCGCGCTTCGCTTCTCCCATTGAAATAAATCTAGTCAAATATTACCAAATTTAGATTCTTTACACAGAAAAAATTACGACAAATCAATTGTCATATTGAATACTATATTTGTCAATACAATTAACTTTTTAATTGAAAAGGCACCAACAACCGAATTTGTTAATATAAAAAATAATTTTGTTAATTAGAATTGTTAAAACTCAACAAATGTTTTTAACAATGAGTTTGTTATATTGGATAAAATATTTGTTAACAATTATATAAATTTTTATTTGGAGTTTTTCATATTAACAAAATATATTATTGCTTATTGATTTGATTAAGAAATTGTATTTAACCTAGGGTTTACACTTGCAAGTGCAAGTTCGAAAAACTCAATACACTCACACTTTTTCACTAATACCATCAAATTTTTCGTACTTGCAGCTCAACTTGCAGGAGAATTTGCTTGCAAGTAAATTTTTGACACTTACTGCAATAAGTAAAATGACAAATGAAGAAACAGTGCTGCCATGGATGACTTTTGTATCAATCTACTAGTACTTAGTAAAGTTAAAAGTTATGTTTATCGCGGATTTTCTGTGTATTTATAAAAAATAACTAATAAAAAAGAGCACAACTATACAACAACGCATCTAAATGGTAATTTTAATCATGAATTTTAAGCATTTTGAAAAAAAAAAAATTGTTAATCAAAATATTTTCTCAGTAACATTATGATATCGCAACTACGGCAATACTGTAGTCACATATTTTATAAAATAAACATAATTTTTTCATCAAGATAGACCGAAAATTAAATAAAGAAGAAATTATTAAATTTATTTTGTTATAACATGGTAATGTTTTTAACATGACAATGTTTTTAAACTGAAAAACAAAGCTTTTTTCATAAGATGTTTTCGCTTCGAGAACATTTGAAAAATGAACTTACTATGACTGTGTAAACACTCAAGCTACTTGCAAG
Organism: Pollenia griseotomentosa; assembly: GCA_963931875.1. NCBI lineage: Eukaryota > Metazoa > Arthropoda > Insecta > Diptera > Polleniidae > Pollenia > Pollenia griseotomentosa. The sequence continues at coordinate 26,446,107 of OZ007561.1, forward strand.
ACTTTCGGCATTTTCTTCCACATTTTCGCTGATAATATGTATACACTACTTGCAAGTAATTACTTGCATGTGTAAAGGCAGGGTAAGAGTTGTTTTTATTAATTTTTCTGTAAAATATATAAAAAGTCACATGACAAATAACATTATAAGCTATTTCAGCAGCAGACTTATCCCTGGATGCACTAGGAAGTTCCGACATCACCACAAAACGAATTGTTTACCCCATTGTTGGTAATATTTGAAATACTAGAATATATACATAAAAGTCCAGTTAAAATGTCTTTATGAATCATTAAATAATAACTTTACTTACCCTGTGGATTTATTCAGCTTCTCAGTAATCCATTATCCTTTATTCCTTTAAAGTTTTTAAATCAGAGACATTTGTTTTATTTTATATTTTAATCTTTTTGACACCAAATAATTTTTAACTATGATGTACAAATCACGGTGAAATAAACAGGTGGCAGCACTACGCCAGATGACGATTTTTTGCTCTTGCATTGTTTGTCTAGGTTTATGTCAAAGTTTTGTTTATGTTTACAAAAAGTCCATGTTTTGTGCTGTGATTATTGTATTTTATTTAAATTTTTGATAATATTAAATTAAAATAAATAAGATTATGGTCAATATAATTAAACAAAAATTGGCTAAACATTTATTTATTTCAACGCGTTCAGCGGCACGCTTTGATTTTTGTTTAAAGTATTTTTTGACGTAAACGGTGATGTATTTTCCATTTTTGTTGTAATGTTGTATTTGTTGACGTAACGATGCCACCTGCTTATTCCACCATGATACAAATTAATTTTTTCCAAAAAACAAGAAAAAAAAAAAAAATATACAAATTGTTAATACGACAATTTACAAACTAATTAATTAAGAAAATTGTTAAAAATATTAGAAAAGTTTTAAAAATTTTCTTTAATAACTTAATAACTTTTGTTATTTTTTTCTTTATACTGTTACCGTCCTACTAATCATGACCATTTCTCTAATCCAGCCAACTTTTTGGCAGATATTTTGTAAAGGATTATTAGCTATTTGTTGGAATTTTAAAAACTTTTATATACTTTGATGCTCACTTCTCCAATCTAGCACATTTTTTGATAATAAATGTTGTGTAGTGATAACCAAGCTAAATATTTGTACAAAATCTTAATTTTTTTCCTGTAACCGTTCTCCGGATTACTGTTATTAACACTATCTTTGTAATGGATGAGCCAGTCCCACTTCTCCAATCCAGTCCACTTTTTGGCCAATGTTGTGTATTGGTAAAAAAGTTTTTTGTCTTAAATTTGAAACTTTTCTCCAACCGTTCCCCAGATATGGAGTCATTCATATTGTCTTTGCTTGGGAGGTGCCACGCCCACTTGGAATTTTGCAAATAATTATATGTTAAGTAATGTAACCCATTTTATCCTCTAAAAATTTAAATTTCCAAACATTTATTTTTCGTGGATCTATTCGTTGAAGGACTTATTCACTGTCTAAATTTCATGTCTCTAACTTCTGCCGTTTGGGCTGCGCAATGATGAATCAGTCACTTGACTAAGTCATAAATTTTATTTAACATTTGCTTCCTACAGGGATACTGCTTTCCTACTCCTATCGACAAAATAAGTAATCTATTTTATTTTTTTTGGCTCACAGGATGCTTCTGTATAAATTTATTGCTCCCCCTGCACCTACCCCCTTTATTTTTATTTTAAAAGGTGTAGTTTACCATAAGAGTGACTCATACCAAGCTTGTACATGCTCACTATAACATTGGCGTCCTATGGGGTTCCAATTGCCCTGCTGCTATCTTATTCCAATTTTGGGGCTCAGAAGACGCTACTGCAAAAAATTCAAGAAAATGGGTGCAGCGGCTCTTAAGATATGCGATACTTAATACTGGCATCTTATAGAGGGTACCACTTCCCCTGCCCCTATCGAAAAAGAAGCCTATTTTATTTTCGGAGCTCACTTGATGTTACAGTACAAATTTCAGGATTCAGTAGTTTAGGATTCCATCAGCCAACAAACAAACAGACAGACATTTTTAATTTTTATATATGGGGGAGTTCATGTCAAGTGACCCAGCTTTTGAAATCGTTGTCTTCTGATTTGTATGACATTTGCACCAAGGTGAGTCCTATTGGAAAGTAGTCAAGACACAAAAAAAAAGAAATCTGATATTAAAAAAAAAAAATTTTTTTTAAATTTTTTTAAAAAAACCATAATTTTTGTTTTTCAAAAGATTGATCTATCTAAGCTACTATCTAAGCTACTTGGGACAAATTTTGCTAACACTAATAGGTAATAAGTTATATGGATGAGAAATAACACCTGTTTGGCCAAAATGTCACACGTTGACCCCCTCTAACCCAGAAACTTTTTGACCAATCTTGTTAAAAATTTGTGTCTAAACTACTATCCAATAGGACTAACCTTGGTAATTTCGAAATTCGGATCACTTGACATGAAATCCCCCATATATAGATTTCGCTATTTTTCCTTTAGAAATTCAATATTTGTCAAAATTTTACCTTTAACCTTCATGATTTCAGGGTTAATATTTTCCGATTTTAGTAAGACCTTCAGAATGTTGACGGCCTGTTTCTTGAAATTTTTTGCGTCCATAAAGTCTTGGAACACTCGAATGTAACTATGTAAATTGGTTTTTGTAATTCTTATGAGGAACTTACGCCTTATTTCACACAACTATGTTCTAAAGTTCTGATTTCGAAATTGAGATGCCTCCTTCATGTATGGGTAGGTCTGCAAACACGTCTATGGCCTTAGGGGTTCCAATCGATTGCGATTCTCATAATATCGTCTGGCGATTTTCTGAGTGTGTGCGCAATCTTTTGCCATTTCCACCTACAATTCTCTGTATGAATAAGCAATAAGCCAAATTATATCAAAGATTTTACGAAGGAAAATGTTGACAAAGATTTGAATGCTCTTGATGACTGTTGGTGCAGCATTCTAAGATTCGCTACCATAGAGTAGTGCAGATTTACGTTGGAGTTGAATATATTAAACTTTGTGCGAGCCGATGGTTGTGAGAAACGCCACAGGGAGTTTAGCAAGCAAATAACTCTCTTGCGTTCTTTTTTCTGCACTTTATGTCTTAAGATGAGCCACCTCCTGTGGAAGTTGTGCAACCTAGATACACGAAGGATGTGACATCTTCTATGTTAGTCAAAAAAGTCACTTTTTATACAAAAAGTCACTTTTTACAAAAAAGTCAGTTTTTATACAAAAAGTAACTTTCTATACAAACATAAACAGTGAATTTTTGGGAAAAAATATCTTTTACATAAAATATCAAGTTTGCATAAAAAGTACATTTTCTACACACAAAAGTATTTTTTTTTTGAGCGAAAAGTGTGGTCGAAGTGTTTTAAAGACCAATAGCGATAAATATGATTGAGTTAGATTATATTTACATATAAGGTTTTTTTTGGGGTTCTTCCTACTTAAAATATCAGACTATTTACAATATTTTATTATTGATGCGTCTACAGTTTTTCTTTCATTGTGCTCTCCATTATTTTATTTTAATTTGTCGGCAAAGTGTTAAAAAGGTCACATGTGTGTAAAAATAATTTCCACTTGTTTTTTTTTTTTTGAATAATTTAAAATAAGTGTGTTGCAATACTTTTCTTTTAAAAACAACAGTAACTTTAAAAGTAACAACATAAAAAAAGTTTATTTTTAAAAATATAAATTTATGCTGATGTTTGAATTTATGAGTCTTTTGTTTTATTTTTTTTGAAAAAATTTCTAAATACACTTCGATATTTATTACTTTTTGTTTTCATTTTTCCATTAGGTAAAAATTTTTTATTTCAATTTAAAAAAATAAGGCTAAAGAATCATTCAAGGTTATAAACAGAAAAAAGTTTTCCAACTTAAATCGTAAATAATTATTAAGTTAAAAGTTACTTCTTAAATCATATTGTAAAATAAATTTAAGACAGTGAAATTATAACAAAAGTTAAAAATATCTTTCTTTGCTTAATTCTGCAGAAACATGGCTTGTATTTAAAGAAAATGCAAATTTTATTTAAAAAAAGTTTAATTTTTGCTACACCTTCTGCTCTCATCCTAATTTAATTCGAAGTAGTTGTTCAAGTTCATACACACCTGTAAGCAAATCCTTATAAAAACCCACACAATAAAAAAGTTTGCACATAAAAATATTTTTGATTTATAAGAGGTTTATTAAACAGATTTCCATAGGAAATTCGTTTTATAAACCTGTTATTAATCTGATATATTTTTTTGATCAAGGCCTTAAATTTATATAAAGTAAATATGGCAACAGGAATTTACCTCAGAATGTGGTATCAAGGAAAAAACAAAAGTTGCATGCGATGAAACGTTAGTAGCTAAAAAATATTTTGCTTATTCAACCAAATCGGTTTGCGTAACTAGAATAAAACTAAAATGATCTGAACAAAATTAAAAATTATCTATAACTTAATTAAAACTGAACCGCAATCGAGTTAAAACTGAACTAGAACTGAACTTGAACTTAACCAGAAATAAACTTTTATTATAATTTAATATAAATATATCGCTCATTTACTTTAAAAGTGTCATAACTCAAGTATTTATAAATATGGTTTTGATTATTAATTTGGTTATTTGTTGTTGTGAAACGTCCAAAATGATCTGCCCGTTCTTGCCCGTTTATTGGTTAATTAATTTTTTAGGCATAATGAATGTTTCCAAACGCACACTTTTTTTGATTTGGCACAATGAAAACGTCCCTACTAAAAAATTTTTAGCTGTGGAGGCCCACGTATTTAATAATATTATAGACCAATCGCACTTTAATGAGGAGCAGTGCCGAGAAATAAAAAAAAAATTGAGGAGCTTCATAAGCAAAGTAGTGGAAAAGTGGAAGAACTGCAACAGATCGTTATCGAATTTTGAAAAACATAATAAAGATTGGTTGGACAGTGAAGTTTTATTAGTTGGGCCGACAACTAGTAAAAATTTTGGAAGGCCTGTAAAAGAGTTCACTGCTTGTTCATCTAAAACACAAGTCAACAAAGTTTCACAGCTTGTAGAAAAAACTACATGCGATGAACTTGTTGTAGCGACGCGTGTTAGTTTACACAAAGCAGGAAAAAGAAATGCATCAGAAGTTGTATCCATGCTACATTCTGATTCCGAGGTTGCAGCAAAAATTAAAAAAACTATTGCTTCAGAAGCCAAAAATGCTATTGCATACAGTCCTGATGAAGCTTTGGCTCTTTACGTGGATGGGGATTTTACAAAGCACTCGTACAAATTGATCCAAGCTGGTGCAAAAGTAAGAAATGCAAACATATATCCAGCATATGATGCATTGCTATTAGCAAAAAAGAAATGCTACCCTGTTGGAGTCCAAATTACCGATACGTCTGCTGAAGTGTCTCTACAGAGCTTGGTTGATCATACAGCAACAAGAATCGTCGAATCAAAGAAGGAAGTTTTCGTCAGCCTCAATGAAGATGCTATTACAGCGATATACAAATGGGGATGTGATGGCAGTAGCGGACATTCAACTTACCGCCAAAGCTTTTCTGACCCTGAATCGAACAGGATCGATGAAAACTTTTTTGCCGTATGCATTGTGCCACTGCAAGTGAAAATGGGAAGTGTCATTCTGTGGGAGAATTCTCGGCCTTCTTCAACGCGATTTTGTAGACCAATAAAATTGATTTACGCAAAAGAAACTTCTGAGTTGGTTAGTGCTGAAGTTGATAAAGTGAAACAGCAAATAACTGAAATTATTCCAACACAATTCGAGTCTTTTCAAATTAATCACCAATTTTACATGACAATGATCGATGGCAAAGTTTTTAGTATAATTTCAGAATCCTCGTCACAAACATGTGGAATTTGCGGAGCCACACCAAAAATTATGAATGACTTGAATGCCATTAATAATCTGCCGGTAAATAGAAATATGTATGAGTATGGCTTGTCAACACTACACGCTTGGATAAGGTGTTTTGAGTGCATTTTACATATTGCATACAGAATCCCAATAAAAAGGTGGCAAATTCGTAGCACTGACAAATCTGTTGTACAGCAAACTAAATTAGATATACAAGAAAAGTTAAGAAATGAAATGTCTTTATTAGTTGATATTCCTAAGCCCGGATCGGGAAATACTAATAACGGAAATACGGCTAGAAGATTTTTTCAACAACCAAAATTGGCAGCACTTTTAACTGGAGTCAGTGAGGACTTAATCAGTAGATTCAGCATTATTTTACGCACTATGGCTTGCGGGTACAAAATAAATACACATGCGTTCAAAACATTTTGCTGGCAAACAGCGGAAATATTTGTAAACAAATATTCATGGTTCTATATGCCATCTTCTGTACACAAAATATTAATTCACGGTGCTGAAATCATAAATAATGTCTCTCTTCCAATTGGCATGATGTCAGAAGAAGCACAGGAATCGCGGAATAAGGATTTGAGAAATTTAAGAGAGCATCATACACGAAAAAATTCAAGAAAAAACACAATGGAGGATTTAATGCACTCACTTCTTTTCTCATCTGATCCTCTCATATCCACGCTATCCAAACGACCTTCTAGCTACTCCCGGAACAACATCGAAATTGGAAGAGATGTACAAAATTTGCTTTCAGAGCCAATTGTACATGAAGACACTGTTGGTTCTGATACTTCTGATTCAGATTAAAAACAAATATATTATCTTTAAAAAATTTGTACTAATTATATTAACAACACTCAAAATAATATATCTGTAATTTAACAGAAATATTTCTAATTTGTTGGCTAGGTATCAGCAACTTTAACAAAAAAGCTCTGAAATAAATGAAAATTGTTTAGAGTTTAGTTTATTATGCATTTCATAGTCGAAATTAAGCATCAGGCTTTGTTTTTATTCATTTTCGAATTAAATGCCGCCAGATTCGGTATATCAACCACTGTGCGGTGGTCAGATCTTACAATGTTGTCATTAAAATTGACTAAAAATATCTTGCAACTGTGTGAACATTGTACGCTTTTTTCATTTGGCAGATGTGTTAAATTAATGCATCTGACAATGGTACCATTGTCAGAAAAATGACAATTGCTCTTGTGTGTGTTTGTTTTCTTAAGATCAGTTTGTTACATGAATAATTTTTATATATTTTATGTTTAACAATTGTCTTTTATGTTTTTTTTTTATCGTTTTAGTAAATAAATTGAAAAACCCCGTTTATTCGAATTTATTTTATTTTAACCCCGTTAAATCGAAACCCCGCTAAATCGCAAACCCCTATAATTCGTAAGAAATGGCCGGTCCCTTGCGACTACGAATTATCGGGATTCTACTGTATACTAAGACCATATTAACATTATTCAATTAACGCCGTAACTTTTGCGTGCAAAATTTTGTTTGTCAGTAAGAGGTGTAAGGAAGAAAACGGGGTTGAAAAATTTGTAGGACGACTCATGTATAGGCATTTTATTCGCTTTTGTGATTTTTGTTTTGATTTTTTTGTTGAAATGTTGTCAACTTTTGTGCTGAAGAAAAAACGCATCTTTCAAAAAAATATTTTAAGTTTAATGCTAGAAGTACAACTGGGACGAACGACGAATCCCAGCGGGAAAAAGAAGGAGTAGGAAGGCCTTCTAGAAGGCCTCTGTACCCCTGCTTTTGGATGTACAAGGCCTTCTTGCTCCATTCCATACTCATATCTTTTTTACACACGTTGTCATTGCGGAGAAGGCCTTCCGCTCTCGCTTCTTCGGCAGGTACATAAGAAGGGTAACGGGACCAAAAAAAGATTGATTTTGCTTTTGCTTGTGCAAAAATACAATACAAAAAATGTTACTCCTTTTCTACTGCCTTCTCATAGAAGCGAGTGTGGAAGGTGTATCTTATCTTTTATACGAAAGAGCCGAGGTCTTCTATGAGGCCTTCTTTAGCAGTTAGATAAGAATAGTAATTGAATCAAAAAATCTTTTAAGCAGGCCTTTAAAAAGGCCTGAAGTAAGAAGGTCTTCTGAGTTTTCCCGCTGGGATTATTCGCAACGAATATTCGTCACCAGAAATAGAACACATTGGTGTAAATGAAAGTACACACGATCATTTCGTAGTCCGAAATTCGTCGTGCGTAACGAACCCTGCTATAGGTTTATTTATATTTCTAACGAACGACGAATAAATTGGAAAAGGGCATGAAAGCAAAGTCTAATATTTATTAAAAATTGTGAAATCTGTAAAGAGCCACAGGGACAAATCGCTTCTATTCCGAACTTGGGTAAAATTCGCGAAAAAATTGCTTACTTTTAAACAAACACTTATATTTATTTGAAATCGCTAAATGAGTGAAAATAACAAAAAAAAAAAAAAAATTGCAAAAATGGCAAAAATTCGCGAAAATTTTTAATATTTCAAAAAAGACATAAAATGGATTAAAAGTCCCTAAAACTATAAGGAAGGGCAAAAATTCAGTAAAAATTGCCAAATTAGCGGAAATTCGCTCAATATTGCTAACAGCGGCATGATTTCAAGTCTCCTATTTATTATAAATCGTTAATGCTGTAAAGAATAAGAACACCTACAGGAACAAATCGCGAACATGGCTGAAATTCGCGAAAAATTGCAAAATTTGAAACAAACCCAAAAACTCATTTGAGATCGCTAAATCGAAATGCACAACACCAAAAATGCTTAAGTAATCCACTTTCGAGTGGAATCGAATTCTAGAACACACCAGATTAATAGTTTTTTTTGTTTTTTTTTTGTTGAAATATAGTCAACCTTTGATTTGATAAATTACAAGGAAATTTTAATAAAATTTATTGCCAGTTAAAAAAGATGAGAATGGATGCAGTAAAATAATTAAAAAATCTAGCGTCTAAGGTATTTATTTTTAAAAATTAAAAAAAAATGTTAAATCACATTAATACCTGGAATTCACGCACTTATTGTGTCTCATTTGACGAAATTACGCAACGAATTCTTGCCGTCGAATTCGTCGTACTATGTGAAGTTCGTCCCAGTTGTGTTTAAAAAACAAACTAAAGCAAAGTTCGACTGTGTGTTTTTTTTTTTTTAATTTACAATCAAAAGGTAAAAACAAATTAACATTTTGCACTTTCAATAATCAATTACATTTTAAGCTTCTTGTAATTGGCGTGTTGCTTCTTAAATATGTATGTTCAAAGATATATTTTTTAAAACAAGCAAAAAATAGTAAATTTTTAAAAGTCTCGTTTTTTTAAAAAAAGTACATTTTTAATTATAACTGAATAATAGTTTTAGAGATTATTTAAAATCCGAAAAAGTTATAAACATTTAAAAATACATACAAAAATGCATATTGCACTTATTCATAAACTTTTTTTTCACTTTTTGGAAAAATTCGACACGTAATATTTCTGTGGCATTTTGAGAAAACATCTAAGTCGTGATAAGATTTGCTAAAGTTTTAAAAAAACTCGGTGAAAAAATCACATTTATTAAATAATGAAATAAACCAAAATTAAAGAAAAATATTGTTTATAATACAAAATTTTAAAAACGCAAACAAAATTGTTTTTTGAATGAAAATTTCTATGATTAACAAAATTTTTTTCAACTTTTTAAATTTGACTTAGGATGTTTAGTCAAAATGCCATAGATTTTTATTTATACCGTGGTATTTTGTGTACTTTTTGGTAATGAAACGGTTGGGTAAAAAATTCTTTTCCATATACCTTTAATATTATATTAAAAATTGTACTTCTACTGAAAATTTTTAAATTGTGAGTTAATACCCTTTTTATGATCAAGTGTATAATAATAAAATATGTATAAAGCTACGGTCACACTTATTAAATATTTGATCAAATAAGCGTAACCCCTACTTTTGTTAAAAGTTAGTCAGATTTGAAATGGTCTTAATATTACAAAATAAACTAATTATACTACTAGACATAGCAAAAAACAGTTTTCTGTAAGATGTGGTATTTTAATCAAAATAAATATTGATATTTAGCGAAATGATTTTTTAGTTTGGTTGTTGGTCCCGTTTTTTTCGTCAAATATTTGATAAGTCTGACCGTAGCTTTACGTATTGAAAAAGTTGCGATTGTCACTTTTTTTATTTGAATCTGTAAGAGTTTTTAATCGCTTAGTTATAATAGAAAATGGTTGGTTGACAACACTGTTGCTTAATTTACATTTGATTAAAAAAATGCTTGAACAAAAATTTTAATGTAAATGTGAAAAGCGTTTCGTAGCAACTTTAAAAGAGAACAGAGAAAAAAACAAAAATGTTAAAAAATTTTATAAAAAATAAAATTATTTTTTGGTCAAACTTTTACGATATCAATGAAATTACTGTGCATATTAAGAAATAATGTTTGCATGCCTTAAATATAATTCTGGGGCCAGATTCTGGCAGTCGTGATCTAGTAATTTCTCGATTCGAAAGCAATTTAATATCTAATTGTTTCAGTCAATACTGAACGAATTGGAATTATTTTTTCGTTATTGTAAAGCATTCGTTTGAGTTTCACAATACTGAAAAAATAATTTAGATACGATCAGTATAATAAATTGCTTTCGAATCGAAAAAGTACTCGATCACGAATACCGGAATTAGGCCCCTGTTGTCGAAATTTGGTTTTTTTTTTACTGAATAGAGCAAAGCCTTCTCAACCTATGCTAATATATGAATTGCAAGTGCCTTTATTTTTATATAACGCTATATCACAAAAACTAGAGCCGATAAAAATCCTAATTATACTCTGAAAATATATATATATATATATATATCAAAAGTAGTCAGAGCCGGCTAAACTTTTTCCGAAACGAAGTGTTCTGTAATCTTGTGTTATTGATATCGTGTAAAAAATTCTTTCTATATTGTTGGAAATTTACTGTTTGACTATCTAAATATTTTAGATCGAAATTTACGACAACGACAATGCAAAATACATAGAAAGTTTGTGGTGTTTATGTCGTTAACGACAAAAATAGTATCCATTTTTAAAAACGACTGGCTTGCGATCGCGACAACGACACTCATAATATCGCCGAATATTCAGCACAAACAACACTTATATGAATTTTAATCTCATAACATAACTTTGTTTTGGGGAGATCAGACTGCCCATCGCACATAGGGGTATTTTGTTAATCTAGCCGGACATTACTTTTTGTTTTAGCTTATATTGCTTCTTTAAAGTTATTGAGTGCCTCTAGATCGATGAAACTTGGCAAAAATATGTGTCCTGGTTCTAGGCAGATAAAGCTCAAAAGTAAAGAAAATCGAACCAAGGAGGAAAAAGTTCCCACTAGAAGAACTAATCCAACCTCTGAAAAATTAAATTTTTTTTTAAAGTTTTCCCATAGTTCCCCGCCCTCTTTTGTGGGCGGCTACATAAAATAATGAAAAAAATTTAAATATTAAAAGAAATAGATTACTAACGCCTTAATACCATACGAATTACATTTTTAACTGTTATGGGCACCCCCGGAACGACCCTGTCAAAAATTTTTTTTTTTTTTTTTTTTTGCCAATTTCCACAAAATATTCATTTTTAAGCTTTTATATGACTTTAAAGCTTCGTTTACAATCAGAGAAACCATTTCGTTTTTCTTCCCAAAGTATTTCATATATTCTCCTTTCATTTTTAAACCAAAATGTAACTAAAATTTTTTTAAAAATTTAACTAAAGTTGAGTCAACTAGAACTGCAGCTACAATTTGTATGAAATGGGTTCTGACGTTTAAAATAATTTTATTTAGTTTTGAGTGAAAATTTTAACAAAATGTTGTAAAAAATAATAATAAATGCATAATATTGTTGTGGCTAAAACTTGCAAACGGTTTCTTAATGTAAAATGTGTGTGGTTGCAAAATAAATTGTTGCTCCGTTATGAACACCAAGTGAAAATGTTTTTTGAATGTGAACGAAGCTTTATGTATTTCATAGTATTAAATTTATATGAAAATAATAAATTTATTCGTAATTATAACTTATTAAAAATAGAAACAATTAATTTTATTTAAAATAATAACAACTAAATTATTTAAAATAACTTCTCTGTTGCACTAAGACGATGATGAGTGCCATGGTTCTTCTTTGTCTGTTTCTTCAAAGTCCTCTTCCGCATTTGAATTCTCTTCAGAGCCAAGATCAGGTGCATAAAAGCATAAAAGAAATTGCTTCTTTTGTAAAGGGTAATGACTTTTTTTGGTGTTGGTCTTATGCTAGTAATCAGTGGAGAACTGAGCAAAAGTCTATTTATAATATCTTTCTTACACTGAACCCTAGAAAACTTTCTAGCAAAGTTCTGACTGTAAAGCAGAAAATGTTTATTTCGTACCTCAGACGCTTCTTCTGATAATTGCCCAATAGGCAACAATGTCTCGCTCATTTCAGTTGCGCCATGTATTAAAATCTTGTGCATTGTAGGTGTCATACGGATATAGAGTAACGTAAGGTTTTGCAGTGTCTAAGCAATAATTGACAAACTCATGCAAATGGATTTTGTAACCATTTGCAATTACTTCAATAATAACTTTGATTCGGTAGATGAAGTCAAATGTAATTCCAGCCATTTCTGCAGCTACTTAAGGATTGGAAAAAAATCTTTTGCTGGTGTTACCATCGTTGCTGTTTACAAATCCAGTCTTCGATACATCCACTGTTAGCCCTAATTCACTTCTAAATTTTCCATGGATAGTTTTTTTTTCCTATCTTTAACAATAGTTTTGTCCTCATCCGATCTTTATTGCCACTTTTTCACTGTGAGTTTATACGACAGGTGTAATAGGTCTTTTATTTTGCTCCATAAAATAACGCTATTTATCAGCCGCACAGGTGGTTAAAAACCGTTACTTTCTGTTTCTCAAATTCCTTTTTTTGCACAGGTAGTATTAGACTTAGATGTAATAACTTAAATAAAAGACAACCAAAACATTTTATGACTGACGAAAGAAAAGCAAAAACAGAAAAAGGTGAAATTTTCAATAAAAATCACCAAAAAAATGGCGCAAAAACGTTTTTTTTTTTTTTAATTTCAAAATAAAGTTTAAGAAACTGCCGTCGAAACCAAAAACAGTCAAACAATAAACGAAAATTTGTGTACAACTTTTCGCTTTTTGAGTTGGTTTGACAGCGACTGTTGACATTTAATTAATCAAAAGTAAAGCAACAGTTTTATTTTTGGCCAATGACAAAAGTAGAAGAAATTGCAGTTTTGCTTCTTCGACTGCAATTTTTTAAACGCTGACTAAATACACTTTCAAAAACCTTAATTTTTTTTTTTTACATAAAAGTGAACAAAAAAATGTTTGTTTTTAATTTTGAATGCATTTTTTATCATAAAAATTTTAAGTACAATTTTTCTAAATATAGTCTTTCACAAAATCTTTATTCGTTTACCCACGAAAAAAGAAAATATATTGTAAGCCTATCAAAACCGTAAAAAGTCAATGAACAAGCATGCAATTTACTCCACTTTCCTGACTTTAACAGTGGCCCAAAATTGAAAATTCACTATACGATGCAGAATTTTGTTGTCTGTCGTGCTGCCTACTTAATTTTTTACATATCTTAAATTTAATTTTTTGCCTAATGTTCGGCTAGATTCACAAAAAACCCCTTTGTGCATCGGTTCTAAATAGGATGAAATTCGTCTGTAATATTGTGGTATATGGGCATTAACGATTACAATTTTTGACTTGTTTTTTTAATGCTAATATTATTAAATTGCTGAATATTTAGTTTACAATTTTTAGGGTAAAATATTGAAACATACCCGATTCCTTTTAGAAGTTTCTGCTGTTTTATCACTAGTATAACCTTTTTTATTATTTTATTTAAAACAAAATAAAATAAATTAAAATCTGTTCATATATGTACATACCAGAGAAAGACAATGGGTATAAAAAAATTAAAGTACTCTAGCACATATCGAAAATGTTCAATACCTGTGCGTACTCGTATCTATTTATTCTCATACTTGTGTATATCCCTGCGCATTTGATTTCATTCATGTATGTTATCATACTTATTGTATTTCATACTCGCACATAACCACATACACCCATAGGTATATCATTGACTTCAAACATTTTTTATTTATTAATTTTTTTTCATTAGTGTTGCCAGAATTTTTTTGTTATTTCTGACTTTACAAAAATCTTCGGAAAATAAAGATCTGCGTTCTTATATAAATAGAAAAAATTATTTTTAAGAAAATCCGAAAAAATGACAAAATGGATACAAATTAAAATACGTCGTTTTATTTGAATCGTTCTTAATAAAAACACAAAAAGTTGCCGAATACCAAAAAAAAAAAAAAATATAAATCTAATATTCGGAATTAAGAAATGAGATATCACAGGTAAATTTATTCATACATAGTATGACTTTGAGATGTTTATCTGTTGACAGTTGCATTTTTAAGACGTTTAAAATTTAAAGGCTGAAGTCGATCAGTATGCCAACGAAAATGTTAGCCTTACAGAAGACTACAACATCACGCTATGGTGGAAAAACAACTCCACAAGATACTCATGGTTATCTTTATAAAAATCAAGAATCATGTAAATTTCTGCAGAGCAGCAACAAAACGTGTTTTCTCTTTAGCTAGAAACATGAAAAAAGAAACAAAATAGATTCCAAAATAGTTGATAGCCTTCTGTTTTTAAATTTTTTTTATAAAAGACCCCCTTTGTAGAAAATATATTTTATTATTGTTAATAGAAGCATAATTATATAATATTAGAAAATATTTATGTTTTAATTTAGCTTTTACATAAATTAATTAATTCTTATTTAATCAGTGCTATATTTGTTTTGCTGGTTTTGGAAAATACTTAAAATATAAATATCTTTTCTGCATCAAACATTTTTAGGTCCTGGCTACACTGCTTGCTTTACAATAACCATACGAGTTGTTGAAGTTACTTGTCGATACTCATCGACTCATACTCATACGCATTCATACTAATATCCATACGCATGCCTGTTTGTTCATACTCATACCGGTTGCTATACAAACTTATTTATGTTCATACTTATTGGTATTCATACCTGTCTGTACTCGTGCTCGGTGGAGTATGAATAGGTTAGAAGTATTAAAAATGTAACTTTTTGGCTTTCTCTGGTACATACCTAAATAAAAAGCACCATGTTTAGCTTGCATTAACAAAATCAGTTTTGTTATTATTTTGAACAAACAATTTTTTTAAACTGTAAAGGTATGTTCACACTTTAGCAATCGTTGACGAGAAAATCCGAAAACACGACACTAAATGGACAAATCATTAACCTAAAAATGTAACAACTTAAATTGAAAAAAATTAGGAGAATAACATGCTTAATGCTTTTTGATCTAGAAAATGTTTAATAAATGTTAAAATATTTGATAAAAATTATAGTTACGTGTGAGCCGACAAATATTGGTTAAGTGTGACGATAGATTAAGAATGTATGTATATAAAATAAAATATATATTTGGCATATGCAGCAAAAATTTTACGTTAAAAAAATAAATAAATCGTAAATAAAAGCAATAAATCCATATAAACTCTACACACATACAAATGTGTATTTGATTGTTTTTTTTTTATGAAAAAAAATCAAGTTAAATTTTCAAAGTAAACTGATCAAAAATGAAGCATAATAAAAAAAATTAAAAAAAAGCAAAAGAATGTTAAAGGAATGAAAGAAAACATGATATTTCAACAATGTTGTTTATACAAAAACAAACAACAATGGCTAAAATATGCCGTATATACATACGTTTGTATGTTTGTGTTTAAGGTAAAAAGGAAAAAAAAAAAAACTCATACACAAAGCATACACATAGAAAGGGCAATATAATCTGCTGCGTCATGTTGCCTTTTTAAAAAGATGTCAAAGTTCGGTCATATATCACAAAAACAAGTACAAGAGTATAAACATGTTGCACACAAACACACATACACATTCCTGTCCTTTACTGTATGAATATAAGCGTCCTGTAAACTATGCATGTATATGAATGTGTGTGTGCTCATGTGTCAATATGGCCATTTTTGTTCAACAATAACTTGTAACCTAGACTTGCCTTTTTTATACACTTACACAATAACACTCATTCAAACACATATACGTTCATACGAATGCATGTACTTTCCTACACTTTATGTCCTTTTTATGCAACGTTACAAAAATAACGAACCCAACAAACACGGAGGTTTAATTTCAAATTGAAAATGATATAAAATCAAAGTTTTCTCAAACGACAAACATTTGCAAATGTTTTGAAAATCATTTGCAAATCATAGCATTCTCAACAAAAAGGGGAAATTATTTTCAAATTGAAAAATGGCTTTATTTTCAACTTGCTTTCAAACGTAATTCTCAAATGTGAACTATTATACAATGAGGAATATAAATAAATTTTGTTTAGTTAAATTCCTTATTTATTTAAATAAGCTGTCAGCTAAACATTCGGCACCATAGCTAAAAGATGAAATAGTGTTAATTTCGTCCTTAAGTTCTTGGAAAGACGAAATACTTGGCACCCTTTTATTTTGAGGATTGTAGCACCGCGATCGTTCAACAAACTTTTTTTTATTTTCCTTTTTTCGTATTCTTAATCATTGTAGTTACTCATAAAACATTTTTATTTTTCACAAGAATTAAAGTGTTTACTTTATATTAAAACTTATTTTTAATAGTAAAACACATTTATCCACAAAGTAAAAAATGTAACTTAAATCGCCATTTTTAATGTTTATATTCAAAAGTTTATTTTGAAATCATTACCAATTTGAATTTAAATGTTAAATCAAACAATTGAAAAACGTTTGAGAACTGTGTTTGATGTCAAATGATAAAGTCATTTCATATCAAAGGTTTGACTTCGTGTTTGTTGGGAGAGTAGTTATAAAAAAAAAAAAAATATACAGCAATATAAAACTGATACACAATCAATTGTAAGAATCAATAAGGGAGTAGTTTTGGGTTTATTTCCAGTTAAATCTTTTAAATAAATCGATTAAATTTTTTCAAAAAATTTTGCCAGGCTAAGAAATATTTAAAAATTTATAGCAAGACTTATAACATTTAAAATAATTGTAACTGACGTCTCTGCTGGTTAACAAATATCTACTCATACAATATACAATTATGATCAGATTTCCAATAAATCGTCTCGTCTCTGATTTCAAGTATATCTACAGCAAGTGCAGTAAAATGAAACAAGTACCACGACTACTTAAGGAGTAAAATTTTTTTTGGATACAAATACAGAAGCGTTTTTAATGGTGGCGGGGAGGGTAAAATATCATACACTGAACAAACTCTTGCTGATATTCGGTTTAAAATTTCACCTGACCCCAATACAAAAATCCTTCCGGGACAAGTTTAAAGTGTCCAATAACCTTTTAATATCGTTTGGGCTTGGTACTCGGCTGGAAGATCTAGAGACTTGTCAAAGAAGATAGACAGAGTTGTACAAGCCGCAGCCAGGCCAGGCTTAAGAGTAAATGCAGGAGCTACTTAAGTACTGAGAATAAACAGCGACATATCCAGGTCCATCAAAATGGACGACAATGCCATAGAAGACGTGGACAAGTTTTTCTACCAAGGTAGCATCTTGACAAACTCAGGTGGTCCTCAATGGATATTGTAAACCAAGCAAAGCAAGCATTTAGACGGCTGACGAGTATTTCGAAATCAGGATCTTCAACTCAAACATCTAGCCAACACAATATGGTTGTGATACATAGAACGCGACCTTAAGGCTATACAGGGTTTTTTAAATAGATGCTTACGGAGAATCTTAAAAATATTCTGGCCCAACACAATTTCAAATAGTATGCTAACGGCACAAACGAATCAAATACCCATTGGAAGTAAAATCAGAAGACGTAAATAGAACTGGATTGCGCATACTTTAGAAAAGCCCCATAACGACATTGCGCGATCAGCAATATATTGGAATCCACAAGGTAGCCGACGCAGAGGAAGGTGAAATTAAGAATTTAGCAATGGACAGATTAAATTGGAGATCATTTGTCGAGACCATATGCTTCTTATATTTTTAGAGACTTATTATATGTACATTTAAATTGCATTCAACATTTTAAATATTGTAAAATCGCTCGTTTGCTGCAACTTTGCCATAACTCAAAAAATACATTTCAAAATAAACGGGCTTAAAGTTTTTAGGTTGCTCGCACCCCTCAGAAAAAATAACGACACATTCTCTTCTAATGGGAAAAGTATAACATATTTAAAGATGAATTTTATACAGAATATAGAGAAAAACATTGCAAACAATTCTGCATCACTAACTCCAAAATTTTCATTTCTTTGAGTTATGACGACGTTAAAGCAAATGAGGGATACATATGAACATTTTTAAGGGCTTGAACGTTAAGTCTCGAATTCATTCCATTGTATCATTTAAGTAAATTCCAAGGAATTCAATTTTATCCTATTAATCAAATTTTATTTTGAATAATTAATCCCGAATTCTATAATACTCTTTCGCTATCTTTATCGTTCCCTATGAAGAACAGTGTTATGTTCCTCGCAAAGCTAGAAGGAAACTTGTTAACAACTACATTTGCTTACATTGGCCTAGAGAATACTACTGGTTTCATCGAATGAAAAATCATGTAAAAAATTACATTGGTTCGTGCGCTGAATGTTTGCACCATAAACAGCCAGGAGGAAAAAAATAAGGTATGCTACACCACATAGACAAAATTGGGATACATTTATACCACTTAGGTCCTTTCGTTAAAAGTTTAAAAGACAATTCATATGTCTTGGTAGCCATTGATGGATTCACTAAGTTTTGTTTTTTAAAATCTGTACGTAATTCAAAATCAACCACGACGGACGTTGGTACAAGTTTTACTGGTTTCCCTTTCGTTAACTTCTGTAAAAAATTTAACATTGTTCATGTTAAAAACGCAACAGCTACACTAAGAGCGAATGGTAAAATTGAGAGGTTAAATATAAGCATAACTCCAATGATCGCTACCCTGAGTAAACACTGCGACAACAAGGACTGGGACAACTACGTCGGCATCACACAATATAGTCTAAAGACTAGATTACACTATTATACTTTGTATTAATACATGTTAAAAACTCAAGAAATATGACAAAGTGTGATAGTGTGAATGAAATGTGTCACGAAAATCACAAGTATTATGAAAAAAGTTTGACATCCCATATGACTTCATCGTTTTTTGAAAAATTTCTAAACAATAATACTTTTCATTGGATCAGGGTTGCATTTTATTTCATGTGTAAGAGTTTATACTTTGTGTGATGGTGTGAACACAAACTGTCATGTTAAATTAGATTTTTTGACAGTCGCAACAAAACTCATTAGATTTCTATCTCACAAAGTATTATGGAATACGTAAGACTTGTGAGATAGTGTAATCTAGCCTTAAATAACACTTACAAGTAAAACTACTCCGTTAAAATTACTTCTTAATTACCCCCTAAAGAATGTTATGGGTTGTGTTTTGGAAGACGCCGTAAGACAAAATTGTACTGTAGATAATATTGAAAAACAGTTTGAACAAGCATTAAAAGAATAACGATGCCAGGCGTTGGAGACACTATAAGGGCGGTACGTTATTTCTGAAGTCTTGCCAAACGATCGCTATCGAGTACTTAAAAGTTCTATGAAGGTATTATTGCAGTCGACCAAATCAAACGTATATTGGCTCCAGAAGATGATGGCATTACGATATGTGAGCTTGATGAATCAGACGACGAATTATCTTAAGTTCGTTAAAACCGACGTTTATTAGAAAGGCGCAGCGGAAAAATTAATCGAGGGTTATCATTCTTCAGGATAGCCGACTGTGAACATTGTCATATTTAGATATTCCCACATAATGATAACTTTTGCTTGATTTGTAAGCCCTAAATATTATTTCCCGTTATATGTTTTCTATTCCTTTTTAAATTTACACTAACTTTCATTTGTCATTGAACACATAAAGTGATCTTGTAAAATTTAATATAGAGAAAAACCTCGAAGAGTCAAGTCTAATAAATTGAACCTTTAACTTTTTAATTTACAAAGCATTTTAATAAGAGTGCCTTTAACAGAAAAAGTGAGGCTTCTATAATTATAAATAATTTGTCCACTAGAATTAGTGGATATATTAATGCTAAGTTCACACTTAGGTTTTTAAACGCGTTTAAGCAAAATGTTGATTTAGCAAATCAAAGCCGTTCACATTACATTTGAGATGATTAAGATGACAGATGATTAAGAAAAAAACACACAACCAACACACAAAAAAACAACAAACAAATTTATATTTCTTTAAAGTATTAAAAATGAATAAAAACACTTTTATAAAGTTATCAGAAGATTATTTTAATAATTTTAATGATGAAATTGTGAGAATTTATGAATTATCGATCATGTTGGCGATTCCACATTTGAGGTATGTTCAGTGGATTCTATGTGATTTATGAAGTGATTTGGTTGTAATCATGTCAATTTGAAGTGATTAACAAATCACTTCAATGTATGGGTAATCGTCTCGATTTTGAAGTGATTAGAGCTTAATCACGCTCGAACTGCTTAAACGCGTTTAAGAAGCCAAATGTGAACATACTATAAGCCTTATTACGATTATCGTAAACGATTGTGTCGTTTTTGTAATAGATTAAAGTAACACACCACCAGAGTTCTTTAATCTACTACAAAAAACGAATTAGTTGTTAACGACAACGACAACCGTATTAAGGCTGATTAATTAATATAATTAAAGAATTTTATCAAAATCTCGATAATAGTAATGCTTAAAACGACCACAACTGCTAGTTTTCGCATAAGAATTTAATATATTTATTTAAAGATTTAAAATTTAACATATAAGTTTATAAGTCATCTTAAAATAGTTCCGACGCCAACTCCGACTCCTACTCTTACATTGATGCTAAATGTATATGAGACTGGTCCTGATTTGACTTTTAACTTTTTATTTTTAATGGAGTATTTTTTTGAAACTTAAATATAGCAACAAAATTATTCTGTAAAAATTCAAATCGATATTTTAAATATTGCATCGCCAATTTCGAAGAATTTTTATTTAGGAAAATATTAGAAAATTGTTTATGTTGAAAAATTTTGCAGTAGGAGTCGCGAGTTTTTGTGGGAACTTCGACTCCGGTACAAAAATCTCAACTCCGACTCCACAGCCCTGCTTGTTTCATTTTTAAAATGTGGACTAATATCATTGTGAAAAAAGTTTCCATTTATGGAGTTTTATATAATTTTTGTTTTGTGGATTTGTTTCATTTTCAAAATTGCGATTTTAGTTAATAATGAATTAATTAATTTCCTTGTTTTAGGGACTTAGCCTCATTTTTGTTTTCGCGGGTTAGTTCATAGGAGACCTAGGTCGTAGCGCCCATAAAATATTTCTTTTTATATACTATGTACTTACACAGAAAAAATTACGACAATTCAATTGTCATATTGAATACCATATTCGTCAATACAATTAACTTTTTAATAGAAAAGGCAGTAACAACTAAATTTGTAAATACAAAAAATTATTTTGTTAATTAAAATTGTTAAAACTCAACAAATATTATTAACAATGAGCTTGTGAACAATTAAATATAACTTTTTATTGTGAGTTTAACATACATATTAACAAAATATTTCGTTGCTAACTAAGTTAAAAAAGAAGATGCATTTAAAATGTGTTAAAAATAACATCACTAATAACATTAAAATTTATTTATTAACACCTGGATGCACTGGGAGGTTCATACATCAGCACAAAACGGAATCTTGGCACCACTATGAGTAATATTTCAAAATCTATAATTTATAAAAGAAGCGTTAAAATCTCTTAATAAATCATTAAATAACAACTTTACTTACCATATAGATTGATTCAATTTCGCAGTTATCAACATATCGTTTGTTCTTTAAATGATTTTAGATCGAAAATCCAGATTTTTTTATTTTATATTTTTAATTTCTTGACACAAAATAATTTCTTCTTTGATATCCATATTTATTAATTTTCTACAAATGAAACAAATTGTTAGTATGACAATTTACGAACATGTTTCTTAAGAAAATTGTTAAAAATATTAGAAAAGTCTTAACAAATTTTCCTTAATTACTAAATAACTTTTAACATTTTTTTCTGTGTACAGTACGTCACCTAAAATGCAAAACAACGTAACATCAAAAAATTCGAAATAGTCTTTTTGATTAATTTTTGCTCGTTTTATTAAACTTCATGTTCACAAAGAAGTTGTTGATTCCTGCGATCAAAAATGGCGACTTTATTAAAGAAATTCAAACGCCAAGTACACCTTGTTTTTATTGATTTTGTAAAGTTTTTTGCTTCCCCTGTAAACTAATAAAAAGTGCTGTTAAGTTATTATTTTAGGTGACGAGTCCACTTATCTATATTAGAACCACTCTTAAAATTAGGAAAAACTAAGATAATTGTTTGAAAAATCTCCATAAAAATCGGTTCGATTTCCAGAACATAGCCCTCATCCTTGTAACGTAATTTTTTTGGTTAATCATAGAGCACCACTACCGAAAAATATCCTGAAAAAAATTAATCTAAAGTAGATAAAAAAAATTGCTATAAATTAATCGAATAAATCCTTTCATTTGACCCCTTACTTATATCTTACACATCTATGTACAAAAATTCTGATAAACTTAAAAAATTTCTGCTATTGGACAAATACAGACCACGCAATTCCTTTACTGAATTTTCCCTTTTACATTCATATTTACACGTATATAAATGCATTCTGCTAAAGGCTGGCTGGTTAACGTATCATCTTCTTTGACACAATGACATTTTCGACAGTTTCAGTATTTTGATATTTCCTACTCATACTCAACTGCACTGATAGACATACAATACGAAATGATTTTTCGAGTATAGATGTCTGTGCAAAGGGTGGTCCAAATAGAACTAGCAGTTTTTGCCACTTGCAAAATAAGGTGCTTTTTATGGAAAAAATAATCGATCATCTTCTTGAGCTGGGACAATAAACACTTGAAACAAATTTTACTTTAGTATTTACTGAATTGTTTGCTCATTGTGCATACTTATACATACATGCTTGAAACACAAAGACTATACACGTCAAGGATGAGAAAGTTAGTACAATTGTACTTTTTTCAATACTATTAGCATTGCAAAAGAACTGAAGTACTCCAATGTCTTGTTTAGTACAATTTAAAAATTTCAAATATTTAGCAAGCTAGGATTGGAGAATTGAAAAATATAATTAATAAACTTATGTTTCCAGGGGGGCTACTTTCTATTGCGATGCGAAAGAAAATGGTAGAAAATGGTGTTTAATGCGTTTGCGCTTTTGTCTTTCGCATCTATTAATTTTTTTCTTTTCGCAAATCATCACTATTTATTTTATTTAAATTTTCCAATTTCAAATATTTTTACATATTTTAGCATTTCATTACTGTCAATCTGCGCCATCTTTAATTTTTGTTGCCAGTATTGCTCCATTTTTAAAACATTTTACCAAAGTGATAGAGAGTACCAAGTTGGCACTAAGTTGTCGCATCGCAATAGAGAGGGGAGGCCCCCTAGATAATAGTAGAATTGCCAAATGTATATTGTCTATACCACATTCGTCGGCGAGTGCGGAACACATTTGTGCATACCGTAATTTAATAAAAACAAAGCAAAGAATTTTTTTTTTATGTAAAAACTGTATAGAATTTAGTTCAGACAAAATATTAACTACAGTCTAATGAATCTTGTTGCTATGGTTTTAAACATAAATCGGACTTTAATGTCCTCGAAAAACAATAAAATGATTATTATCTTCCTTATAATACTTCGTTTACATAGTATGAACTATATAAATACTTAAATATGGGATTCAGACGAAGACTTTTTAGCTTGATTTTTGAAGGACGGTCAAACGCGGTATAAAGGCTTTTACCAATACCAAATCCAAATCCAAAAGAAATTTACTTTCCAAGACAATACTTTTTAGACTTTTTACTCTGTTAAACATATTTTTAACCTGTTCCACTATCATCCTTATAAAAAGAAGCCCTATGCTCCTTATAGGAGCCAAATAGATATAATAATAAAAATATTAAAAAAATTTTTTTTAAGTTGTTTTTTTATTCGACCTTTAAAACTTAAGCATTTTAATTTAATATTTAAAAAAAAAAATTTTAAATAATAAATTTTTGTGTTTTATTACAATTAGGGTCTAAAAAGTACAATTTTTTACCTAATTAAGTACTTAATTAAAAACATAAACATTTAACAACAAAACTAATATAACTCAATAATGAATATATTAAAATCAAATTGTAAACAAGAAAAAAATTTGAATTTTGAGAAATGAAATATTTTGATATGAAAAAAATAGATCGTTAATAATTTAGTTCAACGTCCTTATTGTTCAATGTTGCCAATTCTTTGTGACCAAAAATGACTAATTACAAAAAAAAACCTGGGAAATATGAAACAAAAAATAAATAAAAAATGACAATTAAAGGTTATTTTCTTTATACCTTACTGTATACTTTATTACAATGTGGTGGATCACCGGCTACTCGACACGTCATGACATAATTTTGTCATAATTTTAGCGGTTTTTGTATTACCTCCCTGCTTTAGACAAAAGTAGTGGAAACCAGGGTTGCGTTTCGATGCCTATAAAATACAGCCCTATTGGAATAAAACTGGATTAGCGCCATACTGAAAAGGAAAAGTGGGAAAAAAAAAAACAAAATGGCACGATCCAGTATAAAAGGAAGAAAATCGTGTATATCGGCGTTATTTGATGTGCAAGAACCGAGGTGAGAAATAGAGAAAGAGAGTTTTTATTAAGCAAAATCGGCAAGAGTGCAGTTAAAGTTTAAAAAGGAAAAAAAAAACTTTGATAGCGTGTCCCAATTGAAAGGAAAACTAATTTGAAAATTTCTTACAGTAAGTGGCCCTTGGGGGAGATGGCAAGTTAATGGCCTCACTACTAGTGGACACACAACTAATTCTTTTTATTTAAATAGCCAACGCCAGAAAGGGTTTAAGCCAACGACGCAGAAAGGATTAGATTTTCAGCCAACAAAGTCAGACACAACGCTGCACCTTGACCAAATAAACTGTCTGCATTGTATCCGCTTATATTACGTTTGCAAAGTAGGCTTAAGGACAAAGCTAGGTTTTGTAAGCCGACAGTCAGCGGTAACGTCCCCGTTAACCGTGGAAGCCGTGACAACCACAGTCACACAATAAAACTTTCATCAACGACCGGGGCTAAATCGATCCTACTCCTTAAGGAAGAGTCCAGCTACCTCATCCACAAGCACTCCTTCAAATAACCCGAAGATAAGGGTCCGGATACCGCAGTCAGTTTTTATCAGAATCCGACCATCAATCGCCAGTAACACGCAAAAAGGTAACTTGTGTAGGATTGTACAAAAATAGAAGATTAACAAGGAAATACCATAAACACGATCACAAACACTGTCGGGAAGCCCACAGGTAGTTTCAAAATCTTACAAACCACCCGTAGTAAACTTGCCTTGTTCGTAACCAAATCAAATCAAACACAAAAGAAAAAAAAGGAACATGCAAAATAGTGTGTGGGCAAGGCAACAATTTCCCCAAAGTAAGCGAACCTTTTAAAAATTCTAGTTGAAATAATAAATTAATAAAATAATAAAAAAATAAATTCTAGTTGAAGAAAAAAAAAACCCAAAAGACAGCCCGGCGGGTGTCAGCTTAAATAAGCCAAGAGTAGTGAACTAATTCGGCAACGTTACGGAAATAAACAGAACAAACATTTGATGATAAAAGGACTTTTTCGGGAAAACTAAAGGTGAAACAGGTAGTGAAATTAGCGGCCTGTTCAACAAACGCATAAAAAGTGTATTCAGCCAACCAAAAACAACAATATCAACTCGGTCCTACAACCAACAACAACAATAACAACTGTAGCCAACAATAACGACACACCGGCAACGGCCATCGCCACTTTAGTCACCAAACCAACAATATAATATCATCTTTAGCCAACAACCAAAGACAACAATATCAACTTTAGACGGCAACCAACAACAACAATAGTAACTTTAGTCAACAATAAAGATACAACAACAACGACCATAGCACCCGGTGAGGCAAGAGATTAAGCGAGCCACCACCATCAGCGTTTAGAAGTTGGCCGCAGCTCTCCCACGACGGTATTGTACGTTACAGCCGCTAAGTATACAACTAGGTCCAGGTATGGTCCCTTTGTTTTTCTAAATATTTTTTTTGTCGTCGACCTAAAGCGCAGATAGTAGTCTGTTTTATTTAACAGAATTAATATATATATATATATATATATATATATATATATATATAGGGATAGATTTATATAAGTATATACTGATAGGTGTTATAGGTGTGTATGTACAAATATATGTCCATATATATGTATATATGTGGGTATACATAAATATATGTATGTACATGTACCGATGGGTATTGAATTTTTTTTTCGTTTTTGAAACCTTACCGAGGCTAATAGGGAAAACTGTGTAAACGACATACACAATAACAGTCCCTGGAGTAGAGACTCCAGGTGCGCGTGTAGTATAGGGTTGAGCTCAAGCCTGAAGAAGTTCGTAGGGGGCCTTTGCCCACCGAGTATGGAACACTTTTCCTTATAGGGTCAGTAATTTTAAATATACAAATATACAAATATACATATATATATATATATATATGTGTACATATATACATATATATATACAAGGTTGATAGTTGCTCGTGCATGGGGATTGTGTAGATGGATATACATATACCCGCGGTCGGGCATAAGTTAGTTAAAGTACCCTTAGTTGGAAGGGAAATATCGGGGTCGGTTTTAAATGTTTTTTTTCTAAATGTGCTTTATATTTCCATCACGCTTACATGGATGAACACCATATGTCTCTGTCAAAATCCAAAAATGTAAATTGATTCTATTTTATGAAATAAAATATCGTGGAAGGAAAGATACGTTGAAGATAAGGGTCAGATTAATGCCGTTTTTGGATTTTGGTAGGGTAAAGTACGTTTGGAAAAGAAAAGGCGTAACACTATTTCAAAATTTGTTTTGCTTTATGAAGAAAAGAAAAATTGATAACGTTGTCCCTTAACAAGTATTTAGAAGGTCCTAACTTTTCGCGGACCAATATGTTTGCGTATGTATTTACCTCTGTGCAACCCCTAGGCATGGGTGGGTATACAAGTGTACTTGTGAGATTATATATGTGCATATAATAATATGGTCGAACTCCTAGGAATGCAACACATACACCTTTTTTTTTTTTTTGAATTTTTTTTTGATTTTTTTTAACAGTTAGAATATTAACCTAACATAAAATCATTTTTTTTTGCTTAAGAATATAACCTGTGGAATTAAACGTTTAAGTAATACCATTAATCTGTTTAGTGGTGCTAATCTAATAATTTTTTTTTATACCAATATTTTTTATTTTATTTTATTTTATTTAAGTAACTTGTGGGTTTTTGGGTCTAGAAAGTTATAATTTAAGTTGAGATTTTGGAAATCGGTATTGCCGAACGCGGTACTAGTTATCTTTACGTTAGGAATCGTGGTTTAATATAGTAAATTGAAATAGTATGATAATACTGTGTTTTGATCAACCTGAGATAAATTAAAATAATTGCATTATAATATCGTGTCATGGTTAAGATAACTTAAATTTAAAATTGTAATATTTTTAAAATAGCTCGTTTTAAACACAATAAAATATTTTGAATTTGTAAAGATCGTTAAAAAGAATATTTGCCTCGTCGCAATGGTATTTATTATGAGTGAGCAAGCTCACTAGTGGGTGGTCAATGGGAAGGTGAAGGTAATGTAAACGGAGGGATTTTGGGACGATTCGAAAAACAAAATGTTATTGCAGGTCGTCAAGGCGAAGTCGGAATGGACTTCATGGGGGAGGGAAAGGAATTGGCATAACATCCGCCAAGCCATCTCAAGGGAACAAGGAAGAGGATAGGGGGTAAGTATACTGGAATACTAGTTGGAACCTTCAGGTATAACAATAGCACATACAAGTTCATTTCGGGTCCCCTTTTAATTCAAGATAGGTTTATTTTTTTGGTCATCTAATGGACTGGCATGATTTTTTTTTTGTAAGCAGTAGATATTGGCCCTCATTGGTTGGCAAGAACCACCCCAATACGGCGAGCCCTAGCCGGACTTACGCCAGCATGCCAGCACTGCCAACAATCTGGCCCTACGATATTTCTTTTTGCTCTCGGGTTGCTTTTGTTTTCAAACCTAAGCACTCCGCTACGTGAATTGGCGACAAACCTCGTACTAACACCACTACTACTACAAAAATGGCGCCCAACGTGGGGCCCGAAATGAACTTGTCATCGTTTTCGTTTCTGTTTGAACAGAGTCTAGCTTTCGATAAGTGTAGGTCCCGTTAGAGTAGTCCAAGAGTCCTTAACGCGTAGCCGCACTGCCTTGAGGGGTAGGGTGATCTGTTTAGAGGAAGGGAGAATTAGTTAAATTTCAAGACAATATTTTCAGTAGAAAGTAACATACCTTGGCCTGTAATTCCCGAGGGAGGTGGTATTAAACTTCATTCGCGCTGCGAAGGCAAGTGTTGTTATTTTCGTTTTGCCTGAATTGGGTAATCTCTAATGACGGTTCTTAGGTAGTCTTATTTCGTTTGTATAGTTATCCATATGACGTTATTTAATAGCTATTAACGGAATAGTGGTTGGGGATTACGACTTTATTTTTTATTTTTTTTTGGTACATGTAAATTTCAGTTTTTAATTCTAATTTCTCTTTCTGGCTAGCTCCAGTATATCGTTAGTTTATATATATGTACATGCATAAGTAGGCATATATGTATATGATGGGTTTTTTTTGATTCCTGATCTTTTTGAGTACAATAATTCGATCCGTTTGCTTTACCTTCACCTGAAAACCCCGTTAAATCCCAGTAAATTGTATCCAGTGTTATCTTGCGAAGTACGGGCTTTGGAAAGACGGCCGTAAAATTTTTTTTATATATTTTTTTTGTGTTTTTTTTTATTAATGTTTTTTTATTTGGCTTTTATTTCATTATTTTTATTTCAATTAAATTTTTTTTTTCCAGTTTTGAAGTTTCTTTATTTTGGGATTTATTTTTTTTTTGAAAATTTATTTTTTTTTATTTTGAAGTTTTTTATTTTTTTTGATTTGAATTTTATTTTAGGGCGTTTCTTTTGCTTTAAATTCATTTATTTAAAAATATAAAGGTTCTCCTATTTACGTTTTAAAATCTTTTTAGTTTGATACCTTTTTTTTATTCTTTTTATTTTGCAATTTTAAAATTTTTT
Source organism: Pollenia griseotomentosa (assembly GCA_963931875.1). Lineage (NCBI taxonomy): Eukaryota > Metazoa > Arthropoda > Insecta > Diptera > Polleniidae > Pollenia > Pollenia griseotomentosa. Next base: position 26,475,487 of record OZ007561.1, read on the forward strand.
TTTATTTCCTTAGTAAGGGTTTCCCTTTGAAGATTTTATTTTCTTATTCGGGTTTAGTTTCGTTTTTTTTTTATTCTTCTTTCTGGTTGGTTAATTAAAATTTTTCTTGCTGACCTTCGGGTGCTAGCGAATACTAGTACGTTTACAATTTTTTTTTACGTTTTTTTATTCTCAAAGCTTTTCTTTTTCGCGAGTCTACCTATTATTGCCTGTGTTGCGATCTTATTCCAACGTGTTGGTACTCTGCGGTAGCCTTTGATATAGTTTCACCTCCAGCGGTTGTTATGGTGGTGACGCGGTCGGCACGAAACCGCTTAACTTTTGAAAACGAACGCGTAGACATGGAAACAAATATGGGGAATGTACAGCGTGCCACGGGGGAAACAATAGCTTCCACAGATATGCCGAGTGTACCAGCGCCGAATACGGGCGTCGTTTCTACGGCCATGTCAACAATGGCACCAGCCGTTCAGCAGTTTATGACGCTAGCTCAAGACCATACCGGGGTGTCCGACCGGTCACATATTTCGGACAGTTCAATAACCGCACCGGAGTTTAGCAGCATCACCGCGCGCAATGTGCAGCTGGACTTCCGTAATAGTGCAGCCGCTGCCCAAGCCCCTCGAACGGATAATAACATCGGCAGGAGGGAGGATATCGTACGTACTATACAGGAAGATTTTGCCAGGAGGATTCAAGAGTTGCAGCTACAAATGCAGCAGGAAATTGGGAGATCCCTTAATAATATAGCAGCCAGTCAATCAAATCCCACCGGAACCGTTCCGAATATGCAAACACGCACCGTGGGTGGACTACCTTCGTCAATGCGTGCTCCGCCTCCACTCAGGACACATGGTCCTCGTAATTTGCCACAACAGCAACCGCCCAGTAACTTTCCTTCGCATAATGCGCATCTTAATTCACAACCGTGCTATAATATCTCGCAAGCACCAGTATACGCTCAGGGATTGCCACCAAGTGCAGCGCTACCACCTCAAGTACCCGTTTTTGCCGCCCATTCGTCTCCAGCACCAAGTATCCCTCCGGACTTTGGTTTTTCAGCACAACGTAAAATCGATCTATCGAAATGGGGGATAAAATTTGATGGCACCGCCAAATCAATGAGTGCAGAGGATTTCATTTTTAGAGTAGATGTATTAAGGCAAGATTACAATTGCACGTTTAACGACATACGCCGCAGCTTTCATTTGCTGTTAGAAGGCCAGGCTCTTGATTGGTACTGGAACGTACGGAAGTTAACACCAATACAGACCTGGGAGGATTTAGAGAGGGCGTTTTTAACACAGTACCGGAGGTACGAAAATGAGTTTCATTTACAAAAGAAGATCATGGATCGTCGCCAATTGCCACAAGAATCTTTCGAGGACTTTTATAATGCCGTGATGAAGCTTCGTAACCAGCAGCGGTCACCCTACTCCGAGAGGGAACTGACCGAAATCATGAAGTCCAACTTAAAACCATCGCTTTCACACTTGCTGTTTTCAGTTAATATTAACGGATTAAATGATTTCTGTCAACAAGCCAAACGGGCTGAAAGCCTATTGTCCAACCAAAGGCAGGCATTCCAGCCGCGTCCCTTCCCTACTCAACGCGTGCATGAATTAGTGTATGAAGAAGAAAACGCAGCAGTGCCGAACGCGGAAATCGAAGCCATATCCGCAACTAATCGTTATACTTGCTGGAATTGCAAGCAGATTGGTCATAGCTTTGTGGACTGCCCATCACCTACACGTAGGATTTTTTGTTTTCGGTGCGGACGTGATAACGTCGTGACCCCGAAATGTCCCAAGTGCCAGGGAAACTTGCCATCGAACACGCCTCGGACTGGGGAGACGCGTTCAACGCAAACTTAGGCCCAGCAAAAGAAGAAAATACCAACGTCGAATCCGCAGCACCGGTTAGAATTTTAAGAAACACCGTCGAAAGTAAAATTGATTTTAAAGAACCAGCGGTTCGACCCCTGAAGCCACTCCACCAAAGGATTAGAGAATATAATGAAGCAAAACTTAGGATTTTTGGACAAGTTTCAAATCGGGTGAAAAGGGCAAGGGAAAGGTACAAAAGGAGGAAAATGACTCGGAAGGAAATAATGTCCACATCACTGTACGAGGGAGACGATTTAAGATATTATGTGAAAATTAGGATTGGGGATGAGGAAATTGACGGGTTGCTGGACAGTGGGGCCACCGTAACATGCTTAGGGAAGGGTTGCCTGGACTTGGTTGAGAGGGCTAGCCTGCCGATCGGTACATTTTTCTCATTCGTAAAGACTGCGGATGGGAGTCCACACAAGATTGTAGGTCGTATCAAAGTTAGGATAGAGTTTAACAGAATGTGTGAGGAAATGGTGTTTTATTTGGTTCCCTCGTTAAATAGGCCACTTTTTCTGGGAGTAGATTTCATGAGGAAGTTTAATCTGTTTGCAAACGTTTGTAGCTTAACCACTAATGGAGTCAGCCTATGCACCGAGTCGGAAGAAACAGTAGGCAGGGTCAAGCCACATACCTTGACAACGGAGCAGCAAGGGTCGTTGGACCAGGTAGTAGCCAGTTTTCCGTGTTGTACTAAGCGCGGTCTTGGTCAGACTCGTCTGGAGGTCCATACAATCGACACCCGCGAGGCAACTCCAGTGAAGGACCGGCATTACCCAGTCTCGCCAGCTGTGCAGGAGTTGATGTACGCAGAGCTGGATAGAATGCTTGACTTGGGGGTCATTGAGCCTAGCGAGAGTCCTTGGAGCCATCCGGTTACTCTCGTCCGCAAGGGCGAGAAGAATCGGCTGTGCCTGGACGCTCGTAAGCTGAATGCCCTCACAGTCAAGGACGCTTACCCTCTGCCGCATATCGAAGGCCTGCTCAGTCGGTTGGGAGACACCTATTATATATCGAGCGTCGATCTTAAGGACGCATTCTGGCAGATACCGCTAGAAGCCTCCAGTAGAGAAAAGACTGCCTTCACGGTGCCTGGAAGACCACTTTACCATTTTACGGTAATGCCTTTTGGGTTGTGTAACGCAGCCCAAAGACTTTGCCGTTTAATGGATAAAGTGATCCCTGGTGCACTTCGCGATAGAGTCTTTGTCTATCTGGATGACCTCCTGGTGGTATCGCCAGATTTTGGAACCCACCTGGAGTTGCTTAGACGGGTGTCTGAGTGTCTGGATTCGGCGGGTTTGACCATTAACGTCGCAAAGTCGAAGTTTTGTTTCAGGGAATTGCGGTATCTAGGCTACATAGTAGGCGGGGGTGAATTAAAGCCTGACCCAGATAGGATTAAAACCATTTTGAAGTACAACTACCCAAAAACAGCCCGGCAGGTGCGCAGTTTTATGGGAGCCACCGGATGGTACCGGCGGTTCATTCCAGACTATGCTACAATATCGGCACCTATATTTAACACACTTAAAAAGGGGAAATCGTTTGACTTTCCCGACGAGGCGAAAAAATCTTTTGACCAACTAAGGGTTGCGCTTACTACAAGTCCAGTCTTAGTCCACCCGGATTTTCAGAAACCGTTTTACGTGCAGTGCGATGCCTCGGATATAGGCATTGGTGCCGTTTTGTTCCAAAAGGATGACACCGAGGGTGAACACCCTATCGCCTTTTTCTCTCACAAACTAACACCAGCCCAGAAGAATTACTCTGTGACGGAGAGAGAGTGCTTGGCCGTGGTCCTAGCTATAAAGAAATTCAGACCGTACATTGAGCTCATGACTTTTACGGTTATTACCGACCACAGTAGCCTGAAATGGTTGATGGGACACAAAGACCTCAGCGGCCGACTTGCTCGATGGAGCCTGCATCTTCAATCGTTTGCATTCGAAATAGAACACCGACCTGGCGCGAAAAACATTGTACCCGATACTCTATCTCGGTACAACATGGAGGAAGTTTCCGCAGATATAAATAATTTTATTGACCTGGACTCTGAGCATTTCCAGAGTCAGGATTACAAAGACTTAATCGCCAACGTCAATGAAAAAGCTAACCAGCTACCCGACATCAAAGTCGTTGACAATTTCGTATACAAGCGCACGGTACCGTATGATGGAAATCCCTTAAAGGAGGATTTCGCATGGAAATTGTGGATTCCTTTAAATCTAACAGCGGAGATAATGGAAAAGTGTCACAACCCCCCTCAATCGTCACATGGAGGTTTCGGAAAAACGTTAAGTAGAATCAAGGAATACTTTTATTGGCCAAATATTAATTCTCACGTTCGGTCGTTCGTAGCTAACTGTCAGGTATGTAGGGAAACTAAACCCGCAAACCGGACGTTAAGACCACCAATGGGGGCCGAGTCGCAAACGGTACGTCCATTCCAGCGAATATTTGTAGATTTTTTGGGACCATACCCACGTTCCAAGAATGGTAATAGTTTTATATTTATCGTGTTAGATCACTTAACTAAGTTTGTACTTTTAAGGGCCATGACCAGGGCAAACTCTAAAAACGTAATTAAATTCTTAATATCTGAAGTCTTTCATAAATTCGGTACACCCGAATCCCTTGTGTCCGACAACGGGAAACAATTTGTTAGCAAGGAATTTCAGGATATGGTCAAAAACTTCGGAATTACCCATATTCGGACTGCTACCCACTCGCCGCAGGCAAACGCATCCGAGCGAGTAAACCAAACTATCCTAGCCGCAATAAGATCATACCTACAGGAAGATCACACTGAATGGGATAAATATTTGTCTGATATTGAATTTTCGCTACGCTCGTCGATACAAACGTCTATTGGTGTAACACCCTATTTCGCCCTGTTCGGAATGAACATGATCTCGCACGGAAGCGTATACAAATTAGCCAAAAAGTTGCAAAGTCTCGATGATCCCGAGTTGAACGTAACGCCACAGTCGGTCAAGATTGATTTAATAAGGAAGCAAATCAGAGAAAATCTTCACAAAGCTTATTTACGGAATGAGAAAAGTTATAATATGCGTTGCCGTCAGGTGAAATACATACCGGGACAGGAAGTGTACCGACGCAATTTCCAGCAAAGTGACTTCAAAAACAACTTTAATGCAAAATTGGCAAGGAAATTCCTTAAATGTCGGATACGTCGTTCAGTAGGCAATAGTCTGTATGAGGTAGAAAACCTTCAGGGGAAATCATTAGGGGTATTTCATGCCAAAGATTTGAAACAGTAGTTTCAAATTCTTTGGTGTATTTAGTCCTTAATTTTCCTAAGGGGAGAAGGGCTAACTACGAAATTGGTCCATTAGTATTTATCTACAAGTAAGTCAAAAACCCCACGCAACTAACCATTATTACCAGAGGCTTAAGATTTCGGAACGGGTAAAGCAGTATGAAGAAGTTGGTAGGAAAAGACAAGAGTGATGAAGGATAGCTCAACTCTTTGTCGCTCCACAGGTTGCGCAAAAAGAGTTGACTTTGTGGTGGATCACCGGCTACTCGACACGTCATGACATAATTTTGTCATAATTTTAGCGGTTTTTGTATTACCTCCCTGCTTTAGACAAAAGTAGTGGAAACCAGGGTTGCGTTTCGATGCCTATAAAATACAGCCCTATTGGAATAAAACTGGATTAGCGCCATACTGAAAAGGAAAAGTGGGAAAAAAAAAAACAAAATGGCACGATCCAGTATAAAAGGAAGAAAATCGTGTATATCGGCGTTATTTGATGTGCAAGAACCGAGGTGAGAAATAGAGAAAGAGAGTTTTTATTAAGCAAAATCGGCAAGAGTGCAGTTAAAGTTTAAAAAGGAAAAAAAAAACTTTGATAGCGTGTCCCAATTGAAAGGAAAACTAATTTGAAAATTTCTTACAGTAAGTGGCCCTTGGGGGAGATGGCAAGTTAATGGCCTCACTACTAGTGGACACACAACTAATTCTTTTTATTTAAATAGCCAACGCCAGAAAGGGTTTAAGCCAACGACGCAGAAAGGATTAGATTTTCAGCCAACAAAGTCAGACACAACGCTGCACCTTGACCAAATAAACTGTCTGCATTGTATCCGCTTATATTACGTTTGCAAAGTAGGCTTAAGGACAAAGCTAGGTTTTGTAAGCCGACAGTCAGCGGTAACGTCCCCGTTAACCGTGGAAGCCGTGACAACCACAGTCACACAATAAAACTTTCATCAACGACCGGGGCTAAATCGATCCTACTCCTTAAGGAAGAGTCCAGCTACCTCATCCACAAGCACTCCTTCAAATAACCCGAAGATAAGGGTCCGGATACCGCAGTCAGTTTTTATCAGAATCCGACCATCAATCGCCAGTAACACGCAAAAAGGTAACTTGTGTAGGATTGTACAAAAATAGAAGATTAACAAGGAAATACCATAAACACGATCACAAACACTGTCGGGAAGCCCACAGGTAGTTTCAAAATCTTACAAACCACCCGTAGTAAACTTGCCTTGTTCGTAACCAAATCAAATCAAACACAAAAGAAAAAAAAGGAACATGCAAAATAGTGTGTGGGCAAGGCAACAATTTCCCCAAAGTAAGCGAACCTTTTAAAAATTCTAGTTGAAATAATAAATTAATAAAATAATAAAAAAATAAATTCTAGTTGAAGAAAAAAAAAACCCAAAAGACAGCCCGGCGGGTGTCAGCTTAAATAAGCCAAGAGTAGTGAACTAATTCGGCAACGTTACGGAAATAAACAGAACAAACATTTGATGATAAAAGGACTTTTTCGGGAAAACTAAAGGTGAAACAGGTAGTGAAATTAGCGGCCTGTTCAACAAACGCATAAAAAGTGTATTCAGCCAACCAAAAACAACAATATCAACTCGGTCCTACAACCAACAACAACAATAACAACTGTAGCCAACAATAACGACACACCGGCAACGGCCATCGCCACTTTAGTCACCAAACCAACAATATAATATCATCTTTAGCCAACAACCAAAGACAACAATATCAACTTTAGACGGCAACCAACAACAACAATAGTAACTTTAGTCAACAATAAAGATACAACAACAACGACCATAGCACCCGGTGAGGCAAGAGATTAAGCGAGCCACCACCATCAGCGTTTAGAAGTTGGCCGCAGCTCTCCCACGACGGTATTGTACGTTACAGCCGCTAAGTATACAACTAGGTCCAGGTATGGTCCCTTTGTTTTTCTAAATATTTTTTTTGTCGTCGACCTAAAGCGCAGATAGTAGTCTGTTTTATTTAACAGAATTAATATATATATATATATATATATATATATATATATATATATAGGGATAGATTTATATAAGTATATACTGATAGGTGTTATAGGTGTGTATGTACAAATATATGTCCATATATATGTATATATGTGGGTATACATAAATATATGTATGTACATGTACCGATGGGTATTGAATTTTTTTTTCGTTTTTGAAACCTTACCGAGGCTAATAGGGAAAACTGTGTAAACGACATACACAATAACAGTCCCTGGAGTAGAGACTCCAGGTGCGCGTGTAGTATAGGGTTGAGCTCAAGCCTGAAGAAGTTCGTAGGGGGCCTTTGCCCACCGAGTATGGAACACTTTTCCTTATAGGGTCAGTAATTTTAAATATACAAATATACAAATATACATATATATATATATATATATGTGTACATATATACATATATATATACAAGGTTGATAGTTGCTCGTGCATGGGGATTGTGTAGATGGATATACATATACCCGCGGTCGGGCATAAGTTAGTTAAAGTACCCTTAGTTGGAAGGGAAATATCGGGGTCGGTTTTAAATGTTTTTTTTCTAAATGTGCTTTATATTTCCATCACGCTTACATGGATGAACACCATATGTCTCTGTCAAAATCCAAAAATGTAAATTGATTCTATTTTATGAAATAAAATATCGTGGAAGGAAAGATACGTTGAAGATAAGGGTCAGATTAATGCCGTTTTTGGATTTTGGTAGGGTAAAGTACGTTTGGAAAAGAAAAGGCGTAACACTATTTCAAAATTTGTTTTGCTTTATGAAGAAAAGAAAAATTGATAACGTTGTCCCTTAACAAGTATTTAGAAGGTCCTAACTTTTCGCGGACCAATATGTTTGCGTATGTATTTACCTCTGTGCAACCCCTAGGCATGGGTGGGTATACAAGTGTACTTGTGAGATTATATATGTGCATATAATAATATGGTCGAACTCCTAGGAATGCAACACATACACCTTTTTTTTTTTTTTGAATTTTTTTTTGATTTTTTTTAACAGTTAGAATATTAACCTAACATAAAATCATTTTTTTTTGCTTAAGAATATAACCTGTGGAATTAAACGTTTAAGTAATACCATTAATCTGTTTAGTGGTGCTAATCTAATAATTTTTTTTTATACCAATATTTTTTATTTTATTTTATTTTATTTAAGTAACTTGTGGGTTTTTGGGTCTAGAAAGTTATAATTTAAGTTGAGATTTTGGAAATCGGTATTGCCGAACGCGGTACTAGTTATCTTTACGTTAGGAATCGTGGTTTAATATAGTAAATTGAAATAGTATGATAATACTGTGTTTTGATCAACCTGAGATAAATTAAAATAATTGCATTATAATATCGTGTCATGGTTAAGATAACTTAAATTTAAAATTGTAATATTTTTAAAATAGCTCGTTTTAAACACAATAAAATATTTTGAATTTGTAAAGATCGTTAAAAAGAATATTTGCCTCGTCGCAATGGTATTTATTATGAGTGAGCAAGCTCACTAGTGGGTGGTCAATGGGAAGGTGAAGGTAATGTAAACGGAGGGATTTTGGGACGATTCGAAAAACAAAATGTTATTGCAGGTCGTCAAGGCGAAGTCGGAATGGACTTCATGGGGGAGGGAAAGGAATTGGCATAACATCCGCCAAGCCATCTCAAGGGAACAAGGAAGAGGATAGGGGGTAAGTATACTGGAATACTAGTTGGAACCTTCAGGTATAACAATAGCACATACAAGTTCATTTCGGGTCCCCTTTTAATTCAAGATAGGTTTATTTTTTTGGTCATCTAATGGACTGGCATGATTTTTTTTTTGTAAGCAGTAGATATTGGCCCTCATTGGTTGGCAAGAACCACCCCAATACGGCGAGCCCTAGCCGGACTTACGCCAGCATGCCAGCACTGCCAACAATCTGGCCCTACGATATTTCTTTTTGCTCTCGGGTTGCTTTTGTTTTCAAACCTAAGCACTCCGCTACGTGAATTGGCGACAAACCTCGTACTAACACCACTACTACTACAACAAAAAGATGAATATGAGTAAATTTTTGAAAAATACATAATTCTTATCATCATTCTATTGAATATAATTCTAGAAAAATTCTACATAACTTAATTATTAACAGCATTTATGACATTTAAACAAGATGCTAAAATTGATAAATCTAGCCTCTAAATGGCTACATTGGCTTCAAGTGTTGCCATTTAAAGTGTCATATTCGGCCGTCCCGAGTCTTTGATACCCTCCACCGAGAGTCAAAATATTCTAAAAAGCTTTATAAGGGATTTATGATAAATAAGTTTAAGTCGAATTCAGTTAAATTTCGAAAGGACGCTTTATACGGGTCCTATGTTAAACAATGGGGCGATTATTAAATTTTTTTTATGAATTTGGTCATATAAAACTTAATGATACCCTTTAACGAAAAATAAGGGTAGATATATATAAGTTTGTCATTCCGTATGTAATTTCTACAATATATATCTTAGACCCTATAAAGTAAAAATTTACTGGTTCTTTATAAATAGCAAAATTGATTTAACGATGTCCGTCTGTCCGTGTGTATGTTGAAATGGGTTTTCTGAAGACCCCAGAAATTATGGGGAACAGGTTGTTTTATATTTACTAGTGTTCGCCTTATGGCCAATATTCGACCATTTTTATGTTCATATGAAGAAAACACATAAACTTAGATGTAGTTTATATGAATTTACATGTTTCAAGCATTTTTTTTCCATCTTAGTGGATCAATTTGGCGAGGGACCAACTTTTAACTTCCGCGTGAGTTAATTTAATTTTATAGGTTCAATATAAAAAATATCAATTGAAAAACAAAAAAGTATCAAAAATTCTTCTTTTAGATTGTCATTAGAGTTTTTTTCCCGGACTTTTTCGATTCCCGGGAAAGCGGGAAATTTTTTTAAATTTCCCGGGATCCCGGGATCCCGCTCCATATAAATAATACAAAGTAAATTTTGGTATTAATTAATGAAAAAAAACTTTTATAAAAAAACGTAAGGGAACTTGTTTACAAAGAAAGTAAATGAAATGGTTCAATACTATAAAATTAATTGAAGATTGAAATAAGAACTTGAATTATTATTACCTCACGCCTTTATTCCCTAATGCATATTATGCTTTTATTCAGTATTATTATGCTCTGGATAATTCATAAAACAATAATAAAAACAAAATAAAAATTGAGGTACTCAAGATATGAAATCAAAAAGTTAATTAATAAAATAGATAAAATACTTTAAAGAAATATATAACATTTTTTAATGGCTTAGGAAATAACTTTCTGACACACTCAAAGCGCTTTGTAAGTCGTCAAAAATGATTTTCCTGATTTTATTTACTAATTATCATGTTTCCGAAAAATTTCGTTCATTTTTTACCGAGGTTGGACAAATAGTTAAAAGTGCACCGTTGTAGCATGCTTCGGATTCACAATCAGTAGCAATTTTTTCTTTTTTATAAACAACGTCTATATCAGTCAAATGTATTTTAAGGATGATGCAAAAATTGGCATCAACCGGACTGCTTCTTACAAACCTTTTCATTTCAATAGGTCCATTTGTAATCTTTAGGAAAATGTGTTTTTCAAGTTGTATGTTGTATAAATGTTATTTTATTTCGGTTTCCCCGCATTTCACGGGTTTATAAACCAACAAAAATTGAAATTGAAAATTTGTGTTTATAACCTAATAAACATATCGCTCCTTCATTGCATCTTAGTCATATCTCAAAATTGTATGTAACTTTAGCAAAGTTTTCCTTCATACCTTCTCGTATTATATCTCAAACTAAACCGAAGTTATAGCAAAATATATCTTTAAATCGGTACATTTTGAAAACTTTAATCGCATTTTGCCAAGATCGTTTGTTTTTGTAGATATGACTATGTTGCAATAAAGGAGCGATATGTTTTGGTATCTCCTATTTTTAAGACTTGTTCATGGACAATGAAACTTTACTGCCTGCATCTTCTTTTGAATTAATGTACTTTATTAACTCTTCACTTCACTAAATGTAATAATTATAAACTGTTGCACTGCCCATTCTGCTTTGAGTAGATTTATTGCATCAGGAGACATTGATTTAAATACATGTACTCACTTCTTGCAATTGATCTAATCCACAACCCATCCACAGATGCTAATTTTTAGAGAATAGAAAACTAAATTTCAAAGTATAAATAGCTATTTTCTGAAATTATGAGGAATTTTTTATTTCCCGGGATCCCGCATGAAAAATCCCGGGAAAACGGGCAATAAAATAATGGAAATCCCGGGAAAAAACCCTAATTGTCATCCAATAAAAAATTCAATAAAATATCACGACTTGCTTAGTATTGAAGTGATTTTGATATGGGGCTTTATATTTGCCATAACCGTAGTTTATGGACCGACCATCGCAAATTTCACGGGAGTGATTTTTAGTATTAGAATTGAACCAAATTAAAAAATAATTTTGTAACTTGTCAGGGTTTTCTGCGTTTTAAATATTTTCACACAATTGCACTATCACACAGAAAAAAATACCAATGTAAAATTAACATGGAAAAATGTTGATTGAGAACCATAGTAATTTTCTGCAAAAGTATGCCCTTTATTTAAATTTATCATTATTTCATATTAATTTTAAATAAAATAACCTTAAATCACGTTTATTAATTATTATTCACTGTTAAAATAAAAAAAAAATATATTAAAATAAAAAATAAATATGGATTCAATATTGAATCCATAAAAACCTGTTTTATATTAAAATCAAAAGTGTATCTTGTTAAATTAACATAAATACATACTTAAGTATGTACATTTTTTATTTTAATTTTTAAAATATGTTATAAAAAGAAGACAATTCCCGTATTCTTTTAATTAAAATTATTTAGTTAAATAGTACATCAAGTTTTCAAAGTAGAATGATGACGAAAACTATATTGGGCGATTCTGCTGATGCTTCTGTTATCAAAGGAGAATACAAAATAAGTGAAACATGTGTTACAGGGGAAATTGTTTTGAATTATTCTTAAATAAATGTAAATGTTGTCTCTGAAGCTTCTTCGCACTGTAACATCAAACTCGAACCAATTTGATTCTACATGAAATTCACGTTGTTTCAACTTGAAATAGCTTTCATTCAATATAAATTACATTTTGCTCTAACTTTACTGCAATGTTAAATTAATATGAATTAAAGTTATTTTAAAAGAAAAAAATGTTGTTCGCAGTTATTGTAAAATCAGGTTGAATTAACATGAAAAACGTATAAAGCAAAATCACCACCGAAAAATTTTAAATCAACCTTGTTTTCTACGTTTTTAACTTGATTTTTTTCTGTGTGATCTAGCGATCTGCACGAAATTTGGCAATGTGATTTTCTTGTCTTAGGAACTATCACAGGCCAAATTTAACTACACACAGAAAAAAATCAATGGAAAATCGTCGAAAACAAGGTTGATTTTACCGTTTTCGGTAGTGATTTTGCTTCATTGTTACTTCGTGTTAATTAAACATGATTTTATAATAACTTGCAAGCTAAATTTTTTTTTCGTTTAAAATAACTATAATTCATGTAAATTTAACATTGCAGTAAAGTTAAAGTAAAATGTCATTTATATTAAAATAACAATCCGAATCACGTTGAATGAAAGTTATTTCAAGTTGAAGCAACGTAAATTTCATGTAGAATCAAATTGGTTTAAGTGTGATACAACAGTGTGAAGAAGCTTCAGAGACAACATATGCATTTATTTAAGAATAATTCAAAACACTTACCACTGTAACACATGTTTCACTTATTTGGTATTCTCCTTTGTTAAGAGCAGCATCAGCAGAATGGCCAGATATGGTTTTCGTCATCATTCTTCTTTGAAAACTTGATGTACTTTTTAACTAACTAATTTTAATTAAAAGAATACGGGAATTGTCTTCTTTTTATAACATATTTTAAACATGAAAATAAAAAAATTAACATACTTAAGAATGTATGTATGGTAATTTAACAAGATAAACTTTTGATTTTAATATATAACAGGTTTTTATGGATTCAATATTGAACAATGTTATTTTAACAGTGAATAATATTAAATAAACGTGATTTTAAGTTATTTTAATATTTTTCATTTGAAATTAATATGTAATAATGATAAATTTAAATAAAGGGCATACTTTTGCAGAAATTTACTATGATTCTCAATCAATATTTCGCCATGTTAATTTAACATTGGTATTTTTTTCTGTGTGTACAGTAGAATTATTCGTTACGTTTTAAGGCATACTAAAGTGTAAGAGTAAAAAAGCTTAAGCGCTTAACACAGCCGTTATCCTGCTAATATGTGAGAATAGTTGGGTTCATTTCAAGCATTGGACAACACTTAACTAATTTAAACAAGATATTATAAAAAACCTTCTCCTATAAAATTTTGTTTTTGTCGCTTAAGCTTTTTTTGCAGTTATGGCTCGATATTTTAGCTTTAAATATTCCCTTATAATTTAAAATATATATATTTTTTATTTAAAGAAACTTTATGTTGGCTCACCCTGTTACATTCAAAAGTGTTCTTTGCACAAAATGTATATTCATTCAGCTATGTCACTTTTTGGTTGTCGCTGTTTTCTCTGTATGCGATTTCTTTGGATGATGAGTATGTTTATATTACATTGTACATATACAAAGACACAATCGGGCTCGGTATAATGTATTTTTACTAACATTATCCTTTACGCACAAAAAACAAAATCTTAAACACTGTAGTGCCAAACATATTTGTATATTAGCGTAGTACCATTTCTATGTTTTACAAGTCTTTCTAACTTAACTAGACAAATTATTTTGATTTCTGATCTTTTTTGAAAATCATATTGCACGTCAGTGTTGAAAAATTCAGTACTTTGGTACTTTTTTCAGTACTTTTTCATATTAAAAATACCGCTGTACCCCCGCGTTGTTTTCAGTACTTTTTTATCCTTTGAGCTTTTTAACTGTGATATGATCATTTCTGTAGCAGGCTTTAGTCATCATGTGTTGGTTGCAATATTTATGTTGTTGTATTTTAAAAATAATTAACGACGTTAATATTGAAATGCAAAGCGGGGACGCCAGGATTCATATTTTGCTTTCCAGAATGGGATATTTGTTCTTACAAGTGGCAAAAAAATGTATAAAAAAGGATGCATTCAATTTATAGAAACATGCAGTGTTAAGGAAATGGTTTATAAAGTAAAAGAAACTGCGAAATCATTTTATTCGATAATTTGCGAAACTTTAAGAACTAAATTTTTCTTTGAAAATATATCATTAAAAGTGATAATCAGCTTCACTCCAGAAAATATTGTTTCCGGAAAAACCAATAGCATAATACTGTTGTTATTAATGTTATTTACAAACGATAAAAAAAAAACTATAATAATATCAATTCTCAATTCCGTGTTCTAGCGGATCTTTCAGAACTGAATATTTATATTTAAATTTCTTGGAAAAATATTGCAAATATAAGAAACAAAACTATTGTTTGCTGACATTTCACATATTGCTTTTGGTATTTTATCGATACCAAATTTCTGAGCATCAATTCAACGCACATTTTCAAATGCAAAATGATGTAAAAAGCAAAGGAAGAAATCATTTACACGTAGAAACTGTTTCAAAAATATATGAACTATTTAAAATATTTTTTTTAGAAAATACTGAAAAAACGTACCTTAAGCGGCTCATACACTTGCAATATAACTGTTCAATTTCATCGTCAAAGTGTATGTGACATTCGAAGGTGACACAATATATTGGCAAGAATCGAATTCAGAAAAGAAGTGCAATATACTGTGAAATGTGTTGGCAAAAATGTACTATGTACTATAAAATATAGAATAATATTGTAAATGGATGGGGCGCTTGACGCTTTTGTATAACAGAAATATTATTTACATGTGTACCTCAAATATAAATACTGTTTGCGATTAAAAACTTAAGCTTCGTACAGACGGTGGTCAGATCTTACAATGTTGTCATTAAAATTGACTAAAAATGTCTTGTAACTATGTGAACATTGTACGCTATTTTCATTTGGCAGATGTGTTAAATTATTGCATCTGACAATGGCACCATTTTCAGAAAAATGACAACATTGTAAGATCTGGCCATCGTCTGTACGAAGCTTTAGATAAATTAATTTCAATAAAATATTTTTTGCTCCTTTTATTTTCATTAATTATTGTTTTTTTTTTTAACAAAAAGTACCATTTGGTGGGAAAAATACTCTTTTAGTTGAAGTTTAGTACCATTTCAAAATTTCAATTTTGCAACAGTGTTCCACGTGTACAACAAAATTCGGGTCACCGCCGCCAGCCTCAATTCTTGCAACGCGAAATAAAACTAGACTACTGGTAGAGCAAATCTGGCTAAGGCTCTTGCAAAGTTTGCTTGCGTTTTCGAAATTTCGGACCTTGAATTTTTGGAAAAGCATTTGGAATAATTAAAAAAAATATAATAAATGTACTTCTGCGCTAAAAAATTATTTCAGATGTCTGTAGTAAATTGTATGGCGATTTTTTTCTTAAAATATATTTACCCTCTAACTCTCATTTTAAGGGATAATTTTTGTCCTTTTTTCCTTCTTTCACACAAAAGTATACCAAAACGGCACTATGGGTCTTCAAAGACCAAAAATTCGTGCAACATATGTAAAACGTAGCATATACTTATATTTATTTTTTACAAAAGCAGTGGTAATTAAGTCAAAACAGTGTAGTTAGTATTTCTGAGCTAAATTGTATATTAGGACTTATACAAAAATAGAAAAATTAACCCTATATTTTCATTTTCTGGGGTCATATTTGTCCAGCGCTGATTAATACGTGACACCATTTGTTGCAGAAAGAACAACAACACAACAAAAGTTGGTAAAAAACGATAAAATTGCAACTTGTTTTAAACTATGTATTATTAATATGCATAAAAATGAGCAAGTTTGGATACTATGCCGACCCAACGCTAAAAACGTTAGTTTGAAGTATGAAAAAAATTAAAAGTGCAACTAGTTTAAAGCAAAAACCAACCAATATATTTCTAGATTAATACTAGTTATTTTGTCTGTAGGGAAGCTTGATTGTAAGACAAAAAGTGTTTTTGAGTTTTTTTTTTTAACCAAAGGATCACAATACCTCATATTTGTTCTATTTATCTTACAAACGAGGTTTGCTAATTTAAATTAAAATTTATTAGAAATCTTAACCTTAAAACATTATCTGCTGTATTCGTAAAAATATATCAAAACATCTTTAGTCAAATTTAAAAAGATATAAAAAAATGTTGTTAGTCTTACGAATTTTCATTCAAAAAACATTTTTGTTTACGTTTTTAAATGTTGTATTATAAAAGAAATTTTTCTTAAATTTTTGTTTATTTTAATATTTGATAAAAATAATTTTTTTTCGAGTTTTTTTTAAACACTTTTTTGCAATATTATCCCAACTTAAGATGTTTTGCCAAAATGCCACAGATATTAATTTTAATCAAGGCTTACAAAACAAATTTTCTATGAAAATTTTACTTAATAAACGTTTGTTAAATTGAATAGACGTTTAAGAATACGGGAGTATTTCTTTTGCTTTCAATTAAAGTCTAGAAACATTTTGTGGCCACCTTAATTACAATTATATGAGAAAGTATTTGGATTCAGAATGGACATCATTCGTATGTTTGACATAGTTTTTGTTCATTTTTCCTTTGGTAAAAATGTGATAAAAAATATCAGTGATAATTGTCAAGTGTTTTATTTTTCTTTTTTTTTATTGTTTTCTGCCTTCTTTTTGCATTTTACATGACACTTGCGTAAGACACTTATGGCTTATTTTTATTTGACATTCTGAAGGGCCAATGACTTTCATTAAAACCAAAGAAAGTCACTCATTTTGGACAACTTTAAAAGAAGCAATCATTTTTTTTTGGTAATTTTTTGCCAAAGGCATAATTTTGCTTTAACAAAAAAAAAAAAAAAAAGTATTATATTTTCAAGATTTGGATGTTTTTTAAACGTTTATGGTTTGAGTTGTGACTAAACGTTTTTAAGTTAATGTGTTTTCTTTTTTATTTCAATCAATATGTGATATTTGACTATTTTAACCAGGGATGTAACGATTCGCCTTTTTGCCAAAACGAAATCTTTTTTTTTTATTTATTTATTGAAAATTCATATATTTAATATGAACTTACAATAATTAATCAAATTTTAGCCTAATACTTTTTTTCATGTCCTGCCAGTGTCAGACAAAAATTTTCTCAACACGGGTTCTGTTCACTTATATAGGTGTTTATCGCTAATTGGATAAGTACTGCAGTGTCTCTTCTTCTTAAGCGAGTGTGGCCGCTATCATTTAAAATATTTCGGGCAAGTGGGTTCGGATGCAATTCGAGCCTTTTTAAGTATTTTACTGCATATTTCGTAATCATAGTTTTTACTAAAGGAACATTAAGATCCTGGTGAATGTTTGAATTTTTAACATACCAGAGGGCAGCTGTGATTATTCGAATGTTTATTTTGGCGCCTTTGAATTTTTTCGATATTCAAGGCCGAGGCAGTGCCCCATAGCTGAATACCATAGCACCAGATTGGCTTTAAGATGGAGTTGTAAAGTAGAAGTTTGCAGTCGAGACTAAGGACAGAGTTTCTCCCAATAAGCCAATGAATTTGGATGGCTTTTAGTTTCATTTGAGTTAATTTTGCCTTTATATGGCTTTTCCACGTTAAACGGCGATCTAGATGAATACCGAGGTATTTTACATGCGAGTTTTGAGGTATTATTTGATTATTGATTTTAATAGGGGGGCATGTTTTCCGACGCAAGGTGAATGTTATATGTACGCATTTTTGCTCATTGACCTTTATCCTCCATTGCTTTAGCCATAAAAACGAAATCGATAATAAAAAAGAAAAATCGGCGGTACGCATATTAAATTTGATTGATTAATTGATTCATTTTTTATTATACAAAATTAGAGTTGAAAGGATTATTAATACATATTTAAAATTGATATTAGTTAGATTGATAAAAATTTTAATTTATGGTAAATTTTTTTTTTACAAAATAACACCGTAAAATATTTTAAGCTAGATGTTCAGCTTGTCCCTGTCAGGGACGAAGAAAAGCTACTTGTTACACGCAGAGAAAAAATATGGTTGGGCATGGTTACGGCCACTACACTATGTTTATTTTAACAATATATTGTTGTCGTACACAAATAATTGTTATTTTTGTTTAATATCAGCAATATTATAGTTACTGTATACACTTCAATGTTTATCGCAATTATAAATTCGAGTATTGTTGACCGAAAAATAATCATTTTGCTTACAACTAAATACTGATAACTTTGAAAACTTATTATATTATTTACAACCATTTCATGATCTTTAATAGCCATAACAGGATAACTTTCTATACGTTTACTCATAATATATTTAAGATGCAATCAAAATTTTTTTACTCTAGTAATATTTTGTTATCGCTATTTGTAAGATAATTTTCAATCAGTTGTGTAGTTTGTTTTAAATATGCCTATTGAATGT
Organism: Pollenia griseotomentosa; assembly: GCA_963931875.1. NCBI lineage: Eukaryota > Metazoa > Arthropoda > Insecta > Diptera > Polleniidae > Pollenia > Pollenia griseotomentosa. The sequence continues at coordinate 26,494,271 of OZ007561.1, forward strand.
TAGTGAGGGGTTCAACAATTAAAAAAAAAAATCCATTAAAAAAGAACAAGTTTAAAGAAATTAAAAAAATAAAGAAATTGTTTTTACTTAAAAAAAATTGTAAAGTGCCACAAAATAAAATTTCGATTCAAAAAAATTCAAATTTTTTTTATTGTTGTGAAAGTGGTGTTGTATCATATATAATATGATTACTTCTAAACATGATAATAATATGATTATTTCTTAACTTATTATCATAAATTTTCATATTATTCGAATGTGTATTCTAAGTCCAATTACAATCCTCAAAAGCTTTTATACTTTAATAGTCTTATTCCTTCAATATTTTTCAGGAATATTTGCGAAGCTTACTTTAGCTATCCTTTGGCTGGCAATGAAGTAAATTGAACAGAGAATTTTATACAACTGTTAGATACCATGAGAAATAAAAATTCCTAGATTCTATTCAACTTATTGTTTTTAACATGATAATATTATGATTACTTCCTAACTTATTATGATTTAAATGACAATAATATGATTACATTTTATAAAATTTTTATAAATTACAGGATAAGAATATATTTAAGGGAAAAATATTATGATGTTATATTACGAATATATATGGTCGTAAAAAGATTCAATAATAATCGTAATATGGTGACTGCAATCATGAATCTTATCATAATATGTTGCTCTTAGAATATGTTTCCCACAACCATGCTTTTCTTTGCGTGTAGGTAAGCCCCTACGACAGTACCATATGCTTAACTTCACTGGTCTTTAGGGGCCTTTAAAATTAGCTGAAATGTAAAAGCACATAATTTTGCCACACCCCTTTTCCTCTCAATTCACCGAGCGTAGTCCAAAAATCATAGATCCGACTACTTCAGGCTATGCTCCATTGTTAGGACCACGTCATTAGCTAAAATGTTAAAAAAAATTAATTTCGCCACGCCGTTTAACCTCTTAATTTTCCGCCCACAGGCCAAAAATATAAAATCCAGCTACGTTAGGATTAGCAGTGGACTTCAGAAAGCTCAGTATAGACAAAAAAAGAGGAACACACAAATAATGAAACTATTTATAGATATTTAAAGTTAATTATACGATTTTTGCTTTAAAAACAAAATGTTTTTTTCGGAGTTAGACGATTTTGCAAAACCGTTCCAACCAGACCTGCAGTGGAAAATTGTCTCTCTAATTGGATTTTCCACCATTTTCTTTAAGTTTGGGTACAACATGTCAATAAAAAATTTAGCATCCAACGAAGCAGGTTTGTAAGGGAGAAACGTAAGAGTTTCGTTCTTTTAGTGGTTCAGAGGTTAGAACTTAAAGAATTTTGATGAAAGAATGTGGTGATTTTTGAAACATGTAAATTCAACCCAGGTTCGAGCCCCAGCTCAGCCGAGAAAATTATCAATTAATTTTAATAAAACAAATTTCATGTTGTAAAATTCCTTCCTTCAGTAACAATAATTGAATGAAAATTAAATTTGATGAACTCAAGCCTAACTAAAAATATTGAAATTGAAAATTAACAGTTCAAATTAATCACAATTGTAATTAAATAATAATATTATAAAAAACGCTCCTTTTCGATTTCCTATAATTAACTGCTATTAATTATAAGCCATTAAAATATTTTAATTTAAAATTTGGTATATTTGTAATTATTTCTCAAAATTATTCACTCAATACAGACCAACAATAAAAACACCATTTGCCCTTAGAAGCAATTAAGAAGACATTCTAAATTGAGTAATAAATTATATACTTAAATCTGGTGTTTGGCAATTATTTCTTAATTTATTTTAAATAAACACAGTTTATATTAAAGTCATTAATGTTTTTTTTGTTTTTGAAATTATTACTTACTAATAACAAATTTTATGTGACAATTGTTACAAATGGGAGAGTAATTATAACACTATGCTACACCCCCACATAAGCAGGGTTTTCCATACTCTTAATTTGTTTTCTTTGATTCCATTGATTTGGGAAGTACCAATTAATAATTTTTATTTTTAAAGATTTCATAAAGTATATTCCTGAAATAATTTAAGTCTCAGTGAAGGTTATCAAGGATTCGGCACAACTAAATTTATCAATCATACTTATTTTCTTTTTATAAATTTTTAAACGTTTGACTTTTTTATAATGAATTTTACATAAAGAAATTTGTTTTGCAGCAAGTTAAACTATGATGAGATGAAATCCACAATTTTAATTAAAACCATAAAGATAAGTTTTACTTTTCGCAAAATGTAAACCAGGACGTGTTAATTTGTTTTGTATATGAAACTTTAAGAAAATAATAAACTGAATCAAACAGAATTGAATCGAACTAAAAAGACAACAAACGAAAACCAATAAAATTGTTAATTTAATGCAATTTAATGTTTCTAATTTGATTTTATTTCATTAAACTTAATCAAATTATTGCTCAGAAGAACACAAAAACTGAAGAGAATAATGGAAACCTTCTTTGGAGAGTGGCTATGTTAGGAGTATGAGATTTATTTTATTGCTTTCTTTTTACATTTGTATTTGCATTAGAATAATTATGTTTATATTTTTCATCCTACCCTGATGTGGATTGAAATTAACGAGGGCAGGCTGTAAAGGTTTTTTTTTGTAAGTCTAGAGTGAAGTTCGGTTAAGTAGTTAGTTGGCCACTTGTATGCTCTGCCTGGGAGTTTTTAGGGATCATCTCAAGGATATTACTCCTTTTCGTATTACGTCCTCCGGGAAAATAAGGAGCAGTCAATACCTGAGATTCGGCAAAAATCCCAAAATGAATTTTACGATCTCTTTTGATGTCGGCTGAACAGAGATCCTAGTGGCACCATGGGAGTCAATATTGGTTAAGGCCTCTGTCGGTTTGCTGCTTGCGGGAAATGCTTTCTGTCTTTCAGGAAGATTATCTTTGCGAGGAGTTTTACTTTTCCGTTGAAAATAAACGTCATGGTTGTGGCCTACTACACAAAGTCGCGGTTGGGAGATCCTGAAAATCCCACTCAAGGTCTGATTTTTCCCTTCTTGTGGAAGAGTTTGTCCTGAAGAAGGACAAATCTGGGTGCTATTGTCACCCAACATATTCTGGTAGCATATTTCTTGAAGCAGTGAAAAAGCAGTGTATTATCTTGACGGACTATGCACACAAATTTCTACCCGGGTGTGCTGGCTGTTCTCACACTCCGAGGCGGTTGGTAAGCGCATTGTTTGTCGCCCTGTGGTTAAGATACACCACTTTTCCATATCTGTCACTTGTATGCTGATTTATTACTGTAGGTTACATTGTTTCAGTTCTAAATAAGGGGTTGAAAACATGAACATGACATAAATAAGCTAGAGTCTATATACGGAAAAGTTGGTATACTCAGTGTTTTTGTCAGAATTAAGAGCACTGTTAGATGAAGCAGTAATAGAAGTCATCTGTAAATGTTGTGATTGGTCACAACAATCTGATGTATCTAAGAATTCTTATGATGTTTTCTTTTCTGACAATAATGTTCTATGTATGCTACCATTACCGCGGGTTCTTGTTCTATTCTAAAAATATATGCAAACATGTGAAAAGTTGTCGTTTTCCTTTCTAAATATGTTGCAAAAATAAATGGCATATTTGTTCCATTTCTTACCTCTAGTTATAATTGAGTGTTAGATAATACCCTTTTTTTGCATCTGCGTAAGTACTTTTTTATGCAAGCAAGTATTTTTTTATAAACTTTTTCTTGTGTTTGCGTACAATTTGCGTTGTTTTGTGATTTTTTGTTATATAGTGATGGATATAAAAACTTTTTGTTTTTCTTTTGTTTTACTTTTGTTTAAAAATTAATTTATTTTTTGGCGTAAAATTTTTTATAACTGCTGACTTTAATTATTGAAAATCAGTGTTGTTAACGCTTATTATTAATATTCAAAGAAAATTTAATGTTGAAAATTGCTACAAAAGCGGTGAATATCGTTTATAATACAAACTTTGCATTCAATATTTAACACGCTAAATACACATTAGTGTTGAGCGTAAAACGTAGCTATTATTTTGTTCCATTGTAATTTCGAAAAATGTATCATTGTATAAGGGTGCGTGTAACCTGATAAATATATTACACAATTATAATGCATTATTATTTTTTCGAAAAGAAAACACCATTAGATTCAAAAGAACCATCTTTCGAAACTTACTATGAAATCAACATAACCTTAGAATTTAAACAACTTTTCAAACCTTCCCACCACTATTAAAATGTTTTCTTCGCATAAGTACATACATTGAAATGCATAATTTTGTGTATGTGTAGCTGTATGAAAATATTTTCTTTGTAGAAATTTATATACAATTTGCTCAATGTATGTCCATATAAGAAGTACGAGCTCATGCTCTTTTTTGTCTATGTTCATATTTATGTGGGTATTGTTGTGTGTGCGTGTGTGTGAATATCAAAAGGCGTTTCTCATTTTATAATGTTATTATCTTGTAATTTGTTTTTTATGCCACACAAGAACAAAATAAAATTGATATTAAGAAAATATTTATGTGCCAATACCATCTTAAGGTCGAATGTGACCAATAAATTTGTTAAAAAGTTTTTTCTTTCATTCTACTCATTTTAACTTCTTTTACTGTATTCCTTTTTCTTTTTCATTGCCTTTACCCACACTTTCTATTAAACTACGATTTAAAATGAAATATTGTTGTTCATATTTTTTATGAAAGAAAGTTTAAATCAAAAAGTAAAAGAAATAAATAAAAATTTATAAGTGTTATAGAAATATAAACCTTAAATTTTACCTTAATCTTATTTATGATGGCCATGTCCCATGGTGGACAGGGCAAAGGAAAATAAAAGTGAAATTTAAGAAATAGACATAAATCAATTAAAGAAAATAAATCAAATTATATTTGGCGTTGAATGTTTTATAACGAATGAAAATTTAATTAATGAAGGGATAACCAGTTTAGTATTCAATAATCATAATGAATTTTTCTGGAGGGAACAGGCATCACGTTGATTTTTTGAAAGCAAGGGTTGTATACAAATATGTGGGGTAGATAAAAATCATATTTGAAATACACAGAAAAATTAAAAATTGTATCTAATCAGCAAATTCATAGAATCAAGCATACAATTTGTTGATTTTGCACCTATTACCAAAATGATTACATTGATTACTAAAAATTGTAAAAATTTAAAATTGTGAATATTTTTTTTATCAATAAATAATATTTTATTAAGATTTCTGTATGACGTGTTAAATTCCCAATTATTAATATTTGATAAATACACTGAAATTTATTGTTGAGGGAAATCTAGCTGCTATGCGCATTTCATTGGTTGCTTAGGCCAGCTCGTCAGAAAACGTTTTTGTTTTGTTTAAGTTTTGATATTGTTACAAGTAAGACTCTGAGTGTTTAGAATTCTTATTCGGTTTAAGATTTTATTTGTATAATATTTTTAGCTTTTCTTAACTCTTTGGAAAAGGTTTCCTGACGATCTGGCCTAAGCAAACAGTGAAATGCGCATAGAAGCTATCAACAATAAATTTCAGTGTATTTATCAAATATGGAAAATTGGGAATTTAGCACGTCATACAGAAATCTTAATAATAAATTTTGTATTCCCAAAAATAACTTTGATAATAACATTATTAATTTAAATTAATAAAATGATCAAAAAACTTTGCCGTTTCAAACAATGCGTTAATGGTTTTTTTTTTGAAAAAAGCTCAGACTTTGAGAACTCCCAACAACAATTCAACAACAACAAGTTTAAATTATTTTATTTTAAACGAAAAAATGAACTAATATTTCTTGTTATTTAATTAATATTTTATTTAAAAATTTATTGCAAAACATCTAAAATGTTAATTAAATCAAAATTATCATTGATTAACCCTTGGATGGTTACTGTTCGTCGAATCGACGAAGCTCATTTACATTTTATCATCCCTAGAGGGAAGCGAATTGACACCGAAGTGCTTCCGTGATAGGTCTTTGGTGGTAGAGACCGGTTCTATTTCTAACACTTTATATGAATAAGACCTATCACTTTTACATGGGGTTGTCATTGGTGGGGGTCAATTGACACCATTTGACCAGTAACAGGTCTATTCTCCATGAACGTACTTAGTGTCAGTTACTAAAATGTAGTATTATTTCAATACAATGTAGTATTATTTCAATAAAAGAAGTCCTAGAATTAAATTCAAGAACGAAATTTTAGAAAGTGCCAAAAAATGTGTCACAGCACCGGTGAAGACTGTACTGAAATTCATTACTTTTTCTACTTCTTTGTTCTTCATAAACCAGTTAAAGGATTGGTTCTTCTTTCACTGGTCATGAGTCTTTTCTTTTTGTACTTGTTCTATTTTCACAAGTCCCAGGACTAGTCTGTTGGACCGATTGACACAAATTTTTCGCAGGGATATAACTTTTTTATGTGTTTTCAAATTACATTCTATTTTTCAACAACGTTAGCTGATGACGAAAGCTTTAAAAAAATAATTAATTTGAAAACACAAAAATGTGCTAAAATTCGTATTAAATTTCGAAATAGATGATTATATTTTTGGTTTTATTTTTTAAAAAAATGCTTTACTAAAAAGGTTTTGGTTGATTTTTAACTTTAAAAATCGTTCCGCTAAAATTTTTTTTATAAAAGTTCGTTGATTCGATGAAGAGTAACCTTTCAGGGTTAAAAAGAAATTTCTTTCAACAAAAAAAAAAAAAACTGTTTTAATTATCACATTAATTAAATTAAAATACTTTTTTAACAATTTTTTTTAATTGATAACTTAACTTCAGCCCAGTTTTTATTATGACTTATTTTTTGTTTAGGTAAGCAAGCATATAAGACTTTGTTCAAAGAAAAAATTGTCAGTGGTTTTTTATTTACGTTGGCAATATCGGTATTTCGTCTATACGTGTTTAAATTTCAGGTTGCAATTTTTAAGATAATTTGATGAAATTTGGCAATTTTTTTTGGTAGCAATTTGAGTGTACAATTCGACCAAAATTATACACTCGCACCTTGTTTAGGTGCCGGAGCTATACAACCTGCAATTTTATGTATAAGTCCAGCAACATATGTCGAAAAGCAGCAGCACCTAAAGAGCGTACACAGGCCAAACTTTCCCACAAGGGGGAAAATCAGTCCATGTGGAATCTTACCGCTGTTTTGGGTATAAACCACAGCAACTACGTAATCCCGAAAGTATCTCTTCGTTAAAAAAATTGCTCTTGCTTAAATCCTTTCTGAGTTCATACCTTGAAAAAGGTATTCCCCCAGCGGATGATGAACAACTTATTGAAAAGCAAGCTTCTTTCAGAAGAGCAGGCTTCCACACTCCCGTAGCCTCAGATAACAAGGTACTCTAGAGAGTACCCTGTACCCCTGTTCTGTAACTTTGGTGAGAACTTCTCGCGTCGAAAAGTTGTCAAACATAATATTCCATCGTTTCTCGAAAAGTGAGAGAAAATGAGTCTGCAACTCATGTCGAAAACTATCAAAAGAGATGATGCCGACGTTGAGAACGCCAATCACACATATCATTGACGGCGACTAAGAACTTACTGAAATGGACAATTTTTCAACAACGGCGGCGAAAATACAAACTTCGGCTATACCATGGTGGAATAAGTAGGTGGCATCGTTACGGCAACAAATACAACATTACAACAAAAATGGAAATACATCACCGTTAACGTCAAAAAATAATTTAAACAAAAATTAAAGCGTGCCGCTGAACGTGAAGAAATAAATAAATTTTTAGCCAATTTGTATTTAATTATGGTCAATATCTTATTTATTTTAATTTAATATTATAAAAACTTTTAATAAAATACAATAATCACGTGGACTTTTTGTAAACATAAACAAAACTTGGACATAAACCTAGACAAACAATGCAAGAGCAAAAAATCGTCATCTGGCGTAGTGCTACCACCTGTTTATTTCACCATGGGCTATACCAAAAAAAAGGTGACACCTAAGTGTTTGTTGTTTACAAAAAAAAACTTTGAAAACAGTCGTATATTTTATAAAAATCTCAAAAGAAAAATGATTAAACAATGAAAAAATCAGCAAAGAAAAAAAGACTTACTACTTACGTATAATTATTCATTGCATTTTGCATTTTAAGCATATTTTTTAGTGTCAAAAATTTTTCTCACTTTTTGTTTATAAGTTTCACAGTTCAAAGCGGGAACTTCCTCACAAAAATTTTACAATGCACTTTTTCTGTAAATTGGCGAGTTATTTCCTTACGTTACAGCTATAACTCGCCAAAAATGTTAAAGATGCAGTTAAGGGAGAAAAAAGTGGTTCGTTTCAGTTTCTGGCATTTTTGTTTCATTTCAAATACCTCATGATCCTTGTTTTTTTGGTTGTTTGTCGTATCTCAGGTATACAAAAACATGATTAGCCGGAAGTATGTAATACCAAAATACGAAATAGCGTTTACATGATCCAAAAGAATCCGGGGCATAACAAATACCAGGACAGTAATGCCCATAATATATGAGCTTGGAGAAACAAATTTGGCTGAGATATTTCCTATATATAAATAGTTCTAAGTATAGAAAATGAGCCCAATCGAAACAATTGAGCTAAGAATGCCATAAGATTTTTTTGTATAGATTCTAATGTAGCATTTACTTCGAAATACTTTACGCTGTTTTGACTAAATCACCACTGCCTTAAATAATTAAAATATGTGAATAAATATGCTACTTTTCAATTTTCCTTTATTAAGCATTTTGCATACATTGAACGAACTTTTGGTCTTCAAAGACCCCTAATGAAATTTGATGCAGAAAATATTTGTGGAACATTTTAACCCTCTTAAGTGCCGTTTTAGTATAATTTTGTGTAAAAGTTAGAAAAAAGGACAAAAATGACCCCTTAAAATGAGAGTTAAAGGGTTAATATATTCCAAGAAAAGAATCGCCATACAATTCTACTAAGGATACCTGAAATAATTTTTTAGCTGAAGTACATTCAGTATATTTTTTTTTTGACTTAATTCAAACGCCATTTCAAAAAATCCAACAACTTCAAGGGCCGAAATTTCGTAATCCCGAGCTAACTTTTCAATACTTTTTGACAGATTTGCTCTAACAGTAGTCTAGTTTCATTTCGCGTTACAAGTATTGAGGCTGGCGGCGATGACCCGAATTCTGTTTCACTTCGCTATGTATTAGTCGTAAGGGTATTTGAAAAAAAGTGAGAATTTTAATGCAATATTAAATAATTTAAGCGCTCCTTTAAACAGGGCACAAATGTAACTTAAACTTTTGTTTCATTATAGTTTGCTTTTCGTAATTTTTTCTTTTTATCTTTATTGATTAAAATCTCTTACAACTCACAAAAAGGTATAAAAGGGTAAAAAGAAAATAATATGATATCCAATTTTTCTTTGATTTGATTACAAATAAAATACTCATGTGTTTTTATTGTCGTATCAATGATGATTTTAATATTTTACAATAAAAACAATCAAAATTGCACCAACAACTAGTTTACAATACAAATAAAACAATAACAATAAACATACAAATAAAAAATAGAAAAAGTTGAAAAAAATAATATATAAAATTATTGAAATTTAAAAGTCTGCAAAAACAACGACTGGAACAGCAAAGAGTTAAAAAAAAAGTTTACAAATTCTTTAACGTAGTTCCAATTATTTCTGCTCTATTAAATTTATTTATTATTTTCATGCAGTTGTTATGACGATGATGATGCTGATGTTGTTTGAATTGATGAATTTTGTTACATGATGTTTTATTAGAAAAAAAATATCGCTCCTTTATTGCAATATGGTCATATCTCAAAGAAAATCGAACTTGGCAAAATGCGATTAAAGTTTTCAAAATGTACCTTTATATACAGATTTCATAAAACATATTTTGCTATAACTTCAAGTCAGTTTGAGATATAATACTGATTCTTTTTTTACATACACACAGAAAAAAATCAAGTTAAAAACGTAGAAAACAAGGTTGATTTAAAATTTTTCGGTGGTGATTTTGCTTTATACGTTTTTCATGTTAATTCAACCTGATTTAACAATAACTGCGAACAACATTTTTTTCTTTTAAAATAACTAATAATTCATGTTAATTTAACATTGCAGTAAAGTTAGAGCAAAATTTAATTTATATTGAAATAACATTCCGAATCACGTTGAATGAAAGTTATTTCAAGTTGAAACAACGTGAATTTCATGTAGAATCAAATTGGTTCGAGTGTGATGTTACAGTGTGAAGAAGCTTCAGAGACAACATTTACATTTTTTTAAGAATAATTCAAAACACTTACCCCTGTAACACATGTTTCACTTATTTTGTATGCTCCTTTGATAACAGAAGCATCAGCAGAATCGCCCAATATAGTTTTCGTCATCATTCTACTTTGAAAACTTGATGTACTTTTTAACTAAATAATTTTAATTAAAAGAATACGGGAATTGTCTTCTTTTTATAACATATTTTAAAAATGAAAATAAAAAATGTACATACTTAAGTATGTATTCATGTTAATTTAACAAGATACACTTTTGATTTTAATATAAAACAGGTTTTTATGGATTCAATATTGAATCCATATTTATTTTTTATTTTAACGGTGAATAATAATTAATAAACGTGATTTAAGCTTATTTTATTTAAAATTAATATGAAATAATGATAAATTTAAATAAAGGGCATACTTTTGCAGAAAATTACTATGATTCTCAATCAACATTTTTCCATGTTAATTTTACATTGGTATTTTTTTCTGTGTGTGTATAAATAAGGTATGAAGGAACACTTTTGCTTAAGTTACTTAAAACTTTTGATTTTTTGAGATATGACTATGTTGCAATAAAGGAGCGATATGTGTACAAACTGTTTGAAAAACTCTTACATACAGTTTACACAGATACGAACACATTTCCACAAATACAAACATTTATGTTTTATTTTTGATTGATAACCATTGTTATACATTATGATGGAAACAATAAAGAGAGTGAGATAGGTCATGACAACGAAATGTATTGTGTGTATGTTATTAAGTACTTTTTGGATGTTGTCATATGGTCATGACTACAACTCATCAAAGTATTCAGAAATGAGTATTCTGTTTTTTTAAATTATTTCTTCGAACTAAAAACTAAAAAAAAAAAATTTCAAGTGATATTTATACAAAATCGATTGATCTTTAAATAAAAAAATTAATTTAAAAAAAGAGTGTTTTTCTTTGCAAAACCGGAAATGACTAATTTTAATCAAAATTTTCTAACTTAAGGTACGTTCAGACTAATGAAATATTTCACAAAAATATTTGTTCTGATATTTGCTTCAAACTATGTGAAACAAAAAAATATTTTGTTTAATGTTTAAACTAAGCTCAAATATTTGACAATTTTTGTTTTTTAAAACAGTTGGCAAATAGTGTCAAATAAAATAAATTAATTCATGTTTGCCATGCGTTCATACTAAAACAAATATTTGCATCAAATAATTATTTAATGAAAGTGTCTAAAAATAAAAATATATTTTCTAAATAGTAAAAATGAGCGCAGAAGCTTTTTAATTTGTTTTATTCTGTGGAGCAGCATCTCTTATAGTGTTAGAACAGGAGAATGTAAAAGGAAAAAAAACCGGAAGACAATGGGTAATGGGAACATGGCTAAAATTTGCGAAAAATTGCAAACTTGGAAACAAAGCCTTAAATATATTTGAAATCGCTTAATCGGTTTAAAAACAAAATGTTGGGATTAAAAGAAAAAAATTTTTGCAAAAATAGCGAAAATTCTCGAAAAATTTAGATATTTCAAACAAACCATAAACATTATTAAAAGCGCCTTAAACTGTAAGGAATGGCAAAAAATCGATAAAAATTGCTAAATTACCGGAAATTCGCCAAAATTTGCTAATAGCGGTATGATAGCAAATCCTAATAATTATTAAAAATCGTTAAGGCTGTAAAGATTCACAGGGAAAAATCACTTTTTCGCGAAGATGGCTAAAATTCGCGAAAAATTGCAAACTTGGAAACAAACCCTAAACTTGATTTAAAATCGGTTAAAAAACAAATTGTCTGAAAATAACAAAAAAAAAAATTTTGCAAAAAATATCGAAAATTCGCCAACAATTTAAATATTTCAAACAAGCCATAATATAGAATAAAAGTCCCTAAAATGATAAGGAATGGCATAAATTCGACAAAAATTGCTAAATTACAGAAATTCGCAAAAAGTTTGCTAATAGCGGCATGATAGCAAAGTCAAATACATAATTATTAAAAATCTTTAAAACTGTAAAGAATCCGAAAACTTACAGGAAAAATTGCTTCTATCGGGAACATGACTAAAATTATTTTTCGTTGTTTGCTCTTACAATTTTTTTGTAATATCAAATAAATGTTTGCTCAAAAATAAATAAAATATTTGATATTTTGTGTTTACACTATGTTCACATTTGACAAATATTTGTTTGCCGGCAAATGCTTTTATTTGCTCAAAATCAGCTTTTATTTTATTTGACACTCAAAAATATATTGTGTTCAGACTATGTTAATGAAATATTTAATGTTTGCTTTCAAATATTTCATCAGTCTGAACGTACCTTTAGTCCTAATTTTTAGTTTTTATTTTGTAACCGAAATTAGCCTATAGTGTCCTTATTGTATTGTTAAAGTTTTATTAGCTTAAAAGTTTTGCAAATTTCTTTACACTCGTACATGTGGTTATTGCAATGTTGTACCGCAAAAGACAGGAAAGAAAGAGTTTAAATTCAAATTTTTCTAAATTCGACCTATTTTTTTTATTTTATTTTTAACGAAATTAGCCTTTGGCGTACTTACAATTTTTAGTCACTTCGAGCTAAAAAGAAACATCCTTTATTATGCGGTAGGCACTGTTGCCAATTTGGAGAGTTTTGGGGATTGTAAAAAATTTAATTTTGGAGTTAGTGATTCACAATTATCCTCTATGTTTTTTTCTATGTTATTTATAAATTTTATTTATTTATAAATCTTCTATACTTTCGCTCTTTTGAAGTGAATGCGTCGTTTTTTTTTAAAGTTGTGCGAGCAATTCACAAAATTTAAAAGCTTTTATTTCGAAATATATTTTTTTAGTTATGACGACGTTGTAGCAAATACTTAGATAAATGACTTCATCTAATATCTTCCGATTTCTACGAACGAAAAATATTTCATAGTGAAGACAGCAGCAGTGATAGTACGAAAAATAAAGATAACAAATTAAAATTTTCGGAATAGTTAGGGGAAAGCTGAATTTTTACGAACCTTCCTTTTGTGTTTTGTAACAGCATAACAAAAATCTCCGTCGATCCATGCGCCGCTAAAAAAGTTACGGGAGTCAAAGGTCAAGAAAAACGGATTTTCTTAAAAACCTCGCTAACGGTAACATTTATTTTCAAAAAAAAAAAAAAAAAAAAAACAAATTATCATATGTGTAGTTCAGTACCTGAATTCTGTAACTTTTTTATTTTAACTACCGATATCGTTAAGTTACGAGAAATCTCGGTCACCTTAACGAATTTGTTATTTTAAGTTAGCAAATGTATTTGATAAGAAAAAATAACGACAAATATCGGTAAAAATGTAAGAACGTCAAAGTTAAAATTTTTAAAATTAATAAAAAATATAAAATAAATTTGCTTGTAAAAAATTTATTTTAACAAAACATGAATGAAAAAGTGTAAATATTGATTATATTTCTAAACAAATATGTTGGTTTAAAATCTTTTTATACATAGGGAAAAAGTTCGAGGCGCCTTAACCACTCTAGCACAACATTCTGCTCTTAATTTTTATACCCACACTACTGTATCTGAAGAGGATATTATGTGTTTGTGCAAATGTGTGTAACACATTTAAATATAGATTCTGAACCCACCTTTTAGTATAACGATTGACTCAAAATCAATTTCAGAATCCATCTAACGAGGTCCGTCCTTCTGTCAGGCTGGCTGGTTGTCTGTCCAAGATAACTTTGTGCGCAAATTACAGGTCGAATTTAGGAAATAATTTTATAAAATTTGGCACATATGATTTTATTGCCACATTTGACCTTGTGCGTTTTGCCTTTTAAAAAGCGGAGAAGCGGTTATTTATTTTTCATAGCCCACATGCAAATTTCTTTCCGGAATAGGGGTTTTTGCCCATTAGCTCTTGTTTTATAGACATTTTGGTTTAATTAGGTCCGAAAATATTTTGTTGCAACCTACATAAATCAGCAATATTAGAATCCGTCCATATTTGACCACAGCTCCCATACGAATACACTTAAAATAATTTACCTTAATAATAGCTTCTATGTTATCTCATAGTAGTTATATTTAGTAGTAGATATTTAGATAATATTTGGCACAAAAATCTCTTATGTGAATCTTAACCTCACAACATACTCTTTTTGCGGACACATGATCGCCCAAATACTGTTATGTAGGGTCGGGCTTTATCGACTATACTTTTTTCCTTTTTTTGTGTAAAAAATTGGCTTCTTTACTCTATATTTTTAATCTTTCAACAGTATATTTTTTATCGTTATTATTTAACAAGAACTTTTTTTGTATCGTTAGCTACCGACATTGTTTGCCGATAAAAATTGTTAAAATTTCATTACAGAATAGTTCTTAACGACAATTATCGCTAGCTAACGAATTTTGACTACTTAACGACAATTTTTTGTCGCTAAAAAGTTACAGAATTTCAGTACAGGATTGCCTACAAAAAACGTTTCTGTATTTTTTTTCGTTAAACAAGCGATCTTAAAGAAAATTCTTTTTCTAAAATTGCAACGTACTGTATAGAAGATTTTGGAAAAAAGTGGAAATAATTCCGGATTTTCTTGACGGTTAGTCCGATTGGATTGGAAATTTTGTATTAGTATTTAAAAAAAAAAAAAACAAAATCATCCCCTCAATAAAACAATAGTGTATATGCATGAAAACCATTATCTTTTTTATTGCATAATAAGAATGTACATAGCTGATTTTAAATGTGGTCAAAATTTGGTGAAATTCTACTTCATCAAAGTGGGTCAAAAGATCAATTGAAATATTAGCGTATAACTGCGTGTTGGAAATTTTTCATTAATAATTGTGTATGTGCAGGTATGGTGCTTTAAGTAGTTGTTACTCTGAATGTAATTTCAAGTTTCACTATTTACTATTTTTATTATTTCATAACAAAATAATATCGAAAAATTACGTATATTGATATACACTGTTTTTTAACAATATAATATTTGGAGTCAATCCGTATGACACTTATACACTATTTTATATATCATACAAAATTTCTCTGTGTGTTCTACGGTTGATCTAAGTAATAGCTTAAAATATGTTTACACTGTTAATGTCAACTCTTTGATAGATTGTAGCATTTGCTGAGAAAAGAAATAGACAGGGCAATTGCGCTTCTGCTAGTTTGTTATTGTAAAAACATTGTAAAAATAATGGATATTTCAAGTGATGGTGAGTATTTACTGTGACACGATAAAAATTCTGACGCTGAGGGCAAAATAAATGTATCTATAGATATATCAGATAAAACTATTCCGGATACGAATGAGAAGCCAAGAACTATCTTCCTTAAAGAATTATCCAATGAATGTCATTGAAATACCAAAAAATTAATAAAATGGACTGTTTAGCACGAATACTTTGTTTGACTCCATGAACATTCCTCCGACAAATTAAAAGTATTTCGTGATAAATGGTGTAAAAGATTCAAATAAAATTGATATTAATACACAATATAAAACCAATAAAATAGCTTAAGTGACACCATGGTACTTTGAATCCCATTAATTTGCAATTACAGCACTTGTAAGTTAAGGAAATATCATCTACATGTAGCCTGATTAGTCCACAACATATTTAAATGACCACAACTTAAAAACATCGATTATTTTTCGAAATATTACTGTTTTCCCCGGCGTCTAATAAGTCAAAAAATTTAAGCTCCATTATCTCGAAATGGCAAAAAAATTATATACTATGGTTTTATTAAGGGGACGAAATATCTCTCGTTATTAATATACGCAAAAGTGCCAATTTATAAAGATTTGACAAAGATTTTGGAATATAAGGTAGGTATTGAACTTTTTTGTTTCGATAAATACTAATCCATGCAATTCATTCAATTCCATCTAATTGCTTAAATTGTCAAATAATTAATAATTTTGACATTAAAAAAATAAATTAAATAGTTCTAGAGGTCGCAGAGCTTAATGCTTTAAACCACGGATAGCTAATAAAATAAACTAATACACAAAACTTATTCTGTCAAAAAATCTTAAAAAAAAACAAACAAAAAAGTTATGAGCATTTCAACTTCAAAAATTGACTCAGAAATTCAAAACTATAACCAAATATAGAGAAAGTCCATTTCGGTCCACCCTGTTCTCAATGAAATAGTTGAAATAGGGTTGAAATTTTTTGGCTCCCGAGGTTCACTAATATTTACTTTCACATGAATAAAAAAATTTTAAAATCGGAGAACATAAAAAAAAATAATTTTGGCAGCCTTCTCAAAATATGAACCAGTGTGTGGCGGTCGCCACAATTATAAACGTATACGTTATATTTTCCTTTACAAATAAAACATATAATTACTTATACGCTCCATATACTAAAGATGGGTGAAAATTAATGGTGTTTTCTTTTCTACAAAAAAAATACCACATATTAAAAGGTGCATTTATTAAATGTCTTCCCTAACATGTAATAATGCAATTTTTTATTTAACGAGAACAAAACACAAGATTGGATCGCCCTGTTTTTAACAGCTGACAAAAAGTTTGTTCTTCAATATATAAAAAAATATGTACATAAATCAAAAAGTATGTTCTTCAAAATATAAAAAAAAAAATACACATAAACCCAAATTTGATAATATATATATATTAATATTAATATTAAATAAATAAATAAATGAACAAAATGAATGACCAAATTCCAATTTCTTTAGTTTGTTTTTCATAAAATATGTAAACAAGAAAATACCTTTGCCAGATTGCGAATTTATTAACACCAAGTTTTTACGATTTCTTGGTTTGACGTTTTTTTTTCAAAAACAATTTTATAACACCGAATCCATTTAAATTTTATGTCACTGACAACCTACCATTAATAATGTAAAGCTTTCTTTTGTTTTTACTATAAAATAATAGGCAAAATTACTTTTAAAAATTAAAAATTTTACTGTCCTGATTAGAGGCGATTTTTTCCCAACTTCGTCTGGTAACCCAATATATAAACAGAAGCCATCTTTTTACAGGGCATTATCAACACTCTCGATTTATACGGGGCGTAAAGTACAATGCTATATGACATTAAAGGGTGAATTTTTTTTAGAATAAAATACGCTGCCCTCTTTGAGAGCAAAGCATTTTTAAGAAACGAACACCAAATTCATTTTTTTAAATAAAATGTGACATTTTTTGTAGAAAAGAAAACACCATAAACCACTTCTAAATGAATTGGTGATGTTTATCACCATAAATTTAGCAATAGTTTTAACAAAAAAAGATTACAGTAATTTTCTTGTGATATTTTATATAACAATAACTTTACTGTTTTATCAATAGAACAAAGCTTACACACACAAAGACACATACTCATGGAAAAACAAGTAAGAAAATGTAGTATGTCAAGACCGGCTATTTGACATTCTACACCACTTTACCCTACTCGGGACCCATTGCCAATGCTGGACTCGGCAAAACAAAGTTACATTAGTCATGAGGTTAAGAAACATTTTTATAGAGACCCTGCAGCTAAAATCCATACTGGTAGGATTTGGACTAGCTTATTACTAGTTGTTAGGCGTCGATAAATGAGAAAGATGATAGCATTTCGACACAGCTTCTTACGCTACACCGTTGTAGAAACAACAACAACACTACAAAAGTTGGTTAAAACTATTTACTACTTGTTAGTTGTAGAAACAACAACAATACTACGAAAGTACATATATTTACGGTAGAAGCAACAACAACAGTACAAGCAGAAAAAAGTAAATTTTTTTTTAGAGTTGACAAATTTTTTTATGTTTAAAAATAAATAAGAAGATGAAAAATTCCCGAATTCTTTTTGTTAAAATTGTTTAGTCAAATACATCAAACAGAAAGATGACGAAACCATATCGGCGAGTTCAGCAGGTTTCTTATACATAATTGAAAGTTCCTGCTGTAAATAAAGAGGAATTTAACAAGAGTGAAACATGGTGCAACACAAGGCAAATCCAACTGCAGGTGGTGTCGGAACTACAACAATCCAAAAACAACAGAAAACAACATTTGGTTTTTTGCATTGCATTGTTAGTGCTTATAGCTCAAAATGTCAACCATTCTTAGCAAAACACTAACAAATTAAAACAATTGAGCTCGAACTGTCAAAATCAGATGCCGTTTCGACACCACCTGTAGTTAATTCGCCTTGGTGTAACAGGAAAATAAAAAATAATATTCTCGCTCCCTCTCTCTGTCTTTCTCTCTGGATTCAGGTGTAAGCAGGGTAAACGTTGGAAATTTTCGAAAAGGGTCACAAAAAGTGGATTTTCCAGAAAAGGGGTAAAAATGGTATTTCAATAAAAACGGTCAAGTTTTTAAAAGCAGTATTCTTTATATTAATTTATGTAATAAGACCAAGTTTTTTATAAACAAACAAAAAATATTTATTTCAAAAACTTTATTTTTTTATGAAATACCCTTTCCTGTTTTTAACGCCTGACAAAAAGTATGTTCTTCATCATTATGACTCGGTTTTTAATACCTTGAATGTTATTTTCCACATTTTTTTTTTTTTAACGAATTAGCGATTTCAAATAAATTTTAGGGTTGGTTTCTAACATTGGAATCGGTCCCGAATTTTAGCCCTGGTCGCGATTGAAGCGATTTTTCCTGTAAGTTTTCTGATTCTTTAAAGCTTTTACGATTTTTAAAAAATATTAGACTTTGCTATCATACCGCTGTTACCAAATATTTGTGAATTTGAGGAATTTTTACCGAATTTTTTCATTCCTGTTAGTTTTAGGGACTTTTAATTAATTTTATGACGCTATTTTTGCAAACTTTTTCGAGTTTTTAAATGTTTGCGAAGCTTTGTTGCTCTTTAAGGAAATCGTCGCCGTTTTAAAAATAACCCCATACAAAAAAAGAAGTCACCTTTTTTGCAGGGCAATCTTAGCATTGTCGATTTAAAAGGGGGCAAAGGTGTAATGCCTTATGCCATTTTTAAGGGTGAATTTTTTAGCATAAAACTTGCTACTCTTTAAGAGAGCAAAACATTTTTAAAAAACGAACACCTAATTGCATTTTTTATATAAAATCACAATAAGTTATTTAAAAATAACAAATATGTGAGGAGCCGCAGAACAAAACGTACTTTTTCGCATTTTTTGACAAATTGGTTTTTTGATATTTTTATAATATTTGGGTAAAAATCTTTAAGAAAAAATCTAGTTAGCTTATTTTTTCTTTTTTTTTACCAAGAAAATGAGTTGGTGCATAACAAAACGTACTTTTTCATTTTTTTTTTTTTTTTTTCAAAAAGTGCTTTTTTCATTATTTTGTTTATTTCTTCGTGTTGTTTTAATAACAGAACATTTCTTTATATGTATGATGTTTATTCATGCCGTTTCATTTTCGTTAAAATTAACTGTTAAATAATGGTGGCTATTCTTGAAAACGCGTCGAAAAAGTGAAATTTTCATTAAAACAAAAACAAAGTTTAAGAAATTGTTTTTGTGTCTATCATACAATTTACCGTTTTTTAAAAAGAGAGAAATGCGTCAAAATTCTAACGTTTATTTAATTTTAGAAATGTATGATAAACAAAAACTATTTCTTGTACTTTGCTTTTGTTTTAATGTAAATTTGTATTTCTTCGACGAGTTTTCAAGAATAGCCACTAATAATTGCAATAATTTAACTATTGTTTAGTGAATGAGTGTTATGAAAAAAATAATTAATACAATAGTACAATTAAAACATGGAAGAATTACAAGAATCTGTAGAAAATTTAAATATTTTATTAAATATTTTTTTTAACAAAACGTACTTTTTTCATTTTTTTTTAACAAAACGTACTTTTTTCGATATAAAATTGGTTTGATATTAAACCTCCTTGACATTTAATGTGTTAACTTACGGCAGTTTGATTCATCTATTGGCAAACAAAAAACTTGTTTCCATTTCCAGCTTCTTGCAGTTTTGTAAGGGGTCGAAATAAATAAACCTCAATTTCCCAAAAATTTTAAATGTGTGAAAAAGTACGTTTTGTTCTGCGGCTCCTCATGTATATGAGTGATGTTTGCTTTTAGGAAAATTGTACTTTAATTTGTACTTTACTATTGAAAATCGAATTTAGAAGTCATATAAAATCTTTAAACACAAACTTTTTACGAATACTAACTCATTTTTAAGAATGTGCGTTCTATATTTTAGTATTAAATCTACACTTGAAGTCCATTCCTCCATCTCCGCTTATTGCGAAAAAATTTTTTTACCACTAACGTTCAACAGTGTTGACAAAAGAAATGTGAGTGTTATTTTTAAAAAGGGTCAAAAAGTGGCTATTATACCAAAGGTATCAAGAACGTTGAAAAACGGGTCAAATTGATACTTAAGTATCACAACGGTGTAAGTGCTTAGAATTCAAAGTAAAAACCAACCAGTATATTTCTAGCTAAATACTAGTTTCTTTGTCTGCAGTGGAGGAGGTTTATATGGGACACATGGTCAATAAAATAATTTTAAGACACATTTTACTTAAATATCAACATAATGAGATGGTTTATGGTCGCAAAGACTCCATTCCATGAAGAAGCTTGTATTAAGGCTATGTGAAATAAGGCACCGCATATCTCTATTTTCCACAGAACCTACGTACCAAATGTCATCAAATCATCTCCAAAATTGCGAACTGTACTTTGCGCATAAAGTTGACATGGATAGCCAGTGTGCCGTTTTTTTTATGTCGAAACAACAACAAGAACAATCATTTATAATAACAATGACCCAAAAAATATGCTACAGAAAAGTAAAAATAATTTACAAAAAAAAAAAAAAAAAAAAAAAAATAAAATAAAATGCCAAAAAAACAACAATAAAGAAAACAAATTATCCAACAATAACACACAACAACATTATGACTGACTATTGTTAACACAATTCCTATTAAAATATCCTTTAAAGAATAATATTAAATTACTTGTTTTGTATAACAATTTATAAAAACATTGTTAAAAAAGATTTTCAATTTGAAATATTACTGTTAAAAAAGGTAGAAAATAATAAGAAAAACAAGTATGAAAAATATTATTTCTAGTCTGCTGCCTGCTTGCTTTTAGTTACAAAATTTGATTGAAATTTATGATTTTCTAATTTCTTTTCAATTTTTTAATGAATACATATTGCGTTTATGTTTTCAGAGAGCAACACAAGCAATAATTAAAGAAACCCATTATCATTAGAATAATTTGTTCAGTTTTTGTTTCATTTTGTTTACCTGCATATTTTTTTATTTAAAAAAAAATTCACATCATTAATATTCGTTAGTTTAAAGTTTAGATGATGTTTATGTGTGTAAGTTTTTATCAGTGAGTTTTAAGAAAAAGTTTAAAATAATAAAATCATATTTTAAAAATAACGTTTTTAAACTAACATTTAAATATTCCAATTAACCTGAATCAAATCTCAAGCAGTTCAATCAAACTTCTGCGAATAATTCAAAAGATTTAGTTTCTCTTGAATGTTCGTTAGTTTTCCTCATATCAACAAATTTTATTTTCTTTAACTGAAATTATTTAATGATGGAATTATTTTAAGCAGTGCGCCTTATGCAGGCTCTATAGCAGTGTTAGCAGAGCAAAACGCTGATCAGCTTATCATGTTGCGATCCTCTCTCTACTTGGTGCTTATAGATTTCAAGAAAGACTTTTTGGTTCCTTAAGATGCAGAATAATAAGGACAGCACTGAAACGAAAGTTCTATGGTTTAAGTCCGCCATAGAGGAGGGAACAACAAAACCTTCACAACACAGAAAAAAAACTCGAACTGAATTTAAGTTTTTTCCACTGACTTTTAGTACGAGTCTTGCTTAAAAATTTAAATACGAAATAACTTAAAACAATCCAAAATGGTATAACATTTTTAAATCAAGTAAATAAAAGCTTGAACTCTTTGTTGGTCGTGCCACACTATATTCTTTGTGCGAGTTTTGTGCAGAAGCAACATGTTAAAAAAGTAAAATAAGAAGCAAAAACTCCCGAATTCTAATTGTTAAACTTATTTAGTTAAATGCATACAATTTTTAAAGTAGAAGGACAACGAAAACCATATCGGGCATACTGCTGGTGTCTTATAATTGTGAGCTCTTCTGTAAACAAAGTAGGAAATACAAAAAAGGTGAAGCAAATATGTGTAAGGAACAATTAGTTAATTAAAGAAAATAAATAATAATATTCTTTCATGCTCTCTGATTCTCTGGAGTAAGTGTTTAGGTTAAAACCCAATCCACTTTCGGATTATTACCAAAACTAATTTGGTAGTGAAATTCTTGAGTCAAGGCATTTTGAGTTTAATTTTTCACTTTTACTTAAGTGAAGCCCGTTTTCGGATTATTTTAAGTACGGGGCACTTTGTAATTTGTAATTGTTAATAAGATTAAAATGTAATGGTTTTTTCAAAAATTTTTTGTCAAATAATTAAATATTTCTGAACAAAAATTATGCCAACACCAATTTAATCCACCATAACAAAATTTGTATTCCCTACATCACTACTACTGTATTATGCTTTTATGCTAAAGCTGGTTTTTAGGCTGTCCATAAACATCTAGCTTAGAATATAAAATATATAATTTGAAAAATAATAAACATACATTTGAGATAAATAAATTCTTGAATGTTGAACAACATTTGGCAGAAATAACTTTAAAAAACATAAATCTTAGCCTCATAATAAAATTTTGTGTTTTTTTTAGATTCGTTTGAAAATTCCCCAGGAAATGGTGTTGACCCAAAGAATTGCTTTTTGGTTTTCCACTATTTTTGTTGAGGCTATATATTGAAAGGAATTACTTAGAAGCTAATAAGAACTGAGAATTATTTTTTTCCGAATATACAGTAGACTCTGGATAGAGGAAATTATATCATGCAAGCAACGGCTATTCCCTCAAAACAGACTGACCCCTTCAATCGAGATTAAAGCTTAAAAAAAGTGTTTATAATACAAACTGTGAAATATCTTATTAACATGTCTTCAGCTCTTTATTCGATTGGGGCATGTGCCAAAAAGTCGTAATGGAGAAAAACAACAATGGAGGTTTACATGAAGTTTTCTGAAAATATATCCGATAGAATTTTTTGTAAAGGGTCCGCCAAATAACTTTTTTTTTTTTTTTTGAAAATGCTAAAAAAAAACTACTGAATATTTTCTCAAAGTTCTTTTTTTATTTGAAAGTACAATCCTTCCGGTTAGTAATGGAAAATAATTTCATTCAAATGGCTGCCTCGGCTGGCCATGCAGTAGCCTACACCATCGGTCCAATTTTTAAGCACATTATCGATTGCGTACAGCTGTATTTCAGCAATGGCTTCACGAATATTGTCCTTTAAAGCGTCAATTGTCTCTGGCTTGTCGGCGTAACACTTATCTTTGACGGCACCCCACAAATAATAGTCCAACGGTGTCAAATCGCAGCTCCGAGGTGGCCAAACGACATTAGCTCTGCGGCTGATAATGCGATCTTCAAAAGCAGGGCGCAAAACATCGAGTGTAGCTTCGGCTGTGTGGCACGTAGCGCCGTCCTGTTGAAACCAAATGTTGCCAATATCCTCCTCTTCAATTTTTGTAAACAAAAATTCGTTCAACATGGCCCGATAACGATCGCCATTGACTGTAACGCCACTCCTTGCTCATTTTCGAAGAAAAATGGCCCAATTATGCCTCTGGACCAAAATCCGCACCAACCAGTGACTCGTTTTGGGTGCATCGGCTTTTCAATGTATGCGTGCGGGTTTTCTTTGCCCCAAATGCGAAAATTTTGCTTGTTTACATACCCTCCAAGATCAAAATGAGCTTCATCTGAAAAGATGATTTTTTTTTTTGGCAAAATCGGCATCTTCTGTAAGTCGATCGCAGGCCCACTTAGCGAAGCGAAAACGCATTGTATGGTCAGTTGGCTTCAACTCCTGAACCAATTGGACTTTGTATGGCATCATATCAAGGTCTTTATACAAAATTCGTCTCAATGATGTCTCCGAAATGTTCAATTGTTGAGAACGACGGTGAATTGATGATGATGGCGCTTCACGCACACTTTCTGCCACAGCAGCAATATTCTCCGGTGTACGCACTGTTTTTGGCTTTTAACGCTTTGGTTTATCGATGAGGATGCCAGTTTCTTTCACTTTTTTCACAAGATAACGACCATACGGAGCTGACGGTGTTTCTTTTCTTCCAAAATTCGTAAGCAATTTTCGCACACATTCTTCAACATTACCATGAATTTCAAAGTAATGTCGCAATATTTCCCAGCGTTGTTCAAGCGTATATACAACCATATTCGTTCAGCGGAAGGATCAAACTAATTATCTGTCAAATCAGACATGAGCTAAGTGTTACCGTTCACGAAATAAGCACTAGTTGAAAAAAAAACGTTAGATGGCGGACCCGTTATTTTCACCACTACTTCTGGCATGTGTTTTGAAGAAAATTGTTAATTTTTGTGAATTTTTCTAAATTTATTTTAATTTTTTGTTCTAACGGGAATGAAGCAAAGCAAGCGTGAAATTTATTTTGTACGTTTTTTAATAAAGAATTTTCTGCAATCGCCAAACAGTGGCGTGTAGAGTAAAACAATACTTAATACACTGTAAAATCGTTAATATGGAGCAAAATAAATGCTTAATATTTCAGAAACCATAAAAAAAGTTTTGTGAAACGGTTTTTAGATTCAAAAGGGGCATATTCAAAATATATATACCCCATACCTAACTCAATTTTTTAAAAAAGGTCGGTAGGTCAATTCAATAAAGAGTTGACGATGTACAGTTCAAATATTTATGTGCTTTTAATAAAAAGTACATGCCTTTATAAGTCCAACACAGTGCGTTATTTGTTCTTAGCTTCCATTGATTTTTGCACAGCAAAACTTTAAGATTTTCGAGAACAATGATGCATTTCGTTGGAGTTAGTGTTCTTAGTTCATTCGATTGCTTTGTCAAAAATTTTATGGGTTCAGACGTCACAATTGTACATTTTGGTTATTTGTTTCATCACGCTCGTCGTCATCATAGTAAACTAGCTATTAAAAGGATAAATACGTTATTATCACTAACTTATTTTTACTAAAGCTCACAATCTCTGCATCCAATACACGCACGTATGTAGTTTGAAGCATGAAATGTAAAAAAAGGCAAAAGCAACGCACTTATATTTTTTAGAATACTCACGTGACTTTTGCCGTCCTTTTAAGTTTTTTTTTGCTTTATTATGTTTAAAATACTACGAAGTTCCTTCTACTCAGTACTGGAACCAAATTCGATATCGATTGAAATTCCCATTTAAAAAGTAATTGTTATTTCGATCGATATTGAATGCGGTAGTTTGGCTCCTGAACAGATCGAAGGTTCCTTCTATAGAATATAGAAAGAATTTTTGCCGTCCGCTCTATCTAGTATATCGTCATATTAAATGCAAACGGACTTAATTACACATCTTATTTTTTTACAGAAGAAGCAAAAAACTTTACAAAATCAATAACAGCAAGGTGTAATTGGCGTTTGAATTTCGTTCATAAAATCGCCATTTTTGATCGTAAGAATCTAAAATCTTGCACGAACATGTATTTTGATAAAACGAACCATAATCGATAAAACACTCAATTTCGAAATTTTGTGTAGTTACGTCCGTTTGCATTTAATATGACGATATGTATTATTAAATTTCTATTCTCTTCTAGCACAATGACAGAACCTGGTTAAAGCCAAACTGCCCATTAATTAATTAAAATATTTAATTTTGTTAATCATACGCCTGAACTATTTTCTAAGAAAACATTTCATTCTTTTAAATCTTGTTTAGTATTTCTGTATCAGTTAATTGTAAAAAATCCAGTCAAAGGAAAACATATTTCAAAAGAAGAACTCAGGATGGCAGCTTAAACAAAAAAAAAAAAAAAACAATATTATGATGAAAACTTTGAAAGAATTAGCTGCGCTTTCAACGCGTCAACAGCTTTAAACTTTACTCCTGTTAGGTTTAGAAAATAGAGCTGCATTAAGAGGAGTTTCCTTTGTTTCACTACAACGTGCTGATTTTGCACAAACATGAAATGCCACTTAACTTATCAAAGTTATAAAAAAAGGAAAAGAAAATGTTTTTTTGTCTTCCTTTTTGTTTTTTTTTTCAAATAAAAGGTAACACAACAAATGAAAAAGTTTCTATTTCAAAGTCTGTCTGTCTGTTTGTTTGAATTAAAAGGTGTTTATGTATGTAAAAGTATGCGTGTGTTTAACATAAATATAAATCAGTTGAAACATTGCTGTCAGTTGGGTTTATTAACTATTTAATGGGACTTCATTCAGTATATTGTATTGTTTAATATTATGTTTTTTGATACGAACTATATTTGAGGAGTTCCATAACAAAATGATAACATTCACTTTTTTATGTTTAATTTTGTTTGTGCTCTTTCATTTAACTCAGTTGAACATTTTTTCTTAAACGCAAATCTTTTATTTAATGTATTGAATAGGGTATTCAATTAGTCGATGTTTTGTTTTTTATTTGAATAATCATCGAACAATTAATTATTATTCGGTTAATCGAATAATTAAATTTTGTCTAGTTTAGAAGTTCAAAAATAAGACGGAATATTCTATTTTTTTACATACAAATTTTATTAAATTAGTAAATTTAACAAAAGTTACTTCATGCAATAAAAGAGTAAAACTTTTTGAATAAAAAATAACATCAAAATTTAACCTTAAATTCCCAAATAATCTTTCAAAAAGAGTATACAGCTTAAATGTTTATGTTTCAAACGATTTCTTTCTTTTGTTTTGATAAAACTTGATTTAGAAAAGATTTATTCACTTATTGTTGACGTTTGAGAGATTGAAAGTTAAGCAAAAATAAGTCGTCTTCCATTATACCACTTATATCTCTTTATGATTTTTTTTTTTTAACAATTTTAATACTTTTAATAGTCTTGTTGAGGTCTGGTAGAAAGTTGTTTTCATTTGTCTCTAAAAAAACATCTTCATCTGAATCATTGTGGTAAATGTCTGTACTAAACATTAAAAAAAAATATTCGCAAATTCTTTGGTTTCATTTTTTGTACTATACTATACTTTGTTACTCGAAGAAAGTGTTCCTGAGTTAAGAAACAATAAAAGGGTATTGAAAACGTAGCGTCTGGTTTTTTACATTAAACAAAAAAACTCATACTGAAAAAAACAAATTTTCGATTAATAGACATAAGTTATTCAAATTATTCGTTAATCGAAAATAAACAGTTTTTAATTATTTGAACAGTTAATCGCCCAAAATTAATCGATTAATCGAGCAACAGTTAATCACTTGAATACCCTAGTATTGAGCCAATTCCACTGTAAGGAAAACAACCCTTATATAAAAACTTTTATACCACGGTTTTTTTTGTGTACTGTACTTTTTATTCTGTGTTAGGCGAACGTCGAACGTACGGTCTGAAGCCAGTTCTATCCAGTGTTCGAAAATAAACAATAAATATCGCTCCTTAGTATTCAGCTCGGTAGATTTGTGGGAAACACAAACGCTAACAATGTTTGTGTAGAAAATCATTAAAAAATAACGTTTCCCTGTTTGTTATCTTTCGAACACAAAAATAATACTGCTCTTATCCAACTCAACTAAAGGTGAGAACATTTTTTACAAAAACAAAATACACATACAAAAAAAAAAAAAACAAAAAGCCAGCAAAATAATTTTACACAAACAAAACAAATACACAATACACACACAAGCTGTTCGTTCTGCGGTCGTTGCTAATTTTTTTTTGGTTATTTCTTTATCAATGTAAAAAAAGAAACACTAAAGAACATTAAAATATAATGTTTGTCTACAGAAGCACTACAATTGTTCTGTTTTTTAACGAAGAACAGAACAATATTTAATGTTCGGCTCTTTCTTGAAAATGGTTACGAACGGTATTATTGGTTGTGTTCGTCTACGCAAACATTAAAAAAATAGATATCGTTCCTGGGTGTGTGAGCCGAACGCTAAATAATGTTCTGTTTATTTTAGAGCACTGGTTCTACCACCAATTTTGCTTTTGTCTGTCCATTATGCATTTCTCCACTTTTCTTTTTGCTAATTGACATGCTTTTTGGGGAACCTTAATACATCAAATAAAAGGAAAAATGGATAAGTGTGTTTATGCAAAGATAAAGAACAAAGTGTGGCTTTAATATTCAGAGTGGAATATGCCACTAATGACCCAAAACACATCAGTGAAATGGTAGCGGAGTGTTTTCGGGTAAAAGTGGTTGAAATCATGTCGTGCCTGCTCAGTCTTCTGGCATTAACCCTATAAAACAGCTGTGAAATGGCATTTAAATATAGTACATATGTGGCAAGGAAAAAGGTTATTTATAGAGCAAAGTTCAAGAAGCCAATCCGTTAAAACGGCTCCAAGATCTTAGTGACTCTTTGCCTCGCAGATGTGCTGCAGTTATTTTAAAGCTTTTTATCCAAAAATATTTCGCCGTGCGTTTATACTTCTATAATTTTGAACAATGAATTTTTTAGTAAATTTTGTTAATTCAGAATTTTTGCTTCAGCATAAATAACCTTTTAAATTTTCAAAAGATTAAAAAGCAAATCTGATATAAAAAATCTGAACAAAATTACCATATTTTCTTATTAACAGAAATTTTATGTTTTAATGCACAAAATTTGTTTTAAAAAATACCAAAGCTTCAATAATTTTGCTTTAATTCCATGTCCCCACCCCTTTTTCAGTTTTTTTTAAAGAACATTTTATGCATAAATCACCTTTTGGTGTTACATTTGATAAAAATTGATATCAAGAGATCCGTACGATTTCTGCCAATCGCAGCTGACCGGAGATCCTATCTGGTGCCATGGGAGTCAGTAAACTTAGAAAAGCACCGGACGGATTGTTGGTTGAAGCCTCTGTTAGTGTGCTTCTTGCGGAAAATTCTTTCTGTCTTTTATAAAAATTGTTGTTGCGGAAGTTTCGCTTTTCCTTTGAAAATAAAATTCCAGGAATCACGTGGTGGATGTGGTTTACTTAGACCGTGTTCTGACGGCTCATGTCTTATTGACATGATTGCTACTTTATAGGCGAGAGAGACGAGGGGAAAAGAAACCAATGCATTTACTGTTTTTTTGCTTTCTTATTCGTATTTAAAAAAACATGTTGCCAACATGACATGAAGTGTTTGAACGTGAATGAAAGTTCAAAGAAGAAAAAGTAATCTTGCCGGATTATGCACTCAAATTGCTTTCTGGGTGAGTTACTTGCGCTAGCAGTCAGGAGTGATTGCTAAACGCATTGTTTGTCACTAAGCGGTTAACATCCATCATGAAGTAGGCCCAAGGGTAGGTTTCCATGATTATCTTTTCTATAGCAGCAATTCAATAAAAATAATGGTTTACATAAAAATTCAACATTTTGGCATCTATTAAAATTATCGTCAGCTTAATATGCAAACCTGCTAACTCCTTGCAGCATATTTTACAGCAGAGATAAACAACTTTTTTATATTTCATATTTGCAGCTTGAGAGCAAAACCGAAAATATAGTTGGCTTAATACACTTCAAGACTCAAATTTAAGTAAAACTTCATGCTGGTCGACGAGACATATCTTTCTCTACTGTAGTGTACCTCATAAGTTGCCACCGCATACCCTTAAACTACTCTTAAATCTATACATACCAACCTAAATAGAGTAGGGTAATTATGCAAGATCAAATAACGGCATTTACCAATCGACACACATCGATTGGAATGCAAGTCAATTGGGGTATGAATATGATAAACACAAACAAAGAATTCTACTCAATAAGAATTGTAAATTGAGTGACAAATAGGAATGAGTGTAATCATAAATATTCCTATTGGTCAGAATAATTGTAATCAGGGTAATTATCCATATGTCCATAATATCGACAAAGACAACTAGAACTTTATCGATAAGTAGAATAAGTAAGAAAGGCTAAGTTAAAAGCTCATGTATAGTATATAAGTGCTTGTAAATCCAAAATAAACCAGACTTGAAATTACCACACTAATACCCCTGACAGACATAAAGTTTCAATACCATGGTATGCATACTACAGTAGTATATAAATTATCAATATACCACTTTGTTTCATGATTTAATTTAAAATTGTATACCATGATAGTATAGTATACAAATCCTATGTCTGTCAGGGGTATAATTCGGCAACAACCTGCCTTGTGTTTTAATTGAGAGCCTCAGAAATAATTCGGCAGTTCCTTTGAGCGCCTTGTAAATCAGCTGAAACCCTGACAGCTACTAAAAATAACCAAGGGCTATAGGGAAAACCACTAACATTCCACAAACACTACACATTACACTACCACACGGTATCAAAATCTTAATTTACTTAAAAAGAGGATTTAGCAGGTTTTCATTATAAGTCGACGTTGTATCGTTTTGTTCTAAAACTCCCCATATCATGTAAGTTTTTCTTTTTTTAACTCTCATCTTTTGGTTTTCACTTTTTTTCTCAGAATAATGAGTTTGATGATGATGTATAATGAAATAATGCGAGGATAGATAAATTATAAACTCGCACACTCTTTCGCACATTTATAGATACTTTAATATTAAATATACGGGAATAAGTGGTTTTTAAAATCTTTTTCAAATCAATCAATTAGTTAATGAAGATATACACTCTATAATAGAGGGTTATAAATAGGGCAACCAAAAAAAAGCAAATGCTTATTTTTTGGTTTACAAGATAGAAAGATTTTGATTGAACACAAACTCCGATCATAAGAAAACAAAGAAAATGAGCTATATTTGTTAGGGCTTTTTTTTGCTTATTTTGGCAATATCGGCTTTTTTTTAGTTATTTTTGCGATATCGGTTTTTTTTTGCTTATTTTGCCATGTTAAGATAATTTTTCATACAAAAAAAAAAACTTATTTAATAAAATTTTGCAAAAATCGTTATTATTATTTTTTTTATTTGCAACTTTTTTTATAAATACTAAAAAATCAACCATTTCTGTGCTGTAACAACTCTGGTTAAAAAAATCGTTCAACGTTATGGTAATATTTTGTGCTTCCCTTGAGCAATATCATCCCAAAAACCTATATTATCCCTTTATGTTATTATAGCTACACTAAAGAGTGGAGAGGGTATTATGCATTTGTGATGATGTGAGAAACACCTTAAAATATTGGTCCTTAAGTATACCGGTCAACACAGAATCACTTTCTGAGTCGATCTAACGATGTCCGTCCGGCTGGCTGGCTGTCCATGTAACCTCGTGCGCAAAGTACAGGTCGCAATTTTAAAGACAATTTAATGAAATTTGGTACGTGGGTTCTAATTGGCACAAGGGCGAAGCGGTCCATAATTAAATATAGCCTCCATACAAGCTGCTATCAGGAAGAGGGTCTTTGTGCTCACTATCATCCAATTTTAATGCAATTAAAGACATATGTAGATGGATCCATATTTATGTGGACACGTAAGGTATGCATTTTTTAAAAAAATAGGACTATGAGGGGGATAGGGGGCAATTTCTGCCTACCAGAAACCATCAAACCGATTTTAATGAAATTTAAAACATAGATGATCCCTATTCATAAAGGTATACACTCTCGAAACTTGTTTTTAAATACTGTGGTGTTGGGTATAATACGGTCGGGCTTGACCGACTATACTTTCTTACTTGATTTTTATGCAACTCTGTCTTAGCAGTACTGTAACTTACCTTTTATAGTGTTGTGTATAATTTGTATGTGTTTATGTTTTTAGTATTAAGCCTTTTTTTAAACCTAATTTAATATTTGCTTGTTTAAGTTCTTTTCTATCGAAAATTCCAAAGCTCTATTCTTACGATCAAATTCCTCAGTATGTAACGTCTTTTACCATCACACTTTGTAACGTCTTATTTCTTTTTTAATATAGTTTTTGTATAAAGAAACGTCTGTTAGTTCCCCTTCTCTCTGCTTTTGGTATAGTAACGTCTTATTTTTTGCTTTTTTAATATAGTTTTAGCTATTAAGAATTTCTCTGTATATCAAATAATGTAAATTTCTACAAATTTTGTTGTTTTACTCGAAGTTGTAACAAAATTGGAAACAAAAAATCTTTCATTGGTTTTCTTAGTGAACATAGTTGTGGATCGTAAGAAAAATGTCCCGTGTTCCAGGGGATATAGAAGACGAAGTTAATACAAAATTAAGATCAGTTTCATTAAAAAATTAAGGATTTTCGGTATTGAAAGATATTGGGGATATTTTGGGAGGCAAGCGGAATTATGAGTCCAATCGTATAAAATATACTTCAGAGCAAATACTCAATTTTAGATATGCTCCCTTAACATCTGTAGACGTAGGAAGAACTTTTTCTATCTACAAGAACTTGCTGACTCCAAACAAACATAGTTTTCTTTTCGAAAAATTTATTGCATCAACTTATAATTTACTATAACAACGAATTAAGTGAAAAATAAACAAGTTTAAATTGCTTTTTTTTTAAGTTTTAACAGCTTATTTTCATGTTTTTAAAGGCTTTTTTTAAGAGCTTAAAACTGTTTTTTTAGTGCTTTTTTTTGGTTGCCCTAGTTATAAAATAGAATACAATGTTAATATTTTATAATCGTAATTATTCTTTTATAACATGTTTGATTGGTATTTTTTTAAAGTTAATGTGAGGAAATCATTACGTTAATATTTGATGATTGTAATGAAAAAGGTTTTAGGTTATTATCCCTAACAATTAATTTAAATGAACAAATTATAATTGATTTTGTATTTGTATTAATGGTTTGGTAATAGACAATTGATTAACTATTTATAATATAAAAAAGCATTGAGAAAATATTTTAATTATGTTCTTTATATGGATTGATTATTGCGTCTAGATACTTTTAATTAAATGATTTTCCTCTCAGCTGTAAACAAACTATGGCTGAATTAATTTCGAATGTAAAACAAGAATCTTAGATTAATACGCAACACGAAAAAATATAAACATAAACGGACAGAAAAAAACCCGTGTCTCCCAGTTTTGCCCAAAGTCATGCACTTTTAAGAATTATTGTGATTTTTAGTTGAACTGTAAATGTTTAATTTTTGATCTTTTAAGTTAGGCTCGAGTTCATTAAATTTAATCTTCATTAAATTATTTTTTTACTAAAGAAAGGAATCTTACAACATGAAATTTTTATTAAATTTTTTTTGATAATTTTCTTGGCTGAGCTGGGGTTTGAACCTGGGTTGAATTTACATGTTTCAAGAATCACCACATTCTTTCATCAGAATTCTTTGAGTTCTAACCTCTGCACCACTGCGGTGTCTGCCAGCCAACAGTCAAACATCAATATTTAACCAGTGGTTAGAATTTCTTCAGATTCCTTCCTTCATTTAAAATAATTTAATGAAGATAAAATTTAATGAACTCGAGCCTAACTAAAAATATCAAAAGAAGTCATGCACTTTTCTTATGGGCCCCCAATGATTTGGGGCCTCGGTGTCATTTTTGCAAAAAAGTGATAATTTTCTCAGGCTCATATCTTGCAAACCGTTCGGAATTTTCATTTTCTCTCTGAGGCTATGTTGTAGCACTTGTCTTGTTTTTTATTAACTTTAAACTTTTTTATTGATGTAAACTTAATGTATGTTAAACTGAAATTACAGCTTGTTACATGAACATAGTGGCTAGCATAGCAAGTAACAACATAATGATGTTATAGTTACATTAAATGGTTTACATTAGTACTTACATTACAGCACTGAATTGACTGCTGGATGTTGGGGAAATTGCTAAAAAACGTTGTAAATAATCGTACACTATTAGGCATATATATTTACGAAATGAAAATAAATACTTACTGTTGAATTCATATTTACAACGACAAGACGTGTTTTCTTTCCAGAAAAATCTGAATTTAGTTTTGGAAAAGATTCATCCACCATTTTTTAACTTTTAAAACTCATACCCCCGTATTTATAAACGATTATTAAATTTAACAAACGTTTATTAAGGAGAATTTTCATACAAAATTTGTTTTGTAAACCTTTATTTAATTTTAAAATTTTTTATAAATACAGGCATTAAAGTTCAATACTTCCATTAACAATTGAATGCTTTCTTATGTTTTTTACTATAAAATAATTAAAAAAAATAATAATTAAAATTTAAAATGTTTACTGTCCTGATTAGAGGCGATTTTCTCCCAACAGAAGTGACCTTTTTACAGGGCCTTATCAGTACTGTCGATTTACGCGGGGCGTAAAGAATAATGCCTAATGTCATTAGTAAGGGCGAGTTTTTTAGAATAAAACAAGCCCCAAGCCTTTTAGAGACTAAATCATTTTTAAGAAACGAACAACAAATTGCATTTTTTTTAATAAAATGTCACATTTTTTTTGTAGAAAAGGAAACACCATAATATTATGGCTACGGCAACCATACTGTGCTTAAAACAGAATTCTTGGTACCGTTGCAACCATTATGTGGTTGTAAATGGCCCTTAAAATCCTGCTATATCAACAACCATACATTGATTTGTGGAAAACATAAACGCTTTTATAGTCACATTTATTTTATCTGCGAGAGAAAAGCTTAGCAGCCTTTACCATATCATTTTATGATTTCACGGTTTCTGAATGGTGCGTCGAAAAAATAAGTTGTGCCAGTCACCGCCCAAAATAAAAGATATGGGCAAATCCTGCGTAACGAACGCTACATTCGCATGCGTTTTCTGATTAATATAAACATTTTTCGGCCTTTCAAAAGAGATAGCTTCATTTTATATATAGTATTTAGTGACATTAACTTGTACTAACAAATGACATATATCATAACTTCTTAACAGGTATTTGTTGCGAAATAATTAATCACAAAGTTTTGTGACGCACGCCAAAAAAAGTGGAAGTAACTTTAAAAGTGGAAGTGTGTTTTCCTAATGTTTAGCGAATTTTGCATTATAAGGTATACAAAATCTAATTCCTAAAAGAAAGATGAATATAAGAGAATTCTAAAATCACTTATTCGCAGCTAAAAAAGTTGTGATTTTTTGACAAAAGCCAATTTTATTTGTTTTTAAGAAAACAAATTATATATATAAACTAACTTTGTGTTTATTAATGAATGCATGAATGAATATCAATCTTTTTTTAACGAAATTTATAATTGGACGAGTCTATTCAAAAGCACTTAAAATAATGTTAAATTCATGTATAATATTAGGAGATCAGGGGTGGGGTTGTATTTGGTAATAATTATTGTATTAATGATCGTCGAAATACACATTTTTTAATATAAAAATTAAATTATACATCTAGTCTTATATTTTATTAAAAAAAATTAATTTGAAAAATGTTTGGTTTATGGACTGTTTTTGGGATTTGCCCATATGTCAATGAAGTGCCTGAAACAGGAAAAATTTGCTTTGCCACGCTCCCAAATATAGCCCTTTTTAAATATATATAGCCCTGCCACTTAAAGTCCGATATCATCATATCGCAAATGTTCGTATGTTCATGCCTTTTGCCTTTGGTGATTTTTTAATCCGAAATCAAATTATATAAACATCCCTGAAGGAAACCTGTGTGCAAGTGTCTCCAAGTCACCAGTTTTGTCGACTATTTTGGTGACATTATCAACGAAGTGAAACGAAGAAAATGCTAGCATAGGAAACAGAGCAGAACTCTTTACCTTTCAAATGATGTGCCGGAGAGACTTAAAGTACTATTTGGTAGTTACAGAGACTCCTGGGTATATTTAAGATTATATTACAAGTTTTAATTCTAAATATTTATTTATTCATTTCAGTTTTTGGATACAAAGTAATCCTTATAGACTAGTGACTAGCATATATGAATTTTTTTAAGCATAAATAAAAGTGCATCTATATAAGTTAATATGCATAGGGTGGCGCATTAGTAACGTTATGATTTAAAAAGTGAATAAAGTTTATGTTTACGCTTTTTTAGAATTTAATGTAAAAATCTGGGAAAAATCTAAGGCTTCGTCCACAATGGCAGCAACATTTTTACTTGGTGTTCACAATAAAGCAACAATTTTTTTTTTTTCGTATTTATTTATTGAATCTTCATAAACCACACACATTCGCAATTAAAAAAAGTTTGCAAATTTTGTCCAGAACAATTACATATTAACATATTATTATTATTTAAAAGATTTTGTTAAAATTTTCTTTCAAAACTAAATAAAATTATTATAAACTTCACACAAATTGTTGCTGAACTAGAAGTAGACTCAACTTTTTAAAAAAACTTTGGTTACATTTTCGTTCGAAAAATTAATGGAAAATATATAAAATATTTCGGGAAGAAATAAAATAAAAGAAACAGCGAAAATGTTGCCACCATTTGTGAATGAAGCTATTGTTATTTAAAATTGTCCGTGTATACTATAATTTATTATAAATTACACTTCTAATCAGTTTTAATACTAAAACTTAAAACTATAGTTTTAACAACAGACGCTTGAAGTTTTTTAATTTTATTTTAAAAGTCAGCATTCGAATATTTAGACACAAAGATTATATCAAATAATGAGCTATTAGACCAATTTGGATCTCAATACACGCAGAGAAAAAACATGATTAATGAGTGGTCACTACGACCATTATTGTTTATATTTGCTTAATATGTTTAACCATTAAAGTTTATTATAGTCCTTATATAACTTGAAAAAATATTTTTTGTCCTTAACATTTTTAAAATCACTACAATAATATTATATGGTGTTTTACACCTTAAAAGTAACTTTGATTTAGCTAAACATATTAAGTTATGTGAAATGTTTTCAACTATTAGATAATACATAATAATAATATAAGTTGCCAACAAAAGGTATGTTTAATACCATAATGTTTGTTTGCTTAAAAACACATTCTCTAAAGGAGCAAACATGTATTGTCAAAGTATACAGTGTGTGTTTATACGTCATTTTCCGTCCGCGAGCGTCAGTTAATCGCGAAACATGAATTACAAAATAATTAAAACGTTGCCTTGCAAAACTAAGGAAAGAAATTATTTATTACACGTTCATTTAAACAGGTAAGTTATTTATATATACACAACTATAAAAATATATAAACACTCAATTGCGTTGTCTGTCTTGCAGCCCAAAAAACCAACAACATCGAAACCGGCATAGAAATTTTGACACAAAATTTTGTCGTTAGCCCCGAACTTTGATACAGGTAAAGGAATGTTTGTATGTTTGTACTTACTTTCTTTTATTTTACATTTCTTAAATGTCTCTTAAATGTATTTATTTAATTTTATTTTTAAATATACATATGCTACATTTTATTTATTAATATTAGCATATATTTATTATATTTTAATAAAAAATAAATTTTTGGAATTAAATGTTTTTGTTTTATTCTGAGAACCATATAACATGTTGAAATAGACATGTTGCATGGTGCTGGGTAAAAGAGAGGCATGGTTTGAATAATCGTTTGGGTATTTCTTCTGAACATAATAATATGTTTAAGACAATAATTAGCTATAAACATTATTTTTGAACATATATTGTTACTAAAGACGTCTTTAAATCATTACCGCAAACATTAATGATAGTTTGCGTTTGTGATTGTATCAACCATGTTTTTTCTTTGCGTGTAGTTCTGTGAGTAATTAAAATTGCAGAATATGGGGCACCCAAAATCCAAGAATAATTGTTGAACATCAAATGCACCCGCATAGATGTACATTTTTTTGTACCAATACCTCTATTCTATTTTTTAGCGATCGAATAAAATCGCGTTTTTCAGATTTTAACTGGCCACCGCGTTCGACCGATTTAACGGCTCCTGATTTCTTTTTTTGGTGCTACCTAAGGGGTAAGGTGTATGACAATAAGCCAAGAACTATCCAACAGCTTGTGGCTAATACCCGAGAAAAGTGAGACCTGAAATTCTTAGAAAAGTTTTATTGAAATGCTCTGGAAGGCACCAATTGAAAGGTAATCAATCTTATTAAAGAGCCGTTGTCGTGGTCGAACTTGTAGTAGTTCGAAATTTTTGTCGATATAAATAGAATATAGAAAGTGTGTCGTCTTTGTGTTGTTAACGACAGTCATGATACCAATTTTTAAAAACGACTACGACAACGACACTTATAATAAGGCCGCTCATCCTCAAAACATAATTTGAACATTTGTATTTCCAATCTATAATCTTAATTTTAATAAACGCTAACGTTAAATAAAATCAGAAAGAAAAAAGCAATTTATTCAATAATTCATAACGTTACTTATACGCCACCCTTTATTATTATGCGTTAATGCTGATGTGCGTACTACTCAACTATATCGGTCATGATCCCAGCTTTAACCCTTCGACGACGAATGGGACACATATGTCCCATGTAGTTTTTTCGTCATTTCATCTACATTTTCGAATGGATTTTTATCTAATTCGTGTTGTTCGATAAAAAAAAAACAAATGCTTTCTTTAGTATTCGTGCTAACGATAGGATTTTGTTGTGTTAACTGGGCTTAAGGGTTTCTTAAAGTCAGAA
The DNA here is from genome assembly GCA_963931875.1 of Pollenia griseotomentosa. Lineage (NCBI taxonomy): Eukaryota > Metazoa > Arthropoda > Insecta > Diptera > Polleniidae > Pollenia > Pollenia griseotomentosa. The sequence continues at coordinate 26,533,069 of OZ007561.1, forward strand.
ATTCGAATTTATTTTTTGCCATTTAAGTTTGCTAATATCTCGGGCCCTAATTATTACTGTTGGATAAACTTTTGGTATTATATGCACTAATGCGTTATGAAAATTTATAGATTAACGCATTTGAAATTGGTTCTATAGTTTTCTCGATAGATCTGAAAGTATGATGGGACATATGTGTCCCACTCGTCGTCAAAGGTGAAAATAAAGCCGCATTTTTATTCTTTTTTTTGAATTTTATTTAATTTGTTACCATTAAAAAACAAAGAAATCATAAACAATTCAGTAAAAACATAAAAAAAACGAAAAGTTTTTTTTTAAATTATGAGATCCCAAAAATATTATCAAAGTAATTTTTAGGAATACAGAATTTTTTAAACGGTCTCGAGTCATAACCTTGGAAATAAACGGTACTGAATATATTTCCATCGTAGTCCAGTACAATCTTATTTTTGGAAATCTTTGGATACTCATTACTATAATCATCCCAAAAAATAGATTCAATTCTTCTTGACTTATAGAAAATATAATACTTTTCTGCTAACAATAAAGTTCCGTTGGGTGAATTATGAACTCTGTTAGTGCGGCGAACTCACAAACTTTATTGAACACTTATAAAACAGATGGGACCTCTTCATTTTTATTGGGTTTTTTGGGTGACGCAATTAACTTTTACTTAAAAACATACATATACATATAGTTACCAATAATTAAATGATATATTTTCAAAGAGCAACTAAAAACACAAATTTACGCACAAATCGCGGTATGCAAGCCGTTGGACAGTGGAATCGTTTTTGTGTGTTTCGCAATGTGAATAAAACAAAAATCATGGTCAAATTTTATCTTTGATGACGAATGGGACACATATGTCCCATGATTTTTCTCGCAGAAGGAGCAACAATTTTAAAATTTTGACAGCACTTTAGTCTTGAAATGTTGCCATTCCGAGTAAGAATCCGCAATAAAATTTTAAAAGTTGTCAGCGGAAAATTCTTCGTCGTCAAAGGGTTAAGCTTACCAATCAATTCAGAATCGCTTTCAGAGTCGATCTAACGACGTCCGTCCGGCTAGCTGTCTGTCGGTAGCAATTTTGGAGGTGATTAATTGAAATTTGGTATGTGCGTTCGTATTGTCATAAGGACCAAGCCTTTTAAAAATAATTTGAATAGTTTCATAATTTCACATAGCCCCCATACAAGCTTCATTCCGGAATAGAGTATTTGTGGCCAAAAATCTTATTATGTTGGTATTTAAATTTGGTCCAATCATATTTTATTGCAATGCAAATCGTCATACCAAACTTGATTAAAATTCGTCCATAGATCCCATACAAATACCACTCTCGAAAACAGATTTTAATGCCATCTCGAAAATTGTCTTTAAATACTGCAATGTAGGGTATCATATGGTCGCCCTTGACCGACTACACTTTCTTACTTGTTTTTCTTATTGCTAGTGCTTGTTGACTGGTTGGTTATTTGGTTGGTTAGTATTTTGTATATCAGTCTATCCGGCCATCCGTTTGTCTGTTTGTCTATCTTATTCAGTGGGTGGTTGTGTAAATGTGTTGTTTTGTTGTAAATTGCTGTCGGTTGTTATTTGGTTTTGTTGTCCTTGTAACTTTGTTTCTTGTTGTTTTTCTTTTTGGTGTTTATAAATTGGTTAGTTTGTGCAAATGTTTGTGTGTAAATACTCAAGTATTTTAAAGTAAGTACATATATTTTATTTTTTAAAGACACCAATAAAAATGTTGTTTAAATGACCAAAAAGTTATGGCTCCCCTGGTGTGCATTTAAAATTTTGCCGCCAAATAAAACATCAGACACTACTGACATCCACTAGCACTCTTTTGGCTTAATATCATTTAATTTATTGACTTAATTAAGTTGTTGATCTACACATTCGTTCAAAGAGACTGGGTTTGGTTAGTTTGTGGAAATAAGATAAGGATTTCCTTTGTTCTAAAAGCTCATATTTAAATAAAGTGACAATAAGATTTATTTTTAGACTTTCATTGTACATAGTGACATTTATTTAATTCGGCTATTATAAATTTTATTTAAATACAGACAGTGACAATGTCGAAATTTTAATGAAAACCCAAATGGACTTTAAATTTTCTGGGTTAAGAATGATTTTTTTTTTTTAAATTAACAAGAAACCAGTAAAGCTTTTTTGGACATTTTGCGGGAATTTAACTACTGTTTTCTTTAATAAACAAGCAACGTTGAAATTCCCGGAAAATGTGTTTTGAATTTCCGCTAGGAAATATTATTAAAGTTTTCGATAATTTTATCCAAATTTTACAGGAAAATTAAAGAAAAATTAAATTTTAAAATGGTTGCCGTATATTATTCCTATTTAGGAAAAATTTCGATATATTATAAATTTCACTGAACCAAAAAGGTACGTGGAGACAACGAAAATTTACGTTGAAAAAACGAAAAATTTATTTATATTCGTTCAATGAATTTTTTCGTTGTGACAATGAATGACCGTTCTTAAAAATATTTTATTTTAATAATTTTATAAACTGCTCGTTAATATAACGAAAAATTTGGCGAGCAAAGTTCGTCAATAATATTATCTCTAAGTTAATAACTTAATGAAAGAATTCTTTAATTCAGTAAACTTATTCTTTAATTCAGTGAACCTTTTTGTTAATTCAACGAATAATTTCGTTTTACAAATTTGTTGACACAACGATTTGTCTCGATGAAATTTTTTTTTAATTTCCCCTCGCAATATTATACCACCTTGCAACATTCACTACTGTAACCCACTACAAAAATTAAAAGGACTAATAGCTGAAATATTTTGCTTTTGCTTTTAGATCCTTATTTTCTTCTTCTAAATTTTTATCATCTGAAACATTTTGATCAGATTCAATGTCAAACAAACGATTTTACAATTTGATTGCTAGTTTTTTTGTTTCAGATTTTGAGCTTTATTTTAAAAAGTTGTAATATTATTGGGGAACTTTATTATCCATATAACTCTATTTATATTACGTAATCGTTACTTAGGCCTTTAATGACCACATCCATCGTTTGTAAAGAATTACTCATTGCTTACATTATCTCTCTGTAAAAACCGGTAACCCTTAATCTAACAGTGCACATTTATAAATAAGAAGGACATTTTGAATCATTTTTACTAAGGACGACCAACGATGTTTAACGTCATGTACTAGTCGAACTTCTTTGCCTCGATCTTCTGTTTATTTTCCTAAGGAACAACGTATGTTTGTAGATGTTTTCTATTTTTCGTTTGACTTGTTAAAAAGTTTGCAACATTTGCGTACGAGACTAAAAATACTTTATATATCAGATCATATACCTTATCCAAATCCATTATGTTTTCTTTTGCGATGATATCAAAATTGCCGTTTTCATTATCACTTTCACGGCCATCACAACTCTCCTCTTTATTCACTTCATAAATACAAAAGCTTATAATATGTAAAACCATGGTTTTAAGGGATTAATCAGTTAGAAATCTAAAAAATATTTTTATACTCAAAAAGAAGAATTAATTGAAAAATTTATTTTAATCAATTAATTGATATTAATTCTTCGAATTATTTCTTGATCGACATCAGATATTTTGATAATTCTATCTGATAGTGGAAAAAAATTCCTCGATTAATCGTTGTTGGATTGTTAGAGTGGATACTCTATAATTAATCGATGTTTTTGAAACTAAATTTGAATTATATTCATCTGTACTACAAATTTATCCATCACATTAGGTTGTTGAGATATCTTAGTTTAACGTTAAAAAAAAATCAGTTTTCGTAATATTCGAGACGATATAATTGCGCGAATTTATCTTTATTAACAGAACCTGATATGTTTTCTGAAAGTCCTATCAATTACTTTAAAGTTTAACCTTTGTTGGCGGGGAATCTGACCCAGGCTCCTGCCATCCAATATAGATTGTAAACACCGAGTATTTTTCTAGTGAAAGTTTATTAAACAATTTACAAATTTAAAACAGTGACCTTAATTCTAGTAATCTAGTGTTAAAATTCTTTTTGGTTTGGCCACCAAGCGCAATATCAACTTAAAACTTACAGCAAAAATGGCCGCTTTAGGCCTATTTATATGGACAACAAAATTTTGGCAAAAACAAAAAACCGCCTGGAACCTTTCGACGCACAGAGGGATGAACAGTACCAACAACGAGGATTAATTCAAAAATAAAGTAAGTTTTTCGTATTAGTATTTGGTACCATATAAAAGAAGATAAAATTCAACACGAATAACTGTAAAAATTGTGGATCGATGTTGTTTATTTTTTTTTATTATACGCTGCCAAAGTTGAATAATATTTTATAATTTAGAAATATTTTTAATTTTTTTAATAAGGCTTAATTTCATTAAATTTAATTTTCATTAAATTATTTTTATGAAGAAAGGAATTTTACAACATGAAAATTAATTAAAACGGTTATTGATAATCATTCATTCTTGACAGTGACCGGGATTCGAACCTAAGGCACGAGCTCTATGTGTTCATTTGTCCTTCAAGTTGTGCTGAAAAAGGTCAACAAGAAAAAGAAAGACAAAAAAGAAAAAACAAAAAATATACTTTGGACTTCAAGAAGAATTCTTGACCAAAGTACAAAAAACAGAAGTGGGGAAAAACACGTAAAATCAATTAAAATAGATAATTATTCAAAAGAGCAAATTTCGATTTACCAAAAGTTAAATACAATTTGGTTTAAGGATGTTTGACTATTGACGTCAGCAGTCGTCGATGGCTGCGAGTGTAAAACGGCAAATCCATCTGAGGAGATCGAGTGGTTGCGATCGAAACATGTCATTGTAACCTGCCGGCCGCGGTTCGAATCCCGGCCACGGTCAAGAATGAAAGATTATCAATAACAATTTTAATTAATTTTCATGTTGTAAAATTCCTTTCTTCATAAAAATAATTTAATGAAAATCAAATTTAATGAACTTAAGCCTAATTAAAAATATTAAAAATTTGGATTAAAAACCATTAATAGTTCAACAAAATAACCACAATACTAATTATTTAGAAATATTTGTTAAAAAGTGAAAACCAAGATATTTTAATTGCGATTTGAGAGAATTGTTTCTTAGAAAACAATACTTTTTTATATGGATCCATCAGCTTTAGGTATTTAACTAATTTATTAATAAATTTTTGTAAAGAAAAATATTGAGGAAGTATTTTTATTTTTTTTTAATTGGTCAAAAAATAATTAGTTTTTTTAAGGAAATGTTGATTTTCAAAATGTTTGTGAGAATACTTAGGCAAAACTTTTTATATATGCTTAAAATATGGTATTTCAACTTGCATATTCAAAAAAAAAAAAAAAAAAAAAAAAATCTTGTCCGTTTTTGCTTCATTTGAAATTATTTGAGATCTTGTGAAACATATTAACTTGTTTTTTCTGTTTTGTTTCGTTTAAATAAAGTCAGAATTGTCAAAAGTAGAACAGATATTCCAAAGTAGCCGTTATTTGTGTTTTTAAGTGGCTCGGTAGGCTAGCTGGTAGCGAGACAGTCTATCAGCGCCGAGGTTGCGGGTTCGATTCCCGCCAGAGACTCTGGTTTCTTTCCTGCAGACAAGCATAGAGCTTCGCGGGATTAGCTTAGGAAATTTAAAAAAAAAAAAAAAAAAGATGATGTGACCGAAATGCAATATCTTCAAAAATTTTAAACGGATTATGTATTTCTTTCTTTTTAGTGAAAGGTTATAAAATTTTTAAAATAACCATGGATTGCCAGAGAAGATTGGTCAAGAAATGACAGAGTTACATGGGAAAAAACTCAAGCTTCATTGAAAATTTGATGATTTTGTTCAATTTTGTTCTTTTCAAGTTATTTGTTTAAACCAATAATTTAAAAATGTTAATGTTTAATTCCATACGACATTAGATTATTTTAATATGAACATTTTGCGCCCAACAATACATAGATTGGTACAAAAATGAAAAAGCGACAAGAGATTTAGTAAATTATGATAAAAAAAACTACATAATCTAAATTTACCACAAACAGCACTTGATTTGCTTGTTCTGCTAAATATTTCCGATGTTGATGATGATAACATGAAGATTATGATTTTGATGAAGGTGAAGATAATTATGAAGTTGATTTTTAATTCAATATTTTAGCAATGAATGTTTCAATTAAAAAAAATATATATTGTTCGAAAAAGTTAAATTTTTTTTTTTTTAAGTTTTTAGTTTATTTAATAAGACAAAATTAAAATTCCACTAAAATTTTACAACAAAAGTTTTTTTTTACTAATCAATATTCACAGAATCCAAAAAAAAAAATTGTTGTCATAAATTGACATTGACAATTGACGACATTATCGTCAAAAATGATGGTTACTGAACATACAGTTAATCATATTCTCAATTCATCATTCAATTCACTAAAAATAATATTTAACGCCTTATTAGCAAAAAACCACCGAAAATTGCAAACTTGCAAAAATACCACATCTTTTTTAGATTCTCTCACTTCAACGAATATTTATACCTTTCACCAAAGGGGTTGGAAAAGGGAATGTATAAGTTTGTCATTCAGTTGTTATTTCTACAATATTGATGTTAAACCCTTTATTCAGAGTCCTTATAAGAGCAAAGTTGATTTTACTATGTCCGTCTGTCTGTCTGTCCGTTGAAATGGGGTTTTCAAAGACCCCAGATATCATGGGGCATAGGTTGTTGTACATTTATGTCACATATAGTCCGGAATTGTTTGGTATTGAAATTCAGCCTGGTCGGTCCACAAATTGCTGAGATACGAGAAAAAAACCACGACTGCTTCTAATTTTACCAAAAAAATCCCTTGTTGTTGGTGTTGTTATATTTTATTTTTATGTATATCTTTAGAACAGCATCTTGGCTATTCAAACACACTACTCCACATACAAGGACATTACAGATTTCTGTATATCTGGAGAACGGCAAAAGCCAAAGTTTCCAAATTAGGTACAATCGTCTTGGTAATCAATACACAACACCCGACAACATTTGGGCGGGATTGCAGAAGTGGGCCAAAGTTTTCTTATTGGGTAGAATCCTCTTGGCTATGAATACACAACATCCGACAAAATGTTTTAAGGATTGGACAAGTCGGCTTGGCACAAAGCTGAATTATTTATATTTAAAGAACAATATTATGTTTTATTCGCTCCAAGGTGAACAATATACATTTTTGTTTGGTTTTTTCGATATCGTTTTCTTACCGTTATAATATTTTTGTAAGCTCGTTGCATAGAAACTTATCTTTCTATCATTTTTAGAATACATTATTGAAGTTAATATTGTTCTGCATAGACTTTGATGGAAGACAGTATCACTTATACTGTTTTACATAGAATTTGATAGAAGATAATTTACAACACAAATAAGAAGAAAGACAACGTCGCTTAAACTGTCCCACATAGGGTTTGATAGTAGTCAACTCCTAAGACAATGTCGCTTATACTGTCCCGCATAGATTTTAATGGACGGCACCAAACAAGACGTTTTCGCTAATACTGCCGTACACGACGATTTCCTCTTTATTATATTCTAGAAAATCTAACTGATATGAGAAAACTTGTGCATACATCATCTACGACGACGGCGTCAACGAGTATGTGGCCAATTAAGGAACTTCTACGCATTTGTATCACTGTGCTTTTTAACATATGAAAGACTCTGGAAAATTAGGAGCTCAAGTTTCAAAATTTTTTACAGCTACGTATGTAAATAAAGGTCATAAAACTGTTGTTTTAAATTTTCAGTTGGAAATCAACAGATTAAACACTAACTTTTCCTACTTTACCTATTGACCTCCAATAAAAATTTCTTTGTTCTCTTTAACATATTCCTTACACAAAGTCTACAAACAAAACACTTTGTTTCAACACATACGACATACCTATGTGAGTGTTAGAAATGTTTATCATCATTAAACAATAAAAGCTACAACATCAGCTCCATTATCTGTAACAAAAACACACAAAACTTGTACAAAACAAGCTCTAAATGTTTATCTTTATTTGTCTACTTCCATTTCCGCGTTTAGAAAGAAAGAAAAACAAAAGAACAACATTAAAGGGCAAGTAGTTTGTTTCATTCTTTATGTGTATCTTTTTATTTGCGTCATCACCATAAACTATCTCAGAGTGAGTTTGCTTGTGTTTATTTTGCCACATTGACGTAAAAGTTGTAGTATTAATGCAAAGAGAGAACAACATTTATCCTCCAGTTTTATTGACAATAAAATGTAATTTCTTTTGTCTGTTTGGGAAAAATCTAAAAATAAAAAATCAACTTGTGTTTTCTTCATTTCGTTTTATTATTGTTGGTGTTTTTATTTTATTAATACATTTTTATATTGTTATTTTATTTGAGAGCTTGTTACTTTCGTTGGTCGGCCACCGCTAACAGCACTTAAAACACCGCAAGAAAGGGAGTTCATTATCTTGATTTTCAATTTTATTTCATTTAAAAGATTGAGCAAAATGTTGGTGTTTGTTTAGCGTTTCAGTAATTTGGTGGTAAGTTTTATATAGTTGGCGTTTGCAACGGTAAAATGTTAATAACGTAGTAAATTCTAAGCCTGTTAATAGGTAGTTCTTATATTTTTTCATGGTTGGTTTAATTTTGTGGCCATATGACAATATGTATTTCTATATTCCTAATTAAATTAACATTAAAAAATCATTACCAGGACAAGCTTTTCAAGCGTTTTGTAGGAATCTCTGATAATTGGAATACTACTACCAAATTTGGGTTCATTACTAAAATAAAAAATATTTTCATAATTTTTCTGATCTAATCGATAATTGTAAATAAAGAAACTTAAATATATTATTTTCTTTACCAAAGCAACTGGGAAGAAATTATATGGTCTTGAAATATTCATAAAAACATCTCGATGTCGAGTTACGCCTGATTAGCCTTCTTCACAGGCTATCGACGACCTTCACCTTCATGTTGAAAAGTGTAGATGCCAATAACAGCTCCTTAAAACTATTACAATGAGTTTTCGTTCATTCCCCACGCTGCAAAAAGTTCGGTTAAAAACGATTGGTTAATGTCGAATACCGAAAAACTGTTACGCGACCACGTTCCACACGGAAGTACAATGTGATTATGATTTAAATGAGCACCTGCCATATGGTCTTATTTCATGGTGGATCATAACCACTAGGTGATTCTTTAAGTCAATTACCAAGTGCTCCTGTATTTTTATACTTTGTGCTTAAAACTTATTAAAGAAATAATAAGTTAATAAATTGAAGATTCTTTATTTAATTTAAAAAAAACTTGAAAAATCAATGACAATGACTCAAGCAGCAATTTTTAAGTGCTTGCAAGGAGCAGGATCCGTTTGAAGATGAGAGACGGTAAAAGACGTTTTTGCATGTTTAAAATGCTGATTGAAATGACTTCTTTGCACTTTTACATCAACTTAATACGACAACTCAAACAGTCGTATCAACACAAAGCCATGATTCCGTGGTAAAACTCTGTATAGCCATAGTAGAAAAACTTCAATTTCTTCCACTTCTTCATTTGTTAGTGTCAAAAAAAACTGTTGTTTTTTTACTTCTGATTCATTAAATGTAAACAGTCGCTGTCAAGCAAACTCAAAGTTGAACACAAATTTTCTTTTGTTGTTCGACAGTTTTTGTTTTAGACTGCAGACTAGTCTAGTCTAGATTTCATAATTACGTTAAAAATTTTCATTGCATATATGAAAACTTAAGTTTGTTCAAGTTAAACAAAAAATTTAAATTGGGAACATAAAAAAACAATATACAAACATAACTATATTCATAAATTAATACAAAATTATAGTTTGCTTAAAAAAATGTTTAATTGTTAATTAAAAAATTTAAGATTTAATTATTTCATACATCTAATGTAATATGCCATTAAATTTATGAAATCAAAAATTTTTTTATAAAAGCAACATATTTCAATAATTGAAAAAAAAAATTATTTTTAACATTCAAATAGCTCTATAGTCTCAAGAATTAAAAGTATAAAAATATTTCGAAAAACATGCTTTCGTAAATTTTAATTTTCATTATGATAATGAAAAATGTCATTATAGTAATGAAACAAAAACTTTTAATCCATAAATGTGTATGTTTTTAGTTTTCTTTAATATGTACATACCTACCTATATATAGTATGTAATAAGTAATAAACAAACAAATGTTCTCCTTTAAAAAAAACACACCCTTATTTTAAACTGTTGCCAACCAAATGATGTATACGTGGTCTCTTTTTATTATGCGTAAGCAAAAAAAAAAAAAAAATCAACGTTGTTGTTGTTGTTTATTTAATCTCATATTTACGCTCCAAATTGATTAATGGCAAAAACATGGTTTTTTTATTCAAAAACTACACTGCCCCGGTAGGCTAGCTGGTAGTGAGCTAGTCTATCAGCGCCGAGGTTGCGGGCTCGATTCGCGCCAGAGACTCTGGCTCCTGCAGACAAACGTAAAGCTCCGCAGTATTAGTTTAGGGAATTATTAAAGAAAAAAATTTAAAAAAAAAATTTAAAAAAAAATTAAAAAAACAAAATTTTTTTACTTTTTTGAAAGAATTCATCCAATGAATAATATTCATAGATCTAATGTAATGTTTCATTAAATACATTTTAATGAAACAGGTTTCATTGCTCCAATGAAGAGCTGCATAGGTTCCTTTTTAATCCATATTTTTAATTAGGCTTAAGTTCATCAAATTTAATTTTCATTAAATTATTTTTATGAAGAAGAGAATTTTACAACTTGAAAATTAATTAAAATTGGTATTGATAATCTTTCATTCTTGTCCGTGGCCGGGGCTCGAACCGCGGCCGGCAAGTTACCATGATATGTTTCGATCGCAACCACTCGATCTCCTCAGATGGATTTGCGTTTTACACTCGCAGCCATCGACGACTGCTGACGTCAATAGTCAAACATCAATCCTTAAACCAAATTGTATTTTAACCTTTGGTAGATCGAAAATTGCTTTTTTGAATGATTATCCATTTTAATTGATTTTACATGTATTTCCTTACTTCTGTTTTTTCGTACTTTTGTCAAGTTCCTTTTTAATGCAATTTTTCATGAGATTAATGTCAAAATTCATTGGTATTGTGAAGAAAATTCTTTCAGTGTAGACTAGACTAGACTAGACAAAAATATGCGACTCTTCTTAAAAATCAGATCAGCTAAAAAAAGGTTGCCAAATTAAGTGTAACGCTTACGACACACTTTTTTATAAAAAAAACTGCATAAGATTTTGATCAAATGTTTACAGTATAAGTGGATGGTTCCTTTTTAAATATCTGTATGTAACGTCAAAGCCGTCTTTAAATCACACTGCTCAAATCCATTGTAACTTTTTATTTTGCAAAAGCATTGTCAATTTTAATAATGCGTTAGTTGCGCTTGTTTGCATATCACCTGCGAAACTGATGGCATTCCTATCATACTTTGTCACGGGTGGATTTGGAAGCAGATACAAGAAATTTTTGCACTGCAAAGCAACATATCTTTCTTAAGGCAGCATATTTGAGTTTTAATTAACACTTAATGCTTTAAAGAATACACAGAAAACATTCTCGCCAATATTTTTTTCAATTAATTTATAAAAAAAAATAAAATCAGTTTTAATTGAAACTTTAATCATGTGAATTTAACGTTTACTTATATTAACAACATGACAAAGCATTTATCAAAAATATAATCAGTTGAAACTAAAAAAAATAAAATCAAGTGAATTAATCGTGTAATCAAGTGAATTAAACGTTTAATAGATACCAATAATTTGTTAACTGATGCAAATTTAATTAATTTTTTAATTAATATCACAAGTTTTTAAATTGAAATCTATTTGTATTTTTTTATGTGAACTGCACAAAATTTTTTTTAAAATCAAAAAATATTTAATTGATTCAAGTAATTTGTTAACTGGTGCAAATTTAATTAATTTTTTAATTAATATTAAAAATTTTATAATTAAAAACAATTTTAACTTTTTTCTGTGCTTATGACAATATTTCTTGTAAGAGTGTAAAAATTTTTGCAAAATCAAGACTTTGCTCGCTTTTTTTTAATTTCTTTACTTCAATCAATTAATTTTTAATAGTTAATAAAAATTAAAGCTAATCTTAAAAAACTATTTTTACACCATCAATATTAAGTGAAAATTGAAATAATAGGTCAAGTTAAAGTGTGTCCTTATTTTCGTTACGAACAATTTTAAAACATAATTTCATTAAAGTCATTCCATCAACCACTTGTCGTTGCTACTTTATAAATAACAAGAAAGCAAAGGAAATGAAAAAGCTCTACGAAATAACTTTAACACAATTTTTATTTAAAAGGAAACAATACAGTAGAATGAAAAAAAAAAATTGAGTTTTATGATACCGACCGTTTTATTATGTTGATTATTTTGTTATTGTTAAGTTTGATATCAGACTAGAGTTTTCTTCTTAACGCTCGTTCCAAAGTCGTTTTTAAGAAATGCCAGCAACATCATCATTATTGTTGTGGTCTATTTTCCCTTAAAACGACGGAGACTAAAAAACAGTTTGTGTTAGCATGAATGTTTTACCAAAGCGCTGTGGGACTTAATAAAATTGTAATTCAAGTGGAAAATCACCATTCCATATGACAAGTAGATTTCACTTTTGTAGCCGTTTTATTTTTTGTTTGTTGCTATTTAACGTTGACAATTGCGGGCACTTACTTTGTCTTATAACTCGCATTGTAGAACAAAACATAAAGTAAGTGCCAGCCAAATGAACAAACTGACATGCAGCCACATGACTTCCTTTCCTACATAGGAAATGTGTTATGCTCTACTTAAAGTTGTTATTAAAAAAATTAAACGAATACTAAGTGGAAAATAATTTCAAAATTATATTAATTTTAAGCAAATGAAAAAGAAAAACAAAATATGCAAAGACTCAAAGTGAAAACAAACTGTTGTGTTTAATGTATTGTTTTATTGCTTTATTTCATTGTGCCAGAGCAAGTGGTCTGTGGCTAAGAAGCCACAGCCACAGCTACAAGCAGAAGAAGAAATTTAGATTTAATTTCCCAAAGGTGTAGTGTTTTAATACACAATGTAATCATTTTGATGTTGGTCTTATTTCTTTTTTTAAATCCTGCTGGACTCAAAGTAATTTTTTTGGGAATACAAAATTTTTAATTAACAAGACCTTGTTTGTAGTGCTTAATTCTTAATTTTTATACTTGATAAAAACACTGATATTTATTGTTGAAGGAATAAGCTATTCCTATGCGCATTTCATTGGTTGCTTAGGCCAGATCGTCAGGAAACTTCATCCAAAGATTTGAGAAAAACTAAAGATATTAAATAAATAAAACTGTAAAGCGAATAAGAATTATAATAAAATAAATGCATTTTTAATCAAAATTTTATTTTCAAATTATAACTTTTTTTAGATTGGTTGTTTAAAAATAGTAAATTAGAAAAATTTTATTTTTTCCAATTCAAAAGCTCTGTCGGATGGGTAATCGTTTTAAAATTCACGATTTTTGTTTATGCACTTGTGAATAGGCAAATTAGTTGTATCGTTACTTTGTCGTATTGCTCAATGTCAAACATGTAAGATATCGATTCAATATGCATTGCCTATTCACGTTGAGGAAACTATGTATTTAAGAAGATTAACAAAATTCTTTTTTCCAAATAATAAAATATGTGAAAAAAAAAATTATTTAATTCTACTAATAATTTTTTACATCACTCTTGGCAAGGTATATTTACACAAGGTAAACTCGTTGGCCCATATGTTTGTCAGCTGTTTACCCAAGTTGGAACCCAAACGTCAAATTTCGTGTATATGAACCAAAATTTGTATATGTGTGCGTTAAATTATTATTGTTTTATATGAAGACAATGTTGACAACACGGTTCCTGTTCCCGACAGATAATATTGGACTACGTGGTCCATTGTGGCTTAAATGGACTACTTACAACATGGTCCAATCTACTGTAATATGGACCATGTTATAAGAAATTAACATGCAGTGCTGCCAACAACTGCATGATGTATACTTTTCTATATTACACATTGGTAACCCTGATGGTGTCCATTATTAATTGCTTATTTAAAAGTGAAAGTTTGTGAAATTTGTTAAAAAAAGGTAAACAAATTAAAAATACCAAGTAAATACATACATATATTTAATAATAGCAATAATAGACTACAGGGCCATAAAAGGCGATTAGTAAAAAATGAAAAATGCTTAAACTACCCCTTTAGTGTATTCCATACTGTAGTGGCATGGAGTACTTTTAAAACTAACCCACTTTAGTACTCCACGGAGTAGTTTAGGGACTACTTCGGTGAGTTATATAGTCCCCTCCTAGGACATCGTAATGTTAAATGGACCACCTTTTACCCATATATTTGGAATAGTTTTGGAGTACTCCTACTCCTTTATGGACTACTCTTTACATGCATGTATGGACTAGTCTCGTTATCTGCAGGGTTATAGAGCAGCATGTCTACACTCCCAAGTGAGTCTACCTTGTGTAAATATACCTTGACTCTTGGTTTTTATTTATTTTTTCTTCTTCTTTAATAAAATTTACCATTCACATTGGTTGATACCAAGAAATTAAACCAGGTATGGGAGCTTTGATTTGAGATGAAATAGTAATAAATATTCATTTAGAAGCAATTTTAATTAAAATAGCTTAAAAAATAAATTGCAATTAATCAAAGATATATTAATCATTCAGAAGAATTAAATTTGTCGTAGTAGATATCACATTCTAAAATGAGTAAATTTAGACAATTATACAACGAATACGACGGTTGTGAATTGGACAATTGTATTTGTTTTTAATGACTGTTATTATTTTTTAATTGGCATTGCAAATTAATGCTTTCTCGTAACATTTTGATCGACATTAAGTTCTCACATAATTTCGATATTAATTTTCTAAAATGTTGTTAACTTTGCGACTAAAAATTATTTGAAACATTCGACAAGTGTAATTGAGAAAACCTTACAGCGAGAATGATACAGTTTTTTTAAGCGTATTGAAAAAAAAATCGGATTATAAAAATGGAAAATATAAAGCAGTGTTGGAAAATAAACAGAACCTTATTTAGCGTTCGGCTCACACACCCAGGAGCAGTATCTATTTTTTTTTAGTGTTTGTGTAGACGAATACTACCCTTAATACCGTTCTTAACTATTTTCAAGGAAGAGCCTAACATTATATAGTATTTTGTTCTTCGTTAAAAAAACAGAACAATTGTAGTAATACTGTAGACAAACATTATATTTTAATCTTCTATAATGTTTCTTTTTTTACATTGATAAACAATGAACAACCAAAAAATTTTAGCAACGACCGCTGCACGAAGAGCTTGTGTGTTTATTATATATATGTTTTTTTTATATACAATTATTTTGCTGGCTTTTTGTTTTTATTCGTATGTGTATCAGAGAACTGCAAAAATCACTAGTTTTCTTGATTTACTCATACGCTTAAGTTTACATTCACTTTATGCCTGCAAAACAAAGTTCAACGTTGGTAATTTTCACATCGTTTTGTAAACATTTAATTTGTGCATGTATGAGTTTTTTATTGAAAGTGCTTTGCTTGCATTTATTGTTGCGCACGCAATAACACAATTGCTCAAAATCAAAAGGCTGACATTATTATGCTTCGGCATTTAAGTAGTCATTGTTCACTTGATGAGACAACGATGAACTAAATTGGTATGAGTACGAGTCGCTTTGTTACATTAACAACAATAACAACAATACATTGTAAATACATACAGAACTACTGTACTTTTAAAGAAATGATAAAAAATAAAAACAGTCTTCTATTTCTATGGAAATTGTTTGTACCTATGTGCGTTTGCGTTTCATTTAAATTTTTTTTCTTGTTCTAAATAGCAACTACTGAATGCCTACATGAGTAATGATTGCTTAATTTCTGGATTTTTTATTTGTATTTTTTTTTCTTTACCAAAGCGATCATTGTCGGATCAAACACACAAACATCTTAATTGCAAAACGAAGCTAAACGATGGTATAAATAACAAAGCACGATGTGCATTATTTGAATGACTGCAAACCAACAGCGAATGTGTGCGGTTGCGCAGGTTTGAATGTATGACCGTAAGCGAGTGTATTTGTTGGGGTTCATTAAATGCGATTTTTTTGCAATCACAAAACGCCGTTCTCTGATGTGTATTTTGTTTTTGTAAAAAATTTTTGTTTTTTTTTTCCTCACCAGCCAGAATAACAACAGAAACGAACGAACACTAATGAGCTGAACAGAACACAATGAAGTGGTTAAAAAAAAAACGGAACGGATTTAAATGTTCTCAGCTTTTTGTTGAGTTGGATAAGAACACAATTATTTTTGCGTTCGAAAGATGACAAACAGGGAAACGTTTTTTATACCCTCCACCACAATTAGTTGTGAAGAGGGTATACTAAGTTTTTCATTCCGTGTGAAACTTTTTTATTATTCATCTCAGACCCCATAAAGTATATATATTCTGGCTGCTTGAGTAATTCTAAGTCGATTTAGCCATGTCCGTCTGTCTGTCCGTCTGTCCGTCTGTTGAAAACACGCTCACTTTCGAAAAACTCAAAAGAAATAAAGAAGCTAGGTGTCAAATTGCTTGTAGTTATCCTAAGCAGTTTGGGATTGAAATCCAGCAAAATCGGTTCAGTAGGACCAGAGCTATGAATCAAAATGTGGAACCACCACCTTCAAAAACTTGATAATTTTGTTACAAAAACTAACATAAATGATGCAAAAATGCACGGAATGACATAAGATTTTGCACAAGTCCGTTTTATTCGACTAGAAATTACACTGTAAAATTTCGCGAAGGTCGGTCCATAATTTACCCTAAGCCCCATTTAAACACTACTCCCGGAAAACAGTTTAGTACGCCTAAAACCGTAAAAAATAATGCAATCATAACAAATTTTGGCTTGTCACAATTTTATAAGACTATAAATGATACTGCGAAATTTCGTGCAGATCGGTACATAATTTACCCTAGGCCCCATATATGCCCTACTCCCGGAAAACAGTTTAGTCTCATAAAACCATAATTAATAACAAATCGTCACAGTTTAAGATAATAATAATAAAAAGACATCATACAGATATTACTCCTTAAACATTCGAACTGTCGGTGGAGGGTATCAAAGATTCGGCACAGCCGAATATAGCACTCTAACTTGTTTTTTAATAATTTACTACACAGGCACTATTAGCGTTTGTTTTTTTTTTAAATCTACCGAACCGAACACTAAGGAGCGATATTTAGTGTTAATTTTCGAACACTGCTTAGTAAGCCATCATTCACCACAAACTGCTTAAGCAAACTACTCTATTCCCGCCCACATTTTGCCGGATGTTGTGCATTGATAACTAAGATGCTTTAACCTTATTTCGCAACTTTGGCTCTTGTCTCCAGATAAACGGTTATCTGTAATGTATTTGTATGGCAATTGCCACGCAAACTTCTTCCAACCCGCCCACATGTCGGCTGTTTTGTTTTAATAACCACAATGCGTTTACCTTAGTTGGAAGGCGGCAAGAAATAATCCCCAAAAATATAAACGCCCAAAAAAAAATTAAGTAATCCCCCAAAGTGTGGGGCCTTATTTAATATGCAATAAAACCCCAAATTTGAAAATAAAAAATAGCACCCTAACTTTTGGGGGCTCATTTCATGTAAAATAAGACCCCAATTTCTGAAATGCCGTCAATTTAAAAACTTTGGCTCACGCCGTTCTCTAGATAAAAAAACATAAACAAAATTAAAAAAGCTGCAAAAACAGGGGAATTATGGGTAAAATTAGAGGCAGTCGTGGTTTATTGCTCATATCTAAGCCATTTGTGGACCGATCGGGCTAAAAGTCAAGAGCAAACAATTCCTGACTACATGTAACTACCAAGTCCCCATTATATCTGAGGTCTTCGGTAAAACCATGTCAACGGACATACGGATAGACGGACATCGTTAAATCAACTTTGCTCCTCGTTAAAACTCAGAATATATAATATATCGCCATTCATTTTAAGCGTACAATTTGACTTTGGATAGGATATATTTTTCGTTTTTAGCGTACAATTTCATCTTGGAAAGGTTATTTAAAAAAAAAATTAAATCAGCCACTTTTTTTACCTACTAAAAAAACCCTTAAAAATAATAGTTGAGAAAAAGTAAAAAAAAATTTGGCCGCCTCGAAACTGAAATAAATAAAGAAAAATATTCGAAATCACTCTCGTATCAGCCCTCTTCGAAATGATAAGGTATAAAATAAAACTATCATTATAATGAAAAGAAACCATGCTAAATTTTAGCGTAGAAAAAATAACACCAATGGGCAAGTTAAAAATTACACACACAACAAATATGTAGTAGTACATTAGCTGGGGCGCAGAGTAAATTGGGAGATATTTTTTGTTGTTTTTCAATCGTTAAGCTGTTGCGAAAAGTGTAAATTGTTGCAGTAAGTTACACACAATTGCATTTGTAATGTATTGGCAAATAAATACTTACTGTTGCTGCTTCTGTAATTGCTACTGTTGTAACTGTTGGTATTGCTTTGAATTCGTATACAGTATGAGCACATTGTCTACATATAATTCCACCTCTTTTTATAGACACTTCATTTTCACTTACTTACACCTACACATGTACAGAAACAGACACGCGCATACACAGAAGCACACAAATTGGCATCCATTTACGGAAAACGCAACTGTGCACTTCCGTTAAATATTTTTTGCACGTTACCCTGAGGGCATTTCCTGTTTATGGCCAGGAATCAACAACAAAAACAATGTGTGTGTTTATACTGGTTTATGCACGTGTGAATGTGCCAGTATGGGCGAAAGTAAATTGAAAGGTAAATGCGAGAAAATAAATTTATATATAGCGTATGGGGGTTTACATGATTTATGGCATTGGGAATAACTATATGGGGTTAGGGTTTGCTTTGAAATAAAAAACTGCTGCAATTTTTAAATTTATTAATGAACAATTTTAATATTATGATCATTTTCCCAAATATTTTTGTGTTAGGAATTTGCAAAAATTAAATATAAAAAAATGTTATGCCATTTTCATTTATTTTTAATTTTCGATGTCTCAAAGTGATCCTAAAAAAGGAGAAGAATTCGTAAAAATTATAAAAACAATGTAAGAGAAAACAAATTATAGAAAAATAAATTAAGAGAGAAAAACTACAGAAAAGTTGTCATTTTGTTAATGCAGTTAATAGATATCTTCCATATGTAACGTAAAAATAAGGGATTTTGTGGCTAACTTTTCGCATTAGTTCTGAAAAATTTAAAATATGAGCATTGTTGGCTTTCACTTTTCCCCTTCTTTTTGGCAACATATGGATTCCGCGCCAAACGAACTGCTGTTAAGTTAATTCCGGCTACACTGTTTTGAAGTGATGCGACTTAAGTGAAAGCGTTTTGTATCGATTGAAACAAATGGTTGTCAGTCTAAGCAAGGTCGAGGAAAAACTACACACTAAGATTTTCTGGCCAAATGTCAGTAGATCATAACAGATGATCTGCTCGCAGCGCTTCAAATACGGAGCAACAGAAGCAACCAGTTTTAATTCGAAATTTTTAAATCTAATTAACTTAACATACCTTAAGTGAAATTTACTTAACCTAAATACAATTAATTTAACTTAAAACAATAAAAAAAGAATAAAAATCCAAACCCCTACTTAATACCCTAAATCACCAGTGCATTGTTGATGTTTATTTATTCTAATTGGAACAACCCTCAAAGGCCAAAAGGTAACTATCAGTCCAACTCTCTAACCAAGATTGTAATTGGAAAATAAGTTATTAAATTTCTCTTTTTTCCTTTCCCTTTTACAAAATCTCTACAATTATAATCACTCCTGTGAGTGATTATAATTCCAATATTCTTAAAACAAAGATCATCTCGCATCTTGTAGTGCCCTGCAGCTCTGCACCCAAAAGAAGAATATTGGTTAAAATTCTGTGTGGCTAACAACCACAGAATTACATTACCGTAAATGACTATCCGGCTGTGACGTTCATTAAGCTAGTTGGCCGGAATTCTCACTTCTACCACGTTTTTTGGGCTTCGAGTTATCGCATTGGATCAAACTTTTATCGTCAGTAATGACTTGGTACAAAAATTACTTCTTTTTGTAACGTACAAGCATCATTTCTGACATACACTTTGCTTTGCTGCATTAGTCATAGTTTTATAGACAAATACATAGTCATTAGTAGGGACGAGAGTTCCATGCACTAAAAAATCGAAAATATGCGCTTAAAATATGCAATAAAAAATCAAAAATATGCAATAAAAAATATGCATTTAAAACTTAAAAAATTTTCATAAAAAATTGTTTTTTAATTTGACTATTCTCATATATTTTTTTCAAATGTTATTCAAATATCTTTAAATAACTTAAATAGCTAATATAAATTTTTGTTTGTTCAAATAAAAGAGTACTGTTTTATTCAAAGTAAAACTTTGTCTTGTACTTGAAGAATGCCAATGCATTTTGAAATAAAATATTTTCAGATGCCACTTGGATTTCAGATCAGATCAAAAATATTTAAAATTTATTTTATTTTTTGAAATCCTTAATTTTTTTGCAAAACGTTTTACATTTTTTTAAAATTTATTAATTAATTTGACATGAGTATTAAGTGTACTAAATCCCTCCTTATTAGCTTTTGTTTTCCTAGTGTATTCGTAATTGGAAAATACAAATGCTTATTGACTTCTGATGTTATTTAAATTTAATATTTCTTTAACTTTTTTAATTGCAAAATCATCGGTATTAACAAGCTCTTCAAACATTCTTTAATTACTCAAAGGTTTTGGAATAGAATTCTGAAGCGTCTAGCCAGGCCCCATCTTGTTAGTACTGGCAGCAGTGGAAGGGGAATCAAGGGATACATTTCATTAAAAATTGCAGTATTATCGAATTGGCTTCTAATCTCCTCTGCAAAGCGGTATAATCCATGTGCCAAGCAAGTAACTTGCAACAGTTTTAGGTAAAATACTTTAAGCCCATTGAAAGCCTTAACCATGTAAGGAGCTGCACCGGTTTTAAATAGAAGGATCTCTTGGCGAAATCTTGAAAATCTTGTGTTTAAAGCCAAGCTCCAAAATAACTTATTTATTAATTTTATTTTTTTAATTTATTAATTTTATTTTTTGTTTAAAAACTTTTTTTATAACATGGAAATTAAAAAAAAAATTCACTCAAAAATGTCAAAATATGCATTTTAAACGTAAATCTGCAAAAATATGCATTTTCACCAAAATATGCAACAATATGCAAAAACAAGTCGATGCCCTTTTAACGCAAATTTAATGATTCGGAAAGGTAATTGGTCGACATCATTCTTAGACTATCGAAAAAAACATGCATTTACATGAAAATCGCATCCCTAGTCATACAGCCATAAACATATATCCGTAAAAATATATAATCGTAGTGTTATACACGCATAAAATGTTTTTTCGTAATATACGTTTTTCCTCAAGATTCCATCCTTTGGCCGGACTGTTCGTATGTGGAATAACCTTCCTGCTGAAGTCATCCCTCTCACTTTCAACATGAATAAGTTCAAGTCGAATGTCCAGCAGCACTACTCCCTCTATCCTCCTTCTTACAGACCCAGGCCAAATAATTAGACGCACTGTATTTTTTTTTTTTTAGTAATTTTATTTTTCTTAAGTGTTTTCTGGAGATCGGTTAGATACAGCAATTTAATCAAAAATTGAAACATTATTATCATTTTCAGTTAACTAAAGCAAATAAACATGGAAGTTTATATAGTTTTTCTATTTTTGACAGATCTGCTTCAGTGACGAAAGCACATTCGAAATTTTGCACAATAAAGCTCAGTATGTGCGTCGTCGTTATGGAGAATAGTTTCATCCTGATTGTGTCGTCCCGACGGTTAAACATCCCACAAAAGTGATGATTTGCTCAGTTATAAGCGGCACGAGCACTGGACGTCTGTACGTCGTTAATGGAATAATTAGGCAAGATCAGTTCAAAGAAGTATTACAAAATCGGTTGATTCCGCAGCTCACAGAATGGTTTCCAAATGGGGAACCATTCACTTTCATGCAAGATGAAGCTCCCTGCCACATTGCTCGGTCTGTTAAAGCTTTTTTGCCAGAAAAAAATATCCCTCTGTTGCATTGCCCGGGTAATAGCCCTGATATGAACCCAATTGAAAATGTGTGGGAGCTGATAAAAAGAGAAGCGGCTATAGATGTGATTACCAACAAAACCCAGCTCCAAGCAAAAATTATTTATGTTTCGAATCATTATCCTCAAATGCAGAATACAGTACAGTCTTGCATTGATAACATGCCGCGCAGAATTAAAGCTTTGATAGCGGCTAAAAGTGGCTCAACTAAATATTGACTTTTACTTAAGTTAATTTCACTTTTCTTTAAAACTTAATAAATTTATGCTTTTCTAAATCAATGCTGTTCTTGCAGTGCGTCTAATAATTTGGCCAGGGACTGTATAACCAATTTTCCTAGTTTCAACACAATGCACTGTCCTAAATAGCAAACAACTATTTTTTTTGTTTGTTTGTTGGCCACTTACACAATGCATTTATGTACATACATATTTCGAGTTTTAAATAAAATAAAGTTTAAGGTAGTCCTGCCTTATTATGAAAAATATGACGAGTTAAAGCCAATATTTGTCAGTCTTGTATTGTTTGCTACATGGCAAAAAAGAATTTTACAGTGCTTACAATTAAAAAAATTATAAATTAAATTATTTTAAAGAAAATGAAAAGTTCTCGGTCTTATTGTTCGGTTCGGTAGATTTGTGGACAACACAAACGCTTATAGTGTTTGTTTACTAAATCATTAAAAAATAACGTTTCCCTGTTTGTCAACTTTGAACGCAAAAATAATTTTGTTCTTGTTCAACTCAACAAAAAGATTAGAAAATTTTATTCCGTTCGGTTTTTTTTAACCACAAACTTCATTGTGTTCGGTTCAGCTCATTAGTTGTTCTTAGCGCCCTTTTGGCTGAAAAAAACCAAAAATTTTTTAACAAAAAGCCAGCAAAATAATTTTATACAAACAAGACACACACAAGCCGTTCGTGGCGCGGTCGCTGCTAAAATTTTTTGTTTGCTTCATTTCTTTCATGTAAAAAATCATCAATGTAAAAAAATAAACATTATAGAACATTAAGATATAATGTTTGCCTACAGTATCACTAATATTGTTCTGTTTTTTAACGGAGAACAGAACACTATATAATGTTCGGCTCTTTCTTGAAAATAGTTACGAATGGTCTACCCTAAAACAATAGATATCGTTCCTGTATGTTTGAGCCGAACGCTAAATAATGTTCTGTATATTTTCGAACACTGAATGTTATCATATGCATGATTTTTAAAATTTTCTCTATCAAAATTACCGGTAAAACCCCATACACATAAATAAACGTATTTCAACCTACACTCATTTTTTGTTGTTTTTGCTGCTACTGTTATAAAGTTTATATGGATATTTGAAATTGGTTTGTATTTTTAACGGATCATTGCCATTATGAGTAGGAAGATGTGTTGAGCTGCTGCATAAATTTTCTCATGCGGTTTTCATCGCATCATATAGCAGCACTGAGAGCAAAAATATGTATATACAAATAGAAGTAAAGAAAATAAATTGCCACAACAAAACAACAGAGAGAAATTAAAAAGTGAGAATGGGTCTAGTACCCGCATTCAAAATGGGTTATTTTTTATGATGTGTGATAATGCGAGCTAGTGTACGTGTGTGTGAGAGAGTAGTTAAAATAATAGGTGAAGGTGTGCAGCTGCTGCAAGTTTGTAATGATTGTATGAAAGTGTCGTTAGTTGTGTTGCAATTTACTAAAGAAAGAGAGAAGAATATATAAAAAATTAAATTTTGATTTTTTTTGCTACAACAACTTAACAGGAAAAAATATACTAACTATTTCCCGGGAGCAAAATATTACACGATGCACGATGTATAAAAATTTCTTGTTTAATTTTCTTCTTCTACCACTTCATGTTGTTTAATTTTTTTTCAGAAGCGTTGGATGCGGCATAAGAGAAAAAAAAACAAATGCAATAGATACTTTAAAAGTGAAATGGGGTATGAAATATAAGATACTACTTAAAAAACTATTAAAAAACAAGTTCGAGTGCTATATTAGGCTGTGCCGAATGTTTGATACCCTCCACCGACAGTTCGAATACTTCAGGAGTGATATTTGTATGATATCTATATATTATTAGCTTATCTTTATAAAAACCGACATCAGCATTAAAATTGGTTGCGGTTTAGACCTATATTAAATTATTGACCGACCTTATTGAGTAAAATATTATGATTCTTAACAGTTTAAGCCGAACTTAAATGATTTTCAGGAGGGGAATTTATTTCGGAGCCATGCTAAGTTATGAACCAATCATCTTAAAATTCTGCAGAGTGATTTCTGGTATAAAAACATAAATTTCAATATATTTCAAAACAGCGGTGAAATAATTTTTAGCGCTTACCGTGAATTTCAGAATGTTGCTAATTATGGACCGTATGTCACAAAATTGCATAACATTTTTTCTGGCCATACGAAACTAAGTTGCAAGAAATTTTACCACAATAAATATATCTGCTACGATTTTAGGCGCATTAAATTAATTTACCAGAGTGGGCTTTATATGGGGCCTATAGTAAATTATGGACCGTTCATCACGAAATTTATTAGTGTCATTTCTAGTCCTATAAAAATGTGAAGTATTAAATTATATTCTGATAGCATTATTAATTAGGGTTATAGGCATACTTAACTGTTTTCCGGGAGAAGGGATTCTATAAGGCCTTCTATAAGTCTCATTTCTAGTCCTATAAAACTGTGACGTACCAAATTTTGTAATGATAGCATCATTTACTACGGTTTTAGGCGTAACAAACTGTTTTCCGGGACTAGGGTTTATTTGGGGTAAATTATGGACCGATCTTCACGAACTTTTACAGCGTGATTTCCGGTCGAATAAAATGAATTTTTGCAAAATCTTGTATTATTCCTTACATTGTTTCACCATTTATGTTAGTTTTTGTAACAAAACTATCAAAATTTTTAGGGTGGTAGTTCCACATTTTGATTCATAGCTCTGATCATACTGTACCGATTTTACTAGATTTCAATCCCAAACTGCTTAGAATAACTACAAGTAATTTGACATCAAGTTTAATCATTAATTTTAAGTTTTCCAAAGGTGAGCGTTTTTTCAACAGACGGATAGACAGACGGACATAGCTAAATATACTTAGAATTGCTCAAGGAGCCAGAATATATATACTTTATGGGGTCTGAGATGAATAATTAAAATGTTTCACAAGGAATGACAAACTTAGTATACCCTCTCCACAACTTATTGTGGTGGAGGGTATAAAAAATTTGAAATATTGTTTAACCCCATGCCACATGTATGGAAAATAGAATGTGTTTAGCAGGTTGGCTGAAGCAGCTAAAGAAACAGATGCACAAGAGCTTTTGCCACAGCCACCACTATTTAACAGCAAATAATAAATAAAAATGTATTAACAAAAACTTTTGCTATAAAAAGGCCTGTGAAGTGAAATACTTGTTAAGCACTAATAAAAAGATTTAAATTGTTGTAGATAAAGTAGAATTTAATGATTAATATTTAATGATTAAATTAATATTCTTGCCTCATATTTTGAAAAAAGGTGGACGATTGATACAGATTACATATTGTTACGTTTTTCCTTTAATAAACAAACGCGTTTCGGTTTATTCATTTTATAAACCTTTGAGTTCTTTTAATTGCAAATCATAATAGTTAAATAAACACACCTTTTTAACTTAACAAACTTTATTGAAATTTATTATAATGGGTGTGTGTGAAACGGTAGCAAAGTACTCATGGAAGTAAAATTTTGACACTATTGAGGTGAATAAAATTTCACTAGCCCTGGGGGCTAGTATACATTTTGACATTAGTGTAGAAATTTTTGACAACCACAAAATTATTTTTTTTTCATCAAATTTGTTTAAACAAAATAAAAAATAATATGGAAGCAGGACCAGCGGCAAAAAAATTCAAAAGAATTATACAATATGTAAGTATTTACATATATATAAGCTTTTTTGCGCACACATTTGTAAAAATTGTTAATATATCAGAACGAATTCATCAAATAGTTGGGACGATCTAATTTCCAACAGAATTGAAATGATTATTGGTAAAAACTTGATTAATTTATTCATTTTCACAAAACTATTAATAATTGTTTTTTTCTTTATGTCAAAATTTTACGTTGTCAAAAATGTTACAATTTCACACAGCACAAATATGAAAATTTTCTACCACAAACGAATTTCATTTCACCATAGAACTTTGCTACCGTTTCACACACACCCAATGTTCACAAAATGTATCCAATATTGTTAGTAACGAACTGAACCGTTTAATGTGTCAAAACAAACTAAACATTTATGAGTTAGCCTGTATTTATAGTTCACAACCAGAAGTAGAAGTAGAGTAGTAGATTTAAAAACCTTCTAGTCGATTCTAGAACATTATGTTCGAATTATTTTAAAACAACTGTTATACAGTTAAAACTACAAAATATTTTTACAATTACAGTGGAACAAATAACAATTTTAATAATATGATATAAATTATATTTTACAAATTAACTAAAACTTTAAATAATTCCAAGATAAGTCTAATTTCGTAACAATGTAATTATTATATTTTTTGGCAAAAATAATTTTTATTTGCCATTAAATGTTTCACTTCAAGATGATCTAGAAAGGTTTAACTTATGCTGTTATATAAGCTTGATGGTACTGAACCGGAGAAAATGTAAACATATGTATGTTATAATAAAGAAGAAGTCCACTAATTTATAGATATTTAGTAAATAGGCATCAACTTGAAGCATATCTCGATCAGATGTATTACTTGATCATAAACTATCTTTTAATGCATATGAATCGCAAACTTTCGGCAAGGGCAAAGGTGTGCTAGGGCTCATCAAACATTAGGGAAATGAGTGCGGCATAAAAAAATTATACACATATTTCAAAAGTCGGTGTATATATGGACCTCTTACCGCAAACAAATCTTAAGCGACAAAAACTCAATTTTACAGTAGAATGTTCTTTTTTATTATATTTCAAAACTATTTTGTATGAAGGTTGGCGCTTAAATAAAAATTGTTTTTTTGATATATAATCGTAATGGTACCTCATGTGACCGTGACATTTTAGGAATTGATGCAGTGTTGCCAATAAAATAATTTATTAAAAAAAACCAAAATTGAAAATGATGTCGCTTAAGCTATTTTTGCTGTAAGGACTCGATATGTACATATATGAACATTGTTAAACAGTTAAATTGTTAAGAATTTCTACGTCGTAAAATTGAGTTTTCAGAAAAACAAAAATCAATTTAGAAAATAAAAATTAGTTCAGCCTGTAAAAATAACAATTATTTCTGCCAAGAAATTTAAATCAAGAATTTCAAAAGCATATCGTTATCTTAAGCCGTAAAGGAGCTTCTTTTCATTATTTATTTATTGAATCTTTATATATTAAATATAAACTAACAATAATTAATCAAATCTTTTCCTAATTCTTTATTTTATGTCCTGCCAGTGCCAGACAAAAATTTTCTTCATCACGGGTTCTGTTCACATATAAAGGAGCTAAGTCCCATTTAAAAACCGTTACAGGAGAGCAAAAACAACTATGCTTGCAGATCACCGAGTGGTAGAAACTGGGTAGTCCAGCCGTCAGCAGAGGATCAGTCTATAATTAACCAAAGGACCCATATTAAGACAATTCTAGGAAAATACTTTATTACGCCTTAAACCGTAACAAGTTATGCTTTTGTTAATAAATTTGATCTGTCATAGCTAAATAAGTTTAAATCACTCTGTCAAATTTCGTGAAGATCGATCCATAACCCAACACTGCCCTCATACAAAGCGGCCTTTTATACGTATTAAATACAAAAAAAAAATTTTTTTTAAAACAATAAATCACTTTACCGAATTTTACGAATTTACAATAAGTCCATTATAAAATCAATTTGAATAACGATTGGCTTACAATTTACTAGCCGTTCCTGCGGCGTTGCCCGCCCAGAATGAATTTTTAATTAACTATAAAGAATTGTAAAGCCTGTGTTTTTTATCGTTCGATTCTCATTCGCTCAAGACTTTGCATGTTTAATTTGATGTTTCAAAGTCCAATATTAACGGGAATTCAAAAAGGACCATTTAAAGAGAAACAAGTACCAAAAAGTCTCTCTTACAAATTCTAATTCCCTCAGGACATTGAATGTTTGATTTTATTTTTCTAGGTCCAATATTAACGGAAATTCAAAAAGAACCAGTTAAAAAATGAAAAAGGACCAAATGGATCCCTTTGAAGATCCTCATTCACTCAGGACCTTGTATGTTTAATTTTTTGTTTTAAGTCCAATACCAACGGAAATTCAAAAAGTACCAGTTAAAGACCAAAAAGTTTCCTCATATAGTTTTATCCCACAGGGTATTGCATGTTGAATTTTATGTTTCTAGGTCCAATATTAACGGTAATTAAAAAAAAGAACCAGTTGTAGAACCAAAAAGCTATAGAAAAAAATTTAATTTCCCTTTTTTGGTTTTTTCCTCCTCATTTAAGTATCAAAAATGTCAATATTGTAGTTGGAGCCAAAGAATAGAGAAAAATACTTTGTAAAAAAAGTACCAAAAATAGTTACGAAATTCACCCCTTAAACCTTCTTAAGTACCGAACTTGTATTTGTATTTTTTAGATAAGTTTCGAACGTGATATAATGTTTATTGCCCTACAAGCATTGTTATTAAAAATCTTGATAACTTTTCAAGTATGTATTTGATTTCTCTGTCACAATTAATTGGTCACACGTACGTTTACCTCTATTTCCAGACCCATGCACGAAGTGGAACGTCATAGAGCAGCCACAGAAATAACGATACTTTTCTGAAGCTTAATTTCCTGACTATTAATTGGATTATAATTTTTTCAATAAAAAAAATTTTATATAAAATGAAAATTAAAAAAAAAATTTTTTTTAAAAAGGTTAGTACTAACCAATTTTTACGTTATGAATAACAAGTTAGTGCTAACCAATATTTACGTTATGACTAACTAGTTAGCATTAACCACTACTTAGGTTATCATTGACTAATAAAAAGCAGTAGAGTAAGCAATACAGATTTATATTCCGTAGACGAGAGGAATTAATTAGTTAAAGAGATAGGCAAAATCACATGTACACAAGAGTTTCGGTTAGTTTTTTCATTTTGCTCGTAATAAATTAATAGAAACTTTACCCAATATATCGGTCAACACTACTGGTCAAATAACTAGTAAACTGTAGTCTTCTTGTAGGGTGGTTTCAAAGATAGACGGGGTGACAAAAAAGTACCAAAATTCAGGTTTTACCCGTTTACTCCCTAAAAGGGTCGAATATCAAAAAAGGACCGGTTGCCTGTCCGCTTATTTTTCTAAAGAACAACGATAAGTAATGTTTTTTTTTTTTTTTTTTAATTTTAAGATATGCGTTAGGTTAGAATAAAAATGAGTCTATCGGGCATGTTCTGGAAATTGAAATGAAGTGGATTTGAAATCGAGCAAATTTTAAAAACGACCTTGTACGGAAAGTTCACACAAATATTCCATTTTATCAAATTCATTTTGTGAGTATCAGTTAGCATTACAAGAACAAATCTTAAAACCAGGAAAAACTACGGTTATTTTTTAAATAATTGAA
Organism: Pollenia griseotomentosa; assembly: GCA_963931875.1. Lineage (NCBI taxonomy): Eukaryota > Metazoa > Arthropoda > Insecta > Diptera > Polleniidae > Pollenia > Pollenia griseotomentosa. The sequence continues at coordinate 26,562,956 of OZ007561.1, forward strand.
CTTAAAATCTCGGTTGATTTCAATTTAACTTTATTTGGATTTCCCGTATGACTTGGCTCTTCGATATTTTCCTATGGTTGCTTTTTTCCTTTGAAATTTAAATAAAACTTTTTTAAAATTTATGATATTTATAGAAAATGTTGGCAAAATGTAAATATAAATAAAAATATACGTAAACCAAATGATTGATAAAATCCATAAAAATCAAAGAACAAAATTAATGACGAAATTCCAATTTCTTTTGTTAGTTTTTTATAAAATATGTAAACAAGAAAATACCTTTGCAAGATTGCCGACTAATTGACATCAAGTTTTTAAGATTTTTTGATTTGACGATTTTTTTTAAAACAACCTACCATTGACAATGTAATGCTTTCTAATGTTTTTTACTATAAAAGAATAGGAAAAATAACTATTAAAATTTAAAATTTTTACTGTCCTGATTAGAGGCGATTTTTTTCTAACTTTGTCTGGTAGCCTATACAAACAGAAGTCACCTTTTCACAGGGCATTATCAACACTGTTGATTTATACGGGGCGTAAAGTGAAATGCCTTATGCCATTAGTAAGGGTGAGTTTTTTAGAATAAAACAAGCCTTTTAGAGAGCAAAGCATTTTTAAGAAACGAACACCAAATTTAATTTTTTTAAATAAACTGTCAAATTTTTTTGTAGAAAAGAAAACAACATAAGTTAAAGATGTTATTAAATTTATCTAAAAAAAATACTTTATGAATGTTAAAAATCTACATTATTATGTCGCTAATTCAATAACATCCTTTTTATTTCCTCCAACAGATATTCGTACATTCTTTTACTTCCTATAAACTCTGTCACATTGTTGGGAAATTCGAGCTCACAAATTCTATACCTTAACAGAAATATCTTTTGAATTTTAGGCCTTTTGTCATTTAAATAGTTAGTGAGTTGGTTAGTGTGTTTTAAATAACTGACCTACTGGCTAAAAGTCTTTGGCGTTTAATACATTCTTTTGTTTCAAAAGTGGATACGTGCATGACGAATAATGAAATATGTGAATTATCAGGAAATGGAACAAGGGAAAATCAAAGTTACTGATAGACTATGGCAGTGAGCAAAAATGATCGTTAATTGGAGATAAAATAATGAAAGATTTTAAAAAATGTTGGAAAATTAGTTTTTTTTTTTAAAAAAAGTTTTTTTTCACAATTAGAGAAAACCAAAGTGCTAAATAACACTGGTTTACAAATTTTTAACTTTTTGCCATAACCTGAAAAATTAGATGTTTTCTAAGATAAATCGGGGCTGCTGATCACGAATATGGAATTTTTTTTTTTTCTCAAGAAGCGTTTTCGAGATATACGCGAAAATCGTGTTTTTCTGCAGTTATTTTAGGTATTTCGAAAAATCTCGAGAACTGTTCAACTGAATTGTATAAGATTTAACATTTTGCATAGATATCTCTTTTCTCTTTCATAAATATCCAAATTGTATCGATCGGATAAACAACTGCAGAAAAACACGATTTTCGCGTGTATCTCGAAAACTCTTCTTGAGAAAAATAAATAAATGCCATATTCGTTATCAGCAGCCCCGATTTATCTTAGAACATATTTCATTTTTGAGGTTCATTTTTTTTGTGGCATAGTGTAATTGATGCTTTTTTATAACATTTGTCCGCTACAATAATTCTTATGACTTTGGTAAGCAATATAATAATTATTACTGTCCCAGTTTCGTGAACAAAATAATGCGTTAAGTAATCAGAAACTTATACAACTTATTCTACTGAAAGAACCGAAGAATTTTGCAAGGGATATCCCAAAATGAAGGCAATCACATTTAATTAATCGGTACTTAAAAAATAAGTCATTATTTTCATACATGCATGCATCCGAAAAGTAAGTAGTTATAAAAAAGTCCTCTAGTCCTCTACTATGGTCCTTTGCCAAAGGTATTTAAAAAACCTTTTAAATTCAAAATTTATAACACATATTAATTTGTTTAAAAATGATTTTTGATGAAGTAAAAACTTTGTTTTTTTTATCGAATAAAATATCCTATTATCCATTTTTCGCATTTGAAATCTGTTAGTATTGAATATAATTCAGTTAGCATTTGTTTCTCAAACATTTTCTGCTTAAGCAAACAATCAGTTTCAATATCCACAGGTTTTTTTTGGTTAATGAAATTCACTATATTGACTGATGATGTAATATGTATATATCATGTACGTAAACAAGGAAAATGGCATACAAGGATTATTTTTTTAACAAATTTATTCACAAACATAATTCAGTTTAAGAGGTCCTTAACATGACAAAACCGAATGGAGTCATAAAATAAGTGCTACTGCACTAACGTATAATGAAAATACTTAAATGACATGAATATTCAAAAAGAGAAAAATGTACAATTAGTAAATCCTCTTCTAATTTAGCTACGCATAGACAATAAACAACTATTTGTGAAATGTTTGCAGCAAAGAAATGTATTTCAATAAAAGAAAGATTGGGCTTGGCCAAAAACTATGATAATTCCAACTTAATTAGAAGTATCCTGCTGAAAAAAAAGAAATGTTTATGTTGCAAACAAATTATGCTTTACTTTGATGCATAAAAAAATTCCCATGTTACAAGTTGCAACATAAACTTTGCATTGAAGAGTATGATTTTGTAGTTTTAATGCTAATAAATAGTTTATACGTGTGGCAAAAGGAAATAACCCAACAAATTTTAAGTTCGTTATTCTCATTTTGAGATTCATATTTTTTTTTTTATAAAATTTAATGTTTATTTAAAAAACGCGTTTTTTGTCAATTGCTATTCTAAAACCATTATTAAGCTTAAAAATTCAAATAATTAATCAATCGTTTTAATTAAAATATTTACATACATATTTCATATTTGCATACCTGAAAAAAGTTTTTTTTGAAAAAAATTTTTATTTCTTTTTTTTCTCAAAATTTTCTCAAACCCAAAAAATGTCGTATTTTCTTAAATAAACCACTTTAAAAATCAATTAATAAATTAAAACTATATAAATGTTTATTTTTATGTATTATACAATTTAAAATTACAGTTTGAAAAACATTTGAGAATAACTTGAAAAAAAAAACATTTTCTCAACTCGAGAAAAAAGCTAGCACAAGTTGGAAAAACAAATCTTTTTTTTTTTAATAATTTTTCGAATGTTTAACATTTTTAAGAAGGAGGTTTTATTTTGCTCGATTTGAGATAAAACTCAAACTGATATTGAATGTAAAATTCAACTGTTTATCAAGCCTTAAAAAAAATTAAATTAAAGTTTCTTTAATTCATAACATTTTTTTTTTTATTTACAAATATAAAGCCAAATCACTTCTTATTTTAAAATTGTTAAGCTTAAAATAAATTAATTTTTCACTTTGAGATAGCGCTTCTATTTTTTATTATTAATTATTCGACGATCCATAATTTAAGTTTCTATTTAATCGAGCTTATGGTCAATTTGTTAAAATTTTTTAAAAAAGGAAATATTCAGCCTGATTACGGTTGGCGTCATGCTGATTATTTTTAGTAATCAAGTTTTCGTAGCTCCTTTGTGTTACGTCTTAAGGATATAACATCAAAATGTCTTCAAATTGAGGTTTAAGATTCTCAAATTGAGGTCAAATGATTCTTTATTTTATGCCTAAATTGTTTTTATACCCTCCACCACAATAAGTTGTGAAGAGGGTATACTAAGTTTTTCATTCCGTGGGAAACTTTTTTATTATTCATCTCCGATCCCATAAAGAATATATATTCTGGCTCCTTGAGTAATACTAAGTCGACTTAGCCATGTCCTTCTGTCTGTCTGTCCATCTATCCGTCTGTTAAAAACACGCTCACTTTCGAAAAACTCAAAAAAAAAAAGAACAAACTTGGTCCCCACGAAAAAAGCCACCGACACAAAATGAAATAAATCCCTAATCTAAAAAAACAAATAAATCCCCAACGGATTCAACTTACGCCACATGCAGAAAGGAAAAAGTACCCTAATTTTTAAGGACTTAGGGGACTTTTTTTTGGGACTTATTTTATGGCGCCTTCCATATCGGTTGCAATTTATCTCAAACTGAGAATAAGTTATTGATAACAAGTCGGTATACATAAATTTGATATTTATTCATTCTCAATTAAAGATAAGATTTTCTCAATAAATTAATAACTTATTCTCAGTTTGAGATAAATTCTTTTTTTATTTGGTCTCAGTTTAAAGCAAAAGGGTCCAAATGAGAGTCTGTGCAAACCTTGGGGACATTAGTTTCCAGAGGTTCAAATTTAAAATTTGGGAATTAATAATTTTTTAATTTGAGATATAATTGTTATTGATTTGAGTTATTATTACCTTTAATTTGAAGATCAGCTTATATCCAGTTTGAGTTAAAATCTCATAAACTTTAATCTGTTGTACTTAAATATCTTATCATTTGACCTTAAATTATTATTAACATGGGAATATTTTGTAGTCCAATTATTCTCAAATTTATAAAAAATTAAGATACATTGACAATTAAGAATATATTTTGTTTAATTTAATATAATTTCAATTCAAAATCGTATCAATAGGTTTGCTGGGTACTCCTTTAACCAGAACATACACATGCAATGCAAATATTCTGGGTATTTTGTCTATTTTCAATGGCCTTCTGTTCTCATGACAATAAAAAGAAATCAACTGTAATTAAGAAGTAACATTGTGTAAGTAAACACATGCATTTGAACAACAGAACTTTGAAAAAGAAATGTCATTTGAACAAACATTTACATACGGACTTTATCGAATACGTATCAAGGTACATGTTAAAAAGTATCCTACGGCTCTGAGGACTTTTCGCAAAATAATGATTTATTGAGTTGCATAACTTGTGCACTTACGATATGGCCTAGGAGAAAGTCATTTATAAGTTATTACATGTCTTTTAATTGGTTCACTTTAAGTGCTCTCAGGTAAATTTAGGAACAGTCTATTGCCCCTTTCTCAGGACTCCTCCTCAAATGTATGATTACTTCAAATGATTCAAATCTAGACATCTTTGTTATTCAAATTAGTAAACTGTTTTCCCCCACATTCATGATGAAATAAACAGGTGGCATTCAAACGCCAGATGACGATTGTGTGCTCGAGTTTTCGAAAATTCCACTTTTTGTATTTTGATAAGTTCATTTTAGTACAGCTCTTTTTATTTTAATTTAAATTAATGTATTTATTGACCACAATGAAAATAAAATTGATTAAAAATTTTTTTATTTCATCAAGTTCAGTGGCACAATTTATTTTTTGTTTTAAATAATTTTTGACGTATTCAGAGACTTATTTCAATTTTTGTTGTAATATTATATTTGCCACCTCTTTTATTTTACTATGCAAAGATTAATTGGTAATGCTTTAAGTAATAACATAACAAATTTGAAAATTTTTAAATCTAAGTAAAAGTCAATGGGTTCTTTCATTAATTACCCGAAAACAAACAAACCAGTCAATTAGCTTTGTTAAGCTTACTAAGCTGAGCTTTCGAAGCATAAGAGGAACAAACTTATTTATAAAGTTCAAATAGTTTCGCACCCGATGATATGCCACCGGTCTGACTATTAATTGAGACCTCCCTCTTGCGGGAAATGCTTTCTGTTTATCGGGATGATTGTCTTTGCCTTTCCGTTAATAAGTACCTGCAGAGGTTGAGATCTTTAATCTTAAGGTTATCGGTTCAATGGAATGCTTTTTGGACGAATGGATACATTCGGGGATTACGTGGTGGTTGTTGTTTGAACCTTATATCGCGGGAAGGGATATTCCTGAAAATCCCACTAAAGAGCTGATTTTTCACCACCTGTGGGAGAGTTTTTTCTGAGAGAGGACGATCCCTGGGTGTTGATACTATTCAACAGAAGCTGCTGCCTTAAAAGACAGTGGAGGTGAGAAAGCTCCGCATCCTGAACATGGGGAGAATGTATAATTTTATCGGGTTATTAACTCAAAATTACTAGGAAGGTGCGGTGGCACCTCTTACACTTGGGGGTGGTTGGTAAACGCATTGTTTGTCCCCCAGTGGTTAAGATTAGAGTTGCCAATCGGGACTGGTCTTCGAAAATCCCGGGATTTCAAAAAATCAAATCCCGCGTCCCCGGGGTTTTTCTGGATATCGGGATTCGGGGTTTTGAAAAATTAAAGGATAAATGCTTTTTATAGATATTTACTTAAAAAACGCCTTTAAAAAAGAATTACAAACAAATGTTTTATAATTAATTTATTATTTTTAATGTTAATACATGTAAAATCAATTAAAATGGATAATCATTCCAAAAAGCAAACTTGGATCTACCAAAGGTTAAAATAGAATTTGGTTTAAGGATTGATGTTTGACTATTGACGTTAGCAGTCGTCGATGGCTGCGAGTGTAAAACGGCAAATCCATTTCAGAAGATCGAGTGGTTGCGATCAAAACATGTCATGGTAACCTGCCGGCCGCGGTTCGATTCCCGGCCACGGTCAAGAATGAAAGATTATCAACAACAATTTTAATTGATTTTCATGTTGTAAAATTCCTTTCTTCATCAAAATAATTTAATGAAAATTAAATTTAATGAACTTAAGCCTAATTAAAAATATTAAAAATTTGGATTAAAAACCATAAATAGTTCAACAAAATAACCACAATACTAATTATTGTTAATATAATGTTATTTTGATTACTTAAATTTGTAAAAATTGAAAATTGTGATTTTTTTCTTCATTAATGATTAATAAAATTAAAAAAATATGATAAAAAAAACAACATACAATGTGCTAATTGATTTAATTAAAACCCAAAAAATTACCATAAAATCTATATTTTATTCAATTACCTAAATTTATTTAAACTAAATAAAAAAATAGTTAATATTGTAATTTATAGAGAATTAAAATGAATAATTGAAATTTGAATTCGAAATTAATTAACAAAATCAATTTATTTAGTTAATCCTAAAAATCTTTTTTTAACAAAAATACATTTTTATAACCACCACCACTAGTGAAACGAATTATGTATTGTATAAAATACACTATTTAATTTCGTGAAATCGCTCCATTAATTACCGTAGGTCCTATGCCCTAAAATTTTGAATTTGGTGCACCAGTTGAATGTTTTTGCATTTCAAGACATTTTTTCTTTAATAAAACAAAATCTTATTAATGTCAATTTTAAATATTTTTTTGTAAAAAAAATTTAATTTTTTTAATATAATTATAAAATCAAATTTAATTCTTTGTTTTTTAAATCTCATTCAATTTTAAATATTAATAATCAATAACACTGTAATTTTTTATAATAAAACTAGTTACTCTATTTGAGTTTTGTAAACTATGCGTATCGGTATCGATATCGGCGATATTTTATTTTCAGTATCGGTATCGTATCGGCAAAAAGGCGTACGGTTACATCCATAGCTGAGTTACCTAAATAAGAGCGGAAAACGTTTTTTTAAACATGGAAATTCTATTGCCAAAACATTTTCAATAAAATAAAACAACCAAGTGATTTATCAAATAAGATTTTCCAGCCGGGTGGTGTTGAACTCGCGTTCTAAAGGTTTGATTCGTACAAAATGTGTACAAATGAAAAGTTTTGACATAAAACAGACGCTTGCCGCTCTTCTTTAGGTAGCTCAGTAATTTTTTGGTTTAAGTTTTGTAACATATGGAAATTAATTTTCCATTTTTAGTACTCTAAAAACGTTTTATTATAAGTGTTACTAAAGGCCGTTATACACTATCCCACAAAGCCTTAACTGTTTTACGAAAATACAACCCCTAAATCATAAGTTGTTATTGTTTTTTTGAAAATTTTCAAACAAAAACACTAGCCAACAAGGTTTTGGACGTGATCAACCAAATATCTTTCCTAGGGTAATTTAGTGGGCTGAATTCGAATCTGTAATTGGTTTTTCTTTATCACGTCAGGTTTTTGAGATACAAAAAAATGTTTTTATTCGTTTCTTACATAAAAAAATCAATGAATTTTCAAAAGTGAATGGCGTTATTTGAACGTCGTTTGTATTTCGTTGGTTCGGTTTCACGTATTAGAGTCCAGCAATAGTCTCTTCAATTTTCATTAAATCTTGGTCGCGCTCACTGCACCTAGTATTTTTTTTTTTTATCTAATTGTGAATGAAGAATATGCAAGACATTGTCGGTGCCCACGGTTTGTTCAAGTTTCTGACTGCAAAGCCGAAATAATGTAAACATGCATATTTTAATGATTCTGATATTGCATATCCTTTTGTCCAAGAAAATATTCACCACACACAAAGCAAAAATAGCCTGAATCAGTAACACACGATCTCCCTGACATGCTTAAACGCTACTACTATGAAGTTTTAAGGCCCAACTATAACTAACGCTATCATAACAAGCTTTGGTACTTTACAGTTTCATAGGATTAGAAAAGATACTGTAAAATTTCGTGAAGATCGGTCCATAATTTACCCTAGGAGCCATAGAAACCCTACTCCCAGAAAACAGTTTAGTAGGCCTAAAACCATAATTAACAAAGCTATCATAACAAATTTTGGCTTGTCACAGTTTTTTAGGTCTATAAATGATACTGTAAAATTTCGTGAAGATCGGTCCATAATTTACCCAAGATCAAGATTGTCGGTCAATAATTTAATATAGGTCTAAGCCGCAACCAATTTAAATGTTGATGTCTGTTTTTATAAAGATAAATTAATAATAAATAGACATCATATATATATCAATCTTGAAATATTCGAACTGTCGGTGGAGGGTATCAAAGATTCGGCACAGCCAAATATAGCACTCTTACTTGTTTTTAAATGCTTTTTAATTTTTTTTGTTAATGTTTGGCAGTAGCTTAATCCAGCTTATTATGGTTGGGCCTTTAGAATGAATGTGGACTTCTGTCAAGTAGAAAATTGTGAAATTGCATGCTGAAAAGCATGCGATAAAAAATGAACAAGCCGTGACAGCTCAATTCGTATTCAGAATTGAGTGCAGCCAGATTAGTTAAAAAACATGCTTCGTTTCTGCAGGAAATTTTTTTTCTAAATTTGTCAACCAGAGTTCAGAGAAGCATTTTTGTAAAACACTTAAGACTATGTGGGAAAGGGTGTAACGGCCTTAAGTATTCAAATCTAAAACTCTTTATCTTCAATGATCAGTCTTCAGAACCGTTGGGTAATTTTATATTTTTCCATGCTTATAAACATAAATAAGCATTTGGTTTTGGATACCTGTACCCATGTTCTGTAACTATAGTGAGAACTTCTCGCATCGAAAAGATGTGAATCAAAATATTCCATTGTTTCTCGAAAAATAAGAAAAAAGTGTGTCTGTAACTCATGTCGAAAACTATCAAAAGAGATTACGTCTTCACGTTATAATTGTCAGAATATTCTACTCGAAGCCGATGTGACATTGCTGACGTTGAGAACGCCAGTCAAACATATTGTTGACGGCGACCAAAATTTACTAAAATTGAAAATTTTTCAACGACGGCGGTAAAAATACAATCGTCCGCTTTACCAAATAATGTAAAATGCGACTTTAATGTTTGTTGTTTGGAAATGAATGTTTTCAAACATTCGCATATTTTATAAAAATGTTAAAAGCAAAATAATTAAACAATAAAAAAAGTGCCAAGAACAAAATGTTATTATCATTATTATTATTATTTTTTGTATTTTGCATTTTTAATTGTTTTTTAGTGTTAAAATTTTGTCTTACCCCATTTTTATTCGTGAGTTTATTTGACAGTTCAAAGCGGGAACTCTTGTCGCAAAAATGTTACAGACACACTTTTTCTGTAAATTGGCGAGCAATTTCCTTACGTGACAGCTAGTACTCGCCAAAAAAGTTACAGAGACAGTTTAGTGAGAAAAACAGCTGTTTGTTTCAATATATGGCATTTTCGTTTCATTTCACATATTTCAATCGAAAAGTTTCTCGACGCAAGAGTTACAGAACATGGGCACTGGTTTGCAAAGGTGTCAATATTTCCCTCCTCCCTCTCTTTGCATATAAACAGAGTACCGCATAAGTAACGTTATGATTTTTTTTAATAAATAACTTTTTTCTCTTTGATTTTATTAGCGTTAGCGTTTATTAAAATTTAGATTATATATTGGAAATATTTTTAGATTAAGTTTTGGAAAGAAAACCAACAAAACGTTGGGTATTATTGAGAATTAAATAAATAATCTTAAATAATCTTTTATTTACATTAAATTTATGACCTTGAAAGCCTGCATATAGGAAACTATATAAACTTTTTAGAGTAATCAAAAAAAGGTCGATCAACATTATAATTACATTTGGTTTATTTTCTAATATAGGTTTTGGTCCTCAATTGAAGTAAATGTTTTTCTTAATCGATGCGGCGTCTCTTAATTTTTCGATCGGTATCATCTACTGTTAAAAATGGATTTAACAGGTTTACTCTCTAAGCTGACGCTATGATATCTGTGTCTGAATAATCTAATGCTGACACTCAAAATAAAATTTAACAACTTTGGTTATTTGTTCTGTGCTGGGTCTTTCCATCATAAATTTCCCAAGTTTTTCAAAGTCTATTTTGAAAAAAAAACCAAAAACAAAAAATGAAATCTTGACGTTACTTATGCGCCTCCCTTTACAATTAGAATAAATTTCTATACACAATTCAAAACAAGTGTAAACAATTTTGAAAAACTCTAGTTTTTATTGCTGGCAAAATTCCTAATAAATGTCTCGTTTTTTTTCCCAAAAATGTTCTGCAACAAAACGTACGTGTTAAAAAGCCACATTTTCAAATTTTGTCCTTTTACTAAGACAAAAAAAAAAAAAAAATTGTGAAAAAGATCTGTTTTTGAAAAGTTTTTTTTTTTTGGTCAACATTTTGTGGTGTTACATAAGGGTTATGATTCATTTGCATTGTGGACTGACTGCAATTGCAACAAAGTTGGCTACAAATTTTCATTAAGTATTTTTGTATTGTTTTGTTTGATAAGGATGTCTTTCTAGTCAATTGCAGTAAATATATTTGAGAGTAGAATATTTATGATGTTGGCAATAAATATTGTTATATACCTTGAGATATAGGCAATTTATAAGTTAAATATAAGCATGTGTATATTTCTAAGCATTTTAAGGACTTTTAGTAAAAAAAATGCTAGAGCATAAAATAATTGTCATTTGAATTTGTTTTTTGCAGTTTTTTTTTGTATAAAAAAGTACTTTATATTAAATCCTATAAATATTACAAAACAAAAAAAAAACCTGTTATAATTTTTAATATGCGTGGGTTTTTCCCTTCTATTTGTATGTTTCGAATACGTCTTTATAAGAATATCTATTCCATTTGCAAGATACAGTTATGGAAAAACTCTTCATACACCCATTATTTTGTATGTGTTTTAATGTATTCGTTAGGCAAATTAATAATATTTTTACAGTATTATTTAAGGTACTAAGAACAATGATTTTTTTATAAAACATAAAGGTAACAACATCTATTATCTGAAGTGAAATTTATTTAGTAAAAGGTTTGCCATTACCGAATTTGAATCGTTTAGCTTCTAAAGAATGCGTAAAAATTGTTAAAACTTACTGCGAAAGTTGTGGTCGGGGTGACTGCGCATATAGTCCCCTAACGTTGGAGCATTTGAAAACCAACATTTCTCAAGTAATCTCCGAGATATCGCCCGAAATGTGCAAAATGTGAGTAAAAAACTACTTCAAAAGGATCGACTGTTGCAGCCAATCTAAAAGCGGTCATTTAAATGACATTCGGTCATGTTCTAACAATCGCACGATTTGTAATCCCAAAACGCCAGATTTATTTTATGGTGTTCGGAAACTCGCGCGTTTCACGATATATCGTGAGTTTTGCTTTATATTTTGCTCTATATTTTGATATATTTAAATAATAATATCAATTTTTTTTTTCTAATATCATTACTTATTCGCCATTAACTCAAAAAAGTAGGGTGAATGTAGAGTTGTATCCTTATATGTGTATATATGTGATCCCCTTGTTCCCATGGAAACATTGGTCCTCAAAAAAAAGTTTTTTCCTTAACTGTATAATATTGTTTAATATATAAATTTTATTTTATTTAACCTTTATTTATTAAATTGCAATATAATTTAATTAATTGTTAAGAATTAATTTTAAATCGGACACGGAAAATGTAGCACAAAATTATAGACATTTAGTGTATAAAAACATAACAGGAAATTAAAATTTAAAATTTTTTAGAATGTAATAGATTATTTGTTTAAAAAATTTTTCTAATTGTAAATAATTTTTTTTAAGTGACAATTGTTATTATTTTTTCATTGTTTTGTGAACGTTATTTTAATTGTTTAATTATTTCCCTGACGATGATACACATTGCTGTATCGAAATATTGGAACTAATAAATAAATGTTATTTAATTTTTTATATAAAACAAAAAAACCTCAAGCTTAATAAATTATATTGCAATTGTTTAATATATTTTTCCTATTCTTTTCTTATCTCTATAAAAACAATAAACGTGTAAACGCCCTTTTATAATTTGCTTAGAGTTTGTCGTCATTTCAGATTATCAAGCAGCCAAACCCAATTCTTGTAACTTTATCGTAAATATGTTAAAGAAAATGGTTAAGGATATTCATAAGTATAAGAAAGAGTGTTGAAATAGAAAAAGTTATTTTATATGTTCCAGTTGCAATTTAACTTGAAATTAAACAAAATCTAAGAAAAATATTTCACTACTTGTAAGAACAAAAAAATAGATGGAAATGTATATTATAGTATGTTCACATTTGGCTTCTTAAACGCGTTTAAGCAGTTCGAACGTGATTAAGCTCTAATCACTTCAAAATCGAGATGATTACCCATACATTGAAGTGATTTGTTAATCACTTCAAATTGACATGATTACAACTAAATCACTTCATAAATCACATAGCATCCACTGAACATACCTCAAATGTAGAATCGCCAACATGATCGTGTACAACCGGCCAAGATTTCTGCTTAATGTTTTTATTTTTTCCTTAAATAATTCATAAATTTTCACAATTTCATCATTAAAATGATTAAAATAAACTTCTAATAACTTTATAAAAGTGTTTTTATCCATTTTTAATACTTTAAAGAAATATAAATTTGTTTGTTGTTTTTTTGTGTGTTTGTTGTGTGTTTTTTTCCTAATCATCTGTCATCTTAATCATCTCAAATATAATGTGAACGGCTTTGATTAGCTAAATCAACATTTTGCTTAAACGCGTTTAAAAACCTAAGTGTGAACTTAGCATTAGTGTGTTCCAAAAAAAAAAAAAAAAAATTATTTTTATTTTCATGGTTGCTAAAGCATAATTTTAAAGCTTATAGGGTAAAGAATTTTTTTGAAATTTTTTTCAGATTTTTCGGAAGTGGTTTAGCGGTCGCTCAAGTCGAGTTTTTGTCAAGAATAGGGTTTGCCGGTCTTTTTTTGAGTTTTCTTGATAACTTTGTCAAAAACTACGATTTTCTTTACTTTTAGAGAAATAATTTAAAAGAAAAATGTCCAAGCTTTATTTTGGTATACACAGACTATAAGTTTTTGCAATGAATTGGTTCATTTAGGTAACCAACTTTACAATTTTTCGTAATTTCAATTCATCAATTCATTCTTAATAATTTAGAATCTAATATTTTTGCATTTGCTCTTACCGTTCCTGAGTTATACCAGTTTGCAGATTTGTACCCAGTTTATGATACCCAACAAACAAATTAAAATTAAACGTTTTATTTAGCTTTGTTTAAAAATCATTTATTAGGGTTCTGAAAATCCCTTTTAAGAAGTTGTTACATTAGCCATCTGTTAGCCAAAGCCACACCTCGTTTTGCCACATCATTTACCACTTGTAAATGTTGAACTTTGTTCTTTGCATCTTGAAATCACTTGTTGGCTTCCCAATTTTCTGGATCTATTTTTAAAAAATCAATTGAAATATTGCAAGCTTCAAAAAAAAGTAAGACTGGTTGTGGAAATGGATCCTTGAATTTCCTAATTTTTAAGGTAGTCTTCTTTTAAAATTTACTACTTTGTTCTCGCGTATGTAGATTTTTTGTCATTCAACTTAAAGTTTTGGTGTCGATATGTTTATTAAAAAAACGCTATTATAGGCAATTTTGGGCTTTGGCTAACACTTACTTCAATGTCACAACTTCTGAAACTGATATCCGAATTTATTGCAGAGCATATACTACTTCGTAAGAACCCCAATAAATGATTTTTAAGCAAAGCAAAACAAAACGTTTGATTTTAAATTGTTTGTTGGGTATCATACATTTGCCAGTACTGGCATGACAGTAGCAATACATGCAAACTTTTTTACTAATACATGCACACTTTTCCAACTGTCTTGTCTACTGTCTAGCAAATTTTGCAGACAGTAAAATTGGACAGTGATTTGTCATTTTCTAATAGTAATCTGAAGTTTTATTAGCAAAAGGAAAAAAATCGCAAACAAATAAATATATTTTGCTTTGATTTTTTATGTTTTAGTTAAGTGTTATGTTTTTTTTACAAAATATAGTTATTTTAGGCTGTTTTTAAGTTTGTTTGGTTCATACAGTGATGAAATTTAATCAAAATGAATCATGTGATGCAACCTGTATAAGTGATTTGTTCGCTGATTTTTTTTCTACCACTTATTCAGATGCTACCTATGATAAAAATGGTAATTATCTGTTTCCGATAGCAGAAAAAAAAACAGCTATATCAATTTTGTTTTTTGATACCCAAACTGTCGCAAATGGTCTAAAAAAGCTAAAATTCTCTTACAAATATGGTCCTGATAAGATCCCGAGTAATATTTTGATTATGTGTGCTGAAGCCTTATACGTCAATTAAATTTGGGTATTTTCCGAAAATTTGGAAGGAATCTTTTATTGTTCCTTTGTTTAAGTCTGCCACTAGATCTGATATTAAAAATTACCGTGGTATTGCAAAACTTAGTATCATACCTAAATTTTTTGAAATATTAATAACGCAAAATTTATATTACCAAATCCTAAACATAATATCTCCATATCAACACGGATTTAAAAAAGGTTGCTCTACCACTACAAACAATCTTCAGCTCACAATTGCTATCAATCGTGGTTTTTTCGCAAGGAATCAAACACATGTTATCTACACCGATTTCAGCAAAGCTTTTGACAAAGTCAATCATGCTCTTTTGGTTAAGAAGCTTCAAATAATGGGATTTACTGATCTTACCTTAAAGTGGATTTACTCTTATTTATCGAATAGGGTCCAAACTGTCCTTTTTAATAAAACGTTTTCAAGGCAGCCACCTTGGACCTGCATTATTCTTGCTTCTTATAAACGATTTACCTGGAGTTATAAAGTTTTCAAATGTTCTGATGTATGCTGACGATGTTAAGATATTTTTAACTTACAACCATGTGTTAGATCGCCAACGTCTACAAGATGATCTAAGTTGTTTTTATGAATGGTGTAAAGCAAACTTAATGGAGCTTAATTTAAAGAAGTGTAAACTAATGCGTTTTTCAAGAAATAATCCAGCTATAGTATATTACTTCCTAGGTGGTATTCAAGTTGATGCAGTTGAAAATTTCCTTGACCTTGGAATACTACTTGACCCTAAACTTAGCTTTAATTCGCATATTAAGTTTATGATAAATAAAGCTAGAGGAACACTTGGATACATAAAACGCTGGGCAAGAGAGTTCGATGATCCGTATATTACAAAAACCTTATATACGGCACTTGTAAGGCCGATTCTTGAATATGGATCGATTATATGGGACCCCATTTACTAAACTTATTCAAATTTAATTGAATCTGTACAGAAATAATTTCTGCTCTTCTGTCTTCGCGGTTTACACTTTAACCCACTAACCTTGCCCTCATACACATCTCGACTGGCTCTGATAAAGCTCCCTACTTTAAAAAGTCGTAGAACAATGCTGAATGTATCGTTTATTCTGAACATTATTAATGGTGATATCTGCGCTGGATTTTTAATTAATGAGATTTCATTTAATATTCCTCAACGACCATCTTGAAATTTCATACCATTATCCATTAAATTCTTTAGAGCTAATTATGGTGATGCTGACCCTCTTAGAAGAATGTGTAACACTTTCAATCAATTATATAGATTTATTGATTATTCGTTGGATCCAAAGTTAATAAGTAGATTAATAATTGCTTTTCTTAATTGATAATAAAATTTGTGTAATGTAATCAAATGTTAGTTATAGTCTATTTTATTTAAGTGTAATTTTTAATGTCTAAAATGTCTGTAAGGATAAATAAATAAATAAATAAAAAATAAATAAATAAATAAAAATATAAAACACGTTTAGCTGAACTTTAACTGCAACATTCACGTTTGACATATATTTCCAAGTGAACTGTCTTAACTACTGTCTGGACGCCTACGTCACGAAGACAGTTAGCAGTGTTTTTGGCAACTAATATGCATTTTCTTACTGTCTTGCCAGTACTGTCAAATGTAAACGCTATGTAAAAATCTGAAAACCGGTATAACTCAGGAACGGTAATGGAAAATTCAAAAATATTTGTTTCTAAATTATTAAGAATTAATTGTTGTTTCAAACTTCGTTGTTAGTTTATTTCATTTTAATAAAAACTTTAAAAGTTATAAAGCGTTGTTTACAAAATTTATGGAAAAATTACGAAAAATTGTAAAGTAGGGTACCTAAATGAAACTTATAGTCTGTGTATACCAAGATAAAGCTTGGACACTTTTCTTTTAAATAATTTCTCTAAAAGTAAAAGACAAAATAATCAAGAAAAATCAAAAAAGACCGGCAAACCCGATTTTGGGCAAAAACTCGTCTTGAGCGACCTCTAAGCCTCTTCCGAAAAATCTGAAAAAAATCTAAGAAGTACTTTACCCTAAAAGCTTTTAAATTGTGCTTTTTTGGGGCACACTTATGTATATTTACTGATAGAAAGGTTTGCTTGTAAATGTAAAAATGAATACCAGATGAGCTTGGCGAACGAGATAGTCGTCGGGATGGCAGATTTATGAATGGTGTTTTCTTAGATGTATATAATAACTTCTGTTAGTGATAACTGTAAAATAAGCTGTTATACTAATGAATTGTGACTTTTTTTTAGTAAAGCTTGGCAAATCACCATGACTTACACCAAAACAATGTTAACAAATCGTGGAAATTTATTTCCAAAATTTGCAATCTGTTCGCCAAACTTATGAACAATACTATATATCGATTTATGACCACATTTATTCTTTTGGATAATATTCAAATCGAGCGCATATCGTGCGTGTAGAAAAGCCATCGCCGCTGTAGAAGTAAGTGTGGAAGAAGACTCAAGTTTATCGATCCGACCCCGTACTTAGCAACTCGGTATCTGCCCGTCTACTACTTGGGAATTCTCGAGGAAATTTCTTGGCCTACATCCATATAAGTTCTACCTGGTGCTAGAATTAAGACCAGCGGATCATCAATTGCGGCGTATTTTTTATCGTCAAATCATCTTTAATGATGAGGCTCATTTCTAGCTTAACGGGTATGTACACAAGCAGAGTTGTCGTTTTTAAAGAGAGCATAATCCACATGAGACTTCATTATATCCTGAAAGAGTCACTGTCTTGTGCGGTTAACATACTGAAGGTAACATCAGCCTGTTTGTGCTGAATTCGAAACAGGTTACAACGTTACCGTGACAAGCGAACGTTACAGACAAATGATTCGTAATTTGTTTAATCCTCATGTCATTGAAAATCATTTGGATAATGAACAGTTCCAACAAGATGCCGCAATATCTCATACAGCGCGTGATACCATTAATTTGTAGAGCGAAACCTTTGGTGACCGAATTATCTCAAGAAATGGACCTTTTAATTGGCCACCTAGTTCGTGAAATTTAACACTTTTAGGCCCGTTTTCACGATTTAACGATAGCTAAATGTAGGAAGTTATCGAACAGATAATGAACTTTTAATTATCACAAGTTCCCTTTAATCTAAAAGTGAAGGATAAGCTAAATAGAGGAACGTTTTACCTTTAACTTTTGTCGTAAGGTTTAGATTTGAGATTGACATATTATATTCACATATTTTTTATATATGGCAACTCCAATTATTCGTATACTTTGTAAATGTAAAAAAAGTACGTAGTTGCCAGTTTGTATTTTTATTTTAGCAAAAATAATCGGTATTTTCTTTAGTATTGCCACATTTTCAAAAATGGTAAGTTTATTTTATACAGAAGTTGTGAAAACGAAAAATAGTTAAAGGTAACTTTATTCCTCACTAGTGCTAAAGGTACCGTTTACTATTTCGAACTTTATAGGTAAGTCGTGAAAACGGGCCTTAGACTATTTGTTGTGGGATACCTCAAATCTCTGGTCTATGCTGATAAGCCAGTAACGAAAGGTCATTTAGAAGACAACATTCGTCGCACTATTGACTTAATAAGACCGGGTATGATCGAAAATGTGGTGCAAAATGTGACCGACAGAATGGCGTTCATATAGCGTAGGCGCGGGGCCATATGCCAGAAATTATTCTTAAACATTGCACGCTATGAAATTTTGGTCATTCCATTGAATTTTTTGTGTTTAATATTTTAAATAAAGTTCTATGTCTCTCAAAAATACCCTTCTCTGTGGCTCACTGTAAGTCAGCGTGTATCTTATAGTCTTGCACAATTAGGGTGCACTCGTAAATCCACCTGCTCCTTAGCCAGCCCTTAATGGCCTGGCTATTATAAACGTAGAAGTTGTCACGACGAGAAGGAAGAGAAAAATGTTTTTATTATTCTGCGTCAATGCCCTGGAGTGCAGGACATTAGTCAGAGATATCTGGGTATATAATTGTTTGTCTGTTTGAATGATCTATCTAATATAGAGCTAATGTCGCTATGAAAATGAATTTGTTTAAATCTGCTGTGACACCTATTAAGTAACTGCTCTGTAGGATGGCCATCGAAGTTGGATATCACGAAGGGATCACTGAATAACCCAAAGAAAATGCATTTTGAATGACTGCCCAAGGAACCGAACATAATATTAAATTAAGAAATAACAAATATAATATCTGTAAAACTTATATGAGCAATATTTTAACACAGAAACAATTTGTTTTTCAAACAAGTAAAATCGCTATATTCGGCCTTGGTTTTTGATACCCCAAACCAAGAGTTTGAATACTTTAGGACCGCAGTTTATCAGTGGTCTATTTTAAACTATGGCCCCATCATTACAAAAGTTGGTGTTGTGATTTCTAGTAATTGAAAAAAATTGATTTTTTCGAAAATAAATCGTTTGTTTATGAAAGGCCTTTTGTCATTTTTTTTTTTAGCAAAGAACTTTTATTTTGAAAATGAGGAGTTTATGTATGCATATGATTATATGTCATTTGTTTATGAAAGGGCCCATGTTTTCAGTATTTTAAGCTCTTGATGCCATAATATTGTCACAAAAGTTGAAGCGACAAAAAAGTTCATAGAAGAATATAAACAGTTTAGTTTTATTTTCCAAAAGTTTACTTTTTGTGACAAGACCCTTTTCATAAATAATTTAAGTTTAACGATGCACAGTTATCCTATGGTTGAGACTATGATTTTTTGGTCCAACGCGCGATGCTCACTCGACCTCTGCGACATCGTGACTGACAAATCCGCACAATCGATAATTCCAACGGACCCACCCTCCCTTCGCAACGTTTTTTACTTTTCAAAATAGTCGTATTTGAGAATATAAATTTGCCACCTGACACCCTCTACAAAATGCTTAAGTATAGCTCAAAATAACTTTTTATCATAAAACGAGTAAACATTTGTGTATGTTACGAAATATTTATGTAAACTGCATCAAAATTTTTGTATTTTCGTAAACTTAGTTAAATATGAATTTTCTATTCTTAGAAAACTATTTTGATTATTCTAGGAAAAATTATAAATTAAATAATTGTTTTTTGGAGATTTATTAATTTAATTTGGAGTTGAAATAAGAATGGACGAAGAAATCCAAGGCATTCGTAAAAGGAATTTTACATTTCGTCAATAAAATCCACTTCGCATTCCATAATTTCATTGATTTTAATACAATTGAATTTATAACACAATACTGTGGTTTTCATGGGCAACCGCGTATGTCTATTTTTTCCGATTTTGAGATGTTGATGCCAAATTGCCTAATTTTAAACGATCTTTACATGTTTCTAAAAATTTTTGAAAAATGATGGATCAATACCGATTTTGTAACGTAATAACAAAGTTCAAAAAGTGCAATACCTAGCCCATAGTTTGATCTAGAATGTTTTTTCGGCTCTACTGCAAAATTTTATTTAAAGACATACGCGGTTGCCCATGAAAACCACAGAATATTGTGTTTGGATATTAATAACATTCTTTGCCATATAATTTTTGCCGGGTTATTTTTTTAAGATAAAAGCAGTGCAGGCTCAAGTGACTCTCCTAAATTGTTTGAACAAAATTTTCTTCATCAATTATACTGCATATCACTTGCAGCAGAAAATGTTAACTTTTTTAAGGGAGCAAGTGTTCACAAGAGACTTCATTTTCTACTGTTTGGATATTTGGTCCTTTTCTATAAACGATTTGGAAGGTCGTATGTGCTTTAATTTTAACGGTCGGTCCTCCGAGACTTCTACCAAAAACATCGAAGAGGCTTTACAAGCAAAGGGGAAATAATTATTATTGTGGTTATTTTGTTGAACTGTTTATGGTTTTTAAATCAAATTTTGATATTGTAATTAGGCTAAAGTTCATCAAATTTAATTTTCATTAAATTATTTTTTATGAAGAATGGAATTTAACAACATGAAATTAATAAATTTTTTTTTGATAATTTTTCATTCTTCATTGCCGCGGGGCTTGAACCCAAGCTTTCACGGACAAGTTACTCTAACATGTTTCAATTGCAACCACTCAATTTCTTCAAAGAGGTTTGCCGTTTAGCACTCACAGCCATTGACGACTGCTGGCAGTCAATAGTCAAACATCAATCTTTAAACCAAATTGTAAACCAAAAGGTAAAGATAGATCGGAATTTGCTTTGAATGATTTTAATTGGTTTACATGTTCTTCCTTACTTCTGTTTTTTCGTACTTTTTGTCAAGAATTCTTCCTGAAGTCCACAGTACATTTTTCCAATCAACATTTGAAAGTAGACTCGAAAACATTATTTGTTCGATGTGCCTGCATCCTCTTCTTCGACAGTTTGCCTACGAAATTTTGAGCTGCTTACTTAATTTTTATTGTGATTATTTTTATCATTTGCTTTACCACTTTTGATGAAAATCTAAAATATTACACCGTCACTTTTTTCTTTTGATCTTTTTCAGCGTACCAAACATTGAACAAATCCCTTTTTTCAATAGATACTGCAACTTAAAGATTTGATATAAAGTGTTTAGAGATGATAACGACACAAAAATGGAAGCGAAAGCTGGTGAAAGTCACATTTAAAAGTCTAACTCAAGTTATAATACAGATAAAATTGCACAATTTAGAAAAGCATTTTAATTTTTATACACTTTTTTCTAAACGGAATGCTAAATCTTTTAAATTAAAAAAATACATACCTCTGTTGTTTAAATAAAACCAACAAATATTACAGAAAATGTTTTCACTATATTTTATTAGCTCTCCAAACCACATACAATTATCGACTGATCTCTTATTAAAAACAAAATTAAGCAATTATTTGTATTTAAAACAATACTGCAGACTGCAGTGAAAATATTGCAAATATACCAAAAACAATTTATACCGTTGTCATTAAAAAATCAAAAAATTTTTACTTTTGTACCATCCCTTAAAACGACTTTTTCGCGTTAAATATGGTGACATGTGGAAATACTGTGACATGGTGACTTTTGGCCCAACCTGTTTTATGGTCACTTTGATCATACTTACTGTTAACGCAAACATTTTTATATTCCTACATAATCATATAAAGGTTGTACACAACAGGTAACAATAATTTACATAGTTTCAGTAACGATAATGTGTGTGAAAATTTTTCTTTAAATACACTTTATTTATAAAAGGTAACATTTCCACGTTTTTACAAAATGTCCCGTTTTATTTTTTCACCAAAGAGTTCCAGGCTGCAACAAAAGTATTTTTTTAAGCAAAAGTTACAGACTTTAAAAATTGTCGGCTAAGTTCCAAAAATATCCTTTTTTTTTAAATGTCTAATTTTTGGAAAAAGTCTTGGTGCAATAAAACATCTCTGTTTCCATAAAATGTTTTTTACGTATACAAATATTACATAGTTTTCATAAAACTTATTAAAACAAATATATTTTTTATTGTATAAAATAAATATTTTAATTTTTTTTTCAGACCCTCGCATTTACCCACAGATACGTTTTACGTTGCCATCTTCATTTCCATTTACAGCTTAAGTTTTATTAAATATTTCCTTTTTTATTTGCTGCTATAAATCTGTGTATCAGTAGCAAACGTAACACAAGGAATCATCTTGTACTTGTAAATGACTAAAAGGGTGTAGATGTGTGTGTGTGTGTGTGTTTACAAAAGTATGTGTATATATGTGATTATGTTTGTTTGTTAAATGTGGTTGAAAGTGCGTTTGTTTGTGAAGTTTCCACCTTTTTGTTGTTTGTTGTCTTTTTAAATGTTGCTACTTTTTATACAACAGTTTTGTTTATTCTTAACTTGTTAGTTTTTTATTTCTTACTTTTTATCCTTTTTTTAACTTCCTCTTTTGCAAAACAAAAAAAAGAAAAAGGTAAAAATATAAAAGAAACTTATCATGCCAAATAACCTGTAAACAAGTTTCTTTTGCAACTTATTTATCTTAAAAATCCATGTAGTACGCATTTTGTATGTAACAGGATGTGTGTGTACGTTAAGTGCTTTGTGCTTGTGCGTTAATATAAATAAACTTTTTCCCCTTTTCTATATCCTTAAAATAGCAATAGTTATTATGTATATGTGTTTATTTCTTAGTTTTAAGTATATTTTCTGTTATTTTCTTTTTCTTTTTTTGGATAACTAAAGCCATTAACTTGATAAAGATATTTTTGTTTTGTTGCTTAAAGTTTGTTAAGAAATTAAATAAAAACGAAACGAGTAAAACTAAACATCAAATGTAAACTGAAATACAAAGTATTGTGGAAGAAAAATTTATTATGGTTTTGAAGAGAGCAATAAAAATCATTAAATTTTGTCGTATATGCAAAATCAAGATTTCTAAATTTAAGATAAACATTTCTGTTTTAAGTAACATCATTAAAAATTATATTTCGAATAGTTTGGGTTTTGAAAGTTTCTACATGAAACAAAAAAAAATTAAACTTTATAAAGGATGATACATGCTTATTAAACTTTTCAAAAATGTAAACTTACTTAATTTTGGTGTAAGTAATCGATAATTCTTTTAAATTTAAGGAAAGCTACTGAACACGTTTCTAGAGATTAGAAAAGTTGTCGATCTTTTTTTTTTATAGATAAGTAAAGTTATCGATAACTTACCTATATATTTAGTAAAGTTATCGAAAACTAGTTTTCAATATATAAGAAAAGCTATCGATAAATTACTTTTCTAAAGACTCGTTAAGTATTTCATAACTTTTCAAATGATTGAAAAAGTTATCGATAACCATTCTAAATTTGCTGAATTTATCAATTACTTTTCTAAAGATTGATAAAATGTATCAAAAAGTATTTTACAGAATTTAACACTTATCGATAACTTTTCTATTGATTAGTTAAGTTATCAATAACTTATTCTATAGAATAGTAAAGTTATCGATAAAATTTATATAGTACAGTTTTTCATTACTTTTTGTTAAAATAAAAAAAATATCGATATTTTTCTAAAGATTACTAAAGTCATCGATATTTTATCTTTGATTAGTAAAGCTATCGTAAGTAGGTTTGTCAATAATTTTTCTAAGGAAAGGTATCGATAGCTTAGTAAAGTTGTTATTATTAATAAAAATATCGGTAATAATTTTAAAGCTGAGTTAAACTATCGATAGTTTTTTCATAATCTGTAAAGTTTTCGGAAACTTTGCTATAGTGTAAAAATGTTATCATTTTTTGTTCTATAGGTTAGTAAAGGAATCGGTAATTTTTTAAGAGAAAAGTAATGTTGACGACAATTTTCCTAACGGTTAGTAAAGTTATCGATTTATTTTCGATTGATTATTTAAGTAATCGAACACTTTTCTATAGAACTTTTCTATTGTTAAGTTAAGATATCGATAACTTTTTCGTACAGACTAGTAAGTATATACATAAGTGGTGTTCAACGTAATATAGGGCTACTTTGATTGGTTTGTATGTTAAAACAATTAATATGATGTTCGGTGCCGATATAAAAAGAAGGCCGAGGCGCAAAGCGAAAAAGTCCCTTTTTTAGTTTCTGTAAATTTTTTAAATATTGTAAAAGTTGTTATTCTAGAAGATAAATGGATAGAATTTTAGACACGATTATGATTTCAAAAAGGTATAAAAAACGAAAATCAGCTTAGAACTAGAATATAATAAATAATGCCCCAATTATTACTTGACAGAGAAATTGGAGTACACACCCCAAACATTTTTGAAATTGATTTCTGCAATGTAGTTTTTTTTCTAACCGCCTCGACTTTTCTTTATCCATTCGGTTCAAAACTTCATATTAAATGTTTTTATATACAAAGCATTAAGTTAAATTTTTTGAACTCCTCTAATATATATCAGTGGCATTTTGAAAAAACATCTTAAGTCGAGATAAGATAGCAAAAAAGTTTTTAAAAAAAAAAATCATTTTTATCAAAAATTAAAATAAACTAAAATTAATGAAAAATTTCGTTTATAACACAAAATTTTAAAACGTGAACAAAAATGCTTTTTTTAAGAAAATTCATATGATAAACAAAATTTTTTTCATCTTTTTTAATTTGACTTAAGATGTTTTAGTAAAAATTCCCCAGATATAGATAACTTATCTTAAGAAAAAGGAGCAACCTTATAAAAGATTTTTTTAAAAAAAGGATTGATGAATTTTCTTTGGAAATAGTAATTTATCGATAACATTTTCTCGGAAATTAAAAGCTTTCTAAAGTTTGTCGCTACACAGAAACAAAAAACTCCTAGTTTATTCTACTCACTTTAAGTACGAGTCGTACTTAAAAATTTATGTACGAAAAACACTAACAATTACTTAAAACTATCCAAAACGGCATAACTTTCGAAAACCAATATGTGTGCTTACGCGTGTGTTTGTAAAAGTTTGCTGCAAAACCAACAACAACACTACAAAGATTTGCTTGTATTTATTATTTACATGTTTAAAAAGAAAACTATGAACCAAAAATTTTCCACATTCTATTTGTTGAAATAACTAAGTTTAATCCATCAAAGTAGAATGATTACGAAAACTATATCAGGGGCCTAATTCTGGCATTCGTGATCGAGTACTTTCTCGATTCGAAAGCAATTTTATTTCAGTCAATACTGAACGAATCGAAATTATTTTTTTACTATTGTGAAACTCAAATGAATGCTTTACAATAACGAAAAAATATTTCCAATTCGTTTAGTATTGACTGAAATAATTAGATATTAAATTGCTTTCGAATCGAGAAATTACTCGATCACGACTGCCAGAATCTGGCCCCTGGTAATCTGCTAGTGTGTTATAGTTGGGAGTGCTTCCATAAGCCAAGGGCGGAATATAATAAAAGTGAAACAAATATGTGAAGTGGGCAAGTAAATAATAATATTCCCTCTATC
This sequence comes from Pollenia griseotomentosa, assembly GCA_963931875.1. Taxonomy (NCBI): domain Eukaryota; kingdom Metazoa; phylum Arthropoda; class Insecta; order Diptera; family Polleniidae; genus Pollenia; species Pollenia griseotomentosa. The sequence goes on from OZ007561.1 coordinate 26,588,717, forward strand.
AATTATTATCAAAAAGTAATTTCAATTTTTGGGAATACAAAATTTTAATTTCAAAAGATTTTATTATTCGTGCTTAATTCCCAGTTTTTATTATTGATAAAAACACTTGAAATTTATTGTTGATGGGATAAGCTATTCCTATGCGCATTTCACTGGTTGCTTAGGCCAGATCATCAGGAAACTTCATCCATAAAAATTTTTAGAAAAACTAAAGATATTAAACCAAATAAAACTGTTAAGCGTATAAGACTTAAAGCAACAGTTCTACTTGTAACAATATCAAAGTTTAAACAAAACACATCAACAATAAACAGTGGGTTTATCTCATCTTACATTCCCCACTACAATTAGTTGAAATTCTCTCAACATTAATTGTAGTTGTAAGTAGGTTAAGAAAAACAAAATAAAAACAACAACAACTTTACAAAAGATGTTGTCAATTAAGTGTTTTTTTAGGCCGTGCACTTGCCTGTTTATTATCAAAAAGTAATTTCAATTTTTGGGAATACAAAATTTTAATTTCAAAAGATTTTGTTATTCGTGCTTAATTCCCAGTTTTTATTATTGATAAAAACACTTGAAATTTATTGTTGATGGGATAAGCTATTCCTATGCGCATGGGTTAGAGTCAATCTCACTTTCAGACTTAAAATAAAAATAAAGTACGAATTCGAGATTAAAATTTATCACGGTTTTATTTAAATTAATCCAGTGTTAAGATTATTTTAAGTACGAAGCACTTGAATAATACGTACTTAAATCAAGCATTCTGTACTTGATTTAAGGAAATCCTTACTTACCGTACTATTGACACCGCTTTGGCTTGATATAAGTATGGATGTATTAATTTTTTCTTTTCAGTGTAGAAATGAAATGTCACCCATAGTTTTATTTGGAATAAAAGTTGAAAATTATTCTAAATAGTACATAAAGATGCATACATAATATGTAAATTCACTTACTCATTAGCTTCAATTGTTTGTTTTAAGAAATAAATATATTTATAAAATTTTTATTTAAAAAAGTATTGATATAAAAATTAATGAAATAAAAAATTAATTCGTTATTGCTTCACAAATCTGTAATAAATGTGTTATTCAAATTAAATACTCTGATTTAAAAAAACTAAATTGAGAAAAAAAAAGAAATCACAACGTGTTTGTTATTCCATTGCGAATATTGGACAACTGCATTAAAATTTATAATTGTATTAAATTTAAAATTTATATTAACAAAAAGTAAAAATCAAACTGTATTTAAACTGAATATTATTAATGCTAAATATTTTACTACTTTATAATAACAAAAAAAAAAAATTATAAAAAACCAGGCAACAACAACTCCAGCAAATTAAATTTTTACCCCAACTTTAAATAAAAACTGAAAATTGTTAAAAGAAAAAAAGCAAAAAAGGAATTTTAGTAATACTCCTCCTACTAACTGTAAAATGAAAAATTAATACCTCTGAGAAAATTTAGCATATTTGCAAAAAGTACAAACGAAATAAAAAGGAAAACAACAAAAAAATTATTTCAATAAAAAGTAGAAAACGAGAAAAAATTGTTAATTCATTTGCATTTAATAAAAATGGCTGGTTGTTGTGATTCGCACTGCGTATAAAAATTGGTACAGTGGTTCTAAAATAAGCAATAACAAGTAAGAAAGTATAGTCGGTCAATTTCAACCATTCGATACCCTACACCACAGTTTATAAAGACACAATTTCGATAGTATGCACTATCTGGTACCCATGGGCAATCATGGACCTGCCAGAACAAAATTCTGTTATAATGTTTAGTTTAATGCAAAAATGCTTTGTGCCAAATATTATAAAAATCAGCTATCGCTAAAGTTATTGCGGTTATGTCAATACCAATATTATGGCAATTAAAGTCAATTTTCGAGAGCGGCATTTATATAAGAGCTATGGTCTAATATGGACCGATTAAAATAAAATATTTTTAACATGATTTAGATTGCAATAAAAAAGTTTGAACATAATTAAATCTTTAATTTTTGTTAATAAATTATCATAAAGATTGCGATTTGTAGGGACAAATAACTAGGCAGTCGGAACGGACATGGTTAGATCGACTCAGAAAGGGATTCTGAGGCGACGAGTGTACCACAAGGTAGATCAAGGATTTAGCTACATGCTATTTTCTAAATAGATACAAAACTGGCTTGTTGTTGTATTTTTATTTTTTATGAAGTTTTAAGAACAAAAATGTAAAAAAAAAATTTTAAAACTTTTAATTATTAAGATTTTGTTTGTCGTGTGTAACGAAACTTCAGTTCGGAGACTGAGATGGTATTATTTGGAAACGGGGCTACCTATTAGTTCGGCCGTGCTCGTCGTTGGGGGGGTGGTTTGTTATGTTCCCAATAAAATTATTTCGTTTCTAAGAGATTATAAAATTTAGGTAGCAAAATTGAAACAACTAAAGTGACTCATAAAGACAGATAGAAATAAAGAGAAAGAATATATATATGGATTGATGATGTACGTGTAGCGAAAGATGTAATATGCTACACAGATCCTAGCCCACCCTCCATGCTGATATAAATACTGTTTATCAGCCCAAAACAAAAAAATAAATATATAAAAATAATATCACCTTATATGCCCCATGCCTTAACCTCACTTTTCACAATAAAAAAAAAAAAACAATTCAAAATTTCATGTTTAATATGATTAAATAAAATAAAAAGAAATTTATTTAACAATCAAAAAAAAAAGGAAGTAAATTGAATTTATCTTTTAGTGACAAAAATTAAAAGTAAAAATTGGTCACCTATTATTTTATGAAACACAAAAAAGAATAAAGATAATTTAGGGAATGTAACCCTTGATTAATTAATACAATAATAATAAAAAAAAAATAAATAAAATAATGAAATCTTTATCTATTTATATACACATATGTAGTAAGTTATCGGACATTTTCACATGTGTAAAATAAGAAAAAAAAATGAATAAACTAGTGTGTGTGAAGTATATCATTTATAGCAGAGTCAATGCAAAATAAATAAATTAACTTACTTTTTACTGTCCCACGCTGTCAGCAGGCGCCCGTTGACTGGTATGCAAGACGTTTACGCAGACTCAATTAATATAATTATAACTAAATATGTATTTAATATTATTTATTTCTTTTTTTAAATTTTACGAAGATTTAAGTTGCATATGCGTGGATGCTGTTAACAAAGCGATATTTATTCCCTTCCATAACAGAATCCACACATTTCTTCTGTGTTAGTTATGGATACGTGATAAGGTTTTATGTCAAGGTATGATTATGTATGTGAAATGTCTATAGTTGTATTAATTTAGAAAAACCGCGAATGTCTTATAAAAAAGGTGACCATCGAAATGAAATTTAATTAAGAAAAGTTTATCAAATTAACGAAAAGTTTAAAAGTAAAGAAAAATAATTTTGTATAGGTATTACACCAAAATAGTTATATGGTTATTTCTGATTCTTTCCGGTATCCTAATTTTTCCGTCTTTCCAGAATTTAACGATAATTTAGCGTATTGTAAAATCAACACTTCCTAATCACAAAATAATTATTTTACATCACAAATTTAAATCACTTCCGCCGAAATTTAAACAAAATTATTCACAAATTTGAAAACACTTATTCTGGCCACCTTATAATTTAAAAGGAAACCAAAATGAACAGGTTTTTTAACGAGTGCTGTTCCTGAATACTGGTCTTTCGCCCAATTAAAACAGATATGGCCACACTAGTTGATGCAAGTTGGATCTTTTATATATTTTACAACTATCTGCTTTCTGTGTTTTATCCCTTCTTCCCTTAATTGTGGAAAACTTCAACTTCCACTTTTTAAGAACGCAGGAAATAAATAGTAAAAGCTTAAGCCTTGTAAAATTGCCGATATTCTAAGATAGACGTAAAATAATGATCTTTAAAAAAAACCATATAAATAACACATTTCAAGTTCTTCTTACCACAGTTTAAAGCTCGGAAAACAAACTCCTTTCCAAACGTAAATAATTACCCACGGTATTGACCTTCCTTTCGTATATACTTTCTATCCTCCTTCCTTCCTTCTCAAATTACTTTTTTTTCCTTTTCAAATTGAAATTCAAAAACCCGTCAGAGCTCAATGAAAATTTTTGAAATATAAGGAAACATTTTTCAATAAACTTCAGTCTAAATAAAACAATGCTAACTTAATTGATAAAAACTATAATTCGAAACAAAATTTAAAACATTAACAAAAGTATTAATTTCAACACAACCAACAAACAAAATTTTAAAATCTTACAATTGACACTACCTAGTAAGTCGCTATCACAAAACAGATTACATACAAAGCCTGCTGATGGATTTAATCTGAAAAAAGCGATAAAGGAAAGTGTATTCCACATTTCTGAAACACCACACGTCTATGTCCAGATATCTTTCACGTGGTAAACACCAGTGTATCCACCCTTTACATCTTCTAACTCATAATTGACGTTACCTAATCTTCTCCTTATCGTGGATTTTATTCCGACAGGTGCAAGTTTGGCATTGAAATTTTGAGCTAACGAACTCCGAGAAAAATTTCTACGAAACACCACCTGGCCAATATTAAACTCACGCCTTCGGGATCTTAAGTTATAAGATTTTACGTTGCGTTCATAAGCCTCTTTAATTTTCTTATGAATTGAATCCCGTAAAAGTGCAAAACTATCTTGCCTTTTAATGTCGGTGTCCGTTTCCGCCAGAAGCTTCATATTTCTCTAAAGTTTGTAGTCCTGGCCGTGCATAATCATTGTTTGTCCGAATACCAGGTCATAGGGAGTTTGCCCTGTTGTTTGATGTATGCTGCTGCGGATCGCACAATTAATACTTGATAAATACCGGTCCCATTCTCGCTGATCGTTACTAACAAACGATCTAAGTGCTTCGTTGATCGATCGATTAACTCTTTCACACGCGTTTGACTGTGGACTGTGCACAGCTGTATATTGATGATTTATTCCATACTTGGTAACTAAGCTTGTAAACTCCTTTGACTTAAATTGACTTCCATTATCTGAAATGATAGTTTCAGGCACTCCAAAACAAGAAAAAATGTCATGCGTTAGATATTCAACAATAGGTTTTGTCACAAATTTTCTTAAGGGCTTTAAAAAGGTAAACTTACTAAAATGGTCTAATATAATAAGAATTCCAATATTTCCATTTTTCGTACGCGGGAAAGGGCCAATTATATCTATGTATAGGCGTTGAAATGGCCTTTCAGAATTTACAATTTCACCCATTGGTGGTTTAAGTAAACAAGTCGGAGCTTTAGACGTTTTACAGGAATCACATTTGGAAATATAGTTTCGCACATCAATAACTAAACGAGGCCAATAAAAAAATTGTCGAATACGAAAAATAGTTTTTGCAATTCCACCGTGAGCTGCCTTGGGAGTATTATGAGCAGTATATATGACATCATTACGAAGATCTACTGGAACAAACAGTTTCCACGAATCAGACTCATCAATATTACCGCACGAAAATTTTGTCCTTTTGTAAATATACTTGTCCCTTACTTGAAAATCAGGTAACTGTGACTTAGAAAATTCGTCTCTTAAACGTTGGTATTCTTCACTATCAAAAGCCGTTGAATTAAGATCTATTGATGGAAGAATTTCCAATTCAACTTCAGCAATATCAGCTTCATTTTCAAAAGACCGAGATAATGCGTCCGGCACAACGTTGTCTTTTCCTTTACGATGTTCGATTGTGAAAACAAATCCTTGTAATTTAAGGGCCCATCTGGCCAACCGTCCTGACAAATCTTTCTGTCTCATTAACCACTTGAGACTTGCGTGGTCAGTAATGACTTTAAAATCTTGTCCCTCAATGTAGGCTCTGAACTTTCTAATCGCTAAGATGACCGCCAAACATTCTAACTCAGTAATTGAGTAATTCCTCTGAGCCTTATTTAATTTTTGTGACATAAATGCTACCGGTCTCTCAATACCTTTGTCATCAACTTGTGCCAATACCGCGCCAATGCCAAATGTGCTTGCATCACATTGTAGAATAAAAGGCTTTGAAAAGTCTGCGTGAACTAACACAGGTGCGGATGCCAGTTTGTTTTTAATAGTTTCAAAGGATATCTGGGCATCTTCTGTCCACACAAATGTTTTCTTCTTTGATAATAATTCTGTCAAAGGAAATGTGATCGTCGCATAATCGTCAATAAATCTACGGTACCACCCAGCCATACCGAGAAACTGTCGTAATTGTCGAATCGTCTTAGGTATGGGGAACTGTGAAATGGCTTTCACCTTCTCCATATCAACTTTCAAAGATCCCTCTCCCACAATATAGCCAAGGTATTGTACCCGTCGCAAACAAAAACTACTTTTCTTCACGTTTATGGTTAAATTTGCCCTTCGAAGTTGAGAAGCCACCTCATTCAGGTGCCGCAAATGTTCGTTGAAGTCTTTCGATATAATGAGTAAATCGTCCAGGTAAACAAACACGTTAGTTTTTAAATTATACGGAATGACTTGGTCCATCAGTCTGCACATTGTCTGAGGTGCATTGCACAAACCAAACGGCATTCTTGTAAATTGGTACAAAGGCCGATTAGGGATTGTGAACGCTGTCTTTGGTCTTGAGGTTTCGTCTAATTTAATCTGCCAAAATGCATCTTTTAGATCCACTTTAGAAATGTAATAAATTGGAGGAAGTCTCGAAATAAGTCCGTCAATGTTCGGAATTGGGTATGCGTCCTTTGTCGTCACCATGTTTAATTTTCGACTGTCCAAACAAAACCGCACCTTACCCGGTTTTACTATTAAGACACCAGGGGATGACCACGCCGATGTGGGACATTCTTCGATTACTCCTAACTGTAACATACGATCGATTTCGTTACATAAAAGCTTTTCCCTCGCAGGTGATATCGGATAGTACCTCTGTTTTATAGCAGGTGAATTACCAGTGTCGATAATATGTTCAATGAGAGATGTACATCCTAATCCATCACGTTCTGAATTTGGAAAGTAGTCAATTATTCTATTCAACTGTTGTTGTTCAATAGATGTCAATGGGATTTTATTCGGATCCTCCTCCGATACAATTTCATTCAAAGAACTATTATGCACGATTTTTATACCAAAATTCGTCCAAAAATTCATACCACATATTACATCTTGTTTGATTGATGGAATTAAAAGAAATTCTGTTAACTTATTTTGGTTATTATAACCAATTTCCAACATTTTTGTACCCACAACTTTTTGTTGTTGTCCGTCTGCAGTGTTGACATTTCCAGTAGTACGTTTAAAATTGTTCGATTGGATAATTGCACAACATAACTCCCCTCCTATGACGTTTACGTTTGCGCCACTGTCCAATAACGCAAAATAGTTCTTATTCTGTATACATAACAATATATACGGTCTATCGTCATTATTTTTAGAAACCACCGATGAAATTACACATTTCTTCAGAAGTTTCCTCCGTTTGTAAAACTCACGAATTCTCTTAGAAGATCTTGTGGGTTGTAAAGCCATAAAGTCTACCTTAAATATTCTATTTCTAGCGCGGTTATATTTCTCCAGACGTAAATGATAAGGTCTTTGTAGTGGATGGAGTAAAGTCGTATCTGGTGTACTTGTTAATTCCGGTGAATTTGATATAGCCAGTTTTTTATTTTGGTTGGTTTCATCAGGTTTGTTATTGTCAGTTATATTCAATTTTGTCTCGGATGTTCGTTTAACTTTGCACGAACATCCTTCAGAGCGTTTCCCCGCTGGGAACATTTAGGGCATTTTGGCTTATACACGTTCTTTGCCCCGCATCCATAGCAAAATACCGTTCGAGGTTCTATACAGTCAATAAAACTGTGACCAACATTATTACAATTCCAGCAACGACCCGTTTTTACCACCAAACACACCTCTGAGTTTTCATTTGCTAATTGGTACTCTACATTAGTATCGGCATCCGTTTCATCGATTTCTGACACATTATTTCTGTTACTCGCCCGCTTATTTAAATAGGAATGTGACATATCCTTTAAAAATTTTTCGTGCCTACGTACGGCACGTCTTAGTTCGGCAACACGAGTTATTTCCAGGTGAAGAAGCTCGTGCCTCACCTCTGGTCTTACATTCCTTTGAATGGTCTCACAAAGCTCGACGTCAGTGAAAGGTGTTCGAAGTTTATCACACAACAGCATAATAGCATCATAAAATTCATCAAACGTTTCGGTTTGTCGCTGCTTTCTTCGCAAAATATCGTCTTTAATATCGAAGTCTGTGTTGTAATCCTTGTATTGTCGTTTCAAAGCTTCCACCAATGCATTCCAAGATATTTCACCACTAACCCTATGAAACCGCCAAAACCACTTTAGAGCTTTACCCTCAAATAAGATATGGACATGCTCACACAGAAGGTTGTAGTCACCTCGCAAGTTTGATTTCGTAAGAGTGTTAACCCTATAAATAAATTCATCGACTGTTACTTCCGATGCATCACCCGTAAAACGAATTCGCCAATTCCGAATAATGTTCAGAACCCAATCCGAATTACGATCAATGTCGCCATGATGATGAAATGTGTTACGATTAGCTTGCCCTTGATGAACATTCTGAGAAGTCATACTTATGTTATCCTCCTGTTCAAAATGATTCATTTCCGTGCGAATATCAGATGCATCCGGTATATCCGGTCTTTGACCAGCTAACGACAAATTTCTAAATCCCTCAGCCATCAAATTAATAACTTCATCCCTAAATCCTATTAAAGATTCGTTTATTAACTGACGCACCCTAGTACCATTATCACTTATTTGTTCCCTAGCTTCTCTGCGAGACTGTTGTCGAGTTCTAGGTCTACCGATTGGTCGTGAAGGAACCTCTGAATCGCCACCTGCTCCTTGTTCCGATGGAAAAGTAATATTAACCCTTTCCTGCTCAACCTCAGCCGGTATATCTCCTAAACTACGAACCACTGGCATTTTTCACCAAAACCAAATAAATGAAGTATCACACCACAAGAAAATTGTTTAAGTTTAATATAATTATATACGGATAATTGTTTTTATTAAAAATATTTTATGAATTATATGCTACTTGGTGAAGTATTTCGGTATGGGCCAATATAAGGTAATCGAAACAAAAAGGAAAATAATAATTATTAGTAAATTAAATCAAAAATTAAACGAAACTAAAAAAAAAAAAAATAAAAATAATGCATTAGATTCATACATCAACCATATATATATATATATATATAAAAAAAATAGATTAACTCAGAATCTGGTTATCTTTAACAGATGCTAAAGTACAAGGTCCTAAACATACTGAGCTAAAAAAATAAAAAATTAGGAACCGATAATCTGTTGCAGGAAAATAACCAATAAAAATCAGTGTACTTTAAGTCCTCACAACAAGAAAATATCAATTTAAAACGTATTTAATAGAAGAAAAAAGTAAGATTCGAATGACGATTTAACCGATAATAACCAGCAAAACTCTTCGAATTCGAACCCAACCCCTGATAACATTTGCAACACACCATGTTAGCTAAGGAATTGATTATCACAAAAAGTAATGAACAACTATATCCATAACTACTTAACATGTTACAAATGCTAAAGAAAAGATGAAACGTAAAAATGTCTATATAAAATCAACACCCTCAAAAGATTCAAAAGACCTCAGTATCCTGGTGAAAGCGCACAAACTAATTCTTAAACATAACGTCTACTGAGGCCCCACGTTGGGCGCCAAAAATCTCTGTAACGAAACTTCAGTTCGGAGACTGAGATGGTATTATTTGGAAACGGGGCTACCTATTAGTTCGGCCGTGCTCGTCGTTGGGGGGGTGGTTTGTTATGTTCCCAATAAAATTATTTCGTTTCTAAGAGATTATAAAATTTAGGTAGCAAAATTGAAACAACTAAAGTGACTCATAAAGACAGATAGAAATAAAGAGAAAGAATATATATATGGATTGATGATGTACGTGTAGCGAAAGATGTAATATGCTACACAGATCCTAGCCCACCCTCCATGCTGATATAAATACTGTTTATCAGCCCAAAACAAAAAAATAAATATATAAAAATAATATCACCTTATATGCCCCATGCCTTAACCTCACTTTTCACAATAAAAAAAAAAAAACAATTCAAAATTTCATGTTTAATATGATTAAATAAAATAAAAAGAAATTTATTTAACAATCAAAAAAAAAAGGAAGTAAATTGAATTTATCTTTTAGTGACAAAAATTAAAAGTAAAAATTGGTCACCTATTATTTTATGAAACACAAAAAAGAATAAAGATAATTTAGGGAATGTAACCCTTGATTAATTAATACAATAATAATAAAAAAAAAATAAATAAAATAATGAAATCTTTATCTATTTATATACACATATGTAGTAAGTTATCGGACATTTTCACATGTGTAAAATAAGAAAAAAAAATGAATAAACTAGTGTGTGTGAAGTATATCATTTATAGCAGAGTCAATGCAAAATAAATAAATTAACTTACTTTTTACTGTCCCACGCTGTCAGCAGGCGCCCGTTGACTGGTATGCAAGACGTTTACGCAGACTCAATTAATATAATTATAACTAAATATGTATTTAATATTATTTATTTCTTTTTTTAAATTTTACGAAGATTTAAGTTGCATATGCGTGGATGCTGTTAACAAAGCGATATTTATTCCCTTCCATAACAGAATCCACACATTTCTTCTGTGTTAGTTATGGATACGTGATAAGGTTTTATGTCAAGGTATGATTATGTATGTGAAATGTCTATAGTTGTATTAATTTAGAAAAACCGCGAATGTCTTATAAAAAAGGTGACCATCGAAATGAAATTTAATTAAGAAAAGTTTATCAAATTAACGAAAAGTTTAAAAGTAAAGAAAAATAATTTTGTATAGGTATTACACCAAAATAGTTATATGGTTATTTCTGATTCTTTCCGGTATCCTAATTTTTCCGTCTTTCCAGAATTTAACGATAATTTAGCGTATTGTAAAATCAACACTTCCTAATCACAAAATAATTATTTTACATCACAAATTTAAATCACTTCCGCCGAAATTTAAACAAAATTATTCACAAATTTGAAAACACTTATTCTGGCCACCTTATAATTTAAAAGGAAACCAAAATGAACAGGTTTTTTAACGAGTGCTGTTCCTGAATACTGGTCTTTCGCCCAATTAAAACAGATATGGCCACACTAGTTGATGCAAGTTGGATCTTTTATATATTTTACAACTATCTGCTTTCTGTGTTTTATCCCTTCTTCCCTTAATTGTGGAAAACTTCAACTTCCACTTTTTAAGAACGCAGGAAATAAATAGTAAAAGCTTAAGCCTTGTAAAATTGCCGATATTCTAAGATAGACGTAAAATAATGATCTTTAAAAAAAACCATATAAATAACACATTTCAAGTTCTTCTTACCACAGTTTAAAGCTCGGAAAACAAACTCCTTTCCAAACGTAAATAATTACCCACGGTATTGACCTTCCTTTCGTATATACTTTCTATCCTCCTTCCTTCCTTCTCAAATTACTTTTTTTTCCTTTTCAAATTGAAATTCAAAAACCCGTCAGAGCTCAATGAAAATTTTTGAAATATAAGGAAACATTTTTCAATAAACTTCAGTCTAAATAAAACAATGCTAACTTAATTGATAAAAACTATAATTCGAAACAAAATTTAAAACATTAACAAAAGTATTAATTTCAACACAACCAACAAACAAAATTTTAAAATCTTACAATTGACACTACCTAGTAAGTCGCTATCACACGTGCTTAATTCCCAATTTCTATACCCACACCACAATAGTGGAGAGGGTATTATGCATTTGTGCTGATGATTGTAACACCTTAAAATATTGGTCCTATACCCACCTTAAAGTATACCGATCGACTCAGAAACACTTTCTGAGTTGATCTAACGATGTCCATCCGGCTGGCTGGCTGTCCATGTAATCTTGTGCACAAATTACAGGTCGCAATTTTGGAGGTAATTTAATAAAATATGGCACACAGGTTCTTATTGGCGGAAGGACCAAGCCTAATGAAAATGGGCCGAATTGTAGGACCACAAGGGGAGATAGCGGGCAATTTCTGCCTCTCAGAAACTATCTAACCGATTTTAATGAAATTTAAAACATAGATAGATCTATATTTGTACGGACACATAAGCTATGCATTTTTAAGAAAAAAAGACCACCAGGGGAAATAGGGGCAATTTCTGCCTCCCAGAAACTATCAAACCGATTGTAATGAAAGTTAAAATATAGATAGATCCCTATTCATACACTCGAAAATTTGTTTTTAAATACTGTGGTGTAGGGTATCATATGGCCGGGCTTGACCGACTATACTTTCTTACTTGTTATTCTTGATAAAAACACTGAAATTTTTTGTTGATGAAATAAGCTATTTTTTAAAAACTATTTTTTGTGGTCAAACTTTGGCAATATCTCAGAAACTTCTGTGCAGATTTAGAAATAACGTTTGCACGTCTTTAAGATTTGTCGAATTTTGAATTTTTTGTATTTCTGAATAGAGTTAAGCCTATGCTTACTAATGTCCCGCAAGCACCTTTATTTTTGATATAACGCTATATCGAGCAAAGAAGAGCTGATAAAAAAATTCAAAACATAATTTTAAAATTTGTGTATCATACGTAGTCAGCGAGGGCTATAGTTTTTCCGGAACGCGATGTACTGTAAACATGTGTAATGAAATCTCAATAGAGCAATGTTAAACTTCAAAAGAAATAGTTTTGAAGATTTTTTCCCTTCAAGCTGATTGCAATGCGGTGTATAAAGTCCCGCGCCAAGAACATACTCGTTGGTGTTGTCACTAAATATATATTGGCTGTAGGCAAAAGTTTTTTTTTCCTTATTAACTTTCTACCAAGGCGAATTCATGTAGACGGTGGTGGCGATACTACAACAAGTACAACACCAAAAACACAACATTGTATTTTATTTGTTGCTTTCGTTGGTCGATATGTCAAAAATACAAGCCACTTTTGACATTCCTCTCTCTAAATAAGAAAATAACTAGCACAGCTATGCTTTAAACGCTACCTGAAAAATGAGTTCTTGCTTTCTACCATGTAGGAATGAATAAATTTAAAAATGTTCAGTAGTGCCATTTAGGTGTGATGCTAAAATTTGGAATTCAGTCATCGAAATGTCACAAAAATGTTAAATAAATTTAGAATATTGACGAAGATATTCGTACCATCACTGGTCCTGGCTGTTTAATTTTCTAGCACGTTTTCGAGCGTATCCGGTCTTATTTCGTCAATATTGCGTCGAATGTTGGCTTCCCTAGAGGAAAAGGAACTAACACCAAACTTGTCACGTGAAAGTTCTAAATTGGTAGTGACCGGTTCTTTTTCTAACACTTTATATGAAGGGGACTTACCACTTTAACATGGCGATGTCCTAGCAGGGGGTTAATTGGCTCCTTTTTGACACTTTGTGACAGGTCACTGATATATTCTAAAGGGACACATTCAATTTCAGCTAAAATTATGCCTGTCCTAAGTGAACTAAATTAATATTATAAATCTCCTTTTATATAAAGATATATAGACAGATAACATCGGCCCTCACAAAATCCCTTTTCTCAGAAATAAATACACCTTAAACACTTAATTACCAGTTAAGTGATGTCTTGTTTTTACCTATCACAATTCGTTCCATTTTATTAAAATATTGTGTTCACTGATCACAGGCTAAGTGCTTTAAGAACAATTCTCACAAATTTCCCGCAGGGTTCTTATTGATCTATCGTTGCTGGCTTATTATCATAGACCAGAAATTTACACACTTCCACAAAATGTTGTCCAAAGATGTAAAATAACACGAACGAGGTTTCTTGAGATAATTCAGTCACCAACGTTTAGCAAGGCGATGGGTTTACGTGCTGTGTGGCATTTCGTGGCGTCTTGTTATAAATAAATTTCCACGATTTGTAAAAACTTTTTTGGTGTACGTCTTTGCAGAGTGGTTTACTGAATAAGAAATATTCAAATACACTTCTTTAGTATGACAGCTAGTTTAATACTTATCCCTAATGAAAGTTCTATATATCTAAAAAAAACACCCTATACACATATAGAGAAACAATGCGCGCTTACTTGATTTTTTTTTTGTTTCTTAAGAAATGTCGCCAATTAAATTTGTCTATAAAAAAATGGTTGCATTTACTATTTTGTTGAAGAAAAATGGTTATTTTACCATCTTGCTTTAGAAAAATTGTCGCGTATTATTGTTCTATTAAAACAAAATGTCGCTTTTAAGATTTTTGTACAAAAAATTGGTCAATTTTCGATTTTTTTACAAAAAATCGCTTTTACGTTTTTTTTTTTTTTATAGAAAATAATGGTCACTACTTTTGAAAAAAATATTTTTGCTTTTAATATTACTAAATTTTCGAGCTTAAGGTCTTTTTGTTATAAAAAACTTTTAACGTTTATTTTAAAACCAATATTTCGGCACTTCCTTGAGTGCCTTCTTCAGGGTTTTTTTTCTTAATTTATAAATTTTTAACAAATTATGAAAAATTTAACAATAACTGACAAATTAAAAAATTTTAATTCAAAAACAAAAAAATATTTTTCAAATCAAACTTGATCTATTACAATATAAATAAATTTTTAACTTCCGTTTCTATTTTTATAAATTAAGTGTCTATAATTTTGTGCTACATTTTCAGTGTCTGACTTAAAATTAATTCTTGAAATTGTAGGAACCTTTATAATTTGTAACATTTCTAACATAAATCTACGTTTAAAATTATTTTCTGTGTTTAAAACAGTTGTATTTTCAAAATCTGGATAATGATTTAGATTAGCACAATGAGTTGATAAAGCTGTTTTTTGTGATATATTTCTATATTTTTGATCTGATTTATGTCCTGCTATCCTAGTTTTCAGTTTATTTTTTGTTGTACCTATATATACCTTATTACACTGTCCACTAACATTACCCTTACATGGTATTTTATAAACAATATTTGACATATCCATCTTCTTTATTTTGTCTTTCATTTTAGTAAATAGTTTACCTACTGTGTTAAAAGATTTATGAGCTATTTTGCATATTTTGCTATCATATATATTTGATTTTTCTAATCTTTCTGAAAATTTAGGTATATATGTTACCGACTTATATATCCTTTGTTCTGTAATACTATTTTGGTTATTTATTCTACAATTATTATGTTGTATTAATAAATCTGTTATTAATTGTTTAGGAAAACTATTATCAGTTAAAATACCTGAAATCTTCCTTTTATTATCTCTATGAAATTCTGAATCACTTATTTTTAGCACTCTTTCTATAAAATTTTTAGCTGTATTAATAATTATTCTCTTTGGATGTTTCGAGAAATAATTAATAATTCTACCAGAAGATGTTGGTTTTTGATACCAATCTATTAATACCCTATTTCCTCTTCTAATTATCAAAGTGTCCAAATATGATATTCTTGAATTAGATTCCCTTTCAATTGTAAATTTAATATCTGAATGAAAAGAGTTAAAAATATCTAACATTTGCTCTATTCCTGATTCAGAAATTATACAAAATAAATCGTCAACATATTTTGTCAAGATCTTCGGTTTTATAATTAATTTTTCAACACATATATCTAATAACCTTTCCCTAACTATATCTGCTACAATCGGAGAGGCTGGCGAACCCATTGGAAGTCATTTCATTTGGTTATATATATGATTATTTAATTGAAAATATCTACTATCTATTATACAAAATTTAAGAATACGTATGAATAAGTCCTCCTCCATATTCGTATGTTCCCTTATTATACTCCATTTTTCATCTACTATATTTATAGCTAAGTCTATTGGAAGAAAAAAACGCTGAAGAAGGCACTCAAGGAAGTGCCGAAATATTGGTTTTAAAATAAACGTTAAAAGTTTTTTATAACAAAAACCCCTTAAGCTCGAAAATTAAGTAATATTAGAAATATTAAAGGTGGAACAAAATACATATTATATACATATTTTTGCTTCTACGATTTTTGTCAACTTTATATTTTTGTACAAAAAAACTGTCGCTTTTAGGAAAAATTTTCGTTCTTATGTTTTTTTATAGAAAATCGTGAAGGCGACAATATTTTTTTTTTTTATAGAACATTTATCGTTTTAAGTTTTTATAGAAAAATCATTATTATTTTTTCTATGAAAAAATTTAAACTTTTACGAATTTCTACAAAAAACTCGATTTTACGTAAAAAAATTCCCTTTTTCTAGAATAATTTTTGCTTTTTTAATAAAAATTATTGCTTTCTTAGTTTTTCTTCATATATAAAAATTGTCGCTTCTAAATTTTTTTAAAGAATAGAACCAAGTTTAATTAAAAATTTAAATTTTCAATAAAAAAAATTGTTGCCTTAGTAATTTTTTTTAACTGTCGCCTTTATGATGTATCTATACAAAATTGTTACCTCTATTAGTTTTCAATATTTTGGTTAATTTATTGAACTGTTTATGCTTTTTTATCCAAATTTTTATATTTTAATCAGACTAAAGTTAATTAAATTTTGATTTTCATTAAATTATTTTTATGAAAAAATTAATTTTACAACATGAAATGAACTAAAATTTATTGATAATTTTTCATTCTTGACTGAACTGGGAATCGAACACAGGCTTCCACGGACAGGTTGCCCAAACGTTTCGATTGCAAGCACACAATCTCTTCATTAACTGTAAAAAAAAAATAGTCGCCTTCATGATTTTTCTAAAGAAACACTGACAAAAAAAAAAACCATTCGATTACTGGAGTTTTCTTATTTTAAGATTTTATGATGCACTGTTGTTTTTCTTATTTTCTATGACTTACTTCATCTTTTTGCTTCTGCTACTGGAGTTGTTTAAGAGCTTCTTGTTTTTGTAACTACTGCAAAGTGGCTGTAAAAATTGCAATGCATAATAGAAACTATAGCGCAAAAAAAAAGCAAAACAAATTTTTTAATTCTCTTTAACTGGTGTGGCACGTCACGGCTTTATATCTGTTAGTAGATGACTTAATATTAAAAAAATATAAAATGATTTAAGAAAAGTTAGACTTTAAAAATGCTGAATACTATTGCTGAAAGAAGTTTGGATTTCAAAAGTTTGTTAAATTTGTTTCGTTTTTGGAAACACCTTTCTAAATATTCTACGGGCATGGTCATCTGTTTTTTTTTTTGGGCAATATAAAAAAAGATTGGCTTGCCTTCCCTTTAATTTATATTTTCTACAGACCTTTTGTAGACAACAACTCAAGTAGCTCTTGTGCTTCGCTTCATTAAGTATTTTCCTGTTCTATAGTTATTTTCGCTCCACACTTTGCTACGCTAGCATGCATAATTTTACCATATATTAGTATTTTTTAATTTTTTATGTTGCTTTTTTTTAACTGAATTCATAAAGCAAACGAGAGTCTTTAAAAAAGAGGCTAAAAAATGCATAGAAAAACAAAATGGAAAATGTAGAAAAATTGTTTTCATGCGAGTTTAAAAAGTAAGAACAGCAAAGTGTTTTGTTTACTTTGGGGCTTAGAGGTTAAATGATTAATGGGGTGTTAACATTGCTACCCACTAAGTGTTTCCATAAATCATACAAACACAACAACAGCAGTAACACTAAAACAAACACAAGTAAAGTGAAAAGTAGAAAAGAAAACTCTGAAGAGCAACACAAACTGCTGCTTACTCAAGGCAAAAAAAGCAATAATAATAAATGCAACAAAGTTTAAGTTTAAGCCTGTTGTTTTGTTTTCTTTGCCACACTTGCCACATGCTGTAGCAACTGCATAAACAATTATTGTTCTTATTCTTTATAATTTTTTTCCTACTGCTATTGGGAATATTGAAAACTAACAATGAAAAAAGTACAGAAGCAATTAAAAAATATTAACAATTGCAAAAGCAACTTAAAAATTAAAAATCAAATGGGAAAACTAAAACAATAAATGCTGGAAAATAAAAATTTTAATTGTTGTTGCAAATAATTTGTATAATTAAAATTTGTATTTTTTTTCTTTTTACAAAAAAAGAAAATTTTTCCAAAGAAAAAGAAGAAATAGATCTTCGTATCATTATTTGTTACGGTTGTACTCATATTAACGGGGTTTTCGAGAATTGGCGGCTTTATATTAGGGTTATGGTAAATTATGGAATAATCGTCATAAAATTTAATGCTATTATTTTTAGCCTTATGAAACTTTGGCACGCTAAGTTCTACTACAATATTATTTTTGTTGCGGTTTTAGAAAAATATTGCACCAGTAAAAGCATTAATCAAAAATAAAATCTGTTTTCACTAAAAATTAAATCAGGTGAATTAAACATTTAATCAAGTCCGCTAACGCCGCGAAGCGGTTGTCCCCCAAGTAAGGAGGATCCGACATCTCCACTAACTATCAACCGTGATTTATTTTAACCACACTACCGGGACGAAAATTTTTCAATACCACTGTATGAGATGGTATAAGTTTCAACTGCGAACAATTGGTTAAGAAAGAAAAAACACTGAATGAGGCTTATGAAAGTCAACCGTACGACGCAAAGGCTAGTCGATGACTGACCCTAGTAAATATATTTACGATATTATAATAAAAAAAAAAAAATCTCAATATTAATTTGTTTTATCTCAATTTATCTCAAACTGAATATTAATTTGTATTCTTAAAATTCCAAGTTGTATTTTCTCAATATCAATTTCGATTTCTTATTAACAATTTGTATATTCTCAATATCAATTTGGATTTCTCAATATCAATTTTTAATTTCTCCAAATCAATTTCGATTTCTTATTATCAATTTGTGTGTTCTCAATATCAAATTGGAATTCTATAAATCAATTTATGTTTTCCCAATATCAAATTGGAATTCTTAATATCAATTTGTATATTCTCAACTTCAATTTGGATGTCTTAATATCAATTTCTATATTCTAAATGTTGGAATATTTTTGTGTTTCACAACAGATCCTAACAGAGAAATTCAAACGTGACTCCTCAGAACCAAAGTAAAAATACGGATTAATTTGTTTAATTCAAGTTTAATTCAGTTCAAGATTTTATTCATGTTATACGATTAGGTTATAATAAAACAAAAGAATGATTTTACATAAGAGTTATATATTGACAGTAACAAAACTATTATTTGGTTTGTGAATAAAGGTTGCATTTTATCTTACACTTAACATTAATTCGTTTCTTTTCAATTTCAACTTGAAAAGGTGTAAAAGCAATTTGACACTAATATTGTTTTTTTCTTTTGAATTTTTCGAAAGTGAGCGTGTTTTCAACAGACGTATAGACAGACAGACAGACAGACAGACAGACAGACATGGAAACATCGATTCAAAAAATAATGGGGTCTTAGATAAATATTAAAAAAGTTTCAGACGGGATGACAAACTTAGCATACCCTTTTCACAACTAGTTGTGGAAGATAAAATAGCTGATCCTTATGCATATCATCACTTACTACTTTTGAATTTATTTGCGGAATATACATTTTAAGTGTGATACTAATTGCAACACAGCCGCTTAGTATCATTTTACAAAAGAACGATATAGATCTTCAAAAAGGATCAAGCCTTATCAAAACGTTAATCATGTGTCTTGAAGAGAAAAGAAATAAAGCCGAAGAACAATTTAAAGCAATTTTTAAAAAAGTTTAAGTTATTTGCGTTCAAATCGAGGTTCCAATCGACAAGTCAAGATTTGAACGAAATAATCGTATCCAAAATGTTAAAGATTACTACCGAGTTGTAGGTTACATTACTCTTATTGAATTTGTTTTAGAAGATCTCAAAACACCTTTCTCAATAGATATCCTAAATGTATTGATCATACCTAAACTTTTACCTCAAAGTGTAATCAAGTCATATACAGATACAAAACTTTTAAAACCACAAATAGCTGATGAGCTGATTATATTTGATAAAAGAAATAAACACCTACTAACATCTAAACTGGGCCTGAACTGTTGCATTGGCAACACATATGGAAAATAACTGAAAATCTATCAGATAACATTGTGGATGCTTTAATAAACTGTGATGAAGATATCTACCCAAATCTAAGAAAAATATTTCAAATTTTCGTTTTAATGCTCATCAGTAATGCTACGAGCGAGAGGTCATTTCCCACCCTTCGTCGAATAAAAACATGCTTCAAATCAACAATAACAGAAAACAGACTGTTCTATCTAAATTTGCCTCACAAGGAAATCATAAATTGCTTATTTAAAAAGATTAATTTATATTGAACTGATCTTATACTTTATTGAACCTTATTGCTGAGTTTTTTTTAATATAAAATACACATATTGTTTTTACTAAACTTTTAAAAACCAATTTTTTACTTTGTTGTATCATACAAAATTTCCCCCCTTAAGGCTCAAGCCGATCGAATCAAAATTAATTTCTGAGTCGATCTTATGATGTCCGTCCGTCTGGCTGACAGCCTAGCTGGTTGGTTGTCTGTCCATGTAACCTTGTGCGCAAAATAAAGAAGGTACAGTATTTTTCGTTTAGCTACATTTCACTTAACTGCATTTTATGCCTATCTGCACAAAGTACAAAGCATTGTGTATGATGGCTACATTTTGTTAGAAAAAAATTGTTTACGTGCATTTTGCTTAAGTGCTTATTGTGGATAACAGCATTCGGTTTTTGGTCAACAATGTTTATTTTTAATACAAAAGATTATTTTTAAGTTCCTCATAAAAAATATTATTATTATCAATCGCTATTTTATGAAAAAGTTAGACAAACAATTTTAGTCGCTGAATTGAAAATCCATTTGATCTGGCAGCTGTGATTGTGTGTGCACATATAAACATTAAAAACATACACGTTCTGCTAAAAGCTTGTTATACGCGCCCAACAACACTAGTGGTGAATGTGGGTATACTAAGTGGGTGGCGCAAAATGGTTCAAATTCCTTATAACTTTTTTAATTATTATTATTTCTTTGT
The DNA here is from genome assembly GCA_963931875.1 of Pollenia griseotomentosa. Classification (NCBI taxonomy): domain Eukaryota; kingdom Metazoa; phylum Arthropoda; class Insecta; order Diptera; family Polleniidae; genus Pollenia; species Pollenia griseotomentosa. The sequence continues at coordinate 26,609,756 of OZ007561.1, forward strand.
TCTTTTCAGCATTTTGTGAAGAAGGCTTGGGGAATTATTAATGAATAACTATACAATCTAACAAAAATAATGACCCGCAAAATTTTGCGAAAAGTTATGGAAAATATGCTAAAAAGAGCACGCATGTCCAAAAAATGGACATCACTTACAGGATAAAATTTTTCAAAGCTAATTGCAAAAAATTCCCCAATAATATACTGTACTTAAAAAAAAAAATGATAATAATCGCATAAATAAAAAGGTTATAAACCATTTTAGCCATATAGCTCATTCTGCGCCACCCTGTACATCTAAGACGATATAAAGTAAATATATTCTGCCTCCTTCTAAGTCGATTTAGACATGTCCGTCTGTTGGAAACACGCTCACTTTCGAAACCCTTTAAAGAAAAGAACAAACCTGGTGTCAAATTGCTTGTAATTATCCTATACAGAAATAATCAAGCAAACTATTTGATGATTTTGCACCTATTACCAAAATGATTATATAGATTACTAAAAATTGTAAAAATTTCAAATTGTAATTTTTTTTTTCAATAAATGATATTTTGAATTTTAACTTTGCCAGTTCAAACAATGTGTTAATTGATTTAATTAAGTATAGCTCAGCTTTTGACAATTCCCAACAACAATTCTACAAGTTTAAATTTTTTAATTTCAAACGAAAAAATCAATTAAGATTATATGTTAAAAATTAGTATTGTGGTTATTTTGTTGAACTATTTATGGTTTTTAATCCAAATTTTGATATTTTAATTAGGCTAAAGTTCATAAAATTTAATTTTCATTAAATTATTTTTATGAAAAAGGAATTTTACAACATGAAAATTAATTAAAATTGTTTTTGATAATTTTTCATTTTTAACTACTGCTGGGCTCGAACCCAGGCTTTTACGGACAGGTTACCCTTACATGTTTCGATTGCAACCACTCAATCTCTTCAGAGGGGTTTGCCGTTTAACACTCGCAGCCATCGACGACGGCTGGCAGTCAATAGTCAAACATCAATCTTTCAACCAAATTGTATTTAACCTTTGGTAGATCGAAATTTGCTTTGAATGATTATCTATTTTAATTGATTTTACATTCATATTATAATATTTTAATTAAAAAATTATTTTAAAACAACTAAAATGTTAAAGAAAAAAATTTTACATAAGGGCACATTCATACAGGTAAGTGAATTCCCTTATACTGCGTAACAGAATATTTTGCGTACCTGCACGAATTTTCGTGCAAACTTGAATGTGCAGCTAAACGAAAAATACTGTAATTTGTTTAAATTTGGTACATAAGTACGTTCCGATTGCCATAAGGACGAAGTCTATTGCAAAAGTTAAGAATCGGTCAATAATTTGACATGGCCCCCATATGTACTTCTTTACAGAATGGAGTATTTGTTCTCACACGCAGAGAAAAAATATGGTTGGGCATGGTTACGGCAACAACACTATGTTTAATGTAACAATATATTGTTGTCGTACACAAATAATTGTTATTATATATTGTTATTTTTATTTAATATCAACAATATTATTGTTACTGTAAACATATCAATGTTTATCGCAATTATGAATTTGAGTATTGTTGACCGAAAAATAATTATTTTTGTAACAACTTAATTATGATAACTTTCTAAACATATTATATTTCTCACAACCATATCATGATATTTAATAGCCATAACATGATAACTTTCTATACATTTATCATATTATGTTAAAGATGCAATCAAACTATTTTTACTCTAATCATATTATGTTAGCGCCATTTGTAAAATAATTTTGAAGAAGTTGTGTCGTTTTTTTTATTTGTGAGCGGTTAAACAATTAAAAGATAAAATTCCATAAAAAAAATAAGTTTAAAGAAATTAAAAAATTAAAATATTAGCGGAGTTCATTCAAGTATTAGTGATGTAATAGTGCAAATGCAAAATATCATAGTTTTTTGTAAAATCCAACAACAAAACACAGAGATTTCGTTATATTTTATAAAAGTGCTACGATATTTCTGTGGTTTTCATGGGCAACCGCGTATGTCTTAATACAAATTGTTCAGGAAAGCCGAAAACCCATTCTAGATCAAACTATGGGCTAGGTATTGCACATTTTAAACTTTGTCATTACGTTACAAAACGGAATTGATCCATCTTTTTTCAAAAAAATATAAAGAGCGTTCAAAATTAGGCAGTTCAAAATTAGGCATCAACATCTTAAAATCAAAATAATGGACACACGCGGTTGCCCATGAAAACCACAGATTTTTCATTTGCTCTTTTGCAAGCCTTATATTGAACTCCGCTATTTGATTAACATTAAGACAAATTGTAAAAAGCCACAAAATAAAAAATTGATTCAAAAATATTTAAATTTATTTTGTATTTTTATGACAGCTATGAAAGGTGCTGTATCATAATATGATAGCTTCTAAATTTATTATGATTAACATGATGATAATATGATTACTTCTTATCTTATTATGATTAACATGACAATAATTTGATTACTTCTTAACTTAGTATGATTAACAGAATAATAATATGATTAAGGGAAAAATATTATGATGACATATTACGAGTATATTGAGTCATAATATGTTTCAATAATAATCTTAATATGGTGACTACAATCATAATTCTTATCATAATATGTTGCTCTTAGAATATGTTTACCACAACCATGTTTTTTCTTGGCGTGCATCAACTATCTTATAGTATGTTCACATTTGGCTACTTAAACGCGTTTAAGCAGATCGAACATGATTAAGCTCTAATCACTTCAAAATCGAGACGATTACCCATACATTTAAGTGATTTGTTAATCACTTCAAATAGACATGATTACAACTAAATCACTTCATTAATCACATAGAATGCACTGAACATACATCAAATGTAGAATCGCCAACATGATCGTGTACAACCGGCCACGATTTCTGCTTAAGGTTTTTATTTTTTCCTTAAATAATTCATACATTTTCACAATTTCAACATTAAAATGATTAAAATAATCTTCGGATAACTTTATAAAAGTGTTTTTATCCATTTTTAATACTTTAAAGAAATATAAATTTGTTTGTTGTGTTTTTTTCTTAATCATCTGTCATCTTAATCATTTCAAATGTAATGTGAACGGCTTTGATTAGCGAAATCAACATTTTGCTTAAACGCGTTTAAAAACCTTAGTGTGAACTTAGCCTTAGTGTGTTGATATGTAGAAAAAAAATTTGGTGCAAAAATATCTGATTGCAGCAAAAATCGTCTTATTATACAAAATTTATTCTCTTTTGATAGTAACAAACTGAAACGTTGAATGTCTTAAATCAAACTAAACTAAATATTAATGAGTTAGCCTGTATTTATAGTTCACAACCACGCTTAGTAGATTCGAGAACCTTCTGGTAGATTCCAGACCATTCTATTGGAATTATTTTAAAATAACAGTTATACAGCTACATCTAAAGTCTACAATTACAGTAGAGCAAATAACAATTTTAAACTAACACGCTATAAACTATAATTTTAAAGATATCTTATAACTAAAACTATAAATAAATAAATGAATTTTGGAAAAATATCTGAACCTCATAACATAATTTGATTGCCCATTTATAAACTGTGCTGCAGAGTATCAAATGGTCGGGCTTGACCGACTATATTTTCTTACTTGTTTTAATAGGATGAAGTTAACAAAATATTGTGAATTTGTTTGTTTTTCAATTTACTTAAATAAATCTTGTGTTGAATATTGTCTGTCCTTTTAAGATTCCACTTCCATTATTAAAACAATTTTATTGTGTTAAAATCCCTCCTTAAGTACAATTTTCTTCATCCTTAGCAAACAATTGTGTTGAGTGATTATTTTTTTTTTAACAACAGCAATTTATTTGTTTCTACCAACTTCAATTGAATTAAATCCATATTATCAATACTTGAATCAAATTTTTTTTGCTGCGTTTTTTTTGATGTGGTCATGCCATAAATTGAATTTAAAACCGATAACAACAAAATGTTGTTAAAAACCAACAAAAAATAATAACATCATCAGCACGAACAACAACATTAACTACAAGTACAGAATTTTAAGGATACAAATATAAAAAAAAAAATAAATAATAATCCTTGCAAACATATTTATGTTATCAAAATCATTTGATGAGATTAGATTTTGAAGTACTCAGGAAAAATTTTTAGAAGTATAAAATGGGGTAAACCAACATGGGTAACATGATTACGTTCCATTGAAACAAACATTGAGAGTATGAAAAACCAATTGATGAGGAAGGATAAAAATATTATTTGGTTCCTTTCTGCGATAATACGAGTATTCTTGGAAAAACACAATTTTAAATTATTTTTCTTTACAGTTTTCATCTCTTTTTAACGTTTTTTGTTTTATTTTTTATTTTATACAAAAATTAATATTTTTCGAACTTTTTTTTCCACATGAGCTGCTTAATTTTATTTTAAACGTTTTACCCTGTTCCGCAGCAAACTTTGTGTGTTCTGTGTACTTTAGAAGTCCACTATAAAGTAATTATGGATAATTTTTTTTTTAAATTTTTTCATTTAATTATGCCAAGCTGGTTTTTACAAAATCCTCTGAATAAAGAACAAAAAACGTCAACTCAAAAAAAGTTCTTTAAGCTTGAAGTGGCTGTTTAAAGTATTCTCTTAAACTTTATGGCATTTTGCTCAGCCTTTTTCCTCTACAGTCACTACAGTCAACGTGAAAAAGCGAAAAAAACTCTTTGTTTTCCATTAACACAGAATAGCGTGGAGAGGAATGAAACAAAAATACTAAAATAAGGAAAACGCAGAAGACTTGTGAAAGATGAAAGAAAAAAAAAAACTTATAATTTAGTGCTTAACTTTTAATGCCACAATAATGCAAAGAAGCTAAAACAAAAAGCTCAAAACCAGAAAAGAAACTTAAGCGAAGGAGACGAAAATTAAATTATGAAAAGCAAAAGTTGAATGTTAGAAACACTTTTTTGCACTTCCGGCGCATTTTCAGTAATTCTCCTCCTTCTTTTCGTCACAGCAGCGGGACATTTTCAAATTAATGTACAAAACATCATAACACAGAGAGAAATTTTCTTTGAATAACTATTGTTTATTAAACATTTTTTCTTAAAAAATTTATGAGATGAAAATTTTTCTTTTCTTTAGGAAAAAAAATATTTGCCATCTCTAGTTTTCTTAAAAAAATATTTATCATAGAAAACTTGTTGCTAATTAAATTTTCTCACAGAAAAATCGTGGCTAACTCGTCGGCAACTCGATTTTTCTATAGAAAAATTTATTTGCATCTCGATTTCTCTAGAGAAAATTAACGAAATGGTGACAATTTTTTCTATAAATAAATATCTAGATGACCACAATTTTTTACGGAAAAATAGAGAGATGGCGACAATTTTTCTATAAAAAATTATATTTTTATACCCTTTACCTCAGGTGGAAAAGGGTATATATAAGTTTGTCATTCCGTTTGTAGTTTTTACAATATTGATCTAAGACCCTATAAAGTATATATATTCTGGGTCCTTATGAGGAGGGAACTTGATTTAACCATGTCCGTCTGTCGGTCCGTCTGTCCGTCTTACGTTTGATATGTGTTTGCCGGAGACTCCAGACATGATAGCGGCTAGGTTGTTTTACATTTATGTCACATATAGTCCACCATTTCTTGCTATTGAAATTCAGCCAGATCGGTCCAAAAATGGCTGATATATGAGCAAAAAACCACGACTACCTCTAATTTTTTCCAAAAATCCCTTGTTGTTGTATTTTTATTACTTTTTTCTGTATATCTTGAGAACGGCAAGAGCCAAAGTTTTCAAATTAGGAACACTCATTTAGGTTATTAATACACAGCATCCCACAAAATGTGGGCGAGACCTCCCGTACAAAAAATATCAAAAATTGTATAAAAACTTGATTTTTTGGAATGTTATATATCAAAAGATCGAGCAAAAAATATTTTCTGAAAAACTCGGAAAAATTGGTTCAGATACGAAAAAGTTATGACCAAAATAATATTTTTTTTTTAAATGGCCACAATGGGAACCATAGATTTTCCCGAGTCCAAGATTTATAACCCAACTAAGTGGCAAATTTCTTCTTAAGCACGTCGGTATATAAATCTGTCAAATCGGTTAAAAATGGCTGAGTTATAATCAAAATAAAACAAATTTTTTTTTTTAATTTTTATGTTCAAAAATTTTTTTAAATTTAAATTTTTAAATTTAAATTATAATGAAGTTTTTAGTATTGTAAATATGTATGTATTTATATGTAAAAATTATTATCTATTATAGAAAAATTGTCCCTATTTCGATTTTTCTATTATAGAAAAATTGTCACTATTTTGATTTTTCTATTATAGAAAAATTTCACTATTGCGATTTTTCTATTATAGAAAAATTTTCACTATTGAGATTTTTTTCTCACAGAAAAATTTTCACTATTTCGAATTTTCTATTATAGAAAAATTGTCCAAATTTCAATTTTTTTACTATAGAAAAATTGTCTTTATTTCGATTTTTTTATAGAATAATTGTCGTCATCTCGATTTTTCTATATAATAATTGTCGGCATCATTATTTTTCAAATGAAAATTGTCGACATCTTTTTTTTTTTTGATTTTTTTTACAGAAAAATTGTTGCCGTCAAAATTTTTCCATAAAAAATTGTAGCTATAAAGATTTTTGTGTGAAAAAAAATATTCCTAAAACTAATTATAATTAAAAAATAATAATTTGTACTTTAAACAAATTGTCGCCATCTCGTTTTTACTGCAGAAAATTGTCGCCTGTTTGATTATTTTATAAGCAACTTTTTCACCATATCGATTTTTTTTGTAGAAAATTATGCCTTTTTGATATTCCGATAATGAAATTGTCCGGATTTTTCCATACAAAATTTCCAACAGTCTCGATTTTTCCATAGAAAAATTGTCTTCGTATCGGTTTTTCTATAGAAATAGTATCGCTATCCGATTTTTTCAATGGAAAACTTCCGTCTATTCTAGTTTTCCATTAGGAAACTGTCCATATTTTGATTAAAAAAAAAAAAAAAAATTTGTCATCTTGATTTTGTTTCACAGAAAAATTGTCGCTGTTAAAATTTTTCTATAAAAAATATTATAAAGAAGTTGTCGCCATCTAAATTTTTTCATAAGAATACTGTCGCCGTCTCCATCTTTAAACAATTGTCGCCTGTTTTTTTTTCCTTAAAAAATGTTTAACATATTGATTTTTACGTAGAGAAAATGTAGCCACCATCTAAATTTTTCCATAGAAACTTTGCGGCAATCGATTTTTTCCATAAAGAAATAATCGTCACATCGTTTTTTCGTTTTTATTAGAAAAATTGCTGCCATCTCGATTTTTCCTAAGAAAATTGTCGTTGTCTCGACTTTTCTATAGAAAATTATTGCACGCATGAATTAAAGTTAAAAATTGGCGCTCGTTTGGCTTTGCTTTAAAAAAATTTAGTTCTTTTTTGATGTTTATACTAACAAACAAATTAAGGCTTGTTTGATTTTTCCATTGACAAATTTTCGATCGCTTGATTTTCCAAAAGAAAAATTCTAGTCGGAAAAAAGCCAACCAATTGTAGGGGAAGCTAAGAAAAGATAAACTCACTATTTATTGTTGATGTTTTGTTTAAGCTTTGATATAGTTACAAGTGAGACTTTGAGTGTTTATAATTCTTATTCGCTTTTGGGTTTTATTTGTATAATATTTTTAGCTTTTCTAAAGTCTTTGGAAAAGGTTTCCTGACGATCTGGCCTTAGCAACCATTGAAATGCGCATAGAATCTAGCTTTCCCTCAACAATAAATTTCAGTGTATTTATCAAATATGAAAAATCGGGAACTTAGAACGTCATACAGAAATCTTATTAATAATAAATTTTGTATTCCCAAAAAATAACTTTGAAAAATTATCGTTTGCATGATTTTTCGTAACAAAATATTTTTTTTGTTTTTTTTTTTATAGAAAATTATTTCCGCTTGCTTGATTTTTCTATAAAAAAAATTGTCGGTTGCTTGATTTTCCAATAGAAATATAATCCGCCTGATTTTTCGTAACAAAAAAATTATGGCTAGTTTTTTTATTTAGAAAATTATTTTGGCTTGCAAGATTTTTCTATAAAAAATTGTCCCTCGCTTAATTTTCCTAAAGAAAAATCATCGCTTGCTTGATTTAGGAAAAATTATGCTTTCTTCATTTTGTATAATAAAATTATCGCTCTCTTTATTTTTCTATAGAAAATTTTTAATCGCTTGATTCTTGTATAAAAAAATTTTATGCCCTTAAATTTTCTATAGAAAAAAATTATTGGTTGAATGATTTTTGTATAAAAAATTATCGCTTACTAATTTTTTTTTAGAAACGTTATCGCTTGCTTGTTTTATTATAGAAAAAAATGGATTTCTCAATTTTTTTAAAATCTTAGGCAGAGAGGCTTATTTCCAAAATTTTTGCCTTCTAGATTTACTTTGTTAACATTTGAAATTGCTCTGCATTCTTAAATATTTTACATCAGTGTAACTGTGCTTTTTTTACAAATATTTTTTAAGTATTTAATTTGATATTAAGAAATAAAAATCTTAATCTGAAAAGGTCACAAGTTTAAAATTTCTTTACTTCGACACAATTTCTTTATAAAATTTGCACCAACACATGCACAGTAACGAACTTGCAATCTCTTAACTAAAGTGTTGGAGGAGTGTAAGCGTGTCGAAATTTTCGTTCTCATATAAAAAATAAAACTAAAACGAAAAACTTTATTTCATTTGAGTCAAACACATGAGCGATAAAAAAGCGAAATTGCACGTAAAATACAAAGTAATTTGAGACAAATTAAGTTCTTAAATTTTTGCAATTATAAACTTTTTCACACATTTTTTTCTTTTTGCTTTTTCGTTTATTTTGTAGGTGTTTTTTTATGATGAAGAATGGCTCATTGCTGTTGTGCTGCTTTTCTTTTACATTTTGAGTAGAGTAGTGATGTAATGAATATCAATTTTAATACTCGCGAATAAGAACACGAATATCGGCGCTTTTTGTGGAAGATTTTATTTTGTGTTTTATTAAGTAAAATTATTAAAAATTTATATTTTTTGTTTCATTTTATGTATTTTTTTATGCTTAGTTTTTTCGGAATGTGCGAACAAAATTGTTGCGAAGTATTCGCTTGAATTTGGCGAATACGAATGCGAATGTTGTTAAATAGCCGAATAATTACCGATAGGAATACGAATATTCGTAACATCACTTATTTATGGAACAAACGTTCCTTGATGATAAATTTTTTTATAATTTATGAAATTAAGTAGTGAGTGTGGAATTCTAATCGATTAGGAACTATCAAGGAGAACCGAATATTTTGAATTTAAATCAAATTTAATAAAGCGAGTAGATCCTTATCTTATAGGACGAATCGATTTATTTAAGACTTTTATAAAAATTTATTTATTTGATATTCTTTCTTAGTGTCACGAGATTGCTATATTATAACTTCTGACTTGATCAAAAAGGTATGACTATTATATTCCTAAATATTTGTCTTACAACCCGGAAGCATCCTTCGCAAGGTTATCCTCGTGCATAAACAATATACAACTTATGAAAAAGAAACTTTAGTAATTTGTTCTTTAAAAAACGAACACTCGCACAAAGAAAAAGTTAAAACAAGTGCGGAAATTACTGCCAATGATGGCGATGGCCATTATCATGATGATGGTGATGAAGTTAAAGATGTTGAAGTAAAATGCAACAACTGCAGCAGTAAAAGCAACATTTCAGCATTAAAAAAAATGAAGAGAAAGAATTGTTTCCTGGCTAAAGGGCATGATTACTTTTTGTTACTCAAATTGCCTTTCCTTTCATTTGGAGTTGGTAAATTTTAATAAAAAAACAGGATAGCAATAGCTTTTTATAAGCTGGTTATTGTTTAAAAATGCATATAAAAAACAATTAGTTTACACTATAAGTGTAATAAAGCAGTTGTTTCCAGTTGAAAGAATAAAAAAATTGAGAGTTAAAATTAAAAAAACTTTAATTGAATCTATGAAAAACACTCACTCCCTTATTTTGCAAAAAACTTCAACTCACTTAAGGTCCAATTAGACAAAACATAACCATAATGCCAGTGCCGTAACCATGATCATAGAAACCAAATATCAATTGCTTTGTATTATTATGGTAATGGCGCAATGGTAAGTTATCTATTATCAATTACACTGTTGCGCATAACACAAAAAAAATATAAATGGATTTCAATTAAAAAATGTAAAAATTAATTAAATTTGCACCAGTTAACAAATTAATAGTATCAATTAATCGTTTAATTCACTTGATTCCCTAATGATTTCCATATATTTTTTTAGATGTTATAATTTTACCGGTTTTACCACTTTCTGCAAAAAATTTCGGTTTTATGATTTAACAATAGAAAACTTATCCGATTTAAGATTTTTATAAAGAAGAATTGTCGGATTCACAATTTGTTCTTTAAAAAAGACGGTTTCAATATTTTTCTTTAAAAAGTCGGTTTCACGATTTTTCTATAAAAAATCGGTTGCAAGTTCTTTTATAGAAATATGGTCGTGTCTAAAATATTTCTATAGAAAAATGGTCAGATTCTAAATTTTTAATTTAAAAGATTTTGTTATTCGTGCTTAATTCCCAGTTTTTATTCTTGATAAAAACACTTGAAATTTATTGTTGATGGAATAAGCTATTCCTATGCGTATTTCACTGGTTGCTTAGGCCAGATCATCAGAAAACTTCATCCATAAAGATTTTAGAAAAACTAAAGATATTAAACCAAATAAAACTTTTAAGCGTATAAGAATCATCAGCAACAGTTTACAAGTAGAACTGTTAAACAAAACATAAACAATAAATAGTGAGTTTATCTCTTCTTATATTCCCCACCAGAGATCAGCAATGAATCGTTTTTTCGCTACTCATACTGACTCATGCAATTATAAGTATAAGTGCTCAGACATCATTTAAACTAAACTACTCTGATTCACTCATACTCACAAGAGAAATTAATATGAGTGCGACGTCGACAATTTACGCATACTCATAAATGACGGCAGTTTGATTTATAATTTTAGGAAAATACTTACAATACTCACAATGATTCAACTCATTAAGCATTTACCGTTTTAACACAACAGATCAAACACACAACTTCATAATCAACGCTGCCAGATAAATTTGCTTTAGTAAACTGTAATTGCCAAATCGTCACTTTTCTATTTCGGGGACAAACCTGGCAGCCTCGCATTTTACTTCGCCTATACACATTGAGTTGAGTAGATTCTAAATCAACCACTATAAATGTTGCTAAGTATGAGTACGATGAGTAAGATAAAACTTCTGAGTGAATATGAGTTTGAATAACATTGCTGATCTCTGTTCCCCACTACAATTGATTTAGAAAAACTTTCAGTTTTTATATGCTTTAAAAATTTTCTATTGCAAAATTGTTGATTTTAAAATTTTCTATATAAAAATTGTCAATTTTACGATGTTTCTTTGGAAATGTTGTAGATTTTATGATTTTTCTATAGAAAAAATTTCGATTATACGAATCTTCCAGAGAAAAATGGTCAATTGACGGTTCTTCTTGTATTTTAAAATAATAATAATAATGGTAAATTTTAAGATTTTTAAATATAAATATGGTCGACTTCACAATTTATCTATAAAACAGACCGTTTCACGACTTTTCCTTAATAAAGTCGTGTGCACTTTTTTCAATAGAAAAATAGTCGGTTTTTTAAAATTTTTCTGTAGGGAAAATTGTCAGCTTCAAAATTTTTTTAAAGAAAAATTTTCGATTTTAAAATATTTGTATACCAAAGTTGTCGATTTTTCCATCGAAAAATTATTTAATTTACAATTTTTCTATAGAGAAATTTTTGAATTTACGATTTTTCCATAGAAAAATTCCCGAAGTCATTTTTTTCTGTAAAAGAAGTTTCATAATTTTTCTATAGAAAAATTGTCGGTTGTAAAAGTTTTCTATAGAAAAATTTTTGGTTTTAAAAGTTTTCTATAGAAAAATTGTTGGGTTTTAAAGTTTTCTATTGAAAAATGTGCGGTTTTATTAGTTTTCTATACAAAACTGTCGGTTTTATTAGTTTTCTATAGAAAAATTGTCGGTTTTATTAGTTTTCTATAGAAAAATTGTCGGTTTTATTAGTTTTCTATAGAAAAATTGTCGGTTTTATTAGTTTTCTATAGAAAAATTGTCGGTTTTATTAGTTTTCTATAGAAAAATTGTCGGATTTATTAGTTTTCTATAGAAAAATTGTCGGTTTTATTAGTTTTCTATACAAAAATTGTCCGTTTTATTAGTTTTCTATAAAAAAATTGTCGATTTTATTAGTTTTCTATAGAAAAATTGCCGGTTTTATTAGATTTCTATAGAAAAATTGTGGGTTTTATTAGTTTTCTATAGAAAAATTGTCGGTTTTATAAGTTTTTCTATAGAAAAATTGTCGGCTTTATTAGTTTTTTATAGTAAAATTGTTGGTGTAAAAGTTTTCTATAGAAAAATTGTCGGTTTTAAATTTTTTCTTAAGTGAAATTGTCGGTTTTAAATTTTTTCTTTAGTAAAATTGCAAGATTCTAAACGTTTTCTATAAAAACTGGACGGCTTTAAAATATTTCTGATTTTTTAAAGAAATGTTGTCGCTTTACGAGTTTTCTATAGAAAAATAGTCAGTTCTTATTTTTTTAATGAACAAAATTTTACGATTTTTTTTTTTACAGAAAAATGTCGGTTTAATAAAAAATTTTCACTCGAAAAAATATCGCTTTAGCAATTATAGGAAAAATATAGTCTTAACATTTTTTTTTATAAAAAATGTTTTTGTTTCTATCTTGAAAGGAAAGACTTTTCTTTAAAATAAATAAAGAAATTGTCACTTCTACTTATATTCTATAATCATTTTTTTCGTTTACGAATTTCAATAGAAACGGTTGTCGCTTTTAAGGTTTTTTTTAAATTGGCCCTTTCACAATTTTTAAAAAATGTATAAAAAATTGTTTTCCGAGAGGTTGATAAAACAAATTTTAGTTTTTAAATTTTTTTTTATTTTTCCTTGTAATATAATATGTTTATAATATTGTGTTCTTTTGAGTGTTTTATACCTTAAATTAAGCATCTCAGTAATCATTCAAGAAAAACAGACCACTTTTAATAAAATAAAACTAATTTTCTATGCTGTTGAGAAAATGTTGAGAAAAAAGAAACCATTTTTAATAGTTCATTGAGATTGACAAATAGAAGCACACAATTCAGGACACACTCTCCTTGATACAATTTCGATAAAAACCCATTTAATAAGGATGTAAATAAAATAAACAAGAAGAAAATTGTCTTGTTTATTACATGTACTTTTTGCTATTGTTTGTTTGTTTGTTTTTTGCATTCAGTTTCATTTTTTTTTATTTCATTTAATGTGGTTCTTGTTGTACGTACTACTCTCAATTTATTGTAAATTACTTATTGAAGAATCTTCAATATCAAAATGTCTTTTATATTTGATGGCAACAAGAAGGACATGGGAGAGTTAACTGATGTTAAACACTATCAACCATGGACTGAAATAAATACAAAAACATACACAAACTCATGTTTAAATAACTGTAATACACACACACTTGTCTTTGTACTTATGGGTGTGTGTGTGTGTGAATAATATCACCCCGAACATTTAGAAGGTTTTTGGAATATAAAACTGTTTGGGTGTTACTTCTTGTACACTTACGGAGAACTGAAAGACGTTTTTACACATTTAACAAAGACAAAAAACGTGCACATTGTGCATATGATCTTAACGTAACAGATTCAAATGAACTTTTTTGCTCTTTTTCATTGATGGGGAAAAAGACCCATACGTTGTACAGTTAGAGGGCTAAAATGTTTTATTGTAATGTTTTTCGTAAGATTTATTATTAGTATTCTAAAGACATCTTGCATTTAATATGAAAGGCTTAAGGCAGAATAACAGCAGTATTCATAAAAACTTATTTATGATTAATCAACCGTTTTTAAGCAAAAATTGCTAAAGATGTATTCATAAACGAAAAATTGTCTATTGAACCTTTAATAAACCAATCATAAGATAAGAATAGTTATTGTTGGATTTATTTATTTATATGGACATGTTAAATAAATTTTACTAATTTTTTTTCTATTTTACACAACCAATTTAACAGCCGTATTCATAAAAACTTATTGATGATTAATTGACCGTTTTAAAGCAAAAATTGCTAAAGTTGTATTCATAAACGAAAAATTGTCTATTGAACCTTTAATAAACCATTCATAAAGTAAGAAAATTTATTGTAGGATTTGCCCTTCTTTAAACCAAAAATAAAATGACATTTTGATAAGTGCTTGCATTTTATGATATTATTTTTGTGAAATATGTTGAAAAATAATGACAAAAATGTTTTATTTATTACAACGGACATGTTTAATACATTTTACTAATTTATTTTTATTTTAGACAGCCAATTTAAAGTAATATAGATAATTATTTTAAAAAAATGTATATGATTTAAATGAATATGTTCAGGGGCAAATGCAGATATTCTCTTTAATTATTTATAAAATTATTGCAACTAGTTGTTTTGTTTTTGTTTAAAACAACAAGTTATTGTTCAAAAATAAAAAAGAAAAAATAAAATAAGCAAATCATAATAATAGTGATGTTAATAAAAAGTAAACAAACTTTTTATTCGAATACTTTCTTATCGTATATTTAAAAAAGGTTCAAACAAAGTTTTTATGATACCTTTCGGAAACATTTTGTTCAGAAACTAAAATAATATGAAGTTTTGTTTTATAAGAATAATTTTGAAGGGTTACAATTAAAAAAAATTCTAAAAAAAATTTAAATATAGAATATCATGTAAACCGAATAGAAGTTTTATGCATCACTAACAATAAAATGGCAGCCAAATATAAAGAAAGTTGCCATACTTAAACAGAAAATCGCTGCAAACAGTTAATAGTAAAAACGCTGTTGTTGTAAGTTTATGAATACAAATTTTTAAAAGAGGTTTATAAGACAAAAAGCGTTTAATAGTTATTACATACCATAAGCGTAAAATAAGAACTTTTTATGAATATGGCTGTAAATGTATATTGATTATTATTTAAAAAAAATATTTAAATGTATATGTATGTTCAGGGGCAAATGTAGGTATTATCTTTAATTATGTATTAAATTGGTGCAACTAGTTGTTTTTTTTGTTTAAAACAACTAATTATTGTTCAAAAATATTAAAAACAAAAAAAAATATACAAATCAAAATAATAGTGACGCTTATATAAACAAATTTTTATTCGAATACTTTCTTATCGTATATTTAAAAAAGTTTTAAACAAAAGTTTTTATGATACATTTTGGCAATATGTTCTATGTTCAGAAACTAAAATAATATGTAGTTTTATTTGATAAGAATAACTTTTAAGGTCTACAATTATAAAAAAAGTTATAAAAAAATTTAAATGTAGAATATCATGTGAACCGAATACAAGTTTCATGCATCACTAACAATAAAATGGCATCAAGAGATAAAGAAAGTTGCCATACTTTTATACAAATTCGTACAAATAGTTAATAGTAAAAAAGCTGTTAAATCACGCTTATGCATACAAATTTTTTTAAGAGGTTAATCAGACAAAAAGCGTTTAATAATTATTACATACTGATTTGTTTTTGTTGTAAAAAAATCTGTATAATTGATAAGTTTTTCTGTTCTGTTGCGGTGGAATTTGTTAAAATCAAAAACTTGTTAAGTAATTGTAAGTGACAGAAAAAGAAATAATAAAAATACATACATATTTATATTGAAATAAACTTTTTTTGATTTTAAGAATTCATAAAATTTAATTTTTTTAAATTTATGTGGATTAAAGTTATTGAAGCAAAACAATAGACTTTGCAAAACTAATAAATTTGTCATAAATGGCTGATAAGTTACTACAGAAAAAGTAGCTATTAAAATTTCGTAACAGAACGGCACGGAACAGAACAGAAACAGAAAGTGAAGACTAATCCTGCCTTTTCATTTTTTTCTAACTGAATTAGTCAACCCTTCAAAATGGCGATACACGTGCATTTCTTTTTAATCTCTTTTTCGTGTATCACTTTTTTGAACCTTGTTTTTTTAGTGTTGCCGTATTTCGCTCATTTTATATATTTGTAGAATGCTTTATTAAATTCATTAGGAAGCAAAATAAAATTATTGTTAAATAAATTTAGTGACTATTTTGCACGAAAATTCCGTTCGCCCTGCTTTTTTAACAGCCTGTTTTTAGAAAATGCAAATATTTGTTCGTTCGTAAAAAAAACAAACGAAATAAGATTTAGGTTTTCATAAAATTCAAAAACATTTCTGGTGAGTGACAAAAAAGCTTTAATTTTTTTTTACATATTTTCGGTTCTTATAAAATGAACATCTTCGTAAAAACTGAAAACAAAAGTGAAAAGTAGACGATAAGTAAAAGGCATTCGTTTAAAAAACCAATCACCACAAAATGGAAAATAACTGCGATATTTTAAAAAAGGAAACCTAAAAAACTAATATTATTATAAAATATTCTATAAAGGTTCACTTATAAGTGCATAAATATGTATTTACAGGTTCAAACAATTCAAGAAACAATGGAACTACATACGCTCAAAAATACACGCAGAGAAAAAATATGGTTGGGCATGGTTACGGCAACAACACTATGTTTAATGTAACAATATATTGTTGTCGTACACAAATAATTGTTATTTTTATTTAATGTCACAATATTATAGTTACTGTAAACATATCAATGTTTATCGCAATTATGAATTTGAGTATTGTTGACCGAAAAATAATTATTTTTCTAACAACTTAATTATGATAACTTTCTAAACATATTATATTTCTCACAACCATTTCATGATATTTTATAGCCATAACATGATAACTTTCTATACATTTATCATATTATGTTAAAGATGCAATCAAACTATTTTTACTCTAATCATATTATGTTAGCGCCATTTGTAAAATAATTTTGAAGAAGTTTTGTCGTTTTTTTTTATTTGTGAGCGGTTAAACAAATTAAAGATAAAATTCCATAAAAAAAAAAAGTTTAAAGAAATTAAAAAATTAAAATATTAGCGGAGTTCATTCAAGTATTAGTGATGTAATAGTGCAAATGCAAAATATCATAGTTTTTTGTAAAATCCAACAACAAAACACACAGAGATTTCGTTATATTTTATAAAAGTGCTACGATATTTCTGTGGTTTTCATGGGCAACCGCGTATGTATTGCACATTTTAAACTTTGTCATTACGTTACAAAACGGAATTGATCCATCTTTTTAAAAAAAATATAAAGAGCGTTCAAAATTAGGCAATATGGCATCAACATCTTAAAATCAAAAAAACGGACACACGCGGTTGCCCACAAAAACCACAGATTTTTCATTTGCTCTTTTGCAAGCCTTATATTGAACTCCGCTATTTGATTAACATTAAGAAAAATTGTAAAAAGCCACAAAATAAAAAATCGATTCAAAAATATTTAAATTTTTTTTGTATTTTTATGTATTTTTATACTTCTAAATTTATTATGATTAACATGATGATAATATGATTACTTCTTAGCTTATTATGATTAACATGTCAATAATGATTAACATCACAATAATTTGATTACTTCTTAAGTTAGTATGATTAACAGAATAATAATATGATTAAGGAAAAAATATTATGATGACATATTACGAGTATATTGAGTCATAATATGTTTTAATAATAATCTTAATATGGTGACTACAATCATAATTCTTATCATAATATGTTGCTCTTAGAATATGTTTACCACAACCATGTTTTTTCTTTGCGTGTATGAACATATGTATGTACATTAGAGCGGGTCGACCTCCTTACAAAAAAAAAAAGTTTGTACCAGTCACCCCCTTGAATGAAAGGTATGTCAATGATGGTTCTAAAACCGTTAAATTTTTAAAGCCACGCCTCCATATGCAGCCCATTTAGTGTTTTAAATAAAGCGCTGCCATTTAAAAACCGATCACATCATGTCGCGTACCGTTGTTCATAGCATAGTACGTACTCCCTCTAAAATTGGAGCTTAAGAATAAAAAGTGTTTGAATAAAGAACTACCATACATTAATATGCGTACGGATGTATGTCTGTAGATGGATGAGAATACTCTCCCTTTGACTTAGAAAAGGTAATCTTGAGGTAAAGGGAATGTGATGAATTTCATGTAAAAATCGAGATGCATTGAACCCGACCCCCTCAGATATCGATGAAATTTTGTTCATAGCTAAATTTGATCAATACAAACAAACTCTCATTTTTAGAAATTACTGTTTTGCGATTTTTTGGGCGTGACACAGTGGGAACGTTTTCGAAAAAACGCGAAAATGGTCGAAAAGAGCTCCATTTAAACTACAATAACTCAGAATCGGCTAAACCGATTTCCATGATCTTGGTATCATTAAAAAGATATTTTAACAGGCTTTATGACACGTTTAAAAAAAAAAAAAAGAAATACACTGTAAAAAAATTTATAACAAAAAAAAATTTTAACTGACGAAAAAACCAAAAAGATCAAGGGTTTTTTTACAGTGTATTAATTTTTTAGAAAGGTTTATCCTTCATCTATACCATATCAAAAAATAAAAATGGGTTCTTTTGTAGTTTTTTTTATATAATTTTTTAAGTAGTGTCACTTCTAGTAATTGCCCCTATATTTTATAACAAAAAAAAATTTTAGGTAACGAAAAACCAAAAAAGATCAAGGATTTTTTACAGTGTATTACTTTTTTAGAAAGGTATTTCCTTCACCTATAACATATCCAAAAAGTAAAATGGGTTCCTTTTTTAAATAATTTTTTTAGTAGTGTCACTTCTAGTAATTGCCCTTATATTTTATAAAAAAAAAATTTAGGTAACGAAAAACCAAAAAAGATCAAGGATTTTTTACAGTGTATTACTTTTTTAGAAAGGTATTTTCTTCACCTATAACATATCCAAAAAGTAAAATGGGTTCTTTTTTATTTTTTTTTTAAATAATTTTTTAAGTAGTGTCACTTCTAGTAATTGCCCTTATATTTTATAAAAAAAAAAAATTTAGGTAACGAAAAACCAAAAAAGATAAAGGATTTTTTACAGTGTATTACTTTTTTAGAAAGGTATTTCCTTCACCTATAACATATCCAAAAAGTAAAATGGGTTCTTTTTTATTTTTTTTTAAATAATTTTTTAAGTAGTGTCACTTCTAGTAATTCCGCAAAATTCTGAATAAAAAAATCAATGTATTATTCATAATAATTTTCTATTTTGTCATAAACATTTATTATTTTACCCATAATAAAGAGAAATATATATAGAACAAAAAATTCATAATTCATAATTATAAACAGTTTCGAGAAGCCAAGATATCCCATTACAATTTTTACGCGTATATTTTAAAAATTTGAGTGAATATGAATTCAAACAATAAGTACAGATGCATAAAAATATCTAATAAGTGTTGCGCTTCGCTTCGTTAAATAAGTGAAAACGAGGCTGTAAATATAATTGAATATTTTCCAGCTGTCGCCAACATTCATTGTAGCCGTATTTGCGAAACTTGCCGGAATACACTGAGAAAAGCGCGCAGTCGTAATGAATCCAACGTCGAGCAGAATGAAGTCTCAAATTATTTACCAACAACGCCCAGCGATGAAGTTAGCGAAGAATTGAATGAACTTCCAACTTGTAATGCAAACATCGAAACTAAAAAAATTATTTAAAAAAAGAACCCATTTTACTTTTTGGATATGTTATAGGTGAAGGAAATACCTTTCTAAAAAAGTAATACACAGTAAAAAATCCTTGATCTTTTTTGGTTTTTCGTTACCTAAATTTTTTTTTTATAAAATATAAGGGCAATTACTAGAAGTGACACTACTAAAAAAATTATTTAAAAAAGGAACCCATTTTACTTTTTGGATATGTTATAGGTGAAGGAAATACCTTTCTAAAAAAGTAATACACTGTAAAAAATCCTTGATCTTTTTTGGTTTTTCGTTACCTAAATTTTTTTTTTATAAAATATAAGGGCAATTACTAGAAGTGACACTACTAAAAAAATTATTTAAAAAAGGAACCCATTTTACTTTTTGGATATGTTATAGGTGAAGGAAATACCTTTCTAAAAAAGTAATACACTGTAAAAAATCCTTGATCTTTTTTGGTTTTTCGTTACCTAAAATTTTTTTTTGTTATAAAATATAAGGGCAATTACTAGAAGTGACACTACTTAAAAAATTATATAAAAAAAACTACAAAAGAACCCATTTTTATTTTTTGATATGGTATAGATGAAGGATAAACCTTTCTAAAAAATTAATACACTGTAAAAAAACCCTTGATCTTTTTGGTTTTTTCGTCAGTTAAAATTTTTTTTTGTTATAAATTTTTTTACAGTGTATTTCTTTTTTTTTTTTTAAACGTGTCATAAAGCCTGTTAAAATATCTTTTTAATGATACCAAGATCATGGAAATCGGTTTAGCCGATTCTGAGTTATTGTAGTTTAAATGGAGCTCTTTTCGACCATTTTCGCGTTTTTTCGAAAACGTTCCCACTGTGTCACGCCCAAAAAATCGCAAAACAGTCATTTCTAAAAATGAGAGTTTGTTTGTATTGATCAAATTTAGCTATGAACAAAATTTCATCGATATCTGAGGGGGTCGGGTTCAAAATTTCAGTTTTATCTCGATTTTTAAATGAAATTCATCATGTATAAGATGATAATGAAACTTGAGAAGTTAAACTAGGAGATTGGTAGGGTGACCAAGAACAAAGGGGGGTGGACTTTATTTTATTTTATACTTGCGTGTGGGATAACAAACAGGATGATAATGATTGTTGACCAGGTTGATCTGCTCCAAGAGGTATCACTATGAAACCACGGAAGATGCAGGAACTGTAGACTAAGTAGTTCCAGAAATAAATAGATTTAGCCGATTAGATTTAAATTCAAAGTTTTCAGTTTATTAAACAAATTTTGGTTAAAACTAAATTTATACGATATGATGAAAGGTGGTTAAGTTTAGATGTTGGCTCTTTGGCGCTTGAAAAGTAATTAAGTATAAAATACAATAATGACCAACCACGAAGGTTGAGTATAAAAAAAATGGCTATCGTATTAGGCGGTGAACTGACAATTATAGATGTTAATTTATCCGCTCAATAACATTAGTTATTATTACAATACAATGGCTTTAAAACTAGCTCGTTAGCAATTGGGAAATTCATTTAAATGACGGTTATAATTCAAATTCAACATTATACAAGTAATAACTGGTATGAAGTTGTAAGATTAATAAAAATGGCAATAGTAATAATAATAATGTTTTACACACTTTGTGTTAGTTTATACAGTGTTGTTAGTGAAAATACCAAAATAACAGCCGTGCAAATTTGAAACACTTTGGAAAATTACCACAATATTAATGTTCATTTAGAAACAGTGCGAAGTGTTCTGAAAAAGCGGATTACATAGCCGCGTACCAAGAAACAACAAATTGGGGATATAAACAGCACCTAAGTATGCGGACAAATCCATAGTCTTAAATTTAAATAATGAAATAAATTTTTGCTTTCATTTAAAAATTTTTGATTTATTTATTAAATATCTCTAATTTTTGGAAAGTTAAAGAATTGTTAAGGCGTACGTACTATTATCTGTGTGACTGTACATACAGTGTAGTGTAAAATACCACCGTTCTTCCGAATGTTCCAAAAAATTATATCTTCGCAAATATCTTCTACATATCTTTAATTTTAATTTTTGTAAACAAAAGCCAGGGTCATCCACAAACACAAAAACTTTATATGAAAAAATAATAGAAATGTTCGAATATTAATGCATTGGCAATAATATTGATTCACGAAAGAAAAAAGCTCTATTTATGTCAACCATGAATAGACGAAAGCTTTTAAATGTTTTTTAAAAACCAAATTTTGAACATTAATACGAAAACTTCAAGTGAGAAGACTTATGGTTTACAAAAACAGGCTGTAAATGTAAGTTAAGTGAATACAATTTTTGTAATTGGAAATTAAAAAAATATATATAGAAAAAACTTTTTCTATTTATAATACTTTTATTTATGTACTTCCCAGGGATACTTTTAAAAACCTTCTGGAAGTGCATTTGTAGTGTCTTCTAGAATAGTTTCACTCTTATCCCAAAAATGCAGCTTCCGCATTGAGCAAGCCTTCTCGAAGGAATATAAGAATTATAGACGATTATTTGTTCGAACTTTAGTCATACCAATGCTTGCGGGGATAGATCGTCTGTATAATAAAGATGTGCATGTGTGTTTGATAGATATACTTACACCACTTTGGCAATTGTATGGTTGAGTGCAAATAGAGATAAAAAGGAATGAATAAATAAATGAATGAATGAATGAGTGAGTTAATGAATGACAAAGTGAATAAAATGATTGTAAAATACAACTACATTAATACAATGGGCAGATGGAAAATGAGTATATCGTTAAGAGGCTGTATTTTTAGTTAAATGGAGAAAGATAAGACTCGTTTTCTCTTAAAGCATTCTAAATAACTCTTTTCCTTTATAAACCCTTTAAATTTAATTGCCAAATGTTAATGTAATGGATTCCCAAAGTTTCAATATGTATTCAAGCATTACAAATAGGTCAGGCCAAGAAGATAAACTACAATTATACATAAACGCATACAGATTCATTGATTTTTTTATGCTCTTTTTCTTTAACTTCCTACGATTGTATTTTGCTTTATTTTCATGAGCAGCACAAGCTTTAAAAAAGGGAAAACATACAAAGAAACAGTTTATGCTTTTATGGAATGAGTGCATAACAAAATAAGAGCAAAAAAAAAGTGCTTGCAAAATACTTGTAGCATAAATAAAAAAATCTTACATATTGGCCGGTTGTCTTTTTTCCTTTCGATTCAATAATTGTTTTAAGGAGCTACAAGTACAAAAAAGGTAAAATGGTATATTCGACTCTCCAAGATCTTTGGTATCCTTTATTAAGAATTGGAAGTTTTCGGAAGTGTATCCTTGATATATCAGGCATTTGTACTTAAACAAAATTTGTTTGTACCAAATTGTATGGCAGTATTTTGATTGTTCGTAACAGGTTTAGTTTAGGCGTATTAAAGCACATTTCAAGATTGGCATTTATATGGGTTCTATTATAAGATTTGGAAGTTTAATTGCTTGTCTGATAAAACTAATAAAAATTAGTATTGTGGTTATTTTTTTGAACTATTTATGGATTTTAGACCAAATTTTTAATTATTTTAATTAGGCTTAAGTTCATTAAATTTAATTTTCATTAAATTATTTTAATGAAGAAGGGAATTTTACAACATGAAAATTAATTAAAATTGTTCTTGATAATCTTTCATTCTTGACCGTGGCCGGGGCTCGAACCCTGGCCGGCAGGTTACCATGACATGTTTCGATCGCAACCACTCGATCTCCTCAGACGGATTTGCCGTCTTACACTTGCAGCCATCGACGACTGCTGACGTCAATAGTCAAACATCAATCCTTAAACCAAATTGTATTTTAACCTTTGGTAGATCAAATTTGCTTTTTTGAATGATTTTCCATTTTAATTGATGTTTTCCTTACTTCTGTTTTTTCGTACTTTTGTCAAGAATTCTTCTTGAAGTCCAAAGTACATTTTTTGTTTTTTCATTTTTGTCTTTCTTTTTCTTGTTGACCTTTTTCAGTGGTTGCGATCATGTCATGGTAACCTGCCGGCCAGGGTTCGAGCCCCGGCCACGGTCAAGAATGAAAGATTATCAATAACAATTTTAATTGATTTTCATGTTGTAAAATTCTTTTCTTCATAAAAATAATTTAATGAACTTAGGCCTAATTAAAAATATTAAAAAAACTAATAAATATCATAATGTTTTAAAATTTTTCTATATAAGAAATTTTTGGAGGAAGGATGTACAGGGCTGTACAGGACTTATGGTGAATATCAGACCGATCAAAATCTAATGACAAGTTAGACGTTGTCATGAAAATTTGCACGAATTCGTTTTATATTACTGGAAATTATACCACCAGCTTTATACTAATATATACTTTACATATTAGACTTTAATAAATTTTTCAAGCTTAAGGTCACTTTAACAAAGTGTCTATTTAGGGCAGTTTAACATTTGTTCTTTCCTGGAATACCAATATACCGGTGCAATACATTAGAAAAAGTAAATACCCCGGTAGGCTACTTGTTAATAAAGAACTGCATAAATGTATTTAAAAATTTATCACACAACAACAATTTAATGTGTGTAAAATGCTATTGTGTACAACTACAATGACAAGTCTTTGCATTACAGTTTATCGCACAATTTACAAAAATTTAAAGAAAGAATCCTGCAGAAAAGCCAGCGGGATAGATATAAGATCCTTAATGTATATAAAGAAAATGTAAATAAATAATTACTTCTAGTCCAGACAGTACTTCATTCTTTCAAACCCTTTCAATACAGTAAAAAATGTTTGCCTATACTCCTAGTATTTCAAAATAACAAAGTGCAGTTTGCGAGAATTTGTGATGTTTACTTGTATGTAGCAGACGAATACATAGATTTTATAGTGGCAGCTTGTGTGCGGTATGTGACGTACGCATAGAAAAAATTGTTGTTGCAATATTATCAGAGAATTTAACATGTAAAATATTTCGTACACACATATTCCAAACTCACATTAAAAAGATAAAGAATGTGTGTATGTTTTGTTCCACACTCATTGCTGCGTGTATTTTTCATTCCCTTGTAAGTTTTTGAGAGTATTTTTTATACCCTATTTTTTTTTTGCTTCCACACTTTCATAAACCTACTTAAATTCGTCGTTTAAACTTCTCTTTAGAATTTGTTTAGAGGTTTTAAAAAATCTTCTATGATTTGAATGTGTGTTCAAATAAAATTGTGCAGGTCTGTAGTTGGTACTGATTCTATCAGGGCGAAGGTTGCGGGTTTGATTCCTGAAAAAGGTTCCTTGTATGTTTAACTACAACAAGTTAAAGGTCTATGTTACTATTGCTAGGTAAATTAAGTTAAAATCTTATTTGTAATTGTATTTGTATCATTTAAAGCTGATGTCAGAGTGGCCGCTAGAAGCTATAATATAAGATGGCGCTTGAAACTACTGCATCTGTTTTTCTTATGTATTGGCTTAAAAAAATGCCAGAGTCAAAGCGGAATTGAATGCGAGTTTATGCTACAAAGCAGGTTGTGAAATAGTTTCTAGCACGTTGTAGTTTCTTCCCTTTTGTTTTTTTCCTTTTAAAAAAAAACAACTTTAAATCGCGACCTTAGGACAACAAGTTTCTATTGAAACCTAAACTAAATGAAGGATAGAACCTTGCTGTGCTTACACAGAACATATAAACTCTAAGATAAATAATTTTCTTGGCGCTTTAGACAAAATAACCAACTTTATATACAACCGTGGTAGTGGAGGGTGTCAAAAACTCTAGCAACTCAGATTTCTTGTTGCCATAGACAGGTCGGGTTTCTTTAATTTTTTGCTTTTAATGTTTTTTTTTGCATTTTCCAGTACTCTTTTTTGTTGCAATATTTCTTTTAAGACTTTGTTCTTTTATGCTTGGGTCAATATTAAAAAAAAAAAATAAAATAAAGCCATTGAAGCATAAACCACTTTTGCAATAGAGTTAAAAAGGACATGTGCACGGTTTTGCTTGCATATAAGTGTATAATTATTTAAAAAAATAACTACAACATTGATGTTTATTAAAATATGGCACAGTGGTTAAGAAAAGTGATCTAACGAATATAAATTTTTAATATTCGCGAATACGTATGCGAATATCGGCGTCTATATTCGCTGCGTACGAATATTTTAAATTTGATTGAAAAAACCTCCCGTTGAGATCTTCAGACTCATATACATAATGGCCATTTTGGCTTTGTAATGACGTTAAAATTACGTCGGAAAACACGTACATGTGGCTTTTCACATTCCGTGTACTATAGGCTTAACAGTTTAACTGTCTGTTTTTAGAAAATGAAAACAAGTGAGTAAGTGAGAAATTATATAGAAAATAAAAACAAATTTTGGTTTTTTATTGTTGTTTTCAATAAATTTTTTTCTCACTCACTCACTTGCAGAGCTGCCGTTTTCGGTTGTTTCTAACCAAAATTGGTTATATTTTTTTTCAATGTGGAGATGTGAATATTTTTTTCATTTTGGTTACTTTTTTCTAAAACAATAATAATTACGAACGAATATGTTTTTCTTGGTACAATTATTTACGAGCTCGAATAATTTGTGTGTAATACGATTTTTTCATTATTTGTTACCAATAAACGGAAGTTTTTTATAATCCCTTTCAAAAAAGCAACCAAATAATTTTTTTTGAGTTTTTGTTAAGAAAATATTGCCATTTGTGATTTTTATATTAAAAACGCCATGATCTGAAATCGTAAACAAATGAAGTTTTAATCAATGGAGATTTTTAATAATTTTTTTTAAATGAGCGTAGTTTTTCTTGAAGTAGAGAAGTAGAAATAATTATTACTTATAGTAGAAAGTGCATAAAATCATCCTGAATCGATTTTAGAAAATTACTGAAAAATTACACAAAGGTCGCTTTAGTGTTTTTAAAAACTTGAAAATAAGTTTAAGGTTCTGAATTTAGGTTATTTCCAGAAGTATATTTATATACATATTTGAAAATGCACGTTGGAATTTTAAAGATTTCTTTAAAATTACATTGATTTATGGAATTTTCTTTAAGAAATGGCTGTAAGTTTAAAGAAATTAGAAATTTTACTGTTTATAACTTGTCGGTATGTATATTTGTTTAATGTTTTTTAAGATAATTATTTGGTAAAAAAAACTTTTGACTATCAGTCATATACTTATTCCCCATTGAATGTACGTTACGAAAGGCGAAAGCCAGTAATATTTTACAATGATTTACAAAATATTTGATATATTAGAACTATTTTGATACATTTTTTTATAATAAGAATTATAAATTTGAAATAAAATTTACACAAAAGAGAAAAAAGTTTTTATAATATTTTAGATATATGTAAATTAGAAAATATTTACATAAAATGCATATCGCCAATCGTTTTAAATTTCGCCAAAATAATCGCCATATCGCCAAACGTAAATTTCCATCGACAAAAGGATTAAGAAATCGCCACATTTGACCGTCTTGCCAATAACAGCTAAAAAGCGGAAAACTATTATCCATTTTTGTTATTTATAACTGGCATATTAAAAAATATTAATTTTTTTTTATATATTCCTCTAACTCCCACTGAAGCGCATAGGGCACCAAAAAATAAAAAATTTTTTTTTACGAAAAAAGTCTCAAATAAATAAAAACTTATAATTAAGTTTCACGTTATTTTTTAATATGTAAGAGAATTACATTTCTTGTTTTGTTTTCTTGATTTATAATTATTGTTTTACTATAAAGTGCAAATAACTTTTGTGTTACAATGTATTACAATGATTTTTATGATTTTCTCAATTAAGAAAAAGCACTTTAAATTTGGTTATATTTTTTACATTTGGTAACTTTTTCAAAAAATTGGGTTGTAAAAATTGTATTCGTTGTGGCAGCACTGCTCACTTGTTTTCATTTTCTAAAATAGGCAGTAAGAAAAGGTTTCAAACAATTATTTTTTCAGCAGCTTGTTGGATTAACAGGAAATGTCTAAACTTTTACATTAGGAAATTGTTATCGTGTGACAATTTTTTACAAAACAGGTAAAGCTACGGTCAGACTTATCAAATATTTGACGAAAAAAACGGGACCAACAACCAAACTAAAAAATCACATCTTACAAAAAACTGTTTATTGCTACGTCTGGTAGAATAATTAGTTTATTTTGTTATATTAAGACCATTTTAAATCTCACTAACTATTAACAAAAGTAGGGGTTACGCTTATTTGATCAAATATTTAATAAGTGTGACCGTAGCTTAAGACGTTTCTTAAGATAAAAATTATCCATTTTCATACGAAATTTGTTTTTGAAAGCAACTATTTGTATCCAAAATTTTTAATAGTTTTTTAAATAAATTTCAGTAAATCAATAAAACTATTCTTCAGACTTTTAAAAAGATCAACAATCTGAACATATTGTAAAAATTGCTAAAAACAAATGTTAAATGTCAAATGAAAATTTTTGAAAGAGATACTTGCCATAAATTTTCAAAACAGTAACTAAATTTATCTTTGCAAAAATATGTAATTTTTTTTGTTTTGCCAAAAGACAATGTGTCATTTAGTAAGAATATTTTTGTACGGAAAAACCACAAAAAAAATTTCAACACAGAACGCTGTGAATGAATTCCTTTGTCAGTTTTTTCTTTAAAATAAAAACAATTAATAAATAATTATTTTATTATACACAGAAAGAAAAACATTAGGGATAAAATAAGTTTTTTTATGATTTTACTTAAAGTACGAGTCGTACTCAAAAACTCAAGTGCGAATAACACTAAAACGTACTCAAAACAATCCTAAATGAAATTTCTTCCGAAAATCAATCCCGGAATTTCTTGAAATAAGAATAAAATTCTTTAATCAAGTAGAAAAAGATTAAACTTTTCGTGTCTAACCCTCCGGCGTACGTATGTTTTCATTTTCTATACACATTGAAAAAAGGGGCATGTTCGTAAATGCAGCACTGCGCTGCATCAGAAAAGCAAATTTTTTTTAATGCCGATAAAAAAAATTCTTAATATAAACTGTTTTATTGTGTATTACTTTTGTGTAGTATTTGACAATTTTTTGGTCCACATCTACTTCACTGATATTTGTATAAACATTTGAAATTACTAATGCAGCGCAGTGATGCATTTACGAACATGCCCAAGGTCTGGCCAGACTCATGTGTACCACGAAGTGTTAAAAAGTAAATTTGAACTATTGCTTCTCATTTAGCTTATATTTGTGGTTAAATATGTACATCAGATTTCCAAAGTAAAAACCATATCGGGCATGATGTTGGTGTTTTATCATTCATTAAGGTGTAATACGGGTAAGTTTTTTTTTTTTTAATTTTCTAAGCTTATCCCGCGAAGCTCTATGCTTGTCTGCAGGAAAGAAACCAGAGTCTCTGGCGGGAATCGAACCCGCAACCTCGGAGATAATAGACTAGCTCGCTACCAGCTAGCCTACCGAGGCACTCAATAAATCAATCATAATAATTTTTTCTTTCTAATTTATTTTTTGGTTTTTTTCGGGATAAAATCAACTTTATAGTACTTGAATCAAGCGATTTTTGAGATTGGTTCAGTCTTAGCGATGTTATAAACTGGGTTGAGCTGTATTTAAAAAATATCTTAAAATGTTTGAGGGGATGTTGGAAGGGTGAAAATTATAAAGAAAAACACATAAAACTAGATTTTCTATTCGGTTGGCTTATGTTTTTTTTTGGAAATAATTATTATATTTTATTTTTTTTGGCGGAAATAAAAGTTCATTATACATTTACTTTTTTACATAGAATTAATGAAATTTACTTTTGACATTTTTGGGCCATCAAATAAATAGTTTTTTAAAAACCTTAAATGAAATGATGTCAAGAAATAAAAGGGGTGATACAAAAGCTATTAAAATATGTTCTGTCTACCAAGAAGAAAAAATCAGAAAATCAGGTATATGATAGAAATCGATTTTTAAAATACAACGATTTAAGAACGGAAATTTCGTTTTCAGCATGGTAGAAAAAGTCAAGGTGTAGTTCTCAATTTTAAAACCCATATAACGTCAAACAAAAGAAAATAAGGAAATAATTAAAACAAGCGTCAAAAGTCAAATAATTTATTTTGACATTGCATGGGAAAATAATGACATCTCTCCCTAATGAACAAACCTGGTACTTTTTACACCAGGGCTTTCAGTATCTTTAATTTAAGGAGGTCCATTACAAAGCGAAACAATTCCACAATAGAAATTTTCTGCATTAGCGAATAATGTTAGTTGCCTTTTTTTTTTAAACTTGTTGTAGTATAACAGTATTCTACTATTTATTAAAAAATTTTTCAATTTTTATAATTAAATTATTAAGAAAACAGATTTCGAATTCTGTCAATAAATGTTGTTACAACATTAGAAAGAACTGGAAACAGTTTGAAATTAAATCACTTCTTTATGATTGTACAATTCCCAACAAGGACGTGGTCAAATATTTAGGTGTACATATGGACAAATTTTTATACTATAATCGACATGTCGATGAAACGCTTGCAAAGGCAAGAAAAGCATTCATAATATATAGACCCTTATTTTATTCAAAGTATATAGGAACAAGGGTTAAAATAATAATGTATCAATCCCTAATAAGACCAATTTTAACATACGCATGTCCAATTTGGTTTAAAATATCTCCTTCAAATATGGAAAAGTTAAGAATTTTTGAAAGGAAATTCTTGAGAGCTTGCACTTCGCTACATAGAAACCCACAAAGTGGTTATGTGAAATACATTTCAAATAAGAGGCTGTATAATAATGCAAATATTATACGTATAGATAACTTCATTATCAATTTAATTAGAAATTATATCTTAAGGTGCTCATAGTGTTTAGAAAATAACCTTATAATGGCTCCTTTTTATACAAATGAAGAATATATAGCAGAATCCTTAGTTAAAGGATTTGTTCCCCCTGAAGCCTTTCTTTACCTTGATAGCAAAAGCATTATCCAAGCTGAAAATTGCACGCCAGTCTTTTACCACAATTATAGACGTGCTAATACTAAAGCGGTTAACTGTAATTTAGAACAAATGGATATACGATTTAGTACAAGTATATCTAGCAAAGATTTGCACTTTGTGCAAAAGAGTACAGAGTCCAAAAAATAAAATATTTTTTTCTTTTTCTCTCTTCTATTTTCTCATTTTTATTCCTTGACACAACGTTTGCAAATTTTTTTTTTTTCCTTTTTATAAAAACAATGTTTTTTTGATTATTTTCATTGCAATTTAAAGTGTAAATATAACATATTATCTTTGTTAATAAAAAATTAATTCTCATTTGTAAAAGCCAAATTATAACTATATTAAAAATACTAGAGAGCTCGATTAGAGACATTGTATATACCCTGTGGGAAATTGTTGTCAATTGGTCCAACAGACTAGTCCTGGGATTTGTGAAAATAGAACAAGTACAAAAAGAAAGGACTCATGACCAGTGAAAGAAGAACCAATCCCTTAACTGGTTTATGAAGAACAAAAAAGTAGAAAAAGTAATGAATTTCAGTACAGTCTTCACCGGTGCTGCGACTAATTTTTTGGTACTTTCTAAAATTTGGTTCTTGAATTTAATTCTAGGACTTGTGTTATTGAAATAATACTTCATTTTAGTAACTCAAACTAAATATGTTCATGGAGAATAGACCTGTGACTAGTCAAATGGTGTCAATTGACCCCCTCCAATGACAACCCCATGTAAAAGTGATAGGTCTTATTCATATAAAGTGTTAGAACTAGAACCGGTCTCTACCACCGAAGACCTATCACGTGACTACTTCGGTGTCAGTTCGCTTCCCTCTAGGGTACTTATAAAAAATGTTATTGTTAACTACTGTTTATTTTAGTTTTAATATTTTTTTTTTGCTGGCCAATAAACAAATTAAAAAAAAAAAAAAAAAACAGATTTCGAATTGTTGCGGTTTGATCTCATTCCGATTCCGTTTTGATAATTTAATAAGTTTTATAGAAAATAAGCAAAACATATTTGTTGACAACCTTTACTTTTCACAATATTGTTTATTGCGTCGATGTGGAATTGTTTAAATTCGATCTAAGCCATTATTTTTAATATGTAGTATAGTATTCAGATAAAAAACAAGAAAACTGTAAAAAAGGAATTGTTGCATTTATGCATAAATGCAACAATTATGTATTTTGAACAAACAATAAAAGGCCTCATTCATAAAAAAATATTTATGGTTTATAAAAGGATTATTAAACGATTTCTCTATGAAAATTTGTTTAATAAACTTTTTATAATGCTTCGTTCACAATCAAAAAAACATTTTCACTTGGTGTTCATAATAGAGCAACAATTTCTTTTGCAACCACACACATTTTGCATTAAGAACCCGTTTGCAAATTTTAGCCACAACAATATTTTGCATTTATTATTATATTTTTTTACAACATTTTGTTGAAATTTTCATTCAAAACTAAATAAAATTATTTTAAACGTCAGAAACAATTTCAAACAAATTGTTGCTGAAGTTCGAGTTGACTCAACTCATGGTGAAATTACTACAAGGTGGCAGCACTAGGTGTTGTTGTACAACAATACAACAAAAACAGGCAAATTTGTTTGTGTAATAAACTCCGTGCTGTCAAAAATTATGTGCAACAATGTTGCCATTGTTTGTCTTTTCCGACAACATTTGGTCGGATAATTTTCGCTTGGTAGGATGGTAGGCTAAACCTTATGGCAATGTTACACGTTTAATAAATACATATATAACAAAATCGAAAAAACTAAAGATTAAAGCTATTTAAAGATATTAAAGTGGTCATTTTAAATGCTTAAAGATCATAGAAATGAATATACGTATAAACATTGCATAATGAGAATGAAAATATTGAAGTCTAAGTGGAATGCTATTTCTGAAAGGGCGAATAGAAATAGAAAGCTAAACATTACGAAGTAGGAATTCTGAAACAATTTCGTTATTAAACAAATTGTGCATTAAGGAGAAATTTAATTTGTCATATTACTATGTTTATCATTCTATGTGAATTTTTTTTTTTTAATATTCATCGAAGATTCCATAAAATATATATATTCTGGGTCTTCTAAGTCGATTTAGCCGTTTGGGTTACAAATTGTTTCTAGTTCTTCAAATATGTTTTTATTAGAAAAAGAGTTAAGCTCCCAAATGTGAAACTACCCCCCTAAAAACTAACATAAATTTGTAGCGGAATGCACTGATTGTCATTAAATTTCAACAAAAACCTTTTTATGACACCAAATATGGTGAAGGTCTGTCCATAATTTACCTACGGCTCCATGATAACTCAAAATTTAAAAATTTTCAGTAGAAGCAAAACAAATTTTAATTTTATATTAAAGGTATATAAAAAATAAGTTTTAAACTAACAGCTATAACTGGTAGTTAATTATAACTAAACTTGCTTAAATGTATCAAAAATAGAAAACTGGTCGAGTCCAAAGGATTTTGGTTAATAAGTTTGGTCGAATAGAAAATTTTCAGTGGCAACGCTGATCTGAAACAAATAAAACGAAAAATATTATGAAAAAATTACTAAAAGATTCATACTTAAAATTTTAATGTTTTTTGAATTAAAAACAATTGTTTCTCCACTTTTTTTTCACTACAAGTCCTTTGGAAGTTTAAAGAAAGTGGCGCACAAGCGCATATCAAAAATATACGCATTTTTCAAACGTACACACGACGTGGTCACATACACAATTATTTCTGTTTTTATTTATTATTAAAAAAAAAACTGTTAGCACAACTAAAGACGCACATATAAAAACCACATACGAGTTATTTTTTGCAAATATTTTAATTGTTATGTACAATTTTCATTTAAAAACCGCACAAAAATGATTTTTTTAAAATTGTTTTTCAAGAATGTAAACATAAACAAAAAAAAAAAAATGACATCTTGGGGTTTTCACCACAGTTAAGCAAAAAATTACCAGATGCCGTAGTGATGCCACCTTGTAGTAATTTCACCATGACTCAACTCTAGTTACATTTTTAAAAAAAAATTTAGTTAAATTTTTGTTGTAAAAATGAAAGGAAAATATATGAAATATTTTAGGAAGAAAAAATATAGAAGAAAAAACAAAATTGTTTCTTTGATTGTGAACGAAGAAGCTTTAAACTAAAATATTTTTTAGGAATAAGGGGGCTAGATTTTAAAATCGCTTGAAATTTATCACCCTAACGGGAAAGATCGATCCGCGCCCTATAGGAGGTGACCCGAAGGCGTTCAAAATCGTCCACAGCGTTTTTATTGCTTTATAAGTATTTTCGTGAATTTTTTTTGCAAGTCACACCAACTTTATTTTGTTGACGCGTTTATTGGATTAAGCCGCACCGATATTTTTTCTTTGGGAATATGCGAAAAAGACGTGTGTATGGGAATAAGCCATAGATAACACTTTAGCTATAAAATAATATTTTGGCATTTGACAACGTAACTGAAGTTTGGGTGCCATACATAATCGACACATATGACTATTCACACTGTTTTATTTCTTTTGCGCATTCATGTTTATTTACTATTGCATGATCAAATTTCAAATTTATTTACATCCATGTTAACAAACAAATACTGTCTTGAATGTAATATGTTTGTATAAATATACATACAGTAAATTGTAAATATATCTGTACTTGATTGTACATAACGTTAAAGTAATATTTTCAGCAACATTTACTATGCTCTTGTAAATATTCCGTTGCACTTATTCTCTGCCAACATTTGTGTGCATTATTTGACAACGGTGGCAATGCGAATGAATGGAAATACTAAAAAGAAAACAACGTTTTTTAATATGAAAAAAAAAAAAAAAATGAAACTCGCTTTGAACACCAGCTGACAACTTGACAAAAATTCAACATGACAGTGCAGGATGGAAATAACAAAATAAGCAGCAGAACTAGTAACAAGGAAATTTCATTTGATATGCAATATTCTATAAATATTGTGTGCAAAAAATATAAATAACATATAAATAAATATACATGCAAGAAGAATAATTTTACACATGTTTTTTTTATATGAATGTATCATAGAAAATTTATGTTAAAAAATAATTTAATAATAAATGTGGATGTGAAAGAAAATTTAAGGAAAGATGGCTTTTAAAAGATTTATAGAAAGAGCGCGTTTTGATGGCTAAAAAACTTCAAAATAACTAAATTAAAATAAAAAAAAAAAAATTTGGTACAGTAAATTTCGAAATAAAAAAAGTTACAATGTATTTTTGGGGCAATAGCTTTGGTATGGGACATTTTCGGCGAACGCATTATATCACGCACACGCGGTTTTAACTGGCCTCTAAGACTAACATAAATCAAGCCAATAAAAATAAAAATTCGAACTGAAATCATGGTCTTAATTTTCCAAAAAAATATGCTTAAAAGAGCACGTATGCGCGATGCAGAAAAAGCACATCTCTTAAAGAATATAATTATTTAAAGATAATAAAAAAAATTCCCCAATAATATCTGTAAACGAGGGAAGCGTTTACTCCTGTTTTAATCCGGGTTATTGCTTAAATTTGAATGAGCCCTTAGAATTGAAACGCAAAACTTTAATTGCAACTTTATTTCATTAGACTGCATTAAATTTCCTAAAATTAATTAGTACAATTCAACAAAATTATAAATTCAAAGTTTTAAGTACAGCTTACATTTTAGTGCAATAGCCAAGAATATTCGTAAAACAAATTTAGTCTCGTTTCCTATCCAGTTGACTTTCAGAAATGACCTTCCAGAAATAGACGCAATATTCATTAGCTTTTGCACGTTTAAATAAAGCTCTTTTTTACATATCTTTCATCTTTTTTTAACATACGTTCTAAGGTATCAAACTGAGCTTGTAATATTACAACATTATACAAAAAATAAAGACAGGCATGTAAATGCAAAAAGTGTAGAGTTGAGCAGTGGCGGTAACACTCCCCCTCAGTATGACAAGATGCATCGTAGTCCTACTCCTCTTTTCTAGCCACTTCTAACACAGCTAACTTTGTACTTGGTCTCTCAAGTATACCATTGGCGGTCATAATTTTTGCACTCCGAGTTTGTCCGTCAGTTGACAGTCTTACCTCTAACACCTTACCTTTAGGCCACACATTGCGAGGCAGCTTATAATCAACAATTACCACTAGATCCCCAACTCGTAATGGTCTAGCTAAGTCATGCCACTTCTTTCTGCATGTCAATGTAGGTAAATAATCAGAAACCCATTGCCTCCAAAATCTTTCAGCATATTGCTGAGAACGTCGCCAGTTATGCCGTAATAGTATAGGATTGTCGTCGTATGTTGCTAACGGTTTCATTCCATTTGAACATCC
The DNA here is from genome assembly GCA_963931875.1 of Pollenia griseotomentosa. NCBI lineage: Eukaryota > Metazoa > Arthropoda > Insecta > Diptera > Polleniidae > Pollenia > Pollenia griseotomentosa. The sequence goes on from OZ007561.1 coordinate 26,645,958, forward strand.
TAATAAAAAATGGTTCGGTGTAAGTACGTTGGAATTCTCATCATCAAGCGGTACATATGTAAGTGGCCTCGAGTTTACAATGTTCTCAACTTCTAACATCATAGTACGAAGAAGCTCTTCACTTGGTAATTGAGTTGGCATTATTTTATATAAGACGGTTTTTATTGAGCGAACCATACGCTCCCATGCACCCCCCATATGAGAGGCTTTAGGGGGATTAAAGTTCCATGTGCATGTTGCCGAAGTAAACTCGCGGACAAATTCGTCTTGATTGACTTCTATTATAGCTTCGCGCAATTCACGTTCAGCCCCAATAAAATTGGTGCCGTTATCGCTGAAAAATTCGAGCGGTGTACCACGTCTACACATAAAATTTCGAATCGCCATTATACAAGACGATGTTGTTAAAGAGTGAACGAGCTCAATATGAATAGCCCGTACCGTTAAGCAAGTGAATAATGCGCCATATCGCTTTTCGGTGTGTCGGTTGACAGTTATAATTATTGGACCGAAAAAGTCAAGGCCTGTGAAGCTAAAAGGATGCGTAAAGGCAGCTAGTCTAGCTCTAGGCAATTGGGCCATTCTGGGATAAACTGGTGAAGCCTTCTGTATCTTGCAAGTTTGACAGTCTTTAATTATAGTTTTTAAAGTAGCACGTAGTCGACCTATAAAGAATTTTTGGCGTAATTCATTTATTACGATTTCATTATTCATGTGATGCAGTTTACAATGATATTGATGAATTATTAGTTTTGTTATCGCAGATTTTCTAGGCAAAATTACAGGTTTTTTTTGTTCATCGGGAACGTCTGCCAGGTCTATTCTCCCGTCGATACGTAGAATATTTTTTGCGTCAAGGAAAGCTGACAATTTATACAAATGGCTTGATTTTGGAAGGCACCTTTTCTTCTGCAGCAGTTGTATTTAAAATGAAAAAAACTCCTTTTGTGCTTGTTTATACAAAAAAATTTCACCTGCTTTTAGCTCTTCAGAAGTTAAAGCTGGCACTTCAGTAATAGATTTAAATGATTTGTCCGCACAAATATTTTGTCTACACATAAGTTTATTTTTAAAGCGTTCTACATACGCTGCAGTTCGTAATAAACGCTTCCACTTTGAGAATCGAGATACATCGAATGTAGTATCCACGTTGGTAGTTAATAAAACATGCGCTTTTACTTCTTCGTTTGTTGTATATGTAAATTCAATCTCTTTTGGCCACTCATTTTCGGACTGGTGGAGGAATTTGGGACCGTAAAACCAACGGCTTTGTTTTGTGAAATCAGGCGACTTAGCCCATTTGGTCGCATCGTCAGCAACATTGAGTTTCGATGACACCCAGTTCCACTCAGCCAACTCAGAGTTGTCAAGTATTTCGCTCACGCGGAAGGCAACGAATTGGCAGTATCTACGGTGATCAGATCTTAACCAGCCAAGAACATTTCTTGAATCTGTCCAAAAGTATTTCTTAGAGATTTTTATTGTGTGGTTATCTATTATAGTCTTTGCATGTCGAGCGCCTATTAGCGCAGACATTAACTCTAGGCGGGGTATTGATGTTATTTTTAGCGGTGCTACGCGCGTTTTTGACCCCACAAGCGAACAAGTTACGTTAGTGCCGTCAGATATTCTGAAGTAAGAAACAGCTGCATACCCATCTAAGCTTGCGTCGACAAAGGTGTGTAAATGAACCTGCAAGTTATTATAGTCATCGTACGTTTGCAAATAGCATCTAGGTAAAGACAATTTTCTTAGCTCAGGGATTTGCGAAATCCATTTTTTCCATTTGTCATGTTCGTTTGCCTTTATTGGCTCATCCCAGTCAACTTTACTGCGCCATATGTGTTGTAAAAGTATTTTAGCGTACATTATAAAATTTCCAATAAGGCCAAGTGGATCATAAATTGTCATCATAACACGCAAAACTTGCCTTTTCGTTGGAATTTTTAAACCATTAAATATATCACTCTGCAAAATGATTTCGGAAATTTTAAAAATTATATTGTATTTAGTGGCAACCCAAAAAACACCAAGAACCTTTTCAATTTTGTTTTCATCGATAGAAAGACTTTTTTCTACAATTCCAGCGGTTTCATTCAGTTCATTCAAAACCTTCAAACTGTTGGAGCACCAGTTTCTTATATAAAAACCGCCTTGTGTATGAATATATTTAACTTGTTTAGCTAGCTGGATAGCATCATGTTCAGTATCAACAGAAGTTAAAAAGTCGTCAACATAATGATCAAATACAATAGATTGCACCGCAGCGGGATACTGACTTCTAAATTTTTCTGCATTTAAATTTTTTATATACTGCGATATGCTTGGAGCGCAGGCTGCTCCAAATATCATGACGTTCATTACAAAAACATCCGGTTCCTTGCCGCTTTCACAATTTCGCCACAGAAAACGTTGAGCGTGTTGATCGCATTCCCTTGTAAACACCTGATGAAACATCTCTTGTATGTCACCGCAAATCGCAACCGATTTTTGACGAAAACGAAATAAAATTGCTGTTAACGACGATAACAGGTCAGGTTCTTTAAGCAACATGCTGTTAAGTGATATGCCATGCGATTTAGCAGCCGCATCCCAAACAATACGCACCTTGTCCGGCTTGTTTTTATTATGGACAGCAAAAATAGGGAGGTACCAAGCGCGATTTTCATTTTTAGAATGAGCAACTTCACTAATATTTAGTTTCCTTATATATCCTCTTTGCAGATAGTCAGTAATAGTTTTTTGAAAAATAGACAATAAATTTGCATCAGCTAATAGTTTTCGTTCTAGACACAATAATCGATTTTTGGCCATTGTCAAACTTTCCGGTAGGTTAATACTATCGTATCGCCACAATAGGCCGGTTTCATAGTGTTTATCTAAGCGCTGATAGGTGTTATTTTTTAATAAATGTAGTGACGCTCATCTTCTTTGCTAAAAATTGGGTTTTCCGGCGACTTCACACCTACACAATCAAGTGAAAAATATTGTTTTACAAGCTCGTTTATACTTATATCATTTGATTCGCAGTCGCAAATATGTAAACTAAATGACTCAAATCGAGTGGAGGAGCAGGCTATATTACCATAAATTAGCCATCCTAATTTAGCTTGCACCGCAACAGGCGAATCTGGCGACAACTCACGTATTTTTCTCGGAATTCCCAAGCTCCAGTTATTAGCGCCTATGAGCAGACGCGGGGAAGCATTGTAGTAGTCATTAATTTGTAAGTTTCTTAAATGGGGAAATTGCTTACATAATTTTTTATACTCTATAGTTTGCGAAGGTAAACAAAGTTGTTGAACTGTATTTGCAATAATTGAAAAACGCTTTTGATTTGGCCCTGCAATTGAGAGAAATACCTCCTTGAAGTTCTCTTCCTTACGCTGCATATGTCCAGTCCATTTGAGACAGAGAGGCTTAGACGTGCCAGTTAAACCCAAATCTTCAATTAAATCTTCATCGACGAGACTTATTGATGATCCTTCATCAATAAATGCGTATGTATTTACTACTTTATGTTTTCCGTACATTGTTATCGGAATTATCTTAAAAAGTAAGCAATCTGATTTATGTTTATGTGTATTACAAGTAAATTCTTGTTTTTCATCGTTATTGTCAATATTTTCACCAAACTGCTCAACAGATGTTGTGGTGAATTTATGAAGAAGAGAATGATGTTTATAATCACAGCTGTTTATTTGACACGATAAATTGCAATTACAAATTTTATTTGAGTTTTGAACTTTTAAACATTTTTTGCAAATATTAAAACGTCGTATTAAATTCCATCTTTCGGAACGGTTAGCTGCTAAAAAATCTTCGCAATGTGCAACATCAATACAATGTTTTTTACAAATAATACAGTCTGGTTTTGTTTGAGAATTATGTGCGTGTATATGAGCATCTCGCGGCTTATTTACATTGTTAATATTTGTATTAGACTTAAAGGAAAAATTGGTCATACTAGCTGACAGCCCAACGTCAAACATCCAAACAGAAAACTCCGTAAGGTTTGCTTTCTTATTATCTTTAAGCAACTGAAGTTTTTTACTACCCCATTCTAATTGCAGGTAAGGTGGAAGTTTGTCAACCAGTTCCTGCAGCAAAGAAGAGTTATTCATTTCATCGTATAATCCACAAGCCTCAAGTGTTGCTAAAAATCCTTTTACTTGTATGGCGAAATTGCTAATGGTTTCAAGTTTGTTGGCGTTGACAAGTGGTGCTGATTTTATGTTTTTTCTAATAGAATTCAAAATGTGTTCAGGCTGTCCGAACAACAACTTTAACGTAGTAATAGCAGTACTTACACATGATGGATGTATAAGAATACTTTGCACTGCTTTTAACGCATCGCCCTTTAGTGAACGTTGTAAACGTATAAGATTTTCAGAATCACTCAAGCCACAAACTTCTGTGGACCATTCAAAGGTCGAGTTAAATAATGGCCAATCCTCAGGCTTTCCTGAAAATGCGGGCAGTTCCCTTGGAACCGAAGCACGCGCTTGTATTTGCTCGGTAGACAAACTGTTTCTTGGAAAATATGAAGGGTGAGAGCTTCTTGAAAATATATTAGTGTGGTGCGAAGCAGATGGTGCACAATTTGTTCCCCTGTGGTAACAATTTCTGTTTCCCAATGTCGAATGTAATCCGGTTTGGTTTGAAGACGGCGCAGCGGCCGCATTGCTATTAACGAAAGATGATTGTATTGTACTCTGTATAGGGATATTGAATGCCGTGCTTGCTGTGAAGAAAGGTTTATGCGCTTGAATATTGTTATTACTACTTAGAATTTGTTCACTTGTAGCTATTTTGGATGATGAATATATCGGTGGTGGCAAGCTTGATGCTTGCGGTTGTGTGTTTTCATTTTTTGTAGTAGCGTTATGGACATAATTAAAGTTTACTGTTGTGGACAAAGGTAAATTCAAAGCAGTGCTAGTTACTACTGTGTCAGTGGGTGCCGAACTAACTATGGCATGCTCAGATGGAGAAATTTCTGGTTGGTTTTCAAGCCAATCATGTACAGACATACTCGATTTTGATGTGGAGTCATCTCCGATATCTTCTAGTTGTAACAGCTGCAATTTTTTATTCAAAAAATCTTTATCACGTGCAATGGAGAGCTGTCGCTCTTCCTCTAAAAGTTTTAATTGTAAGGTAATAGCTTTAGCCCTTGAAGACTTAGAAGTCTTGCTGCTTGTACTTGCGTTTGAACGTGATGAGCCAGACTCATGAAAGGTTATACATGTGGTACATAGCCAAGTGTTTGGTAGCGGTGACGCGACGTTAACGCAGCCGGCGTGATACCATTTCTTACATTTAAAACATGATAAATCACCATCTGATTCGGCAAGGCACATAGGGCATGACTTACTAGACCTAATACTATTAGTTTTATTTGTGGATGCCTGGCCACAAGGTGTAGAGAAAGACATTTTTACTCACTGTGAGATTAGAGATTCCTAGATAGGCAGAACTCCAGATAAGCCACTTAGGAAGGGGAGTCCGTAACCAATTACAAAACGCTGGAGATGATATAGACCATAAAATGAAATTTAAATGATGTAAACGAGGGAAGCGTTTACTCCTGTTTTAATCCGGGTTATTGCTTAAATTTGAATGAGCCCTTAGAATTGAAACGCAAAACTTTAATTGCAACTTTATTTCATTAGACTGCATTAAATTTCCTAAAATTAATTAGTACAATTCAACAAAATTATAAATTCAAAGTTTTAAGTACAGCTTACATTTTAGTGCAATAGCCAAGAATATTCGTAAAACAAATTTAGTCTCGTTTCCTATCCAGTTGACTTTCAGAAATGACCTTCCAGAAATAGACGCAATATTCATTAGCTTTTGCACGTTTAAATAAAGCTCTTTTTTACATATCTTTCATCTTTTTTTAACATACGTTCTAAGGTATCAAACTGAGCTTGTAATATTACAACATTATACAAAAAATAAAGACAGGCATGTAAATGCAAAAAGTGTAGAGTTGAGCAGTGGCGGTAACAATATCCTTTATACAAAAAGATTTAAGCATTTTAAACCATAAACCTCCCTGTATAACATTTTTTATTCTTTTTTTATATAAATATACCATTAAACCCTTTCATCAGGGGCACATTTTTTTTATTAAAACGCTTAATGTGAAATAAAACCGTTTAAAATAAAACATAAAAACAACATCGTACATGTTTCACTTTTTAATTCCGCGGAAAATAAAATCAGTAAATGCTTCATACGTACGACATAGTTATAGCGGCAACACCGTTAAACAGAAACAAACGAACAGGGATCTTAAAATGCAAATAAAAATATTGGTCTTAAAATATTTGTAAGAATTATTGGTATTTTACATTTTAGTAAGTTTATATTTTATGCATGTCAATGTAAAATACACTTGTATGAGTATGTTGAATGAATTTAAATATGTGTTCGTATCTACAACTGCATTTATAAAAATATAATATTTACAAATATTTATGTACGTGCAATAATGTTTTATATGTTAGATACATAAGCAAACCTTTATGAATAAATTTATTTAAGTTTTTATAGCAGTGATGGGCATTGACATGAATGCTTTGACCACCACAGAATTCTGCTTGCGTGACGTCGACACACATTAGTACACTAAAAATGTTGCTTTTATATATATTATCACAATAAAATTTTGTTTGCTCTACTATTGCTTGGCATTTTTTATTTCAGCAAATGTTTGTTATCTTTCACATAAAATCGTCTATATTTGTTAGCGTTAAAATTAACCCCAATTCTAACTGAAAACAGATGTATTCCTAACCACCAATTCGGCTTTAGAAGAGAACACAGCACAATTGAGCAAACCCATCGTATAGTAAATGCAATAAGAAAAGCCTTTGAAGAAAGAAAATATTGTTCCGCTCTCTTCATTGATGTTTCTCAAGCTTTTGATAAAGTCTGGCATGAACGCTTATTACATAAATTGAAGCTAAACTTACCAGTAAACACACACAAGACGGTGATTATTTAAGCTCTCCTCAGCCAATTGAAGTTGGAGTCCCTCAGGGAAGCATCCTGGGCCCACTTTTATACTTAATATGTACCTTATGTTTGTTGGCATAAACAACTACACCCAAACTTAAACATTTGCTGATGACACAGCTTTTATAAGCGTGCACAAAAACAGTCAAGTAGCATCTCGATAACTACAGGATCATATATTTCAACTCGAACTGTGGCTAAAGCAATGGAGGATAAAGGTCAATGAGCAAAAATGCGTACATATAGCATTTACCTTGCGTCGGGAAACATGCCCCCCTATTAAAATCAATAATCATTTAGTGCCTCAAAATTCGCATGTAAAATACCTCGGTATTCATCTAGATCGCCGTTTAACGTGGAAAAGCCATATAGAGGCAAAATTATCTCAAATGAAACTAAAAGCCATCCAAATTCATTGGCTTATTGGAAGAAACTCTGTCCTTAGTCTCGACTGCAAACTTTTACTTTACAACTCCATCTTAAAGCCAATATGGTGCTACGGTATTCAACTATGGGGCACTGCCTCGTCCTCTAATATCGAAAAAATTCAAAGGCGCCAAAATAAACTTCTTCGAATAATCACAGCTGCCCCTTGGTATGTTAAAAACTCAAATATTCACAAGGATCTCAATGTGCCACTGGTAAGCACTATTATTACGAAGTATGCGGTAAAACATTTTAAAAGGCTAGAGTCGCACCCAAATCCACTAGCTCGAAATATTTTAAATGATAGCGGCCACACTCGCTTAAGGAGAAGAGACACTGCAGCACTTACCCAATTAGATGAGCGATAAACACCTATACATATATGTGAACAGAACCCGTGATGAAGAAAATTTTTGTCTGGCACTGGCAGGACATAAATAAAGTATTAGGAAAAGATTTGATTAATTATTGTTAGTTCATATTGAATATAATGAGAAGAAAAAAAAAAAAAAAATTTTTTTTCTGCCCACCGCTAATAAAAAGTAGTACACAGATGTATTTGTTTATTTAATACCAAAAAGTTGCATAACACATGTCGTGGCATTAGAAATTTATGCACAATATTTGCTTTACATATGACTCTTCGTAGCATATACAGGGTGGGGCACAAATAAGGTTATAATTTATTTATTATACCCACACCAGCCTTCGTTTCTTTTAGGGATATTTAAAAGAAAAAGTGTACGTCAATAAGCCAAGAACAATTCAAGAGCTAAAGGTTAAGATAATTCGGTACAGCAAGGACATTTAACCTCAATTATGTCTCAGAGTCATTAAAAATATGGACCATCGGATAGAGGTATGCCACCGCGAGTGAGTATTTCACCGATATTCTGTTTCGCACATAATTGTCATAGATCCCTTTATCATAATACAAAATATCAAGATAATTCTCTGAAACTTTTTTGTTTTATTTACAATTAACATCGTGCGTTTTGGTTTAACCACCCTTTATCGCACCTTGATACCTTGTTTGTAAGAAGGAGTCATAGATGAAAATAACAATATTATAAGGTCGCTCCAAAAATGCTTTCAAGAAGTTGCTTAAGTTGGGCATGCAAGTTGCGTTGCATCAGTGTGTAAGCTGCCTAAGAATACCAAAATATAAAAAATCTTTAAAAGTTTCATCAAGAAAAATACCAAAAATTAAGTTTAAGACTTCAAACACCGGAAACTTTAAGAAACCCTTTTAGCTTATATGCATTCGCAATCTAGTAATAATGTCTTCTATATATATTTATGTTTATCATCCCCATATTTCTATATACATAATTGTTATATACTTCTTATATGACTGCATCTATCTAAGCACATTTTTAAGTAAATAAAATCTACTTTTTTCATTGTTGTTTTTCTTCTAGTTATCGTTGTCGTTGATAAAACGAGTATGCATGAAATAAGTATCAAATAATCCAAGGACTTACACATAAGCACAAAATATTAAATAACAAGATCTCAGCGAAAAAAAGAAGGAGTACGGATGCCTTCTAGAAGACCTCTGTACTCATTCTTTTGGATGTACAAGGCCTGCTCGCTCCATTCCATTCTCATATCTTTTTTACACACGTTGTCATTGCGGGGTAGGCCTTTAGCTCTCGCTTCTTTCGCAGTTACATAAGAATGGTAATGGGAAAAAAAAAATTTTCTTTTGCTTGTGCAAAAAAAAAAAAAACAAAACAAAAAATATTACTCCTTCTCTTCTCGCTTGCTTCTCATAGAAGGGAATGTATATCTTATCTTTTACACGAAAAAGTCGAGGCCTTCTAATTATAAGGCATTCCTTAACAGTTAGATAATAATAGTAATTGAAAAAAAATATAAGTACGTCTTTAATAAGGCCTGAAGTAAGAAAGTATTCTTAGTTTTTCCGCTGGGATGTTGACAAATGCGTATACACATAAACGTAAACAAATATAATTCTATTTGTGTGTGTGTATGTTGAAATTTTCCATCAGATTATATATAAAACTAAACAATGTAAAAAAGTAAGTAAATTTATTAAATTTATAACCTTATTTTGAATTATAAATCAATTTGTGTTATGCACGATATTCTCATTATTACGAACATCTACATCATTATAATGAAACTGAATGTTGAAGATGATGTATTCAAGTACAATTGATGTGCGTTGGTTTTGCAAAAAATGTATTTTATATTGATACAGTTAAATAAGATTATTATTTAGGCAATGATAATAAGGTATATTGGAAAGAGAAAGGATAATTAAGAAAAAAAGGGAAAGAAAAAAAAAACAGAAAAATATTTTTTGTATGAATTTTAAGGTGAAAATATGATGCCGAAACAAAATTTTGTCACAATTTCATATTTATAGGAAATTTTGTAAGAATATGAATTTTATAGAAAGATTTGTAAGATTTGGTTATTTATAGGAAATTTTGTTAAGCCTAGCCATTTGTAGAAATATTTGTGCAAATTTGGTATTTGCAAGAAATTTTCTCAAAAATATTTAAAAATTTGCAGTTTTTAGGAAACGTGGTTAAAGTTTACAATTTAAGATCGTGTTCGAAAATAAACACTAAATAACGCTCCTTAGTGTTCGGTTCGGTAGATTTGTGAAAAACACAGACGTTAATAGTACTTGTGTAGTAAATCATTAAAAAACCTTTCCCTGTTTGTTATCTTTTGAACATTAAAATAATACTGTGTTTATCCAACATTTAATTCCGTTCAAAATAATTTTACACAAACAAGACGTATACACAATACAAGCACAAGCTGTTCGTTCTGCGGTCGTGGCTAAAATTTTTTGTTTGTTCATTCAAAGTAAAAAAAGAAATATTGTAGAACTTTAAAATATAATGCTTGTCTACAGTATCACTACAATTTTTCTGTTTTTTTTTACGAAGAACAGAACACTATTTAATTTTCGGCTGTTTCTTGAAAATAGTTAGAAACGGTATTGAGGATTGGTTTCGTCTACACAAACACTAAAAAAATAGATATCGTTCCTTGGTGTGTGAGCCGAAAATTGTTCTGTTTATTTTCGAACACTTATTTAATAGAAATAATGTCAAAATTAACATTTCATAAATTGTGTTCCGCATGGCGAAAAAATTTGTTAAGCGAAGCCCTAATAACTTCAGTGTTTCCGTGTTCAGTGTAGCTTACAAAAATATTAATTATTCTATTGCCGGCCATACACTACACAAATTCAGTGCGTCAAAATTTGCTTTAATAGCAAATTTTTTCAAAATTGGCATTTAATAGGAAATTTTGTAAAAATTACAAATTTAAAGGAAACTTTGCCCATACTAGTAATTTATAGGAAATTTCGTTAAAATTTGCCATTTAAAAGATTTGAATTTGAATTTGCTGTTTATAGAAAATTTTTCAGAATTTGTTTTTTAATAAGTTTTGCATAAATTTGCTGGTTATAAAAAATTAAAACGTTGGATTCATTTTGAAAAATTTTATTCTATGCTTATTTTATAGCAAATTAATATTTATATAATAAATTATAGAAGTTTACCAAAATTTCCTGTTAGGCTATTAATAGGAAGTTTTTTTAAAGACGGCAATTTGTTGGATAATTTGCTAAAAATTTAATATGGACTTGTACAAAATTTCTATTAATAAGAAATGTTGCTGCCGGTAATTTGTATTAATAAAAAGTTTGCTGTTATTGAATATTTTGTAAAAACTTCTTATTTACAAGGAATTTGTAAAAACATGTGTATTTTTTGTATGTTTTTTATGTACGTCGCTTAAAAGTGGTTGTTAACTGTATGGGGATTTTTTTTTTTGTATTCTTTATGCATGCTCTCATACTCGAAATCTATGGGTATTGGTAAAACACTACACTAAAAATATTTTAGGCCAATCAGCTAAGATTAAGGCGTGTCTCATACTCTCCAAATTTTGGAAAAATGCTTATTTCCGAACTTTTATGTCTCATTTGTTAATAGATTTAGTATAAAAAAAAAGTTGATTTCCGAAAAGTTGTTGTCCGTGTAGTCGCCAAGAGCTTTTGCATTAGTGACTTTAATCGAAATACTTTATTTAACAATAAATGTTTAAAAAAGAATTCATATATGTACTTAGGTGGGAGTAAATTACCATCAAAGAGGTAATTACAACTTTTGTTTTTTTTTTTTAATTTACGAAGAAGTGTAATATGAGTTGTTATTAAATTAAGATACAATAAATTAAGAAAATAAGTGTGTTCTCAAACGTTGGTGGGCGTGAGACACGCCTTAATCTTTGCTGATTAACCAGAAAAATATTTTTGGGGTAGTTTCTTACCAATAGCTACCATTTTGGGGTATGAGACTTGAAAAAATACAACTTTTAATTTTCAAAACAGCCGTAATGTCACTATAAAATTGGCCTTTAAAATCTTTTTTATACTAACACTACAAAAGTAAACAATAGTAAGTGCATATCATATCATAGCAAACTGAAATTTACTCTAGAGAGGGAGAAGGACAATGCAATGCCCTATCTGGATATGAAGATATTCCGACAAAATGGCAAAATAATAACAGATTGGTATATGAAACCAATTGCTTCTGGACGCTTGATGAATTTCCACTCAACACAACCCATGAAACAGAAGATAAATACAGCAATGAATCTAATTGACAAAGTTATAAAAATAAGCAACGTAAAATTTCAATTTAAGAATATGACAAGAATAAAGGATATTTTAATGAAAAACAATTTTCCAAAGGGGTTGATCAATTCATTACTGACTAAAGTCAAAAATAATATTTCATCAGGGGAAAAAACAAAAATGACACATCTGGCAACGCCAAATACTATAGTCTACCGTTTATTCCATGATTAACTGAGAACAACAAACTGAGAGAGATAATAAAGGACCAACAAATAATATTCGCGCAAAAATCAAACAAGACAATAAATACATAATTGATTTACACAAACAAAAACAAAGATTGAGTGTAGGGATCAAAGTGATGTTGTTTATCAAATTGAATGTGATGGCGGTGATAATGAGGAGTATGGAAAATTCTACATTGGTACAACGAAGAGAAATTAAGGCGTGAGAATAGACTAACATTAAGCTGATATAAAAAGAGGAAAACAATCAACTGCACTTGCACAACACTTCATTGAAAACGGACACAAGCCAAACTTTGAAAAAGTGAGAATTTTAGATAAAGAGAAAAGGGAAAATAAAAGATACACGTTGGAGAGCTTAAGAATACAACAAAAATCGACAAGTGCAATAAACACAAAAGAAGACAAAGACAATACAAATGTAAACTACACCATTGCAATCAATACTTTAGTAATAATAACAACTGTGATCAAAAAAGGACAAATTTTCTGTGATAATTTTTATATTTACATAAATCTATTTTAATATTTTAAGTTTTGTGTTGTGCTGTCCACCTTTACAAAATACTCTGAAATAATTTATAAATGATGTAAACTGACGAAAAAGATTATTGTAAGTTAATTTGTCAAAAATTAAGGTTATAATTATTGTTATTATTGACTACTTTTTACTTTGTATTTTTACAATGTTGCCAGATTTTAATAAAAACTCAATCCCTGAAGAAGTTGGAAAGAATACCAACGAAACGTCGGATTTTATTGAGAATGAAATAAATAATCTTTTATTTACATTAAATTAATGACCTTGAAAGCCTGCATATAGGAAACTATATAAACTATTTAAAGTGCTTGAATTTAAATATTTTATATGAAATTAAGGGATGTAACGAATACCGATATGTCGGCGTTACTCCGTGTTTGCCGATATATCGGTATCGTTCGATATTTTTTTGGCGATACGACAATACTTTTTTATAGTTTTTTTGAACAAACCATTAAATTTTCAATGCTTATTTTTTGCATTACAACTAAGAGCAACAACACATTTAAAAGCAGAGTATAAAATCACATAGAATACTAAAAAGTTTCTTTTAATTCTTAAGCTGGAGGGCCACACCACCCGTCCTATGTTACTTTTTTGACCATTTTTCAAGACGCATGTTAAAGTAGAAAGTAATCATACTTCATGCTTTCGATACGTATAGGCATTCTACGCGTTTGCTGTTGTAGTGACGTAGTTTATTTATAAAACTTGTATATTTATTTTTTTATAAAAATTTATAATATTATCAAGTAATCTTTGTTTGAGTTTTTAAAAAATGGATTGATATACATATCGCACTCGTTCAACAATACTGTATTAACTCAAAATTTATTTATTTTATCTTTTTGGCAAAAAACAATACGTAACACTTATGTCTACCTATGGATAAAAATTCCCATAGTTCTGACTATTCTTTCATAATAAAATTACATGTTGTTACCTTTTTGCTGGTGGAATGGTTTATTTCTGTGAATCAAGAAAACAAAATTATTTTGAGTTATTTGAAGTGATTGGCCTTAACAAATGATTGTTTTTTGCTATATAGAGTAGTATTTTGAGTTATGTTGTTATTCTATTAATAAAAGTTTATTTTAGACAGGTAGTATTTTGAGTTGCAACTGTTTAATTGATTCAGGCTAAGTAAATTTTTTGTTTTAATTCGAAATATGATTGTTTTCATGAAATAATGCTTAACTTTTTCTTTGAGTTTTTACTGTTTTCGTGAAATAATTGTGTTTTTTGTTGAGTTATTACTGTTTTGATGAAATAGTTTTGATGACACTTTGTAATATTATCACTTTATTTTTTTGCATTGCAGCAATAAAGCATTGCATTTTTGATCAGCTAGAAATTTTATTATTAAGTTTATTAAACATAATGTTGAATACTTGAAATCAAAAGGTGTAATAAGTTCAATTAACAAAATGAGTTGTCCAAATGAAGAGCACTATTCATTATTAAGCAAATCAAGCTCCCCAGATCCGCAGCTCTCCAGAAGCTCTTCAGATCCGTTCAGTAACAATTCGGACAATGATTTTGATCCACGTACAGTGAATGATAGCAGTTCTTCGGAGTTAAAAAATATAGGTAGTGAAAGCTGTCATTTTCAAATTCTAATACCAAACCTTCATGTTTGTTATTATTTCAGGTTATCTTGTGTTTATTTGGGAAACCTGCCACTGTCGGAAAATAAAAAAAAGAATATTATGGACCTAGTCAAGAAAAACATAATCCCTAAAAAGTATTACGAATCATACTACAAAAATATAATAGGGAATTAATTTAATAAAATATATATTGTAAACTTTTTAGCAGTTGTTAGCATTTATTTAGCTTTAAAAAACTTTGTTTACTTTAGTCTTTTCTCATTTCATGTTTAACACTTTTATTAAAAACTGTATTAAATACAGCAATAAATTTCATGAAAACAAACACAACTCAAAATATTTACTTCTTATTAACAAAAATAATTCAAGAAAATGATAATAACTAAAAAAATCTCGTTTCTATCTCCAAACAATAAACAAATAAAAAGGTTATGTGGTGCAATACAATAATTGATGGGGTTTCTAAATATTGCTTAACTTTTGTTAATGGAAAATTCCTTAAGCATTAAGAAAACAGTTTTTTGTCTCTCCTGAACACTTTGAAGTTTTTGAGTTAATACAGTATTGTTGAACGGGTGCGATATGTATATGTAATTTTAATTTTAATTTTGATTTTTGTTCTTGGATAATTCAAAATATTTAATAAGAATTTGATAAGATTTATTTCCTGGAAATCGAAACTACATTGGCGATCCTGCCAGGAGACTTACTAAAAATTTATTCAAAAGCAAATAACTACATTCAACAGTTTAATAAAATATTATTCAAGCATTGGTTTTATTGGTAAAGAATGGAAGAATCTCCGACGAAATAAGAAGGAATATTTCAATAAGATTTTTAAGCTTGAATTCATTAAACTGAACCAGGATAAATTTCAATTAAAAACAGCAGTAGAGGAAGTTAATAAAATCAACATTAATTTATGCTGTATAAATTGTTTAATTATTATTATTTTATTTGGAGCGGAAATCAAGATTCTTATTCACAATTGGTTTCGTAAATTATTAACACTAATCAAACTAAAGAAATAAGATAACTTCTTTAATATCAATTTATAAAAGACAAGTCTATTTTACTTAAAAATTTTTTATTTTTTATTTTAACATATAAAGGGTGGTTAAATTTCAAGGGCCGATGTTGATTTTGAATAAAACACAAACTATTTAGGAAATTATTGTAATTTTAATTTATTATGATATATTGGTATTACTCAATTATGTATGGAACAAAATATCGGCCAAATGGGCGCCGCGACCACGGCGGCACACCTCCGATGGTCCAAATTTTCGATGACCCTGAGGCATAATGGAGGTTCTATGCCGTTAATGTGCCGAATAATCTCATCCTTTAGCTCTTGAATTGTTGCTGGCTTATCGACGAACACCTTTTCTTTCAAATAACCCCAAAGAAAAAAGTCCAACGGTGTCAAATCACATGATATTGGCGGCCAATTGACATCGCCATTACGTGAGATAACACGGCCATTAAATTTCTCGCGCAAAAGAGCCATTTTTTCGTTGGCTGTGTGGCAAGTGGAACCATACTGCTGGAACCACATATCGTTCAGATCCATATCTTCCAATTCGGGCCATAAAAAGTTCGTTATCATCTCACGATAGCGAACACCATTCACAGTAACTGCCTGACCGGCCTCATTTTGGAAAAAATACGGCCCGATGATACCGCCAGCCCATAAACCGCACCAAACAGTCACTCTTTGTGGGTGCATTGGTTTTTCGACAATCACTCTTGGATTATTATTCGCCCAAATGCGGAAATTCTGCTTATCGACAAATCCACTGAGGTGAAAATGTGCCTCATCACTGAAGATGATTTTCTTCGAAATTGATCATCCATTTTCATAATAAGTCTGGATAACTTTAACACGTTGTTGGATTGTGTATCTCTCCATGGTTCAAATTGAGTAAGTGTGAAATAGAGAAATGTCAAATAAAATTCGGAAAAACACTTGGCGTTTAGGTGTGGTTCACATTCAACATCGGCCCTTACAATTTAACCACCCTTTATATATAACTTATTTAGTTAATTTAATTATTTCAATAGTATTCGCATCTTTATTATTTTAATTCATTATTGTAAACTTCAGTACTAAAATAAAACATGTATAGATCTCCCCCTCGGTTACCTGCAGAAGTTATTCAGGAAACTACTAACTATACTAATGACAGAAATAACACAAATAGTTCTCTGAGTAATGTAGTGACGTAGTTTATTTATAAAACTTGTTTATTTATTTTTTTATAAAAATTTATAATATTATCAAGTAATCTTTGTTTGAGTTTTTAAAATATGGATTGATATATGTATATATAATTTTAATTTTGATTTTTGTTCTTGGATAATTAAAAATTATTAAAAATATTTAACAAGAATTTGATAAGATTTATTTCCTGGAAATCGAAACTACACTGTGTAACTTGTCAATACAATTTTTGCTACAACTTTTTGGACAGATGCATACACGCATTGAACGCTTCTTGTGGACCTGCAGCAGTAGTAAAATATTCTCTCAATGATTACTCTTGTATGTATTTATACGTTTTAAGCTTTGTTTTGTTTATTTTTACTTATTTTTGTGAGAAAAAAATCAAATTTTGAGTTACTTCGAAGATACCACAAAATCTATTATCAAATGACTAAATTAATAAACTGAGATGCAGAATAGTTCCGAGTCCCAAAAATTGGCGACTTACTAAGTCGCCAATTTCAATGATTGAAAGATTTGAGACATAAAGCTCGAAAATTTCAAATACAATAAAAGGATAAAATTTCTTATTTAGCTACTTAACAGAGTCATGCATTCCGAAAGTGTTAAAGACACGGTCACTCCTACTCCCACTAAAAGTTCTGATAAGTCTATAAGAACTGACCTTTGGAGCGTTTGTGAAAATCGTATAAGAACATTTTGAGAAGGATTATTCTCTGTCCATCCTACGCTGTGGTTCAGCTTAGGAAGGAGTCTAGAGATACCTAAGATCTTTTAATATTTCTTGATAGCAATATTCACTTGTTTACTGGCGCAATTTTTTACCTAAAACTTAAAAACATGGCGCAGAAATACCTAAGTTTTCAAATTAATTCAAGGCAGGTCTGCTTTAAAAAAATTAAAAAAAAAAATTTTAAATACTTTGTATTTAAACAAAAATTTCATTAATATTAATTTAAAATATTGATAATCTCTTACATTTCATTTTTGTTAATTTTACCAAAAATTAAAATTTATTTCGTTGTTTTTAAAATCTTATTAAAATAAATGTTAAATATTGTTACGAAAGTTAAATTATCTAAGAATTATTTTTAGTCATAGTTATAAGTTGTCTTGTTAGTTATAGTTTAATGTCATTTAGTTACTTAAAATTGTCATTTATAATTTTCAACATAACTGTTATTTTAAAATAATTCCTATATGAACTTCCCAGTCATTTCTAGAAATGGTTTTAGAACATAATAAATAGTTATTACGGGAAGGTTCAGGAAAAATCTAGAAATAATTATGAAATATAAAAAGGTGTGAGTCATGTATAATTAGTTGGAGTTTGTTTTGAGAAACGGTTCTGTTCGTAACTAACAATTGTGAACAAAATAATTAATTTCAATAAAGCTTGTTAAGTTAAATAAGTGTGTGTTTTTATTCGGATTTGTAATTAAAAGAACTCAAACGCGTTTATTAAAGGAAAAACGTAACAATATTAATAATCTCTTACACTGTAATTTTGTATAGTAAAAAACTTACTCCATTTGAGTTTTGTTAATGTTACCTTTAATTTGAATTTAATATTCGTATCGGCATCGCCGATATTTCTTTTTGTGTATCGGTATCTGTATCGCATCGGCAAAAAGGCTTATCGTAACGTCCCTAATGAAAATTATATCATATATTGTCTAGTTAATACTAGAGTTGTCAACCGATTAAGAATAATTCGATTAATCGATCAAACAAAATCAAACTTTTGTTCCAATAATTTTTTAATGGCGATTTTCGAATAACGAATAAATCGATTAATTAATGCCGATTAATCGAACAATTTTTTTATTAAAAAATAAACTAAATAAAAGTTTAGAATTTGAATACAAAATGTAGGAAAGTTAAATAATGTTGTAGCCATGGCCCTCATTGTAATTTATCTCAATTTTTATTAAGCAAAAATCCTGTTGAGTGCTCATTGTATGTATTTCAAAAATGTATTTTATGTTCTTATTGAACAAATCTTTGACAAAAAATTGTATCAACTGTTTTCTTTTCAATCAAACGTTAAAAAAATTTTCAAGAAAGGGTTTTTTGAATTTTGGGTGAAAAAATTAGAAATGAACAAAAAGCTAAAAAAATAAAGAGTATAAATCATATCATGAAAGTAGAAAATGTTGTTGTTGTATTATCCTTTTTTTAAATTATATATATTTTTACCATTTGCGTGTCACAATAATACCATTGAAAACGATGTACATATTGGAAGATAATCCGACGACATCAAAAAATGTCGAACTTGGTCGAATGAAAAAATACATAAAGAGTGACAGCGGTTGCTCTATAGAAGAAATTGTATGCAAAGCTGGCGGGTCTGCCATCGCCAAAGTAATATCGGATTATTATGGAATTAATTGTTTCACAATACCTTTAAGTAATACAACCATATGGAGTTAAGATGAAAAGTTTTACGTTTAAAAAAAAATTTATAGCAGATTTTAGAAAAAATAAAGAAGAAAATAAAATTTTTCTTTAGTTGTAGATGAATGGACGAATTTAACTCGTTAAAAATACGTTATTTTTTTGTTAAAATTATTTTTTTTAATTCGTTATTCTCATCGATTAATCGAATAATTTTATAGATTTATTCGTTTAATCGAACGAACAAAAACAATTATTTGAATTATTCAAAGCAAGTGGAAATGCGAATAATTTACAACTCTAGTTAATACACAGGTGTCTACTCTGGCGTATGAGAAATAATAAAATATTTTTTTCTAATATAAATCAGACGTCCAGTTGTGCTCTTTTCAATTTCTTTGAACGCTAATTAAAATCAATCTTTTATTGCTGACTAAAGAAAATATTCACAAACGATAGTTTTTCTTTTATGTTTATATATTTTTTATTTTCTTTGTAATAAATAAGAGATTTTGTAATTTCGTCTGCTGTTGGTTTCACCATTTCCGGTGTATAGCATCTGGCTGAAGGTAATTTCTCATAAATGATTGGAAAAAGGAAAACATAACTTAAGGTGTTAATGGAAGAAACAAAAAAAAAAAAAAATTTCTCACACACATTTTAAGAAAATACAGGAAATAAAGTGCTTAACACATACATGTTAAAACGTGCCAAACAGGGTGAAAGGAAGAAAGAGTGCAAAAGCGAATTGAAGATGGCGGTATAAAAAACAATTCAAACGTGATTTGAATGCAATTCAAAATATTTCCTTTTTCACTTAAATTTGTTGCTGTTGCTGTTGTTTTTGAGATATTTATTAACGAACACGGAATGTGGGGTGCAAATTATGAAAAATAACTTGTAAATAAAATTGCCCCGATGAAATAGCAAACATAAATTAAATATGAATATTTTTTAAACAGTGAGGGGCCATCAAATAGGGGGAAAATGCTTTTAAATACAAAAACTGGCAAACAAAATTGTAAGTTAAAGGGAGATTCGTGATTTTTTTAAAACATCGAATAACCACTGTGAAATAATTATAACAGGTTTGTCCAAATTTATTAACCTTCATAAGGTCTTCAAATTTGCTGACATTAAAGGTCTTTGGGTCAAATTTGACCCAAATAGAAAATTTTATATAAAAACACACTTTTTTCAATTAAGTATGTTTTACAAGTTGATATTTTATTTCTAGATTTATTCAGTATATTGAAGCTATATTTATTGTTAACATTTATTGCGAATTCAAAAGTACATTTAACATAACGTCGTTCGTAAATTATTGTGTTCAATAATATATGTAAAATATAATCATACAGAACACAACAATTTACGAACGACGATAAAGTGGTTGTATATGTTTTGTAACATAATTGGCACCGACTTATTTTTGACTGGTAAGCATATTTTTTCCTAGGTTTTTGTTGAAGATGACGGGTGCTGTTCCTGCTCAGCTACTACATGCACTTTTTTCCAATTTTTCGTGAAAATTAGTCTTAGGGTAATGCTTTTGACTGCTTGATATAGGGCGCGGCAAGTTGAAAACCTAAATTCTAAGAAATGTTTTAGTCATGTTTAGCTGATGTTAATGCTAGCCTTTAGGTGCCAAAAGCTATCGTGGAAATTCAATCTTCTTTTTACATATAGTTCCTACTAAAGTAGACTGTAGACTCATACTGATATTTCAAACCAACTGTCAAATCAAGAACTACATGCATACATTTGTTTATTTGTAGGCACAGTTCCTATTTATTTCATATGGTTGTATATTCCAGGCATAACTAATCAACCCACAGATTTCAAAGCTCACGTATCGGCGCAAACTTCTCTAAAATTTGGCGTTCACTGCTAGTATTCTTGTTGTCAAAACTTGATACTCTCGAAAGGTTTTTTAATCTGTTCCACGGCAAGATTGCTCCCACAAACTGTTTTATAATATTAATAATTATTTGATCTATACAATTCAGCTAATTAGAGAACCAACAAATTCGAAATTATGATGTCGCCACTGCAGTCCAATAAATACCAAATACATATTTACCTGTATTATTAGTAAACTTCAAAATAACGCATGTCACAGGAGGTGAAAAAAAATAAATAATAACTGAAAATTTCTAACGAAAATTCAAGAATTTTGCCAGAGGTCAAATATGACCCAAAGACCTTAAGTGCAAACAATTTTATAAATATTTTTTTCGCCAATATTTTTTTCTGAAAACCTAACGTAGTTGTTGGCATTTAATATTAAATAAAAGTCATAAAATATAAAAAATATAAGTCACTCACTCTTAGAAAAAATTTAACTTTTATTTCAAAATGGGTCAGATTTGACCCGAAGACCTTATGAAGGTTAATACTATTTTCAAATTTCTTTGAAATTACATATGTATGTATGTATGCTTTATAAAGCTTTCTAAATTTTAAGATTATTATGTAAAAATAACAATTACAATATTCAGTTTAGCTTAATTAAAGTAATTATAGAGCTGAATTGAAATTTTCAACATTCTTATATGAAATAAGCTGTCTTAGCTGAATAAACATAAAAATGTTATAACTTAAAATTCAATTTAGCTTGTTGAATTCAGGTTTAAGACTAAAGAAACCAAAGATATGACAAAAAAAATATAGTAATTTAATAATTGTTTAAAGCAGTTTCAGCTGCTGAACAGCTAATACGCAATGCTACGGATCATTGCATGATCACACATACGCTTTTGGATAATATTCATCGAAAATCGCCGCTTTTAAGAAAATGGGCGTTCAAATCAAAATGCAATTCGTGGCCCACTTTCACCTTATTGTATTCGTTAACAAGCAGAATTGACGCATTTGGACAAACGAGAATCCACGAGTGATTTTTGAAAAGCCGATGCATTTACAAAGAGTGACTGATTGGTACGGTGTATGGGCTGGTGGCGTCTACGGGCCGTACTTTTGAGGTGGGACAAGCAATTACCGTGTATTGTATTTGCCATCGCGAGATGATAGCGGACTTCTTTTAGCCAGAAATTGAGGATTTGGACCTGGATGATATGTGGTTCCAACAGGATGGTGCCACTTGCTACACAGCCAACGAAACAATTGTTTTTTGCGAGGGAAATTCAATGGCCGTGTTATATCACGTCGTGGCGATGTTAATTGGTCGTCACGATCATGTAATATGACATCCTTGGACTTTTTTTTCTGAAGAGATTTAAAAGAAAAAGTGTACGTCCATAAGCCAAGAACTACTCAAGAGCTGAAGGATGAGATAATTCGGCACTTTACAGACATTGAACCTCAATTATGTCTCAGAGCCGTTGAATATATTGACCAATGGATAAGGTATACCATTGTAGCTGTGGAGGTCATTTTAACGATATTTTGATTCACACATAATTGTCATAAATCCTTCTATAATAATAAAAGATAAAAAGATAGTTCACTGAAAACTTTTTGTTTTGTTAACAATTACCATCTTGTGTAGTAAGCAGTAAAAATCCTAAAACAAAAAATTTAATATAGACACCTTTCTGTGAAACACAGACAACCGATATTTGATTTTAAGCCTTAATACCATTCCCCATTTAATTATTTAAAGAACGTTATAGCTCAATATTTAAGTTAATGGTGTAGAACTATTCTCTTTATCTTTTTTTTATTCTATAATAATACAATTTTTGTATCTTTTTAACTGCTTACTATGGAAAATCTTTTAAAAAATACTTGAATTTAAAACAAGGGAACTCCAAAAGTATTTTTTTTTATATTAAACTATTTTTTTAATATAAGTGCTGAATGAGTTGACCAGTAATACTTTCATTATTTTGTGTTGTCCACTGCTGTCTTTAACTAGTTTCCGAATAACATATAGGTCAGCAATACCCTGCAGATGAAAAGATTAAAGCCATACCGGTTAACAGATTGCCCAAATAGCTTTGCAACTATTAAATTTGAGTTAATTGAACTGAAAATCAATTCTAGTAAGTTATTTTAGAAAAAATTAAATGGGCTACTTTAATGCTTACCTGGTAATCTATGGAATCTAATCTGTTTTGTTTGTTGCATAAAATTTAAGACATAAATGGGTTTTTTTAAATATAAAATTAGCTGCTATTGAATAATGAGACATTAACACCTTCAAAACTACAGGGTACCATGAGCCAGCATCAATATCAGTACGGTTCAGTTAATTTGCAAGTGCATGTTTATTTGCATGTACACACTTCAACAATACACATCATGCCAATACGAAAAAGGTGATTTTTTCATAAATCGAGAAGCAATTATGCAAACAATAACAACTGCCACAATGCACTTGTTGCAATATGAACCTCAAAAAATGTGAATAATTGAAATGTGAATATTTATGGGAGGTTTCACGTTTTTTCCTTAATGGTCAAACCCTCTTGCAGTTAAAGTATTTATTGGATTACAAAAAATTAAAAGCGAATTGTAAGAGGGGGTGGAGTAAAAGGTTTATTTTTTAAAATGTAACACATTTTTCAACTAGGAAACATTAAGACTTATGAACTTAAATTTAAGAAAGATTTTTTTCCTTTAAGAAAATCTGAATAATTATAAAAATATTCCGTGTCACGGTGTTTGTGGTTTATTCCTTCAAAACGGTTCGACCGATTAATATGCAAAATTTTTTTTGTATATTTGGAAGGTATGTGAATAGGTCGTAAACTATATTTTATACGAATTTTAAAGTGGGCGTGGCACTTCCCATGTAAAGAAAATATTCATTTAACAATATATAGAAAACGGTTACAGTAAATATTTTCAACTTTAAAACAAATAGTTTTGTTATCAATACAAAACATCTGTCAAAAGTGAAATGGGTTAAAGGCTTAATGACGGCAAAGCAAAACTGTTTAAATTTAATACAAATTGCTAAGTTATAAAAACATGAAATTTGTCAAATAGGGGGCTAGATTAGAAAAGTGGGCGCGGTACTTGCTATACAACGACAATATTAATTTCTTTACATAAACACGCAGAGAAAAAACATATGAGTAGGTGAGATGCAAAACTCGTTCGTTACACCTTTTTCGAATTTTGGGATAATGCATAAACCATATAGCGGAGGATTAACTGGACCAAATTAGTTGAACTTTTTTGATTTTGAAGTGTTATGCCATTCTTGATTAATAACTCAACAGTTGAAAAATTGAAACCAACTGTAATTTAGAAAAATAATAGATTTAATTTTGTAACGAACGAGTTTTGCTACGAATTTTCGAAATAAACTAGTTTTGCTACGATCCGTATGGGATCGAACTAGTTCTGCAACGCACTTTAGCCCACCAGAAAAATTAATAATTAAACTTTAGTATATTTTGACAGTCCTAAAAAAATGTAACAATAGTTCTGTTCGTGGGAGATAAACTACCCCAACTCACATTGTTTTTTAAAAAACGTTTTTTATACAGTTGGAATCGAAATTTTTCCTGTATCGATGTGTTAATTTCCATAAGTCCTATTTAATGTAGTTTTCGAAATAGAAAATTTAAAAACAACAACAAGTTCAACTTACTTAGACGTTAAGGGCATCAAGTGTACTTAGTTTTGATTACCACTGGATTTGTAGTCAATAAAGGCTAGATTACACTATTATACTTTGTATTAATAAAGGGTGTTTTTTAAGCTAGATAGAACTTTAAATTGTAAAAAGTAACACAAAAAATTAAATTTTGATGAAATATTTTTTTTTATCGTTTCAGTATACTCTGACAAATCATCATGAATAGACTCACGCTTGAACAACGCTACGAAATTATCCAAATTTACTTTGAAAATCAGTCGTCGATTCGCGCAACTTATATCGCAAAATTGTGTTCAGCGATGAGGCGCATTTTTGGCTTAACGGGTTTGTTAATAAGCAAAATTGCCGCATATGGAGCGAGACCAATCCACAAGAGACCCTACAGACTCCATTACATCCAGAAAAATGCACCGTTTGGTGCGGTTTTCACGCTGGTGGCATCATCGGACCTTATTTCTTCAAAAATGAGGCCGGAGCTCGCGTTACGGTCAATGGAGATCGTTACCGCACCATGATCAATGATTTTTTGTTTGAAAATATGGATGACATTGATCCGGAGGAGATGTGGTTTCAACAGGATGGCGCTACGTGCCATACGGCGAACGCAACCATCGACTTATTGAAATCAAAATTTGGCGATAAGTTGATTTCGAGAAATGGACCTGTCAATTGGCCTCCAAGGTCGTGCGATTTGACACCTCTCGATTATTTCCTGTGGGGCTATGTGAAGTCACTGGTTTATGCTGATAAACCAGCAACAATTGACGCCTTGGAGGCCAGCATTGTTCGTGTTATTCGTGACATACGGCCAGCAGGGCTTGAAAAAGTGGACCAAAATTGGACGTCCAGAATGCGCTTCGTCAAGAACAGCCGCGGTGCCCATATGCCCGAAATCATTTTCAAATGTTAATGTCACGTATTGATCTTTCGAATAAAAAAAAAATTTTGATTACAATTTAATTTTTTGTGTTATTTTTTACAATTTCAAGTTCTATCGGGCTTAAAAAAACACCCTTTACATGTAAAAAACTCAAGTAATATGACAAAGTGTGATAGTGTGAATGCAATGTGTCACGAAAATCACAAGTATTATGAAAAAAGTTGGACATCCCATACGATTTCATCGTTTTTTTTAAATTTCTAAACAATAATACTTTTCATTGGATCAGGGTTGCATTTTATTTCATGTGAGTTTATACTTTGTGTGATGGTGTGAACACAAACTGTCATGTTTAATTAGATTTTTTGACAGTCGCAACAAAACTCATGAGATTTCTATATCACAAAGTTTTATGGAATACGTAAGACTTGTGAGATAGTATAATCTAGCCTTAAGGAGAATTTGTTTAGAGGCAAAGAAGAGTCTTTTTTTTTGTAATTGTAAAGTGAGATAAATTAAAACACTGCTATTTTGGTTTTATTTTTTATTAAGTCAAATATTTCGACCAACTTTGTTAATCATTCACGGGAAAATAAAATATATTTTTATTTAAACATGCGTTTGCTTCTTTAGTTGTTACTTGTAAAACTTTGTATAACTTTTTTTGAAGAGAAAAGTAAGATAAAAAAAATTGTGTAAGCCTTGTATTATTTTTCGGAAATAGCAGACCTTTTGTTGTTGTTGGACTTGTTGTTGTTGGACTTGATGCTGTTGCGTCAATGGATTGAACAGTACCAATGCCAACATGGGAGGTAAAGAACACCAAGTTCAGTTTAATAAGTAAACGTATGTTACCTTATATGACGTTATTTTATTAAGGATATTATCGACATAAATAAAACATAATAATTTTCTTCAGTGAACTTGTCATTGTTTTTCCGTTCCTTTATCAATATTATTATTCTCCAAGTATATATAATTTTCTCTCCAATTTTCCCCAAGTGGGTAGATAAAATTATTCTCAAATGTTTTTTCGGGTAAACCCCCACATTGATAGGAAGTATATCTGGAACAACGGCATGCATTTTTTCCGAGTTCCTTTTCCATGTTTAATCTATTAGCATACGCCTTGAAGGTTGAAATTTAAAATGTAGTTAACTTATTGCTTTTACCACAGGAATTACAGCAGATTTCCAGTCGAGTATAAGAACATCCCAAGAACAATTTATTTTAATATACGGTTTATAAAAAACAAATATGTCAAAGCGAACTTGTTTACAAATTTGCATTTTTCTATTTCCTAATTCGACTCTATATAATCAACGATATCTTGGCCCACTTCTAACAGAAAGTCTAAAACAGTGAACCAGCGAGTTTTGTTACACAATATGCAAAAAGATAGTTTTGAAAATGTCTGTTGAGTGGAACGAACCAGTTTTGTTACCAACTGCAATTTTATGTCACAAAAAAACATAGAAGAGAACATGATTCGATATAATCTATATATATATATATATTCCTATAAAGTGCTCAAAGATCTGTCTAAATCGATTGTTATCTCAATTTTTTTAATTTTTGAAACGAGCGAGTTTTGCAACTCACCTACTCATATGAATTATGGTTCCTGCAATGGCAACAAACAAACTATTGTTGTTTTTTAATTACTTTTTTCACGATTAACAATATTTTCTTTCTATTTAACACTATAGTGTTTACCTCCCTTGAAACCTTAAATTTGTTTGAATTTAACAAAATAATATTTTAATAAAATAAAGCTACAATTATACACTTAAACAAATTATGGTTACTTTAGCCATATTATTGTCATCGGCAGCCATAAGTCATACCCATATTATGGTTGTCTCCAAACATATTATGGTTAATAATACGATAATTTGTTTTAAATAATAATATTTTAAAACATTGTATTTTTAATTTTAAATTTAAAATAATATGTTTAAAAGCAACAAAATTATGGTTGTTTTACTCTCTTCAATAATTGAATGCTCTTCGATTACGTACTTGCTTGGCTTGCTTAAAATTCTCATTCATTTTATTTTATTTATTGTTTTAAATTAAAAAAAAATTACGAAGTAGTATTAATGTAGAACAGAAGCAGGGCCATCAGATATGGCGATTTTGAAACGTGTTTTGCGGTGGGATTTTCCATTTGGCGACTTTTTTTTTTTTTTGGCGATTTTTGATATAACTGGCGATCTACTTTGCTATTTTTACCATTTATATTATTTCAGCGTTTTTTTATCAGTTTGTCATTTTTTGTTATCATTACTAATTTAAAAAAAAACAGGCAACTTTTTTCAGATGATTTTTGTTTTTTTTTTGTTTTTTTTAAGTGAATTTTATATTTGGTCACTATTTAATTCTAATAGTATGTATGCAATTCAAAATACCAGTAATGAAATCGATGAGGCTGAAGTGTACGGTCTTATAGACTTGTGAACTTAATTTTAGTTTTTGTGTTATTCAAAAAAAAAAAAAAAATAACAGAAACTAACAAACTTTTCTTTTGGCGAGTTTTTAGTATTTTTTTCTCAGTTTTGGCGATTTTTTACTGAAATATTGTACTAGCTTATTTTGTATGAAAAATTTATTAAAAAAAAAAAAAATGTTACGAAAACTAAACAAAATTGACGTTTGGCGATTTATGACATCCGGTTTGGCGATGGAGCTCAAAAAAATCTGACAACCCTAAACAGAAGCAGTGTTTATGAAGATCTTCAAAGGCTAGAAAATAATAAAATGGGATTGCTTATGAAAGTGAATTAGATAATAACTTGACACTTAGCAAACAAATTGAAAAATGGAAAAAATGGATGAAATAAATAACCATATAATGGTTAACATTGATCATATTATTGTTTATTATGAACATAATTTGGTTAACTTTGTTTAATTTTGTACATAATATGCTTAATTTTGACCATTATTATGGTTAATATTGACCAAAATATCGTTAATTTTAAACAAATTATGGTTAATTTCGGTAAAATTTTATTTGATTTAAAACCATATTATGGTTAAATATAACCTGCAAACATAAACTTTGTCAAAATCCAACCATAATATGTTGCTCTTAGAGTATGGTTACCTCAAACCATAATTTTTTTTTGCGTATAGAGATATTTACAGTCAAAGTATCCAAGTGTTATTTTTTCATAATTTTTTATTGAATAAATAATTTAATTAATCGTTTTCTTAAGTTTACATCCTTATCAGGGTCCGTGTTCACAGATGTGTTAAGTGCATTTCTGATCGGATATGAGTTGCAGTATCAGCATTTCTAAAGCAAGTGTGACCGCTATGATTCAAAATATTACGAGCTGGGCCTTGCTTCTCAAAACAACTAGTAACAAATCTACAACTAAAATTTATTTAAAACAAAAACAAGAAT
Organism: Pollenia griseotomentosa; assembly: GCA_963931875.1. Taxonomy (NCBI): domain Eukaryota; kingdom Metazoa; phylum Arthropoda; class Insecta; order Diptera; family Polleniidae; genus Pollenia; species Pollenia griseotomentosa. The sequence continues at coordinate 26,674,942 of OZ007561.1, forward strand.
TGTTAAATTGTCAAATTTTTGCATTTTTTTAAAGTAAAATGTAGATTTGCAAGTTGTAGTTTTGAGAGACAGGGCCCTGGTATTTCTGGGTTTCTTGAGCTTTTCTAAATATTTCTTTGAATATTTTGTGAACATGGTTTTTACTGATGGCATTATGAAAGCCTTTGTGAATGTTCATAGAGTCCATAAAAGGACAGTCATGTGCTCCATGGACATTATGACACTTTTTGGTGGGGTTTTAATCAAATAGTTGTCGGTTCCATATTTTCAAGCTCGGAGACGAAATGTTAAATAGAATAAAAATTAATCATTTTAGATAGTTTCAAAATACCCCATTTCAGAATTTTTAAACTTTAAATCCCTCAGTTTAAAATCTCGAATTTTAAAATCCCAATTTAAAAATCTCGATTTCTAGTCCCGAATTTAGAAGATTAAGTTAGCAAAGCCAGGGTTAGTTATACTTAGAGGATATTGTGACATTTCACCTTTGAGAACTCCTCTCTCTATCCTCCTGTTTATTTTTATGTGTTCATATATTTTTTGTTAAAGAAACGTGTAACTGATATTGTTACTTCTTTTTTGTTCTTTAAAACAATATTGTTTCATAAAGGTTGGCTTAAATACAATCGTATAGTATATTTAACGAAACATATAAAAAATAAAGTATAAAAAATTATTAAATGAAAGCAATATGGTAATTTTTTGTTTATAATGGAAAATGTATATTGCTATATATATTTTAAATCTTTTTATAACATTTGTAATTGTAAAAAGGGAATTAGCCCATAAGTTTGTCATTCGATTTGTCAGCACAAACGAGAAAGTAAGAAAATATACAAATGTCTAAAGGGGAGAAACAATTTATTTTTGATGCCACATATTTTTTTTCTACAAATGCTTTTTTGGAGTTTGAATTTTAAAATTCTAAAAAAGCTTATATTATTTTATATTAAAATCTAAAAACAAGTAACAAAGTATAGTCGGTCAAGCCCGACCATATGATACCCTACACCACAGTATTTAAAAACACATCATACTTATGTGTCCATATAAATATGGATTTATCTATGTTTATAAACTTCATAAAATCGGTTGGAAAGTTTGTGAGAGGCAGAAATTGCCCCACCTCCCCTTGTGGTCCTATTTTTGAAAAACTGTATAGCTTATGTGTCCATATAGATATGGATCTATCCATGTTTTAAATTTCATTAAAATCGGTTTGATAGTTTCTGAGAGGAAGAAATTTCCCCCTATCTTCCCTCGCGATCCTACGATTCGGCTCATTTTCAATAGGCTTGGTCCTTGTGCCAATTAGAACATATGTCCCAAATTTTATCAAATTATCTCCAAAATTGCGACCTGTACTTTGCTCACAAGAACAGCCAGCCAGCCGGACGGACATCGCTAGTTCGACTCAGAAAGTGATTCTGAGTCGATCGGTATACTTTAAGGTGGGTCTAGGACCAATATTTTAAGGCGTTACACACATCAGCACAAATGCATAATACCCTCTCCACTATTGTGGTGTGGGTATAATTACTTATAAATCCCTTAAAGTATAAAATAAAACTAAGTTTTTTTTATGATCATTTAAAATCAAATTAAGATCTTCAATTATAGCCCCAATAGAAAATAAGCTTATTTTATTACCAATAAAATTTTGTTTTTAACAAAATTTAGGTTTTTAATTAAATTAATAAAATAATGAGCATTAAAGAGGCATATTTTGTTGTCATTAGCGTTTTTAAAAGCGTCCGAATTATTTTAAAGAATGTTTTAAAGCTCGATGGATTTTTTTTTAGCCAGTATTTACTTTTAATAGCTTAAAGAGACTGCGTTTCTTTAAGGTCGACGAGTTTTCGAAATCCAGTGTTAAGAGCTAAATTTAAAACTGCCAGAAGTTACGTTAACATCAGCATAAGAATGGCAAAAACTTAGTACTATTCTGTAATACATTCGAGAGTTTGGCGTTGGTAGATCAAAAAGTTCAAACTTACAACTTCACGATGTTGAAGAGCTTAAAATATTTTAAAACTTACAGAATTTCAATATAAGAAAAGATAAACTCACTGTTTATTGTTGGTGTTTTGTTTAAGCTTTGATATTGTTACAAGAAAGACTTTGAGTGTTTAAAATTCTTATTCGCTTTAGGGTTTTATTTGTATAATATTTTTAGCTTTTCTAAAATCTTTGCCAAAGGTTTCCTGATGAGCTGGCCTAAGCAACCAGTGAAATGCGCATAGAAGCCAGCTTTCCCTCAACAGTAAATTTCAGTGTATTTATCAAATATGAAAATTTGGGAATTTAGCACGTTGTAACGTTACAGGAACGAGGTGTTGGTGTGTTTTCAAGAAAGTGTATTTTAATCCTTATAACCCTTGGTTATTTTAAGTAGCTGTCAGGGTTTCAGCTGGTATTTTTTTTTAATTCTCTAAGCTAATCCCGAGAAGCTCTACGCTTGTCTGCAGGAACCAGAGTCTCTGGCGGGAATCGAACCCGCAACCCCGGCTCGGGGCGTTCAAAAGAACACAAGGCAGGTTGTTGCCGAATTTCAAGTCTAGTTTTATTTAAATTTACAAATGCTTATATGCTTTGTTTGAGATTTTAACCTAGCCGTTTTTACTTATTCTAATTATCGACAGAGCTCTGTTTATCACTGTCAGTATTATGAACATATCAATATCAGTTAATTAAATGTCAATAGTTCAGTCCCTTTGCAATTGTTCTCACCAATCAGAATTTTTTGAGATTGGAATGCACTCAATTACATTTTTCACTCGATTTAGTGTCATTCATTTATATTCTGATTGATCAGCTTTGTTTTTGTATTTGTCGTCGGTCAGTTATGCCGTTATTTGATCTTGTAAAATACCCTACTTTGTTTTAGTTGGTATATGTAAATATCAGAGTGGTCTAAGGGTATGCGGTGGCAACTTATGAGGAACACTACAACGTCATACAGAAATCTTATTAAACACAAGGTCATTCCCGATATGGTTGTTTTTTTTTTCAAAACTTAATGTACATATAAAACTAAAAATATAAACTAAATGGAAAGCAAGAGTTTCCAATTTTACTTTTTTTTAACATGAAAATAATGTGTTTTCGTATAGTTCTGTTGTTTTTGTGGTTTCTACACACAACAAGCAAATCGTTTTTTAACTACTTGTGTAGTATTGTTGTAATTTAAATGAGATTAAAACGCTCACTTTGTAATTAAACTCTCAGAGTGTTGCTACTAACCAAAAATTCAATGTTTTTTTACTTGGTTGAAGAATATTGTACTTATTTTAAGAAATTCCGGGATTGATTTTCGAAAGTAAACCCATTTTGGATTGTTTTTAGTACGTTTTAGTGTTATTCGTACATGAACTTTTGAGTACGACTCGACTCGTACTTAAAGTAAGCATAAAAAACTTAATTTATCCCGAGTGTTTTTCTTTCTGGGTACTTCCAATGTTAAACACAAATATAATGACTAACACTTTTACGTTGAAATGGAAATACGCGAAAATAGTGCAAATATCGAAATGTTACTCAGAGTTAAGGCTATTTGCAATTTTGTGCTTTCTATCTTTTGAAAAACTTCTGAACATACATACGTCTGCTTTTATATCTACATAAAATCATTTATTCAGAAATGCCACAATTGTTGATGGAATCAGGCTTGCCAGATCAGATAGGGGAAAAAAGATTATAATTCCTTAACACTGTTCTCTTGTATCCGAATGGCAATTTTTCATACATGCTATGCGTCTCTGGAATGTCCTTTTTCAAACAGAACAATTTGAAGGAAACGCAACTAATTTTAAGAACTATTTATTATATTGTTTTTCACAGTATGAAATCATAAATTTTATTATATAAACAACCTGTAGTTAGTTGTGCCTAAAAATGTATATTTACACTTGCCGTCTTAATTAAACTTATCGATAATACTTTCCTGTACTTTAGATATAAGATTAATTATTGTTATATAGACACATGAACATAAATGTAAATTAATAAATTCCATCGTTTTCGAACTAGCAAAAGGGTCAAACCTAGGGATGGGCAAGTTGAAAAAATATATCGATATATTTCGAATCGATATATTTTAAGACTATCGATATTTATAATTTCAAAAATATCGATTAATCGATATATCGAACATATTTTGCTGAAACTATTACCAAATTAAAAAATTTTATATACCTTTGTACAAACATATTATATGGGCATTTCCTGGGGTCGCGAACGTACGTTCGTACGCTTTTGATGTACAAATAATATAGAAAACAAAACTTTTAATAGCATTTTTTCTTGCGATTCGATAGCATTTGGGTAGATGTATGTTTAGTGCAAAGGATGGATTTCATCGAGTTTAAGTTTTCATAATAAGAGTTATAAACATGTGGTCGCGAACGTACGCAAAATAGAAGTCAACTTTGGCTGACAGCAGTCAAATGTAAAAACCTGCGTAATGGAACGGAATATTCAAAAGTGATTAATTTATTTTAAAAGTGTATTAATGTAGGTCTCCATGCAATATTTACCAAAAAAAATATCTCTTTTGGTTTTTGTTTAATTGGCTTATGTACCGGTCGCGAACGTACGGGTCGCGAACGTACGATTTTTCCATATGTTTTTTTATTATTATCACCATGCAGTTTCCCATTAATGTCTTCAAATTTCCTTAACAAACAACTAAATACTCAATTTACAATTGATTGTAATGAAAAGATTATGAAGAAAGAGTGTAAACATAACATATTTTTGCATGTAAAATAAGCATATAAAAATGTGTTTAGAAGTAGAAAATATAAGAAAATATAAAATTTTCCAGTTTCCAGTGCAATTTCTTCGAGTAAAACAGCTGAGACATGCTATGAAGCCATTCTTTTATAACAACATAGACTTTTTTTTATAATAATAAACAATAAAAGACGATGATTATCAACATTTTATTTTTTCATCCTGGTAGACCATTCTAGGGAAATGCCCATATGTAATTACATTGTAACTTTTTATTGTTTCATTTTATTTTAAAAAAATTAATACGAACAAAAAATTCTATCAAAACAAAATATTCAATAAAAACAAAAAAATCAATTATAACAAAAACAAAAGGGAAGAATACAAAAAAAAAACCACATGAAATCTAAAAAGAGTATATTACGAAGAATTTAAACGGAAGTACCTAAAAATTTGAATTGCACCCCAAAAGTACCAAGTTTAACTAAAATGTTTTTGATTGTTTTAGTCAAACCAGTAATCATGAGATATTGACATCAGGAGTACTCTCTGTTTTATGTGCTCTCCTGTCAATCTGCTTCTTGTATCCGGCACTGCTTCTTATAAATGCCAATCATTTAAGATCTTCACATTAGTTTAAAAAACATATCGCACCCTAAATACTTTTTCACTTTTTGGAATAAATCGACAAATTATACTCATATCTACCCGCTGTAAAAATATCATGCTATTTTGTCTCCATTTTGGTAATGAAAAGTTTGGTTTACAAATTCTTTTTCATATGGCTGCAAAAATTTTAAAATTTTGATTTAATACCCTTTAGTATTTAGGGTGCGATATGATGCATGCAGTGATGTCAATTCTTAAAAAAACTTATTGTTCGAAAAACGGCTAAAATTTTTGAGTTTTTAATGACTTTAAAAAATATCGAATTCGATAGTCGTATTTGAAATATCGATGTATCCGTATTTCAAATATCGGCGATATATATCGATTATGTTTTTTTTAAATATCGATATTTTGATATATCGATATTTTTTACACATTCTTAGTCAAACCGTCCTCACTTTTTGGCATTTATGATCACTATACTCTGGCAAATCATCATGAATGCATTCAACTCTAAAAAAAATTTCAAGCTTATGGCTGACAAAATAATGATCAATGATATTCTCTCTCGCCTTGCCTCCCCTACCGAGTTCTCGCGAATTGAACGTCTTAAAAACGAAAAAATTATAGGATTAAACAAATTAATAAAAAAAGACATCCGTTCAATTTCGTACTAGAAATCGTACCATTACCAAAAGCAGCGGTAAAATTCTCTTCTAGCTTCATGTGTTACTGGCTGAATGAAGAAAAAACAAATTTAGCGATAACTTATGTTATGTCGTTTTTATACGATGACCACAATAAACTTTAGAATTCACTTAAAGGTCTAAAATAAGCCCTTAAAAGCCAAAAAATGTATTTTATGATAAGAATTTTAGAAATACATATATATTTTGGGATTACATCGATTTTGGACAAAACATTACCTTTTTTCGTGTTTTAAAATCCAAACACATGAAATCGTCATAAAATATTCGCGCCTACGTGAAGACAACAGAAACAGTTTTTTTCCCAGAAATTTTGCTATTCGCCAAACAGTTTTAAGGACAAAGCGAACAAAAGTTTAAAATTAAATCGCTTACAGTAATTTAAAAAGGTATAAATAAAACAATTAACTTATTTCGCATAAAATTTTCAGAATTTTTTTATGAAAAATTCTTAAACGTCTAAAATGGCGAAAAATTTCTCAAAAAGATTCCTAAAATGTACTTATTAAAAAATTTCAAAATATCTAATTTTAATTGAAAAGAAAAGTTGAATTTGTGATCGTTACTAGAGGCAGTGTAAGGTATGGTAGATAAACACCATTGCTGATTATTCTTACATTTGCTTTATTATTATTATTTTTTCCTTATTTTGTGAAATTTGTTTCTCCTCCTTTTTGGTTAAAACTTTTTTCCATTTTTCTACTTAATTTTATTACACATTTTGCGAAAGAAATTAAATTTATTGTTTTTATAAAATGCGTTTAAAATGCTGTGATTTATAACAATTGAATCGATAAATAAAAAGAGAAAACACTTTTCTACTCGTTTACCTCGATTCAAAAACTAAATAAGGTCAAATTGTAAAAACTAAATTAAGGAAAAAAGCAAATAAATTTTAACAGGTACACGCATAAAAGTTCTGTGCAGCTGAGCGTATGTTTGTTGAATTATTTGTTACGTATACGTAACAAGTTTTCGTTCATATTTGGTGGCAATAAGGAAAAAGTGCTTAAGTTTTTTAGTTTTGTAGGAGAACAATTTTTTTCAAAAAGGAGAGTTTTTTTTTTTAAGTTTTATAATGATTTTCGAAAAACTACTTTCGGTTATAAAATATCTTATTTTTATTATCAAAGAGTTAAAATTCGAGAGGACATGGATGAATTTTGTTGGTTACATAGTTTTGCATTTCAGCTTACGAAATAATGGCTTGTTTGTCAAATGCAAGAACAAAGAGTGAACTAATAGGGGGGAACAAAACGAACGGTAAGAGCACATGTACTGATGTCAGGGTTTCTAGTTTTATTTTAAGCTTTATCCCCAATTTGCGATTTCTCATCGCCAAAATAGCTATTTTATTATCCTCAAAAATGCCCACATTTCCTTTTAAATAAAATACATAATATTATGTCAATGAAAAAATATTCACACATTGATTTATTTAAATGAATCCATTTGTGTAAAATTTATTTATTCTTTGAGTTCTACATATCTATGAGTACATGTCTGTGGTTGGGTGCTAAAAGGGCCGATGTCAATATTTTGTTGTTTTGAGTTAATCGTTGCATAAGGTGTTTTTTATTACCCGCTTTTATTTTGCTTAAAAAATCAAGTTCTAATTTAACCCAGAACAGCTTCATAAAGGCTTTGCTAGCCAATTTCACTTAAAACTCTTCTATAAAAAAAATTTAATTTCAATTTTCTTAAAAGTTAATATTTTGACCTTGGCCCTTTTAGCACCAAGCCACAGATGTATATTATGTAACAAGGGTATCGTAAAAACGCGAAAGAAAAATAATTATGCGTCAATATTTATCATTTCAAAAACTAGGGAATCAAAATCTTCTGATTCATCAGCAAATGCAATTTGGTTTTACATGTTGTTTTTGTTTAAAAAGTGCACTTGAGATGATTGAATAAATTGGTCACAGCAAGTTGCATTATTTTAAAGTGTGTATTTATTCTAAGAAGAGCTTCTATTAACTTAAATTGCATTCTGTTGCAAATATTGATTTTGGTTGTATTCATTAAAGAAAAAGACTCGTTCAACAGAAGTAACTCTTTTTGGTACAAAAAGCATATTGAAAACTATTTCAACAAGCTCTCGAAAAGTTTTTAAACAGTAAAACAGACTTAAATTTGTACCCACATCTTGACCAAATCGGTCTTGTCATTGCAAAAATAGAATTTATAATAAAATATTATCCCCAAAGACCCCCAGCGAAAAAAGTGCTTTTCCCCAAAACGCCCCCTGGTGTTTTTCACGAAATTTGCATTCCCAATTACAAAAAATCCCCAATTTGGGGATAAATCCCCAAAACTGAGAACGCTGACTGATGTTCCAAGTTTCATACCTCGCTCTCTCTCGTCCCAGCCACAAAGTCAGATTTGCTGCACCAAAAATCTAACAATTTAAACGGGCTGTTACAGGATATAATTTTTCAAAGCTAATTAGAAAAAACACATAAAGGGTGGTTAAATTGTAAGGGCCGATGTTGAATGTGAACCACACCTAAACGCCAAGTTTTTTCCGAATTTTATTTGACATTTCTCTATTTCAGACTTACTCAATTTGAACCATGGAGAGATACACAATCCAACAACATGTTAAAGTTATCCAGACTTATTATGAAAATGATGATAAATTTTCGAAGAAAATCATCTTCAGTGATGAGGCACATTTTCACCTCAGTGGATTCGTCAATAAACAGAATTGCCGCATTTGGGCGAATGAGAATCCAAGAGTGATTGTCGAAAAACCAATGCACCCACAAAGAGTGACTGTTTGGTGCGGTTTATGGGCTGGCGGCATCATCGGGCCGTATTTTTTCCAAAATGAGGCCGGTCAGGCAGTTACTGTGAATGGTGTTCGCTATCGTGAGATGATAACGAACTTTCTATGGCCCGAATTGGAAGATATGGATGTGGACGATATGTGGTTTCAGCAGGACGGTGCCACTTGCCACACAGCTAACGAAACAATGGCTCTTTTGCGCAACAAATTCAATGGCCGTGTTATCTCACGTAATGGCGATTTCAATTGGCCGCCAAGATCATGTGATTTGACACCGTTGGACTTTTTTCTTTGGGGTTATTTGAAAGAAAAGGTGTACGTCGATAAGCCAGCAACAATTCAAGAGCTAAAGGATGATATAATTCGGCACATTAACGGCATAGAACCTCCATTATGCCTCAGGGTCATCGAAAATTTGGACCATCGGATGGAGGTGTGCCGCCGTGGTCGCGGCGCCCATTTGGCTGATATTTTGTTCCATACATAATTAAGTAATACCATTATATCATAATAAAATAAAATTACATTAATTATCTAACTAGTTTGTGTTTTATTCAAAATCAACATCGGCCCTTGAAATTTAACCACCCTTTATAAAACAAATAAAAAAACCCCAAAAAATGTTAAGCAATTTAAAAAATTTAGCTCATTCTGCGCTACCCTGTATTAAATTATAATATTTTGTTATTGCTATTAGAGCTGAATACTTTTTTTAAACTTTAAACAGAAAGTTGGGACGAATCATTATCGTAATGATGAATAAAAGTATTAAGTTGAATATGAGTTTTAGTTTATCAAATTTAACTTTTGATTATAAAATTGTTTAATATTTTGTTCTGGTTTATATTTTTAATAAATTAGTTAAATTAAAACCTCGTTGCAGGTTCATAATATTAAACTTTATTATAGTTTTTAGCTAAAGGCTTTAAAACGTATGACATGCTATAGCAAGTCATACATCTATCTTTGTATTCGTTTGTGAAGATAACATATAATTATATTGTATGTATGCGAGTGTGTGTGTCTTTAACAATGTTTCCATTGTTAAATTGCTTGACTTTTGTTTAGTTAGTTTGTTTAAGAATTGTTTTTGTATTGGTAAGTAGTGCTTGTAGTTCTCCTTCATTGTGTGTGTGTGTGTGTTTAACTGTAGTTTAGTTTCCCGTGTTATCTTTAGCTCTCAAAACACATGTTTCGGTTAAACTTATTTAATAAAATTTTATCTTTGCGTTTAAATAGTTTTTTTTCTCAGTAAGTGTAATTTAAAATTGTTATCTTTGGATAGAATTTTTTTAAAAGTTTGTTCTTTTAGTCATTAAAACATAAATATTGTTCATTTATCCTTTTTTTTAATTTAAAAAAAAAATTTGTTTGTTTATCTTAAAAACAGTTAAGCAAATCCCTTAAGGTTCCTTTTCTTGTTTTGTTTTTGCTTAATCATGTGTATAAATTATATGAAATAGTAAAAATAATTGCCTTGAAGATAAGTGTGTTAGTGATAGGGATACTAAGGGGAAATAGTTGTAGTAAAGATACCTTAATAAGGGATTTAATTAGTGTTGTAGTATTTTAGTTAGTTTTTTAGAACGTAAATTATTTTGATCATTTCAAAAGTTTTATACTTTTTCGTTTTTGAATAAGAAAAAAGAGGGGAGGGGGGAGTAAACACAGTGAATATATGAGATATATTTATTATTGTAACAAAACAAAAGTTTATTTTTAAAGGTAAGATAGTTTAGCTTTCCGTACACGACATGGTTTATTAAAATCTGACTTGTCAAATTTCCCACTGAAAAAGTCGCCCAAAGTTGACTGACAAAGTTTCAATTAGATCGTGCTCTTTTTTCTTCTGTCAAGAAATATGTCATCAGCTTTTTCTTATATAAAAAATATGTTATCAAACACTTTTTCAGTGAGGAAACAGGCATCAGGCAGGCGGTCCACTTTTGACGGAATCATTAGCTTCCTTAAATTTATATTTTAAAACACCGATTTGTAAATGTTCTTTTTAACATTTAAAAGCAATTATCTTATATATAATTAGGGAAGCAATTTTTTTGAAGTTGATGCTTAAGTATCTTATCGTCCACTTATATCGTTTAACAGGTATTTGTGCACTGAAAATATTTCATAGGTAAAATAAGCGAAAATTGTGGTACATTTTACGAAAACATTCGTTATTTTTACGCTACGAAATGCTTCGTAGGTAAAACAAAAGGTATTTGTTTAATTCACGAAATGATTTTTTGTCTACAATAAACAAAATTTTGTACTTTTACAAATTCTATTTCGTAAATTTACAAAAAACGTTGTTTGTATCACGAAAGAATTTCGTAAATGACGAAAAGCAATTTTGTTTTAAATACGAATATTCGTATAAATACAAAATATACTGTGGTAAAAATACGAAAAAATCTGCAAAAAATGTTTTTTTTTGTGTATTTTACAAAAAGTTTTGTAAAAAATATCTGCAAAGAAATATGTAAATCATCGTAAACGATACAAAATTTCGTAACAGTACAAAATATTTTTTTGTAAAATAAAATCTAAAAATAATTAATATTGTGGTTATTTTGTTGAACTATTTATGGTTTTTAATCCAAATTTTTAATATTTTTAATTAGGCTTAAGTTCATTAAATTTAATTTTCATTAAATTATTTTTATGAAGAAAGGAATTTTACAACATGAAAATTAATTAAAATTGTTATTGATAATCTTTCATTCTTGACCGTGGCCGGGATTCGAACCGCGGCCGGCAGGTTACCATGACATGTTTCGATCGCAACCACTCGATCTTTTCAAATGGATTTGCCGTTTTACACTCGCAGCCATCGAAGACTGCTGACGTCAATAGTCAAACATCAATCCTTAAACCAAATTGTATTTTAACCTTTGGTAGATCGAAGTTTACTTTTTTGAATGATTATCCATTTCTAATTGATTTTACATGTTCCTTTCTTCATAAAAATAATTTAATGAAAATTAAATTTAATGAACTTAAGCCTAATTAAAAATATTAAAAAATTTGGATTAAAAATCTAAAAATTTTGTTAATATTACGAAAATTCTTAGCGATACAAATTTTTCATTAAGTTAAAATTTTTTTATTTAGTTGAAACAAAAAACAAATAATTCATATTTAAAAGTAAAGTATATAAAATATACACATTTTTTCAGTTAAAAAATTTTCATTATATCAAGAAAAAAGGTAATAATGGGTTTCAAAACAGGGCATCAGGTTTAATGTAAATTTGTATTATTTTTGTTTTCTGAAAAGAACAAAACGGTTTAAATAAGTATTTTAGATAAGAGTAAGAAATCTGACCTTGTATTGTTTTGCATAACATTTGAACGGCTGGGTTTATATGACCTTTTCCTACATTATAAAACTGATGGTCCAAAAAAATCCAAATAATGCTAGCTGCACTAGCACATTCTATCGAAAATACATGATATGCCTTAAAGCATATGTCGATGGCTTTTGTAATACTAAAAAAATTGTATTTTATATTATCAAAGTCACAAAAAAAAGGCCTCGGGCTTATACATATCTCCAATTACTGAAATAAAAGGAGCTACTGAACCTTCTGCTACCACTTTTTTGTCCAGCTGTTCCTTATAGGACTGTTCAAGATCGCTTTGATTCCACTTTGCTATAGAATTTATTTCCCTTTTGATTTCTTGACTTAATTCTTGGTGATGGAAGCAATGAATGTAAAAGTGTTAACACTATGAGAAATTTGCTATCTAAAAATAAGGAAATTAATTTAAATATTAAAAAAATTTAAACACATTTTACTTACTGTAATCAACACAATTATTTTCGACTATAAAGTTCCAAGCCTTTTGGTCATCCTCATCTTGAAATTTCGATGTATATTTTGGAAATATATTTTGAATCATCAACATACAAAAATCATCAAAATGATCAAGAAACTCATTCCGCTGCCCATAAATGCGTTTGAAATCATTATGAATCTATGTTAATATAATTTGGACTTATGAAAAAGTCAGAAACTTTAAAAAATCTTTATTACTTACTAAGCGAAATCCCATTGGATCATTGAACATTGGCCATAAATGAACAATTTGTTGTTTAGAATTTGGGTCGCAAAGACCTTTTAATGATTTTTGGCGGTATTCGAAACAACCATTCCAATGCAGTATCATATCTTCAAAAGGCAACATATTATACTCATGTTTAAGTATACGAACATGACCTTCCTCTTCCTGCGTCGATTGAACTGGTTTAAAAACTTCTTTTTCTGTTTTAGTTTTTTTGTTCATGGCACTTTTCCAGTTTCTGTACTTGTTATACAATTTTCCAAGTGGTGCGGCATTAGGTCGAGATATGTGGTAATAAGCCTAAAAGATTTAAGTTTCAATGTTTAAATTTTGATATATGTAAATATAAACGTACCATTGTTTCATTTGGAAATATTGAAGTTATTTGCTTTGCTAAATTTTCTGAGTATTTGACTGTCATTGTGTTATTTAAAATTTCCTTTTTCTGCATATAACAAATTTTTCGTATATTATAAAATAATTTCGTACTCTAAACAAAATTATAACAAAACAAAATTTGTTTATTATACGAAATTTTTAATTTTACAAAAAAAATTTAATTTCTTCAAAATGCAATAAAATAAATGAAAAAATGTGTACTATTTACGAAAATAATTGTACGCAATAATTTTTGTAATTTTACAAAATTCGTAAACTTACGAAATCTGTTTTTCTGCACAAGCTACGAAAGTTTTCGTAATATAAACAAAATTTTTGTATATTATAAAAAAAAAAAATTACGAAAAAATATTTCGTATTTTTAAGCATGGAATATTTTGAGTGTGGGTAGATATGCACAATATATTTTTTTTTCTAAATTTTTGTAAAGCGTTTTAATTTATCTTGCAGATACACGTATAAAGATGAGTGAATAGTGCATTTTGCCGTTATCTTAAAGAGTGAACGTTTTTGTTGTAAAACGCGCAGGTTCTCTCGAAAGTAAACGTCAAGTGGTCGAATTTCGGCCACCGGGCGATCCTTGTTTACTTAAATAAAGTTTCATTGTTATTTCAATTGGTATTATCGAATTTAAAAAAAAAAAATCTTTTTGATGGCCGAGGCAGCAGCACACGATTTCAAGACTAAGAGCGACCTTGGTGTCTGCAAAAACTGTACGAAAGAAAAACCGAACATATTTCAGCAGCAATTAATATGTACGCTTGTAACTGAATATTACAAACCTTCTTCAATATGACATGTTAATTGAACAATTGACAAGTAAGATGTAAAAACATATCGTGTATAAGGGGCTTTAGTTATCTTACTATCCATTATGAATGTTTTAAAACATGTTTTTACGATAATTATTAATTGTTTTCTTTTTTTTGCGATTTTTAAAACACTTTTTTTTAACTCTATTGAATATTTTTCTAGACCCTATTGTATACAAAATGGCGTCCCAGTAAAAACGCACTTTTTCATTTAAAAAAAAAAAACAATTATTTTTTCACAATTTTAGGGGTGAATTTCCGCACATTTGATATACAATTTGTAATCAGCGACCCCAAAAACCCCCAAGATTCCATTTTGGAGTGAATTACTTGAATTTTCGAATTTTGGCCAGCTTTTTGGCAATCGGCCGCACTGTGGGGCGTGGCAACCATATTTCAATCTATAGGATTTGGGAGGAGTTTAAGCCATTTTAAATATTTTGCAGAAAATTTCGTGATCATAGTTTTAACTAATGACAAAATTAAGATCCTTGTGAATTTTCGAGTTTTGAACATAACAGTAGGTGGCTATGAATATTCCAAGTTTATTTTCGCGCCTTTGAATTTTTTGGATGTAAGAAGCCAAGGCAGTGCCTCATAACTGAATACCGTAGCACCAGTTTGGCTTTAACGTAGAGGATAGACTTTCTTCTTATAAGCCAATTAATTTGAATTACTTTTAGCTGAGTTAATTTTGCTTCAATATGCCATTTCAACGTTAAGCGCCGGTTTAGGAGCTTATTTTATTTTCATTGTTATCATCATTTTTCTGATTGAAATATTTGTAATCACAAGCGATAACCGCCTAAGTCGAAATAGTTTTTGAGAAAAGGAACTGTATATTTATGCTTGCTTGTGAAAATGGTCGTGTGGGTATTGAAAAGCTTCGTAGCGGTTTGCGTGGACGGTTAGAAAAACTGTATCACCAAATGCAAATGGTTAATGTTTCGATGTAGCAGTTCATTGTTAGTCTAAAGTAACTATATTTTAAGTAAACTAGAGGAGCAAAGATGCTTGCAGTTGGGATTCCAGCCTCTATTTGCCGAGTAGAACTTAAAAAATGGCGTTCTTAAATTATACATTTTCGACCGACTAAAAAGCTTTCTAATAGCTTACGTTTGTTTACTGGTAAATGGCGTTTACTGTTCGATGGGTTTGTTCAATTTATGGCTTAAAATTTTGACACTAATAATTTCTCAATTAGCTGCAAAAGCATTTTGTTACTGATCTTTTTAATACCAGGCGATTTCTTAGGGCTTAAACTACAAATAATCATTTCAATTTCTCTTATCTCAAATCTTAGGAGAATAGCTGCGATAACATCAACAGTTGGTAAATTGACTTCTATATCGTGAGATATACATATTTGGGGTAAATACGTTTTTCAAATATTCAACAAACTGTTTTCTTTTTTCAATATCATTACAAAACTAACTTCCATTCAAGTAACTTAATGGGAACTTAGAAAAAACCTCCCTAAGTTAACAATTTAATTTTTTTTTTTAATTTTTTTTTTTAAATAAAAATCAATTTGTTTACTTCAATTAAAATCCCATCAAAATTTTTATTAACTGTAATGTATTTATTGTCCTGACTTAACAATTGTTATTCTTGCAAATCTTTTTTTTAATTAAAAAACAAAAAAAAAATAACAATTATGTATAAAAAAACCAATTAGAATAACAAGATTTTTCCATTCAAAGTAATTTAAGGGTTTTTTGTTGTATTAAATTTTCTTTTGAGATACTTCCAAATATTTATCAATTCTTAATTTGTAACATTTAAAAAAAAACAAAAAAAAAAAAAAAAAAAATGGAATAATAAATAACAATTTATTGACATAATTACAAAAAAAAAAGAATAAGAATAAAAACAGGAAAAAGCATAAGATAATAACGAACAAGCCCAGAAATTGGGGCAAACTAAACCTATTAAAAACCAAAAACAAACAATTGTTTTTAAACAGTGGTCGGCTTAAAAAAATTCTCTCCAATTTTTTTTCAACTAAACCATTAATCAAAAATAAACTTAGTTTTAATTAAAAATTTAATCAAGTTAACTAAACGTTAACTTAAATCTACAACATTACTGCTGAAAGTGTTGTTGACATCAAAATATATTAAATTGATACTGCTAATTTGTTTAACTGGTGCAAATTTAATAAATTTTTTAATTAATATCACAAATTTTTAATTGAAATCAATGTTTGTTTTTTTTGTTCCGTGTAATAAAAAAAAATTTCTGAAAAAAAAAATTTTCAAACATTTATACTTAATAAATAAATAAATAATAAATTAATAAATAATCAACCACATAATTTAATTCTCTTTCTGCCTGCTACTGCTTTAAATAAAAGATTCTTTTGGTGGGGTCATCGAAATATTTTTTTTTAGGGAATCAAGCACAATCTCAACAACAGCAAACATTTAAATGGCATTAAAAAAGGTTAAAAACTGAACAGGCATTAAGCGACTTTTGTGTAATAAAATACAGTGAGGATTTAGTCAAAAGCTTTTGTACTAATCTTCCTGTTTAACATTTATTTATTTTTAAGGATTCTGGTTTTTGTTTCTTTTTCTTTTTTTTTTCACTTAAAATTTTTATTTGTTTGTTTTTCATTTTAATTTTGAAAAAAAAAACACAAAAACAATAATAAACATTAGGGGATGTAACATGTTTGTAAAAGCCAGAGTTTTTGGGTTTTCGAATTTAGTTGTAGTTATTTGAAATTCGAGGGTTTTACTACAGCTGTTTGTGATAATTTTAAATTCTTTGGAGGATATAATGCACAGTGGCGCAAAAATGAAAAAAAAAAAATATTACAAAATTGCAATATAATTTATTAAGCTTGAGGTTTTTCTTTTTTATATAAAAAATTAGATGTAAATTTATTTTATTTCAATATTTCGATACAGCAATGTGTATCATCGTCAGGGAAATAATTTAACAATTAAAATAACGTTCACAAAATAATGAAAAAATAATAACAATTGTCACATAGAAAAATTATTTACAATTAAAAAAATTTTTATAAAAATAATCTATTACATTCTAAAAAATTTTTTAATTTCCTGTTTGGTTTTTATAAACTTAATTTCTATAATTTTGTGCTACATTTTCCGTGCCTGAGTTAAAATTAATTCTTAACAATTCTGGTACTTTAATGATTTGCAACATTTCTAGCATTAAACGTCGCTTATAATTTTTTTCCGTGCTTAAAACTAATACATTTTCAAAGTCCGGAGAATGATTTTAACTGGCACAGTGGGCTGTTAATGCTGTTTTTTGTGATGCAATATCCCTAAACTTTTGAACTTCTAAACTTAAGAAATCCTTGTTTTATAAATTAAAAGGTTTTTATTTTTATTAATTTAACACTATATCTTTGATGGTTTTATCAATGTGATACTTTCCAATTTGATAATGCAAGCAGTGTGAATATATTATTAACTAACTATTCTTTGTATTAAATTGACATTTATCCCTAAATTACGAAAAGCTTTGTATCGATAACTGTCCTAGGGCCTTTTCCATGGTGGATCTTAGCCACTCGGTGACAAACAAGGCGGTAACCAACAGATCCTGAGGGTGAAAGCACACACAGGTAGCTATTTCTGCCAAATTGTACACTTGGTTCTGGAGCTATCTAACCTCCACTGCTTTTGAAAAAATACTAGCAGCATATGCTGAGTAGCAACAGCACCTACGGATGATCCTCCTTAAAGCAGAACTCTCCCGCAACTGGTGAAAAATCAGGCATTGATTGGGTTTTACATGAACTCCTTTTCCGAAACTTTGTGTAGTAAGCCATGAGATCCCCAGGCTGATCTTTTTAATGGGAAAATAGCACCCCCCTAAAGACAGACTTCCTAAAAGACAGAAAACCTTTTTAGCAAGAAGTATACTTTTGACGGTCTTAACTTCTAGTCTAGCTGGTGGCGTGCTACAGGCAGCTAATAGCTCTCGTGGTAACAGGTAGGATCTCTGATCAGCCACGATCGTAATAGATTGTAAAGCTTGCTGGAGATCTATTAATTTTAGGTTTTGAAGGCACCTGATTTCCCCGGAAGATGTAACAAAAAAGGTAATGCCCAATACAAAATGTAATCATTTTGCGAAGCACTAATGGTATATTTAAAAAAATAAGAGCAAAATTATGCGCTTCGCAATATAAGACAAACAGAGATGCAATAAAGTAATGAACGAAATCTTAACAAGTTTTATACAAAAAAATAAAATTTCAAGTGCCACGGCACTCCATTACTGCGAAGCAGGTTTTTAAGGGAGAATGCTAAAAAATAACTGTAAAAAACATTCAGTGTGTAAAGCTGAACGCTACGTTTCACCAGTTTTCATATGCATTGAATAAAGCGCTTTTTGTGTCAAAAATGTATTGCTTCAAAGTGGGCACTCACCATATAAAATGCATGCCTTCCGTTAGCGAGATGGTAAGCGAAACTCTTAAATTTCTCCCTTTCAAACCTGCTTCGTTTGAAGCACAATTTTGTATTGGGTATATACTTAAGATTATCCCTTTAAACCCTACACAGAAAAAATTCTCCAAAATTTTTTTACCAATTAAAGCAATAATCAAAAATAAAGTCAATTTTAATTAAAAATTTAGTCAAGTGAGTTTAACGTTTAATCAGGTGAATCAAACGTTTAATTAAGTGAAATAAACGATTAATTGATACTATTAGTTTGTTAACTGGTGCAAAGTTAATTAATTTTTTAATTAATAACACAACTTTTTTAATTCAATCAATTTTTATTTTTTTTTCTGTAAAAGAGCCGCTTGTGTGACACTAACTCTCCTCAATTCTCATTTTGTTTAAGCATTTAACAAAAAAATCTTTATATCGGCTAAAGTGTAGTGTTGGAGTGCGTAAATAAATGGATTAAAGGCACACAGAAAACAATTTTTATTTAAACAATTAATCAAAAATAAAACCAGTATTAATTAAAAGTTTTATCAAGTGAATTAAACGTTTACTTACAGAAAATGTTGTTAATATCAAAAAATATTTAATTGATACTATTAATTTGTTTACAGGTGCGAATTAAATTAATTTTTTTATTAATATCACAAATTTTTTAACTGAAATCAGTCTGTGCATATTTGATAGGTGGGAAGAGTTAGAGAATGAATTATCAAACTCGTATTGGTATGTGAAAAATGCTTTCTGCTAAAAAGTATTGACAACTCTCCAGATTCATGGCAGATTCTAGGAATAGGGCCTTTTATTCACAGATATTAACCACATTGATGTTATTAAGCCAACAACAAAAGGAAGGTGAAAACAAAGATCAATGTACCAAAGTAAGTCCTCTTAATGAGGTTTGCCTTTTTAGAAGACGTAGCTCATCTCTCAAACACATGTATACTACTGAAGATTCACCATACTTACCGCCTTTTTTCATACTGCCTGTTTGACCATAATATTGACCATAACAGTACGATTTGTATTTATTTTCATATTTTCATTTCTATTTAATAAATTTTCTGAATTTAAAACCTAAATTTTCTCAATTTATTTTGGAATTTTCTTAATGATGAACCCAAAATTTTATACAATTAGCTTCACCCGGTGCGTTTCGCTTCATTCATTGAAATAAAATTGAAAATAAATCTTTGTGTGGGAGGTACCACGCTCACTTCTCAAATCTAGCTCACTTTTTGATAAATGTTGTGTATGGTAACTGAGCTAAATATTTGTACAAAATCTTAAATTTTTCCTGTAACCGTTCTCCGGATCACTGTTATTTACACAATCTTCGTAATGGAGAATCCACTCCCACTTCTGAAATCGAATCTACTTTTTGGCCAATGTTGTGTAGTGATAACAAAGTTATTTGTTTTAAATTTTAAAACTTTTCTGTAACCTTTCCTCAGACATGGAGTAACTAATATTGACTTTGCTTTGAGTGCCATACCCACTTGAAATTTTAAAAATATTTATAATAATTTAATAGTAATTAATAAAATTAGTAATTAAACCCATTTTATACTCTAAATATTTAAATTTCTAAAAATCTCTTTTTCGTGGATCTTTTCTTTAGAGGACTTATTCACTGTCCAAATTTTATATCTCTAACTTCAGCCATTTGGGCTGCGCGAAGACGAATCAGTCACTTGACTATGTCATAAATTTTATTCAACACTTACATTCTATGAAGGTACTGTTCCCCTACCCTTATCGACAAAATAAGTAGTCTATTTTATTTTTTTGGCTCACAGGATGCTTCTGTAAAAATTTATTGCTCCCCCTGCACCTACTTCCTTAATTTTTATTTAAAAAGTTGTAGTTTACCATAAGAGTGATTCCTACAAAGATTGAAGGGATTTTTCTTCAGATATGCGGTATCTAATATTTTTCTTCTACGGGAGGTACAGCTCCGTCTACCCCGCCCATTTTTATTTTAAATTTTATAAATTACCATAATAGTGGCCTTGACCACGTTTAAAGGCTCTCGCTATAATCGTACTTCAGTTACTCGATACTTAATATATGCATCCTAACGTTAGTATAACTCCACATTGGCGTCCTATGGGGGTAGAAGATGCTACTGCAAAAAATTCAAGAAAATGGATGAAGCGGCTCTTAAGATATGCGATACTTAATATCGGCTTCCTATGGAGGGTACCACTGATGCTACTGTACAAATTTCAGGAAAATCGGTGCAGTAGCTTAGGAGTCTATATTGCTTATTGATGAATCCATTGAGGTGAAAATGTGCCTTATCACTGAAGATGATTTTCTTTGAAATTTGATCATCCACTGTTGCCATTTCTTGCCACTATTCTTACCATTGACGACGTTTGGAATGATCAAGAGGCTTTAGTTATTGAGTCAATTGCACCTTGTAAGCGTGTAATTGCAAGTCTTTATGCATAATTATTCATCAACGACGAGCGTGAGAGGTGCAATTGTTGGGCACGATGACGAGTTGAGGTGGTCGGATCTTCAGCCACACTATCGTGAACAGTAGCAATATTTTCTGCAGTACAAGCTGTACGAGCATGCACTGGTGTTGTGACGACATTTTTTTTATTGATGATATTCTTTTGCATACTGCAATTTATATATTTAAATTGACTTTGATTCTTTTCTATACTATGAGCACATAACAACATTTCGATTCCCTTTGTTCCAATTTACTTCATTCATAAATATTCTTTTTATTGCCGTTTACTTTTCCCTCTCTTTCTCTCTTAAATCAATATTATGAATGGAAAGATATTCATTGATTAACAGTTGAAATATATGAATGAGAAAAACCGGTATATTAATGTTTATCGTGACGCGCAAGATTCATTCAGAACTGAGACGTCAAATTGAATAGTTGAAAAGTTTGCTCCCAATATTTTTATTTTAAAAAACTAACGTGGTGTGATTTTTTTTTAAATTACTAAATAATAGTTAGATAATCATGTAACCAAGAAAATAAAAATTTGCATAAAAATTTAAATACTTATTAAATTATAAAATATTTAAAGGAAAGTCAACCCTTATGAGCGTGACATTTATTTCCAAAAGGAAAAGTTTTAAGACCGAGTGTCGTACCCAGATATTTACAACCACCTAATTTTGGAGACCACGTTGTTATAAAAGACCTGTGGGGTTAGTTTCTAGGAGCATTTTTATCTAAACAAAGAGTTAACTTTGGATATACCCACACTTCACATCAAAAGTAAATTTTTTAATATACCCCTGACAAAAGTCAAGATTATTGTACATTCGTTTCGAGCCGGTTTCCTCCAGGCTGTTAGTGTGAAAGATGCGTATGGAACTTATTAAATGAGTAATATAATTAAGTTGGGTAACTATAGAAATATCCAGACCACTTTATACTTGTATAAACCTAAGTTTTGTTTTTTTGTAAATTTTAAAAAAATCATAAGTAATTAAAAATCATTTTCTTAAATTCATGAAATTTTAAAGTTAATGTCATTTCCACGTCTGGTAATAGTATTTATGTTATTGTTGTTCACAATATATATAATTACTATTTCTTCATTAAAATTGTTAAGTGTTGATCAACGGAGTTTATTGAATTTTATAATTAAACGCATATTAAATTACTCTTCGTTTATCGATGCTCTTTACTTTGTTATATTTGATTAAAGTAACTAAATAATTGTTTTAAGCAGGGTTCACGACGTTTACCCAACAAATAATTTTGCGAAGGCCTCAGCATAATGCATTTGTGAGTGGACTCATGTAAGTTGCTATTTTGTATTAATGTTAATATTACTTTAAATTTATTTATAATTATTATTCCGAGTTAGATGTTATATAACTAATATAACTTTAATTGTCAGATAAGATTTTTTTATGTTTGATTATACGAAAATAAACCTTTGAATCATGTATTGAAAATTTAATTGAATTTAAGAAGCATATAAAGGGGTAGTGTATGTCGTGGGGTTTTCCTAGAAAGCTTATAGGAAATGAAATGGAGAACATTGGTTGGCGAGGGCCTAAAATCTGAATCACCTAAGGATTTTATTGGTAGGTACGAAAATGAGAAACACGTATTCTGTAATTAAGGCAATAGACCCATTTTGTCCGTCCGTCTATAACTTAAATAATTTGTACCTTATTTTTAGTCTGTGCACGTTTTTGTTTTTGTTTTGGTAAACTTGTTGGCTAACGTTGGCCAAGAACCACCCCCCTATCCGGCGAGTCCTAGTCTTTTGAACGTGCGGCCTATCGTTAAGCGTGCGAAAACACCTTTAATGGCAATATGTCTTAGTACATTAGAAGTACAAAAGAAAAATAAAAAGCTACCATTACAGTGTTTACACATCTCCTACAGACCCGGTTTGCTCAAATTTGTGTACGGTTTTTCCGATTGTACGCACATTTGGACGATTAAAGTGACCGAAAAAATCACGAAGTGCACGATATGCATTTTGATTTGAACACCCATTTTCATAATAAGCCTGAATAGCTCCTACGCGATGCTCGACTGTGTATCTTTCCATGGTTCAAATTGACTTAGTCTGAAATTGAAAAATGTCAAATGAAATGCAGAAAAAAACTTGACGTTTAGGTGTGGTTCACATTCAACATCGGCCCACCGTTAGATATAAATGATACTGCCCAATTTCGAAAGGATCGGCCCATTATTTTTTTATTTCATTATTATTTATTCCATTATAAATTTACTCTGGAAAAACACGGATAAGACCGCTACGAGTTAAAGGCTGACTTATAAATAATAGTTCCGTCATAAAGACCACTCCTGAAATATTCGAACTGTTAGTGGAGGGTATCAAAGATTCGGCATAGGCGAATAAAGCACTCTTACTTCTTTTATTTTAAAATCATTTGATAAAAATTACATTTTATTTGAAAATAAGTGGGTTTAATTTATGTACGGTTTTTTTTCTGCCATTTTCCTTCACATCCTTTTTTTTGTGATATTTAATGTTCTTGTTTGTGTTAATAGTTTGGGGTCTTAAAAAATAATTATTATTTTTGTGTGGTTTGTTTTTTTTAGCTTTTGTTTTCCTAATACGTTTTTGTTTCTAATTTAATGGTAAAATAAGACAAGTAGGGAATACAATGAGAATTTTTGTTTGTTTTTTTTTTTCATTTAAGCCTTTAAGCAAAATACAAAAAAGTTAAAATTTTTTGCAGTTCTTTTGCTACAGAGTGAAAAACATAACGCAACATTAATTTTCAAAAAAATATATAGCTGGAAAAAATATTCATACTCTGAACTATTTTAACTCCTACATAGAGGGAGAAATTGTTTTTAGAGCAATCCTTTTAATAGTACTCAGACCTATTTAACTGTTTGTTTGTTTGTTTTTAAGCAGTCTTTATTGGGGTCGGAGTAAAGAAAGGGTTATTATGCTACTTAAGTTTTAATTGTGTTTATTTAGCTTTTTTTTTGGTAATATATATATTTTTTGATTTTCCCCTTGTTTTTTTTTTTTTGTCTAAACAACTAAGCTATATGATTATATGATAGGAAAAAAAGGTTATTTTAAACATAAAACATTTGAGATTTCCTATTCTAATCTTAAAAGACAATATTTTACAAAAAATTATCTAAAACCTTTATGGGACACATTATCCTTGAGGTTAAGTAACTCTTTGTGCTATTAGTAATTTATATTTTAAAAATAATGTTTGAAAAGATTATTTTTATAACCTTTTTTTAAACTCAACGATTTTAATGATTATAATGTGTATTTTATGATTTTCAACTAAGTCATATGACAATTTGTGTAATAATTTTGTATTTTTAATTTTAGTTTTGCTCTTTTTTAATCGTTAAATATGCCCTTAACCTCCATAAGCACGGAGTGTATTATTTTTTTTTATAGAACGTTTGTAATGGATAATAATATAGGAGCAGTCTTTTAACTTTCCAATCGACTTAGAATCACTGTTAGATTCAATATAAAGATATTTAAATGAATTTTGATACATAAAGTACTATTTGCCGTAATGCAAGTCCTTGATCCAGAATTTTAAATCGGCTAAATACAAATGTTCTTCCGGAATTGATTCGTAGTACCTAAACGCAGATATACCTTCAAAATGATTAGCTCATACTGCGCTCACGTTTTGGAATTTGTGATCAGTATACTCACACACGGTTCATTTTTGCTTTAACGGATTTCTTAATAAATAAAATTGCTACATAGTGAATGAGAACAATCCACAATTAGGCTTGCCAAATTCAAGTTAGCAAAATTCTTGACATTCACTAAAAAATCTTGATTTTGATAAGACTTCTTGAAAACTAAAAACTCACACAACTTAGTGGTTGTCAACTAATTTCATTTATATTTTTATAAACATACATGGGCTGCATTTATACGATGTCTTTTCAGACACGTGTGTTTTTTTATTCTCTTTTGAACATGGTACACAATGGTGCAGGCTAGACGACGATATTCTAACAAACTTCAAAACTCATATTAACAAATATGAGTGCTCGTTTCGTGTCTGTTTGGCAGCTGCACTTTCGTTGACGACGCCAAGTGTGCGATGGTTGACCAATTCTTGCGCTGAGGGTTCCAACCAATAGCAGCTCTTGCAATATCAACTTAAGGCCTTCGCATCGTGTGACCAATCTGACGACATTTGCGTCTAAGGATTTGGATATGAATTAGTCGTTGTTCTCTTTGTCGCCAATGTTGCGTGCTATTTTTGATATTTGGCCAAAGTATCTTTAGAATCCTACTTAGACATCGGTTAACGAATACTACCATCGCGTTTATGTCGTGTGGTGACGTATTCAAAGATTCTAAGGCTAAAAAGCACCGACTTGTCATAAGAATTGAAGAATCTGCTCTTCGTGTGAAATAAATAGTGATTTTTTCAAAAACAATGCGTTTGGCGTTCTCCACCCTGTAATTACTGATAAAATACTAAAACATAAAAGCCCATTGACTAACTGGCAGTTAAATTTTTGTGGAAGTATAATGTTTTGTGTGTATGATTTGATATAGTTTCGTCCCTATAGCTCTTGGTTATTTTAAATAGCTGTCAGGGTTTCAGCTGGTAATTAAGGCGTTCAAAAGAACTGCCGAATTATTTTCGTTGAGACTTGGAAAATAAAAACTTAGGCAAGTTATTGTCGATTTAGCTTAGTAATTTCAAATCGGGCTTTATTAGGTTTTACTTGTTCTTATATACTAAGTTTGAAATTAATTCTTAACCATTTTAACTTATTTTACTTATTGACAAAGTTCTATTTGTCTTTATCGGTACCATGGATATATCAAGATTTACTCTGTCTGTAATTGTTCTAGCCAATCAGAATGTTGGTATTTGTAAATGTACTCATTTACATCAAAACACTCAATTTGGTTTGTTTGCATTCTGATTGAGTAACTTGTATTCCCTTCCATGCTTTCCTATCCCACTTGTTCTACATTTTAGTGAATGTGAGTTAATTGATAAATGCAGTTATTTGATCTATTGCATACCCTACTCTGATTTGGATTGTATGTATGAATTTCAGAGTGGGCAATGTGTGCGCAGTAGACACTTGTGAGGTACACTACAGAAGAAGACTTCCGAAGTTCGAGAAGAAGCCCCAGTTATGGTCAAAAATCCCAAGCTCATAATCTAACAAAAATATTATCTGATTTGTTTCAATTTATTGCAAAAAACCGTTCTATTGTGTTTACATTGGACAACCTTAAACCCCATTCACAATGATAGTGGCAATTTGGTTTAGTCTATCATCGCCGAGGTTGCGGGTTCGATTCCCGCCAGAGACTCTGGTTTCTTTCCTGCAGACAAGCATAGAGCTTCGCGGGATTAGGTTAGGAAATTTAAAAAAAAAAAAAAAATTTATTTAAAGTACAAAAATGTTACTGAATTTCAGTTGTTCTGGAAATAATACTTTATCCATAAAATTATTATACATTTTTTTCATCGAAAATTGAACGCTTTTGCAAAAAAAATTCTGTCTTATACAGGGTGGCGCATATTTAACGCATCTTTATTATACTAAATTGTATGGTGATTCTTTTCTTAGAATATATTAACCCTCTAACACTCATTTTGAGGGGTCAATTTTTAACTTCCTCACAAAAATATACCAAAACGGCACTTTTGAGGGTTAAAATGTTCGACGAATATTTTTTGCATCAAATTTCACTAGGGGATTGTCTAAGACCAAAAAATCGTGCAATGTATGTAAAACGGGTTTTCGAAAAAATCAAAAATTTCAAGGCCCAGAATTTCGAAAATCCGTTTTACATACATTGCACGATTTTTTTTGACTTAGAAGACCCCTAGTGAAATTGAATGCAGAAAATATTCATCGAACATTTTAACCCTTTAAAGTGCCGTTTAAGTATACTTTTGTGTAAGAGTTGGGACAAAGGACAAAAATTAACCCTTAAAATGAGAGTTAGAGGGTTAATAAATTCTAAGAAAAGAATCACCGTACGATTCTACTGAAGACATTTGAATTATTTTTTAGCTCAGAAGTACATTTAGTATATTTTTTTGACTTGTACCAAGAGCCTTTCCAAAAATTTCAAAAACTTTAGGGGCCCATATTTCGAAAATCCGAGCTAACTTTTCAAAACCCTTTGGCAGATTTGCACTACTAGTAGTCTACTTTCTTTTAACGTTGCAAGTGTTGAGGCTGGCGGCGATGACTTGAATTTTGTTGCACTGTGTATTTTATTATAATTTCTTGATCCAAAACAGCTAGAAAATTTCGTTGCTTAAAATTTTGTTACAGCTACTAAAGGAAAGATTTTAATAGATGCTAAAATATTTAGCAACACCCTTTTTTATTTTCCACAACTTTTGCTTTATTTATTGCACTTATTGCCTTTTTGACGCAAATCCATTGAACAACGACCAACAACAAAAAGTGATCAAATTAATGAAAATGAGAATTAATAACAAAAGTGTCATTATACTCTCATTGACTATTTAATGGGGATTTAAAAGGGATTAATTTACAATTGAAATTATTTCATGCTGATTATCAATAAACAAAAATAACAGCAACAATTATAATACAAAATAATATAAATTGGTTTATCTTTGGAGTATAATTAATTGAGAAAAATAAGGTCAATTTGATAAAATGAAAACAAAAAAAAAACTTTTTGTTATTTCCTTTTTATTTATATTCATATAATTAATAATTGGGAACATTTTCAGATTTAATCAAATTTTAAATGGGTTAAAATAAATTTACTTCGTTTTAGGGTGAATTCATTGTGATAACTAAGGCAAAATTTATTTAAAATTTTATACAAATTCATTTTATATAAATAGAAGTTATACAGGGTGTCCGCCAGGAAGGTAAACTACTTTGTTTTGCTGCCATTTTGGTAAACATTAGTCTTGACAGTTCACATTTGGCAGTCGTGAAGTAGACACGTCGAAAAAGTATTATGGAAAAATATTCGACAAGCCCGTGTTTTAATCGTTAAAACATTTTATCAAAATCAATCATCGATTACTGTGACGAAGAGAAAATAACGTGAAATTTTTGGGAGAAACAACGTGACAACAAAACGCACTGTTTATCGTGTAGTGAATGATTTCGAAGAAAGACAACTTACAACTACAATTAATGTTGGAAGAATTCCAACCAATTGTAGTGGGGAATGTATGAAAAGATAAACTCACTGTTTTTTGTTGTTGTTTTTCTTTAAGCTTTGATATTTTTACAACTGTTGCTTTAATTTTCTTATTCGTTTAACAGTTTTATTTGTTTAATATCTTTAGTTTTTCTAAAATCTTTGGATGAAGTTTCCTGACGATCTGGCCAAAGCAACCAGTGAAATGTGCATAGGAATAGCTTATCCCATCAACAATAAATTTCAGTTTATCAATAGTATGAAATGGGAATTTAGCACAATTAAACGAAAACTTGTTAATTAATTTTTTGAATCCCAAGAAAAACTTTTATCATTATAAAATTTAATTACACTCACAATATTCTGTACGTAAAATTAACTGAAATTGTAATATTAAATAAATGAAAGTTCAATTAAAAACCGGTCTACCTATTTTTCTTTTATTTTTAACAAAAAATTAATTTAATTTTTACCGTCAAAATTTCAACACCAAATTTCGTAAAATCAAATAAATATTCAGTTATTTTGTAAAATTTTACAGTCAAAAATTCAACACCATATTCATTAAAAACGATTAAATATTCAGTTATTTTATTAAATTTTCGTTTACTCCACAAAAGAGCCGAATTTCTAAAAATACCAGACAGACACCTGTCCGCTTGTTTTTCTTATAAGCGAGAGAGGGAGAATATTTTTATTTACTTACCCAGTTACACACGTTTGTTTTACTTTTGTTGTACTGCCCACGTTGTTTACAGAAGAACTCTCAATTATAAGACACCAGCAGCATGACCGATATGGCTTCGCAATTATTTTACTTTTAAAATTTGATGTATTTAACTAAATTTTTTTAACAAATAGAAAATGGGAATTGCTTACACAAAATAAGCAATTCATTTTTTATAGATAAGTAAAAATTAATTTTTGGTAGTAAAATTATATAAAATAACTGAATTTTTAATTGTTTTTACTGAATATGGTGTTGAATTTTTGACAGTAAAATTTTATAAAATAACTGCATATTTATTTGTTTTTACGGAATATGTAGTTAATTTTTTGACAATTAATTTATATAAGATAACTGAATATTGATTTGTTTTTACGGAATTCGCGGTTGAATTTTTGACAGTAAAAATTAAATGAACTTTTCGTTGCTTTAAATTACATTTTTATTTACTTTAACATAAAGAAGAATTTAACTCAATCAACGGACAATATTAACTGCAACCGAAAATCCGTATTAATATGCACTTAGTTTTTTGAATAACTGTTTGAATCAGTTAAAAATAAATTTGCTTGGAATTTTAAATGTTTATTTATTTAAAAATGACTGAACGGAATATTTCTTAAATAAACTACAGTCCGTTACTGTAATAATATTTTGAGTGTAAAAACTTTGTAGTTGTTCAAATCTTCTTAAATATAAAACAACAACCCATTAAACAAACGATATTATTAAGTTGTTGGCATTTAGCAGTTCATTTTTATGCGCTTATCTTAAGAAGTTCATGTGGTTTATAAAAGGTTTTTAAAGGTGCCCTCTGACTTCTTAATAGTCTGGCGATAAAAAAACCAAAGCCATAAGAAATAGTTTTATGTGTTTCACTTCACAAAACATTCTACATGTATTTAATTGCGATCAACTCGAAGCAAATATAAACATTTTAAAAAACTTCAACAAAATCCTTTATTTGTTATCGTCCTTGTGATAAACTGCAACATCTAAATTAAGTCTTAAACAGCGCATTCCATTAACAAGGATTTAATAGACAATACTTAAAAAATAATAAAACTTTAAAGCTCTTTCACATACAAAAAAGCACAAATACAAAATAAATAGCTTAAGTTTTAAAAACAAGCAAATTAATTTTGAAACAAGTATTATAAAATTAATTCTCTGGATTTTATTTATTTTAGAAACATTAAGATTAAATTGAAACAATTAAATCAAAAACTAAACTGCAAAAACTCTTGTCATACTAAAATGCATACATACGACACGAACATCAAACGCAGTAGAGGAGGCAAGAAATTTATAATTATAACTTAATCTTTACAAATCTTTTGAAATGTTTTATTATATAATTGTCTTGTCTTAAGATAATTGTTAGTATTTCTTTCTATCTGTATTTGTATTTGCGAGAAGTGTGAGTGTATGTTCTTGCATTTAAATATTTTAAAGATTAATATATAAAATAGCACTTAAAACTTTTGACAGATATTATTAAATATTTCTTCATCATTTGTTTTTAAATTTATTTGTCTTCTGCATTTTCTTGTCAGTCACAATCTTAAATTAGCATCTTTCATTTGTAGAGGGTTGCACAGTGGATAGTTTTGGCAAAACTGAAAAAAGAAAAACGGAAAATGCATATAAAATTAAGAAATATGCCAAAAGAGTTGAAAAAAAACTACAAAATGCTCCAAATTATACAAAGAAAAGAAAGAAGACGCATAAAAAAGTTCTGAAAAGTGTATTTATTGGCTGCATAATAATTTTTGTAGGGGCATATGTAGATTTTTCAATAATTAGTTTTGTGGTTATTTTGTTGATTTTAGATTTTTTAAAAATTAGATAGTAAATTTATGTTTAAAAATAATTTCTGGCATATCGCCACCACGACAAAGCCTTATAAACGCCATCATAGCGGTAAAATTTTGCACTAAATTTGCGATTATACCCAGTCTTTTTTCATCAATAGTGCACCGAATGCACTAGAATTTGCTAAAAACCGTAAAAATGTGAAACCGCGGTTTCGGTTTTAAAATGATTAAAATCGGTCGGGTTCGGTTCAGTTTTCGGTTTTGAAAATATATAAGTAAAACTACATACATATGTATATCGTTACTTTAATATAGAAAAGCCCTAACTAACGTTTTCCTTACTTTACAGGAGAAGGAAAAAAATTAATAAAAAGAATAGTCTTGAAGTCGCGATTTTTTTTAAACGCAGTTTTTTATTACATTCTCTAAGCAATTTAATAAAAAATTGAGTTTAAAAAAAAACGCGACTACAAGACTATAATTTTTTTTAAGTTTTTTCCTTCTCCTGTAAAGTAAGGAAAACGTTAGTTAGGGCTTTTCTATATTAAAGTAACGATATTCTTTTTTTTAATGTAATACAAATTTTTTATTTGTTTTAATTCAAGCACTTTTATTAAAAATAAACATTTCTTCTTCATTAGTACTTACATATTTTAAATTTAAAGAATTTTGAAATACCTTGCCATATATTTAAAGTAAAAGCTAAGACCGCGGTTTTTTGGTCGGTTTTCGGTTTCGGTTTTAAGGCATTAAAGCCGCGGTTTCGATTTCGGTTAAAACCGAACAGCAATCCCTAAAATGCACTATACAACGTGATGCTTTTACGCGCTGTATGACATCTTGCGCCATCTTGTCACAAATAGTTTGCCTGTACCGTTCCCCATTCCCGGTAACGTTGGCACCGGCTTAGGACTTAAAGACAAATGGGCCGATGATGTCTTTGGAATGCAAAGCGCACCAATTAGTGATTTTATTGGAATGAAGTAGAGTCCCAAAAGTCTCATCAGGATTGCGATCTCTACAAAAAGACAATTCTGTTTGTTTACATTCTCTAAACAAGACATGAGCCTCATCATTGAATAGGATTTGACGGGAAAAAGCTGGTTGATTCTCAGCCCATTCACCAAACACAAGACGCAATTGAGTGGGAACTTTAATGGATGTAGGCCAAGATCTTTCCTCAAAATTTTCCAAGTAGTGGATGCGCAGAGACAGAGTTAATGAGAACGGCGTCGGATCGATAAATTCAAGTCCTCCGTCACACTCACGTCTACAGCGGCGATGAACGTCATCCAAAAAAGTCACATTTATCCAATAGCAAGAAAATTAATTAACATACAAGGTTATACCGAGAAACGCTAACAATTTTGTTTAAAGGCAAAAAAAGAAGTAATTTCTGCAATAATTCATGACAGATGATGAACAATTTATCTATTGCGACAATCTTAGTCGTATGTAAAGCATAGCCATCCATCAAAATCAGTGACAAAGCCATGGCACTTGAAAATGCTCTATAAATATTTGGGAACAGAGCTGCTGCATTCGGAGCTAAAGAATCCCAAGGGATCTAAACCTATTAACCGAATAACGCCTGAAATATGTGGCTAGATTGAAGTCCTAATATTTCTTTAGTGCAACTGATGTCCGACAACCATCTGTTTTCGATCGATGCACTACCGTTTCGGTGGAATCATATTTATTTATAAATGGGGTAACTAAAATTCACTTTTTTTTGTTCTTGGCCTTAAAAAAAATAATAATAAAATTCATGTACATGCAGTTTTTATTTTTATGTTAGTCAGAAAAAAGGATAGTTTCGTGAAATTTAACGAAAAGTTTCCTTCGATAGTACTATCGATATTATCGACAGTCTTAAAATATCGAAAATATCGATGGGAAAAATTTCGATATCGATATTATGATACAACTATGAAAACATGTAACAGGAGCTATAATCAGCTCTACGCCGAGGTTTATTTGATTAAATTCGCGCTGAATAACAGTAATACATGCAGAAGAATAGCAGGTGGTACTGATAGCTCAGCTGTGATTCTTTGTACTGCTAATTGGAGGCCCATGTTTTGTCATGTGGTAAAAAAAATTGCAAATGCAAATATAATTGCAATTGCGAGCATAAGGCAATACAATAAACGACCATTAGGGGAAAAATCCTCTAGGCCAAGTACCTTGTGTTTAAAGAATCAAAACCAATTTAGAACATTATCTAAAGTTGCATTTAAATATCTTATAGGTCCTGCTACTTCGGTTCTTTCAGTAAGGTGCTTTTTAACTGCCGATGAAATATTAAATAACAGGAGAAACTACCTTAAACCAAATAAGGTGGACATGCTTGTGTTTTGACAAAAAATTTGGGTTTTTCCTACTTAAGTACAAACATTCTATCGATAGTAATTTCGATAGTATCGATAGTGAAATCTGAACTATTGATAAATATCGATAGTAGAAAATATCGATAGTATCCCAGCACCACTTGACACAAATGATTTACATGTATTCGCCCAGCTGCTTCAGCCAGCTCATGCACATTATGGTTGGGACTTTACCTTGTACTCCGAGTAATGAGAAGGGCTGCTCTAACAATGTCGTTACATAAACATAAGCAGTGGAGCAGTTATGGAAAATCATTAAAAAGATTCTAAAATGACCGCGACTTAGCGAGGATTAAAAACCTGCATCGTACGAAGCTCAACTCGACGTTTCCCTCGCCACAACTACCTTAATTTTTTATTCACCATTGAAGTGTTAAAAAAAATCAAGTTGAATTGAAAAAATATCTAAATTTTAGACTATAAAACTCTGCATTTCATTTGGGTCACCCTGTACAATATTGTAAAATTTTATTAAGCACGAAGATGTTTAGATTTTTACGTTTTCTAAAACTACTGGGCAGTTGCATTCAAACTGCCCAGTAGTTCATAAGTATTATATTAAAATATTTTGATGAGAAATATATTAAATGCGCAAATTTAAACTATGAAAGTTTTCACATTGTTTGACCATTAAAATGTGTGTACATGAGTATTTTAAGTAATTTGCTTAATAAAAAAAAAAAACAACTCGAGCATAAAATAATTAAATGTCAGTAAATGAAATATTTATATTAATGTAAGTGACAGGGTTGGGAAGAATGTATGATTTGATGTATTTAAAAAAAAAAAAAATACATTTTATATACGACTAAAATGCATTTGAAATACAGAATAAAAAATACATTTAAATAGCATATTTAAAAACAGTGTTCGAAAATAAACACTAAATATCGCCCCTTAGTGTTCGGTTCGGTAGATTTGTGGAAAACACACACGCTAATAGTGTTTGTGTGGAAAATCATTATAAAAATTAAGGTTTCCTTGTCTGTCATCTTTCGAACACAAAAATAAAACTATTCTTATCCAACTCTACAAAAGATTTAATTCTGTTCGGTTTTTTTTTTAAAACCACAAACTTCGTTGTGTTCGGTTCAGCCTATTAATGTTCGTTCCTTTTGGGTGGTTAAAAAAACCAAAAATTTTTTACAAAAACAAAATTCACTTACGAAAAAAACCATAAAAAGCCAGCAAAATAATTTTACACAAACAAAACATATACACAATTAACACACAAGCTGTTCGTGCTGCGGTCGTTGCTAAAATTTTTTGTTTGTTCCATTTTTTATCAATGTAATAAAAAAAAGAATATTTGAATATCCCAATAAAAAATTGAGCTTCGAACGATGCAGGTTTTTAAGGGAAAAATGTAAGAGTTTCTCTTACCATCTCGCTTGCGGAAGGCATGAATTTTATATGGTGAATTGCTACTTTGAAGCAATACATTTTTGACACAAAAAGCGCTTTATTCAATGCATATGAAAACTGGTGAACGTAGCGTTCAGCCTTACACACTGAATGTCTTTTTACAGCTATTCTTTAGCATTCTCCCTTACAAACCTGCTTCGCAGTAAGGGAATGTTGTGGCACTTAAAATGTAATTTTTTTTTTTTATAAAACTTGTTGAGAGTTCGTTCGGTTACTTTACTGCATCTCTGTATGTCTTAATTCGTATTGCATAATTGTGCGCTTAAAATAGAATAAGCGCTTCGCAAAATGATTATATATTTTATTGGGATAATGTTTGTCTACAGTATCACTACAATGGTTCTGTTTTTTAGCGAAGAACAAAACACTATGTAATGTACAGGTTGTGTTCATCTACAAAATCACCAAATCACTGTTTATTTTCGAACACTTTTGAAAATACTAAATACGAGATGCTCAATACAAAATAATTTTTTTTTATTTTAAATCATTGTTTTGAAATTTGAAGACTTTCCTGTACAAATGACCATATTCAAAAGTACATATCGTTAAGAGCTAAAAATACTCAATACCTATTTGTATTTCAAATACTTTCCAACCCTGAATGTATCTTTTATAAATGTGTGATGTATGTATGTGTATGTATAGAGGCCTACTAAAGAAAAACAAATATTTGTAAACTTCAGGTTCTATACTCTTTCTCTCTAATTGTTTTAAATTTTATTTGCATATGTTGACATTTAATTATAACAAAATGTTAATGAGATTTTTAGTTGTGTTTTTAGGTAAATTTTAAAAGTGAACGTGTGTATGTGTGTGTGCTTGTTAAGTGCTTGTGTATTAGCAGATACATATGTGTTTTCGCAAAAATAAAAATTTAATCGAAATTTGTTTGGCAATATTCTATTAAGATATTAAACTTAAAATGGCTAAGAAAAGTAAAAGAAAATTATTATAGAAAAGTAAATACAAGAAACTTAAAATATTTGAACTGTGTTGATTAAAGTTGTTGGAAACGTTTTTTTTTTCTTTTTAAATTAATTTGCAAATATTTAAAATAGTATTTAGAGCAAAACTTTTTTTTTAATGACTCTGCTTTTTAACTTTAAGCCATATTTGTTGATTTTAATCAACTTTACAGTTTAGCACATCCATTTTTGCTTGGTCTTCTCTCTCTCTCTCTCTTTCTTTTCTTAAGAACTAAAAAAATTCTTTCGACTCTATACATTTTGATATATTTACAAATGTAATAGATATGTAAACATGAAGTTTTTGAAAAAAAATAAAAAAATAAATAAATAAATATATTTCCGCTGCAAAAATCCATTAGAGCACAAATTCCAACAAACAAACTAAATGAAATGAAATGAAATAAAGTGAATGTAATACAAAAAAAAAAAAAAACTTTTCTTTTTTTCCACTTCTGTTTGAAAATTAATGTAAATTTAATCAGAGGCAGAAGAAGTTTGTGAAATATCCTTTGTAAATAAACAGAAATAAATGTACATATATGGAAAAGTTTTTATTAAAAAAAATAAAAACAAAATCAGAAAAAAAGTTAAAGGAGAGGGAGGAGAAAAAAAAGAAAATCAGGCATGTTTAGATGTAAGCTAAACACTAACACTAGTATAACTTTATAAACAAGACTGTGCCCTGCAAGCATTTGCTATCTCGAAAGTTCAGAAATCGAGTTCTATCAAAGGGATTGCGAGTCACATCATTAAACTGCCATAATCATCCGTCGGAAAAGCAAGCTTTGATTCATTTCAACAAGTTCAAATATAATTCGACTTTTCGTTAAAGTTCGTCATTTTTCGCAGTTGTTTTACGTTTTTTTTACAGCTTTCTAGAATTATTGGAAGTATTCTATATGAACAGGAAGAATTTGTTTTAACATAGTAAAATATATCTGTGCCAATATGGAAAATTAGCTTTTCTCGAACATTGTAGTGTGCAGATATTCTCAGTTTTTTGTTTTAAGTTTTGTTCGATAAGTTTTTTGCTTTAAGTCTGTACACTATTAAGCATATTGGTAGTAGTATTAGTAGAATTTTAATAGAGGCTAAAAATACTGATAACTAAATATAAAAGATTTTACACCTTTTCTACTTGTTCTACTTGCTTCAATTTAATTTTGTCTTATATCGACTTAAGCTATTTTTCCAGATGATTTGCAGCTATATTAAATTTACGCAATACACAATAGTGGAGAGGGTATTATGCATTTGTACTGATGTTTGTTATACATTAAAATATTGGTGCTAGACCCACCCCCATGTAAACAGATTGTATCAGAAATTCTTTCTGAGTCGAACTAACAATGTCCGCCCGAATGGCTGGCCGGCCGCCCATGTACACCTTGTGCCTAAAGAACAGGTTACTATTTTGAAGATAATTTGATAAAATGTGGTACAAAGGTTCGAATTGGCACATGAATCAAGCCTAACTTCCTTATAAATATTGGTATTTACATAAAAATTTTCGAGAATATCATGACAAAATGTTGTCCTGGTAGCTGCATGATTGTCCATGGGTCCCGAATATGTTGCACTCTCGTTATATGTTTTTAAATACCGCGGTATCATATAGTCGGGCTGGAACGACTAGACTTTCTTACTTGTTTTGATATAAATTAAGGCCATTTTATACTATAATACCAAGTATTACGTGGTGCCACAAACTCATGTAAAATAAAAATATAGAGTGAAAATAATCTGTTATTAAACCTCAAAAAAAAAAAAAAAGATACTTAAAGATACTCTTAGCCAATGCGAAAGGGAATGTAAAACGCAAGAAAAGCAGATAAACAAAGTTGGCCTGTTTGTCTTTTGAAGATAACGGGGCTTGCCCTTTTAAAATTTGTCTTAACGATAATATTTTTCATTTTATCAGAGTTGTATTTTAACAAAAACACACTAATGGCAAAATTCCCCTTTTCTATTTAAATATCAATTCATATTAAAATATAGTTTTTCATATAATTTTATTTTTATTTGACATTAAAAACGAATTTCAAACATAAATTCATATATAAATAAAGTGGTGAAATCGGCCATAAGAAAAACTGGGATGGAAAATTAAAATTTTATTCAAAAATTTTTACTTTTACTTCTTTCTCATATAAAAAGCAAAATGATAAAACCAAAATATTTTTTAAGGTGCTTTGATTAAAATTTTAAATAAGTCACTAATATTTGTTGTTAAAACTTTGTATTTAAATACGGTACACACACGAAAAAAAGTATGAAAATATTACATTCGTATCAACTTCCCCACCCCTGATGAAAATAACAAGACAGTTGTTGAATAATTTGCCGCTAGTACTACAATTAAAATTACAGAGGCCTTCAAAATTTGGAAAAGTCGAAACCATGGAACTAACGAATAGTTAGTTTTCTAAAGGCTCAGTTAGCCGAGAGAAACAGTAACGTTGCAAATCAACTGCATCATTTTGTTGTATGTGAAGCAATTAGAACGATTATAGTTAGTAGAAAGATGTTACGTCTCAATCTGTAAGAAATAGTCTTCCTTTTTTACGGTTAGGTTAAGTTACTGTTACTCTCGGCTAACTGAGTCTTCAAGGTTTAAGTTGCCCTGAATACGAATCTGTAGCTAGATTCGCCCATTAACTTTCTACATTAGGTATTACCAGATTAACGAATTTATAATAATAAGCTTAAAAAAGTATATTTTATGTATTTTTCAAGATAACAATTGAACATTTTTGAAAAAAAAAAAACAACTGAGTTAATGACTTTTTTGAGCAAAAAACCTGACCTAGTCTTAGGAGCAAAATAATTACACGGAAATAAGTTTATTTTCTAAAGTAATCAATTTCGCTTCTTAAAACAAGAAATCGAAAATAATTTCTTGATTTGAACTTATTTCGTTCGTATTTAGTAACATTTTCTTAAATAATAATGAAACATTTTAATTTAAACCAAGCCACACATATATTTAGAATAAGTAATTTTTGGCTTAGACGAGATCGTGGAAAATTTTCTTGTTTTAAGCCATATTGTCTGGTAATTTAGTAAATAATTCTTTCCGTGCATTTAGAAACATATTTAAAAACTTTCTGTTCTGAAAAAATTAGTTATATATAATTTCAATATAACTTTGTATTTAAGTTTATTTTTCCAAATTAGAAAATTCCATTTTACCCGTCTTATTTATAGAATCTTTATAGACTAAAGGCCTTATTCATAAAAAAATATTCTATACTTATAACAGGTTTATAAGATAAATTTTATATGAAAAGTGGTTTAATTAACCTTTTATAAAACTGAAATATTTTTTATGAATTTACCCCTTAATTCATAAAAATATTTCAGTTTTATAAAATGTTAAAGAGACATCACAACAACTTCTTTTTACACGAGCTATTTTTTTAATGTTAATTCCAGTTAAAAAGTACAAAAGAATACGAAATTACAGCTCAACCCATTTCAATTTTTAAACCTGTACGTTGCAATAAATTGCAATATTTCAAAATAATTAAAGCCAGTGTAAGCTTGATCACTTGAAATTTTAAAAAATATATGTTTTTTATATTTAAAAATATTTATCCATTCTTTTTACGTTTTTAAGACCCTTAGTTTGTAAAACGAAACGCAATGCCAAAAATAACATTGAAAGCAAAAACAATGTCAAAATTTTGTTGTTTCTTTCTACATAAATACATATTGCGTTTTAAAATCATCAACGCCACAAGATATGCAGTGTTTAAAATTTAAAAATTCAATATACACTTCTATAGCAAAAAACAACAAAATTGTGAAATATTTTCGATTTTGTTTTTGCTTTCAATATAATTTTTGGCGTTGTGTTTGCGTTTTACAAATTTAGGGCCTCAATGAATTTGAAAAATGACTCGAAACATTAGATATTGAGTACTATTTGCAATCTCCCAGGAAAAACTTTTTGATTTTTAGTAATATGTGGTAGTTTTTTCATACGTTGCCTTGTAAGTAGTTGTCATTACACGTGCCATTATTCTGAAAACTTCTATAAGTACTTAATAGTAACGACCTCAGCAACTACTTATTACTTCTATTGCTTTCACTACTGAATATTATCTTACTTATAATCAGCTCAATAACTACTTATTGGTTGTGTTGTTTTCAGTATTGAATATTTGCTTACTGGTAACGTACTCAATAACTACTTATTAGGTCTATTAACTAGTGATTTTTTGGCTTCTGGTAAGTAAATTGTAAGTTTGTCCTTACAATTCAACCTTCTCGTAGTTAAAAAACTACTAGATATTGTTTGACTTCTAGTAAGTTTATTGTTAATACTGAATTCTGTGGACACCTCGAACCAAAAAAAATAGTTATTCAGCCGAAAAATAAGCAGTGTTTACTTTTCTCCAACATTACTTGCTAACTTACCAGGTAAGTAAAGTTTTTGCTGGGCTTAGTCAAAAATTATTCCTCATACGCCTCCGTGCTTTAAAGCGGTATTAAAACTAAAAAAACGTTGCCTACTCTTTAGGCTGTTATTAATAATTATACGCCACAGGTGTCTAAAAAACAGCATTTCATATACGCCCAGTAAGCAATTTTAAACGTTTTCTAAAAAATTTAACTGCGAATTTTACTATTTCGAAAGAATGCTTTGTTTCTCAAAAATATATTTGAAAGATGAAAAAACTGTTTTTTTTTCTCCATTATATCAGATTTTCGCGATAACTTCGCTTAAAGAATAAAAAACCCTGTTTTTCGTCATATTCGAGATGATATTACTGCGCGAATTAGTCATAATTTATAAATCCTGAAATATTTTCTAAAGTTCTAACCAACAACCTTTTAAATAAATGTTAAAACGTTATAATATCTTGTTCATTTTCTGAGATATCTTAACCTGAAATTTGAAAAATGTTTTTAATTTTTTTTTTATAAATTTGACTCAAGTTTTGTAATTTTCTATGACTTTTTTAATTAAATTAAAAAAAAATTTATTTTATATTGTTGATTTCTCACCAAAAATTAAAATAGCTCCTAAAACAAAAATATAAAAATTATAAGTATTGTGGTTATTTAATTGAACTGTTTATGGGTTTTAATCCAAATTTTTAATACTTTAATCAGGATAAAGTTCATTAAATATATTTTTCATTTCATTTAATTTTTTTTATGAAGAAAATTCCTTACAACATGAAATTAATTAAAATTTATTGCAAATTTTTCATTCTTGACTGACGCTGGGATTGAGCCCACGTTCACGGACAGGTTGATCTGACATGTTTCGATAGTAACCACACTATCTCCACGGCCGGCAGTCAATAGTAAAACATCAATCTAAAAACCAAATGGTATTTTTACTTTTGTGGATCGAAATTTGTTGTGAATGGTTATCGATTTTGTAATTTATTTACATGTTCTGCTTTACTTTTGTTTTTCATACTTTTTGTCAAGAATTCTTCAGGAGGTCCAAAGTATATTTCCAAAGTATATTTGATTTAAACAGCTGACGCACGTTTCATGTTTTGTTTCACTGTCAAACATCTACAGTTTGGTCTAAAATTTAACCATGAATCGTCTTACAAACGAACAACGCTTGCAAATTATTGAATTTTATTATCAAAATGCGTGCTCTGTTAAAGAAGTTCATTGCGCGCTTCTTCCATTTTATGGTCAGTTTAATCGACCCACTGAAGCGGCTATTCGGGCTATTGTGACTAAATTTCGCACCAAATTTAGATTGTTGGACATTAAACCACCAACACGCTTACGTAGAGTGCGAAGTGAAGAAAATATCGGAGCTGTATCGGCCAGTGTTAATGATGACCATCAATTATCGATTCGTTGCCGTTCGCAGCAATTGGGCCTCTGTTACTCAACAACGTGGAGGGATTTAGGTGTGAAGCCTTTTAAAATACAGCTGGTGCAAGAATTGAAGGCGAACGACCAAACGCAACGTAGAATTTTTGGTGAATGGGCTCTTGGAAAGTTGGCCGAAGATCCACTTTTTATACCCTCCACCACAATTAGTTGTGAAGAGGGTATACTAAGTTTGTCATTCCGTGTGAAACTTTTTTATTATTCATCTCAGACCCCATAAAGTACATATATTCTGGCTGCTTGAGTAATTCTTAGTCAATTTAGCCATGTCCGTCTGTCTGTCCGTCTGTCCGTCTGTTGAAAACACGCTCACTTTCGAAAAACTCAAAAGAAATAAACAAACTAGGTGTCAAATTGCTTGTAGTTATCCTAAGCAGTTTGGGATTGAATTTCAGCAAAATCGGTTCAGTAGGACCAGAGCTATGAATCAAAATGTGGAACCACCACCTTCAAAAACTTGATAATTTTGTTACAAAAACTAACATAAATGATGCGAAAATGCACGGAATGACATAAGATTTTGCACAAGTCCGTTTTATTCGACTAGAAATTACACTGTAAAATTTCGCGAAGGTCGGTCCATAATTTACCCTAAGCCCCATATATGCCCTACTCCCGGAAAACAGTTTAGTCTCCTTATAAAAAGACATCATACAGATATTACTCCTTGAACATTCGAACTGTCGGTGGAATGTATCAAAGATTCGGCACAGCCGAATATAGCACTCTTACTTGATTATCGAAAAATTGTGTTCAGCGACGAAGCTCATTTTTGGCTCAATGGGTACGTTAATAAACAGAATTGTCGATTTTGAAGTGAAGATCAGCCAGAAGCATTGCAAGAGCTACCAATGCATCCAGAAAAAGTCACAGTTTGGTACGGACCGTACTTCTTCAAAGATGATGCGAATCGTAACGTAACTGTGAATGGTGAGCGCTACCGTGAGATGATATCCATCTTTTTTTTGCCCAAAAATGCAAGAGCTTGACTTGCATGACATGTGGTTTCAACAAGACGGCGCCACATGTCACACAGCACGCTTAACAATGGACTTATTGAGAGGCGAGTTCGGTGAACATTTTATTTCACGTTCGGGACCGGTCAATTGTCCGCCTAGATCGTGCGATTTAACGCCTTTAGACTAATTTTTGTGGGGCTATGTTAAAGCTCATGTCTATACACACATGCCCGCTTCAATTTACGCATTGGAAGACAACATTGAAGCATTTATTCATGAGATACCGGCCGAAATGTTGGAAAGAGTATGTCAAAATTGGACAAAGCGGATGGACCATTTGAGGCGCAGTCACGGTCAACACTTGCATGAAATAATCTTCAAACATTAAATTTTATGGACCGAACTATCGATTCAAATAAAGATTTCATGCATTTTTCTGAATTTTATGTGTTTTTTTTAACTTTCCTATAGCTCTTAAAAAATCACCCAATACTACCGAAAATACCTTTTGATTCCTTAACTTCCTTATAAATGTGGGTATTGACATTAAATTTGGCGTCAATAAATTTTTGGATAGCTTTTGTGTATGTCGTGACAAAATGTTGTACTGGTCCAAAATTAACCACTTTGAGGCAATTAAATCTCTTAAAGATGAAATAACTTTTACATACATTCAAGAAGTCCTTAAAACTTTAAATATTTTTGTCTCGAAAATTGTTCTCTTAATTCTGTGATTTTATTTCACGTTCGGGACCAGTCAATTGGCCGCCTAAATCGTGCGATTTAACGCCTTTAGACTATTTTTTGTGGGGCTATGTTAAAGCTCATGTCTATAGACACATGCCCGC
This sequence comes from Pollenia griseotomentosa, assembly GCA_963931875.1. Classification (NCBI taxonomy): domain Eukaryota; kingdom Metazoa; phylum Arthropoda; class Insecta; order Diptera; family Polleniidae; genus Pollenia; species Pollenia griseotomentosa. The sequence continues at coordinate 26,718,158 of OZ007561.1, forward strand.
TTCAATTGAGGCATTGGAAGACAACATTGAAGCATTTATTCATGAGATACCGGCCGAAATGTTGGAAAGACTATTATAAACATTTCTTATATTGAACAGCTTTTAATATTCTACAAAGAGTTTTCTTTCTTTTACATTTAAAGTGTGACAGTCTACACGAAAAGTCAAAGTGGTTTTTTGACAATCCTACCAACGACCATTGGATTTTGTGCAAGCAAAAATCTTACGACTATTAGAATAATGTAAAAGTTTTTTATTGTGCTCCAATGTAATGATGTAATTCTTTTAGTTTCTTCTCAACGTATCGAAATATGAAAGTAGGATGTTGCACTGATTCTAAAAGTTTTATTAAATTACGGTCAAACACTTCGAACGCAATTTCGATCGAATTTGTTTTAGCAAAATAATGAACTATTTTCAGTTTCGATTAGAATTGTTAGCTCTGATGTCTGACAGTCTCTCACAATTTAAGGTTTCATTTATAAAAAAAAGTGATGTTGAACGCGAAAGCTCGAATATGTGATAAATTGTTTGCACTTATGGATACTGCGGGATATGTTCAAAAATCTTATACCAAGTTATTTTAAAAAAACTTACAGTTTACCGGTAAGAATATATGTATACGACTTGTTTAAGGAAACTTTTTCAAATGGTAAAACAGCAGAAGAAAAATCATGCTTGTATTCATAAAAATAAGAACAAGACATTTCCCAATATTCTGTTTTAAGAAAATATGGCAATAGATATACATTTTAATGTTTGAAAAGGTATGCTCTCTTGAAAACAATGTATGTACTTTGTTTTTGTAAATAAAAACATCTCTCGTATACAACGTTATTTTTCTGACTATAAAAATGTGCCTTTTCTTTTTATTAACGCACAGAAGTGTCTAAGAAGATGACTAATTTAAATGATAATAACTATTGCCTGGTATGTTGTTTTTATAAAATTAGAAAAATCTACTTTAATTTTCCAGGAGTTTGGTAGAAGTGACGCCCGGTCACATTTATCTTTCAAATATTTTCTTAATGCTTGCAGGGCCATATTATGTAAACAAATACAAACAAGATCACAAGATACTCGAATACTGATACGTAAATCCAGCATAAAATACACTGAGTAAATAAAACGCAGCACAGTGGTTCAAAGAGTAACAAATATTTTCTTATTATGTTTGTATGTCTTAAAGGAAATCAAATATTCGATAAAATAAAAAATTTTTGTAAGTTCTAAAAAAAAAATTAGGCAAGCTTAATTCGGCTCTGCAATTTGACACCAAAATTGTTCTGTTATGGTAAGTCAATAGAATTTGAGCGCCTTTTCAGCAGGACGGACATAGATAAATCGACTTAGAATTACTCACGGACTTTAAATATAAACACTTTATGAGGTCTTAGATAAAAAGGACAAAAGCTTGTAAAAATTATTTTTCCTTGACCGCTCACTGTCAATTAAGTAAGTTACTCAATGCTGCAGTTTACGAAGTGTTGATGAAAAATTTTATTAACTTTCACCCAATACCAAACATGGCTATGAAGGATAAAGTTCAGTTTCTGCATTGATCCTGAGTTTTAGTCAATTTCAACCCTCTATACGTTGTACGCTACTACGTTCACACGGTGCAATTGTGTTCCTACGGTAATAAAAGCATCAAATCAAATAGACATGTAGGATTTTCCTATTGCATAAAATTATTTGAATTATTCGAGTTATTCGAATAAATTAGAAGTTTTGTTCGAATAATTGAACAATATTAAAACTTAAAAATAGAATAATTCCTTACTCAAACAAAACCTAAAGTTAAAAAATTATATAATCTAGTTGCTTCCCAAAGACAGATATTTTATTTAGATCAATGTTTTGTTAGTTTTTTTCTTTGCAACGACGCTTCTATGGCAAAAAGTCCTACGCGATGAAAGTTAAAGGTAATGAAAATTGAATGAATAAATATTATACGTTTTAATTTGACAACGTATCTACGACGTCTAACATGTTTGCTGTCTCCTATCCTATTTATTACAGAACTTGACGAAATACTGTCGAACACAACAGGTGGCAGTAGAGGAATACAGTAGAGAAACAACGAACAACTCGAGGACCCAGATTATACCGAACACCTAGTTCTGACTGCAACGAGCAAAGATGATATATAATCAACGGTATCGTTGATTTACCTGCGGAGAAGCGTTCTATGGACAGAGGAAAGCTCCTTTGAGTATAACTCATCCAAAAACACATTTTTTGTAAGATTGCCAAAGGTATTACGTCAAAAGAAACGACCAGCTTGTCAAAAAGTGAGCCATGGTGGAGGCTCTGTCATGTTCTGGGGATGTGTTGCGTATAATGGGCTGGGTGACTTGGTTCCTGTCGCCGGCTCGATGAACCAAAACCAATATGGGAATTTCCTGGGTTCGCGAACGTACGTTCGTACGCTTTTGATGTACAAATAATATGAAAAACAACACTTTTCCTAGCATTTTTTTTTGCGATTCGATAGCATTTGGGTAGATGTATGTTTAGTGCAAAAGATGGATTTCATCGAGTTTAAGTTTTCATAATGATAGTTGTAAACATGTGGTCACGAACGTACGCAAAATAGAAGTCAACTTTGGCTGACGTAGTGAAATGTAAAAATCTGCGTAATGGAACGGAATATTCAAAAGTGATTAATTTATTTCGAAAGTGTATTAATGAAGGTCTCCATCCAGAATTTACAAAATAAAATATTTCTCTTGGTTTTTGTTTAATTGGCTTATGTACCGGTCGCGAACGTACGGGTCGCGAACGTACGATTTTTCCATATGTTTTTTTATTATCACCATGCAGATTCCCATAAATATCTTCAAATTTCCTTAACAAGCAACTTAATACTCAATTTACAATTGATTATAATGGAGAGATTATGAAGAAAGAGTGTAAACATAACATATTTCTTGCATGTAAAATAAGTACATAAAAATGTCTTTAGAAGTAGAAAATATAAGAAAATATAAAATTTTCCAGTTTCCAGCGCAATTTCCTCAAGTAAAACAGCTGAGATTTGCTATGAAACCATTCTTTTATAACAACATAGATTTTTTTTTTAATAATAAACAATAAAAGACGATGATTATCAACATTTTATTTTTTCATCCTGGTAGACCATTCTGGGGAAATGCCCATATTTGATAACGCTAAATGAAAATGCCTTTCCTTCTGGTGAATCATTTGTCCTTCAACAGGATAATGCCACGTGCCACAAAGCCCGTATGATTACTTAGTTTTTGAAGGATGTTGGTGTTAATACTTTAGACTGGCCACTTCAAAGTCCAGATTTAAATAAGCCAACACACAAAATTTCAAATTAATTTACATCTTTTTCAGTTTCTATGAAAAAATATTTGTTTGCTTATTTTGAAGTTTGTATAAGTTATAAATAAAAGGAGAAAAAAATAAATAAGAATATTTAGCAAAGCCGTTTAAAAATTAGACGTAATAATGAACGATTTTTATTTCGTCAAAATAATTATGCCGACTAGTGGAATTAGTATTGTGGTTATTTTTGTTGAACTGTTTATGTTTTTTAATCCAAATTTTGATGTTTTTAATCAGGCTAAAATTCATCAAAGTTAATTGTCATTAAATTATTTTTATGAAGAAAGTAATTTTACAACATGAAATTATTAAAAATTTATTGATAATTTTTCATTCTTGACTGCCGCGGTGCTCGAACTCAGGCTTTCACGGACAGGTTACACTTACATGTTTAAATTGTTTCGACTCATCTGTATTTTTATTATATATATATGCAAATCTTTGGGTAAAAGTCGCAATCAGATTTATATCTGCAACTATTTTTATTTTCTTTCGGCAAGATATCTATGTGCGAAAATTCTATGAATGTTTTTCCGAATAAAAATGTGGATCGATATAATTAATATTTGTTCCTTTATAAGTTGAAATTAAGAAAATACAAATTAATATCGAGAAAAACTATGTAATTGATGTTAAGAAAATGCAAATTGATTACAAGAAATCCAAATTGTTATCGGGAAAATCAATCAATATCAATTTGGATTTCTTAATATCAATTTGTATTTTCTCAACATCAATTCGTTTTTCTGCATATTAATTTAGATTTTATCGTCCACTACATGAAATGGTAGAAAAAAAATGTTTTTGAATCGACCAAACCCACTGTGTTCAATTCAAAATAAAGAATCATTGATGGCAGAATGCTTTAAGGAACTTTTCAATTTGTGTAGGTAGTTTCTATTTCTGCAAACTTCTTTAAAAATATTTTTTTTTGCAACGCATCATGCAGAATCACACAAATGTTTTCTATTTGTGATTTACAAATACACTCATATGCAGCATTTTGCACTAATATGCTTGTGTTTATGTGTATGCCAGAACATGTTCGCTCGTAAAACATTCTATGGCTTGTTAGAAAAATTTTGTATTAAAACTCTTAAATAAAAGCTTTTAGGAATATGTTTAGCTTTAGCTGAATAACAAAACAAGTTAAAGAAGTAGTAGAAATAATATTTTTTGTATATATTTGCTACAACAACAGCAACAGTAGTGGCCAACCTTTCAAATACACCACCATTTTGCTCTCCTTTAACTCGCACTCACAAACAAACTGTTTGCTCAAGTGTAATTTCTTAAGTGAAAAGTAAACACTTTTAGCGCATACTTATAGATGCGAATGTTTAAGTATTCGAAATCACTTCTTTAGGATTTTTTTTTTTCTTTACTTTTTCTATTTGTTATATTTACAAGTATTATTTTTTTATTTTAAATTATATGCAGGCTTGTGTAACTTTTCTATCTCCTTTTCCATGTTGTTGGTATAAATGAAGGAAATTTTCTTAACTTTAGTAACGAATGTATAAATATTTACAAATTGAGTTGTACATTTTTACTAAGAGACCAGCAATTTTTGGTTGCTCTTTGTTGGTCTTCGTTACTTTTTGTATGTTGAGCATAAATTTCTAAAAATGAAAATATCATTTTAAAATGCAAATGACATTTGTATAAATAAACAATAATACGACAGATTTTTAATAAAATTTAACAGTTTTGTTTAGATTTTTTAAATATAGGGTGTTTTTTTAGCTGCATGAGGACTTAAAAGAATAATACGAGACGAAATATTGTTGGAGCACAGAAAAAATTATTGCTAAATTATTATCAAACAAACGCTTGTCTGAAAATTTTTTTAATTTCTACAAATTTGTTTACTGATTTAATTAATATTTTTGTTTGATTTTTATTTTAACCAACAAAAATGTTGACAAATATTCAAAAATATAATATACGCGTTATTGGTTTCAAGTTTTCATAATTTTGGGTGTGTGTGAAACGGTAGCAAAGTACTCATGGAAGTAAAATTTTGACACTATTGAGGTGAATAAAATTTCACTAGCCCTGGGGGCTAGTATAAATTTTGACATTAGTGTAGAAATTTTTGACAACTACAAAATTATTTTTTGTTCATCAAATTTGTTTAAACAAAATAAAAAATAATATTGAAGCAGGACCAGCGGCAAAAAAATTAAAAAGAATTATACAACATGTAAGTATATACATATGTATAAGCTTTTTTGCCCACACTTTTGTAAAAATTGTTAATATATCAGAACGAATTCATCAAATAGTTGGGACGATCTCATTTCCAACAGAGTTGAAATGATTATTGGCAAAAACTTGATTAATTTATTCATTTTCACAAAACTACTAGAAACTGTTTTTTTCTTTATGTCAAAATTTAATGTTGTCAAAAATGTTACAATTTCACACAGCACAAATATGAAAATTTTCTACCACATACAAATTTAATTTTACCATAGAACTTTGCTACCGTTTCACACACACCCTTTGTATGAAATATTTAACGCTCTTTAATGTTGTCGTTTTTTTTTGCATTTTTTTTTTTTTTTTTGATCGTAAGCAACGCTTCTTTATGCGAAATATAAAAACAACAACAAAAAACACATACCGTCTTTTTTTTTGGGACGCTTTGAAAAAGTACAACAATAAGGAATATGATAAAATAGCGTGGCGAAATTTGTAGCAAAAAAAAAAAAAACAAAAACAATAGTAAATAAAAAAAAAATTTCTTTCTTCATAAAAATAATTTAATGAAAATTAAATTTAATGAACTTAAGCCTAATTAAAAATATAAAAAATTTGGATTAAAAACCATAAATAGTTCAACAAAATAACCACAATACTAATTATTGTTAAAGCTAAGGCACGAGCTCTATGTGTTCATTTGTCCTTCAAGTTGTGCTGAAAAAGGTCAACAAGAAAAAGAAAGACAAAAAATGAAAAAAACAAAAAAAATGTACTTTGGACTTCAAGAAAAATTCTTGACAAAAGTACGAAAAAACAGAAGTAAGGAAGAACATGTAAAATCAATTAAAATGGATAATCATTCAAAAAAGCAAACTTCGATCTACCAAAGGTTAAAATACAATTTGGTTTAAGGATTGATGTTTGACTATTGACGTCAGCAGTCGTCGATGGCTGCGAGTGTAAAACGGCAAATCCATCTGAGGAGATCGAGTGGTTGCGATCGAAACATGTCATGGTAACCTGCCGGCCCGGGTTCGAGCCCCGGCCACGGTCAAGAATGAAAGATTATCAATAACAATTTTAATTAATTTTCATGTTGGAAAATTCCTTTCTTCATAAAAATAATTTAATGAAAATTAAATTGATTGAACTTAAGCCTAATTAAAAATTAAAAAAAATTTGGATTAAAAACCATAAATAGTTCAACAAAATAACCACAATACTAAGTAAAAAAAAATGTTTCACTCTTTTAAAACAACAGAAACACAACAACATTAGAAGAAACAAAATAAATTTTTGGTTGGTTTCAAAGTTGGTAAAAAAGAATGAAAAACCAAATCCCGTATTTTAAAACTGTTTAGTTAAATACCTACATTAAATACAAAAATAAAATGATGACGAAAAACATGTCGAGTCGGTCTGCTGCCAAGGAAAGTATACAGGAGTGAAGAAGAAAGAACATCGTGTGAATAAACCAGACTTGGTTCAAAAATTATTCCAACAAAAAAATGTGTCTCAAAGTCAGCCGCCGCACTGCTCTGCCTTCATCATCTCCTACAGTGCTTGCTGGTGCAAAAACTTTTTTTGTTTGATTCAGCAAAATTATTTGTTTTAAGTTTATATAATTTTCATTAAACTATTTGTTTGATTCAGTTAAATTATTTGTTTGAAAAAATCAGTGTTTTTTTTTCAATATTTGTTTGTAGGACCGATTTCAGACAAAAAATGTTTTGATTCTACAAATTTTTTGTTTGAATTGGAAAAATAATTTTTTCTGTGAATGACATTTTTTTTTTGTTATAATCTGTTACATAATTTCAATGGCATTTATTTTTTTAAAAATGATTTCCGGCATATAGCCGCCGCGTGTTTCATGGTCTATTCAATCAGTGCAATTTGTTACTTCTTTTTCCAATAAATCTGGCCAGGCCGTAGGGCGCCGTTGGTGACTTGAATATTGGCTTCCAGCCAATGATTTAGCATATTTCTTTAAAAAGTAACCCTGCATTTTATCGCACGAAGAAGGGAGAAAATAAAGTTGTCAACAAATTGATTTTGCAAAAATCGATAGTTAGTCGTGCTGTAAGGCAAGTGGCGGATTCTTGTTAGTTGATTTTAGCTGATTAATTTTTGGAAACATTACTTATTAACGTAGCCATTTCTCCAGAAATGAGCTTCGTTAAATGGACGAAGTGCTCTATGAACTTTGCGAATACATTTATTTTTTGAAAAGTAAATATTTGTGGTTAGCTTTCAATTTATATATGTATCCGAATTGGCTTAGGGCCAAATATCAAAGCTGTGATCAACGAGAGAATGGTGACAGTAAAGGTACAAACAATTAATTATTAATACTCAACATCTGTTCAAAAGTTGACTAGATTAAAGAAGTGTCCGTGGTACCTCCAATCCAAAAACGTAATGAATTTCTGTATATCTGGGGAGGGGTAACTGCAAAATATTGTAGGTTTGGTACAAACATGCTGCTTATCAATCCACAACATTTGTCAGGGGCGGTGGCACTCTCTATATAAAGGTTATATAAATTTCTGCATACCTAAAGAACGGTTACAGTAAAAGTTTAAAACGTTTAACAATTAACTTGGTAATCAATACACGACATCCGTCGAAAGAGGTGTATATTAAAAAGCTAGACCTATTTTATTTCAAAGGGGCTAGAGAACCGTCCTGAGAAAACTTTGTTAAAGTTAAAGAAAATATTTTTTTTCTTAAATCAAATTAATTAATTTAAAATTAAAAGCCTCCTTTAGAGGTTATTTCGCAGATCCCTAAAATTTCGGTTGAAAATTTATTTCCAATATTTTTTTTTACACGAAATTTAAGAAATTTCTTTAAAGTGAAAATTTTCTTTTTGAAATAAACATAGTAAATAAGCCCATTTGCCACAAAATTGAAAAAACGTTCCCAAACAGACAAAAAAATTTTTTTTTTAATTTTTTTTGTTTAATATAGTTTGTTTTTAAGTATATGATAATTATTGATAAACAAAAAAATTATAAAAATTTATTTCGTTACTTTTTTAAAAAAGTTGTAAAATTCTCGAAATCCTTCAAAACCCAAATTCAGACTTTAAATTAAGCTTATGTTCATACACTGAAAGAAAAATGCTTCATATATTTAATGAATCATTTTCATAAAAAAATTTACATTGGTTAAATGAAAATTTTCATTGTCTAAATGGAATTTCATAGTTATAATGAAGTCTTTTCGTTAAAATCGCTTCATTGGATTTCGTAATTACGTTGAAAATTTTCATTGGATATATGAAAACTTAAGTTTGTCCAAGTTAAACAAAAAATTTTAATTTGGAACATAAAAAAAACAATATACAAACATAAATATATTCATATATTAATACAAAATTATAGTTTCCTTAAAAAAATGTTTAATTGTTAATTAAGAAATGTAAGATTTAATTATTTCATACATCTAATGTTATAACATATTTCAATAATTGCCTTCATACATTTAAATTTTTATTATGACAATAAAAATGTCATTATGGTAATTAAACAAAAACTTTCAATCCACTTTCAATCAACTTTGTTATTGTTGTTATGGCCAATTCAATCTCATATTTACGCTCTTAATTGAATAAAAAACGTAGTTTTTTTATCCAAAAACTACACTGCCCCAGTAGGCTAGCTGGTAGTGAGCTAGTCTATCAGCACCGAGGTTGCGCGATCGATTCCCGCCAGAGACAAAAAAAAAAATAAAATAAAATAAAAAAATTAAATAAAAAAACAAAAATAAATAAAAAAATAAAATAAAATAAGAAAAAAAAATTTTTACTTTATTGAAAGTATTCATCATCCAATGAATAATATTCATAGATCTAGTGTAATGTTTCATTAAATACATTTTAATGAAACAGGTTTCATTGGTCCAACGAAGCGCTGCATAGGTTCCTTTTTAATGCAATTTTTCATGGGATTAATGTCAAAATTCATTGGAATTGCGAAGAAAATTCTTTCAGTGTATTTATGCAAAATATATATTAATTTTTTTTATTTTTTAGAAAGAAAACAATATAGGCTTTCGTTTGCTTCTAATTTTTAAAAAAAAATCACTTTCCGTTTTAAAATTACGGCGAAAATTCTGAAACAAACTATAATTTTCCGAAAAATAAAAATGTCTATAAAATCGTAAAAAAAATATTTTTCCGTGTATCTTTTTTTCAGAATATGCCTTTTTATGTATATTTAACGATTTGAAAAAAAAAATTTCAAAAAAATTTGAATTACGGCTCCCATGAACTAATCGCCACTTTCGGTGTCATCGAACCCACTGTGCGATGAATGAACATGTTGATATTAATTTTCATTGCTATAATGCTAAAATAAAATCATTTGAAATATATAATCCTGGCTTAGAGGTTTTGCTTGTTATTTTTAAAAATATGGTTGAAGTCTACTGCTTCATAAAGATATGCTTAACCACCAACAAATAAAAACCTTTTCATTAAAAATAAAATTGGGAGCAGATCTGAAATAATAAATTTTTTTAATTCCTATAATTTTTTAAAACCAAAGTTCTTCAAGAATTCTATGTTTAATCATTGTATTTTGTTGGTTGCTTACCTCGTAGAGCTGTTTTGTTTATATTGCAATTAACTTTTTATTTCAAAAACTAATTTGGTTTTTTTGGTTTTATTTATTCGAATAAAAACCGGTTATCCGATTATTCTTAGAATGCTTAACCGAAAACCGGGTTTTTTAAAATAACAACTATTCGGAATGTTTGAAAATCGGTTTTTGAAATTTTTTTTTTCTTAATTCATACATTATGAAACTATGTTATATTGTTGGCTTACAATCACAAAGTTTTATGCTTTTACATTTATTCAAACAAAACTAAATCAAAACTTACTTGAATAGAATATCATGATTCGTTAAAACTTTAGCCGTACTAAAAAAATTTTCAGGAGGAATATTTATATAACCCCATGGTAAATATATAACAGTCTTTTTATGGGGCCTATGGTAAATTATGGACCGATGTTTACAGGATTAATTACTATGATTTTTTTTTTTGTGGAAGAAATATTCTTAGTATATATATGATGATATTTATATCAAAGTTACTATGATTTCTAGGCATATTAAACATATTTCTGCATAATCTTATATCAATATCTCCATTTCACCACCATTTATTTTAGTTTTTATAAACAAATTGTAAATTTTTTAGGTTGGTGGTTCCACATTTGAATTTATAACTTTTATAACTCTTATATAAAAATGTATAGTGAAATAATCTAGAAACCCTTAAATTATGTTATAATTTTAATAAAAAAATTAAGCGAAAAATACTTCATTGCAACAGTAAGTACATTACTAGCAAAATCTTATGGAATAGTAGGTTCATTATTTCCTAAATAGGCATAAGACAGTGGTGCAGGGTGTCATTTAGTTCAGCTTGGCCGCATATATTTTCCTTATATTTATTACAATTTTTTTTAATTTGTTTCCCAAATAAGTTAAACAAATCTTGGTCTTAAAGTGTTTTCTGCTTGTATACAAATGAGTTGTGTTAAAAATTAAACCTCTTTCTTACATTTTAAACAAACTGGTACACTTAATAATAGAAGGATGTTAGCGAAAGAAGGGGGAGACTACTCGTTTAACTGTTCCACACTTACAACGTATTTATTTGCCACCTAAATAATCCTGCAATAAAAGAACAAATATTAAATGTTTGTTTAGATTCCTTTGAATTTTTTTTTTAACTTCCCCCATACAATCATCAACCATGATCTCATTTAAGTCCTTCAGTCAAATAATTTTAATGTTACATTTTTGCATTTTGGTTTTTTCTCTTCTCGTTTTTGGTTTTTTTTTTTAAGGAAGGAAATAAAAAAAAAAACAAAAGCTTTTGGTTTGCATAAATTATTATGTGGTTAAGAAAACAACATTAAATGTTTTAGAACAGAATGAAAAAATATTACGCAGCACATTGCCATTGCCATTGCCATTCCCTTCCATTCTGTTTTATTACAATATTAAAAGTTATTTTACTTGGAAAAGAATATTTTACTTAAAGGATACGCGCTGTTTTTTATTTAAAGGTATTGGTTTCTCATGTTTCGTTTGCTCTCTTCATCTTCTTCAACAACGGAGTTTTTAAGATCCTGATAAAGTGAAGGGATTAACTTGTTACTATATGAGTGGTTTGGTTTGGTTGCTCCAGGCTGTGTTTTTTTTTCGTTTTAAATATTCTTTTTTTAATTTATATTTAAATAACCAACAACAACTACTCAGGGTGTTACGAGAAAATGTTTTAAGATACATAGACTTTGTAATACAGATATACTAATCAAAGAGGGAAAGAGGCAGTAAAGAGGCCTTTCAATAGGCCTTGTTTTGCTGTCAGAAGGCTATTTCATTTTAAACATATTTACATTTTACACTGAAAAAAGTCTCGCAAGACATTCAACCAGTTTTTGAAAAGATCTTGCCTATCGTTTCTTTTTGCAGTGTTAATAGAACTACACGCGAAATCTTGTAAAGAAGAAATATGAGACGACATTCAAAGATTCAAGATTCAAAACCAGATAAATGACTATTTTAATAAGATTCATTAAAAAAATTATAATATTTATTTTATTACATTTTTCGATATTTCAATATCCCGCATTAAAAAAGCACAAATAAAAAAAAAAAAAAAAAAAAATAATCTTAATACAGAAAAAAAAAAAATTTATGGCCTTTCGGTTTTCCCGTTCAATATATACACAAACAACTGCTTAGTTTAAATATGTATTAAGAGATGTATTGTACATACATATGTCTATATAAATTTAGAGATGACACAGTTTTAAAAACGCGTAACAATGAAAGGGTTCTCATAGAAGAACGTTTTAAAAAAATTTCGAAAAAGAGATACATTTTTCATAAACTAAATATTTTTTTATTTTTAATTTAAATAAATTATTTAAAAATTAAAAAAAAAAAAATCGTCACAATAAACCCACTTCTTTCTGCGTGTTCATTAGGGGCTGCCTAAATAAATTTTGTTTTATTAAATTATTTTAATTTTGTGTCACAGTTAACTGTGCTAAACTCCCAATTTTCATTCTCGATAAATAAACTGAAATTTATTATTGTTGTTTGATAAGCTAGTTCCTACACAGAAAGAAAAACACTCGGGATAAACCAAGTTTTTTATGATTACTTTAAGTACGAGTCGTACTCAAAAATTCAAATACGAATTATACAAAAACGTACTCAAAACAATACTAAATGGGATTACTATCGAAAATCAATCCGGAATTTCTTAAAATAAGTATAAAATTCTTAAATCAAGTAAAAAAAAAGATTAAAGTTTTCGAGTCAAACCCTCCGGCTTACGCATGTTTTGATTTTCTATACACATTGAAAAAAGGTCTGACCAGACTCATGTGTACTACGACGGGTTAAAAAGTAAATTTTAAGTTTATATTTTTGGTTTAATAAGATTTCTAAAGTAAAAACCATGATGTTGCTGTTTTATCATTCTGTAAGATGTTATACGAGTAACTAAATCAATCAAAATAATTTTTTATTTCTAATTTGGGATAAAATCAAGTTTATAATACTCGAATCAAGCGCATTATGAGATTGATTCAATCTTGGTTTTACTCTAATCAATCTCATTTTCGGATTATTTTATGTACGAATTCGGATTAAAACAATTTTATAATTCTTGAATCAAGCTACTTTTACTTAAATCAATCTCACGTTCGGATTATTTCAAGTACGAAATCGGGATTGAATATGGATAATTTAAGTATTTTGCGATTGAAAATCCGTACTTGAATCAATCTTTCTGTACTTGATTCAAGAAAATCCCTACTCACCGTACTATTAATACCGCTTCGGATTGACTGCGGTGGTCTGAATATCACAACAACAGGCAAAGTAATAAAGTCAGCGGACTATCGAGACCACCTTGTAAATAAATCCACTTTTTTATGATATTTTTTTTTTTTGTGTTTAGTAGTCTTACAACCAATTTCACCAAGTTAAGTTAACTATTAGTTATAGGTGTCGAAACAAATTGTAAACTGGAAGTTTAAGTTATAGTTAGTTTTAACTGAACTTGGTAAAATTGGGGGTTAATTATCTTAATTAAATAAGACTTTTTAAATAACACTGTGAAAACCAAACTGTATATAAATATGAAAATTAAAAAAATTATAGATGTTTATTTATACTATCCTAAAAATTGGACATAATAAACAAAATTAAACCCACTACCAAATTTTCTTGCGGAAGTTGCTTCCAGAAGTGACTTCCAGAAGTTTTTGTCGTGTAAACACGTATTAGAAGTCGATGTAACTGAAGTAACTTGAACGACTTGGTGTGAACTACAAGTATTTTGAAGACTTGCAGAAGAAGTCGGCTATACGTGAAAAAACGGTTTGTGGTGTTCTCTTCTGTTTTTAGTTTTGTTTTGTGTTTTTTTTTTGAGTTCTTTTCAAAATTTATAAAAATGGACAAAAATAAAATCGTTTGGAGTAGTGAAAAAACACATTTGGTAATTGAAAAACAAGAAAGTTATCCTGAATTATGGGACACTTCCTCAAGAGACTTTAAGAATAAAATTAAAAACAAAATGCTTTAAAGGCAATAGCCAATTTTACATTTTTATACTGTCATTCGTAAAAAAAGCAAACTACTGCAAGCTGTACTCACAATGTGTGGAAACACGTCTGCAATTTCTTGCAGCAAGTTCGTCGTGATAACTTCTACAAACTACTTTTGGAAGCAGACTTCTACAAGTTTCGGTTTGAGTTTAAACACTTCAGCAAATACTTGCAAAAGTCGTTCCGCAATTGACTTGCTAGTGGACAGGTTTTAGAGCTATAATATATGAGGAGCCGCAGAATAAAACGTACTTTTTCACACATTTAAAATTTTTGGGAAATTTCTTTCGACCCCTTAAAAAACTGTATGAACCTGGAAATGGAAACAAGTTGTTGGCTTACCAAAAGATGAATCAAACTGCCGTAAGTCAACACATTTAATGTCAAGGATGTTTAATATCAAACCAATTTTATATCGAAAAAAGTACGTTTTGTTAAAATAAAACGAAAAAAGTACGTTTTGTTTAAAAAAATATTTAAATTTTCTAAAAATTCTTGTAATTCTTCCATGTTTTAATTATACTATTGTATTAATTATTTTTTTCATAACACTCATTCATCAAACAATAGTTAAATTATTGCAATTATTGGAGGCTATTCTTGAAAACTCGTCGAACAAATGCAAATTTACATAAGAACAAAAGCAAATTTTAAAAAATAGTTTTATTTTATCATAAATTTCTAAAATGAAATAAAACTGAGAGTTTTGACGCGTTTCTTACTCTTTAAAAAATGGTAAATTTTATGATAAACACAAAACAAATTTCCTAAGCTTTGTTTTTGTTTTAATGAAAATTTTCACTTTTTCGAAGCGTTTTCAAGAATAGTCACCATTATTTAACAGTTATTTTAAAGAAAATAAAATGACATAAATAAACGTCAAACAAATTAAGCATGCATATTAAGCAATGGTTTGATATTAAAACAATTACACGAAGAAATGGCAAAAACAATGAAAAAGCACGTTTTGAAAAAAAAAAAAATTAAAAAAGTACGTTTTGTAATGCACCAATTTTGTAAGAACCCATTTCCTTGGTAAAAAAAAGAAAAAAATATGCTAACTAGATTTTTTCTTAAAGATTTCAACCCAAATATTATAAAAATATCAAAAAACCAATTTGTTAAAAAATGCGAAAAAGTACGTTTTGTTCTGCGGCTCCTCATATACAGAATAAACTAAAGATCGCAAAATAATCCCAAAATGGGATTTCACTAACAGAAATCGCTTTAAGTTGTAAGAATCTTTATAGAAGCAATTTATATAAAAAAACCTATTAAAACCGTCTAAATAAAAGGTGATTTTATAGCTATTATCTTTTTGGCAACACTGGTTTAAACAGCTGACGCACGTTTCGTGTTGTGTTTCACTGTCAAACATCTTCAGTTTGGTCTATAATTTAACCATGAATCGTCATACAAACGAACAACGCTTGCAAATTATTGAATTTTATTATCAAAAATTATCAAAAAATTTATCGAAAAATTGTGTTTAGCGACGAAGCTCATTTTTGGCTCAATGGGTACGTTAATAAGCAGAATTGTCGATTTTGGAGTGAACATCAGCCAGAAGCATTGCAAGAGCTTCCAATGCATCTAGAAAAAGTCACAGTTTTCATTGTGCTATACTTCTTCAAAGATGATGCGAATCGTAACGTAACTGTGAATGGTGAGCGCTACCGTGAGATGATATCCATCTTTTTTTTGCCCAAAAATGCAAGAGCTTGACTTGCATGACATGTGGTTTCAACAAGACGGTGCCACATGCCACACAGCAAGCTTAACAATGGACTTATTGAGAGGCGAGTTCGGTGAACATTTTATTTCACGTTCGGGACCGGTCAATTGGCCGCCTAGATCGTGCGACTTAACGCCTTAAGACTATTTTTTGTGGGGCTATGTTAAAGCTCATGTCTATACACACATGCCGGCTTCAATTTACGCATTGGAAGACAAGATTGAAGCATTTATTCATGAGATACCGACAGAAATGTTGGAAAGAGTATGCCAAAATTGGACTAAGCGGATGGACCATTTGAGGCGCAGTCATGATCAACATTTGCATGAAATAATCTTTAAACATTAAATTATATGGACCGTACTATCGATTCAAATAAAGATTTCATGCATTTTTCTGAATTTTATGTGCTTTTTTTAAACTTTCCTATAGCTCTTAAAAAATCACCCAATACAACCGAAAATACCTTTTGATTCCTTAACTTCCTTATAAATGTGTGTATTGACATTAAATTTGGCGTCAATAAATTTTTGGATAGCTTTTGTGTATGTCGTGACAAAATGTTGTACTGGTCCAAAATTAACCACTTTAAGGCACTTAAATCTCTTAAAGATGAAATAACTTTTAGATACATTCAAGAAGTCCTAAAAACTTTAAATATTTTTGTCTCGAAAATTGTTCTCTTAATTCTGTGATTTTATTTCACGTTCGGGACCAGTCAATTGGCCGCCTAAATCGTGCGATTTAACGCCTTTAGACTATTTTTTGTGGGGCTATGTTAAAGCTCATGTCTATACACACATGCCCGCTTCAATTGAGGCATTGGAAGACAACATTGAAGCATTTATTCATGAAATACCGGCCGAAATGTTGGAAAGAGTATGCCAAAATTGGACTAAGTGTTTTTTTTCTTAACTTTCCTATAGCTCTTAAAAAATCACCCCTTATTAGACAAAAAAAAAAAAAAAAAAAGGCTATTTTTATTTTTATCATTTTTTTGTAAAGTTTCTCACAAAAAACATTTTATTTGCAGTGAATAAAAAAAAAAAAATCGTCAAAACAACGTCTTCAACATTTTAAAGCAATTCACAGATTATTGTTTCTTTGGCAACAATTGTAATTTTTTTTGCAATATTGTCATGTATACAATGTATTTAAGAAATTTTTTGCAAAAGTTTTAAAGAAAAGTTTTAGCAAAAAAGCTTTTTAAAAAAATTGTGGTGTTAGCTGTGCTTATTTTACAAAATTATTTTAAAAAATACAACAGACTTTTTTTGTTTCACTTGTTTTTTTTTTTTTTGTTTTACTATAACTTTTTTTTAATAAGAAACGTTTGAAAAAGATATGCGACTTTTAATTTCTCTTTTTTCTGCAACTTTATTTTTATAAAACGACTTTTTGTGCGACTTTTCAAAAACTCCTAACGGTAAACCTGAGTTTAATTGTTATTCTTCTTTTATTTGAAGTTATAGAACGTTTAAAATTTTCAGACTTCAGCTCTAAACATTTTCAAATTTACCTTTTTTTTAATTTTCGCTACTGTTATTTGTTTGTTATTATTTTTTTGTTAGACTGAATATTTATTATAACAATTTGTCTGAGGGAACATGCAGACAATTGAAATTTTGGTGGGGAAAGGTGAAAAAAGGTCCACAAGTTTCAAATTTGTTCCTGTTTCTCCAAGCAAAACGCCCTAATAAGTGATGCATTTCATCATTTTTAACTTTATAGATTTTAACGCTCTGAATAATTTTTTTCTTTTTCTTTAACAAATAACACATTTATCCCTCAACACTCTTTAATTTCATTCTTATTGTTATTTATCCCTTGAATTAAAAACTTGCATTTTATATAAAACTTGATATTAAATTTGCATAGCTTTACGCGTAATATAAAACGCTGTTAGTTTTCTAACAATATTATCTTACAAAATATAACACTCAACAACAGCAGCAGCAATATAAGCAGCAGCAGCAATAACATCAAAAACAAATTAAAAAAGCAACATCAACTTTAGCTTCAAATACAAGTAAATAATGAAATTTTTGCTACTAAAAACGCCAAAATACTCGAAGCTAGGGAAAGAAATTTGTGTCCGATTAGTTCCGTTACATTTAACAGTTTAGACAGAAACCTCACTCCCAGGCTTTTTTCTGGTACAGCGTGGTTTTTCTTGAATTTGCATGAGTTAGAGGACTAAATATCCTTATCTTATATTTTACAACCCATTTAAATGGTGATTAAGCGTTAAGTGATTCAAGTGTTATTTCTAAGGGTACTATTGCTTTTCTTGGTATAGTTGTTTTTGTTGATATTGTTGTTTTAAGAGAATTAGAAAATTAGCTTTAGAATGAATTCACTCGCACACAAAGTTTTTCGTTTGAATTAATATTTAAAAATACGAGCATACTTTGAGGAGTTGAGTTTTGTTATTCATGCTGCTGCTTTATTTAAAGATTTAGTGAAGCTTAAACTTCCTTCTTATGAAGTTTTCTGCAATTACTTTTGAAGTTTTGACACACAAATATCAGTAAAACTGAAATAGAATTATCACTTTGCCTTCTTTTTGGTTAAAAAAAAAAAAACAGAAATCGTTAAGTTTATTTTAAAAATCATTCAATTTCCCCAAAATCATTATTGAAAGAAATTAATTTAGCTGTTATGACCCTTGAGAAAATAAATAAAAAATTGTTATGCTAATTAAAACAAAAAAGTCAAAGTACTTGCTTCAAGAAATAACCCTTTTTCATAATTATTCCTGTTTTGTTTTGTAATGTTGTAAAGCGCTTATTATTTGTGGGAAAGATGAAGGGCATGTAATCAATAGGGAAAAACTTTCTTAATAGCAGGTTATGTGACAAGAATTGTATTAAGTGAATTTGAAACAATTGTTATTATTAACTATAATATGTTAAGATACAACCATAATATTCTTGTGGGTGTTAAATGGAGGTATATGTAAACACAATATGGTTGTTGGTAACAATTATATGGTTAAAGTATGCATAACATTTTACAAATTTTTCATATAAAACGTTTTTGTTGGTGGTCACCATAGAGAAAAATGTGTTTTCTTTGCGTGTAGATGAGACTTTAAGGAATATCTTATAGTCTAAACTATAAATAAGATTTTATTCTAGGATAAAACCAGACTACAATTCAGACTATGTGCGTATTTTTTGTTGTAATACAAAACCTCAAGTTGCCTTTCAAAAACAGCCATTGCACAGACTTAATAAAAGACTAGGCTATATTCTAGACAGTTAACTAGACTACAGTCTAACTTAAAGCCTAAACTTAAGTTCAAAATATAGATTTGACTATAGTTAAGGCTATTTACCCCAAACTATGGTCTAAACTATATTCTAGACTGTAGCCTTGGCCATACAAAAAACTCAATATTTTTTTTATAGGTTGCGGAATCTTCGGCAGATATGAATGATATTGATATACATATTATGTTATATTCGGGAAATGTGCCGCCGCATACTTACTAAACCGTCTTCACATCGTCGACCATTTTAGTCCCGGCGCTGGTTGGCGGTTATGCTTCAACTGTATTTGTATGTAACGCATTTTGCTTTTACCGTATTTCTTTCTTATTTCTCAGCATCCAATTTATCTGAGTCACAAAATCCTAATCCTTACAGCCATTTTGGCTCTCAATGTGGCATTATGTCTCTGATATTATCGAGAGTAACTTTATGTCCCACTTCGGTCTCCACGGCATGTCTATAATCGTGGAATTTAAGGCAATTAAAGACAACATGTTCTCTATCTTCCATATCCGAAAATTCCAGGATTTTAGACATGCCGTGGAAACCGAAGTGTGATGTACTATTACTCCCGAGAATATCATTGGCATAATGCTGCAGTCATAGCCCAAATGGCTGTTAGTTTTTAGATTAAAGTACATCATAAAAGATTACAGTCCCAAATTTAGGCTTGATATTATTGCATACTATATACTAGATAAAGGATCTTACCAGAATATAGTCGAATTAATAGTCTTATTTATAATACAGATAGTACAGTTGTCCAGACCAATGCGTATTTATAAAGTCAACTTTTTCAATTAGCTGTTGATTCCAAATTTCGTTTCTTCTTTTGTCTTGTTTCTTCCCAACATATTTCATATATTTTCCTTTCATTTTTTTTTTAAAATGTAACTAAAGTTTTTAAAAAAGTTTTCATATTATTCGAATGTGTATTCTAAGTCAAATTACAATTTAAGAAAATATTCCTGGAAAATATTGAAGGAATAGGACTATTAAAGTATAAAAGCTTTTGATAATTGTAATTATATGAAAATTTATATAATAAATGTAACTCACCATGAGAAATAAATTTCCAGATTCTGTGTTTTAAAAAGTTGAGTCAACTTCTACTTCAACAACAGTTTGTATGAAAATTTTAACAAAATGTTTCAACAAATAATAATAAATAAGCAATATTGTTCGGCAAAATGTGCAAACGGTTTCTTTATTTAAAATGTGTGTGGTCGCGAAAAACAATGTTGCTCTATTATGAACACCAGTGAAAATGTTGCTGCCTACTGTGAACAAAGCATAAAACTATAAAATATCTTTGAATTTGCTCTTGCTTTTAATTAAATTTTAGGCGTTGCGTTGTGTTTTACGGAATAAGGCCCGTAGTTTTCTTTATTTAATTAGCAGACGTTTTTGAAAATTTTCAAAGAACTGCAAAAACAAGAAATGATAAGTTTACCTTGTGCTCATATACCATGGTCCAGACTACAGACTAGACTATGGTCCACACAATTTTCTTAATGTGTAATTTCTGTGTTAAAAAAACTTCAGTCGAAACCAAAAACTGTCGAACAAAAAAACGAAAATTTGTGTACAAATTTTCGCTTTTTTGAGTTGGTTTGACAGCGACGGCTTACACAGAAAAAAATAATAATTGATTTCAATTAAAAAATTTGTGATATTAATTAAAAAATTAATTAAATTTGTTGTGTATCTGAGACCTGGTTTAATAAATCCGTGCCGGACTCTATTGTTGAACTAAAAGGTTTTCGAATGTATCGCTGCGATAGAAAAACTCCTTGTGGTGGAGTAGCTATATACATTAAAAATGGAATTTTGAGCAAAATGGTTTGTGATTCTAATAATGTCGATGAACATGTAAATATTAACGATGATATAAATTTAAATGCTGATGAGTTAAATGCAAATACAACTCCTGACGAATTAAACGGAAATTTTCAAAATAACAATAATAATGTCAACAAAGTCGAATATTTATTTGTTGAAATTGTAGCCCGTGGCCGTAAACTTCTAGTAGGATCTGTGTATAGACCTAGTAGATCAATAAATACAACCATTTTTATAAAAAAGCTAGATATTCTAACCATTAAATATGAAGATGTTATAATAGGTGGAGATTTTAATTCTAATATTCTAATTGAAAATCATTTAACGGATGATATGAAATCACTTGGTTTGATACCAACAAACACAATATACCCAACGCATTTTACTTCTACTTCTAACACATTGTTGGATATCTTTTTTGTTAGTACTATGCGTAGGGTCTTGTTACATGATCAGTTATCGGCGCCGTGTTTTTCTAAACATGACATGTTATTCCTGGCATATGATTTCCAGCTCCAATATGTTTCTGAAATGGTATCATTTTTTGATTTTAATCATATAGACCTCAACATTATGTCAACCGAAATGTCTAACATCGATTGGAATTCTATATATTATATGCCGTCTGTCGATAACCAACTAAACTTCTTAGAACATAACTTATTAAATGTGTTTAAGAAATCTGTTCCAATTAGAACGTTAAAACCCAAAGCTAAAAAAAAGATGTGGTTTAATGCTGATATAAAAGCCGCTATTCACCGCAGAGATTTCGTGTATAAACGATGGAAACGTTTTAAAATTCCAGATTTTCATGATGAATATTGCAAAGTACGAAAGGAAGTAAATAAAATGATTAAAAGAGCAAAATCGGACTTTTATGCCAAGCGGTTTTCATCTGCCGTTGGTTCAAAACAAACATGGAGAGAAATACGTGAAATTGGTGTTGGAAAATCATCTACTGTGGACACCTCAAATATAAATTTGGAAATGGTCAATGAGAAATTTACAAATCTTCCTAATGTCTCTTCAAATTTATCGTTTTTTGATTCAAGTCAGAGTACAAATCGTCATAATAATTTATTCAGTTTTAATTGTATAAATGAAAATGATGTACTGACTAGCTGTCTTAATATTAAATCAAATGCCGTCGGTTTGGATGAGATTCACCCAAAATTTTTGAAACTGGTTGTTATGATATTCCTACCCCATATAACTTATCTTTTTAACAATATAAAAACAAAGAGTGCTTATCCACAAAGCTGGAAATATGCAAAAATAATACCAACACCGAAAACAAACAATGACTTTCGACCAATTGCTATACTTCCTTATTTATCAAAAGTCTTTGAAAGGTTACTACATAATCAAATAAGCAAATATATAAATGAAAATAACCTACTTACAAAAAGGCAGTCAGGATTTCGCCCTGGGCATAGTTGTATAACCGCCTTAGTTGATGTATCTGAAGAAATACGTGGAAATATTGATGATGGCAAAGTCTCGTTCTTGTTCTTCTAGATCACTCAAAGGCATTCGATATGGTAGACCATGAAATTCTCTGCTGGAAGTTACACAGAATGTTCAATTTTACCGCGGCTTCTGTTGGTTTAATGTCTCCTTACTTGACGAATCGTAAGCAGTCAGTATTCTTAAAAAACAAAACCTCACAAATGCTGCCAGTCCCAAAGGGTGTACCCCAAGGATCAATTCTCGGACCCTTACTGTTTGCTCTTTACGTCAATGATCTACCCACTCAATTACAATATTGCAATGCCCATTTGTACGCGGATGATGTCCAACTTTATATTAGTAGTAGCCTTAGTAACATAGGTGAATGTGTTTTCGTGTATTACGTATTCGTCTTATGTGTATTTCGTCTTATACCTTTATCATTTTATACTTTCTTCATATAAAAACAAGTATCTGATAGACAAGTTGATACCCGAAGCGTTGCGAATATTAATTATTATTTTATTAGCACATTATATCTGAAGCAGGGGAAATATATATGTAAAACAACAGTTCAGCTACAGAAGCACGTGCAACTGTATTGTAAATCTCATTCGTGTTTGTTTGTTTGATTGTGTGCAAAGACGAAGGAGTCCAACAAAAGTAAATTTACCTTTAGTATTTGTTAATCATCACTTGAGTTTCTTAGTTATATCTATACGTACATAAGAATATCTATAAATGAGTGTATATATTCATTTGGATGAATGAAAGTGTATCCATACAAATAAAATCATTCACTAAACAAGCAATCCAATCAATCTCTAAAGGCTCTTAAGGAAAATTGATCAACAAATCACAAACAAACAAATAAATTTCAAGTGCCCCCTGATAGTCTCAACTTGTACTTGTTGTTGTTCTAATTTGTGGCGTGTTTTTGTTATTATACAAACAAACAAAAAAAAAACCCCAAAATGTATACAAACAGAAGAAGGAACCATAAAATAAAAAAATTGAAAAATAATAAAAAAATAATCAAGAGTGTTTTGTAAGTATGTGTGTAATTTGTGTGAATATAATGAACTTAAATTATGGCCACAATTATAAGGAGCACGTAAATTATTTCTCTTTTTCGAAGAATTTTAGAATAAAACCAATAACTGTAAATACAGTAGTGGAGTTCAAAAATAATTGCAAATGGTCTTGCAACATAGCAAGTACAAAATGGTTTAACAATTTATTATAGTATACTTTTGGGATTATAGTATATACTATACCATTTAGCAAATGCTTCGATGCAAGACCATTTCCCCAAGATTGTGAATTGGGCTACTGATCTGTGCAATAGAATTTCCAAATACTAATTTATTACGATTACAAAAATTCAAAAGCAAATACGATCACTAAGCATTTGCAAAATGGTATAGTATTTGCTATAATCACGAAAGTATACTATAATAAATTACTAAACCATTTTGCACTTGCTATGTTGTAACCAAAAGCGAAAAAAAGTAACCAAAATTATTTCGTATCAAAAGTACTATTTTGTTCGCACTTTAGTTAAAAAATATTTCTAAAGAAGAAATTGTGCTTGTTTGTATCTTGTAGGCTCATTAGCCGCTGGACCGATTTCGGGAAAGAACAATAGGATATACAATTTTTCGAGGATATACAATTTTTCGAAATTTTTAGTGGAAGAGGCACTTCCTATACAAAGTTTAAACTTATTTTCGTCATTTTTAAAAATTTTATGAGCTATAGCTTTCATTCTTTTTATATGAAGAGCTCTTACTGTGTGTTGTATTATTAAAGTGC
This sequence comes from Pollenia griseotomentosa, assembly GCA_963931875.1. Lineage (NCBI taxonomy): Eukaryota > Metazoa > Arthropoda > Insecta > Diptera > Polleniidae > Pollenia > Pollenia griseotomentosa. The sequence goes on from OZ007561.1 coordinate 26,742,483, forward strand.
AAAATTGAGCTAAATTTTGCGGTAGATCTTTAATTTATAGAAGATTTTAGCCCAGTGGAATATACTTATATTAAACGGGATCGGATCTGAAGGGCCTTTGACCTTATCGTTTATCTAGAAAAGTGTTTTAGTTAGCCATATGAAGCATGAAGAGTAGCAGAACATGGCCATTTACACTTGATAGTCTGTTAAAGCTTGAGCTTCTAAAAAAATTATTTTTAACTAGATGAAAAAAGTATTGGTTTAAGATGCACAAAAACCACACACAATTTTTAAAGGTCAAAAAAGCGAAGCGGGTAGTTCTTGCTGCAAAACAAAAAATTGGTTATTTTTGTGTTGAAAAAAAGTAACCAAAATGGAAAAAAAGTACACAAGTACACATTGAGAAAAAAAGTAACCAGTTTTGGGTAAAAGTAGCCAAAACAGCAACGCTGGTTGCAAGACCATTTGCAATTATTTTTGAACTCCACTAGTATTAAAGTAATTTTTCTACGTAATATTCAGAAACATACAAAAAACTTTTCATTAAAATAGATGCTAATTGTTTACTTCGGCCTGACAAGTTTTTTCCAAAGCATTTCCCATAACTTTTCTTCGAGTTTCAGGTCCCAACGTTATCACTTCTTCTCAGATGTTCATCTTAAGCTGTTGGGTGGTTTTTGGGTTAGTGCATGTCCCTAAGAATTAAAATCGGAAGCCTTTAAATCGAGTGGGGCGCAAGGGCGAGTTAACAATAGAAAAACACGATATTATTTGTAAAAGCTGCACTTCATCCTATAGAATTTTATTTGGGAAAAAATGTAACATATGGGGCATTACACTTTGTTCCAGTTTTTTGACCAAATGCATTTGACACCTAATCTGTATGTAAAATTGCCTGCTGAATCCGAATATGAATATGAATATGAATATGAATATGAATATGAATATGAATATGAATATGAATATGAATATGAATATGAATATGAATATGAATATGAATATGAATATGAATATGAATATGAATATGAATATGAATATGAATATGAATATGAATATGAATATGAATATGAATATGAATATGAATATGAATATGAATATGAATATGAATATGAATATGAATATGAATATGAATATGAATATGAATATGAATATGAATATGAATATGAATATGAATATGAATATGAATATGAATATGAATATGAATATGAATATGAATATGAATATGAATATGAATATGAATATGAATATGAATATGAATATGAATATGAATATGAATATGAATATGAATATGAATATGAATATGAATATGAATATGAATATGAATATGAATATGAATATGAATATGAATATGAATATGAATATGAATATGAATATGAATATGAATATGAATATGAATATGAATATGAATATGAATATGAATATGAATATGAATATGAATATGAATATGAATATGAATATGAATATGAATATGAATATGAATATGAATATGAATATGAATATGAATATGAATATGAATATGAATATGAATATGAATATGAATATGAATATGAATATGAATATGAATATGAATATGAATATGAATATGAATATGAATATGAATATGAATATGAATATGAATATGAATATGAATATGAATATGAATATGAATATGAATATGAATATGAATATGAATATGAATATGAATATGAATATGAATATGAATATGAATATGAATATGAATATGAATATGAATATGAATATGAATATGAATATGAATATGAATATGAATATGAATATGAATATGAATATGAATATGAATATGAATATGAATATGAATATGAATATGAATATGAATATGAATATGAATATGAATATGAATATGAATATGAATATGAATATGAATATGAATATGAATATGAATATGAATATGAATATGAATATGAATATGAATATGAATATGAATATGAATATGAATATGAATATGAATATGAATATGAATATGAATATGAATATGAATATGAATATGAATATGAATATGAATATGAATATGAATATGAATATGAATATGAATATGAATATGAATATGAATATGAATATGAATATGAATATGAATATGAATATGAATATGAATATGAATATGAATATGAATATGAATATGAATATGAATATGAATATGAATATGAATATGAATATGAATATGAATATGAATATGAATATGAATATGAATATGAATATGAATATGAATATGAATATGAATATGACTATGTATATGAATATGAATATGAATATGAATTTGAATATGAAATATGAAGAATGCTCAAAAGTAGAACAGTTTATGAGATATTCCAAAATAACCGTTATATATGTTTTTGAAAAAGATGATATCACTTAAATTCAAATATATTCAAAAATATTAAACGGATTATGTATTTCTTTTTTTTTAATGAAAGATAATAAAATTATTAAAATAACTATGGGTCGTTAGTGAAGATTAGAAATGACAGAGTTACAGTGGAAAAAAGTTCAAACTTCATAAAAAATTTGATGATTTTGTTAAATTTTGCTCTTTTCAAAACTAATAAAAAAAAATGGAAAATCGATTGATCTTTAAATGAAAAAAAAAATGAATTAAAAAAAAAATTTTATCTGCAAAACCGGAAATGACCAATTTAAATCACAATTTTTCTGATTTAGACCTAATTTTTTAACCGAACTTACCCTAAAGTGTCCTTATTATATTGTTACACTAAGGGGGAAAACATGCCAAAATCAAGATTTTACGTTGAAAATCAAATCTTTTCAATTTTAATTGTCTGTTAAATGTGAAAATTCTTAGTTCAAGAACAAAATCTTAATTTTTCAAGATCGCATTTAAGATTGTAGTCTTGAATAAATTCTCATTTTAAGATCGAATTCAAGATTTTGTTCTTATTAGAAATCTTAAATCAAGAATTAATTCTTAATGAAATTCTTCTTTTAAGATCAGTTTTAAAAAAGTGTTCTTGAAAATAGTCTTATTGGTTTTAATCCGAATTCAAATGTTGAAATAAAACACAGGTTCTTATTAATTTAATTATTATCATTTGTATATGTATTAAAAAAAAGGAACCCGCAATGGTAATACTTACAAGTGCAAAAATACTTATAGTAACTTAGGTCTAACATATGTTATTCCTTTATTAAGTGGATTTAAATATAAAGGAAGGATAGTTAAATCTGAAATTTCAATTGGAAGTGCATTTACTTGAAATCTCTGGAACTCCATTCTTAGCTCCAGAGAAGGAATCGCTTATTTTATGACTTCCTTCTTCATGTACTGCAAACTTTTAAAAGTCACTTTTGAGTGTGAAACAAATAAATTTAATGTCAAATAACAGGTGATGAAATAAATCTATGAATTTAAACTATTTTTTTATTTGCACATATAAATAAGAAGGAGTCCTTACCCCCGAGATACTTGAAAACAGACTACATTTGAAACTCTTGAAGAAAGTGTTTTAACAATGCGTTTTCTAAAAACTCCGATACAATTTTCTATGGCATGCTGATTACATCATATTGTCCACTGGCCAGCGGTTATAAATCGCCACTCATTGGTATAGTTACATATAAACAACATTTCATCTGTATTCTGATTTTCCATTTTTAATTGCCTTTCACAATATTTTTATACTTTTTTTTTTAAATTTTTTTTCTAAATAACTGCCTGTTTAACGATTTCGAACGTTAACGTTCGCATAAAAAATTACATTTAAAACAAAAACAAATGTTCGAATATTGTTTTTGCTTTAAATATAATTTTCTATGCGAACGTTAACGTTCGAAATCGATGAACAGAATATAATTTTCTATGCGAACGTTAACGTTCGAAATCGATGAACAGGCTGTAAGTCTTTGTCGTTCAGCGTCTTACAATTTATTACACAAAACGCTTTCATTGATGTTTGTTTTCGAAAAAAACAAGAATTAAATCTAGACTTTAAAAATTTATTCATAATTTCAATAAAACGATCTTAATTAAAATAAAGATTACGTTCTTGATTTTTAGAATTAATTCCAAAAAAATTGGAATTTATACTTAAATTTAAGAATGTCAATCTTACTGACAAAATTTCAAGATTGAAATCTGAAGATTTCTGCAATTTATTTCAAGAACTTTGTTCTTAAATTTAGATCGTCATTTTTCTCTTAGTGTAAGATTATATTTTGTATTACCTACTTGTGTAGTGGGAAAGGATTTCACAAAAAACTCTTCTAAGAAAAAATTAAATTTAAATTGGTCATTTCAGGTTCGATGTTTTAGGCATATTCATAAATTTGCATAACTTTTTAAATTATAAAGAGCACATAACAAAAGTTTTACAATATATTAAGAAGGCTTATAGGCTTATTTCGGTAAAAGGAAAATTCAAATATCAATTTAAATTTAAACTCGCTATTTCCTGTCTTTTCGGTACAACATTGTTATAACCGCATGCACGAGTGTAAAGAAATTTGCATAACTTTTAAACTAATAGAGGTCCCATAGTAAAACTTTTACAATATACTAAGGACACTATAAGCTTATTTCGGTTCAAATATAAAAAATAAAATATTAGGACCAGGCATCAGAAATTAAGAACCGAAAACTTAAAATTTAAGTTTTTCATTTGAAAAATTCAAAACTCATGCGTACAAAACATATTTTTTTCTATCAGTTTAAAAAAAATTAAGAAACACCAAAAAATATATTTATTTTTAAAGTACAAAATGTATTTTGTACATGAAAAAATATTTATCATTGGTGTTCAAAAAATATTTTCATCCGTCCAAAAAACAAACAACAAATCAAATCAACATCAGAAACAAACTCTAAAATTTATTTGAAATCGCTAAATCGGTTAAAAAAACAATAAAAATAGCTTAACAGCGTAAAATAATAATATACATATCTTTATAATCTTATCTGATAATTTTTATCTTTGCCATGTTCAATTTTAAGTTTTCGGTTTTTTTTCTTTTCATGTACGAATTAATATTGTACTGAAAAAATACATATCTTTTTTGTGTTTGTTTTTAATTTTTTTTTTTTAAACTGATGGGAAAAAATTTTACTTTGTACGAAAAAATTAAAGCTTTTTTTTGAGAACTTTATTATTTTGAACTTAAAGAAACAATATTAAACTAAATATTTTTTTTTGTTTTTGTACAGTTTAAAATATTTATCGAACAACAATGATAAATATTTTTTAAAAAACATAAAAAAAAACGTTTTCCGGTCCCTGATTAAAACTTAGTTAGAAAAATGTTGATTTAACTCGATTGTTTCCGGTTTTGCAGATAAAAAAATTTTTTTTTTCAAATTAATTTTTTTTATTTAAAGATCAATCGATTTTCTCTTAATTTTTTTTGGTTTCGAAAAAATAATTTTAAAAAAAATTTTTGAAAACGGCAACACGTTACCACACCGTAACTCGACAAATAAACATCATAGAAAAAATATATAAACAGTTATGCCAAATATAAAGGAATTCCAACAACATTTTTTTATTGAATTGTCCGAGGAAGGCCCAAACCTACATGGAGGCGTACAATTTTCAACGAGAACGTATAATCGTTCGATTAACTTCAGACTTGAAGATTTTTTGTGGACAGCCAATGTTTCCAATAAAATTTGCTGATTAGTATACGTAAGCAAGATAAATACGAAATGCTCGAGTTCTTTCAGCTCGCAAAATATAATGAACAGTTACTTGTTGCAAAAACCGCCAAACCAATCGGTAAATATTTCGAGCACTAAGTGCATTTCAAACATTAAGGGGTTCTTGAAATGATCTGTGTGTCGGAATTATAATGTTGACTTCTAAAATCAAATCTTTCAACTTCTATTACACTGTGTCACAAATTTTCAACAAAGTCGTGAGCAAATAAATCTGTAAAATTGTCCGCTGAATCCGAATATGAAGTCAAAATTGTCGAAAGTAGAATAGTTTTCGAAATATTCCAAAATTATCGTCGTTTGTGTTTTTAAAAAGATAAAGTGACTTTAATGCATATTTCTTCAAAAATATTAAAAGAAATAACTTGAAAAGAGCTATATTTTTCATGAAGTTTGAAATTTTGTCCACTGTAACTCTGTCATTTCATGACCAATCTCCACAAACGACCCATGGTTATTTCAATAATTTCATTATCTTCCACCAAAAAGAAAGAACTACATAATCCGGCTTATATTTTTAGAGATATTTGAATTTAAGTCACATCATCTTTTTTAAAAACACAAATAACTGTTATTTCGGAATATCTCGAAAATTCAAAATTCTTACTTCATATTCGGACGCAGCGGCTAATTGTTCATATAGATTAGGTGTCAGATATATTTAGTCAAAGAACTGTCACGTAGTGTTATTTGTTCTATTATAAGTCTTTCCGTTATAAAATTTCCAAGTTTTTTTAAATTTATTGTAAAAAAAAACCAGAAAAAGAACATTAGCAAAAACTTTATTAACAAAAAGTTACTTTTGTGCCTGCTTTTACCAATTTGTGTTACTAAATGACTTAAATCAAGTTAAAGATATGGATTACCTTCATTAAAATTTAAAGACTTGGCTTAAATCTGCAATAACTTCTTCCTCGTTTAATGTCCATTTTCTCATCCAATAATAAATAGCATCTTTGTAGTCACCTTCCTACAAAATAAATAATATATAGACCAACAGAAAACATTCCAACAAAATTAATGGCAAGTAATTAAATCCAATTCCTATTACTTCTTTTTTTCTTTGCTTTAGCGTTAAGTTCGTAAACACATGGTCATAAAAAAATTGGTCTCATTACCTCATTACATTACAATTCACTTACAACTTAATTCAACATGGTGAACTAAAACACATGCACTCACACCAACAAACACCCACAAATACAAACTCACACTCGCACAAAAAAGTTGAGGTTTTTGGCAACAAAATCTGTTATACTTTTCTTTTTGTTTAGTTATTTAAGAACACTTATGTTTAGGAAAACATTAAAAGAATAATATATAAGTTTATGCATCTCACACTTTACACGCACGTGCACAGGGCTGTCAGATGTGGCGATTTTTCGCCAATTGTGGCGATTTATTAACCTAATTGGCGATGCAATTTTGTGTTTGGCGACATGGCGATTTTTTTGGCGAAATTTAAAAAAGTTGGCGATTATTTGGCGATTTCTAAAACACATTTTATCTTTTTTTCATATTTATATGAACAAATTTATAAGTACGGGCTAAGTTTTTTCTTTGAATTTTTAACAAATTTTAAAATCGCAATACCAATGCGATTAATTTAAATGATAAATTGATAATATTGCCAGATAATTGCCTTGAAAACATTAAAGAATTGTTGCCATAGAAATTTGGATTAAAGCACATTCGCACATTTTCGTGATCAGAAGTTATCAATTTACAACTTTATCGAAAAACTTATTTTGCAAAATAAATTTTAAAAACGCTATCGTTTTCGATTGCATAAAAAATGGTTTTTTTAAAATAAATAAATGATAATGTATACTTAGTAGTATGCAAAAAAAGTTGAATTAATAGCGAAAGAAATTTTTTAAAAAAAAAAAGTTGCATTGTTATCAGATTCTATATAGCAGTATCAAGCGCAATGCGTAAAAATGCGCACTTTTACACAAAATAAAATTAAAAATTTCTTAAAATATTTAACAAAAAAAATTAAATTTTCACTTGAAATTTTTGAAAACCCTGATTTTATATAGAATCGAAAACGAATCTGGGTTAGAAGGTAATTTTTTAAAATAATTCATGTAATTTGTTTAGAGGATTGAGCTGACTTTAAGTATTCCAATTCCAATTCAATTTCAAATATCTAATTTAAATACACCTTTTAAGATATTTATCCTTTGCTTCAAATAAATACAAAATTTTACCATATTCTGGCTAATATTCACATAGAAAATCACGCTTATAAAAACTCATTTTTTTGCATCAAACTCTACTCAGTTTACATGCTTGATAAAGTTAATGTTTTGGCAAAATTCAATTAACTGATCTCACAAGTTCTAGGTTTTAAGATAATCAGCCTTCTTATGATTACAAAATTTGTAGTTCCCTTCAGCATGCTTTTGCAATTTAAAGTCGCCAAACTTCTTGCGATTGCGATTAATGATTTACAGATTACAGAATTCAAGTCAGAATCACAAATGTTAAGCGTTTGGCGATATAATATAATAATAATGTAAATATAAACACACTACTAGAATAAGGATAAATATGAAAAAATTGAAATAAAGGTAAAATACACTTGTATACTCTTATTTATATTTATAAAACTTTTATTTGGCGATTTTTGGCGATTTTTTTTTACCAAAAATCAAACAAAATAAATTTTTGGCGATTTTTGGCGATTTTCGGTATACTATTTGGCGATGAAGGTGAAAAAAAATCTGACAACCCTGCACGTGCAGTTTAATGTGTGTGAGTGTGTGCGTTAGTGTATGTATGTGCCATAAAATTTAGTTCATACAAATGCTACTTTTATAGCAAAAGAAAAAAAAAATGTTGACCATAGATGTAATTTTTGTTAATTAATATAAAAACGCACATTTATATGTATATGTTAAGTTACTTATACCCTATAACTCTAGGATCTATTAGTGGACAAAGCATTTGAAAAGCTAAGAATTGTTGTAATGTGACTACTTAATGTGTAATTAATTACTCCTTGCACAATTGCAATCAATTGTAATTGACGTATTTCAATAAGGGATAGAAGTTTTTGTTATTAAAGTGAAGTAAACATTCATTATATTTTCTAGTAGTTTTAATAAGAATTTAAATTATAATTAATTAAAAATGTTTTGCTTGAATACTAGATGCGTAAATAGCATCATGGTTATAATTCTGAGAGTTCACTTAATTAGTAAATGAGCTCTTATGATTTTGTGGGATACTTTCAAAAGAGTATATGTTGAAGTACATACATGAATTAACTTAAAGTACTTTTTACACCAAAAGTCAGTTTTTACACAAAAGGTCAGTTTCTATATAATGAAATCTCCTTTATTTACTAAACACTTATTATATATTTATTCCCGTCGTTCCAAATTAGAGCATGGGGCCATTACAAACGTATTCCATTGGGATCTGTTACAAGCTATTAGTTTTATTTCGTTCCAGGATTTGCTTGTAGTTGCTACCTCAGAATCCAACGGTCTTCGCCATGTGTTGTCGGGTCTTCCTCTTCTTCTAGTATCCGGTGGATTCCAAGCAATGGCTGCCCGTGTTAGGTCATCTGCTTGTTTACGTAGTGTGTGACCTAGCCAATTCCACTTACGTCTTAGTATTTCGGTGCGCAGAGGAGCTTGTTTTGTGACTGTCCTTAGGTCAAAGTTGGATATCACATTTGGCCAAAATATTTTCAAAATTCTCCTCAGACATTTATTGGTAAAAACTTGAAGTGAAGTTATGTCGAGTGCAGCAGCATTCCAAGTTTCACATCCATACAATAGGGTTGACTTTACACTGGAGTTGAATAAGCAGATTTTCGTTCTACTTGATATATGAGAAGCCTTCCATACAGGACGCAGGAGGCCAAAGGACCGCCGGGCACAGTTGATACGGTTTACTATATTCTCACTAGATCCTCCATTGTTGCTGTTAATACTGCCGAGATAGCAGAAGCTCTTAATATCCTCAAGCACGATGCCATTTATCTCAAGGTGCTTCTCGTTTTAGGCCTGTTTTCGCTGTCGCCGCTTCTAGCAGCCATAGCTTTCGAAACAGCTCCAGGCTCCATTGAATTCCAGAGGAGTTTTCTGTTGCGGTCTCCATCACCACATCAATAACAATGTAGAGGTGACATAACGCAACCCTGCCGTACCCCGGTGGAGTTTCATGGAGTACTCTACATGTAGACCCACTGTATAAACTTCTAATAAGCGAGACAAGTTTCGGTGGGGTGCCTTTGCATTTTAATGCCTTCCATATGGTGTGATTAGCGAGCTTATCTAATGCCTTTTCGAAGTCTATGAAAACTAGATATAAGGGGGATCTCCACTCCACAGACTGTTCAACGATTACTCTTAGGGTATTCACTTGGTCCACACAGGATTTTCGTGGTCGAAAGCCAGCTTGTTCCGAACGGAGATCTTGTTCTAAGGCACTGAGTCGGCCTGTGATGATATGCGCTACCTTATTTACCATACTCAGAAGAGTGGTTCCTCTCCAGCTGTTGCATTCTGACAAATTTCCCTTCTTTGGTACTTTCACAATGATTCTCTTCTTAAGCTCATCATGCAGGCACTCCGTTCTCCAAAATTCTTCGATTTTTGGGAGGATTAATCGCGCACTGACATTGGGATCTGCTTTTAACATTTATGGCGCGATGTTTTCGTTTCCCGGGGCTTTGTAAATCTTTAAGGCCTTGATAGCTTTGCTAACTTCCATCAGTGATGGGCTTTCAGTGGATATATCAGGCCTTACCGGATGTCCTGCACAGTTGCATATATTTACGTTGGGTTGACTTAGTGTCTTAAGGATAAACTTAAATAAAAAGTTCACAAAGAACATAGGGCGTTAAAAAATGTTATCCATTCTCTTATATTATTTTATATTAAATTAAAATAATCAATATTTTGTTTGTCGCGCCTAATTAGTGCTTAAAGATAAACTCACTGTTTATTGTTTTTGTTTAAGTTTTGATATTGTTACAAGTAAAACTGTTACTTAAAATTTATATTTGCTTAACAGTTTTTTTGTTTAATATCTTTAGTTTTTCTAAAATCTTTGGATGAAGTTTCCTGACGATCTGGCCTAAGCAACCAGGGAAATGCGCGTAGGAATAGCTTATCCATTCAACAATAAATTTAAGTGTTTTTATCAAGAATTAAAATTTGGAATCAAGCACGACGAACAAAGTCTTGTTAATTGGAAATTTTGTATTCCCAAAAATTACTTTGATAATTTAATTAAAATTTTATAAAGTAATCATACGACATAGGCCAACAAGTTGAAAACGACGAAGAATGGACATTTTCTCTTCTGTTCGTAAATTTCTTTATCTTGTTGATGGGTTGTGATCTAGAAGAGTTAAATAAGTGCGAATAGGATCAATAACTGCTCGAGTTGCTTGTCCACTAAGCCGATTATATTGACCGTAAAATGGACGAAGTGCTCTATGAACTTCGCGAAAATATTTTTTTTTCAAAGTAGATTTTTACAATTTGGAAGCATTTTTATAGCGCTAAACTATGCATGATGCTTTATCCAACCTTACTGAACAAAAGTGTCACCACAGTTTGACATACTTAGCTTTCAAAGAAACAATTCTCTTTTCGCTAGTGTTTAATATTGCATTTTTTTTAAGGATGAAGCCGTAGTCAATGATCTACTATGTGTGCTTAAAGCCGTTATAATTTAAAGATTAAAACATAATTTTGCAAAGATGTTTGAATCTTTTTTACTTGCTTTTTTTATTGTAAATAAGAGTGTGGTAATTTTTCGCCGAAGGCCTTCAATGTATGTACATACATTTTCACAAAAACATAAACACACATGTATATTAACCACACAAATACAACAAAGGGGCCACAGGAAGAGCGCTAATGAACTTGTTTTAACAACAACACTCATTTAAGTTACTTGCAATAACAAGATAGAAACGAGCACTAACAATCTGCTTTCCATGCAAATGTATTCAAATTAAAATGCTTGTGTCTTTGTTTGTGCATAACTGTACTATAATACTATGCATTGTAAGTGTACGAGGACCTGCGGTATTTGTTAGCGGTCTTGGTTGTTGTGCTTTTGGTTTTTATGGCTTTTTTGGTTTAAGTGTCATCAACTATAGTACAAGGAAAGGCCGGGACAAAAATTACAAGTCTAAAAGATAGCAAGAATATGTATTTATGTAAGTATATAATATTTCCAAGTTAAAAACTCTAAATGTTTCTTAGTTGTTGCTGATATTTAAATAGATGCACGTATATGTGACTGTACGTGGGTGAATGTATATATGGGCAGTTGATAACACTTGGTGTTGCCAATTAAATAACGTTCAAATTTGTAAACTTATTAAGGCAAACTTAAGGATATTGGCGTTTTGAATCGTTAGACATAAAAATTGTAACTAAAATAACTTGTTTTTGTTATTGTTGTTCACAGCGTAATATTGTTTTAAGTACTAAGATAATTTCCTTAGAGTAACCAATTGCTTGAAAAAAAAATTTTACAAAGTTTTAGTTTGCTGGTAAATTTTGCCATGGCTTTAAATTTTTTTCCATCATTTTTGTTACCTAATTTTCTTCTTTAATTTTAATTACATATAGCCACTTTTGGCTATTGTTGTTGTCCATATAATAGAAAAATTAAGTTAAACTGTGAAATTAGTATTGGGTTCAAAGAAAAGTCTTAAAAAAAAAAATTATGTTGATTTATCGCTTCTTTATTGCAACATAAGCTAAACCTTTAATTGCCGAGGTGGTGTCACCGTGACACTGCGCGAATTGAAACATTATTATTTCAAAAACCAAAAGCTATATATAGCTGTCTTTTTCAGTAGCTGCTTGTTTTTACTTCATCTTTCGTTTTAGTGAATATGCAGCACGTTCACAGGTTTTCTCGCAATCAAACCTCTGGTTTCACCGTAACGTAAGGTCGAACAAAATACAGAGAGATTAAACGAATTCTTGGTAACGACTTGGTACCCAACGAACCAGAAGACAATGACGAAGTCGTAATAAACCAAAAGAGGAAGTTGTGCAACATCTGTCCTTCCAAAGTCAAAAGAAAGAGCCCTTAACAGTGCATCAAGTGCAGAATATACATATGTCTTCAATGCGCCAAAAAAGTCTGCCAGTATTGTGCCTTATCCCAGCAAAAATTTTTCAATAATTGGAAGCAATAAAATAAGAAACAGCATCCAAAGTGCTTCGTCTGTTGCTTCTTAAAATTATTGACGTTCACAACTGCAATGTGGAAAGCATATCGAGCCCTAACCGCGAAAATAACGTAAGCGACATGATTTTCAATTTTCGTTTTTTGTAATAAATAACTTCATTGGCAACACTTGCATCATCTCCTAAAATGTCATGGTCACATAAGGTACCGTTACGATTTTATAGCAAGAACAATTTTATTGTAAGTGACAAATTTCATACAAAATTTATATGAAATAAAATAAAATTGGCAACACTTGCATCATCTCCTAAAATGTCATGGTCACATAAGGTACCGTTACGATTTTATAGCAAGAACAATTTTATTGTAAGTGACAAATTTCATACAAAATTTATATGAAATAAAATAAAAAAGCTCTCTCCTGTAAAATTTGATTTTTGGCGCTTACGTTATTTTCGCGGTTAGGGGTCGATATATTCAGCAATATATTTGTCGTTGACTATACTGCAGCGCAGAAGCACTAAAGTAAGGCGAATTGTTAAACAAATTGTATGTGGCGTTGACTATACTGCAGCGCAGAAGCACTAAAGTATGGCTAATAAGTTTTTAGGAGAGGGAGAAACAAAAATGGCATTCTCTTGTTAAATAATATAAATATTAAAAAAACAAATTGTATGTGTCGTTGACTATACTGCAGCGCAGAAGCATTAAAGTAAGGCGAATTGTTAAACAAATTGTATGTGGCGTTGACTATACTGCAGCGCAGAAGCACTAAAGTATGGCTAATAAGTTTTTAGGAGAGGGAGAAACAAAAATGGCATTCTCTTGTTAAATAATATAAATATTAAAAAAACAAATTGTATGTGTCGTTGACTATACTGCAGCGCAGAAGCATTAAAGTAAGGCGAATTGTTAAACAAATTGTATGTGGCGTTGACTATACTGCAGCGCAGAAGCACTAAAGTATGGCTAATAAGTTTTTAGGAGAGGGAGAAACAAAAATGGCATTCTCTTGTTAAATAATATAAATATTAAAAAAACAAATTGTATGTGTCGTTGACTATACTGCAGCGCAGAAGCATTAAAGTAAGGCGAATTGTTAAACAAATTGTATGTGGCGTTGACTATACTGCAGCGCAGAAGCACTAAAGTATGGCAAATAGTTAAATTTTCGCGATCCAAATTTGATGGGAGATTTTGATGACGTTGTACAAATAAAAACAGAAAATTCTATTTAGTTGAAAAGTAACATCTATAAGAACAAGTCAGTGACTCGGTTTGCTTGCAACATTTTCAAGGCCAACAAAAAAAATTGTACAAAAACATACATAACTGTAAAAAACACATTAAAAACTATTGTATTTGATACGAGTGTATATTTATATTGCAGGTAAGTGAGTATTTTATTTAAACAAAAAGGTCAAACAATTATTAAAAGAAATAATGGTAGGCAGAAGCCAAGTAAATAAATTAATAAAGAAAGAAAAAAATAAGAATACTGTACTTCTACTTGGTGCAAGTTCTTCTAAAAATGGGGAGGTGGGTGAAGATTCGTTTCATTCAGATATGGAAGAAAATCAAAACAATAATTTTGATAATTTAATAGAGCTAAGGAATGAGTTAAAAGACTCGTACTTAAAATACCGTCCTTCTTATGAATGCACCACATCGTTGTTAAAAATATTAAAGAAGAGGCATCCCAAAATTCCTGTAAGTGTAAAGGCTTTAGTTGGAATGCAACAGCTAGTTTTAAAAAGAACTGTGGCGCCTGGTACATATTTTCACATAGCGATAGAAAATAACTTAGAACAAATTATTGATGTTTTAAAGAAAGAAAATGTTGATGACATTATCTTAGATATTGAAATTGATGGTCTTCCAGTTTTTAAAAGTAAGGACAGGGGATTAATTAGAAGAGTAGTTCTTTAAAAAAAAATTGTATGCATAAGAGTCTTTTTGATTAAATGGATAGGAGAAGTTCTTGGTTTTGATTCTTTTTTATGAATTACCATGTTTTGTTTCATACCTTAAATGAAATTCATAAAAAAGTGCCATTTTAGCAATTTTTCATAAAAAAAATGTTAAGTATATTTGTGTTTTTTCTTTAAATCATTCCAATTTTCTGTAAGTAATTATTCAGATTATGTATAGTTTAAACAATTTTTAACAGATTTGACAGAGTTAAATTTATACCGACGTCTTTAAGAAGAAGAAACCATTTCCTTAGGTAATAAAACATGGACTCGGAAAGAAATATGGTTCCCGAAAATGGAGATTAAAAAAAAAAAAAATTAATATATTGCTCATAACTTTTTTGTATCTGAGCCGATTTTTTCGAGTTTTTGAGAAGGTACGTTGTACTTAAGATTTTTTGATATATAAGGCGTATCCATAGGTTATATGACACAAATTGAAGTTTAAATACAATTTTTTTTGTTTTCTGTTCGGGAGGTACCACACCCACTTTTCCAATCCTGCCTATTTTTTTAGAGAGGTTGTGTATTGTTAACCAAGATGATTGGATCTTATTTGGAAACTTTGGCACTGGCCGTTCTCCAGAAATACAGAAAAAACCAATAAAAAAAAAAACAAGGGATTTTTGGATAAAATTAGAGGCAGTCGTGGTTTTTTGCTCATATCTCCGTCATTTATGGACCGACCTGGCTGAATTTCAAAAGTAAACTTAAACGGAGTATATGTGACATAAATATATGACAACCTAGTCGCCATCACATCTTGGGTATCCGGAAAACGTATTTCAACGAACACACGGACAGATGGACAGACGGACAACCGGGTTTAAACTTCTCTTCTCATAAGAAACCAGAATATATATATACTTTATGGAGTGTAGGATCAATATTGTGGAACTAACAAATGAAATGACAAAGTTATATATACCCTCTTACTTTCGGTGAAGGGTATAAAAGTGCTCAAATTGTTAAGTGCTTTTATATTTCGTTTTTCGCACTCTTTTTGCGCTCTTAGTAGTTCACCGACCTATTTCGGTGGGTTTTCACATATTTAATTTAGAGTTTTTCCTTTATTTTTCATAAATTAATTTTGCCTAACTTTATTCCTCACAGTGTTTGTAGAAAGTCATCGTCTAGACTTGCAATTTTTGTTGCAGCAATTCTTGAGTTTAAAGGTGATAGGGGTGAGAAGATTGGAAGAGGTACTCAGTTTCATGTACTCTACAATCCTGTTTTGTTTTCTAAATCTCACACTTTTCAACTTAAAGTTGGGTGTAGGTGTATTTGTATTTATATGTAAAATATAAAAACAAAAAGATAAAAATACTAAAATTGCAACCCTAGAATTTCATAATCTGGATGTACACTAGTGCAATTTTAAAGCAGAATTTAAAAAAATTTAGAGACAAAAATTGCAAGTCAATCTGCTTAGCTTCCCAATCCTAAAAGATCTTTCGGAGTTTTTCTAAATGTCAATCCACCACAGTAAACGCAAATCTAATTTCATATTTCATTGACCTACTCCAGCTGTCGATATTTTTCCTACGATAACACTACGTGACAAAATTTTAAAAAAAGTCGTGACCAAATGAATTTGACAGCTAATGTAAAATTTTTCGCTGAATCCGAATATGAAGTCAGAATTGTCAAAAGTAGAACAGTTTTTAAGATATTCCAAAATAACCGTTATTTGTGTTTTTAAAAAAGATTTTTATTCGGATTCAGCGGAAAATTTTACACAAAGATTAGGTGTCAAATTCATTTGGTCAAAAAACTGTCACGTAGTGTAATTAGACAATTGCTCATATAATAGTTTGTCTAGGAATGCTTAAAATCAACTTGAGTAATTTTCATAAATTCTTTTTGTGGCGGCACAATACTTCTTATGTTTGTTTGTTTTTTTACTTTACCAAAAGAAGATTTTTTTTTGCGTTAAATGCAAAAAGTTTTTTTTTAATTGTCATTGGCAGCAAGGCCTTTAATATCAACTTCGATCCCTTCCCAAAGATGGGAGTAAGTAAGGTCACTAAAAATAAAAAATAAATAAAACTGAACAACTCCCTTTCACCCTTCTTAACCCTAGAGTACTAATGATCGACGTTTCGACGAGCATCGCTTCCTTTTAATTAATTTATTTTTAAATGGGTGTGTCTAACACTCTCAAATTTTGTATGCTGTTAGTAGATGATTTACTTTTGCTGTGTGTAATTGTGTTTTTTGAATTGCGTTGCTGGAACATTGCTTTTATTGGTTTTGTACTCGTCGAATCGTCGATGGTTAGTATTAACGTGACTTTTATTTTTCAACTTTGTGAGCAAATATTGCAAATGTTGTTACTTCAAACAATAGTGGCACCAATGTCCAGCTTAGGAGAAAATAAAAAAGAACACAAATGAAGTATGTGTAGATCATGCCCATACGAAAAAATGACGAATGTCAAAATCAAAATGTGATATATGCGAAAAACCCATATGAGGAGAGCACAAAGTTGAACTTTGTGAAGCTGGCTCAAAGTGTTATTTAAAAAAAAATTTTTATTTTTTTTTAAAGACAAAAATGTCTTTTTTAAGTTTTGATTCTTTTTTAGTTTTTCAGTTTTCCTAACAATATTTTACAGGTAATTTTTTATGATCCCAAAAATATGTGCAACATAAAATAAAAAAGTTCTAAAATTAAATATTTCGTTTATCTATATGAATTAAAATAAAATTATTTTTTTATATAAACTTATAAGGTGCCATAATGAATAATAACATTTATTGAAAAAGTATATTTGCTTTTAACCCAAGGTTAGAGGCAGTTAAAAAATACATCGTCGAATCGACGATCATTAGTTACAACGTACGTAAAATATGGTTCGTACTCTAGGGTTAAAGAAGGGAGTGGCGAATGTGTACTGAATATTTTGGAAAATCTTTCAAAAAGCAATTTAAACCTTCTAGATGGAATACTTCTGAAGGCTATCATGCGAAGCGAATCTTTTAGAAAGGAGTATAGAGTCCATTAAATAGACCTGCCACTTGCGGTCCTTTTAATACTTACCGCTGGGGTATTAACAAAATATTCGTGAAATATTTGTTTATATTAAGCGAATACGTATAAGATTGTCATAAAAAAGGCGAATATTCGGCATTTCGAATGCTCGTAACATCACTACTTCATACCTTCTTAATATGTAAAAAAAAACCGGAATTATATCTCAAACTGAACCAAAGGTAAAGCAAAATATATTTTATTAAATCTGTATAAAAAGGCTCATTTTGAAAACTGCAATCGCATTTTGCCAAGTTTGTTTTTTTTTTTTTTTGAGATATGTCTATTTTGCAATAAAGAAGCAATATGTTTTTTAATTGGTGGGAGTGTTTTTTTGCCTCTGGGAGGGAGCATTTTTGAAGGATATTTTTTTATTAAGAAGTTGAAGAGAAATAAAATTAAAAATTTTAATAGAAAATGTGATTTATTAAATAACAGCTTATTCGGAAAAAGAGTTATAGTTTATTAGCAAGTTTGAATATGCACAAAAATTTTTAAGATATGCATGCAAAATACCGAAAAAACACTTGAAAATATGCACAAAAATATGCACGTGAAAAACACATACTTATGATTGTAATTTTATGATTGTAATTTGTAATTAGTTGTATTTCAAACAATGTTTATTACAGAGTATAACTAATCATGTATTTTGCATTTTGTAATGAAATAATCTTCAGTTATCAGACAAAACCATAAAATAAAAATATTCATCGGTTTCACTTTTATAAAAATATATGTTGTTTTTTAACTTGGTCAACGTTTAAGAACAAAGGCCCAACCATAATGTGCATGAGCTGGCTTAAGCAACATACATGTTAATCATATGTGTTAATTATCGATAGCTCAAACGCTATAAAATATAAATGGGCTAAGCAAAAGATACATAATTACTTACTTAAAAGTCTCGACCTGCTTAAAAAATGTTCTCCAAGGTGTGATTCATCAGGGATTTTTAGTTTACGTTTTCTTTTATATAGATTCTCGAAAGTCTGTCGTTTTGGAGTATCAGAGTTCATCATTCCGATGTGTCCCAGCCGTCGCAATCGTAGTATCCAGTGTTAAAAAAACTGCAGTCAAAATAAAAACATGGCTTTTTCTTCGACTTGTTGCTTTTACTTCTGATTTATTCAATGTAAATAGTCGAAGTCAAAGTAAATGCAAAAAACGAAAAGTTGTACACAACAAAAAACTTAGGCAGACGAGTTTTTATAAATTACGAACATGCGTTTTTCAACTATGTATTTAATCACTTGCTGGAAGAAATAAAGAAACTGTTGTTTGATTTATGTATGTTTGTATGTATGTTATTTAATTTCAAAAAATTAAAAAGATTTTTAAGCATTAAAATTCTTACATATCGCACCTGTTCATCAAAAGTAACACAACTCAAAAAATTCTATTTTCAACTTTTTTGAAGGAAACAGTGTATGATTACCATATCTAACCACTGTAAAATTTTTGGTATTCTATTTGTAATATTTCATGAGAGAAATGCCGTTATGTCTTTCTTGACGTACTCATATTCTTTGTTTTGATTCAATTAAACAGTTGTAATTTTAGTTGCGTTGAAGTGTTCAAGGGTTACGGTACCCAAATGAATCAGCGAAAGTGTATTAATTCGAGTTGTGATTGTTTTCATGTTAAAAATCTGTTTATCAATAGCTGTTGATTTTGGTTTGTGATACTTTAGTTGTTACAGGTAAGTTTATTCAAATGTATTATTTCGTTTTAAGATAGTTTTGGCGAAATAATTGAATATTTAAAAAATATGTGAACAAATAGCTTCATTTCATCGTTTCAAAAGAGAGGAAAACTAAATTTAACTATTTTTCAATAACCGTTACTTTGACACAGGTTATTAAAAACCAGTTTCATAATTTGGCGATATGACTTGTCCAAAACTAGAGCACAACGGAGCAACACTACGCATATTGGGTTTAGTAACAGAAAACAGCACTACGGATTTGAATGATGACAGCGATGAAAGTACTGCAGACCCATTCGCTGAAAATTCAGAAGATGATTTTTGTCCATCTGATATCACTGAAATCAATTCTTCGGATTGGGATGAAAATCCACAAAGTACTGTTAGTTCAAAGAGGAAGCATTACAACTACAAATCACGAAATGAAAATCAAAAACGGCAGAAATTGCTTAAAAATTCTGGACTCCCATATCAATCGCAATCTAAATCGAAGAAAAATATGAATCAAAAATTTCTACAGCCACCATGTGGAGAAAAGTGTCGTCTTCAGTGCAGTAAACAAATAATGGAATCTTCTAGGAAAGAAATTTTTCATAAATACTGGTCGACTGCTGATTTACAAAGACAACGAGAATTTATTGCCAGTCACATAACACCAATAAAGCCGAAGTATAGATATTTATCGGGCAAAGTTTTCCGAAGATTGAATAGCGCCTTTTATTTAGAAGTAAATTCCAAAAAAATTAGGGTATGCAAAACTTTTTTCAAAGCTACTCTTGATATAAATGACTCTATAATAAGAACAACTATTAAAAAAATGGGTAATGACGGGTTTTTGGAAATCGATCAGCGTGGCTGGCACAATAAGCATGTTACTGTAAATCCAGAAGTTAAGAACAGTATGCGGGCATTTATAAATAATATACCAAGGGTGGAGTCTCATTATTTAAGAGCCCAGACAACCCGTGAATATATTGAAAGTGGAAGAAGTATATCAGATTTATACAGAGATTACAAGGAAGGGCGTGAAACAACGAACGAATCCGTCGGAAGCAAAATGATGTTCTATAGAATATTTAAGGAAGAATTCAATATTTCTTTTTTTAAGTCAAAGAAAGATCAATGTGACCTTTGCGAATGTTTCTTAAATTCAAATGCCGACGATAAAGCTCGTTTACAAGAGGAATATGGCTTACATCAGGAAGAGAAAAAATTGTGTAGGAAAGAAAAAGATATTGATAAAATAACAGGCAACGTTGCTGTTTATGACCTACAAGCAGTGCTTTCGCTGCCAAAAGGATTTTCATCCAGTTTTTACTACAAAAGTAAAATAAACTGTTATAACTTTACAATAAGCGACCTAAAAGCAAGTAATGTTAATTGTTATTTTTGGACTGAAGTGGAAGGAAAGCGAGGTGCAAATGAAATTGGAAGTTGTGTTCTTTTATACATTCAAAATCTCATCCAAGATGTAGGAAACACCGACGACTTGGACTTAATTTTTTATTCCGATAACTGTTGTGGACAACAAAAAAATAAGTTCATACTATCAATGTATTATTATGCCGTTCAAAAGTTTAATATACGCAGCATTACGCATAAATATTTGATTCATGGACACTCGCAAAACGAAGGAGATAATGTTCACAGCGTTATCGAAAAACAAGTTAAAAGACATCTGAGTAGTAAACCAATTTATATCCCCGAGGAATACACAACCTTAATAGCAACCGCTAAAAAGACTGGATTACCGTATACAGTTACTGAATTATCGCATGAAATGTTCTAGGATCTGAAATGCCTCCAAGAAGAATGGGGTCAAAATTTTAACTAAATTCCAATGGCGAAAAAGTTAAATGGCACGACGTTAAAATTTTGCGAGTACAAAAAGAGAACATCGATTCATTCTTTTATAAAACTTCATACAAAGATGACAACTTTAGTAAAGTATGTGTAAAAAGGAAAAATCAAAAGTCTGTCACCGATTGGAATAACCTACAGTAAGTTTCTTTAAATATTAATTAATCGGATATGCTCTGGTTTATTTTGAAAATTTTAATTTTAAAATTCTTCATATGGCAGTCCAAAGCAAGCCCGATTATCTCAATTCAGAGTTAACGTTTCAATAATATTAGTATACGTTTGTATGCATATTTATATAAATTTTTATAACTTTAATTAAAAATATTTAATTCCTATTATTAAAATTATTTCAGGCTATGCTCTGCTTATTTGGACAAATTGCCTTTGTTGGAAATTAAGAAGAAGGACCTAAATGAATTGGTAAAAAAGAACATAATTCCTAAAAAATTTTATGAATCATACTACAAAAACCTAATATAGATTATTGAAATATTAAATACTCAATATTAATTAGGCCTTATTTTTGTAACGCAAGTGCTGAACTTAGTGCATTTTGTTTAATTTATCTAAATCCTAGAATGTGATCGCTTTGTTTTGTATTTTATATTCATTTTTTAATTTTCTATATAAATTTCAGTTAAAGAAGCATAACTTGAAATAATATTGACATGTAGATCAAAAAATTTCATGAAAACTGTATTAAATCATAAATCCGTAATAATTCCGAAAAAAGGAAGAAGAGAAATAAATTTTGTGATTTTATTGAAATATTATTGAGTTTCCTTTACAACGGTATATTTATTTATAACAATAATTCCATTATATTGGCGGAATTAGTTTTTTGCCTCTACTGAAAACTTGTAAATTTTGAGTTGTGTTACTTTTGATGAACAGGTGCGATATGTTTGTATGTAAATATGTGTTGAATTTAAATAAAACTTTTTAATCACATTATCGTTCATACATACATACTTATTTCTTTGGTTTATTGGGTTTGCATTTTAAAAGTTCTCTAAATTTTAAAAACCTCTATTTAATATCACTAACAAAACGATTCTTTCGTATGTACAAAAATAACACTAAAACAAAATCCATACATACAAACATAAGTAAGTCAAACAGTTGTTTCTTTCTTTCTTCCAGTTGAAACTGCAAAAAATAACAAACACACACACAACATCCCACCTGCGTAAACTTCGCCATTTTTTAAAAGTTTCAGCCAGTCAAATAAAAAACTTCCGAGCGTGTCGTCTGCCGAAGTTGAATTCAGAATTAAAAGCAACAGTTTATTTTCGTCCCATGAAAAATTAAAAAGGCGTATTTACAGCACAATCTTATGACTTTTAGGCCCGTTTTCACAACTGACCGACTGCTAAAAGAAGACTTTAACCGACCTTATAAAAAGTGGTCCAGTATTAAAACTTTACTTTAACATAAAGTGAGCGATAAAGTAGAATAAGGTTCATCCTACCTGGTAGCTTAAAGTAAAGTTGTAATACTGGAACACTTTAGCTATCGGTAAATTGTGAAAACGGGCCTTAGTATTTGAACTGCAGTTTTTTTTAACAGTGGTTGTATCTTTATGCGTCTCACTATGTTCATAGTAATGTAAATATCATACAGCTTATGATTTATTTGTCGTCTAAACTCTTCGTCAATACATATGAGGCCATAATTTTTTTTAGTTCATGAGTATTAAATCTATTCCAGAGAGAAGTTTGAATGGAAGCCATGTGAAAGCATAAACTGCTTTGCATTTTTTTTTTAATAGGCTTCGTCCTCATGGCAGTTAAAGCGTATGTACCAAATTTCAGCATATCTTCTTCGAGATTGCGAGCTGTATACAGAAAAAGTCACTTTGTGTAGAAAACAATCAGTTTTTATAAAAAAAAGTCACTTCTTATAGAAAAAATCCATTTTTCTATAAAAAGATTAACTTTTTATAGAAAGAAGTCACCTTTTTTTAACTGAATCTTTTGTATTTGTTTTTAAATAAAACTTTAAAGAACACCAACATTTGTTTTTGTTTTACATATAACTTGTGCGAACGAAAACGTTCGAGTGACATCGTGAAATAGGCAGATATATTTTAGGTACAACGATGTTGCAGCAAATGATCGATATGTAAATCCATGGACTAAATATAATTGTTTTCTATAGGCTTTCCGTCTTTTCTGATATCGAAAAAAAGTTTTTAAGGTACACATACGAAAAAAGTTATCACACAAGAAATTCACAACATATACAGGCGGACAGATTCTATTGGCGGACAATTTTAAACTTCCAAGGAAACTTAGGAAAGTTTCCTCTTATCACATTTAAAGCAAAGACCCCGTATGTGGACATCTCCCGTCATCTTATTTGGAATATGTATTTGCTACTATAAATATTTCTGTGTGTGTGTGAGGGAGAGAGAAAGGGAAAGAGAGAGAGAGAGAGAGAAAACTGTTTGTTCTTGAAATCAAAACTTGTTTTCAAATCCAACTTCCCTGAAGTGAGAGCAAAAGGTTTTAAGTCAGAATTTGTTGTTTTTCGTAATGTTAAATTGAAAACGATTTAATTGCCTTATTAACTTGACTTTTTTCCAAAAGATCAAGTGATTATGGTTGAAAGCAGTTGTGCTAGACTTATGTTGTTGATACCAAAGGGAGGAAAAAAAAATATTAAGTTAAACGCAATCAAAATCTCAAAATGCATTTCGACTTAATAAATTGTTGCCTTACATCATAAATATAATCTTGAATGTTAAAATTTAGAAAATGGTTTATAACTCACCTCATAATAAAAAATTGCAATCTCCACAAAAGAGCTTTTAATTTGTGGTTGCTGGGATAAATGTTTTTGTGTGTTCTTTAAAATGCCTCAAATAAAATACAATGTAAAAAAGACTTTATTGAAAAACTCAATACGTCATATTCATATCTACCCTCTGTGAAGATATTCTGCTGTTTTGTCTCATTTCCGGTAATAAAACGGTTGTTTTAAAAATAATTTTTCATATGCCTCAATTATTAAATTAAAAATCGTTTTAATTTCCATTAAATACCCTCTTGTTGATCAAGTGCAATATGTTTCTTTGAGTTTAAGCAAAAAAGAAATTTCAACAAAAATCAACGAAAAATAATGCCGATTTAAGGAGCTAAAAGGAATATAGATACTTCTTAAAGGTATGTTTGATTAAGTTTGTTTGTTAACTTGTGCCGCATTCCATGCACATGAACCTAATGGTCAAGGTTGTCACAAGAGAATGTAATTTGTTCCTTTCCTTTTTTTCCTTTTTTGCTGAATGTTTAACTATACAAAATCTTATAATAATTTTTATATTATTTCTTTTGATATCATTTTACAAAGTAAAATATTATAAAGAAAATTGTAGTGAATAGAAAAAAGATTAAAGTACATAATTTAGTCTAAAACATTTTTCATTGGAATTGAGAAAATTGCAAATGAAATTAGGAAAATTCCAAATGAATTGAGAATTTCAATTTGAAATAAGGAAAATTCCAAATGAAATTGAGAATTAAAAAAATTAAATTGAGAAAATTTAAAATGATATTGAGAAAATTCCAATTGAAATTGAGAATTTAAATTTGAAATTGAAAAAATTCAAAATGATATGGAGAATTTAAGTTTGAAATTAAGAAAATTTCAAATAAAATTCAGGCAAATTGTTTTTTTTTGTTGTTTTCTTACGAAGACAATAGAATGAAACAATTTGTTTTTTAATTTTGTTTTTTCTTTTTACCCACTTACAACTACAATTCGAGTCGGAAAGAACCCAACCAATTGTAGGGGGATGTAAGAAAAGATAAACTCACTGTTTATTGTTGGTGTTTTGTTTAAGCTTTGATATTGTTACTTACGAGTAAGACTTTGAGTGTTTAAAATTCTTATTCGCTTTGGGGTTTTATTCGTATAATATTTTAAGCTTTTCTAAAATCTTAGGAAAAGGTTTCCTGATGAGCTGGCCTAAGCAACCAGTGAAATGCGCATAGAAGCTAGCTTTCCCTCAACAATAAATTTTCAGTGTATTTATCAAATATGGAAAATTGGGAATTTAGCACGTCATACAGAAATCGTATTAATGATAAATTTTGTATTCCCGTAAATAACTTTGATAATTCAGGAATTTAAATTTTAATGATTTGAGAAGATTACAAATAAAATTAAGGAAATGAAATTTGAAATTGAGAACTTCAAAATGAAATTGATAAATATTAATTTTAAATTAAGAAAATTTAATTTTAAAATTTTTATTATGCTCATAGAAATGAGAATAAATACTAATCCTTACCAGATCCACAGCTTGTTGGTAAAACGTTTAGCTCATATGCAATCTCCAGTACTGATACATATCTTTAAAACATTAATCACACCATCTTAAAAGGCAATCCTTCGCTCTCCTACATATGGGGACTTACGTTGAGTTCATTTATATTTGCTTTCACTGTTTATTTTATTTTTGAACAAATGATTTCAGTAGGGTTAAGCACCAATGCAGGAACATAGATATAGGGTTGTCAAAAATTTTGCGAAACTATGTTTGAATTTTCTATTTCCCAAATATTTTAAAACGAGTACAAAATTGGAGTAAAAATCAACCAACCAGTTACGATTTCTAGCAAGTAAAATAAAAAAAATGTAAAAACTCTCTGAGAAAAAGTAAAAATAAATAAAAGTAATAGAAAATTAAATAAAAAAATGTGTACAACAAAATATTACACATACATCATTTTATGCTGTTAAAGGCAAGAAAAAAGTTTTTTTTCATTTACTTCTCTGTTCAAAGGAAATAAAAATCTCATACATACACCAAAGAGTTAATACCCTGCAAATAATAGGACCAGTCCAAGCACGCGTGTAAAGAGTAGCCCACAAGGGACTAGTCCAAAAGTAACCCAAACGTATGGAAAAAACATGGTCTATTCAACATTACGATGTCCTAGGGCAGGACCATATAGCTGGGTTATATATATTTGCAGGGTATCAAATGTTATGATACAGGTATGTGTAAGAAGTAGCCCTGCAAATAATTTTGAACCACATGATCCATTTTGGTAAAATGGACTGGTCCGATGTAATGCAAGCATGGACCACGTCATTGTTAAAAAGTGTTTATAGTGAGACGACATGTCTTCGTTTTTAAACGACGTGATTTCGTTTTAAAACGACTTCCAAACTCATCCTCTTGAGTATACCATGGAGTAGTTTTAAAACGACTCCTTTATAGTCCAAAGCTGGGTTATATGGTCCTGCCCTAGGACATCGTTATGTTAAATATACCATGTTTTTCCATACGCTTGGGTCCCTTGTGGGCTACTGTTTACACGCGTGTTTGGACTGGTCCTATTATTTGCAGGGAGAGTACTTGGTCTAAGAAAGTTTCTTCATTTTAGCTTTTTTTTTGCTTTTTAACCCATTTTTCGCCGCATTCCTGTCAATCGATGTTGAAGATAATAATGAAATAAGATTCTAAGTAACTAATAGAAATAAACATTGAAAAACAGCAAGACTGCTGGTAATTTGAATCACCTGTCGGGAAAAAATGGGTTAAACTATTTTAAGGAAAATTAGGGATATATAAAATAGCAGCAAAACCTAAAACCTTTTATTTTTCTTAAAAATATATTAAGCATTATCAAAATGCATGCGTTGACTCCTCGTTAAGGCCCAAATGCATTGATCAAAATACTCATCAAGCATTGTGGTAGTATTAGTGAAAATGTGTTTGTATGTGTGATTCATACAACGCTTGATGAAAAATCAAAAAATTTAGATATGACGGCGAATATTACGTCCAGCACACGTACGCGTTGAATTCGCCGGATGGACAAGCATTCGACAAGTGTATTTGGCCCTTAACAGACTTCTTATCAATTTGCAGGACCGAGACATTTTTTTTGGGACAAAGCGAATTGATGCGTGAGGTTTCCGTTATACTAACAACATGAAATTTGTTGTTGTTGTAGCAACTAGAATTAAAGAAAATGTGCTGCTGGGTTGACAATCCATGGTCGACATTCATTTAACTGCATAGAACCAATTGTCCTGGGAATGATAGGAAATTTGTTGTTACTTTTGCTTGTTGAAAATCAAAATGTATTAACAAAGTGACCTCAGTACTACAACAATGAAACAATAGAAAAAACAACAGGCATTTTGTTGCTAGAATTGAGACGGCAAATGTCAAAATGCCTTATTAAAAAAAGTAAATAAATAAAAAAAATTACGACAAACGTCACACACGAAGAAAATTACTGCAAACAGCTGTGCTTGTGAGGTCACTTTATTAGTACATTCTGTTGAAAATATTTTGTATTTTGACAATTCAAATTATGAAAAATTCAGTTTTTAAAAATTCAAGATTGGAAAATATTTGAAAAACATTTCGGTAGTACATACACGCAGAGAAAAAATATGATTGGGTATGGTTACGGCAACTACACTATGCTTATTATATTGTTGTCGCATACAATAAGTTGGTATTTTTTATTAAATATAAGCAATATTATAGTTACTGTAAACATATCAATGTTTATCGCAATTATAAATTTGAGTATTGTTGACTGAAAAATATTTATTTTTCTCACAACTAAAAAATTATAACTTTCAAAGCATATTAAATTTCTTACAACCATAGTATGCTTAAGATGCAAACAAAATATGTTTACTCTAAAGTTAGCGCCATTTCTAAAATAATTTTGAATCAGGTGTGTCGTTTGTTTTAAATATCGAATTATTTGTTAGTGAGTTGTTGAACCACAATTAAAAAACAAAATATCCATTAAAAAAACAAGCTAAATTAAAAAAATAAAGAAATTGTTTTTATGTACATACGTTAAAAAAAAATTGATGCAAAAATATATTAATTTATTTTGTTATTGTTGTGACAGCACCACTGTATCATTATATGATTATTTCTAAATCTATTATGATTAACATGACAATAATATGATTCCTTCTCATCTTATTATGATTAGCATGACAATAATATGATTACTTCTTCACTTATTATGATTAATATGAAAATAATATGATAACTTTTTAATTTATTATGATTAACATGATAAGAATGTGATTAAGGGAAAAATATTATGATGTAATATTACGAATATATTTGGTCATAATATGATTCAATAACAATCGTAATATGGTGACTACAATTATGAATCTTATCATAAAATGTTGCTCTTAGAATATGTTTACCACAAACATGTTTTTTCTTTGCGTGTATAAGTACGGAAATTGGGTGATTTTACTCATCAGAAACTCTGTTACAGTGCTTAAGAAAATGATTGGAAAATAGATCTATTACCAGAATTTCAAGCGTAACTTTTATTTTTATATTTATTTTATGAGTTGCTTTCTTGGTGGCCACACGATCAAGTTTTGCCTTTCAATTCCATTCAACTTGCAATACACTCTCACTTTTTTACTAAACTTTTTAAATTGACCACGAAATGGCTTTCAATTTCACCTTTCCATTTGTTTGGCAATTTTACTTTCAATTTAACACCTGATTACATGTTGGTCTTTATAAATTGTTTTCTTGATAAAATCTTGAAAGTTAATTGCTTACAAATTGAGTGCAGCCTACGTCACAGCTTTCAATTTATGTAAATTTTGACAAGCAGTATATGTAAAAGACTATCAAGAACAACTTGATCGTGTGGCCGCAGGGTTACTCGCGACAATTACTGTCAACTTAATAATAAAATGTGTCAAAAAATTATTCAAAAATTCTATATAATACCTTTGTAGATTTTAGTCATTACCATAAATGTCATTTAAAAAATCGTAAAATTTAGGGTAAAAATCATTAAATCGTCAATTGGCCCCAAAAGCGTAAAAATGGCGATAAGCCGTCAATTCTCACAGAATTTTGTATTACGTTGTTCACTCTTTGAATTAGGAATGCGATTTCCGCTGGTAACATGAATTATTCATAATACAACGACTCTTTTTTTTACGTTTATTAACATTTTTTGCTCTGAAAATTAATTCAGAATCAAGTAACAGTTTAAAATGTTTCGTTATTTTAACAATTCCTATTAGATTATTTGTTTTTTGTTTTAAATTTTACAAAAAACAACTTCTTATACCCTCCACCGTAATTAGTTGTGAAGAGGGTAGGTATACTAGGTTTGTCATTCCGTGTGATACTTTTTTATTATTCATCTCAGACCCCATAAAGTTTAAACTCTAAATCGATTTAGCCATGGCCCTCTGTCCGTCTGTTGAAAACACCCTCACTTGCAAAAAACTCAAAGGAAAAGAACAAACTTGGTGTCAAATTTGTTGTAGTTATCCTAAGCAGTTTGGGATTAAAATCCAGCAAAATCGGTTCAGTAGGATCAGAGCTATGAATCAAAATGTGGAACCACCACTTTAAAAAATAGATAATTTTGTTACACACACTGTGAAATTTCATGAAGATTGCTCCATAATTTACCCTAGGCCCCATACAAACCCTACTCCCGGAAAACGGTTTAGTGCGCCTAAAACCGTAATTAACACTGTGAAATTTCGTGTTGATCGGTCCATAATTTGCAAAAGGCCCCATATTTAGCCCACCCTGATAAAATAATTAAATACGCCTAAAACCGTAGCAGATATATTTATTGCGGTAAAATTTCTTCCAACTTAGCTTCATATGGCCAGAAAAAATGCTATGCAATTTTATGATATACGGTCCATAATTTACCTTAGATCACATATTTAGCAGCCTTCTAAAATTCACTGCAAACGCTAAAACGAATTTTAACGCTGTATTGAAATTTTTGTTTTTTAATACCAGAAATCACTTTGCAGAATTTTGGGATGATTTGTTCATAGCTTACTATGGCTCCAATATAAACTCCCCTCCTGAAAATCATTTAAGTTTAGCCTTAACTATTAAGAGTCATGATATTTTACTCAAGCTATTTAAAATTGCTAAATAAAAGAATACAACTTTCGGATTGTCGGTCAATAATTTTATATACGTCTAAACCGCAACCAATTTTAATGCTGATGTCTTTTTTTATGAAGATTAATTAATAATTAATAGACATCATATAGATATCACTCCTGAAATATTCGAACTGTCGGTGGAGGATATCAAAGATTCGGCACAGCTGAATATAGCATTTTAACTTGTTTTATTTTAATTTTATGTTTTTTAATTTTTTTGTTTTTTTTTAGAGCCTTCGATAAAAATTACCGATGACCATGATTTTTTGTAGTTGGCGTGGTTATTCAAATTGTAGTATTACGTACAAGTGAGATAATTCGTTCTCATAATTTTGTATGACGAATTATCTAATTTGGATCCATACTGGGCTGTGAATTACGAATGAGAGAGCGAATTACCACTGGATTCTGTGTACTTGAATCAGGTCAGACCGCCGGGTGTCCCGCTTGACAGTTGTGTCCACTAGCACAGTGTTAAAACAGCGATATTTTATCGAAAATATAACTTTTAAAATGTGTGCCCTCCCTACTAAAACACTCATGCATACTCATTTTATATATTATTATTATTATTATTTTTTTTTTTTTTGAGAGGGAAGCTTTTACCCTGAAGAGCTGAATAGCAACTTGTAAAGTAAATTGGCTTGATATGTTGGCAAAAAAAAAAAAAAAAATTACACCGAGAATTTTTTTGTACTTTCTTTTTAGAAGAGTTAGAGTTGATGTTTGTTGAAAGTTTTAAAAAATTAAATAAATTTCAAATTTATGTTGGACTGAATGACTTTTTTCTTTTTTTTTTAATCTTAGAAGTTTTAATATAAATTTATAAGTACGTGGCTGGATATATACTCCTAGTTTAAGTTAGAAAATACATATGAAATGCTTAAAGGCATTTAGCATTTAAGTAAAATGAATATTTTGAATATTTGCATTTTGTTTTGCTGTATAACTAGGAGAACTACTACAATATATTATAAAGAGAAAATATATTAAAGGAAGTTTTTTATTGAAAAAAAAAATTACTTCTTTTAAGAAAGTCTTTATTAAATATGTTTTGCATTTAAGTTATAACAAAATTGTATGTGTAACTGAAATATTAAGCTCTTCTAAGTAAATTTTAAATAACAAATTTTTGTACTAAATGGAGGATTTCAGTTCCTTTAGATTTGTATAAAATTACTTTTATCTGCGAGTTAACTTTACTAACATGAAAGTGAACTTAAACATTGGAATTTTGAAAATATTTTGTTGGGATAAGCCCCATCCCTTTTTAAGGCATGTTTTAATTTTGTTATTAAGTTTTTATATTTATATCTACATTAGCCTGGAAACAGCTTAAGTCCTTAATTTATTAACTAATTAGATAATAATTCGCCTTTTTTCAGTAAGAATAAAGATTAATTGAATTATGTTTTCTTTAATGAGAACAATCAAAACTTGGAATTGAGAACTTTCAATTAAGCTTATATTACCGAACATATTTGGATCTATTTCACTAGCTATTTAAATATTTAAAAATAGTGTTAAGCAACATGACACGACACCTATGTGCTGTTTCCAGGTGACAAACAATTGATTCAGTGAAAATCACTGAGTTTTTTGAAAATTTAAATTTTAAATTTTACTACACAATCAATTGCTTGTCACCTGAAAACAACACATTAGAATAACTATGTTTTCTCTAGGAGCAAAACAACTTGTTCTGAACAAAAATTTGAGGAAAAATAGTTTTTAAAAAAAGTTTAAACGCTTACTTTGTTTTAAAAATGTTCATCTTAAGTTTTGTAATTAAACTTTTACACTTAGTCCATTCTTTCAGCTCCATTTTAAAAAAAATTAAGTGATAGAAATATTGGCTGGGAAGTTTCTACTTTGAGCCTATTCAAATGTTTATTTCTAGGCGGTGTAAACTTACAAATAAAAAAACTTTTTTAGCTAAAGCACTACAAGCCACAAAACATTAACAGCCATATTTGAGGAGCCGCAGAACAAAACGTACTTTTTCACATATTTAAAATTTTTGGGAAATTGAGGTTTATTTTTTTCAACCCCTTAAAAAACTGTATGAACCTGGAAATGGAAACAAGTTTTTTGCTTACCAAAAGATGAATCAAACTGCCGTAAGTCAACATATTAAATGTCAAGGATATTTAATATCAAACCAATTTTATATCGAAAAAAGTACGTTTTGCTAAAAAAAAAAAATGAAAAAAGTACGTTTTGCTTAAAAAAATATTTAAATTTTCTACTGATTCTTGTAATTATTCCATGTTTAATTATATTATTGTATTAATTATTGTTTTCATAACACTTATTCACAAAACAATAGTTAAATTATTGCAATTATTGGAGGCTATTCTTGAAAACTCGTCGAACAAATACAAATGTACATTAAAACAAAAGTAAAGTTTAAAAAATAGTTTTTGTTTATCATACATTTCTAAAATTAAATAAACGTGAGAATTTTGACTCGTTTCTCTCTCTTTAAAAAACGGTAAATTGTATGACAACCCAAAAACAATTTCTTTAACTTTGTTTTTGTTTTACTGAAAATGTTCCCTTTTTCGACGCGTTTTCAAGAAGTCACCATTATTTAACAGTTAATTTTAACGAAAATGTAACGACATAAATAAACGTCAAACAAATTAAGAATATAAAGGCCCCTATTACGGTTTACAACTCAACTCAGTTGAGTTGTAATTTCTTAATTTTTGTATTATGGTTTACAACTTTGCTATTTTGCGGTGAACAAAAACATAACAAAAATTACAACTGATCACGACCAGTTGTCTTAATAACAACTCAACTGAGTTGAGTTGTAAATCATAGGCCTAAGAAATGATTTGTTATTAAAACAACTTCACGAAGAAATGGCAAAAACAATGAAAAAAGCACGTTTTGAAAAAAAAAAAATGAAAAAAGTACGTTTTGTTATGCACCAATTTTTTAGAACCCATTTTCTTTGTAAAAAAAAGAAAAAAATATGCTAACAAGATGTTTTCTTAAAGATTTTAACCCAAATATTATAAAAATATCAAAAAACCAATTTGTCAAAAAATGCGAAAAAGTACGTTTTGTTCTGCGGCTCCTCATTTATAAAAATTTCTTATTTTAAGCTTATAGTATGTAAAACTATTCAACGCTTTTTGTCTTATAAACCTCTTATAAAAATTTGTATTCATAAACGTACGTTAACAGCTTTTTTACTATTTACTGTTTGAAGCGATTTTTTGTTTAAGTATGGCCACTTTCTTTATATTTGGCTGCCATTTTATTGTTAGTGATGCATGAAAGTTCTATTCGGTTGACATGATATTTTATATTTAAATTTTTTTTTAATTGTAGACCTTCAAAATTATTCTTATCAAATAAATCTACATAATTTTTTAGATTCTGAACAAAATGTTTCCGAAAGGTATCATAAAAACTTTTGTTTAAACCTTTTTAAAATATACGATAAGAAAGTATTCGAATAAAAAGTTTGTTTACTTTTACGAATAATGGGAACTTCTTTTGTCAATCGCCAGAGATCGATGTTGGTGATTACGTTTGGCCAAAAGATACGGCATATTATGCGCAAACATTTGTTTACAAAAACTTGCAGTCTTCTCGCTATAGTACTCGTCATAAGCCATGTCTCGCTTCCATATAGCAGTGTGGATTTCACACAGGCATTGAATATACGAATTTTTGTATTCTTTGAGATTTGGGGGGATCGCCATGTTTTATTTAGCCGACCAAAAGCTGCTCTTGCTTTGTTTAACCTGAGTGAGACGTCTTCTTCCACTCCTCCATCTACCGACATCATGCATCCTAGATAACAAAAGGATTTCACATATTTTATACGTTGGTTTTGTACTACAATATGGTTGTCAGTTGCGTTATTTATACGCATTGCATGTGTTTTGGCAATAGTAACTTCCAGCCCAACTCTATTTGCTAACGACCAAATCATTTACTTTGCTCTGCATATCATTAAACTTATGCGATATAAGACAAATATCGTCGGCAAAGTCCAAGTCTTCTAGGTGTTTTTGGAAATCCCAGACAATGCCTCTTTTTTTCCTGCATAATTGTGACATAACCTGATCCAAAACAACGGCGAACAGTAATGGTGAAAGGGGGCAACCTTGTTTAACTCCAGCGTTTGTCATAAGGGATTCGCTGATCATACCATTGTGACGAACTGCAGTGTGGTATTGTTGTACATAGCTTTAATCAGATTTATTAATTTTGTTGGTACACCTTTTGCTTTAAGTGCATCTCATATAGCACTACGTTTTATCGAGTCAAATGCTTTCCTAAAGTCTATAAATACCAAATAAAGCGGTGTGCGCCACTCGACAGATTGTTCTATTATTACACGGAAGGTATTGGTTTGATCTACACAGTTGCGATGTGTATTATTATGATTTGTTTATTTTATTTTTTTATATTTTTGAACAAAAATTTGTTGTTTAAAAAAAAAAAAAAAAAAAAAAAAAAAAATAAAAACCAACTATGTAGTTGCAATAATTTGCCCCTAAACATATGCACTTAAATCATATAAAATTTTTTTAAATAATTATCAATATAACCTTAAATTGGCTGTCTAAAATAAAAAAAAAATTAGTAAAATCTATTTAACATGTCCGTTGTAATAAATAAAACATTTTTGTCATTATTTTTCAACATATTTCACAAAAATAATATCATAAAATGCAAACACTTATCAAAATGTCGTTTTATTTTTGGTTTAAAGAAGGGCAAATCCAACAATGAATTTTCTTACTTTATGAATGGTTTATTAAAGGTTCAATAGACTATTTTTCGTTTATGAATACAACTTTAGCAATTTTTTCTTAAAAACGGTCAATTAAGCATCAGTAAGTTTTTCTAAAATTAGAACAATGGCACAAATATTTTTCAAAGCACTTGCGGCGTAAGTGACTTTATTTTCGTCGTAAAACATAAGACCCATAATTATCGACGCAGTCATATTCTCTAATAAAAATTTAACAAAAAACGTATTTTCGATAATTTGAGGTTAACGCCATTTACGTTTTCCTACGTATTCGTACGCAACAAACTGATAAAAAAATATATTTGCGTTTTTCAAGTAGAAAATTTTAATTGAATGCTTTTGTTTTCTTAAAATATTTTATTGTATTTGTTAAATTTTTATAGTCAAAGTAAAAAACGTATTTATTTATTTAATAATTAAAAAAGTTCTTAGTTACAGCAAGTACATATCGCTCCTTTATTGCAACATAGTCATATCTCAAAAAATCAAAAATTTCAAGTTACTTAAGCAAAAGTGCTCCTTCATACCTTTTCTATATGTTAAACCAAAATCAGTGTTATACCTCAACCTGAACCGAAGTTAAAGCAAAATATATTTCATTAAATCTGTATTTAAATGTGCATTTTGAAAACTTCAATCGCATTTTTAATTTTTTTTTGATATATGACTATGTTGCAATAAATGTATATGTATGTTTATCCGTCAATACGTAAAAAATTAATGAATGTAAAATGTGACATATGAATCGAAAACAACTTGCACAAAACGAAAATAAAATGTATGACTTAAAACTTTATTACAATCTTCACTATGCGAAAGAAGGGTAAAGGAAAATATTTTAGGCCATTTGCAACATAAATAATATTTTAAATAATTTAAGATAAAGGACAGATAACAGATAACTTGTATATATATATCAACCCCTTTTGTAAGTGAGAGTAAAAAAAAAATTAAAGCTGCAATTTAAATTTTATGTACCTAACCATTATTTCTAATTAATTCATCTCGAAATTGCAAGTAACCAGTGTTCGAAAATAAACAGAACATTATTTAGCGTTCGGCTCACATACCCAGGAACGATATCTATTTTTTAGTGTTTTAGTTTTAGTGTTAATTAAGTTCGTAACAATTTTCAAGAAAGAGCCGAACATTATATAGTGTTCTGTTCTCCATTAAAAAACAGAACAATTGTAGTGATACTGTAGACAAACATTATATTTTAATATTCTATAATGTTTTTTTTTTTTTACATTGATGAAGAAATGAACAAACAAAAAAATTTAGCAACTACCGTTGAGAGAACTACTTACAATTCTACTGAAAGAACCAATGAATTTTACAAGGGATGTCCCAAAATGAACGCATTCAAAAGTAAGCCATTATTTTTTTTACTTTCATACATCCA
Source organism: Pollenia griseotomentosa (assembly GCA_963931875.1). Classification (NCBI taxonomy): domain Eukaryota; kingdom Metazoa; phylum Arthropoda; class Insecta; order Diptera; family Polleniidae; genus Pollenia; species Pollenia griseotomentosa. The sequence continues at coordinate 26,779,041 of OZ007561.1, forward strand.
GAAAAAGTAGTTATAGAAGTTGTTGTAGATGTAGTTATAGAAGAAAGCTACTAAACAATGAGTTAAAGAAGCTATTCATTTTGAAAAAGTAAGCGAAGTTTTTACTGGGCAGTAACGAACAAACATTAATGAGCTGAACCGAACACAATGAAGTTTGTCGTTAAAAAAAACCTAATTATAAAAAAAGCAACGCCAAAGAATTACAAAAAGTCATAAATATTTTGTAAATTTGTTGTTGCTTTCTACAGAAATTCATGTACCGTTTAAAAATTTTCAATGCCACAATTTATGAGGCGTTTGAAGTTTAAAAGGCAATGCGAATTTCTGTAATTCTTTGGCATTGCGTTGCGTTTTACACAATTAGGTCCTTAATGTTCTTATCTTTTTGTTGAGTTGGATAAGAACAGTATTATTTTTATGCTCGAAATTTGACAAACACTGAAACGTTATTTTTTTAATGATTTACTACACAAACACGATTGGAGTTTGTGTTTTCCACAAATCTACCGAACCGATCAAAAAAGATCGATATTTACAGCCGTATTCAATACAAAAAAGTTAGCCACAGTTTGTACACTACGTACAACGAGCTGCTAACTAGAATGTCGATTAAGCTTAGCAGCTTATTAGCACAGAGTTTATTCATTACAAACTTTTGTCCGTCTGCTAACTTTTAATAAAGCAACTCTGAATTTTAATGATGCCACATTATATTACTCAAAAATGAAACACGTTTTGCATTAATCATCCCTGGTTTTGTAATTTTATTTTATTTTTTTTTTGTTTTTCTCTCCACATAAAAACATTTCAAGAAGTTTTAAAATTAAATTAATTAAATAAAGAAAGCAAATTACAGACAGTAACTTAAAAAAAACCAACAAAATAGTTTGAAATTAAACGGCTGTTTTTCAAAAGTTGGCAAACGTTTGGCAGCTCGTTAACAAGAGACTAGCAAATTGTTAGCCAGAGTTTGGTAGTGTATTATGAATAAATTTTGTGCAAACTTCATGCCAAATTTTCATTATGAATACGGCTGTTAGTGTTTATTTTCGAACACTGCTTATAACGTCAAATATATAACGTGCTCGAATTGATTGTTTGTCAAGTTAAAAATAGTTTGCTATACCAACTGATTGTAAAAGAGTTTGTAAACGGTTAGTCCGATTAAAATATTGCTAATTAAGGACTTGGGATCAGTAGACATATCAGGATGGTCTCCAAAGGTTCCTAAAGAAGGGTAAGTCAACAAAGATACAACAAATTTTTCTGTTCACAAGAGCATAAACAAAAACCATATTGTTTTTAAGATAAGCCATCCGAGGAAGCTTGTGAATTTCTACAAATTTCAAATTTTTTCTTCTTAAATTAAATTTAAGGTACATTAAATTCCTTATAGCCAATTTTATCCCTCCGCCTTGCTTTTCTTTACAGAAAATTATTCATTTAACCAAATAAAAGTTTATCTGGTAAAAGAAATTATAAAAAATTACATTTAAAATAAAGAAAAATTACTATAAATAAGCAAAAGTATTTTTTTTTTTTTAAATGATTTCTCCATATTAAGGGATACTAAATAAATAAATGAATGAAGGGAAAAACTATACAAAAATGTTTAAAATTAAAAATGACAATAAATAAGATAAATCGCACTTTATTAAGATTTATTTTAATAAATCACCAAAGGGATGTTGAACAGTTGACATATGTATGTATGTATGTATGTGTAAACGAATTTTACGCATAAAAGAGGACAGCATATTGTCACAATCTATAGAATTGTTAAAATAAATATAAATGTAAAACTAAATTTTTCTTCCTTTTTTATTTTAAAACAAATTTATAGCTGTTGGTTAAAGTTAAACGCTACAGCAGATGGATAGAGATGAAAAACTTAGGCTGTCATACAATAAAGCTTGTCTTTGGCATTTTAGCTACAACAACAGCAACTAAAGGAGAGAGAAAAACTACAGCACCACCTTATACAGGGTGGCGTATAAGTAACTTTGTGATTTTATTAGTGAGTAAAGTTTTTGTTTTCATTTTCCCCTTTTTCAGAATTAACTTTGAAAAACTTTGGAAATTTTTTGTGAAAATACTCACCACTCAAGGCGAACTCATTTTTCAGGTGGCGTTGAAAGCACAGCTGTGCTATCTTTTTTTCTTATTTGGAGAAAAGAATGTCAAAATTGCTTGTGTTTTTGGCATATCGACCTACAAAAGCAACAAATAAAATACAATGTTGTGTTTTTGATATTGTACTTCTTGTAGTATCGCCACCACCGTCCACATGAATTCGCCTTGTCAGCACTGCGAAAAGGAGGAAAATTGTTAAATTTAATTTGAAAGTCAGCAATCGGTTACAAGGTCATAAGGTTCACATTTTCTCCTTTCCAAAATGCACCAAGCTCTCGAAGAAAACCAAATTTGCATGAATTGTGCCGAAAAAAATTTAAAGCGAGCGATCACGCCATTTTTCACTTTAATAGTCACGTAAATAAGCAAAATTGCAGGGTGCTTAAAAGCCAGGAATAATTGATTAGCTTCAAGTGCACCTACATTGATACACAATGTGCTGCGGAATAACTGCAGAAAGTATCGTTGGACAATATTATTTTAAATATATGCCACTTATAGAACCACTATTACGATCAATATGTGATCATATGCGCAAAACTTTTGGCGACCAATTTATCTCGTGTTTTTTTTTTGCTTTAAACTTCAAGGCTCCTATTTTGTTGTTTAGGGGCTACCTAAAGGGTAAGGTGTACGCTTAAAAGCCAGGATCCATCTTACAGCTTAAGTGCCAATTTATAGGAAAAAATATAAACGCTGGGAGCTTGAAATTCTAAGAAAGGCATTGGGAAACGCTTTGAAGGAACAAATTTTTATACTAGAATCTAAATTGTAATAAATGACAACCTTAAATAAAATCATAGGGTAAAAACATTATTAATCAAATAAATAAATCAAAACGTTAGTGTTGTAATACCCTTTATTTATGGCCAAACTGCTTACAACAATAACAAAAGTTATTAATAATATAAGTAAATAAAAACAAAAGAGTTCCAAAAAGTTTTTAAAGAGAGCAGACGAATTTGGCTTTTATTAAAAAAAAAAAAAAAAATATTTAAGAAGGACTGTTATGTAAAACTTAAAATTATTTCTCACCAGACTTCTCCTTCCAGTTTATCGTTTTTTAAATTGGAAAGTAGCATTTCTCTGTATTAACTTAAATATAGAATTTTTTTTATATTTTTAACGGGTGATACATTTTCAAGTACTTTTTTTATTAAAGAAATAAATCTAGATTTAGTTTTACCCTACATCGTCATAACTAAAGCACTACACCTTCCCCAGCTATGACGGTGTAGGCTTAATTTGCTTAAGCTTGTTACACATACAAATATTGCTTTTTGACCGATATTTAAGTATTTCGACCGACTTTAAATCGCTTTGTGGGTTGATTTAAGCATGTCCGTTTCTCTGGCTGGCCGTCAATGTGCTTACGTAAACCTTGTGTAGGGTGAACAAGTCGCAGTTCTTAAAATAATAAAATTAAATTCGAAGGAGAAGCATCTATCGGTGCTAAACAAAACGTTGTGTATGAAAAGCTGAGAATAATCCCATGATTTTATACACATCTGATAATGCAGTATTGGCGCCCATAAGCGATCATGCTATTTAAGATCTTAGTATTCAGTTAGAATTTGGCATTAAAAAGGATAGTTTACTTATGGTGTTATCGTTTCTACACAAAAGTGACATTTTATTAAACAAAAATTCAATTTGATGTTTGTTCCTTTAAAATGTTTTGCCTTCTAAAAGGGTAGAATATTTTATTCTAAAAAGAATCACCCTTACCAATGGCATAAGGCATTGCACTTTTCGTCCCGTGTTGATAGTGCCCTGTAAAATAGGTGAATTCAGTTTGTATGTAGGGCTATTTTTATAACGGCGGAGATTGCCTCAAAGAGCAACAAAACTAGGTAAAAATTGCAAAATTCGGAAAATTTCGCGATAATTTGCAAAAATGTTTAAGCTTCAAGCAATCCGAAAAATTGATTAAAACACCCTTAAGCTTTAAGGAATGGTAAAAACTCGCAAAAAATTGCTAAATTAGCGAATATTCCCAAAAATTTGCTAACAGCTGTATGATTGCAAAGTCTAAAGCATTGTTTAGACGATATGTTGAATCAGCATATTGAAAAATAGGTTACAAGTGCATATCGTGTAAACGAAAAAATTTTTCAACATACGTATGTTTAACAACATTTGCTAGCTCTTTGTTAACAATGCAAACAAAGGTATGTTGGAAATTGTAGCATATCGTGTGAACAGTGTATTCCCAGTGTGCCAAACGGACCCGTTTGTTTTCATAAAACGGATCCGTAGCGGAATCCGTTACGGATCAGTTTTGGATCCGCAAGCGGGAGAAATTCTTAAAAAAAAAACGGATCCAAAAACGGATTTTATGTCCGTTTTTTGGATCCGTTACGGACTCGTTACGGACATCATATTAGGATCCGTTGCAGACCCGTGTATTTTAATAAAACGGAATCCACTGCGTGTTTTTAATAAAAAAGATTTAATATTGTGATGAATTTTTTGTTTTAATTTTTTTTTATTATTATTATTAATTTCACAGTCATTTGATAGTAATTTCAATGGAGTTGTGTTAGATAACTTAGAAAAAAAAAGTTATTACAAATTCATTTTGCTGGGTCCACACAAGGACCTTTTCATAAAAAAAACTCAATTATTAAAAACTGATTTTGCTGGGTCCACACAATGACCTTTTCTTAAAAAAAACTCAATTAGCGATTACACTGTCAAATCGCGATTACACTGATTCCGTTTCTAAGTTTTTTACGGATCCGAAACGGGTCAGAAACGGACCAGTCAAATCGCGATTACACTGATTCCGTTTTTAACTTTTTTACGGATCCGTAACGAGTCAGAAACGGATCCGTAAATTCGTGATTGCACTGATTCCGTTTTTAACTTTTTTACGGATCCGAAACGGGTCAGAAACGGATCAGTCAAATCGCGATTACACTGATTCCGTTTCTAATTTTTTTATGGATCCGTAACGAGTCAGAAACGGATCCGTAAATTCGTGATTGCACTGATTCCGTTTTTAACTTTTTTACGGATCCGAAACGGATCAGAAACGCATCAGTCAAATCGCGATTACACTGATTCCGTTTCTAACTTTTTTACGGATTCCGTTTTTAACTTTTTTACGGATCCGAAACGGGTCAGAAACGGATCAGTCAAATCGCGATTACACTGATTCCGCTTCTAACTTTTTTACGGATCCGTAACGAGTCAGAAACGGATCCGTAAATTCGTGATTGCACTGATTCCGTTTCTAACTTTTTTACGGATCCGGAACGGGTGCGTAACGAATCCGCATCCGTTTTTGTGCACATTGGGTTATTACAGCTTCAACAAATTTTCTGCGTATGATGGCAGATATGTTATTTGTTGAAAATCGTATTTAAGCTTTTCAGCATATGGCAAATTTGAATGGCTTATCCGAGCCGCCGATCATTTTTTCTGTGAGTACTCTCCTTGTTGCAAATATGCATACAAAGATACACACACACCCAAATAAAATGATTTTAGTTAAAATTCAATCCATAAATAACAAAAAACATTAAATGGTTTAAACCATCTACAATTACCAGCAAGGGGATTGATGTATGCTTACAGACGGATTTATGTTACCGCCGCGTTTTTGTTTTTACCGGCTGCCAACGTGCAAATTAATTGTGAAATAAACAAATTAAAAACAGTAATTTTTTCGTGCTTGTGTTTGTGTACCTACTATTTTGTTTTTTTAAATTAAATTTTGAGAAATGGATTTAACTGATGTGGAGCTAATGATGAGTTTTGAAGAGGTGGAAGTTGACATTTATTGTTCTGGTGGCTCAGAAATTAAATTCCAACCACATAACACACCATAGCCGGAAAATAAACAATGAAAAAAATACAAACAAATTAGACCGAAAGTCGTTACTGAATGGTCTCACGAAGATATTATAAAATTAATAAATGCTGTTGAAAAACGTCCAGCACTTTGGGACATCAGTTCTCCTCAGTATAAATTGCCGAAAACATCGGCTTGGCATGAAATTGCGGACTGCATAGGATATCAAAATGCAGACGAGTGGAAGGCGAAGTGGTCAAACTTTTTTTCTTTTTATTGATTTAAATAAATTTTACTGCAGAAATGGTAGTTGCATTAAAAAATAAAACAAGAGAATTGTCAAATTTATTTGTTATTTTTAACCATTTGTTTTCAATACTCAACATACAATCAACATACAAAATTCAACATATCGTGTAGACATAAAAATTGTATGCTTACTTATATGTTGAAATAGCATTTGCTGGCATATGATGAATTTGAAAAATTTGGTATTTTTAGCATATCGTCTAGACACCTAACATATTGAATATGCTGAACGAGGCACTTGTTATAATGTTTAAGCATATGAGTGTAAGCATACATTTGCTGATTTAACATATCGTCTAGACTAAGCTTAATACTTATCAGAAATCGCTACAGCTGCAGAGAACCAGAAAACTTACAGGAACAAATCGATCCAATCGCGAACATGGCTAAAATTCGCAATTATTGCGAAATCGGAAATAAACCCTAAATTGTATTTACAATCGCTTAATCGGTTAAAAAAAAATTGTCGGAAAATAGTATAAAAAGAGTTAAAAAAATTAGCTATAATGATGAAGAACAAACGTTTTGTCAGATGTTAAAAACAGGGCATTCCACGTTTTAATAACTTGTGTTTCGTCAAATAAAAAATAGCATTATTACAGAGTTGACAAGACATTTTATATACACGCAAAGAAAAAACATGGTTGTGGTAAACATATTCTAGGAGCAACATATTATGAATGTAGTAAACATATTACGATTATTGTTGAATCATATTATGACCAAATATATTCGTTATATTACATCATAATATTTTTCGCCAAATTATATTCTTATCATGGTAATCATAATCATATTATTGTCATGTTAATCATAATAAGTTACGAAGTAATTATATTATAATCATGTTAATCATAATATATTTAGAAGTAATCATATTATGATGTGGTGCTGTCACAATAATAAAAAATAAATTGAAATTTTTTTGCATCGATTTTATATTTTGTCGCACTTTACATTTTTTTTAATGTAAATACAATTTCTATATTTTCTTAATTTCTGTACACTTTTTTAATGAGTATTTATTTTTACTTGTTTAACCACTCACTCAAAATAATTCAAATAATTCGATCGGCATATTTAAAACAAACAGTACAACTGATTCAAAATTATTTTACAAATGGCGCTAACAAAATATTAAAATATTATTGGAGTAAACATTTTTTCGATGTCTGTATGACGTGCTACATTCCCAATTTTTCATATTTGATAAATACACTGAAATTTATTGTTGAGGGAAAAATAGCTTCTATGCGCATTTCACTGGTTGCTTAGGCCAGCTCATCAGGAAACCTTTTCCTAAGATTTTAGAAAAGCTAAAAAAATATTATACGAATAAAACCCTAAAGCGAATAAGAATTTTAAGCACTCAAAGTCTTACTTGTAAAAAAATCAAAGCTTTAACAATACACCAACAATAAACAGTGAGTTTATCTTTTCTTACATCCCCCTACAATTCGTTGGCTTTCTTCCGACTCGAATTGTAGTTGTAAGTGGGTAAAAAGAAAAAACAAAATTAAAAAACAAATTGCTTCATTCTATTGTCTTCGTAAGAAAACAACAAAAAAAAAAAAAACCAATTTGCCAATTCAGTTTTCTGCACGGGCACATGCAAGTATATTATCAAAGTTATTTACGGGAATACAAAATTTATCATTAATACGATTTCTGTATGACGTGCTTAATTCCCAATTGTGTTTGCTGCTAAAGCATACTATGACTACACGTATAGAAAGTTATCATGTTATGGCTATTAAATATCATGAAATGGTTGTGAGTAATATAATATGTTTTCAAAGTTATCAGTATTTAGTATTAAGGAGGTCCATAACAAAACGCAATAATTACACCATAACATTTTTTTGGATAAACGACAAAATTTAATTTAAGTAAGTAGCACATAATTTTTTTAAAAACAATTATTGAGGTATTATTGTATACAGAAAATAATATTAATCACAAATTTATTATTTTATCTGACAGTAGCAAATTTGGAATTATTGAGTTTTGGTCCGAATCATAGTATTTATTCATGTAATTATTGCGTTTTGTTTTGGACCTCCTTAATTAACTTAACATAAGCGAAAGTTATTAACTAAACAAAAATTCCTTACGTTTTACAGTTATCTAAGAGTTACCGCCAGAACATAATTTATTTATAAATTTGACTTTTTTAAAATTTCTTGTAGCGATACATTGCAAAGATGTGTAATTATTGCATTTTGCTCTGAACCATTATATTTGATATTGAATTGCAGTGCAGTTATTGAGTTTTGGAATACTTTATAATAAAGGTAATATGGATTTCAATGTGTAGAATAGGATTCAATCAAAAAATCAAAAAACTTCAAAAATGTAATTATTGCGTTTTGTTATGGACCTCCTCAATTAATGTTGGAAGAATTCCCATCAATTGTAGTGGGGAATGTAAGAAGTGATAAACTCACTATTTATTGTTGATGTTTTTGTTTAAACTTTGATATTGTTACAAGTAGAACTGTTGCTTATGATTCTTATACGCTTACCAGTTTTATTTGGTTTAATATCTTTAGTTTTTCTAAAATCTTTATGGATGAAGTTTCCTGATGATCTGGCCTAAGCAACCAGTAAAATGCGCATAGGAATAGCTTATCCCATCAACAATAAATTTCAGTGTTTTTATCAAGAATAAAAATTGGGAATTAAGCACGAATAACAAAATCTTTTAAATTGCGATAAACATGGAAATGTTTACAGTAACTATAATTTTGCTGATATTTACTAAAAATAAAAATTTTTTGTGAACAACAACAATATACTGTTACAATAAACATAGTGCAGTTGCCGTAACCCTGCCCAAACATATTTTTTCTCTGCGTGTACGCACCTTTTCAGAAGGCGACATTCCCTCAGTAATGAAAAAAAAACATCGTTAGTTAGTCGCAGTTGACACATGTGCCCCTATTTATCCATTATGATACCACAGATTTGGGCTGATGCAGAACTACAATTGGTAAACTTACTCGAGATTTCAGTAAAGCCCGGTACTCTGTTCAATATTTCACGTGAAATTCTGTCATCTATGAAATAATGTTGATAGAGTTGTACTCTGTTTATTTTGTGAAAAAGTTCCGAAATTTTTCAGGCAACATTTTTTTACTGCTGCGAAATAATGTAAGTTTTTCATCCATATTAATTTTTTTTTTTTATCTAATTTTTTATTAAAAAAAATAATTTTTTGTAAAATTTATGTGGGGTTTGTAAACATACGCAAAACAATGTCGCTTACTTTAAAAGAATAAAAACGTCAAATTGTGCAAACTCGCAAGTTAGGTAACATTGATGCATGTTAAATTGTTCTTGTGAAATAATCAATGTTGCTCAACATTTTTCAAAAATTTGAACAGAGTACTAGGCTTAACAATATCAAAAATCACTGGAAATAAGTGTCATTAAAATTAGACAGTTCCTCGAAGGCAGCAGATTCTAATATGACAAGTCTTTCTCTCCCCAACAGAACAAGTTCCCAGGAAAAGTGTTGACCTTTTTTCTCTTAATTTTGTATAAGCAGCTGCAATGCAAAATGAGACTGAATTTTTATTACGACCTTTTTGCTTAAGGGATTGGGTTTGAAATTAAAGTTTGTTGACGAAGGGTGTAGTATGACATATCACACCGCTTTCCCTTCACAACAGATTATGACTGTTTCTAAACAAAAAAGTCACAAGGAAAATACAGTGTTCTTCGACTGAATCGTTTGGAGTCTTTGATATTTTAAATTTTTGTTTTACTCATGAGCTTGTTTTCGAATCGTACATATCTTTGGTGAGCTTTAAATTTGGCTTGGTGAAATTCAAATTGTAAGTGATACACAAATGCTAAAAGAAGTTTCTACAACCGTATTTTTGTTTTTTCTTATGTCTCAGTCGTGCTTAAATTGATCTTAAGGAATCTCGATTGCATAAGTCTTGAAACTACTTGCTATACATTTATATATAGTCCCCAGCTTATATTAGGTCTTTGCTTAACCCATTTCAAGAAACAGTCGGAAAGACGGACAAATCCTTTTATCATAAGGATCAAGACTTTACATTTTTTTTGGATTTTCATGGGTGCTTAAGCATAATTTAAGAGTTTATAAGGTAAAGTATTTTTGAGAATTTTTTCAGATTTTTCGGAACAGGTTTAGAGGTCGCTCTAGTCGAATTTTTGCCAAAAATCAGGTGTGCCGGCATTTTTTTAAGTTTTCTTCATAATTTCATCCCAAAAATTGAAATTACTTTTTGATAGTTTTCTTCATAACTTTGTCAAAAACCACGATCTTGTTCACTTTTGAGGATATAATTTAAAAGAAAAATGTCAAAGCTTTATTTTGGTGTACAAAGACTATACGTTTTTGCAATGCATTTGCTCATTTATGCACCCTACATTACAATTTTTCCATAAATTTTGTAAATAACGCTTTATAACTTTTAAAATTTTTATGAAAATGAAAAAAACCAACAATGCAGTTTGAAAGATCAATTAATCCTAAGTAATTTATTTTTGAGGTTGATGTTACCGTTCCTGAGCTTTTCCGGTTTTCAGCTTTGTACCCAGTTTATAATGTTATTACTCATACCCAACAAACACATTAAAATCAAACGTTTTCTTTTACTTTGTTTAAAAGTCATTTATTGGGGTTCTTCCGGTTTAGTATATGCCCTGCAATAAATTTTGAAAATCAGTTTCAATCACATATATGGGATGAAAGATAAATATATATTAAAACTATGACTTACGGTGAGGGGTATAAAAGGTTACACATAACAAATAACCCGATATAAAGTGATTTTATTGATTTTACATACATGTGTTGCAGCCACATGTGGCTATGTACTATATGTGTCTTTTTGCAAAATATGTGAAAATATTTCATAAACAAATACACACATGTGTAATTAATTGAAATTATTTTATTATAAAATACTATTCGCATACTGCTGAATAAATTACGGTCTTCAAAAACAAAGCTTTATTTATTTTCTTAATATTTCAAATTGTAAAGTAAATATGTATTGAAATAAAAATCGTTTAATTAAGGAATAGAAGAATAAAGAGTTTTTAATAGAAATTTAATCTATTTTAATGAGCATAAAATTGTATTTAATATAATTAAAATATTTTCATAAAATATTCCTCAAACACACAACTTTAATAACTTAGCACTTTGACTGCCATTGAACTTGCTTACCTTTTGGCCTAATTAAAGAGGTTGAATATGAAGCAGGAAACAACGAAAAACAACTTATCTAAAAATAATTATGACGTTGATGAATAAAAAGACATACATACATAGTTTACCCACATACACTCTTAAATATTCATCTTAGCCCAGTTGGCCAGATTGCCACTTGTCCCCTCTCGTTTAGGTTTTCTAGAAGGTTATTTAAAGGAAATCGTCATGTACGACAGTATGAGCGATATTGTTTATAAGTTGTGTTCTACTAAAACTCTATGTGGGTCAGTATAACCGACATTGTGTTAGAAGTTGTCTTCTTAACCGATTGCATAAGCCATTTTCCCGACTTATTAGATAGAAAATCAAAACAATTCCAATAACCTCCATTTTTTCTTAGTATATTTATTAAGGTATTATATGTATCGTTTATACATTCACCCTTATCGTGTTCGGCGAATTTAAAATACGCTTGCGATTGTTTGGTAATAGATTAAAGAGAACGTGAACTTATTTCCTTAAATCTATTACCAAACAGTCGTAGGCGTATTTTAAATTCGCCAACTACGATAAGGGCGATTATTTAATTTTATAAAAGCAAATACATTATTTACCCGACCAACACAGATAATGTTGAGAAGGCAGTAGGCCCACAATACTCCCTTAAACGGGAAGAATTGTTATCGCACCTGAAAGAGTTCCAATAAGACCAAGCGGGCATTGTAGAGGAACTGAGAAAGCGATGGGCTTAATTCAAAAGTAGCGAACAAGACTAGCTTGAAACACATCGCCTCTTAGACATCCAATCGAAGCAGGAATTAATAGGTGGCCTATCCTCGTGACCCCGGAGCTTAATATAGTGGTTAAATCACCGTTAAAGGAGGATAGTACTAAGATGACTCACCCCTCGATAGCAACCACAGCCACCGAGTACAAGATATATTTGATGAAGGTGGAATGTATGCTTTGACGGGACTAGTGATCCATTGGAGTTTAAAGCGCGTACTGAAGAGTAAGCCCACATGCATGGTGCTGATCTGGACTAAATATTTTTTTAAATATGAAATTAAAACTTATTTTTTTAAATGTTCTTCTCACAAATTTATTTTTTAGTTTTGACAGAAAATTCAGTTTATAATTAGTTTAGTACTCACAATTAACAATTGGGACATATTGCTTTTTTTGGTTGTAAATTCGAAATAATTATATTTTCATTTGTTTTACACGAATTATAATTATATTCACAATCAATAAGTAACTGCAACAAATGAATTAACAATAATATTATAAAATTAATTTAAAAAAGAAAATTATTGATTGTAATGACTAGGGATGCGATTTTCAGGCAAATGCATGTTTTTTGTCGATAGTCTAAGATCGACGTCGACCAATTATCTTTCCGAATCATTAAAATTGCGTAAAAATGGCATCGATTTGTTTTTGCATATTGTTGCATGTTTTGGTGAAAATGCATATTTTTGCATATTTTGGTTTTAAGTGCATATTTTCACATATTTTAACGTTTTTCAGTGATATATTTTTTAAATTTCCAAATTATAAAAAAAATTTCCAAATTGTATACAAAAAAAATCTTCTTAAAAATGATTTTTAAAATCAATTAAAAAGTTTTTTTGGAGCACTGCTTAAAATAAAAGATTTTCAAGATTTCGTCAAAAAATCCTTAAATTTTTAACCGATGCAGCATCTTACATAGTTACGACTGTCAATTTGCCTTAAGCAATTAATCCAAACTTGCTTGGCGCATGGGTAACACTGAGTTGTAGAGGAAATTAAAAGCCTATTCGATAATATTGGTTAATTGGTTTCATACGGGAAAAAATATTTTTAAAGACTCCTTCATGAGTTGCATGAGTGGCTAGATGCTTTAGAATATGTACTATTAAAAAAATAAAAAAAAAAATTTAGCAATTTAAGAATTTTATTGAAAAACCTGTTGCTACCGATGCTTATGCGGTAAATAAGTATAAGAAATATTAAGTTTAAATCACAACAAAAGTCAATTAGCATTTGTATTTTCCAACTTCGGAAATATTGGTGAAACTATATTTAAATTGGATGGACTTAATAGTCAGCTCAAGTAATTTGATTGGCAGAAAGTAAAATTAACAATATGAAAGCAATATAGCAAGACAAAAAAAAAAAAAAAAAAAAACCAAAACGTTTTGAAAAAAGTATAGGATTTTAAAAAATAAAACAAATTTCCACTATTTTTGATCTTGAATCAAATGAAGGATCTGAATAAGAAAGTTAATATTCTCCAAATGAATTGGCATTTCAAATGAATTGGCATAATTCAAATATTGAGAGATCATTTTCCATGTACAAAAGCTTTTTAAAAGACAAAGGTTTACTTTTGATAATAAAAAAAAATTATATTATCTAGTTATTTAAATTAATTTTTAAAAATAGTATACCTTTGAATAACAATAGATTTTTTTTTTCCACGATAGAGCGGGGAGGTTTCCCCACAGTGACAGGTACCGCGACCAAGTCAGGTCTATTGTACCCACTCCCCTTAGTTGGCCAAAAGTCCCTCCGCTTCCCATAGGAACCCAACCAGGGCCTTTGCCGATATATTACCGATTCGGGACGCACACATTATACCATGCCCCAAGTGCCTCCTCCTGGCCCATGCCAGCGCCGGGCAGTCACACAGTACATGCTCCGTCGTCTCGACCCCGTCCAGACATAGTCTGCATTCCTGATTCTCAGCCAGCCCCATCCGATAAAGGTGGTATTTGATCGTGTGGTCAAATAGGCCACCAGCAGTCGCAGATCCCGTCTGCCGAGACCATTCGTCCTCATGACATTCCCGGGAGAGATAAATCTCCTTGCCTGACGCATTCCCGGAAGCGATACCGAGTATCCCCTAAACAATAGATTAAAAAACATCAATTGAATTTTTTATTTTTAAATAAAATTAAAAAAAACAAACCCTTTTTTATTGAAAATGTTCCAGTTTTTAGTACATATTTTTATTTTTTTAATGCATATTTTGGAGTTTTTAGTGCATATTTTATGCGCATATTTTCGATTTTTTAGTGCATGAAAATCTCATCCCTAGTAATGACCAATATTCAGTATTGTACCGTATTAAATTTAGTTGTGATTGACAACATTCGTACTAATTTTTATTATTAAATGGAATTAGGGATTATAACTAATAAAAGAATTGAAAGAATCATATTTCAGTTAGAATTACGTTTTAATATTCAATAGTATTAAAAATCAGTTAGAGTTACACATTTTTAATAGTTGCAATAATATGGGTAATTCCATGTCAAAACGACCATGGGTGGTACACGACCCCTTCCGATTTTAATGAAATTTGGTGAGAAGGTTCCTTTTATCTTTCAAGTAACATATATGAACGAAAAAAAAAAAAAATCTAAAATTTTTTTTCGAATGTTATGTCATATTCAAAATGTCATAATTTCGCCGAATAAGCCGAATGTGTTAAGTTTATTTCTTCAATATCTCGAAAACTACTTTACATACGAAGATGATTTTAATGTCATTTTAAAGAGAATACTTGGGGTTACAAACCATATATTAAAAAAAAAAAAATGTTTTTTTAAAAAATGTATTATCTGCAAAATATTAAATTTTAAAAACGGACTAAATCAAAAACCTATTTTTTTATTTGGCTTATTTTTTTTTTATATAATACCTGAAACTGTTCTTTAAAAATCCTGAAACTTTGAAGGAGATGTTTCTTTCTTTTTTAAGATATGATTTTTTTATTTCGCAACCTTAAAAAAATAATCTTAAAAGAGAATTTCAATATTGTAATTTTGAGCAATAAGTACACTGTGCTAGTTACAAAAAAAAAAAAAAAAAACAGACAAGCCGGTCACTAATCGTTTTAACTTAATTTAGGCACGCTGAATCCAGTGGTGCTAACCGTTTTTTTTAGGTTAGCTCTTGTTTTCGAGATATACCGTTATTTCGAAAATGAAGGAGGCGGCCCAACAAATATTCGCGTAACTCAAAACCAGTTTAGCTTATTGAAATTACTAAAAAAACCGAAATTCCGCAATAATAAATAAAGTGGGGTTGGTCATACATTTGACCCATCTAGGAGCATCCTAGATCAAAAGCCTTATATTAAGGAACTCACTTAGTACTTTTGAATTTATTTGCGGAATATACATATTAAGTGTGATACTTATCATTTTACAAAAGCATGTTATAGATCTTCAAAAAGGATCAAGCCTTATCAAAACTTTAATCTTGTGCCTTGAAGAGAAAAGAAATAAAGCCGAGGAACAATTTAAAGCTATTTTTGAAAAAGTTGAAGTTATTTGCGTTCAAATCATGGTTCCAATCGACAAGGCAAGATTTGAACGAAATAATCGCATCCAAAATGTGAAAGATTACTACCGAGTTGTAGGTTACATTCCTCTTATTGAATTTATTTTAGAAGACCTCAAAACACCTTTCTCAATAGATATCCTAAATGTATTGAACATACCTAAACTTTTACCTCAAAGTGTAATCAAGTCATATACAGATACTAAACTTTTTAAACCACAACTAGCTGATGAGCTGATTATATTTGATAAAAGAAATAAACACCTTCTAACATCTAAACTTGGGCCTGAACTGTTGCATTGGCAACAAATATGGAAAATAACGGAAAATCTATCAGATAACGTTGTGGATGCTTTAATAAACTGTGATGAAGATATCTACCCAAATCTAAGAAAAATATTTCAAATTTTCGTTTCAATGCTCGTCAGTAATGCTACGAGCGAGAGTTTATTTCCTACCCTTCACAGAAAAAAATGTTTGCGCCAGTAAAAAATTAATCAAAAATAAAATCTGTTTTAATTAAATATTTAATCAAGTGAATTAAACTTTTAATCAAGTGTATTAAATGTTTAATTGACAATATTTCAATTAAAAGTTTAATTAACTTGATTAAAAGTTTAATTCACCTGATTAAATATTTAATTCAACCTGATTTTAATTTTGATTAATTCTTTTACTGGCGCAAAAATTTTTTTCTGTGTTCGTCGAATCAAAAATGGCTCAGATCAACAATAACTGAAGATAGACTGTACAATCTAAATTTGCCTTACAAGGAAAGCATAAATTGCTTATTTAAAAATATTAGTTTATTTAAATTTATATTTAATATTTTATTTAATCTTATTGTTGAGTTTTTTTTTAGTATATACACATATTGTTTTTAATAAACTTTTAAAAACAAATGTTTTACCTAAAAAAAAATTCCTCCCCTAAGGCTCAAGCTGGATCCGCGCCTGAATACTGACGACCTTGATTACAGGTTTGAGAAAATCACAACTTGTTTCGGAATATACTTTTTTTAATTTTCAATGTTTGTTATTTAGCGCTTCCACCTGTTTATATCTTCTTGTATGTTTTATGAAAAAATTTTCTACATTAGAGGTGTAAATCAGTTAATCCCGGTTCAATTTAAAACATGCTTTAATTTTGACTATAGTAGCAATTATTAACAGTAGGATTTTTATTTTAAAGTGGTTTTTAAAAAGAACTGACTTTAGTTTTCGGCTATGATTTTTGGAAATAGCTTTCTAAACTGCAAAAAAAAAGGTTTTATTGCGAATATCTCGAAATCGCTTTTTAAGAATAATAACATGAATTATTTTTGTTATTTTGTTTATTTTCTTTTTAATTGCAAGTAAAAATTTGTATAAAACACAAACAATTAATTTTAAAGAAAATATTATGAGTTGGTAAAGTGGTTCACTATACCACATTATCAGCATAGAGTGTACCCCATTACCTGCACATTTTTTTCAATGGGATTTTCTATACTTTCTTTATCATCTCTGCAAATGTGGGTTTAATATTTCTCACAATTGGTTTCGTGGAAGATTAACGTATGTAGCATATATATATTGTTGAATCATATTTTAGTCGTACAAAAATTCAAAACTAGGCAATCTAAAAACACTACACGAACTTTCTCCGCTACTTTATTATAAGTCTATACGATTATATGACTAAAAGTTAAAAAGACTATATGACTAATTGACTATATAAACGCTATTGTAATTTTAAATTCTTTCTAGCCATCTTAATACACATGTATTTATATGTATGTGTGTATACTGGGATTATATTTTGCATGTGTTTTGCTATTTTTCTTTTTGCCATTGTTCAAATACGGTTATTCTCCAGAGCACAGTTTATCTTGTGACTTTTGTCAGCGAGCGGGAAAACCTTAAGATGAGAGACAAGAGATTTTTTAATGTATTTTTTTTGCATTAGACAATCGTGTTCCTAAGGGAGCTTGCTAATGAGGAACTAAATGGCCACTCTGTGAGGGAATTAAAAAGGCATACTATCAGGCAACCGAAAAATGGACGGTAGACTGTTTGATTAGCTAAAAAAGTAACAACATATGGGCATTTCCATTGAAAGGTCAACCCTAACCACAAAATTAAAAGTAAGTCAGGATTTTTCTTTCTTGTTTTGTAAAAGAGAAGTATTCAGAACTAATTGGACTCAAGAGTTCAAGGCTTTTCTTAGTTGCGATGGCGAGATACCGGGCTAAAAAGTTAAAGTTCAAGTTTTTCTCAGTTCTGTGTTATTTTAAGAGCATCTTCTATTTACATTTTATATTTCTAATAGTAATTGTGCTCTTGCAATCTTTTGCTACATCAAACACAAATACCGTTACATAAATGCAAATAATTTTACAAATAAGAATCAACAGTCAAATTTTAATTCTTTTTAAGATAATAAAGGGTGGTAAATTTTAAGGGCCGATGTTGATTATTTAGAAAATGATTGTCATTTCTATTTATTATGAAATTATTGGTATGGTTGAATTATGCATGGAATAAAATATCGGCCAAGTTGCCGCCGCGACTTCGGCGGCACACCTCTATCCTATGGTCCAAATTTTCGATGACGCTGAGGCATTATTGAGGTTCTATGCCGTTAATGAAATATACAAATAGGGCCCGATGATGCCGCCAGCCCATAAAAGGCACCAAACAGACACTCTTTGAAGGTGCATTGGTTTTTGACAATCACTCTTGGACTATCATTCGCCCAAATGCGACAATTCTGCTTATTGACTAATCCACTGATGTGAAAATGTGCCTCATCACTGAAGATGATTTTTTTCGAAAATTGATCATCCACTGTTGCCATTTCTTGCCACCATTCTGACCATTGACGGTACCATGGTTCAAATTGAGTTGGTCTGAAATTAAGAAATGTCAAATGAAATGCAAAAAAAAAAAAAAAACTGGACGTTTAGGTGTGGTTCACAATCAACATCGGCCCTTAAAATTTTACCACCCTTTATTATTATATAATAATTAAATGATATTTTAAGATAACGTTACGTCAGATAAACATGCTTGTATACTTATTATCTCTCCGGTAATGATCGCAAGTAAGTGAAATTTTGTATTTTTACAACGTCTATTAAAAGAAACAAATTTGAAATTTGAAAATAGTACACGCAGAGAAAAACATGTTTAAATATGGTGACCTTCAACAAAACTATTTTTAAAGAAAATTTAAAACATTATTTTTACAGACAACCATAATATGATTAAATCCGTCCTCCAACAAGAAACCACAACAATGTTCCAGCGCATATTTTGGTTTACATCTTCAAATTCTTGAGTCGATTTTAGTAAATTTTTTATCTAAGTATTTACTTTGCAAATATGAAAAACCTTTTTAGAAAATTGAAATCTTCATTTCAGTTTTTTACATTTTTTCGTACAAATGTCACGTCATGTCACAATGGAAATGTCCATATCTAAGTTAGACTTATTATAATACTTCTCTTTATATAAAAGCATAAAACGGTCATTAAAAATTCTCGCAGAGTTAAAATAAAAACTTGGAAACTTCAAAATTGGTCTTGAACTTGAACCAAATTTTGTTGTTTATAACATTTATATTTGTATACCAAGAGTTAAAGGATCGCCTGTAAGTCCAAGTTATAAGAAATTTAAGGCAACCATTATTTAGATAATATTTTCGCCATCATCGTCTTCACTTTGCCGTAGCCGTCCCCAACTTCATTATTAAGATTTTTGTAAAACTTTGTTGTTTCCTTTTGGTAATTTTTTCTATTTATTTTTTTTCTTAGAAAAACTTTTTTCCACAATTAATTTAACTGAAAACCGCGACTAATAAATTCCTTTTGCCTGTTTTACCAGCCTTTATGTCGTTCATTCATTTGTTCATCTTTTCATCCAGTCTTCATCAATCCTGGTTACACCATGTTCTTCATGTGTTTCTTTCAACATCTTCAGCTGTTTGCCTGTCGTGCTGTTGTTGTTGTTCTTATCTTAGCTTGTTCTCATTTTAGATGTTGTTGATGATTACGAACACGACTACAATAATGATGTTGATGGCTTTATGTCATTTCATTACATTACATTTTATGTAAATTTTGTGGTTGGCATAATAACAAGTGAGGAAAATATCAAAAAAGCAAAAAACAACAGCAAGAGAAAGAGAAAAATATGTGTGTTTCTTTTTATAGCTAGTAGCACAGTGTAATATGTCAGTGTAGAAGTAGAGGAACACAAAAACCAACCAAGTTGTTGGTTCGTGGTATTAAGCTTATTTATGTTGTGGTTGCAACACATTTGAACGATGACTGTGGTAAATGCAAAAATCCAACTTATACACACACATACACTTACGAACAGCTATCACCAAAGGAAAATATTAATGTTTCTTTTATTCACTACATACACACATACATTGGTAGCATTTTACGTTGCATGCATAAAGGGTTAGCTTCATTTTGTTAAAAACGAAAAAAAATGTCTCTACAACTTTAAGGAAATAATTAGTTTTTTTTTTTTACTTTATCTCTGTGTCTTTGGCTTAAGAAAATTACAACTTTTTAAATTTCTGCTATAATCCCATTCAAGGTTGTCAGTTGAAGTTGAAATAAAAATGAGATAATATAAACAAGAAAATTGTTTAAAATTAAAATTTTCAGAGACCCGCTAATTTATTTTAACCTAGATTTATGTTTGGCACAGAGAGTTATAAAAGAAATTAAGATTTTAAGTTGAAAACTGTGGTTTTAAGAATTATGATTTTATTTTTATAACCACACACCACAATAGTGGAGAGGGTATTGTGATGGGTGTAACACATAAAAGTAATGCTTCTAGGCCGCGTTTTAGTATACCGAAAGTGATTCTTAGTCGATATAATAATGTCTATCGGTCCAGCTGACTTGCTAGTCGCAATTTGGTTCTTAATTGCGACTAGCATAATAACATATAGCTTCTCTTCGGAATAGAGTATTTGCGCCTATAAACTTCTTATTAAGTTGGTACACAGAAAAAATTATCAGTAGTTAAAATTAAAAAAATTGTTTTAAAAGTATTTCATTTAATAAATGTGATAATTGAAACAATATTTTTTTTTATTATTATTATTTAATTAAGCTTGAGTTTTTTTGAGTTATTATTTAAATTTGTTGACGTTTCTGTAATCATACGAGTTGACTGATTGACTGATTAGGCCAAAGCCTCCGATCCTAGAGGCCAACGCCGCTAGGCCGGTTTAATACAGGTGAGTTTCAGTGAGTAAATGTTATCAGTTGTCACCTATTTTTCGGCGTAAGCCTGCACTCAGGATACACAGTTCTGTACGCCTTCTCACTTTAGCTGTCATCAGACGGGTGCCTGCATAACATATCCAGCGAACACTTGGTCTAAGACCGGAAGTTGTGAGATGCTTGGGAATTTCAGACAAAGGAATCGCTTCTTGCTATCCCCAAGTGGATAGCAGACAGAGAGCTTTCAACCTATGTGAAAGACCCCGTCCCCCAATACTCAGTACTCATCAATACCTCGCGAGAGAATGTGTGATCCCATTATTTTTTGCTACTATTTTTGAGTTATTGAGTTATTAATTTGTGATATTTTTATAATGACTGAATGTGGGGCCACGTTTGTCCGGTAAGTAAAATTTTGTACATTTACAAAAGAATAAATACTCTATTTTGTTTGAATTTATATGTATATATAAAGAGTAGCTTGATTGTTATATGCGATTGTGTTTAAGTTTTGTTGTTGTAACACCTTAAAGTTTGGTAACCTATATGTAGGACATTGGGAATATAATATGCTATGTATTTTCAATAGAGGATCTTTCCTTCATGAAGCTTTGGCGTAGATAGAGGATGAGGACTTAGGTGTGGATAATATAATTATATTCCCACCCAATAATGCATGTGGGGGCATCACAGCCGAAGATTCTGGCGATGAAGCCTGCGTCGAAATAAATAGTTTACCGGCTTCGCTAATGCAAAATAAGTTGTAAATTGTGAACAAAATCAATTTTGATAGTGATTAGGACACAGAGGATAATATCCCTTTCTCTAAGATTAGAGAAAACTTGTCTAAAAACGCGAAAAAATTGAAAAAAATCATAATGTGAAGAAAAACTAGTCCACCTATGATTCTATTTTTGAAAAACCTTCGACATAGATAGGCGTAAACCTACTTCCGTTTTTGTCTCTTTATTCGATGATGAGCTAGTAGAAGAAATTACGGATGGGGACAAATGGTACACATCACAAAAGAATACACCTTACGCGTGAACATACCAAAAACGAAATACTTTTTGGAGTAACTTTGCTTAGTGGATTCGTTCCTCTGTCTAGTAGAAGAATTTTTTGGGAACGAAGCGATAGCGAGAAATATATTTGAGTTTATTTTGTCCAATATTCATTTCTAGCTCGCAAAAGTCAGGCCATTCTTCGCGCATTTGAATAAAACGTTTATGGAAAATGTTGATGTTGAAGAGAAACTCAGCGTAGATGAAGCCATGTTCCATACACAGGAAGACATGGTTGCAAGCCGTATATATATGGTAAAGCAGTTCGGTATGGCTTCAAACTATGGGAAGGTATGACTCCACAAGGCTATATAAACTAGTTCAAGCCTTCCTAAGCTGCTTCTACAACTATCAGTGACACTTAAAGGAACCTGGGTGCCTAAATAATGAATTGCGCTATGATCGACTGGACCATTGGGTTATTTCTAAGGAAAAACAAAAATGATGTGGAGTCTGCAATCAAAAAACTTTAACTAGATGCCGAAAATGTGATATAGGATAAATGGGCTATTCACAAAGTAGACATAAAGTTGTAAAGTCGTATGGCTTAAAATAATTACAAGAAATATATATGACTGCTGTGGCCAAGCGCTTATAATTTAGATTTCTAATGTACAGTTACGACGAAATAATGAACACAGCATTAAAATTTTTATTTTGTTTCAAACACAACAATATTTTTTTTTAAACAATTGTAAAATATTATTTAGGACGTTAGGACGATTTGACTTGATAGCATGTCTTGTTAATAGCCCAAATATGTAAAATCTTTTGTGTCGTATAACACCCAACGAGTCATATGCCCAATGTCCCATATAGAAGACGGCTTCTAAAACCACTTTTTTTCAATAAATCTTAAAAAACCTATAATTGCACTGTTTTTATTTCTCATTTGCTTCCAAAATAATATAAAAAAACTTTTAAAATGATCATGCTCAAGCAATGGGCATATCTGGGTTAATTGTGGTTCAAAAACTCACTAACTAATAATTTGATATTTAAAACAAACGACACACCTGATTTAACATTATTTTAGAAATGGCACTAACATAATATTATTAGAGTAAACATATTTTGTTTGCATCTTAAGCATACTATGACTACACGTATAGAAAGTTATCATGTCATGATTGTAAGAAATTCAATATGATTTTAAAGTTATCATTATTTAGTTGTGAGAAAAATATTTAAATTTCAGTCAACAATACTCAAATTTATAATTGCGATAAACATTGATATGTTTACAGTAACTATAATATTGTTTATATTAAAAAAAAGAACAATTTTTTGTGTACGACAACATTATATTGTCACAATGCCCAACCATATTTTTCCTCTGCGTGAAGAGAATTTTTTGTTTCTCCTGTAATATAAGTTCAATGTAACTTAGGGCTTTTTTGAAATTTTGCATAAAATTTGGTATTTATGAAAATTTTGGACAAAATTATTTTTTTAAGGACTCTATGACCTTAAAACATTATGAGCATATAGAAATAAAAGTAGGATTACAAAACTTTATAACTTTATGAAGAATATTATGGCTATAAACCTATATATCTGTGTGACTGTATGACTCTTTGCTTTCGCACCCCCCCCCCCCCTCCCCTTCCATGCAAACAAAACGCACGATATATTTTAATTCCATTATAAATCATAGACTGATGCATAAATTCCCATATTATAATTCCTTTTTATTATTAAAATCAATTTCAATCAGTACTAATTTTTTTCCAAACCAATTTAAATGATACAAGAACAAATTGTCTGCTTATAATCAATATAATCAATGTTGTACATTTTTTGTTGGAATTTTTGCTATTAAAACCATACATCATTTAACGAAATCATATAAAACTGTCAACAGTATATTTTTACATACATCAACAATTTACTCGTACACTTGCTGATTGCAATATTTAGTTGTTATGTTATTGTGTGCAATGTTGCAACAAAATGTCTCCTCAACAATCAACGAACCCATGTGACAAGTAGTAAATAGAATGTGGTTCATAAATATGTCACTTATGAAATGAATGTCAGAAATGAGATAAATGAGACATATTTATGCTCTATAACTTAAGAGCAGTTAAAGCAACAAAAACAAACGTACTAATAAGAAGATGAAGCAATAAAGTATTTTATTGTTGTATTTGTAATAATATTAAGATACAAATTTTGTAACACACATGTTTCAAGATCTTAAAGTGGGCTGCTCTTCATTTTATTAAATTCTAGATGTTTTCTTCATAATTAGTGTTTCACAGAATTCGTTATTACCGATTTTTTTGAAATGAGATATTTAATGCTGTCATTGATATTTGTAAAATTTTTGTCATCCTCATGTTGCTGGCGGAAAAGAAACGGCAAAATATGTAAAATATTAGAAAAAATATACAATAATGCTCTGAAACTAAAGCAGTAGAAAAAGTGGTTTTAAATTCAAGGAAAAAATACTCACGATAAGACTAAGTTATGAATATATCTGTGGGATTTTGACAAAACATCTTAAGTCAAATTTAAAAAGTTGAAAAAATATTGTTAATCGTACGAATTTTTATTCAAAAGACATTTTTCTTTAAGCTTTAAAAATTTTGTATTAGAAACGAAATTTTTCTTTAATTTTGGTCTATTTTATTATTTAATAAAAATGATTTTTTCACCAAGTTTTTTTTTTTAAGTTTTTGATATCTTATCTTGACTTAAGATGTTTTGTCGAAATGCCACAGATATGTATTGTATGTCCAATAAAAGTGGTATAACCATAAATCAATACGAAAATATTATTACACAAATAAATACCCATCTAGCATTCGGGTGATAACTTTATGTACAAATCACCTAAATGAGACTTCTCAGATTACTTTTAAGGATTATCACTTGAGCGCCTGAAAAAGGAATCAAATAAGATTCATTCATAAGTTCATATAAGGATTTCAAAGTGTTTTGTATTTAAAACTGATTTATCACTCACGGCGGGCAGGAAGTAACTTATATTCCATAAAAATGGCGACAAAACCCAAAAGCGGGGATTTGTTGTGATGAAAAATATATTCAAAAGCCGTTTGAATTGAAATCCTAGCTGCTTCTTTTCTTGAGATATTCACTTTTTTAGATTTTTGCGCAGGAAGCATTTTCTAAAAAGAACATGAAGTAAGATTTTAGCCGATTTTACACGTTTCCAAGGTGCCCCGCGTGAAAGTTTCTTACATTGCACCTCTTTTTCAAAATTTTTTTTTTTTAATTTTTTTCTGTTTTTTTTATTTTTTTCTGTTTTTTTTATTTTTTTTTTTTTTTTGTTAATTGAACTTATATATGAAGGGATGAAAAAGAAACTACTGCTTTTTTAATCGGTTCTGGTAACATGGATCTCCTATACTATTAATTTTGAATTTATTCCAAAACTTAACAAATTCTCTATGAATCGATTCCCCAGCTTGCTCAGACCAGACTCCTAAGCCATCGTTATTTATGAGCATTATAGCTTGTTTTAAATGATCTAAAATCACATGGATTTTAATGTTTTGAGTGACATCTGTACTCTTTGAAGCATTGCGAAGCTCGCTGATATTTTTATCAAAATCACTTAAATACACTTTTTCTAGAGAAGCAAGATTCTACAATTTTATTCATTCCTTTTAATGAAGTGATATAACGCAGCAATCGATATGGTCCAACATTCTCATAAGTAATAGGATCTTGTAGGGCATCCGCTTCTTTCAAAAGTTTACGACATTGATTTCCTAAAAAGGCATCGCCTTGGTAATTCTTATGAGTTATACTTAGCTTTTTGGGCCACAATTAAGCTTTATCACGACCTACCACTTTAACAATCCCGTTCCAAAAAAGATGGTTCACAAATCCTAGAAGAAGATGGAGCTCTAGAGGAACACTTTTCTCTATATATTTATGATACAAAATGTTAGCTGGGATCCCATGACCACACATACTCGTTTGGATAATATTCATCCAAATTGAGCCCGTACCGTGCGTACAGAAGAGGCCATCGCAGCTGTAAACGTGAGTGTCATGGACGACTTGAATTTATCGATCCGGAACATTTTAAGGAAAGATATTGGCCTACATCCATACTAGATCCAACTGGTGCAAAAATTGCAGCAATTGCACCCTCAATTACATCGTGTGTGCGGTGAAGAGGCTGAGAAGCAACTGAAGCTTGAACCAGATTTTTATTTTCAAATCATGTTCAGCGATGAGACTCGTTTCTGGATTAATTGGTATACAAACAAGCAGAACTGTCGTTTTTGAAGAGAGCACAATCCTCATGATGCCCTTGAGAAAATCACTGTTTGGTGCGGCTTACATGTCGAAGGCGTCAGTTGTCTTTAAATCCGAAACCGCTCGGCACGCTTAGCAATCGGCTTTTTAACGTTTCTCTAAGCGACAGTTAAAGTATCACTGGAATGCTTAGCAATGGATTACCAGAGGTAATCCACATAGAAGGCGATAAGAAGCGATCAATACATTTTAATAGTACCACAGTCGTAGCCAATATTTACTCAAATTATCTTGGTATAACCCTAGACAAAACGTTTTGGTATAGAAGTCACCTAAACAAAATTGTTTAGATCAAAAAGTCGTACTTCCACAAACTGCCTACGAACTTTTGCAATAACCTCAATCAACTCGACTCGACACCGGTCTAATGGCTGCCAATATTAGCAGACCTATATCCTCCTTACCTAACACGAAGTCAAGCGCTCCTTTGAGAGAACGAAAAGATTAGCACAAACCTCTACATCCCACCTTACTCTTAACCGTTCATTTAATACGATTCAAGATTAATATTTAGAAACCGAACCCTGCTCTTGGCTAAAAAACTACGCTAATTTTGATAATTTTGATTTTCACCCGGCTTGGACATTGCAGACGAACAAACCGCTTACGCACATCAAATGCCTGAACTATGGGTTCCCTATCTAAGACAGGAGTTGAAAATGACGTCAGCTGTCCATGCGGCAATACTTTACACACGGTAGACGACAATATACATAATTGCCCAGTCCTTTTTACGTTTTATCAATATTGAACATTTTCGGTCCCTCCATTTAGGATTTTTTTCAAATCTAAAGGCCTGTAACTCAGATAATTTTCATCCCATCAACGCACTTTATGTATAGGCTAAAAGAGGAATATCATATTTATTCCACGGTTTAAATCTTGTACAATTCAGTTAACAGTTCTCGAGATTTTTGGCAATATCTCAAAAAATCTTCTTGAGAGAAATAAATGAGTATCATATTCGTGTTTAGCCGCCTACATTTGGCTTTAAAAATATCTCATTTCTAAGGTTCATTTTATTTGTGGTGTAGTGTTATTGTTTATTTATAACATTGCGGTGATCATAATATGGTTTATCAAACCTTATTTCAATCAAGTTTTTTTCTGCGTTTTACTGTTACACTATGTTACCCTTTCACTATATTAATACAGCTATTTTTACTATAAATGGGACAGCACATAAAAATACTTAGTTTTCATCTTTAAATTTACCAATTTCTATAGATATGAATAACATTGGAATAATTTATTTCATATCATTCCACTTGAAGTGCGAGTAACCGTATATATATATTTTTGGAATGTTTAACATTTTGATTTTGTTACAACATATCGTATAAGTGTATCATATAAGTGTCAAGGTATATTTACACAAGGTAGACTCATTTGGGAGTGTAGACATGCTGCTCTATAAAAGGAACCGAGTTGTCAAAATTGTCTTCATATAAAACAAAAACAATTTAACGCACACATGTACAACTTTTGGCTCATATACACGAAATTTGACGTTTGGGTTCAAACTAGGAGTAAACAGCTGACAAACATATGGGCCAACGAGTTTACCTTGAGTAAATATACCTTGATAAGTGTATTGTCATACACATGAATATGGCGATATAACAATAGGAGTATAGCACAACTTGGCTATGTAGTTATATATATGACTATACTAGTATATGACTTTGAAACTCTTTGAATATAAAAAGAGACAAAAGCTTCTTTTTTGCATCGGGTACACTTCATAAAAATTCTAGTTATTTTTAAAGAATATTATCGTATCACCACTACTCTATAAACACTTATGGTGTTTTCTTTTCTACAAAAAAATGTGACATTTTATTTTTAAAAAATGCAATTTGGTGCCTGTTTCTAAAAAATTTTACTTCCGAAAAGGGTGACTTGTTTTATAATAAAAAACTCATCCTTTTCGGGACCAAAATTTTTAAGAAACAGACACCAAATTGCATTTTTTTAAATGAAATGTCACATTTTTTTTTGTAGAAAAGAAAACACCATTAGACACTCATGAGAATCGATAATATTTGTGCATGCCCTGAAGGAAAGCTGGGTGCAAGTGTCTCCAAGTCACCAGTTTTGTCGATTATTTTGGTGACATTGTCAACAAAGTGTCTACACTACACCACATTTGCCACTTATACGAACAAATTTTATAAGTAACAACTGCGAAGTAAATTTCGTATAAAAGTTGAAAAATATAATAAAAAAAATAATGTTTTGAATTCGTATTCGTATCGAAAATGTAGACTAGATTAACTAAAATGTACTAGTGATTTTCTGGTCTATGAACTATGCACCTAGTCAATAGTACCAATGTCAGAAGTAGAATTCGAAGGCCTCACACATGTTGAATGTCTATAGTAAATAACATTGTCTGGGATATAAAAAGTCCCTAGTACTTGTGACTATGTCGATGGTGAATCTGTACAGATTTACTACTGACATTTCCTTCAGGGTATACACACCCACACACTTAAGTTTTAATCCATTACATATACATAGTAACATATTTATGCATTAAAAGCAATAATAATTTATATGTTTCTGCTATTGGGTTTCCACCATTTCATGCTGTTTTACCAAATAGATAATGACACATTTTCCAATGAATAATATCGCTATTCATTTATTCTCTATATTGGTTTTGCACACAGGCATATACATATTTCAACTTGCATCAATATAAATGCCGTTATAGCAAAAAATAGAGACAGCATAACAGCAGAAAAAGCGTAGATAGAGACTCAAGACTTCATATACAATTTACTTGTAGCGTTATGTTCTTAATGAGATTATAGTTGGATACAAAAATAAGGTTTCAACTGATGATAATATTTTTTTTTTTTGAAAATGGTTATAGTTGAAGCCGGTAAGTATTATGGAATTCTTGTGTAGTTTGTGGTTTTAAAGAAAATGTTGTTATGACTAGTTAAAACAAGTAAGAGGGCTGAATCATTATTTTATGTTTTTTTTTTATTAATTATATTTATACCCACACCACAATAGTGGAGAGGGTATTATGCATTTGTGCTAATGTGTGTAACACCTTTAAATATTGGTCCTAAAATATACCGATCGACTCAGAATCACTTTCTGATTTGATTTAACGATGTCCGGACCAAGTCTATTGAAAATAGGCCGAATCGTAGTACCACGAGGGGTGATGGGGGGCAATTTCTGCCTCCCAGAAACTGTCAAACCGATTGTAATACAATTTAAGACATAGACAGATCCCTATTCATAAAGCTATACACTCTCGAAAAGTTGTTTTCAAATACTGTGGTGTAGGGTATCATATGGTCCGGCTTGACCGACTATGCTTTCTTACTTGTTTTGGATATTATATTTATGTTTGGTTGACGATAATTTTTTCCGTTTGGATTCTGAAAAAACTATCTACGAAATTTGTTGCAATTTTATGAAAGCTTATTTTTATGAATGCTTATACTTTTGAACAATTTTTGGTTGTTTTACTTCCCATGATTATAGATCTTAATTGAGTCGCGTCTTTAATTCTATGTTCTAAAACTTTTGTAGCCGGTTCAGATGTATGCGAATCAACTTATTCTGCAAATGTTTCAAATATTTTCTTATTTTAGATTTTTAAAAATCTGATTTTTTTATATTAGAAAATCCCCGGCAGCTCTTATTTATGTTGGCCTATAAAACAAGTTTTAACTTGCATACGTAGTTGACAGGAATGGGAATAGTTGTTTAATTTTTTTAGAGAATTTCTGAGAAAAATATTCATTGCATTCTCATTGAAATTCTCAAATTTGGCCTCCCATACAACATTTTCAATACAGACTAGAAATATATTGAAGAAATGTCCCATAACTGCCAAGGACTTGCCCCTAGGGGGCTCCCTTACATATATGGCGGCTTAATGAAATTCTAAAATTTGGCCTTAGCAGCGCCTGGAATGCCCCAAGATGTGCCAAATGTATGATCAACCAAACTTTATTTTTCATCTCAATCATTTATTTCTAACATACCTAACCGCTATCTCCATTCCTTTAGCGGGCTCCCATAAAAAATGTTTAAAACAGACTAGATATATATTGAAGAAAAATTTTACTTTATTTTTATGTCAATTTTTTTAAGTTTCACTATTTTGTAAAACCATTTTCAAAATTTCATGATTTTAATGAATTTTGCAAAACTTAAACTTGTTTTTTGTTTTTAACTTTTTACGTTTTTGAACGAAGTATTGTTTTACTTAAATTCTGTAAAATTTTAGTGTTGATCGGCTTATCGAATCCAAAGTTATGCACAAAAAAAGTAGCTTAGCATATGAATAATTGTTGTAACGCCCGTAATCTTTAAGAGCATCTCCTGTAAAACTGACTTTTTTGACATAGAATGTTTTGGAATTGAGCTGTCAATATGTAGTAGGGTGTTCAGTCGATTAATTCTTGTTTGATTAATCGAACAATTTTAGACCATTAATTTTTCGAATAATTTAAAATTGCTAATTTCGATTAAAGGATTAATCGAAGAATTTATACCTATTAATCGAATAGTATTTCTGTTAAATGTATAATTTTTTCAAAGTTTTAAGTCGAATAAACAAACCCAATGTATGTGCCCGTTGGAATTAAAAAAAAAACAGACATCTTAAATGAGTAATTAATTAAGCTCATACATATTTTTGTTAATTTTTTTCAACACAGTTTAATAATTCATTCCACCCAGGAGTCTACCCTAGGGGGATATAATGTATGATTGACCTTAATTAGTATATTGTCCTTAACATTTTCTCCAGACATACTTGCTCTTTACCTTCACCCCTAAGGGCACTCCCATACAAATATTGCGTTTCATGAAATTAAATCAATAAAAATTGTTAGATTTGATTCATTTATGGCTCGTTTTGTTTGCAACTGGTTTTTATACGTCCAGAAAAAATATTTTATGAATTTTTAACCAAAAATAATTTTAAAATGTTGCTAAAAAACTATTTATTTTTTGCCGAAAAAAATATGTTTCTAAAATGATTGCGCATATTTGAAAAAAGTTTAACTTTTCTTATTGTGAAAGTTCGGAGTATTTCGGGAATATAGGTTGTGCAACCTCCTCCATTTCCTGGAGGAGGTCTGTTATTTTTCATATGGCTTTAATAACAAATTAAAAGGTATTTTACTTAAACATTTTTTTAAACTACAAGTTAATACCCTCCCTCTAGTTGATCAAGTGCGACATGTATAATTAAATGTTTTTTAACTTCAATTAAAACAAAAATGGCTAACAATTTTTAAAAATTAACAAAAATTACTATTTCTATTTTTGTGAAGATTTAAGTAAGTCAATGTGAAGATTTCTTTCACAAAAATTGACGATTTTACATGGCGACTCTCAGCGCAGGATTTGCCCAAAGGTGAATTATTTGCTATAAAAACCATGTCGAAACAGGCACAGTTTTTCTATACAAAGCGCGTTGTGCTAGGAACACAATTGGGTCGTACATCGTAAAAACGTAGGACGTAACGTCGGAAGAACGTAACGCCGTAAATTTTCAAAAAAAAAACGCTCTATTAACTAACAATACCATCGTAAATTTATTGTGTTTTCCTTCAAAAATAATTTTTGTAAAGGCCAAATTTATAAGAATTGTTATATATTATTTTCTTCTTTTTATTTGTTTTCAAATATTCACTTTGAGAGCAAACACATAAATTATTTCATTTTATATTTTTCCCTTTTTATGAAAATACAATCGTAGTCGGCGTATGAAATAGAATTAGATCTATGTCGACGTACGACGTGGATACGCTTTTACGATTGCGCTAATTATTGTGTTCACCTTTGTATAAAATATTATACGTATCTTCGTCATACGCTACTACATACATACGATTAAAGATTAACACATTTGGTGTTAAAAATTCACGTTTTGTGAAAAAAGTGTTTTTTCGGTGTAAAAATGATATTTTTGTTAAAAGCACTTTGTTACATGTACTTTATTTTATAGAATTCGCATTAAATACATTTTGTTGATTCTAAGATTATCTAAAACAAAATCTCTGTATTTGCATAACATTTTTAATAATTGAACAATATAAATTTGTTAAAAAAAAAAAAAAAAAAAAATCGAACAAAAATATTTTCACTTTTATTAACATACACTAATAGAAAAATACAAATGTCATCAATGATGCAAAAAGTAACATCAATCCAATGACAAACGTCTTCGTACAGTTTTGTCATTTTTTACGTGTCATCTATTTTTTGACTATAGTGACATCAATTCGATACACATAAGAAGAAGATAAGAAGCAAAAATTCCTATATTCTATTTTTTTAAATTATTTAGTTAAATACATGACATTTTTAAAGTCGAATGATTACTTGATTATTGTTAAACTATAATTTAACAATAATCAAATGCAATTAAGCTCGTATAAACAACGATGGTTTTGATAATGGTGCTGTTCATTCTGAGGCCAGTGCCTGCTGAGCATAATACATCGAAAAAACCCCTTCTTCAAGTTATTATAATCCTTAACAATGAAAAAAAGAAAACAGAATATTTATTCTTTAATTTTGCCAGTCATTTACTAACTAGTTCTGCCACTCATTTCATTAATTTATTCATTCATTTCTTTCCCTCATTTATTCATTTCATTTATATTGAAGTGTATAATTTCTCTTTTGACTCGTGTTTAGTGCTGCTGCTGCTTCTTTCAACATTCTGTTGAACAGTTGGAAGGCTATGAATTCCAAAGTATGTGCTTGTATTCCATTCTGCTTCTTCACTGCTACTGTTGTATGAATGAGTGGCATTGACTAGTGCGTTGTGCTGTACACTTCATTTAAAAAGTTTACTTCATAACTGGGAGAAGGAGTTGATGCTGCTGAGATATTTGTGTTTTTTTTTCAACTACTACTTTAGCGACATGAAAACTTTTCTCATTAAACTTAATTATTGTCATGTATTAAAAAGTGCGTGAAAATTTATGCCACCGAGAAGACTTGTCACATTTGCATTTCGAACAAAATTTCTAACAGCCATTATCAACAACACAATGATGAAAACAGGAGTACACAAACCTACCAGTCATATAAAGAAAAATAAATAAAATAATAATGAATGAAATAAGTATCGACTTTAAGCGAAGGCGACAGGAAAGTGACCTGCAGTTTTTCATTGAAAGGCAAGTCTGTTAATCCAAAGCCTCCAGGCTTAAAAGATATCGAAATATTCAACCATAACACAATTGAAAAAATTTTCTTTTAAGCTATCTAAAGAACACTAATACATTACTGAAATAAATAATTAATGTTGAGTGTTAATATAGAAACTTTCATTGCAGCTAGTTACTCAATGCAAAGCAATAAGTATACGTATGCATTACATCATTCTTAGAAAAGTGGCGTTTGCGGCACATATTAATATTTTACACTTTCAACAAAATACTATTTATAGTCTAGATTTATTCATGAAGGATGACAAAAATTTTTATTTTTTCTTCAAAACATATGCCGGAAGCAGCGTAGAAAATTTAAAAATATTCTATCGTATACATTTTGAGAAATCTTCAAGTAAAACTTTTTTGTCGTTTTTCTTCACTCCGACTTTTTGGCAAATGCGCCAAACCAATAATGAGCTGAGTGACTATATTAAGATTTTTTTTCTGCCTATCAATAGTTACCCGTTTTCACAACTTGACGATAGCTAAAGGTAGAACTTTATCGTCCATAAAAAAGTGCTTCATGGAAGATGGGATGAACTGTTCTTTAACTTATTGCTCACTTTAGGTTAAACTAAAATTTTAATAATGTAACACCTTTTATAAAGCCGATAAAATCCTACCTTAAGATATACATAGGTAAGTTGTGAAAACGGACCTAAACATATTTTCGTGTCCTATTTAATCTTCCATTTTATAAATTGAATATTAATCCTTTTATGTCCCCAACTCCCTAACATTTTCTCTATTACCTCTTTGCAATGTGTACTTTTTTCTCTAATAGTGTATAAAAATTCATGAGAATTTTAGTAAACTTTCTTTAAGATGTCAACTATGAAATTAAATGAGTTGATTTAGTTTATGAAAATTGTTTATGAGCTGGTCATAAAAACGAGAACTAAAAATATTAAAATTTATGTGAAATGATGACAGGCAATCATGTTATAAATTATAAAAATGGGAGTAAGATAAGTTTTTAATAAAATTAAATATTCGTCTATTAAGAGTTGCGGATGAGGAGAGAAATTATTATTTAGAGTTAAGATAAATGGTTTTAAACTATTTAATTACAGTAAAAAAAAAAAAAAAATCTTAGTAATTAAAATTTTTAGCCATTGAATTTAGTAAAATTTTTGCTTTGAACCATAAAAGTTTTAGGCAGGATAATATTTTGTCACCTTTTAGAAATAAAATATTGTGAGGATTAGTATTTGGTGCCAAGAAGTGACTTTCTGGTCATAAAGTGTGAAAAGGAAACTTTTTGTATCAAACATTTTCAAGTAAGTTTTTGTGTAAGATGCGACTATTTGTGTAAAAAGTCACAAAAAAGTCACTTCTTGTGTGAAACGCGACTTGGTGTATAAAATTGGTTTTTTGTTTCGAAAAATTACTTGTTGACCACCTTTATGAGTTGCGTTCGACAACCGATTTTCGCTAGATATAGAAAATCGACTAACAGTATATACTTTGAGTTAACGGCATTGCACTTAGGGAAAAACGTTGATATTTTTATATTATATATATATAAAAATAGCAACGTTTTTCCCTAAGTGCAATGTATATTTATACTCTAACGGTTACATAAACGCTTTTTTTTATAATTTTTATGTTGCACCCTGTTATTTTATGAAAGGAAAAAGTCAGCTGTTTCATGGTTGCATTATGAACAGAAAATGCGCGCGAAATTTTTACTAACTTTGATCGTGAGTAAAACATTAATTTTAAACACTATGAAAAAGTTTAAATATGGAATACGTTAGACAAGGTATTTTAAACAATTTGTAATATAGTTTAAATAATAGTTGTGTGTTATTGTCTAGCAATTCGGTATGTTGTTGGTGTGTTATTATACGTCATAACTTCTGTGTATAGAAAGGTATTTGCAATATTTTTGAAAAAAAAAGTTAATAATCAAACTGTATATAATTAAACATCATTACCACTTTTTGCTTTTTTTGTTCCTTTTGGGAAAAAACTTAATTTTGTAGTTTCATACGAGTTTTGCCATTCAAAACTGCTTGAAGCTTGGAGCGGCAAAATTCGACAAGAAGATAGCGTAAAAGAATTTATTTTGGAGAATATTACACAACGAAACTTATCAGATGAGCAACATCAGCTATTTACACAGTAATTCAAGCAATTTATTGCTTTCATAAATTTAAATTTGCCAAAATGCAATCGAATACTTGCAAGAATGTAACGACTCCTCTTTTTGAACGGATTTAGGCACGCACGTGTTTGGCTGCGGCATTAGCTCGCCGGAGTTGAAGGTTCTTTATTTGTCCGTTAGTCGATTACATTTACCTAAATCGTGCCTACTTTACTTTGTAAAAAATGGATTTTATTTATTGAGCTACCCTTCAGGAATTTTATTTAGCTAGGAAGAAGATGATACTCTCCCTTTAGGCTTCCCTCCCCTATTGACGTGTTTCAGTCAACCATGACGCCCTAATATGGCCTACTAACCGATTAAGAGTGTCCCGTAACGCAAGAATTAGATCACCACATACCCTTTATCTCATCACTATCCAACCTGAAATTACACACTTAGCACATGATGTTTACTTTCAAAACATGAAAAAAACTATTGTTGTAATTTTAATGAATTTGTACACAGTTAGTCCTTTGGCAATTAGTAGATAACTTTAACAATTTAACAAAAAACTTGAATCCTAGACAATGATAACGAGAAATAGCTTATAAATATAAAAGAGACGTGTTTGTTTGTAATCGCTAAACTCAAAAACTACTGCACCGACTTTGACCAAAATTTGTGTGTTTGAAGTATGAGGTATGAGGAGTGTTTCTGTGGAGTTTCGTATTTATCCGATAGATGGCTCCACGTTTTTATATTTTTATCATTTTCGTCGTAATCGCTAAACATAATGTTTTTAAAAATCACCAAAATGAAAAAACAAAATTTATCTATCTATATATATAAAAGAGACGTGTTTGTTTGTAATCGCTAAACTCAAAAACTACTGCACCGACTTTGACCAAAATTTGTGTGTTTGATGTATGAGGTATGAGGAGTGTTTCTGTGGAGTTTCGTATTTATCCGATAGATGGCTCCACGTTTTTATATTTTTATCATTTTCGTCGTAATCGCTAAACATAATGTTTTAAAATTTAGATGCATGGTATGTCACTAAATCTTTATCAATATACATTTATCAATTCAGCGGTAATTCACTAAAATACGAAAAAACAAAATTAATATGGTTTAATAGCCAGTTTTATTCCAAACATTTATGTAAATTTTAGTTTACCAAAGTCTATTTCCACTTCCATAAATATTTTTCAAATACGCGGTTAGGGTATCCAATAATTTTAAACAAACATGAAGAATCTAATAGCATTTGCTGGTAAGTAAAACATTTATTATTATTTTTTTTTAATGTTTTGAAAATCAATTAAATACGTTCATATTTTATAAAATTTTAAGTCTTTACTAAGGGCCAGCAAAGCGATAAACTAGGCATATAAAAGCATACAATATGCATATGTAAACAGAATAATAACACTAAATGTACGCACAAGAAAAATTATGAAATAATACTAGGTGGATTAGTAAATATAAAATATTTCTTTTTTTCTTTAAATCTCAATAGAAGTTAGTATTTAGTTAGGTTCCACTGTATTTGAGACAGTTATTCGTGGCTATTCTGAAAAACGCGTTGAATAAGTGAACATTTACGCGAAAACAAAAACAAAACAAAACCAAATTGACAAATTGAAAAGATGATGTGACTGAAATGCAAATATCTTTAAAAATTTTTAACGGATTATGTATTTCTTTATGTATTGCTTGTGAAGATTGGTCAAGATATTACAGAGTTACAGGGGACAAGAGTTCAAGCTTCATTCAAAATTTTATGATTTTGTTCAATTTTGATCTTTTCAAATAATTTTTTTTTTAAACCAATGATCTAAAAATCCTAATGTTTTATTACATGCGACATTAGATTCCCAGGAAAAACTTTTTGATTTTTAGTAATAGGTGGTAGTTATTTCATACGTTACCTGGTAAGTAGTTGTCATTACAATTGTTATTATTCTGAAAACTTCGATAAGTACTTACAAGTAATGGCCTTAGCAACTACTTATTACTTTTATTATTTTCACTACTGAACATTTGATTACTTATAATCAGCTCAATATCTACTTATTAGTTGTGTTGTTTTAAGTACTGAATATTCACTTACTGGTAACGTACTCAATAACTACTTATTAGGTCTATTAACTAGTGATTTTTTGGCTTTTAGTAAGTATATTGTAAGTACTTCCAATTCAACTTACTCGTAGTTAAATAATGACAAGATATTTTTTCACTTCTAGTAAGTGTATTGTAAGTACTGAATTTTGTGGACACCTCGAACAAAAACAAGTAGTTATTCAGCCGAAAAATAAGTAGTTTTTACTTTTCTCCCACATTACTTGCTAACTTACCAGGTAAGTAAAGTTTTTGCTGGGTTATTTTAAAATTAACATATTGCGCCCAACAAGAGATAGATTGGTACTAAAATGACATAGCTACAGAAGATTAAGTAAATTAACCCACATAGAAATTCAAAAGTTTCAAGCAATTTTTAATATTTATTGTTACTAAAAATTTAGCTTTGTATATTTATCTGTTGTGAGTTAATTCAATGAGTCTTCTGTAACTTTGTCATTTTTGCACCGATCTGGATCCTATTGGGCACAAAATGTTCGTATTGAAATAGGCTAAAATTTTATTTTTTGGATATTTGCATATCAGTCACATCTTTTTTTTAAAAAAACACAAATAACAGTTATTTTGGAAGATCTCAAAAAATAATCTTCTTTTGACAATTCTGACTTCATATTCGGATTCAGCGGAAAATTTTACACAAAGCTTAGGTGTCAAAATCATTTGGTCAAAAATAGTCACGTAGTATTACAGGGCCCACGTTAGATGCGCTTAATTGCGGTTTCCAATGGAACCTGTCCTAACCGACGTATGTAGTTGGAAACTTCCCTCAATCTTTTTTTTATTCTTGGCAAGTTCCTGTAAGCGTTCATCTCATTAGATGAACCATCGATCCATAATTCCGTCGTGGTCATATGTGTTTTTTTTTTTATAGTTTTTAACAAAAATTTTTTTATTTTCAGTGACAGCTAATAGAATAACTGTGAATAACCAAATCAGTTACATTAACAATAGCGCTTTTTTCATTTGTTTAGCTACTTTGACTACAGTCAAAAATCGAATTTGGTAAATAAAAGACACTCTTTGTATTAAAATTGTTTTTTGTGTCCAAAAACGACATTTTTATACCCTCCACCACAATTAGCTGTGAAGAGGGTATAATCTTAGTATACCCTCATTCCGTGTGAAACTTTTTTATTATTCATCTCACACCCCATAAAGTATATTGGCATTTCCCCAGAATAGTCTACCAGTCTACCAGGGTGAAAGAATAAAATGTTGATAATCATCGTCTTTTATTGTTTGTTATTATAAAAAAAGTTTATGTTTCTATAAACGAATGGTTTCATAGCATATCTCAGCTGTTTTACTTGAGGAAATTGGGCTGGAAACTGGAAAATTTTATTCAATTCAATTCATTTATTTATGGTAATATGTACAGGAATTTATAAGTGTGTTTTAAATAATGTAGAGAGTTTAGATATGCATGATCTTTTCTACTCAAATATTATAATTTTTTGATTAAATTAATTAGAAATAATTAACAGTTTACGATCTAGAGAAAAATTATATAAAAAAACTCTTTAAGAGGAAAAAAAAAAAAAAAAAAAATTTGTAAAGATAAAATAAACTTAAAAATAAACTAGTCTAAAGGTGCTACCATGATATTACTGATATGTTGGTATTGTGATATTTGACATCTTTGGTCGAAGTTTAGTTTAAGCCGTTGTATCTTCACGTCCACCATTTCGATGCTGTTTATATTATGCAATCTTCTAGTAGAGAAATGCCATGGAAGGTTATACATCATTTTTAGTATCTTATTTTGAGCGATTTGTAAGTTTTTTATATGACATTTTGCTATGGTTGCCCAAACTGGAGCCCCGTAAAACATTATTGAATGAAATATGACCTTAAGCATAACAATTTTATTTTCTCGACTAAGTTTGGATTTTTTATTGATAAAAGGAAAAAGTATTCTCTTGGCTATATTTATTTTATTTATGACATAAGCAACATGTTCTTTAAAGTTAAGTTTTGAATCTAAGATAACACCTAAATATTTGACTTTAGGCTCCCAAGAAATATTGCTTGTTTCAAAACGTAAAGAATGTTGAGGAATATAACAGTCTTTTCTTTTTCTTGTAAAAAATATAGCTTGCGTTTTAGAGCTATTTATGACGATTTTCCATTTAATGAAATAATTTCGAACAATAGTTAATGAAGATTGAAGATTAATAATTATATCTTCCGCTAAGACTCCCGAACATAGTAATGCTGTATCGTCAGCAAATATAGACGTTGTACAGTGTTGAAAAACTGGAAAATCTGATGTGTATATGTTGTAGAGAATGGGTGATAAGCAGGAGCCCTGTGGGCAACCAGCTGTAACACCCACTTTATTGGAGAAACATTTGCCAATATGTACTCTGTACTCACGATTTTTTAAAAAACTTTTTATTATTTTTATGAGCGGGGTGGGGAAGTTGAAATTTGTCATTTTAAAAATAAGGGCATCATGCCATACAGAATCAAATGCTGCTTTTACATCTAATAACACCATACCCGTTGATTTTCCGTTATTAAAATTTGATTTGACTATGTTTTTGATTCTAAGTAAAGCATGAGATGTGTTGAGGCCATTTCTAAATCCAAACTGTTGGTTTGGAAATATGTTATTATCATCAATAAATGAGCATAATTTATTTTTAATAACTTTTTCTAGCAACTTACTAACGGATGGTAGAAGGCTAATTGGGCGATAAGACTGTGGAGAGTTGCTAGGCTTATTAGGTTTGGCGATAGGTATAACCATAGCTTCTTTCCAACAGTTTGGAAAATAAGCGTTTTTTAAGCACGAGTTAAGTATTGACGAAAGTAATTTTATACCATTTTTAGGGAGATTTTTAATGCACAGATTATTGATTTTATCAATACCTGGTGCTTTTCTATTTTTTAGTTTTTTAATAATATTTTTTATGTCAGGTTCTGCTATTTCAAGATCAGGGTAATCATTATCGGTGTCAGTTTCTAGATGCTGAATACAGTTGTTAACATCATGTATTGTTTCAGAATCGCTTAGATTTACTGAGTATTAATTATTCATTTTGAATGTTTCAGCTAGTAAGTTGCATTTTTCTATACATGAAGCGTATTGAGTACTGTTGCTAAGTAGCGTTGGTATTTGTTTTGATTTCTTCTTTATAACTTTTGTGATGTTCCAAAAGGGGGAAGAACCTTTTTCTAGAGTTGCCAGATGATTATTTTAAGACGAATTCCTAAATTTAATGATTTCGTATTGTATAAGTTGATTAAGATGTTTCATTTCAGTTTTATCAGCTAGGTTTCTATAACGAATCCAATTTCTTCTGAAATAATTTCTGGACGTAATCAAATTTTGAATTTGTATTGGAAACGATTTATGGTAAAATGTTATTTCCTTTTTTGGTACACTAACATCTATGGCGTTTTTAATGGCATTGTTTAAAGTTGTTATCATTTCGTCAATAATATTTGTTTCTGATGACACATTAAAATTTAGATTTCTAAGAGAATCATTTATGTTTTTTGTGTATCTTTTCCAGTTAGTTTTTGAATAAACCAGCTTGTAGTTTTCCTCGTTATTGAATCTGAAGTTAAGAGAAGTTTTAACGGGAAGATGGTCCGAGCTTAAATTATTTAATACTACTGCTGCCGATAATATTTGAGGTGTGTTTGTTAAAAAATAATCAAGAGTGGAAGGTTGACTTCTTGATGACGATGGTATGTGTGTTGGGTCAGCTGGATATTTTATAAAAATATTTCGTGTTGTTAGTTTTTCAAATAATATGTTGCCCCAGCAATTTGATCTGTTGCAACCCCATTCTTGATGCCTACAGTTAAGATCACCACCTAATATATACATGTTGCTGTTGTTTGTAAGCTTGTTTATGTCTGAAGCAAACTTGGTTTTTTTTGAATTGTCTCTGCCAGCAGTTCCACCGGGAAAGTAGCAAGAAAGTATATTAACGAAGCCATTATTTGTTACCAGTTTAATCCCAACATTTTCAATGATCTGAGTATTTATTACTGGCAAAACTTGATGACTGAGATTTCTTCTTATAACAACAGCGACACCACCCCCTCTTGAGCCAACTCTGTCATATCGATAACAGTAGAATGCATTATGTTTAATTGATATTTTTGGAGTTAACCATGTCTCAGTTAGCAAACAGACATGGATATTATTAGTGATTAAAAAATTGAAAAACTCTTCCTTTTTATTTCGAATACCCCTGGCATTCCATGATATTATATTTAGCGATTTACTCATATAAAAATTTACATGCCAAACTAGTGATCACTTGAAATTGATCAGCTTTTGATTGACAGTTTTTTAATTTGTCTAAAAGCTCCAAAGTTAGATTTTGAATTTCTTCTAATGAAAAGAGATTGTTATTTGTTGGGCTATTGTTGAAATTTTGTTGGTTCCAGTTTAAAGTGGGCTGCGCCGGTTCCTGGCGAAGTGAATTCGGAAAGCTTTGATTGTAGTTAGCTTGATGCTGCACTGGTCTGCGAGGGTTACTTTTTTGAGGTGAAAAACGTTTCTTAATTTGAATGTAATTTTGTCTGCTAGGACACTGAGGTGAATTTGATTTATGTGGCCCATTACAATTGGCACATTTAATTGTTTCATCTGTACAATCTTCTGTCTTATGTTGCCCTGCACACTTGGAACAGAAGGTTTTGACTTTGCATCGAGATGATCCATGGCCAAACATTTGGCAATTATAACATTGAGTAATTTTATTTTTGTGGGATCTTACATAATCCCAACTTACTCTGATATAATCCATATTTGAAAAACTTTTACTAAGTTCCTTTACAGTAATCGATTGACGTTTAAAGTGAACAACATAAATGATTTGTTCTTTATTAAACTGACCAGTTCTTTGAACTAGCTTAATATCCTGACACTGCAGGCCTAGATCAGTCAGTTTAGCTTTCAGAGCTTTAGGGTCAATTTTATCTAAACCAAATAGTAAGGCCTTATAAGGGCGCTGGTTTTTACTGGTGTAGGTAAAATATTCATATTTGTCATCTAAAATTGGAATGATTTTATCATAATCTTCTTGGGTGTTAAGGAATAATTTTAATCCTATTGATATTTTTTTCAATGCATAACCAGTAATGTTATTGGTTTCACATAACTCTTTTATTTCTTCTAGTTTGCATTTAAGAAGAGTAATAGGAGGAACGACACTCTTAACAATTTTTTGAAGAACAATCTCTTCGTCATTTTCTATTTCCAATGTTTGCAAAGGTTGAAAGTAAATTGTTTTGTTTACGGCACTACCGTTACTAATTTTTGCCTTCTTCATCACGTTATTTTGTGAGTTGATATTAGTCTCATTTTTACTAAATGTTCTCTTAATCTTGGAAGATTTTTTTTTTTTTTTTTTTTTTGATTTTTATTGTTGTTAATTTTTGTATATATTTATACGTTTGTTTATAATACAACCGACTGAAATTATAATTTACTTAACATGCGACAGAACAACGTGCATAGATCAAGATCACAACGTGAACTGAGGAAAATTTTATATATTCTTATATTTGCTACTTTTAAAGACATTATTATATACTTATTTTACATGCAAAAAATATGTTATGTTTGCACTCTTTCTTTAGAATCTCTCCATTACAATCAATTGTAAAAGGAGTATCAAGTTTTTTTGTTAAGGAAATTTTAAGATATTTATGGGAAATGGTGATAATTATAAAAAAACATATGGAAAAATCGTACGTTCGCGACCCGTATGTTTGCGACCGGTACATAAGCCAATTAAACAAAAACTAAGAGAGATATTTTATTTTGTAAATACTGGATGGAGACCTACATTAATACACTTTTAAAATAAATTAATCACTTTTGAATATTACGCAGATTTTTACATTTCACTAATGTCAGCCAAAGTTGACTTCTATTTTGCGTACGTTCGTGACCAC
The DNA here is from genome assembly GCA_963931875.1 of Pollenia griseotomentosa. NCBI lineage: Eukaryota > Metazoa > Arthropoda > Insecta > Diptera > Polleniidae > Pollenia > Pollenia griseotomentosa. Next base: position 26,822,777 of record OZ007561.1, read on the forward strand.
ATGTTTATAACTATCATTATGAAATTTCAACTCGATGAAATCCATCTTTTGTACTAAATATAGAGCTACCCAAGTGCTATCGAATCGAAAAAAAAATTCTAGGAAAAGTTTTGTTTTCTATATTATTTGTACATCAAAAGCGTACGAACGTACGTTCGTGACCACAGGAAATGCCCATATATGGCTCCTTGAGTAGTTCTAAGTCGAGTTAGCCATGTCCGTCTGTCTGTCCGTTTGTTAAAAAAACGCTCACTTTCGAAAACCTCAAAAGAAATAAACAAACTGGGTGTCAAATTGCTTGTACTTATCCTCAGCAGCTTCGGATTGAAATCCAGCAAAATCGGTTCAGTATGATCAGAGCTATGAAACAAAATGTGGAACCACCACCTTAAAAAATTGATAAATTTGTTACAAAAACTAACAATAATGCTGGAACAATTCACGGAATGATATACGATTTTGCAAAAGTTCGTTTTATTCGACTAGAAATGACACTGTGAAATTTCGTGTAGATCGGTCATATAAACCCTACTCCCGGAAAACAATTTAGGACGCCTAAAACCATAATTTATAATGGTATCAGAATAACATTGAATACTTCACAGTTTTATAGGACTAGAAATAGCACTAATAAATTTCATGATGATAGGTCCATAATTTACAATAGGCCCCATATAAAGCCCACTCTGTTAAATTAATTAAATACGCCTAAAACCATAGCAGATATATCTGTTGTGATCAATTTTCTTCCAACTTAGTTCCATATGTTTGTATTGATTTATTTTGTATTATATATATTTAGCTGGTGAGGCCTAACTCCATTTGTGAAAATAAAAATGCAAAATTTTTTTATTTCATTTTTCCCGACGTTTCGTGAATTTTATGTTCACTTCTTCAGGGGATTCGTCTATTAATATAAAATAAAATCATCAAAATTTAATAATACAATAAATATAAATGTAACGAACTTACAGTGAAAAGGAACAAATTTGTATTACATTAATATATTTTTAAAAACATAAAAGCCAACACTAGTGGTGTCATCTACTGTTTTTCAAAACAACTCTATAACAGACGCTTAAATTGTCAGTATTTTCTTTTTTATTCATTGTTCTATTTATTTTCTGTTGAATTCTTAAGCTTTCTGTTGTATATCTTTTCCTCACGTTATTTACCTTGTCTAGTATTCTTATGTTGCCAAAGTCAGGTTTGTGTTTTGTTTGTAATATGTGCTGTGATAATGCAGTGCTTTCTTTGTTTTTGTTTATGTCTGAATTGTGTTCTCCCATTCTTGTCTCCAAATTCCTTTTGGTCGTACCAATGTAAACTAAGTCACAGCTGTTGTTGTTATCTCCCTTGCATGGTATTTCATACACTACATTATTTTGTTGTAGTTTGTGTATTGGAGTTTTTGTATTTATAAATATTGCACTTAATGTTTTGTTTGGTTTGTAAGCAAAGCTCATGTCATTTTTATCTAATGCACCTTTTATGTTTTTATTGTCCGTGAGGCCCGGTATGTATTTTACACTGATAAAATATTTTTCCTCCTTTTCAATGTTACCATTTGTGTTTGTTATTATAGGTTTATAGGCAGTTATTAAATTTTTAATTAAATTTGTAGGAAAAGCATTATCTTTAAGTAATTTCGTGATTACCAGTTTATTTTTGCTGTGGTGTTGTTTATCGCTAATATCAAGAACTCTACGTATAAAATTTTTTGCAGTATTTATTATTTGAGATTTAGGTTGAGTAGCGTTGAAATTGATAATTTTGCCAGACGATGTATTTTTTGCATACCAGTCAAACGTTATTTTATTGTCCTCTCTATGTAATTTTGTGTCGAGGTATGCTATTTCTCTGTTCGTCTCCACCTCAACGGTGAATTTTATCTTCGGATGATACCCGTTGAGTGCTGTAAGTATATCGTCTTTGTCCTTAATGTATATTACAGCCAGTATGTCATCTACGTTTTTTGCCACGTATTTGATGTTGACGTTCTTGTTTTTCAATTCTGTCAAGGCTGCGTCTAGTAAATTATCCAAAACAATATCGGCAATAGTAGGGAAAAGGGGATTTCCCATTGGCATACCAAAAATCTGTTTGTATATTTTGTTATTGTATGTAAAGTAGTTGTTGTCATTCAAACAGAATTTCAGAATTTCCAAGAACTTCGATTTTGGGATGCTGGTTTTCGTTTCAATAGTGTGCCATTGGTTCATAATATTTTTTTATCGCTGTGTAAACAGGAACATTGGTAAAAAGAGAAACGACGTCAAACGAAACCAGTGTGTCATTTTTATTAATGGTGATGTCCTTCAGCTGTTTTTTTTAGTTCCATAGAGTTTTTGTTGTTATATTTTTCCGAGATAATGTTCTTGAGTATGAGTCCTATGTGTTTGCTTAACTGATAGCACGGGACATGAATTGATGATACTATGGGTCGTAAAGGTATCCCACATTTATGGATTTTAGGTAACCCGTAAATTCTAGGTGCCGTTGCAGCCGAACAAGTGAGCCTATGTTTTTGCCAATTATCTATATATTTATCCCTGTATAATTGACTAATAATGCTGTTATTAGTTCTTACTAATTTGCTGGTAGGATCCATGTTCATAACCTGGTAAGTATTTTTGTCTTCGAGTAAATTTTCCATTTTCCTCTCATATTCTTTCCTGTAGATTGCAACTGTTTTGTTTCCTTTATCTGATTGGAGTATAATTATGTCCTTGTGTCTCTTCAAAAATCCATATGGCCAGAAAAAATGTTAAGAATTTTGTGATATACAATCCATAATTTAGCTTAGATCCGATATAAAGCAGCCTTTTGAAATTCCCTGTAAACGCCAAAACTTATATCACCACTATATTGAAATGAACATTTTTACGAATTATGATTAAGATTGCCGGTCTATAATTTAATATAGGTCTAAACCGGAACCAATTTTAATGCTGATGTCTGTTTTTATAAAGATAAATTTATAATGAATAGACATCATAAAGATATCACTCCTGAAATATTCGAACTGTCGTTAGAGGGTATCAAAGATTCGGCATAGCCGAATATATATATCACTCTAGCTTGTTTTTAATTCAAAAGTTAATTTTTTGTATTGGACTGATATCGACGGCTTAATAAAAAAAGGCGTTACTCGTTTTTTTGTTAGCTTACAGTGAAAGAAAAAAAAATTTAAAAAATTGTTATGCAAGGATGCTGAGGAGCTAGAGACGATTAAGCATGCACAGTACATATTATCCTTGGATGCAGGATCTCACGCAGAAATGGCTAGGAGATAGATTTCACGACATATTGGGGTGTATCGCTGGATTTAATCCAGTCGATCTACTGGTGTTTGTCGGGGAAATAGGAAGGTTATTTTTGAGGAGGAGACTGTAGGGGTAGTTTTGTTCTTTCTTTTGTCTACTAACTATCTTAAATCTAGCTGTCAATTCATTTCTTCTTTACTTTTCTCTTTATTCTTCCTCTATATTGAAGGGATTCACAATGAAACGCATTCGTCTCCGAGTGGAGGTGTGCCGTTAGGCGCATTACCCTTCATAGCCTAACCTTATCTATGAAATATCTTATTATTACTTTAACTATTTCTTATACAGTTTGCAACTCTGTTGTAAAACCATAAGCCCGATGTCGCTGTAAATTACACCAATTTTTTATTTTCTATATTCACATAACTTGATTATATTCAAATTTGGTTATATGTCTCATAGTGGCATATATGTGAATTAGGCTTATAATCACATAAACGATAAAGTCCACAATTTGTCTGCAACTAAAGGATGTGACTATAAGCGGAAAGTACTGTATTTATTATTTGAATGAGGGTATTGTTCCATTGGCAGAAAACATTACATAAAATATTTTTTATCAGATTAAATCGATTCGATTTAATAGAAAATTTATTACTTTTTCGTTAATAAAAAGGATGGAGAACCCAAAAACCAAAACGAACAATTTTCCTTAGCTTCATCTTTTTGAACTACAGATATCTTACGGCCACTGTAAACAAAACATTTATTATTTTGGGTTGTGCGAGCGCTTTAGGTCATAAGTTCTTGATCAATACTTCCACAGCCAAAACATAGATTTTATTTATACAACTATCTTATCCTATTACTCTGTTATTTGATCATTCAATTTTGTGCTAATGTTACATTTATGTGTCCTATTTAAATTTTGTACACTTTTTATGTTTTGATATTAAACATTTTAACATTCATAACAAAGAGCACAATATCATCATTCTTAGTTGTTGCTAAGAAAAAGTCGTAAGCAGCCAGCCACTGTCATCATGCACTTCACCGTTTCCATTAGTCTCAAGTGCTCTTTGTAAATGGCACAAAAATGACAGGAATATAAAAATAAACAGAATAGCAAATTGACAACAATTTTCCGAGGCTATAATAAGAGACTAACTTGGAAAAAAAAAACTTAAGATTGTGTCCTCTTTATACTATTTATGTCTTTGCAAAACTTTTTAACTTTGACGTGTTAAATGTTTGTCTTCATTTTGTAAAGGAAATGAGTGACATATTAAAATTTTTTTTCTTCTACAAAAATTATTTACAAAGAAGAGCAAAAAACTACTACTTAAGTGGTTAGGAAAGTTTACAACCAACCCTCGTATATAGAAACTTTTTAATTATTTTGAGAGCTTTTTTTGCACATTTTCTTTGCAACTACATTCTTAAAGTCGTAAAAAAGGTAGGAAAGAGTGAATTTACACAAATTGAATTAACTAAACAAGACACAAATAGTTTTGTCACTTCTTCTTGTACTTGAAGTGGATCTTGCTTTATATATTGCACTCTTTAAATTTCTTTTTTGGACTTTTATATCTTCTTTCTTTGCGTTTTTGTATAAAGTAAAAAGTTTCCGCCGGAAAGTGCCAACACCATCACCACTGCAGTTGTTGTCAAAATTCATGTGTATGTTTGTAAACTAAAATCAGTGTTAGAGAGGGGTTCCTATCTCTTTTTTATATTTGGTTTCAATTTTAGCAACGATTCTTATGTCGAATACTAATTTTTTATTACCACTAATAATAAATTAAAAAAAGAAGCGAAACACAAGAGCAGACAACTGTAAACATAGAGCTTGTGCCTTAGCTGTAACCAAAAATTATAAGTATTGAGTTTAATTTATTGAACTGTTGACGTTTGACTATTGACTGCCAGTCGGCATCAATGGCGGTGGGTGTTAAACGGCTAACCCCTCTGGAGAGATTGTGTGGTTACAATCGAAACGTTTGGGTCAGTTCAGTCAAGAATTCCCGGGAATTTCCATTATTTTATTTCCCGTTTTCCCGGGATTTTTCTTGCGGGATCCCGGGAAATAAAAAATTCCTCATAATTTCAGAAAATAGCTATTTATACTTTGAAATTTAGTTTTCTTTTCTCTAAAAATTAGCATCTGTGGATGGGTTGTGGATTAGATCAATTGCAAGAAGTGAGTACATGTATTTAAATCAATGTCTCCTGATGCAATAGATCTACTAAAAGCAGAATGGGCAGTGCAACAGTTGATAATTATTACATTTAGTGAAGTGAAGAGTTAATAAAGTACATTAATTCAAAATAAGATGCAGGCAGTAAAGTTTCATTGTCCATGAACAAGTCTTAACCCTAGAGTACGAACCATATTTTACGTACGTTGTAACTAATGATCGTCGATTCGACGATGTATTTTTTAACTGCCTATAACTTTGGCTTAAAAGCAAATATACTTTTTCAATAAATGTTATTATTCATTATGGCACCTTATAAGTTTATATAAAAAAATAATTTTATTTTAATTCATATAGATAAACGAAATATTTAATTTTAGAACTTTTCTATTTTATGTTGCACATATTTTTGTGATCATAAAAAATTACCTATAAAATATTGTTAGGGAAAACTGAAAAACTAAAAAAGAATCAAAACTTAAAAAAGACATTTTTGTCTTTAAAAAAAAATAAAATTTTTTTTTTTTAAATAACACTTTGAGCCAGAGTCACAAAGTTCAACTTTGTGCTCTCCGAATATGGGTTTTTCGCATATATCACATTTTGATTTTGACATTCGTCATTTTTTCGTATGGGCATGATCTACACATACTTCATTTGTGTTCTTTTTTATTTTCTCCTTAGCTGGACATTGGTGCCACTATTGTTTGAAGTAACAACATTTGCAATATTTGCTCACAAAGTTGAAAAATAAAAGTCACGTTAATACTAACCATCGACGATTCGACGAGTACAAAACCAATAAAAGCAATGTTCCAGCAACGCAATTCAAAAAACACAATTACACACAGCAAAAGTAAATCATCTACTAACAGCATACAAAATTTGAGAGTGTTAGACACACCCATTTAAAAGTAAATTAATCAAAAGGAAGCGATGCTCGTCGAAACGTCGATCATTAGTACTCTAGGGTTAAAAACAGGAGATACCTAAACATATCGCTCCTTTATTGCAACATAGTCATATCTACAAAAACAAACGATCTTGGCAAAATGCGATTAAAGTTTTAAAACTGTACCGATTTAAAGATATATTTTGGTATAACTTCGGTTCAGTTTGAGATATAATACGAGAAAAATTGAATTAACTAAACAAGACACAAATAGTTTTGTCACTTCTTCTTGTACTTGAAGTGGATCTTGCTTTATATATTGCACTCTTTAAATTTCTTTTTTGGACTTTTATATCTTCTTTCTTTGCGTTTTTGTATAAAGTAAAAAGTTTCCGCCGGAAAGTGCCAACACCATCACCACTGCAGTTGTTGTCAAAATTCATGTGTATGTTTGTAAACTAAAATCAGTGTTAGAGAGGGGTTCCTATCTCTTTTTTATATTTGGTTTCAATTTTAGCAACGATTCTTATGTCGAATACTAATTTTTTATTACCACTAATAATAAATTAAAAAAAGAAGCGAAACACAAGAGCAGACAACTGTAAACATAGAGCTTGTGCCTTAGCTGTAACCAAAAATTATAAGTATTGAGTTTAATTTATTGAACTGTTGACGTTTGACTATTGACTGCCAGTCGGCATCAATGGCGGTGGGTGTTAAACGGCTAACCCCTCTGGAGAGATTGTGTGGTTACAATCGAAACGTTTGGGTCAGTTCAGTCAAGAATTCCCGGGAATTTCCATTATTTTATTTCCCGTTTTCCCGGGATTTTTCTTGCGGGATCCCGGGAAATAAAAAATTCCTCATAATTTCAGAAAATAGCTATTTATACTTTGAAATTTAGTTTTCTTTTCTCTAAAAATTAGCATCTGTGGATGGGTTGTGGATTAGATCAATTGCAAGAAGTGAGTACATGTATTTAAATCAATGTCTCCTGATGCAATAGATCTACTAAAAGCAGAATGGGCAGTGCAACAGTTGATAATTATTACATTTAGTGAAGTGAAGAGTTAATAAAGTACATTAATTCAAAATAAGATGCAGGCAGTAAAGTTTCATTGTCCATGAACAAGTCTTAACCCTAGAGTACGAACCATATTTTACGTACGTTGTAACTAATGATCGTCGATTCGACGATGTATTTTTTAACTGCCTATAACTTTGGCTTAAAAGCAAATATACTTTTTCAATAAATGTTATTATTCATTATGGCACCTTATAAGTTTATATAAAAAAATAATTTTATTTTAATTCATATAGATAAACGAAATATTTAATTTTAGAACTTTTCTATTTTATGTTGCACATATTTTTGTGATCATAAAAAATTACCTATAAAATATTGTTAGGGAAAACTGAAAAACTAAAAAAGAATCAAAACTTAAAAAAGACATTTTTGTCTTTAAAAAAAAATAAAATTTTTTTTTTTTAAATAACACTTTGAGCCAGAGTCACAAAGTTCAACTTTGTGCTCTCCGAATATGGGTTTTTCGCATATATCACATTTTGATTTTGACATTCGTCATTTTTTCGTATGGGCATGATCTACACATACTTCATTTGTGTTCTTTTTTATTTTCTCCTTAGCTGGACATTGGTGCCACTATTGTTTGAAGTAACAACATTTGCAATATTTGCTCACAAAGTTGAAAAATAAAAGTCACGTTAATACTAACCATCGACGATTCGACGAGTACAAAACCAATAAAAGCAATGTTCCAGCAACGCAATTCAAAAAACACAATTACACACAGCAAAAGTAAATCATCTACTAACAGCATACAAAATTTGAGAGTGTTAGACACACCCATTTAAAAGTAAATTAATCAAAAGGAAGCGATGCTCGTCGAAACGTCGATCATTAGTACTCTAGGGTTAAAAACAGGAGATACCTAAACATATCGCTCCTTTATTGCAACATAGTCATATCTACAAAAACAAACGATCTTGGCAAAATGCGATTAAAGTTTTAAAACTGTACCGATTTAAAGATATATTTTGGTATAACTTCGGTTCAGTTTGAGATATAATACGAGAAGGTATGAAAGAAATCTTTGCTAAAGTTACTTAAAATTTTGAGATATGACTATGATGCAATGAAGGAGCGATATGTTTATTAGGTGATAAACACAAATTTTCAATTTCAATTTGTGTTGGTTTATATACCCGTGAAGTGCGGGGAAACCGAAATAAAATAACATTCTGGATACTCGTGTAAGATACTACAACATACAACTTGAAAAACACATTGTCCTAAAGATTACAAATGGACCTATTGAAATGAAAAGGTTTGTAAGAAGCAGTCCGGTTGATGCTATTTTTGCATCAAACTTGACATAACATACATTTGACTGATATAGACAATGTTTATAAAAAAGAAAAAATTGCTTCTGATTGTGAATCCGAAGCATGCTACAACGGTGCACTTTTAACTATTTGTCCAACTACGGTAAAAAATTAACGAAATTTTTCGGAAACATGATGATTAGTAAATAAAATCAGGAATTTACTTTTTGACGACTTACAAAGCGCTTTGAGTGTATCAGAAAGTTATTTCCTAAGCCATTAAAAAATGTTATATATTTCTTTAAAGTATTTTATCTATTTTATTAATTTACTTTTTGATTTCATATCTTAAGTGCCTTAATTTTTAATTTGTTTTTATTATTGTTTTATGAATTATCCAGAGCATAATAATACTGAATAAAAGCATAATAATAGGGAATAAAGGCGTGAGGTAATGATAATTCAAGTTCCTATTTCAATCTTCAATTCATTTTGAACCATTTCTTTTACTTTCTTTGTAAACAAGTTCCCTTACGTTTTTTTATAAAAGTTTTTTTCATGAATTAATAACAAAATTAACTTTGTATTATTTATATGGAGCGGGATCCCGGGATCCCGGGAAATTTAAAAAAATTTCCCGCTTTCCCGGGAATCGAAAAAGTCCGGGGAAAAAAAACTCTAGTCAAGAATGAAAAATTATCAATAAATTTAAATTCATTTCATGTTGTAAAACAGCCTAATAAATGAATATTGAATTAAATATGAAACAAGTAAGGGAGCTATATTCGGCTATGACGAATCTTATATACCCTTCACCATGGTTCGATTAGAACAGAAAGTTATATAAAAACAGTTATTTAGAGACAATATTCAATGTTCACAGAAAAAATTCTCCAAAATTTTTCTCCAATTAAAGCATTAATCAAAAATATAATCAGTTTTAATTCAAAATTTAATCGAGTGAATTAAACTTTTAATCAAGTAAATTAAACGATTAATTAATACTATAAACTGGTTTAATTGATACTATTAATTTGTTTACTGGTGCAAATTTGAATAATTTTTTAATTAATATCACAAATTTTTTAATTGAAATCAATTTTTATTTTTTTCTGTGTTCTGGTCTATTCCAGTTCAGTTTTAGCTTAAATCTGGCTAGATTTTATTAAATAAATGCCTGAATATATAAAAAACCCACAAAATTATTCTCAATATATAAATTCCTACTATTAATTATATGTGTAACAGAAAGCTGATGGATTCAAAGGTGCGTGTATATGTATTTCAAAAAGTATTTGTAGTGGGGTATTCTTTCAATAAAGTAAAAAATCATAACAATCAACTGAGAAAAAACTGAGAGACGATTGAAAATCAAATGCGTTTTTTTATTTTATTTGTTCCTGTTCCTCCACTTTTTTATTTTTTTTTTACAGCAAATAATAAGAAGAGTTATCAAGAAGAGCGTATAACGTATTAAGTGAATGAAAGCGTGTGGAAAATTGCACAGAAAATTTTTACAAAACAAAAAATACATTGCCAATGGGAAAAGTAAAAAAGTCTCTCACAACAACTTCAAACAACAAAATGATACTTATTTAAATACTCAATCTCATACGTTTACATATCTACACCGAGCTGAAGACACAGTTGCCAACTTTAACACTCTTGAAATATTCAATACAACAACACAAGTACTTGTTGTTTTATAAGAAGTGGCAGTTGTTAAGTGTTGGCGGCAATTTTGAACATTGAGCTTTGGTGGGGCTTGTTTGTGTGGCTGTTGTTATTTATGTTGTTGTTGTTTCTGTTTATAAGTTAAAAGTCATTTGTATATAAAAAGGAGATTTACATTTTGAATTGTATGACTTTCTTTTGTATACTTAAGTTGTTTTTTTTTTGTAAAAATTTAGTGAAGACTTTTATTGTGCTATTATTTTAAGGGATGGATCAGGAAATAAAACTTTTCTCTTTATGTGTAAGGATCTAAATAAGAAATCTGTGAAATTAGTTAAAATGAAAAGCGTTTGGTTGTGTTTTTATACGCGCACCACAATAGTGGAAGGGGTATCACGCATTTGTGCTGAAAATATTGATCATAGACACCTGTTTGTATACCGATCGACTCAGAATCATCTTTTGAGTCAAATTAACGATGACCGTCCGTCGACCTGGCAGGCTGCCTGGCTGTCCCTGTAAACCTTGTACACAAAGTATAGGTGGCAATTTTAATGATAATTTGACAAAATTGGGTACAAAGGTTCTTGTTTTCACAAGAAATAAGCCAATTGAAAATGTTAACAATAGGGCCATAATTTCAAATTTAAAATCCTTCCCGAAATAGAGTCTTTGTGATCATTGGCCAAATGTTTATGTTGGAATTTTGATTAAATTTGGTCCAAACTTAACTTATTGCAATCAAAGTCATCATACCAAAATGTATTGGAATCGGTCCATGTTTGACCATGCAAATACTACTACCGAAAATACCTTTTGATTCCTTAACTTCCTTATAAATGTGGGTATTGACATTAAATTCGGCGTCAATAAATTTTTGGATAGCTTTTGTGTATGTCGTGACAAAATGTTGTACTGGTCCAAAATTAACCACTTAGAGGCAATTAAATCTCTTAAAGATGAAATAACTTTTACATACATTTTATATACCTTTCATTCAAGGGCGTGACTGGGGAAAATATTTTTGTCTCGAAAAGTGTTCTCTTAATTCTGTGATTTAGGGTATCATATGGTCCATAGATGGGGGTAGTGCACTCATTTTGCAGTTTCAACTCATACTTAGTGATAATGCAAAAAAATTGCAATCATTTTGTTGATGTTGAGCGATGAAATGAAAATTTGCAGCCTCACTAAACATGAGTGGTATTGATGTTAAACAATTTTGCACAAAAAAAAAAAAAAAAAAAAAAAATTGTTTGATTTAAAAAAAAGCAATCATCAGTTTATTGCAACTTTTTTTTTTCTTCAATCATTTGAGTGCAACAATTTTTGTTGCTAAAACTTGGTTTTCATGATTAAAGCCAATAATTATACCGTTATTGACAAAGTTTCATTCTGGTTAATGTTCTTTACTTATGCATATCCTCAAAAGAAATCAAAAGCCATGCACATTCAAAGTTACATTTTTTTAATTTTAGTGATACAATATTCGTATGCAGCTTTTTTGATTGCAAGTCCAAAATTTTGCACTATTTGAATTGAGTGCAGATTTTTGCATTCAATCTTCGTTTAGTGATAGTGAAAAAATTTGCAATATCATTAAAATTTTTTAGTGGAAGTGAAAAAATAACAATCATCACTAAAGCTGGTAAAAAAGAGTGCAGACTAATTTCTTTGCAGTTTTATTTAGTGATAGAGCACTGCTGATTAAAATCATTATTTAGTGCACTTCCCCCAGCTATGATATCGTCGAGCTTGACCGGCTATACTCTCTTACTTGTATTTTCTTGTTATGCGTATAAGTAATACAAAGATTCTCGTAAAATAAAACTCATACGTTCGAAAAACAATTTTCTTAAACACTAACTGCATTTTTTATAAAAAATATTTCAGGTTTATAAAAGGTCTATATACGAGTTTTTATAAAAATATGTTTAATAAGTCTTTTATAAAACTAAAATTTTTATGAAAACTAACAGCCTGTCCAACTATTTCGAGCGCTAACGTTTGCATAGCAAATTTGTATAAAAACATTTAGTTTTATAAATATATTTTCCATACAAATTTCTATACGAACGTTCTGAATCGTTGAACAGGCAGTAAGTTTATTTTTCAAAAGTTTTAGCCTTCGAATTAAATCATTACGTGAAAAATAAATAAAAGATTCCAAATAAATCGAAAATAAAGGAACCACTAACACATTGTATCTTCAAAACCCCGAATAGCTTAGCGAAGTAGCTCTTTAACAAGGTTTATCTTTTACTCTTAATACCAAATGACGGCTTGTTAAAAGTAATTTTGTGTAAATTGTGATTTTCAGGATTTAAAATAATGTTGCTTTTACAATAGACACACACAAACACATACAGTACACTCGGGAAAACGTCAACGCTCGTTTACGTCAACATTCCAAAACGTCAACCCTTCTTTTTTTAGATTGCCTACTCTAAAATGTCAACCCAACCACAAAGCTCTAAAACGTCAACTCTGAATAAAACAAAATTTAGAATTAAGCAGCAGTTAAAATACACACACTTGTAGACATACACACTTATTTTATGAAATAATTTCAGAAATTGGGGATTCCCCTTATAAGTAGAGTAGAAAATAACTTACAACTGTATGTACTTTGGTATTGTCTTTTTATTTATGTTCAGTTGCTTTTTTGTTCTCGTAAGTATCACATTACCAAAATAGGTTTAAAACAACCGAAAGTGCTTAAATTACAAGAAAGGCAAATATTTTGGACGTATTAGGGTACAAGTGCGGTAGCCATAGCGAAGCATTATGGTGTAACAAAGTTAACAATTAGCGAGATAAGATTTTTTTTAATTCATATGTGTGCATGTAAAATTAAAAATATGATCTCATTTAAAATGTATTCTTTTGGTTCTAGTTGTCTTCTATGGTTCTAGTCAGGTTTAATGACTTTTTTGTTTCTTTTTTGAATTTGTTTATGTTTGGTTTTAGTTTATAATCAATAAAAACCCTTAAAAGCACATTATCGATATGTTTTTTATTCAAAAAGTTTACATTCGTAAAAGTCAACAATTTGTTAAACGTCAACACCCGCGATTTAAATTAGTTGACGTTTTCCCGAGTGCACTGTATACATAAATAACCAGAACACAACCTCTAAGCATTTGGTTGTCTACGAAATTTGAACAACTTCGTCATTTTGGTAGTTATTAGGGTGCTAAGTCGATTAATTCCTGTTCGATTAATCGAACAATTTTAGACGATTTTTTGTTCGATTTTGTAATTTCTATTAAAGAGTTAATCGAAGAATTTATACCGATTAATAGAATGATAATAATATATAGCATTTCTGTTAAATGTATACATTTTTTAAAGTTTTAAGTCGAATAAACAAACCAAATGTATGTGTCCGTTGTTATTAAAAAAAGTAATGTTTAGTGAGTAATTAAGCTTATATTTTTATTACATTTTTTCAACACAATTAAATAATTCATTTTACAAAGGAAAAAACGACAAAGGTATGTTAACTCAAAGATTTATATTAATATATCGGTTATGTTCTAGCAATCGATAATTTAAATTCAATTATTTACAAAATAACCGTAGTTTTTCGTGATTTTAAGTGTTGCTTTTGCAAAAATAATACATAGATGATTAAAGAATGAAGTAGATTAAATGGAATATTTTTATGAACATTCATTGCAGGGTCGTTTTTAAAGTTTTTTTCCACTTCATTTCGATTTCTAGAACACGCCCGTATTTTTTAAAAATATAGAATGAGTTTGGTTTAGAAACATTATACGAAGGATAAGTCTAATAATGCTTAATGAAACAGGTGTCCAAAAATGTATAAACGTAAATGTTCTTCAACAACTTCACTAATTTACCACTTACACAGTGACTTTAACATAGTACTTGAAGAAGATGCTCCACCAAAAAAATCAAAGGGGGCTACAAGTGTCCAATGAATAAATATTTTAAGCTAGATCCTTCTATTGGAAATTATTTACAGAAGCATAGCAGAGGATGGAGTGTCCGTGAAAAGTTTCAACAAATTTAAAGATATATTGCCTTTTTTAAAATCTAAGTGCCTGAAAGTGAAGCAAAATTTATTTTTATTTACTTTAGTACTAATTTATCTAAAATTATCGGAAAAAAGTCTTTAGTTATACAGTAGATTTTGTGAAAATACGTTACAATCGAATTAAAAGTCCTAAAATTATACTTTTTCGTCAATTTAAAGAATTGTTCAGATAATTCCCTACAGATAATATTGGACTACCTGGTCCATTGTGGCTTAAATGGACTACTTACAACATGGTCCAATCTACTGTTTTATGGACCATGCTATGAGAAATTAACATGCTGTGCTGCTATCTACTGCATGATGTATACTTTTCTATAGTTTACAGTATTACACATTGGTAGCCCTGATGGTGTCCATTACTAATTGTTTATTTAAATGTGAAAGTTTGTGAAATTTGTGAAAAAATTAAAAATACCAAGTAAATAAAATATCAATAATAGACTAAATAGACTAAAAAATAAAAATGCTTAAACTACCCCTTAAGTGTACTCCACACTGTAGTGACATGGAGAACTTTTAAAACTAACCCACTTTAGTACTCCATGGAGTAGTTTAGGGACTGCTTCGGTGGGTTATATGGTCCCCTACTAGGACATCGTAATTTTAAAAGGACCACCTTTTACCCATATATTTGGAGTTGTTTTAGAGTACTCATACTCCTTTATGGACTACTCTTTACACGCATGTATGGACTAGTCTCGTTGTCTGTAGGGTTGTTAAAGTTTTACAATAACAACAATAGCACAATTGAACATTTCCAATACAAAATTGACTTCTTCGCAACGATTTGCTGTTCAACAGTGACCCTGTAAATACCCTACAGATAATATTGGAATACGTGGTCCATTGTGGCTTAAATGGACTACTTACAACATTGTCCAATCTGCTGTAATAGGGACCATGTTATAAGAAATTAACATGCAGTGCTGCCAACAACTGCATGATGTATACTTTTCTATAGTTTACAGTATTACACATTCGTGGCCCTGATGGTGTCCATTATTAATTGTTTATTTAAAAGTGAAAGTTTGTGAAATTTGTGAAAAAAAGGTAAACAAATTTAAAATATGTACCAAGTAAATATATTTAATAATAGTAATAATAGACTACAGGGCTCGCCATAAAAGGCGATTAGTAAAAAATGAAAAATGCTTAAACTACCGCTTTAGTGTACTCCATACTTGGAGTACTTTTAAATCTAACCCACTTTAGTACTCCATGGAGTAGTTTAGGGACTACTTCGTTGGGTTATATGGTCCCCTCCTAGGACATCGTAATGTTAAATGGACCACCTTTTACCCATATATTTGGAGTAGTTTTGGAGCACTCCTACTCCTTTATGGACTACTCTTTACATGCATGTATGGACTAGTCTCGTTATCTGCAGGATTAGATCACCTGATCCATGCTGATTAAATGGGCTACTCCATGGACTGGTCCGATGTAAGGCAAGCATGGAACATGTCATTGTTAAAAAGTGTTAGTAGTGAGATGACATGTCTTCGTTTTTTAACGACATGTTTTCGTTTTTAAACGAAGTTAAAACTAATCCTCTTGTGTATACAATGGAGAAGTTTCAAGACTACTCCTTTGTAATCCAAAGCTGGGTTATATGGTCCTGCCCTAGGACATCTCAATGTTAAATAGACCATGTTTTTGCCATACGTTTTGGTTACTTTTGGACTAGTCCTAGTCCCTTATGGGCTACACCTTACACGCGTGTTTGGACTAGTCCTATTATTTGCAGGGGAATAGTAAAAATGCAATATGCTTCAATTATTTGTGGACGTTTATATTAAAATTGTAATCTGTTAGGTGGTGCGTGCATTTGAAATTAAGTAAATTTATAAAGATATGTAAATATTTAAGTGTATTGTCTAATAATAGGTTAGTTTCCGTGCTTAAAAATTTCTCATAAATCTTTTTTGGAGCAAATAAGAGTGAAATTAAAAAAAAACTGGAACTGTTTTTATATGAAATGACTTTTAACAAATTGTTTTGTAAAAAGGGCCTTAAGTTAATTTTTCTAGTAAAACTCAACGTAAAACAACTTTGTAAGCAAATTGGTGACTTGCTGTTAATTCTTATACGTTAATTTGTTTAAATTTTGGTTTTTAAATTTAAGACATTCATCAATATTTTAACAAAAAGTGATTTTTTGATATACGTGTCTGTAGAAAGCTTTAAGTTTACTTACTGCCTGTTTTTTGATTAAGAATTTATATTGAAAGCAAATGTAAATTCAAAATAAATTTCTGCATTGATGCCAACTCTTGGGACACGTAACGCGCGAAGACAATTAAAGAACGGCCTAAAAAGGACTTAATCATTTAATTTGTTTAAAAAAGGGCAAAGGCTTAAGAAAATTTTTGAAAGTAAAAATCTTGAACAAAAAATTAAGATATAACAATTGTTTTTATAATTGGTAACTGTTTACATCTCGTGAATTACTTTATTGTCATTATGAGTTCTTGTATGTTTCGTCTGAATAATTTTTAAGCATAACTCGTCAGTAATATCGTAGCTTGAACAACAACGTCTTCAACGACATTTAATTTTTAAATAAATTCAATGAACAATAAATTAAATTTTATTTCATCGACTTTTTTTTTATTATTAATAAAAATAAATAGTTTTTTCGAGCTCCAGGCCAATTATTTGTAAAATATATATATAATTTTTATTAAATTTTTTGTTCCAATTATTCGACAACCATCGGATATCATTATCAAGGAATGAGTTACAAGTTTATTCGTAGGAGACGTATTACTGCCTCCATATTCAATATTGCACAGTTAAATATATTTCATTAAAATCGGCTCAGTATTTAGGAGTAAGAAATTATCACTTACTCATAGAAACATCTTAAACACTTGTGAGCAAAGAATTAGCCTTGCATATGTTGCAAGTCAAGGATAAGTGCTTATTTTGTTGTTGTTGCCTAAAGCCTGGTACTCTGTTCAACATTTCACGTGAAATTCTGTCAAAACGCATATGAAAAAAACTTGTGCGGAAGATCTATAAAATAATGTTGATAGAGTTGTTCTCTGTTCATTTTGTAAAAAAGTTCCGAAATGTTCTGGCAACATTTTTTCACAACTGCGAAACAATGTAAGCTGCACTTATTTCACATGGAATTTTAAGGAAAATCAAAAAAGTATGAACTGATTCTTAATTTAAAAATAAAAAATTCAAACAACACAACCGATAACCGTTTTTTATCTATATTTACATTATTTTTTATTAAATTTTTTATTAAAACAAATAATTTTTATAAAATACATGTGGGGATTGTTTACATACACAAAACAATGTTGCATACTTTGCAGGAATAAAAACGTCAAATTGTACAAACTCTCATAATAGGTAACATTGATACATGTCAAAATGTTCGTGTAAAATAATTAATGTTGCTCAACATTTTTCACAAATTTGAACAGAGTACTAGGCTTAGTACAGCACTAGAGTTTTTTTTCCCGGACTTTTTCGATTCCCGGGAAAGCGGGAAACTTTTTTAAATTTCCCGGGATCCCGTTCCATATAAATAATATAAAGTAAATTTTGTTATTAATTAATGAAAAAAACTTTATAATTGAAATAGGAACTTGAATTATTATTACCTCACGCCCTTATTCCCTATTATTATGCTTTTATTCAGTATTATTATGCTCTGGATACAAGATAAAAAGATAACATAAACAAAACAATTTAATTCATAAAGCAATAATAAAAACAAAATAAAAATTAAGATACTCAAGATATGAAATCAAAAAGTTAATTAATAAAATAGTTAAAATATCTTAAAGAAATATATAACATTTTTTAAAGGCTTAGGAAATAACTTTCTGACACACTCAAAGCGCTTAGTAAGTCGTCAAAAAGTATATTCCTGATTTTATTTACTAATTATCATGTTTCCGAGAAATTTCGTTCATTTTTTACCGAGGTTGGACAAATAGTTATAAGTGCTCCGTTATAGCATGCTTCGGATTCACAATCAGAAGAAATTTTTTCTTTTTTATAAACAACGTCTATATCATTCAAATGTATATATATCAATGTTTATGCAAAAAAAGCATCAACCGGACTGCTTCTTCCAAACCTTTTCATTTCAATAGGTCCATTTGTAATCTTTAGGACAATGTGTTTTTCAAGTTGTATGTTGTAGTATCTTACACGAGTTTCCAAAATGTTATTTTATTTCGGTTTCCCCGCACTTCACGGGTATATAAACCAACACAAATTTAAATTGAAATTGGAAATTTGTGTTTATCACCTAATAAACATATCGCTCCTTCATTGCATCATAGTCATATCTCAAAATTTGAAGTAACTTTAGCAAAGATTTCCTTCATACCTTCTCGTATTATATCTCAAACTGAACCGAAGTTATAGCAAAATATATCTTTAAATCGGTACATTTTGAAAACTTTAATCGCATTTTGCCAAAATCTTTTGTTTTTGTGGATATGACTATGTTGCAATAAAGGAGCGTCGATATGTTTAGGTATCTCCTATTTTTAAGACTTGTTCATGGACAATGAAACTTTACTGCCTGCATCTTATTTTGAATTAATGTACTTTATTAACTCTTCACTTCACTAAATGTAATAATTATCAACTGTTGCACTGCCCATTTTGCTTTTAGTAGATTTATTGCATCAGGAGACATTGATTTAAATACATGTACTCACTTCTTGTAATTGATCTAATCCACAACCCATCCACAGATGCTAATTTTTAGAGAATAGAAAACTAAATTTCAAAGTATAAATAGCTATTTTCTGAAATTATGAGGAATTTTTTATTTCCCGGGATCCCGCAAGAAAAATCCCGGGAAAACGGGAAATAAAATAATTGAAATTCCCGGGAAAAAACCCTATACAGCACTTATCCCATATTTGCAATGTGTGCGAGGTTAACAAGTGTGCCTTTCAACGAAAAGGGAAGTTTTTGGAACTAAAAGAAAATTATGTTCTAAGATTGAAATTCATGTGAGATTGGTTTGTTTAAGGAGTGATATTTGCAAGGGAGTTATTGTCAAATATATACCGATTCCAATAAAAGTGGGTAAAAAGATTGAGATTGCAAAAAAAAAAGTTTGGACCAAATTTTATTAAAATGACTACATAATAAATTTGTTGATGAGTAAAAGGGGTCTATTCCACAAACACGTTTTTGTAGGGGCAATGTGAAACTATGGACCGATTCTTATCATTTTCGTCAGCGCAAGCGAGAATAACTGCTCCACCAATGGTAGTGTAGCTATAAAAACAACAATTTTCCAAAAACATATCAAACAATTTAGAACTATTAAAATCTTGCTCATTTTAAACCGCTACCAAAGGGTGGTTCAACCAAAACACACGTTTTTAATTGTAATTAAAACCAAACGGTTTTGAGAGAATTATCTATATATTTTTTATAATTATCAAAAGATCTATGACAATTATGTGTGAAATAAAATATCGGCCAAATGATCGCCACGGCTTCGGTGGCATACCTCTATCCGATGGTCAATATTTTTAATGACTCTGAGACATAATTGAGGTTTAATGTTGTTAGTGTGCCGAATTATCTCATCTTTTAGCTCTTGAATTGTTCTTGGCTTATTGCCGTACAATTTTTCTTTTAAATATCCCAAAAGAAAGAAGTCCAACGGTGTCAAATCACATGAACGTGACGGCCAATTAACATCGTTACGACATAAGATAACACGGCCATTGAATTTCTCGCTGTGTGGCAAGTAGCACCATCCTGTTGGAACCACATATTGTCCAGATACGTATCCTCAATTTCTGGCATCAAGAAGTATGGTTCGATTCCGCAGAAAGCACTGGGCGATTTTCACATTTCCTACAGACCCGGTTTGCTGAAATTTGCGCACTGATTTGATCGATTATGCTTACCAAAAACTTCACGAAGTGCGCGAAATTCATTTTGATTTTAACTCGAATTTTCGTAAAAGGTTTCACCGCGCTCCTCAATTGTGTACTTCCCCAATGGTTGAATTTTTCAAATACTGAAACAAAGAATGTCAAATTTAGTTGGGCAGAAAACTTGACAATAAGGTGTGACTTACAATTATCATTATGGTTGGACCACCCTTTAAGACAAAAACTTCTACAAGAAAAACAACTTACACTAGTGCATAATTTTTAGTACCTTTTAACTGAAAATTTTTGAGAAAAACAGAGTAAAACTAAGCTAGAAGAAAAGCTTGAACTAAAATAGAACTGAACTTGAAATAACTAGAAGTAAACCAGAACTAACCGTGAAGTGAACTTAAAGTGAACTAGGAATAAATAAGAATTGAACTGGAACTGAACTAGAATTAAACTTGAACTGAAGTTTAACTAAACTCGAACTGAACTAGAATTGAACTTGAAATGAACTAGAACTAGAACTGAACTAATAGTTAAGTAAAGTATTAAAAGTAACACATTGAAGTAACGACATACAATATGACAAACTTATGAGGTGAGACCGCATTCTGATACCACTGAAACACTTCAAAATAGTTAAACAACAAAGAAGTGCATGAATGTGTGTGTGTGAGGAAATGAAGTTAAAATATGGCAACACATGGTGTTAGAAAACAATTTTGCGGTGTTTTTTAAATGCATAACCTGCACTAAAAAGGTAAATTTAGTTGAGAGTTAACATGTTGTACATACAGCTACTTATACATACATTTTTGAAAAGCCGGTTTGTATATATTTTATAAATGTTTTTTGTTTAAGTGGATGAGTGTTAACTATTTACAAACAGACGCTTTTGATACAGAATTTAACTTGCTCACAGAATCTAAACTTTTTTCGTTTTACTTCGCTTACAAACGCCCGTATTTATACTTCTGTTATACAATAAATGAAACGGTGACGGTTTGTGAAAACAAACCCGTTGTTTTTAATCGTTTTGCGGTGACACACAGGAAAACTATAAAAACGTGAAATAAAGTTATATTTTCCGTTTGGTACTGCCATCATTTACTATTTGTATGAGTATGTGTATACACAACGTATATACAGATGTTTTATTTTTGATATTATTTTCCTTTTTAAATCACGACTTTCTCTTTATAATATTTACTGTTAAACTTTTTAATACAGCAGTGATTTATCTAGCTAGACAATATTGCAGTTAA
This sequence comes from Pollenia griseotomentosa, assembly GCA_963931875.1. Lineage (NCBI taxonomy): Eukaryota > Metazoa > Arthropoda > Insecta > Diptera > Polleniidae > Pollenia > Pollenia griseotomentosa. Next base: position 26,844,366 of record OZ007561.1, read on the forward strand.
ATCGAGAGCAAAAGCAGCAGGAAAATAAACTGAGATGTTTATATTTAATTTACTTAAAAAAATCTGTAGTTTTTGTTGTTTTTATAAGTTATTTTTTCATTGTTTTAAACTGGTATTACTGTCAAAAAGTTTTGTTTTTAATAAAATTATTGTATTTTAATTAAAATACTAAAGTTTTGCTTTTTTAATATTTTCACAGTTAGTTCATGTTCATGTTGTTTAAGAGATTTCAAAAATGTTTTTGAATTAATGTTATTTATTTTTCTTTTTTGTAAAATTTATATACATATATATTATGTATAATTGAGTTAAATTTAGAGAAAAAATAATGCCAGAAATGTTGTAAATACAGAAAATGAGATTATATAAACTTAGTTTATGAATATAAAAATGAAAATGAAATTTATATAAATTCAGGAATAGCAACAGCCATTTTCACACACGAAAAAAAAACGTAATTCATTAAAAACGAGGCAACATAGATGGTGTTTTTAAAGCACGATAGAACTTGAAGTTAAGAAAATAACACAAAATTTCTATCATCTTTGGATGAAATTTCCTGACGATCTGACCTAAGCACCCAGTGAAATGCGCATAGGAATAGCTTGTCCCATCAACAACAAATTGAAGTTTATCAATAGTATGATATGGGAATTTAGCACATTTAAACGAAACCTTGTTAATTAATTTTTTGAATCCCAAGAAAAACTTTGATAACAAATAAGCATGTGGCAGTGTAAATAAAACTGAACTGGCAAAATAAAATAAAGTAATTTGTTTTTATTTTTGTTTTTTCTTTACGCACTTACAACTACATTTAAAGTTGACAAAAAATCAACTAATTGTAGTCGGGACTGTAAGAAAAGATAAACTCACTGTTTATTGTTGTTGTTGTTGTTTAAGATTGATATAGTTACAAGTAAAACTTGAGTTTATAATTCTTATTCGCTTAACAGTTTTATTTATATAATATCTAAGTTTCCCGATGATCTGGCCTAAGCAACCAGTCAAATGCGCATAGGAATAGCAAATCCCATAAACAATAAACTTCAGTGTTTTTATTAAGAATAACAAGTAAGAGTGCTATATTCGGCTATGCCGAATCTTATATACCCTTCACCATGATGATATAAGAACAAAAAGTTATATAAATAAATAACGTTCTTTATATAGGTATAAATAAATATTAATTGAGCCACGCCAACTTTTCATTTCGCCATGCCTAAGAATATAAAAAAAAACAAAAAATTTATATATGTACCTAAGCCCGTTTCCTCTTTTGCCAAAGTTGATGTTTAAAATTCGTTTTATAATCTTAAAATCGTTTTTTAGAACATAACAAAATTAATTAAAAAAAATGAAAAAAATTATTTTTGGGATTCGAACTGGCAATATCATCAGTCTCAGGAGAGAACTTAACTACTCGGCTACGAATGCTTTTACTGAAGAAGCGTTAAATTAAAATATATTCAGTCTATGAGTTTGTTTCTTTTTAAAAATAAAATCCACCACTTGTAGTAAAGGGTATAAAAAAAAAACAACAAAAAAACCACATTACCAAAACCAAAATTGAATTGGTTTGTATGTTATGTTTATGTCGTTTTGGTAATACAGTGTTGGTATGGTAATGTCACGTCTAATTGGACCTTTAAAGGAAAAAATCTGAGACAGTCGTGGTTTTTAACTCATATCTCAGCCATTTGTGGACCGATCTTGCTGAATTTCAATAGCAAACAATTCCGGACCATATTTGACATAAATTAATAATAACGGGGCCCTCACCATATATGGAGTCTTCGAAGAAGACAGACGGATATCGTTAAATAAACTTCGTTCCTCATAAGGCCCCAGAATATATATACTTTATAGGGACTAGAAATTACAAAAGGAATGAGAAACTTATATATACCCTATTCACCACCTGTGGTGAAGGGTATAAAAATTGGGAATTAAGCACAACAAACAACATCCCAAAAATTACTTTGTAAAAAAGACCTTTTTAAAAAAGTACATTTTTTGAACATTTCATGGTACATATTAACATGTTCATTAATTTTTTGAATCCTAAGAAAAACTTTGAACACAAAAAATTAAATTTTAATAAAAAAAATTTTTATTCGAAATATAAATACATGTCACAAAAATTTTAAAAATATATCTTATGGACACTACGCAGGGCTGCAGACAGAGTAGTGTTCTATCTTTTGTCGTGTACACACGTCTTTACGTTTATTCCGTTGAATTTGTCCTAATTGTGAAAAAAAAATTCAAATTAAAGTCTTACAAAATTGAAAACAAATCAGAAAAAAATAAACAACCGTTTTGAAACAATACAACAATAACAACATAAAAAACCAAGCAATGCAATTAACAAAATAAATAATAATTCGCCAGTGATGGTCTTTTTTCGACGATGACCAGATCAGGGCTTTTATGGCCCTTTTTATGGCATTGTCTTTTGTGTTCCTATTTTAGCTGTCCTTCCTATTTTTGTTAGTGCGGAAAAAACTCTTCACGAGCAACGTCTTCGTACTGAAGTTCTTGCTGCTCCCCAGGGAAGTAAAAGCTTCTGGTTATTCGTTCAAAGAGTAAGGGTTAATGCTAGTTCTTCAATACCAACCCTTTTAAAGGATGGCCGAACATTCACTGACCCGGTTGATAATGCTAATTGTTTTCCCGAATTATTTGCTAATAATTCTCACCTACCAGCTACTAATCCACCAATACCCGAACTCGAAAAAGTGTCCGTAACTATGCCAAGAATATTTTTTCGGGCTCGAGCTGTTAAAAGAGTCCTTGCGGATGTCGACATAAGCAAGTCTCCTGAGCCGGATGGTATACCTGCCTTAGCAAATCTTTTCAGCACTTTATACCGTGCCGCGGAATTTCCAGTCTGCTGGAAAGTTGCTAATGTAACGCCAATTCCTAAAACAGGAATGCCTAATAGCCCTGAAAATTATCGCCCAATTGCAATTTGTTCGGCACTTTCCAAAGTTATGGAGAGTATGCTAAATTATCATCTTGTAAAATATTTAGAGTCAAACTACCTACTAAGCGACCGCCAATATGGTTTTCGTAAAGGTACCTATACTGGAGACTTACTAGCTCTGTTATCGGAAAAATGGTGCCGTTCCATTCACCATTTTGGCGAAAGTAAGGTAATTGCTTTAGATATTTCCAAGGCGTTCGACAGAGTCTGGCATGGTGTCAAAAGTTGTTGCGTTTGGTGTCGGTGATAATTTCTCTCGATTTATATAGAGTCTTCTTAGAGATCACACTATACGAGTTGTTATAGATGGGGTTTCGTCAAACGAGTTCAAGATTCATTCAGAGGTGCCGCAAGGCTCCGTTCTTTCTCCTACTCTATTTCTTATCTTTCTAAATGACCTCCTATGTAAAAAATCCAACCCTATCTACTCTTTTGCAGATGACAGCAACCTTTGCCATTCGTAATCATTTGATTGCAGACCAAGCGTTTTCGATGTCGATGAGGCAGAATATAAATGATACGATTGGCCGAGAACTTGACAAGTCTCGGAATGGGGTCGTGCAAATAGGGTCGATTTTATTGCCCGGAAAACCCAATGTTGCGTGCTGACGCATACACGCGCGACAGACCAAGGTGCCTCATCTGTATTAATGGGTGGTTTAATTATTGAGGAATCAGAATCTCTTGATGTTCTGGGCATGAGGATACAATGTGATGTCCGATGGACAGAACATATATTCAAGGTGTCGAAAGAACCATTTAAGTGCCTCGGTTTTTTAAAACGGTGTAGGTTATACTTCACTACATCTGATTTCCTTACAATTTATACCACCTATATCCGACGGCGTATGGAATACAACTCTCATGTGTGGGCCGGGGCTTCAAAGTCTATTTTGGAGCTTCTCGACCGCGTGCAGGAGAGGGCGAAGGTTCTCATTGGTGACAGTAGGGTATCCAATTCTATTGACTCTCTTGAACATCGTCGCAATGTGGGTTGTATTTGCCTGTTTTATCATTACTACAATGGGATGTGTTCTGACGAAATAAGGGATCTGGTTTCTGAAACCCGTACGTTTGCTCGTAATACACGTTTTTCCTCAAGAGCCCATCCTTATGTGGTCGTTTGCCGGTGAATCGTACAACGCATTACAGAGAGAATTTCTTTTTTTCCCGGACTGTACGTATGTGGAATAACCTTCCTGCAGAAGTCTTCCCTCTCACTTACAACATAATTAAGTTCACATCGAATGTTCACAAACACTACTCCCTCTATCCTCCTCCCCACAACCTATTTTTCTAGTTCCAACACAATGCAATGCATTAGTAGGGGTCATTCTGAGTGCTGGTACTAACAGAAAAAAAAAACTTGTGATCGTCTAGAACGTGTAGTAACTTTTATATTATAAGCACTCAGTTTTTTGAGTGTTTTTCATATAAATTTTACTACACATTCAATCACTTGTGTTGTGAAAACAGCACATTATTGTTTTATGCAGACTTTGGAGACTGAAAAAATCGTCACTTTTTAGAAAAAAATCAGCAAATCGCCACTTTGCTAATTTCAAAACAAAAAATCGTCAAAATGACGATAAATCGTTAAATCTGGCAGCCCTGACACTACGGCTGTTCTTGACGAAGCTCATTTTGGACATTCAATTTTCTTAACTTTTAAAGAAATTAGGTACGATATTGCCACCAGTGTGTCAACCGCACCAAACAGTGAATTTTTCTAGATGAAAAGAAGTATGTAGAGTCGGTTATGGATTGGTCTCACTCCAAATGCGGAGATTTTGTTTTTGACATAAAAATAAATAAAATCATACAGAGAAATCTTCAATGTTTTTTTTTACTTTAAATTGTTGGCTAAAAATAAAAAATCTCAATTGAACAATAGTTATCAACAGAATAAATCGAAATAATTCACTCAATTTTAATACTGAGGAAAAATTTGATTGAAGTATTTCGGTTATCAAAGATTTCCTCTAAGATACAAATGCATTTGTTAATATCAAATAATCATATTATTGTTTAGAAATACATGGCTTTATGGCAAAATATGCACTTATATGCATATAAATATTTTTTTTTTATATGAAAATTATCTTTTTTAAAATAAATCTTAACAAACTTTCCTTTTTCTAAGTACCTCATCTTTATCTGAGTTTTAAAAATATCTCTCGTTACCTTTTTACCTACTTTAATTTATGCAAATCAGCCAAATCCCCGCAGTTCAAAGTATTATAATTTTTTAACATTTTTTTCATTTTACGCCGCTATGCTACACTCTTTTGAATGTCGATTTTATTGCCTACTTTGTTGTAATAGTTGTTCAGGCTAAAATAAATTTTCAGCAGTTTTTAACGGAACTTATTGCCTGAAGGTTTAAACGTCTATCCAATCTTTTTTAAAAATTTATTAAGCTTAGATATTTGAAGTTTAACGGGCAACCACCTTAAATGGAAATCCCCATACGACACTGTTTCTTGGTCCCGGTAGCATTCTAAAGAAAGCCATTGGTAATTTTAAGAGGACATTTCTTTGTACGGGCACATTTTAATGGTCCATTCGGCGTCCGGTCATGAGAGATTCCAACGTATTAATTAACTTAGCACCAACTTTTCTTGCAAACTTTCTTACCATTAAAAAGGTCTCGAATTTTAATTGCCAACTTTTTACTCTGTATTTCACTAAGAAACTGATTACAACTTTGTTAATATATAACTTATTCTTTTGCATAAAATTATAAATTTAGTTATATTTACTTATAAAAGTTATTAAAATTTATCAAGAAATCATACTCATCATAACAAAATTATATCACATAAATACTTCTTTCCATTGTGATGTCTTAGTTTATTTTAAAATTTATATGTTTCAAACCATGGACAGGCAGACCGACAGACAGCACCTCAAGGGACAAGTAATTTAAATTTATTTAATTTATGAATAATATCTCATACTTGTATCTTTTTTCTTTGACATTGACATGACACAAAAACACATAAATTTAATGAAGAAAAAAAGTGTAAGCAAGTGTTATAACTTTTTAGGACTGCTTATAAGAAATTCAAATTTTCAATATTTTCATACTCTTATCGTATTTAAATGTATGCTTATGAAATTAAAATGTTTAAAAGATCTTCATTTATAATTAAATGAAAGTAAAGGCAGTTAGTTATACAGGGTGACAGTTAATAAAAACAAAAAAAAAAAAAAAAAAAAATGGTTGAGTAATAAGTAAATTATGGAATATACAGTGGGCAAGTTAATAAGGAATTTGTAAATTTTGTTTTTATTGTTATGTTACTTATTTCGAGCAACGCGTTGTTTTTTTTCCTTTAAATAAATCTTGAATTCTTTCTATTGCAAAAAAGAATTTTTATTTATCCACTTTCAAGACTTTTATTTACAATTTTATTAAAATTTTATTTAGTAATCTGTACTTTTTAATGTCTGAACTCAAACTGACTACTGTATGCCAGATGCCGTGCTGTATTTATACCTTATTTTAGATATCTATAATTTCCTTGAACCTTCACCTAAACTTCCACTTTGCTTTTTGACTTTTTATAAAACGAAAATTTGGTATAAAATTCTTTTTTAAATTATCTGTACAGAGATGTTGACACTACAAATACGAATATACAGGGGTGTCATGGAAATCGAAAACGTAAAACGAAAGAATTTTAAGAGTCGTTTTTCAATAAGATTTCTACAATAAAAAAATTTTATGACCATTATTATACAAATTATGCTCTATTAAACAGAAAAGAACTGCCAAATTCTTTACGTTTTACGTTTTCGATTTCCATGACACGCCTGATTATTTCTATAATAATACACACAGACAAAATTATTAGTAGTGATAATTGAATCAATTATTTTTTTATTGTTGAAAGAAAATTAAAAATATAATTTTGATTTAATTAACATTTTAGTTGTTTTGAAATAAATTTTAATCGCAATAATTAAATAACAAAAAATTACTTCGCTTAAAATAAAATAATTTAAGCTTGTGAAATTGTTGTTGGAAATTGTCAAAATCAATCAACACATTTTTTGAAACGGCAAAGTTTTTTGATCATTTTTTTGATTAAAAATATCATTTAGTGAAAAAAAAAATATTAAATTTTTACAATTTAAAGTAATCAATAAAATTGTTTTGGTAATTGGTGCGAAATCAACAAATGGGTTGCTTGATTCTTTGAATTTGGTTTAAATTTGGTGATTAGAGACAATTTTTAATTTTTTCGGTGCAGGTACAATCCAAGCAATAAAATAGTTCGGTTTGGCTAGATTTAATTAACAGCCTACACAAGAATGGCTCACTTGGGTCCTTCGATTAACCGATTACTTTTGGTCGATCAATCGAAAATTGGTTTTTTTAATGCATTTGTTTTTTTTCTTTAACGTAAAAAACAAGCCGGTACATTTTAAACACCATTTTATTGTTTCTTAACTCAGAAACATTTCCTTCGAGTTACAACTTTTTCAATTATAGTATAGTACAAAGAATGAAACCAAAGAGTTTGGGAATAATTTATTTTTAAGAATGTTTGGTACAGAATTTTACCACAATGATTCAGAGGAAGAAAATGATTTGTGTGACGAATGAAAACAACCTTCTACCAGACCTTAACAGGATTATTAAAATTGTTAAAAAATCAAAAAGAGATTCAAGTTGTATAATGAAAGACTACTTATTTTCAGAAAAAACCAGAAAAAGAACAGAGAAATTGGATATGCTTTACAACGCTTTGATTTCAATCTCTCCAACGTCAACAATAAGTGAAAGAATTTTTTAAAGCAAGTTTCATCAAAACAAAAGAACGAAAATGTATACTCTTTTTGAAAGATTATTTCAGAAGATTAGCTTAAATTTTGATGATATTTGTTATTTAAAAAGTTTTGTTTAAACTGTTGTTACTTTTTTTAATAAAATTTTAATGTTAAAAAATAAAATTTTTGGTAATTTTTTTAAACTTCTAAACTAGACGGAATTAAGATTATTCGATTAACCGAATAATATTATATTGTTCGATTGTAATTCGATTTAATTTTTACCTCGAATAACTATTCGCCCGATTGATACACAACATCGATTAATTGAATACCCTTGTCCTTACATTGGTCCCTTCGTATTGCCCTTATCAAGTGCCTAGTGTTAGGGCTTAATTACCCCATACCCATCACTGCAGTTTCCAACCATTTTTCTTTCTTGGTGAAAATCAATATATACCTTAGTCCTACATCACCAAGAACAACCAAGTAGGCAATGCCTAAGTCTAATATACCTGGAATATACCATTGGCAGAAAAAGTGAAGTACCGCCTATTTATAATATTCTTTTTAACGGATTTTTTAGTATTCATTATAATCCAGTCGCAGCCGCATCACTAATTAGATAACTACAAGCTATTCTGAATTAAATTTACTTTCGTAACAATATAAGAGTTATATTACAATATCATTCTCTCGAACGCTAATTAATATTAAGATCTATAACAAGGAAACTAAATTAAAAGCAAGAGCTATAAGCTAATATTAGAGATTAATATTGCATATTTGCATGCTTAAAAAAAAAGAAGATGTATAACAATAAAGTGTCTTAGTTATCCCCAAACTTTATGGGGATTTGTCTGTAAAGCAGTTGTGGGTATTACCGCACCCCTTTTAATTATTAGCAGAATTCTTAAGTGTGTTTGTACATGAGATAATTTACTTACTTACTTATCCGGCTCTTCAACCTATTGTTAAACCTGACCTTCTAAATAAATGAGTTCTGAGCACTTTGGTCTTATACGTGCTACCTCCAGTTTGTAATACCAACGATTTTCACATCCTCCTTTACTTGGTCGGTCCCCAGAGTCCGGGTCTTCCCTGTGTGCTCTTACCGTGATAGTTGTCATCTGATTCTTGCCGGGAATCAGCTCACGGCTCGTTCGATGTTTATACTTGCCGTTCAAGCCGATGGGTCCATATATATTTTGTCTCGAATACAGCCAATACTGCAACATCCGCTTTCGCATGTTTCGGCACCATATAGAAGCACAGGAAGTATTAGTAGGTTTTGAAGGGTAATTTTCTACTTTCGAGAGAGGATACTGTGTTTAAGCTATTCCGGCTGTTGCCTGTCGAAACTATATCGCCTTTCCTTCGGCGCAGCACCCCTATAACAATTTCGAGCATGATCTTCGTCCTGCCCTCATTTACCACCAGACCCATTTTAGACAACTATATCTCAATTTTGAAAACGCACCAGTTACATCTCGTTTAGTCCTACCGACAATGTCTGTATCGAGGATGTGGATTTGGTTTTTAATTGTACAAAAACAGAAAACTTTGGGTTTTCCATGACTTTCTCCATTAGAAAGTTAACGAAATTGCAAGATAATCTGTCACCCTCTCCGAGACCTCTTGTAGTTGCAAATATTCGTTGAGGTCACTTCCAATTTTAACTGAGGATTTCGTATCACTTAGCGTCATTCCACAAAGGCGTATTAGATTTGCTGGTATAACATGGGCAGACATGGTTTCAAATAACTATCTCTATCTATCGAATGCAGACTTAAATCGACGAAACTGTGGTATTTGCGATTTGCTTCTCGTTGGTCTATTTCAGGATTTGTCGCAGGTTGAATATTTGATCGATTGTTGACTTATTCGGCCTGAAGGCTTTAATCTTTCACAGTGAATACTTGAAAAAATCTTATATTATATAAGACTTATTCAGCGGTAATTGGCGCAAACCATGTTGTCTCCTTTTTTGTGGATCGGGCATTAAACAACATCATCAATAATTGTTTGGGTGTTGTTTCCTTCAGGTTGATCTCTAGTGGCCAGCAAATTTTAACTATTCAGGTTTTGGCGGATATCTCTGCCATTAAGCTGGCGGCAAACTGGCTGAGGTACTATCATATATCGAGAGATATATGTTTATTTACGGACAGCAAGTCTGCCACTGCAGCTATGGTTGGTGTTTTCACGAAATCTATGTTAACAGTGAAATGCCGGCTGTCTCTTAATGAAATCGAGGTACATTCCAGGGTAACGCTGACATGGGTACCAGGGCACAGTAGATGCCTGAGTAACCAAACTGCGGACAGTCTGGCCTAACGGGCTGTCTTTTGGACGACGATGAGTGCCTCGGTAGGCTAGCTGGTAGCGAGCTAGTCTATCAGCGCCGAGGTTGCGGGTTCGATTCCCGCCAGAGACTCTGGTTTCTTTCCTGCAGACAAGCATGGAGCTTCGCGGGATTAGCTTAGGAAATTAAAAAAAAAAAACATGTTCGTCGACGGCCTGATTGACATTTCAATGGGCTGCTGCAAGACTCTCATCAGACGAGAGTCGTACAGAAGGGCTCAGGGGAGGTGGAAGGGGGAGTATACCTACCTTATGGCCTGGCTATGAAGCGGCGAGAACGCGCGTGCTACTTGGTCTCTACTAGGGACCAGATGAGGACGGTGATATCGGTCAGTACGGGTCACTGGGTGATAGGGACTCATGCTAGGAGAATGGGTCTTGACTATAATGACTACTGTAGAAGTTGTCATGATGAGGAGGAGGAGGAGACGGTGTTTCACTTTCTCTGCCAATGCCCCGGTCTAAGGGGACATTAGGTTGAATCATTTTGGGAGACCGGAATTGCCATGTCTGGACGAAATCGATCTCTCTGTTCCGCAGGGAGTCGGGGTGGTTCGAGGCTGCAGCGACCTCTGGGGAATAGTCTGGTTGACACTGGCTGACTCTTGTCACTGGCCAAGCGTATCACAAAGGGACCGCTATAAGGACCCAAGTGAGCCGTCGTCGTGACGGCTGCCCATTGAACCTTACCTTACCTAACTATTCAGGACACTTGCCGTATTTGTTACCAGTGCCCATGTTCTATAACTCCCGCATCGAGAAACTTTTCGATTGAAACGTGAGTAATGAAACAAAAATGCTAAAAATTGAAACAATCAACTGTGTCTGTAACATTTTTTGCGAGCAAAAGCTGTGACGTAAGGAAATTACTCGCCATTTTACAGAAAATTTGTGTCTGTAAAATTTTTGTGAGAAAGTTCTCGCTTTGAACTGTCACGAATAAAAATGGGGTGAGGAAAATTTTAAACAAAATAAAATATATTAAAAATGCAAAATATAATGAATATTAACACGGAGTAGGCAAGTATTTTGCTTTTGGTTGATTTTATCTCCTCAAACTCTTGCCTTTCTGTTTAGTGAAAAACGTGATCCGGGAGAACTGTTGGGCCAACTTATCCATCCGCTGAATTTCATTCCGAAGTGACTCCTTAGCACCTTAGCACTCCATATCGCTCTAACACAGCTCGCATTGTCATAAGGGCTATAGTTGCCCTATAAGCTGCATTCTTAGGCCCTGTGATGGCTCTACAATCCTCATCGTACCATTGTTTACTTTCTAGCCACGTAAAAAATTCTTCTTAGTCGGCTTTTATCAAGGAGTCTAGCATGTGTTGCCATTGAGTGTCAATATCATCAGTAGGGATGTTTTCGCGAGGAGTAGCTGAGTTTTCATCGTAGAGTAATATGTTGTGAATGCAGATTTTTGATTGGTTTACCTTGTACTTTCTTCGATTTTTTGTTGAAAACACGTATATTCTACTTGCAAGAAAGTTCTTTGGTATGTAAACCCCAGGTAAATATGAGTTTAAACTGCCGAAATAGTGCACTACCCCCATCTATGTTCGTAAGCATAAATTTGTCCTTACAATATATTTGTTTAGTTATTTACTTTTTGTTCTATTGCCCACTGTATTTGATTCCCTTAATTAGCAAAAAAAAAAACACTCATTTGTGTTGTTTATCGCACCAAATTAAGTTTAATGTTAATATACACTTGAATACATTATTAAAAATTTTAAAATTCCACCTTTTTCCCTAGTCTGCCTTTTTCAAAGGGTGTCTGTCATTTCCTTGCCAAACATGTTGTTTACGAATTTCGCTAAAATATTTAAGTCTTGCTGTCATTTTACTGTCAGTTTTGCCTGTTTTTTTTTTTAAATGTGTTTGTCATTTGAAAAATTTACCTGTCTTCGAGATGTTTACAGGATTTTGTTGACAATATTTTGATTATTTAAAAAATGTTACCTCTTCTTGTTTGTTCCTAAGTCTCTCCCACATTTTGACATAATTTTTAATAAAGTTATACATAAATAACTTTTGCCCTTTCTGGTACTTTTACAGCATCATTGTTGTAGTTTTTTTTTTTTTTTTTTTTTTTTTTTTTTTTTTTTTTTTGGAAAATAATGGCAAAAGGGTCAAAAAGATAAATATCATCGTTGTCAGCAATATTTGGGCGAATAATAAAGCAATTCAAAATATCTTTATTAAGATGTCACATTTAAATGTAAAGTGTTGAAGTTAACATGTTTCAAGTCACGAGTATCATTTAATTTATGTAAATTTCTAGTAAATTTGAGAAATCTTTGTTTTAGAATGGTTTGAGTTGGGTGTAGAGCATAAAACAGATTTTTAGTCAATTTAAAACATTTGTTATCAAAGAGTAGTGCAAGTAAGACTTATTCCATTGAAAGCGTTCTATATAGACCAAAAAAATGTCTATCAAATGGGGCATGGTCTGGACTATAAGACGGGTAAAGCGAAACGTTTTAGCTTGTATTTTCTAAATTGGTTTAAAATGGTCTTGTAACGAGCATAGTCGAGATAAATAGTTGGGCTTCATGTCTAGTCGCATATTCATTTGTTTTCCGGCCACTGTTTGGTTTAAATGAATCAATTGTATTCGGTACAGTTACTTTGTCATCATCTGGCCTGACTTTAGCAACTCATAAAAGAGAGCAAATGCAAACATTGCATTGGTGCCATGGATAATTAGCTTTGATTCGGAAAGCTGACGGGGTATTCCATACGATTTCTTGTGCTTCGGATACACAGAAAAATTCTCCAAAATTTTTCACCAATTAAAGCATTAATCAAAAATAAAATTGGTTTTAATTAAAAATTTAATCAAGTAAATTAAATGTTTAATCATGTGGATTTAACGTTTAATCCAGTGAATTAAACGTTTAATTGATATTATAATTTAATTACTGGTCCAAATCTAATTAATTTTTTAATAAATATCACAAATTTTTTAATCGAAAACGATTTTTATTTTTTTCTGTGTAGTTTTTCCATCTTCAGCAACAGTTTGATGTAAAAATTACTACTTTTTATGACATTTGTCATATCGTCTTTAAACTTTCTTCGGCTTCAATTTCCAATGCAATTCGTTTTGATTTTTTAAACAATCCTCATAGATTAATGCTTTTAATAAATCATCTCGGAACTTTTTGGCTGGCCTAGGCACTATTTGCCTTTTCTGACAAAATTACCATTTTTAATATGTTGAAATCGAAAAAGCCTTTTTTAGGTTAGCGAATAATCGATGAGCTGTGGTTAAAATTTTTTTTTATTAAAAAGTAAACTAAAACCAACCGCAGTCGACGCTTTTTTGGCAAAAAATTTATCATTTTCAAAGCAAAACAAGTAAAAGTTCTATATTCTATCGTTAATACCCTGCACCTATAGTACGAATATTTCAAGATTAGGCTTTATATCTTAAAATTATAAACAGATATCAATAAAAACTTTCCTAACAGTATTATAATTCGTAAAGGTTTTATGCGTAAAAATTCCATTTCAAAAAGAAGCCTTATGTGGGGCGTATCCACACGTAATTTTGCAGCATAATTTGTAGACATATAATACAATGACAGGCCAATTTTAACTACAATAGTAAAGGTTTCAGGTGTGCGAAAGTGTTTTCCGAGAGTGAGCTTTATATAGGACATATGGCAAATTAAACTGTGCAACAAAAAAAAAGCAGCCTCAATACCTGCAACGCGAAATGAAACCAGACTATTGGTAGAGAAAATCCGCTAAGGGGTTTTGAAAAATTAGCTCGGGTTCCCAAAATATTGGCCATTTAAGTGTTTGAGTCTTTTGAAAAGACGTTGCGTTTAAGTCAAAAATATACTAAATGTACTTCTAAGCTAATATACTATTTCAGACGTCCTCAGTAGAATTTTGTGGCGATAATTTTATTAGAATATATTAACCCTCTAACACTAATTTTATGGGATCATTTTTGTCCTTTCTTAACTTCCACACAAAAGTTTACTAAAACGGCACTTAGAGGGTTAAATGTGTTCGACGAATATTTTGCGCATAAAATTTCACTAGTGGTTTTCTATGTTCAAAAAATCGTGCAAAACGGGTTTTTGAAAAATTAAAAAATTTCAAAGCCCGGAATTTCGAAAATCCAGAAAATATTCGTCGGACATTTTAAACCCTAAATTAACTATATTGGAAATTCAATAACAGAAATACTTTGTCCAAAAAGTACAAAATAATTAAATTTAAATCTTCAATTTGTAATTCAAATCTCCAAGTATTTCATAATCTCACACCTTCTCCTTGGCAATATTCATATTTTACATATTTTTATCTAAATGAAAAACTAAAGTATAATCTCTCTCTTCCTGTTGGGGTGCAAAATAATTTTTTTTTCAAATACTAATTGAAAACTAGAAACAATGATACAGTTATCTCGGTAATAAAAACGATTTTCCTGTAAAATAAAAATAATAAAAAATAATGTATAGTTTTCCTTCTATTCTCTGTAAACCTTAATATCTTCCTTTCTATTACTAACACATTATCAGCATTTACCCCTTTTTTCGTTTCATTGTTCAAAGTATTAGGAAAGAATTATAAAATGTTTGTAATTACAAATTCCAAATTTAATTACAGCAATTTAAGACAATTGTTATCTGTTTGTAACATGCTGGTGTTACAATATTCTAGATAAGCAAGCAAGCAAGCAACCAACCAACCAAACAGCCCATTGTGAACACCCTCTTCTTCTAAAAATTGTTTTCTTGTTCATGTTTTCACAAGTATTTGTGAAAATGCTTAAGAGTTTGAAAACAAATAATTTGTCTTTCCTTAGAATTTTATATCCTTTTCTAGTGATTATTAAATTTGTTGATGTTTTTTTTTTACACTTTTCTATATCCTACAAGGATTTTATCTTGTTTTAAAAAACTGTTTTCTATGTTAGATTTTTTTTTTTTCGTTTACCCATCATTGGTTGTCGGTTTATTTTTTTTATGTCTTAGTTAAGTATTAAACCTCACTCTGGGCCACACTCAAACTCAATAATGAAAAAATCCTTAATAGTTTTACTTTGTGATTACCAAGTTTTGACCAGTGTTAATAATCTTCTAGAAGAGTATTTTAGTAGTGTGGTTTTAATATTGTTACAGAGTTCTTCAATTTGTCGAAATATTTTGATAACTTTAAAGCAAATAATAGCAAAAATGGAATGCACACAAAGAGAAAAAACACTCGTTTAAGGACAGGAACTAAAACTAAACAAGTAAGAAAGTATAGCAGGACCTACATACACCATGGTACTTGCGGTCACATGATTAATTTGGGCCCCCTTTACGATAATGGATCCTGCCTAGACTACCATTATAAATTTTTAAAAAGAGCACAAAGAGGACTTTTTTTTATAAAAAACATAACATAACAAACATAAAACGAGCCAAACAAAACAGAAAAACATGTAGCCCGACTCAATTAGAAGATACATAAGTTGCTTAAATTTATCGAAAAATTTCTAAAACAATGTTGCCAAACGAAGAACAATTTGTTGATTACTTCTTACCATGATGCCAGACTAGATCGCTGTTCTTTATTTTACCGATTTTTTACAAACGGGAAAATTTCGCCACAAAATTTAAAAGTCGCAAAATTAGATCAGTTTATGAAGTATAACAATAATTTGCAGACTGTCAACAAGAGGTCAAATTTCGACTTTAGTCGACGAGCGGTAAACGTGGATCCACCAAAATAAAATGATGATATAAGGTTCTATGCAGTAATGTTGTTAATATAAGTAAACTTTTACTTCACTTGATTAAATTTTTAATTAAAACTGATTTTATTTTTGATAAATGGTTTTATTAAAAAAAAAAAAAAAACAAATTGGCGATTATTTGTTTGCTTTAAAAGTACCTCATACAGATTGCGAGAATTTTTGAAAGCCAATGCATACAAAGAATTTGTTAATTAACTTGTGTGTCGTGTGCAGACATGGAGTTGTTTTTGCAAAAAATTTATATTATAATATTAACCAAAAAACTAATTAACAAAATATAACGTATACACATATTCTAAGCTCCCACCAAAAAATTTAAGAATATGTGTATTTGTTGTTCCCACACACATTGATGCGTGTATTTTTCATTCCCTTGTAAATTTTTGGGAGTATTTTTGTACCCGCTCTTTCACAATAGTTTTTGTTTTTGGCTTCTACTCGTTCACATACTTAAATAAGTTAATTGGTTGTGTACACATCTCTTTAGAATTCGGTATTTAGTTTTAACATTTTTCAAAACAGAAGTTAGGAAGAAAATGTAAATCAATTAAAAGTAGATAATTATCTGAAATAAAATTCCTTTCTTCATAATTATCTACTTTTAATTGATTATAATCATTCAACACAAATTTCGATCTACCAAAGTAAAAATATTATTTGGTTTAAAGATTTATGTTAGACTATTGACTGCCAGCCGTCTTCGATGGCGGTGAGTGTTATGCCTTATTCGCACGGTGCTTTGGATTACTTCTCTCTCCGTTTTAATTACTTATTTGAATTACCATGTTTGCACGGCATTTTCCTAATCGGTTTTGACAGTTTTTTTCTTCTTCTTTTTATTTATTTTGCTTATTGTTAAATTTAATTGTTTTTCTGCGGTAACTTGTATTAAGAATGAGAAGAAAAAGTAAGTAAAAAATATTATTTTAAAGAAATACATACAATTATTAATTTTCCCAGTAAATATTTTTTATTTTTATTTTGCTTAAAAAAAGTTTTTGGCGACCTATTTAAGTTATAATGCCAGGGTATCACACAATTTTTGGAGCTTCAACCACAAAACCTCGTTCGACCTAAACCTTCGTATAGGAAGGCGAGAGCTTCCAGAATCCGCTCCAGAGTATTTTCGTCTCCACCAGTAAACGTCTGAGTAATTTCCTTGGTACTCCACCAGTAAAACGTCTGAGTTATATATGGTTCTCCACCAGTCACGTTCAGTTAATTTGGTTCTCCACCAGACAACACATTAAGACATTGAGGTTAAAAACGATTGCATATAGTTAATGTAGAAGCCGCAAAAACTGTAACTCGGTACAGTTATACGACGCCGAACCACTAACCAATGCGGGGTGACAACGCAAAACGCACGAAAAGCAGACAAACAAGAACGACCTGTTGTTTCTTAATAAATAATGACATAAAGCGCGAGCTGCTTCTCCACTCAGAGCAGTTTTACGAGTGTTCCCAGTAAATAGAATATTTTGTTTGTTTTTTAGTGCTTTGACAGCTGGTGATGGAAAAAACCCGATACAAATTAGAGATCACATTGATTTTAAAGTAATCCACAGGGTAATACAAATTACGTACAAATGAGATAATCCGCTCTCAACATTTTGTATGACGAATTATGTAATTTGGATCATAATTAGGCTGTGAATTACGAATGAGAGAGCGAATTACGAAAAAACGCTGCCGTGCGAACATGGTATTAAATGGCAAAGATTTCTGAAGAGATAGTGTGGTAATATCGAATCATGTCAAATCAGCCTTTCCGTGAACGTGGGTTCGATTCCCCGGTCAGTCAAGAATAAAAAATTATCAATAAATTTTAATTCATTTTATGTTGTAAAATTCTTTTCTTCATAAAAATAATTTAATGAATATAAATTTGAATAAACTTAAGCCTGATTAAAATATAAAAATTTGGATTAAAAACCATAAATAGTACAATAAAATGACCACAATACTAATTATTTCAATGTGCGTTTAAATGGAATTTTGTAGGACCGTACTATCTAGCTGGCTGTGGACAATACTTTTTGAAAATAAAGCTGGCAAAGCAGTGAATGTCACTGGTGCTCGATATTGCGACATAATAATAAAGCTCTTTGTAACAAAATTCGATAATGGTAATTTGCGCAATAAGAAAATTTAATTATTACGTCTTACAATTGTCGATTGTATTGTCTTTCTAGATCGTGTTATTAAACAACATTTGATTTTTTTATAGATCTATTCGAAGGTTGACCAACACCAACAGCTCTTGATTTGTGGAAGAAAATTAAAAGATGAATTAAGAAAGTTCAGTCACATAATATTCATGCAGATTTTTAACAAAGAAGTGGGTATGTGAAAGAAAAGTTGCCATTTGCCGAATCTGCTGCTACATAAATAACATGATTTATACAATTTATGGATTAATAAAATAATATGTGCGTTCGTTTACTTTTCCAGTAAAATCCCAGTAAAATCCAGTAGGTGAGTAATATGAAAATTTTACAAATTTATGTGTATGCGAACGCATTTCAGTAAAATCCAGTACAAATTTGTACAAATTTTGGGATAAACGAACGCAGCTAATAAAAACTTAAAAACGTTGTTTTTTATTTTATTTTAATTTTGCATTAGTTTTGGAGCACCCTTTAATTGTATATTTTTTAGGTTGCGATAAAGCCATAAAATTAAAATACTAATCGCCATGCTTAAGCACATTCCCTGTAAAAAAGATGAATACAGAACCTTACAGAGCCTTTCGGTATCTTTAACAATAATAATAACAGCTTTTGAACCATTCGAAGAAATTCTCAACATAAATTTTGTATTGTGGTATTTCATTTATTTAACATGTTTTTTTTTTTTTGTAAATTGACATTAAGACAAGCATCTATATGTACGTACGTACATAAGAAACGGGTAATTTTTTAAGTCCGATATACTTAAAATATCTCAAATAATTAAAATTTAAATCAAAACATTTTTTACATTCAAAAACTATATCAAGCATATAAGCACCGCGGCTGTCCGGGACTAAGCAAAAATTTTGGGCTACTTTTTTGAGCAATGCTGTTCGTTTGACAGCTTATTCTTTTGTAAGTTCTATTTGGCTTAAAAAAACAATCTTTATCATAAAAATTTGTTTAAATTTTTTTTGCCCATTGCTTAATAATGTAACAAACTGACCACATGCCAAAAAGGGAATAAAAAAAGTTTTTAGAAAATAAGCGAGACTATTTCCATAAGAGTGTGTTGAAACAGACATCTATATTTCTATGTATGCTATAAAATGCGAGCGTAGATTAAAAGATTTAGAAATAAATTTATATTTTCGCAGAAAACGGTCGTGTTAGTAAATGTGTATTTCTCCCAGCTTTCACGCAGACTTATTTTCGTTGAGAATTTATATTTACCTTTGTATGGGCTTCGATTTAGTTTCGATAATTGAAGGTGAGTTTTTATGGGTTTTGTGTATGAAAATTTTAAAGTATGGCACAGTGAGATTTTATGTACCTTTAGGCGGCCAAAAGTAAAATAATCAAAGTTCCTCGATCGTGTTAATTGGTATACCCTTTACCGAAGGTAAGAGGGTACATATAACTTTGTCATTTCGTTTGTAATTTCTGCAATATTGATCCTACACCCTATAAAGTATATATTCAGAAATGATGGGACCTTGGTTAGTATATATTTTTTCAGGTATTCTTATTATAATTTTGCTATTGAAATTCAGCCAGATCGGTCAGAAAATGGCTGAGATACGAGAAACCACGACTACCTCTAATTTTTTCCAAAATTGCCTTGTTCTTGTTGTATTTTTATTACTTTTTTCTGTATATCTGGAGAACGGGAAAAGCCCTTTGGCTTTTTATAAATTTATTATAAATTTTTCATACTATTTGAATGTGTATTCTAGGTCAAATTACAATCCTCAAAAGCTTTTATACCTTAATAGTCTTATACCATCAATATTTTTCAGGAATATTTTCTATGCACTATCAGAATGTTTTGTTTGTATATTTCTGTTATGAATCTTACTTTAGCTATCCTTTTGCTAGCAATAAAGTAAATTTTACAGAAAATTGTATATAACTGTTAGATACCAGCAGAATGTAATGCAAAACATTCTGATAGTGCATAGAAAATATTGCTGAAAAATATTGATGGTATAAGACTATTAAGGTATAAAAGCTTTTGATGATTGTAGTTTGACTTAAAATACACATTCGAATAATATGAAAAATCTATGTTAAAAAACTACATAATTTAAATTTACCACAAACAGCACTTGATTTGCTTATTCCGCTAAACATTTCCGACGTTGATGATGATAACATGAAGATTATGATTTTCATGAAGGTGAAGATAATTATGAAGATGATTTTTAATTCCATATTTTAGCAATGAATGTTTCTTTTTTTTTTTAAAAAAATATATTGTTCGAAAAAATTACATTGATTTTTTTTAAGTTTTTAATTTATTTGATAAAACAAAATTAAAATTTTACAACAAAAATTTTTTTTTATTAAACAATATAGCTACACAGAATCCAAAAAAAAATTGTTGTCTTAAATAACAGGCTTCCCTGAATTCATCTTCGTTTTGCATATGTTTCACCCCACTGTGCGACGTGCTAATGTTTGGGATATCCTAAAAGACATGACCCCGGTGAAAATATTTGAGCTTCTTGTTGACGATGAAGTGCTTAAGCTTATTGCATCAGAAAGCACAGTATATGCCGGACAAAACAATTGGCACGACAATATTTTTACCAAAGAGGAACTCCGTAAATTCTTTGGCATACTTATATTTACCGGATATCATAAACTACCCAGTGAAGGGTCATATTGGAGCGTAGATAAAGATCTAGGTGTGACATTGGTTTCTGATTGCATGTCACGAAACAGATTGCCGAAAGCTATCGATTGCCTTAAATTATATTTATTTCCAGTGTTTAAAACTGATAGCAGAAAAGCAAAAGTGTAAAATTTTATGCTGTTGCTTTTAAATATCAGTTTCAAGTTCAAAAAGTAAACTCTTGCTTTCGCTTCTGCTGTGAAAATAAATATCAATTATGGAAAGTCTTTTACTGTCTTTACAGTCATAAAGTTTTGGTTAGATGTGACTTCGTACATTAGTGGTGTTAAATCAAAGAAACGCTTCGTTCTCTCATACATATATTTTTTTGTATTCTAGCTACTGTCCAAAATATTTTTTTAATAAAAATAATTTTTTATTTTAAATATTTATGGGTCAAATTTTAGGAGCGATGCGCCACGTCTTAACATCGCTTATTGATGATAGTTTTAAGCAATTTCAATTTTAAATAAAAATTCTGAATTATAGCTGGAATTTTCTCAATTTCATTTGGAATTTTCTCAACTTCAAGTTGATATTCTTAATTTCGGTTGGAATTTTCTCAATTTCGAATTTAAATAATAATTTTTATCTGGAATTACAAATCTCAGTTTCAACGAAAAATGGTGTAGTACAAATGAATACAACCCAATTTGTTTACTTTATATTCAGTTTTAATTGACCTTTTTCAATAATATTTAAAAAAACATTCATGATACAAATTTGTTTAGTTTTTTTATTATTGTTAAGTTTTTTTCTTGTTTTTTTTTTCTCAAACCCCTGAACTGTAAAATACTCTTTAATTGTTATTTGTATTTTCAACACAAAAACTTATATTTTTTATGCAAAATTATTATTTTAAATAAAAAAGTTGGTGCGGTTTTCTTGAAAAGGCGCGTTCTTATCTCCGTGTTGGTGCGTTTTGAAATTTCAAAGTTGAAAACACTAATACTCAGTTTTTTATTCCGTGTAAAACATTTTTTAATATTCATCTAAGACTCCATAAAGTGTATATATTCTAGCCGATTAAGCCATGTCCGTCTTTCCTTCTTTCGAATTAACGCTCACTTTTGAACGACTTAAAAGACAAGAACAATACAGCACATTCAGTAAAAAAAGAGTTATGAATCGAAACATGGATCAACCACCCTAAAAAAGTGATATTTTTTAGGGCTTAGAATTAGGGCTTAGGATTGTCTTTCGGTGTGATTTTTAAATGCCGAAAGCACACCGAGAAACACATAAAGAGTGTGGCAAAATTATACGTGTGATTTTAAAATCACGTAGTTTTCAGAACAAGCCTGTAAGACTAGATTTCTAAGTTTTGTGGTAATTGGTCCATAATTTACCATAGGCCCCGTATAAAGCCCCCTCTTGGAAGACACTTAAGTACGCCTTAAATGTGTTTACTTTTTTTACGTTTTTAAAATAAATTAAGAAGATTTTAATTCTCTTAATCGTATAAACACCAACTTATTCAGAAAGATAAAAAAAATTATAATAATAATAAATTAAGGAATTAAGCACGAATAACAAAATCTTTTGAAATTAAAATTTTGTATTCCCAAAATTAAAATTACTTTTTGATAATAATAATAAATTTATTATTCACTTTCAATGACAAATGCGTATATATGTATTTTTGATTGCTCTATGACAATCAACAATGTGAAATTTAATGGACATCCCTACAATTCTGCCAAACATTCTCCAGAATATTTCCCTTTTATGTTTTACTTGTCTAAGGAATTAAATCTATAGGAGTTAACAACAAAACCACTTTATGATGGATTATTGAAAAAGTTATTAAAATTGTTGCTTTGGTTTTTTACCAGCACTTTTTTACTGTTTGGTCTAATATACAATAAACAAGATGAATGTGGGAATTTTGAGTTAAATATGCGTCCCAAGGTATGTGCATGTTGTTTGTGCGAACCCAGTGAACAATTAATGCCAACGTAGCTTTTGTTAAGCAAAGTCTAAAAATTTATTATCAAATTACTCAAAATATCTGTATTACTTTTAGTCATTTATTTAAATTGGCATAACACTTCAATGTCGGCCTTTTCTGAACAAAGCCAGACGTTTTAAAAAATTAATTCTGTTCATTTTCGTAATGAGTTTTGTATTTTCAAACCCAATTTTACTCATTTCTGCAAACTTTCTAAATGATCTAAATTAAAAAAAAAAAAAATTCTAAATATTGCTTAAAACAAATGAGAGTGCTTGTCAGAGTTGTCAGATTGATTTTGACCTTTTTCGCTAAATTCAATGTCAAAAATCGCCAAAGCCTTTGTTTTTCAGTTTTTGACAATTAAATACATATTTTAAGTATTATTAAAAATATTTTTTATAAATGCTAAAAAATAAATTTTAGGTACAAATAGTGCAGTTTGAGGGTTAAATAGTGTAGTTTGGTTTTTCTGTAAAATCATTAAGCCAAAAACTCAATTAAGTCAAAATTCACTAAAAGAAAAGAAGCAAAAGACGAATATACAATTTTAATTGGAGTAGAGCTAAAAGAGTTTCACTCCATCCATCTATCTTGAATATATATATTAGCGTGGCCGTTAGTTGTATGGAGAACTTTTTTTTTTGATTTCTTATTCTCTCCCCCTCCAAATCGGTTCAGTTTTATGTAAAAAAAAATACAAAAAAATTTCGTAGCGATAAGTTGTGTTTTAGGGAGGGCGTCCGCCCCTCAAAGTTTGCCATCAAGCCATTTATTCAAATGTAATTTGTTTGCATATATATGATATATGGCAATATTTTAGCTCTTCTAGTCAACAACATAAGCCTCCAAGAAAGTTTTTTGCTAGGACTAATATCTTAGAAAATAATTAAGAAAATAACAACAAAATACCAAACATTTTATATACGTTTTATATATATAAAAAGGCGATTTAATGTCAAGTGACACAATTTTGAAATCAATGTCTTCCGGTTTGGATGAAATTTACACCAAGGTTAGTCCTATTAGATAGTAGTTTACACACAAATTTTCAACAAGATCGGTCAAAATGTTTCTGAGGTAGAGGGGGTCAAAGTTTGCCATACAGGTGTTCTTTCTCATCCATGTAATTTATTACCTATTGGTGTTAGCAAAATGTGTCCCAAGTAGCTTAGATAGCTATTTAATCAATCTTTTTTAAAAATTGGCAACATCTTTTGTAAAGTTGTTGTTGTTTTTTATTTTTTTTTTTTTTATTTTTTTTATTTTTGGTTTTCTTAACCTACTTACAACTACAATTAATGTTGAGAGAATTTCAACTAATTGTAGTGGGGAATGTAAGATGAGATAAACCCACTGTTTATTGTTGATGTGTTTTGTTTAAGCTTTGATATTATTACAAGTAGAACTGTTACTATAAGTCTTATACGCTTAACAGTTTTATTTGGTTTAATATCTTTCGTTTTTCTAAAATCTTTATGGATGAAGTTTCCTGATGATCTGGCCTAAGCAACCAGTGAAATGCGCATAGGAATAGCTTATCCCATCAACAATAAATTTCAAGTGTTTTTATCAATAATAAAAACTAGGTATTAAGCACGAATAACAAAATCTCTTGAAATTTTTTTGTTTTTTTTTAAAAATTTTTAAATTTTTTTTTTTAAATTTAAAACTCTTTTTTTTATTTTTTTTAGCCAAGTGTTAAATTTAAAAAAAAAAAAATTTTAAAAATTTTTTAAAAAAACAAAAACAATTTTTTTAAAAAGTTTGATCCAAAAGCTATCTAAGCTACTTGGGACAAATTTTGCTTACACCAATAGGTAATAAGTTACATGGATGAGAAAGAACACCTGTATGGCCAAAATGTCAAACTTTGACCCCCTCTAACTCAGAAACTTTTTGACCGATCTTGTTGAAAATTTGTGTCTAAGCTACTATCTAACAGTACTAAAATTGGTGTAAATTTCATTTAAATCGAAAGACATCTATTTCAAAATTGGGTCACTTGACATTAAATCCCCCTTTTATATATATAAAACGTATATAAAATGTTTGGTGTTTTGTTTTTATTTTCTTAATTATTTTCAAAAATATTGATTTTAGCAAAAAACTTTCTTAGAGGCTTATGTTGTTGACAAGAAGAGCTAAAATATTGCCATATATCATATTCTTGTAAAATGTTGTTTTTAGAAGATAGTCATACGCAAACAAATTACATTTGAATAAATGGCTTGATGGCAAACTTTGAGGGACGGACGCCCCCCCTAAAACACAACTTATCGCTACGAAATTTTTTTGTATTTTTTTTTACATAAAACTGAACCGATTTAGGGGGGGTGGAGAATATAAGAAATCAAAATAAAAAAAATAACGGCCACCCTAATATACATATATATTTCGATTGGATCTTACACCAAGAAAAATTGGAGTAAATTTCGAAAAATTGTAGTTTTTCTAGTTTTTAAACCGTTTTTTTTTTTGGCTTTTTTGCAATGTATTGTATATTATTGTATATTATTTTCATATATATAGGCAGATTTTGAAAAATTTTGTAAGATGATTTATGTTGCAAAAAAATTTTTTTCACAATACTCTAGTTTACTTATGAGACCAAAGGCTTTATTTCGGAAAGAAATTTTCATGAAGGCCATGTTAAATCTTCGTCCATCAGCCATCCGAAAGGACGGACATCGTTAGATCGACTCATTGGTATACTTAAAGATTAACCTATTAGAACTAAAGTCTTGATATGTTAAACACATCAGCACAATTGCATAATACCCTCTCCACTATTGTGGTGTGTGTATAAAAAGTAACAACAAGACGCACACATTACAAAGCTTATCCTTAAGTTATTTTTTTTACGAATTTCGGTGTTTAAAAAAATTTATAAGTACACTTTTCATATGGGTAAAAAAAAAATTTATTGTCTAACAATAAAACTTAAGCTTCAATTATAGAGTTTTTCTGAAAATTGCGTATTTTTAAATAAACTTCTAAACGCTACTACTTCTAAATTGAGTTTTAAAAATATTTTTGACTTATTTAAACTAAGACTCACATATTTAAAAAACATTTTTTGAACATAAATAATGCAGTTATTTCACAAAAAAAGTCCTGTGACATTCTTATGTTCAACCGTTTAAATTTTCTTAAAATATTAAGCATAAATTTAATACCAAAATATAGAAAGAAAACACAAATGTATGCAAAACTATTTCAGCGTAGATGGAAAACACTGCAGATAATAATTACAACGACACTTAATCAAGTGATAACGTTAAAGGAACATACTTGCGTTACATTTTAGTTTATTTTAAGGTGGTCGTTTATTTTTTCCCCTTATTATACCAAACATGATTTTCTATATTGTTGTAGTTTTTTTTATTCAAAGGTTAGCTGCAAATAACTTTTAGAGTTTTTCCAAAACGCAGACAAGAGCCATAAGAGTGTTTGCGTTATAAAAGAAAAAAAGGCCACTAGTGCGATTTAGATGTTACAAGTATTTGCTTAGTTTTTTTTTTAGAAAAGGAGAAGTAAAATAAAATTTTTTATTGCTGTGATTGTGGCTTAAATCTATCCGTAGTTTTTGGTTGGCATTAGGAAAATTATAATGTAAAACGAAATTTAAGTTTTTTATGGCCTTGACTCCTTAAGTATTAAATTTTTTAAAAAAAGATGACTTTCTTTGAAACTGTTGTGTTAACAAAACTAACAAGATTTTACTGAATGTCAAACTCCAGCTCAGTTCAAGTTCTTGGTACAGCATAATTTAGTTCTAGTTTTAGTTCAGTTTTGGTTTAGTTCTTGTTTAGTTTAAGTTTTGTTCTAGTTAAGTTCTAGTTAAGTTCTAGTTCTGGTTCTAGCTCAGTTCTAGTTCATTTCAAGTTCAGTTCTAGTTTAGCTCTAGTTCATTTATAGTTAAGTTCTGGTTAAGTTCTAGTTCAGTTCTAGTTCAGTTCTTGTTCAGTTCTAGTTCAGTTGTAGTTCAGTTCTAGTTCAGTTCTAGTTCAGTTCTAGTTCTAGTTTAGTTCTAGTTCAGTTCTAGGTCAGTTCTAGTTCAGTTCTAGTTCAGTTCTAGTTCAGTTCTAGTTCAGTTCTAGTTTAGTTCTAGTTCAGTTGTAGTTCAGCTCTAGTTAAGCTCTATTTCAGTTCTAATTCAGTTCTAGTTCAGTTCTAGTTCAGTTCTAGTTCAGTTCTAGTTCAGTTCTAGTTCAGTTCTAGTTCAGTTCTAGTTCAGTTCTAGTTCAGTCCTAGTTCAGTTGTAGTTCAGCTCTAGTTAAGTTCTATTTTAGTTCTAGTTCTAGTTTAGTTCTAGTTCAGTTCTAGTTCAGTTGTAGTTCATTTCTAGTTCATTTCTAGTTCAGTTCTAGTTCAGTTCTAGTTCAGTTCTAGTTTACTTTGAGGCAAATTTTAAAAATGTTTTAGGTGCCAGTATGCAATTATTATTCAGAGGCACTTAATAAAAAATCTTTATCCTTTTTGTTGCATTGTATACATTCGTACAACTCTCAAGAAAACATAAAATTGTATATCCATTTTTACAACAAACTTTACATTGTAAAGACAATATACACATAAGTTGTATTTTTGGATATAAAAAAGTCACACACTATTAAAAAACAAAAAGTTCGAAATAAACCCCATCCACTCTTTTACTCTGCTACATATTTTAAAACCGAAAAAAGCAACCAAAACAGCAAAATATTCATGTGTATTCGATTGAAATAATACTGTTGGCATTAAAGAAAAAATTTCAGGTACTTATTGTATGTAGGGATGAAAATTTAATGTCAGTTACAAGTAAATTCTTGTGACTTATGATCTGTATGTGTGTTGCGTATGAACACGGTATAAAATAAGATCTCGATAACTGTATTCGAACATGTAGAAGAGTCAGTATGTATAACAACTGCACTTAATTCGTGTGCATTTATAAATATGTACATGTGAGAAGTTAAAATGAAATGGTGTATACCACAAGAAAACTATTTAAAATACCCCCAACTTAAAAAAGTTTAAGCATAAATCTCGTATTTGGATGAAAAGTTGCAACCGAATTAGGACTTTGTGTATATTTTCTTTAGTTTTATTTTACGAACTTGCTTAGTCGTATAAAGGATTTTATACTTTATATGCTTTAACGTAGAAATATGTATGTATATACAAGAAGCCTTCCTGCGCTAACTATTTTACAGCAACATTAAACTAAACAAATTTGGTAAAAATAGATAAAACAAAAACTTAAAATTGGACAAAAAAAAAAAAAATTAATAAAATAAGAACAAATTGCAAATTGTGTCAAAAACGAAGATAGATTTTTATTTTATATGTAGGAGGAAGTGATTTTGATAAAGTGACCAACAAATTTTTGCTTTTCAGAAATAAACTACTTAAACTTTAAAAAGTTGGACTTTCAAATGACTAAAAATTGATTTTTCATTTGAAAAGCCTAAAAAATCCTTAATCCTTAATAACTCCGTAAAAGTTTTACTAAATGGAAAAATATGCTCAATCTTGGATCACTAATATTTTTATCTAAGGATTGATTTTTCATATGAAAAATTTAAAAAATTTTTGAAAGCTAACTCCGTAAATAACAGTACAATTGATAAAATTAGCGAATTCTGTGATCACTCATATTTTTACACAAGAATCAATTTTTTATATAAAAAATTTAGAAAAAATCTTTAATCGCTTAGAACTCATTAAATAACGTTCTAATCGATATAATAAACGAATTCTGCGATCACTCATATTTTAACCCAAGAATCGTTTTTAGATATGAAAGTTCCAAAAAATATTTTACAGCTTCTAACTCTGTTAATAACTGTCTAATCGATAAAATCAATGAATTCTCTGATCACTCATATTTTTACCCGAAAATCTATTTTTATATGAAAATTTAAATAAAATCTATAATCCCTTATAACTTCGTCAATAACTGTCTAATCGATACAAATAAGCGAATTCTGTTAGTTTACACAAAAATCGATTTTTATGTAAAAATTAAAAAAAAAAAAAAAATTTAATTCTTAATTAAAATCTTAAAATATCAATAAAATAAGCAAATTCTGGGATTACTCATATTTTTTACCCAAAAATCAATTTTTTTCATATATGAAAATTAAAAAAAAGTTTTTAATTTCATACAACTCCGTAAATAGTTGTCTAATCGATAAAATAAACGAGTTCTGTGATCATTTATATTTTTACCCAAAAATCGATTGCTTATATTTAAAATTTAAAAAAAATTTTTCATTGCTTATAACTCCGTAAATACTTTTATTCAGAATTCGAATAATGTTCCGCTTGCTTTAATTCTTTCACCAATTGGATCTTATATGGATGAAGGCCAAGATCTTTCCTCAAAACGGGCAGAGAAATAGTGGCTGAAAACAGTTTCGGATGGATAAATTAGATTCCTTGTGACTACACCGGCGATGGCTTTTTCTGCACTCACGGTACGGGCTCAACTGGGATGAATATTATCTTAAAGAATAAATGTCGTAATGCATCGATCCATAGTATTGCGTATTAACTGCATGGATAATCATCGTCCATTAGCTATGGACGATTTTACGCGATGTTAACTTAACGAAGTGCTCTATAAGTTTGTCGAACAGAGCCAGAATTTTGGAAATCAAGTTCCAAGTTGTTCTGGTGTAAGTCTTTACATGGTGATTTGCTAAAGTAAACTAATGGTGTTTTCTTTTCTACCAAAAAAATACCACATTTTAAAAGGTGCATGCATAAAATGTCTTGCCTAACATGTAATAATGCAATTTTTTATTTGACGAGAACAAAACACAAAATTGGATCGCCCTGTTTTTAACAGCTGACAAAAAGTATGTTCTTCAATATATAAAAAAATATGTACATAAATCAAAAAGTATGTTCTTCAAAATATAAAAAAAATATACATAAACCCAAATTTCTTAATAGATTGATATTAAATATAAATAAATAAATGAACAAAATTAATCCCCAAATTCCAATTTCTTTAGTTTGTTTTTCATAAAATATGTAAACAAGAAAATACTTTTGCCAGATTGCCAATTTATTAACACCAAGTTTTTACGATTTCTTGATTTGACGTTTTTTTTTTCAAAAACAATTTTATAACACCGAATTCATTTAAATTTTATATCACTGACAACCTACCATTAACAATTTAATTCTTTCTTTTGTTTTTACTATAAAATAATAAAAAAAATTAATATTAACACTTAAAATTTTTATTGTCCTGATTAGAGGCGGTTTTTTCCCAACTTCGTCTGGTAACCCTATATATAAACAGAAGCCATCTTTTTACAGGGCATTATCAACACTCTCGATTTATACGGGGCGTAAAGTGCAATCAATGCCTTATGACATTTAAGGGTGAATATTTTTAGAATAAAACACGCTGCACTTTTAAAGAGCAAAGCATTTTTAAGAAACAAACACCAAATTGCATTTTTTTAAATAAAATGTGACATTTTTTGTAAAAAAGAAAACACCATAAAAAAAAGTTCAAACATCCTCATTAGTTTTACAGTTATCCCTATCGGAGGTTCTATGCGTCTAAAAACACAGCCTAAACTAAACAGACTAAATTTATAAATTTTCTGCTAATTTAGTTTAGTTGGCTACATTTTTCCTTACTGGCACTCCTTTTAAAGTTTTCAGTTTGTTATTTCGGTAACTCTTTAAAAGTATTTGTTTGTTGGTTTTCCTGTTGCTGCTGTTAGTAGAAGAAGTTGTCGTATTGAAAGTGACATGTAGTTTCTTTCTGGTCGTATTTGAGTGTGACCATTCCTTCCTTAACAAACGGTCACATTTCGTTTGTTCTTTTAAATATCTTCAATGTATATAAAAATAAAAATGTGTTTGTTTGGTCGTTATTTGTTTGTTTGAACCCTATAGACCTCTGAACTACTGAATCGATTTTCCTGAAATGTTCACAATATTCTAATTACCCGTCGCTTAATACAGGCTATACATTTTTGTTAATTTTTAAATGGGCGTGGCATCTCTCATACAAAGATAGCTAAAGAAATCCCAACAAAAAATTGTGCAAAAACCAGCACCAAAAACATGCCGGAAAATACACGGAACTACTCAAATGTAGATGGCAGCACTGAAACAGCACTTCAAAATTAATACGCCACTGTCGATACCACCTAAAACCAGTGTTCGAAAATAAACATCAAATATCACTCCTTAGTGTTCGGTGCGGTAGATTTGTGGAAAACCCAAACGCTAATAGTGTTTGTGTAGTAAATCATTAAAAAAAAATTAAGTAAAATAATACTGTTCTTATCCAACTCAACAAAAATGAGAACATTTAATTCCTTGTGTTCGGTTCAGCTTATTAGAGTTCGTTCGTTCTTTTTAGTTGTACAAAGCCCTTTTGGCTGGTAAAAAAACCAAACATTTTTTACAAAGAACAAAATACACATAAGAAAATAAGAAAAAGCAAGCAAACAAATTTTACACTATTCACACACAAGCTATTCGTGCTGTGGTCGTTGCTAAAATCGATTATTTGTTCATTTCTCCATCAATGTAAAAAAGTAGCATTATAGAACATTAAAATATAATGTTTGTCTACAGTACCACTACAATGTTTTTTAACGAAGAACAGAGCACTATATAATGTTCGGCTATTTCTTGAAAATAGTTACGTACGTTATTAAGCGCACTGTTCGTCTCTACAAACTAAAAAAATAAATATCGTTGTGTGAGCCGAACGCTTAATAATTAAAACTTCCATACCAAGACAATTTAAGGCCCAACTATAATATGCTTAAGTTGGCTTCAGCAATTGGGCGAATACATGTGATTCAAATGTGTCGAACCATATTGAACATAAGAAAACTTTTTGGTAAATTTTATGAAACTGGCATTTGCTTAAGCAAAGTGCGAAGCAGATCGCACTTTCCGTACGGACAAAAAATATTTTTTGATTTAATTTTTGTTTTTTTTTATGCCAGCTTTTTTTTTTTTTTTAAATTCAATTATTTATTTCCATTTTGAAATTATTTACATTTTACTTATAGTATCTTCCCGCGAAGCTTTGTGGCTTATCTGCAGGATAAGTTCTATTCTAATTTTTAATCCAATATAAAGGATAAAAATAAGATAATAATACATAATAATAACATAATAACAATGCAATGACTGTGGCGATATAATAATATATTTTAAAAATTCAATATTTCATTGCGAATTTAAAATACATGATTTCATAAAATTTTTTCTTTTGCTTGTGTTTGGTAGATTAAGTAAGTTAGTGGGTAATTTGTTGAACAGAGCTGGAAGTACAACACTAAAACAGTTTTTGTCGTATTTGTTGTGGAATCGTTCTACTTTATATCTTCCTTCTGCTTTTCGTCTTGTGTTGTAAATATGGTCTATAGGTTTTAGGTATTTTGAGTCGTTGCCGAATTCATTTATCAGTGTTATATTATATAAGCTTCTGATATTTAGAACTTCTAGTTTTGTTGCTATATTTCCTACTGTTTTTATTCTCCTGTTCCTTCTATTTGTGCTGGTGTTGTTGTTTACTGTTGTGGTGTTTCTTGCGCTAGTGTTCTTTACGTTATGTTATTGAAAACGTGAGTGTTGTTGCCGTTTACGTTTTGGATGTTGTTGCCGTCTACGTTTTGGATGTTGTTGCCGTGTGTATTGTTATTGACGTTTTGTGTGATGGTGTTGCCATGTGGGTTGTTGTAATCGTAAGTATTGTTAATGTTTACGTTGTTGTTGTTTACATATGGATTATCCTGATTTTGGTTGACTCTTAAGGTGCATGTAGACGACATGTTTTTTACATCTGACTTGTCAACTTTTCAAGTCACATGTAATTGTGCATGTTTGTCAAAATTGCTGTTTTACAGAAGGTTTGTAATATTCGGTCACAAACTTACATGTAATTTGCTTCTGACATTGTCTCTGTTTTTTTCGCATAGTTATTGCAAAAACCAAAATAGAAATGCCGCCACGAAAATTTTTATTTACGCCGTAAAATAGTTTAGCCATCTTAACATATTTTTCATTTAATTCAAAGATACCAATTTAGGATATTTTAATGAAACGGTTTTTATACATTTATGTATATTTACATGAATTCTATTCAATGGTGGGATGATCACACATATCTCGGTATTGTAAAATATTTACTTCAGCCGGCTAATGATTCCGTCAATAGTGGACGCCGCTGCCGGTTTCTTCTCGGCATGTATTTCTGATGTCAGATGGTTTGTCAGAAGAAAATAGAGCACGCTCTAATTGAAATTTTGTCAGATGACAAAAGCAAAGTTAAAAAGGACATGTATGTATTTTGTAGTGGGAAATTTGACATTTCAGATGACAAAAACATGTCGTGTACGGTCGCCTTTACGTGAGTGTTGTTTACGTGTATAGAGTTGTTTGCTTGTGAGTTATTGTTTACGCTTGTGTTGTTGTTTACATGTGGGTTATTGTTAACGTGAGTGTTGTTATCGTTTTGGTTGTTGCTGACGTTTGTGTTGTTGTTAACGTACGTGTTGTTGTTAGCATGTGGGCCATTGTTACCGTGGGTATTATTTACGATTGTAGTGTTGATTGCGATTGGGTAATTGTTGACAGGTGAGTTGTTTGCCGGTATATTGTTTACGATTGTGTTGCTTAGAAGTGTGTTATTTGCTAGTGTGTTGTTAAAGAGTGTTGGGATTACAAGTGTGTTTTGATTTGGGTGCATGTTGTTTGTGTCACTATATATCATGGAATTCTGTATTTGTTGGTTGTGTTGTTTGTTTTTTATCAGAATTTTTAAAATTTGGTTTTGTGTTTGCTGTAGACTGCTACAATACGTAGAGCTTCCCCATGATGTAATACCATGCCTTAGGTATGATTCGGCCGAAGAGAAGTATGCCTGCTTTAGGGCTGTGAATGGGCTACAGTTACTTAGGTGAAAGAGGCTGTAAGCTGACTTATTTAACTTTTTTTTTCGAAGGTTTTGTACATGGGTTTGCCACTTAAAGTTTTCGTCCACGTATACACCTAAATATTTATATGTTTTTACCTTTTCTATGGTGGTGTTGCATGTATCACCATTATATAAGTTTGTTTTGTGTATGCATTGATTATCATGAAATACTAGGTTAAATTGGTGATTCAAAAGATGGGGCGGTTTTATATGCATTAATTTTGTCTTTGATGCATTAACAACGAGGCCATTGTCATGACTCCATTTTATAATTGGGCCTTTAATTGTTTAAATATCTGGAGAATGATATTTATATAAGTTGAAAATTTTTAACAAATTACTTCGTAATCAATACACGAGATCTGTTTTAAAAATTTTAATTACTTTATTTGAATGAGGCTAGCGAAGCGCACCGGGTTGAGCTAGTTATTTCTAAAAGTAGTATGTACGTGACACTGATAATGTTTGGGTGTATTTGATTTTATTTAAAAACTGCTATACTCTTCTTGAAACAGAGGGAACTCCATACTTAGGCATGGTGTTCCTCATTGCTCCTATTCACCCATATGCAGTCACATAGCCGTGTGGCTTCATATTCGTAGATTCGTTATGCCTTTATGGTCATACCATGACTTCGTAAATATGGCTCTATATATGTGTATGACCATGGCTATATGTTTATCGATTACGTTTATCGATATGGCTATACTTTTTAAGTTAGGCTATTAAACAGATTTGACTGTGAGTTCATATGACTGAAGAAGAAAAATGATCCTTTGGACGCAGTTGCGGTGTTCATATACTTCGTCTTTGCTTTGCCTTTTTCAAAAAAT
Organism: Pollenia griseotomentosa; assembly: GCA_963931875.1. NCBI lineage: Eukaryota > Metazoa > Arthropoda > Insecta > Diptera > Polleniidae > Pollenia > Pollenia griseotomentosa. The sequence continues at coordinate 26,878,854 of OZ007561.1, forward strand.
TTTCTAAAGCTTTAAAGAGAATGGCACATAATAATGTAGTTAAACTTCAAATTGAATTATTGCATTTATTTTTTTTTTTCTTTACTCTTTTTTTTCTTGATTCATTTTCAAATGTATTTTACAGAATGAAAAACTAAAATCTAAACTTTATTTCATTTCTACTATGGCCATCCATGTCGTGTATATGTTCCACTAAAAAGAAGATTTTAGTTTTATTTATAAACAAAATCAGTGTACAAAGAATGGGGAAAATCCAACTATTTTTAAACTTATCAGTTGAGTTTGTTGAATTGAATTATTCAATAGTATTTTTATTTTATTTAAAATGACATAATGCTTTTAACATACAAACAACGTATGTTTGGCTTTCTTTTTCTCTCTCTATCTCTCTTTCTTCTTTAACGTAGTATGGATTTTGTAGAAAGAGGAAATTTTTATTTCATTTTATTTTGATTTATCAAATTTAAGTTAAAACTATTTGAAATAAATAAACAATGGATAGAAATTGGTATGCAAAATAAACAAGGATGAACGAGTGCTCGTAAATAATTTAAATTTTTGGAGAAATTATCTAAAAGTATTGCATTGTATTGGTTTAATTGGTTGTTAAATAACAACAAAGAAATCAGAAATTTCTTTGTAAAAGTGTGGAAAAAAATATATATTGTCAATTTTTTTTCTAGATTTTAAAAATTTATTATAAGGTTTGTTTTCAATATCAGGAAATTTTTAAAATTTTAATTTTAAAAAACTTTGAAATACGGTATTTATAACAGATGATGTGGTTTGTGTCTTTTATAACTGAAATTACATTATGTCATTTATTTCACAAGTGAGACCCCAGTTGTGATGAGAAATAGATTATTATATATTTGTATCATTGAAATCGATCCACAAAGGGTTGAGATATAGCACAAAATCACAATTTTTAATTATAAACATTTACCATAAATAAGTTTGTAATGAAAAATAGCGAAATCACTTCAAAAATAAATGAGTTATAGAAAATATCTCTTTTTTTCTTCCTTAAATAATGTGTTTGACAAAATAGCACCCCTACCATGAGCTAGAAGAACATAGATCCCATAAAAGTGTGCTTCCGAATTTAGCGAATCATGCTATTCTATATATCCTATTCAAAATAATTACCAAAAAAATGAGTGCTTTGTTCGGATGTGTCGAATCTAAAGTACCCGTCACCATACCACTAACGCACATTATCAAACAGAAATAGAGTTAAAAAAACATGAAAAGTAATTTTTTTCGTTTAAAACAGGGTTTAAAAAACTGCAGTTGAAACCAAAAACTGTCGAACAAAAAACGAAAATTTGTGTAAAACTTTTCTCTTTTTGAGTTGGTTTGAGAGCGAATGTTTTCATTTAAGAATCAGAAGTAAAAGCAACAATTTTTTATGGCTAATGACAAATGCAAAAGAGGAAGAAATGGCAGTTTGTTATTCTGACTGCAGTTTTTTAAGCGCTGGTTTTAAACACACTTCTCTATTTTTATTAAATCTTAATATGAGGAGCCGCAGAACAAAACGTACTTTTTCACATATTTAAAATGTTTGGGAAATTGAGGTTTATTTTTTTCGACCACTTAAAAACTGTATGAACCTGGAAATGGAAACAAGTTTTTTGCTTACCAAAAGATGAATCAAACTGCCGTAAGTCAACACATTTAATGTCAAGGATATTTAATATCAAACCAATTTTATATCGAAAAAAGTACGTTTTGCTAAAAAAAAATGAAAAAAGTACGTTTTGTTTAAAAAAATATTTAAATTTTCTACAGATTCTTGTAATTATTCCATGTTTAATTATACTATTGTATTAATTATTGTTTTCATAATACTCATTCCCCAAACAATAGTTAAATTATAGCAATTATTGGAGACTATTCTTGAAAACTCGTCGAACAAATACAAATGTACATTAAAACAAAAGTAAAGTTTAACAGCCATATTCATAAAAAGTTCTTATTGTAAGCTTATAGTATGTTATAACTATTAAACGCTTTTTGTCTTATAAACCTCTTATAAAAATTTGTATTCATAAACGTACAATAACAGCTTTTTTACTATTAACTGTTTGCAGCGATTTTCTGTTTAAGTATGGCAACTTTCTTTATATTTGGCTGCTATTTTATTGTTAGTGATGCATGAAACTTCTATTCGGCTTACATGATATTCTATATACATTTTTTTTATTTTTAATTTTAGACCTTCAAAATTATTCTTATCAAATAAAACTACATATTATTTTAGTTTCTGAACAAAATGTTTCCGAAAGCTACCATAAAAACTTTTGTTTGAACCTATTTTAAATATAAGATAATAAAGTATTCGAATAAAAAGTTTGTTTACTTTTTATTAACATCACTATTATAATAATTTGTTTATTTTATTTTTTTTTAATATTTTTGAACAATAATTTGTTGTTTTAAACAAAAGAAACAACTAGTTGCAATAATTTAATAAATAATTAAAGAGAATATCTGCATTTGCCCCTGAACATATTCATTTAAATCATAGAAATTTTTTTTAAATAATTGTCAATATAACTTTAAATTGGCTGTCTAAAATAAAAAAAAATTATTAAAATGTATTTAACATGTCCGTTGTAATAAATTGTAAAACATTTTTGTCATTATTTTTCAACATATTTCACAAAAATATAATCATAAAATGAGAACACCTTTCAAAATGTCATTTTATTTTTGGTTTAAAGAAGGGCAAATCCAACAATAAATTTTCTTACTTTATGAATGGTTTATTAAAGGTTCAATAGACTATTTTTCGTTTATGAATACAACTTTAGCAATTTTTGCTTAAAAACGGTCAATTAATCATCAATAAGTTTTTATGAATACGGCTGTAAAACAATAGTTTTTGTTTATCATATATTTCTAAAATTAAATAAACGTGAGAATTTTGATTCGTTTCTCTTTCTTTAAAAAACGGTAAATTGTATGACAAACCAAAAACAATTTCTTTAACTTTGTTTTTGTTTTACTGAAAATTTTCACTTTTTCGACGCGTTTATAAGAATAGTCACCATTATTTAACAGTTAATTTTAACGAAAATGTAACGACATAAATAAACGTCAAACAAATTAAGAATATTAAGAAATGATTTGCTATTAAAACAACTTCACGAAGAAATGGCAAAAACAATGAAAAAAGCACGTTTTGAAAGAAGAAAATGAAAAAAGTACGTTTTGTTATGCACCAATTTTTTTAGAACCCATTTTCTTGGTAAAAAAAAGAAAAAAAAATATGCTAACAAGATGTTTACTTAAAGATTTTAACCCAAATATTATAAAAATATCAAAAAACCAATTTGTCAAAAAATGCGAAAAAGTACGTTTTGTTCTGCGGCTCCTCATATATTAGTTTATACCATAATTATTCAATTCTAATTCTAATTCCTAAGTTAACGTCCTGCCAATTTCTAACGAAAATTCTCCCTATCACGGTTCCCTTCACATTCGGTGAGTGCTGCAGTGTCTCCTCTCCTTTCCCTTTTTAAGCGGCAAATTATGTCTCTATTTGTTATGTGTAAATGAACAAACAAATTCCAAAAACAAAAATCAGTAACAGGGGATTTTATGACAAAAGTTAAATGCAATCGTAATTTTCTGCTTATATCTCAGTCATTTATGGGCCGATCTGACTGAATTTATACCTGACTGAATTTATACCAATAGCAAGCGTTAACGGAGTATATGAGACATAAATATATTACAACCTAGTCTCCATAATTTCTGGAGTCGTCGGAAAATTCATTTCAACATACACATAGACAGAGGCACATATGGACATTGTTAAATCTACTTCGCTGATCCTCACGACCCATAATATATATACCTCATAAGGTCTAAGATGAATACTGTGGAAACTACACAGAAAAAATAAAAAATTGTGTCTAATCACAAAATCAAACAAATTGTTGGTTTTGCACCTATTACCAAAATGATTATATTTATTACTTAAAGTTGTAAAAACTTAAAATTGTGAATATTTCTTTTTTTTTTCAATTAAAGATGTTTTTAATTTAATTTAAAAAATTATCAAAAAACTTTGCCGTTCCAAGCAATATATAATTCTTAAATATATAATTGCAAAATCAACAACTCTTCTAGAAAATATTTTAATCGTCATATGACATTGATTTAACTTTTCTCTCTGTTTTCTAACTTAATTAACAAATTATATCCCATTTCTATATCATATTTTCTGCATTAATAATAGCAAAAAAAGTATACTGTTAATCATATAAAACTCAATAATCCATAAGGCCAGTTTGCAACTCTGTTGTTGTGCCGTCATGTTTATATAAAATGCTTAAAAATTCACAGACACATTTAAATAAAATTATTTGCAACATTTTGTAAATGGATTGTAATTCCAATGGAATTTTTGATATGAAAATCATTTTTAATGAATAAAAAATGAAAAAAAAATAATCAAAACGAGAAATATAAATATATAACACATATTTTTAATTTGCATATCAATGGTAAAACACTCACTCAGCTCGGTCATATATTAAATAAAAAATTTACATATTTACTTTCTCCTCCACCGGTCCATACGGGCGGAGAACAGAGTCTGTATTTTCAACATGATAAGTATAAAAAAAAACACTGCGCAGAGAAGGAAAAAAATTATGAAATTAAACAAACAGCCAGCAAAAATTTATTTATTTTGTATAATTTTTTCCCATAACGTTATGGAAACTTTTTGGAGTTAAGACAAAGTTTCGTGCCATTAAAGAATCATATACATACATGTATTTAAATACTTCTACTTGAGTACAAAAATATGTATTTGCACAAAAATATAATGTGAAACTCAAATGTTTGTGTCTGTAAATATGAAAACTCAAGTAACCAAAAACCAACTGACAAATATGTACAGAGCACAATATTAACTGGGCTTAAAAGAACGACAAAAATATTAACTTTTATGTTTTTAATTTTGTCAAAGAAACAATATTATATTTTAAAAGAGAAATGAGACCAACGGAGTCAGGCTCAGATTGCAAAAAAAAAAAAAATAAAAATTTCTGATAAAACAAAAGACCAGCAGAAAAAGGCATAAAATTTGATAATCTCCTTTAAATATATACAAAAGAGTCCTGATAATTCGTAATCGCAAGGGACCCGCCATTTTTTTCGATTTAACAGAATTTCGTTTTAACGAGGTTATTATAAGAAAAATACGAATTAACGGTGTGTTTCTTTTTACTAATTAAAACGAACAGACAAATCAAAAACAATTTTTCATTAGAACGACATTAGACAAAAATCCACAAAAAAAAGTTAACGGTTAATCCAGTTTTACTTCCAAATATGACTATGTACTAGGGTATTCATTCGGTTAACCGTTAATCGGTTAACCGATTAATTACTATCCGATTAACTGATCGGTTAATTTAAAATTGGCTTTTTTCGATTAACGATTAAACCGGTTAATTTCAGTCGATTAACCGATTAACCGATGTTACAAAATTTGGAATTTTTTGTAGTATTAAGCCATATTTTTTTGTGTTTTTAGTTATAGGTTAGTTCCAAAACGTCAGTTGCAAAGCAACTCGCTTTTTTAAATGCATTCTACAATACAACCATGTAGAATTTTACAATGTTATCTGTACCAAAGTTCTCCAAAAAAGTTACCAAAGTACACGAAAAAAGTTGTGTTTAGAAATATTTTTTCATACAATATATTTTCTTTTAGAAATACATTCCTACAGAAATTAAGGAATTCGGAAATAAACTTTTTTGCAGAATGTTCAATGCTGAGCTTTCTCAGGATGAGTAAGATGATGGATGACCTCACAACAGAAGAAACTCTCGATAGTAACACAAAAAGAGAATTAACCGAAACAATTAGAAGTGTAAAGCATTTAAAAAAATTATAACAGGACTCTAATAGCATAATGGAATATTAAAATGATTAAAGGAAAATTATTGAGAAATTCGATAATCTGTATTATGGGTTGCTTTCGATTTCTCCACCATCTTCGATAAGTGAAAGAATTTTTTCTAAGTCAAGTTTATCAAAACTAAAGAAAAAAATCGCTCAAATCCTTAACACTTAAACCAATTTATTTTTCTAAAATATTTTCTAAAAGATCTCCTTAAACTATTGAAATTATTAATAAAATGATCTCACGGTTTATTTCTTAAGTAATACTTAATATGTTTTAATTAAAAAATATGTATTACATAGTAATTAATTATTTTTTTGTTTGCTAGTTTTAGTTCAAGAATTGTTGTGTTAATTTTTTTCTACTAATAAACTCAAAATAATAAAAAAATTTAATATAATATGTATTTTGTTCGACCTTTAATATTTCAAATATTAATTTGTTAAAAATTTATAAATTAAGAAAAAAACCCTAAAGAAGGCACTCAAGGAAGTGCCGAAATTTTGTTTTTAAATACACGTTAAAAGTTTTTTATAACAAAAAAAGACCTTAAGCTCAAAATTTTTTTAATATTTAAAAAAATTTAATTTTTATTTATTGAAATTACTTAATTTAGAAAACAACCTTATTTACCAGTTAACCGATCAATAACAAAATTAACTGATTATTAACCGATCAAACCAAAACCTCAATTAATCGAGCGATTAACCGATTAAAGCAAATGCCCGATTAAATGAATACCCTACTATGTACAAACAATGGCGATATCAGGCAGGTATAAACAAAATTTTTGTAGCAACTCTGACGTCACACAACCTGCGCTATTATTGGCTTATAATTAGCTGTCAAACTGTTATGCTTATGCGTAGGACAATTTAATATTTTTTTTCTATTTAAATTATTTGAAAACAGAAAAATTTTTTAAGAAGTTATTTTTTTCTTCATAATTTTATATTTTAAATACGTTAATTAAATAATCTCTATGTAAGCTATAGTTAAAAATATAAATATTGAATTCAAAACACGTTAGTTGTTCACACAATTTCCCACTTTGCCAACTCATTACACTGTGTAACAAAAAAAAAAAAAAAAAAAAAACCAGCCTCAATACAAAAATGACCCCTTAAAATGAATGTTAGAGGGTTAATAAATTCAAAGAAAAGAATCGCCATACGATTCTACTCCAGACATCTAAAATTATTTTTTAGCTCAAAAGTACATTTAATATATTTTTTTTTGACTTATAATAAACGCCTTTTCAAAAAATTTAAAAAAACTTTAGGTTCCCATATTTCGGGAACCCGAGCTAACTTTTCAAAGCCCTTTGGCAGATTTGCTCTACTACTAGTCTACTTTCATTTCGCGTTGCAAGTGTTCAGGCTGGCGGCGATGACCCGAATTTTTTTGCACTATGTGTGTTGGCGCATATGCCAAAAAGTCGGAGTGGAGAAAAACGACAACGAAGGTTTAGATGAAGATTTCTCAAAATGTATGCGATAGAATTTTTAATATTTTCTCCGCTTCTACCGGCATATATTTTAAGTTAGAAGTTAATAGTATTTTATTGAAAATGAAAAATATTTGTTTGTGCCGCATACGCCACTTTTCTAAAAATATTTTTAAAAAGTTGCTTTTTGTGCTGCATATGTATTCTTATTGCTGTGCATTGGTAACTTGCTGAAATGAAGGTTTCTTTATTCAGAATCTAATAAAAAGTCAACATTGATGATTTTTAATAAATTTTAGAAATTTTTACTTTTATTAACACGTGTTTATTATTTTTTAAAACTATTTTTTTTCTTGTTGTCATATTATTTTGCAGAAATACAACAATTAAAAAACAACACGCATTTTGTTTATGTATAACATGATAAAGATATCCAAAACAATTGCTACAAAAACAATTACATGAAAAAAAACACAAGTTTACAAAAAATCAGCAGTAGTTTTGTGTAGACGTACTGATTCGACGAAGCTTTTGCTTACACTACTTTTTCCTTACGGCAATGAAGCAAAGCAGTAGTGAAATTTATTTTTATATAAAGAAAAACTTAAAAAATAGTTGATGTAGAGCAAAATGAATGCTTAATATCTCAGAAACCACAAAAAATTTCGCGAAACAGGCTTTGGATTTAAAAAAGATATTCCTGATACCTAACTAATTTGTTTTTAAATGGTCGGTAGGTCAAACCAATAATGAGCCGAATTTCTATCATTCTTGTATGTAGGTACTTTTAAGATATTTAAATTATTGTGTAAAAAACATCACTTTTTAATAAAAATATATCACATTTGAGAAAAAAAGAAACTTGTGGCAACTAATTTTTTCGTGGCTGATGGATAAAACCGTTCAAAACGCTTGGCAGATGTCGCGAGAAGAATACCCAAAATGTCACAGATTAGGTTCAAAAAAAAATAAATCTATTATATTGGCAAATTTAGAGAAAAGTCACAACGTCCAGGTTATCAGTGAACAGAAACATGAAGGAACAGCCAAGCAACACTATGTTTTGATGGTTGTGGTGACTATGTTGCACTTATTAAAAATAAAAGACGTGGGAAATCTGCAAATTAAATTGTCGAACAACATCTATCAAATGCGTTGAATGTTTTATAAGATACTACAAAACCAACAAAACACGACTTATGGCGTTTTCTTTTCTAAAAAAAGTGTTGCATAAATGTTACATGTGACTTGGCAACATTTTTAAATGCATCTCTAATTTTTAAGAAGTGTTTCATATTTTACGTTTACAAAACAATCCAAAGCCAACAGAAACAACAGATGTTTTTGTATTGCATTGTTAGTGGTTACGGCTCAAAACTTGCCCCCACCTTGTACAGAATTCGCCTTGATCTAGTGCTGCACTCATGCCACTTTAATTAAAATGAGTGTTGAACATGTAGCATTTTTTTAATTTTAAAGAGAAAATCATCATAAAAGAACGCTTTACACTTTTAAAATAACACATGTTTTTCAGAAAAGAACATAAAAAAATGTAAAAGGCGGAATAAATGCAGAATTTTACTTAGAAAAGAAAACGCCATTTTTTTTAAGAAATCTTAAAAAATACCTTTCAATGTATTTAAATGCAAAATAAATAGTTATTTCTATACAAATTTTTTATAAAAAAATCATCCACCAGTTTTCTCCACTTTGCATATCGGACTGTTCTAAAAAAGTTTTTTTTTTAAAACAATCTGAACCTTATTACATTATTTATGTGAACCAAAACAAAATTCTTTACAAAAAAAGTTCTGGTACAATTCGGGTTAATAATAAACTTTGTATTCCCGAAAATAACTTTGAAGCCGGTGTTTGTTATGCAAAAAATTTCTTCTCTATGATATAACAAAAACTGACTTCGCTACATTGAGCTTCCCTTCATTGCTTTGTATGTGATTATGTTTGTATGCTTATATGTTTGTAAGAGCTAATCTCCGAGCTGCTAGTCCGATTTAAAAATTCTTCATCAAAATGAAGAATCGAACCACCTTAGGCCGAGGCCTCGCAATGAGTGGCTAAGCGGCAAGCGGCTGAGGGGTGAGCGGCAAAGCGGCGAATTTGAGCGCCAAGTGGTTTATTACCGAGCTTTATTTCTGAGCGGTTAGTTGTTAAAATACCATTGTAAAGAGTGGCTTGTTTAATGTTATTACGCGAAAAGCGTATTCATAAGAATTTAATGCGTTTTTCAAGAAAAAAAAAAATTGCGGCCTGTTTGTCGATTTCGAGCGAAGACTTCGTTCGCTTTATCTACATTAAAAAGAAAAACAATTTATAAAATTTATACACTATATATATAGAAATCGACTAACAAGCCTTGGTGTTCATCTTATAAATCAAGCAAGGCGACATAACGGCGGATTTAACAATTTATTTCCAGACAGATTTTGGCAATACTGCCGTATGCCTGTGAAATCCTTTAATTTGCTGTTGCAAAAAGTAAACACTAGATTGACAAAACAAAAAAATTAATTTCTCGGTTATTTTCAAAATTTGGTAATCTGTCTTGCCAAAATAGCGGTCGGCTTCGTACAGATGAAATTAAAAGCTCCACATAAACTTTGCCATGTTTATTCTTTGCCGCTCAGAAAACAACTAAAAATTAGAACAAGTTTTATTCCTGAGCGGCGCCGCATAGCCGCTCAAAAATTCGCTCACATGCCGCTCATTGCGTGGCCACTTCAGTAGTATTTCATTTGTTCTAATTTTTTGCCGCTCACCGCTCAGCCGCTCATTGCGTAGCCTCGGCTTTTGGGACATTGGCTATATACGGTTCCACTTCTTAGAATAAGATCCATGGGCGCTAAACCTCCTACACCCAGAAAATATTTATTATCGTTTTCGAACATATCAATTACAGCAATAGTTTCTGTTCTCAAAAGAAAAGTCTTTTTAAAACAAGAAGTTGACGTAGAGTGAATTGCTGCCTCTCCAAAAGGATCTATTTAAGTTTGAAGAAATTTGAACCATAAATAGACCCGCGAAAAATAAAAAATAAAGGGTCTATATTTTTTTCAAACCTTAGACCAATAAAACATAATTTTACTCTTATAGTTAGTCAAAAATAAAGTCTGGGTGGGCAATGCCACGGGCACGTCTAGTATATGATAAAATCTATGAAAGATTTTTTGTAGTTTTTTCTTAAATCCCTGTTACAAGTTGGTCATCTGTAGCATTCTCAATAATTTAACATCATTATTTATTAAAAAAGGATCTTACAATAAACTTTACATAATGAGAAAGTCAACAAAAAAAAACTCAAGCAAAAGGCAAGAAAACAAAACTCAATTATAATAAAACACAAAAACAACACAAGTATTCACAAAAATAACACATACACCAACACTCTTACTAAACTTAGGCAACAAATAGCCTGAATGTATATGTGAGGCTGGCAAAGGCGACATTAACATAAACTTTTTAAAAAGGAAAACTTTAACTAAAATAAAAATATACATTTTAGCACCATTTTTTAAAAAAAATCTACTTGCCTTATTTATCTTTTTTAGCATTAACTGTCCTTATTTTCTTGTGCTTTTAACTCCTTTATTTTGGTGCTATTTTTTTTTCTTTTTACATGGTTAGCAGACTAATTTTTACTTGAGTGTGTATATTTTTTTGTTGAAAATAATGTTGATGCCTGTATGATGTGATGAAATATGATAAGTTGCATTGTTTATTTACGAATGCGTGTGTGTGTGTGTGTAAGACAAGTAAAAATGACAATTAATAATAATGATGAGGGGTAGCGGTAGTGGAGTGGTGGAAGCCGTCGTCGAGTGACACAGTGAAGGCTACCCTGCAGATAACGAGACTAGTCCATACATGCATGTAAAGAGTAGTCCATAAAGGAGTAGTAGTACTCCAAATATATGGTGAGATATATAACCCAGTTTTGCATTACAACGGAGTAGTCTTAGAACTACTCCATGTTCATACATACTCCTAGTGGATTAGTTGTGAAACTACTCCATGGTATACTCAAGAGGATTAGTTTTAGCTTCGTTTAAAAAGGAAAACATTTCGTAAAAAAACGAAGACATGTCGTTTCACTACAAACTCTTTTTAACAATGACATGGTCCATGCTTGCATAACATTGGACCAGTCAAGGGAGTAGTCCATTTCACCCAAATGGATCACGTAGTCCAATATTATCTCCAGGGAAGTGATGCTTCAATTACTGTTAGCTATATCAAGCGCTATTGATGTTAAGTAAGCACATACACACAAATTCTCATCACATATTATGTGATACTCAGTCAAAACATGAGCACTTTACATTGTGTTGCATTCTGTTTAAAATGAACTCATCTTTACACACTTACAAACAAATAAAATTCCATGTACATAAATGTGAGATTTGAAATAAAACATGCTTTAAAACAAAAACCATGCCTGTGGTCAGAGTGCCTGTAGTGTTTATGCCACACTGAACCAAACACAGCCACTTGTACATTTTTGTGTGGGGATGTGAGTGAGTGTATGTCTATGTGTTTGCATATATAAATCATACAAATATTGTAGCATATTTTACAGAGGCTTGGGCTTGCATTTGCATTAGCCTCATCAAAAGTATTTTGTAAATTTGGTCATAATGTGCTCATAAAGTATACACAAATGGTTAGAAGTGAATTTAAATATTTCAGCTCAATCTGAGCTGAACAAACTTCTGATGTAAATAACATTTACTTAAATATATGTTATATATTAAAATATTTTTTTAAGTAAATATTTAGGTTAATAGTTTTTTCAATTAAAATTAAAGCAAAAAAGGTTTGGCCGAATCGTATATACCCCCCACCTAGAATTAAGATTTTCGGGAATGGACTTTATATCGGGTTTGTAATAAGCTATGAAGACACATAAGATTTGTCATACAATATCACATCAATTAAACCCAATTTCATTACTGTATCGTTATAATTTACAGATTAAACGGTTTTCCATATATGGTGGCTCAAATAAGAACAACCAATGTCGTTGTTACTGGTCTTGTGATGGAAGTGTCTGCACAATTTGAATTTTGTATGTGTGCATTGTGAGATGCAACTTTAAAATTCTCAGCATTTTTGTTTTGGAAATGCTTAGTTAGCTAGAATGACGAAAAGTAAGGGCAGATGTGGTTAGATTTTACGGGGTACCTACCTTTTCGGTCTTGTCGCACGGTGGATCTTAACCACTTGGTGTGTAATTTTTGCACTTACCAAATGCCACTGTGTGTGCATGATCATTCAGTCACACACAGGTTGCAATTTAGGTACTAAAACGGACAATCTTAGTAACTCCCCTTGTTTAGGAGTTGGAGCTATCTAGTCTTCACTTGTTCCTAAGATCAAGCATTACAAAGGATGCACCACAACCACCACGTGTTCCCTGCAATTAGAGTCCTCACCATACAGTCATGTCAGGTTGTTAGTTCTGGGGGCTGTATGACTTTCCGCGGTGCCAAAATAATAGTTGGAGGGTGCCTTGGTGCACACCCCAGACTCAGGAAATCCGTAAACTTAAAGAGCCCTGCCATTTAAGATGTTGTCGGCATCCATTGATTTTAAAAATCTGAATGAAGATATCAACACGACGGATCTAGTCCAGCCATGCCCCTCGAGCCACTACCATTTCTTACTCCCATGGTAACAATATTACTGCACGAAAGAAATACTTTTCTCCTGATACCTCCAAACGGCATCTCTATGATAGGCCGTATTGTTGCCAATACATAGTTTATTTAATTATTTCCATTCATTGTCATTATATAAAAGGGGAAACTTTCATGTATGCGACCTTGCTTACTCTAATCACTGACAGTTATGCAAGGGGTAATTTATCCCCCAAGCATGTCACCGTGTTTGATTGATATATGGCCACCTTTTGGTATCTTGCGGAACCAAGGCGTGACTCAATTCCTGATTGTTGGCCATGCACCATGTCTTTTCCAAAAGGGGATCCCTCTTAATATTTCAGCCCGATCCTTGGACCTATTTCTCTAATCATTCGCTATTATAAAGAGGTAAAGCAATGCTCTAAGTATTTTTCTACCCTTCCTGAGAAGGATAGTATTGTTTCTTGATATTAACCCTGTTCCTTAGCCAACTGGAAATATCCGGCTGTTACAGGAACCACCACACGTAGATGGAACAAGAGCACTTGATGCCGACCTGATGGGTTGCAAAGCACATAAGATTGACACTTAGGCTTCCGAAAAGTAGGACAGATGAATTTTTTCAACAGCCGACTAAGGCTCTGTTTTTGAGACCTCAGTTATTCTAGGTCTAGTTAATCTGAAAACAGATATGTGCCGCCATTACCAAGTTTGTATACAAAATTTTGGCTAACCAGCTTAGTTTTGCTCAAAATGTTAGTCTTTAACGAAATAATAAAAAAACTACATTTCGCAGTAAAAATCTGAGTTTCAGACTACTTTAAACTGAGTTTAAACTTAATCCACAACTGATCATTGACAAGCATAGAAAAATTCGATTATTTAAATGTGTAGTTGGGTTCTGCTTGCATTCAAAATAAATATCCAAGAATTCAGTTTCAACCTGCTTAAATCAAAAGAAATTATATTACAAAATAAAAAAAATTATATATATTTGCCTTGGTAGGGGTTATTAAGGCCACCCTGTATGAAACCTATTGTAAATTATTTATCGACAAACTAGAACGTTGGTTAGGCAAACAAAATGAATCTTTGACAAATTGCATGCAACTTTTTGGAATTTTGTAGCGTAAATCAAGAAGTCAGTGGTGTAGCGCACACCTATGTATGGCGGCCAATTTTTGTTTTACTGGTAAAAAACTGGTTTAGTAAAAAAAGTAATAATATTATTAGATATTATTAGATTTAAAAAAATAAATTTCTTTTTTCTACTAAGCCGATTATTCTAAATTCGAATGCCAAACTGAGAATGAGAAACAATATGATGGAAACATTTTTCTTTCCCTTACGTCATGCAGATGTGAGCTTGATTTCAACAGACAGACGGACAGATGACTTAGAAGAACTCAAGAACCCGGTATATGTACACTTTATGCGGTCTAATCTAATTCACAAGTCTAAAGAGCTCGGTTTATTTTCTTAATCATTTTATGATCAGAAAGACGCTACTTTTTGAAAAACAACATTATGGATTTACCAATATTTTGCATAAATACGATGATGCGACATTAGCGATTGCTTATTGACGCCTTGAGATTTATACCCATAATTTGATGATAGTTTAAATGACAAATTTTGTACTAAATAACAAAAGTTTTTACTATTTGAATAACTACTGGAAATTATTCGCACTCCAAAAATCCAAAATCCAAATCCCAAAATCTAAAACGAACCCAAAATTACGAAGCTGAAAACTGACATCATTATTAGTATAAAAAATTTCTATTTCGTATTTGGTCCACTCTGTACAAATATAAATATAATAAGCTTGCGATTCTGGTAATAAATCCATTTTTCAACCATTTTTTTAAGCACTGAAACATAATTTCTGATGAGCAAAAGCGATATATTTACATAAGTGTGTCCCAAACAAAAAAAAAAAAAAAAAAAAAAAAAAAATTTGGGGCTCAAGCATAATTAAAAAGCTTCTACATAAAAGGAAAAACACTCGTTATAAATTAAGGTTTTTATACTTACTTTTAGAACGAAAAACACTAAAACGTACTCAAAACACTCCTAAATGGGAGTTTTTTCGAAAAATTTGTAAACCAAGTAAAAAAAAGATTTAACTTTTCGGTGGTAATGCCACTTTGAGAGTAAAATTACAAAGTGAGCGTTTTAATCTCATTTAACTTATCAAAGTTTGTTGTAGACTACCACAACAATACCACCCAAGTAGTTAAAAAACGATTTGCTTGTTGTGTTTAGAAACAACAAAAACATCAGCCACGACGGAAACACATTATTTTCATGTTAAAAATTAAAATGGAGAACTCTTGCTTCTCATTTAGTTTATATTTTCAGTTATATATGTACATTAAGTTTTTAAAGTACAAACCACATTGCGAATAATGCTGGTGCTTTATAATTGAAAGGTGAAAAACGGGTAAGTAAATCAAGCGCAATAAAATTCTTTTTCTAATTTCACTTTTGGTTTATTCAAGTACGAATTCGTACGGTATTGAATATGGATAATTTAAGTATTTCGCGAAATAAAATCCGTACTTGAATCAATCTTTCTGTTCTTGATTAAAGAAAATCCGTACTGAGCGAACTATTAATACCGCTTTGGATTGATTTTTCTTTTGAGTGCGGGGTAAAGTATTTTTGGGATTTTTTTTAGATTATTCGGAAGAGTTTTATAGGTCGCTTAAGTCGAGTTTTTGTTAAAAATCGGGTGTGCCGGTCTTTTATTTAAGTTTTCTACATAACTTTGCTAAAAACCATTATTTTATTTACTTTTAAGGAAATAATTTAAAAGAAAAATGTCCAAGCTAATTTTTGTGTGCAGAAACTATAAGTTTTTGCATTGAATTTGTTTATTTAGAAATAAATTTTGTATATAACGCTTTTTAACTTTTAAAATTTTGCAAAAAATTAAGAAAACTAACAGCGCAGTTTGAAAGATCAATTCATTTAAAATAGTTAATAAATAAATATTTTTGAATTTGCTCTTACTGTTCCTGAGTTATACCGGTTTTCATATTTGTACCCAGCTTATGATATTATTAGTCATACCCAACGAACAAACAAAAAGCAAACGTTTTACTTTGCTTTGTTCAAAAATCATTCACTGGGGTTCTAAAAATCTGTTTCAGAAGTTGTGGCATATGCTTTTAATCTAAAATGTTGATTAAGGCTCAAATTAACAGTCATTAGATAATTATGAGTAAACTAAATTGATAACTATTGCTTAACTAAAGTACCATATTTAAAATAATTGGTTAAGTAAAAATTTTAATCAGACCCAGGTAACTTATTAAAAAAATAAAAAAAATAAAAGTAGTTAACCAATAACATTTGAGGGTTTAACTAATGGTTAAGAAAAAGCTGGAAATAATATTTTATTTGTTAAACTGTTGTTATAAGCTAACTAATAACTGTAAATTTGGGCCTAAGTGTGATATCTTAGTTTATGTGGCACGCAATTTTCGTACTTTTTTTAATGAATAATTTAAGATCTTATTTGATTCACATCTCTCATTCTCAATTAAGCTTTTGTGGCATATTCGGGTATAGGACTTCCTAAACAAAACAAGCAAAGGTCATCTGTTGACAAGCCTCGAGAATTAACTTATATGTACTACCAAAATGTTTTTCAAATATTTTCCTATTTTGTATTATTAAAAAACTGAATTTTTCATATTTAAAAATTGCTTGCCGCTCTTATTAAGTTGGCCAGTAAAAGAAGTTAAAAGGTAAAGTATAGTTTTAATTTTTAAAAAGTATTTTGTCTTGCAGCTTTGTCTGTCGGCTTCAGGTTAAACATTGTTAGAACATACCTGATCACTATTTACTAGGGTTTTTTCCGGGATTCCGCAAACAAAATCCCGGGAAACAAAAAATTGCTCATAGTTTCAGAAAACAGCTATTTTTACTCTGAAATTTAGTTTTCTTTTCTCTAAAAATGAGTTGTCGATTAGATCAATTACAAGAAGTGAGTACATACGTAAATCAATGTATCTCGCTGCAATAAATCTATTGAAAGCAGAATGGGCAGTGCAACAGTTGATATTTCATAAATTTAGTGAAGTGAAGAGTAGATAAAGAACATAAATTCACAATAAGATGCAGGCAGTAAATTCTCATTGTCCATGGACAAGTCTTAAAAAAAGGAGATACCTAAACATATCGCTTCTTTATTGCAACATAGTCATATCTACAAAAAAAAAATCAAGCTTGGCCATATACCATTTCGGGAAACCGAAATAAAAACAATAAGGAAACTCGTGTAAGATACTTCATTATACAAATGGAAAGACACATTGTCCTAAAGATTACAGATGGGCGTAATGAAAATAAAATGTTAGTAAGAAGTAATCCGGATGATGCTATTTTTGGCATCAACCTTGACATCAGAAGCATGCAACAACGGTGCACTTTTAACTATTTGTCCGACCTCGGTAAAAAAGTGAACGAAATTTTTCGGAAATAAAATCAGAAATATACTCTTTGACGACACACTAAACTTTAAGTCGTAAAAAATGTTAATATATTTATTAAAATATTTTATGAATTAACTTTAATTACTTTCAATTATTTAAGCTTGAGGTCTTTTTATTTATAAAATATTCTTTTATTTTTTCAATATTTCGCTAACCTTTGGTTAGCATCGTCAGGAAAATTAACAAATTTGAATTAAAATAACAAAAACGATAACAAAACTATGAAAAAATTTTTTGTCATAAATTAAATTCAAAAACCTATTTGTCATAAAAATTTTTTCAAAAACCATAAAAACAAAAATAAAATATAACTAAAGTATAACAATTCATATAAACCGAAAAAATTTTCTATCTATAAAACAAATTCAAGAACCGTATGAACAATAATAATAAATATTCTGGCTAAAGAAAATTCCTATAAATATAAAAATTTTTCTAAACTATACTTATTTCTATCTTACATATGTACTTATAAAAACATTTTAATTATCCTTATTTTTATTCTTACAAACTAATATGTATCATGACCTAAGGACAAGAAGGTCATAATTTCCATGTAATTTAATTGCAAAATGAACCCTCTTGTTCCAAGGCTGTGATAGGTATATTTATATTAATATATCTTATCTTCTATCTCCTAATAACTAAATTCCTATAATTATTCGCTATATGTTCTGTGTCTGCTTTAAAATTTATTCTCTGTGCTGTTGGTGTATTAATTATGTGTAACATTTCCAAACTATATCTGCGTTTGTAGTTTGTTTCTGTGTTTAAAACCGATGCTTCTTCAAAATTTGGATAATGATTAGATTGATAACAATGATGGCTTAATGCTGTCTTTTTAGAATTAATGTCCCTATATTTTTGATCGGATTTATGTCCCGCAATTCTAGTCCTTAATTTGTTCTTCGTTGTACCTATGTAAACCTGGTTGCATCTTTCATTTTGATTTCCCTTACAAGGAATTTTGTAAATAATGTTTGACATATCCCATTTACTAGTTCTATCTTTTGTCTTGCTAAATAAACAATTCAATGTGTTATAAGCTTTAAATGCTACTTTATATTTGTTAGTGTCAAAGATTCCCGACTCTTTTATTCTTTCTGAAACACTGGCTATGTATGATAATGATTTATATATACGAGAACAATAGAACCAATGATATATAAATCATTATCATACATAGCCAGTGTTTCAGAAAGAATAAAAGAGTCGGGAATCTTTGACACTAACAAATATAAAGTAGCATTTAAAGCTTATAACACATTGAATTGTTTATTTAGCAAGACAAAAGATAGAACTAGTAAATGGGATATGTCAAACATTATTTACAAAATTCCTTGTAAGGGAAATCAAAATGAAAGATGCAACCAGGTTTACATAGGTACAACGAAGAACAAATTAAGGACTAGAATTGCGGGACATAAATCCGATCAAAAATATAGGGACATTAATTCTAAAAAGACAGCATTAAGCCATCATTGTTATCAATCTAATCATTATCCAAATTTTGAAGAAGCATCGGTTTTAAACACAGAAACAAACTACAAACGCAGATATATTTTGGAAATGTTACACATAATTAATACACCAACAGCACAGAGAATAAATTTTAAAGCAGACACAGAACATATAGCGAATAATTATAGGAATTTAGTTATTAGGAGATAGAAGATAAGATATATTAATATAAATATACCTATCACAGCCTTGGAACAAGAGGGTTCATTTTGCAATTAAATTACATGGAAATTATGACCTTCTTGTCCTTAGGTCATGATACATATTAGTTTGTAAGAATAAAAATAAGGATAATTAAAATGTTTTTATAAGTACATATGTAAGATAGAAATAAGTATAGTTTAGAAAAATTTTTATATTTATAGGAATTTTCTTTAGCCAGAATATTTATTATTATTGTTCATACGGTTCTTGAATTTGTTTTATAGATAGAAAATTTTTTCGGTTTATATGAATTGTTATACTTTAGTTATATTTTATTTTTGTTTTTATGGTTTTTGAAAAAATTTTTATGACAAATAGGTTTTTGAATTTAATTTATGACAAAAAATTTTTTCATAGTTTTGTTATCGTTTTTGTTATTTTAATTCAAATTTGTTAATTTTCCTGACGATGCTAACCAAAGGTTAGCGAAATATTGAAAAAATAAAAGAATATTTTATAAATAAAAAGACCTCAAGCTTAAATAATTGAAAGTAATTATAAATAAAGGTCAAATAAGAAAAAAGAACATGAATTAACTTTTTTAAATTTTTTGAATTTTTGTTTGTTTTTATTATTGTTTTATGAATTAAATTGTTATGTTTATGTTATCTTTTTATCTTGTATCTATAGCATAATAATACGGAATTTGCATATAAAGGCGTAAAATAAAAATAATTCAATTTCCGCTTTCAATCTTCAATTAATTTTTGTAGTATTTAAGCACTTATTTAACTTACTTTGTAAACAAGTTGCCTTACGTTTGTTTATAAAAGTTTTTTTCATTAATAAAAAACAAATTTACTCTGTATTATTTGTATGGAGCGGAATCCCGGGAAATTTAAAAAAAATTTTTCGCTTTCCCTGGAATCGAAAAACTCCGGGGAAAAAAACTCTACTATTAACTTTAAAATTACATTTTCAAAAATATTTAATATTACTTTATACAAATCCTACAAAGTATACACATACATACAAACGTACGAGTAAATGTAAATGCAAGCAGAACTAACTATTCTGCAACATCCAAATTGTCTAAGTATAATTATGATTTTTTTTTTTTTTTTTTTTGTTACAAAGTATTTAATTTCAATAGCAACCAAGTACAAAATTTTTTTTTAAGTACTTACAAGCACTTAGTTTTTATATCATCGCTCTCATATAATACACACTCATCTTCATTAAATTCAACAGTAAATGGCCTACTGCTTCAGTAACAGTATTAGTAACTCTATTAAGGCGGATTCAACAACAGCAAAAGCAGCAGAATTTTGTTGCATTATAATTATACGATGGAAACTTGTATAAACTCTCACGCAATAAAAAAAAAAAAAATAGCGATATTATGAAACTATATTATTTTAGCAAAATCTTTCATTTGCAATATCCGTTTGTAGTACAGG
Source organism: Pollenia griseotomentosa (assembly GCA_963931875.1). Lineage (NCBI taxonomy): Eukaryota > Metazoa > Arthropoda > Insecta > Diptera > Polleniidae > Pollenia > Pollenia griseotomentosa. The sequence goes on from OZ007561.1 coordinate 26,899,521, forward strand.
AATGTTTACATAAAATAAGTGGCCAGCCCAGAAGTTTTAAAATTTGAAATATTTCGTCATGATTTCTCAATAAGGTTGGCTTTATAGATGAATTAAATTTTATTTTTTTTAATCTTTAAAAGTTTTCTTTGTAGTGCTTATTAAACTGTATCGATTCTAACAAGCATATCCGGGAAAAAGGTAATAAAGACAAAAGTAAAATTAAATAAGCTTTTTGGTCGGACTGTTCGTATGTGGAATAACCTTCCTGCTGGAGTCTTCCCTCTCACTGTCAACATAAATAAATTCTAGTCGAATGTTCACAGGCACTACTACCTCTTCCCTCCTTCCTATAACCTTTTTTCCTAGTTCCAACCCAATAAAATGCATTAGTAGGGGTCATCCCCTGAGTGCTCTGATTTTTCTAAATTTTGGAAAAATTTGGACCAATGAATACTCTCTCAGCTACAGCTGCTATATTTACTTCACTGCGTGCTGGATGTGGTCTAACCGGTAGAGTATCATCCTCCAATGTAAACTGGGACTCAATATTGCGAATGATGTTTGCAATAGTGGTTTCATTATGCGCACCGTAAGTTCCTCGAATCGCACGAAAAACATTTCTCACAGAACGGTGATTGTACATAAACTTTTTATTGATCAGCAAAAACAAAATAAATATGTTTCCGTTTATTTAAATGAGTGAAAAATTTATATTATGGTAATATGCGATGATTCAGTTAGCCTTTCAGAGAAAAAACAAAAGTGCTAAATAGTGCCCAGTGTTCGAAAAATCGAATACTGCTTTTTAAAGTCAATTAACAAAACACAATTGAAAAACACGGAAATGTTTTCAATGGAACTACATTTCTACTTTTTTAATTTTTTTTTATATTTTATACAAAGTTTTCAGTTTTTTAAACTATGCCAAAATTAAGGTTTTTTCTTCCCCATAGTTATTCAAGGGAAGAGTGAAGTGCGTAAGAACTTTAATTTTTTTATTTGTAGCTAACCACTTACAATATATAATTGTTTAAAAAAATTTGTTCTTTGTCTTACCTAAAAAAGTAAAAAATTCATAAAAACGCGTAAAATTTACTGTTCGAAAAATCGAACATAGGGACGATATGGGTTAACAAGTCTTTCCTTAACTTTTAATAAAGAATAAATCAAATTGTTAACAATAAAAAGAAGTGATTAACTGGAAATTATTTAAAGCAGTAAGTTTTACTGGCATTTCACGCTTGACCCGAGATGCGAAAAAACGAAATTTCACTACTAGGAAGAATTAGCGAAACAAAAATGTTCGTTTGTGTACGAAGTTTTCTTTAGTGTTCGAAAATTTAAAACCAAAGTAAACATCCGCAATAAGAAAGTCTTTGCGAAGATACGGCAATTTACTTTACTGTAAGTTCGTTGAAAAACGTGATTTTTCCTTATTTTCTTACCAAATATTTTTAATTAATATTGCGAACAAATACGCAAAACAAAATCTAAGGTTTTTTCCAAAGAGACATAACGTACTCCTTTTTATTTTGGGAAAAAGCAAAAACCCAAAATTAAGGGAGAAACTATGCTAAATTTTTAAAATTGAAAGTCTAGCGATTTCAAAATCGGATAATTAGAACTATTTTAAGTAAGTCATAATCATTATAGTTGTTCGTTATAGTAATTGCTTAAGATTCGATATTAATATCAAAGACAACTCTCGAGATCTAAAGTTAAGCGGCCAACGCAGCTCTACGATTTTCAATATTTTCAAAAAAACAATACCAACTTAAAAAGACAGGGTTGTATTTTTTTCAAAAAGTAGGACTTGTTTGATAGTGTAAATAAGCTAATGGTAGCCCATGTCGATCCTAAGAAATTGGTAAATTCGAAGTTTATCAGAATTGCAGGGTATTAAACTGAAATTTTTAAACATGCTTTTATTCATCCTTTTCCTTATTTGGTCATCAAAATGGTTCACTCTCATCCATTTTCGAAAACATCATCAATTCTTTTAATAAAATAGATAAGTTCTTGTTTTTATAGGTTACAAACCCAAATAATGGTAAGTATAACGATGTTGTAGGACAGTAAGACTCAAAAGAGTGCCCCGGTAGTGAGCTAGTCTATCAGCGCCGGGGTTGCGGATTCGATTCCCGCCAGAGACTCAGGTTTCGTTCCTGCAGTCTAGCGTAGAGCTTCGCGGAATTAGCTTAGGGAATTAAAAAAAAAAACTAAATTCAGTGAAAATTTTAAATAAAAAAACAAAATACAACTGGGTTAAATATTTTCGGCAAGCTCTCCGATATATTGCTATATTGTTTTTTATTTGGCCAATTTTTTTTATCTGGGTTGTTCACGGAAGGCTGGTTATATGGTTATTTAGTTATATCACCAACAACACAATACATTTATTTAATTTTTTTTATATTAATTTTGTTGCTGTTAATATAAAAACATAATCATTTAACCTGATTATTTCTTAATTTCGCTAGAATTTTTAACTAGGAATCAAATATGTATATTAAAAATTAACAGTTACAGTCGAACTTCGCTGTAGTGAGTTTCTATACAATGAAGCAGTCCCTATTATGAATTATTTTGAAAATACAGCTTTCTCGTTTCAATTCTAATGAATTTACCTTTATAATGAAACAATTTTACCAAATATAAATTTGATTGTTGATATGAATTTTTGTTTAAAAATAAGATAAAAAATCAATAAATTAAGATTTTTGACGTGTTGAGTGAAAAGTGATATCGCACCGAAATAGCATTTCTTTTGAAAAATATCATTAGTATGTAATTAAGTTAAAAAATTATTAAAAAAAAGCAGTTTGCTTCTTCATAAATCCTTAAATGCGATTGACAAGCAATTATGCACTAAACACAAAAGACTTCGAGCCTGCCTCTTTGAAGATATTAATTATACAATGCTCAAATGGAAAAACACCACACAACTAAGTGTGAAATCTAGCTTAAAATACATAATTATTTTTTATAAAAAGGAGAAAAATATTATTTCTGTAAAATGAAGTTTCTACGCAGTGAAATGAATTTCTGGTTGCATGCTGATTCACTATAAGGAAGTTCAACCGTAAGAGATATTCAGGGCTACAGTTCCTTAATGGGAAGTTCAAGTGTGCCATCTGGTTTGTAACAGTATTCCAAAGAGTTCACAATATTTTATTTGGTTTCATTTTTTAAAAGATTTTAATTTTATTTTCCATTTTTTTTGAAAATCATTTTTATTTATAATTGCATATTAATTTAAAATCTCCCTGCAAACAAATGGAAGATATCCCCTAAGGCAATAGTTTAGCAATATCACCAAATTGTCCTCTAAAAGAAAATAATCAAAGTAATTTTTTATTTTCTTCCTTTTATAATTTTTGAGAAAGTGACGCAATATAAACAGAAAAAAATTAAATTATAATACATATGTACGTCATAAAAAAAAAATAAAAATTAATCAAATTATTAAATCTAAGAAATTAGTTCTCAAAATATTTTGCAAAAGGTAAATATTTAAATGAAATAAATCTGTTTTGTTTTGTTTTCAATCAAGTCAAGATATTTCTCAACCCTGGCTGCAATTTTAAAGAAGTGGGAGGTTTTTTCAAAATTATGGTGAAGACTTAATATTTATATTATTTTTGATTATATATATTATATAATTTTACTTTATTTTAATTGTAAAAGATTCTTAACGAATCTTTTACAAGCACTCCTTTGATACAAGCGACCCTCGACTTCTACGATTTTTCCTCACATTCGTCGAATATTAATATTGATAACCAGTTTTTTAGATTTTCCTATGATTCTCAATATGATGTTATCTCGACCATCCAGTTGATGAAATCCAACGCAGTGGGATTTGATAATATGCACCCAAAATTTGTAAAGATAATTTTACCTTTGATTTTACCTTATATTACTCATTTGTTTAATACTATTATAATGTCTAGTACGTATCCGTTAAGATGGAAACATGCGAAAGTTATTCCATTACCTTAGTCAAATGGTGAATATCGACCAATAGCCATCTTGTGCTATCTATCTAAAGTTTTGGAAAAACTATTGCATAGTCAAATGTTGGGATATATTAATGAACATAATTTGCTTTCTAATATGCAATCTGGTTTTCGCCGGGGTCATAGCTGTATTACAGCTCTTGCGGAGGTATGTGAAAATATACGACAGAGACTCGATAATGGGGACATTAACTTTTAAGTGCTTCTTGATCATTCGAAGGCATTTGACACAGTGGATCATCAGATGCTTATTAGTAAACTGAGGCACTTTTTTCGATTTGCCAATACATCTACCAATCTAATTTTTTCTTACCTTTCGGCGCGCACACAATCGGTATTTTTGAACGACTCTTGGTCAAACTCTTTATCTCTAATTAAAGGAGTGCCACAGGGCTCTATTTTGGGGCCACTTCTTTTTTTGATATATGTAAATGATTTACCTGAACAATTATCCAATTGCAAAGTCCACTTGTATGCGGATGATGTGCAACTTTATTTAAGTAGCCCTGTGAATAGTATTGCTTTGGGTATATCATCTGTAAATACTGAAATGAATAAAATATACCTGTGGGCTTCTGCAAACGGGCTTTGTTTGAATCCTCGGAAATGCACTTATTGTTATATGTAGAAAAAGTATTGCCCATACCATTGTTCCCACCATTGTTGATAACATTGTCATAAATGGTGAGAAGATTGAGATTGTGAAGGCAGCGAAAAATTTGGGAATAATTTTTAACAATAGTCTCACTTGGAACGATCATGTGAACTCTTTAGTTGGTCAGTCCTATATTAAGTTACGGGCCCTATGGTTGACACAATACTTTACCCAATTGAGGATAAGACTTTTACTTGCCAAGACATATCTGATTCCTAGTTTAATTTATGGATGTGAACTGTTTGCAAACTGTGATTCAATTAGCAAAAGAAAATTAAATACTTTATTCAACAATATTTTGAGATATGTGTACGGTCTAAGACTTTTCGTTCGTGTTTCATCCGTTCTAAACAGTCTGTATGGAGTCTCTTTCGTAAATCTTTTGAAAATCCGAACACTAATTTTTTTACACAGAGTGATAAACACTAAAACCCCCAAATATTTATTTGAGGAGATACGTTTTTTTTCAATCTCAAAGGAACCATAATATTATAATTCCACGGCATCAAACCTTAGTCTCCGAATGGCAGTTTTTTATTCATGCCGCTCGTCTTTGGAATCTTCTTCCACTAAATCAACAACTAAATCGTAATGCTAACAGTTTAAAAATGTTTTTACATAACTTTTTTTCATAATTGTGTTTGATTGAAAATATCTTATATTAATTATATTCTTATATTCTTTTTTAATAATTGTATTTTTTGTTTGTTTTAAAACTATAACCATTTTGTAATAATTATATGTAATTAAATATTCTTGTAACATTTTACGTTCCTGTACTATAAATATAAGACAGTGTCTTGTTGTACAGGAAATGAAAATTAATTAATTGTATTGTTTATATTTAATAATTACCAATTTAATTTTAAATTAAAAGCTGTGCTTATTTGTACATAAAAGAAAATTTTTCAAAATGCATAGTCTTCTTTTTATCATCCCAATGATATTTTGGCGATATCCTCCTATTTTCTTATAAAAGGTTATCTGGCGATATTGCTAGTTTATCATCTAGACGTATCGCTTTCGTATTGCATAGGAGTATTGCCATCGATACAGGTTTCTTCCCGAAGGAAGTATCTTCCGCAATTCGAAATCGATTATTGCCGCAATAATATTTTACATCCAGGCAATATGTTTGGCAATACATAAGGTGTATTTCTGTGTTTGCTGGGATATACATATAATACATTTAGTCCATATTGGTTGTATTTGCTAGAACTTTATGAAAGTCTTAAACATTTTGTTTTATTTTTTAATTTTAAATATTTTATGACAATACAACTTTGTTACCTTAGTTTCAGTGTGCGATGTTTCAGCAGTTTTTTGTTTGTGTTTTTTTTTATTAATTTTTAATATTATTAGTTGTTTTATTAACAACAAATCACCTTAAATTAAGAAAATTCGACGACACATTTTCTGCTACAAAAAAGTTTTTTGATTTTGTGATTTCTGTTGTGAATTTATGCTTGTTTTGTTACTATCAGGTGGCGTTGTTTTTCGAAAATACATAGATACTTGCCGGATTAAAAAAATTTGTTGATTACTAAAAATTTTCTAAATATATTGAAATTAATTACTGATTTCTGCCAAAAATGCCTCATATTAGTTAAATTTAATTACAATTTATCAATAATCTTAAGTTTTTTGCGTTAATTGGAAAATATAATTATTATTATTTTTCTCTTAAAAATCTTAATAATTTATAAACAAACTAAATAAAAATTAAATAATTTTTAAGTTGCACTCAAATAAGTATCAATTATATGTAAAAAAAATTTTGATTAAGATTTAAATATAAATAAACAAAAATCACAAACAAAAACATAAGTGTATGTAAAAAATAACTAAACAAAAATTATACAGAAACCTAAAAAAAAAAAAAAACTTCAAAGAACATAGCAAAAAACAGAATAAACAATTAAAATATAATACAAAACAACAACAATGGATGCTGCTGGTACTCAAAACGCTAGAATTCCAATCGTCTGCTCTCCAGTCATTTGCACTCCCGCGCAAAAAAGAGTGAGAAGTCAATTACAAACATCCATACATGAGAGCGTATCAAAAACACCACGATTAAGCAGCATGGAATCTCCACTCAAACTAATCCAAATAATCGACAGACGTTTTGAAAAACAAGCTGAAGCAATGGATATTCGTTTTCAAAAACAAATTGAAAGTATACAAACAACAATACAAACATTGTTTCGTGACTGTGAGCAGTGTGACCAGATTTTAAAAAAATATAGAGCTAAATCAGGTTAAAAATAGAGCTAAAAAAGGCTAAAAATAAATAAATAAAAGCCAAAAAATAAAGCTAAATTTTTATATTGCTTTTTAATAATATTAATTCATTATTCGTATTATAAATAACACATATTATGTAAAAACCTTTTTTTTAGTCAAAATTTAAGTAAAATATGTTTTTAATCAGTAACCAAATCAAACTATGTATAGTTATGGAACAAAAATATCTTGATGAGCATTAAATTCAAACACATATTCATGTATGTATGCTCGTATAATAATAATGATTATAAAATAATTTTTTGTAATTCTTATGCCAGCATAAGTTAACCACAAAGAAAATAAAGTTAAGAAAAGTCTTAAGACTAAAATAAAATTGATAGCAATTCAAAACTACTTTGGTTGATATATATAAAAATAAAGTAAAAACAAAAAATATAAAATTAACATATAAAAAGTGATATCACATGAACGTTTGTATGTATCTTTGTACAATGGTGAACATATATAAAAAAGCTCTTAAAGCTAATATACAAAAAGGAATAAATTCAAAGGCATCGGTTAATATAAAGTATAGTATAGAACAAATTTGGAATCCTATAAGATTTGGATTCTTCGTTTGCACAAATTATGAGTATATTTACTAGATTTAAAAATTTTTAATTCCAAAAAATACTTTTTAACAAGCAAACGAATAAACTTGATAAATATTTGACTACATGTTAAATATTTCCTCAAATGAATATTCGTCTTCCTCCAAAGAGTTCGACAAAAAATCACTATTATTTGTATAAATAGATTTATCAAAATTTTTTATGAGATCATTTGTTATTTTAAAATTATGACAACATTTATTTATTCTTTTTAAGCCACATCTTATATAGAGAAGTGAATTTACTGTATTTAAAGTAAATCTGTTTCTAATTTTCGTTTTTATGAGATTCATTCCGCTGAATACGCGCTCAACTTCAGCGTTACTGAAAGGCAAAACTAAAAATTTCATCACAAAAATAGATAATTCCCTAAAGGGGTTTTCATTTAATGCATTCTTATACTCAAAAACATTGATCCAAAATTCTATTGTTGAATTTTGATTAGGCCACTCGTAACAATTTAATTTTTGCCACTGTAATTCTAAATCAGAAATTACATCTAGTTTTAAAATTGTCATTTCTTCTTTAAAATTCTCATACAAAGTACATTTTATTTTCTTGAGACTATTTTCTAAAGAAAAGAAGTTTGTTTGTTGCAGTGATGAAATATTGTTTGGCAAACGTTGGCGTAATTGATATATTAATTGTTTAATAAAATTTTGGCAAGTACATCTTATATCTTTTTCTGTTTCAGAATCTATTATTTGTCTTTTCGAAATCAGATACAATAAAAGAAGAAAACAAAATGTGTACAAAAGTACATTTCAAAACAGATTATAGCAGATATTGAAACATCGCATTGTTTTCATATATGTGTGTAGATCATCAAGCTGTCAAAAACAATAGTGAAAAAATAACTGCAAATCTCCTACTACCACCTTGTTTAACTTTAAAGAATTACTTGCTGACTTATTGTTTCTGTGATGCCAGATTTTAGCTGTTTGAGACTAGTTACCAATATATCTTTATTTTATTGAACTTTCTTTTTTTACTATGTACATATCATAAAATCATTGGAATACAAATAGAAAAAAAGGCTAGAAAAAGCCAAATTCATTTTTTAAAAAAGCTTAAAAAAAAGCTTAAAGCTAAATGAAATATATCAAGCTAAATCCAAAAAAATAAAGCTAAATTTAGCTCGAAAAAAGCTAATATGGTCACACTGACTGTGAGGCAGAGGTCTGCAAAACACCGCACATGTGCGAATGCTCTCACACAAATAAAGAGAGCATGAGAAAATAATTTGTATTTTCACTAGATAACACTGAACAAACAAAAACAATTTCGTTCAAAAATAAACAACCAAGAGAAACAAGAAATGTGAATGTATGTGTTTGGCGGACTCTGCTGTGAGGCCAGTCTCATAAATGAGTTTGGTAAGAGAATGAAAGAGTTAAATCAAGAGATCGTTGACATGAAGCAAAGAGTTTCTAAATTGGAAGCAGTCATGGGCGAAACAATAGCAAATAAAAAAGAAACAATAGCAATTAAAAATGAAAATGAAAAGCTTAAAAATGATATTAAACAATTAAAAATGTACGTTCAGAAACAAGAAAATTCAATAGTAGCTTGTGATATTCGAATCACTGGTGTACCCAGTAGTAAAGATGAAAACTTGTATACCTATTATGAAAAACTCTGTGAAGCAGTAAAAATATCACCTTTTGATGTAAAAACAATTTATCGTGTCGTACATACCAAAAGTAGAAGGAATGTTGAAGATGCTGCAATAATTGTTAAATTTCTGAGTCCTTATGAACGCAATTATTTTTTAAACATTATTACTTCTTTTATTAAATCAACTGAAGATGTACTACGCCTCAATTTGATCGGATTTGGTAGTTCAACTCCATTTTATATAAACGAAAACCTCACTCCCGATAACCATCGTACTTTCATCCGAGCGCACCAGTTAAAAAGAGATGCGAAAATATCGTCTGCTTACACCTATAGAGGCCTAGTATATATACGAAAACTTGGGAGTGATGAATCGATTCATATTGATGACATCGAAAAACTTGATCAGTTATTTCCACGTCAAGTTACAGAGGATTCAAACTCTGAAATTAGCAATGTCGAGCCGCGTGAAGCAAATACTACTGCTGCCTGATAAGTATTTATCATTATTTTTATATTTTTATCATTATTTTATAAAATCTTTATACTGCCCAATTTTGTATTATTTATATTTTTGCATAACATTTCTAAATTTTATACCTTTGTTTATATTCTATATCTTGTGCTGCCATTTTTTCAATTATTTTCAATTTAAAACAACATACCTATATATAAGTGCTGGCACTGCATCTAAATTTTTACCTTTTTATGATGGTACAATCCAATAGTAATTTGGGGGTTGGTTCCAAAGAAAGTTTATTTAATATGATCAGAATCTTATCAAAAAGAATGTCTGGACTTAAAATTTGCCATTTGAACGCGCAAAGCCTTAATAATAAAATGAACGAGTTCCGTTTAATATTCGAAGATTCTAATATTGATGTAGTATGTATCTCAGAAACTTGGTGCTTAAAAGATATTCAAGACAACGTTTACAATCTACGTGGATATAAGATATTTCGTGCAGATAGAAACACACATGCTGGTGGTGTTGCCATTTATATAAAATCTTCCATACAATGTAAAATTAAAAGCGTTGTAATTAATAATACAAATATCGAACAAGATAATGATGTTAATACTGAAGAAATTAATGATGAAATTGAAAACAATAATAGCGTAGAACACTTGTTTTTGGAAATATCCAGCAGAAATCAGAAGCTACTAATCGGAACTATTTATAGACCAAATAATCGTATTAAAATGAAAAGGTGGTTGGAAAGCATACCGACGATAACTATGGGTTACACTGATGTCATTCTAGTTGGTGACTTCAACGTTAATATATTAGAAGATCGCAGACTAAGTGACGATATGAGTGCTATTGGACTAAATTTAGTCAACCACTCTTTGCCAACGCACTTCACAAGAACTAGCAACACACTTCTGGACCTTTGTTTTGTAAATAATATGTCTCGGTTACTGTTGTATGATCAACTCTCGGCTTCGCTATTTTCCAAGCACGACCTTATTTTTCTTGTTTATGATTTTCACACTGAAATTCAAAACCAAACGATTTATTATAGAGACTTTATAAATTTGGACTATCAGTCACTGACCAACGAGTTGTCCACAATCCAATGGAATCGAATATTTTATATGACAAGTGTAGATGATCAAGTCAATTTTCTTCACAACAACATGGATCTTTTATATAACAAATACATCATAATCAAAACCAAACGTATTCGAAATGAGCACCCTTGGTTTTCAAATGAAATAAAACTGTTAATCAATAAACGAAATCATTCTTATGCAAGATGGAAAAGGTTTAAAACTACAGAGCTGCATGAAACTTTCAAGTTCTTGAGAAACAGAGTAAACACGCTAGTAAAGATTTCAAAGTCAAAATTTTATGAAGAACATTTTAAATCCGCAGTTTGTTCAAAAAAGAAGTGGAAATTAATTCGCAACATGGGAGTTATAAGCCAAGAAAATAATGATGCCAAAGAATGTATAGATGTCAATCAACTCAATCAATTATTTATAAATATACCAATGCCAACTCCTGATACTGATTTTTACACGGAAACTTACGCCCACCATGGAGCACATAATGATGGGAACAATTCTGAAAATCAAATGTTAAACGGCTTTGAATTTAAAACTGCTACACAGGAAGATGTTGTTGAATCTATTTTGAGTATTAAATCCGAATCTGCTGGTCATGACGGAGTTCACCCAAAATTCATAAAACTAATTTTACCATACATTCTGCCTCATATAACTCATCTCTTCAACACAATTTTAACAACATCCACATTCCCTTACATGTGGAAACATGCTAAAATTATTCCCATACCAAAACCTAATCATGAATATCGGCCAATTGCAATCTTACCATACTTGTCAAAAGTCTTTGAACGCTTAATTCATTCACAGATAAGTAAATACCTACAAGATAGCTCCTTGCTTACTGATAAACAATCTGGTTTTAGACCAAAGCATAGTTGTGTTTCTGCTTTATTAGAGGTCTCTGAGGAATTAAGAATTAATGTTGACGATAATAGAATATCTCTTCTAGTTTTACTGGATCACTCAAAGGCGTTTGACACTGTGGAACACTCCATTCTTTGCCTTAAACTTAAACATATGTGCAAATTTTCGCCAACTGCGGTCAAATTAATATCCTCATACTTACATGATAGATACCAGGCTGTCTACTATGGTAATAACAAATCAAACAGTTGCTTAGTGTCGAGAGGTGTACCACAGGGTTCTATACTTGGTCCACTTTTATATTCCATATACTCTAATGATTTACCGTCTCAACTTAAACACTGTAGAATACAAATGTATGCGGATGATGTACAACTGTATATCAGTTGTCATCCATCCGATACCACAGAATGCATTAGTAAGCTTAACCAAGATCTAGACAGGATTAACACATGGGCTTCAAGGAATGGTCTTTGCCTAAACGCTAGAAAAACTAAGGCTATGGTTATTGGTAAGAGCAAACTAATCCCCACATCTGTGCCACCAATTCAGATTAACAACTCAAGTATAGAAATAGTGGAGTCAGCTAAAAATCTTGGTGTTATATTTAATTCTAAACTTGACTGGTCTAATCACATAAATGTAATTTGCGGTAGAACGTTTTCTATGTTGCGCAATCTGTGGATGACTCAATATTACACTCCCTTTGAAATCCGTATGTTATTGGCAAAGACATACCTAATACCAACACTAATGTATGGGTGTGAACTATTCGCAAGCTGTGATTCGGCAAGTAAGAAAAAACTAAATGTAACTTTCAATAATATCGCCAGATACGTTTTTGGTCTAACACGATTCTCAAGAATTTCCCGTTTTGCAAAGCAGTTATATAACATATCTTTTGATAACCTGTTGAAATGCCGCTGCCTAATATTCTTACATAAAACTATTTACACAAAACAACCAGGCTATTTATATAATCGAATTATCTTCTCCAGATCAAATAGAGGAAAAAAGATTAACAGTATTCGATATCGTAGTCAAATATCTGAAAGACATTTTTTTATAAACTCCATCCAGCTTTGGAACCAATTACCTAACAATATTCAAACAATCAGCAATGCTCAGCACTTTAAACGCGAAGTATTTAGGCATTTAAGTTAACTTCTTTAAATGAAAATTAATACTTTTTTCTCTTTTTTTTTTAATATGTATATGTATTTAGTATTCTCATTAAATCACTAAAGAATTGTTTAATAAAATAAAATTATTTATATATTTGCTGCATACTGTGTTTTGCCGTATTGTATTGTAATCTATTGTATTAATCAAACTTTTTTATATATGTTACTTTTGTGAATAGCGTTATATTTATGTACAGTGCTTTAAAAAGACTCGTTCTTGTTGCACTGTGTAACTAATAATAAATAAATAAATAAAATAAAATAAATAAATAATGCAACGAAGTAAAAACAAGTGGTAATAAAAGTTCCTGTGGCAACTTTGTTGTTTTGTTTATTTTTTGTGGAAGACGTTAAGTTGCACTGCAAAGTTTTAAATAGAATATTAAAAAAATGTAAGTATTTAAAATATTAAATGTAATTAAAAAAAAGTGTTAGGAAATATTTTTTAGGGGTCAACACAAAAATCAAACGCAGATTGAAATTTTTGTTGCGTTTATGGAGAAGCACCCCGACTTGGCAAGAGGTTTCGTTCATGGCAATAGAGCGTATTTTGAGGAGCTATGGGCGGAACTCTTAAACCAGGGGCCTAATTCTGGCAGTCGTGATCGAGTACTTCCTCGATTCGAAAGCAATTTTATTTCAGTCGATACTGAGCGAATCGAAATTATTTTTTCAGTATTGTGAAACTCAAATTAACGCTTTCCAACACTGGAAAATAATTCCGATTTATTCCGTATTGACTGAAATAATTAGATTTTAAATTGCTCTCGAATCGAAAAAGTACTCGATCACGAATGCCAGAATTAGGCCCCAGCTTAATGCGACAGGGCCACCAACAAAACAAGCTCAAGCCTGGAAAAAAGTATGTACAAATTTACATAAGTACAAGCATAAAACAAATTCTTAAGGAATAAGTTAACATCTTACTTTCAGGTGTGGATTGACATTAAGCTAAATGTGAAACAGCGGTTAGCACACAACAGGGTCGAGGTGAGTAAAACCGGAGGTGGAAGGTTTAATAAGTATATTCTTTCGCCTTATGATGAGCAAAAAGCAATAATATATGGTTTGTATGCGGCGGTGGATGGAGTAGAAAACGCCAAATGCTATGGCGTGCCGCAAAAAAAGCTAAGCCAGCTGCAGCATCGACTTTGAAAACTGCAGACACCATTCTCAAACCAACTGCCTCTACTTTCACCCTTCAGTCTGTGTCCCCCATTTTAACGCCACAAAACGCTAATTTGGATTTATCACAAATGGAGAACGATGTTTCAAGATCTCCAACACCCACATCTTCACAGGTTTGAACTCGCAAGCGCAAAAGGAATGTTATGGATGTTGGAGATGATATGCAAATGAAATCGGAGCAGGTTTGCAAAATATCTGCCAATATAGGAAAAATACATGAAGAAATTTATTTTTTTTTTATTTATTTATTTATTAAATTGTGTAATAAAAAAGCCTTTAATGGCCAAATATATATTACAAGTGAAATTCAAAAGTTGCTTACTTTTTTCATAGCAACGCAATTAATCTTATAATTAAGTATATCCTTATAACTAAACTAATTAAATTCAGGAAAATAAGAGCTATTTTAAAATAAATTCTAGAAATATAAGGGAAGTTAAAAGGCTGAAAGAAAAAGAGTTAGAAGAAACTAAGAGAAATAACTATGAAATGGAGAAACTTTTGAAAACTAAAATTTTTGGAGTTATAACAAATTAAACACGGTTCAGCAAAACTCTAAAAGTATTAAATTTAGATATTAATGAAATCCTTGCTACTGAAGTTGTTTGTTTTGTAATTTTAATTTTTATTTTGTACACACATAAGTACATACATATGTATGAATTTGCTAATAAACATTTTATTTATAAGATTTTTTAGTCGTGCTTAATTCCCAATATTTATTCTTGATATAAACACTAAAATTTATTGTTGATGGACACCTTTAAATCAACTTCGTTACTCATAAGGACTCCTTTAAACTTATTTATAACACTTTCCGGCTGAAGTGAAGGGTGAAGGGACTAAAAAATAAAGACTAATAAAACCGGTCAACAAAAAATTATTTTTTTGCCTTTAACAAAAGAAATGTTAACTGATTATGCAAGAGTAAAGGACAATAACAGCAAAATTTTAATTTAAAAATTTTAAGTTACGAGTAGTTTTATTAAAATATGATTTTTAAATTAAAAATTTCGTAACAAAAATGAGATTATCAATTACACTACGTGACAATTTTTTGACCAAATGAATTTGACACTTAATCTTTGTGTAAAATTTTCCGCTGAATCCGAATATGAAATCAGAGTTGTCAAAAGTAGAACCGTTTTTGAGATATTCCAAAATAACCGTTATTTGTGTTTTTAAAAAGATGATGTGACTGATATGCAAATATCCCAAAAAATAAAATTTTAGCCTATTTCAACACGAACATTTTGTGCCCAATAGGATCCAGATCGGTGCAAAAATGACAAAGTTCCAGAAGACTCATTGAATTAACTCACAACAGATAAATATACAAAGCTAAATTTTTCGTAACAATAAAAATATTAAAAATTGCTTGAAACTATTGAATTTCTATGTGGGTTAATTTACTAAATCTTTTGTAGCTTTGTCATTTTTGTATCAATCTGCGTCTTGTTGGGAGCAAAATGTTCATATTAAAATAATCTAATGTCGCATGCAATAAAACATTAGGATTTTTAAATCATTGGTTTAAAAAAAATAACTTGAAAAGAGCAATATTGAACAAAATCATAAAATTTTCAATGAAGCTTGAACTTTTGTCCCCTGTAACTCTGTAATTTCTTGACCAATCTTCACAAGCAATCCATGGTTATTTTAGCAATTTTATAACCTTTCACTAAAAAATACATAATCCGTTTAAAATTTTTGAAGATATTTGCATTTCAGTCACATCATCTTTTTTAAAAACACAAGTAACGGTTATTTTGGAATATCTTAAAAACTGTTCTACTTTTGACAATTCTGACTTCATATTTTTATTATCTGTCAGATTCTTTTGGTCACGACTTTGTTGAAATTTTGTCACGTAGTGTTATTATCAATGTTATAATATAAATAATAAAGGGTGGTTAAATTGTAAGGGCCGATGTAGAATGTGAACCACACCTAAACGCCAAGTTGTTTTCCGAATTTTATTTGACATTTCTCTATTTCAGACTTACTCAATTTGAACCATGGAGAGATACACAATCCAACAACGTGTTAAAGTTATCCAGACTTATTATGAAAATGGGCGTTCAAATCAAAAGGCATATCGTGCACTTCGTGATTTGTGATGAGGCACATTTGCACCTCAGTGGATTCGTCAATAAGCAGAATTGCCGCATTTGGGCGAATGAGAATCCAAGAGTGATTGTCGAAAAACCAATGCACCCACAAAGAGTGACTGTTTGGTGCGGTTTATGGGCTGGCGGCATCATCGGGCCGTATTTTTTCCAAAATGAGGCCGGTCAGGCAGTTACTGTCAATGGTGTTCACTATCGTGAGATGATAACGAACTTTTTTTGGCCCGAATTGGAAGATATGGATGTGGACGATATGTGGTTTCAGCAGGACGGTGCCACTTGCCACACAGCTAACGAAACAATGGCTCTTTTGCGCAACAAATTCAATGGCCGTGTTATCTCACGTAATGGTGATGTCAATTGGCCGCCAAGATCATGTGATTTGACACCGTTGGACTTTTTTTTTGGGGTTATTTGAAAGAAAAGGTGTACGTCGATAAGCCAGCAACAATTCAAGAGCTAAAGGATGAGATAATTCGGCACATTAACGGCATAGAATTTCCATTATGCCTCAGGGTCATCGAAAATTTGGACCATCGGATGGAGGTGTGCCGCCGTGGTCGCGGCGCCCATTTGGCCGATATTTTGTTCCATACATAATTGAGTAATACCAATATATCATAATAAAATAAAATTACAATAATTTCCTAAATAGTTTGTGTTTTATTCAAAATCAACATCGGCCCTTAAAATTTAACCACAGTATAATTTTCTTCATAGCTTCAGGGATGTCTCCCGACCAGTAATCCGCCAGCATAGATAAACTCCATTTCACCTGGTATCGTTTCTCTATGGTAAAAATGGCTTTCCGTGTTCATTACTAATGGCGCCTTAGTTTGAAGAAAAAAGTGCAAAGAAAAAGAAAATGAACAAAATTATAATATAAGGTTAAGATTTATGTAAAAGTTTTTCGAGCCAATTATTATTTAAATATCTTCATCTATATGAGATTTTTTTTTGCCTATGGATTATTTTGAACCTAGCAGCACCACATTTTTTAGACATAGGGGCTATCGTAAAAGTTATTGTCACCAACTTGTGCGTCAATACCAACATTTATAAGGAAGTTATGGAGTTAAAAGCTTTTATCGAGAGTAGTATTTGTATGTGAGCCACTGTTGGAATCTGACAATTCTTAAATTGTACCGTCTAAAGCCTAGTACTGTTCAAATTTGTGAAAAATGTTGAGCAACATTAATTATTTCAAATGAAAATTTTGACATGTATCAATGTTACCTATCATGCGAGTTTGTACAATTTGACGTTTATATTCCTGCAAAGTATGCTACATTGTTTTGTGTATGTAAACAAATCCCACCTGTATTTAACTGAAAATAATTTTTTTATTAAACAGTTTTATAAAAAGAAAGTAAATATGGATAAGAAACTGTTACCGGTTGTGTTATTTTAATTTTGTATTTCGTAACAACATTTATATAGCTTTTACATACATAATGTTTTAACTTTTATTTATTTAATTTAAAAATCATAATTTTTTAATATCATTTAATATTTTTCAATTTATCTAATTTAAATTTCTTTTATTTCTTAAAATTAGTATTAAGTGATTTTATTTTTTTTACCAACAAAAATCATATTGTGCCACTATCTCCCCAGTACTATTAGATAAGACTAGTTCTTGTTGTACTGTATTGATTAAATAAATAAATAAAATAAATAAATAAATTCCACGTGAAATAAGTGCAGCTTACATTGTTTCGCAGTTGTGAAAAAATATTGCCAGAAACATTTCGGAACTTTTTCACAAAATGAACAGAGTACAACTCTACCAACATTTTTTCATAGATATTCCGCACAAGTTTTTTTCATTTGACAGCGTTTTGACAGCATTTCACGTGAAATGTTGAACAGAGTACCAGGCTTAAATGGCAAAATTGGACCAAATTTACATAAATCGTACAAAAACTTCACTGTAAAATAAAAAAGCCTACAAAGTAATTCATAACACTTTTTATTCAATAAAATAAGAAACAAAGCAAGAAAAACTACAGCGTCAAGCCCGACCATAGGATACTCCACACCACAGTATTTTAAGACTCTATTTGGGATCCATGGGCAATCATGGACCAGCCAGAACAAAATTATGTTAGGAGTTTAAGTTTCTGGGAAAGTTCTTTGTTTGAATATTATTTAGATATTTTAAGGAAGGGTGCTTACATGGGACCTATGGTTAATATTGGACCTACCAGCACAACATTTTTCATGCATGTATAGCGCAGTTAGCGATGCCTATCTGTTTTTCTGTGTGTCTAAAGAACTGCAAGAGCCAAAGTTTCCAACATATACACATTCATCTTGGTTATCAATACACAACATCCGACAAACTTTGGGCGGCATTGCAGAAGTTGACATGGCAGAAAATAGTTTATTTATATTTATACCTGCTCGTTGGTAAAGGGTATATAAGATTCGGCATAGCCGAATATATCACTCTTATTTTTGTAATATTTTGTCATTTAAAACTGCCTTTTAGACTTAATTATCTCAAAAGTGAAACTAAAAATATTATCTCGATTTATTTTGTGATACATATTTGATATAAATTTAAATAGTTTTTATCATTTCTCTCCTCTGACAAATCTTTTCCATTGTCTTCCACATTAAGCATATATTCTGTAATAGTCTGATACTTAATTCTCTTTCATTTAATCGTTAATGGCTTGATATTTGTGTTGAAAATTCAAATAAATTATGTAAACAGCACTTCTTTGTCTCATTGTCGTCAACTACTGTTAACACATCAAATATATGAATGTATATTTAATATTTAAGTAGGTATTTTAAACCAACCAATTTCTTTACTACGCTTTTGTTTTTATTTTTTTTTTTTCATTATTATAATTCTGTCAACAAACTTTAATTATTTTATGGCAATCAGCCATTCATTCATTGCCACTTAGGCTTTCATCTATCCAACCGTGTTCAGTTGTGCATGCATCCATCCAGTTAGTAGTGGCTGCGATCCCATAGAAGTACACGATAACCGCTTTCAAAAGTGCAACAATAATTTTTACATTCATCACTGGCAGCCATGCAGCAGGCAGGCATAAACAAGGCAATTAAACAATTTATTTATAAATACGAAAATTTGCTGATTATAGTTTGTTGAAATACGTTCTTTTTATGGACTTTAAATTAAATAATAGTTCTCTGGTCGCAAATAACATGTGCATATAAATGTTAAGTTGGCAACGTACTTCATTTAAACAAACACATATAAATATATAAATAAAATAATGTGTTGCATATAAAATTATTCCATGTTTGTTTTTATAAAAGGTATAAAAGCATTCACAAAAAACATTTCAGTACTTTCAACTTGATTCTTAACTTCACTGCAACTTTTTACTGCGTGAAGCTTATTTATCTAACTACCTTAGCCAAGTGTGGGCAGGCCTACCTGTTACCTGGCGGGTTGCAGTCAATAGCGTCATTCAATAGCATCATCCAGCGCTATTTCCTTCTTAATATTTTGGAACGTATTTGGCATTGATGAGTGAGTGCCTACAGTTGTCCGTTTGGTATCCTGTTAAGCCAGAAAATTCTTAAGATGCTTCTTTGGCATTCGGCAATGAAAATTTGTGCTCACGTCTAATTACACATCCTACACCATTAGAGGATTACAGATATCACACATGAATCAAAGATATTTGGCCATTTTCTGGAAATCCAAATCACATGAAATTAAAATTGATGGATATTGTCAAATTAATTGTTTTAAAAATGAACGTATCGTTTCCTAATTTCAAAAGTAGTTCTGGTAAAGGTAAGTGGTCCTCGAAGTATGGGGTATATAAAAGGATTTAATTATGTATAGAAACTTTAAGCACAGTTTAGTTTTTAAAATTTGTTCGATATCAATCCAGAACATGGCCAATAAACTTTTGTGCGCGTGGAGATTGATGGGGTTTTTTTTTTGGATATTTTTAGTTAGGCTTGAGTTTATCCAATTTAATTTTCATTAAATTATTTTTACTGAAAGAAGGAATTTTACAACATAAAATTTTTATTGATAATTTTCTTGGCTGAGCTGGGGATCGAACTCGGGTTGAATTTACACTGTGTTGAGTTGGCCGAAAGCCTGTCGAGCTCTCATGGTGCGATTTAAGATGTCATCAAAAACCCTGGATGTTTTTATACTACCCAAGAAGCAAAATTCGTGCAATTCCCGGAGTTGAACGCTTCGATAGAAAATGGTCTGTTGGATATTGCGTTCACTCTAATTAACGCATTTATTGAATTAGGCAGTGTTTTTGAGATTTGGACTAAGTTTAAACTTATGGTGTTTTCTTTTCTGACAATAATGTTCTATGTATGCTACCATTCGAGAGGGTTTTTGTTCTATTCTAAAAAAATATGCAAAAATGTGAGTAGTTGTCGTTTTCTTGCTAAAAATGTTGCAAAAATAAATGGCAAATTTTTTCCATTTCTTACCCCCAGTTATAATTGAGTATGAGACTATAGCCTTTTTTGCATCTGCGTTAAGTACTTTTTTATGCAAGCAAGTATTTTTGTATTAACTTTTTGCTTGTGTTTGCGTTTTATTTGTGTTGTATTGTGATTTTTGGTTATATTGTGATGAATATAAAAACTTTTTAATTTTCGTTCGTTTTACTTATATTAAATAATTATTTCATTTTTCCACAACGTTTTTAACAACAGCTGACTTTAATTATTGAAAATCAGTGTTGTTTACGTTTATTGTTATTCAAAGGAAATTTAGTGTGAAAAATTGCTACAACCGTGGTGAATATCGCTTGTTAGTACAAACTTTGCATTCAATATTAACACGCTAAGAACATATTAGTGTTAAGTGTAAAACGTAGCTATTATTTTGTTCCATTGTAATATAGAAAAATGTATCACTTTGTAAGGGTGCGTGTAACCTGATAAATATATAACACAATTATAATGCGTTATTATTTTTTAGAAAAGAAAACACCATTAGTTTAACGTGGTCTGAAACTCGCATTTTTCCTACGAAATTTGACTTTTTATTTTTCTCGGTACTTCACATTCAGCCTTTTTCTGCCAAAAACTCTTAAACAATCAGTTACTTGTTGGAGAACTTGACGCATTTTGAACATAAATAAAAGTGCCCCAGTAGTCTCGTTGGTAGTGAGCTTGTCTATCAATGCAAGGGTTGCGGGCTCGATCCTTGCCAGACACTATGATCTGTTCCACAAAAAAGGGCTGAATGTCTAAGTTTCTATTGCTCTGTTAGTTAAGTTAAAATAAAGTTTATAATTGTAAGCATTTGTAAATAAATAAAAGTGCGATATTATCTTCGTATCTCAATGGTCGATTGCGGAAGTTTTAAACAAAATGAAACTACTTTGGTACTTTGTTCTCTGCTGCGGCAATCAGTCATAAAGTTACACTTTCTATGCCCCCCACTACAGGTATATCAAAGACCCATCCACAGGAGCATCAGACAAACCCAGATAAGTTGGGAATCAAAAAGGTTTTTTATTTTCATCAAAAATAGTTTTTAGAATTTTGCTATTGAAATTAAACAAGATCGCTTCATAAATGGACGAGACATGGCTGCCTCAAATTTGTATCTGCGAAGGCTTAGTTTTTTAAAGTCCGTATATAGTTTATAGACCTTTTTGATGAACTTTAAAATTTAAATTGCTCGATTAAAAGTAAAAATTTAAAATAAGGAATCAAAAATTAGACAAATAACTCCCATTTTCCTCCTGAAATGATAGAATTGTGGCAATATCGTCAACGCTATGTGGTTAAAATTTTTCTGTTGTACATAGTATTTTCAGTACTAATAAAAACTAATTCGGCACATTATTTCACTAAGTCTTCATACAAATGTCCTTTCCGGAATAGTAATTTTGGATGAATATGATCAGCAAAAAAGAGCTACAATGTTTTAATTTTGTTTAGATATTTTTTTCTAAATACCGCTTATTTGTTAATAACAATAGGATCTCTTATTAAAGATTTCAAATCACTTACTCAATACTGTTCCAGAAGCCTGGTAGCTCAATTATGTTTAAAAATATTTCAAGAAAATCTCAGTTTACTTAATATATTAAAAAAATAAGTACAGTGGCAACAGTATGCAAGTTGCCATACCTTTTAGGCATAAATTCATAAATGCCTGGTTGACTGGCTGGTTGGTTAACTTGGTTCGATGGTTGAACGAATTAATGCACGGTTTGGAAAATCGTTTAACTTCCGTTGCCTTAACTGTTGGGTGGAGGGTGGTTGTTGGTATATTTTCCTGCTACATTTGGTTTTTATGAGTTAAATTAATATGCTTACATTGAGAACGAGTATTAAATTTATGAGTTGGGATCCACTGGGGAAATATTAATCATTTTTATTTTATATACGCCTTGCGCCACATGACACAGCTGGATTGAAATCAGTTGTAGGAGAATGAAAGCAAGAATGCAGGCATTTTTTACTTTGTACTATGAAATACTATGAAATAACAGGGTGACAAATTTTATTTAGCACAATATAGTGTACATGGCAAAGAAATTTATTAAATTGTGCCAATTTTTGATGTTATCCAAATCAATGTCTGGAAAAGTAAGAGTTAGTGAAGGATTTAAAAAAAAAGTGAAAATAACTGACAATTTTTTTTGAGTTAAATCGAATTTGTATAAAATTTTACATGTTAGTTGTTTTTAGGGATAGTTCTATAAAGCTCAATTGTTAATTCTTACTTAAGGATCGTTTTTAATACTTCCTAAAGACTCTTTTGGAAAATTATTTAACCTTCAGAAATGTTTCTCCAGAACTACATACATATCTTTGATAACCTCTACCGAAAGTAAGAACATTTCAGGAGTGGGCTTTATATGGGACATATTGGTTAATTATAAACCGATCTTCACGAAAGTTGACAGTGTGATTTCTTGTCATATATATCTGTGGCTGACCAAATTTGTTATTATAATCAGGGTTTAAAAAACTACAGTCAAAATGAAAAAATTGCTTTTTCTTCCACTTTTTGATTTTTCATTGAACAAAAATAAACCGTTGCTTTTACTTCTGATTCATTAAATGAAAACAGTCGCAGTGAAGGCAAAAGCAAAAAACGAAATGTTGTACACAACAAAGAACATTAGCAGTCGTCATGTTAGAAAGAGTTTGGCTTGCCAGATTGAAACTTTTAATAAATCCCGAAGTTAACGAAGATGGGACGTTGTGTTCATTGTATATATATGAAAGCGATGATGTTATTTACAGTTTTATTTAATTTCAAAAAATTAAAAAGATTTGTTAAGCTTAAAAATAATAAATATGTACTTATGTACATATTTATATTTTTATGAACGCATGTATTATTAAAAAAAATATGGAAAATAAAAACACAAACACAACGTCCCATCTTCGATAACTACGGGATTTTTTAAAAGTTTTGGTCTGTCAAACCAAACACTTCCGAACATGTCGACTGCCGATGTTCTTTGTCGTGTACAACATTTCGTGTTTTGCTTTTGCCTTCACTACGACTGTGTTCATTTAATGAATCAGAAGTAAAGCCAACAGTTTATTTTTGTCCAATGACAAATGAAGATGTCGAAGTTACAGCACAATCTTATGACTTTTACTATCTCAACTGCAGCTTTTTAAACGCTGATTATAATAGCATTATTCGTTAGAGTTTTACGCTTGCTTAAGGGCTTTATATGGGGCTTATAGTAAATTATGGACGGATCTTCACGAAAGTTGACAGTGTGATTTAAAGTCTTATTAAACTGTGACAGACCAACATTTATCATAATTGCACGATTCATTTCGGTTATACGCATACTCTTTTGTTTTCCGAGAAAACATTGTAAATTGTGAAATGATCTTGACTAAATTTTGTTGTATTTTATGTTAGTTATTGTAACAAAAATATCAAGTTTTTAGGTGGTATTTCCACGTTTGGATTTATTACTCTTATTCAGTTTTCGAAAATAAACACTAATTATCGCTTCTTAGTGTTCGGTTGACGAAAAGACATACACAATACACACACAAGCTGCGGTCGTTGATTAAATTTTTTATTTGTTCATTTCTTTATCAATGTTAAAAAAAGAAACATTATAGAACATACAAATATAATGTTTGTCTACAGTATCACTACAATTGTTCTGTTTTTAAAGGAGAAAAGAAACCCATATAATGTTCGGCTCTTTCTTGAAAATATTTGCGAACGGTATTAAGGGTTGTGTTCGTCTACAGCAACACTTAAAAAAATAGATATCGTTCCTGGGTAATTGTTCTGTTTTTTGCAGTCTAAAGATTACGAAAATACTAAATAAAAATTTCATCATCTAATGTGGTCCTTTTGTAAGTGAAATAACGGTTGTTTTAAAGTTATAAATTCTGAAAATGATTTAGGAATTGACATTAAATTTATATTGATTTTGTCATTCCGTTTGTAAGACTTCATCAAGACCCTATAGATATACATATATGTATATTGAATCCTTTTAAATTCTAAGACGATCCACAAATGTCTGTCCGACTGTTGAAAGCACGTTAGAAGTCACAATTAAAGACTTAGGGATACGTAATTTGGTTAAAAAGGGGTTTTAACGACATATTAGTATTGGCCCCCATGCAAAAGACCCTCGTATATAAATCTATTTCATAAAATAAAGGCTCGGTAGCAAAATATTGGCTAATTTCATCTTTTCCCCATACAAGTTTTTATTTATTGCTTCTTTATTTTTTAAATTCTAATAGGTAATTTTTTTTTTGTGTTAACCCTGTAGGAAGTCAAACACATTTTTAAGTAACTTTAAACTGGTTTCTTTATAACCACATCTAGTTGATTAAATGACTTTTTTTCTTTTCGACGACTAATTATTTTAAAATAGGCATGTCATAGGCTGTAGTCAATTGGATATCTCTGCATGACTTTTTAATTGACTACTTATTACTTAGTTTTCAACCAATTTGTAGTTAATTAATAGTATAGTCGGTTTATAATTTTATATAATTTTTGTCAAAAAAATATACATATGTACATACATATGTATATCTACTTATATATATGTTTATATAAAATAATTATTTAAGAACATTTTGCATCAAATTGCTTTAAATTATGATGTAAATTAGTGCTGAAATAAATACGCTAGATACATATGTACATAGTTGCTACAACATAAACAGACTTGTATTGCTTTAATTTTTAATTATTTTAATATGTTTGTATATATTTTTTTCATTTGACTTCATGGCATGCTTGGTTTACTTATTTTGCTTTTATTTGTGTTTTACGTGTGCTTCTATGCAATATGTTTGGTTGATATCTGCATGAGATTAAGGCCAATTTGTAGTCATTTGAATAACAGTTAATATATAGTTATTGTTTTGCAACGAGCTTACTTTTCAAAACCGTTTGGCAGATTTGCTCTGCCAATAGTCTTGTTTCCTTATGCGTTGCAAGCATTGAGGCTTGCGGCGATGTTGCACTGTGTAACTTGCAACACAGTGCTACTCGGGAAGATTTGTGGTTCCCGAAAATTGGTATTTTGAAAAATAAAAATTGTATTTTGGTCATAACTTTTTTGGATCTGAATCGATTTTTTCCGAGTTTTCCAGAAAATTTGTTCTAATAAATATTTTCTATCTTTTTATATATAAGCCGTATCCAAATGTAATATGGCAATTTTTGATTTTTATTTTAGGGAGGCACCACGCCCACTTTTCCAATCCTGCCCACATTTTATCGGATGTTGTGTATTGATAACCGAGATGTTTGTACCTAATTTGGAAGCTTCGGCTCCTACCGTCCTCCAGATATACAGAAATATATAATAGATGTATATAGGGAGTGCTGCGCCCACTAGTCTCTTCCCGCCCATATTTTGTCGGATGTTAACCCCGTATTGTTAACCAAGACACTTGTCCTAATTTAGATACTTTTGCTCTTACCGTTCTCCAGATATTCATAAAAATAAAATAAAAAACAACAACAACTAGGGATTTTTGGGTAAAATTAGAGGCAGTCGTGGTTTTTTGCTTATATCTCTTATATGTAGACCGACCAGGCTGAATTTCATTAGCAAACAATTTCGGACCATATTTGACATAAATATATAACTACTAAGACTCCATCATATCTGGGGTTTTCGCAAAACCCATTTCAACGGACAGACAGACATAGATAGATCAACTTCGCTCCTCATAAGGACGCAGAATATATATGCTTTAAAGGGTCTAAGATCAATAATGTAGAAATAACAAACGAAATGACAAACTTATACATATTTACCTTTTACCTTTGGTGAAGTATATAAAAATATAAGGAATCTTTAAATGCTTAAGTGTTTCTGGGCGAGAAAATTGTTAATAATAGATAAATTGCTACAAACATGAAACATTAATTATACTTGATAGAGTAATAATAATTATTACATATATAAGGGATGCGTTAATAAATGTACTAATTATTTATTGTCACACTGGTAAAATTTTCGTCAACATGTATATTCATACTTCTTAAAATATACATACATAAAGCAGAGATCCAGTTACAACAACATGTAATTTAAACTCTACGTGCCATTGCAAGGCAATGCAGTTGTTGTTTTATACTGCAAAATGCCAGTGAATTTGAGCCAGTCTATTTAAGGTTTTGGCGAGCACAAACAACGTACCAGTCAGCCAGTCAACCAACCACGCATTCATTCTAGCAAAAATTTTAAAACAACAAAACAAACAGAGCCATCGTACCATTCAATCCATCCTTGAGTTATTAAGCTTTTTAAAAAGCATGGAATATTTTAACTTAATATTTTTTCTTTCTTTTTTTGTTAGCTGCTGGTTGCTGCTGATAATGATAATGATGTTCATTCAGGTTATCGCTGTTCTTTTTACTCAAGCTGCTGCTGTTAATGTTGGTTTTATTTCCAACGATTTTCTATTTTATCAATATTTTAGGCAACATATTTTTTTTTAAGATTTCTTGTTGCTGCTTTTAGTGGTTTTTTGCTGGAGAGCGGCTGCCTGGTAGATATTTTGCTGGTAAACGATATTTCAGGTTTTTAAACTGTTGCTTTATTTTTTTCGGAGTTTTGTGTTTTGCTCAATGATAACGATAACGTCAATTGTTACTTTCTCGTTTTTTCTTTTTTTCAATTTTTCTTTAATATAAATTATTAAATTATTATTTTTTATTTAGAATAAAATCTTATTTTGAAAACGTTTTACAAGACTGTAAAATATTTTAACGTTGTGTCAAAAATTCAAGCAAATATTTTATTTTGTTTTCAATATTAAATTGTGTGTTTTGAAATGTAACAACTTAAAAGAGTTTTAAATTTTATAATTTTAAGCGAAAATTATAGAATTTAGTAAAGATTCCCCAGAACCACTAGAACGGTATACCATTTTGACACAAGGTTAGTTATCAGCTGTTGCTTACGTAGCAAGATAAGTTCACCTGGTGTAAATTCGCCTTGGTAAAAATTATTGGTAATGCTGTCACAACAACAAAAACCTGTTAACAATGATGTTTTTCCAACGCGGCAACAATGTGTTATATAGTGTACGTACATAGACCTATAAACCTAAGCGTGTATGTAGAACGACATGTATCCATTAGGGAAATAACTTTTTAACAATTTTTTAATATATCAAAATTGGCGTAGCACAGTCCGATAGAGCATGAAAAACTAAAAGGGAACGTATACTTATTTTTTCGCTAAGGTCAAAAAAAGTTCACGCACCAACCGCGATGAAGGTTTGAAAATTTTTAATTTTATTTTTAGGGTGTGTGTGAAACGGTAGCAAAGTTCTATGGTGAAATGAAATTTGTTTGTGGTAGAAAATTTTCACATTTGTGCTGTGTGAAATTGTAACATTTTTGACAACGTAAAATTTTGACATAAAGAAAAAAACAATTACTAGTATTTAGTTTTGTGAAAATGAATAAATTAATCAAGTTTTTACCAATAATCATTTCAATTCTGTTGGAAATTAGATCGTCCCAACTATTTGATGAATTCGTTCTGATATATTAACAATTTTTACAAAAAGTGTGAGCAAAAAAGCTTAAATATATGTAAATACTTACATGTTGTATAATTCTTTTTAATTTTTTTGCCGCTGGTCCTGCTTCTATATTATTTTTTATTTTGTTTAAACAAATTTGATGAAAAGAAATAATTTTGTGGTTATCAAAAATTTCTACACTAATGTCAAAATTTATACTAGCCGCCAGGGCTAGTGAAATTGTATTCACCTCAATAGTGTCAAAAGTTTACTTCCATGAGTACTTTGCTACCGTTTCACACACACCCTTAGTTAAGAAAAATTAACAATTTGTTTATTTAAAATGAAAAATAGCTCAAATATGACATTGCAGTAATGTTTAGAGATGGTAAGAGATTTTTCCGCAAACTTAAACGTATCTTCAACCTTTTTTAACGAAAAAAATTATAAATTAATAAAAAACGCAGTATAAAATTATGAATATTCAATATTGCATTCGTTTAGAAAAACCAATTGGTGCGTGATCTTTTTTGAGAAAAATTACAAAAGATTATAATTTTCGTGGTTACTAGGACATGGTCGACCTAATGGTACTATGCCAAAAAATTGGTTATACCCCTAGTATCCATGTTTAAATATTGTGTTGCCGCATTTTTTACATTAATATTTTTATTGGCTTTAACAAATACAATGACATGTCTGAGAACCATGAAGGTCTATTTTCGCTTTTGCCTTCATTTAGCTGCCAACGCTTGTCTGTGGTGGAAATTGCAGAGTGTGTGTGTGTGTTGGATAGATGGTGTTTTTATTTTGTATTATCCCAATGTGCACAAAAACGGATGCGGATTCGTTACGGACCCGTTCCGGATCCGTAAAAAAGTTAGAAACGGAATCAGTGTAATCGCGATTTGACTGATCCGTTTCTGACCCGTTTCGGATCCGTAAAAAACTTAGAAACGGAATCAGTGCAATCACGAATTTACGTATCCGTTTCTGACTCGTTACGGATCCGTGAAAATGTTAGAAACGGAATCAGTGTAATCGCGATTTGACTGATCCGTTTCTGACCCGTTTCGGATCCGTAAAAAACTTAGAAACGGAATCAGTGTAATCGCGGTTTGACAGTGTAATCGCTAATTTAGTTTTTTTTAAGAAAAGGTCATTGTGTGGACCCAGCAAAATCAGTTTTTAATAATTGAGTTTTTTTTTATGAAAAGGTCCTTGTGTGAACTGACTGAATTGTTTTTACTTTACTATCAAATGACTGTGAATTTAATAATAATAATAAAAAAAAAAATTAAAACAAAAAATTCATCACAATATTAAATCTTTTTTATTAAAAACACGCAGTGGATTCCGTTTTATTAAAATACACGGGTCCGCAACGGATCCTAATATGATGTCCGTAACGAGTCCGTAACGGATCCAAAAAACGGACATAAAATCCGTTTTTGGATCCGTTTTTTTTAAAGAATTTCTCCCGCTTGCGGATCCAAAACTGATCCGTAACGGATTCCGCTACGGATCCGTTTTATGAAAACAAACGGGTCTGTAACGCATCCCAATATGATGTCCGTAACGAGTCCGTAAAGTATCCAAAAAACGGACATAAAATCCGTTTTTGAATCCGTTTTTTCGAGAGGAATTTCTCCCGCTTGCGGATCCGTAACGGATCAGTAACGGATCAGTAACGGATCAGTAACGGATCAGTAACGGATTCCGTTACGGATAGAAAATACGAAGATGCGGATCCGTTACGGATCCGAAACGGATCCGTTTGGCACACTGGGATTTTGATATATAAAAGTTTTAATTCGGTTATAATAAAATATTTAGTGCTGTAGTTTTCATAGATATGTAGATCTTTTAGTGAACAAATTATAAAAGGAATTTAATTGTGCTGTTACACAGAGCAAACAAAAATGCTTCCTAAATAAATATTTTAATAAAGACAACAGTGTAGGTGTATGAAAATACTTTGTTATATTATACAAAAATTTAAGTTTTAATTTGTATATAATAAGCTTTTAATCATTTTCTTAAAGATTTTGATGATTCATAAATAAATTTTCCACTATTGGATTTGATATTAATTTAAATAAATTATTTACCATTGAATTTGGTTTAATTTAAATATCAAAAGAATTTTATATTAATTTAAAATATATGAATATAAATTCATCTATATACAGCCAATATGCATATGCCCTTGTAATGCATTTCGAGGCAAAAATTCCTGATCCAATTGAATTTTATATAAAAACATCTATTGATCAATTTTTTTAACACTAAAGTAGTTTTAAGTTTTTAGTTTACTGAGCAACACTAAGAGCCGCTTTTTGGGTTAGAAATTAGCAATTTAATTAACCTTAATCTCTGTATTTACTTTTTGAGTTGTATTTTTTAACTATTTTTTGCTATTTAGTTTAAGCGTAACTTAAGCTGTCAACATACACATGTAAACATAAACAACTTTTGCAAAAATATAAACAAAAAATTTATTTGCAAACATGATATATTGCTTAGCACTTTTATATAATTTTCCTTTCTATATTTTTCTCTTTAAACACAAAATATATCTACCTTGTAAACAATATTAAATTCGCGAATTTTCTTCTTCTTTTTTGAAAACATCCATATTGCTGTGATAAAAAGTTGACATTTGCAAAAAAATGCTGCCATTTATTTGTGTTCAGTATGGTAACGCTACATGGTTTAAGCCACCACCCAAAAATATCACATTCAATTGATACTAGATTAACCTAATTCTCAGATTAGCTAATTATAGAATTAAATTTGCTTTAATTTCAAACCCAAAAAGTGGCTCTAAAGCTACGGTCACACTAATCAAATATTTGACGAAATGAAAAGGACCAACAAGCAAACTTAATAATCATTTCCTTTAATTCCAATATTTAATTTGATTATAATACCATGTCTTACAAAAAACAGTTTTTCGCTATGTCTAGTAGCAGAATTAGTTTTTTTTTGTGATATTAAGGTCATGGTAAATCTCACCAACTATTTACAAAAGTAGGGGTTACGATTCTTTGGTCAAATATTTAATA
Source organism: Pollenia griseotomentosa (assembly GCA_963931875.1). Classification (NCBI taxonomy): domain Eukaryota; kingdom Metazoa; phylum Arthropoda; class Insecta; order Diptera; family Polleniidae; genus Pollenia; species Pollenia griseotomentosa. Next base: position 26,930,690 of record OZ007561.1, read on the forward strand.
AATGTGACCGTAGCATAACTCAGATAAAGCAACCATTTGGCTTGATGGTTTTGCAAAATTTTTATATTTAAACGATTGATGAGCCTTAATTAAAAAAAAAACAAATTAACACTTTGGTTAGTACGGACTTCAGGCTGGTGGCGTAATTGACTAATTTGCCTAACTAATGAAAATGGGGCGTCAACAACCGCCCACAGCACCCTGTCGTAAGGATATGATTTTGGAGTAAAAAGAGTTTTCATAGCTAATCCTCAAGGCTTTAATTGTTAAAAGAAAATGCGTCGATCTTTTCATAAAATCAATGATAACTCGTTGAAAAATATTCTTAGCATAAAACATGTAAGAAAGCATTGCCGGTCAAGCTCCGAACATTTGGTACCCTACTTTACAGTATTAAAAACAAATTGTCACAATATTTTAAAACAAATTTTGTTTAGGATCTTTTATGTTATGATGACAAGATTATGTTAAAGTTCTTAGAGCTGGTTGCGATCGAAACATGTCATGGTAACCTGCCGGCCCGGGTTCGAGCCCCGGCCACGGTCGAGAATGAAAGGATTATCAATAACAATTTTAATTAATTTTCATGTTGTAAAATTCCTTTCTTCATGAAAATAATTTAATGAAAAATTAAATTTAATGAACTTAAGCCTAATTAAAATTATTAAAAATTTGGATTAAAAACCATAAATAGTTCAACAAAATAACCACAATACTAATTATTGTTAAAGCTAGGGCACGAGCTCTATGTATTCATTTGTCCTTCAAGTTGTACTGAAAAAAGGTCAACAAGAAAAAGAAAGACAAAAAATGAAAAAACAAAAAAAGGGACTTTGGACTTCAAGAAAAATTCTTGACAAAAGTACGAGAAAAACAGAAGTAGGGAGGAACATGTAAAATCAATTAAAATGGATAATCATTCAAAAAAGCAAACTTCGATCTACCAAAGGTTAAAATACAATTTGGTTTAAGGATTGATGTTTGACTATTGACGTCAGCAGTCGTCGATGGCTGCGAGTGTAAAACGGCAAATCCATCTGAGGAGGTAACCTGCCGGCCCGGGTTCGAGCCCCGGCCACGGTCGAGAATGAAAGGATTATCAATAACAATTTTATATAATTTTCCTGTTGTAAAATTCCTTTCTTCATGAAAATAATTTAATGAAAATTAGATTTAATGAACTTAAGCCTAATTAAAATTATTAAAAATTTGGATTAAAAACCATAAATAGCTCAACAAAATAACCACAATACTAATTATTGCTGAATATTACATAGATATCTGCATCTATATGGGATCTGTTTGCCAAAACGTAATTTAAGAAAGGGTGTTTGTATAGGACCCATCGTTAATTCTGGGCCTTAATTTGTTATGACATAGCAGCTTTCGTAAAAGTTATTGCCGTCAAGTTTTATGTAAATGCCGATATTAATAAATAAGTTGTGGCATCAAAGTATATTTTCGGGAGTATGTGGTATATATGGGAGCTATGGCTCAATATGGATTAAGACAGTCCAAGAGACTTGAAACTCTGTCCCATAGCAGGGCAGGTATGCTACTTTTACTTGAAAAGGGGGAACTAAGGCTTTTTATTGTCCTTTTTGTGCGGCAATGTGGTCTGAGATACCATCAGTTTATTATGAACAATGTTTGTACAAAGGTATGCAGATTCTGCGAGTTGGACGACGTAACGTCAGAACATCTCCCTTGCTATTGTCTCGTGTCCTATGAGCCCAACTGAAATCTGTAATCTTTCACCTGGCTGGTTGATAGGCTATACACGCAGCCTGAACCTGACATGCTAAGATACATAGGCTGCACAAAAGATTCCCTGGGTCGCTTTGCGTATGCTCTTCTACTTATCTATATATCAGTTTGGACAAGATTTAAACTAAATACAAAAATAATTAGATGGGCAAAAATACTATTACAGAAAGGAGCTTGTATGGAAAGTGATTGTGAGTCGATGGGAATACAAAAATGTCGGTCTAAGAAATATAATAACCGCTCATTTTTCGATCATTAGTTCAAAGAATCATTTGTTGTAAATTTGCCTGATTCCTTTTTGAGCATATGAATGAATCATAAGTGTATCCTTTTTCAAACGCCTTAGTGATAAATCAGTTTTAACCCAGCTAGCATTTTGTATCCAAATCGAATATTTTTGGAATAATAAAAGTTAATTTATTAATCATAAATGACACTCTCGTTGTAAGAAAATGGTACCCCACCGACGAATCCCCTCAAAAATCATTTGTGATACAATTTTTTGATTCTTTTTTGAGCATATTAATGAACCATATATGAATCCATTTTAAATCGCTCTAGTGATAAATAATTTTTAATACAAAAATGTTAAATTCAAAACATTTAGAAATCATTATTTGAACATATTAATGAATCATATATGAATCCATTTTAAATCGCTCAAGTGATAAATCAGTTTTTAATCATAAAAAGTGATCTGGGAAGACTCATTTAGCAGATTTTGATAAAAAAAAAATAATCACCCAAATACTAGCTGGGTAAATGCCTTTACACTATTGTGGTGTGTGTTCCAAAATCCCTTTAGTAATTTTATCATAAAAATATTATAAAAGTTCCAAAATATCTAATTTGTAAAAAAGCAAAATATTTTGGAACTTAAAAATGGATTTTCCCGTTCTTTTCAAAAGCACTGAAAAAAATGTGTGTTTTTAATCACAACATTAAAAAATGATACACAAAAAAAGCCAACACTTACAATTTATAAGATTCTGAAAAAAATCTTCATCATTTTGGCAATATATTTTAGTTTGTAGCAGCGGGAAAACATTTTCAAATAGAAAAAAAATTTAAGAAAATAGAATTATATTTAAATAAAAGAATCATAAGGCATATTAAGGATGAAGAGATTATATTACAATAGTAACACTGCTGTTACAGTTACCTCCAGAAGAAAAAATGGAATACTTTTTTAACGAGTATGAGTATTAAAAATCATATTTTATTTTCCTAACACTTATACGCCCTGTGGGGTTGCTTAGAAATAATGTTTGAAGTGATTTATAATTTTCTTAGAAAATGTTGAACATTTAAATAGAAAATATTACCAGGACTTGAAAATTATAAATATTTAAATAATTTTTGAATAATTTTCCTTGCAAAAGTGTGTAAAATGTTATAAAACAAAAAGAACTTGGGATTTAGCTTCCCGGCTGTGTTTTAAAAAATGCTTATTAAGTCTTCATACAAATCATTCGCTTTATATTTTTTATTCTTTTGTACCATAATTTAAAACTTTATAAAGATTTCTGTTTCTGGTTTTTAAGGATTGTAATAAACAATTGTATAATTTTGTTGGCTATAAAATTTATGTTTAACCAAAGATAAGAAAGAACACACGCAAGTCAAGTCGTCTGTCTTTAAAAAAAAATAAAATTATTTTTATGTTTAGGCAAATTTAATACAGCATAGTCAGTACTGGATGATAGTGATACCCTACACCATAAACTTATCATTAATTGCAATATCCAGATAAACTGGTTTGGTCAAATAACTTATGATTAACCTAATTTTAGTGTTACACCAAAGTGGTGTAGGGTATCACAACTTTATACCTGACCTTTTTTATTTAGTTTTCGAATGTGTATGCTAGATTAAGCTTAAGTCAGGTATAAATATGTGACAGTGAACCTAGTTAAAAGTGATAATGGGGTGCAAGCATTTAGCTATAAAAATAAAAAGCTTTATTTAAATATCTGTCTGCTCTTAAAAATCAGGATAAACAAGCTTGACACGTTTTCCCTAAGATCTTAAGGGAAAGCCATAAAGAATTTGCCTTAATTTTGTCATAAAAAGATTCTTATTGTTCTTGTACATACACACCTCCGAAAAATTTCTCATATCATTTGTAACACATTAAAAAAATCATTAGACATCCAAAAAAGTGTATGCGAATATTCTAGATTCTTTCGAAGTTCTTAGAGAATTTTTTCACGTCCGTTCGTCTGTCTACTTAAAGCGCGATGAACGATGCAAATGTTAAAACGATACTCTTGCTTGGTGCAATTCAGTGGTCCACATTTTTCATAGCCACCAAACAAATATCGACCTTTGTTATGACTTTTGGCTCTTTTATATAAAGTCATGCGAAATAAGTTAAACTTTCATAAATACTTCTCATTTGAAATATTGAGTGTATAAATTTTAAAAAAATGCTTAAGTATGGACACATTTTAAGCGTTTATTTTAACGCTTGCTAGCTAACGATGGCAAGTTTTTTCCATCTTTCTAGCCAAAAGAACTGATAATTTTTTAAGCACAGGCAGAACAATAAATAGAGTATTAGAATAAAATTAAATTAACTACACTGTGCTAGTTTACCAATGTAACAAGCCGAGCAACCGGAGGGTAAACCTAGCTTTTTTTAGGTCAGCTCTTGTTTAAAAAATAATTAAGAATGAAAACTATCGTTAAAAATTCTTTAAAAACTAAACTTTTCTCACCGTTTACCTACCGATTCCAGCACAGTGTGATTATTAGTTCATATTGAATATATGTATAAAGATTCAATAAATAACTTTTCTTCACTAAAAAGTAATTTTTTCGCTAGATCAATTTTTCACTTGAAAGCCATGTTTTCACAAAAACCGACTTTTTCACTATAAAGTAATTTTTTCACAAAAAAAAAAAAAAAAAAAAATATTTACAAAAAAAAACACACTTACAAAAACCTGAATTTTTCTAGGAGGGATTTTTTATTACTTGTGGCCATACAAAAGAAAACTTAAAATAGTAAGAGTTATATTTTCGGCTAAGCCGAATCTTATTTTCCCTTCACCATGGTGCAATAAGAACAGAAAGTAATATAAATATCGTTCTTTAGATATAAATAAAGCTATTTTGTGCCACGCTCACCTCTAACTACAATCCTGCCCACATTTTTTGAATGTTGCATATTGATAACCAAGATGCTTGTACTTAATTAAGAAACTGTGCCCCTTGCCGCTCTCCAGACATACAGAACTCTAAAATGTCTTTGTTCCCAACAAATTATGTACAAAATTTTGACAATTTTCTCTTCCGTTCGTTAGATGTGTATAAGCCTATTTTGTGCCCCACCCACTTTTCCACTACTGCTTAGATGTTGTGTATTGATAACCAAGATATTTGTACCAAATTAAGAAACTTTAGCTTTTGCCGTTTTCCAGATATATAGATATCAATATTTTCTTCGTATTGGAGGTGCCACGCCCACTTAAAATTTAAAAAAAATATATAAAGAACATTGCATCTTCCAGACCACCAGTAATATAATATACTAAAGACACCAACCGGTGTCATTGGAAAGGTAATTTTTCAAGGATGATTTTGTGTTATGATTTTTTTTAAAGTAGGACTACGAGGTAAGGTAAGGGGGCGATTCCTGCCTCTTCAAAACAGTCTAACAGATTTTAATGAAATTAAGAACATAAATCGATCCCTATTTAGATAGACACATACTGTTTTTAGAAATTGAAAACAAAATTTCATGTGAGAAATTGAATTAACAACAAAAATAAAGTTTCGTTTTTTATTGTCGTTTTCAATATAATTTTTTTACAAACTGTCTTGTTTTCATTTTCTAAAAATAGGCAGTTAAGCTATGAATATTTTAAAAAATGGGACTATTAGAATGGGGAACGAAGTACCACTCGCCTCCGCACAGTGGCTGAAAATCGTTTTTCATCGGCAAAATATCAGAAACTATTGACCCGATAGAGATAATTTTGAACTTTTTTTTTTTGCTAAAGAGAAAACTTCTTGAAGTTTCCTTAAGTTTTAATTTTATAAAAATCGGTTTAGCAGTTATAGAGAAATTAAAGGTCAACATTGAACTTTTGATGTTTTTTTAAGCGTTTATTAAGAATATGCTTTTGATTGAGATTGAGAATTATGGTATTTTTTTTATACAAAAATTGGGTTGTTTTTAAGTGCACTGTTTCTTAAGCTACGGTCAGACTTATCAAATATTTGACGAAAAAAACGGGACCAACAACCAAACTAAAAAATCAATTCACTTAATATCAATATTTATTTTGATTAAAATACCACATCTGACAAAAAACTGTTTTTTGCTATGTCTAGTAGTATAATTAGTTTATTTTGTAATATTAAGACCATTTTAAATCTCACTAACTATTAACAAAAGTAGGGGTTACGCTTATTTGATCAAATATTTAATAAGTGTGATCTCAGCTTTAATCTACATAGCTGGCAAATTTCATTATAATATCTTTATTCATGTCAGATTTATAGAATGTCAAAATTTTAAATTACTATTTTGTTACTCTCATTCATTCATTTACACTATAGAGAATAATAATTTTAATGTTTGACATTCCACGAATCCCCAAAACACTTTTAAAAAAATAATTTTTTTGCAAAAATTGCAAAACTTCCACTAGTTACCACTCGATATTGATCAGAGTTTTTCAGAAAATCATGGTCACGTAAGAAAATATTACTGTTCTTATTTTATAAAAATCGGTGTTTGGAATTACTTGAATTGTTTACTTAAATAATTTTTTTTTGTTTGAAAAATATCATTTTTTTTTTTTTTGATAGGGCATGTGGGAGAAACAAATGTCAAATCGACTTAAAATGGCTTCTAAAAGCAAACTCATAACGTTTTATATCGAATAATATAAAAATTTTTGTTTATATCTGTAGAAAATATTGTTTTATCATTTAACAATACATATTGTTCATTTAAGTTTACTTTTATTTCTTGTAATTTTTCTTAATTTATTTCCTTTTTAAAAAACTTAACACATATATTCTGAAGTTTTTCTGTTTAGAAGAAAACTAAAAACCCCCACGCTTGAACAGCATTCAAACCAAAACTTTCTCATTATTTTTGTTGAGTTTAGTAAAAATTAAAGTTATTATTTTATATTTTCAAATCCTTTTTACGTTTTCTGCACTAACACAGACAGTACTAAGCCAGCAGTTAAAATAATGAGTAAAGGGGCCTTATAAAAGCCCTTATTTGCAAAATACAAGCAATCCTCGCAAAATTCCACACTTATATATATATTGAGGCCCGTTTTAACAAATTTCCGATAGCTAAAGGTAGCATTTTATAGGCCGTATAAAAAGTGTTCCATTATTTCAACTTTACTTTAACCTACCAGGTAGGATGAACCTTAATTTATACTATCGCTCACTTTAGGTTAAAGTAAAGTTTTAATAATGGAACACTTTTTACAAGGCCGGTTAAAGGCTACTTTAAGCTATCGGTAAAGCTTTTTTTTTCTACGTTTTATATAAAAAAAACAAGTAAGAGTGCTATATTCGGAAGTGCCGAATCTTTGATACCCTCTACCGACAGTTCGAATATTTCAGGAGTGATTTTAATTTATCTTTATAAAAACAGACATCAGCATTAAAATTGGTTGCGCCACAAAAAAAAAAAAAAAAAAAAAAAAATGAACCTCAAAAATTAGATATTTTCTAAGCTAAATGGGGCTGCTGATCACGAATATAGCCTTCATTTATTTTTAACAAGAAGCGTTTTCGAGATATACCCGAAAATCGTATTTTTCTGCAGTTGTTTTATGATTTCGAAAAATCTCGAGAATTGTTCAACTGAATTGTACAAGATTTAACATTTTGCATAGATATCTCTTTTCTCTTTCAGAACATGTCCAAACTGTGTCGATCGGATAAAGATTGACTGTGTTACAGAACTTTCAACTTGAGTTGTGATTTTTTATGTTTTTTTTTAAATTTACCATTTTAGCTCCAGTACGGCAATAAAAAAAAATTTAATTTTTTTTTTAACATGTATCTTAAATAATATTTTGTTTCAAACGTAGTAGCGAAAAATTGTTGTCGTCGGACAAAGAATTAAGAAATAACGGCATATTTAGTGAAAACATCCGAATTTGAATTTTCATATTTTTTTTTTTTTTTTAGAAAAGTACACTGCAGACATTTTTACTAATTTTAGGTCGCTGATTTCAAATCTAATCTCATATTTTCTCTATCAGCTCTAGTTTTCGAGATATACCGGTTTTTCCAAAATTGAGGGACTTTCATATATTGGAATAACTCAAAAACGGTTGACCATATTCAGTTAAAAAAAATCCGAAACTCGGCAGCTTTAAGCCGTGCTTACGTTGTTTTTAAATTTGCCCTAAAGTTTCAGAGATATCGTAGAATTTTTGAAGAAAAGCTTTTAAAATTGTAATTTGACTTAGAATACACATTCGAATTAATATGAAAACTTAAAAATTTCCAAAGTAGACCTATTCGGACGCAAAAAACTTTTCTACATGGAAAATAATCTCTCAACGTCAACCGAAGTTATAGGAGCATACTTTATTTATAGACTATACAATTATTTTCTAATTCAGATCCCACATTTGACTCCAGATCTAAAATGGTTGAAATTTGTTTTATTTTTTGAAAACCTATTTTTTTTTTTTGCAAACCGTTTTGGATTTTTTAATTTGTTGGGATAATCTTCAATTAATATTTTACTTTCTGCAATATCAATTAATTTGAGTTGACTATTGAACTAAATCCCTCCAATTAAGTTAATGTTTCTCCAATATATCCGTAGTTGGAAATTACAAATGCTAATTGATCTTTGACTTTTTTAATTTTAATCGCTGTCAAACCAACTCAAAAAGCGAAAAGTGGTACACAAATTTTCGTTTTTTTGTCGGCAGTTTTTGGTTCCGACTGCAGTTTTTTAAACCCTGAAAAAGCTCAATATATATAAATTTGTCATTCCGTTTGCAGCTCCTAGAATATTAAACCTAAAGAACTTATATTCCCTTTTCCAACTGTGGTAAAGTGTATAACGAATCTTTTAGAAACGAGTAAAGAGGCCTTCGAAAAGCCCTGCCACTTGCGGTATCCTCATATTTTACCAATGGGTAGTAATTTGTGTGTATGATTGTGAGTGTATGGGATTGTGTGTGGCTGTATGTTAGTTTTTGTATGCAAGTTTCTGCATTTTGTTCTACATTTGTATTCATCTCACAGAGATTCTAATCATCTTAATTAGTTTAGAAGCTCAAGTTCTTATTTCTATCAATTTGTATGTTGTTAAATATGAATGTAAAAGGAAGTGGGTGCATACCTTTTTGTGTAGGTGTAGCTAAAAAAGCAGAACGTAAATGGATTTAAAGAATATTTGTGATTATTTAGCTTTGATTAGGAACTATGTTTGGTTTAAGTAAGAAAAAAAGCATCTGGAAAATATAGTAGCTGTTCTTTCTATTTTAACAACTCAAAGTCCATTCTATATATTTGCGAAAAATTAAATTTCATAATATTAATGTAACATTTTTCATGAAAACAATGATTACTAAAAAAAGAAAAAAATTATGAAATAAAAATAGTTCATTCCAGAAAAGAAGCCGTTTTATTTATTAAATTAATGTTTTTTCTCTTAGCGTATCTTTGAATTCCTTGACAGACCTGATTTAGTGTTTAAAAGCATGAGAATGTATTTTAAATGCACATGTGCGTTTTTTAACTTCTCAGATTTAAAATACATCAAAAGGCACAAAAATTTTCTTTCACAGAAATGTTCTCTTTGGCACATGAATTGAAATAAATGTATTAAAAGGTTAAAAAAAGAACTAACATAGTGATAGAAATCTATAGAGCAAGCTCGGAACTAAAACGCGGTTCTGTGCTATATTATATATTCAGAGTAAATATGTTTTTTAAAGGCAGAAAGGTAGGCATACTGATAAATGACATCAATATGCATCTTTCAAGAGAATTTTTTGATACTTGTGTTGTCGGGACGTAAATACTTAATCAACTTTATTGGCTTTGTAACATTACCGGGCAGGACTGTAGGTAACATAAAACTTCGTTTTGGATCAAGTTAAAGAGCCACTTTATTTGAATTTTGTTTCAATTCCAATTTTTTCTTTTTTAAGAAACTGCATTCATGTTTTAACCAAATTAAATTTTTGCCTAGTGGAATAAACGTTGTAGGCTGTAATACTTTTTTGAAACTGCCACTAGAAAACAAAAACACTTCTTTTTCCATTTTGATGTTTTAAATATATCACAGGCACGTTATTGCAGTGCTTTCTAAAAAGTGTAAAATATCTCTAAATGGATTAGAAGAAAACAGCAATTTTTTTCTCCATTTTGCAGTATAAATAGATTCGTTAACTGCTTCACTGGCAAAAGTTTAAAGGGGCAGGAGGCGAATGAAATCTACAAAGAGTGTAAGTAATTTATGCAAACACGTGCAATCTCAAATAGATTTGTTGCTTTAGAAAGTAAGTAAAGGAGGTGTTGTACAAAAAAAAACTTTTAAAACCGTATTAGAATTTTAATTATATCTATTATCAGCGAAACCTTAAAGATTTCAAATCAAAGTTGTTGTATGTGTGTTAAACTGTACAGAATACCTTGGTATCTAGCTAGCAACCACAACAAAATCTTACACTTCAAAACATAATCATATTTCAGGGATGGGAATCCTAATTAATGCAAAGAAATAACTTTATGTACAAAACAATTTTCCCAAGAAGAAAAGCATTTTTTATTTTTTATGTTAATTGAAGTTTTAAATAATTTCATTAAATTATTTTGAGTAAAGGAAGGAATTTACAACATGAATTTTTTGATAATTTTAGTCTTGACTGAACACGGGATTGAACTCGGGTCGAATTTACTAGTTTCGAAAACAACCACATTCTCATCATCAGAAGAACAAAGTTTTGACAAAAAGTACGAAAAAATAGAAGTAAGGCAAAAGCATGCAAATAAAATTGAAAATGAATAATCAATTACAGAAAATTCCGATCCACCATTATCATTGGTTAAAGATTAATGTTTGGTGCGAATGATAGAATGGCAAAAATTCTGATGATGAGAATGTGGTTGTTTTCGAAACTAGTAAATTCGACCTGAGTTCAATCCCGTATTCAGACAAGAACCAAATTATCAAAAAATTTTTAGTTCATTTCATGTTGTAAATTCCTTTCTTCACTATAAATAATTTAATGAAAATTAAATTTCTTGAATAAAATTATCAAAAATTTCATGTTGTAAATTCCTTTCGTCACAAAAAAAAATTTTAATGACAATTTAATTTAATGAACTTTAAGCCTAATTTAAATTTTAAATACTTCAATTAAAAACCAACAGTTCAATGGAATATCACAATTTTTTTTTATTCATTTTAAACAAAAAATAAAAATCTTGTTTTAATATTTTTCTTCTTTTATTTGCATATCCGTTATTGGGATGTAAGCAATCATTCAATTATGTGATTTTTTTTTTCTTTTTGGAATTTTGTATAAATTTGGGTAGTACTGTCTGTGGTGGAGCTGAAGAATAATATTAACTTCTCTTTAAGATTGCACTCTGCTACGGACCAATCTTTAAAAAGTATATAGTTATAAAAACTTAATGGAAGTTATTAAAGTTAATAGGGGTAGGGAAATAAAAGAAATAATTCATTGTTTATTTTATCTAAACCTTAGGTTGTGAACAGGATGATAAGCTCACCTTTAAATTTAATTCCTTTAAATAAAGTTGTACAGTTATGCGTGGTTCCTCTTTTCTTTCCAAGTAACAAAATTTATTTCAACGGCTTTACAAATTTATTTCAAAGTTTAAATAAGACTTCGAGAAAGATGTGAGGTTAACACAGAAAGAAAAACACTCGGTATAAATTATGTGTTTTGTAATTACTTTAAGTACGAGTATTTAAAAATTTAAGTACGAACAACACTTAAACGAACTGAAAACAATCCTATAAAGATTACTTTTGGAAATCAATCCCGGAATTTCTTAAAATAAGTAAAAAATTCTTAAACCAAGTAACATAAAGATTGCACTTTTCGTTTTTAGCGCCACTCTGAGAGTAAAATTACAAAGTCAGCTTTTTAATCTCATATAACTTATTAGTCACATCTCTCATCATTGCAGTCTTTATGCGTGCATACGCTTATGTTTTTCAAAGTTTGTTGTAGAACTACAACAACATTACACAAATAGGTAAACAACGATTTGCTTGGTTTGTGCATAAACAACAAAACAACAGAACAAGAAGAAAACCTACATTATTTTCATGTTTAAAAAGAAAACTAAAAAGCAAAAATTCCAATTTAGTTTATATTTTTATTCAAATATGTACATCAAAAGGTTCAAATTTTTTGATTATAAAATTTAATTATTCTACCAAAAATTTCACAAAACTTGCATAATAAAAACTATTAAGACATATGAAGCTGATTTGTTCAATTATTTTTTTTTTCTATTTTTTCATTTAAATCTTTTACAAAACTTCAATTATTTTTACAGAAATCTACAAAACAGCAAAATCAGAAAACCACACAACAATGAAGTAATTTTTGTTCATTCCTAGAACACTTTTAACCCACACAAGTGTAAACAAATTGCAACAATACAGAATACAATTTAATGCATAGAAGAAACAGCAACAACAACAACAAGGACTAAATGAAAATTTAGGTTATTTAATTATTTAGTTTTTAATCTCAGATTTTAAACAATTTTTGTGTATTTTCTAAGTTTTTTGTGGCGTAAAAAGAAAATAGAATTTAGAAAGAATGGAATAGAATATGAAAAGTGGTAGACAGAAATTCTGAAGAAATTACCAGTAACACACGGAAAAACTTGAGCATCCGAAATCGAACGAAATTTAGCCCACCTGTCTTTTAATTATGCGTTGCAATTCAACATTATTTGAAGCTAACAGGCCAGTAATAAAAGTTAATAGCTCTAAAATGGATATAGTAAGAGCAGAGATCGGCAAAACTACTACACCGTCCTTATTTTTTGCTTTAATGTCACATCTACGTGTGGCCAAATTTTAAATAAAACTAGTCAGTCTCTTTCATTCTTTAATTTTTATATATAGACGAAAAATATCGTGGACCCAAAAAAGGCTGCAGATCCCGTTGAATAAAACAAATTTATTTTCTTTTTAGCAGAGTTTTTAAGAAATTTCTGCCAATTATTATGATCTTTATTCCCGCTTACGCTACTTAAATATTTCAATGTATGTGTTTGCCGATCTCTGATTTAGAGAATTAAGTTTAAATTTTCGATTCAAATTTATGAAAAATTCTTCTACTAAATAAATGGTTTGCACTGTTCCTGTTGTCCATATATACAGTTGAACAAATTTGACTTCTGCTGTTTTTTTATCCTCAACAAGAGAGTGCATTAAATTAAATAATGTAGAAGTCTATGTGAATGCATAAACAGGTGATATTATCCGTTTGGCTAACAAGCTTTTGATTGAGTTTTTGTCTTGCATATGCATCTGCTTAGAACAGTGGCGGGCATATTACATACTTGTATTTTTAAGATTTTTTAAACAAAGTAGCTATAGAGCTGGGTTGGCCAACATAAAATTTTAATAAGCAATAGAGAGCTGAAATGAAAAGAAAGAAAGCGAAATAACATTAGCTCGCACAAAGCCTTTTACTTTAAAACTTTATAAAGAAAACAAGTTTTATTAAATAGTGTTTAATATAAACTCTTCTATAAAACATAACTGCCATATGGCCGAAAGATCCACCATGAGGTCTTAATTACTGGGTGACAAACAATGCGTTAACCAACCGCCCCCGTTTGATCACGGATACTTCACCGACAGGTAACAATTTTGAGTGTAGATTTCGGCAGAAACTTTATACTCGCTCCTAGAAATTGTTATTAGAAATCCAGCAGCTTCTGTTAAATAGCAACAGCACCTAGGGATAGGTGGTCAATTCCGGTTAAAAATCCATACCTTCACTAAAAGAAGCTTATTTTCTAAAGTAATCAATTTCGTTTTTTAAAACAAGAAAATCCAAAAGCTGAAAATAATTTCTTGATTTTAGCTTATTTTGTTCGAATTAAGGAAAATGTTCTTAAACAAAGAAACATTTTGCTTTAACCAAGCCACACATATATTAAGAATTAGTAATTTTTGGCTTAGACGAGAATCATGCAAAATTTTCTTGGTTCAAGCCATATTTTGTAAATAATTCTTTCCTTGTTCTTCATTTCATAAGTAGCTAAAATTTGGTATTTAGCTTAAGAACAGCATATTTGATCCCTCGCATGTACACATGTACATGACTTGTCCAAGTAAGCATTGACGACCCAAATGTATTGAATAAAATTTAAAAAAAAAAACGGCAATTGCAGGTTTAATTTCCTATAATCTTTTGTAAAGATTGTATTAGTAGTTTGTGAAATATGTATCTATGTATGCTCATCTTCCGTCCCCTTTTTTGACTCTCTGTGTAAAAAAATGATGTAGTATGTGGGCGTCAATACCCAATTTTCCTTCTTCGGATAGTAATAATAATAAATATGAAATATAAAATTTTTATTTTATAAACATAATGTTGAATTAAATTTTTTATGAAATACAAAAATTGCTGTTTAGAAAAAGGTACCAATTATATGTGAGGCGCTCAGCGACAAAACGGCCTAACCCTCATTTTCAAAAAAATCAAACTGACTATGCTGCTCTAACTGGGACCTTTTGATATAAATACTTAAAAAACTCGCTATTGCATAGTATAACACTAGGTTATACTACCAGCTGAAAACTGTTTTTCCTCTATGCAAAGTTCAAAAAAATGTGAATGCCATAAAGGCCTAAGCCGCTTAGGCCAAATCGAATCCTAGAAATATAAACTAACTAAGGGTTAGGCCAAAAACGCATGTTACGTTGAAAGTTAAAAAATCAACTTCTTTTTGTAAGTAAAAACCATAGTTTAAGTAATAAAGTTGACTTACGCCATCAGCTGTTGCGATTTTGTTTCAAAATGCATTTTAATCAACCTTCATAGTTTGCTTTGATTTTTGCTTCTACCCATTTAATGTCACACTGTAATTTTGAATAGCTCGTTAAATAGTTATTCTTGTTTAAATAATAAATCCACTAGTTTGTCAAAGGTAAGTTCATAAGATCTATTGAAGTGTGTTATCAGTTTTTTAATTGCAAATGTATTAGCAAGAAAAAAAAAATAGTACGTGAATAAACATGTCTGATGCGGACTCGATGTGTTTACAAGACTTCGAAAATTATAGATCGGAGTACGTCCCAACACCAAGTGGGTCATCAATTTCATCGCACTTTTCCGAACATACATTGCCTAGGCCATCGGGACTTGCGACAACAGAATCCCAGATTGGAATAACAGAAAATGAAAGCAGGTCAGCTGCATCAGATATCGAAGTTGAAGGCAGCAATGAATTGAAAATATCTACTAGAAATCGGATTGCCAAGAAATCTAACTGGAAAAAACACGTAAGTAAAGTTCAGAGAAATTCCGGAAAATCTTATAAAACTGTGAAAGGAGTTATGAAGCCAGCTAAAACACTTAATGCACTTGAATGTCCATGCCCGTTAAAATGTCATTAGCATTTCAGTGAGAATAATTTGCGAAGTATTTTTGAAAATTTTTATAAAATTGGTGATCATGATTTCCAAAATGCTTATTTATGTAAACAAATTGCAGTAATTGAAACAAGAAGAT
This sequence comes from Pollenia griseotomentosa, assembly GCA_963931875.1. Taxonomy (NCBI): domain Eukaryota; kingdom Metazoa; phylum Arthropoda; class Insecta; order Diptera; family Polleniidae; genus Pollenia; species Pollenia griseotomentosa. The sequence continues at coordinate 26,946,208 of OZ007561.1, forward strand.
CTTATAAAAAGTCTATGGGCGAAAGCCGAAGATCTAGTACAAGAATTTACAAACTTCCTGGAGTAAATAATGTCGGAATGCATGTCTGCAAAAGATATTTTAAGCAGATCTTACAAATAACCGATGGTCGTATTACACGTGCACTTAAGCATAGAGCACCTGGAAGTGTCACAAGTACACCAAAATTGGACCAAAGAGGAAGACACCCACCCCATAATAAGACCAGCGTTGAAGCTACAGAAATCGTGAAAGAATTTATCAATAAATTTCCGAGGTATAGCTCCCACTATTCAAGAAATAAGAATTTTCAAAGAGAATATCTCGCACCTACCTTAAACATATCGATTATGTACAAGCTATATCGTGGAACTGTAGAAATGGACAAAGTTGTATCCAAATTCGTTTTTACCAAAATCTTTTCAGAAAACTTTAATCTGCATTTTCGAGCTCCAATTTCCGACAGCTGCAAAAAATGTGATTCTTTTAAAGTAAAAATCGAAGCTGCAAGTGATCCTTCTGAAAAGGAAAGGATTATGAGCGAAAGAGATTTACATCACCGAAAAGCTGAATCAATACAAATATTCAAATAACATAAATGTTTTTTTCCAAGAAGTTGATATTTTAAAGAGGAACTCCAGCAAGTTCGTAAATTTGGAATTGGAACCACTTTATCCTGGAGGAAGATTCATTGAAGCTGCAAAGTTTAAGGATTTACAGGAACTCAAAGAGTTCATACCTCCTATTCATACCTCCTATTGTTTAAAACAGTCTTTATGTAAGTAACTTAAGACCTAATAATTAACCTTAAACAAATATTACAACTAATATTTATTTACAATTAATAAAAACAAAATATAGATATTTTAAAAAATTATTTTCTTTTAACTTCGTTTTTCTCAGAACCATTTTTATGGGCTTAGGCCGTTTTGGCGCTGAGCGCCTCATGTATATATTCGAATTTCCGAGAAGTACCAAGATGAGTTTGAGAGCTTCGTATTACTTACTTTATTACTTAAGAAGATTTTTGCCACTATCGCTACTCTTATAATATTTTGTTATCGCCATTTGTAAAATATTTTTGCATCAGTTGTGTCGTTTGTTTTAAAAATGTCTATCGAATTATTTGTTAGCGAGTGGGTCAATAATTAAAAAAAAAATACAAAATTAAAAAACAAGTTTATAAAATAAAAAAAAAATTAAGAAATTGTATTTGCATTTAAAAAAATTTTAATATGCCTCAAAATAAAAATGGATGCAAAAAACTTTTTTTTTATTTATTTTTATTTTTGTGAAAGTGGTACTGTATCATAATATGATTACTTCTTAACTTATTATGATTACTATGATAATAAAATGATTACTTTTTAACTTGTTATGGTTATCAATACGAAACAAACAAAAAACTCACAAAAAAGTGCCTTAAATTAGGGATTGCTGTTCGGTTTTAACGGAAATCGAAACCGCGGTTAAATGCCTAAAAACCAAAACCGAACACCGACAAAAAAAACCTCGGTTTTAGCTTTTATTTTAAAAATATATTTATGCTTAAAGAAATTGCAAATTATACATAATACTCGAACTTCATATACAAAAACTTTATACACTTTATGCAACAATGGCAAGTTATTACAAAATTCTTAAAATTCAAAATAAGAACTAAGAAGAACAAATGTTACCTTTTAAACTCTTAAGTAGACTAAACTACCACAAACTACCACCTGGGCCTGGCTGGGACCACTAGTATTTTGTATGGAGTTTTTGTGGCTATAGAAAAATATCACACTAACGAAACACTGGGCAAGGCTGGGACTACTTTAATATGAATGGAGTTTTATGGCTATAGCAGGAACATTTTGTTAGGAAATAGAATAATTCTTCGAAAAAACAGTAAAGAAAGAATTCCGCAGTATATAAGGAGGGTTCAGTGCTGAAGCGAACCAAGTCAAAAAAGAAAATTCAAAAATATATTGAGTTTGAGTAACCCAGTAAAAACTTCGCTTACTTTTTCAAAATGAACAGCTTCTTTAACTCATTATTTAGTAGCTTTCTTCTATAACTACATCTATCACAACTTCTATAACTACTTTTTTCTGGATGTATTTAAGTAAAAAAAAAATAATGAATTACTTTTGAATGCATTCATTTTGGGACATCCCTTGTAAAAATCATTGGTTCTTTCAGTAGAATTGTAAGTAGTGCTCTTTTGTTTTTCTGATTACTCAACACATTATTTTGTAGGCGAAGTTTTTACTGGGAAGTAAACTCCCATTTATTACTGGAGCCACTGACTTGGGTTTATTACCGTTACCTTAGGAACGAAACTGTTTTTGATTTACCCCATTACAAAACTGCATTGAGTTAATTTTTGCGGAGATTTTCGCACAAGTTTTAAAATTCATATATGTTATATATTTTATGACTTGGTTCGGTTCAGCTCTGAGCCCTCCATATATAATAAGGCAGGTGGATACAATGTGCACCAGATTTCATTTGGCCAATTGCGACGCCCACGGTGTTTACACTTTTTTCACATATTTTTTTTTTTTTGTAAAAATACATAAAGTTTCGTACTAATATACTTAATAATTATATAAAAAAAAAAACTGGAAAAAGTAAAAAAATGCCGAGGTATACACTTAAGGGCAAAAAAAAGTACCTGAATTGAAACAATTAAAAAAATTTTATTACATACAAAAAAATATATTTGTTTATGTATGAAATTTAACTTTGATTTTTTCAAAACCGAAATCCGAACCGAAACCGACCGCGGTTTTACATTTTTACGGTTTTTAGCAAACTCTACCTAAAATGGTCCCACAAAAATTTTCGCCGCAGGATTTTACATGTATTTTTTTTTTAAACATATTAACTATTAACATAAAATTTTAAAATTTTCTGCGACCACATTGTGACGAAATCGAACAATATTTATTTTCTGAATGTACACAAACTAAAAAATTTACCAATATAAAAACGGATTCATATGCGTTTCATAAAACACAAATTTAACTTCCTTATTTGATATCCTGCAAAAAAAGAATAAAAAAAAAGAAATTGTCCTGGAATATTGAATGATGATACTTATAAAGAAATAGCAAAAATATTTACAAAGATAAACAGAAGACTGAATTGGAAATTCATAACATGAGCCATTCAGATAAAAAATGAAATGAATTGTGAAAAATGTTTATATATTGAGTAGGTACATTTGAAATTCTCAACCCTGGAATCCAATCCAAAAATACTTAAAAAAAAAAATTTTTTTTGTTAAATGGATTTAATATAGGAACTTTTTTAAACTAACCTCGTACATAAATGGAGATATAAGTAAATAGTGGAGATTGAAATTGAACATCGCTATAGGAATGCAGCTCTACAGCCATTTTTTTTTTCTAAAAATAAGCAACTTTAGTTTCCGTTTATTTTAGCTTTGTTAAAGTGAAGTTTTTGATGTCAGATTTTCTTCCTTTCTAACATTTTTGTTTCAGTTTCTTTTCTATTTTTCCTTTAATCTTTTTATTTGCTGAAATATGTAACTTGAAATTTCCAGCTTAAATTTGTTAAAAAATTCTTTTATTAATAAAAAAAAATGTAACAGAGCAATAAAACCATATCAGACAATTGTAATTTTTATCAAAATATTTACGTTTAAATTTGTCAAGCTAAACATTTTAAGCTGAAAAATTTATAAAACCAACCAAAAAAAGGTTTTTATTGAAAACCAAAAAAAAAAAAAAAAAACAATTAATTTTATTTTGCTTACTTTGCACAAAGTCTATGGAAATTAAGTCGAAACAAATAAAATTTCATAAATAGAATCACATAAAGAAAAAAAAAAAACAAAAAAAACTACAGGATGCTGGGGCATGCAGATTTTTTACTCCAACATACAAACTAAATCAACTACCGGATATTTGACTTTTCTTTTTTTTGTCCAATTTTTTTTTTTTTTTTAATAGGACTATTTCTAGTTATGCCAACTCACACGCACAAGTAAACAAACTAACAAATCAAATGAATAAAAAAAAAAGACCACATCCATCCTAAAACCCACAAAAATTTTTTTCTCTTCACTTTATTGCAATGCCAATTTTTAGTAGTCGACATTCTGCTTTGGCTTTTAGCAGCGTTAAGCTGCAGACAACAAATGTTTAGAAATGCATGTTTGATTTTGTATAAGCATGTGTGTGTGTGTAAACGATCACATGTTTGTGAATTCAGTAACCAACATCCACTTCCGCATCCTGCAGTTCAATGCTTTATTATAAAAATTCATACACAGAAGAGGAAGAAATATGTATGTTTCGTATTGTAGATTTAGAAGTATGTGGTTTTGTTACGCTACAGTAACTTTTAAGGTATACAAGTTTTCAAGTACGAATATCTCTATAGCAAAGTTTCTTTAGAAATTAAATTATTATTTTATATTCTCAAAAAAACATACATTTTCTTTTAAAAATTAAGACGGTTACACATGGTTTTTGGCCTTCGCTATATCTATATAATATCTTTTTAATTTTTTGCTAAATTCGGAGGATTGCACATCATTAAATGGAATTTAATATCCGCTCTGTCAAACTTTTTGACAATTATGTTAAACATTTTTTTACCATCCATCTATTTGGAGGCGGATTTTTATACTCTTATTTTACTTATTTTCATGAATAGTTAGAGAATCATACTGACTAACAGTGTCAACATAGGAGTTAACAAATGTGATTTTGATAAGCTCAAGCACTTGCCATTAGCCTTATTTCAGAGTGGATCTTACCCACGGGGTGAGTTATATATACAGGGTGGCTCATTCTGCGCCACCTAAATATAACTTTTTTATTTATGCGATTATTATATTTTTTTTCAAATACAGTATATTATTGGGGAATAACTTTTCGCAAAATTTCGGGTGTAATGGCCATGATTTCACTTCGAATGTTGCATTTAAGTTGGAGTACGGTTCTTGGTTTGTTAACGTACACTCTTTCTTTTATCAGTAGCTGTTAAATCTGGTGAACATGGAGGCCAGTTAAAATCGCTTGTGCGCGAAATAATGTAACAACTGTTGGTTTGAAAAATTAAATTCAATTATTTTTGTACGTTGTTCGATCGTGTAATGATTCATAATTAATTCACAAGTCTCCTTCACAAAATGCTGAAAAAACACCAAGAAAGAATAATAATTAAAAAAGTTATAAAGAATTCAAACACTGCTAGAAAAGACGTCATAACGCTGATGTATTTTAACATCAGTACTATTACAAGTCTCTTCGTTTTTGACCCCAAGACACTTTTCATCATTGTGATGTCAACCTTAACACCACTTGGCCAAAGTGTCATCAGGGTCTAAATGATATTATCAATTAATCAATCAATTTAATGACAATTTGTCATTAAATAATATACGAAATGTGACATCGAATTGATGTCACTATAGTCATAAAATAGATGACACGTAAAAAATTACAAAATTGTACGAAGACGTTAGTCATTGGATTGATGTTTCTTTTTGCATCATTGATGCCATTTGTAGTAACATTGATGTCACAATTCTGATGTTAGGGCATCATCAATATGAAGATGCATTTTTCTATCAGTGTATAGCTCATTCTGCGCCACCCTGTATATGCATTAACCAAGTGGCCTTGTATTTAATGAGGAGAGGATGCAACACCCTTTTAGATAACCCCTACACCTCCCGGGGATGTTGAGGGAATAGCGAGACGTCAGCAGAGAAGTATTTGTAGAGCAGCGTCAACAGAAGGGTTTACTGGGTGGCATAAGCAGATAAGTAAAAACAGAGCCGTGCCTACGGAGGAGCGAACCGGGAGGTGTCAGCATTGGAGTGCAAGGTGCAGTCATAAATGTATGAAAAGAGTTTACAGCTATCGATCCGAACATAGAAGAAATGTGGTTCCTAAATTAAATTAAAAAAAATTAAAAAAAAAGTGAAACGTTTGTTTTTTGAAATGCAAAAGTTGACAAGTGAGACGCTGTAACAGAACAGGTAAGAGAAAAAATATAACAAAGAAGAACATAAACAGCGCTATTGATTTAGTAATGGTTTGACAACACCAATCTAGTGACAGGAAAGCACAGGGTACCGGTTTTACAACCACTCTGGCAAGGAGGACTTACATCCAACTTACCCTAACTGAAATTTACATCCAGTCTGTAAGAAGTATAGAGCACTGAGTTAGACCAAAGTTTTAGACATGTCTAAGGCTTACACTCAAAAATTAGAGGATCATTGTGTAAAGTTGTAGGGCACAGGCTAGCGTTAGACCTTCACGAAGCAGCAGAAGCTCCCAAGAAAAACCTGTGCGCGTGAATGATTTGAAAAGTGTTATAGTTAAGGAAAATAAACAAAAAAGGAAAAATAAATCTCTTTTGAAAATAGTGTTTTTTCATAATTTATTTATTGAATCTTTATATATTCAATAGGACCTAGCAATAACTAATAATTTTTTTTTCATATTTCTAAGCTTACGTACTGCGAGTTCCTGACAAAATTTCTCCTGATCACGGTTCCCGTTCATACAGCTGTTTTGCGCTCTTCTGATTAGCTGAGTGCTGCAAAGTCTCTTTGCCTTAAACGAATGTGATCGCCATCATTTAAAATATTTAAAATTAGTGGATTGGATGTAGTTTAAGTCCCTTTAGTTATTTTATTGAATATTTTGTGATCAAAGTTTTTACTGATAGCACATTAATTTGTTTGTGAAAGTTCCAGTTTTTTACGTACCAGGGAGCGGATGTGATAATTCGAAGAATTTTGATTTGCCGCTTTCGATTTTTTTTTTATATTGGAGGCCGAGGCAATGCTCTATAACTGAAAACCGCAGTACCAGATTGGCTTATAGATAGAGAAGTAAAGTAGGAAATTACAGTCTATACTAAGGTTAGCATTCCCTGAATGAGCCAACTTAATTAAATTGCTTTAAGTTTCATATGAATTAGTTTTGCTTCTATATGGCAATATTATGTTTGTCGATCAAGCTGTATACCGAGAGATTTTAAATTCGAACGAAGTGGCATATTAGATTATATATTTTATTGGGGGAGGGTTGGTGATAGGCATGTCTGAAGTATATATCAGATACAATACAGACACAATTGAAATACTTAATCGCAAATGCCGTGTTGGATTGGCCATACATTGCGCAGGCTCACAGGAGACATAGAAGAAGCCGCCATTAACTGTACAATGTAGGGTAGTACAAGAAGAAGAGGCCGTCAATTGCACACATGGAGCCGCCAACTGGAAAGCGAGATTACTCAAAGTGGTCTTAGTTGGAGAGAAATTAAGCATAAAGCATCTGATGGAACTGAATGGAATTAGTTTGGGGTGGCCCTTTGTTCCTTATAGGAACCACAGGACATACCCTATATAGGACCCATGGGCATAAAATAAACATAACAGCAAAACAATGCTATGTTATGAGATTAAGATTCATAAGACTTACTTGTGCCTAATATTATCTAGATATCAACATCTGTATAAGATTTTTTCGTCGCAAAGTGATTTTAGGGAGAAGGTTTATATGGGACATATCTTCGTCCGAAAGTTTAAGTGCTCTACATGCAAAAAATGAATTTTAAGATAATCGCTTTTGAAGGTTCAGACATTTTTTCTGAAAAAACTACTCAATAGGATTTTTTTATTTTCATACCACATATTCGTCTTAAAAAGATAATTCTGAATAGATGCTTTTTATCTCCAGATCGCATCTTCTAATGGTAATAAAATTCCTGTTTGCTCTATACGCCACCTTAGTAGAGTTTTTTTTTCCCGGACTTTTTCGATTTCCGGGAAAGCGGGAAACTTTTTTAAATTTCCCGGGATCCCGGGATCCCGCTCCATATAAATAATACAAAGTAAATTTTGTTATTAATTAATGAAAAAAACTTTATAATTGAAGATTGAAATAGGAACTTGAATTATTATTACCTCACGCCTTTATTCCCTATTATTATGCTTTTATTCAGTATTATTATGCTCTGGATACAAGATAAAAAGATAACATAAACATAACAATTTAATTCATAAAGCAAAAAAAAAAACAAAATAAAAATTAAGATACTCAAGATATGAAATCAGAAAGTTAATTAATAAAATAGATAAAATATTTTAAAGAAATATATAACATTTTTTAAAGGCTTAGGAAATAACTCTCTGACACACTCAAAGCGCTTAGTAAGTCGTCAAAAAGTATATTCCTGATTTTATTTACTAATTATCATGTTTCCGAAAAATTTCGTTCATTTTTTACCGAGGTTGGACAAATATTTAAAAGTGCCCCGTTGTAGCATGCTTCGGATTCACAATCAGAAGCAATTTTTTTTTTTATAAACAACGTCTATATCAGTCAAATGTATATCAATGTTTATGCAAAAAAAGCATCAACCGCACTGCTTCTTACAAACCTTTTCATTTCAATAGGTCCATTTGTTATCTTTAGGACAATGTGTTTTTCAAGTTGTATGTTGTAGTATATTACACGAGTTTCCAAGATGTTATTTTATTTCGGTTTCCCCGCACTTCACGGGTATATAAACCAACACAAATTTAAATTGAAATTGGAAATTTGTGTTTATCACCTAATAAACATATCGCTCCTTCATTGCATCATAGTCATATCTCAAAATTTGAAGTAACTTTAGCAAAGTTTTCCTTCATACCTTCTCGTATTATATCTCAAACTGAACCGAAGTTTTAGCAAAATATATCTTTAAATCGGTACATTTGGAAAACCTTAATCGCATTTTGCCAAGATCGTTTGTTTTTGTAGACATGGCTATGTTGCAATAAAGGAGCGATATGTTTAGGTATCTCCTGTTTTTAAGACTTTTCCATGGACAATGAAACTTTACTGCCTGCATCTTATTTTGAATTAATGTACTTTATTAACTCTTCACTTCACTAAATGTAATAATTATAAACTGTTGCACTGTCCATTCTGCTTTTAGTAGATTTATTGCATCAGGAGACATTGATTTAAATACGTGTACTCACTTCTTGTAATTGATCTAATCCACAACCCATCCACAGATGCTAATTTTTAGAGGATAGAAAACTAAATTTCAAAGTATAAATAGCTATTTTCTGAAATTATGAGGAATTTTTTATTTCCCGGGATCCCGCAAGAAAAATCCCGGGAAAACGGAAAATAAAATAATTGAAATTCCCGGGAATTCCCGGGACGGGAAATCTCGGGAAAAAACCCTACACCTTAGTCATATTTTCTTGCAAATACAAACACGTGGAGCAAAATGGCATTATGACATCTAAAATTATTTATAAAAAAACAGTATATTCATTTGAAAAAAAAAACTATTCATAAGTTATTATAAGATACATTTTATAAAGTTATTATAACAAAATAAACTTCATAATTTATTTGACTTAGGTAGAAATTTTTGTCTTTTTCAGATATAAAATTGAATAACATTTTTAGACCGGAAATTTTTTTTTTTGAATTTTTTAATTTTTCTTAAATATGTTCAACTGTGTTTCAAAAATGCAAGATCAAAAATGATATAAGATTTTGTAGAAATTCGTTTTATTCGACTGAAAATCACGATCGTGAAGATCAGAAAACCGTTTAGTACGCCTACAACCGTAATTAATAATGCCATCATAACAATATTTGGTATATCACAGTTTATAGGACTAGAAATGACACTGTGAAATTTCGTGATGATCGGTTAATAATTTACTATATGCCCCATATAAAGCCCACTCTGGTAAATTAATTAAATACGCCTAAAACCTTAGCAGATATATATATATATTGTGGTAAAGTTACTTCCATCTTTCATTTGGCCTGAAAAAATTTTATTAATTTTGTGATATACGGTCCATAATTTACCTTAGATCCCATAGTTAAATAAAAGCATAAAACTTTCTTACTGTCGGTCAATAATTTAATAAAGGTCTAAGCCGCCAGCAATTTTAATGCTGACGTCTGTTTTTATAAAGATAAGTTAGTAATAAAAAAATATATCATATAGATATCACTCCTGAAATATTCGAACTGTCGGTGGAGGGTATCGAAGATTCGGCACAGCCGAATATAGCACTCTAGCTTGTTTTTTTTTAAGAGTAAGAGAAAATATATTCTTAATAATTCTTTTTTAGAGAAAATATTCTGAAAAATTATTGCATTAAACAATACTAACTCCACGTAGAGCAAAATGCCCATCAGCAATCAATTTCCATGTTTTGTATCGAAATTATAATACGCCACTAAATGACATATAGTGCAAAATTTCAGAAAACATTTTTGTTTTGAAGGATATAGAGCAAAATGGACACGATTTATCTCAGCCACCAGACGAGATAGGCGAAAAAGGATTGCAGATTAAAAAAATTTGTGGTCGAAAACTTAAGGTGGCATCCTTAACTCAAAATCGTCGTAAAAATGGCGTATAGAGCACTTAAACTTTCGGACGACGATATGGTAAATTCCGGACCTACAACATTTTGACATTATTCAATTACGGCATTTAAGATGAAGGTATTACATTTTAGGCTATTTCCGGGATTGCTATATTTATAAGAGCATTGGTCGAATATGGGCCGCTTCCAATAAAATTTGTTAAGTTGATTAAAGTTGCAATAAAATTTATTCGAGCCAAATTTAATCTGTGCACCAATAAAAATAAAATAGTTTATGGGCACAGAGACTCAATTCCGGAAAGAAGTTGGTAGAAAGAATATGGAAAGATGTGAGCAGATTTCCACCATTTTTAATAAACTGGGGTCTAATGCCAATCTAGATATATATACTAGATATATATACCAAATATAATCATATTGGGTCTATGAAATAACTCCCATGAAATAAGTCCCACTTTTAAAAACTGAATAAGTCCCACCAAAAATTGCTTAAAAAAATGAAATAACTCCCACGAAATAAATCCCACTTTTGAAAGCGAAATAAGTCCCACCAAAATGAAATGATTCAAAAATTTACTTGAAATGAAATAACTCCCACTCAAAATGAAAAAACTCCCCCTTGAATAATATATTTCTTAAATGAATTAAGTCCCACTTTCATAATGAAATAAGTCCCACTTTTTCACTGTTTAATGCGATTTCAAATAAGAAGTATTTGGCTCTTCGAAGAAGGGGTATGAAATAATTCCCACTTTACAAAACGAATTTATTCCCACTCAAAACGAAATAAGTCCAACTTAAAATAAAAACGCGTAACGAAATAAGCCCCATCAATTGACGAAATAAGTCCCACTTTTAAAAACGAAATAACTCCCACTTTCAAAACAGCAATTTTTTGTGGGACTTATTTCGTTTTTAAAAGTGGGACTTATTTCGTGGGAGTTATTTTATAGACCCAATCATATTATCTTCAAAATTGCGATTTTACTTCGTGTAGAAAATTTACATAAAAAGCCTTCCAGCCGAACGAACGATGACCTAGCTGGATCATAAGGAACATGAAATGTTCAGTACTGCCGAATATTTTTAATTCTTTTTTCAGATTTTATATACATACTACATATTTTATGATTTAAGCAATTTTGCATTTGTGTGCAGTTTATTATCGGCATTCATCACGCATGCTGCACAATATCACACCACAAGAAAATACATCCAGTACACAGTAAATTTTTTAAAATAAACAAATTTTTTGACATTAAACTAGAGCATTTACCATCCACACTCCCCAGTCTTCTCATTCCAGTTCTTAAGAGTATGAATAACTAAATCTGCAAACAAAAAAATATCCATTCAGAAAGTTTGTAAAAGCACTCTACTTAGTAGAAGTTGTAGTATATTGGTTTTTTTAAAGGTATGTAATGGAGTGTAAAAAATCGATGGAGAATAAATTTTTTAAGATCCGATCGATGTAGAATGTTAAGAGTTGGGAACCATAATTAAATGAAATTAAGCTTAGTTTTGAAAAAATAAATAATTACTGTACACTACAGGCAAAAATGTAGAGTTTCCAGACTACAATTTGCTTAAAAACTGTTTATGCAAGGCATTTCGACATATAAAACAGTTTAAGGCCCGTTTTCACAACTTACCGATAGCTAAAAGTAGACTTTAACCGGCCTCATAAAAAGCGTTCTATTATTAAAATTTAACTTTTACCTAAAGCGAGCGATTAAGTAAATTAAGGTTTATCATACGTGGCAGGTTAAAGTAATGTTGTAATAATGGAACACTTTTTATACGGCCGAAAAAATCCTACCTTTAGCTATCGGTAAGTTGTGAAAACGGGCCTCAAAGGAATAACATATAATTTTCTGCCCATAAATCTATTAAAATATGGCGAAAAAAATTTCGTTGCTTCCATTGCTTTTGTTTGGATATTTTTTTAAATTGTTTCTAGAAAAAAGTATTCAAACTGAAACATTAGTATTGTGAGTACTTCCATCGAGTTTGTCTACAAATTTGGTTAAACTGTGATTGTTAAAACTACAATATTTTATTTCTTTTTTTTCTCTCAAAACTTATTACTAAAGCTTAGATAACTTTAACTTTTTTTTAACATCAAATTCATGCATTTGAAATAAAATAACTAAAACTTTTTGATGACTTTGTCATTTAGTACCAGAAAAGTACATAAATTTTTTTTGTTGTAAAACGACTAGAAGTGTGGAAAAAATAGTTGTGCTTGTTATTTAATTGAATGCAAGTGAATTGTGGTTTTTTTAAATAAACTAAATAATATAGGAAAATAAAGTTTATTTAATATGGAGTAATTTGAAATTATTAAACCTTAAGCACAGAAAAAATTAAAAATTGTCTCTAATCACCAAATTCGTACCAAATTCATCGAATCAAGCAACCCATTTTGCACCTATTACCAAAATGATTAAATTGATTACTATAAACTGTAAAAATTTTATATATTGAATATTTTTTTTTTTAAATTATATTTTTAATTTTCATTAAAAAAAATTACCAAAAAACTTTGCCGTTTCAAGCAATGTGTTGATTGATTCTGACAATTTCCAACATTTATTTGAAACGAAATAATTTTTTGTTATTTAATTAATATATTTATGCAAAATTTTTTTCAAAACCAACTAAAATATCAAATATGTAAATGAAAATGATATTTTTAATTTTTTTTTTTAACAAAAAAATAAAATAATTCATTCAATTATCACATTAATTAAATTTAAATACTTGTTAAATAATTTTTTAAATGATAAAAAAAAAATCTAATTATTTCTTCTGTGAATAATAGGGTATTCATTTAATCGGGCTTTTGCTTTAATCGGTTAACCGCTCGATTAATTAATCGAGGTTTTTGTTTAATCGGCTAATAATCGGTTAATTTTGTTATTAATCGGTTAACCGATTAATATAGTTTTTTTTTTATAAATTAAGTAATTTGAATAAAAAAAAATTGTTTATTATTAGTAAAAAAAAAAATAAACTAAACAATTCTTGAACTAAAACGACCAAACAAAAAAATAATTCATAACCTTGTAAAATATATTTTTTATTTAATACATATTATTATTATTTTTATTTTTAATAAACTGTGAGATCATTTTCTAAGTAATTTCAATAGTTTAAGGAAAACTTATAAAATGAACTTTTAGAAAAATAATTTGGTTAAAATGTTTGGGATTAAAGCGACTATTTTCTTTAGTTTTGATAATTTCTGATTAACGTACACAGAAAAAATTTTTGCGCCAGTAAAAGAATTAATCAAAAATAAAATCAGTTTTAATTAAATATTTAATCAGGTGAATTAAACTTTTAATCAAGTGAATTAAACGTTTAATTGAAATATTGTAAACGTTTAATTGAAATATTGTCAATTAAACATTTAATACACTTGATTAAAAGTTTAATTCACCTGATTAAATATTTAATTAAAACTGATTTTATTTTTGATTAATTCTTTTACTGGCGCACAAATTTTTTTCTGTGTAGGTATTGGAGAAATCGAATACGGAATATCTTATTTCTCTGTCCTTTTGATGGATTTCTCTAAACTTATAAAATCTTCCATTATGCCATTATTATGTTGATGGGTTTCTATCGACAGTTTTTACTGTTGTCAGGTCATGATATAACTCAACCTGACAAAGCTAAGCATTGAACATTTCCGAATTCCTTAATGTCTGTTTTTGTACTGTATTTTAAAATGAATTACTGGAAGGAAAGATATGTTATGAAAACTTTTTTGGTGCATTTTGGTAACTTTTCTGGTGAACTTTGGTACAGATAACATTGTAAAATTCTACATACTTGCATTGTGGAATGCATTTAAAAAGCGAATTGCTTTGCAATTGAAGTTTTGGAACTCACTCATAATTAAAAACGCAAAAAAAAAAAAAAATCGGTTAATACTATAAAAAATTAAACATTTTGTTACATCGGCTAATCGGTTAATCGACTGAAATTACCCGGTTTAATAGTTAATCGAAAAAATCCAATTTTAATAACCGATCAGTTAATCGGGTAGTAATTAATCGATTAACTGAATGAAGACTCTAGTGAATATACAATAAAAAAAATTAAGAAACATTGTTAGAAACGTACTAAATGTAATGATAAAATGCCACGCTGCTTTCTTAATTCTAGAAGCTACCGTTAATGGTTCAAGGGAAACAACATTATTTAGTTTTAATATAATTTAATAACTTACCTTTCCTTAAAAGCCTAATTTGGTTCTCATGTTATTTCAAAGTCTTTCAATCGATACTGAACGAATCGAAACTATTTTTTCAGTGTTGCGAAAACTCAAATAAATGCTTTATAACACTGAAAAATAATTTCGATTCGTTCTAAAAGAATTAGAACTAATGGCCGGTTCGTCGTTAACGAATGAAGACTTCGTTCGCTTAACTTACATGTAAAACAAAAACAATATTTTATAATTTGTTATTGTTTTAAATGTAATTTAAGCGAACGAAGTCTTCATTCGTTATCGACGAACATTCCATAAGATTGCTTTTGAATCTAAAAAGTATTCGATAGCAACTGCCAGAATTAGCCCCCAGCTCGAAGTCAAAAATGCACGATTAATTTAAAGGATGCTTAGTTGGCTTATTGTGTACGCATCGATTACTTTTTTGGTGCGCACTTTGGGATCGATAAAATTGAAAAATTCTACACCATTGTATTGTAGAAAATGCTTAAAATAGCAAGCTGCTTTGCCACTAACGTTTTAGAACTCAATCATTGAACTCAAGCAAATTTGTTGCTATTTTATTTCAAGTAATCTTTTTTCTTTTTTAAAATCTGGTCGCTTTAATACAAGCCATCAATTTAAAAAAAAAGAAAGCACCATAAATGTTTAATTTTACAAAGCTATAGGACCATTTAGACGTGACATAGACATAATACCAGAGCCGTAACAAAGACCACAGACGTTATGGAAAGTCATTTATAATCAATTACAGTGTTGTCCATAAGCAAGGTTGCCAATTAAGCGTTTTCCGGCCAGATCTGGCGGTTTTTCATCTAGCGATACAAAAACCAGCTAGATTTCATCTAGCCGGATGATCTAGCCATTTTAATTCTGTTTTAAAACCCTTTTTTATTTTTATTTTTCTAACATTTTTTATGACAATTTTTGGGCGCCCAGAGCTAATTATTTGTCATCTGATGAGGTCTGGAGATGTACACAGTAAAAATGTTTACAAAATTTTTTCAATTAATTCAATAATGCTGTTTTAAACAATATTTTTAATTGTTCCGATTAATTTGGCTTAATTGAAAACAAAAATTATAATGTTTGTGTGTATATTTGCAAATATGAAAACATACACACAAACTTCAAAATATTTTAAATTCTCAAACAATTTTTTAATTGTTTCAATTAACTGTGTTGATTGAAAAAAATATTTTTAATTGTGTTTACGTTTTATATAGCTTCTTTTACATATATAGATGAAAGTGAAAGTGGGCTTCTGCAAAACATGCCAAAAGCTACTTAAACAATCATGCGAAATTTCAATCCGGAAGTCCGAATCAAGTATCGATGATAATCAGGTAGACATAGAAAATTTATTGACTCTTCTGATAATCGTCTATAGAATCTTCGAAAAAAATGTAGTGAAAAATAAGATAAACGTCTTTTAAGATTTCTCGTATGCAGCAGTTTGACTTAGCCTCAAGTTTCACAAAAACAGCAAGACCATTTGTATTGTCTTGAAAACACAAAACAGGGATTTGATTCAGTGGGTGGAAGATGATATAACGGATATTCCCTAAGCCCGACTTTTTTGATTGCACTGACTGCAATCTACGCGCTGTTTGAACTGTTTTTGAAGTTGAGTTGAAGCAAACGCTGTGTAACGAAAGTAACACCGAAGCAGTATATAGTGAATGAAATGGGAGTTATTCTTGGTATCCCAATTGTTACAGATTATGCTTCAGTTCCTTCAAAGAGAGATTATTGTTGAAATAAAAGCGATCTTAAAAAATATAATGCTTTCGGATTCTATTCTTATGAATTGTCTTGATACGATATTTCGTCATATATATTTATTGTTAATGTAAAACATGATGCTGACTAAATCCAGAGACTACTTTATATTTTTTCATTATATTTTTATAATGTTTATAAAATAATAGTTTCTCTTACCTTTTATGTTTTTGTTTTTGTTAAGTTTTGTTTATAATTAATATAAGTTTTATTTGAAAAATGCAAGGCCCAAAAATTGTATAGACTGTCTGTCCACTTTAACGTACATGTCACAGCCATCAAAACCGATTTTAGATCAGATAGAAAATTTTTTTATTATTAAAATAAGTTCATTTGACAATAATAACACTACGTGACAGTTTTTTGACCAAATGAATTTAACACCTAATCTTTATGTAAAAGATTAGATCCAAATATGAAGTCAGAATTGTCAAAAGTAGAACAGTTTTGAGATATTCCAAAATAACCGTTATTTGTGTTTTTAAAAAAGATGATGTGACTGAAATGCAAATATCTTCAAAAATTTTAAACGGATTATGTATTTCTTTCTTTACATAAAGATTAGCTGTCAGATTCATTTGGTCACAACTTTGCTGATTGTTGTCCAGATCGCTGTAGGCATTATGAATTAAATTAAAATAATCATTACATGTTTAATTCCTCGGTTAAATATTGCAGCTGTTGATAATTTTAAAAATCTAGTAATTTCTAGCGATTTTTTTGCCTTTTTTTGAACTGCCGAGTTGGCAATCTTGCCCATAAGGCTGGTTTAAACAGCTTTTTTGTATGGTGATAGTTAAGTCACGTCTATTTTGAGCTTAGGAAATTCAAACATAGAAGCAAAAAGCAGTTTTGCAACAGAATTAAAGTGTGGTGAAAAAAGATAGTTCTTGTGTGTGTTTGTTTTTTTATATTGAGTTTTTTCCATGTCATGGAAATCGAGTTCGTGTGAAATTAAAATCGAACAAGCTTTAAAAAAAATCCAGTTTTTATGGTTTATTAAAATATTCCGCTTTTATACTTCATACTATGAATACAGCTTATCCTCATCAGAACTACTCCTAAAATCAGGAGAAGCTATGGTAGTTTTCAAAGAAGTTGAACTAAAAATCTCCATCGATTTTCATTTCTTTCAATTTCGATTTTCAGAACATGTTTGTATATTTTCTTTAGGCGAAAGATAAAATTATTAAATTAATTTCCATGTCTTTCCCTATAAACTCTTAAAAAAGCTGTTATTAGAAAATATTAAAGTTAAATTATTATTTTTTATATTTTTCTATATTTATTTGCATTAATTTACCATCGCAACATTCTGCTGTTGTATCCATAATGTGTTGAAAAATTTACAATAATTTAAATATGAACAAAAATAAAAATAAAAAAAAAAACTTTAAAAACCAAGAAAATTTGTCATTATTTCACATGTGGTAAAACGCTAATGTATTTTATTTTCCAGTTTTTTTTTTTTAACCAAACATGAAAGATTCATTTGTTCGAAGTGTCGCACATACGGTCTTAAAATGCAGATATGTTTGTATGTATGGCTATGTACATCCTTGACAAGTGCAATGCACACACACTGTCACACAGCGATACGAATTGAAAGAAAAGTTTTAAAGTCAATGACAGTGGCTCGAAATGTAAAATATATTCTGAGAAATATTTTTCTTAAAACAATTATGGTGCAGAAAGCTATTTTCTTCTTGGACCACATTTTAGAGACATTTACAGGGCGGGCTTTTGGCCACCATTGAGTTTAAAAGTTTAATTACTTTTTCGTTAATATTTTTTTTTAAATTACATATATTACACCTGGAGAATAAATAATGAAGAAACTCACAATCAAAATAATAGAAGTTTAATATTAAAATCAGCGATCAAGTAATAATTCGTTGCTAAATTCATCGTAACCACCGACATGGCACCGTTAAAAATATTGAACTTCAAGGCTGAAAACGGGAGTGATTAAGGTGAAAAAATATATAAGCGATAAAGTTAATAAATTCTTAAGCCTCATGGTGACTTTTGGTCCACCTTGTACTAAAGAATCAAACACACATAAGTATGTACTTAAAAGGAAACTCTACCCAAATGTAGTTTTAATTTAATTTTAATTAAATGTTCTACTGTGCAGTGGTTTTGTATTGCATAAGAATGTTTGAAATTCAACTTAATAAAAGTAGCATTTTCATTTCTCTCTTTTTATCATAAGCTATCTCTTTCTTTGGCTGATGTTCTATTCTTTTTTTATTATTTTCGATTAAATAATAATCGCATGTGCGCACATGTATCACATAAAAGTTGGTAATCAGAAGAATGTGTGTTTGAATGTTGTAGTCCGGTATTACCTAAAGTAACAATTAGCAGCATTTTAATTTTAATATGCATCACCTGCATTCAACTTTAATTTAATAAATCTACTAGAATACTTATTTACAATTAAACTCTCTTTACATAAAAATTAACTGAAGAAATCACTAGCGAATAGTCATGCAAAAGCTGTATATGTAAGAAAAAGGAAATTTGTCTGAATTACAATTGTTGGCGTCTGGATGGTGTAAGCTAAGATTTTGTTTGAAAAAAGAAGTGTCTTTTACTTAAGCGCCAGTGAGCTTGTGAACGAGACACGACCTACCGCAACAAGTTATTGCTTGAGGTCCCTGGACAACGTTCGACTGTGCCACAGTCTACCCAGTGCATTCATCCAGAACCAGGTAATCATTTGCACCCAAACAACAATTCATTGGCTGTCATTAGCGAAATGAAGTGCAATTGAAACAATCGAACTCTTAAATAAAGAAACCACCTGTAAAATAAATAGTATTTAATTTAATAGTGCCTGTGCTACCCTAATCCCCCCTAACCCGGAGGACTTTTGGGGGAAAACTTAAGGATATTTTTCCATCTGATGTTACATTCTCCGGGGAAATCTGCTGCAGTCAATAAAAATCCAAAATTGACAGATCTTAAGAGAAACTATCTGCACTGAAAGAATTTTCTTAACAATACCAATGAATTTTGACATTAATCCCATGAAAAATTGCATTAAAAAGGAACCTACACAGCGCTTCGTTGGATCAATGAAACCTGTTTCATTAAAATGTATTTAATGAAACATTATATTAGATCTATGAATATTATTAGTTGGATGAATACTTTCAAAAAAGTAAAAAATTTTGTTTTTTTATTTTATTTATTTTTTTTTGAATTTTAAAAAAAAAATTTTTTTATTTTAATAATTCCCTAAACTAATACCGCGGAGCTTTACGTTTGTCTGCAGGAACCGGAGCCTCTGGCGGGAATCGATCCTGCAGCCTCGGCGCTGATACTCTAGCTCACTACCAGCTAGCCTACCGGGGCAATGTAGTTTTTAAATAAAAGAAACTATGTTTTTTGCTATTACTCAATTAAGAGCGTAAATATGAGATTAAATTTACTATAACAACAATAACACCGTTGATTTCTTTTGCTAACGCATAATAAAAAAAGACCACATAAAGAGAGAACAAGCTTTTTCGTAATCATCATTTGGTTGACAACAGTTTAAAATAAGGATGTTTTTTTTTTAAAGGAGATCATTTGTTTGTTCATTACTTATTACATGCTATATGTAGGTAGGCATGTACATATTAAAGAAAACTAAAAACATACATATTTATGGATTGAAAGTTTTTGTTTCATTACTATAATGACATTTTTCATTGTCATAATGAAAATTTAAATTTATGAAGGCATGCTTTTTCGAAATATTTTTATACATTTAATTATTGAGACTATAGAGTTATTTGAATGTTAAAAAAAATTTTTTTTTGTCAATTATTGAAATATGTATGTTGCTTTTAAAAAATTTTTTTTTATTACATTAGATGTATGAAATAATTAAATCTTACATTTTTTAATTAACAATTAAACATTTTTATAAGGAAACTATAATTTTTATTTATTATGAATATAATATTCAACATTTCTTATTTTTCGAATTTACAAAAAAGCTTTATAAAATACATAACTGAAATTTAGCTAATAGAATAAATTCGAAAAATAAAAAATGTTGACTATAATATAAAGTAACCTACGAAAGTATTGTGAATATAGTTATGTTTGTATATTGTTTTTTTATGTTCCCAATTAAAATTTTTTGTTTAACTTGGACAAAGTTTTCATATATCCAATGAAAAATTTAACGTAATTACGAAATCCAATGAAACGATTTTAACGAAAATATTTCATTATAACTATGAAATTCCATTTAGACAATGAACATTTTCAGTTAACCAATGAAAATTTTTTTTATGAAAACGATTCATTAAACATATGAAGCATTTTTCTTTCAGTGTGGTACCACGGGAGTCAGTATCTCCCGGAGAGAAGTCACCGACCTTACTACTGGTGGAGAACTTCTTGCGGGAACTATTTGCTGTCTTTCAGGAAGATTGTCCTTGCTGGGAGTTTAATTTTTTCGTTGAAAATATACTTTTCGGGATTACCAGGTGGTTGTGGCCTACTTCCCAAAGTCGCGGAATGGGAGATCTTGAAAAAATTCTCAACTTGTGGGACAGTTCGGCCTAAGGCAATGATCATATCTAGGAGCTGTTGCTAGTTAACAGATGCTGCAAGCATATTTCCAAAATCAGCGGATGTAAGGTAGCTTCAGCTACTCAACAAGGGTTGTTGTATAATCTTGCCGGATTATGTACTAAATTTGCCACGTGTGTGTGTTGGTTGCTTTTATTCTCAGGGTCGGTTAGTGATTAAATACCATTAAGAGATAAAGCCATATGGCGTTATCATGTATATTTTTTCCACATTAGCTCCGTGCTACCATTCACATAGCAACCAATCACTCTTAAGTAAAAGCACTTCCAATCTTTCACTTCGCCAAGTCAAAGTAATAGAAATAAAAACCAAATGGAGAACATCTGCGTTATCATTAATGAACTCTGTAGAGAATCGTAGTGCAAGAAGTGCAAATATATTATTGATTATCGCGAGTACCTGTCGTTGTGGGCAAACCTTGCAATATTTTAGCAATAAGTAAGCAGGGTATGTGTACCTACACATAGGTGACCAAGCCCTAATTAGCCATAGCACATATGACCCGTCAGCAGGCCAAACTTTTCATCATATGATCCCCAAAAAGTACCTTTAACCAGTCCAGGATAAATCTAACTTCCTGGGAGGAACTTGTACCCGTTGAACCAGATAGAGATCTGTTCAGCTGGGATTTGCAGATTATTTCGCAATAGTAGAGAGCCGTTAGGTAAAATTTGTTTATAGTATTTTCGCGATTTACCTATCCGTATCTTCTTACCAACGCGAACTGCTGGAATTGTTCCTGATTCAATAAGTGTTTTTATATTCGCTGTGTGTTTTCTGTGGCAACATGTAGAAAATAAAACAGAAAATTCATTTATTTATCTATCTTGCAATCAAGCGATGAAGTTGGCTACAATTTTGTTGCTGTTGTTCTTTTGTGCCAAGAAGATTAAGTAGTTTCACCTCGAACCTCAAGCAAACCAAATGAATGAGTGTATGAATGAATAAATAAATGAAATGGGTGAATTATTTACATGAAAGGAAAAACAAAAAATAAGCAAATCGAAAACATTAAATGATTAAATGATTGCAATTACCATTAAAAGGTCACTAAAACCAACATATCACACATTTTATGGCAAGAAGAAAAATCCTAAAAACTAAAAAAATTAATCATTAAAATATTCTTTTTATAGCTTCAAAAGAGAAAGAGAGGAATTATATTACAGCCAGGCCCACGATGTCACACGTTAACGTTCGCATAAAAAATTACATTTAAAACAAAAACAAATTTTAAAAATTGTTTTTGTTTTAAATGTAATTTTCTATGCGAACGTTAACGTGTGACATCGTGGGCCTGACTGTTAATAAATTATTTTGTTTCAAATTAAATCAAACTGGCCCTGGTTTATCCGTTATTAAAGCTTTGCAGATATAAATTTTCTTTTTAAACAGATAAGTTGAATATTGAAAATGCATCAAGCCGATTAATTATTTCAACTACCGCCCACACAAACGCCCTCGCGAAATTATGGTTTTGTACGGTATTAAAGTGGGCCGGGCCGAATTGTACAAAAAAAGTTTCTTTATTCAAAAAAGCATTTAGCAAAAGATTATCTGTTTTTCTACACAGAAACAATTAAAAATTGTCTCTTATCACCAAATTCATTGAATCAAGCAAATTATTTTTTTAATTTTGCACCTATTGCCAAAGTGATTTATGGATTACTAAAAATTGTAAATATTTCAAATTGTGATTTTTTTTTTCAATTAATGATATTTTTAATTTAAATTAAAAAAATGGTAAAAAAAACTTCGCCGTTTCAAACAATGTGTTGATTGATATAATTAAATATAGCTAAAGTTTTGACAATTCTCAACAAAAATTATAAAGTATAAATTATTTTATTTTAAACGAAAATATCAATAAAGATTTTTTGTCATTTAATTAATATTTTAATTATCAATTTTTTTCAAAACAACTAAAATGTTAATTTAATCAAAATTATATTTTTAATTTTCTTTCAACAGAAAAAAAAATAATTGATTCAATTATCACATTAATTAAATTGAAGTACTTTTTAAACCATTTTTTAATTGATAAAAAAACTACATGTGTATATATTCTACTACATGTATATATATATTCTACCACGGAAAAAGGTAGTGTCTATAAGTACTTATTGAATTTTTCTTTTCTTAACTGAAAATTATCACTGCTGTTTTTCAGTAGACATGAGTCAGTTGAATGCTGTCAAAGGTTTTTAAACTGCTTTATTAAGTATGTGTTTGATAGCCATTGATAGCGAACTACCTTATTAATTTTGATTGCACTGTCAGAGTTAAGCCCCGAGTGACTATTTCTTGTTGTCAAATCTAAAGAAGTGGCTCGGCTAAAGGAGATTTGACTGCAGCGATGAAATTATCTTACAATCAAACAGCTATTTTTAAAGACTTGTGAAAATCTTATTTTTGGATAGGAATAAAAAAACTTAAACCAACTTTGGTTAAAGTATATTGACATTAAAGGGGGGAAAAATAAAATTATTTTTTATCAAAAAACCTGTGTTTCATTTAAAAAGTAACGGACTTATTGGCCCGCCCTTGTACAATCACCCTACGGTTGATATAAGATACCAATTTTTTTAACTATGGTATTTAATTGATTTTGAAAACTGACTAATTCAGTTTATCTTCTGTAGAAATATCCCGCTAAATAAGTTTCTCCACAACAATGCCCACACAAAATAAACTATAAGGATAACATTGTCGCAGATTTTTTTAAAAAACACACGTTTCACTACACAGTAAAAATTTGTTCACCAATTAAAGCATTAATCAAAAATAAAATCAGTTTAAATTAAAAATTTAATCAAGGTTTAATCAATTGAATTAAACTATTTGATACTATTATTGCACCAGTAAACAAATTAATAGTATCAATAATAGTACAAATTAAACTTGATTAAACGTTTAATTCACTTGATTAAATAAACAAAACAAATTTTATTTTATATAAGTTCTTGATCTTTTTTATCCTTTAAAGTGGAAATTAAGTATGTTTTAACTGCAGTAGTTCAAGAATATTATATCTTACTTCAGATTCTGAAGTATCTTTTTAACTTTTTTCCGCAACCCCAAAGAAGTGTCAAATGTTTAACAACTTTTTTATTTTATATACAATCCAAAACTTTTGGCAAAACAGCACAACACTGCATTTCTCTGCTTGAAGTTGTTTATCTGCTGCATTATTTATTCTTGGTTAATGATGATGACAATGTGTCATAAAAGAATTTGCATGAGACATGCTAAAGAAAAAAGGGTGTGTCAATAAAAAATATTTTTAAAAGATTATTATTTTTAAATACCAAAGAAGAATAAAATATGGAAATTTTTGTATCAAGACAAGTTCTAATAACTTATCTCTTTTATTACCACACCAGAACCTAATTGGTTGGTTTCATTCTCAGAACCAAAATGGTTAATAAATTTTTTGACTTAATTTTACGCACAAGTTTTTGCAGAATCTTCGCACTTCAGGGTTTTTCAAATTAAAAAAATAGAACATCTTTAAACATTTTTTAAGGCCTTATTTATAAAAAATAGAACAGTACCCATGTTCTGTAACTTTAGTGAGAACTTCACGCATCGAAAAGATGTGAAACAAAATATTCCATCGTTTCTCGAAAAGTGAGAAAAAAGTGTGTCTGTAACTTATGTCGAGAACTATCAAAAAAGATTACGTCGTTACGTTATAAATGTCATAACATTGCACTCGAAGCCGATGTGACATTGCAGACGTTGAGGACGCCAGTCACACATATAGTTAACGGCGACCAAAATTTACTGAAATTGAAAAATTTTCAACGACGGCGGCGAAAATACAACCGTCGGCCATGCCAAATAATGTAAAGTGCGACTTTAATGTTTGTTGTTTGCAAACGAGCTTTGAAAAAATTCGTATATCTTATAAAAATGGTAAAAGAAAATAATAAAACAATAAAAAAAGGGCCAAGAACATAATTTTATTATTATTATTCTTTGCAATTTGCATTTTTAGTTGTTTTTTAGTGTTAAAATTTTTTCTCGCCCCATTTTTATTCGTGAGTTTTTTTGACAGTCCAAAGCGGGAACTTTTCTCACCAAAATGTTACAGACACACTTTTTCTGTAAATTGGCGAGTAATTTCCTTGCGTGACAGCTTGTACTCGCCAAAAAAAGTTGCAGACACAGTTTAGTGAGAAAAACAGCTGTTTGTTTCAATATATGGCATTTTTGTTCTATTTCACACATTTCAATCGAAAAGTTTCTCGACGCAAGAGTTACAGAACATGGGCACAGGTTAATAAAGTATTTATGATGCGGATTTTGTACGAAAATTTGTTTAAAAAACCTTTTATTAACCTGTTTTATTTTTTATAAATAAGGCAGTTAAACGGTAAAAATGTCTAAATTTAGATTATGCGTCGCTAACAATAAAAATGAAAAATTTCTCTTTAGAGAATTTGCGATTTTAGTTTTTTCAAAAATCGAAAAAAGCATACAGATGAAGCACATAAAAACACACGTCCTCACCATGTTTATTTTCTCGTTCATGTTTTCAAGAAATTTTTTGTTTTACAGAATTTTGTTTATCAAAGATGCTTTTCATGAACTTCTTCTGCAAGTACAGCAATGACAACCCATCCTGTTAATATTTTACTTCAATGCAAACAAATATTTTGTTTGTTTTCTGTTTCATACACAAAAAAAGGATACGTCTCGGTGAGATTATGTCTGTCTGCGTGTGTGTGAGTTCATGCGTGCGGATATGTTGTTTGTCATGTTCCTTTTTTTCTCTTTTTTTTAATAGCAGCAGTTCAATGTTAGTAATTCTGTTGCTATTGCTTGTGCTATTGTTGTTTCTTAACCATCAAAACAACATACGCTAACAACTGTTGCTGTCTGGTTGTCTTATTTTCTTAGACGTAGAACGACTATTTGCATGCATATTTTCCTATTTTTTTCCGTTAAGAATTACTTGCACTTGGAGAAGAAAAAAGAAGCAGAAAAATTACTAGAAAACAACATCATCATTTCTTGTATTTGTCTTTAATTTAACGTGAAATTGAAAAATGTTCAAGTGGCAGCATGTGGCAAATGTGTTGCTTTGTTAAATATTTTTTCTATTAATTTTCTTTTACTCTTGTGACACAATGAATGATGTAAATAAGATGCAAGCACGAAGTAAATTACTTACATTTTTTTATTTGTTAACTGCTTAAGATAGATTTACTTTAAACAAAACCGTTAATTTGAGTTTAAAGCACTTATTTTATTTTCATTAGCATTGAAGTTAATATTTGAATAAAGAAAAATAGATTTTTATAAGTTAGCTATAGGCTTAGGAAGTATTGTAATCCCTTTTGCTATGGCCTTTAAAAACCTACCTTAAGCTTTCGGCAAGTTATGAAAACGAGCCTAAAATGCAGCTTTATAAAATTTTTATTCCAACTTGAATTACCGAGCAATATACCTTCTTTCAATCCATTGCAGTGAAATCCATTATAGTTTTTAGCGGGGATAGAACCCGCAAATATGTCTCTGAAAAACTAGCACACTTCTAAAGAGCCTGAAAAATTGCGGTTTTTAACTAAAAAGACAGTTCTAGTCACTTCCCTCTAGCGGATATGCTGTGCCTCTTAGGGGGAGTAGTTAAAACACATTGTGGAGTCCATACCTCCATACCTGTCACATCTACAGGGGAAAATTGGTGATGCATACTAATATTGCGGTAGATAATTGAATGCTTAGGCTCTTGGAGTTTTCTGATTTCATGAGTCTGGGATACTCACCGGTCTGATTATTGGTAGAGGTCCCCATTTTTATGTAAATTTAAAATTTTACATTTTACTCAATCTAAAAAAAAAAGCATAAAACCCTCTGATTGTCGGTCAATAGTTTAATATATGTCTAAACCACAACCAATTTTAATGCTGATGTCTGTTTTTATAAAAATAAATAGATATCATATAGATCCTATAGTTAGGTCATATATATATAGATCGGCGGAGGGTATCAAAGATTCGGCACAGCTGAATATAGAACCCTAACTTGTATTATTTAACAAAATGAGTTCCAAACACATTTTAGTGTCGACATCTTCCATGCGTTCCTCCGAAATGTATGCAATTGTACAAATGGTATTAGATGAATATTAAAAAAGTTTCACACGGCATGATAAACTTACCTCCCTCATTTACCGCTTATGATTTTAAATAAGCAAATGTTGAAGTGAATCTTTTAAGTAGTTAAGTAGTTTGTGGAGTAAAACGAAAAAAGAATTGCTATAAGAATCTTCCTGCGGTGCCGTATTATGCGTTTGTGATTATTTATGTAACACATTTAAATAGGTGCATAGAGCCATATATTAGTATAACGGTCGACTAACAATCACTTTCTGACTAGATCTAACGATGTCCGTCCGCTCTTTTTCCTGTTCAATCAATATATCTTTTGCGAAAAAACATGTCGCAGTTTTGGAGATAAATGTATACAACTTGTTACATACATCTTAATTGTTATAAATACGAAAATGGTAAAATCGGTCCCTTATTTCATATAGCCCCCTTAAAAACTACGAAATAAAGTCCCTCACACAATCCTATTATTTGGGTATGCAGATTTAGTTTCACTCAACAAAATTTATTTGCCATCTCAATCATCTGTTTAAATTTTATTTAGTTTTCACACAACGTTCTTATAAGTTTTTTTTTTATAAGATTTGGCGTTGATAACTTTTATAATAGATTTATGTCATGACAGAGTAGACCATAGATTCCATATAAATCAACTCCCTTAGATCATTTAATTATGTATATCATATAGATGAAGATACCCAAATAATATTCGGCACATAAAACTATTATATAAATCTTAACCGCATAACAAAATTTTTTGGCTCTTCGCATTAACTGTCTTACCCCCGTTTTCACGACTTACCGATAGCCGTATAAAAATTGTTTCATTATAACAGCTTTACTTTAACCTACTTGGAAGGATGAACATTTCTATATCTTATCGTTTACTTTAGGTTAAAGTAAAGTTATAATAATAGAACAATTTTTATACGGCTGATAAAATCCTAACCTTAGCTATCGGTAAGTCTTGAAAACGGGCCTTAAACTCTCTTACAATTGTTTTTCTTCACTTTTGTAGCCCGGTGTAATTCCTTTCTAATGAAATCAGAAGCGAATGGTAGAGCAACTGACAATTTAGTAAGGGTACAACTACTTCGAATAGTTTTATTGTTGAAAAATTGGACATTTGATGATATCTTCTTTTATTCTACACAAATATTCCTGGTGAATGGTATAAAAGGTTGTGCACAGCCTACTAAAGTACTCTTACTATTAAAATTCACAGTGTTTACAATTTTAACTTTCATTTCTCTCTAAAACAATTTTGGTAACTATCCACAAAATGCAATAACCAATATTCGATTGCAATAAATTTTAATTATCAAACATAAATTTTTACTTTATTTATAACTTTTGTTGGTAAAAAAAACCGTATAATTAAATTGATTGATTGCTGATTGTATGCAATGAAAGGATTATTAAAAATTACAAAACTAAGGCAAATAAATTACATTCTAAACATTAAAGTGCAAAAAAAATCTTATAAAATACAAAAAAAATTTTAAAGCCAGAAAAAGGACAAGTGAAAAAGAAACTAAACTTTAATTCTACTTAAACGTCTTCCATTTCACAGGTATGCAATGTCAGGTAGAAGAAAATATTCTGTTTTAATAAAACCATCTTAAATATTTAATGTAAAAAATTGAATATAGAAAAATCAAAAGGAAATAACAAAAATCACTAAGTATCATTACTGTAAGAACTCTGGAAAAATGAGGTCGAAGGATAAATTTTTTAAGTAAAAGCATAAAATGAATGTGTTTTTTTAAGCTGCTGCTTTATACAAGTATTTGTTGAAAGAATCTTAGAATTTGAGATGACCGGATTTTTTAAACTTTTATACACAATTCTATAATAATAAATTTGTTAAATACGGAATGGAATAGTAGTTAAATGTCATGGCACTCAGGCAGATGGAGAAAAATGACGATAGAATTACAAAACTTTTAACACAATATAAAAATAATGCTTAAAAGTTATTTGACATTTAGCCCGGGTTTTTAAGATGTGGATTAAGTTTAAACTTAGTTTAACTTTGTCTGAAACTTGGATTTTTTCGGCGAAATGTAATTTTTTTTTATTATTTCATCAAAGCTGTTCCATCAAAATATTGTATATAAACTTGGTAATGGCGGCACAAATCTGTTTTCAGATTAACTAAACCTAGTTTAACTGAGATCTCAAAAACCCAGCCTTAATATTTTACATAAGTTTGTTTAGTTTTACATTAAGGAATATATATCGAGGGCTAAATATAAAAAAGCCTAACTAGATTTTTTCTTAAATAGCTTTTTTTTTATTTATTATGGTAGCTTATGCCGCATTTATCTTGATTTACGTTTTTCATGACATAGACTCCTGACTTCAAGAAACTCCACAAAAAGGAGTCTAGAACGGTTCAAACGGTCGATCCAAGCGACCAAAACTAGAGATAAGGTGACTCGAAATTGCAGCCCTCATACTTCTGGTTGTATGTCGTGCAGTGTGAGCCTGTTGGAACCACATGTTCTCCAGTCCCAATTTGTCCTGTTGAGGCAAAAGAAAGTCGTTGAGCATAGCTTTGTAGAACTAGCTATTCACACAAGTCCTTTGGCCGGCTACGTTTTGGAAAAAATATGGTCCGATGACGATGACGAGTGTAAACAGCACACCATACTTTGAGTGAATGAAATAGCCTTAAGTGTGATATACGCGGATTTTCGGTGCTACAGAAGTGATAATTCTGCTTACTCACCCATCTACAGATATGGAAATGGGCCTCGTCGCCTATAATGATTTATAATACAAACTTGTCTTCCTCTTCGTTCTTGAGTTTACTCCTACAGTCCATTTTTAATGTCGTTTACTTTGAATCTATTTACTTCACAAATATTAAAGCAGCACTGACATTCAATGCCCTTTGCAAAAACTATACTATCTTTCGTCAAAGTGATAACTTTTGCGCCATCTTGTATGCATATTAATAACATAAAATAATTTTCTTTCGGCGAGTCGATAATTGGCCATTTGTCGCAAATTTTGTGCAGGCTCAAAAAAATGTTCTCTAAATACAGTGCACTGTTATAAAACCACAGGCAATAAAGCCATATGGTCTTATTTCCCATCACATTGAAAAAGGGCCATATGGCTTTATTTCAACATAAAAAGTGAGAAAAGCCATTATGTTCTTATTGCTCATTTAAAACCGAACTGTGGTCCTAAAAAGCAAATGAAAATTGACCCCAAATTTTTTGCAAGGTTACCCAATTTATTTCAATGAAATGTAACCCCAAAATAATAAAATACAACCCTAAACAAATTAAATTAATAAGCCCCTAGATTTAGGACAATTTTTCTTTATGAATATTTTTTTTATTAATATTCACCCCAAAAAAGTTGAAATTAAAACAAGTTAGAGTGCTATATTCGGCTGTGCCGAATCTTTGATACCCTCCACCGACAGTTCGAATGTTTAAGGAGTAATATCTGTATGATGTCTTTTTATTATTATTATCTTAAACTGTGACGATTTGTTATTAATTATGGTTTTAGGAGACTAAACTGTTTTCCGGGAGTAGGGCATATATGGGGCCTAGGGTAAATTATGTACCGATCTTCACGAAATTTTACAGTGTCATTTCTAGTCGAATAAAACGGACTTGTGCAAAATCTTATGTCATTCCGTGCATTTTTGCATAATTTATGTTAGTTTTTGTAACAAAATTATCAAGTTTTTGAAGGTGGTGGTTCCACATTTTGATTCATAGCTCTGGTCCTACTGAACCGATTTTGCTGAAATTCAATCCCAAACTGCTTAGGATAACTACAAGCAATTTGACACCTAGTTTGTTTATTTCTTTTGAGTTTTTCGAAAGTGAGCGTGTTTTCAACAGACGGACAGACGGACAGACAGACGGACATGGCTAAATCGACTTAGAATTACTCAAGCAGCCAGAATATATATACTTTATGGGGTCTGAGATGAATAATAAAAAAGTTTCACACGGAATGACAAACTTAGTATACCCTCTTCACAACTAATTGTGGTGGAGGGTATAAAAAGGGGATAGTATCAAAATCCCAAATCTTTTCAATCCCTAATTTGGAGATCCTAATTTTAAAAATCCCCATAACAAATCCCGAATTAAGAAGCTTTTGTTAGCGAAGCCGGTGTTTGTTATATGATAGAGGAGAAACTTTTGCGAAGCCGATGTTTGTTCTACCAAAGACGAGAAAATCCTTGCACCTCTTGTTTTCAACCAAAACCATAATTATTCGATATATAAGAAATCATGATTTTGCAAGTCGGGATTTTAAATTCTTCGTCTTCGCTAAATATTTAACTATAACTTCAAAAGATTTTGTTATTCGTGCTTAATTCCCAGTTTTTATTATTGATAAAAACACTTGAAATTTATTGTTGATGAGATAAGCTATTCCTATGCGCATTTCACTGGTTGCTTAGGCCAGATCATCAGGAAACTTTATCCATAAAGATTTTAGAAAAACTAAAGATATTAAACCAAATAAAACTGTTAAGCGTATAAGAATCATAAGCAACAGTTCTACAGGTAACAATATCAAAGTTTAAACACAAACATCAACAATAAATAGTGAGTTTATCTCATCTTACTGTTATGGAGTTATTTACACATTAGTTGCTTTAAGATTACGGTGTTATACCGTGTTCAGATATACCTTTTTAATTAACATAATTTTCTTTCTGTTCACATATACAAAATTAAGCTAACTCAATTTATATTACTACTTCATACAACATTCGGCGTTAACAAAAATGTACATGTATAAGCAAAATGTAAACAACTTTTGACATCTTTAAGGAATAAACATCTGTCTTTTGCGCAGACCTCACCCAAAGTTTTGTTGTAATTTCATTTGCCAAATGTCAAAACACTTTGTTTAGTAAGTTGTGTTTTGCTCATTAAACACAATTGTGACAGGGTCGCATTTTAATTTTACTCAATATTTATAACAATTTATTATTAATTGAGCAATAACTTAATTGCAATTTTATATGGATAATTAAGCTCAATAATGTCATTTATTGCGTAAAACTCAATTAAGGTGCATATCTGAACACGGTATTACAGTATTTGGGTGATGGCAATAAAGCTATATGGTTTTATTCTTGACCCATTGAGATATAAGGCCATATGGCTGTAATGCCTATGAATTTAAAACACTGTACCCCTAAATACTGTGGTCTAGGTTAACATACTGTCGGATTTGAGCAAATATACTTTCTTACTTGCTTATTATATTTTTTTTTTTTTTTTTGTTGTCGTAATTAAACAATTATGTATATACAACATGCGCATTTTTGCACTCAATGGCACAAAATATAGTGAAAGAGAGAGATAAAGTCAAATTAAGTGTAAGTAAATAAATAAATGGCCAAATAAAAGCAATAAAGTGCAATAATATAAGAGGATTTAAATTCACACATAAGGGTGGTTTGATTTAGCAATCGAAATTGTGTCATCGATTTTTCGAAAGCTTTTGGCTTTAGGAAAAAAAAAATTCCACTACGACATAACAAAAAAATCATTTTCGAGGCGTCCAAATTTAAATTTTTTGTCTTTTTCTCAACTTAAATTTTTAATGTTTTTTTATAAGGTAATAAAAAAAGGGAGATATACAGGGGTGTGCTGGAAAACGCAAGAATTGTAAAAGTCGTTTTTAGTAAGATTTCTGTAATAAAAGAATTTTATGACAAATATTTTACAAACATTTCCCTATTAAACAGAATTTTATAAAAAAAATCATAAAAATTAAATTAAAAGTGCATTAAAAACAGCCTCCAAATTCTTGCGTTTTGCGATTTCCAGCACACCCCTTTCCAAGTTTTCTAAAAAATTCTCCAAAAAATATAACAATTTTATTATATGAAAAAAGATTTCCGATCTTTTGATTTATAATACGTATCGGTACTATTTCAGCTCTAAAATTTTACTTTTAATAGCAAAAAAGAGTAAAAAACCCTAAACCCCTCTCGACTTGAAAATTTTTTTACTTGGGTGAATATAAATTTTTAATGTAAAATATAAAGTGCAAAAGACCTACAATTTTATTCAGAAAATTCGATTTTTTTTTGGAAAAAGCTATTTTTTCAAACATTTATTTTATTGGCAAAGGCGGGCATATACATTTTCAAATCGAGAGGCGCGGATTAGGATTTTATTTTAGATACATGGTTTCTTCGGAGATATTTCTAAGAATTTCATTTAGTTTACGTTTTTGCTATAAGATTTAAAAATAAAAAAAATCGACCCGCCCTAATATACATACATATGTGTGGCAACATATAAACAAAAATATCCTTGTAATGTATCTACAAACACATGTGTTAAGATTGCTTTACTTCTTAACAGAATCGTTATTTCAATCGTATGATTCATCCGCATTTGACGAAATGTACACTATACAGATATAATGGTCAATTTTCATTAATTTTTGTTTTTCTGTTGGCCATTAAATATTGAAAAATACATACTATATAACTTATGTTTGAATGGATTTTTATGTTTTTGTGTGTGTGTGTTTGTGTGTGAGATTAAATATCCACCTTGATGTTTTGCCAAAGTACTTTACTCATCAGATATTAATTAAGCGGATATTGATTGAGAGAAAAAAATATAGATTTAAATAAACGCCAGTATTAACAGACATGCTAGAATACAAATAAGAGGGCGCTTAACGTACATTAAAACTACACTTAGAAAAAAAATTTAACACGAAACCATTTACTTTTGTATGTACATTAAGAGGTGCAGACTTCAAAGTGAATTCTAAAGTCAATGAATGCGATGGTTTTGTTTCTTTGTATATAAACATATTCAATATAAAGTTTGGTACCAATTGGATAAGGAAAAGTCGAGGCGGAAATCGATTGAAAATTTGAATAGTTAATACAACGCGACAAATAATTTTTATTAGTTTTTGAAAATTTTTGAAATGTCGTGACAGTTTTTACTTTAGATGATAAATTAACCGAAATGTAGATACAATAATGTTTTAAAAAAGGTTTAAAACTCAAAATCGGCTAAGAACTAGCCAAGTAATAAACAAGTTTCCGCCAAATAAGTCTCAGGTGCAATAAGTTCCAAGAAAAATAATGAAATTAGGCCCAAAAATTTTTCATACAAATGTAGGAGTAATTTCCTTATCAAACGGCTCCGAGCCTTCTCGGTTTTACTTAATTATTTTGGAAGTTATTTAATTTTTTTGCCTGGAATTTATTTCATAATGAAGAAATACCAAAATGAAATTAGTCCCAAAAAAATTCAGCGTTTTTTTAATGTTATTTTGTTTTTCGGTGTTTATTCATTTGCTATAAAAGTTAATTCATTAATTGTGGGAGTTATTGGATTTTCAATTATTTTCAATATCTAATTAACAAAATTTTGTTTGTCGTACTTAATTCCGAATTTTTATTCTATATCTTAAATTTTTTTAATATTTTTCATTTGTATTTGTTAGTTTTTTGGTAAACTAGCTGATATGTAAATTTTCCAGTACAAAGTTGTTTTAAGCATACATACTTATGTATTTGGATTGGGGTCATATACCTGAAACTTAAAATAACAAATTCGAAAATCGCGAGTTTTTAAATCCAAAATTTTCTGCAAAGACTGCCTGCGGCTGTGCTCAAGGCCTGATTTAGAAGCTTTAATTAGGAGAAAATTCTTTATGAAGAGAAGTTCGTTCTGCATTTAAAAATCTGAGATTTTGAAATTAGAGATTAGAAATTAGAGTTGGGTTATATAACCCCAACACAAATAAGTATGTATGTTTATAACTATATACTTTGTAAAAAAAATTTTTCATTATTTTTCGGCCCTTTTTAATATTTCTGAATAAAAAACAATTTTGTTATTCGTGCTTAATTCCCAATTTTTATTCTTGATAAATACACTGAAATTTATTGTTTTTGTTTAAACTTTGATATTGTTACAAGTTAACTGTTGCTTATAGTTCTTATTTGCTTATCAGTTTTATTTGTTAAGAAACTTTAGTTTTTCTGGCCTAAACAACCAGTGAAATGCGCATAGGAATAGCTTATCCCTTCAACAATAAATTTCAGTGTTTTTATCTAAAATAAAAACTGGGAATTAAGCACGAATAACAAAATCTTTAAAATCAAAGTTTTGTATTCCTATAATTATTTTGATAATTTCTGAATAAAATATCCATTTCGTCTTGGAGCTCTTTAACTTCTTTAGCCTTATTTCTTTCCTTCCAATTTTATATCACATTTATATTTAAAATCGTTTTAAATATAAAATTTTGGGTTTCACTTGGGTACATTTAAATTCAATTTAAGTTTTCATTTTATAAACTTAGCAAGATGGCCTCAATATTACAACAATACAACAAAAACAACAACAGGCAAAGCAATAACAGGCTGACTTCCAAAACGTCAATTGCTTTGTATTAGAACAAAGTATAATGTTTCATAACGCCGCAGTACAATATATATATACAATGCAAACCCTTCCAAAACGTCACTGCTAAGTATTAGTAACGCATCAAAAAAGCAATCAGAGCATCGGTTTTAAAATTGATGCTTTATGACATTTAACATTTTATTTGCAAGCAATACAGATTTATTTAAAAAGTATTATGCATTGCATCACTTACATTTCTAAACGTTTTAATAAAGAAAACACATAGTTGCATTGTTTCGGTACTTTGTACGTTTGCATGGTTGAAATATAGTAGTAAAATTGTGTACGAACTTTGTATAAGTACATTTTGGAAGTCAGCCACAGTCAGCTGATTTCTAAGACCACCTTGTAAATAAATACACTTTTTATATTATCTTATATAATCTGTATTTAAATCAGTGCTCGAAAATAAACACTAAATATCGCTTCTTAAAGCCATACCTAAACAAGAGCGGAAGGCGGAAAGTTTTCTTCCGCTTAGCTTTTACGCTAATATGCCATACCAAAACAAAAGCGTGAACGTTATGTCACAAAGAGTAGTCTTAACTTTCTTGTTTAATAAAACCCACATAATAGAAATAAAACCGCTAGATTGACAAAAA
The DNA here is from genome assembly GCA_963931875.1 of Pollenia griseotomentosa. NCBI lineage: Eukaryota > Metazoa > Arthropoda > Insecta > Diptera > Polleniidae > Pollenia > Pollenia griseotomentosa. The sequence continues at coordinate 26,982,396 of OZ007561.1, forward strand.
ACAGCTAAACTGCCATTATTTATTAACAATAGCGGCCAACTTCACTATTAAACGCGCTGTCAAAATCGGATTTTCCAATTTCAAAGCGTTGACGCCGCGGTATTTAGGGATGCTTCATACAAATTGTATCGCCAAGCGAATTTTTGACAGAGCTTTCCGCTCTTGTTAAGGTACGGCTGTTAGTGTTCGGTTCGGTAGATTAGTGGAAATCACAAACGCTAATAGTGTTTGTGTAGAAAATTATTAAAAAAATAACGTTTCCCTATTTTTCATCCCTCGAACACAAAAATAATACTGTTCTTATCCAACTCTACAGAAGATGAGAACATTTAATTGCGTTCGTTTTTTTTTAAACCACAAACTTCATTGTGTTCGGCTCAGCTCATTTATGTTCGTCCCTTTTGGCTGGTTAAAATAACCAAACATTTTTTACAAAAACAAAATACACATACGAAAAAAACAAAAAGCCAGCAAAATAATTTTTCACAAACAAAACATATACACAAAACACACACAAGCTGTTTGTGCTGTGGTCGTTGCTGATTTTGTTTGTTTGTTCATTTCTTTATTAATGTTAAAAAGTAACATTATAGAACACAACCCTTAATACCGTGTGTAACTATTTTAAAGAAAGAGCCGAACATTATATAGTTTTCTGTTTTCGTGAAAATTGTTACAAACGATATTAAGGGTTGTGTTCGTCTACAGAAACACTAAAAAAAATTGAAATCGTTCCTGGGTGTATGAGCCGAACGCTAAATAATGTTCTGTTTGTTTGCGTACACTTTAAATAAATTAAATAGATTTAAATATCGGGTGTTTTTTTCAGTGGTATAGAACTTCGAATTTAAATAAAACACAAGAAAATCGTTTTAATGACCATCAATTTGGCTTTATTGGAAGGATAATTTTATGCCATTAATGTTTAAATATGATTTCAGGCATGTGGCCGCCGCGGCTGGCTCGAATAAAGCCAATTCTACAGGTCCAATTTTCAACCACTTTTTCGAGCATATGGGGCCGTATGTCGGCAATAACGCCACGAATGTTGGCTTTCAATTCCCCTAACGTTTCTGGTTTGTTGGCGTAGACGAGCGACTTCACATATCCCCAAAGAAAATAATCCAATGGTGTCAAATCACACGATCTTGGTGGCCAATTGACAGGTCCATTCCGCGAAATTATGCGCTCATCGAATGTTTCCTTCAATAAATCGATTGTGGCGTGCCCTGTGTGGCATGTAGCGCCGCCTTGTTGGAACCACAACTCATCCACATTCATGCCATCCAATTCGGGAACAAAATAGTCGGTTATCATGGCTCTATACCGGTCTCCATTAACGGTAACTGCCTCTCCAGCATTATTTCGGAAGAAGTATGGCCCAATGACTCCACCAGCCCATAGAGCACACCAAACAGTCAGTTTTTGTGGATGTAATGGCGTCTCAAGGGTCTCATGTGGATTCTCTTCACTCCAAATGCGGCAATTTTGCTTGTTGACGTAGCCATTCAACCAAAAATGAGCCTCATCACTGAACAAAATTTTGCGATGAAAATCAGCATCGAGATCAATCTCATTTTCGGCCCATACACCAAAATCACGACGCATTGCATGGTCTCGCGGCTTTAATTCTTGCACAAGCTGGATCTTGTAAGGTCGCAAGCCAAGATCTTTGCGCAAAATCTTCCATAAAGTTGATGGACAAAGCTCCAATTGCTGTGCACGGTGGCGAATCGATTCATTCGGGTCCTCTTCAACACTTTGCTCTACAGCGGCAATTGTTTCTTCGGTGCGCACTGTTCGACGTCTCTGCGGATGCGTATTATCACATAGAGTAAACGTAGTGCGAAAACGATCCATGGTTAACCGAATTAATTGCTCTGATGGACGATTATGTCGACCATAAAATGGACGGAGCTTGCGGTAAACTTCGCGAACTGAACCGTTATTTTCGAAATTAATTTGCACGATTTGATACTATCCTGAAAATTGGAAATTGGACAATGAAAATAGTCAAATACTGTTACTAAATCCCACAGCTTTATTTGCTTAAAATCGCCTGCAATGGCCCCTCAGCTACTTAAATTGTAATATTCAAAAACAATTTATTTATTTAATAGTTTTGTCATGAGTTAGTAGCTGTCATGGCCAGCCGGGGGTGGTCAAGTGCTGGTTTGTTTTTGGACAACAAAAAAAAATTTTTATATTTTAACAGGAAAATAAAATTCTATAATTTCCTGTAGGAAATTGCGGTTAATTGATTTGTTGTTATGGCTTTGGACAGTTACATGTTTAAATGTCTGACATATAAAAAAAAGTTATGTCTGTGATAAATGTTTATCTATTGATTTTTTTTGTTACATCTTTCGATGTTATTTTTCTGTAATAAATTACATAAGTGTAATTAAGTTGAAATGTGTTTTTTAAACCAGTGGGTAAATTAAAGCAGAATAACAGAGTTTAAATTAAGCTTTAATCGAGGGTTTTTCTTAATAAAAGCTGGAAGCAATTTTAAATAAAAGCAGTTTCTTCAAACTTCTCGCTGACTACTATTATTTATTTTCATGTTAAGCAAACGAAACACAGTAATGCAGAGAGAAGACTACTAAATACTTTGTTATCTGTTAACGTTCATTGTTTTCCTTCACAGAAAAAAATAAAAATTAATTTCAACTAAAAAATTTGTGATATTAATTAAAAAATTAATTAAATTTGCACCAGTAAACAAATTAATAGTATCAATTAAACCAGTTAATAGTATTAATTAAACGTTTAATTCACTTGATTAAAAGTTTAATTCACTTGATTAAATTTTTAATTAAAACCGATTATATTTTTGATTAATGCTTTAATTGGTGAAAAATTTTCGAGAATTTTTTCTGTGTTGGTAGCGTTCAAAGAGCCCGAACATTGCCTTAATTTGTCTATTTAAATTAAACAATTGCTTAATTAATTTTTACAATTAACAAAAACTTTAAACAGAAAATTTAATAATTTAACATACAAAACACACTAAATTAAACAATTGCTTAATTAATTTTTACAATTAACAAAAACTTTAAACAGAAAATTTAATAATTAAACATACAAAACACACTTTAAATTCATTTAATTAAAATTCTAGCAAAAAAATTATATTGTTTTCTAATATTTTTTTTTGGGTCCCTGTTAAAAGGAAAAAATAGCCATTTGTTTTGATTTGAAATGTTTTTTTATTAAATTTACTCTAGTATAATTAAATGTTATTGCACTATAAAAATCTATTAACAATAAATTAAATTAAAACCATCATTTTGTTGTTGTTGTTGTCCTATTTTTTGTGCCATTTTCTTAACTGCAGTTTTTTCTAGTTGCTACAATTGAAATGAATGGAATAAAAAAGTGTCCGCAAATTTAAAACTCATTAAACTGTTTATTGACAATTTGAGCTTGTGGTTTGAGCAAAGGTTTTTTATGTGGCACTTGAACATTTAATATTTTTTTTTTTTTTTTATATTTTTAACGAGCCGTGTGAAGTAAAGAAAACATTTATTTATTATAGCAATTATAGGTTCTAAATATAGGGTGATTCAAGGTAAGGTATCTTCTATAAAAAGGACTTTTTGCCGTATAAGTTGTGCTTGAGTTTGGTGTGTCAATGTTTCACTTTTATTTGTATTACGAAATCAACTGTGGAGAAGAAAATTTCTAATCCTTAGATTTCTTAAACGATTGTCATGAAAACTAAAATGGCAGAGGTGAATTCATATTTAAATTTTCTCTGAATCGAATGTACAAGTCCCCCTGGACCCCGCTGTGAGGCCACAAAGTAGACACCTTAGACATGTGAAGTTTTTTGTACATTTCCATTTCTCCAATTGAACTGTTGACATACAAATAAGAAGGTATTTTTCTTCCCACATATTTTTCTGGACATTCACTAGTCCTAAAGTAAGTGGAGTGACCGAAACGTCGGACACGTAAAACTTTTGATTTAAAATTTTAAAAAACTTTAGGGAAATTTTGCTAAATAAAAATGGCTAATAGCTTAGTAAATCTTTTTAAGACGGAACAAGATGAAAAGTGGCTAAAACTAGACACTGGACTAGGTTTCATACGAAACATCATAAAATCGAGAGGGGACCACAGTTTCCCGTTAAGTACAACTTTGACAAACAGTTATTTTTATACCATAACAAAAAAATAAGCGCTACCCGGATAATCATTCCCACTGTTCAAATATTTATTTCAATGTTTTCGAGCTCCAACTTTTGCTGCTCAATTTATTTTCAAGTCCCTTTTAAAGTTGGCGATACGGTCATACGCAGCCACCTAGTTCAAGTTTTTCTTTTGCACATTCCCAAGATAAAAAAACACAAAATGCGCTGAAGAGTACAAGCATCACCGAATCAACCCCCTTTCTTCTCTCCTCTAAAAACCCAAAAATTGAATCATGTTAACCATGACTATGCCAAGTAAAAAAATTTGGAGTTTTTGAAGCACTTAAGAGAAAAAGCGCATTATCGAGCGCTTCAATAAGAGAGTTCTTATGCAGCAGTAAATGATAAAGAATAAAATATACAAAAAAGCTGCTGTTTTAGCACTGACAACGAACAAGGTTTTGTAATGTCAGAATTTCATAGAAAGGTTCAACAAACAATTTTTCAAAACTATTTATTTCAATTTCTTATAATCTCGTTTCTTACAGTACTCGATATGAATAATTCTTTTTAATAATTATTAATAAAACTTTTTATTATACCGTATGAAAAATTTCCATCTATTTCATATATAGAATTTTCATTAGTGCAAAACAATATCATAACATTGGCATAATTTTAATTTCAAAAAAAAAAAAAAAAAAAAAAGAAAAAAAAAAAAATATTACCACTATTAACAGTTTTATTTGCTAGTTCTATTATTTCGCATTGAGCTGTTTTGTAATTTAATATAACAGTTTAAAATTTAGAGAACAATGTCGGGTTTACAGAATGTTAGTTAATATTTGTCTCAGAGACTTTTTATGAACATGTTGCATGTTGATCGTTTATTCGACCTAAAAAAGTAAGAGGAAGAGCTACACACATATATCAGAGTTTTTTTAGCAAAATTTATTTTTTTGAATTATTATTTTCGTTTTAAATTATTTAAAATAAGAAAGCTGTGTTTAATGGTACTTTCCACTGTTACCCTACTTTTATTAACCAGCTTAACCAATGTTGTCCACGTTTTTCCTGCAACAACTCAAGCAAATTGTTTGTCAATCAGTCAATCATAAAACATGCGTAATTACATTGCAACCGAGGTGTTGTATAAAAAATAGAATGAGTTAATAATTCTTTTCTTTCGATCAGCGAATTAATTCATATCGTGTTCTTTTCAAAAGTGAAAAAAAAACAAAATCTTGTGGTTATAAGCCCTAACGATCAAGGCCCATTTATTTTATTATTCAGCATTTAAGAAAAGGTAATTAATATTTTATAGTAAAAATACGTAGATCAAAAGTTGTATTTTCAATTCAACAAAAATTTTCTTTTAGTAGGAAGTAAGAATAATTTTCCTTGAAGTAAGAAACACTTATTTCTTAAAATTAAAAGCCATCGGTCCGCAAGAAAAGCAGCAAAAAAAATCCCTATTCATTGTTGCACAAATTTTCCTATAAAACTCAATAAAATTTTGTTACATAACAGGTAAATCTATGGAATTTTTAATAATTTTAATACAAAATTTATAACTAAAGTCTTCCGAACAGGATTTGCTATTTTTTTGTACATTCCCAAATTGGGGATCTTTTAGTGGTGGGCTCATTAGTCGAGCCACCACCGTGCTATATTTTTTTATGATTGCACTTTTTGACAAGCAACAATCTAAAAAAAAAATTTAACAATTACTGATTTACTTCCATATGGATAAAAAGAACAAAACGAAGAAGAAAACCAAAAAACACATTTAATTATTACTAAGCTGATCATTATTATACCTGTGCTGTGAGGAAAAAAATTACTTAAAACGTTTTGTTGCTGAAGAATAATTGTAATAAAATTTACAAAGTAATCAAAATTTGTTAAAAAAAATAACAATAATCCTATTCTGGAAATTGGATGTCTGGTTAACAAAACCTAAATTAAAGCTCGTACAAGGGAGAACTTTACCTTAAGATGCCACACTAGAATTAACATTCAAACAAACTTAAAACAAAACCCCTCGTAGTGTAAAAACCTTGTGTGAAAATTTCCGCAGTAACTATAACATCTATTAAAGCAAAGTTAAAATAAAACTCAAATTTCATAATGCTAGTTTTTTTTATATGAAAGTGTTAACAGAAAAATAAAAACCCAATTTTTGAAAGTGTAAAAAAAAAACTAATATCCTAAATATCAGAAATATGTATTTAAAAGCATTATGGAGTTTAAGTTTTTATATTTAAATTTAAGGTTCTAATTAATTTTTTTCGTATATAGTTTAGTTACTTTATGTTCGTTTTATGCATGGAAATACCCATATTTTAATTCTTTATTAAAGACACACATCGTCACATACTCATCTCTTTCTCAATTAACCCATTAAACATCCAGCACATTTGAAGAGGCCTCATCAAAAGCTGTTATCAACATTGTTAAAAATCGGTGAGTTCAACAAAATTTAAAGCAACAACAAATTAAATTCATTAACGTATACAAAGAAACAATATACATAAAGTATATATATTTTTCATAAGCGTGTTTAGCAACATGTAACATTAAGAGAATTTTACTGTTCTATTAAAAAATACAATTAATTTTGTTGCGTTAATATTGTTTCTTTGTATGTTATTGTCGGTATTATTGATTATTCCCATGCATTAAATACAAGTTACAAAAAATTGTTTTTCTTATTAATAGTTAGTTATTATTATATAGATTAAAATTAATAATGGTTGAAATATATTGTGAATAGATTTCTTATTTATGAAAACAAAAGTTAGAATTAGTTTAAAAAAATTTTGATTTGCTTATTAAAAAAAATGTGAATTTTGAATTGAAACAAAAAAAAAAAAATGGAGAGATAATTTATTTAAAGTTTTCTTACGAAATGTAGTGTGATCAAAAATTGATAGATCGTTTTGAGGGATTTTGGTAAACTATTGGCGCTACTAAAATCAAAGGTAGGGAGGGTAAAGAGGCGCGCATGTATCCAACATCATCTCGGGATAGATTTTAGACATTTATGGTTAATTTTGTAGTTTTTTCCGTTTTTTTTGTTGTAGTTGATCATGACAGGGGTAATAGTAACATCTTTTATTATACATTGATCAACTTCTGGTCCATTTATCTTATTATAGTGACATAGGGAGTCTATAATAATAATATTTGATGTAACTCATATGTTATTGACAAGAGAAAATTCTGGGAACAAGAACCCCCCACCCGACTGACCGCTAGTGGTTATCAATGGCCCCCATCCGTTTCCTCGTTTTCTACTAGAGCACCAATCGTCAATAGCAAAGTTGTGGCTATTTTATATTTTTTCAAACATTTTATAGCCGTACATGCGATTTGTTCATTACAGTTTAAAAGCGAAAATATAAATATATATTATGGTTTACGAAAATTATTGAAAAAAGGCATTTTAACAACTAAAACCAAAACATTAATGAATATGTTAATATAAATAGCCCTTAAAGAAGCACTTTAGGAGTGCTTTGTTTGCGTGTTTAAAGAAGCGTTTGTTGTCAGCAGAAAATAGTTCTCCAAACCGGGAACCCCCATACAAAAATCAGCCATCCCATCAGCAGGTTTGAAGCGATTTTAGGTATGAATTCCTTTGGAGCACATTTTTTACTGGATGCTAATTTAAACAAAGCGATGTTGTCAGTATTAAACATTTTTGCTTTAAAATATGTGATTTTTTATTTATTTATTTTGTGATTCTCTCTATGCGATTCTATAGCAAAAAGCCTGCAGGTCATTTGAAAGCCGACATCAAAATTTTAACTCGAATTCTGCTTTGCTATTTTTATATTGAATTTTATATTAATCGGTGCGCAGCTGATAAGAAATGAAAAAGGTTAATTTTTTTTTAAATATTTTGAGTCTGCTCAAGGTGGTCTAAGACAACATTTCGTACTGATTTTCCGCCAGCAAACCAATTGATCATATCAATTAAAACATTTGTAAGTTTGAGCTTTTCTTGCTGTTTAGCTTCAATCAATAGGTTTAATTGAAATGTGACCACCACAAATCAAAATATTTTTTTCAATCAACACAGTTAATTGAAACAATTAAAAAAATATTTGAAACTTTCAAATATTTTAAAGTTTATGTGTATGTTTTCATATTTGCAAATATACACACAAACATTATAATTTTTATTGGATAATTTTTTTTCTGTGTTTTAAATAGGAGCGTGTTCTATTTTGATTTCAGCTGCTTTGCAAGTCATTTGTTTGTAGCGGCAAATATTGGCGGAGCTCATTTTCGAAGAAGTACAAATGTCCATGTTTTACATGCATACCTTTAATTGAATGGTGGGTCTTAGCCACTAGGTAATTAACATTTACCAAATGCCTATATAGTTGACGAGGCTCGTATACCTTGCAGTTGGCGGTACTAAATACAGTCAAACTCCTTCACACAGAAAACAAATTGGTTGGGAAACGGTTGCAGTAATCAAGTAACATGATTTATTATTGCAACTATTAAAAATGTATAGTTCTAACTGATTTTTAATTCTCTTGATTATTAAAACGTTGTTCTAACTGAAATATGGTTCCTTCAATTCTTTTATTAGTTATGATAACTAATTTAATTAAGTTCTAAAAATTAGTACAAATGGTTAGAATCACAACCGAATTTAATATAGGGCAATACTGAATATTGGTCATTGCAATCAATAATTTGCTTTCGTTAATAAATTTTGTAATATAAATGTTTATTCATTTATTGGAGCTAATTATTGATTGTTGGAATAGTTTCAATTCGAGTACAACAAATGAAAATATAATTATTCGGAATTCACAACCAAAAAATAGTTAAAAGCCCCAATTGCTTACTAAATTTTCTGTCAAAACATTTGATATATTAAAATAATTTTTAATTTTATTTTTAAAAAATATCTTTGCGGTCAAAAATGGAAAATGTGCAAAAACTTAATAAAGTAAGTAATTTACGTATTCTTATAGGTATGAACATATACACGTACATATGTATGTATGTATGTATTATTTTTTTACACCCTACAAATTATATTGGACTACTTGAACCATTTTGATCCTGGTCTGGTACAATGTAGTGCAAGTATGGACCATGTCATTATTAAAAATAGCTTGCAGTCAAACGACATGTCTTCTTTTTTAACGACATGTTTTCGTTTTGAAACGATTTCAAAGCTTATTCTCTAGAGTATACCATGGAGTAGTTTTAAGACTTCCCCTTTGTAATGCAAACTGGGTTATATAATACTGCCCTAGGACATCGTACTGTAAAAGAAGCCATTTCCATTCATAAGGATTACCTTTGGACAAGTCCTTGGCCCTTATGGGCTACATTTGACCTGTTAAAAAAAATATATTGATAACGGCAATCAAATCTCTTGTTATGAACACCAATTATGTGTTAATTCAGTTTCAGCTATCATATATTCGGGTATAAGCACAATTTTGTTTCTAATAATCATACTAACAACTAACAATATCTGTTGTTATGACTGATAGTGTACTAAAATTCAAATGTTGCTATCAAAACTATTATGCTAAGCAACGAAATTTTCAGTATTTGAAACCGAATTGTGTGACAGTACATGCAACCGACGAAATTCGATGTCGCAAAAATCGGTTGTGATCATGAATCTGTTTTCTCTACGTTGCTTTAAAGTTTGAGCTATCTAACCTCTGCTGCATTGTTCGAACCTGTCATGCAGTTCCTGTTGATAGCAACAGGAAATCGGTGTTTCCTCCTCACAACCAAACCACTCCATGTAGTTGTAATTCAGAAACATTCTACCCGCGTAAGTTTTGGTAGCACCACGAACCACCTTGTGTAATTATTTTATCAACATCGTTGTAAGAAAAGCATTTTTAATCAGAAAGCCTAATTTTTGTTCAGTAACACTAATCTTTTTAAAAGAAACCAACTACAAACTAAGATCTTATTTTGGACAGGCATGTGACGGGTACCGACAGCGAGTTTTCGCCTTTAAATCTCCCTCCCCTCGGGCTTGCACTGTTGTAAGAGCGCAACAGTAACAACCGTATCAGGCTGGCGCTACTAATCCCAACTTGATATCTACGCCGCAAACCTCTCCACCCACCCTCTCCAATGACCGTGAGGACATTCAACACTTTCAACAGCATACTCTACTAGGAAAGGCTACTGATCGATCATATATTAATGTTCACTACATCACTTGTGAATACACTCTCCTACTAACCACTTGCTTACAACGCAAGACGAAACTTTCCTTCACAAAAAGCGTTACAGAACAAAAATGTATCTCTCTGAATCAAATTCCTTGACACTACAAGAGTCCACCACTGCATGTGGCCGATAAAATAATACCTCACCAATGATCAGCACAGGTGTGCATGCTCACCTGCAAGCCACTGATCCCCGAGGAGAACCATATAACTGCAAGTACTATTGTGAATACTTCACGCCATTGAATCCTTCCGTTCAAGGGCGCTAGACTTTGAGAAGTTCACCACATCTTAGAGAAGCCTCGACTAGAGCCTTTGTATTTTAGCCATCTACTAGATATGTTTCCAGAGATTACCACGAGGAGGTAATACAATAGGCTTTTGTTGAAAGTTGAAGGTATACCACTAGGGCCGTCCTCCTGAACAAACAACTTAATCTCCTCCGAAGAAGTACAACCCGATGACACAGAACGAATTCGGCGAGCATGCACAGTTCTTTTCACATTTCCTACAGACCAGGTTTGCTTAAATTTGCGAACGCTTTTTCCGATTGTGGACAGATTTGGTTGATTATGCTGACCAACAAAATCACGAAGTGCTCGAAATGCATTTTGATTTGAAGCACATTTTCGTAAGAGGCTTCAACAAACGTAACGCGCTGCTCAATTGTTCACCTCTCCATTGCTGAATTTGTCAAACACTGAAACAAATAAATGTCAAATTAAGTTGGGAAAAAAACTTGACATTAAGGTGTGACTCACAATTACATTTGTGCATTATAGTTGGACCAGTGATGTTAACTTTTATTTTTTCATTACCGTACGGTCCTCTAAAAATTACTGTTTTTGAGATGAAATTACCGTACGCCAAGATTTTAAATCAAAACATTAATGTGCTGTTTCCAAATGACAGGTGTGGTAAAATTTATATGAAAAGCACTCAGTGCATCGCCTGTCATTTGGAAACAGCAAAAAAAGCCGTATTCATAAACCAATTATATAAATTTTTAATGTGTTTTAAGAAAAATCTGAATGGAAATTTTCGTCTTAAAATACATTTTTTACCAAAATTATAGTATTTTTTTATGAATAAGGTAGTAAGATAATTTTGAATTTGATCCGTACTTAAAACAATCTGAAAGCCATAGTTAAATTTATAACATTGCGGCTATTTCATATGTCTAAGAACGAAAACATTTACAGAAGCAAAATGTTCCTAATTTTTTTGTTATAACATTTATCTATGTATGTATTTTTATTTCCTCTTAAAAGTTAAGATTTTAAACCCTAAGTATATGTATACCAAAAATCCAAATTTCTTTAAATTACCGTATTTTAAATAAAATTACCTTGCTACCTTTTGCGGCCCAAAATTACCCTAAAAAAGGGTAATTACCGTACGGTTAACATCACTGGGTTGGACCACTCTTTAAAATCTATTAATTTTCACATATTCTTAAAAAACAAAATTTTTAATTTTCTCAAATGCACTTAAAAATCAAAAGAAATATGATTCATCCGCAATAATTTAATGTTGTGAACGATTTTAGCTTATGTCAGATGAAATCAAAACGAACTTGTGAAAGCAAAAATTATAAGCTTTTTGCAATTGTTAATTTTGACAGACATGCTTTATTACATATGGATCAAGGTGAATTGACTAGAAGGTGGGGTCAAGTCAACACATGGTATTTTTTTCGGTGGTCGACTTGTCAAAGTTTGTATAAAACCTATTTTTTACTACACTCAAAATATTATGTAGTTAAATTCAAACGAAAATTCACTCTAAACAACCCAAAATTCATTTATAAAACGGATCATTTACATTTCATTTAAAACAAATGATTTTTACATTAATTTTTAAACTGCATATTCCTTAAAATTGAACAGTTCTTACTTTTAAAAAATATATTTTAACCGACAAAAATCCAACTACATAACAAAATAAAAATACGGAAAAACATTATTTTTTGGTAGTTTGTTTTTTGAACAACAAACAAAAATGTTAAAAAATTAATTTATTCGTAAAATAGCTAGATTTTTATTAAATTTTAACAGTACGGAAAACGAATTTAATAACCCACAATTAGTTACTGTAATAATTTTATAAGTGTAGCAATTTTTTTACAACCCGACCATAGAAGCAGTGTTGTTGTAGAGTTGACCTCACCTTCTAGTCAATTCGCCTTAATATGGATTTTACATCTGATAAAGCCACTGCAAAATACATGTCATCTAAAGCTTTAACAAACTAACTTAAATCAGCGCGCAAAGCACAACGTTTTTTAGCGCCTTGTCTTAAACGATCTAATGGCTTACTTAAATAAAAGCGTCAAAATTTTGTTATGAACAGTAATATTCATTGTTTTTGTTAAATTTAACCCACAAAATATGCACTTAACCACTCTAAACTAAACCATTAAACCAAAAAATTGCTAAATTGCACCTACTTTGTTCCCAATAGCAGCAAGCTTCAAATTGCACAGCGTTGCGGCCGCGCTATTTGGGTTTGCTTTATACATTTTGTATGATCATAAGAAAGCTCTTGATGCGCTGATTTAGGATTGTTCTGCAAAGCTTTAACATTTTTTAAATTTAGGTTAATTTTCATACCAGGCCTCCTTGGCTTAAACTTTATATTTAAAACAATAAATTTAAAATATTTTATTCTTAGTCAATAAATATTCATGACTGTGCTACAAAGACAATAAATAATATGCATTTACAAACATATTGACATGAATACTGCTACTGGAACAGTAGGAGGTTGGTTTTTCAAATTGTACACACGTATCGTGTTAATAATTTTAGAGACAACAACGAAAAACAGATAACGTGGTCGAAAACTCATATAAAATGAAATAAAAATAAATTTTATTTTATATTTACCAAGAGAAAAAAACGCTAAAAGAAAGATCTATAAGAATAAATGTGATTGTGGATGTGGGGGCAGCGGTTCAATAAATGTGTATTTTCGGACAGTAACCATAAAATTGCTGAACAAATTTATAACATAAAAACTGCAGTAAAAAGCAATTTAAAAATCATATATGTATGTAAAAATAAATCTATTTTTAGCATTTATGTAATGTAATGAAGGTACTTATATCTACATATGGGTATATGTGACAGTACATTTTAAAGGACTTTTTCTGCTTAAGTAAAAAAGTAAAAAATAAAAACAGAAATAAAACCTTGAAAATATTAAAAGGCAGCATGATAATTTTTGCACGATTTTTATAGCAGAACTTTACTTAAAAAAGAGGAGGTATTGTTAATTTAAGATAAAAGATGGGATGCTTTCAGAACTGCTTATGTAAGACCAGTGGCTGGCACTTTCTTAACTTCTTCAATCGCCAGCTTAGCCAAAAAAAACTCTTCTCGTGATGCTTCAGCACACATTCAATATAAATTTCCCTTTTTTCTTTCCCTATTTTGGGAGAGAAGAATGGCATGTTTTCTTCCCCTGTAAACAATAAATAGAGACTTTCAAAAAAAAAACTTTCATAGTGTGAACGGAGAATAACTTAACATACAGAAGAGAGCTTGTTACTCCCACAATGCAAATATTATTTTTTATTGCTTAACGGATACAATCGTAAATATCGTACAATGTGCGTTGCCACCACTTTAGAACAACTTTTTACACCATTAATAAATAAGATTGACTAGGAACTGTATTTTTTTTGGTGTATTAATTTGGGATTCACTACAGAAGGCTTATGATTTGCACATGGTTGCTGTTTCTAACAACTTATTTGACATTCTGTACAATAAATATATCAGTCACTCATGGAAAGAAGTTTTATTTTTATCTAAAATAATCAATTTTGTATCTTAAAACAAAAAAAACCAAAATCCTAAAATAATTTAATGATTTTAACTTATTTTGTTGGCTGATGGCCGATTCACCAATTTTTTTAAATTTCAATTTATGTTTTAAATTCGTTTATTATCTCAAATAAAAATAAAATTATATGAAAATCTAAATTTAAATATTAATTGATATTTCAAAAAAATTGGTGAAATTGGCATAAGCAACGAAAACTTGATTTAAGTAGATTTTTTTTAGAATTTTAAAATTTTCTCGGTCCATATTTTCTGGTGATTTAGTAAATAATTTCTTTCTGTGCTCTTATGGAAAATTTTTAGGTTTCAATTTAAATTATATTTATGGGTTAATTATTGATGGCAACACAACTAAAGTTGAGTTAAAAGCAGCGAAATAAGGCAACGGCGTACAATACTTTGTTCCATATACAAAAATAAGGTGAAACAATGTTGTTCCAATGTTTAAAAAAATTACTGTACTGTATCTAAATAAATTACATGTAGGAAGAACCTTTTTTATTTTAAATGCGTTTCGCCGCTGCTAGAGGTCGCTAAAAAAATATATTTCTGAAATCAAGAAGCATTTATTTAATATTAGTCTGATTGTCTTGATTTTTAATTTGAATCGAATTTCTTGCATCAAGAAACAAATGCTAAGGATTTCTTGAAACTTTTTAGAAAATTCTCAAAAAACTTTATATTTAGTTTAAACTTAATAGTGCTACACGTTTTTATGAAAAAAAATTCAGGCTTTTCTTCTTTGTAAAATAAAAAGCAACGAAAACTTGGTTTAAGTAACTATAGAATTAAAATAATTTTTTTTAGCTTCAGTTTAGTAAATTTTAGTTCGCTTTGGGTTATATATTTTTGCTTAAACTAAGCTACACATACATATGTTTACAATAAGAAATAGTTAGCTTGGACGAGAATGATGGAAAACTTTCTTGGTTCAAGCCATATTTTCTGGTGATTGCGTAAGTAATTATTTCCGTCTACATTTGAAATTTTGAATGTTTTAATAACACTGCTCAGCAACCAAAAAAAAAGTCGGGGTAGAGAACTTGATTATGTGATTTTAATTGACTTTACCGTGCTGAAACCAAATATTTTATTCAATCACGTCTAGTTAACATACTGATATTCATGATTTCATGTCTTATTTAATTCATAATATACCTGGATGTCTGATAAATGATAAAAATGTGTACATACTAATTTGCATGTGAAAATAGTCGCCAATAACACTATGGTAGTTGAAAAAACAGACAAGCCGGGCACATGACGTTTTAACATAATTCGGGTACGCTGAATCCAGTGGTGCCCGCCGTTTTTTAAGATTGGCTCTGGTTTTCGAGATATACCGTTATTTCGAAAATGGAGGAGTTTGCACAACATGTGTTCGCGTAACTCAAAAACGGTTTAGTTTATTGAAATTACTAAAAAAACCGAAACTCCGCAATAAAATTTCCTTTTAGAAAAGTAGAACTTTTTTCTAATATGAGCAGTTGCTGCAGAGGCCAAATTTAAGAATTTTATTAAGCCGCCATATATGTATGGTTGAATTTCTTAAATTTGGCCGCTGCAGTGCCTAGGATACTCCTAGATGGGTCAAATGTTTTACCAACCCCACTTTATTTTTCATCTTAATTATTTATTTCTAACATACCTACCCGCTATCTCTATTCCTTAAGGGGGGCTCCCATACAAAATAGTCAATACAGATTAGAAATATATCGAAGAAAAAGCCCCATAACTGCTTAGGAATCGCCCCTAGGGGAATAAAATGTATGACCGACCTCAATTAGTTTTTAACATTTTCTCGAGACATACTTGCCCTTTATCTCCACTTTTTAGGGGGGCTCCCATACAAATATTGCGTTTTATGAAATTCTTAAATTAATTAACTTTTGTGAATAAAATCAAAAGTTGGTAACAGATTTTAATCATTTATGGCTTGTTTTTTTATTTGTCTGCAAAAAATTAGAAGCCTAGCTACATTTTTTAATTTTTTATGAAATTTAAAAAAAACAAAAATTTCGAAATTTTGATAAACAAATTAATTAAAAAAAAAAAAAAAAAAAAAAATGTGTTTCAAAAACGACTGCTCATATTATAAACAAGTAAACCGTTTTTGAGTTAGGCGAACATGTGTCGTGCAACCTCCTCCCATTTTCGAAATAATGGTATATCTCGAAAACCAGAGCCAATCTAAAAAACTGCGGGCACCACTGGATTCAGCGTAACCAAATTATGTTTAAAACCAGAAAACCAAATATTTCTTTGCTTAAACAAATTTGACCTACAGTAGCGCTCTCTGCATTCGACCTAAATTTAACCCTCTTTCATATTTTATTTATGTGTACTTTATTTATTTTTTGAAGTATACCGCAAAAATATATATATGTTACAACTTAATGTAATTGGATGATAATGTATAAAGAAATGCTTAGAAAATGTCCTTTAGAAAATAATTATCATTATTTTCGCTTTAAATTGTCATACAGAGCATATATGTCTAAATAAACATTTAAACAAAATATTTTTTTTAAGTAGCTGCTTACAATAAGTTTAGACATTTACATAATAATTAGGAAAAGGGAAAGATAGGACAAGAACCCTTCAATTACATAGGACGATAGTGAAAATACACTTTTAAAATGATATTAAATAATAAAGTCCATGTTTATTATATCATTGTTTTATATCAAAAGTTGTAAATGTAAAGTCAAAATGTAGAGATATGGTTAAAAATGATTTTTTATTACATTTTAGACTTTGCAATTTTTTGAAAATGTAAATTTTTTTTAGTGCTTTAAGCTGCTTTAGTATACTTTTTCCTAAGAGTGAGAAAAAAATTCCTTTTTGCATAACAATCAAATTAGAGCTGATTTTTTGCCTAAACGTAAAGAAACAATTTTCCAACCGAATTAAAAGAAATATACATTTATATTAGTTTTGATATGTACACTAAACATTTTATCCTAAAAATACAAAATGTTGAAGAATATTTTGTTCTTAAAATCTGAAAACTTAAAACTTTTAAATGAATACGATAAAATTAGTATGGCGAATATAACTCTCTACTTTTTTTTTGTCCGCAGTTACTTCTGCCAATTAGTATACTATTTAAATCTAGAAAAGTTAATTTCAATTTACATTAAAAAAAGACTATTTAATAAATTTGTCCTTCCATTTGTTTAATGTTCATACATGTTCTAACATATTACTAACACATTCATAATTTCCATTCATTTTAAAAACAATAACAACCGTAACATACTCCTCCTTTTTCTAATTCATAATAATATTTTAAGCACTTTGTACGTATGAGTGCATGCGGATGAAACGATAATGTCAGGACTGAAAAACTTCAAAAGCCATACAATTTATTTCACTGTAATGTGTCCTTGTGTGTAGTGTAAAAGGATTTTTCAACATTTTTATACAATAAAAGTTGAAAAAGGTCATCAAGTTATTGTTCAACAAAATATAAAACGAAGTTAAAAAAAAAAAACAGTTTTCGTTTGTAGTTTCAGAGGGGACGGAAAGAAAATGAATTGTGTGAAAGAGTGAAGAGGATGGGAAAAGGGAGAGTTAATTTTAAAACTTTTAAATAAAATGGAGGTTGTATGTAAATTTTATAAGTAAATATGTATGTTAAGAAGTATGTGTATTTTAAGGTATGTGTTTGTTTATCACCATAATATTATTCTCTGCATATTTATAAGAGTGTGTATGCATGTTAAATTATGCACGTATGATATGTATTTGCATGTATGTGTTTGTTTATATAAAGCTTTGTGAGTTTAACATATGTTTATATTAGCTGGATTTTTTTGTTTCCGCTTTTCCATATTTCTGTATGTACATAAATACATATATATACTTTTAAACTAATTTAAAAAGTTTTTTAGGTTAACAATGTTTTAATTAGTGTTGATGTAAAATTTATGCCACAACAAATACATGCATTTTTTAAACAAAGCACTCACATGAAATAAACATGAAAAAATGCATTTGTATTAGAAACAAGTTAAATTGCTTTATTCGGCTGTACAGAATCGTGCATACCCTTTATCATGGTATTGAGACGACAATCGCTGCCATGATCCTTGGCTCATATTGTACGGGCCGTGTCGTATTAAAACTCTATAACTCGGGAGGACACTTGAATGGGGGTCAGGTAAAATAATGAACCGATTTACCTCATTTTTATTGTAAAATAATTTTTTCATTTAAAAAATATCTGAGCCAAATTTGATCCTCCTAGATCCTGTGCCAAAATAAATTTTTCGGGATTTATAAACGTATTTGGGCTATCTTCAAAAGTGAAGTGAAGTGGTAAAAGTGAACAAATAAAATTAAGCAATTATAAGGAGACGTAAGGTTACAAAAAAGAGATTTATTAAAATTTAATGCAGTTGTGTTTTTTTTGTTGCTCATATCTCAGCTTAGCCATTTGTGAACCGACTTTGCTAAATTTTAATAGCAATCAATACCGAACTTGATGTGATGCAAATATATAACAATTTAGTCCCCATAATATCTGGAGTCTTCGGAAACCGCATTTCAAACATCGTTAGATCAACTAAGCTACTCTTAAGAACCTTTTAACATCTAAGATAAATGATGTAAAAATTATAAACGAAGTGACAAACTAATAAATACCCTTTCCACCTGTGGTGAAGGGTATTAAAAAAGTTTTGTATTTAAAGTAGTTTCACAAACAAAATAAAATTATAAATATAAAATTTATTTTTTTTTTTTAAATTTTACAATAATGTTATTTTGTTACCTATTGTAAGCGAAAAAACCTACTAACATAAGTAAATATAAACAAATCGTTTGACATTTTATTTATAGTTCAATTTAAAAAAATTTATCTAGGTTTGCTATTTTTAGAAATTTAACCAAATTTTAAAATTTTTGAAAACTTTAAATATCTGCGATATAAAAAAATTATAAGTTTACAGGATTAAGAGCGAGGGATTCATAAAAAGAAGAAAGTTTCCACAAATTTGCTTTTCATAGGAAATTTTCCATAAATTTGCTTTTTATAGGAAATTTTCCATAAAATTGCTTTTTATATGATATTTTCCATAAATTTGATTTTTATAGAAAGTTTTCCATAAATTTGATTTTTATGAGAAATTATCCGTAAACTGGTTTTTTATAGGAAATTTTTCATAAATATGATTTTTTTAAGAAATTTTCTATAAATTTGCTTTTTATAGAAAATTTTCCATTAATTTTCGTTTTATAGGAAATTTTTCATAAATTTGATTTTTATAGGAAATTTTCCATAAATTTGATTTTGTAAGAAAATTTCCATAAACTTGCCTTTTATAGGAAATTTTCGAAAAATATGCCGTTTATAGGAAATATTTGTAATATATAATGTTTATAAAAATTATCAAAAAGTAATTTAAATTTTTGGGAATACAAAATTTTAATTTCAAAAGATTTTGTTATTCGTGCTTAATTCCCAGTTTTTATTATTAATAAAAACACTTGAAATTTATTGTTGATGGGATAAGCTATTCCTATGCGCATTTCACTGGTTGCTTAGGCCAGATCATCAGGAAACTTCATCCATAAAGATTTTAGAAAAACTAAAGATATTAAACCAAATAAAACTGTTAAGCGTATAAGACTTATAGCAACAGTTCTACTTGTAATAATATCAAAGTTTAAACAAAACACATCAACAATAAACAGTGGGTTTATCTCATCTTACATTCCCCACTACAATTAGTTGAAAATAAAAATATAATATAAATTTGATTTTAATGGGAAATTTTAAAAATTTTTTTTGTATAGAATATTTCCATAGGTTTGCTTTTTATAGGAATTTTTTCTTACATATTCTTTTTATAAGAAATTTTCCATAATTTTGATTTATAAAGGAAGTTTTCCATACATTTTTTCTTGATATGAATTTTTTCTAAAATTAACTGAAAATTATTAGAAGATAACTTTCGAAAAATTTGCATTTTATAGAAAACATTCAAATATTTTAAAGGAATTTTTACTAAATTGGTTTTTAAAAGAAAACTCTTCAAGAATTTTTCTTTTTGTGCGAAATTTTCCATAAGTTTTCTTTTTATAGTAAATTTTTCATATACACATATGCTTTTATACAAAATTTTTCATATACACATATGCTTTTAAAAAAAAATTCTCAAAAAAAATGTTTTTACAGGATATTTTTCAAAAATTTGCTTTGTGTAGGATATATTAAAAAAATTTCTATTTATAACAAATTTTTTTGATAGTATGAATGCTTTTATAGAATATTTTGCAAAAAATTACTTTTATAAAAAATTTGTCGATAAATTGCTTTGAAAAAAATTTTGTAAAAAACCTCTTGTAAAGAAATGTGTCTTGTATAAAAAATTTTTTGAAAATTTACATACTTTTTTAGAATATTTTTCGAAAATATTACATTTAGGTAAAAATGTTTGAAAACTTTTTTTATAGGAAATCTTGAAACTATTTTTTGGATTAAGAAAATTTCTATTAACTTTGCTATTTAAAGGAAATTTTTTAAAATTCTCGAATTTCTAACTGCCACAATATCCGCACTCTGGCTTGTGATTGTGAATAACGCATTCACTGACTTATCGCTTATTTACTTTTATACTTTTAAGCTAAGTTTGCAGAAACTCGTGCAATATCATGACTGATATTGTGTTAGAAAACTCTTTTTGAATCGATGTGGATTTACCGCTTGTGTATTTGTTACAAATATTACGTGTTTTTCTTAATAAAAACAATAACTACCTTAATAAGATCGAAATAGGTTTTTAATGTCATCATTTTTATACATTTTATATGAAATAAAATTAAAGAATGCGAATCAAATCACACAAGTTTGGCAAATTTTATTTGACTGATCGCTATGTCGGTTTGTTTTATTGAAAATACAATTTTTATGTTTAAAAAAATTAAAGTAGTAGGGTTTAATTTTCCATGCAAATGCATGTTTTTTGTCAATAGTCTACGATCGATGTCGACCAATTATCTTTCCGAATCATTAAATTTGCGTTAAATTGGCAGTGATTTGTTTTTGCACATTGTTGCATATTTTGTTGAAAATGCATTTTTTGGTTTTAAATGTATATTTTTGTACATTTATGTGTGGTTCATAGAACACGAGCGCCTTACTCGTCCGTTCAACTTACATTTAAAACAAAACCAAAATATCGAAATTTGTTTTTGTTTTAAATGTAAGTTGAACGGACGAGTAAGGTGCTCGTTTTCTATAAACTACACATTAAACATTTTTGAGTGACATATTTTTTAAATTTCCATATTATAAAAAAAGTTCTTCAAAAAATTTTCAAATACAAAAAAATATTTTAAAAAATCAATAATTAATTTTTTTTGGAGTCCGCTTAAAATACAAGATTTTCAATATTTCGACAAAAGTTTCTTTTATTTTTAACCGATGTAGCACCTTAGATAGTTCCATAAAATTTTTTACAAAAACCATCATAAATTGATGGCGGAATGCACCGATTGTCATTAAATTACAACAAATTCGTTTCAAAGTCACAAAATTTTGTCAAGGTAGGTCCATATGTATGTATGCCCAAAAGCGTAACAAGTAATGCATTTGTGGTGAAATTTAGCGTAATCTACTTTTAAAAAAACTCCAAATCACTTCGCTAGATTTTGTAAAGTAAACTTAACCGTTTTTAAGTTATGCGAATATATGTTGTGCAACCTCCTCCATTTTTAAAATAACGGTATATTTCGAAAACAAGAGTTAACCTAAAAAAAATGGTAAGAACCACTGAATTCAGCATACCAGAATTAGGCTAAAACATCAGGTGCCCCGGTTGTCACAAAAAATGTCAAATTCTAGCAAAGTGTTATTTTTTATTTATGTATATGGGTAATTCCATGTCAAAACGACCAAGAGTGGGACACGACCCCTCCCGATTTTAATGAAATTTGGTTCATTTTATCTTATAAGAAACATATATGAACGAAAACAAATTTTAAAATTTATGTTATGTCATATTCAAAATGTCAAAATATCGCCGAATTAACCGAATGTGTTGAGCTTATTTCTTCAATATCTCGAAAACTACTTTACATACGAAAATGATTTTAGTGTCATCTTAAAGAGAATACCTTTGGAAAAATGTAGTATCTGCAAAATATTAAATTTTAAAAACATACTATGTCAAAAACCTATTTTTTTTATTTGGCTGATTTTTTTTATATAATACCTGAAACTGTTCCTTAAAATCCTGTAACAGTTTTTAATATTTTGTGTTACATGTAATACTCATTAAATGATATACTAACAGTCTAGTTGAAATTTTCAAGCACTGAAACAAAGAAATGCCAAATTAAGTTGGGCAAAAAACTTGACTTTTAGGTGTGACCAGTGTTGCCAGAAGCTTTTTCAAAAAAATACCTACAAAACCTAAAAAAAAATCTGATTTTTACCTACACGTTGAAAAAATTTCCCCTATTATAATTAAAATACGAGAAAAGACATAAGTTATAACACATGAGTTTAATTCGAATATGTTTATTAAAGCTTTGACAAAATAAAAAGTACAAAACAAAAACAAAAAAAAAAAAAAAAAAACAAAATAGTACATATGTATGTACTTTCAAAAAATTTAATTAAGAGTCCAAACACAATGTAACGATAATTTATTGCGGTGCGATTTAATTTAATTCGCCTTGTCTCTCAATTTTTGATACTAGTTCTCTTTCTGATGTTGCCATAGTTTTTGAATAATTGGCTTTGTTCACAACATTATTGAAAACAAACAACATGATAAAAATGTATGCACAAATAAATTAATAAAAACTTAAACAAAAATTGATAACTATTTCCGTCGCCAAGGGAGTATGGGAGTGTGTAAGGCAAACTGGTTAAAGCGTTCCTTAGTAAGACTTGTCATCCCTAAAACTGACGAGTATAAGGTAAAGTGTTCCCACTATCCTTAGTAATTCACTCCAAGTCGACTCGTAGGTCAGCGTGCTGATCCCATTGCTACGGCAGTGGCCTCCTCGTGGTACTCCCTGGGGACCACCTCTGTTGAGGTGGAAGCTAATTCGAGCGACGGTCTTCAGCATATCCGAATGGTCATTTAAAAAAAAAAAATGACGTCTCGGGAAGTAGGCATATTTGCTAAGTTTGCTATTGACTTTCACCAAGCCAGGCTGGTGGCTTAGCTGGCATCCCCAGCGCCAGCCTAGGAGAGCTATAGGCCAATCACTTATTCTCCCCGAAGTTAAAATGATTACTGAAACCTATGCAAATGTATATAATAATAACAATAATTCGAACCCCCCGATGACGACTATTGGAATGAAAAAAAGGACACGATTTGGATCTTGGAACGTTCGTAGTATGCTAGAAACAACTAAGCTCGCGCAAATCGAAAAAGAGTTCAACAACTACAACATGCTTATTATGGGATTGAGCGAGATACGTTGGCCAGATAGCGGTGAACATATAACATCAAGCGGTTTAACATTAGTTTATTCTGGCAAAGCAACCGGTCAACCTAGAGCAAGTGGTGTTGGTTTTCTTTTCTCGAAAGAGGCAAAGAACGCTCTCATTGAATGGCAACCACACACAGACAGAATTATTGTAGCTAGGTTTAGAACACGTGCAAGAAACCTAAGCTGCATTCAATGCTATGCTCCAACGGAAGGCGATGAAAATGAAGAAAAAGATAGCTTTTATAGTAAGCTGACAAACGTGATTAACAGTATCAGTCATGGTGATATCAAAATGCTAATGGGTGACTTCAACGCGCAGGTTGGTTGTGACAACACAAGCAGAGAGAGCGTGATGGGAAAGCATGGCATCGGCCGCATGACAGACAACGGAGAAAGACTGGTTGAACTATGCGATAATTTTAACTTGGTTTTGGGCGGTACGTTATTCCCCCACAAGAATATCCACAAAGTTTCTTGGGTGTCCCCGGATCATATAACCGAAAATCAGATCGACCATTTTGCGATAAGCAGGATGTGGAGAGGGTCACTGCAGGACGTGAGGAACAAAAGAGGCGCCGATGTGGGTAGTGATCACCACCTGATGGTAGCCGAAGTCCGATTTAAGTTAAAAGCTGTAAAACGTAAACCAGCCCTCAGCAGAAGAAGATTTGACCTACAAAAATTAAACAATCCGGAGGTCTCTCGTCAGTTTTCCAACGTTTTGAAGAATAGGGCAGTCACTCTCTCATTTTTTCCCCAACAAAACATAGATGGCTATTGGAAAGATTTAAAAGCAACACTTATTGAGACGGCTGAAAGTGAAATAGGATACGCCAGAAAAACCAACAAGCCCTGGATATCCGATAATACATGGCAATTAATAGAATCTAGAAAACTAGCCAAGTCAAAAGTTAATGATGCTAAAAATCCACAACCTAAGCAGGACGAACAACGTAAATACCAAGAGGAGAACCGAAAAGTTAAACGCAGTGCAAGGAATGATAAGCGTAAGTGGGCTGATAAGTTAGCCAAAGACGCACAAATAGCCAGTGAAACGGGTCGATCTAAGGACCTGTATCGTATAACGAAGGAGATCGCTGGGCATTGCCACCACAATATTAAACCCCTGAGGAATGATCAGGGCGAATTAATCTATGCCAAAGAGCAGCAGTTGGAGTTGTGGGAGGACTATTACACCAAATTGTTATCGGTCAATCCGACTGATTCTTCAACAATATGTGATTGCGAGCCAATGCATCATATAAATAACGTACGGCACGAGATAAATATCGAAACGCCCTCACTCGAAGAAATAGCAGCTGCAGTTAAACGTTTGAAGTCCGGTAAATCAGCAGGCCCTGATGGAATACCTCCTGATATTCTAAAAATAGACATAACTCTAACAGCAACGTTACTAAAACCCTTGATTTTAAATTTTTGGTTAAATGAGAAAATTCCGGATGATATTATAGAAGGCCTTATAATAAAACTCCCAAAAAAAGGAAACTTGCAAGATTGCTCCAACTGGAGGGGTATTACTCTTTTGAATATTGTAAACAAAATCATAGCCCATATCCTCCACAATCGTATTGCATCCATTATTGAACCACAGCTAAGACCAGAACAAGCGGGCTTTAGACCAAACAAGTCATGTATTGATCACATCAACAGCTTGAGGGTAATTGTGGAACAGTCGGTTGAATGGCGCTCACCCCTTTACTTAGTGTTCGTTGACTTTAAACGTGCATTTGATACACTACAACACAAGGCGATATGGGAAGCTCTGAGATGCAAAGGAGTTCCCGAGAAGATAATTAATCTTATTAAGGAGCTATACAACAACGCATTTTGTTCCATACTTCATGAGGGTACAGCAAGCAACCCCATCAAAGTAAACGTAGGTGTTCGTCAAGGCTGTGTTTTGTCTCCACTACTGTTTAACATAGTACTTGACGTAGTTATGAACCACTGCATGAATATACATCATGGAATTTCGTGGGGCCTTCATGATAGGTTAGAAGATATTGATTATGCAGATGACGTCTGTCTTTTATCCCACCGCTTCTCTAGCATGCAATCAAAGATTCAAACCCTTGCTACACGTGCAGCCAAAGCGGGATTACAAATTAATATCAACAAAACCAAAGCAATGCGCATAAATTCTTCATGCAACGAGAACTTTCAGCTTTCGGGTCAACCCATTGACGATGTTGAAATCTTTTGTTACCTGGGGAGTATAATCTCAAAAACAGGGGGCAGCAAAGAAGATATACAGAATAGACTGTGTAAGGCGAAGCAAGCATATGGCACGCTTAATAAATTCTGGAGATCTCAAAATATCTCAACTCACACCAAAATCAAGGTTTTTAATAGCAATGTAAAATCTGTGCTTCTATATGGCTGTGAAACCTGGAATATTTCGAGCCGTGAAATGAGTTGCATGCAAGCTTTTGTAAACCGCTGCCTCAGGCGTATTGAAAGGATATTCTGGCCTGCCACGATATCAAATCTGGAGTTGTGGAATTTATCCCATCAAATTCCTTTAAGTATGAGTATCCGATTGCGTAAATTTAGTTGGCTAGGACACACAATGAGGAAACCAGCACATGATTTAACTCGACAGTCTGTAGAATATAACCCCCAAGGATCAAGGAGACCTGGTAGACCTGCGAATACTTGGAGGCGCCAAATTGAGAACGAGTTGCATGAGCATGGCGTGTCCTGGAATGAGATGAAAACGATGTCCAATGATAGAATACAATGGAAAACATTTGTTGCGGCCCTATGTTCCACAGGGAATTAAAGGATTACATATATATATATATATTTCCGTCGCCATCTTCCGTTGTATTATGTTTATTTTTCTCTCCCGCAACGAGAAATCGCACCGTACCGCAAACATTGTGTTTTGACTCTAAGTCTTTCAACATTGAATAATATAGTGGTATAAGAAAGAACCATTGCCATTACTGACCAGCGAAATGGTTTGCATTTTCACTCTATACACCAATGACACTAGTTATAGTGTATACCACAGTGTATATATGTACATATCTCTTTCTCCAGACACCTAAAGCTGTAACAATTGATACCCACAATTCGTTAGCTTCTTCGCAGGAAACAAATATTTTCAGCAACAAATTCTTTATTTGTCACTATAAATTGCTTATAAGTCCCACCACTTTGTTTTTTAAGATATTTTAGAAAAAACATATACAGTATCGGCCAAAACCTAAGCACCCCCTCAGAACATTTTTTTAAACAATAATTTTTTTAAGAAAACAAAATTATTAAAATTTTTTTTGTTATTTTTTTATTTATTTATATCTTTATTATTGAAAAACACAAACTGCTTAGGTTTTGGCCGATACTGTACATTAGAGTGGGTCAATTTGTATGCATTAAAAAAAATTCACCAAGCGGTTGTCAAAATCGTAATCTACGACGAATTCTAAGAAGGTTCGCCAAAGAGAAATTTGTCTTTTCGTTTATACTAAATTACAAAGAGGTAATGTTTGTTTGTTTGCAGGAGGTAATCTTCGTAACCGTTGAACCGATCTTTATGAAACTTTTACAGTTTATTATTGATAGTCTGGGAGGTGCTATAGGATATACATACATTTTTTTAACATTTTAAGTGGGCGGGGCACTTCCCATACAAATACATTATAGATTTATGTTTATCTGTAAACATAAACGACAAGAGCTAAAGTTTCAGTACACAACATCTGACAAAATTTTGGCCGGATTGGAAAAATTTTTCAATAATTTTTTAGCATATCAAAAGTAATTTCCTGGGAATACAAAATTTTAATTTAAAAGATTTTGTTATTCGTGCTTAATTCCCAGTTTTTATTCTTGATAAAAACACTTGAAATTTATTGTTGATGGGATAAGCTATTCCTATGCGCATTTCACTGGTTGCTTAGGCCAGATCATCAGGAAACTTCATCCATAAACATTTTGGAAAAACTGAAGATATTAAACCAAATAAAACTGTTAAGCGTATAAGAATCATAAGCAACAGCTCTACTTGTAACAGTATCAAAGTTTAAACAAAAACATCAACAATAAACAGTGAGTTTATCTCTTCTTACATTCCCCACTACAATTGATTGGAATTCTTCCAACATTAATTGTAGTTGTAAGTAGGTTAAGAAAAAACAAAATGCAAAAAACAACTTGCAAAAGCATGTTGCCAGGTAGTTTTTTTAGGCCGCGCACTTGCCAGTTTATTATCAAAAGTAATTTCCTGGGAATACAAAATTTTAATTTAAAAGATTTTGTTATTCGTGCTTAATTCCCAGTTTTTATTCTTGATAAAAACACTTGAAATTTATTGTTGATGGGATAAGCTATTCCTTTGCGCATTTCACTGGTTGCTTAGGCCAGAATAAATTTCAAGTGTTTTTATCAAGAATAAAAACTGGGAATTAAGCACGAATAACAAAATCTTTTAAATTTTTCAGCATATTTTAAAAAAATATAAAATTCGAAAAGAGAATTTTGTTGTTAAAACGGGAAGCTCGATTCTGATTTTAGATCCATGGTTTCTTGGGCAAAGCTTCTTAGAATTCGTCGTAGATTACGATTTTGACAACCGCTTGGTCAAGAAAAAAATTGACCCACTCTAATAGACATAAATATAACTGTCGCCAACTTTTGAAACCATAAACAACTCTGGATATATATTTATTTTTAAGTGATTTTAGGAAAAAGAAAATTTTTCAATCGGCTTGGACAAGAAAATATTACTTAAAATACGTTTTTTCTGCATTTATTTTATAAATAATACGGTTTGACGAAAAATCGCTACTTATTATAAATTATAAAAAAACTATCCAATTTTCCCTACGCTTTTATTTTAGTATCAAAAATACCTTCATGTAGGGATTTTACCCTACTTCTGGCAACACTGGGTGTGACTCACAATTAATATCGTGCATTGTGGTTGGACTTTTTGGGGTCTTAGATGATAATTAAAAAACCTAACCACGCATGACAAACTTCGTACACCTCCATTAACCATTTAGGTGTGGAGGGTATGAGAAGACACTATTGAAAAAAGATTTCGATATTGAAAAACGATATTGAATTCAATCCTGTGTCAGTGGAATAGTAAATCACAAACTTTTCGAAATTCATTCATTCTTGATGAAGTAAAAGGCAAAACATATGTATGTATGTGTTTTAATTTAAACTTTTATTATTAGATTAGAGCTCAACTTTCCACCCCAAAAAAAAAAAAGAAAAAATTAACTTTATCTTAAAAAAAAGATTTAAGAAAAAAGAAAACTTTTTTAAATGAATTAATTGCATTTCTTAAAAATTTTTCGAAAACTAATAAAACTGGGATTTTATTTGTTTTGTTGTAATTGTGTGTGTTGTTTTATTGTATTTTTTCAATTTTTTGGTTTATTTAAGTACTAAGATTAATCATGTTTAAACTTATTTTGCCTCATGACTTTTTAGAAGTCATGCAATCCACTTTAGCAGTTAATTTATAAATACATTGGATGTTAAAAAAAGTAGAATAATAGCATAGGAGGCTTTTTTAAAACCAAATTATCTTTTAAGTTTTGTTAATGCAATCGCAGTTTGGGATAACAAATAACGGCATAAGATTTGAATAAAAATTCAACCTTAATTGTTATTTCCATTGATATCAAATACCAATATAACAGGCGCTCGTCTACAAATATATATTTATTTCTTTAATACAGAGTTGGCATCCAAATTCCCAGAATTAAATATTTAAATGCTAATGTAAATGGCATGAGAATCTTGAAATAGTTTTGGCTATCGTAATTTTATATCTATTAGAATTTCGAACTGCATTTCATGCAGAGAAAAATATGTTTCAAAATCTCTACACACCGTCCAGAATATCCATTGTAATATGTGCACAAGTAAAAAACGTTGGCAAAATTAACGACGTATATGTGAAGAAAAAATATGATACGGCAACCCGTTTAAAAAGCAATAAAGAACATACTAAAGATGGCGTTTATTTATATGGTAATTCTGCAGTGATGTTAGACATCGTTGTGCAAACAAATGTTGGAACAACGCCACTTGAACAAGATAAAGCATCGACAACAGCAATCTTCACTTTCCAAATTCATGTGTGCACATGAAATTGTTTGTTGTCGAAACATAGCGATGGCTACTCAGGGCGGTGTGTAACGGATAAATAAATTTAAGTTGCCAGAATCATTTTTTTATTAAATCAGTTCTCCATATAGCAACCATTATCACATTACCCACATTCTTTTAATGGTTGTCCTTATAATTTTTGTGTTAATTACAATTTTTTTTTATCATTAACGGCCAATTTCACCAAGTTCAGTTATGTTTAACTACATGCCGGTTATGAATGTTAAAAACATATTGTTCATTTTTAGTTTTAGCTAAACTTGCTGGTCAATTTAAGAAACATGAATGGGCTAGTCCTTAAATTTGCTTGGTTGTGATCTACTAAAATGAGGACCTCCATAATAAAACGAAACAATTTCATTTTTACAATTTTTGGATATATGAACAAAAAAAAAAAAAAAAGATGAACTTAAGCCAGTACGATGTATGTACATTAGCGTGGCCGTTAGTTGTATGGAGAACTTTTTTTTTTGATTTCTTATACTCTCCCCCTCCAAATCGGTTCAGTTTTATGTAAAAAAAAATACAAAAAAATTTCGTAGCGATAAGTTGTGTTTTAGGGAGGGCGTCCGCCCCTCAAAGTTTGCCATCAAGCCATTTATTCAAATGTAATTTGTTTGCGTATGACTATCTTCTAAAAACAACATTTTACAAGAATATGATATATGGCAATATTTTAGCTCTTCTAGTCAACAACATAAGCCTACTAGAAAGTTTTTTGCTAAGACTAATATCTTAGAAAATAATTAAGAAAATAACAACTAAATACCAAACATTTTATATACGTTTTATACATATGGGGGATTTCATGTCAAGTGACCCAATTTTGAAATCGATGTCTTCCGATTTGGATGAAATTTGCACCAAGGTTAGTCCTATTGGATAGTAGTTTAGACACAAATTTTCAACAAGATCGGTCTAAAAGTTTCTGAGTTAGTGGGGGTCAAAATTTGACATTTTGGCCATACAGGTGTTCTTTCTTATCCATGTAACTTATTACCTATTGGTGTTAGCAAAATTTGTCCCAAGTAGCTTCGATAGCTATTTGATCCATCTTTTGAAAAAAATTTTTTTTGTTTTTTTAAAAAATTTTTTTTATTTTTTTTTTTAAATTTAAAACTTTTTTTTATTTTTTTTTTTTAGCGGGTATGTTTTTTTTTTTTTTTTTTTTGTTCAAAAGAAAGCTTATGTCTTTTCCTTTAAGGTAGTTTTGGTCCCTTTTTGGGATGCGAGCGGCTTATGTATAAAAAAAAATAATTTCTAACTCTAGACAAGGGTTTTTCAATTTTTAGCATATGTAGTGTTCTTTCTCATCCATTTAACTTATTACCTATTAGTGTTAGCAGAATTTGTCCCAAGTATCTTCGATAGCTATTTGATCAATATTCTGAAATTTTTTTTTTGTTTTTTTAAAACTTTTTTTTTTAAATTTAAAATTTTTTTTTTAAATGTAAAATTTTTTTTTTTTATATTTTTTTTATCAGGAATGTTTTTTTTTTTTTTTTTTTTGTTCAAAAGAAAGCTTATGTCTTACCCTTTAAGGTAGTTTTGGTCGCTTTTTGGGATGCGAGTGGCTTATGTATAAAAAAAATTATTTCTAACTCTAGACGAGGGTTTTTAAATTTTTAGCATATGCACTATTTTGAATTTTTTCCTATTTGTGTTTATGTGTTTCTAAAGCCTTAAAAATAAAACGTTTGCAAAGAAACTAGACAAATTAACATTTCCGACGGTATGTTACAAACCCAATTACTATTTTATACCTTCGATACTATAATGCCCACAATATGTTAATCCCAGGAATAAAATCACTTTTTTTCTGTAGAAATGTTGACAAATTAAATTCTTTTTATTAATTTGTAATAATAATTAAACTAATATATAATTATAATAATAATAATTTCTAATAATAATAATAAAAAGATAAAGATAAATAATTTAATAAAATTTATGTAGGAAAAATTAAAAAAAGAATTATTTGTCAACATTTCTACAGAAAAAAAGTGATTTTATTCCTGGGATTAACATATTGTGGGCATTATAGTATCGAAGGTATAAAATAGTAATTGGGTTTGTAACATACCGTCGGAAAGGTTAGTTTGTCTAGTTTCTTTGCAAACGTTTTATTTTTAAGGCTTTAGAAACACTTAAACACAAATAGGAAAAAATTCAAAATAGTGCATATGCTAAAAATTTAAAAACCCTCGTCTAGAGTTAGAAATAATTTTTTTTATACATAAGCCACTCGCATCCCAAAAAGCGACCAAAACTACCTTAAAGGGTAAGACATAAGCTTTCTTTTGAACAAAAAAAAAAAAAAAAAAAACACTCCTGATAAAAAAAAATATAAAAAAAAAAATTTTACATTTAAAAAAAAAATTTTAAATTTAAAAAAAAAAGTTTTAAAAAAACAAAAAAAAAAATTTCAGAATATTGATCAAATAGCTATCGAAGCTACTTGGGACAAATTCTGCTAACACTAATAGGTAATAAGTTAAATGGATGAGAAAGAACACTACATATGCTAAAAATTGAAAAACCCTTGTCTAGAGTTAGAAATTATTTTTTTTTATACATAAGCCACTCGCATCCCAAAAAGCGACCAAAACTACCTTAAAGGAAAAGACATAAGCTTTCTTTTGAACAAAAAAAAAAAAAAAAAACATTCCGGATAAAAAAAAAATATAAAAAAAAAATTTTGCATTTAAAAAAAAAATTTTAAATTAAAAAAAAAAGTTTTAAAAAAACAAAAAAAAAATTTTTCAGAATATTGATCAAATAGCTATCGAAGATACTTGGGACAAATTCTGCTAACACTAATAGGTAATAAGTTAAATGGATGAGAAAGAACACTGCATATACGCTAAAAATTGAAAAACCCTTGTCTAGAGTTAGAAATTATTTTTTTTTATACATAAGCCGCTCGCATCCCAAAAAGGGACCAAAACTACCTTAAAGGAAAAGACATAAGCTTTCTTTTGAACAAAAAAAAAAAAAAAAAAAACATACCCGCTAAAAAAAAAAATAAAAAAAAGTTTTAAATTTAAAAAAAAAAATAAAAAAAATTTTTTAAAAAAACAAAAAAAATTTTTTTCAAAAGATGGATCAAATAGCTATCGAAGCTACTTGGGACAAATTTTGCTAACACCAATAGGTAATAAGTTACATGGATAAGAAAGAACACCTGTATGGCCAAAATGTCAAATTTTGACCCCCACTAACTCAGAAACTTTTAGACCGATCTTGTTGAAAATTTGTGTCTAAGCTACTATCCAATAGGACTAACCTTGGTGCAAATTTCATCCAAATCGGAAGACATCGATTTCAAAATTGGGTCACTTGACATGAAATCCCCCATATATATAAAAAGGCGATTTAATGTCAAGTGACACAATTTTGAAATCGATGTCTTTCGATTTGGATGAAATTTACACCAACGTTAGTCCTATTAGATAGTAGTTTACACACAAATTTTCAACAAGATCGGTCAAAATGTTTTAGAGGTAGAGGGGGTCAAAGTTTGCCATACAGGTGTTCTTTCTCATCCATGTAATTTATTACCTATTGGTTTTAGCAAAATGTGTCCCAAGTAGCTTAGATAGCTATTTAATCAATCTTTTTTAAAAATATTTTTTTGTTCTTTTTAAAAAATTTTTTAATTTTGTTTTTTAAATTTAAAACTTTTTTTTTTATTTTTTTTAGCCAAGTGTTAAATTTAAAAAAAAAAAATTAAAAAAACAAAAATAATTTTTTTAAAAAGTTTGATCAAAAAGCTATCTAAGCTACTTGGGACAAATTTTGCTTACACTAATAGGTAATAAGTTACATGGATGAGAAAGAACACCTGTATGGCCAAAATGTCAAACTTTGACCCCCTCTAACTCAGAAACTTTTTGACCGATCTTGTTGAAAATTTGTGTCTAAGCTACTATCTAACAGTTCTAGAATTGGTGTAAATTTCATTTAAATCGAAAGACATCTATTTCAAAATTGGGTCACTTGACATTAAATCCCCCTTTTATATATATAAAACGTATATAAAATGTTTGGTATTTTGTTTTTATTTTCTTAATTATTTTCTAAAATATTCATTTTAGCAAAAAACTTTCTTAGAGGCTTATGTTGTTGACTAGAAGAGCTAAAATATTGCAATATATCATATTCTTGTTAAATGTTGTTTTTAGAAGATAGTCATACGCAAACAAATTACATTTGAATAAATGGCTTGATGGCAAACTTTGAGGGACGGACGCCCCCCCTAAAACACAACTTATCGCTACGAAATTTTTTTGTATTTTTTTTTACATAAAACTGAACCGATTTAGGGGGGGAGAATATAAGAAATCAAAATAAAAAAAAAAAACGGCCACCCTAATGTACATACATATATCTAAACCATACATGTTAAGTAATGATTAGCTAATGCTAATGATTGCTAATTAACATTGTTTTGTGAAATTCTCTAATTGATCAAACAATTAGAATTAGTTCAACTAATTCCCATTAGCTAATTGAAATTTTTATTCTAATGGAAAACTAATTGCAATTAGTTGCCATTAGCAAAAAAAAATTGGTTAACCTTTACAATTAGAAATCTAATTGACTTCTGATAATGCAATTAGATATTCAATTATTAAATTCAATTGATTCTAATTCGAGCTAATTGAATATCTAATTGCATTATCAGAAGTCAATTAGATTTCTAATTGTAAAGGTTAACCAATTTTTTTTTGCTAATGGCAACTAATTGCAATTAGTTTTCCATTAGAATAAAAATTTCAATTAGCTAATGGGAATTAGTTGAACTTATTCTAATTGTTTAATCAATTAGAAAATATAAACTAATTGCATCAATTACTAATTCTAATTGGAATTTAACATGTATGATCTAAACAAACTTAATTATAAAATAAAAAAATAATAAATAAAAACAAACTTAATTATAAAAAAAGAGTAATTTTTGGGATTTCAGTATTTTGATTATAACTCAGCCATTTTTTAACCGATTTGACAGATTTATATACCGACGTGTTTAAGAATAAATTTACCAGTTAGTTGGGTTATAAAACTTGGACTCGGGAAGACCTTTAGTTCCCGAAAGTGGGGATTTAAAAAAAAAATTTAATTTTGGTCATAACTTTTTGTATCTGAGCCGATTTTTCCGAAATTTTCAAAAAATATTTTTTAATAAAGATTTCCGATCTTTTGATATATAAGGGATAATCATAGGTCATATGACAGTCGAAAAAATCAGGTTTTTATACAATTTTTGATATTTTTTGTACGGGAGGTACTACGCCCACTTCTCCAATCCCGCCCAAATTTTGTGGGTTGCTGTGTACTGATAAAAATTAGAGGTATTCGTGGTTTTTTGCTCATATCTCAGCCATTTTTGGACCGATCTGGCTGAATTTCAATAGCAAGAAATAGTGGACTATGTGTAAAATAAATGTAAAACAACCTAGCCGCTATCATGTCTGGAGTATCCGGAAAACACATATCAAACGTAAGACGGACAGACGGACGGACAGATGGACAGACGGACGGACAGACGTACATCGTTAAATCCACTTCTCTCTTCAAAAGGACCCAGAATATATATAGAATATATACTTTATAGGTTCTAAGATCAATATTATAGGAATTACAAACGGAATGACAAACTTACATATGTATATATACCCTTTTCCACCTGTGGTAAAGGTATAATAAATAAGTATGGAATGCGGCGAGGAGGGCCTTCCATTAGGCCTCTTTACTCATTTTAGTTACCGCTGGGAATGTATGTAGGTTTGTATGTAGTATATGCATTAATACATATATTTCCAAAAGTGGGTGCTGATATGCGTGTGAATGCTAAAAGTTTAAGGCTTTTTTTTCATTTTTGTTACTTTCTTCTTTTATTTGCCAAATTACGAGTAATTTAACTTGAAGGGATTTAGTAAATAAAATTATTTTGCCAGAAGCTTAAAATGAGTAATTTTTTTTATTTTTTTCACAATATTTGTACTTAAAATGGAACTGTTGCTTTGATTTGAGAGTAAAAGACTGACTAACTGAATGAGGGTGTTTGTTTTTTGATGAATACTTTTCGAAATGGGGGAATAAAAGCAAAACTAATTTAAGACTATCAATTTAAAGGATTTATTTAAGATCATAGAAAACAGAAGTTAAAAACAAAATATATTTAAAGACAAACAAATCTTTGGAAACAATTCTTTATATATAAAATATAAACTTAAAATTCTAAATTTAAGGAAACTTTTTTTAAATCTAGTTGATATCGGAGCTTTACTCTAAATACCTCGTTACTTTTACGTTAAACGTAAACGTTATGGATCAATGGTTCCGTTGTCCATATTAAGCTTATGTACAAAATGGTAATCTAAAGTCAACATGGAGTTGAGTTGAGGATGAACCTGATTAAACTAAAATTTTTCAATGTTTTTACGTCGTTTGAATATAATTTTTCATCGACGAACAAGATGATTTAAATTATATTTTTAATAAAATGCACATATAACTTTAACTAAAATTTATGCAAATTTGACAAATTTCTTATTTTTTTTAATGCGTTTCAACACAATGTGCCATGTTTTAGGTTTTTTTTTAATACCTACCAGCGTATCCGCAACATTTACGTATGAGTAACGAGGCCTTAAAGCTAACTGCTCAAAATGTTTTTCAAATTTTCCATAATACATTTTCTCTTAAGTAGAACACTTAAAATTAAACCTCAAAATTATATTGTATAAAATTTTGCATCAACTTTAATTTTCTGAAAAATATTCCGCACCCTTTTATCCACCACTTTTGTATTTTTTTCCTGCATTCAAAGAAAATCCTTAAATTACTTATATCGAATGGGTTCATATATTCAACATGCCGGTATGCGGTTTATAGACTCATATTTTCTTTTAGGTGTGTTTGTGTTATTGATAAATATACAATTCAATTTTTCTTTTAAATTAAACCGCAATTCAAAATTTATTGTTAAACAAACCATAAGCCAGCCAGCCATCGAACCAACCAACCAACAACAACAATAAAAAAATACAAAAAGAGCAAAACTTAAACAAAAAGAAACAAAAGCACAGCAGCAACTCAAAATATAAAGCTTGATAAAGTTCAAAAAGAAAACTACAATAGCACAAATGTGCAAGCATGTATTAACTTTGTGAAATAGTTAACAGTGGGTCAAAACAGGATTTTAAAACACAGTATTCAAGAACTAAATAGCAGCACTGCTTTTAAAATTACTTTTTTATATGAATAGGTACCTTCCCCACTAGTTGTGAAGAGGGTATGCTTAGTTTGTCATTCCTTGTGAAACTATGTATTATCATATTTATATAAGACCTAATAAAGAATTAATTGGGGGATTCACAAGGTGTCATAAAGTCATAAGTATTAAAATAATAACATAAAAAATACGACTGTTGTGAACAAACCCTTATAATTTAGCGTGCTATTTTGAATTTAAATCAGCTGATTTAAAACCATACATGTTAAGTAATGATTAGCTAATGCTAATGATTGCTAATTAACATTGTTTTGTGAAATTCTCTAATTGATCAAACAATTAGAATTAGTTCAACTAATTCCCATTAGCTAATTGAAATTTTTATTCTAATGGAAAACTAATTGCAATTAGTTGCCATTAGCAAAAAAAAATTGGTTAACCTTTACAATTAGAAATCTAATTGACTTCTGATAATGCAATTAGATATTCAATTATTAAATTCAATTGATTCTAATTCGAGCTAATTGAATATCTAATTGCATTATCAGAAGTCAATTAGATTTCTAATTGTAAAGGTTAACCAATTTTTTTTTGCTAATGGCAACTAATTGCAATTAGTTTTCCATTAGAATAAAAATTTCAATTAGCTAATGGGAATTAGTTGAACTAATTCTAATTGTTTGATCAATTAGAGAATTTCACAAAACAATGTTAATTAGCAATCATTAGCATTAGCTAATCATTACTTGACATGTATGATGTTATCATACTTATTGTATTTGATACTCGCACATAACCACATACACCCATAGGTATATCATTGACTTCAAACATTTTTTATTTATTAATTTTTTTTCATTAGTGTTGCCAGAATTTTTTTTGTTATTTCTGACTTTAAAAAAATCTTCGGAAAATAAAGATCTGCGTTCTTATATAAATAGAAAAAATTATTTTTAAGAAAATCCGAAAAAATGACAAAATGTTTTGTTTGAATCGTTCTTAATAAAAACACAAAAAGTTGCCGAATACCAAAAAAAAAAATATAAATCTAATATTCGGAATTAAGAAATGAGATATCACAGGTAAATTCATTCATACATAGTATGACTTTGAGATGTTTATCTGTTGGCAGTTGCATTTTTAAGACGTTTAAAATTTAAAGGCTGAAGTCGATCAGTATGCTAACGAAAATGTTAGCCTTACAGAAGACTACAACATCACGCTATGGTGGAAAAACAACTTTACAAGATACTCACGGTTATCTTTATAAAAATCAAGAATCATGTGAATTTCTGCAGCGCGGCATCAAAATGAGTTTTCTCTTTAGCTAGAAACATGAAAAAAGAAACAAAATAGATTCCAAAATAGTTGATAGCCTTTTGTTTTTAAATTTTTTTTATAAAAGACCCCTTTCGTAGAAAAGATATTTTATTATATAATATTAGAAAATATTTATGTTTTAATTTAGCTTTTTCATAAATTAATTTATTCTTATTTAGTGCTATATTTGTTTTGCTGGTTTTGGAAAATACTTAAAATATAAATATCTTTTCTGCATCAAAAATTTTTATGTCCTGGCTACACTGCTTGCTTTACAATAACCATACGAGTTGTTGAAGTTACTTGTCGATACTCATCGATACATGCCTATACTCATACGCATTCATACTAATATCCATACGCATGCCTGTTTGTTCATACTCATACCGGTTGCTATACAAACTTATTTATGTTCATACTTATTGGTATTCATACCTGTCTGTACTCGTGCTCGGTGGAGTATGAATAGGTTAGAAGTATTAAAAATATAACTTTTTGGCTTTCTCTGATGTATATACGTATGTTCACAATGATATTTAGCTGTTCAGTGCGAATATTTTTATTTAAGGTATTTCTATGCGAACCTTAACATACGAAATTGATGAATAGACTTAATTAGGAGCACATACACGGCACAAACGTTTTTATATATATAGATAAAATACGTACAATAATGTTACAGATAAACAGTACAGACTTAGAATTAGGTTAACCCGATGGGTGCCCCGCTTGACAGAAAAACAAGTGTCAAATACGAGCAGAGTGTAATTTATGACTGGGGCCCACGCCTGAAATATTCCAACTGTCGCGACATGTCGGTGGAGAGTGTCAAAGATTCGGCTAAGCCGAATATAAAACTCTTTCTTGTTCAGTTTTAAATTTCATTGAAAAAATAAATTTTTTTAAAAAACTTTTACCAAAAATGTCAATAACAAATAATGTAAATAATTAAGTGACCCACTGTTTCATATTTCTATTAGAAACTTTAAATAGTAAAATATAATTTACCATGCAACTTTCTTACGTTAGTTATTTTACGAAAACATACATATTAGTAGTTGTTTTATCCTGCAAATACGAGTCTTAGAATAAAACTAGTAAATAGAAGCATGCATACATGCCACAATTGTTACTGTTCTTGTTGCTTTTAAAAAATTTAACCCAACAAGTTGTAAAGGGGATCAAAAATGGCTTCAGAAAAAATTTTACAAATAAAACAAGTACAAGAAAATATAGTCAGTCGGTCAAGCCTGACCATATGATACCCTGCACCACAGTATCTGCAAATATATTTTTTAAGTGTACGCTTTTCAGGAATCATGACCAATCACGGACCCGCCAAAATAACATTATGTTATGAGGTTAGATTCATATACTAGTTCTTTTTGCAGAATACTATTTAAATATTTACGTCTATAAGAGAGGAAGTTATGGCACTAAAAGCTATTTCCGGGAGTGATATTTGTATGGAAGCTATGGTGAAATCGGTCCATGACTCCAAAAAAATTTGGTAAGACAATTTAGGTTGCAATAATATATTTCGGGCAAATTGAATCTTAATACTAACATAAAACGAAGATGGCTTATGGGCACAACAACTTTTCCGGGATAAAGTTTTACCTGTTTCAGACTTTGCGACATGTCCCTGCAATTGTATTAGTATTTTCTTAAGCTCGCGTAAGTTCAGACGTTACGTTATTTGTTGCAGGAATCAAACTGCAGCTTGACGTTTAATACGTCAATCTAAAATAATCTTCATATTTAAGAGGAACATCTTGATTTTACATTTCTCTACACACTTTGCCATCAAGCGTCTG
This sequence comes from Pollenia griseotomentosa, assembly GCA_963931875.1. Classification (NCBI taxonomy): domain Eukaryota; kingdom Metazoa; phylum Arthropoda; class Insecta; order Diptera; family Polleniidae; genus Pollenia; species Pollenia griseotomentosa. The sequence continues at coordinate 27,022,611 of OZ007561.1, forward strand.
TTTCGTGAAATATCTCTGTGCGACATGTCGCATAGTTTGAACCAGATATTTTTAGTGGGCTTTATTTGAAATTGTTAACTGAGTCTTGCCATTTTCAATGGGCAATTTCATTAAAGTATGTCTTAAACTTCATCCTGTACTATGCGCACAATGTTTTAATGAACAGACAACCAGCCTGCCAGCCAGATAAACGGATAGAAGATCATCGTAAGATTGATTAATAAAGTGATTCTGAGTCGACCGCTATACTGAAATAAAAAATACGTTTGTTTGTTTCCTATAGATTCCTAAGCTACTGAACCGTTTTTCCTGAAATTTTAATAGTAATTTCCTAATCAACCGGTGCTTAAAATAAATATTTGTTAATGTTCAAGTGATCGTGGCACCTCTCATACAAACATAGCAAAAGAAATAACACCCAAATGTGGTAAAAAAAGCACACTAGAAGATGACAACTGTAAAAGCAGACAGCAAAATAGAACACGCCACTATTCATCAACAACTTGCAACAACAAAAATATCACGCAAAAATACATACGATAACAGATCAATGTCAACACCACTGCGTAGACGGCATCACGGTAAAACTAAATAAATACAACACACCGCCCATACAAGCACAATGTAATTGTCTTAATATCTGGTGAATGATAATAGCCAGGTTTATCGTTAGCAATTTTGAAAAAGTTGCACAATTGGTCGTTTTATAAAAATAAGGTAGAACTAAAAAGTCGTTTATTTTTTATTATTTTTACACACAACAAACATAGAAGTCAAGAAAAACATGTACCGTTGCTGACATTTTCCGACTGAATCAAATGATAATTTTTTTGATTTTCAATCACTTTTTGCAAAAAATATTATAATCAAATGCAAAAAACAATGTTGCCAAGCTAAGAATAATTTGTTGACTGCTTTTAATATCACACAATACCAGGCTAGATCACTGTTCCTTATTTAAGACGATTTTGCGTTAAAAAAAGGGGAAAATGTCACCACAGACTGCCAAAATAATGTCAAATTGCAACTTTAGTCGGCGAGCGGTAATCAGGGTTACCGTTGGGCAGTAATTTGCAATTTTGTACACATTACTAATTTTTTTGTTAATGGGGTAGCGAAGCGCAGCAGGTTAAGCTGGTAACCTATATTTTTGTATGTCACACACATGAGTACAAACGCATAATACCTTTTTCAATATGTTGGAGTGTGTATAAAAATCATAAAAAGAAAAATTTTATTTTGTTTTAGTTGTTATTTTTTTGTTTACTTTGTGCACAGTAAAAGAAAAGTGTTTTTATTTATTTATGAGGCAAACAAATGAACAATTTATGTGCCACATACATACATATATATGTTTTCATGCAAATCGTACATAACAATCTATAACTTTAATAATAGAAAAACTTCAGTTGGTTTTGAGTTAAATGTTAAAACATACAAGCACATATTTATTTTAATAATAAGTTTTAACAAATAAATAAGCTCGTTCATAAACATACTTATGTAAAGTACACATACAGTACAGTAAAGTACATATAACAAATCTAAGTTAAATTAACATATACCTGAAGCCGTTTTCTGTAATTCGCTTAGCTAAATCCCGATCGCTAAGATTTCTTAGAGAATACAAAATTTTAATATTTTAGCAATCATTTAGCTTAAGCGAAAAATAATAAAGTTATTAGAAGGATCCCAAAAAGGCTTCATGTTTTCCCAGCTTAAAAAAAATATTTATTTGTTTATATAGTATTGCAAATACAATGCAAAGTATATTCCAACTTAATTTACTAAGCAATAGTATCGTAGATTTCCAGCCCTTTGTAGTGAAACAGTCTCTGGCAGATATGACAACTCTTAGAAGACTTAACGATTGAATAGATATAAAATGCGGGCTAGAAACGGCTAAATTGAAACAAGTAAGAGTGATATATTAGGCTATGCCGAATCTTATATACCCCCTGCCATGGTGCGATAAGACCAGAAAGTTATAAACATACCATTCTTTAGACATATATAAATCTTCTTTGTGCCACTTATCCAATCCCGCGCACATTTTGTCGGATGTTGTGAATTGACAACCGAGATGGTTGCACCTTATTTGGAAACTTTGGTGGCTCTTGCCATTCATGAGATATACAGAAAAACAGACGGAGGAACGAACATTGTTGAATCAACTTCGCTGAACATGCGATTTTATGAAAAATAGTTTGTGCAGTTGTAGCTTTTTGCTTATGTCTCAGCCATTTGTGGACCGATGTGACTGAATTTCAAAAGCATCGAATTCCGGACCATATGTGATCTAAGTATATACCAACTTGAGTGTCCCGGTAGGCTAGCTGGTAGCGAGCTAGTCTATCAGCGTCGGGGTTGCGGGTTCTATTCCCGCCTGAGACTCTGGTTTCTTTCCTGCAGACAAGCATATAGCTTCGCGGGATTAGCTTAGGAAATTAAAAAAAAAAAAACTAAGTCCCCATTATATCTGTGTTTTTGAAACACCCATTTCAACGGACATCGTTAAAACAACATCGATACTCATAAGAACCAAGAACTTATATACTTAATAGGGCCTTAGATCAATATTGTAGAAATTACAAACGGAATGGCAAACTTAAATATACCCTTTTAATTTTTAGTAAATATATCCATTTAAATGTATTTTCTTTCCCTACTAATTGAATCTACCCTAATAATTTAATAGACTGGTAGCTAATAATAATCATGATTCGTTTCCTGCTGCTCATAACATTCGGTGTTGTAGATCTTGTTATATTTGTTGCTCCCATTGCTAAAATTTTTGGGTTTTTATTATTGCTATTTTGTTGAATGTTGCACAACGAGAATTAGGAATATTTAACACCAAACATAAACCTCTATTCTTACACAAATTTATGTCCGCACACTAAGGGCAAACTGAAAAGGGCTTGGGTTTTTAAAATTTTTCTTTGTAATATTCAAAAAAATATTTGGCATTGTATTTCGTTAAGAAATCGTGTTTAATTGTGTACAATACTTGTACATATTTCTGCTTTTGTCACACAAAATTAAAACGCTCTGTGCCCATGTTCTGTAACTCTCGCGTCGAAAAACATTTCGATTGAAATGTGTGAAATCAAAAAATTCCATATATTGAAACAAACAGCTGTTTTTCTCACTAAACTGTGTCTGTAACTTTTTTTTTTGGCGAGTACTAGCTGTCATGTAAGGAACTCGCCAATTTTAAGAAAAAGTGGGTCTGTAACATTTTTTGTAACATTTATTCTCACGAATAAAAATTTGGCGAGAAAAAATTTTAACACTAAAAAACAGTTAAAAAATGCAAAATACAAAGAACAATAATAATACTTTGTTCTTGGATTATTTTTTTATTGTATAATTATTTTGCCTTTAACATTTTTCAAAGCCCGTTTGCAAACAACAAACATTAAAGTCGCACTTTACACTATTTGGTATAGCCGACGGTTGTATTTTCGCCGCCGTCGTTGAAAAATTTTCAATTTTAGTAAATTTTGGTCGACGTCAACGATACGTGTTACTGGCGTTCTCGACGTCTGCAATGTCACATCGGCTTCCAGTGCAATGTTATGACATTTATAATTTAACGACATAATCTCTTTTGGTAGTTTTCGATATGAGTTACAGGCACACTTTTTTCTTACTTTTCGAAAAACGATGGAATATTTTGTTTCAAATCTTTTCGATGCGAGAAGTTCTTACTATACACTGAAAGAATTTTCTTCAGAATACCAATGAATTTTGACATTAATCCCATGAAAAATTGCATTAAAAAGGAACCTATGCAGCGCTTTGTTGGATCAATGAAACCTGTTTCATTAAAATGTATTTAATGAAACATTACATTAGATCTATGAATGTTATTCATTGGATGAATACTTTCAAAAAAGTAAAAAACATTTTTTTTTAAATGTTTTGGAAGTTTTTTAATTAAAGTTGTTCTTATTCAACTTTTTTTTTAACCAGAGTCGCTGGCGGGAATCGATCCCGTCACCTCGGCGCTGATAGACTAGCTCGCTACCAGCTAGCCTACTGGGGCAGTGTGATTTTTGAATAAAAAAATATGTTTTTTGCCATTACTCAATTAAGAGCGTAAATATGAGATTAAATTGTCAAAACATAACAACAATAACTACGTTGATTTTTTTTGCTAACGCATAATAAAAAAAGACCACATAAAGAGATAACAAGCTTTTTCGTATACATCATTTGGTTGACAACAGTTTATAATAAGGATGTGTTTTTTTTAAAGGAGAACAATTGTTTGTTCATTTCGTATTACATGTAGGTAGGTATGTACATATTAAAGAAAACTAAAAACATACGTATTTATGGATTGAAAGTTTTTGTTTCATTACTATAATGACATTTTTCGTTGTCATAATGTAAATTTAAATTTATGAAGACATGCTTTTTCGAAATATTTTAATACTTTTAATTATTGAGCCTCTAGAGTTATTTGAATATTAAAAATAATATATATTTTTTTCTTATAATTGAAATATGTTGTTTTTATAAACAAATTTTTTATTTCATAAATTTAATGGCATCTTACATTAGATGTATGAAATAATTAAATCTTATATGTTTTAATTAACCATTCGGTCATATGCGTATGAAATTTGATATGCTTGTACAAATTTGAGTCAGTTGATAACTGAAGGTCAAAGTGAAGTGGTCGTACGTGTGAAAGATAAAAAAAATGACAACAAACGTAAAAAAATACTTTATCTTTAGATACTAAGGTTAAAATATTAAAAAGACTTAATGATGGCGTGAGTGGAAATCGTTTAGTTTAAATTAATCAAAAAAACAAACAAGTTCACTGATTTTATGTTAAAGACCAATTAAGTACCTAATTATTAACCCTGCATGCTTAATGTTAGTCGTTTCGACTAACATTGTTACTTTTTTTCTTCATAACTTTTTTTTCTCTGTTTTGATCATTCTCATTTTTAGTGTTGAATGAGTGGAGTAAGTTACAAAGCTACTGCCGGTTAGTACTGATGTGTTGTGTGACTCATTTAAATAATATGTATTGGTTTGCAAAAGCTACTTAGTCGTAACGACTAACATTGGTTTTATTGCAATTTTTTTAGAAAACAAGATGACTGCAAAGATATAACCGACGATAAAATTGAAAAAAAATATTGGCCAATATTGATAACACAGCACCAAAAAAAAATAATAAAAGAAAAATTTGTGCGTTTTGTCCCTACTAAAGACATCTCATGACGGAGGCTGTATGCATAAAATGCAAAAAAATATGTGTGACGAGCACAAAATTGAACTTTGCGCCTCTTGTGGAAATAATTAAATTACAATTTTTTTTTAGTTTCAGTATTTAAGACAAAGTCCTAGCTTTAAAATGGCAAGAAGCCTTTTTTAAGTTTTTGAATTTTTTTCAATAAATTTTATATTTTCAACTTTTATATGTGATGTACCTAAGACGGATGAAGTATAGTCATTTATTTCATTATAAATAAAATAAAAAACAAAACAAGTGAAAATATTTTTTGCTTTAATATAGAATAAGGTATAGTTTTTTAGTTTCCAAGTATCTTTTATGGATTAGGAGCACTAAACGTTCCATTGAGTTCATATTTCGGGCATGTTAGTCGAATCGACTAACATTAGTCATAATGTATAAAAATTAACATTAAGCATGCAGGGTTAACAAACTTTTTAAAAGTTTTTCTATGAATTTATTATGTTCAATTAATTAAATGTTATAAAATAAATCAGTTTTGAGTTTAAATAAAGTTTACACAACTATTCATTATCTATCACTATTTAATTATAATTTTATCATTTTCTGTAAAAAAAAGTCCAGAAATTCGAACTTTTCAGAAATTCGAACTGCCCGGTGCACATAGAGGTTATAATTTGTGAGATTCTACTGTATATCTTTCAAAAACGGCATCTGGATATTAAAATTTTTAAAATTTTGGAGACGTTGAGCACTAGGGTATTCATTTAATCGGGCTTTTGCTTTAATCGGTTAATCGCTCGATTAATTAATCGAGGTTTTGGTTTAATCGGTTAATAATCGGTTAATTTTGTTATTGATCGGTTAACCGATTAATAAATTTTTTTTATAAATTAAGTAGTTTCAATATATAAAAATGAAAAATTATTTATTATTTGGATTTTATTAGTAAAAAAAAAAATAATAACATAACAATGCTTGAACTAAAACGAGCAAACAACAAAAAAATAATTTATAACTATGTTATACATATTTTTAAATTAATACATATATGTATTATGTATTAATTTAAAAATAAACTGCGTGATCATTTTATTTCAATAGTTTAAGCAGATCTTATAAAATAATCTTTTAGAAAAAGAATTGGTTAATTTGGCACTTTTCTTTAGTTTTGATAAAACTTGACATGGAAAAAATTCTAATACAAAATTTCTAATTTCTCAGTCCTTTTACTGGATTTCTCTAAACATATAAAATTTTCCATTATGCCATTAGAGTCCTGGGGCCAGATTCTGGCATTCGTGATCGAGTACTTTCTCGATTCGAAAGCAATTTAATATCTAATTATTTCAGTCAATACTGAACGAATTGGAAATATTTTTTCGTTATTGTAAAGCATTCATCTGAGTTTCACAATACTGAAAAAATAATTTTGATTCCTTCAGTATTGACTGAAATAAAATTGCTTTCGAATCGAGAAAGTACTCGATCACGAATGCGAGAATTAGGCCCCTGTTTTAAATTTTTTAAAATTTTTAATAATTTTAATTGTTTCGGTTAATTTTGTTGTTGTGTTACTATCGAGAGTTTCTTCTGTTGGCAGGTCATTATCTAACTTATCCAGGCAAAGCTCAGCACCGAGCATTTTGCAAAAAAGTTCATTTCCGAATTCCTTTATTTCTTATTTTGTACTGTATTTTAAGAATGAATTTCTTGAAGGAAATATATTATATGAAAAAATATTTCTATACACAACTTTTTTGGTGCACTTTGGTACACATAACATTAATTTTACAATGACATGATTGCATTGTAGAATGCATTTAAAGAAGCGAGTTGGTTTGCAACTGCCGTTTTGAAACTCACCCATGATTAAAAACACAAAAAATATGGTTTAATACTACAAAAAACCAAAAATTTTGTTACATCAGTTAATCGGTTAATCGACTGAAATTAACCGGTTTAATCGTTAATCGAAAAAAGACAATTTTAAATTAACTGATCAGTTAATCGGGTAGTAATTAATCGGTTAACCGTTAATCGGTTAACCGTTAATCGGTTAACCGTTAATCGGTTAACCGAATGAATACCCTATTGAGCACTGCTTTCTAATTCACTTAGGGTATCGAAATTTTGGCACCTGTAATAAAATAAGTAGTGGGTGCAGTGCGGTGTAGGTTGAATTTTAAATTTTTAGGTGACCCTATTGTAGAGGCCGAATTGTTCCAGCCCAACCATGTGATACAATTTTACTTGCTTAAATTTTACGAACCTGGTTTTACCCAGTAAAATAATGATCTAAATATTGATTAGATTCTTAGAATTAATGTTGTCTTTAAGACTATTCTGCAAAATAAGAACTGCCCAATCAGTCTTCATCGTCCACGTACAGTTAAATAGATTAAGCAAACCTTCTTCTTCTTTAATTGCGTATTCAATTTTGAATATAAGCGACTAAAAAAATATTTTTTTTCTCTTAACTAAAAACTAACAGCCATATTCATAAAAAGTTCTTATTTTAAGCTTATAGTATGTAATAACTATTAAACGCTTTTTGTCTTATAAACCTCTTACAAAAATTTGTATTCATAAACGTACAATAACAGCTTTTTTACTATTAACTGTTTGCAGCGATTTTCTGTTTAAGTATGGCAACTTTCTTTATATAGCTGCCATTTTATTGTTAGTGATGCATGAAACTTCTATGCGGTTTACATGATATTCTTTATTTAAATTTCTTTTATATTTTTTTTTTTATTGTACCCCTTCAAAATTATTCTTATCAAATAAAACTATATATTATTTTAGTTTCTGTACAAAATGTTGCCGAAAGCTATTATAAAATCATTTGTTTGAACCTTTTTTAAATATTCGATAAGAAAGTATTCGAATAAAAACTTTGTTTACTTTTTATTAACATCACTATTATTATGATTTGCTTATTTTAATTTTTTTTAAATATTTTTGAACAATAATTTGTTGTTTTAAACAAAAAAACAACTTGTTGCAATAATTTAATAAATAATTAAAGAGAATATCTGCATTTGCCCCTGAACATATTCATTTAAATCATATAAAATTTTTTTAAATAAATATCAATATAACTTTAAATTGGTTGTCTAAAATAAAAAAAAATTAGAAAAATATATTTAACATGTCCATATTAATAAATAAAACATTTTTTTTATTATTTTTCAACATATTTTACAAAAATAATATCATAAAATGCAGATTCTTATCAAAATGTCATTTTATTTTTGGTTTAAAGAAGGGCAAATCCAACAATAAATTTTCTTACTTTATAAATGGTTTATTAAAGGTTCAATAGACTATTTTTCGTTTATGAATACAACTTTAACAATTTTTGCTTAAAAACGGTCAATTAATCATCAATAAGTTTTTATGAATACGGCTGTTAAACTATAATTAAAATACAAATATATAGATGACGTTACTTTCAGGTGTAAAGGAGCTAAGTCCATATTTTTGGACAATTCAGTTTCTGACGCTGTTCAATAGAGTGAACAAAAATACATAGTTTGGAGAAATGTATTATATTCTTAGCTTTTTTTAAATCTTTTAAAAAATTCTATTTTATATTATAAGTTGTGGAGAGATTGTCATCATTTAGTGCTCGTTTCGGTTGAAGCTTTGTTTTCTATACGTGTAGAAATTTCGAAATTTTGCTAAAAAGTTATTTTTTTTTCCTAAAAAAATTTATATTTCTAAGACGACTCGTTTTGTTTTTTGGTATATTCAAAAGCTTAACCGTTTTTGAGGTTTGCGAATATATGTTGTGCAGCCTCCACCATTTTCGAAATAACAGCATGTATCTCGAAAACAGTAGCTTATCTAAAAAACGGTTGCACCACAGGATTCAGCGTACTCGCTGATTGCCCCGCTTCACGGTTTTTTTTTTTAACAAGCACAGTGTAATAACAAAGTAAATTTTTGTTTAAGCTTTGATATTGTAACAAGTTATAAGGTTGCTTATAATTCTTATTCGCTAAACAGTTTTATTTGTTTAATATCTTTAGTTTTTCTAAAGTCTTTGGCTGAAGTTTCCTGATGATCTGGCCTAAGCAACCAGTGAAATGCGTATAGGAATAGCTTATCCCTTCAACAATAAATTTCAGTGTTTTTTTCAAAAATAAAAATTGGAAATTAAGCACGACTAACAAAATATTGTAAGGTAAATTTTTAAAGAAATTAAGGACGTACGATTAATTATTTAAATTGCTTACAGTGTTATTTACTCGAACAAAAAACTGTTGTTAAATAATTTCTAACTAAAAACAAAAAAAACAACTTTTTACCTGGAAAAAAGTGCAAAAAGTTACGCTTTTTTTGTTTTGTAGTTACAACAATAAAAACAGAAAGAAACACGATTGAAATTTATTGAAACAAATAACAAAAATAAAACTAAAACTTTTGAAAAAATCAACACATTCTCATTCATTTGAAAGTTGTACACATACCATGGCGTGGCAAAATGATAGTACTTTTATCGCATATTGATTTCTGATTTAAGTTATTGCGATATTTTAACTCTATAAGCCTTTTTTTGTTTTTTTTTTTAATGGAAAAAGTCAACAGAAACAAATAGGAAACTATATAAACTATTGAGACAAACTTTTTCCATTCCAATAAAATTTGTTAGCAAAAGTTTTTTTTGTATAAAAAAGCAATGAAATTAAAAAATTTTTAGGATGTTGGTGAAATGTATTTTGTTGACATTTAAAATAATTATTGAATAAAATATTAAAGAAATAGAACTTTATGCAAAAGTTTAAAGAAAATACTAAATAAAATTTTAACCTACACTCCAGTTGTTAGTTCTCTATAATATACAATTAAACAAATAAACCGAATGCACTTATCCATTTTTTTATATATTAGTATGTGCGTAAATGTATTAGCAAATTGTCTGTATGTGTGTAATTGTATCTAAGTATATATAAGTACTCCAGCCAAGCGTTCAATTGCATTGTTACGGCCATTGCTTTAATTTTCGGGTTTGAACATCTTCATTTACTTCTAGGGCTAAATTGTACAAAGATGTTAGTTGTACAAGTATACTATTATATTGATGCGGTAACAGGACAATTCTTTATTTCTCCTTGCAACTCCCACTTAAATACCATAACATCATGCACGCACATACAAACACACATGCACATTTACTGTTGTCTGAGTAATTTGTTACAAACACAAACATTTAAACAAACATCTGACTATTTGGCCTTTAAGCCAAACAATCCAATTAAAATGAAATGCGGTCATAGTAACCAACACAATGTTACATTTTATACTGAAATTTAGACGTTCAAACATGCCCAAACACATTCATACACATGCAGACACATTTACACTCTACCCTGCAAGCATAGGTATCGTTTCGGAAAAAATGTGCAATCAAGTTAGTATGAGCAGTACGAATTAAGAAATTGTCTACATTTCGTGATGTTTTTTAGAGCGTTTTGGTATCAATTTACTTTAGTAGTATCGCGTTTGGCACTTAAACCGTAGACTTAATGTATTACCATGAGAGCCAGATCCCCCCTGGAACCACGGGTCCAATCGGTTAATGTTGTGACCCTTCAGGAATAACGTTGTGACTGTTATTTATACTAAAATCGCAAGGCAAGTCATTTGCTCGATGAGGTGTAGCACTGCAACCATAGTTGCAGTAGAGTCAAACAGGCTGTACAGGTCGCAATTCTTTATGTTTTAAAAGAATGAAGCCGATTAAAATAAAATCAGAATCCGTCTATAATTTTGCAGAGCTCCATGCAAACTTAATTCCCATTTATAGTCTGTTTTTTTTTTTCATTCGCTGAACATGTATCAAAATTAGTGTTTTTCGTATGGGATTTCCCTCCCGCACTTTTTTCGAAAAAAAAAAATCCCGGGAATTTCCGGGATTTTGTTAAATAAACAATGGCAACGTTACTGCTGATATAATTGTAAATAAGTTATGTCATAAAATCGATCTTAGCCTTTTGGCAAAAAGGACCTAAATCCAATAACGTATTTTGAAGCTTTAATTAAATTTTCTCTTTTGTTTGGTTTACATCACTTTAGTCTAGCACAACTCCCTCTAATTATTAGGTGCGTTTGAGTACTTTTACAGTAAAATACAGTAAATGAGAAAATTGAAAAATTTTCTCTCACAAAAAGCTGTTGCCCAAAAAAGTACGCGAACGCAAGTTTTGTAAAAATTCGTAAAATAAAGGCAACAGCTGATGACAGATAACTAAAGTGTTGAAAATGTTTACACTTTTGACTACATAACTCGTTTTTTTATTGGTACTCGAATAAATACTTTTTATAACACAAACATTTTTGGAAAATACAAAGAAATTATTTTATGTTATCTTCTAAATAATAAAAAGCTTGAAACTTTGTCCCCTGTAACTCTGTCATTGCTTGACCAATCTTCACTAGCAATCCATGGTTATTTTATAAATTTTATAACCTTTCACTAAAAAGAAAGAAATACATTATCTGTTTAAAATTTTTGAAGATATTTGCATTTCAGTCACATTACCTTTTTTAAAAACACAAATAACGGTTAATTTGGAATATCTCAAAAACTGTTCTACTTTTGACAATTCTGACTTCATATTCGGATTACATTCATTTGGTCAAAAAACTGTCACGTAGTGTTATACGAATTTTCCTTCAAAAAAATTTTTTTTTACGATTAAAAAATGTTGTATTAAAAACGAAATTTGTCTTTAATTTCGGTTTATTTTATTATTTGATAAAAATGATTTTTTTCACCGAGATTTTTTTAAAACTTTTTTTGCTATCTTATCTCGACTTAAGATGTTTTGTCAAAATGCCACAGATATAATCATCAGTTCTCTACGGTCTTAGTTTTAAGATTTTTATTCCTAAACCCTCCTAATGTCATAGATCGGAAGTTTTTATTATTCCAAATTTTATTGAACATTAAAAAAGATAACCAAAAAATCATTTTGCTATAAATTTCTCAAAAATCTTACAAAATAATTGAAATTAAGACCATGTGTACTTTCTAGGGTATTCATTCGGTTAACCGTTAATCGGTTAACCGATTAATTACTACCCGATTAACTGATCGGTTAATTTAAAATTGGCAATTTTCGATTAACGATTAAACCGGTTAATTTCAGTCGATTAACCGATTAACCGATGTTACAAATTTTTTTAGTTTTTTGTAGTATTATAACATATTTTTTCGTGTTTTAATTATTTGTTTCGTCTCATATAAAAAAGGTATATGTATTCCAGCAATACATTCTTAAAATACAGTACAAAAACAGAAACCAGGGGTTTGGAAATACATTTTTTGCTTTGCCAGGATGAGTCAGATGATGACCTAACAATAGAAGAAACTATCGATTGTAACACAAACTATCTTTAACAAAATTAGCCGAAATAATGACATAATGGAAAATGTTATATGTTGAGAGAAATCGTGGAAAAGGACTGAGCAATTAGATAATCTGTATCATGATACAAAGAAATCTAGATAACGCATTCAGCTTTTAAAAATGAAATGTTTCTGGTCATCTGCGTCACATCAGCGCATAAGTACAGCTAAAATATAAAAAACACAAGAAACCAAAAATGTGTATAATATGCTTAAGTGACGTCATATCAAACAGTTGAATTTTGTAAACATGTGCAATGCGTAATCTTGTTTTTATCATTCTTGAATCTGTATTATGGATTGCTTTCAATTTCTCCAACATCTTCGATAATTGAAAGAATTTTTTCCGAGTCAAGTTTTATCAAAACTAAAGAGAAGAATCCTAAATCCTACACATTTAAACCAAATTATTATTCCAAAACATCATTTTATAAGATTTTAAACTATTGAAATAATTAATGAAAAAATCTCAGCTGATTTTTTAATAAGTGCATAAAAATATTATGTATTAATTATAAAATATGTTTTTTATATTTATGAATTACTTTTTTGTTTGCTCCTTTTAGTTCAAGAATTGTTTTGTTCGTTATATTATTGTTTTTTTTTTACTACTAGACTCCAATAATAAATAATTTTTTCATTTTTATTTATTGATATTACTTAATTTATAACAAAACTTTATTAATCGGTTAACCGATGAATAACAAAATTAACCGATTATTCACCGATTAAACCAAAACCTCGGTTAATTAATCGAGCGATTAACCGATTAAAGCGAAAGCCCGATTAAATGAATACCCTAGTACTTTCGAACATGAAGATCTTAATGTGCCACTTTCCTTTTTGAAACAGAAATAAAAAAGTTGAATGCATTTATAAACATATTTTATTGATCTCAAGACATGTTATTTGTTCAAATGAATTAAATAATATTTTGCATCGATCTGTATTAGACGGGAATTTCCGGGATTCCGCGAAATTTAAAAATAAATTCCGCTTTCCCGGGAAATGAAAAAGTCCAGGAAAAGAACTCTAATCAAAATATGCTTCCAAATGTGAAACATGAGTTAAAAATACGCTGCACAAATATTTTTTTAGCGAAAATATGCGAAAATATGCTTTAAAAGGTAAAATATGCACTAAAAAATCCGTGCCAAAATTCATAAAAAAGCTCTTAAATGGTTAAACATACTGTTTTTGCCGTCATTGGTCTCACAAGTAAAAATATGCAATTGCATATTTGCGATTACGCTGCTTATGTATTTTGACGTTTCTGTGGCTATTGTTATTAATAATAGGCCTTTAATTCTTGGAATTCTACTAAATAACTATCAAAAGTGATGGAGTAGTGACATTTTGGTAGATAATCGCAAAATACTCTACCAAATGCTTGGAGGAGATGCACACATGCACATTCTATACAAAAAGATATTGTATTCTATTGTTAAAGTTCTATTTTAAATTTTTTCTCAATATGTTATTTTTGTGAAAAGATACTTTTGTAAGACTAATATTGATGGCATTGATTTCTGATTGAAATCAACAACTTAATGTCTTCTTTTCGTAATTTGCACATATTTCGTTACAGATTTATTGAGAAAAGCGTATGTTACCTTCGATCTTTTTATACTTTAATTAAAATTTAAGTTAATATATTTTAAATCATAGCAGTCCTTATATTTACATGTATATTTGAATTTATTTAAAGTGGTTCACTTAGAGCAGTGTTTTGACTAGGTGTGGAATGTTTAATTTTTTTCTCTTATTTTGGTTTTGTTTTCTATCTATATTGCCCCAAATTTAGCTTAGGCCTCATTTGCACTTGTAAACGTAAATGCAATGACTAAATGTTGTTGGTCTTGTTGTTTGTCGTTTGGGTTATTGTATGTCCTGTTGTTGTCTTGTTCTACATGCAACATAGATGTCACCAATGAAGTGTATTTTGATGTAGACCTACTGGTGCACAGTCAGACAGACGGACTTTCAGCATTCCCATATTGTATAGTTAAACTATTGAAGAGTTTCAGTAGTATGATGTGTAGAAATGAGAATAAACACCACAACTACTTTAACTATTTAACATAAAATGTTGGTTGGCATATAAGCAGGGGCCATTATAGTCAAAAAAGTTCTCTTATAACAGTTATTTTGTGAATTAATAACAAAAAAATTTATCTAAAACGGTTATTTTTTAACGTAAAAATAAAAGGTCGAATTAAACTCTGAAAACGAGAATTTTATTTAGCCATCTTAAAATAAAAAAATCATTTGAGGAGCTTGATTTTAGCCGTCATTAAATAAAACTGTTTTTATGTAAATTGACACCCAACGCTTGAGTTCTATTTTGGACGAAAAAATATACTTCTTAAAAGTGTTTTATTTTATGACGGCCAATTGAGTTTTATTATATGCGGTAAAAATAAAATGCCTCAAAAGAGTTTTATTTTATATTTTAGACGGACAAAATTAAACTCCTCAAAAGGGGTTTATTTAATGACAGCGAAATAAAGTTTCATCCGAACTTTTAATTTTTCGTTGAAAAAAAGTTTAACCTGATGGAATTGAGATCGTTCTTTAAGATCACCATAGATTCAGGACAAGCACACAAATAGACAATATAGGCCTCCATTGACTCTAATATGGAGAATTTTTGATTTGGAATTTTCTCTATAACTGCTATTTACGAACCCTGACAAATAGTCTAACATGGGCTATAGGCCTGTGAATATTGAATGTGTTGGGTTCAATTGTGCGTTAACAGTTAGGTTCAAAAATATTCCTTAAGAATTTATTTCTACTGTAGTTCAGTTCTAGTTGAGTTTTAGTTCAGTTCTACTTCAGTTCTTGGTTAGGTTCCATTGGCAGCCGTTATCAAGCACAGTTCAAGGGGGTCCATTAAATAGTTCCCGTTGTGTTACCGTCTCCTTTACCTGGCTGCTAATATTCCCACTCAGCCACCCAGTCGATTCAATAAAGGAGTGATCCTGTTTAAATCAACATAAGAGAGACAAGTTTTGTCTCCAATGGTTCTTCGACCAAACCGTCTTATTCTTAGATATACGAATGGCGGCCAATGATAAAGAAGATATTCCGTCGACTCTTCAGTTCTAGTTCTCTTCCAGTTCAGTTCTAGTTCAGTTCTGGTTCAGTTCTAGCTCAGTTCTTGTTCAGTTCTAGTTCAGTTCTAGTTCAGTTCTAGTTCAGTTCTATTTCAGTTCTAGTTCAGTTCTAGTTCAGTTCTAGTTCAGTTCTAGTTCAGTTCTAGTTCAGTTCTAGTTCAGTTCTAGCTAAGTTCTAGTTCTGTTCTAGTTCAATTCTAGCTCAGTTCTAGTTCAGTTCTAGTTCAGTTCTAGTTCAGTTCTAGTTCAGTTCTAGTTCATTTCTAGTTCAGTTCTAGTTCAGTTCTAGTTCAGTTCTAGTTCAGTTCTAGTTCAGCTCTAGATCAGTTTTAGTTTAGTTCTAGTTCAGCATTGTTCGTGATCTATTAAGATATTCAAACCTAAAGGAGAAGTTATTCTTTCTTTTTACTTTACAATTCTTGTCCGAGCTTCCAAATATTAAAGAATAATCAGCAGTTGCTCCCAAAGCTCATGATTTGTGTAAGCAAAAATAGTAGAAGGTTTTCTAAAGAAATTGTGTCTGAATTTCCGTTGTCGTTCAAATTTTAAGGAGTACTTTACTATGTTACAAATGCCCGTATAAAGTTAATTTTGGGCAGTTCAATAGAATACAAATAAATGCATGTAGATGTCGTTTTATTTGCATGTTCAGGTAAGTGTAAAGACATCTGTATCAGTTACAATTAGGAATTGTTTTCTTTTCCTAAGTATGTTAAAATGTCCTTTAAAAACATTCGTATTGATGAGTGTGTTACAAGCAATTTTGTTGCTTAAAATATAAATTAAAATGAAATATCGGTAAACATATACTTGTATTAAAATGATAGATTATTTTGAAAAATGTCCTTTAATGTTTAAACCAAATTAATATATACCACTTTTGTTACCATTATTTGAACTTAAAATAATACAAATGTTGGAAATGTCCCTTTAACTTAATCCTTTCTTAAAGTAATTGACATAATATAAGATAAGCACTTGATTTTTTTATGTGTATAGTATAAGTGCAATTTTATATGTGTGTAAGTCAGTTTCTTTTAATAATTAGCTAATTTGATTTTAAATTTTGTAATTTGTTAAAACATCTTTGTACATTTATTTAAAGTTATGGTGTGTTTTTTGAATTTACTAAAGAAAAAAGTGTTTACTTGTGAGATTTTTTTGCCAAAAAATAAGAATAAAAAAGATTTTTTTTGATTTTTATTGATTTTATTTACATTTTTTTTTAATGTTAAAGACAATAAAATTTTAGTTTTATTTGATTTTGATAAAATTGTATAAAGTTTTATTTAGTTACATTCTGTCTTATTTAAGTAAACCACAACTTTAGCGAAACAGTTCTAGACATTGTTTTATTACATATTAAAAAAAAAATCTTGAGATTTTCATTGTTTCTTTATTTTACCTTTGCGTTTGCCTTACCTTTTAAAAATTTATGTTTCTTTCGATTTTTACTGCATTAAAAATAAAAATTACTTTGTTTAAATTTTTTGGTAATTTTATAAAAATTTTTAAACCTCCACTAATTTCGCTCTTCTGGCTTTTATTCCATTTTATTTTAAATAATTTTCTGTGCACTATAAGTAAGTAATTCTCATATATCTTTTTTTCGTTTTGTTCTTTACACGGCTTAAACATTATTTCTTCTTTTCTGTACAGAAATTGCAAATCTTGTATGCAAAATGTGTTAAAGACATTAAGAAATTCCGAATTTTCTCCGTTTTGTTTCTTTTAGCCATAAATTAGCAAATATCCAAGAAAGAATGAAAGGAAGAAAAATCTCTTAAATTAAAGTGGTATAATTAAGGAGATTTGAATTTTTTTATTAGCATAATTACAGGGATTTGTAAAAAAAATTGATTTTAGTCTTTGAAATCGTTTACAAAATTTGCGTAAAATACAGATGGCATTACGGTAAAAAAGGGCGTTTTTTAGTGTGTAACTACAAATTGCAGAGATGGCGTATATTTTACACATGGTTTGTGCCTTTAATAACTTTTATGTTATTTAAAATATTATAAATTAGTCATTATAGGAAATAGTAAACCTCCGTGAAATGTTTTACTTTCTGGTATTACATCCTTCAGGAAAGTTAGAAGATTTTTTTTCAAATATATTTACGATTTCTTGCGATCGCGGCTGACCAGAGATTCTATCTTGTAGTACAAGAGTCAGTAGCTCCTGGTGTGAGGCCTCCGATAGTATGCTTCTTGCGGGATGTACTTTATGTCTTTAAGAGATCATGTGGTGGTTGTGGCTATCTCCCAAAGCCACGAGAAGGGATATCCTGAAAGTCCCACTAAAGGGCTGATTTTTCAACTTTTGTGGGTGAGTGGGAGGCCTGAGGGACAGATCATCCCTAGGTGCTGTTGCTACTCAACAGACTCTGGTATATTTTCAATAGCAGTAGAGATAAGATAGCTTCCGCTATTTAACATGGTGAATTCAAAATATTGCCGAATTATGCACTAAAATTGCTACCTGAGTGTGTTGGTTGCTCTCATACATGGAGGCGTTTGGTAAAAGCATTGGTTGTCACCTAGCGGCTAGGATCCATCATGAGATAAGGTGTAGTGTGTTTGACAAGTCGTCGTTACCATACCTTCTGTATGTAACACGAGCTTCACACTTTGTGTAAGCAAAAATGTCCACACACATCAAACCCATCAGTGAGAATTTGCAACGATGCATATTCTCACTGATTTAATAATAAATTATGCTGTGTAAGCATTATTTTATAAGTAAAAATAAGTTGTTAGTTATTAAGAATAAATAATAAGAAATAATAAGAATTGTTCTATCAAAGCGGACAGTCGCACAAGCGGCTGTCCCGCAAATAATAAGTAAATTAAATAATATAAGAAATTGTAAAACACAAGCAAGAGAAGAACAGTCGCACAAGCGGCTGTTCATAAATCAAATAATAAAAGATCAAGTAAATTAAATATTAATAAAAATACTTAGAGTTTTCCTTTACATCTTTACATGGCGATCCTGCCAGTCTGGTCGGCCAAGGACCAGCCAACGAGGGAATAAAAAAAAAAAAGTGGTGGAATGGAACATAAAGTTAAACATTAATAATTCTGTTAATGAGAAAACAAAAATAGTTTATATACATATTATGTATTAATCTATATATGTAATATTGCTACTATATGAATCATTACACATTATAAACAAAAAGAAATAATTAAAAAAAAAAATATAAAATACAAAAATGTTGAAAGTTCTAAGTAAAATAAAAGCATATATCTAACTTCTAAAATTAAAAATAAAGTAGTTAAATAAAAAATTAATGAAAATTTTTAACCTCACAACACCTGATAAACATCGTTATATATTTCATATTAAAAATATAAAAAGGATTTACAAAAAAAAAATAACTAAATAAAAGGATTAAAAAAAAATTTTTTTAATAACACTTCACAACAGCATAATTAGATCCAAAATTCTTTATTTAATCTATTTTATTTAATTTTTTTTTATAATTAAAAGTTTTAATTTTTCTACAAAAATCATATTTGATAGAGCAAAAACAATTATTTTAAACAACAAAACTCTTGTGTAAAGTAAATAAAAACAAAAAAAAAAATTTTTTTAATGTTAATTTTTATACAAACAAAAAAATAAAATTAACGTAAAGTAACTTAATGTTTTAATTAAAGTTTAAAATTAATCAAAACTAATTAAATATTTTAAATGAGGTTTTTAAGTTAAAAAAAAAAAAATGATGCGAAAAATTTATATAATAATTTTTTTTTTAAAAAAAGCAAAGAAAATATATAAATAAAAAGTGATTTAAATTAAATAAATGAAATATTTTTAAAATTATTTTTTTATATATACAACTTTTAATTTTTATTTTAACAACTAACCCTAACAAGAAAAATTAATAATCATTATTAAATAACCATTAAAAATGGTATAATAAAATAAAAATCAATAATTAAATAACACTGCTACTAAAAACTAAAGCACCGCTGTATACATACGTGTCCCTGCAGTGGTATAACAAAAAAAAAAAGAGGATTAAATAATTATAATAATTTTTATTTTCTCTAATATTTAATTTTATTTTTTTTTAATATTGAAAAAAAAACTATCTCTATAATTTATTGATTAATTAGTTTAGGAGACGTGTAGTTCTAAAAATAATTTTTTTTCTCTTTCTCTGATTTGACATACCCTGATTTGACATACCATGATTTGACAATTTTTATATATTTTTTTATGTTTTTTATTCCAAATATACTTTTATATTTTAGAACATAATTCTACATATATTTTTTTTATCATATTTTTAAATTTTTTATATAAATGACCTCATGAGGATCGAATTCGAATTCGTTTATATTAATTTTTTTTAATTTTTCATACTTTAAATTTTTTTTTTAACGTTCATTAGAACGAGTAGGAAATATAATATTCTTTATTCGTAATCTAGGATCGAATTAGAATTCGTTTATTTTAATTTTTTTTTTAATGCTTTAAATTTTTAGCGTTCATTAGAACGAGTAGGAACATAATTTTTTATTCATATTTGTATAATTTTTTTTTTAAAAAAAAAATTATTGAAAATAATTTTATATTTTTAATTCAAATATATTTTGAATTCCTTTTTCCCCAATTCATAATTTTAAAAATTTTTTTTATTTTTGAGTAGTAATTATAATTGATGCGCATAGTTAGAGTACCGTAAAACGCCGCGAAAGTATTTTACTCAAGATAAAGTAAATATACTCAAAGGAAAGCAAGTTCTTTCCGATTTTAGGTTGACAGATCTAATTATTAATAGAAATGTAGACTTAGGTCACCACTTTCTAAAGCTTGAAAAAATAGCTGATAATTATAATCTGACAACATTGTGACTTTTCACTAGATGAAAGTCAATTTTTCCTAGGACCTAATAATGAAACCCTCAAAGGTAAGGGTAATAAATCGGCTATATATATATATATATATTTTTTTTTGTACTCACGATTAAAACTATTTTCATAAAGATCCAATGTCACGCGCATATAAGAAACAATTATAATTCCTATATACAGGACTCAAAATAATATAATTTCTTACTAAGAATACTTAAATTTTTTTATTTTTTTTACATTTATAACCCTTCTAACTTTGAATTAGAATTAGTGAATTAGTATTTTTTTTTACATTTATAACACTTATAACTTTTAATGAATCACAATTATCAGAAAAAAAAAAAAAATGACCTTTTAATTTTAATAATTATACGTAATCCCCACTCCTACTCATCCCCTTAAATATTGAACGGCGAGCCAAGATTAATCAACTCCAAGATTAATTAACTATAATGTTCTAATTTGGTTCCGCCTATTTGAAAAAAAAAAAAATTTTTTTCATAACAAAATTTTTTTTTTCTTTTAAAAGGGAGAGTGAGGGAAATAATTTAATTTGTATTTTCAACGTTATGTTATATAAAAGAATAATCAAACTAGTATTGATCATTCTTTTCCGAAAAAGGGAGGTGTAGTGTGTTTGACAAGTCGTCGTTACCATACCTTCTGTATGTAACACGAGCTTCACACTTTGTGTAAGCAAAAATGTCCACACACATCAAACCCATCAGTGAGAATTTGCAACGATGCATATTCTCACTGATTTAATAATAAATTATGCTGTGTAAGCATTATTTTATAAGTAAAAATAAGTTGTTAGTTATTAAGAATAAATAATAAGAAATAATAAGAATTGTTCTATCAAAGCGGACAGTCGCACAAGCGGCTGTCCCGCAAATAATAAGTAAATTAAATAATATAAGAAATTGTAAAACACAAGCAAGAGAAGAACAGTCGCACAAGCGGCTGTTCATAAATCAAATAATAAAAGATCAAGTAAATTAAATATTAATAAAAATACTTAGAGTTTTCCTTTACATCTTTACAAAGGCCATAAAGTTTAGTTGCTATTTGCGAAAAGTGTTGCTTTACAGAAGTACTTTTAAGATTTACATGAGCATCTGTCATTTTACCTAGCCTCATGTTGAACCAACACCCACGTGATCCCCGAATGAATATCTTCCTTACCCTATTGCTTTGAAAAACCACTCAACAATTATGCGGAGAACAGCTTTTATGAAAAACAGCTTCCTGTCAGCAGGTTTTAGCTTAAGCCAAGGATATTAGTACAACACAAGTTGAAGCCTCAGTGCGCAAGAAACCCTGTCAGCAACCCTGCTAACCTAAAGTTTCAAGGTAACGGTTGTAACAAAAAGTCTTCAATCTAATATGAGCTGCTGAGTTCGGGCCAGATGTAAACAAGGAATGTGTACCGTACACTATTTGTCTGCCGTTTATCTTACCAAATGTCACTTACATTTTTAACACAATAATAACAACTTCCTGTTACACGAATATGTGGAAACATGCCAAGATTGTACCGATACCAAAATCACATAAGGACTATCGTCCAATTGCCATTTTACTTTTTTTGTCAAAGGTTTTTGAGCGTTTGCTTTACACACAAATGAGCAAATACCTTTACGAAAATTCATTAATTACTAAGAGACAATCAGTTTTTAGACCTAAGCACAGTTGTCTTACGGCGCTTGTTGATGTATCAGAGGAATTAAGATGCCAAATGAATGATAACAAAATTTCTTTTTTAGTGGTACTAGACCATTCCAAGGCGTTTGACACCGTAGAACATTCGATTCTTTGCCTTTAACTTAAGCATATGTTTAGGTTTTCATCAACAGCAGTAAACCTAATGTCATCTTATTTGTATAATAGATCGCAGTCAGTTTGCCATGATTCTAAAAAATCTAATTGTTGCGAAGTTTCTAGAGGTGTACCCCAGGGCTCCATACTTGGCCCTCTTCTATATGCCATGTATTCAAATGACTTACCTTCCCAACTCCTACATTGTGGCATCCAAATGTATGCAGACGATGTACAGCTTTTCATCAGCTGCGAGCCATCAAGAGTCATCGACTGTATTAGCAAGTTAAACGAAGATCTGGACAGGATTAACCAATGGGCGACAAGAAATGGTCTTTGTTTAAATGCCAGAAAGTCTCATGCGTTAATAATAGGAAAACCAAAACGGTTTCCATCTTTAATACCACCAATAAGGATTAATAATACAACAATTGAACTAGTTGAAGCTGCTAAGAACCTTGGAATTAATAAAAAACTTAATTGGTCAGACCACATAAATGCAATCTGTGGTAGAACATTTGCAATGTTACGTAATTTGTGGATGAGTCAGCATTATACTCCGTTAAAAATTCGAATGTTATTAGCAAAATCTTACCTACTGCCAACACTAATTTATGGATATGAACTTTACACAAACTGTGATTCGTTAGTTATGTTTTCGGATTGAAACGTTTTTCTAGAATCTCACGCTATGCAAAGATAATATACAATACATCATTTGATAACCTGTTAAAGTGCCGTTCGTTAATTTTTCTACAAAAGATTATATACACAAAGCAGCCTAATTACTTGTATCGTAAACTCAATTTCTTCAGATCCAATAGAAGGAAAAAGATAACCAGTATTCCACATCGTGATGAGCAATCTAAGAAACACTTTTTAATTCACACAATTAGTCTTTGGAACCATTTACCACATAAGTTTCAAACAACAAGCAATGCAAAGCACTTTAAATGTGAGGTCTTAAAGCATTTTTCGCAACAAAGATGATATAATTTTATTTAAATATTAAACTTAATAAACACTTTTTATGATTTTTATTTTAAATAATTTTTATTTTAATACTGTGTTAAATTGATAAAACAAACATTTAAATTTAGCATAATAATGATAAATATT
The DNA here is from genome assembly GCA_963931875.1 of Pollenia griseotomentosa. NCBI lineage: Eukaryota > Metazoa > Arthropoda > Insecta > Diptera > Polleniidae > Pollenia > Pollenia griseotomentosa. The sequence continues at coordinate 27,046,176 of OZ007561.1, forward strand.
CCTGTCACAACTTGCTCAAATTAAAATTTATTTTTTGTTAAAAATTTGATTTGTTACTTTGTTATTTCTGTCATTAATTTTATAATTTATTTTTTATAATTATTTTATTATTTAATTGAAAATATAACTATATATATAACTACATACATATGTATGTATTTATTAACAATATTTCAATAATTTCAATTATTTTATTTCCCGTTTTCCCGGGATTTTTCTTGCGAGATTCCGGGAAATAAAAAATTCCTCATAATTTTAGAAAATAGCTATTTATACTTTGAAATTTAGTTTTCTATTCTCTAAAAATTAGCATCTGTGGATTAGATCATTTACAAGAAGTGAGTACATGTATTTAAATCAATGTCTCCTGATGCAATAAATCTACTAAAAGCAGAATGGGCAGTGCAACAGTTGATAATTATTACATTTAGTGAAGTGCATAGTTATTAAAGTACATTAATTCAAAATAAGATGCAGGCAGTAAAGTTTCATTGCCCATGATCAAGTCTTAAAAATAGGAGATACCTAAACATATCGCTCCTTTATTGCAACATAGTAATATCTACAAAAAAAACGATCTCGGCAAAATGCGATTAAAGTTTTCAAAATGTACCGACTTAAAGATATATTTTGCTATAACTTCGGTTCAGTTTGAGATATGACTAAGATGCAATGAAGGAGCGATATGTTTATTAGGTGATAAACACAAATTTTCAATTTCAATTTGTGTTGGTTTATATACCCGTGAAGTGCGGGGAAACCGAAATAAAATAACATTCTGGAAACTCGTGTAATACCCCTGACAGACATAGAATTTGTATACTATACTATCATAGTATACTACATGTGTGTCAACCTAAACTACAATTAAACTACGATAAAAGTGGTATATATACTGCTGGTTTGTATACTACCAAAATGTACGTAGTATATATGTGGTATCTTATTAAACACAGCTTTTTAGCTATGCTCAGTAAGAATTGTAGTATGCATACCATGGTATGTAAGCTGTATGTCTGTCAGGGGTATAAGATACTACAACATACAACTTGAAAAACACATTGTCCTAAAGATTACAAATGGACCTATTGAAATGAAAAGGTTTGTAAGACGCAGTCCGGTTGAAGCTTTTTTTGTACAAACCTTGACATACATTTGACTGATATAGACGTTGTTTATAAAAAAGAAAAAATTGCTTCTGATTGTGAATCCGAAGCATGCTACAACGATGCACTTTTAACTATTTGTCCAACCTGGGTAAAAAATGAACGAAATTTTTCGGAAACATGATAATTAGTCAATAAAATCAGGAATATACTTTTTGAAGACTTACTAAGCGCTTTGAGTGTGTCAGAAAGTTATTTCCAAAGCCGTTAAAAAATGTTATATATTTCTTTAAAATATTTTATCTATGTTATTAATTAACTTTCTGATCTTATATCTTGAGTACCTAAATTTTTATTTTGTTTTTATTATTGTTTTATGAATTAAATTGTTATGTGTATGTTATCTTTTTATCTTGTATCCAGAGCATAATAATACTGAATAAAAGCATAATAATAGAGAATAAAGGCGTGAGGTAATAATAATTCAAGTTCCTATTTCAATCTTCAATTAATTTCCCAGTAAAAACTTCGCCTACAAAATAATGTGTTGAGTAATCAGAATAACATAAGAGCACTACTTACAATTCTACTGAAAGAACCAATGAATTATACAAGGGATGTCCCAAAATGAACGCATTCAAAAGCAAGTCATTATTTTTTTACTTTAATACATACTGAAAACAATAGTTATAGAAGCTGTTATAGATGTAGTTATAGAAGAAAGCTGCTAAATAATGAGTTAAAGAAGCTATTAATTTTGAAAAAGTAAGCGAATTTTTTTCTGGGTTTTTAGTATTGAACCATTTATTTTAGTTTCTTTGTCAACAAGTTCCCTTGCGTTTTTTTATAAAAGGTTTTCTCATTTATTAATAACAAAATTTACTTTGTATTATTTATATGGAGCGGGATCCCGGGAAATTTAAAAAATTTTCCCGCTTTCCCGGGAAACGAAAAAGCCCGGGGAAAAAAAACTCTAGTTGCAAGACAACTGAAAATATACTTAAAAAAAAATTGTAACTGGGATTCGTTGCTTCTTTTGACTGTCCATTTGTATAAATTAATTATTTTATTAACGCTTTACATAAAAGCAGGGTTTCCGAAACCGGCTTTAGTTGTTCTTAATCTCAAAAAGTTCTTTTGGCGCGAAACCCATGTGTGGTTAGAAATATAAAAAAATCGTATAAAAATTTCGGTTTTCAACAATGTCTTTCAAAAAATGCTCAAAATTTTCATTTTTAAGTTTTACACCCAATATAACGTTACCTAAAACTTAAAAGGCCCTAACTAACCCAAAATTAAAAATCGACCTTTTCATTAACTGCATAATGTTTTGCATCAACACAAAATGTCTACAAAAAAATTTTGTAATCTTTCGACCAAAATTTGCGATTTTATTAGCAAAAACCAAATTCCCTATCTATAAAAGTTTATATGAAGCCCTAATCGCGAAAATAACGTAAGCGACATCATTTTCAATTTTCGTATTTTTTAATAAACGACTTTTTTGACAACACTTGTATCATCTCATAAAATGTCATGGTCATTAAGGTACCGTTACGATTTTATAGAAAGAACAATTTTATCGTAAGCGACAAATTTTATACAATATTTATATGAAAAAAAAACTGTCTCCTGTAAAATTTGATTTTTGGCGCTAACGTTATTTTCGCGGTTAGGGCTCGATATGGTAAACGCCAAAAGGCATAACTTATAGTTTGCATAATAGCAACATTGGCAATTGTCAAAACAACTGGTAGGTTTTATAAGAAAAACAAGTAAGAGTGCTATATTCGACTTTGCCGAATCTTATATACCCTTCACCTTGATGAGATAAGAACAAAAAGTTATATACATAAATAACGTTCTTTAGATAGGTATAAATAAATATTAATTGAGCCACGCCAACTTTTAATTTCGCCATGCCGAAGAATATAAAAAAACAATGAATTTATATATGTACCTAAGCCCGTTTCCTCTTTTGCCAAAGTTGATGTTCGAAATTTGTTTTATAATCTTAAAATCGTTTTTTAGAACATAAAAAAATTAAATAAAAAAAATTATTTTTGGGATTCGAACTGGCAATATCATTAGTCTAAGGAGAGAACTTAACAACTCGGCTACGAATGCTTTTACTGAAGAAGCGTTAAATTAAAATATATTGAGTCTTTGAGTTTGTTTCTTTATTTGAGCGGCATATCATCTACGTGCATTAATGTGTATGTGTATGCGTACAATTAACACATTACAAATAAAATCCACCACTTGTAGTGAAGGGTATAAAAAAACAACAACAAAAACCACATTACCAACACTGTATTACCATAGCCACTGTTTGACCGTAGAAACCAAAATTTAGTTGGTTTGTATGGTATGTTTGTGTCGTTTTGGTCATGCAGTGTTTGTATGGTAATATCGCGTCTAATTGGACCTTTAAAGGAAAAAAATTTAAGGCAGTCGTGGTATTTTACTCATATTTCAGCCATTTGTGGACCCATCTTGCGGAATTTCAATTGCAAACAATTCCGGACCATATGTGACATAAATGTATAATAACCTGGCCCCCATCATATATGGGGTCTTCGGAAAATCTATTTCAACGGACAGACCGACAGACGGACATCATTAAATCAACTTCGCTACTCATAAAGACCCAGAATATATATACTTTATAGGGTCTTACATCAATATTAAATAACAAACGGAATGACAAACTTATATATACCCTATTCACCACCTGTGGTGAAGGGTATAATAAATTATAAACAGTTCGAAGCAATTTATCATTTTAAATAACACTAGCCAACAAGGTATTGGATTGGAGGAACCAAATATCTTTCCTATGGTAATTTGGGCTGAATTCAAAACTTTAAATGGTTTTTCTCTATCACGTCAGTTTTATCGAGATACAAAAAATGTTTTTATTCGTTTGTTACATCAAATATCACTAGGTTATTTTAAAATCAATGAATTTTTAAAAGTGAATGGCGTTATATGAACGCCGTTTGTATTTTGTTGGTTCCGTTGCACGTATTAGAGTCTAGCAAAAATCTCCCAGCATGCTTTTGTCTCAAAATCCTTGATAAATTCTTTAAATTTTCATTAAATCTTGGTGAGCACGCAAGGGGAGCGTTTGCGCTTACTGCACCTAGTTTTTCTTTTGGAAACAAATCTAAATGTCAATGAAGAATATGCAAAACATTGTCGGTGTCCACGGTTTGTCCAAGTTTCTTACTGCAAAACCAAAATAATGTGAATATGCATGTTTCAGTGATTCTGATATTGCATATCCTTTTTTCCAACCAAAGCAAAAATAACTTGAATCAGTAACACACGATCTCCCTGACATTTTTTAACAATACTATTATAAAGATTTGTATGAATGTGGGCTTCTGTCAAATAAATAGTTGTGAAATTGTAGTGTCAGTATTGACTGTTTTGCAGTATTGGCAGCATGCGATGAAAAATTAACAAGACGTGATAGCCCAATTTTTATGCCAGATTCGAATTCAGCTCACCCAGATTAGTTAAAAAACATGCTTCGTTTCTGCAGTCAATTTCTTTTTTACAAATTTTTAGACCAGTGTAATTTTTGCTTCTCTTGTAAAATTTTCAAACTAGGTCCTTTTGCGTTTTAGGTGACGATATGCAACTAAACACTTACGTGGCCCCTGTGGCTTAGACTATTACCCATCTAATTTTGCTTTTAGTCATCGTTTAAAATAAATACTTTTTAAAACTGTATTTAAATAATACATTAGCATCAAGTTAAACAACTTTTTTCTTCAATTGTTAACCAATTTTCCAATAAAGTAAAATACAATTTAATTTCACTACATTTCTTTTTACAAATATACAGATACACATGTTTTCCGTGTATGTGTTTTTTTTTTTTTTTTTTGTAGTATAATTGTGTGTTAGTTAAAAATCAACAAATTTACTGCAATTGTTAACGCTAACACTGTGATGCATCATCATCAACAACATCGTCGTCATCAGTGGTTGCACAATAGAAAACAACAATGTTGCATGGCAAAAGCCCAATCCGCAATTGACTAACCAATCGAGCCTATTTTTCGTTATTTCTCTTTTTCTATTGGGGAAGTTTCATGTTAAATGTTGTAGCGAATTCTAATAAAAATCAAAAAATACCATGTAATATACATACATAAAATAACTTGCATGAAATTTATTGACTATTTGAAATGTTTTCTAACGCTTAAAATCCATACAGAGTATTTGGAAGGATTGTTAAACAAAAATGATTTTTAGAGTGAAAACTGCGTGGGTTTGCACTGCTGAGTATAAATATCGTAGACATGGAAAGAGAACCAAAAAATTAAATAGCTGAAGTCAAACTAAAAAAAAATTATAAACCTAGAAATACCCTACACTCCGTTATTAGTAGTTTGAAAACTCTGTGTCGTTTAATAAATTGATTTTTGCAACAAGTCCTTTATTTAATTTTCGTCTTTCGTCTTTTTTACTAATCAAATTTCAATTCATTAAGCTTTTTACAATATACCTATTCCCTCAATATTTTTCATACTATTTGCTTAAGCCGAACTTTGATTGACATTTGGAATGCTTTTTTAATTTATGAAAAATTTATAATTCCCACATTCTATTTTTTTTAGTTATAAAGTTTTTTAGCAATATTAAACTGAAATGCTTAAGCTCAAAATACAACTTAAGGAAAATTCATATTCAAACGTGAAATATTTTTTTTTTTTAATTTGGTCTTTAACAATTTGTTCATAAATAAAATGTAATTGTAGACAGTCAGATAGAGAACCAGCGTTTAAAAAACTGCAGTCAAAATAGAAAAACTGCCATGTCTTCCACTTTTTCATTTGTCATTGCCCAAAAAAAACTATTGATTTAACTTATCTCACATGGAATTAAAGCACCCTCCCGGGAACAACGCACTGTGCGGGGGTTACTGTTTATGTGTCAAGTAATTTGGATTTACTTTAGTGTTGTTTACTGGGTTACAATAAACTTAAATGTGCAAACAAATTCTTAAGTATGTTTAAATGATTTCATGCAGCGTTATATGTACAGAATTCATTACAATGGGAGTAATATTGCATATGGACTTAACGCAGTGGTGGGCAATACACATACTGCAGGTAATGCAATTGTATTTTTAGAGTGGAAGAAGATATGCTTTATATGACTTGTCAAAATAAGAACAAAGCAACATCATTATGAAAATAAATTGATGTTATTTGAATTTAATTGAGAAACAAGAAAAATTAAAAGAAGATTGCGCCAGCAGGTTTTTGCTACCAAAAGCGACTGCCGAGAAATTGAGAATTTTCTAAACATTTCGTGAAAGTGGTGGCCAAGAAATACTACGATATTCCCGATTTAACAAGTATGTTAAAAGCGGCAAAAGATTTCGTACGCTTCGCTATCATTGATTTAAAATTAGTAAACTTTTTTTAACAAATCTCCTGTATTAATAACAAGTTAATTTTTCCCAAGTTAATTACTGTAATTTCTTTTCAATTATTTGCTCCCTTATTCAGAAAAATATAGTTCGGTTTTATCAAACGAATTTTCTATATATTTTTTTTTTTTAATTTTTAATAGAAAATTCTATTATACAACTGAATAATTTTTTATGAATAAGGCCTTTAGACATATATATCGTCCAACTATGAAATGTTTCACTCACACTTTTTAAAGCTCGATTTTTGACATATTTTTTAGAAAGACTCTAATTTTTAATGTCTACGTATGAGAGCTGCCACTGGACAATTTACATATATTTACATCTTAATCGCCTCGTAAATAGAAAATTACACCGGAAAATATACTTTTCAAAAAGAATAGATAATTTGTGGAGAGATCACAATGATCACAATTTTCTATTTTTTTGTTCGGATCAGGGTTAAAAATTCTGCAGTCGAAACCACAAATTTTAGAACAAAATACGAAAATTTGTGTATAACTTTTCGCTTTTTGAGTTGGATTGACAGCGACTGTTTGTATTTAATGAATTCGAAGTAAAAGCACAGTTTCTTGTTTGCCAACGACACATGAAGAAGTGGAAGAAATGACAGTTTTTCTACTTAGACTGCAGTTTTTTTAAACGCTGGTTGGGATTGCTTTCTTTAGGTAGGAAAATACAATCGCACTATGCTTATAACTTAAGTTAAATTTTAAAAGAGAAAATCAATTTACCAAAAGTTTTCAAAGAAATTAATAATAAAAAGTACTAAACAAGTAAGAGGTAGATAGATATACCTAGAATCAATAATAAAACGAATGATATTTGTATGGAAGCAATGGTCAAATATGGACGGATTGCAATAAAATTTGGTAGGATTATTTAGATTGCAATATGAAATGACCAACTTTTAAGTAAATGCCAACAGAAAGAAGCTTGGTTGGGTGATATGTGAACTAATGGACTGATTTTCACCATTTTCAATAGGCTTCGTTCTTATGACAATAAAATCGCAAATTATCTCTTAACTACATGAGTTTCGTCTGAATTTTTGAGAGAGTTTGTAATACCCGCTTCTCAATTGATTGTTACTAAAGTGAATCTTTTGCTTTTGTATTCTACACGATTACACTGTATTTGTTTGTAAGAGCTGCACCCCGGGAGTTGTAGGTTAATTTGGAGCATATTTAAACTTTTGGTATTACATCCTCCGACGCAATTCAAGTTGAGATTAATCCTGGGATCCGTAACGATTCTAATTTTTCAATCAATGAATAACTGGCAATAGTTGACGCTCATATAGAGAAGCCGTCGAGAGGTATCGGAAAATTAATCTTTTCTGCTATATAGTCGTACTTCGGTAGCGTGCTAGAGGAGCTTGAAAGTTTAGTGTTCTGCCAACATTCTTTCCTCCGACATTGAAAATTTATACTGGGGCGATCAGATGTTTGCATGCGGATTCCAAGAAGACTGGAGTTTACCTCGGCACTTAATGGTGCCTCGGGAGTCAAGAGCCCCCGTCCTAGCATGCCGGTCTGACTTTTGGTGAGGTCTTCGTTAGTATGCTTTCAATGAAATGCTTCCTGAATCTCGAGGACTCGGAACGGTATTGTCCTTCTTTGAAGGAATACGTTCGGAAAGCACGAGCACCCACATCGTGGGTTAATAACTGTATGTCATTCTTCGTAGGGTAGCCCATGTGCAGAAGGCAGATGCTGCAATGTTTAAATCATCCTAAGGTTCTGTTGATGTCAGCAATAAAACTGCATTGAATCAGATTAACAGTGGAAGTTAGATAGCTCCAGCTCCTTAGCAAGGGGGAGGCTATGATTTATCAGAATATACTCTTAAATTGAAACCTGTGTATGAAATTAAATTGAAATGATTCCCGCATTTGCATGGGCACTTGGTAAATGCATAAATAGATCACCTTTTGTTGGATAGATTTGGCCATAGTGCAGGTGCTCATGTAAATCGATATCACAGTATCGAGCCTGAAAAACCTTCAATGATTTAAATGTGTGCAAATGGAATTGCTTAAAAATAAGTGTCATATTAAATTAAGTCTTAAACAAGATGTTCAGGCTAAGAAATACCGGACGAGTTATGCTTATGTTTTTTTCTAACTAATCATACAAAAAGTCCCAATAGCACATACTATAGGGATTTATGGTATGAAGACGAGAAGACCAAGAATTGCAAATTTATTTAACAACGACCAATTGTAAGAGGATGTTAATGCTACTTAAATCTTCAGATTTATCTTAAATCAATTAAAAGTTAAATGATCTCATGCTCAGTAATATTTTTTTAATAATTTTTTTTGTTAAATTTTGTTGCACTTTTTTTAATAAAACGGCATGATAATCCACTAAAACTACTATTTTACATTATCCCTTTTTAGCCTATTTTAGCGTAACGAGTAATGGAGAATGTGCCCAACACTATTTTAAAGCAACAGCAATTCTTACAATAACTAAAATAAAACAACTCCATAGTGTGTCTGCAGTTCTATTGTTTGCATGTGTTTACTTTTAGCAAAAACCAGTACGATCCCAAAAATAGTGAAAATAAAAACTTTCGAATACCCAAAAGGCAGACAATAAAGACAATATAACTGAAATTTGACTGGACTTTAATTGATTGGGGTTTTGTTGGACAACCAGAAAAAAACAGAACATTTTTTGTGTTAAATGCTTCTTCTTCTTTTTTTCGTTTTTGTTATTTGCCAACTTAAAAAAAATATTTTTGTTTAAAAATATCTTTACCTTAGTCCTTTATGAAATTGTATAAAAATATGCTTGAAGAGTCTGTAATTGCAGAGAATTCCTTCTGGAGACCAATAAAAAAAGAGGCATAAATGTTGCCATAGATATAAACCTTAAAGTTGTTGTCTGATACTGAAACTCTGAACTCTTTTCCCTACTCTGTACTTCATTCATTTATGGTTCAAAGATTTACAGCCATCCTTTTTGTGTTATTAAATGTTTTTATTTTTTTTTAAGTTTTCTACTTGAATTTTTTTAATATGTTTTATTTTTGACAATATTTCATTGCATATAGAATGTATGCAAATATTTGTATGTACATATATATTTAAAAAACATTTATTGTTGCATTGATTACTGTGTTGCAAATACAACAACTGCAAAAAAAGAAAAAAAAAAACAAACAATTTTTATATCATCAGAGAGAATTTTTTATTGTTTGTTGATCATTGTTATTACTTTTTAAATAAATACATACACAGCACATACCTTAGTGTACATTTTTAGTACATGTTTACATGTATAGTTAGTATAGTGTATCATGGATACCCCTGTAGTTGGTGGAAATAGTTTGGCGTAGTTGAATTTAATTGGGTCTATGAACCATAATTTATATCTAGCTTCTTTAGTTGGGGACTTTTACTGCCTGGTCAACAATTTCGAACGTTAAAGTTCGCATAGAACATTTGTGTAAAAAACACTCAGTTTTTAAAATATTTTTCATATAAAATTCTATGCGAACGTTTACGTTAGAAACTGTTGATTAATTGCCCTTCTTAGGCGTTAGAGATTTCATTAATTCTATTATATGATAAACGCAACGACATCACTTGCATTACTATAAGAGAAAAAGAGAGAGGTTACTAGGACAATAGTAAAACAAAAAACGTTTATAAAGTATTTTATTATACCTACACCACGATATGGAGAGGATTTTATGCAGGGCTGTGGAGTCGGAATTGAAGCCGCGATATTTGTACCGGGTTTGCAATTGGAGTCGGAGTACCTACAAAAACTCTTGATTCAGAATCCGACTCCAATATATCTCGGTATCAAACGTGTATAAAAAAATTCAGAGAATTTTTCAAATATTTTACAAAATAAAAATTCTTTCTTTTATTTTATGTTTCTCAGTCAAGTACTTAAATTAAATATTACAAAAGTGTGTTATAATTTTAATTATTTTGGTATTTTATTAATTAACATTATATACTGTACTTTAGTATTCTGTACGGTAGAAATATTGAAAACACAAATGCTAATATTATTTGTGTTGGAAATACCTTTAGAAAAACGTTTCTCTGTATATGACATTCGTGCACAATAAAAATACTGTACTAATGCAACTCAACATAAAGAGAAAAACATTTGCGTTATGGTTTTCGTAAAAAAGACTTAACCTTCGCTGGGTTCAGTTTAGCAAATTAATGTTCGGTCATTTAAGTTGTGCTCAGCGACCTTTTAGCTGGTTCAGACAGCAAAATTTGTTTTACAAAACCAAACCATGTACAGCGTTGCTAAAAAAAGCACTACAGAAAAGGTAATATATAATATATGCCTACAGAACCACTACAGTTGTATTGTTTTTTACGAAAACAGAACACTAAATAATGTTTGTTACTTATGTGAAATACCTGCATTTTCCAATTTTTTTTGGAATTTTTAACAAACAAAAATTTCGAAATTTTAATTAAAAATTATTTTTTTTTCCAAAAAAAAATATGTTTCTAAAGCGACTGCGCATATTAGAAAAAAGTTTTACTTTTCTTAAAGGAAATTGCGGAATTTCGGCTTTTTAATTTTTTCAATAAGCTAAAGCGTTTGTGAGTAACGCGAACATATGTTGTGCAACCTTCTCCATTTTCGAAATAACGGTATATCTAAAAAACAAGAGCTAACCTAAAAAACCATTAGCACCATTGGATTCAGTGTAACCGAATTATGTTAAAACGCCCGGCTTGTCTATTTTTCCAACTAGCACAGTGTAATTTTACATAGTCCCAATACAAACTTCTTTCCTGAATAGAAAAAAAGCATCTTCTTAAATTGATATTGCATGGAAGAGTACAAGTTTATTTTAGGGGGTCGGAAAGTCGGTAAGTGGTGATGTGAAAGAGAAGATTTACGGGATCACGGGAAAATATATGAGAAAGATTGTGATCAAGGATGGGAGGACGGCTGGACAAAATTAATATCCTTCACCTGTTATGAAGTTGCTTCGTAAAAGGTGTAATTGTAGTTTCATTTTGTTGTATATTTTTTTTTTTGCTACTGTCCTGAGACTGGAATGAAGGGAGGTACCCCGTCTGGGAGGAGTCGAGGCGAAACATAGTCGGCAATTTTTCATGCAAGTGTTTATCAGAGGGACATGTAACAATATCTTGAAAGAAACTTATTTTATTGCAATCTCAATCAACTTAACAACATTAATTGAAATTGATCCATATTTTACCATAGCTTCCATAGAAATGCTACTCCCGAAATTCGATTTTAATGCTATAACATTCAAATAAATGTTGGTATTTCCAAGAAAAATACAGGTCGCAATTTTGGAAATAATTTGATGAAATTTGGTACACAGGTTCTTATTGCCACAAATCCGAAGCCTATTGAAAATTGTGATAATCGGTCCATAATTTCCCATAGCGCTCATAAAAGCTTCTTTCTCGAACAGAGTCTTTGTGCTCATAAACCATTTTATTGTGTTTGCATTAAGACTGAATTTCCTCCAAACTTATTTGATTGCAATTTTTATGGTCTTTCCAAATATAATTGAAATCCACTAAGCCGAATATAGTGAATAAATAAAATGACACGAAAGGGTTAAGATTTCTAAATTCGAAATTTTAAAACTCTATTTAGCATCATTTTTTCAGCTACAAGCGTTTAATGCCGCTTGTAGACCTTCTGAGTTTACAGGATTAAGAGCGAGCGATTCATCAGATTAATTTTGTAAACATGAGTTCATAATTATGTTTTCGAAGATTAAACAGAAAATTGCGAGGATTTTACAACTTTATATATATGAGGTGCTTAATTTTAAGATCCAATACTATACACAAATCTAAATACTTTTCTATACTCTAGTGTCTTAATGCACTAGAATACCACGTTTACACTTTGAAACCTGCAGGGATTTTGCAATATAAGAACAATGGCACGTGTAAACATATTTTTATTTATATATTTACAAGTATATATTGCATTATACACAAAGGAGTAAATATCGATGTAATTTATTTTCAATGTTGTGGTTGTTTCATATCTATTTTTAATATAAAAATTTTATTGTTGTTATTTTATTTATTCAATGCCAATTTTAAACATATTTTAAAAAGACAAAAAATGTTAAAAACAGAAATATATTCTTTGGACTTCAAGAAGAATTCTTGACAGAAAGTACTAAAAACATATTAAGGAAGAACATGTTAGTAAATTAAAATAAATAATCATAAAAAAAACAAACTTCGATCTACTAGGGTTAAAATACCATTTGGTTTAAAGATTAATGTTTGACTATTGACTGACAGTCGTTGTCAATGGCGGAGAGTGTAAACCCTTCTGAAGAGATTATGTGGTTACAACCGAAATATGTCAGGGCAACCTGCTCGTTAAAACCTGGGTTCGATTCCCAGTTCAGTCAAGAATACAAAAAAAAAACCATAAACAGTTCAATAAAATCACCACAATACTAATTTTTATTTACTTAAAGTATATTCACGAAGGCCTTCAAGTTTAAGGCCCTAAATTTGTAAAACGCAACGCAATGCCAAAAATAAAATTGAAATCAAAAACAATGTCAAAAATTTGTCAAAATTTTGTTGTTGCTTTCTACATAAATATATATTGCGTTTTAAAATTATCAACGCCACAAGATATGCAGTGTTTAAAATTAAAAAATTCAATAAACATTTCTATAGCAAACAACAACAAAATGATGAAATGTTTTCGATTTTGTTTTTGCTTTCAATATAATTTTTGGCGTTGCGTTTGCGTTTTACAAATTTAGGGCCTAAGTTTTTTCTTATAGACTCCTTTTTTACCACTAGTGGTGAATGGGGGTATACTTAGTTTGTCTTTTTGTATGAATTTTTTTTATTATTTATAAAAGACCTCAAAAAGTATTGGTGAATTCCAAACCGTCATTTGCAATGCAACTGAACAAAGGTATGCATTCCTAAACGCAACCACTTTAACATTGACAATATCATACGTTCCTAAATGTAAGTTAACTTATTTTATGTTCATTAAAATGTAATGTAACATGGGAAAATACTAAAATTCTTAATAGACACGGGATCCAATAGAAATTATATCCAACCTGCATTAGTAAAAAACCCCAAAATTAACGATACTATTTTACAAGCTAACTCTGTTGGCGGCAAAGTGACTATAACCCATCACACTTTTATAAATCTTTTCGGAATACAATCAGAAAATTTAAAATTTTTTTTATTACCTTCATTAGAATCTTTTAATGGCATTCTTGGTAACGACAGTTTGAGAAAATTAAATGCTATAATTTACACTGATAAGACTATATGACAATTAAAGGTTTAATTAAAGTACGTATAAAACAGCAATTAAATTGGATAGTGAAAATTTTGTTACATGTGGAAATACTTTTCTAGAATTAAGAACTAAATGTAAAACTTTAAATAATATTTCTATTTGTAAAAAAGAGAATTTCGTAAAAAATAGAATTAAAAAATTGAATTTAATTAGTGTTAACTTGTATAATAACTGGAAGAACCAGAAGCTTTTTCCTGGCGCAAAGCTAATTTTTGAGCAACTTTTTCTACCACAGTAGAAAAACCAAGCAATCAATAAAACTACAAATGATTTAAATCAAATAAATTCAACTACCGTTTTATTGATCTTCACTTTTCGACTGTAACAATATAAGTCCCTAAATTATTTTTGAAATGTACAATGTTACAAATATACAATTAGACAATTGTGGGTACGCAAAGCTACATTTTTTTTATATAGATTTTAAATACGTGTAGTAATAAACAGTAAATGGTTTTTTTATTCTTTTTTCTTATTTTGTTTTAAAGTTTTTGATACCTATAATCAAGTTTTGTTGTTTTTTGTTATTTGCCTGCTGCCGTAGACCCTGTAGGAAATGTGTATAAACTCAACAATAACAGTAACCGATGCGCACATAAAAGGCAAATTTTTTTTCTAAAAATACAAACAATGCTTTGTATCGAAACTATTTAAAACCACATCACTGCAATGTGTTTTGATGTTTTGGCACTCAACCTATATTTGTATATTCTGGGTTATTGAGTAATTCTTCATTTTTCCATGTCCGTCTGTTGTAATCATGCACATTTTCGAAAGACTCCAAAAATAAGAACAGGTTTAATGACAAATTATTTCTGGCTCTCCTACACAGTAAGAAAAAAACACTTGCGATAAATTAAGTATTTAGTAAGTACATATTAACGAGTCGAGTCCTACTTAAAAATTTAAGTACGAATAACACTAAAACATACTTGAAACAATTTTAAATGGGATTACTTTCGAAAATCAATCCCGGAAATTCTTAAAACAAGTACAAAATTCTTAAGCCAAGTAAAAAAAAGTTTAAACTTTTCGTTGGTAGTGCCACTCTGAGAGTAAAAATACAAAAGTGAACGTTTTAATCTCATTTAACTTATCAAAGTTTGTTGCAGACACTACAACAACACCACACAAGTGGTTAAAAAGCGATTTGCTTGTTGCGTGAAAAAACAACAAAAACAACATAACAAGACGAAAACACATTATTTTTATGATTAAAAATTAAAATTGAGAACTCTTGCTTCTCATTTAGTTTATATTTCCAGTTATATATGCTGGTATTTTATAATTGAAATTTTGTAAGGTGTTAAACGGGTTATTAAATCAATCATAATAATATTCTTCTTCTGTCTCTGGGATAAATGTTTTATTTTAGAATCAATCTAAGTTCACTTTCGGATTATTTTAAGTACATTCGGGATTAAATAAACTTTATAATATTTGCACCAAGCGCATTTTGAGATTGATTCAATCTTAGTTTTACTTAAATCAATCTCATTTTCTGATTATTTCAAGTACGAATTCGGGGTTAAATATGGATAAGTTAAGTATTTTCCACTTGAATAATCCGTACTTAAATCAATCTTTCTGTACTTGATTCAAGAAAATCCTATATACTTTTGATATCGCTTCAGATTTATTTAAGTACGTATGGATTGATTTTTTTCAGTATACGCAGTTTTGGATTTAAATTCAGCACAACAGGTTCAGTTGATAAAGAGGTTAAACAACGTCCCACAATGGGGTAATTACTCATAGTTTGCGTTGCGGAAGTGATAGTGTTTTTTTTAACACTCGGGCTTGGCTGTTTAAACTTATTATCACTCAATAACCCAGTATATATTTGCATGCATATATACTTTCTGGACTCTTAGATGAATTTAAATAAAGTTACATATAGAATGATATATACAAGCAAAAATTTTATTCACATTTTTAGCGGTGGAGGGTTCAAAAATCTGATGGGAAAGCTGTTTCTGACCCGCCTTTTAGTCTTTACTTTGCCCCGCCCAACCTCTATTTGTTTCGATAGATGCAAAACGCTTCACTAAGAATACCCATCATATCGGAATTCCAAAATTTTCTTGAATAAATCTGCGCCGCAAAAAAAGAGATATACACCCAATTGTTTTTAAATCTGTAGGGTCCAGCAGCATAGCAGATTACCTTGCAAGTTTGTTTTCTAAGCTTTTCTATAACATTTGAATAACATACGTCCATATATAAATATTACGTAATATCTTTGTTCTGCACGGCTGTTGAATAAAAAAAAAAAAGTTAGAATTTCATAGCAATTATTCAGGTGAAAAAGCTGATTATAATTTTAGTGACATCAATATATCAAAAAATTGCCTTTTTAGATTACAGAAATTCCATACAAAAAGTTTTAAGTATATTTTTTAAACAAACAATTTCCTAGCCCTTAAGTTATATGCCAAAAACTTTATACATTTTTTTAACTTTTCCCTTAACTTTTTTTTAACAAATAGTTAAGGTGGGAGTAAATTCAATCACAGTTACATGCATACATATATCTGGTTTCTCTTTAACGCTTAGATACTCGCTTTATTTCCATTTATTAATTTTTAACTTCCGGCGATTATTGAAAAATCATTATTATTTTTTTCGTAAAGGGATATTTTGAATTTTTCAACATTATGCAAGGATGACGAAGTATTTGTGTCGTTAGCATTTTAAAAAATTGTGTAAACAAATTTTGTAAGGACATGTTTTGAATTTGTTAAATGTAATCAGACCCAAAAAGTTGAGTGTAGAAGACAAGTTACAAACAATTTCAGTTACATATATAAATTATAAGTAGAACAAAATACAATTCATGTCTTGAAATTTTATGCAAAATAGTTAAAAAGCTTGAAAAATTGACAATTTGACCCTTAAGTTATAAAATATATAAACAGCTTAAATTGAAAAAACAAAAAAAAACGGAAGAAAAACGCCAGCAGCAGTAGTTCGCTCTGTGATGATCATCATTATGGACGACATCTTAAAATGATGAAACTGTAACCAACTACCGAAAAATTTGGACAAAAAAAAAAAAATTAAGGATGGAGTGGTAAAATAATCCTAACCTTAAGCAAAAAGGCGTTGAAAAAAGGTCACGTTAAAATGGAATTGTAAAAAAAAGAATTTGAACTAAGAAGTTTTAGGAATCTATGAAAAATGAGGACAACGAAAAATATAAATATGTATATTCAATATCTTTCAAATTCTTGAAAACAAATTCTATTTGTACAGTAGAAAACTGATATGCGGTGATTAGTTTGAAGGTGCATTTCTCCTGAAAGTATTTTTTCTTTTAAAAAAGGTAAGTTGTATGCACAGCCATGTCATGACAATACTGTTGCCAACCTTTTCCCAAAGAATAAATTTTTAAGAAAAAATTGCGATAAGTCGCTAAAAATTTAAAATTTCTGCAAATAAAATTTTTGAAAAATTTAAATGTTAAAAGATAAATTGCAAATAAAATCTGAAATTTAATAGCATTATAAAAAAAAAAATAATTTGGAAATGGATCCTCATGTGCAATTTTTGAAAAAAGAATTCAGAAAGCTTGTAAAAAATACATGGGTAAATAAAAAAATCAAATTGTAATTATAAGTATTTCAAAGAGACTATTTATCTAATGTACTCAATAAAACAGGATTATTGAGAATTTTGTTGACAAAGCTAAGCTTTCTTCTTAAATTTCAAACTTTCTAAATACATTTATATTTATAAAATAATGCATTCAATATATATTGCTAAAATTTTTATTCAACAATTTTCATAAGCATCACTTACCCCTTTATAGAAATTGTTGTTGTAGTAAAAGTAGACTAACAGCCGTATTCATAAAAACTTCTTTATGATTAGTTATCCGTTTTTAAGCAAAAATTTCTAAAGTTGTGTTCATAAACGAAAAATAGTCTATTGAACCTTTAATACTCCATTCATAAAGTAAGACAATTTATTGTTGGATTTGACCTTCTTAAACCAAAAAAAAAAAAAACAAGTAAGAGTGCTATATTCGACTATGCCGAATCTTATATACCCTTCACCATCGTGAGGTAAGAACAAAAATTTCTATAAATATTGTTCTTTAGATATAAAAAAATATTAATTCTGCCACGCCAACTTTTCATTTCGTCATACCGAAGAATATGACAAAATCAAAAAAGGTATATAAGTACGTTTCCTCTTTTGCCAAAGTTGATGTTTGAAATTCGTTTTATAATTTTATAAATTTAAAATCGTTTTTTACAACAAAAAAAAATTAAATAAAAATAAAAAAAAAATAGTTTTTCAGACTCGAAATCGCAACCTCATGAGTCTCGGCTACGAACGCTTTTTCTGAAGAAGCGTTAGATTAAAATATATTGAGTCTGCGTGTTTATTTCTTTATTTGAGCGGCATATCATGTACATGTATGGGCAAATGTAAAATGAAAATGCAAAAAGAGCGAACGATGAGTATACATACACAAAAAACAAAGAGCAAAGAGCATAAAACCAACAAATGCAAACGTAAACAAACCAATACAATGTCACACATGCAAAGCTTTCAATGTAGTGGTGCCCATACCTGATCATGTACATACATAAATGTGTATGTGTATTTGTATCTGTATGTGTATGTGTATGTGTATGTGTATGTGTATGTGTATGTGTATGTGTATGTGTATGTGTATGTGTATGTGTATGTGTATGTGTATGTGTATGTGTATGTGTATGTGTATGTGTATGTGTATGTGTATGTGTATGTGTATGTGTATGTGTATGTGTATGTGTATGTGTATGTGTATGTGTATGTGTATGTGTATGTGTATGTGTATGTGTATGTGTATGTGTATGTGTATGTGTATGTGTATGTGTATGTGTATGTGTATGTGTATGTGTATGTGTATGTGTATGTGTATGTGTATGTGTATGTGTATGTGTATGTGTATGTGTATGTGTATGTGTATGTGTATGTGTATGTGTATGTGTATGTGTATGTGTATGTGTATGTGTATGTGTATGTGTATGTGTATGTGTATGTGTATGTGTATGTGTATGTGTATGTGTATGTGTATGTGTATGTGTATGTGTATGTGTATGTGTATGTGTATGTGTATGTGTATGTGTATGTGTATGTGTATGTGTATGTGTATGTGTATGTGTATGTGTATGTGTATGTGTATGTGTATGTGTATGTTTTTTTTTTTTTTTTTTTTTTTTTATACGAGGAAAAAATCATCGAAAGACCCTGGCCAGATGGTAGTGCCAGGAGTGCGAGACTTTAACACGCTAAAACAACCTCGTTTCACATGCCCCTTATCCCTGCGGAACCACCGCAAAAGTACTACCTCGCAGGGGGGAAGGTTACTAAACCCTAACCAGCGAATGATCTTCTTCGAACATCTTCCTGCCTTCGTAGCTCCAAAAGCACCGTTTTAACATACTCGGTTACTGTTTCCCAGTTTTCCAAGGACACCAGCATGATTTGGATTATATTTCCAGGATTCACATTTCCACCGACTTGCCGTCGTAGGTTTGCTCTCTGTAGGTCAAAACGAGGACACACAAAGAACACATGTTCGGAATCCTCCATATCCTCAATACAACATGGACAAAACGGCGAGCTGTCAAGTCCGAAGCGATATAAGTATGAACGGAAACACCCGTGTCCGCTTAGAAATTGCGTCAGGTAAAAATTTAAATAACCATGTCGCCTACTGATCCAAACTTCTAATTCAGGTATCAGCGCGTACGTCCATCTTCCTTTGGTAGAGGTTTGCCACCTCCTTTGCCACTCTGCCATGCTATTTAAACCATTTGCGTCTGTACCATTTCCCGATGTGCGCCGAGACAAGAATTTCCATTTTGCCTCCCTAGCCAAGATATCAATTGGTGTTAACCCCGCAATAACTAGAACTGCCTCGTCTGACACAGTCCTATATGCTGAGCATACCCGTAGCGCCGCTAGCCTGTAGACAGCACTGATTTTACCGCTGTATGTCTTGAACCTTGTGGATTCCGCCCATATTGGAGCCGCATAGAGAATGACGCTCCTTACAACACCCGCTAATACCCTTCTCTTCATATACCTGGGACCTCTTGTATTCGGCATTATCCGGCACAATGCAGAGCATATATTTACAGCCTTATCCCTCACATAATCAAAATGGTGTTTGAACGATAAACGGTTGTCTATCACGACACCCAAGTACTTAAGACAATCTTTAGTTTTAATTTTACACCCTCCAATATCGATGGTTAGATATTCCACTTTTTTACGGCTGGATATTAGTACAGCTTCCGTCTTATGATCGGCCAGTGTTAGCCCCATTGAATTGAGCCATGCTTTAACCATCTGGATACCACTTTCAGAAATTGTCTTAGCCTCGTCTAACGTCTTTGCCACCATCACCAGAGCAATATCATCTGCAAAGCCGATTATTTTTGCTCTCTTAGGGAGATTTACTCTTAGGACACCATCATACATTAAATTCCATAACAAAGGTCCTAGGACTGATCCTTGTGGTACTCCACCTGTTACCCTGTAGTCTTTCATCCCCTCGTCGGTTTGATATAAAAGAACTCTCTTTCGGAAATAGTCCTTTATAATTTCCACCAGGTATGCAGGAGTATTCAAACTTATTAAAGCATTTACAATATTCTCCCAGTTTGCCGTATTGAATGCATTTTTCACATCCAGGGTGACAAGTACGCAGTATTCCTTGGAACCCTTTCTCCAACTACTGCCTTTAATTGCCTCCCTCGCAATGCTCACAACCATTTCAATTGCATCGATTGTCGACATTTGCTTTCTAAACCCGTATTGCGTTTTGGAAAGCCCATCTGCAGCTACGATGAACTCCTCCAGTCTATTACAAATAATCCTTTCCAGTAATTTGCCGCTCGTATCTATCATGCACAATGGTCTGTACGATGACGGATCCTCTAAAGGCTTCTTATTCTTGGGTAGGAGCACAAGTTTTTGTCTCTTCCATATTGATGGGAACGATCCATATTTTAAGCAGGAGTTCACCAACCGTAGGATTTGATAAGGGATGCACTTAACAGCCTCTTTTAAAACAAGATTGGGGATACAATCAGGTCCGGGAGCTTTCTTGTCTTTAAATCTCGAGACAGCCCCCTGGATTTCAGGTAATGTAACCTCGGGAAAGTTAAAAGGCTCCTCAAGAATTTGGTTGTTCCATGCTGGAGCTAGCTGTTCTGGAAAAAGGTGGGTGACTATATTACTTAGGGCTGTAGCCTCCATAGGCGAGGGGGTACTTAAACACTTGAGTTTCTTCCTCACAAGCTTATACGCTAAGCCAAATGGGTTATTATCAATATCATCACAGATCTCCAAGAAACGTAATCTTTTACTTCGTCGTATTGCCGACTTTAAAGTCTTTCTCTTTGCATTCAGAGTCTGGCGATGTAGTTCGTTTTCCACTCTACCACGAGTTCTAACATACATTCTCCTGGCACGGATACAGTCTTTTCTAAGCTCGGCTATTTCCTCAGTCCACCAATACACGGGAGTTTTGGTAATCCCGCTCTTTCTTTTCCTCATAGAAACATTGCACGTTCGTGTTAAATGCCTTATAAACTGCTCCGCCATATTTTCAGGTGTGCCGTTCAATTCCAAGTCCTCCATAAGTACGGAAAATAACCGCCGGTCAAACGTGTTGGCTTTCCACCCAGGCAGGTTACCACCGTTGCCTATTGTGCATGCAAGTGAACGTTCGTGTATGTCCATAATTATAGCGCTGTGGTCGCTGTGGGTATATAAATCGCTAATACCCCAACTTATACGATTTCGGATATTTTCACTTACAAATGCAATATCTATGATTGATCCCCCTCCATTTCTTCTAAACGTGTGTTCATTTCCAGTATTCATCAGTACCACATCAAGCTGAGCAAATGATTCCAGCAAAATCTTGCCCCTTTCATTAGTTCTCGGACAGCCCCATTGCGTAGCCCAAGCGTTGAAGTCTCCTGCAATCACTATTGATGTTCTCCCGGCCGCATCGTTTGTTAAGGAATAGATAATCTTCTTGTAGTCTTCAATGTCATATCTTGGAGGAATATAGCAGCTATATATGCATATTCCAGAAACTGTTGCACGTACAAAGCCACATTCGGTGTTGTTGATGTGTTCCAAAGTTCTTCTGTTTACAGCCCATATTGCGGATGAATCAGCGGCGTCACTGGTCCAACATGGTAAGCCAACGTTTCTATATTGTTCACTGATAATGCACAAATCCACGTCCAAATTACGAACACTCTGGTTCAACAGATCCTGAGCAGCTTCACTGTGATTTAAGTTTAGTTGCAGCAGTCTCATAAATGTTTAAGGTTTTGGCACGCCTTCTTATATTGCGGACAGCCCGCCGATCCTGTAATGTGGTTTGTATCAGATCCATTTTCTTTACAAAGCAAGCACATTGCTTTTTTAGTGCAGCTTTTGATCTTGTGACCAACTTCGCCGCAGCGTATGCAGCAGTTCGAATAATCAGTTGGGCTTTTGCATCTATTAACAATGTGTATGTGTATGTGTATGTGTATGTGTATGTGTATGTGTATGTGTATGTGTATGTGTATGTGTATGTGTATGTGTATGTGTATGTGTATGTGTATGTGTATGTGTATGTGTATGTGTATGTGTATGTGTATGTGTATGTGTATGTGTATGTGTATGTGTATGTGTATGTGTATGTGTATGTGTATGTGTATGTGTATGTGTATGTGTATGTGTATGTGTATGTGTATGTGTATGTGTATGTGTATGTGTATGTGTATGTGTATGTGTATGTGTATGTGTATGTGTATGTGTATGTGTATGTGTATGTGTATGTGTATGTGTATGTGTATGTGTATGTGTATGTGTATGTGTATGTGTATGCGTGAAATAAAATCCACCACTTGTGGTGAAGTGTATAAAAACCACAACAAGAAAAATGCAAGAAGAGATCAACGTAGCAACTGCCTCTAAAACACAACAAAAACATCTACGAAAGCAATGCCTACATACAAAAATAACTTTTTCCCATACATTCATACACATGTACATACATATGTGTTTGCAATACGTAAGGATTTAATTAAATTACATACAACTTTTTATGTATGTATGTATGTACCTATAAGCTTGCCGAAATAAAATAAAACATTGCCAATAAAATGAAAATATCGAAAAGCTTTATAGGTAATTTTAAAATCGTTTTTTAGGACATAGACAAATTAAATAGAAATCACCTGTGGTGAAGGGTATACTAATTTTTTTAAGACTAGGGCAACCAAGATTCGAACTTGGAACCTCAGAGTTTTAGGCGGCAAGTTACACAACTCGGCTACGAAAGCTTTTACTGAGGAAGCGTTAAATTAAAATAGATTGAGTCTACGAGTTTGTTTCTTTATTTGAGCGCCATATCATGTGAATACATAAATGTTTATGTGTTTGTGTGCATAAAATTAAACGTATTAAAATAACACAACAAAACAACAACAACTACAAGGGATTTTTTTGGAAAAATTAGAGGCAGTCGTGGTTTGTTGGTCATATCTCATCCATTTGTGGACCGATCTTGCTGAATTTCAATAGCAAGAAATGTTTGACTATATGTGACATAAATGTAAAACAACCTAGCCCCTCTCATGTCTGGAGTCTCCGCAAAACGCCTATCAAACGTAAGACGGATAGACGGACATCGTTAAATCAACTTCTCTCCTTATAAGGACCACAAATATATATACTTTATAGGGTCTTAGATAAATATTGTAGAAATTACAAACGGAATGACAAACTTGTATATACCCTTTTCCACCTGTGGTGAAGGGTATATAAATGACATTTTGATAAGTGTTTGCTTTTTATGATATAATTTTTGTGAAATATGTTCAAAAATAATGACAAAATTTTTTATTTATTAATATGGACATGTTAAATACATTGAACTAATTTTTTTTTTAGACAACCAATTTAAAGTTATATTGATAACACTACTTACAGTTTTTTGAAAGGTTATAAAACTTATAAAATAACTATTGGTCGTTTGTGAAGATGAGTCAATAAATGGCAGAGTTATAGTGGACAAAATTTCAAACTTCATTATATTTTTGATGATTTTTTGCAATTATGCTCTTTCCAAGTTATTTTTTTTTTTGTAACGCAACCAATAATTTTTTTTTAAGTTTTATCACTTACGACGTTTACTTATTTCAATATGAACATTTTGTGCCCAATATGATCCAGATCGGTGCAAAAATGACAAATTGACATAAGATGAATTGAATTAGCCCCCTTTTCAATTTGTATCAAAAAATTATACAGAAAGAAAAACTCTCATACTTAACTTAAAAGTTTTCCACTTGTTTTTGCTACGAGTCGTACTTAAAAATTAAGCATTGCATTCTAAATGTTTTTTTATAGAAACAACAACAACGATACACAAGTAGGTGAAACACGATTTGCTAGTTTTGTGTAGAAATAGAAACATAACTATAAGAAGCATATATAATATTCATGTTTAAAAAGTAAAATAAAAAGAAAAAATTCCCAAATTCTATTTGTTAAAATTATTTCAATAAAAACATCAAATTTTTAACGAAATTTCAAAGTGTTTTATAATTGAGAGTTCTTCTGTAAACAAAGAGGCCAATAAAATAAAAGTGAAACAAACACTTGTATCGGGTTAGTAAATAATTATATTCTCTCTCTATCTCTCTCCGGTTCTCTTGGGTAAGTTTTTAAGGTTAGAACCAATCAATCTTCCCACTTTCGGATTTTTTCAAGTACGAATTCGGAAACAAACCAATTTAGAAATTATTGAATCAAGCTTAGTTTGAGATTGATGTTTTGGTCACTTTTATTTAAGTCGTTTTCGTTTTGGGATTATGCTAAGTACGGGACACTTCAAAATCCATAGTTGAATTAAGCATTCTTTACTTTATTCAAGGAAATCCGTACTAAGCATACTATTGACACATCTTTGGCTTGATTGAAGTATATGGGCATTTCCTGGGGTCGCGAACGTACGTTCGTACGCTTTTGATGTACAAATAATATAGAAAACAAAACTTTTCCTAGCATTTTTTTTGCGATTCGATAGCATTTGGGTAGATGTATGTTTAGTGCAAAAGATGGATTTCATCGAGTTTAAGTTTTCATAATAATAGTTATAAACATGTGGTCGCGAACGTACGCAAAATAGAAGTCAACTTTGGCTGACGTAGTGAAATGTAAAAGTCTGCGTAATGGAACGGAATATTCAAAAGTGGTTAATTTATTTCAAAAGTGTATTAATGAAGGTCTCCATACAGTATTTACAAAATAAAATATCTCTTTTAGTTTTTGTTTAATTGGCTTATGTACCGGTCGCGAACGTACGGGTCGCGAACGTACGATTTTTCCATATGTTTTTTTATTATTATCACCATGCAGTTTCCCATTATTGTCTTCAAATTTGCTTAACAAGCAACTTAATACTCAATTTACAATTGATTGTAATGGAGAGATTATGAAGAAAGAGTGTAAACATAACATATTTTTTGCATGTAAAATAAGTACATAAAAATGTCTTTAGAAGTAGAAAATATAAGAAAATATAAAATTATCCAGTTTCCTGCGCAATTTCCTCAAGTAAAACAGCTGAGATATGCTATGAAACCATTCTTTTATAACAACATAGATTTTTTTATAATAATAAACAATAAAAGACGATGATAATCAACATTTTATTTTTTCATCCTGGTAGACCATTCTGGGGAAATGCCCATATTTATTTCAAATGGATTGATTTTTCTTTTCAGTGTACGATTATTGAGATAAGTTTTAACCAACGATGATCACGCTATGCCCCCAGGGGCCGAGCACTTTTCGGGATTTTCACACACACAAAACGAATGTTACCGAAACTCACTTTAAATCGCTTTTGTTGTTAAAAAACAAAAACAAAACACATAGTTAATATCTGAAATGAGTAAATTTATTTTCCTCTCTTTTCCAGAATTGTTGTTTCATTGCACCCACTACCCTACAGATAATATTGGGTTACGTGGTCCATTGTGGCTTAAATGGACTACTTACAACATGGTCCAATCTACTGTAATATGGACCATGTTAAAAGAAATTAACATGCAGTGCTGCCAACAACTGCATGATGTATACTTTTCTATAGTTTACAGTATTACACATTGGTAGTCCTGATGGTGTCCATTATTAATTGTTTTTTTAAAAGTGAAAGTTTGTGAAATTTGTGAAAAAAAGGCAAACAAATTAAAAATACCAAGTAAATATATTTAATAATAGCAATAATAGACTACAGGGCACGCCATAAAAGGCGATTAGTAAAAAATGAAAAATGCTTAAACTACCGCTTTAGTGTACTCCATACTGTAATGACATGGAGTACTTTTAAAACTAACCCACTTTAGTACTCCATGGAGTAGTTTAGGGACTACTTCGGTGGGTTATATGGTCCCCTCCTAGGACATCGTAATGTTAAATGGACCACCTTTTACCCATATATTTGGAGTAGTTTTGGAGTACTCCTACTCCTTTATGGACTACTCTTTTCATGCATGTATGGAATAGTCTCGTTATCTGCAGGGTATGCACTCACCACTACATACACATTTTTAACTATCTCTCTTTGTGATCACCGCTGGTTTAAAAAATTTGCATTCCTTTTTATACCCACACCACAATAGCGGAGAGGTATTATGCATTTGTGCTGATGTGTGTGACACCTTAAAATATGGGTCATGGACCCACCTTAAAGTATACCGATCTATTCAGAATCACTTTCTGAGTCGATTTTATGATGTCCGTCAGGCTGGCTGGCTGTCCATGTAATCTTGTGCGCAAAGTACAGGCCACAATTTTGGAGATAATTTAATAAACTTTGGCAAATAGGTTCTTATTGGCACACGGACCAAGCCTATTGAAAATGTTCCGAATTTTATGACCACGAAGGGAGATATGGAGCAATTTCTGCCTCTCAGAAACTATCAAACCGATTTAGATGAAATTTAAGATCCATATCTATATGGA
This sequence comes from Pollenia griseotomentosa, assembly GCA_963931875.1. Taxonomy (NCBI): domain Eukaryota; kingdom Metazoa; phylum Arthropoda; class Insecta; order Diptera; family Polleniidae; genus Pollenia; species Pollenia griseotomentosa. The sequence goes on from OZ007561.1 coordinate 27,073,124, forward strand.
CAAATAAGCATGATTCTCTATTGGTCCCGAATAGGGTGCACTCCCATAAATGTGTCTTAAATGGTGTAGGGTATCATATGGTCGGGCTTGACCGACTATACTTTCTTACTTGTTTTGTTTTGTTTTACAAGATGATCACAAGTAATCTGCACCGAGCACATACATTTAACCACTCATGCATGAAAGTGTTTTGGTTCCTCCAGATACATACGCAAAGAAATAAAATGGTTGTGGTAAAAATATTCTAAGAGCAACATATTATGATAAGATTCATGATTGTAGTCATCATATAACGACTATTATTGAATCATATTATGACCAAATATATTCGTAATTTATTATGATGTAATATTTTTCCTATCAAAAGTAATTATTGGGAATACAAAATTTTAATTAAAAAGATTTTGTTATTCGTGCTTAATTGCCAGTTTTTATTCTTGATAAAAACACTTGAAATTTATTGTTGATGGGATAAGCTGTTCCTATGCGCATTTCAATGGTTGCTTAGGCCAGATCATCAGGAAACTTTATCCATAAAGATTTTTGAAAAACTAAAGATATTAAACCAAATAAAACTGTTAAGCGTATACGAATCATAAGCAACAGTTCTACTTGTAACAATATCAAAGTTTAAACAAAAACATCATCCTTAAATCATTTTCTTATCATGTTAATCATAATAAGTTAAGAAGTAATCATATTATTGTCATGTGAATCATAATTAGTGAAGAAGTAATCATACTATTGTCATGTTAATCATAATAAGTTTAGAAGTAATTAAACTATGATACAGCACCACTTTCACAACAATAAAAAAAAAAAAAATTTAAATGTTTTGCATCGATTTTTTATTTATTCTGTGGCACTTTACAATTTTTTTAATAAAAATAAAATTTCTTAAAACTTGTTTTTTAATTTGTATTTTTTTTTTAATTGTGGTTTAACAACTCACTAACAAAGAATTCGGTAGGTATATGTAAAACAAACGACACAACTGACGAAAAATTTTTTTTACAAAAGGCGCTAATAAAATATAATTATAGTAAAGATATTTTGATTGCATCTTAAACATATTTTGATAAATGTATAGAAAGTTATCATGTAATAGCTATTAAATATCAGTAAATGGTTGTGAGTTGGTTGTTTGGTAAACGTAGTAGCACGCCCAGAACTAGGCGTGCTGCATGTAGAGTCGACAATGACTTAGTTTTGACACCACACAACTTGTCAGGAGTAGGAACCCGATCGGGGGGCAATACGGAGATGCCTAAGCCAGACCGTTGCGTTGAATTATGTTTGTGAGTAATTTAATATGTTTTCAAAGTTAACATTATTTAGTTGTTAGAAAAATGATTATATTACGGTCAACAAAACTCAAATTTATAATTGCGGTAAGCATTGAAATGTTAACAGTAACTATAATATTGTTGATAGTTAATAAAAATAATAACTTTTTGTATACGACAACAATATATTGTTACAATAAACATAGTGTTGTTGCAGTAACCATGTCCAACCATATTTTTTCTCTGCGTGCAGAGTAATGACTCGACGTCATTAGTATCCGGCTTTGGCGCTGATTCGACTGGTTGGTCGGGTTTCAAGTACAATTTATTGCACTTTGGGTTCTCATATTTTATCCATTTTTTTCACCGCTAATTACTCGATTCAAACATTTGAATAAATACTGCGGCTAGCAAATGTTCCTAGTTTTTTTGCTAAATATTTCTAGAAATTAATAAATTTTTAGCATGACCAGTTAAAGGAAAACTTCTCTAAAAACTTTTAAGTATTCGTTTTATGTGTAAAAAAGCAAAAAAGGCAACATATTGAGGCGGTTTTATTAATAAAAAAATGCAATCGTGGTTTATTGCTCATATTTCATTCGGTAAGGCCGAACCCACACCAATAAAAGACAAAACGTTTTTGTGTTTAAAGTCAAAGACAACTGTTTGAAGGCAGCCCACACCAAAAAAACAAAAAAAAAAACAAAAAAAAAAATCGTCCTAACAAGTCTTTTCGCCCTTTTCTCAATGTATCGACAAACTGTCTGTTACTTAATGTCAACATAAATTTATTATACCGATAAACTGTCCGTTAACGATTTTGGGTTTCTCAATATACCGACAAAAAACATTGGTTTGAGTTGGCCACACCACTCAAAATACATGTAAAAGTTGGAAGTCAGCTGATTGAATTTAACTGTACGTCAAATAAATAATTGGCAGATGAGTACCGGTTAGCATTGAGACAAAATAGAAGCAAATGAGACATTGAGAAATCCAAATTTTTTTAATGTGCAGTTTTTCGTTGGGAAAAAAGATAATCGCCTATTGAGAAAATGGCCATTTGTCTTAAAATACAATCGGTAATCAAACAGCAATGCGACAATGTTTTTTGTCTTTTTTAATTTTTTTTTATAACCAAGCACGCAATTATGTGCAACGAGGCACGTTACAGTCTGTTTTCTCTTAACCAGTGTGGGTATGTTGTATCAAAGGACAAGTATTTTCTGCAACCAATGTTTTGTCGCACTAGTCAAAAAGACAGTTTTGTTGGGTTGCCTCGTAAGAACTAATGTTCTGTTGTCGTATTAGCCAAGAAAATTGCATGAATTAAAATAGCAAATTTTAACGAAGCATTTCTGATAGAACCTTGTTTCTATTACTTCTTGGCTCTTCGAAACTCACGTTTTAATAAACAGATGGTCAGACGATGATCGATCAACTTTGCTACATATATCAATAGTATAGAAATTACGAAAAGAAAGACAAATGACAATACATTCCACCTGTTGTTCAGTAATAAAAGATAAAGAACAAAATCACATCTTACAATTTTCTCTCTAATAAATCACCCTTTACTTATTATCAAAAAAAAAAAAAGTTCCTTTATCAACTCCAAAATAATACTCAAAAATTATAAGCACGTTTTCGATTAGAATACACGACAAAAACTAAAAATGTGTTAAATGAGGAAACAAGTTCACGTTCGACCTTTCAAGACAAGTAAAATACTAATAAAAAAACTTTGCCTTATGCATAACCTCAAAATAAAAAAAAAAAATAAAAAATTATAGAAAATAACCAAAAAGAGTAAAAGTTTTTCAACAGCCATTAAATATACGCCCTTATGGCATTGAAATACTTGTTACGAGTATTACAACAGACTGAAATTAACATTATCTTACGTTGGTATTATTAACTTAAAGAAAGAAAAAAAAAAAAATCTAGGTATTCGTGCAACTTACCACAGCATTTTTTTTCCTTTCGGCCTTTGACTATTTTATACACTTTTCAATTATTTTCTATTTTGTGGCTTTATTTTCTGTTGAACTCAACTTCAGCCATGTCGTTTCCATCAATGCTTTTTTTTCTATTTTGTTTCCGCTTTTTTTATTTTCGTTGTGGCGGTTAAATTAATAGATGTTTTATCTTTGTTGTTTGTTAGTTGGAATTTTGGTGTAAGAAAAGGAGGAACAGAAAATAGAATTCTTAGTCTCAAGTTGGTTGTATTTTTTCTGCTGATTCTGTCGTTAATTTATGTATTTAAGTCTTAAGGAGTTTTTTTCTGATGCAAATACTCGCCACTTTTTATCACAAAATTGCGTAACGTTAGACTGCTTTATTAGAGAAATAGAGAACAAAACCATTTTCAGGTTAAGCCTTGATTTTCCTGCATCGTGTTGTTGTAGAAAAGGTATACATGAGCACCTGCCCTGGCGGTCTTAAGCACTGGGTGACAAATAATGCGTTTATCAAGAGTAGGCTTCATATGAGGTCTATGAGGTCTATATGTAATTTATATACGCTTTATATTTGGCCTTTGGAAAATTATTAAACAATCTTCGCGATCTTGTTGTTGGATTTGTAGTCATATAAAACGAGTTAGCTCTAAATAATTAGTATTGTGGTTATTTTGTTGAACTATTTATGGTTTTAAATCCAAATTTTTAATATATTTAATCAGGCTTAAGTTCATTAAATTTAGTTTTCATTAAATTATTTCTATGAAGAAAGGAATTTTTCAACATGAAAATTAATTAAAATTGTTATTGATAATCTTTCATTTTTTGACCGTGGCCGGGATTCGGACCGCGGCCTGCAGGTTACCATGACATGTTTCGATCGCAACCGCTCGATCTCCTCAGATGGATTTGCCTTTCTACACTCGCAGCCATCGACGACTGCTGACGTCAATAGTCAAACATCAATCCTTAAACCAAATTGTATTTAAACCTTTGGTAGATCGAAGTTTGCTTTTTTGAATGATTATCCATTTTAATTGATTTTTACATGTTTTTCCTTACTTCTGTTTTTTCGTACTTTTGTCAAGAACTTTTCTTGAAGTCCAAAGTACATTTTTTGTTTTTTCATTTTTGTCTTTCTTTTTCTTGTTGACCTTTCTCAGCACAACTTGAAGGACAAATGAACACATAGAGCTCGTGCCTTAGCTTTAACAATAATTAGTATTGTGGTTATTTTGTTGAACTATTTATGGTTTTTAATCCAAATTTTTAATATTTTTAATTAGGCTTAAGTTCATTAAATTTAGTTCTCATTAAATTATTTCTATGAAGAAAGGAATTTTACAACATGAAAATTAATTAAAATTGTTATTGATAATCTTTCATTTTTTGACCGTGGCCGGGGTTAGCTCTAAATTAAAAAAAAAAAAAAATCAGCGCATTCCGCTCTCAATTTCTTTTAGGTTTTTTAACAGAAATATAAATTTTTTTTGACTATTTATTCCAATATTGGACTCATAGTTATTTTCTACTGAACTGCTTTTGCTGTATTCCGATCATAAATTGCTTATAAAAATTAGAAGCAATTTGACGCCAAAATTTTTTTTCTGTTGAGTCGACAGACAGACAGACAGACAGACAAATTCACATACCGACGGACATTCATAAATCAACTTTGAGTTACTCAAGGACCAAGAAAAGGTATCGACGATATTTTACTGGCGATACGGCAATACGTGTTTATAGTTTTTTTTTTTTTTATCATTTATTTTGAATGTTGATTTTTTGCATTACAGTTAAGAGCAATAACACATTTAAAATCAGAGCATAAAATCAAATAGAATAGTAAATAGTTTTTTTTAATTCTTTAGGCCCATATATGTGTCGAACCATACTGAACTTAAGAAAACTTTTTGGTTAATTTTATGAAACTGGCATTTGCTTCAGCAAGGTGCGAAACAGATCGCACTTTCCCTGCGAAATAAAATATTTTTTGATTTTATTTTTTTGTTAATTTTTGACAGTAGCTTAAGCCAGCTTATGCATATTATAGTTGGATCTTTAACCGTAGAATGCATAACCAAAAAATTCCACACAAACGCAAAACCAGGGTACCCGTGTATCCCATTGTAATTTTTAATCATTTTCAGCTTCCCGAATTTACCTTGTACTTATTCTACCATGGAGAAACCGAAAAATGATTTATTGAACTACCTATAAAGAGCGGCAAGTGTTTTTTAAACATGAAATTTCTTAAAGGTCTGTAAAATGTATGAAAGTGAGATGTTTTAGCCGCTCTTATTTTGGTAGCTTCAAGGCGAATTCACTAAGGTGGGGTAAAGTCAACAGCAGCTTTTTTTCGGTAGTGCATGTTTAAAAGTTCGTATACAAACTGTAATTTTTTTTTTTTTTTGGAAACAGACATATTTTTTCATTAGCAATATTTTTGACAATCGGACCACAAAAATGTTGTCGAGGAGTTGACCTAAGAGTTGAATTCTCCTTGGGAAATTTAGTTAAGGAAAGCATAAACATTTTTGTTTTTATTATTAGTATTGTGGTTATTTTGTTGAACTATTTATGGTTTTTAATCCAAGTTTTCAATATTTCTAATTAGGCTTAAGTTCATCAACAACCTGTTTTTAGAAAATGAAAATATTTGTTCGTTCGTTAAAAAAGGAACGAAATCTGATTTAGGTTTTCATAAAATTAAAAAACTTTTCCGGTGAGTGACAAAAAAAGCTTTAATTTTTTTCTACATATTTTGGGTTTTTATAAAATGAACATCTTCGCATACATACATATTACAAATAGAAACAATGGAACTACATACGCTCAAAAATATGAACATATGTATCTACATACGTACATTAGAGCGGGTCGACCGCCTTACAAAAAAAGTTTGTGCCAGTCACCCCCTTGAATGAACGGTATGTAAATGATGTTTCTAAAACGGTTAAATTTGTATAGCCACGCCTCCATATGCAGCCGATTTAGGAGAAGACTTATGTTTTACAAAAACAGGCTGCAAATTTAATTTTCATTAAATAATTTTTATGAAGAAAGGAATTTTACAACATGAAAATTAATTAAAATTGTTATCGATAATTTTTCATTATTGTTTGTAGCCGGGCTCGAACCCTGGCCGGCAGGTTATCCTGACATGTTTCGATCGCAACCACTCGATTTCCTCAGAGGGATTTGCCGTCTTACGTTTTTGTAATATAAAATTTAATTGTATTTTAATTGTATTATAAATTATTTGCCTCAGCACAAAATGGTTTTTTTTTTCAGGAAAATTAGCTCCTACAAATACAGAGTTACAAAATCTTAATTTTTTTTTAATTCAAAATATCTTTATTTGAAGCCATAAGGGTACCTTAAGACCTTCAACATTTGATAAATTGTAACTAATAAATTTTACCAATGTTTAATACATCAGCTTAATTCTTTCTTGGTTCCTTTCTACAATATGCAAATGGATTTTTGACCTTTTTTGCTTAACAGCAACAATAACAACAACGTCGACAGCAGCAGCTGTCTAAGCGTTAATACCGTCACGTTTGAGACACTTTAACAGCAACAAGAATCCTAAAAAACAACTTAAATAAATAGAAAATCACTGTAACCTTGTGTTAGTGTGTAAACGTGTATTTAAGAATGTGTCTACGAGTATTCCTAAATGGAAAATCGTTTTCGTTAAACAATGTGTAATCATTTGTTAAAAGACAACAACAACAAAAAATCAAAAAAAGCAAAAGAAAACACGACAGGATTAAATAAAATACGAAAGGAAAAAAACACTCTTTAAAACACACATTCAAATAGAAAGTTTAAAGTGTGGCAAGTTTTATAAATGGCGTATATTGTGGCAAAGCTTTTATTTGGCTAGCAAGCATTTGCCGCAGTAAAATATCGAGCACTTCTACTCACACTTACACTAACACACAGTGTAAGTGCCCCACTTAACAAACTGTCAGTTACAGAAGTGTCCAAGATTTGAATTTAATGTTTTATTTTCTCGATTCCAATTCAATGTAATTTTTTTCCTTTTACTTTTTGGTTTTTGTTAAAAACAGATTTGTATTTAAGATTTTTATTAAAATCGACAAAAAAGAATCTCAAATGTCTAACTAATACTAAACACTAAATTCAAATTGTATTTGTGTAAATGCTAATGAATGTATGTGTTGAAAAGGACCTGCCATTTTTGTGGTATTGTTGGCAAAATGCCCTGAGAGTTTTTTTTTAGCACATTACCTTTATAGCTTTGCGAAATATGAAAAAAAATAAAATTCAAATCATGTTAACGGATGCTGCATTCTAATGTAGGTATGATTTTTTAAGGACAAGAGGAAAATTTAAGTGGGTGGATTTTAGCAAATATTACTTAAAATTCTCTTACATATGTTGGTCAAATATTTTTGGAGCAATCAAATAATGAATCATTGATTTGGAAAAGTTAAGTGATCAAATATAAGCAGGGTACGCTAAACATGGAAAAGTTACACCGCGTGGCTGCATTTCTTTTGGAATATATAACGAATACCGATATCAAAACCGATATATCGGCGATACTTCAGATTTACATCAGTATCGGCGATACTTTGCTTCGATTCGATGATTCTTTTTATATTTTTTTTTTTTGGAGTATTTTTAAACAAATAATTTAATTTTCTATGCTTTTCTTTGCATAGCAACTTGGAGAAATAACACAATAAAAAGCAGAGCATAAAATCAAAACACACACGTAGAAAAAAAATATGGTTGGAGGCAACCATATTCTAAGAGCAACATACTGTGGTTGGATATTAACAATGCTAATGTTTATAAGTAACCATATTATAGTTAAGTTTAACCATAATATGGTTAAAATTAGCCATTATTTCCTACATACTAACCATATTTTGGTTAAATTTGAACATAATTTGGTAAAATCCAACCATAGTATGGTTAAAATTACCTATGGTTTTCTCTTAATTAACCATATTATGGTTATATGTGAACATAATTTGGTTGAAATAAACCATTATGTGGTTAAAAGTAATCATTATTTTGTCAAAATCGCCTATTATTTCGTCTAAATTGATTATTTTATGGTTAACTATGAACATAACTTGGTAACAATTAACCATGTTATGATTAAATTTATATACAACTCGGTTAAAACTTACCATAATTTGGTTAATAGTTATCATAATTTGGTCAACATTACCCATGATTTGGTCCAAATTAACCATATTATGGTTAAGTGTGAACATAACTTGGTTGAAATTAACCATATTTTCATTAAAAGTAATCATAATTTTGATAAAGTTTCCCCAGATTTGTTCTTAAGTAACCATATTATGTTTAAATATGGACATAACTTGGTTAAAACTAACCATGTTACTGTGTAATATGAACATAAATTGCTTAAAATTTAGCATAATTTGGTCAAAATGAATTATAATATGGTTAAAAATAATCATAATTTTGTCAAAATTAACCATAATTTGGTCGAAAGTAATTATAATATGGTTAAAATTAACTTTATTATTATTAGTAATTTAATTTATTACTTACCATAATATTTTCTATATTTACTATAATCATATAAGTTAATAACAATTAAAAAGTTAATATATTATGGATATTTATTTTTAAACAGTCTTTTGTATATAATAACGTTTTATCTGGTTATAAATAAAATTTATAATATAATAATCAAAATATAACATCAATATATTTATATATACATTTGTGATTTAAATTTTTTAAATACAATGAAAAAGTTTGAGATATTATATATTATATAATATTATATATACATATTTACATCAATGTACAAATTTAATATTTTTTGACATACAAACATAGCCAATGTAGTGAGTTTCTAACAATTTTATGTTCAAAGAAAAATAAATGTTTTCATATTCAACCTGAAAAGCATGATAGTGTGAAACAAATCCATGATTTAAAAGCCTTTGAATGCAAAAGTTGTAAGAGGTATTTAGAACATAAATATGATGTACAATTCCAAACACTGGAACATCATCTTCATACATTCCTATGTGAACGAACATCCCTGGTTTAAAATTTACATCTTTGTATTGAAGATATGATATTTCTCTAAGAGGTAAACCAGACAAAATTTCATATTTATTCTGAACATTTTTTGATAATGTTTTTGAAGGACCTTCTCTAATTTTCGAATCTATTATGTCATTATAGTTTATTAAAAAATCCAGTAACTTTATTTGGTATTTTGTATAAATTGTCTTTAAAATATTAATTTTGTTGTTTGAGCTATTGCAAATATTTTTTAAAATCTTGTGCACAGATTCAAACCTCATGGAAGATATATGTTTTAATGGACCAATTTTGGTAATTATATATGCATAATGCAGCATATTATGAAATTTTGGTTTTAAATTTGATTTTGTTAGTTTAAGATACAATTGATTATGTTCTATAACTAATTGGTGAAGGTAATCAGCTACACCACGTTGAATAGAATCAGACTCACAAACTATATATACTATTTTTCTCAAAATCAAATATAATGACCACTCCTCACAGTCGGGGACCAAATCGCCAATAATTAATGCCAAACATTTAAAAAAAACAAGCATTTCAGATGCAGAAAGCTTTAGTTTGTTTTGCTTTAAAAAATCGGATTTCATTATTGGAGGTTTGTTTCTGCTATAAACCGGGCCATAATCAAATATAAGCATTCTATAATTTAATTGCTCTGTTGAAAAAAACTTATAGTCTGATATAAACCGGTTTAAAATAAACATTAATACATAATGGCAAACTCCTTCTAATAAATCGTGCATTACATCTACACTATAGTTTTGCGTAACATGAAATTTTTTTATTGTATTCCAAATAGAACGTTCTTTTATTCCAGTAAGCCTTACATTATTTGTTGCTAAATCCGTTTCATAGTTTTCTGGATTTCTTAAGGAATCAATATTTGAGATTGTTTGAATTTTTGTATTGTTACGATGCAGCTTGCATAGGCGACAATAAAAGTTACTGGAAAAACTTTCCGAAATCCCAAGAATGACATTAAGCCCAAGGTTATCCCCTAAAATCAAAGATGGAATTATTTTTACTCTGCTGACATTTCTACCTTGATATATTAAATTATTTTTTAGTTCAATTCCAACAGTTTGTAAAAAATTTAGTTCTTTTATAAAATCTCTAAAAACTTTTGCATTTCAAAATTTTTTCCTATCCTCTGAAAATAACAACATTGCTACAAATATATGAGATAATTTAGATTGAAGATATTCAGGAATGCAGGGAATTTTTATATAAACACCACCAAGTTTTTGGGGTCCTGCATGAGAACCTAGGGCATTTACATTCTCAAATTCATCAAAATATATTAAAAGTGGTAAATTTAATACATTTTCGTTGAGAGAATTTTCAAAATTATTATCCAATTTTTCACTCCAAAATGAGCTTTGAATAAAATTGTAAGACACATTTGGATCGCAATTGCTTATATACGATATAGCTTCCTGTAAAAATAAAGTTCTTTGAAAAAGAATTTCAAACATTTTCCTCAAAGGTACCATTGCTATTGAGTAATCAATTTCTCTTAAAATTGTTTTCCCGCCTAAACTTAAAAATTCTTGAAGTTCCTTATGCAAAGAAATAAAAATTACCTCTACAAAAAAATCAGTTTTTTTTAATTCATTAATAAATTTATACTCAGATGGTAATATGCTTATCTTACACAATTTTTTTACAAAAATCTGAATGTCATATATATCAGTTTTGTCAGACATTTTATCTTTCAAAAGTAACAAATAATTTCTAAAAAAATTTTATATATTTGCAATTATCTCAAAACTCTTATTTCTTGGAATTGATTCATTACAATATGCTTTTACTATTTCTTTTAACAGGTTTAGTCGAATATCTGTTTCTATTGTTGAAAAATTATATCTAGCATTCAAGAAAGAATCTATGTTATAGATTTGATCATTCGTTTCTGCTACAACAGTTTCATCATCTAAATTTTGATCACTATAAACAGTGCTACTTGAATCTGTCATTGATACAAGCATATCTTTTTCATAGTTCTTGCAATGAGTATCTAAATGATATTTGTACGAATCTAAGCGGCTATACTTTTTATAACAATTGCTGAAGGAACAAGTTATTTGCGATGTGTGTGGATGTCGATATCTGATATGACTTATTAATTTATTGACGGCTATAAACGACTTATTACAACTGAAGCATTCAACGGTTTCCATATTTTTTAACGAAAATTAAAAGTTTACAAAGTAATAAAGTTAAGAGTAAAAAAACTTATAAATTAATGTTTGGGAAAATATACATATCGTTACTTTAATATATAAAAGCCCTAACTAACGTTTTCCTTACTTAACAGGAGAAGGAACAAACTTAATAAAAATTATAGTCTTGTAGTCGCGATTTTCTTAAAACGCAGTTGTTTATTTAATTCTATAAGCAAGTTAATAAAAACATTGCGTTTAACAAAAATCGCGACTACAAGACTATAATTTTTATTAAGTTTTTTCCTTCTCCTGTAAAGTAAGGAAAACGTTAGTTAGGGCTTTTATATATTAAAGTAACGATATGTATGTATGTATATGTATGTATAAGCAACTGTTCTACTGGCAAAATATATTAAAAGTGTATTATTATTAAAACTAGTTAAAAAAAGGAATGAAATGTAAGTAATACTAGTATGAAAACTCTGAAATGTGGCAAATCAAGGAAAATATTTTTTAAATTATTTTTGGAGATCATTAATTAATGTGTCAACTGCTGGTATTTTCGCATCCCACTTAGTATCTATTTTAAATATTAATTTTTGAATAACCATCCAAACGTGTTCGCAAAATTTTGGGTACCTGAGATTCATACTCATGAAGCAATAGAAGCAGACTTTGATGGCTTCCAATGGGTTTTCAAATTTGAACCTTTTTCCACATACATCTACATAGGCAAGGCTTATAACTTTGGTACAGTCCCCAATAAAATAAATCTTTGGTTGGGTTTCAAGTTTTATACGTTTTATAGAATTTCTAGTTTCATCATCTGCATTAAACATATTATGTAAAATAACATTTAAATATGTTATGTTTTATTTTAAGGAATTAAAAAAAATTAATTGGTTATTATCATTCTATTTATAATCACTTACATTACAATAACAAATGAATGAAAGTTGGACTTCAAGTTTACTTTTCTTTCTTGCAGTTGGAAGTAAATACGGGACCAACATAAGCGACAATGCCAATTTTGAATCTGAAATATTCAAAGCTTTTCTTAATATATCTGTATAAAGGAAAAGTTTTTTTAATTACATACCATTATCCTCTGCTTTTTCAATGTACACTAAAATTTCTTTAGCGGGATTGTCCTTTATTCTATTGGCTTTTTCAATAATTTTTTTATAATAATTCTTTAATTCACAAATGTTTTTTGAATTGGGATATAAAATTTGAAAATCTACATCAAACTAAAAAAAATAATCTATGATTAATAAATAAATTTAATATTCGATTTTAAATTTTGCTTACCAATTCATAGCTCCTTACGTTTTGAAAAACTTTATATTTTTCAATGTAGTCAATTGTTTTAAATTGCTCATTTTGAAGTTCGTTTCGTCTAAATGAATGTGTTTTCCTCCAGTTTTCTAATATTAGGTTCCATTCACCGCATCCTGTTTTTAAGACCTCAATTAAACATTGGACACCTTCATTATTATTTAAACTATTAAAATTTAACTCACCTGAAGCAATTCAATTAATAAGTACAAACTTAATTAATTGAATAATTTAAATTTTGTTTACATATGTGGGCATTTCCACCGAGAAGTCTACTTTATGTTACGTAAAGCCAGAAGGCAATTAACCTTGTATTCAAGGCCCATGTTGTTCAACTTTTTTCGCTTTTAGTTGCGCTTTACGCCAAAAAAATAAAAAAATAGTACATATACAATTTTTTTAAGAAAGAATTTTAATTGCTTGCTGGCGTGATTTTACAAAATTAGACTTTTCGTTAAGTTAGATTTTTTAAATTAATTATTGCTAAACTAGCAACGATACAAAATGTGTAAGAACTTACTATTGGCTTCTTTTGGTTTGGATTTAACTCGTCTTTGAATTATACCTAATGCACTTAGTCGGACTCTTGAGTTGTTATATGCATCGTATAGTTTACCTTTTGCTAAATGTCCATTTGCAAATGGTATATAATAGGTTGCCCTTACTTCCGAGAGAAAAATGTCAACGATTGAATTTGACAATTCTAAAAAATCATCTTTAAGTAATCTGATTGAAAAGTAAAACAAGTATTACTCAAAACTGTATACATTTTTTCAAATATACATATTTACCTATAATTTGGATTGTGCTTCAAAATATAAGATATAATTGTTTTTGCTATTTTAGTGCGTTCTCTATTTTCAAGTGTATTTCCATCTGTAAGTAGTTTTTGAATATCATGCATTCTTTTAATATCCTAAAAAAAAGAAGACATGTTATAATTCATATTTATAATAATTTATTTAATTTTTCATATCTAGATATGTATATAATTACCTATGGACATATGTATGTACATCTGTACCAAAATTAAAAGTCACCTTTTTGTCCAAATATTATGTTTATAATAATAAATTTTTTATTTATTTTTTAAAATAATTTTTTATTTTGCGCACAAGACTTTACCGGCTGACTGAAAAAAACAGACTAAACTGATTGAAAGGCGTTCAACAATTTCTTTTGTTGCTTTTTAATCATTAAATTTTATACGAAAACAATTTAAACATTAAATGTTTATTTTTATTATATTATTGTAAAAATCAAAAATATTATTGTTATAAATTACAATACCTATGATTGTAGCTTAAATTTATTTTAACATTATATTGTTGAATCCAACCATAATGGAAGTTTCAACATTTTATTGTTAAATTAAAACACAATTTTATTAATCGTGATAAAAGTAATGTTAAAAACAACAACAGTTTGTTTGAGGCTGTTGCGGAGAACATAATATAATTTTTTTAACCATACTTCAACCATGTTTTTTCTCTGCGTGCAATAATACAATTTTTTCATACAACATATAAATCAACGGAGATGGAGAATAGTATCAAAATTTAGCGGCTGACTTAGCATTAGATATAAAATAAATATTTGAGGCTTTAGAAAAGAATGAAACCTATTGTTTATCTACAATTGTTGACCCTCGATACAATGCTCGAATATTTCAAAGGCAATTGACTTCATTCATATCGAAAAGACTTCTTATTGAGCTACTTATCATTCGGAAAGTGATAAAAATCGGTCACCCCTATAGGTGGTACAAGTTCGGATAAGTTTTAACCCATTTTCTGCCACCGGTCGATTTTTCGACCAGTATCTTTTTTAAAAAATATCTTTAAAGTTTACAATATTTTTTTTTTTTTTTTGATCTGTTTTCACAAAAATAAAATCTGGAATGATTTCTAATATATTAGTAACAAATTGATTTTCTAAAGTCTTTATGAAATATTTTGGTAAGAGGATTAATAAAAGCCAATTTTTAACACTTTTTTCCAATTAAAAAATATATTAAAAAATAAAAAATAAAATTTTTTGTTTTTCATTGTTTTTAAAGCATAAATAGTATATTATAAGAATGCACAAAAATCAATTTGTAGTCGACCATCTTTGGTGGTCGAAAAATCGACAATTGGCCGGAAGCACTACAATATCATTACCACATATTGGCAATCGGTTCAGAACATCTAGATTATCTATTAGATAATAGTCGCTAAGATACAACATGTTGTTTTGTCAAAGTTCGCCCACTTGTTTGTTAATGTTCAAAATAAAAATTGTATGCAGTTTATGCAAATTCCTATGTTAAGTGACACTCGTGCAAATTGTTCGTTAAGAGAAAACTAATACGTATTGGACTTTAAACATTTTGCATATGCTCTAGAAGTGGAGATTTGTTCTACAGTATTTTATATGTGGCTCAAACTATCTTGGATTTAATGGATAATTAAAGTGCCCGATACCGATTGTCATATACATACACTCACAATATTATTACAGTAACGAACTGTAGTTTATTTAAGAAATATTCCGTTCAGTCATTTTTAAAAAATAAACATTTAAAATTCCAAGCAAATTTATTTTTAACTGATTCTAACAGTTATTCAAAAAACTAAGTGCATATTAATAAGGATTTTCAGTTGCAGTTAATATTGTCCGTTGATTGAGTTAAATTCTTCTTTATGTTAAAGTAAATAAAAATGTAATTTAAAGCAACGAAAAGTTCATTTAATTTTTACTGTCAAAAATTCAACCGCGAATTTCGTAAAAACAAATCAATATTCAGTTATCTTATATAAATTAATTGTCAAAAAATTAACTACATATTCCGTAAAAACATAAATACGCCGTTATTTTATAAAATTTTACTGTCAAAAACTCAACACCATATTCAGTAAAAACAATCAAATATTCAGTTATTTTATATAATTTTACTACCAAAAATTTTTACTTATCTATAAAAAATGAATTGCTTGTTTTGTGTAAGCAATTCCCATTTTCTATTTGTTAAAATAATTTAGTTAAATGCATCAAATTTTAAAAGTAAAATAATTGCGAAGCCATGACCGATAATGCTGCTGGTGTCTTATAATTGAGAGTTATTCTGTAAACAACGTGGTCAGTACAACAAAAGTAAAACAAACGTGTGTAACTGGGTAAGTAAATAAAAATATTCTCCCTCTCTCGCTTATAAGAAAAACGAAAATTTAATAAAATAACTGAATATTTAATTGTTTTTACTGAATATGGGGTAAATTTTTTGACAGTAAAATTTTACAAAATAACTGAATATTTTTTTGATTTTACGGAATATGGTGTTGAATTTTTGACAGTAAAAATTAAATGAACTTTTTGTTAAAAATAAATGAAAAATTGGTAGACCGGTTTTTATTTGAACTTTCATTTATTTTATATTACAATTTCAGTTAATTTTACGTACAGAATATTGTGAGTGTAGTGTTTTTTTTGAAAATTTTTCAGCGGGGATGACAGCTGTATTAAATGTAATTATCGATAACTCCTCAGTCGAACCAATGGCTAATGTTAAGCAGTATTGACAGAATAATGATAGGGATGGTTTCAACTTTCACGACAATGGCTCTCTTTCACAAATTGATTTTCGACTTGAAAACAGATCGCTAACCAGAGACCTTTCTGGCGCCACGGTAATCAGTAGTCCCCGGAGTCACGACTTCGGTCTGACTATTGGTTTATTCCAAAAGTCACGGGAAGGGAGATCTTAAAAAGTCGGCTTCAGAAGCTGGGGCACTATTTGTCACCCAGTGGTAAGGACCACCTTGAGATTGGTCGAAAACGGCAGGTGCTTATGTAAATGTTTTACTCATAATCCGTTATCCGCCATAATCAATTCAATTATAAGACATATACTATGTGTGTATATTTACATGAAAAAATACATACAGTAATTTTGACTTAGCTGCACAATCTCCTTTGCACGATTTTTTGTGCAGGTAAATCAAAAATGTATTTAGCTGCCTTAATGTGCAGGTACGCAATTGTGGTTACCTGCATAAAAGTGCAGCTAAAGTAAAGTGTTTGAAAGAGAAGTAACAACGTTTTTCTTAATAAATTGATAAAAACAATGACGCTCAAACAACTTGTAGTCATTTGATACGCATTTTTATAATGAACGAGCTAGCCAAATTGGTAACAATAAAGTGTGGAACAGAATAGTCGCTGTAGTACAACGTTAAGAATAGCGCTGCAAGCTCTCAAAAGTTAAAAACGGCAGTTGCAAAGTAGTGTCAACAGAAAACTTAGTTGTAGTAGTCGTTGCAGTTGAAGCGCAAAATTCGAAATTTTGAACTTTGTTGCGCTACAGAGCATTCGTCAGCTTCAGATACTACTACAACTACTTTATTCTGTTCCAGACCTAAGATTTGCTATTCCTTTCATATAATCGTGGTAAAGTTGCTGTAACCACAATCCATATGCATAAATGTAAATACATGCAAACAAAATAAATGAATTATAATGATACCAACTTGACTTGTTTGCGATTTTTGATTTTATAAACTGCTAAAATTGGATATTTATGTGAAAAAGTGGCCACCATATTTTTTCATGTGTGCAGCTAACTTTGATGTTTTATATGAAACACGAAAAATGTGCAGGTACACAAAATGCTATTAAACAAGAATTGAAGAATAATTACAAAAAATATTGAATTTGAATATTGAACTTGAATTTTTTGTATGAAAATAATTTTAAAATGCCAAAAATGTTGGGCACTTATCTTAAATGTGCAGGTAAAGAAAGTGCACTTAAAAAAGGAATTTGTATGGAATTATAAAGAATAATGCCAAAAATTATCAATTTTGTGCAGCTAAGTCAAAAGTGCACGTAAATAAAAGGCCCTTAAGTCAAAACTACTGTATATTTACATAAAATACCTATTAGATTTATAATAAAGAAATTTTTTAATAAATTTCCATAAATAAAGCCTTAAGCAATATTTTTTTATAAAAAAATAATATATTTTTTTTTTACTGTTTTCGGCCATTGGGCGATTTTTCGACCAGTTCATATAAAGACAACTACAAATCGGATGATAAAATTTTGTGAAAAATTTTCTTAATAACAGAACCGGCCTTTGCAGCGTTTGTGAAAGATTTATAAGAGAGTCCGAGGAGTATGAGCCTCTTTGCATCCTTTGCTGTGATTCTACTAAAGAAGAAGTCGCAAAATACCTTAGATCTTCAAATTTTTTTAGAGACACAGATCTACTTGTTTACTATCGCAATGAAATGTTATACCCAAATTAGTTTTTTCGCATCTGATTA
The DNA here is from genome assembly GCA_963931875.1 of Pollenia griseotomentosa. Lineage (NCBI taxonomy): Eukaryota > Metazoa > Arthropoda > Insecta > Diptera > Polleniidae > Pollenia > Pollenia griseotomentosa. The sequence goes on from OZ007561.1 coordinate 27,091,258, forward strand.
ACTATTTTCTTCACGGACTTGCGAATCGTCTATCTCCGTTAAAGGTGAGAATAGTTTGTTTTTAAAGCAAAATCTTATTAAAGTTAATAATGAAATACTTACGCTGTTACGAGAGCGTTTTGTAAATAAATATTCCTTTTTATATCATTCCAATATTTTGATCTTCTTTGATCTTTGATGACCTTCATCAGGGATGTTATTAAAGTTTTAATATAAATAACCTCTTACACTGTAATTTTGTATAATAAAAAAATTACTCTACGTTTAATTTACTTAAACGTTTAATTCCCTTAATTGAATTTTTAATAAAAATGATTTTATTTTTGATTAATGCTTTAATTGGTAAAAAATTTTTGTCTCTGCTTAAAACTATTTTGTCGGAATTATTAAATTAAAAGTTGAATATAAAAATTGGTTGATTTTTAAAAATATTTTCACTTGTATTTTTTAGGCCAGTTTTCATTTGGGCGATTTTTTAAATGGTGCTTTGGGCAATTTTCCTTTGGTTGATTTTTTATCTTATTTAAAGGATTTAACAGTTTTCCATTTGTTTTAATAAAAGTATCGAATGTTTTTAGCAAACTCGGTAGAAAATTAATGGGGAGGCTATGTAGATAGAATATTATTAATATATCTGTGGTCACAAGCGATAACCGCCAAAGTCGACTTAAGAAACAATTGAATTTATATCTGTTTTTATAAAATATTTCTAATCAAGAATAATTATCAAGAAAACAAATTGGGAATTAAGCACGACAAACAAAATCTTGTTAATTGAAATATCTTGTATTCTCAAAAATTACTTTGGTAATTTCTAAAATAAATACAACTTTCGTTATAATTTTTTTAACTAAGCCAGTTTTTCTAATGCAATTAATTTTTTCAGACTTAGGCGGTTATCCTTAAATGTTTCCATTAAAAAATATTTCTAAAAATTATCAAAAAGTAATATTAATTTTTTTTTTTTTATTTCTAAAAATTTTATGTTGTAGCCTTTAAAAAGGTGTGATTGTTTTTGCGCGGTACAAAATTAATATCTCTATTTTAAAGTAATTTATGATAAACAACTATAAGCTTTTCACCAAGAGGGATTGAATCCTAAAATCGTGAGATCATTATTGGTTTGGCGTATATGCCAAAAATTCGTTGTGGAAAAAACGACAGTGAAGGTTTTCTGAAAATATAACCGACAGAATTTTGTTGTTTCTTCTTGTTTTGAAGAAAAAATTTAATTTTTGAGAACTTTCATAAATGAACTTAGAAGTTAATAGTATTTTTTTGAAAGAGAACATGTTTTTCTGCGCCGCATACGCCACTTTTCTAAATTTATTTTTAAAACTTAGCTTTTTGTGCTGCATACGTTTACTTACTGACGTGTTTTAACTACTTTTTTTTCTTAAGGCAAAGAAGAAAAGCAAGAGTGAAATTTATTTTATACGTTTTAAGGAGTTTGCTGCATGCGCCAAACAGTGGAGTGTTAAGCCAAACAATACTTAATAAACTTAAAAAATAGTTGATATGCAGCAAACTAATATTAAATATCACAGAAAACAAAAAAAAAAATTCGTTAAAACGGTTCTGGTTTCAGAAAGAGGGTATTCAAAATATTTATACTCCATACCTAACTCAATTTTTTTTTAAACTGGTCGGTAAGTCAATCCAATAATAAGCTGACGAAATGTGTGTGTGTATATTTCTTGCAAATGGTACAATTAAAAACATTGATAGAAGTATAAGAAACATTTTTTTCTAAGGACCTTCTTTAAAATCACTAGAATAATGTGACATTTTGTATCGGTATTTATATTTTATCTTAATACATTTTGAACTGTTTTTTCATAATTAATATATTCTGCACCCAAATTGCAAACAAAAAAAAAAAAATATTTTTTATAAAACAATAAAATTGTATTAGTGGTGTTCTTTTAAATAAATATTATTATTAAAATTATTTAGTGTTGGTGTGTCAACAAATATTAAAGAAATAATTTAGTTCAATATTGGAACAAAAGACCTCCGTTGACAACCAGAACACAAGTGACTGATTTTGACTTTTGTGGTCGCACAATATTTCATTGTGGTGCGAAAATTTGTATTAAAATTATTACGTTATTGCTTGTTTGCATTGTCGATCGACTTGGGGGGCAAAAAACTGTTTGTCGGCAAAAATTCAAGCGAGATATAGCGGACGACTTCGTGTGCCAGGCAATTATACTTGTTTTTTATGAGATTTTTATTTATCGATTTCACAAATATTGTATTGAACGTTTACTCAAACCACAGACTGTTTTGAAGGATATATTAATTGAAATTTATATTTAAGTTAATTTCATCATCAGCTGCTGCAGCTAATATTTTTATCTTCTTAAAAAGCAATGCAATTAAAGTTTTTAAGTATTATGAAGAGATTAGATGGAACAATAATAATTTGTTTTAAACTTTAAGTACCTATAAATGGTACAGCATATTAAATCTCCAAATAAAAATAGCCTCATATAATTTCCAAACATCAATCAAAACTTCAGCTAATTATGTGCATTTTGTGACTTTTCAACATTTTCTGTGATTTAAGAAACCCATAAATTCCAGAATCCTTTATTTCCCATTTAGCAACAATAGATAGCAACAACAACAACAATAAAAATAAGAAAAAATCACAATAAAATCGTTGATGCTTGTATTACACTTCTTTAATATTCATTAAATCCTTTTATCTGTTTTCATGTTATTGATGTTATAAATCACTGTATTATAAGACATTAAAGAGTATGAGTTGTTATTTATATTTGACTGTATGCGTATTGTGTGCCCTGTAAACATTTTGAAAATCTTTTGAAAGATAAAACTGCTGGGAGTCACTTCTCTTCCACAACAGAACGTTAGATGAAAGATTTTACATATTTTACAAAAAAAAAAAAAAAAAAAAAAAAAAAAAAAAAAATTCAATCGTATATTGTCACTTCTGGATGTTTTAAAGGAAGAGAGCTCACATTAAAAAAAAAATGTGTCTAATGGGGTTCCTCTTTTACAAAAATAGTAAATTTTTTCAAACTGCATATTTTACACAAACAAAAGAGTATTTATTTGAAAATAACTCAAGCTTTTTGTCCGGGTCAAATTTTAATTCATAAAACATCACATTGAAAGAAAAATGCTTCATATATTTAATGAATCGTTTTCATAAAAAAATTTTCATTGGTTAACTGAAAATTTTCATTAACTTAATGGAATTTCATAGTTATAATGATGTATTTTCGTTAATATCGCTTCATTGGATTTCGTAATTACGTTAAAAATTTTCATTGGATATATGAAAACTTTATTTTGTCCAAGGTAAACAGAAAAGTTCAATTGGGAACATAAAAAATCAATATACAAACATAACTTTATTCATAAATTAATACAAAATTATAGTTTCCTAAAAAAATGTTTAATTTTGAATTAAAAAATGTAAGATTTAATTATTTCATACATCTAATGTAATATGCCATTTAATTTATGAAATCAAAAATTTTTTTATAAAAGCAACATATTTCAATAATTGAAAAAAAAATTATTTTTAACATTCAAATAACTCTAGAGGCTCAATAATTAAAAGTATTAAAATATTTCGAAAAAGCATGTCTTCATAAATTTACATTATGGCAACGAAAAATGTCATTATAGTAATGAAACAAAAACTTTCAATCCATAAATACGGATGTTTTAAGTTTTCTTTAATATGTACATACCTTCTTTAAAAAAACACACCCTTATTTTAAACTGTTGTCAACCAATAATGTATATGAAAAAGCTTGTTCTTTCTTTATGTGGTATTTTTTTATGCGTTAGCAAAAAAAATCATCGTTGTTATTGTTGTTATAGAAAATTTTATTTATTTTATATAAAAAAAACAAAATTTTTTTACTTTTTTGAAAGTATTCATCCAATGAATAATATTCATAGATCTAATGTAATGTTTCATTTAATACATTTTAATGAAACAGGTTTAATTGACCCAACGAAGCGCTGCATAGGTTCCTTTTTAATGCAATTTTTCCTGGGATTAATGTCAAAATTCATTGGTATTGTGAAGGGTTGTTCACGTAAGGCGAACTATCAGGTTATATGGTATAAACAGCAACAAAATATATTTAAACAAAATGAAATACATACATGAATTTTATTGTTGTGATTATAACTTAATAACCATATAACCTAATAATCAGCATGCCATGAACAGGCCAAATGTAAAATATTTTAATTTTTTTTTAAACTATAATCTCCTTTATTCAGTTTACTTTTTTAAAAGGTTACATACTTTCTTATTTTACAATGCTAAAATAACATATCGTAACATATTACAATTACATATATCGTTTGGACTAGGCCATTGACATGTATTTAAATATCACAGATTAGGAATAAACACTAGCATTCAAAACCCTTCAATTTATATTTCATAAATTATTTTTTTTATGGAAATATCTATTTTAAAAAACCTAATGTGGATGTTAGGATTTTAAATTTATTCAAAGTCAAAAACTACAAATTAAAAAAAAAATAAAAATAATAATCTTTCTTCTAAAACGCCTCAAAATAGATGATAAGACTATGTGAAGACTATGCGGTTTAAAATTATCATCAAGAAAACTGATCTTGAACTAATCTGACCATATGCTTTAGTATATTTCTTAGCCACATTTAAAAGAACTTTCATAAAGCGTCTACTTTGTGTTTTAGTGAAGACTCTGCCACAATGAACAGCCCCGATAAAGGATTTTAATGAGATAACGACTATATTCCCTTCTATTATTTTTGTAGAAATTTCTTAGAAGCACTTATTCGAATCTACATTAAGTGTTTTATTAGTGTCATCTACAAAAGTCTGCTTTGTCTTTTAGAGAATACTCTTTCACGATATAGATAGAGAATTTTAATGAAATCACTACCTTTTTTCCTACTATTATACATTTGGATTTTTTTTAGAAGCACTTTAACAAATCTTCATGAAGTATCTTAACTATTAGTGTCGTCTACAAGAGTCTACTTCGCTTTTCAGAGAAGAATCTGCCACGGTGAACAATTTCGATAGAGGATTTAAATTAAATTATGACTTTTTTCCGAAATTTTGCGATAACAAATGATCGCAGGGTGTAGGAGTGTGAGTTTTTGTGTGTTTCTGTAAGTGTATTTTGTAAGGATGTATGTAATGCTTGTTTATTATTTATGATTTCTGCAAATATATTTCATTTATTTTTCTTTTACTATTGTTGGTTTTCATTTCTTTTAAACAAAAAGGAGAAAACATTAAAAGTCATATATTTATGATCGAAGTTTTTATGTCTTTGTACTTCTGTTCAACCCCCCCCCCCCCTGTATTTATCTTTGGCTGGAAAAAGGAAATAATACGTTTCTACAAGAGAAATAAAAAAGCAACAAATAATATTTTAAATAAACTTTTTGTTATTTTGTAGAAACATGTTGGACAAGGAGCTGAAAAAAATAAAAAGATCACAAAAATGTTATTGCGTTTAAAACTAAGGGAATAAGGGCTTAAGTTTCAAAGAACAAAAAATTAAAATTTTAGTTTAATAAAATAAATTTCTATAGAAAACTAGTTCTTCAAATCTAAAATAGTTTTATGATTGTAGAATGTACTATGTAGTTAAAGTTAAAAAAGGAGTAATAAAAGAAATTGCAATAAGACAGCAAATTATAAGCGGAATCCAGAGATTTGTGGAAATGGTTTTGCGAAAGAACCAATGCAAAATATCGTAGCTCTTTTGTTAACCTGGACGGAGGTCATCTCAAAATTTTTGTCATATTTTATGCGTCATCTTTACTATTACTACATTGAAATCAATTTGATCCTAAATTGTGTGTGTTATTATCTATATTTTTATGTTTAAGAACATAATTAAGAAGCATGTTTAAGAACATAATTAAGAAGCAAAAATTCCAATATTCTTTTTACTCAAATTATCTAGTTGAATACATCAAATTTTCAAAGTAGAATGATTACGAAACCATTGGGCATGCCGTTGGTCTCTTATAATTGAGAATTCTTCTGTAAACAAAGGGAATAGAATAAAATGGAAACATGTATAAAGAGGAAATTAAAAATAAATTTCTCTCACTTTGACTTAAGTCAATGAATACAACTTTCGCAATTTTTCCTGGTTAATTAATCATAAATAAGTTTTTTATGAATACGGCTGTCATAGTTTAAAAAAAAAATTTAAAATTAATATTAGAAGTTATTATAAAACTAGCTGTCCCGGCAAACGTCGTTTTGCCATATAACATATTTCTAGTGAAAGAAAGAGGAATAAAGCACCTTATACCATGGTCGGCGATGAAAAAAAACAATAGTTATTTATTTCTTTTCGTTACATATTCAAAAGTTAAACATAAAAAAGTAATGTATTTGTTATCCTGAAGTATAAAAATCAAACAGATATAGTCAATTTGTATTGCGTGTACGGTATTTTCTGTCAGTCCGTCTTTAGCCAACACAAATAAGCTCGATGGCTTGCCGACGCGAGAACATGCCACGTATAATTGTCCGTGTGAAAAACATGGTGTGCCCAAATCTAAGCCGCAAACATACATCGTTTGGCCTTGCGACATATGGATTGTTATTGCAAATTCCAATCTAATTGGAAATTAAACGCGTTTGAATTCAATTGGGACGTCTGTGGCAATCATCGGAGTTCGTGGCAGCAAAACATTTTCGTCTCGGAATTGACCATTCAAAATGGTAGCTCCTTTAACGTTTTTCATCAATTTTTTTAACGACCAATCGTGTACCATTGCAAAGCCGAAGTAGAATAACCGGAGAAAAAAATGTTAAAAAAATACATAAACTTTTCAAATTAATTATGAAGGTATTGGATGTGGGTGCTTTTACTCGTTTACTTTTATTTTACGCCGTAAATAATTATCATCGGATAATTAATAACGAAGACATGGGGAGAAGGAGCTTTTACCCCTTTTGCCCTATTTTACGCCCTAATTGTTGGAATTTCAAAAACATGTATATCTTAAAGTTCCTTCAGATACTACAGTATCTGCATGCCAAATTTAAAGAATACAGGTTGATCAGTTAAGAAGATATAGGGAGGGGGAGTGTTTGCCCCTCTTAACCAATTTCATGCCCTGAATAAAAAAAATTATAGGCTATAGTTCCTTCTAGATGTTATACTATTTGCCTGCAAAATTTCAAGAAAATTGGTTGATTAGTTAAGAAAATATTGGAAGGGGGAGCTTTTACCCATTTTGCCCTATGATACGCCTTCTAGCGATATGAAATATACATTAAGATCTCTTCTAAATGTCATTGTACACATTAGGCATGGTTTGGTGACTTTTCAAGAAACAATAAAAAATCATAATATGGATAATGAAACCCATTTTGTTGATATTTATATGGGAATACTATATAGGAAAATCTAAATGCAATATCTCCGGAACCACTAGGCCGATTTCGTACAAACTTCACATAAACCATCTACAGACTATCCCCAAAGTACCGTGTTAGTTTTCGTTTAAATCGGTTGACCCGTTTTCGCAGTTAGTGGTGACATCAAAGTGTACACTTCTTTTTATATATATATAGATAAGAATTCAAACAAAACTGCGTCGAAACCCAATTTTCATATAAATTGACATAATAATTTGCCACAGAAAGCAATCGTGAAAAGAAAATCTTTATTATTTTGAGAACGCTTTTTCTAATGCTCTTACATATAGACACTAAGTCTGCTTTCACACTTTTCATCTTTTGATGCTCAACTCTTATGTTTTTAGGTGAGAGAAGAAGAAAAGGGGTTAGTACGGAGATGCCTGTACTCGGTCAGTACGCTTTGTGTTTTTATTCGTTGGTATATGCACAACGATGGTTGCATTTAATTTTGTTCATTTCTTTTTCTCTTTGATTCGCTCTTAATAAAATTGTGGTTTTTTTGAACCGAAAGAAGTTAAAACCGATTGCCGCGTGTGACTATATTGGCATCTTTAAAAGGGAGTTAAAAAGAAGTTGAGCATCAAAAGATGAAACGTGTAAATTCAGACTTATTCTTCCAACAATTCATTAAATTTTATACATTTAATTTACAGAAAATGAAAAACAAAAGAAAATAAAATATTAAAAAAGTAAAATTAAAGAGTATTTGAAGTTACTGCCGACCAGGGCTGCCAGGTACTTTTTTCCTTGTCCCCAAAAAATTTAAAAAAAATATCCCCCAAAATCCCCAAATTAAGAAACAAACCCTTAAAAAGTTAATATTTTGTGTTTTTTCTGACCAAATTTTTATTTTTTTTTTTTTAAAATCAAAAAAAACGTAAGAAAAATTTTAATAAGAAATCCACAAAAATCCTCAATAAAAAATTTTTAGTAAACAAAATTATTTTATTTTGTTTATAGGGACTAGGTTCGGCATGTTTTTTTAGATCCTTCTTATGCGATTCCAGTGAGGAATTACAAGCAGAACAATATGCTGTTATTGAAGGCGACTAAGCCAATTTATAAGAATTTGGAGCTTGTTCAATCGGTTTAAGTCATCCTTATAATTAACAATAAAAATACATATATACGTCATTTATTTAATAGTTCGATGCATCATATCTACTTACCAAAAGCCCAGCATTCTTTTTCTTAAACTTTATTATATTGCCTTTCATTTTTACTTTTTTTTTGGGGAAGACAGACATACATATTTGCTTAAAAATTGTCTTTAAAAAAGTCTAAAATTATATGTGTTGTCAACGGTTTTAGATTCTATTTTTAAATTATTCAGTCAGTTAATCGATTTAGAACGTTAATGTTCGCATAGAAAATTACATTTAAAACAAAAAAAATTTTAGAAGATTGTTTTTGTTTTAAATATAATTTTCTATGCGAACGTTGACGTTCGAAATCGTTAAACAGGCAAATTTTTTTTCAAACACTCACTCAAGAAAAATAACATACGTTTATAAAGTACCTTTTACACAGGTAACGAAAATTAATTAATTAAACCGTATAAGTTGTTGGTAAGATTAAGATAAAAATTTTGCTAATAGAAAAATAAGCGTAAATAATAAGAGAAGGGAAAATATATTAAAAAAGTGTAAAATCCCCAAAACAAATCCCCGATTTTTTTTAACCCCAATCCCCAAATGACTTTCTTTGTCCGTTTTGCTCGCAGTCTTACAGCCCTGCTGTCGACATTTTATCTATGGCCTTTAGGTTTTTTGGCTGAAGTTGAAGACTTCCATACAAGAAGTGAATGAGCGAGTAGTCACTTTTTTCACGTTGGTGTTTAGAAAATGATAGAAAGAAATGACAGAAAACTTGATTTCGGTCATTTCATTCTATCATTTCTATCTTAACAGCAACGCGAAAAAAGTGACAACTTGCTCATTCTCTTCTTGTAGGATTAGTTCTGTTTAAACACTAACATATACATAATTTAAAATGATACTTTTCTTTAAAGAATCCTACTTTTTTGAAACAAAACCAAAAAAATATAAATTCTATCACGATTTTGAACTTGGCATTAACAAAAACAAAAAAAAAAAAAAAATATTTTGCAAATACCAGCATTAAACTTTTGTGTGAATAATTTTTCAGTGTTAAATTCCAAAATTAAAAAATACAATAAATAGCTGTTGACTGTGTCAAGTTCGTCAAGAATTAGGTTTGACATGGGTTAATGGTTGCACATTACATTAGTATCCTTTTGCAAAAAAAAAGCAAAAGTCACAAAAGAGGACAAAGAAGCAGAAAGTATCAAAAATGTACTAGAAAACGTTTTATTGGTTAAACAAATATTATAAAGGCCATGATTTAAATCATCAGCCTAGACATTTACAATATGAAAATAACACAACGTGTATCTTAAAGGAAAAAAAGTTCAGATACGTGCTTGATTTGATTTTATGCAAAAATATATTCAGTCTCTTACTAAAGTTTTGGGTTTGTTTAAAAATTAAAGTGTTACAAATCAATTTGGTACTTTGTTTTCTAAAATCATTTTTTATGTTCTTTTTCGTTTTCCTTTTTTTTTTTTTTGGTAAAGCTTTTAAAGCCTTAGCAATTAATTTAATTTATTTGTTAATGGTTTAAGGTTTTGGAAAATACTTTTATTTTTTAAATGTTAATACTTTAATTGGTTTAAGTATTTCTTTATTGTATCTTTTTTATTTCATTGAAGAAATATTAAATGCTAAATAAATAAATATAATTTTATTTAGATTAAAATATAAAAGATTTTTTTAATGTCTACACACCCACACACACACACACACACACATACACACACCTGCATTTCACATTATTCCAATAATTGTTTAAAACATTTTAAAGAACAAATATCATTTAAATGTAAATATTTTGCTTTCTAAATGTTAAAAAAAAATATGTTTGTTGGTAAAAAAGCAAATCAAACTAAGAAAATTAAGATCCATTCATTTTGCTCATACTCATTTACACAAAAACACACACACACACACAGATACTCATGCGCCCACACTCATGCCAGCAAACATTTTTCAAAAAAATCATCATCAACCTTATCATTAAACTACCATGGAAGCGTCGTCACTGGGAATACTCTTCCAGATCAAACTTATTAAAACATTATTTTAAAGATTCGCGTCTTTGGGAAGTAACTAAAATTATTAGATAAGAAGTAACGAAAATGTTTCTACTAGTTGATTAAATTTTGCTCTAATCACTTTATAAATCATAAGTAAAAAAAATAAGTAATAATAATGATGAACTTTGTATTAATTAAATAACTTTTAGATCAAAATTTCAATTAATTTTCACAAAATGTCTATCAGACTCGTGCCCAGTTTGCACCTTAAAAAGGATGATCGAACCACAATGCACGATGTCAATTGTAAAAAAACAAAAAGTTTTCAGATATTTTTTAGTATAATAGAAAGAACGATGACAATTATGAAAGTTATTTTTCGGATACAAAATTTATTATTAATAAGATTTTTGTATGACGTGCTCAATCCTCAATTTTTTATTTTGGTTTTTGATACACTGAAATTTATTGTTGAGGGAAAGCTAGCTTCTATGCGCATTTCACTGGTTGCTTAGGCCAGATCATCAGGAACTCTTTTTAAAGATTTTAGAAAAGGTTAAAAATATTGTACAAATAAAACCTTTAAGCGAATTAGAATTATAAACACTTAAAGTCTTACTTGTTACAATATCAAAACTTAAACAAAACACCAACAATTATGTTTGAAACAAAATATCGGCTAAATGTTCGCCACGGCTTCGGTACACTGAAAGAAAAATGCTTCATATATTTAATGAATCGTTTTCATAAAAAAAATTTCACTGGTTAAATTAAAATTTTCATTGTTCAAATAAAATTTCGTAGTTATAATGAAGTATTTTCGTTAAAATCGATTCATTGGATTTCGTTATCACGTTAAAAATTTTCATTGGATATATGAAAACTAAAGTTTGTCCAAGTTAAACAAAAAATTTTAATTGGGAACACAAAAAACAATATACAAACATAACTATATTCATAAATTAATACAAAATTATAGTTTCCTTAAAAATATGTTTAATTGTTAATTAAAAAATGTAAGATTTAATTATTTCATACATCTAATGTAATATGCCATTAAATTTATGAAATCAAAAATTTTTTTATAAAAGCAACATGTTTCAATAATTGAAAAAAAATTATTTTTAACATTCAAATAACTCTATAGTCTCAATAATTAAAAGTATAAAAACATTTCGAAAAAGCATGCCTTCATAAATTTAAATTTTCATTATGACAATGAAAAATGTCATTATAGTAATGAAACAAAAACTTTCAATCCATAAATACGTATGTTTTTAGTTCTCTTTAATATGTACAAACCTAAATACAAATAGTATGTACTAAGTAATGAACAAATAAATGTTCTCCTTTAAAAAAACACGCCCCCTCTTATAAACTGTTGTCAACCAAATGATGTATACAAAAAAGGTTGTTCTCTCTTTATGTGGTCTTTTTTATTATGCGTTAGCACAAAAATTGTTGTTATGTTATGACAATTTAATCTCATATTTACGCTCTTAATTGAGTAATGGCAAAAAACATAGTTTTTTTATTCAAAAACTGCACTGCCCCAGTAGGCTAGCTGGTAGTGAGCTAGTCTATCAGCGCCGAGGTTGCGGGATCGATTCCCACCAGCGACTCTGGTTAAAAAAAAAAAGTTGAATAAGAACAACTTTGATTAAAAAAAAAAAATAAAATTCAAACAAATTAAAAAAAAATAAAAAAAAAAAAAAAAATGTTTACTTTTTGAAAGTATTCATCCAATGAATAACATTCATAGATCTAATTTAATGTTTAATTAAATACATATTAATGAAACAGGTTTCATTGATCCAACGAACCGCTGCATAGGTTCCTTTTTAATGCAATTTTTCATGGGATTAATGTCGAAATTCATTGGTATTCTGAAGAAAATTCTTTCAGTGTAGCATACCTATATTCGATGGTCCATATTTTTAACTCTGCTTTTAGGTTTAGACCATTTTGGTATTTTTTTTTTTATTTTTTATTTAAACTTGCATTACAATATCAACTTGAAACGTCAGCTAATTTATGTTTTTGATATTTTAATGTGTGTAGTAAGTTTTTAGCTGTCTAGGATGAAATCGAACAGAACAAAATTAAAAAATACAAATCTTAGGTTATGGACCATTTTGGTCATTGCAATTTATTTAATTTTGTACATGAGTAAAAGTAAGTAACATTAATTATGGCTGATTGTTATTGGCTCAGCAAGATGAACAAATCGTTTTCTGATTCAATCGCATACAATTCTATTGCATATAGTGGATTTGGCATCACATTTGGATTTACAGCAATTGCAAATTCCTGCTTGTACAGGGTGGCCCAAAATTAGCGAAGGGGTTTGAGTTGTTTTTAACTTTTTTACACAAATGCTGCAACTCTGCTTATTAACGAATTCACTGAGATTAAAGTGTGCCTCGTCTGAAGATGATTTTCTTTTTAAAATCACCATTCACTTCTGTCTGTTCAACCAACCATTTAGCGTATTAACGACGCAGGCTGCAGGCTTCAGCTCTTGAGTCAATTAAACCTTGTAAGCGTGTAAATTCAGTTCTTTTATTAAAATTCGCATCATTGATGTTCGTGAGATGTTCAAATGTTGGGCACACCGCGGCGCGCCGACGAGTCGTGGTTGACGGCTCTTGTGCCACGTTATCATGAACAGCACCAATGATTTCCTAAGAACAAACTGGGCGAGCATGCACAGCTGTTTTACATTTTCTACAGACCCGGTTTACTGAAATTTTCGCACAATTCTCCTGGTTGTGGACACATTTGGTCGATTATGCTGACCAAAAAAGTCACGAAGTGTACGAAATGCATTTTGATTTGGACGCCCATTTCCGTAAGATACTTCAACAATCTTAACGCGCTGCCAAATTGTGTACCTCTTTAAGGTTGAATTAACAAAACACTGAAACAAAGAAATGTCAAATTAAGTTGAGCAAAAACTTCACGTTAACGTGAGACTCACAATTAACAAAATGCGCATAGGAATAGCTTGTCCCATCAACAATAAATTTCAGTTTATCAATAGTATGAAATGGGAATTAAGAACATTTAAACGAAACGCTGTTACCGTGCATTATGGTTGGACCACCCTTTCCTCAATCCCCCTCAATTATATCATAAAATTATATGCCATGGATGCATCGTCCCTAGAACTCGAAGAATGCCCTTTCAGATCCAACTTATAAAGCATATTTTAAGGAGTATTTTAAGTACATTTAGGAAGTGACTTAAATTGTTGATAAGAAGTAACAAAAATTTTAAATTTTTGATTCCAACATTTTTAAAATTATATAAAATAAAAATAATTCTGAATTTTAACTACAAAAAACGTTCAATAATTTATTTGTATGTAAAGAGATATCATCGTCTTGGCTGCAAGAAGTGCTGGTAGAGAGCAGAATAATTGATATTTTATCCTTTTATAATATTTTATTGACATCATTTGTCTCAATGTTTTACGGTGCGTGTTATTTAAGAAAACTACTCACAAAAGCTTTTTTAATATCCTTTTCCAAAATACTTCTTATCAAAAAAACAAAAATCTTAGTTTTTGGTTTTTGATGGAAAATACGCATAAAGTGAGCAAAATAAATAATAAAATATCTCAACTAAGTAATATTTGTTGGCATTATGCGCCCACGATATTGCGTAAAAGCAACAAATAATTAATATTTTATTTTAAATATAACTGCAGTATTCTCTCAGAAAACACTTATTATAACCGACAGTAAAAGTGCCCTGGAGGGACTACAAGAGCCATTTGGTAACAACATGATTATACAACAAATAAGAATGTTAATAACATCCCTACCTAAACAGGAAATTACATTTCTATGGGTTCCGAGCCACCTAAATATAGGTGGAAACGAAAAAGTCGATCAGCTTGCCAGAAATTCTTTAAAAAGCAGGATATCTACCGAATATACCTTTCAATATTCAGATTATAGGCAATACATTGGAAAATACATTTTTGACACCTGGAATGATCTATGAAAGGATAATGGAATAATGGATGGAAGGATAATAATAAAATTCAAAGAAACATATCGCACAAATTAATAGTACCCAATATATCCAAACAGACTTTATTAAGTTAAATAGACTCAAAATAGGTCATTGTTTTTTCTCACATAACCATATTATTGAAAAGACACAGCCCCCAGTTTGTGAATGCGGGCAAACACTAACCGTCTCTCACATATTTATAGAATACAGTCTTCTGCATAACAAACGTTTAAAATATAAAATAAATAACATTAATATCCTTCAAAAAGAAAATGAATTTAAAAACATAAAAAATTTTTTGACTGAAATAAATATTTATAAGTCGATTTAAATCTAAAATAATATAAATATGTATGTATATTAGAATATAAAGTCTTATGTGAAATTAATTGGCCTATATAACCTAACTGTGTTGGGGCCTTTATAATACCAAATAAATAATAATAATAATAATAACTGCAGTATTGAAAATTTAACAAAAAAAAAAAAAAAAAAAAAAAAAATAAATACATTTTAAGGTTTTCATAAAAGCAGTGAAATCCTTGCACATATATTGCTTCATTGCTCGAAGACTTTTATATTTCGACTTAACGATTTTTAATCGAAATTGTTACTGATTGGTACTCTGATTTATTAACTGAAAGCATAAGAAATAAAATCGCTTTCGAATCAAATGAGTATTTGATCACGTCTCCCAGAATGAGCCCTTGAAGATTAAAATACGACTGCAATGAAATTTGTATTTGCAAAATATGATGAAGTAACGCCCAGCCACTTTCATCTTCAAAAATTGTTTGAAATGTTTGCGTGGTATATTAACTCATAGAAGGCAGGTTAAATAAACATTGGAGTTTCAGGTTTTGAAATATCAATAAATAAATAGATATGTGTATTTATGTGTGTGTTTGTCATTCAATTGTTTATAACAGGGGAAAAGGAAGAAATAAAAATGCCTTCTTGTAGGCCTTATTTTTATTCGCAAGACTTTCCTTTATTCTTCGAGTCCCATTGTAAACTCATTTCCTTTCTGTGTTGTAAAAAGACCTTAGCTATTCGCTAGACAATGCTCGCTAATTCTTGTGGAAAAGACCTCTCAAAAGACTCTAAAAATTATATAAAGGGTTAAGTAGAGCTTTTAGATAGGAATGGAAGGACCATTGGAAGGTCTTCTTTAAAAGGGGCGACTAAAATAAGAAATAAATATCTTAGAAGAGAGAGCCAAAATCAATTTTTAGGAATTCAAAAGTGAAGGCCTTATATTTTTTCCCTTTAGGTTCTTATATACAACATTTTAAGTTATTTGTTGTTTTTAGTCTATTAAAATTTAAATTGAGAAATAAATTGTTTGCAATGCTTTTTGAAACAATACATATTAAATTTTTGCAAAAATTAATACAGGGTTTTTTAACAGGAGCTTTGTTTTTCTAAACAAAATACACGGAATTTATATTTCACTGCAAAGAATTTTATCAATTTTAAATGAAATGTATTTTTAGAAGCTTTTCTTTCATACTATTGAAACACTTGAATTTATTGTTGATAAATTGAGTCATTCCTATGCGCATTTCACTGGTTGCTTAAACTTAATCCAAAGATTTTAGAAAAACTAAAGATATTAAGCAAATAAAAATGTTAAGCGAATAAGAATTATAAACCAGTTTTACTTGCAACAATATTTTTAAAGTCATTCTGGCAAACTTGTTTAAAGGCTTGATTCGATTGGCACTGTATCACAACACAGAAAAAATTGTCCCACATTTTTTACCAATTAAAGCATTAATAAAAATATAAACCGTTTTAATTAAAATTGAAATTTTTTAATTGAAATCAATTTTAATTTTTTTCTGTGAATCATCCAGTATTGTTAAATGGCATTAGCATCGTAACTAATAAACAGCGAAAATTCGTGAAATTGTATGATCGGGAAACCTGGTTTCATCGTACTGTTGAAACCACATGTTTATGTATATCATGTGGTAATTGCTAATTGCCCCTTTCTTTGAAAATGTCGAGTTTTACGTGGATTTCCCTTAAATCTGAAGGTCCAGAGCACGTGCTCAATGCGTTGATTCGGTTTATGAACAAGTGATAATTTACATGCTTATCGACTAAATTCTTTAAAGTGCTACCAGAAGACATTAGTTTTGACCGAGATGCTCACGAATTTTACGAAAAATAACGTTAAATTTAATTTAAAGCAAGAAACGTCAACAAGTATAAAAATATAACTGCCATGTAATTTCAACATCCCCTGTTGAGTAGCAAACTTTTTGTTAGAAAACTCTTTAAAGAAAAAGCATTATTATTTATTTTTGAATACCTTACGAAGAGAAAAATTTTTTTTTTTTATTATTGTAACAGCCGATAAAATCTCGCCTTCAAGCGGTTAAATATAAAGTTTTTGTTAAAGCTTTTGAATTGTTTTTTAATGCGTAGGATTCTGTTTGTTTTTTTTTTTCTATAACTTATCACTGAATTTAACTTTAACAATTTTCCGCATCCCTGATTTTTTTTTTAAGGAAATTAACTGCTAATTTTACTAAGCTCAGTTTTAATTAACTATCAGTTAAAACAGTCAAAAACATATTGCTGACTGGAAGTTAAAGTAAAAGTTAGTTTTAACTGAATTTCGTGAAATTGCCCGTTAAAAGTATTTTTTAATACCTTTTAAATTTTTACTTTTGTTTTCTTTCCTTTCAACATATTGTAAATACTGTTATAAGAATATATTTTTTTTTGAATACAGTGAGCAGTAAAAAAGGCTGATGCAGAAACAAAAAAGTTAATTTGAAAGGAGTTTCGTTGGGGTTGTAGGCGTGCTAGGGTCCATTCAAAAAGTGAAGGAATGATGGACCGATCGTTACAAAATTTGGTGCTGCAATTTCTATTCTTATGCAAATATGACAGACCACATTCTACTATTATTGTATTCTTTGCAATAGTCGCACTCAAGTTTTTCTTAATTGGGCTGTATATAGGGCCTATGGCGAATTATGGACAGACCATCACAAAACTCTGTGGTATAATTTCTTTTTAAATAAATCTATTCTTTTTTTATATTTCTATTTATGTAAACCTATTCTGTGCAGGAATTATTAATTGCACTAGTTTTAGTAACTATGTTGTTTTTAAATACATAAACTAAGAATATTGTTTGTAATTTATTTATAGTCTGTAAGGTTTTAAATCCAAAGACTTAAAAAAATAAATAAATAAATAAATAAAAAAATAAGTAAAAAAAAAAAATAAATAACAAACATGTCAATTAAGTCTTGCCAGATATTTGCAATTTAAAATCTTATTACAAAACTCATTTTTAATGATCAACATGTAAAAGAGCTGTATTCGGCTTTGCCGAATCCTATACACACTTTACCATGTTACGATAAGATAAGTTATATAAATCTTTAGGTATAAATAAAAACATTTTGTGCCATGCCCTTTTTTCCAATACCGCCCAAATTTTGTCGGATGTTGTGCATTGATAGCACAGATGCTAGTACCTAGTGTGGAAACTTTGACTCTTGCCATTTTCCAGATACACGCAAATCTATAATGTCTTCGTACGGTAAGTGCCACGTCCACTTTTCTAGTCCCGCCCTTTTTTTCTACAGATATTGTGTATTTTTTACTCAGCTGTGTGTGCAAAATTTGAACAATTTTTCTCTTACAGTTCTGTGCCACGCCCACTTCTCCACTCCTACTCACATTATGTCGGATATTGTCTTTTAACAGCCACGATGCTTGAACCTTATTAGAAAACTTTTACTCTTGCAATTTTCCAGAAATCTATAAAACCTTTATATGGGAAGTGCCACGTCCACTTCTCCAATCCCGCCCATCACATCTCAACGAACAGACGTATATTGTTAAATCAACTTCGGTCTTCATAACTTCATAAGGACCCAGAATATATATATTGGGTGATTTTTTAAGAGCTATAGGAAAGTTTAAAAAAAAAACACATAATATTCAGAAAAATGCATGAAATCTTTATTTGAATCGATAGTACGGTCCATATAATTTAATGTTTGAAGATTATTTCATGCAAATGTTGACCGTGACTGCGCCTCAAATGGTCCATCCGCTTAGTTCAATTTTGGCATACTCTTGCCAACATTTCGGCCGGTATCTCATGATTAAATGCTTCAATGTTGTCTTCCAATGCGTCAATTGAAGCGGGCATGTGTGTATAGACATGAGCTTTAACATAGCCCCGCAAAAATTAGTCTAAAGGCGTTAAATCGCACGATCTAGGCGGCCAATTGACCGGTCCCGAACGTGAAATAAAATGTTCACCGAACTCGCCTCTCAATAAGTCCATTGTTAAGCGTGCTGTGTGGCATGTGGCACCGTCTTGTTGAAACCACATTTCATGCAAGTCAAGCTCTTGCATTTTGGGCAAAAAAAAGTTGGATATCATCACACGGTAGCGCTCACTATTCACAGTTACGTTACGATTCGCATCATCTTTGAAGAAGTACGATCCAATTATGCCACCAGCCCATAAGCCGCACCAAACTGTGACTTTTTCTGGATGCATTTGTAGCTCTTGCAATGCTTCTGGCTGATCGTCATTCCAAAATCGACAATTCTGCTTATCAACGTACCCATTGAGCAAAAAATGAGCTTCGTCGCTGAACTCAATTTTTTGATAAGAAAGTGGATCGCATTTTGATAATAAAATTCAATAATTTGCAAACGTTGTTCGTTTGTAAGACGATTCATGGTTAAATTATAGACCAAACTGGAGATGTTTGACAGTGAAACAAAACACGAAATGTGCGTCGGCTGTTTAAACCAGTGTTGCCAAATAATAATATCTTAAAAATCACCCGATATAAGATCAATATTGTAGAATTTACAAACGGTATTAGCTTCGGTGAAGGGTAAAAACAAGTGACAAATTTCATATTATTTGACAATCAAATTTAAAATAAGAGATGATTTTCTTGAAACCAAAACTAATTTTTAAGTAACGAAAAACTGGAATCATCGATCAAATTTAAATCAGTCGTCGTATTTGTTGTTTTCATAATTAATCAATAACACAGTGATAGAAATTTACACATTTTTTTAGACAAGCTGGGCACATGGCGTTTTAACATAATTCGGGTACGCTGAATCCAATGGTGCCAACCGTTCTTGTAAGGTCAGCTCTTGTTTTCGAGATATACCGTTATTTTAAAAATGGAGGAGGTATGTTGTGCAACCTAAGCACTGCAAAAGCCAAATTTAATATAAAAGCCAAATTTAATATTTTGGTCCAAAATTTGTATTAACTTAAAAAAAATTATTGCTTAATAAAAATGGCTAATGGTCCAATATATTTTTTTTTTATGGCTAAACAAGATAAAAGATAGTTGAGCTTAGCCACTTAATAAATAAGTTGGCAACGCTGATAAGTAGGGATGCGATTTCCATGCAAATGCATGTTTTTTGTCGATAGTCTTAAATCGATCTCGACCAATTATCTTTCCAAATCATTGAGTTTGCCTTAAAACGGCTTCGATTTGTTTTTGCATATTGTTGCATATTTTAGTGAATATTCATCGTTTTGCATATTTTGGTTTTTAATGCATATTTTTGCATATTTTAACATTTTTGAGTGACATATTTTTTAAATTTCCACATTATGAAGAAAATTCTTCAAAAAATTTCAAAACAGTATAACAAAATAGAACTTTTTTTAATCAATAAATAGTTTTTTTGGAGCTCTGCTTAATTTTTTCGGTTAATTTTTAACCGATGCACATGGTTAAGGCTGCCAATTGGCCCAACATAATTTATCCAAAACTGTTACATGTTACTTGCTAGGCACATGGGTTACATCGAGTTGCAGAGGAAGTTAGAGGCCAATTCGCTAATATTGACTTAGCGATTTCATACGGGAAACAATGTGGAAGGAAGAATAGCCTAACAAATTAAAAAAAGTCCAAAACGTTTTGCAAAAAAATTGGGATCTCAAACAATAAAACCAATTTCAACTGCTTTTGATCTTGAGTCAAATGTGGGATCTGAATTAGAAAATTAAAACTCTCTAAATGAATTGCCATTCTTCAAGTATGCTTCAACTTCGGTTGACTTTGAGAGATCATTTTCCATGCACAAAAGCTTTTTTACAGACAAAGGCTTACTCTTGATGATATGAATAAGTATTTATTAAATTTTGCAAATAAAAATTTAAATTATATAGTTATTTAACAATGCTATAAAAACAACAATAGAATTTTTTAATTTTTTTTTTTTGTTTTAAATAGTTTTTAGTGCATTTTTTTGATTTTTTTAATGCATATTTTGGAGTTTTTAGTGCATATTTTATGCGCATATTTTCGATTTTTTAGTACATAAAAACCTCATCCCTACTGATAAGTCTTGGTGACCGAATGGGCGTATGAGCGAATGAGCGAATTTCTATTAAATATCAATCATACGCCTTGTGACTGGCAGAAAAGTTAATATTTTTTAGTACTTTGTTTTTACACTGTACAAAATTTGTTTCCTGTACACAGTGTTTTTCTAAACTATTATTTAGCTTAAGGCTTAAAAAATATCTCTCTAGTCCTTGTTCAGTTGTTGGCATTATCCTCCACATTATCCAAAAATAACAACGACAAACGCATTTAGTTTATACAGAATTTTTCAATTCAATGTTGGTTTTACATCAAGGCAAATTTTTTTTTTTTTTTATTTACGAATAGGATTTCTTTGCATTATTATACTCAGCATTTCAATTTATGGCTTACATTTTGAATATGTATGTGTTTGTGTAAGTGCCTGGGTATTTGAATTTTATATTAAGTATTTCCCAGCTAGCATTTTGTATCATAATCTAATCATTTAGAAATCAGCTTCATGAGCTCATTTTTCAATCGTAAATGATAATCTCGTTGTGAGAAAATGGTACCTAACCGATGAATCACCTGAAAGAATCATTTGTGATACAATTTTTTGATTCCTTTTTGATCATTTTTATGTAAGTTTTTATAATCATTATTGAATCGTTTTCGTCTTATTTTTAAATCTTAAATTATATAGTTTTTGATTATGTACATATATATATAATATGTATTTTGTTCGACCTTTAATATTTCAAATATTACTAAATTTTCGAGCTTAAGGTCTTTTTGTTATAAAAACTTTTAACGTTTATTTAAAAACCAATATTTCGGCACTTCCTTGGGTGCCTTCTTCAGGCACTCAATAATTTTTAACAAATTATAACAAATTTAACAATAACTGACAAATTAAAAAATTTTTAATTCAAAAACAAAAAAAAAATTTTTCCAATCAAACTTGATCTATTACAATATAAATAAATTTTTAACTTCCGTTTCTACTTTTATAAATTAAGTGTCTATAATTTTGTGCTACATTTTCAGTGTCTGACTTAAAATTAATTCTTGAAATTGTCGGAACCTTTATAATTTGTAACATTTCTAACATAAATCTACGTTTACAATTATTTTCTGTGTTTAAAACAGTTGTATTTTCAAAATCTGGATAATGATTTAGATTAGCACAATGAGTTGATAAAGCTGTTTTTTGTGATATATTTCTATATTTTTGATCTGATTTATGTCCTGCTATCCTAGCTTTCAGTTTATTTTTTGTTGTACCTACACTCACAATATTCTGTAAGTAAAATTAACTGAAATTGGAATATAAAATAAATGAAAGTTCAATTAAAAACCAGTCTACCTATTTTTCATTTATTTTTAACAAAAAGTTCATTTAATTTTTACTGTCAAAAATTCAACATCATATTCCGTAAAATCAAATAAATATTCAGTTATTTTGTAAAATTTTACTGTCAAAAATTCAACACCATATTCAGTAAAAACGATTAAGGGTAAAGGCTACAATAAATATTTCAAATTTATGAAATGTTTATTAAACGTTTAATAGGCTATTAAACATTTATAAATACTCTTTTTTCGACTTTTGCTTATTAATGACATATAAAACTGCAATGATGCGTTTATGAATTAGACTTTAAAAGTTTTTATAACAAAAAGACCTTAAGCTCGTAAATTTAGTAATATTTTTTATGTACATATATTTCATATAATTTTTTAATTGTCATGTTTTTAATTTTCTTTGATAAAATCAGCACCATTATGGCTTTATTTTGAAACAAACAAAAGTTACCGTTTTTTCGAGAAGAGAAGAACAAATTTGCACTAACATTTATGTCCATAAGTTGTCAGTAGTTTTTGGGCTTCTTTTTAGCCAAGCTTGTTATTTGTTTGGCTGACATGAAAGTTTCTATTTTTATTTTCTTCATTTGACAAAGACAAAAATTCAAAATATTTAAAAATCATTATTTAAACATATAAATAAATCATATATGTATGAATCCTTTTTTTATCACTTAAGTGATAAATCAGTTTTTAATCATAAAAACTGATCTGAAATAAATCATTTGTGTGATTTTTACAAAAAATAATCAGCCAAATGCTAGCTGGGTCACTAAATTTGTTGTTTTTTGTAAAAAAAAAATTGTTTTTGTACTCATCAGCAGTAACAAAACTCATGCTGCCATCATCATTATTATTATTATTACAACGGTTTTATCGTTTCCCAGTTAGTTTTTGTTGTTGTTGTTAAAAAATATTGTTCTTTTATTTTAAGCAATTGCTTTTTTTTAGTTGTTTTTGTTTTTCGTTGTTATTTTTGGCTCGTTAAAATGTTTTGTTTATTTATATGACTAAAAACCAAAAAATGCACTTGAAGCTTAAAAGTCAACAGTTTTAACTGCTGCTCATTTTTGCCTTTTTGGTGGGTGATAAATGGAGACAGATAGAGAGAGAGAGGGAGCGAGAGAGAGAAAGGGAGAGGCAAGGACTAAAGGAGAATAGCAAAATTTTTAAAAGCCTTTTAGGGGAACTATTATTGCCTAGAAAAGTGAATGCGATGCAAGTTTGTGCACAAATGTATTTGTCTTGCGGTTTATCTATTGCCAATGTTTCTATTTTTCAACTTTTTTAGTTTAACTAGGACACAAGGATTTTCTTTGTATTTTTTTTTTGTAATTTTTGTTTGGAAATTATTTAAATTTTAGCATAAATCTCAATTAGAATATAAAAGTTACTTAAGTTTGAAAAGTTTTTTTTTTTTATAATAAAATAAAAAAATATATCTGTGGCATTTTGACAAAACATCTTAACACGAATTAAAAAAAAGTTGAAATACATTTTTGTAATCATACGAATTTTCATTCAAAAAACATTGTTATTTACGTTTTCAAAATACTGTATTATAAAAAAAAGTTTTCTTTAATTTTGGTTCATTTTATCATTTGATAAACAAGATTTTTTCACCGAGTTTTTTCTTAAAAACTTTTTTGTTATTTTATCTCGACTTAAGATGTTTTGTTAAAATGACACAGATATGTATTTACTATTTAATATAATATAAAAAACTTAGGAATATAACGACCCAATTGTATTGAAATTACAAGAATTTATTTATAACTTTCAAGACAACATGGTAATCTTTATAGTCATAGAAGTTATTTTCTCTAACCTGCTCATGTTGTGTATGTTAGACCCCTTTCACACTCGGCAAGTTACTCTTGGTTTGTAGACGTCAGCGGTAAAGTCGGGGTAAGGAAACAAAAATTTTGTACAGACTTTGTTGTACTCGGCAAGTAACTTGCGCAACTAACTTGCCGAGTCTGAAAGGGGTCTTACTTGCGTTTATTCATGCACTGCGTGTAAATGACTTGAATTGTGCGACGCACATCACAACGTATGTAGTATTTGTCTTTTTGTATACGTATGTTTTGTTCAACCACTTGAAAAACCAAATGTGATTTGTGCACTTCTCTATTAAGCATTAAAAATTGTTAAAAACAATCGCTTGATATAAAAAAGAATAAAATTAAAGAAGAGAAAAAAGTCATATAATAATGAATTACATCCAATTTACACGACGACTTCTACGATGTCGTTTTTTCTTCATTTCATTAAGAAGCAACTTCCAAAATTTCTTTGCGTTCTTACGATAATTTTTAGTTGCATGTCTTTTTTATTTTCGGTAGGTAGGGCCTTGATTATCCGTAATTTGAATAACCGGTAGCATCAATTAACCAGGAAGTTAAAAAGATTTTTTTCATTGATTTAAACTTTTTTTGCAACGATTATTACCTTAATTATCCGGCGTTACCTCTGTTATCCGAATTTAAAAGCAAACTTTCTTATTTTTCGTTTAATTTTGAGAAAAAAAATACAAATGTAAATAAACGAAAAAAGGGAATTCCCCAACGAACTAGAATCATGTTCTGCCAAAAGTTGTGTGGTGACTGACTGACTGACTAACTCATTCATCATCGCCCAGCCCAAGCCGCTGACCCTAGAAACTTGAAATTTGGCCTAGCGATTAGTCACTCCCCAAATCGATCCACTAAGTTGGGATTTTTCGAAATTCGAATGTTTAGGGGGTAAAAAAGGTAAATACGTTGAAATTCGGTGACCTTATATCTCCAAAACTAAAAGAGATGCAAAATAAATATAAAACTTATCGTTGTTCTTTAGAAAAATAAGCGGACAGGTGTCTGAAACTTTTTTGAAATTCGGCCCTATTAGGGAGTAAAATGGGAAAAATCTGAATTTTAGTAATTTTTTGCCACCCCATCTATCTTTTGAACCAATAAACATAGAAACAAAATTAATACCACATTCAGAACTTACCAAAAAAATACGTATATAAACATGGTACTTTTTCGAAATTCGAACACTTAAGGGTTGAAAATCGTAATTTTTTTTGGTCACTACAATACTGAAACTTTTGATACTTAAATGGGGGAAAAATAAAGTACCCAAAAAAGGAAATACGGGAAATTTGATATTTTTCTTTAGCTTTTTGGTTCTACTAAAGTAGCGGGCTAAATGCTAGAATTAAAACAAGTTTAAACCTAGAAAAATAATCTTTGGCATAAAAATATGTCCACGAAGAAAAAGGAGACGCTAACGAAGTAGCGAGTATATGCAAGTATTTTAATATTTACATAACAATACATTATATATTTACATAAAATAAGAAAAAATAATCATCCAGAATGCTGTTGGTCTCGTCTGTTTTAGATAATCGTGGTCCCACTGTATTTTTAACCTGACGCTTAAAAGAAAGAAAAAGAATAAAACGAACCAAGAAGAGTTTTAAAGATACATATAAAAAACGACATGAAAAACTCAAACCTTAATTAATGAATTTAAAATCGTTGCAATGATATCAAATTGCAATACAAATACATTTAAATTTATAATTTTTTCGTACCTTAAAAACTATAAAATCTATGAGTTAAAAATATTCCTATAAAATCAAAATAGCAACAAAAGGATTTAAGTAACAGCAATTTTAAATTGCATTTGTATGGAAAAATGGTCACAAATATTTTAACGCGCGCACACTCATATCATATCGTCGACTTGATATGCAAACCTGCTAACACCCTTTCAGTAAATTTTACAGGAGAGCCAAAACACTTTTTTATTTCATATGTGCAGCTTGAGAGAAAAACCAAAAATATAGTTGGTATAACACACTTTTAGACTCACATTAAAAAAAAAACTACATGCTGGACGACGAGGCGTATCTTTCTCTACCACACTGCATCAAAATCTCAATCAACTTAAAAAGTGGATTTAGCATGTTACTATAATATTAATATTAATATTATTAAGCCGACAATATGAAAGTATGTATATACAATTATTTACATAAACAAATCTTAACAACGTCATAAAAACACAAAAATTACAGCTACAAGAAATAACCCGTAAAATTGCTTTAATCGGCTTTGCCTAATCTTTGATAGTCTCCACTAAAAATAAATAAGAACATGTAGTGTGTGGACTTTTAATGGGATTTAAAAATTATGAACCAATCCATATAAAAATTTACCACAAAGTTCTACAATTTTTTTTTCTTGCCATAAAATATAATGACACGTTTTAGTTTAAAGCTTATTAATGTTATTTTCAGGAGCGGATTTTATATTGGAAATAAGGTAAGTTACGATTACCACAAAAGAAAAATAGAGTGATATAAAAACTACATTGTACCAAATTTTAATACGGTAATAAAAAATTTTTGCGTTTTATGCGTTTAAAAATGCTTTTCGGAAAGCTACCTTATTTGACACTTTTGGTAGAATATGTACCGCTTATCACAAAATTCCAAATTTCACCACAATATTACACAACGTACTTTAATGGTAGTTTTTATAATTATTATTGATTTGTTTTCGTCTCATTTTTCAATCGTAAACTTTATAGTTTTTGATTATATTTCATATCATTTTTAAATTGTCATGTTTTTTATTTTTTCTCCGATACTTATGACTCCGATACTTATGACAAAGTTCAATTTTATGTTCACAACAAATATTTTTCTGGCATATATAGTGCATGTACTTTTCGTCGTTCTGAGTTTGCTATAGGGACATAGGTGACAAATTCGTATTTTATTTTGAATTTTTTCTTAATTAAGGTCTGCAAGATAGGTTTCTCGAACCTTCCTCTTAAATAGGGAGCCACGAGAGACTTATGAAGATTTTTTAGGTACTGTTGTCGGTTTTTGGGTTTTCTAATATATTCGGAGTATATATTCGGAGTATATTTATTCGGAGTGTATATGACAGCTTTGTTCCCCACTACTTTTCATGGTCTATTTTATATACATGGGGAATTTCATGTCAAGTGACCGAACTTTTGAAATCGATGTCTTCCGGTTTAGATGAAATTTGCACCAAGGTTATTATTCCTATTGGATAGTAGTTTAGACACAACTTTTTAGCAAGATCGGTCAAAAAGTTCAAGTTACATGGATGAGAAAGAACACTTGTTTGGCCAAAATATCAAATTTTGACCCCCTCTAACTCAGAAACCTTTTCGATTTTAAAAGTTGGGTCACTTGACATGAAATCCCCCACATATATATTTTTTTTTATTAACATTAAAAAATTTAATAACCAGCAACAAAATGTTAATCATTTTAAAAAGCATGTTCATAGTGAAAAAAATTTGCGCATTCTTTGACATGTTGTCTATCGTTTTTTAAATCTCTTTTTCCTTTTCAAAATAATGTACGTTTTTGTTTTTGTTCCACGAACCATGTTTATTTTTGTATCGCCCAAAAGTGACACAAATCAGATGGTGAAAAATACAATTGCAATGTATTTTATTTTTGTAAAATCTTTAGAAGTGTAGGAGAAGTAACGATCAGTCGTTTCCATCTTCCAAAAATCTTTAAATAGCTTTGATGGCATACAAACATATACATTAGTAAAGTGCTAAGCAGAATGAGCTAAATGGTTTAAATGGCTTATAACTTTTTAACTAATGCGATTATTATTAGTTTTTTTTTTGTAAATAGAGTAGTTTACTGGGGAATATTTTTAATGCTATCGTGTAAGTGATGCCCATTTTCTACTTCGCACATACGTGGTCTTTTTAACATATTTTCCTTTACCTTTCGCAAAATTTCGGGTGCAATTATTATTGTTCGACTGTAAAAATAATTCCCAGAGCATTTTTAACAAAAAGCTGAAAAATCAAGGAAATAAAATAATAAAAAAAGTTATAAAGAATTAAACCATATAGCTCATTCTGCGCCACATTGCATTATTTCATATTTCCGATAATGAATTATTAAAATATTTCGCGAATTTTCGCTATTTTTGCAAAAATGTGTTTTGGTTAATTTTTGACATTTTGTTTTTTTTTTTTAACCGATTTAGTGATTTCAAATATATGTTGGGGTTTGTTTTCAAGTTTGCGATAATTCGCGAATTTTAGCCATGTTCGCGATAGCAGCGATTTTTTCTGTAAGTTTTCTGATTCTTTACAGCTTCATGTCATGCTTTCATGCCGCAGTTGCAAATTTCTGCGATTTTCCGATAATTTAAATTTTTTAACGAATTTTTGCCATTCCTTGTAATTTTAGGGACTTTTAATCAATTTAATGGCTTTTTTAATATATTAAAAACTTTCGCGAATTTTCGCTATTTTCGAAAATTTTCCTAATATGTAAAATTTTTCGAATTTCTATAGTTTTCCGAATTTTTGCAATTCTTGCGTTGCTTTGTTGCTCTTTTTGACAAGCACCGCCGTTATAAAAAAAGCCCTATAAATAAACCGAAGTCACCTATTTTATAGGGCACTATCAACACTGTTGATTTATATACCATTGGTATTAGCATACAAATCTATTACATTTTTTAAACAAACTCCGAATCGAAAGCTTTCGAATGCCGCAATCCCAATTTTGATACGTCACAAAAATTTATTAGATACGAAAGTTCATTCGAACACGTGTGCTACGATTTGGGCCCTGTTTCGCACCTTGCTTAAACAAATGCCAGTTTCATAAAATTAACCAAAAAGTTTTCTTAAGTTCAATATGGTTCGCACAATTTGGGTCTTAAGAATTCATAAAAAAAAGTTAACACATTGCGTTCTTCGTGAACTGAAGCACACCAGCCGTTCTGTTTCCGCGCTACAGAAAAAAGCGCAAAATAAATTCCGATTACAAATTTATTTCGCGCTTTTTTTTTGAAAAGAATAAGAGTATGAAATTAATAAAGTATTAAAGTATAATATTATAAACGTAAAAGAGTATAAAGGTATAAACAAATATATAAATGTACAAATGTTTAAAAGTAAAAAAGTATACAAATAAACAAGTATAAAAGTATAAAATAATTAAATTATAAAAGTTTAACAGCCGTATTCATAAAAACTTATTGATGATTAATTGGTCGTTTTTAAGCAAAAATTGCTAAAGTTGTATTCATAAACGAAAAATAGCCTATTGAACCTTTAATAAACCATTCATAAAGTAAGAAAATTTATTGTTGGATTTGCCCTTCTTTAAACCAAAAATAAAATGACATTTTGATAAGTGTTTGCATTTTAAGATATTATTTTTGTGAAATATTTATGTATGTTAAAAAATAATGACAAAAATATTTTATTTATTAGTATGGACATGTTAAATACATTTTACAATTTTTTTTTTTTATTTTAGACAACCAATTTAAAGTTATATTGATAATTATTTAAAAAATTTTTTATATGATTTAAATGAATATATTCAGGGGCAAATGCAGATATTCTCTTTAATTATTTATAAAATTATTGTAACTAGTAACATTTTTGTTTAAAACAACAAATTATTGTTCAAAAATATTAAAAAAAAAAAAAATTAAATAAGCAAATCATAATAATAGTGATGTTAATAAAGAGTAAACAAACTTTTTATTTTAATACTTTCTTATCGTTTATTTAAAAAAGGTTCAAACAAAGTTTTCATGATACCTTTCGGCAACAGTTTGTTCAGAAACTAAAATAATATGTAGTTTTATTTGATAAGAATAATTTTGAAGGTCTACAATTAAAAAAAAATTATAAAAAAAAATTTTAATATAGAATATCATGAGAACCGAATAGAAGTTTCATGCATCACTAACAATAAAATGGCAGCAAAATATAAAGAAAGTTGCCATACTTAAACACAAAATCGCTACAAACAGTTAATAGTAAAAAAGCTGTTAATGTACGTTTATGAATACAAATTTTTATAAGAGGTTTATAAGACAAAAAGTGTTTAATAGTTGTTAAATGCTATAAGCTTAAAATAAGAACTTTTTATGAATATGGCTGTGAAAATATAAATGTATAAACGTATAATTTTACTTTACTTTACCGTTTGTTGCGGACTTTGCGCTAAAAGAAACAAAATGGTCATGCAGCGTCCGCACCGCTGCTCGACATCGGGAAAATGTTCCAATTTGCTGCACACGATATTTCCTGCTCGTGTCTTTTGTATCCGTGATACGAAATAACTCCCTAGAGCTTGATTTTTAAGGAGCATGAACACAATTTGTCAACTTTTTAAGTAAAATGTAAAAACTGCTGTTTGACGTAAGTTTTATAATATTCGGACACAAACGTTGTTGCAGAAACCAAAGAAGTTCTCGGTTTAAAAATAGCGTGGTGCCGCCACAAAAAATTTTAAAAGAGTTCAGCAGTCTTAACATTTTTATACCCTCCACCAAAATTAGTTATGAAGAGGGTACACGAAGTTTGACATTCCGTGCGAAACTTTGTTATTATTCATCTCAAACCCCATTAACTATATATATTCTGGCTCCTTGAGTAATTCTAAGTAGATTTAGCAATGTCCATCTGACCGTCTGTTGAAAACACGCTCACTTTCGAAAAACTCAAAAGAAATAAAAAAGCTGGGTGTCAAATTGCTTGTAGTTATCCTAAGCAGTTTGCGATTGAAATCCAGCAAAATCGGCTCAGTATGAATCAAAATTTTGAACCACCACCCTAAAAAATTAATAATTTTGCTACGAAAACTAACATAAATGGTGGAACGATGCACAAACAATGATATAAGATTTTGCAAAAGTTAATTTTGTTCAACTGGAAATTACACTGTAAAATTTCATGAAGATCAGTCCTCAATTTACCCTAGTACCCATAAAAACCCTTTATCGAAAAACAGTTTAGTACGCCTTAAACCACAATTAGTAATCCTATCATAACAAAATTTGGCACGTCGCAGTTTTATAGGACTATAAATGAAACTGTGAAATTTCATGAAGGTCGGTCAATAATTTACCCTAGGCCCCATATAAACCCCACTCTCGGAAAACCGTTTAGTCTGCCTAAAACCATAATTAATAATGCTATCAGAATAAAATTTCATACTTCACAGTTTTATAGGACTGGAAATAACACTTATAAATTTCGTGATGATCGGTCCATTATTTACTATAGGCCTCATATAACCCCCCCTCTCTGGTAAATTAATTTAATACTCCTAAAACCGTAGCAGATATATTTATTGTGGTAAAATTTCTTCCAACTTAATTTCATATGGCCAAAAAAAATGTTATGCAGTTTTGTGATATACGGTCCATAGTTTACCTTAGATCCCATATTAAGCAGCCTTCTGAAATTCACTGTAAACGCTAGAACTAATTTTACCGCTGCACTATGTTTCAAACACCTGCTTTTTCAGTGCGAAATTAATAACTTTTAAAATATTGAACTTTTTGGAGCCACATTGATACGGAAGCTAAAGACAGGTATTTTTGGATAAGTCTTAGAAAAAATTAACCCATTGGTGACCAATTAAACGCAAAAAAAGTCAATTTATTTCATTATTATTTTTTTATTAAAAAAAAAATCATTTAACTTTAGTTTTCAGTCAAATTGATTGTATCAGTTAACTGCAATTCATTTTCTAGACACATTTGACTGAAAATATTTATTGAATTAGGGGATAAAAATTCGCCTTGTTCGTAGTGGTTTTCTTCTTCCATATTTTCATTCATATCATTGGAACTTTGAAGTTCTATCACTTCATGTGGAAGGTGTAGAGGCTTATGTTGTTGCATGCGCCTGCTTAATTATTTTCTCGAAATTATTGGATCGGATGTATCTAAAGCTCTGTTGAAAACATCCAGAAGGTTGTTAGTTCTGCTGTTTTTGCGAGCATGATGCAATCTGTCGGATTTATAAATCTTGTGGCGTGATTCAGCTGCCGATTCGCCAAAAACACCAATTGGCAGTACAGAGTTCTCTATAGCCTGCTTCGAATGAATTAACACCTTGTGAACAGTGGAGGTCATTGGTAGCCAACGATACAAATCTTGTATCATTTTTGCTGTCTGGAAGCAGTATGTTTCAAACTTGTTTGGGTTTATGGGAAAGTTACACGATAAACAGATCAATATAATTTTTAAGCGAAAAATTAGATTATGGTTAACACCTGTGATGTCAGCGAAAATTACATCACTAGAGAAAGCTCGACGTGCTGTATTTCCGTCGTTGGAGCTTCCGAAGCCACCCACTTTAGGCATATCCACACGAAGACTCAGCTCCCTCCAAAAAGCATTTTGAATTTCTTCTTTTCTCTTTGAAACTTTAAGTTTGTGATCCTCTGACCGTATTTGCCATTTTTCTACTTTACATTTATAGCCTAAATGTAAAATGAAAAAAAACGGATCCAGCAATGTAAGGGACTTAGTCCGAATTTGATGTTAGACTCTTTTGCACGAAATCTTTCACATGAATAATCAGTTATACTAAGGAAGTCCGTTGGCGTCGCACCACAGATAGTACAAGCTTGAGTCTATTTAGTCCCAGTCAAAATATATAAAACTTTTCCATCTATTAATGTTAGATATAACTTGAACGATATTTGTACCGTTTTTCCATTGCCAATATGTATGAGTAAATTTTGTAAAGCATCAATTTCTTTTCGTAAGTCCAATTCTTCTCTTAAAATACATTCCTTCGTTTCCTTAACGAATTCCAACTTAATTGGCCGACAAAACCTTGTTGACTGGGGCGTATTATTATTCCAAATAGGTGTTCCAGAGGAGAATTTATTGGATGAGTCTGTTGTTTGAAACATCTGCTTATACTGCGCTTGGCCTGTGCTACTGTCAAATCCGTAGCTAAAAATTAACTCACATTTCAAATAATCAGAATTTTCAGATTCCATTACGGCTTCAAAAACCTCCTCTTGCATTTCAGCAATTCTATTGGCAGTATGTAACACAACAGATTCTAAAGGAGCTCTTGCTACGGTCTCGGTTACTTTGATACCTTCTGGTCGACATTTTGACTTCGCAGCTAGAATTTGGTTGTAGTGAGGATATATGTCACAGTTTCTCGATTTACTTTCACGACGTATTGCGTTATACTGTGCTGTTGTGAAACTGTTTTCTATGAAAAAAGCTAACGCTTCATCTGCAGAAAGAGAAATTGGTTTAGGTTGACTTTCTGAGCGCATCTTTTTAATTTTGGAAGGTCTTGTTGGACTTGCTATGGTTTCCTTAAGAACTGCAGCTAAGTTAGCATTTCCTTCCTTCCTAGCAGAGGTTGCTGCTGCTTGTACTAGTAAATTAGTTTGCCCTAATATAGCCGTTGAAAGCTCCGCTGCTGCTCTTCTTTTCCCATATTCCGACTTTTTGCAAAATGGAACCTCTGGACGTCCCATAGTGGAAGAAGTAGTTTTTGAAGATGCTGTTCTAATTTGGAATGATATCTGGCTGTTTAGCCATGAAAAGTTTTCATTTCGAAACCGATTTTCTCTTCTTCCACTTTTTATCCATTTTGTTTCTAGATACTTGCAGAAAAGACGCACCTTCTTCACCAATAATTTCTCGCAATCATCGTCAATCTCAGACGCAACTTTATTTAAGACATATTGAGCAAGGATATCATTTTTTGAGTTTTTTGAGGGTTGCTTTAACCAAATTTCAAAAAGTTCGTTTTTTTTAAAAGCATAGGAATCTGCAAAAAATTATATTATTCAGATTACGCAACTTTACGCAATATGAGATAAATCCTAGTTAATGAACCACACTTTAGTGTATTCAAATACGATTACATTTGGTTTGCCAAACGTTAACATTTTTTTAAAAGCTTACATGAAATTTAACTTTTGATAAAAAAAAAACGCCATTTTAAAGGTTATGTTAAAAATATAATTTTTCAAAAAAATTTTCGAGAATTTATGAAACAAATCATAAGTACTTACATGGCAGATTATTCTCCATTATAAACTTTTTATAAAATTTGTACACACCTTTCACAACAAATGCTCAAACTTTTGATAAAAAAGTGATATTTTAGAAAATTGTTTCAACACGAATGGGAACAATGACTTTGACTGCGCGCTGTCAAACAGTATTTTGTATTTTTCAAAAAAAAAAGTAACAATTTGTTTGAATTTGAGTATTAGTAACTGGTTGGCAAAAAAATCAAAGCAATAGGGATGGTTTCCAAATTTGAATTTCGCACGGAAAAAGCAGGTGTTTGAAACATAGTGCGCTGTTTTGAAATTTATTCAAATATATGTTTGTAATACCAGAAATCTGTGGCTTGGAGCTAAAAGGGCCAATGTCAAAATATTCACTTTTGAGAAAATTGGAATTTAAGGCAATTAAAGATTTTTTATAGATGCTTTCATATTGACATTGGCCAGTATTTTATTTATGAAGGCGTTCTGGGTTAAGTATGACTTAAGCTGTTTTACCATAATGAAAGAGAGCAAGAAAACAAATCTAATGCAATGATTAACTCAAAAGAGCAAAAAAGTGACATTGGCCCTTTTACCTCCAAGCCACAGAAATAACTCTGCAGAATTTTCGGATTATTGATTCATAGCTTATCATGGCTCCAATATAAATTCCCCTCCTGAAAATTATTAAACTTCGGCTTAAACTGTTACGAATCATGATATTTTACTTAAGCTAGTTAAAATTGCTAAAAAAAAGGATTAAACTTTCTGATTGTCGGTCAATAATTTAATACAACCAATTTTAATGTTGATGTCGGTTTTTAAAAAGATAAATTAACCTTCCCTTTACCAATACCCACCCGGGTGACTTTTTCGGTTTTGTTTCATTAATAACTTTTTATTTTTTTTTTTTTTTTGATTTAAATGAAATTCAGACTCACTGAACAAATTTTAGAGTTCTCTAGAATTTAATAAAAACATGATAAAATTAAAATTTTTTATGAGGTTTTTTTGGATTTTTTAAAGTTTTCTTTAAAGTTTAACAAAACCCACCCGGGTAGTACAAAAGAAATTCTTAACTCTATACATTTTTTAAACTTTTATTTATTTCGATTATAACTTATTATTCCATGAAAACGCAATATAACATATTACATATTTTTATTATATTTAATTAGTATAAGTAATTGTATGCAATAACGAATGGTGACAGTTGTCACAATAATTTGACATACGCTGTGCTCTTCACAAATGGGCTTCTTGCACTTAACGCAAACTGGTCGTGGGTTTCTATTTTTTATGTGAGAAACAAATATGACATTTACCTCCTTTTTTATACGCCCAGTTGCATCCCTTTGTAGAATTTCATCGAAATTAGTATATTTTAAGCATTGTCTCTTAGTTTTTACAATTTTAACCTAATATGCACTCAATAGCTGACCTAATGTTTCATCGCCAAGCATCTTAATAAAATGCTTCCGCTGCGATTGCCTCAGAAATTTTTTCCCGATGTTCTTTTTATATATTCACCCCTATTCTGCATTTCGATTACGTCTCCGCATTCAGTTCCGTTACGATCGAAAATTGGTATTCTGCAGAAAAACGGAATCGAAAGAATAAGAAGAAGATAACAATGTTTACAAAATCAATTGTATCAATGTGGAATGTGGAAATGAAACAGCTGAATAAACAAGTCTGTTATCATTTTCATAAACAAATGTCAAATTTAATAGTGTATAATAAAGTAAATTGTTTATAAATTTAATAAAAGAAAAATATTGGAATAAAATAAAAAAAGAAAAAGGTAAAAATAAGTTTTGCATAAATATATAAGTGTGTATAATCTAGTGAAGCTGAAATTAACTAAAAATAGTAGAAAATAAAAGTGTTGTGGTTAGATATGTAAAGACAAAAAAATAACAATTTAAAACAAAAAAATTATAATAATAATTTATATTTAAATCGTTTTTGAATTTTTTAATTTTTTACTTACATTTTTTCACTTTTTAACTTAAAAAAACAAAAATAGAAAAAATCTCCGTTAACAAAAAAACAACTGAGAGAAACGGAGCTCCGATCGTAATGCAAAATACATACAATCGAAAGAAACTGAGCGGAATCGAAACGCAGAATACCAAAATTGCCAGACGGAGAAAATTTCGATTCGAATCGAAACGCAGAATTGGGGTGATTATAAATGAGGCAAGAGAAGAGCGGCTTCATCCAAAATGTTAAAGAACTGGCCACCGAAATGTTGTTTATTTTGTAGAAGACTGTGACAAGATCTTATCCATCGTGTTCACACCACCCTTAGTTTCGTTATAATATAAAATTATCTCTGGTTTATTTTGTGGACCAGATATAATTTTAGCTTTGTGCATTGTTGACAATTGCTCGACTGATTTATTGTTGGTAGCAGGGCTGTGGAGTCGTTAAGAAAAAGTTATAACTCCGACTCCGACTCCTTTTGGTGAAATTTTTTAAGTACGACTCCGACTCCGACTCCGACTCCGACTCCTACTCTAACCTAGCATTATTTAAGAGACTAGTTTTTTTTTGACTTTAAACTCTTTTTTAATTTAGTACCTGTTAAATGGTTAAATATAGCTAGAAAATGATTCTGTAAAAATTTCAAATCGATATTTTAATTCTAACGTGCCGCGCATTGAGCTTTAACCTACTAGTTACTAACATATGAGTAGGAAAGCTGCAAAAAATTTTATTTGGATTTTGGAAAAGTTGAAAACAACACCAAGTCCAATTGGCTTATACGTTAAAGGCATCAAGTGTACTTATGTGTTGTTTACCACAATATTAATAGAGGCAAAGGACAGTCCTTTTTTGTAAATTGTGAAGTGAGGTCTTTTGTTTTTAATATACATTTTATTTATTAAGTCAAATAATTCTCAGGAAAATTTTATAAAGTTTATTAAAACATGCATATGCGCCTTCAGTTGTTAGTTCTACAATTTATATAACACATTTTGAAGAGAAATGTAACGTAAAAAAATGTAGTTAGCCTTCTATTATTTTTGGGAAATAGTACCCCTTTTGTTGTTGGTCTTGGTGCTGTTTGTCTCAAGGCATGGAACAGTACCATAGAAGGTAACGAACCTTTTATGACGTAATTTTTTATGTATATCATCGACATAAAAAAAATATGTTAGGATCATACAAAATATTCGTACAAATGCACATTTTTATAACATAAACATCATTTGCGATTATCAACATGTTTGCGCGGCCTGCTGTAAAGTTTTCAAAATGTGGCTTGATGTAGTTTATCTCCCACCTGCAGAGTTAAAAAAAAAATGCGAATTTTTAAACTGCTAAATTTAAATCTTTTTCTTCAGTGTACTCGTCAGTGCATTTTTCCGTTCCTAATTCAATATTATTATTGTCCAAGACCGAAATTTGAAATTGCAAGTCTTTATTGTCTCTCCAATTTTCCCTAAAGTGAGTAGATAAAAGTATTCTCAAATCATTTTTCCCACATTGATGGGAATTATATCTGGAACAATGTCATGTATTTTTCCGAGTTCCTTTTCCTTTTATTCTATTATAATTCACCTTGAAGGTTGGAACTTCAAATGTAGTTCACTTAATGCTTTCACCACAGGAGCTACAGCTGATTTCAAGTCATATTCATGAACATGACTCCAAAAATATTTGTTAATATACGATAAATAAAAAACAACATCTTTACAAACTTAATTTTTAAATTCCTTAATTCGGCTCTATTTCATTAACGATATCTTGGCGAAATTCAAATAGTGAACCCGCTGGTTTTTGTTACAGAAATTTGAGGTCACATTAAAACATAGAAAAGGACATTCTTTGATACAATCTATATATGTAACTATTCTTATAAATTGGCAAAATAAGATGTTATCTCAATTTTTTAATTTTTAATATGAAAAGTATACTGGTCCTTATTTTCTGACTTCACAATTTCAAAAAGCAGACCCTCTTATGGCCAATTCCACTAATTTATTTAAATATCAATTTATGTTTAAAATTTGTTTTTTTATGTCAAATTAAAATAAAATTATAAAAAAAATTATATTTAAATATGAATTGATATTTAAAAAGAATTGGAGAAATTGGTCATTAAAATTTTTTATTTTGAAAAATATTAGAAAAATTTTAATGCAAAAAAGTCGGAGTCGGAGTCGCTAGTTTTTGTGGGTACTTCGACTCCGACTCCGACTCCGGTACAAAAACCTCAACTCCGACTCCTCAACTCCGACTCCGACTCCGACTCCACAGCCCTGGTTGGTAGGAACATTGGACACTAACGTTACTTCATCGGAAAAACCAATTACACTCGATGCAATTTCTCGGCTTCGGGACGGTTTAAATTCTTCAGGAACATATCGTTTGTTTTTTTCAATGTTCCTACGACGGATATCTTCCAAGCGGCCAGCTGTTTGGCTAATGAAAGTGTTGTAAAAAAATTGTCCATAGTGACATTTTTTCCGGAGTTTTTATAACTGCCCACCAACTCTTTTACTATACGCTCGCCTTGATTCACATCTCTGACATTGTTGACTTTCCCAGTATATATTTTGCCTTGAAGTGGATTACAAATTTTGGAAT
Organism: Pollenia griseotomentosa; assembly: GCA_963931875.1. Lineage (NCBI taxonomy): Eukaryota > Metazoa > Arthropoda > Insecta > Diptera > Polleniidae > Pollenia > Pollenia griseotomentosa. Next base: position 27,129,996 of record OZ007561.1, read on the forward strand.
CACATGCTCACCAGACTTTGATTCCATAGCTGTCTTGGAAGGCATATATTGCGTAAAACGAGTTCGGCCCCGAAAACCAAAGAGTTGCTCGTCTAGGGTTATAGACTCGTAAGGTCGATAAGCTCACAAGTTAGAATTCACCATCTCGAAGACATCCCTTATAGGAGCAGCTTTGTCTTTTTCCTATCGGATCACTCTTGTGGCTTGCCAGTCAAAGCGACGGAACCGTAAAAATTCCGCGAACCTGTTTCGTGACATGGTTGCACGATATATTGGATATGCATTTGTTTTCCACAGCTCTGTGAGTGTTTCCTTCGATTAATTATGGGCACCCATTATAAGCAAAATTTCAAAAATCCTAATATCTCCTTATTGGTAATTGGTGTTCAAGTTCTTCGATTCTTTGGGTTTTCAGAATTCCATTTGTTGTACACAGCTTCGCCCTTTTTGTTTGAAAATCTCACAATGAACATTATGAGTTTTTCTGTACCTTGAAAGAATTAAAAGCTATAGTATATTACTTAAAACAAAAAAGTATAAACATGTAAGTCAAACACTTGTTTGTCGCATATAAACATACGTACAGAAGTACAGTACCACCCGGGTGGGTATTGGTAAACCATGTACATAAAACCCTTTGGTAAAGCGAAGGTTAATAAAAAATGGATATCATGTAGACATCACTCCTGAAATAATTGAACTGTCAGTGGAGGGTATCAAAGATTCGGCACAGCTGAATATACTACTCTAACTTGTTTTTTACTAATTTTAATTCAGTAAACTTTCTTTGCATTTTAAACAATTTTGCACCAATAATTGTGATAAATCCTACCTAAAGTAGATTTGGTTGAAAATTCATACATGAAAATCACTTGCTAATTCTATTTAAAAAAAAATTAATTAATAGACTAATAAGGATGATTTTTTTTTAACTAAACCTAATGGCGAATTTTTAGATAGTCTTCTTAAGAAGAGTTGGCAACGCTGGCGTGTACAATTAAGCATGCCAACATTTTCGTTCACTAAATACAAATATTTGTATTTTACGCCACATCCGTTGAACACATTAAATATCAAAAAACCAATTACGATTGACATCCTGTTGAAATAGACAACAGCAACTAATAAAAATGATAGCTAATAATAACCAATTTGTTGCTCAGCTAATGTATGAGTGTAAATAATCCTGTTGCTCAGTAAATGTGTAAAATATTCCGTGGGTGTATTTTTTACACACATCTACCCAAAACTAATGACAGGAAATAAAAAACATGGGGAAATGGGTTTTTGATTTATTTACAATTTTTTCACAAATATGTGTACATAAACTTAAAAACACAATCAAAATTAATAATAAAAATTTTTGTATCAGCATTTTCTTCCTTAATGCAACAGAACGACTACTGATTGCATTAGGAACTTTCTGTTTTATATAATATCCTGAAATCACTAACTACATTGAACATTGACATATCGCACTTGCTCAACAATAGTGTATTAACTCAAATTTTTTCTTTTTAACTTTTTGAAAAAAATCGACACGTAATATTCATTTCTACGCCCTGTGAAAATATAAGGCTATTTCGTCTAATTGCTAATGAAACGGTTGGTTTAAACATTTTTTTAAGTATAAATATAAATAAAAATAAAAACTGTTTCGCTTCTACGGGAATTTTTTAAATTTTGAGTTAATACAGTATTGTTGAACAAGTGCGAGATATGTATGTAAAAGATATTTTTTTTCCTTGCCCGACTTAAATCAGAACTAACTGAAATTTACTTTTTGCTATTTGACACACTCCGTTTTTTGTATTTTTGTCTCTTTTTATTTGCCGACAAGAAATTTTAAAGCATTTACATGATTTCAGAATTTCGATTTGGCTTTAGTGTAATTGTGGCTGAAAGCAAAGTAAATATGACAAACATGGCTGGATAATGAGAATGATGTTGATGCTGATGTAAAACTGAAAACAACAACAAGGAAAATGACCCAAGGATGATTGAGTAAAATCATACAGATGTTGCCGTGTGGCTTTGAGATAACAAAATAAGTGTTTCAGTATATGTGAGTGCATGTATGAGGGAGTGTACGTTTTAAAGTCATTAAGTATGGTAAGAAGAGTAAGAGTAAACATAAACTCAAACGGAAATATAAACTATTTTAGGTGCACCTGATGGAACTGAAACAACGTCATTTGCAAGAATTCTTCATTACCCAGAGAATTTGTTTATTAAGGTGTAGTGCAGTTTATGTATGTGTTTTTAAGTGTCCTGTTGAGTGTCACTCATCAGTTGTTTACAATTAACCAGTGATCTAAAATTGCTTACCTGATAAAAACATCAATTGTAAAATGATATTTGAACAACTTGGGACTTCCGCTCTCCCCGCATTGCATGGCCTTACACAAATTGGTATAAATTTTTTGTTTTAACCTTTTTGTGAGTGAAAAAGGAATAAGGATGTTTTAGAAATTTGTATGAGAATTAATTTCAAAACAGATGTTTCACTGATATCCATATAAAACCACTTACTTGCATTAGTAAAAAACTTTTTAAATAAAACACGAAAAAAATTGAGATACTTTTAGTAAAAAAAAGAATGGGAAAGGAAATGATTTGTTTTATTATATTATAAATATAATTTTTTATTTATAATATAATAAAACATAATAAAACAACTTAACTTTTTCACAACTTTAATTTTTTTAGTTATAAATTTTTATAATTTTATACTTTTTTTATTTTAAACTTGTATATGGTTGTAACTACTAACTACCTACCTAACTATACTCTATTTACTACTCTTATTCGTTTATGCAGTGGTACACTTAGATGCTTACATACTTTTATACGTTTACACTTTTATATTTTTATACCTTCATACTTTTATAATTTTATGCATCTATACTTTTTTACATTTATATTCTTTTACTTTTATACTTTAATAATTGTATGCTTATATACATTAATACTTTTATGCTTCTATACTTTTAAACTTTTTTATTTTTAACGTTTATACTTTTATACACTTATACTTTTGAACTTTTATAATCTTATACTTTATTACTTTAATACTTTTTTACTTTTATTCATTTATACTTTTATTTTTTTATACTTTGTTACTTTTATAATTTTATACTATTATCCTTTTAAACTTTTATACTATTAAACTTTTATTTTTATTTTTTATTGTTTATACTTTTATACTTTAATACTTATATACCTTTATACTTTTATACTTTTATCCTTTTATTCTTTTATACGTTTATACTTTTATTCTTTTATATTTTAAAATTTTATACTTTTACGCTTTTATACTTTTATAATATTATACTATTATACTTTCATACTTTTATACTTTTTTTATTTTTTATACTTTTACACTTTTATAATTTTATACTTTTGTACTTTTATACTTTCATACTTTTATCCTTTTATCCTTTTATACGTTTATACTTTTATTCTTTTATACTTTTATACTTTTATTTTTTATACTTTTATACTTTTACACTTTTATTCTTTTACACTTTTATACTCTTATACTATTATACTTTTATAGTTTTATACTTTTATACTTTTATACTTTTATACTTTTATACTTTTATACTTTTATACTTTTATACTTTTATACTTTTATACTTTTATACTTTTATACTTTTATACTTTTATACTTTTATACTTTTATACTTTTATACTTTTATACTTTTATACTTTTATACTTTTATACTTTTATACTTTTATACTTTTATACGTTTATACTTTTATTCTGTTATACTTTTATACTTTTATTTTTTTATACTTTTATACTTTTACACTTTTATACTTTTACACTTTTATACTCTTATACTCTTATACTTTTATACTTTTATAATTTTATACTTTTATATTTTTATACTTTTATAGTTTTACAATTTTATACTTTTATACTTTTGTACTGTTATACTTTTATACTTTTATAGTTTTATACTTTTATACTTTTTTACTTATATACTTCTATACATTTATAGTTTTATACTTTAATAATTTTATACATTTATACTTGTATTCTTTTATACGTTTACCCTTTTATACTTTTATATATTTATAATTTTATGCTTCTATACTCTAATAATTCTTAACTATTATACATTTATGTTATAATACTTTTATACATTTGTATTTTTATACTTTTATATTTTTATACTTTTATATTTTAATACTTTTATATTTTTATACTTTTATATTTTTATACTTTTATATTTTTATACTTTGAAACGTACATCAAGTTTTATACTCTAATTCGCTTATATCTTAAAACGTTTATATAGGTACTTGTAAACTTTAATACGTTTATATTTTGTTCTTTTTTTACATTATTTAATAATTTTATACTGTTTCAATTTTTATTATATCGTTCAAATACCTTTTACATCCCCATTGAAACTCTTCTTTGTAATAGATTCTCCTTTTTTTAATTTTATGTTTGAATAGAGTAACTGTATAAACAGCGTGTCTTTTTTTGGTTGAAAATTGACTAAGAGAAAAAGTTTTTAAATTAAAATTGAAACCTTTTTGTTTATCTAGTGTTCGTTTGATTGGTTGGTTGCAATGTGTACATCAAACAGATATTCTCTGGTATCATCAATAACCACTCACGTGACTTAAAATCAATTTGGGTTTACACTAGTGTTGATTTAATACTTTTTTTGTTAACTCCAATGCAAGAACAAATAAAAAAAAGAACTAAACTAAGTATTTATACCTTGATTTCCCTTTCTTTTTTCATTCATTTATTAAACTAGCCAACAAGGCTTTTGACTGGAGCAACCAAATTTCTTACCTAGAGTAATTTGGTGGTTTTCCTCTATCACGTCAGGTTTTCGAGTCACAAAAAAATGTTTTATTCGTTTCTTACATAAACAATAACTAGTTTGTTTAAAAATCAATGAATTTTAAAAAGTAAACGACGTTATTTGAACGCCTTGTTCCCGCTCACCGCACCTAGTTTTTTTTTTTGCAAAAAAATCTAAATGCTTATACCTTGATTTCCCTTTCTTTTTTCATTCATTTATTACACTAGCCAACAAGGTTTTGGACTGGAGCAACCAAATTGCTTACCTAGAGTAATGTGGTGGGCTTAATTCGAATCTGTAATTGGTTTTCCTCTATCACGTCAGGTTTTCGAGACACAAAAAAATGTTTTATTCGTTTCTTACATAAACAATAACTAGTTTGTTTAAAAATCAATGAATTTTTAAAAGTAAACGACGTTATTTGAACGTCGTTTGTATTTTGTTGGTTCGGTTCCACGTATAAGAGTCCAGCAAAAGTCTCCTAGCATGCTTTTGTCTCAAAATCCTTGATAAATTCTTGCAATTTTAATTCAATTGAGTCTTTGTGAGCACGCTAGCCTTGTTCGCGCTCACCGCACCTAGTTTTTTTTTGCAAAAAAATCTAAATGCGAATGAAGAATATGGAAAACATTGTCGGTGTCCTCGGTTTGTCTAAGTTTCTGACTGAAACACCAAAATAATAGTGCATTTATACCAACGCCATAAACAGGTTATAAGTTGTTAATGATGATAAACTAGTTTGAGAAACTTGTTTATCCATACAAATTATAAACACGTTTGTAACTAGCTTTTGAGATAAACTAGTTACAGACAACTAGTTTTTGTTAATGCAACTCTGTTTTTTCAAATTTTGTTCAGTCAATGCTACTGATATTTGACATTTCCTCAAAAATAAAAAAAATCAAGTGACAAAATATTAACTTTTATCTGTAAAAAGCCATAACAATAATATGAAAAATAAAATAAACAAAGAAACTGTTTAAACAAATTTAAAATTTATAAGATATGTTATTTTTTTTACATATTTTTTTTTTTAAGATGGACAACGGAAATAAAAGGTGTTCGTATGTAAGTGCATCAAGGTTTTTTTTTTATTGGGGCTAAGAACTTGTCAAACTTAAACAACTTAGCTGTCAAAAATGTTGATGTAAACGGTATAGTTTATGAAAGTAGTTTACGATCATAAACTAGTTTGAAAAATACAAGTTTAAATGTACTATAATGTAAATATCCTTTTTTCCAACCAAATATTCACCACTCACAAAACAAAAATACCTTGATCAAGTAACACATGATCTCCCTGACATGCTTAAGTCCTACTGTTATGAAGATTTAGAATGAATGTGGGCTTCTGTCAAATAAATAATTGTGAAATTGTAGTTTCAGTATTGACTGTTTTACAGTATTTACAGCATGCGTTGAAAAATCAACAAGACGTGATAGCCCAAGATGCCAGATTAAAATTCAGCGCACCCAGATTAGTTAAAAACATGCTTCGTTTCTACAGTAAATTTTTTTTTCCAAATTTGTAGACCAATGTTATTTGATTTTTAATTTTTGTAGTTGTTCGACTAATCTCAATAAAATGATTGAATTTGTCTTTTTTTATTTCAAACAGAAGGACCATTTTTCTTTTGGTTTAAGCAAGTGTACGTGTATCTGTGTGTCGACGTAAGTATTTAAAAATTTGGGTTAGATAATACATTGCAATTGCTACCACAATTAAGCCAAATCCCATTACATTTAATTTTTTGGTCTACAATATGTTGGCTCTTCATTACTCAAACTACTAAATCACAAGTAGCAGATAAAAAAAGTAAAGAGAAAACCATTGCCTTAATAAGATGCCTTTCAAATCTTGCAACCAAACTTAAGTTACATTTTACGTTCTTCTTTCTTTAAACTCAACTACATTTTTTTCACTTAAAGAGAGGGTGTTTGCTGGTTTGAGCAAGCTCCGAGAATTCGAGGACAGTTGTGGTAAAGATTACTATTAAAAACCGGCTTTACAATAAAGTTAAAAAGTACTAAAAATATGGAAGTACCAAGGTATAAAAGTAAAAAAGTATTAAAGTATAAAAGTATAAAAGTATAAAAGTATAGAAGTATAAGAGTATAAAAGTATAAAAGTATAAAAGTATAAAAGTATAAAAGTATAAAAGTGTAAAAGTATAAAAGTATAAGAGTATAAAAGTATAAGAGTATAAAAGTGTAAAAGTATAAAAGTAAAAAAGTATAAAAGAATAAAAGTATAAAAGTGTAAAAGTATAAAAGTATAAAAGTATAAAAGTATAAAAGTATAAAAGTATAAAAGTATAAAAGTATACAAGTATAAAAGTATAAAAGTATAAAAGTATTAAGGTATAAAAGTATTAAAGTATAAAAGTATAAAAGAATAAAAGTTTTAAAGTATAAAAGTATTAGAGTATAAAAGTATAAAAGTAAAAAAGTTTAAAAGTATAAAAGTATAAAAGTATAAGAGTATAAAGTGTAAAAGTATAAAAGTATAAGAGTATAAAAGCATAAAAGTATAAAAGTAAAACAGTATAACCGTATAAAAAATAAAATTAAAAAAATATGAAAGTATAAAATTATAAAACTATAAAAGTAAAAAGTTACATATAAGCCATTAGATGTATAAAAGTTATAAAAGTTATAAAAGTAAAAAAGTAAAACGCTATAATGGTATAAAAGTATAAAAGTATGAAGGTATAAAAGTATAAGAGTACAATAGTAGAAAAGGATAACATTAACATTCAGCTTTTCTAATTAATTACCTGAATTTTTTATGAAACGATTTAACTTGGTATAAGTTTTATTTAAATACTTTTTATCCTGCCCCCTATTTCGTGCTTGGACAGGATTTTGTGTAAGTATACTAAACTACTCTCGCAGTTTCACTTAAGTATAATAATGGCAAATTGAAAATGTGCACTCAACAGTTTTGGCAAATACCAATTTAAATGTGCAATACCACAAAAGTACTTAACGCTTTAATTGTGAGTTTTTTTCGAACTTGTTCAATTTCACTCTTTCATCCCCCGCCCACATTTTTTCTCGTTTTATTTTAATTTCAATTTGTTTTTTGTATTTGATTTATATTTCTTTTATGGTCTTGCAAACGTTTTGAAAGTGTGTGGGTTTTCTGGTGTTAAATAAGAAAATTTTGGTTCTTTGAGTTTTTCGTTTTTGGGTTTTGGGTGTATGTTTGCTAAAATCTTTAATACTATTTTATTTGTAATTAAATTCGTTTTAAATTAATATTGACTTAATGTTGGAAATAAATTAAGTGGGAGTTTAATATAATCTTTTTTAAAAAAAAGTAAGTAAAAAAAAACAAGAACATAATGAAAGTGGATTTGTTTTCATTATTTTTGTTTTTGGTTAAGAATGAAAAATAAAACTTTTAAGTTGTACATTAGGGTGGAGCTTCAGTGTATGAATAGGAAAAAAAATTATCCAATAAATTAGTCAAGAATGTTACATCCATCTAAATAATATACACAAAAAATTGAATTTTTCCGACATTAAATTCTATAATTTATTTTTAACTTATTTAGGTACAAAAGCCGATTTTATTTCCTAAACAAAATTGTTTTTAATGAGGGACCGCAACAGTTATAAGTTTTATTTTAAAAATTACGTTTTAATCATTATTTATTTTTCGCTTAGCAAATAAAAGTTATTTACTGAGTTAAATTTATTTATTCCTCAGGAAATAAAAATTATTCTGGGGGTTTTTTTTTTTTTTGCTTAGACTTCATTTAAATCTGACCTTAAATTTATAAAATAGTGGATTTTTTGATTGTAGTTATTTAGTGATGCTTCACAAATCGATCGAACTGGTCTTATTTTCAAAATATTGATGCTGCGGTAGAGGGCTAAAAGTATGTTCCAATTTTTTTTTATTTCATTATTTTTCCATGTGTTCGAGAATAAAATGTCCCGTGCTATTCGTAACTGAAATTTGCAAAAAAAATTGATGGGTAGTGTACATATCGCTTATTTGCTGCAACATCGTCATAACCTAAAAAATTAGTTTAACATAAAGCGTCTTTAAAGTTTTAAATTTAGAAACAACATAATGGTAAAAGAAAATATTTTTCTTCTCTCATGAGCTCAGTTTACAATATCTTCATAGAAATACTTTACTTTCTAATATAAATTAAAAAATTTTGATTCTTAACCAGTAGTTCTTTTTAGATATTTTTTGGCAAATAATTTGATTTTTTTCTGCTGCATCACCAGGCACAAAAGTTTATTTAAAATAGTGCGCCAGTTTTTGCAACATTTTACTTAATGTGATCGGCGATCTATACCTTCAAGGTCAATTGAGAGAAAAATAGTATTAAAAGTTTATGAAGAACTAGGAAGGTAGCTATTTCGAAAGGCCGCTGCCAAACTAATTTTCACACCCTCACCCACAGACCAGAAATGCCTTTTTGTAATAAAAGAAGACTAAAAACAAAAGAGTTAAAGCAAAACAAATTTAGGAAGATAAAATCGGATCGGAAAGAAATATGTAACTAGTCCTACATATTCCCAGTCACTAGCCGGCTGTTGTACAGCCAGTCTATTCCCATTACGAATCTCATTAGATTCTCGAGCCCAGAACACGAGACATATCCCACTTCGCACATAAACCTACTACCCAGCTATCTTAGCCTGCTGTTCTATAGCCCAGTGCCCATGTTCTGTAGCTCCCGCGTCGAGAAACTTGTCGATTGAAACGTGAGAAATTAAAAGAAAATGCAATGAATTCTTGGTTGATTTTTTCATTGTTTAATTATTTTGCTTTAAGTATTTGTGAAAAATATACGGATGGTTTCAAAGCCATTTTGTAAACATTAAATATTAAATTTGCACTTTACATTATTTGGTTTAGCCGACGGTTGAATTTTCGCCGCCATTGTCGAAAATTTTTAGTAAATTTTGGTCGCCGTTAACGTGCTTAACGTCTGCAATGTCACATCGGCTTCGAGTGGAATATTATTACATTTATAACGTAACGACGTAATCTCTTCTGATAGTTTTCGACATGAGTTACAGACACACATTTTTCTTAATTTTCGGGAAACGATGGAATATTTTGTTTCACATCTTTTCGATTCAAGAAGTTCCCACCAAGGTTACAGAACATGGGTACAGGACAGTGACACAGATAATGAATTATTTTCTTCATCTCCTCTGTGTCCTCGGACAACCTACATGCATCCGACCAGTCAAATGTCAGTACCACCACAATACTGCCTATCATTCAATGATAATACTTTTCATCGTTATAACGCTGACCTTGCTCCTGCCTAGAAGTAAATAAGATTCCCAAAATAAAATCCTTTTGGACGTTAAACTGTCCCAATACATTCATGATCCTCTATTTCCGAGCCTAGTCTCGCCAACTAACCGATAATTTTATTACCGCTGATGTTGCAGTGTCCCTGTATCCATTATAGCCTCACAATATACTCCACTGGAGTTTTCTTTAAGCTCTCCTATTCACCACCTTGAAATTCATAAAATCAAGGCCTTAGGAGGCGGTTGGCTGTCCACACATATAGTGACCTCGAATGCCCCAGCAATGTTACCGCTTATCAATTCTACGGCCTTCAATATGCCTAAAACTTCCTCCTTACCCTGCAACCACACGTTCAATAAATCACTTTCAAGTTGTTCACACAAACTGCTTGCCAAAGCTTGTTTTCAATTGACAGCTGTAGCACAGAATGCACTCAATTTGATAATCAATTTCATTTCAAAATGCCCCGACAAAGAAACAACTCAAAATAGTAGCTTGACTGCAACTACTTTGTAAAAAATCACAAGAATTTTTTAAAACAAAATTTTTTTTTTTAATAAAGTACATTTAGTTTTAAAGAAATATAGTTTTTATAAAGAAAGCGACCAAATCATTTTGTGATCAGCTATTAAATTGAACCTTAAATTGCCAAACAATTGGAAAGGTGAAATTGAAAGCAATCTCGTGGCCAATTTGTAAGTGTAAGTGCGTAATTAAAAAAGTAAGAGTGTATTGAAAAAGGCAATACTTGATCGTTCGGCCTTCAAGTTAAATACGTTGCAGTCGTCAGAAAGACTTTCTAGTCTTCTTATATTTCGACCATCAAGATAGACCCCGTGCCTCTCATTTTCGTGCAATCATTAAAAATAACAAATTACCATAGACGGTAATTTCAACCTTGAAAAATACGCAACGCCGACAGTAGTGCCCACAAAATCTGTGAAACCAGTCAATGAACAACTCAAGTTTAATTTTAGACTGTCTATTCCTGAGGCTATAGCGCTTCTGAGTTGTGAGTATGAGTCTTGAATAGCACCAACTTATCAAAGTTACATTTTCAGCTAAAGTTGATGCAGCCAATATCTCTAGGTTGCCAGTGGCTTAGATTTTATGTGCAAAGGCCAGTCTGGTGCAGATCCCAGTAATTACGTAGTGGATGTAATGGTTCAAATCAAAATAGTGAGGTGTAATATATAAAGAATGTCAGGGAAGGTTTTCACTCATAACTAGGGATGCGATTGCCATGCAAATACATGTTTTTTTTGTCGATTGTCTAAGATCTATGTCGACCAATTATCTTTCCGAAATACTAAAATTTCCATATTATAAAAAAAGTTCAAAATTGTATACAAAAAAGATCCTCCAAAAAACATTTTTAAAATCAATTACTTAATTTTTTTGGAGCTCTGCTTAAAATACAAGATTTGGACAAAAGATCCTTACCTGGCGTTTACATTTGCCAGTACTGACATGACAGTAGCAATACATGCAAACTTTTTTACTAATACACGCACACTTTTCCAACTGTCTTGTCTACTGTCTAGTAAATTTTGCAGACAGTAAAATTGGACAGTGATTTGACATTTTCTAACAATAATCTGAAGTTTTATTAGCAAAAGGAAAAAAAACGTAAAAAATATGTATATATATGTTGCTTTGATTTTTTATGTTTTAGTTAAGTGTTGTTTTTTTTCAATATATAGTTAATTTAGGCTGTTTTTAAGTTTGTTAAGTTCATATAAAACACGTTGAGCTGAACTATCACTGCAACATTCACGTTTGACATATATTTCAAAGTGAACTGTCTTAACTACTGTCTGGACGAATACGTCACAAAGACAGTTAGCAGTGTTTTTGGCAACTAATATGTATTTTTTCACTGTCTTGCCAGTACTGTCAAATGTAAACGCTATGTTAAATTTTAAACCGACTGAAACAATTTATCCAAAACTTTTACATGTAACTTGCTTGGCACATGGGTAATTAGAAGCCAATTCGATAATATTGATTAATTGATTTCACACGGGAAAAATATATTTAAAGACTCCTTTACGAGTTGCAAATTTTTAATGAAATGTATCTCTTGGAACCTTTACCAACAAGAAGGGGAACGTGGCTAGATACTTTAGAATACTACATATTCGAAAAACTTTGAGCAATTTAAGAATGTTATTAAAGAACTTAAAAAAAATATTAAATTTGAATAACATCAAAAGTCAATTAGCATTTGTATTTTCCAACTTCGGATATAATAGTGAAACAATAACTAATAAGGAAGGATTTAGTTCATAGTCAACTCAAATTAATTGATATGACATACTTTGAGTACCAATTATATTTACATGAACAGCTCTTAAAAAAACGAAAAACTGTAGTTATTTTGTCAATAGTTTAAATCAAAATCTCGGTAGAGTTTAATTCCACTTCATTTCGATTTGAAGGACATGCCCGTAAGTTTTAAAATATATTTTACCTATGAATAACAAAAAAATAAACACAACAATAGAACTTTTTACTAATATTTTTTCTTTTTTTTTTGTGTTTTAAATAAAATTAAAAAAGCAAACGCTTTTAATTTAAAATGTTCAAGTTTTTAGTGCATATTTTTTATTTTTTTAATGCATATTTGAAGTTTTTAGTGAGAGATTAAAATGTTGCCAGATTTAAGATGCGTAGCAAAAAAAATTTGACTCTTAACTCAATAAAACTGTTAATTTATCTTACTTTTTAATTTTTTGCCCTAGATTTGATGCTTCTAAAACTTGTCAAGACAACATTCCTTTCACTTTTCCTTTTTACTCAAAGACTTGAAAATCCTACATTTACTTAACATTTTTCTTTCGCACAAATGAATACAAAGCTTTAATAAACACTCATAATAAAATTAATTAAGTCTTTTGTTTAATGCGACACAGCAAAACTGAAAAAGCAAGAAAAAACAATTGAAAAAAAGCAAAATCTAGCAAACTGTAAAAATAAACAATAATAAAAATAAAGAAAAGAAATTTAACAAAAAAAAATCTACATACATTTGAATAGTTTCCAGTCATAACCTGACATTAATTAGCATTTTCATTGAATGCACAAACGAATACAATTTAACACACACTCTGACGCATTCCAACAAACAAAATGGACCCAGCGGGAAAACTCAGAAGACCTTCTTACTTCAGGCCTTTTTAAAGGCCTGCTTAAAAGATTTTTTGATTCAATTACTATTCTTATCTAACTGCTAAAGAAGGCCTCATAGAAGGCCTCGGCTCTTTCGTATAAAAGATAAGATACACCTGCCACACTCGCTTCTATGAGAAGGGAGCACAGAAGGAGTAACATTTTTTGTATTGTTTTTTTGCACAAGCAAAAGCAAAATCAATTTTTTTGGTCCCGTTACCCTTCTTATGTACCTGCTGAAGAAGGGAGAGCGGAAGGCCTTCTCCGCAATGACAACGTGTGTAAAAAAGATATGAGTATGGAATGGAGCAAGAAGGGCTTGTACATCCAAAAGAAGGGGTACAGAGGCCTTCTAGAAGGCCTCCCTACTCCTTCTTTTTCCCGCTGGGGAAATAGAACCAATGTTTCCTCTACACCTCTGTGTTGTAGAACTATATACATATGTATGTGTTATAAAATGTTAAAAAAAAAACTGAATGTTTGAATGCACTAAAACACCGGAAAAATATTTCAACAATTGAACGAACGAGAACCATTTTGTTAAAGTCGTTATACATAACATACACGTACAAGAACTAAAACCTATAAATACATACATTTACATTGATGTAGAAACACATTCATAGGAGACAAATACATTCATATATTTATAAAAGTTATAAGAGCACAGGTTTCTTTTCTGATTTTCCTTCGCTTTTGTTTTATTATTATTGTTGTGTGATAGAGATGCAATAAAAATTGAAAGTTTTTGAGAAATAAAACAGAAAAAAAAAAATAATAATAAAGAGGAAAAATAACTGTGAAAACCAGGAAAAACGAAGTCTGTTCGAAAACTAAAACTTATGCAGCAACTAAAACTCGGTCATTCACAAACATCAATCTGAATACGTATGTCAGTATGTCGGTTACAGTCGGTGGCTAGAAAAAGGTTTAATCATAAAGGCTCATAATTTCAAATGAATTTCTATAGAAAGCAACAACAAAATTATAAAATTTTATTGACTTTGTTTTTCCTTTCAATGTAATTTTTGTCGTTGCGTTAAGTTTTACTCGGAGGCAACACGATCAAGTTTTGCCCTTCAATTTCTTTAAATTTGCAATACACTCTCACTTTTTTACTAAACCACTAACACTTTTTAAATTTATCACGAGATAGCTTTCAATTTTACCTTTCCATTTGTTTGGCAATTTTCCGTTCAATTTAAAAGCAGATTATTATTATTTTTCCTTTCAAAAATATATAGTATCTTAAAAAATAAATGTGCTGAACTTAAAAAAAACGGTGTTTCTTCTTTAGCAAGGTGGTTTATTTTAGTTATAGATTCCTTTTTTGTTGTTGCATTAACTGTAAATTTTAAATAAAGTGGCTCTATTTACGAAGAGATTGTTGACTTTAAATAAAAACAAGGATTTTTTGTGTAAATAAATATTTCTGCTTAAAAGCTTATTTAAAAGTTTTTTTTTTTTTAGAAAGTGACTTTTTGTATTAAACGTATTTCTTTGTTCTAAAAGCAAGGACTGGAATAAGTTTTTTATGTGTTTCAAAAATTTTTTATCATTGGTGTAAAAAAAATATTTTAAACCTTTTTTCTTTCGATTGCAAAATTTTTTTAATATGTATAAAATAAACACAGAGACGTGAGTTCTATAAATAATACACGCAGAAAAAAAAATTATTAGTAAGTGGTCACAAAGACCACTTTAATTCATATTTGCCTAACATGTTTACTCAATAAATTTCTTATAGTTATAATGACCCCTATTCTGAGTTTTGATTCGGATCGAAATTTTCTCCGTTTTGGCTCTGATCTAGCTAAACATGATAAATTAGGTGAAATGTTTTCAACTATAAAATTATAATAATAATATAAGTTGCCCACAAAAGGTATGTTTAATACCATAATTTTTTTTTTTTGCTTAAAAACACATTCTCTAAAGGAGCAAACATTTATTGTCAAAGAGTACAGCGTGTGTTTATACGTAATTTTCCGTCCGCGAGCGTCAATTAATCGGGAAACATGAATTACAAAATAATTAAAACGTTGCCTTGCAAAACTAAGGAAATAAATTAGTTATTATACGTTTATTTAGACAAGGTAAGTTATTTTATATACACAATTATAAAAATGTAAAAATACTCATTTGCGTTGTCTTTCATGCAGCCAAAAAAACCAACAACATTGAAACCGGCATACACTTTTTGTCATTAGCCCTGAATTTTTTTTTTTTTTATTTCTGTTCGACAGTCTACTAATACAGGTAAAGGCATGTTTGTATGTTTGTACTATCCTTTATCTTACTTTTCTTAAATATTTCTTAAATGTATATATTTAATTTTATTTTTAAATATAAATATATTTATTATATATAAATAAAAAATAAATTTTTTATATTAAATATGTTTTTGGTTTTATTCTGAGAACCATATAACATGTGGAAAAAGACATGTTGCATGGTGTTGGGAAAAATAGAAACATGGTTTGAATTATGGTTTGCGTATTTCATCTGAACATAATAACATGTTTGAGATAACAATAAGATATAAGCATTATTTTTGAACATATATTGTTACTAAAGACGTGTTTGACACAATCATAACCACAAAAATTAATGATAGTTTGCGTTTGTGATTGTATGAACCATGTTTTTTCTTTGCGTGTATGTGCTGAATCAAATGAAACTAATTTTGAATCGATTGGAGCGAATAAGTAGTGTGATATTAAATTTTTATGTAAAAGTATATGAAATTACCCTATTGGTCTAGTTTAATTTAACTAAAAATAAAAACTTTTTTTTTAGAACTTTATTATTTTGAACTTTTTTTATAATTCTTATACAAAATGTTTTTTTGTGATCCCTTTTATTTTTAACTGATAGAAAGAAATTTTATTTTGTTTGCATGAGTTTTGAATTTTTCAAATGAAGACATTAATTTTAAAATTTTTGGTTCTTATTTATTTTCTGATGAAAAAGGGTACTTTTTATGTAAAAGGGTACTTTTTATGTAAAAGGGTACTTTTATGTAAAAGGGTACTTTTTTGAAAAAGGGTAATTTTATGTTAAAGGGTACTTTTATGTAAAAGGGTACTTTTTTGAAAAAGGGTAATTTTATGTAAAAGGGTACTTTTATGTAAAAGGGTACTTTTATGTAAAAGGGTACTTTTATGTAAAAGGGTACTTTTATGTAAAAGGGTACTTTTATGTAAAAGGGTACTTTTATGTAAAAGGGTACTTTCATGTAAAAGGGTACTTTTATGTAAAAGGGTACTTTTATGTAAAAGGGTACTTTTATGTAAAAGGGTACTTTTATGTAAAAGGGTACTTTTATGTAAAAGGGTACTTTTATGTAAAAGGGTACTTTTATGTAAAAGGGTACTTTTATGTAAAAGGGTACTTTTATGTAAAAGGGTACTTTTATGTAAAAGGGTACTTTTATGTAAAAGGGTACTTTTATGTAAAAGGGTACTTTTATGTAAAAGGGTACTTTTATGTAAAAGGGTACTTTTATGTAAAAGGGTACTTTTATGTAAAAGGGTACTTTTATGTAAAAGGGTACTTTTATATAAAAGGGTACTTTTATGTAAAAGGGTACTTTTATGTAAAAGGGTACTTTTATGTAAAAGGGTACTTTTATGTAAAAGGGTACTTTTATGTAAAAGGGTACTTTTATGTAAAAGGGTACTTTTATGTAAAAGGGTACTTTTATGTAAAAGGGTACTTTTATGTAAAAGGGTACTTTTATGTAAAAGGGTACTTTTATGTAAAAGGGTACTTTTATGTAAAAGGGTACTTTTATGTAAAAGGGTACTTTTATGTAAAAGGGTACTTTTATGTAAAAGGGTACTTTTATGTAAAAGGGTACTTTTATGTAAAAGGGTACTTTTATGTAAAAGGGTACTTTTATGTAAAAGGGTACTTTTATGTAAAAGGGTACTTTTATGTAAAAGGGTACTTTTATGTAAAAGGGTACTTTTATGTAAAAGGGTACTTTTATGTAAAAGGGTACTTTTATGTAAAAGGGTACTTTTATGTAAAAGGGTACTTTTATGTAAAAGGGTACTTTTATGTAAAAGGGTACTTTTATGTAAAAGGGTACTTTTATGTAAAAGGGTACTTTTATGTAAAAGGGTACTTTTATGTAAAAGGGTACTTTTATGTAAAAGGGTACTTTTATGTAAAAGGGTACTTTTATGTAAAAGGGTACTTTTATGTAAAAGGGTACTTTTATGTAAAAGGGTACTTTTATGTAAAAGGGTACTTTTATGTAAAAGGGTACTTTTATGTAAAAGGGTACTTTTATGTAAAAGGGTACTTTTATGTAAAAGGGTACTTTTATGTAAAAGGGTACTTTTATGTAAAAGGGTACTTTTATGTAAAAGGGTACTTTTATGTAAAAGGGTACTTTTATGTAAAAGGGTACTTTTATGTAAAAGGGTACTTTTATGTAAAAGGGTACTTTTATGTAAAAGGGTACTTTTATGTAAAAGGGTACTTTTATGGAAAAGGGTACTTTTATGTAAAAGGGTACTTTTATGTAAAAGGGTACTTTTATGTAAAAGGGTACTTTTATGTAAAAGGGTACTTTTATGTAAAAGGGTACTTTTATGTAAAAGGGTACTGACATTGATATTAAAATAAAACTACGAAACACAAAGTTGAAACAACATGAATTTTAATTTAATTCTACATAAAATCAAATTAATTTGAGTGTAAAAAAAGAGTGAGAAGAAACTTTGGCGATTTATTTAAGAATAATTGTAAACAATTACCTGGGGAACCAGAGGGATACTATAATTATTAATTTTTCTGTAAAACACATGTTGTACTTTTTTTGTATTCCCTTTGGTTTAGAGATCAATCACAATTAAAACACACCAGCAGAAAGGTTTTCGTAATCTACTGAGAAAATTTATCTTATTTAATTAAATAATTTTAACAATAAGAAGACGGGAATTTTTCTTCTTTTTATAAATTATTAAAAACATGAAAATAAAAAAATGAATGTTCTTGTTCTTGTTGTGTTGTTGTTATTTCTATACAAAACCATTTAAACAAGCTTTTATGGATTGAAAATTGAATAATGTTATTTTAACATTTTTCATTAAAAATTATTACAAATTAATTAAAACTTTAAATAAGGTCCATACTTTTGCAAAAAATAACTATAATTTTCAGTTAACATTGCGGCATGTTAATTTAACATTTATATTTTTCTGTGTGAATATGTAAATGACTTTTTGGTTGAAAAATTCACTTTTTATGTCAAAATTGAGTTTTATGTAAAACTCCGAGTAATCAATCCAAAGATGTTTCCATAACTGCAAAGCTTATTTGCCATCAGTTGTACATCACAAACTGAAAAAAACAATGTTCTGTATGTTAACACATTTGAACAAGCGAACAAAAAAAATATTAAGTTGGTCATATAAAAATGGAACATACATTTGTTAAACAGACAGACGAATAGACATTAGGAACACTAAATGGGAACTAACATGGAACATTATGTACTACTAGTACCATTCTACTCTACTCCACATCACTCCACTCACATAATAAAATTGTAGTGGTGATAGTTGCTCCTATTGTGCTTTCACTTACTGCCAGCACAAAGTTTTTTTCTCTTTTTTTCTAAATGTGTGTTCATTGTATTTTCCATTCTCTTACACTGACATGCATTCTCATTCACACAATTACAACTGGAGCAAAAAGTCATTGCACGCTTACGAATTGTTGTAATTACAATTGTTAAGTTACCTCTGTATTCACAAACATGAATTTACACTTCCACACATACAATAGACTGAATGCTATAACTTGAGCAAACAAATACAGCATTAGACAGAAAAAAGGTGTACTATTTGCGGATACATTTATACGCTTTCGGTTAAAATGTAAATCCAAATGTGAAGTGCTAAATGTTCGAAAAGATGTAGTAGCAGATGAAAACAGATGAAGTTTGTTGCAGAATATCAATTTCTTTTTATTGCAGTAGAAGCCATAAGTTTTTATACAATTTTATTACAAGCAAAAAAAAAAAAAAAATTATGGACTTACATATTTCCTTTTTTGATATTTCTTATATTACTAAAGGTCAATTTTTTTTTTACTAAAGGTTTTCTGAGACCAAAAATAAACCAAAATTTTCCACTTAATATAAAAAGCCTTGATTAACTTAAATATAAAAAGTCAAGTTTTACACAAAAAAAAACTTAAATCTTATGCACAAGCTTAAATTTTTCAATAAAAAAAACGTTTACACAAAAATCACTACTTTATACAAGTCAGTTTTTAAGCAAAAATCATTTTTACACAAAATAAAATATAAATATTTACACAAAAAATATCATTATAAATACAATAAATTACAGTTGCACTTTTAAAGCAAAATTTAATGGTGTTTTCTTTTCTACAAAAAATGTCACATTTTATTTAAAAAAATGCAATTTGGTGTTCGTTTCTTAAAAATGCTTTGCTCTCTAAGAGGGCAGCGTGTTTTATTCTAAAAAAATGCACCCTTAAATGGCATGAGGCATTGCACTTTACGCCCCGTATAAATCGAGAGTGTTGATAATGCCCTGTAAAAAGATGGCTTCTGTTTATATATAGGGTTACCAGACGAAGTTGGAAAAAAAATCGCCTCTAATCAGGACAGTAAAATTTTTAAGTTTTAATAGTAATTTTGTCTATTATTTTAAAGTAAAAACAAAAGAAAGCATAACATTATTAATGGTAGGTTGTCAGTGACATAAAATTTAAATGGATTCGGTGTTAAAAAATTGTTTTTGAAAAAAAACGTCAAATCAAGAAATCGTAAAAACTTGGTGTTAATAAATTCGCAATCTGGCAAAGGTATTTTTTTGTTTACATATTTTATGAAAAACAAACTAAAGAAATTGGAATTTGGTCATTCATTTTGTTCATTTATTTATTTAATATTAATATATTAACAAATTAAGGTTTATGTGTATTTTTTTTATATTTTGAAGAACATCCTTTTTGATTTATGTACATATTTTTTTATATATTGAAGAACAAACTTTTTGTCAGCTGTTAAAAACAGGGCGATCCAATTTTGTGTTTTGTTCTCGTCAAATAAAAAATTGCATTATTACATGTAAGGCAAGACATTTTATAAATGCACCTTTTAAAATGTGGTATTTTTTTTGTAGAAAAGAAAACACCATAAGTTTAGTTTTTAAACAAAAAATCCTATAAGGAAAGTTGAAAAAAATATTCCTTTTTATTTAAATACTTCATACTTTAAGTATTATTTATCTTTTCAAGAACAATTCTTAAAAACAGGAAAAACTAAACTCATTTTGTAAATAATAGAAATTAAAATCTCGTTCGGTTTCAATTTCACTTCATTTCGATTTCTAGAACATGCCCAAATAAATAGTTTTTAAAAAAAAATTTATTCTTTTCACGAAAATAGACTTTTGACACAAAAAATTACTTTTTTCACGATGAAAGATTTCTACAAATAAATGTACATTTTACACACAAATATACCTTTTACACAAAAAAGTTAAAATGGTGCACTTTTTACACAAAATTTTACTTTTTTTTAACAAAAGAGTAGCCTTTTATGCAAAAATATTCAGTATTTACACAAGAAAGTTAATTTTAACACTTAAAAGGGTCTTTTTTAAAAAAAATTGCCACTTTTTACTTAAAATGTTGTTACAAAACAAAAAAGGTCACGAATATTTTCAAAACTTTTTTGCAAACTTTCAAATGTTTTTGGTCTATTTTTTATGTAACAGTTAGTTTCACGACTTAACGATAGCTAAATGTAGGAAGTTTTCGAACAGATAATGAGTTTTTAGTTATCACAAGTTCCCTTTAATCTAAAAGTGAAGGATAAGCTAAAGAGAGGAACGTTCTACCTTAAACTTTTGTAGTAAGGTTTAGATTTGAGATTGCCATATTATGTTCACATATTTTTTATATATGGCAACTCCAATTATACGTATATTTTGTAAGTGTAAAAAAAGTACGTGGTTGTCAGTTCTTATTTTTATTTTGGCAAAAATATTCGGTATTTTTTTTAGTATTGCCACATTTTCAAAAATGTTAAGTTTATTTTATACAGAAGTTGTGCAAACAAAAAATAGTTGAAGGTAACTTTATTCCTGACTAGTGCTAAAGGTACCGTTAACTATTTCGAACTTTATAGGTAAGTCGTGAAAACGGGCCTTAATGATATAGGAACTACTGAATAACATTTTATAAGAAATTATTGCTATTTCGGAAGGTATTTGTTTAGGGTCTAGGTAAAATTAGGGACCTATTGAATCCATTGAAATTAATAAGTATTGTTCCGGAAAATTAACATGAAAAAAAATGTTCAAAGATATCTTGTGAGTTAAGGTTATAAAAATGTGAATAGTTTCGATATGCTTGTTGCGTCGGTAAAATTGAATGCCCGTTGGAAAAGTAAAATTCTACCACTTTGGTTCGTTGCCCGGTCGTTAAATTTTGCATGGTGGTGTAACACGGTTCGAAAAACGGTAATAAAATCTAAAAAAAAAAACAATAAAAATAATAATAAAAAAAGTTATTCAATTTTTACACGCAGGCGTGACTTTTTGCCCACCCGGTATTATTAAACAAAATAATTTCCAAATTAATTTTTCAGAAATGGTGCCATTTTTAATTTAAAGTAGATGTTAGCTGTTTCAAATGTGAACGGATATTTTACATTTTCAACATTTTCTAAATATATTCTCTATTAACATTCTAACAAAACTCTCATAGTTTAACATCCAGCTTTCTCGTTCCTCTATCCCAAAAGCCTGAGGGATTTTTTTATTGTTTTGATCAAAATTCACCGACACTTTTATTCATGTCAACATTAAACTAAATGTGTAAATATACACAATGTTTAAGCTGTTCGTTTACATTAAAAAACTAAAATTAACTTAAATTACGACAGAATTCTAATCCTGAATATGAAACTTTATGACTGGCAGCTAAAACATCATACTACTATACTCATTTATTCCCACTTATTACATTCATTTCAATTTGAATGTCTACCGAGTCATTCATTAAGTCAACTTGATGATGATTCCTCATTATGTTCCATAATGTCATGTACATGAAGTTGAATATATGTACATAAAATAAGTTTTCAGGGAGAGCTTGAGGTTGAGTTGCAATTATTATAGAAGCTTTATGATTTTCCTTTTTTTATTTTAATGAAAGTGGTAGTATATAATGTTTGTTTGTTTGTTTGTAATAGAAATAACACTAAATGGAACAATTGTCTTTTGGCTTAATAAAAGAGAAAGTTTTATGTTGTTCAACTATACTTTGAATACAAAAACATTATATGCCATAACCCCAAGGTATGATTAACACAAAAGAAGGAAAATAATTCGCAAACACTATTTTAGTAGGTGATTACGCTCTTTTGTTTTTACATCTAAACAAGTGTCTTTAAATATAAAACAAAATGTCCAAACTAAGACATTTCATAACTTTATGCGATTTTTCAGGTTGTGTTAAAGAGCCATTAAGGGAAAAGTGGGTTGATTACCCAAAATGTTATTTTTTTTTTTTTTTTTTTGTGTTACACACTAATTTCTGCTGCAACGTTGTTGATATAAGTAAACGTTTAATTAACTTGTTTAAATTTTTAATTAAAACTGATTTTATTTTTGTTTAATGGTTTAATTGAAAAAAAAGGCGAGAATTTTTTCTGTGTAAACAGTAAATGTTGCACAAATATGACACAAATTATAAAAAGCGACTTTTTGGGCAAAAAAAAAAAAAAAAAAAAAAAAAAAAAAAACTTTTTATATAAAAATTAACTTTTATATGTCAAAGGCAACTTTAAACTGTAAAAAGAAACTGCTTTATGTAAAAAGTAATTGTTTTATGATAGTTTTAAAAAAGTTACATTTTGTCTTAAAACTGATTTTTTAAATAAATATGACTTTTTGTGTAAAAAGTTATTTTTTAATGTAAAAGTGGCTTTACCATAACAGTGACTTTTTTGTACAAGGTTGCTCAAAATGTGTCACCCGATCTTCTTTGACTGTATTTACCTAAATATATAAAAAACTTTAGTTTGCATTGTGATCCAAAATTCTGACCGCCAACCTGACCATGCGGGCCCAATTTATATCATTATTTATCAAACTTGCCAAAGCATCCGCCGATATGTTTCCTTTTTCCTAACGAATATTCTCTTTGACGACTTTACGGGTCTGAAACTTATAGACATACGGCCATATTCATAAAAAGTTCTTATTTTGAGATTATAGTATGTTATAACTATTAAACGCTTTTTGTCTTATAAACCTCTTATAAAAATTTGTATTCATAAACGTACAATAACAGCTTTTTACTATAGATAAAAAGTTGCCATCTTGAAATATGTTGTTGCCATTTGTTGCTATTCAATTTGGCAATGCGGCGAGGTTTAAACTACAAAGAAAAAAATTTTGCGTCAAGAAAAGCATTAATCAAAAATAAAATCAGTTTTAATTTAAAATTTAATCAAGTGAATTAAACGTTTAATGGATATTATCAATTTGTTTACTGGTGCAAATTAATATTGCAAATTAAACGTTTAATACACTTGATTAAAAATTTAATACACTTGAGAAAACGTTTAATTCACTTGATTAAATTTTTAATTAAAAATTGTTTTTTTTTTTGATTAATGCTTTTACTGGCGCAAAATTTTTATCTGTGTACCTTTTAAAAACGATAAACACAATTAGCACTCAATTAAATCTATTCAATTTAAATTTCAATTTATTTATTTATTTTATAATCTTTAAGCCATAAAAAGGCCAAACTGATTACAGTAGAATTTTTTGTGACACTATAATTATTGATATTAACAACTACTTAATTATTTTTTTAAAATGTATATTAATACTTATAAACTACTAGCTTAACCCGGTGCGCTTCGCTACACTGCTTAAACCACTTCTTCAGTTGAGAGATATTTAATATATGCATCCTATGGAAGGTTTTCCCCCCTGCGCCTTCCCGCTTTATTTTTATTTTCAAAAGTGTAGTATACCATAGGAGTGACTTCTACTAAGTTTGAACATTCTTACTATAACAGTTCTTAAGATATGTGATATTAAACATTTGCGTCCTATGGGGGGTAACATTTCCCCGCTGCTATTTTATTTCAATTTTGGGGTTCAGAAGATCATACTACAAAAAGTTTAATAAAAAGAGTGCAGCGGCTCTAAATTATATTTCTATCTATGAGGGGTACTGCTCCTCCTCTGTCCATTTCTATATTGAAATTTAAAGTTTGCCATAATAGTAGCTTTAACCACGTTTGAAGACTCTCCCTTTAATAGTTCTTGAGTTGAGAGATATTTAATATATGCATCCTATTGGAGGTATTTCCCCCCCTGCGCCTACCCGCTTTATTTTTATTTTTAAAAGTGAAGTATACCATAAGAGTGACTTCCACAAAGTTTGAACATTCTCACTATAACAGTTCTTAAGATATGCGATATTAAACATTGGCGTCCTATGGTGGGTACCACTACCCCCGCCGCTATTTTGTTTTAATTTTGGGGCTCAGAAGATCCTACTACCAAAAGTTCAACAAAATGCGTGCAGTGGCTCTTATTAATATTTCTATATATGAGGGGTACTGCTCCTCCCCCGTCTACCCCGCCCATTTGTATATTGAAATTTATAGTTTACTATAATAATAGCTTTAACCACTTTTGAAGACTCTCCCTTTATTAATTCTTCAGTTGAGCGATATTTAATATATGCATCCTATGGGAGGTATTTCCCCCCCTGCGCCTACCCGCTTTATTGTTATTTTCAAAAGTGTTGTATACCATAAGAGTGACTTCTAGAAAGTTTGAACATTCTCACTATTACAGTTCATAAAATATGCGATGTTAAACATTGGCGTCCTATGGGGGATTCCACTTCCCCCGCTGCTATTTTATTTTAATTTTGGGGCTCAGAAGATCTTACTACCAAAAGTTCTGCATAATGCGTGCAGCGGATCTTAATATATGCGATAATTAATATTGGCATCCTATGGGGGATACCAATTCCCCTGCCCCTATCGAAAAAATAAGTAGCCTATTTTATTTTTAGGGCTCACGTGATGTATCTGTAAAAATTTGAGGAAAATCGGTTCAGTAGTTTAGGAGTCTATAAGCCAACAAACAAACAAACAAACAAACACACATACAAACATTTTTCATTTTTATATATATAGATATAAGACCCCTATTCTGCGTTTCGATTCGGATCGAAATTTTCTCCGTTTTTGGCAACTTTGGTGTTTTGTGCCAATGTTCTGTAACTCCCGCGTTGAAAAACTTTTCGATTGAAATGTGAGAACTGAAACAAAAATACCATAAGTTGAAACAAACATGTTTTTCTCACTAAACTGTTACTGAAACATTTTTGGCGAGTAATTTCCTTACGTTACAGCTATTACACACCAAAAATGATACAGTAAGAGTTTAGTGAGAAAAACATGTTGTTTCAACTTATGGTATTTTTGTTTCAGTTTTCACATTTCAATCGAAAAGTTTTTCAACGCGGGAGTTACAGAACATTGGCACAAAACACCAAAGTTGCCAAAAACGGAGAAAATTTCGATCCGAATCGAAACGCAGAATAGGGGTCTAAATCTCTCTCAACCATGGGTATTTCACCACCACCAAATTAGAGAACTGAAATAAGTTTATTTTTAAATTCTTTTAATGAGTAAGCAAAGTGTCTATCCGGATAAGGTAAGATATTATTCCAAATTCTTCAAACTCTTACAATAAAAGAACGTTGCATTATTAGCGTATTGAAACGAGGGCATATTAGCGTGTGTGATCTGGACGAACTTCCGAATTCAAAACGGTTTGAAAGATAAATAGGCGAATTATATTTCAACACTTTATAAAATAACATCATTATTCTAACTTTCACAAAATCTTCAAATGAGCAACCTAAAAAATCTGTTACGTAGGTAGTAACATGGTCATGCACCCTGAGCTTATAAACAAATCTTATTATTCGGTTGAAATATTTTCTTAATTTATTCAAATTAAAATCCGTTGTGCCGGAATAAATTTCAATTCCATAGATTATTATTGGCATAAGTATAGCATGAGCCAATTGTTTTCGAATATGTAACAGCAGTGAACAATTAATGCAATACAGTTTACGCAATCCAAATGATAATCTTGAAAATATATGGTTTAAATAAAAATCAAAGGTCAGGTCAATAACAATGCCAAGTGTTTTAAAGAAACAATTATATTCTATTTCTTCATTATTAACAAGAATCCGTTGCATATTAATTCCACACGTATTGAACGTAATAGCTTTAGACTTCTTAACATTTATTTCAATATAGTTTTTCTTGCACCAGTTTTGTATGCTATTTAAATTATATTCGACATCAAGGAGCTAATATTATTATGTTGACAAGAGAATAGTAACTGGGGATCATCCGCATATAAGTGGTAATAATAGTTAGATAAATTAGTAAATATATCATTAATTATAATTAAAAAACAAGGGGCCTAAAATTGACCCTTGTGGTACACCACGCACAACATCCCTTATCTCTGAAATTCTTGACCTACATTGAACAAATTGTCTCCTTTTAAGTAGAAAAAATTTAACCAATGAGCAGGCACTACTAAATAAACTTACAAAGAGGTAAGTAACATATCAGTAACATATCATGGCATATTGACTCAAAAGCCCTGCTCAAGTCTTAGCTGAATAAAACTGAAACATTTTTCCTTTCTACACTCTGTCTTATTTCATCTATCAAATTGGTTAGAAGGGTTGTATTATGGTGTTTTCTAAAGCCTGATCTAAGTTTTTTACAGTGCGTAGATATGACCACTGTACATCGATTTCTTGCAAAAACTTAAAACTGAAAAATTTTGAGTTGACGGTCTTTAGAGGAATCAGTTCGATATGTTTGTGTAATAATTAAAAAATCATAACTTTTAATAAATAAAAATTCAAGGCACTTTAGAAATCGCTGTCAGTGCGGAACCTTTTTCACCGAATCAACCTAAAAGCTGTTTTTTATTTTCCGAAAAACATTCCCCACATGGTACTGGAGTGGTAATTGAGTGGTATCTTATGTACATATGTAAGTATAATTTTTTATTTTCAGATTATTTAATTTACAAAATGTATGTCTGTAGAAAATAATGTCACTTTTTAAGTTTTGAAATTATGGGCTCGTTTAAGTGCATTTTCAACAACATCTTTTAAAATTTGTGGCTGTAGCGCTCAAATTTCTTCAACAATGTTGGCCTTGAGTTCAGTGATTCAAATAAACCCAAAAAAATAATCTGTCGAATTCGCTAGCCAAATATCTAAAATACAAAAATTTTAAACAAGCCAATAGTCATTTTAGTGTCATTCAGTCAAGAATGAAAAATTATCAATAAATTTTAGTTAATTTTATGTTGTAAAATTCCTTTCTTCATAAAAAATAATTTAATGAAAATTAAATTTTTGATAAACTTTTTCAGCCTAATTAAAAATATTAAAATTTGGATTAAAAACCACGAACAGTTCAATAAAATAACCACATACATAATAATAATTATTTTCCATACCAATGGCCGATTTTAACAATTCATTTGAAATTCAATTTATGTTTAAAATTCGTTTTTCATGTCAAATATTCATATGTATATAGAATTATATGAAAAACTATATTTAAATATGAATTGATATTTAATAAGAATTGATTAAAATGGCCAAAGGTGTAAAAAAAATCCAATTTGTGTATTTTATAATCTGAAGAAAAAAAAAAAATAAAAAATAAAGGAATTAATAAACGAAAAAGTAATTAAATTTATAAACCCCATGGTGCCTATTGGCCCACCCTATATAAAATTCATTTTAGTCCCCATGAAGTAAATATAGATGGGCATTTCTATTTTGACGTGACGTGATATTTGTACGACAAAATTTAAAAAAATTAAATGAAGAAGTCAAATTTGTAAAAAGGGTTTTTATATATGCAAAGTAATGAAGTAGCACTATATTCAGAAACAAAAATTACAACAATCGACGATAAGGCTTTGCGTGACGTTAAAAAAACAGAAGTGGATTTTGACTTGCATTGCAAAATGGAATAAGACTGCGAATTGAGCAAGACGTTTTGCGTAAACCTTTTTTAAATTAGCTTTGGACTTATATAGTTTTTTTTTTCAAGCTGTTGAATTTAAAAATCTTTGCTCGTTTAAAAGCACATATGGGCATTTTCAGCGAAAAGTCTACTTTTTTAATGTAACGCAACAATGCAAATAAAGTTTTATTTTAGGACCATGTTGTTCAACCGTTATCCCTTTTGTAACTAAATGTAGAGCTAGTTGCTCTTTACACCAAAATATAAAAAAGTTAACTATACATATACAACTTTTGAGAAACAATTTAAATTACTTCTGGCGTTACGTTACAAGTAGACTTTTCGCTGGAACTGCCCATTTATATACATATCTAAGTTACTTGAGTAATTCTAAGCCGCATATTGAAATCGCGCTTATTTTTTAACGTTTCCACAAAAAATATAAAATTTTTGTTGTCAAATTGTTTCCAGTTTTCCTAAAAAGTTAAGCTTAAAATCCAGCACGATCGGTTCAGTAGGTCCGGAGCTATGGACCAAATGTAAATCAATTACCCAAAACAACATTGATATTTTGGATTGTTATATTCTATATGCCTTTAAATTTTAATAAATTAAGCTAAGATCAGTCCGTATCTTACCATATATTTTTCTTCGTAAGTCCTTAACCCGATATAAATTATAATACTGCTATGAAATTTCGCATACAATAGTTCCATATGACTAGAAATTTTGGTGCCATATTTTAAGAAAATTGGTACATCATTTATTACAGCTCTTCTGTAACATCCACTCCTAAAAAACTTATTCTTTGTGGAGGGTGTCAAAGATTCGGCTCAGTCGAATATAAGATTTTTTTTTTAATTTTTTATTAAAAACCAAAAACAAAAGTTATTAATTAATCTTTAAATGTCAATAGCAACCACAATGCAGACACATTTGTTTTAAACAATAAAAATAATTTACATCGACAATTGTTTTAAAATAAAACTCTGTTAAAAAGGACAACAGCATTAAAAAAGCAAACCATTATTGCAAGTGACACTTTAATGTTACGTATACGAACAGTTGCACATGCATACCTACACATGTACGTACACGTACACAGCATATTGTTTTGTTGTTTTAGCAGCGCTAAAGATACAATGACATTTTAAAATTTAAAAACATTTTTTATTTCTTTTTTTTTATTTTATTTTTTTACTTTTTCTCAGACAGTTTATTTTGACTCTTCTTCCGATAGCAACTGCTTCATATGTGCATAAATAATATTAATAATATTTTTAAAAATATATGTTAATAAAAATTCTTTAACTTTTCCCAATAATTATAACAAATGATGTGTCAATTTACATCTATTGGGAGCTATAAAAATATTCTATAAATTTTCTATTTTTTATATGATAAACACTTTTCAGAACACGAGAGTTATTTATTTAAGTACTATAAACTTCAAAAAGTGTGAATCCGAATGAGCCTGTGTATCATGTATAGACAGGAGTCTTTTTTTTTTTGTTTGTAATAAGAAGTGAATGTGTACATTCGATATGATAATTTATTATTCATAGATTTTTATATTCATAAAATACGACAACTAATAAAGTTATCGACAAGCAGAGCTGCCGTTTTTGGTTATTTCTAACCAAAATTGGTTATATTTTTTTTCAATGTGGAGATGTGAATATTTTTTTAATTTTGGTTACTTTTTTCTAAAACAAAAATAATTACGAACGAATATGTATTTCTTGGTACAATTATTTACGAGCTCGAATAATTTGTACTGTGTACTACGATTTTTTCATTATTTGTTACCAATAAACGGAAGTTTTTTAAAATCTATTTCAAAACAGCAACCAATTATTTTTTTAAAGATTTTTGCTAAGAAAATATTGCCATTTGTGATTTTTATATTAAAAACGCCATGATCTGAAATCGTAAACAAATGAAGTTTTAATCAATGGAGATTTATAATAATTTTTTTTTTAAATGAGCGTAGTTTTTCTTGATTTTAAGAGAAGTAAAGATTATTAGTACTTAAAGTAGGAAGTGCATAAAATCATCCGGAATCGATTTTATAACACAAAAGTCGTTTCAGTGTTTTTAAAAACTTGAAAATAAGTTTAAGGTTCTGAATTTAGGTTATTTCCAGAAGTATATTTATATACATATTTGAAAATACACGTAGGAAATAAGTTTAAGGTTCTGAATTTAGGTTATTTCCAGAAGTATATTTTTATACATATTTGAAAATACACGTAGGATTTTTTTTTTAAATTACTTTGATTTATCAATATAATTTTAAAATTTATGGAATTTTCCTTAAGAAATGGCTGTAAGTTTAAAGAAATTTGAAATTTTACTGTTTATAACTTGTCGGTATGTACATTTATTTAATGTTTTTTAAGATAATTATTTGGTAAACGAAACTTTTGACTGTCAGTCATATACTTTTTCCCCATGGAATGTACGTTATGATATATTAAACAATTTTGAAACATTTTTTTATAATAAGAATTATAAATTTAAAATAAAAACATAAAAAAGTTTTTATAATATTTTAGATATATGTAAATTAGAAAATATTTATATAAAATGCATTTCGCATATTGCCAATCGTTTTAAATTTCGCCATATCGCCAAATGTAAATTGCCATCGATAAAAGGATTAAGAAATCGCCACATTTGACAGTCCTGCCAATAACAGCTAAAAAGCGGAAAACTATTATCCATTTTTGTTATTTATAACTGGCATATGAAAAAATATTCAATTTATTTTTTTTTTATATATTCCTCTAACTCCCACTGGAGCACAGGGCGCCGAAAAATAAAAAAAATTTTTTTACGAAAAAAGTCTCAAATAAATAAAAACTTTTAATTGGGTTTCACGTTATTTTTTTAATATGTAAAAGAATTACATTTCTTGTTTTGTTTTCTTGATTTCTAATTGTTGTTTTACTATAAAATGCAAATAACCTTTGTGTTACAAAGATTTTAATAATTTTCTCAATTAATAAAAAGCATTTTAAATTTGGTTATATTTTTCTACATTTGGTAACTTTTTCAAACATTTTGGTTGTAAAAATTGTATTCGTTGTGGCAGCACTGTCGACAAGCCATATATAGGCTTAAGTTCATCGAATTTTATTTTCATTAAATTATTTTTATGAAGAAAGATATTTTTTTTGACAGGAGATACTTATTTTACACAAAGTTACGTGTTTTTATACTTTTATAAGCAAAAATATGCTTTTTTTACAAGAAGATACTTTTTAACAATAATATACTTTTTTACATAGATATTTTTTACTAGGAGATAATTTTTACAAAAAGTTACTTATTTTACAAAAAGATATTAATTTAAACAAGATACTTTTATTAGCAAAAATATACTTTTTTTTACAAAAAGATACTATTCATTGAAAAAAGATACTTTTTTTTACGTAAACACATATTTTTTTGACAGGAGATATGTACTTGTTTTACAAGATGTTACGTGTTTTTATACTTTTATTAGCATAAAGATGCTTTTTCTACAAAAAGATACTTTTTTACAAAAAGATACTATACTTTGCAAAAAGATACTTTTGTACATAAATATATCTTTTTTACAAGGAGATTATTTTTACCAAAATGACTTTTTTTTACAAAAAGATACTTTTGGTAAAGATAATAAGATAATTTTTTTAAAAAAATATACTTTATTTAACAAAAAGATACTTTTTTTACAAACAGATATCAATGAGCGTTATTTAAGAAACATTTATGCCGCGAATCAGTTCGCCTTAAGAGTTAGTAAAAGCCTAACGCGTTGAATTAACTAACAAAAAGCGCTTCGGAACTGCTGCTAACACTTTTATTGTTGTTGTCATTGTTTATCGAAAACGTCGTGCCTTTTCCGTGCTTTTTTCGTGCCTTTTGACCAAAAACGACTTAAGTTTGTACCCATATCTGGCCTAAATCAGTCTTTACATTGCAACTGCTATTTATCTATACTTATATTCTTCTTCAACAAAATAAAAAATGAAACCTCCTAACGGACATAGGCTAATAAGGTTCCACTAATGTGCTTACCTTTTATTCCATCCTCACTCATATCTCCAAAACTAAAAGAGACAATATGTATTACTTATCGTTTTCTTTAGAAGGCGGAAAGGCCCTTGGAGTAATTGGTGTAAACGGGTTAAATCTGAATTTTGGTATTTTTTTGTCACACCGTCTATCTTTGAAACTAATAAATATAAAAATAAACATTATATCACGTTCAAAACCTATTGAAAAAAAAAAATACAAACACAAATTTATTACTTTTAAGAAATTCGAACGTTTAAGGGGTAAAACTCGAAACTATTGTTGGTATGTACTTTTTTTTACAAAGTATGAATTGCCATTCTTTGGCATATACGTATTTAATATGATTCCACTACTAATATAGAAATTTTTGATACTTCAATGGGGAGAAAAAAAGTGCCAATAGAGAAAATACGAAAAAAATTCTTTCTTTAGCTTTTTGGTTATATTACATATGGTACTTTTTTTTAATAACCCTTAATATAAGACCAAGAAACAAAAAATTCAACATGCAATATCCTGAGTAATAAGACTCTATGGGGGAACTTTTTGGTAATTGTTTGGCCTTTAACTGGTACTTTTTGAATTTGCGTTTGTATTAGACTTAAAACAATATATTAAACAGGCACTTTTTTGTACTTTTTCGTTCTTTTACTAGTATTTTTTATTTTCGTTAATATTGGACCAATGAACATAAGAATATACATGCAACCCAATAAAAAATTTTAACATTTTGCGAAGCACTAATGGTACATTTTATGCGCTACGCAATAAGACATGCAGAGATGCAGTAAAGTAAGTGAAGATACTCTTAACATGTTCTATAAACAAATTTCAAGTGCCCCAGCATTCCCTTACTACGAAGCAGCTCTGTAAGGGAGAATACTAAAAAATAGCTGTAAAAAACATTCAGTGTGTAAAGCGGATAGCTACGTTCACCAGTTTTAATAACGTATTGCGTCGAACTCACCATATATAATTCATGCCTTCTGTACGCGAGATGGTAAGCGAAACTCTTACATTTCTCCCTTACAAGCCTGCTTCGTTTGGAGCTTAATTTTTAATTGGGAAGGTTCTGAGTAGATGAGAATCTGTAATCCGTCTATTTTTGACCTAGCAACATCAAATTAAACATACAAGGTCCTAAGGTAATGAGAAAAAGTAAGAGGGATTTTTTTGGTACTTTGTATTTCTCTAACTGGTACTAACTCAGAATAGGTTTCAGGGCCGCTAAACCTCCAATATTCAGAAAAAATTAATTATCGTTTTAGAAGAGATTTATAAAAGCAATAGTTGCTGTACTCAAGAG
This sequence comes from Pollenia griseotomentosa, assembly GCA_963931875.1. Classification (NCBI taxonomy): domain Eukaryota; kingdom Metazoa; phylum Arthropoda; class Insecta; order Diptera; family Polleniidae; genus Pollenia; species Pollenia griseotomentosa. Next base: position 27,163,787 of record OZ007561.1, read on the forward strand.
AAAAAGAAAGCCATTTGAACATGAGTACGCTATTCAACCTCCCGTCTATCTCTCCGCTTGACCCTCCCTTGACCGAATGCGGCAGCTGCAAACTGTAAATTGCTGCCACTCCGAAAATATCTAATCAATTTTGATGATATTTGAATAGAAAGATCAGCGTTATTAAAACACACAGGGTTTTTATGTTCTTCAAAGCTAGGAGTATGAAGGGACATATGGGCAATTTCGATTTTGATAAAATTTAAAACTTATGAAGAACGATCTATACACAATAAAACACGCAGGCATTATATTTCTTTATAGTTAGTCAAATATTTATTCGGGGCGGGCAACGCCGCGGGAACGGCTATTAATAATTTATAACCGCCAAAAAAATCTCCTATGAAGAATTTGCTTTTTCCAAAAAATCCGCTGGGTATTTTAACAAAATTTTTATCCCCAGTTAAAAAAAAAAATCCTCAATTTGAGACAAATCCCTTAAACGGAGAACGCTGTAGATACATGCGTAAATCTTTCCATATGTTTGTCAGTGTTAGTGCATATTTAAAAATGATATATTCAACAATTTATCATTTTGATTTTAAAAATGTTGTTTCCATTTCTATTTTTTTTTTGCTGTCAGACGACTTGTTGGCAAAATATTTATTTTATAAATTGGTTTAAATACTATAAAAAAAATATATAATTTTAAAACTGCAAGCCTCTGGCTTGCATTTCATTTAATAAAAATTCAACTATAAATTAATTTTGTATGAGACCATTTACTATTTTTTTATGTCATTGTTATTGTTATTATCACTGTTGTAGTTGTTGTCTACAATTTAAGGCCATATTTCATAAAAAATTAACTAACAATTTTTATCTTTTTACACAAACTGAAAGCATCAGCTATAAAAACATTTTGTTGGAAATAATTTTACGTTTTATAGCAGCAACAATGAATAATAAATTTTATCCCGCTAGTTAATATTTCATAGACTTTATTAAATATTATTAATATATGTATGTCAATTTGGTTATTTTTTCATCTTAAATCTTTGTGTTTTTTGTTAAAATAAAACTGAAAAAAAACACTTTTAAACATTATAGCTAAAATCTTTTTCTCTGTGTTTAACTCTGCTTTAGGCAAAAGCATCATTTTTGCATAAAGAAAAGTTTTTAGTTCGTACCTTTAAAATAAGAGAATTCAAAAAAGTATAAAACATATCAAAATGACATTATCTTGTTTTTTTTTTAAGTTTTGTTATTTTTCCCTTTATCTTAACTAAGGAAAAAAAATTTTAATTTTTTTCTCCTTTTCTGTAAAAATTTTACGGAATAAATCTAAAATAGATATTTTTTCTGCTTTTACTTTGAAGGTGAAAAGCATGTAAGACATTTGCCTTAAAGCTACTTCAGGTTGTTGGAAGGGAAAGTTTATTATATAAAGACTAAAAGAAATCACCCAATTTCCTTTGAATATTCGTTTGCTGTATAAAAATTGTTTGATTTTCACTTAACCTGCATCTGGTTTCAGTTTTGAGCATTATTAGTAGTTTGTGCCTTATTTAATGGATTTTGCCTCTTGCTGCATGTAACAGAAATTGTTTTTCGTTGTCACAGCTTTGCCCCAATTTCAATTTACTTTTTTGTTGATCAAAAACATGACGAAAATATTTGTGATTTAAAGTAGAAATACCTGTAATTTCGTTGAAGGCAAAACAGGGCCTAAAATTATTTAATAAAAGGGTGATTTTAATAAAACAATATTAGAGAATGCAACCAGATTGTTTTTAGGTCTTTTAAGCTAAAAAGGATTGTCTTTTTTTATGATGATGCAATTTTTTTTTTTTTATTTGTCCAAGGTTGTTCTTCCAAAGGCATGAAAAGAAAGATCTTATTTGGGTTTATTGAAAACGGTTAAATGATATAAGTTTAGAAATACAATATAATAAAAATAACTAAATTGTATGTATCGGGTGATTTTTTAGCTATTATCTTTTTGGCAACACTGGTTTAAACAGCACTGTCAAACATCTTCAGTTTGGTCTATAATTTAACCATGAATCATCTTACAAACGAACAACGCTTGCAAATTATTGAATTTTATTATCAAAATTCGATCCACTTTTTTTATCAAAAAATTGTGTTCAGCGACGAAACTCATTTTTTGGCTCAATGGGTACGCTAATAAGCAGAATTGTAGATTTTGTAGTGAAGATCAGCCAGAAGCATTGCAAGAGCAACCAATGCATCCAGAAAAAGTCACAGTTTGGTGCGGTTTATGGGCTGGTGGCATCATTGGACCGTACTTCTTCAAAGATGATGCGAATCGTAACGTAACTGCGAATAGAAAAAAGTTGGATATCATCTCACGCTACTTTTTTTTGCCCAAAATGCAAGAGCTTGACTTGCATGACATGTGGTTTCAACAAGACGGTGCCACATGCCACACAGCACGCTTAACAATGGACTTATTGAGAGGCGAGTTCGGTGAACATTTTATTTCACGTTCGGGACCGGTCAATTGGCCGCCTATATCGTGCGATTTAACGCCTTTAGACTATTTTTTGTGGGGCTATGTTAAAGCTCATGTCTATACACACATGCCCGCTTCAATTGACGCATTGGAAGACAACATTGAAGCATTTATTCATGAGATACCGGCCGAAATGTTGGAAAGAGTATGCCAAAATTGGACTAAGCGGATGGACCATTTGAGGCGCAGTCACGGTCAAGATTTGCATGAAATAATCTTCAAACATTAAATTATATGGACCGTACTGTCGATTCAAATAAAGATTTCATGCATTTTTCTGAATTTTATGTGTTTTTTTTTAAATGTTTCCTATAGCTCTTAAAAAATCACCCATTAGATATTAATGTATAGATAGAAAAGACTAAATTAAATGTTGTTGCAAAAACTAATCAATTCTTATAAAAACAAGTAAGAAAGTAAAGTTGGTCAAACCCGACGCATTGATACCCTTACAGTACAGTATTAATAGACAAATTTTCTAGAGTGTACCCTATTTGGGACCCATTGGCAATCATGACCTGGCAAAACAAAATTATGTCATGAGTTTAAGATTTATATAAAATTTCTATGTGCCGAGTATTATCTAGATGCCTGCATCCAGTGTTTTTGATAATCTTTTCATTTTTTGGCTTTGTTTAGTTTTTTTTTTGATTTAACTTTTTACTAGTGCGAAGCGAAATCAAAGCAACTGTTCACAGTCTTTAAAAAACATACAAAAGAAAAGCAAAAGCTTAAATAAATATGCTGTTGTGTTGAAGCAGTTACGTCCCCATGTGCGAGCTTTGTGTTTTCACACCGACGAGAGCCATTTACAAAGAAACAAAAACAACGCTCTTTACTACAAATGTAAACATCAAAGTATGTGTGTTCGGACGGCACTGCTTTGAAGTAAAATTGTTTGTTCAAAAATAAAACTCTTGCTTCTGCTGTTAAAATAAATATCAACTTTTGAAAAGTTGCATTATTCGACAAGATTATACAATCGCCCCTTGTTAAGGTGCAAGAGCTATTTAACCTCCGATGCATATCCAAAACAACGCCTATGGAAAATCCTCCCTAAGCCCGATCTTTAGAGGGATTTTCAGGGTATCCTTTCCCGCGACTTTGGGTAGTAAACCACAACCACCACGTAATCCCCAAAAGTATATTTTCAACGGAAAAGCGAAGATAATCTTTCCATAAGACAGACAACTTTTCTTGCAAGCAGCATTATAACGGAGGCTTCAACCAATAGTATTGTGCCATGCCACCGGGGCTACTGACTTCCGTGGTATTAGATAGGATCTCTGGTCAACCCCGATCGAAAAAGATCTTGAAGATCTCTTGAGATCTGACAGTTTTGGATTTTTGCCGAATCCTAGGAATTGACTGCATCTAATTTCCCTGAAGGATGTAACACCGAAAGGTAAAATATTCTTAGGATGATCCCTACGAACCCCTACAGTTACAGTTGTTATTTCAGTTTCCGTGAATACCTGTCTTGCGAATTTACATCAACTTGGATCTGAAGCACATGGTGAGATTGAGCAATTACCAAATAGCCATGTGAGAGTTAAGGATAATTTTCACACACAGATCACAATTAAAGTGTTTAGTACACCAAAATTTATAAACCCACCCCCTGTTTAGTAGCCGGACCTAACTAACCTCCACTGCTAACCATCAATCCCAGACGCTTCTGTTAAATAGCAACACAACCTAGTGATCCGTCCACAGTTCGAACTTTCCCGCAAGGGTAAAGAATAAGCCTTTTGTGCGATAGTCAACCTCCACGCGATAAGGAATAAACCACAGCTACCACGTAGTTCCGGAGTACCATATCAGAAAAAGGCACCTCTTTAACGAGAATTTACCCTTGGCAAAAGCACGCCATCTGAGAATAGTCAAACCTGTATCATCGTCATGTTTTATCACTTTGTTTTCTCCATCTTAATCATCTCCACATAACATTCACTCATCAACATACATCCACAGGGGACCGGGCGGAAATTTCGTTTCATATTTCACATCTAATAATATTCTCTGCATACATCAAACATGGGCTGGGAGGGAGTCTTCATTCATACATGGTTCTTTCTGGTGTGGACGTACAATCACTAAATCATTTTCATATATTATACAAACTTCACGGATATCTTATTCATTAGCTTCTACTATCGTTTCCACTTCTTCCTTTATCTCATCCCCTTCTCCTTTTTCACATACTCCTCTGACTATCTCATCAAATGCAGCCCCAGTGCAAAGGCATCTCTCTTGTTCTACTGAAAGGTATAAAGGGTGGTCGTTAACTGTATGGAGCATATTTGTTTTCTATTTTTCCTGCTCTCACCCCCCCCCCCATTCCAATGGGTATTGATAAAAAACGGCACCAAAAAAAGTTTTACGACAATCGGCGAAGGCTAAACCGTCTTTCACGTCCGCCAAGATTTGAGAAAAATCGTTAAGTCCGACTTTTATGCCTCACAACTTGGAAAATATCAAGGCTCCACGAAAAGCCCCCAATGAAACAACGCCCAGGAAATAACACCCAATGAAATAAACCCCAAAAAATAGGAAATAACACCCAAAAAAAGTGAATGAAATAACATCGAAAAATAAATGAAATAAACCCCAAAGCGAAAACGAAACAACCCCCAATATTTGGGCGTTATTTCATATGAAATAACACCCAATGATGAAAATGAAATAACCCCCAATGAAATAAGCCCCATCAGCAACAAAAATGAAATTATGCCCAAAATTCATAAAAGAGTCAGTTTCACCAAGGATTTCATGAAGTCAATATGGACCAACAGCAAAGTCACAAAAAATGAAATAACCCCCGAATAACAAATGAAATAACACCCAAATTATGCACGCTATGAAACAAGCCCCGAATTTTAAAAATTTGTTGGTTGTTATTTCATTGGAGATTATTTCATAATTTGAAAACTCCAAATGAGAAATAAAATAATTCCCAAAAATAATGAAAAACGGCCCAAAAAAATTGGGAGTTATTTCATATGAAATAACACCTAAAAATGTATGAAAAAAATTTGGGGAATAATTCATTTCTCGTTCGGGCGTTATTTCATTGGGGGGCTTTTCGTGGAGCCAATATCAATATTACATAAACGTAGTTTACAAAAAAGTTATTATTAGTGAAGTTTCCAGCAACTTTGTCTTTTTAAGTTTTCTATAAATCTCATATTTAACAAAAAGTAACCAAAAAAAGAGCAAACAGCAGCACTGATACGAATTTTTTCTTTAGAACAATTGTTTCTAACACACGTCAGTTTAATTTCAATATTTGTGTTTGTGTGCGTTTGCTTACAAAAAAAAAAGTCAAAAGCGTATCATATGTTTCTACCAAACCTACCCGCTTTCTCTATTTCTTAAGGGGGCTCCCATACAAAATGTTCAATACAGACTAGGAATATATTGAAGAAAAAGTTCCATAACTGCCAAGAAGGATAAAATTTATGACTGACCTCCATTAGTTTTTTGTTTTTTACATTTTCCAAAAAACATACCTGCACTTTATCTCCACTTTTCAGGGAGGCTCGCATACAAGTATTGCGTTTTATGAAATTCTTAAATTTAATGGAAATTTGTCTACTTTTGTGAATAAAGCCTGGTACTCTGTTCAACATTTCACGTATATGCTGTCAAAACGCATATGAAAAAAACTTGTGCGGAATATCTATGAAATAATGTTGATAGAGTTCATTTTGTTAAAAAGTTCCGAAATGTTTCTGGCAACATTTTTTACAACTGCGAAATAATATGTGCGTTCGTTTACTTTTCCAGTAAAATCCAGTAGGTGAGTAATATGAACATCTTACAAATTTATGTGTACGCGAACGCATTTCAGTAAAATCCAGTACAAATTTTGGGGTAAACGAACGCAGCTAATTTAAGATGCACTTATTTCACGAGGAGTTTTAAGCAAAATCAAAAAAATATGAGCTGATTATTTAATAAGAAATAAAAAATTATTGTAACACAACCGGTAACAGTTTTTTACCCATATTTACTTTCTTTTTTTATTAAAAAAAAAAAATTTTAGTAAAATACATGTGGGGTTTGTTTACATACGCAAAACAATGTCGCATATTTTGCAGGAATTAAAACGTCAAATTGTACAAACTCGCAAGATAGGTAACATTGATACAAAAATTTCAAAAATTTCGTGTGAAATAATAAATGTTGCTCATCATTTTTCACAAATTTGAACAGAGTACTAGGATTAAAATCAAAAGTTGTGAACAGATTTTAATTACTTATGGCTTATTTTTTGCAAATTTCGTTTTTTATATGTCTAAAAATATTATAAGCACAGCTATCAATTCCAATTTTTTATGATGATTTAAAGAACAAAAATTATGAAATATTGCTAAACAATTTTTTGTTTTTGCTAAAAAAATTATGTTTCTAAAATGACTGCGCATATAAGAAAAACTTTAAGCTTTTTTTAACCCTTCTGCACTCCTTGGGTCAATTTGACCCAATTTTGGTTTTCAAACGCAAAATTTGTCCCTTTAAATAAAAGATATGGAGGTGAAACTTTAATTTATCCATTACAGGGACGAAAATTATAAATTTAAATAAAAATGAGAATAATAAAATTAAAAGTTTTTCCATTTAAAAACACGATTTATAGACATTTAATATCCTTTGGGTTAATATGACCCAACAAGCGATATTGCAAGTTAATTTCCACTTTAAAATTCTTTTCCTATTGAATATAATTGAATTGAGTTCATCTTCATTCAGAATCATCGACAAATAATTTTTTCAGTCAAATAATCCATAAAATCGCTTTTATTTTTTATTTTACTTAAATATGAAATGTTGTTTACATTTTATTGTTGGGTCATATTGACCCAAAGGATCATAGGAAGGGCACATATCCAAGGGATGCAGAAGGGTTAAAGGTAATTTTATTGTGGAATTTCGGTTTTTTTTAGTTTTTTCAATAATAAACCGTTTTTGAGTAACGCGAATATATGTTGTGCAACCTCATCCATTTTCGAAATAACAGTATATATCAGAAACAAGAACTAACCTAAAAAAAAACGGTTACAACCCCGGGATTCAGCGTACCCGAATTAGGTTAAAAAACCAAGTGCCCGGCTGGTCGGTTTTTTGTTTAAATAAAATAATAAAATATAAAAATGTTTTTAAACAAAATTAAAGATACGTGATTCATAGAAAATGAGTTTCTTTTATACATTAAAAAATTTTTTTTTTTAGTGGCTTATTCGATATTTTTGAGTTTATTTGGTTTAATAAGAGATTAAGAAAACCTTGTTAAGATCTTTTCTACAAAATTAATATTTTCTAAGTTATGAAACATTAAAGTCAGATTTTACGTAAAAATATAATTTTTCTCAAACTTTGGTGGGCGTGAGTGACGGCTTAGCCTTCACTACCCACCAAATTGGCCGGTGAGACCTAAAGAAATCCAACTTTTGATTTCAACGGTCACCCTAAGGTATACTCTCGAAACCGTTAACCAATAGTTAGTCCGAAACCGAAGTTCTTGAAAAAATTTATCCATCCCAGGTTCCATGCACCTGTTTTTGAAATGAATAATATCCATTGTATACCAGTACATAGCCTACGCATAGTGAATAAGTTAACGAAGCAGAAGTTTTCTCAATGGTTGTAGCATGAAGCTGCGGCATCTGAAAGACGCAGCAAATCTTCCGGGGGACCAACAGTTACAAGAAAGTTACGGCAGACAAAAATAGTTTTTGATAGGGGTATTTGAATAAGAACGAGGGTCTGATGTTTGTTTAGATCACAGCCTCCGCGTAATTTTCGAAAGGGGTATTAGAAAAACAATTACAGATTACAGATTCCCCCAGGAGTGCTTCTGAAGATGCATACGAACAACTCTAGGGAGAATCTATGCATCCACAAAATTATTTTTGCGAAATTTGTTTCTCTTTAAAACTGTTATTTTTACTACCTCCATAGCTACAATAAATAAAATCCTTGTCTACATATAAAATTAAACCAAACAAATTAAAACCAAAACTACATCAAAACAAGCTCTATAAAATATAATCATACCTTTTTTACTATAGACAAATTTGCCCATCACTTTAATAATGGAATTTGTCATTAAGTTAAATCAGCAACATTACAAGTATCATTCTTCACATCCTCAGCCACTTAACAACAAACCAGCCAGAGCGACAAGATGACAAAATAAAGTTGCACCAGCAAAAAAAATTATCAAATATTGCTTGAAAGTTGAAGCAACTAAGAGGAAAACATACATGCAACCTACTATCACATGCTGCTCGATACTTGTACTCTGTTGTATAATACAATTTTTTTTTTTTTTTCATATATTCTCTCTTGAATCCTTTTCTTTTTTGGACTATTATTTTTTTGTTTGCTGCATTGTCAAACGATTTGTCCTACTTTGTTAAAAGGGGTTTTTTTTAAACATAGATTCAGGTGCCTGTATGACTTGTATGTAGATGAGTGAGTCTTACTATGTTTGTGTGTATGAGTTTGTCTGTTTTTTTAAGGTAAAGATCCAACTGAAGTAATGCAGTTGGATCTACCAAAATGAAATATATACCTCAAATTCTTGTTACAAGAAAGCACTTTTAGAGAGTGAGTAGAAAAAAAATAAATACGAAATTTAAGTACATTAAGTACAACAACTAATGCGAATACTCTCATAGATACATTACACTCACATTGGCACACATGCTTACAAACAACAGTTTAAATTGTCGCATATACTTAAAATTCTTGTTGAAACTACTATTGACTGAATGAATCTTCGTCAGGTAAATATACAACAAGAGAAGCCATAGATTGTGCCAATGCTGCTGCAGGTGTTGTCAATAGCTTTTCGACAACTATTTCTTGTATGTGTTTATTTCTCTTATTATTGTACCATTTTTTTTTTTTTTTTTTTTTTGCTTTAGCTTATTGCCATTATCGCAACAATGTTTGTTGTTGTTATAATTGTTGGTACCTCCTGTTCTGCACTGAAAGAAATCTCTACGGTTATAACAAGAAAATGTTCAAACAGATCCGCTGCTTGCGCTGAAAGGAATATGTCAAAGGGTTTTGAAAAGTTAGCTCGGTTTCCCGAAATATGACCCCTAAAGTTTTTGAATTTTTTGAAAAGTCGTTTGGTATGTCATAAAAAAAATTAACTAAATGTACTTCTGAGCTAAAAAATAATTTCAGATGTAATCAGTAGAATCGTATGGCGATTCTTCTCTTAGAATTTATTAACCTTCTAACTCTCATTTTTTTGTATTTGTTGTTAAGGGTTTAAATGTTCTTCGAATATTTTCTGCATCAAATTTCATTACTTCGTGTGATGTATTTAAAACGGATTTTCAAAATTTCGGCCATTGAAATTTTTGAATTTCTTTTATAGGCATTTGGTACAAGTCAAAAAAATATACTAAATATACTTCTAAGCTAAAAGACTATTTCAGATGTCTTTAGTAGAATTGTATTGCGAATCTTTTCTCATATATATTAAACCTCTAACACTAGTTTTAAGGGGTAATTTTTTACTTGCTCACAAAAATATACTAAAACGGCACAATAGTAAGTAAAACGGGTTTTCGAAAAATTAAAAAATTTCAAGGCCCGGAATTTCGAAAATCCGTTTTACATACTTTGCACGATTTTTTGGTCTTAGAAGACCTTTATTGAAATTTGATGCAAAAAATATTCGTAGAAACTTTTAACTCTTAGAAGTGCCGTTTTAGTATACTTTTGTGTAAGAGTTGGGAAAAGGGACTAAAATTACCCCTTAAAATGAGAGTTAGGGGGTTAATAAATTCTAAGAAAAGAATCGCTTTACCATTCTACTGAAGATACTGAAATTATTTTTTAGCTCAGAAGTATATTTAGTATATTTTTTTTGACTTATACCAAACGCCTTTTCAAAAAATTCAAAAACTTTAGGGGCCCATATTTCGGGAAACCGACCTAGCTTTTCAATACCCTTTGGCACATTTGCTCTTCTAGTAGTCTACTTTCATTTAACAATAGTTTTTTTATTCGCCACAGTTTTTGAGGAATTCAAAAATAAGTAGCCGTAATTTAATTTAATTTTTTTAAGAAAATGAATGGTATTTTTTGTTTTAAGAAATTCATAAAAAAATTTTTTAAAGCTAAAATTTTACATTGGAAATTTTACAAACTAGACGTGATACAATTAATCTGTGAACAGTTTTCAACTCAGCACGCTAAAGTCAATTAAAATCACATAACAAATTTCTTGTTCCCAACTTTTTTTGTTTTTATGCCAACCTGTGTTATCAGAGTTTTTCCCCCAGATATTGTTGTATTAAGATATTGATTGCCAAAATGCAAAATATGCTATTATATGCAAGTAATGCGTTTTTCTTAAAAGCTAGCAAAATATAAAAAAAATTATTTTGAAGCAAAGAGGTAAAAAAATTTCCCTGTTTGTCATATTGACAACTTTTCATCAATATAACACTTGTACTACATAAAAAGAATTAAAATAAAAAATTGTTGTTTAAATATAGAATTAGTTTTTTTCATTCTTCTCTAACGATTGATCCTGATGATCTGGCCTAAGCAACCAGTGAAATGCGAAAAGGAATAGCTTATGCCATCAACAATAAATTTCAGTTTATCAACAGTATGAAATGGGGACTAAGCACATTTAAAGAAAACCTTGTTAATTAATTTTTCTGACTCCCAAGAAAAACTTTGATAACTAATATGCATGTGGCAGTGTAAATAAAACTGAACTGGCAAAATAAGTAAAGTAATTTGTTTTTTTTTTTTTGTTTTTTACCCACTAATAACTACATTAACAGTTGAGTGCCCCGGTGGGCTAGCTGGTAGTGAGCTAGTCTATCAGCGTCGGGGTTGCGGGTTCGATTCCCGCCGGAAACTCTGATTTCTTTCCTGCAGACAAGCGCAGAGCTTCGCGGGATTATCTTAGGGAATTTAAAAAAAATCAACCAATTATAGTCACTATTTATTGTTGTTGTTTTTGTTAAAGCGTTGATATTGTTACAAACTGGTGTTTAAAATTTTTATTCGCTTTACAATTTTATTTGTGTTATATCTTTAGTTTTTCTAAACTCTTTGGGTGAAGTTTCCTGCTGATCTGGCCTAAGCAACCAGTGAAATGCGCATCAACAATAAATTTCAATTTATCAATAGTATGAAATGGTCTAAAACTATCGAATGTCGGCACTATCGATGGTATGCAATAGTTTTTTAAAAACCATCGATAACAATAAAAATAAAATAGTTGAGCTCGAGGCCTGGGTTGTTCTTTAAAATTCTTCTTTATTTTTTCCAATATTTCGCTACTCTTCGAGTAGCATCCTCAGGGAGTATCTTTAATTTAAATATAAAAACAATACAAAAGTTAAGTATAATTTAGTTTCAAGTGAACAAACAATAATACATTTAAGTGTGATTGACAATTTTCATAAACAAACGACAAACACAATATTAATTTAAACAGTATTTTTATAAATTAACAAACGAACTCACAATGGATTTAAAATAAACAAACAAAATTCTAAAAAATTGTTTCTCCTTTCCTTATCGTTGTTTTTAACTCGTCATCATAACTACTACTAAACTTAATAATATTATTGCATTTTTCTATTCCCTTTGTTGACTAAATGTATGTAGTTGTTGGAACAAGTACTCTCTATGTCGCTCTTGAAATTGATTCGCTGTGTTGTTTTTGTTCTTATGATGTTTAGCATCTCCAGTATGTACCTTCGTTTGTAATTAAGTTCGGTTTGTAAAACTTTGACATCATTAAAATTAGGGTAGTGTTTATTTTCCAGACAATGTTTTACCAATGCAGTTTTTTGTGTTGGATTACTGAGTTTTAATTTGTTATCAGATTTGTGACCAGCGATTCTGGTCCTCAGCTTATTTTTTGTTGTACCTATGTAAACCATATCACATTCCTCAGTTAAACTTCCACTGCATGGTATTTGGTATATTAAATTAGATTTATCCATCATTTCGATTTTATCCTTTGTTTTACTAAATATTTTGGAAAGATTGTTGTCAGTTTTATGTGCTATTGTAATATTTTCACCATTAAATAATTTTGATTTTTCAAATCTTTCGGATAAATCAGGTACGTATGTAAGTGACTTATATATTTTTGGTTCCACGGCTACTTTATAATTATTTCCTACTTTTTTATCGTAATCACGGATAAGTTTGTCGGCAAGTTTTCTCGGAAAATTATTATTCAGTAAGATATTCTGGATTTTTCTTTTATTGTTTCTATGGAATTCAGCTTCACTTAGGCTTAGCACTCTTTTTATTAAATTGTTAGCGGTATTGATAATAACTCTTTTAGGGTGTTTCGAAAAATAGTTTATTATTCGACCAGAAGACGTTGGTTTTTGGTACCAGTCCAATTTTAAAGCGTTACCTTCCCTAATTACAATAGTATCTAAATATGGTAATTTAAAATTACACTCTTCCTCAACAGTAAATTTGATTCTATGGTGAAAATTATTTAACTTGGTCAATACCTCCTCAATTGCACTTTCCCGAACTATACTAAAAATGTCATCAACATACTTCGTCAAGATTTTGGGTTTTATCGTTAAATTTTCCAACACCGTCTCTAAAAGTTTTTCCATCACGATGTCTGCAACTATGGGTGATGCTGGTGAGCCCATCGGAAGACCTTTTTTCTGTATATAAATTTTGCCGTCATATTTAAAATAACGATTATCCTTGATGCAGAATTTTACAATTCGTAGAAATAAATTCTTTTCCATTTTTGTATACCTGGAGATTTCTTCCCATTTTTCTTCTATAGTTACTAAAGCTAGATCGACAGGGATACTGGGGAACAACGATACAACATCAAACGAAATTAATCTTTCATCGTCCTGTATAGTCAAGTCTTTTATCCTATTTCTAAATTGCACTGAGTCCTTAACATTAAATCTTGAGTTTTCCGTAGTCATTTTTAATATCACAGTAATATATTTGCACAACTCACATCGATAACTTTAGATGGTTTTCGATAGTTTTTAAAACTTACAATAGCTCTTAAAAATACGAAACATTTATAACAAATAAAACTTTATATCGTTTAATTAAATTAAACTTTAAATCGTCAAAAACCTAAGTCTACTATATAAAGTTGTTGTCATTTTCTAGTCATCATCCAGACTTGCAATTTCGGTTGCTGCAATTTTTTAAAATTCTGCTTTGAAATTGCATTAATGCACAGATTATGAAATTCTTGTTTTGCAATTTTTGTATTTTTATCTTGTCTTTCCTCTTTCCTTTTTTCCCTTTTATATTTTAGATATAAATACTATTACACATACAGTCAACTTCAAGTTGAAAAGTGTGAGAATTAGAAAACAAGATTTGCAGAATACATTAAAACAATTAAATCAAGAATTGCTGCAACAAAAAGAAAAAAGATAAATGTATAAGAAATCCAACTTTAAAGAAGCTGGAAACAACAGTATCGATTTCAGACCGTTTTTTTTTTTCAAAATCGTTTTCCATCACATACCTGATTTTTAATTTGATTAAAATAAATTGAAAAATATTATTGTAAATTACACTTCACTTTTACATACTTTATTTATTATTTTATTTAAATTTTTTTTGTTTTAATTTTTATCTTGAAACACAAGGAATAATGAAAATTGTGGGAAATGTACGCTTAATTAAAAGTTGTTTGCACCAGTGTACAATTTAATAGTATAAATTAAACATTAAATTGATTAAATTTTTAATTAAAGCTGATTTTATTTCTTGAATAATGCTTTAATTGGTGAAAAATTTTAGACAATTTTTTCTATGTTGTTTAAGAATGAAAAATTATCAATAAATTTTAATTAATTTCATGTTGTAAAATTTCTTTCGGCATAAAAATAATTTAATGAAAATTAAATTTGATGTACTTTAGCCTTATTAAAATATCAAAATTTGAACCAAACAGTTCAACAAAATAACCACAATAGTAATAAAAGTTAATCATAAAACAATAATTTGAGAAAAACAAAAACCATCAATAGTACTGAAAACTATCGATGGTAAAACGATAGTGAAAAACCATCGATAATGCTATCGATAGTTTCAGGACACTAGAACTTAGCACATTTAAACGAAACCTTGTGATTTACCAACCTTTTTTTTCGTTTAGTGTACAGTAGCTGCTGCTGATGCTTCTAAGAGTTGTCTTGGCAGTTGTTTGCTGCTGATTTAGCAAAAATTTATTACAGCTAAACATTAAAACGCAGGTGTTTTTGTTTATTGCTATTTCTGTTACTTTAATATTGAGTATTATTTTCTACCTTTTTCGTAACTTATCAGCAAATGGCCGGATATCTATGTATGTGCGTTTATTAATTTATTATGCTTTTGTTGGATTTTATGCTTAGTTGGATTTTATACATATTTCATTTCGTAAAGAAATACAATTGATTTGTTTTTTTAGGCTTATATTTTGCAATTTTAACATATTTAAAAAGATTAAATGTAACAAATACGATTACAAATCGTGTTCGGACCAACTAGCCGGTACACCATGTTCTTATGTAGTTTTGGAGAAAATATGTGTTTTTCAAATGGAAATAATCATGAAAGTATTCTGAGTCGGTTAAGCCATGTTTGTCTGTACAAAATAAAAACGGATATTTTTGTTCTGTTTATCTAGTATTTATTGGTAAGACTTGACACTTATAATTTTTTGTATAGTTTAATAGTGATATACTATATTACTAATAGATTTTCAACTATAACTGCAATAAACCTGTTAATTGAAATCCTTAACGGCGCAAGGTTCGTTTTTAAATTAATATTCTTTTATTTAAGAAAAAATTGTATGCTTCTTCTGCCCTCCAAATTTAATTAAATTCTTTTAAAAAGATTGCCTCATTTATTTACAACAAAATTAACAAAATGCAACTTTATTTTCTTGAAATTAAACAAGTTAAAAAAAAACAATGAATTGAAATGTACTTAAATGAGAAAAAGACAACAAACTTAAATATTCAAGCTGCCAAACCCAAAAAGAAACAAAAGCACAATCGAGTGCTCACAATTATAAAATGCAATTCAAATTGCATTTAAAATAAACTCCAAATAAACTAAACTTTGGGCAACCAAGCGAAAATCGTTGGGGGAGAATGAAAATACAGAAAATTGTTGAAAAAAAGAAATAAAAAAACGAAATTGAAGCAGTCGAAAGGAAAAAATCTTAAGAAAATGGCAATTGGCAGCTGTGAATGACGAAGAAAACAAAAGAACTAAAATTAACCCATTTTGAACAACGAAATTGCTTTTTCCAGACATCGTTTTTTAAAAGAAGAACATTTAAAGCTTTTGTATCACTCGCCCTTAAAAACCGTGTTCGAAAATACAGTAAATATCGCTCCTTAGTGTTCGGTTCGAAAGATTTGTGGAAAACACAAACGCTTATAGTGTTTGTGTAGAAAATAAAAAAAAATAACGTTTTCCTGTAAGTCATCTTTTGAACACAAAAATAATACTGTTTTTATCTAACTCAACAAAAGATAAGAACATTTAATTCCGTTCGGTTTTTTTTTAAATCCACAAACTTCATTGATTTCGGTTCGGCTAATTAATTTTCGTCCCTTTTGGCTGGTAAAAAACCAAAATTTTTTACAAAAACAAAATACACATACGAAAAAAAAAACAAAAAGCCAGCAAAATAATTTTACACACACAAGCTGTTCGTGGTGCGGTCGTTGCTAAAATTTTTGGTTTGTTCATTTCATCATCAATGTAAAAAAAGTAACAATATAAAACATTAATATATTATGTTTCTCTACAGTAACGAAGAACAGAACACTATATAATGTTCGGCTCTTTCTTGAAAATAGTTACGAACGGTATTAAGGGTTGTGTTCGTCTACACAATCACTAAAAAAATAGATACCGTTATTGGGTGTGTGTACCGATTGTCGAAGGAATCACATTTAATTCATTTAAGATACATTTTTATTTTTTTCTGTGTAACATTTAATGAAAACTTTGTATTATGTTTGATTCAAACATTCCTCTTAAGCTCTTAGTCTGCGAACCAGACTTTTGAGCAGTGTTCGAAAATAAACAGTACATTATTAAATTATTTTTATTAATAAATACTTTTTATTAAAAATAAAAAATTTTCTCGAGCTCGAGGCCAATTATTGGAAAAAAAATATAAAATTTTATATATATTTTAATTAAAAAATTTTGTAATAATTAAAATTTAATTAAATTTGCACCAGTAAACAAGTTAATAGTATAAATAACATATTTTTTTTGATGTTAAAAACATATTCTGCAATAATTTTGTTTGTATAAGTAAGCCTTTAATTCACCTGACTTAATTTTTAATTAAAACTGATTTTATTTTTGATTAATGGTTTAATTGAAAAGAAATTGGCTAGAATTCTTTTTGTGTACTCATATGTACGAGCATTTTAAAGCAGTATTTTTCTCAGTCTTTGTTCATTTCTATAAAAACTTTCAGATAATATCGATGTAATAAGTGTTGGTTCAAGCAGTCTACTAAAATTGGCATCGGACCTTCCATTTCATTTTTATAGAAAACCTGATACATCAGGAAATAGTGATACAGCAACATTAGAGATGAACGATGATCTTAACAGAAGTTTGTTACAGAGTGGTGCATAAGTAACGTAACGTTTTATTTAATAAGAAACTTCATCTTTTTTTTTTATCTTTTTTTAAATTCAATTAAGTTAAGATTAACTATACCTTTGGAATATGCTGATGTTATATTTTTTTAAGACAAACACGCCAATTGGGAATATTTTGAACAGATTTATTCTTAAAATTAAAATTATTTCTAGATTTTAGAAAAATACGGAAGACGTTTTTAGGGATATTGTATTTACGTTAATTTTTAATATTTTTTTTTATCATATCCACTGTTTGCTTTGACCTAAGTAATCTTTACCCCAAGCAACTTCCATATACCCTTGCTAGAATTTTTTTTTCGTATATTGGCATTGAACTGTTGAACGGACCTTGGCTTAATGACATAGTCGAGCGAACGTGCTGGCCAATAAAGATCGGAAAAAATGAAATATTATAAGGCAAAAAAATATCATGTAGAGTAGTTAGACGAGCTTTGCCTCCATTTTGTTAGAGACACATTTCTCGATCATAAAAATTATTAATGTTTTTTTATATTAACCGCAACTTGTTCGTCGTTTTCGAAAGTTTAATTGAACATTCCTGATGTTATTTTACAGCGGACTGTGCCCTTAAGTGTGTACATTTGACACACAAAAATTGCTCTTTGAGCACCCATATTCTGCAATTGTATTTACATATTTCCATCAGCAGTGATGGAAGATAAAAAATCATGCCGAACTGTTCAATTTGAATAACCTGTCAATTTTAAAACAAAATTTAACAATTTTGGCTCTGAGGCTTTGACTAAGTGTTTCCATTATAAAATTTCCAAGTTTAAAAAAAAGGTTAGAGCTTTACTTATGAGCCATCATTAGACCAGCACGTTTATGAGGTAAGTTTTTCTTTTGTTTTGAGAGCGTTTCTTCTGTAGTAGTTCCCTATGGTTTGAAGTTTACTTCCAACTCCAGCTGCTTGAGAAACCATTAGGCAAAAGTTGTTAAAATCTTCTGAGAAATTAATATATTTTATTCTTAGTAAACATTTTATGGGAAAATATTGCATATTGTTTGTTTTGCAGTTTAGTGATCCGATTGCTTGCGCTTTAGCTACTGATATAGTATGAGGTAGCAAGGTTCAAATCAAACACAATGCAACACTTGAAACAGGCTTGGAATGAACAAGCATTTTGCAACCATAATTTTTGCTTTTGTTTTCGTAAAACATTTTTGTTTTATTCGATCTTAGTTTTAATTCAAACATTGAGGTCTAGTCAAATGTCCTTATAATAGAAACTTTAGAATTAAGGTTGGATCTTGAAATATACAAGCGGTGTGACAACAACATTGAGATTTTTGTGTGATTATTAAATATTTAAAATATAATCACAAACATGTTTGTGTGGTTTATTTAGCCCCTAAGTAAGACATGAATCTCATGTGTCATATATTTTTTGAATATTTCCTTATTAGAAATGATTGTATGAAATTTGTCGAAATTAACTGCGTAGAGTTTTGTAAACTTTATTTAATGTAAGTGTAGTGGCATAATGATAGAGATGTAACAGGTTAATTACTATAATAGCTAATACGACAGTTTGAGTTGAATATTCATTGTTTTCCTTTTAAACCTGCTTATATAAAGTTTGATTTAAAATATTTAAGTTTCTTATTCTAATTAGAAATATTTGTTCTGTTTTATAGATAAAGAACAAGATAAAAAAAAAAGTTGAATCAAACATAATACAACATTTGAATCGAACCATCTCTAGTTGTAAAATTTAAAGAACCACACAGAAAAAAATAAAAATTGATTTCAATTAAAAAATTTGTGATATTAATTAAAAAATTAATTAAATTTGCACCAGTAAACAAATTAATAGTATCAATTAAACCAGTTAATAGTTTTAATTTAACGTTTAATTCACTTGATTAAACGTTTAATTCACTTGATTAAATTTTTAATTAAAACTGATTATATTTTTGATTAATGGTTTAATTGGTGAACAATTTTGGAGAATTTTTTTTGTGCAGCAAAAAGGAAATCAAACCTTTAATATAAAACGACTATCATTTGATACCAACATAATTCCTAAACCTTCTTCAATGGTTTGAATATAACATTTGAATTCAAATTGATAATCATTTGAAAAACAGACAATGACAAGTAATGATTTCTGAATTTGTATTCAAGTGTTATTCTTAAATAAAAAATTGATCTCGCATTACTTTAGCGAAAAATTACAATTTCAGAAAATTTGATTGTAAAAAAAATAAATTGTTTGTGAGTTAGCAATTAATTACTATGAGCAAGATTGCGAATAAGATGAAGTAATGATTAGTTTATTGTTTGATCAAGGTGCCACGTAGAGCAAAGACAATCCAGAAATTTGAAACTTTAAATCAAAAACTGTTTTTAATTTGTATTCCACATTGCATAACAATCCACATTTGAAAGTAATGTTAAAAGCAATTCGAATATAAAAATTATTGAGAATGACAGGGTTTTCAAATTATTTTCCAATGTTTGTCGTTTGAGAAGAAGTTGGATTTTATATCATTTACCATTCGAAATCAAACCTACGTCTATGTTGGGGCTCAGTCTAAGCATTTATTAATAAAAAATGCCTATGTTTTCTTTTTTAACCAGTTTGTTTTAAGTTTAAAGGATAAGTTTCACACTATTTGCATCACGCATTTACTTCTAGTAGTTGACTATTGATTTAGTTTAAACAGTGTTCGAAAATAAACATTACATATTGTTCTTTAGTGTTCGGTTCGGTAGATATATGGAAAACACAAACGCTTATAATGTTTGTGTAGTAAATTAATACTGTTTTATCCAACCCAACAAAAATATGAGAACATTTTATTGCATTCAGTTTTTTTTAACCACAAGCTTCGTTGTGTTCGGTTCAGCTCATTAATGATTATTCGTTTCAGTTGTGCTAAGCGTCCTTATGGCTGGTAAAGAAACAAATTTTTTTTCTAAAAACAAAATACATACAAAAAAGTTTTACACAAATAAAAACGGTATACCCCTGCAAGCAATTTTCATCGCCGAATCATCGCCCGCGAATAGCCGGCAAGTCGTCTAACATCGCTGCGATGCATCGCGTGGAAGCTAAATGCGATCCTCTGGCGAATCGTGAAAACGTTCGCATGTGTCAACCACACGATTCGTTTATCGCGATTCGCGTGAACATCGTGCACCGCGATTGAAGCCAAATATTTGTTTTCCCGTTACCTTAACAAAACAACAAGACAAAAAAAATTCTATCGAAAGTTAAAAAAAAACACTGATGATTGCCGCTACTTGTGTGCGCTCGCATATTCATCGCCTAGTTGTAAGGCGTAGGCGATGGTTAGCGATTCGTATTCCCTGAGAAGGATCGCGTAATCATCGCCAAACAAGCAATCGCCCAAAAATTTCAAAAATGTTTGTAGGGACAATATACACAAAAAGCTATTCATGTTGTGGTAGCTGCTAGCATTTTTGGTTTGCTCATTCCTACATCAATCTAAAAAAGAAACACAATAGAACATTAAAATATAATGTGTAATTAATTGAAATAAACACCTGTTTTTCTCCCTAAACTGTGTCTGTAACTTTTTTGGCGAGTACTAGCTGTCACGTAAGGAAATTACTCGCCAATTTGCAGAGAAAGTGTGTCCACAACACTTTTGTGAGAAAAGTTCCCGCTTTAAGCTGTCAAATAAACTCACGAATAAAAATGGGGCGAGAAAAAAATTTTAACAATACAAAACATTTACAAATGCAAAATACAAAGAATAATAATAATATTTTGTTCTTGGCACATTTTTTATTGTTAAATTATTTTGCTTATAATAGTTTTATAAAATAAACGAATGTTTTCAAAGCTCGTTTGCAAACAACAAACATTAAAGTCGCCGCCGTCTTTGATAAAATTTTTAATTTTTGTATATTTTGGTCGCCGTCAAGGATATGTGTGACTGGCTTTCTTAACGTCTGCAATGTCACATCGGCTTCGAGTGGAACATTATGACATTTATAACGTAACGACGTAATATCTTTTGATGGTTTTCGACATGAGTTACAGACACACTTTTTTCTCACTTTTCGGGAAACTATGTTTTATTTCACATCTTTTCGATGCGAGCAATTATCACTATAGTTACAGAACATGGGTACAGAGCACTATATAATGTACCTTACTTTCTGGAAAATAGTTGTGAACGGTTTTAAGGGTTGTGTATTAATACACAAACTCTAAAAAATAGTTATCGTTTCTGGGTATGAGAGCCGTAGTTTAAAAGAAGCTCGTTTTTACGAAATTATTATTAAAATAAAACTAAAAATTTAAACATCTAATTAGTTAAAAAAATAACTTGATTCCCTCAAGGGTTAAAACAACATCTGTGACAGAAAACTCTACAAACAGTCCGTTTAACCGGATGTCGAACACTGAAAGAGGAATTTAAAAAAAAAATTTAAAAAAATAGAAAATTTTTACAAGCGAATATAATCGAAAAAGGCGTTGCTAACTACTAGTAATTATTTAAGTAAATGAATATTATACACTTTTTATATTTCTTACATTTTTCGGCCCTTAATTCTTGTGTTTACCAGCTGAGTTTGCTATATCTAAAATAAATAAAACGTTTGAATTGAAAATAAAAAAAATAACAACAAGCAATTAAACGATGTTGTCAACAATGGCAGTAACACATCGAACAATTAATACAACCAAACATAAAATAAGTTCTCCCTTTTAACAGCCAGGATATCTCCGGCCGTCAGCCAGTCTTTTTAATTTTATTTACAGCGTATTGAAGGATAAGTAATTGAATTGAGTTGAATTTGCTGTTGTTGAAATAAAGTTTTTTATTTTATACTTTTTACAATTTTTTTTTTTGTTATTTTGAATTGCTTTTGGCCTGCATTAAATGAACTGTAGAAGGATTAAAACTATAAACATGTTCAATTTTAAATTTTGATTTTTTTTTTACTAGTTTTTTTTTTGTTTTTCTTTAGCCAACTTAAACGGATGTTGCTTTTTCTCTATCTTTTTCCTTGCTACTTTTCTTTCTTTAATCAAGAAAAAGTTTTGAAATCTTTATTTTTTTTTTCAAATTGTTACGAAATTTTGTTTACTTATGCCCCAACAAATTAGGTTTTTCAAACTTGAAGAATCCCTCAAACACATGAACACAGTAGCAAATTACTGTAGCCCATTCATTCAAATATTAAAGGGCAAGTACTGGTCCCTTTACTTGCATCTAAGAACGTATAGAAAAAAAATTAAAATTAGAGACAGATAAAATTAAACATTATTTTATTATTTGTTAGACAATTAAACCTTAAAAGAAATCATGATAAAGTCGAGTAGAACAGCAGATGTTGTTTGTTAAACAATATTTGTAAGTTGGAATTTATCTAAAATTTATTTGATTTTTATTTAACAAAACTATTGCAGAGATATTTTATTTTTCACTTCAATGAAATTATTTTCTTTTTTGAATAAAATTTCCCGATTTTAATAGTGTATAGTTTAAGTCTAAAGCTATGGTCACACTTAACAAATATTTGGCGCCCCACACGCAACCACTATATTTATTAAAAAATTGCTTGATTTTGTATAACGGCTGGCGTGTAGAAGGCTCCATTTTTCAACAACTTTTCGCATTCTAGCCATCATCGTTTTTGGAGACATATAGGTCAATGACTCCGCCAGCCCATAAAGCGCACCAAACAGTAATTTTTGTAGATGTAATGGTGTTTCGACAAAAGCTTGTGGATTCTAATCTCTCTAAATGCGATAATTCTGCTTATTTACGTACCCATTCAACCAGAAATGGGCTTTATCGGGAAATAACATTTTAAGTGGAAATTCAAAATTAATATCAATTTGTGCTTCAGCCTATTCGCCGAATTATTGCTCGATTCATAATAAGTCATAAGTCGATTCATAACTACCTGTCTCCACTATCCATCAGCTTGGTAAGAACAGCGTGTCGCACATGAATTCTACTCGTGTAGACTGTTCATGTTCATGTTTCGTCTATGTGCTGCCATCGTTGCCTAAACATTCGTCTTAGCATCCATGTGCGCCATGATGTTGGCCATACAATGTATTTTCTGTATACAACAAAAGGCCTTAACAACAAAAATGGTGGTCAATCAGAACATGAATATCAACACATATTCTCCACATACAAGAACGTGAACAAATTAATACCGTTGCTCTGCCGGTGTTATGGTCATATCATGTTCAAATCTTAAGCGCATGAAGACGTGGGGTAATGAAATTTCAAAGCAAACTAAACAAAAAGCAACTATCATCTGTTAAATGGGTGCTCAAATAAAGCAGTGATGCCAACTCAAAGTTCTGATACTCAAAAAACACCCTTTACAACAAATATTTACAAAAAAATCAACGGTTGCAAGTTGTTCACATAATAGAGATAGGCTGTGTTCACTCTTTAGAACCTCATATGTAAAAATTTTGTTGTTCACTATTCTGGATGTTCATATAACTGGGCATTCATATAACCGACCGTCTACTCTAAATCAATCATAATAAAATTCTCCATCTAATTCCGCTTTTGGTTTATTTCAAGTACGAATTCGGGATTTAATCAACTTTATAATACTTGAATCAAGCGCATTTTGAGATAAATTCAATCTTAGTTTTACTTAAGTCAATCTCATTTTCGGATTATTTCAAGTACGAATTCGGGATTGAATATGGATAAGTTAATTTTTTCGCGATTGAAAATCCGTACTTGAATCAATCTTTCTGTACTTGATTCAAGAAAATCAGTACTCACCGTAATATTAATACCGCTTCGAACTAATTTGGGTACGGTTGGTTTGATTTCTCTTTTGAGTGTAGACCTCATGAATGGATCATTTGGAGGTTCTTTTTTAAGCCTCAATAGCGGGTTTGGCGTTACTATTTAAGTGATGCTACTTTTCGGTGACAGTAAGATACCTCTAGCACCCAAGCAAAAGGTAAGTAAAGGGTGTCCCAAAATTAGAAAAAAATTTAGGGAGACTGTATGGCATTTTCGAACTGCAGCCGCCAAGCTTTAATTTTTTGAAATATTGTTCAATAATAAAGACACTTTGTGCTATTGTGTAACACTCCCTTTTGCCTATCCCAAAACTGTAAGCTATCGAATTTTCAAGGGTTGCTGACACTTTACTGTACAAATGCCGACAAATTGAAATCTTGCGTTAATTTTGGGACACCCCTTACAAAGTCCAAGCAATAATGTACTAAGCTTGACACCTTTTCATTATTGCTGTGTGTAGGTATAGTAAACGAATTGTGACCATTTAAGCTTTAGAGTAGCGCGCGAGATTAACGTTTATTTAAAACACATCCGAATATACAGAGTGGCCCGAGCGCGACCTATTGAAGTCGTGTTGGTAGTTGTTGTGGGATGTAACTGAAGATCATCCCACTTTGAAAATTTATTGCAATGTTGTTCTGGTAATGCCAAATTGGCCGGTGCCCATGGATCATTTTTAACACTCAGTCTCTCATCTTCCACTTTGTCTTCAGTGCGAATATTTCAATGAGCCCCTCTTATAGGACGTTCGAATAGCTACTGAAACGGCCGACTTAATTCCAAATCATGAGCCTGGGAAAGCTGATCTTGAGTTTAAATATTGATGATACTTTCCCTGCGTCATAGCAATTGATCGATAAAAAGCATAGAAAAATTCGATAAATTCCACGCGTTGTTGTGTGCTACTATATGTATTCATTATTAGTTGCCAAGAATTAAGTTATAACCTGCAAAAAAAAGAACAATTATATTACAAAACATCAAATTTGTACGTCTGTAACATTGGTAGGTCTTATTTGGGCGACCCTGTATTTTTTTATAAAGAATCGTCTAATCATAACGCAAGATGTTAATTGTGAGTGACACAACTTTATTTAACATTTCCTTGTTGCAGTGTTTGACAAATTCAACCATGGAGAGGTACACAATTGAGTAGCGCGTTGTTGAAGCCTTTAACGAAAATGGGTGTTCAAATCAAAATGCATTTCGTGCACTTCGTGTTTCGTGGTCAGCATAATCGACCAAATATGTCCACAACCGGGAGAATTGTGCGCCAATTTCAGCAAACCGTAAAAAATCTGTAGGAAATGGAAAAAAACCTGTGCATGCATGTGCCGTTACAGTTAATGGTCTTCGCTGCCGCGATAAGATAACGGACTTCTTGTGGCCAGAAATTGTTAATATGGATCTGGAGGATATGTGATTCTAACAGGATACCTCTTGCCACACAGCCAACGAAACAATGGCTCTTTTGCGTGCAAAATTCGATGGCCTTGTTATCTCACGTCGTGGATGTTAATTGGCCGCCACGATCATCTGATTTGACACCGTTGGATTTCTTTCTGTGGAGATAATAAGCAGAACAATTTTATGGCAATAGGCCAAGAACAATTCAAGAGCTAAAGGACGAGATAGTTCGACATATTGAACATTAAACCTCAATTAAGTCTCAGCGTCATTGAAATTATGGACTATCGGATAGAGGTATGCCACCGAAGCCGTGGCGAGTATTTGGCCGATATTTTGTTTTACACATAATTGCCATAGATATATCATAATTAAATATATTCAGATAATTCTCTGAAAACTTTTTGTTTTATTTACAATTAACATCATGCGTTTTGGTTGGACCAGGCTTTATTACAAAATATTAAAAGCTTTACGTGTGTAACATTGGTAGGTATTATTGGGGCGTCCTATATATTTTCATACATATTTTATTTGCTGTGATATTTTATAATATTGATTTTTTTAGGAAATTAACAAATAAGTAAAAGAATCCTAATGTTCGTTAACTTAGCAAGATAACATGTAAAATAACTTAATTATGTTTAAAAAAATTTTTTTATTGATTTTATTAAATTTTTGTCATTTGGACACACTAGTTACATCACTTTTTTTTTCCTCAACTTTCTATTAACACTGAACTTGGTAAAAAAAAAAAATTTAAGAAAAAAACTAATCACAAACATGTGTACATTTTTGGCCCACAATACTAAATACATTTTAGTTGTACGTTCACATTAATTTCAATCAAACAAACAAACAAAATTATCTCATTAGTTGCAAACAACTTCAATTGATATTTTCTTTTTCCGTTTTTTTCCCCAAAAAAATATTTTTTCTTCTTACAAATGTAAAAACTTTTGCAAAGTTTGTAAAAATTTTCCCATCACATATAAATTTTAGCTTGCACACATTTTTTATATTCTTCAATTACACTATGCAACAAGCAAAAATTCCCTGAATAACCACTATATTTTTTTGATCCGCTATAGTCACCTGACTGCAAAAATCATCATTATTTAAAATTCTATGGTAAGGTTTTTTTAAAAAATTTTTTTCTAAAATTTTAGATTTTCGAAGAGGCTGCTCTATACATCTTGTCGTAACTTTGGAACGACGTCCTCGATTTTGATATGCCATACGTCAAAAATATTTAATTACACCAGATTTTAGTCTTTTTTATATCACTTTTAAATTTAGTCATTAGTTTTTGAGGCACAAGTGGAAAAAAATTTTATTTTTTTTTGTTTAATTATTAAAATTTTTGAACTCAAAAAATTCATAAAAAATTTAGATCAACAAATACTTTCCAGTTTTGGTAATAAATCGTAAAGACGCATCTTTTAGAAGTAAAATAAATTTTTTTTTCATGAAAATCCATGTGCGAATTCCTGTTTTATTCCCGATAAACTAAAAGTACCTAGTTTTGACATTTTTTATCGCAAATTTGTGTAGAGGTAAAAATCATAAAGTTTTACCTTTTGATTACACAATACTTTTTTTTTAATCCTATACTTTAATTAATTTTTCATAAAGCTGCATATAATAGAAATGAAATAAATTTTGTTTCATGAAAATCCGTGAATAAATTCGTTTTTTATTCCCGATAAAGTGAAAGTATTTAGTTTTAACATTTTTGATCGCAAATTTGTGTCAAGCAACATGTTGCAAACATAAAATAAACATGTTGCTCGTCTCAAATTTGCGATAAAAAAGTACTTTTTTTCAGCGTTTAAAAAGCTGCAGTTGAGATAGTAAAAGTCATAAGAATGTGCTGTAACTTCGACATCTTCATTTGTCATTGTACAAAAATAAACCGTTGACTTTACTTCTGATCCATTAAATGAAAACAGTCGCAGTGAAGGCAAAAACAAAAAACGGAAAGTTGTTTGCTTGAAAACATATTGCTAGTAAAGTTGAATCCAAATTACCTCGATGCTGCTATAGAAAATATGCCACTTTTCCAAGAAGAAGATGAACAATATTAGTATTTTTATTTTATTACCAAAACATGTTTTCATTATATTTTTTAATCTTTACAACAGTCTTTACTTATAATATCATTTTAAAGTCCAGAATTGTGATTTAATTTAAAAAAAAAATTTTTTTTATTTTAAATACCTACCACATGCGTTCATAAATACATACATATGTAAGTATGTTTTTATTTGTATGAATGTATTTATTTTAATGCTTAACATTCTTTTTGATTTTTTGAAATTAAATAAAACTTTAAATTACATTATCGTTTTCATACATATGTTTGTTATTTATTATAGAAAAACGCACTTCGAACTGCAAAATAAAAAAAAAGAAAAAAAAAAACAAAAACACAACATCCCATCTTCGTTAACTTCGGGATTTATTAAAAGTTTAAGTCGGTCAAACCAAACACTTCCGAACATGTCGACTGCCGATGTTCGTTGTTGCGATCAACTTTTTGTTTTTTGCTTTTGCCTTCACTGCGACTGTTTTCATTTAATGAATCAGAAGTAAAGTCAACGGTTTATTTTTGTCCAATGAAAAATCAGAAAGTGGAAGAAAAAGCAATTTTTTGATTTTGACTGCAGCTTTTTAAACCCTGCTTTTTTTTATCGGGAATAAAAAAAGAATTTATCCATGGATTTTCATGAAACATAATTTATTTTATTTCTATTATATGCAGCTATATGAAAAAATATTTGAAGTTAAGGGTTAAAAAAAAATTGTGTTATAAAAAGGTAAAACTTTGTGATTTTTAGCACTGCACAAATATGCGATAAGAAATGTCAAAGTAGGTATTTCATTTTCTAGTGAATAAAACAGGAATTTATCCATTGATTTCTATGAAAAAAAATTTGTTTTACTTCTAATACATGCAGATTTGAGCTTAAGTTCTAAAACTGGTAAGTATTTGTTGATTTAAATTTTTTATGAATTTTTTGAATTAAAAAATTTTATATAAAAACCAAAAAAAAATATTTTTTTTGCAACTTCGGCCTCAATAGCTCCAAAAATAATGGCTGAATTGAAAAATAATATTAAAGAAACTTAAATCTGGCGTAATTAAAAGTGGTTTGACGGATTTCATAACAAAATTGGGTACGTCGTTCCAAAGTTACGATAAGATGTAAGAACCGCCTTTTCAAAAATCTAAATTTTTAGAAAAATTTTTTTTGGAAAGGTTACCATAGAATTTGAAGTGATGATGATTTTTGCATTTATGTGACTATAGCGGATCAAAAAATATAGTGGTTATTCAAGGAAAAAAAAACTTCCCATTTGTTTCATAGTGTTATTATTGAATTGGCACACAAGTCTTTTTTTTCGTCCTGATTTCTTATCACTTTTTCTAGAATATCAAAGACATGTGTAAAAGGGAAAAGATTGCATAAACATGCTGTCGTATAGGAGCTGATTTGTAGGTTCCTGGAGATGAATGTTGTCGAAAAGAATTGTAATCTAACAATCACACGCCTGCATCATTAGCACTTTTAGCTGACATGTATATTTTAATGTAAGTATTTGTTTATACATGTGTTTGTGAGAAGACAAAAAAAAAATTTATTGAATTAATGTAAGAGCGCAAAAAAATCACACAAATACAAACATCTTTCTCGAAGCTTGTAATGGTACTTTTTGTTTTTTTTTTTAAGCACTTTTTGTTTGTTTCCAATGAATTCAGATGTGTCGTTCATTGTTTTAAATACTTTGTAAGCACTAATTTGCCAAAAATTTACATGAAAAAAAAAACTTTTAAAGCTTTAACATGGCACAGTTGAGGGTAAAGAATTAGTAGAGAAATTCAACATATTAAAGATGAAATTCTAATTTTTAGCTATTTTTTATTTTTAAATTTAAAATTTACATACTGGTGAGGAATTTTGTGCTTCCGTTGGAAAAAAACTTGTAAAAATTGGTAAATTCGATGATATTTATTGCCTGGCCCACAATGTCGATAAAAAATGTTTCTTTTATATTTATATTTAAAACAATATCAAAAAACTGAAATTTGTTTTTGCTTTCATTGTTAAAAGAATGCCAGGCAGCTAGCATTTATCGAAGAATATAGTAATTCCCCTGTTAAAACCCTTTTAAGACTTTGTTGTAATGTGAACTCAACTGCAATTTTTTTACATTTGTTACCAAAGAAAAGTTTTAAACTTTTGTTTTCCCCCTTTTGTTAGTGTCTTAAAACAAAAGATGATATTTTCTTGGTCTGGTGCTTTTATTACTTTTCTTTTAAGTTTTATTTCTTTTTTAAATAAAGACGGTTTTTTCTATAAACTTGAAATAATGATGGCTATGACGAATTTGATTTTTGATTAAAATTAAAAAAAGGTGCAATTATATTTTTCCATTCAACAGTATACAGTAGAATATTTCATGGCCTGATATAATAAAATGTTTTCGTAAAAGGGGCAAAATCCTCGCAATGCTTTAGACCGCTGCCAGGACCTGGTAACAGTGTCGTTCGAAAGGGCATGTCCTTTTAAGGAAGATATCTGTTAAGGGAGATTACACTGTACTCTAGGGAAATGAAAGGTGCCAACCCTATAGCTTTATTTTTTAGCTGAGAAATGAACATCAAGAACTTTAATGACTGAGATCTTGTTACAAACACTTTGCTTATCCAAAAAAACTTACATTTTGCTCTTGAAATACTAACACAAAAAGTATGAGTCAGTAACTCTAATGGCCGTTTTCTCATTACATGATTATCTTTTTTCCCAACGAAAAACTGCACATTAAAGAAATTCGCTTTTCTCAATGTCTCATTTGCTTCTATCCTGTCGCAAAACTAACCGGCACTCATCTGCTAATTATTAATTTTCCTTTTATTTGCCGTACAGATAAATTCAATCAGCTGACTCCCAACTTTTACATGTATTTTGAGAGGTGTTGCCAACTGAAAACAATGTTTTTTGTCGATATATTGCGAAACCCAAAATTGTTAACAGACAGTTTATCGGTCTAATAAATTTATGTTGACATTAAGTAATTGAAAGTTTGTCGCTACATTGAGAAAATGGCCATAACAGATTGAAACACAAAAACTTTACGTTATTTTTTATTTTACTTTCATTAAAGGTAAATTTTTTTTTTTTTTGCTTGTTTTTTTCTTAAGCTTTGCTTATACTTTGTACTTTGTTATGTTGGATTCATTTATCATGCACTTGCTCTTTTCTTGCTTTTTTTTATTTAGAGAAGGAAAATTTGTCTGGAAAAACATAAAATTTTTAAAAAAAATCACCTTCACATGTATTTACTTAGATGTATAGTAAAACTGTTTTTATTTCTTGATCTTTAATTTTTGTAAGTTTTCTTAAAAAAAAAATAAATAAGTAAAACAAGTAAGAAAGTATAGTCGATCAAGCTTGAGCATACGATACCCTACACCACAGAATACAAACTGATTTAGAGTCATTTTCGCCAAGTTCATATTAATACCATAATTTAAATGTAAGTTTGGCCATTAAAAGCTTGCCAAACTTTCCCGGAATATGGACCGATTTCAATAAAATTTTGCAAAGTAGTTTTGGTTACAAATTCAAAGGGTGGTTTAACCAAACACAGGATCTTAATTGTTAATAAAACGAAAAGTTTTCAGATAATTATCTGAATATTTATTATTATTATTATTATAGAAGGATCTACCGACCAATTGCTCGCCACGGTTTCGGTGGCATACCTCTATCCGAAGTTCCATATTTTTAACGACTGTGAGACATAATTGAGGTGCAACGTCGCTAATGTGCCGAATTATTTCATCCTTTAGTTCTTAAAGTGTTCTTTTCTTATTGACGTACACTCTTTCTTTTAAATATCCCCAAAGTAAGAAATCCAAAGGAGTCATATCACATGATTGTGACTGCTCATCTACCTCACTATCGCGAACAACGTCAATGTTTTCCGCAGCATGACCTGGGCGAGCACAAACTGGTGTTTTCAGATTTCCTACAGATCCGGCTTGCTTTAAATTAACGAAGTGCGCGAAATGCATTTTGATTTTAACGCCCACTTTTGGAAAAGGCTTCAACAATCTTAATGCGCTGCTCCATTGTGTACTTCTCCATGGTTGAATTTGTCAAACACTGAAACAAAGAAATGTCAAATTAAGTTGCGCAAAAAACTTGACAATAAAGTGTGACTCACAATCAATATCGTGCATTATGTTTAAATTCCCTTTAATAAATATCGATACAAAAAGATGGTTTTCGGATACAAAGACTCTATTTTGGAAAGAAGTTTGTATGAGGGATATGGGAAATAATATTCCGATTCTTATCATTTCCAATATAACATTGTTCTTATAATAATTAAAACTTGTGTATCAATTCCACTAAATTATCTCCAAAATTGTGGGCTGAACTTTGAGAACAAGTTTTACATAGACAGACAGCCAGCGCGCCGTTTTGCTACCCGAACGGATGGACATCATTAGATCAATTTATAAAGCGATTCCTAGGCGACCGGTATACTAAATGCTCCACACAGAGTAAAACTATTTTTAAAGAAAATTTAAAACATATATATGCAGCCGTATTCATAAAAACTTATTTATGATTAATTAACCGTTTTTAAACAAATAAATAAATAATTTTATTCTAATTTCTTCGACCTTTTTTATACCCTCCACCATCTCAGACCCCATAAAGTATATATATTCTGGCTGCTAGAGTAATTCTAAGTCGATTTAGCCATGTCTGTCCGTCTGTCCGTCTGTTGAAAACACGCTCACTTTCGAAAAACTCAAAAGAAATAAACAAACTAGGTGTCAAATTGCTTGTAGTTATCCTAAGCAGTTAGGGATTGAATTTCAGAAAAATCGGTTCAGTAGGACCAGAGCTATGAATCAAAATGTGGAACCACCACCTTCAAAAACTTGATAATTTTGTTACAAAAACTAACATAAATGATGCAAAAATGCACGGATTTTGGACAAGTCCGTTTTATTCGACTAGAAATTACACTGTAAAATTTCGCGAAGGTCGGTCCATAATTTACCCTAAGCCCCATATAAACACTACTCCCGGAAAACAGTTTAGTACGCCTAAAACCGTAAAAAATAATGCAATCATAACAAATTTTGGCTCGTCACAATTTTATAGGACTATAAATGATACTGTAAAATTTCGTGAAGATCGGTACATAATTTACCCTAGGCCCCATATATGCCCTACTCCCGGAAAACAGTTTAGTCTCCTAAAACCATAATTAATAACAAATCGTCACAGTTTAAGATAATAACAATAAAAAGACATCATACAGATATTACTCCTTAAACATTCGAACTGTAGGTGGAGGGTATCAAAGATTCGGCACAGCCGAATATAGCACTCTAACTTGTTTAAATATTATTCTTGTTTATTAATACTTGAGCTTAAGGTCACTTTTATAAATATAATATCCTGAAGAAGATTTCCAAAGGAAATCGAAATATCGATATAAAAAATAAACGAACTATTTTTAATAAAAGTGACCTTAAGCTCAAGTATTAATAAAGAAGAATAATAAATAAATAAATTCAATAAACGAAAAAAAATCTATTAAAGCTTTATAAGATGAATTTCATTTAAAAATCGAGATAAAACTGAAATTTTGAACCCGACCCCCTCAGATATAATAACTCAGAATCGGCTAATTCGATTTCCATGATCTTGGTACCATTAAAAAGATATTTTAACAGGCTTTATGACACGTTAAAAAAAAAAGAAATACACTGTAAAAAAACTCTTGATCTTTTTGGTTTTTTCGTCAGTTAAAATTTTTTTTTGTTATAAATTTTTTTACAGTGTATTTCTTTTTTTTTTTTTTAACGTGTCATAAAGCCTGTTAAAATATCTTTTTAATGATACCAAGATCATGGAAATCGGTTTAGCCGATTCTGAGTTATTGTAGTTTAAATGGAGCTCTTTTCGACCATTTTCGCGTTTTTTCGAAAACGTTCCCACTGTGTCACGCCCAAAAAATCGCAAAACAGTCATTTCTAAAAATGAGAGTTTGTTTGTATTGATCAAATTTAGCTATGAACAAAATTTCATCGATATCTGAGGGGGTCGGGTTCAATGCATCTCGATTTTTACATGAAATTCATCATAAGTAAGAAAATTTATTGTTGGATTTGCTCTCTTAAAACCAAAAATAAAATGACATTTTGATTAGTGTTTGCATTTTATGATATCATATTTTTGAAATATGTTGAAATAGAATGAAAAATGTTTTATTTATTAATATGGACATGTTAAATACATTTTGCTATTTTTTTTTTATATTTGACAACCAATTTAAAGTTATATTGTCAATTATTTAAAAAAAATTGTTTATGATTTAAATGAATATGTTCAGGGGCAAATTATTCACTGTAACTATTTATTAAATTATTGCAACCAGGCATCAGAAATTAAGAACCGAAAACTTAAAATTTAAGTTTTTCATTTGAAAAATTCAAAACTCATGCGTACAAAATAAATTTTTTTTTCTATCAGTTTAAAAAAAAAATAAGAAACACAAAAAAAGATATTTATTTTTGAAGTACAATATGTATTTTGTACATGAAAAAATATTTATCATTGGTGTTCAAAAAATATTTTCATCCGTACAAAAAAAAAAAAAAAAAAAAAATATTTTGTTTGAATTGTTCTTTAAAGTTAAAAAACAATAAAGTTTTTAAAAAAACGTTTTAAAGAAAAATATTTTTTTTTTTTTGTTTTTAGAAACTTACATTGAGAACTCAAATTTTGTAGTTTAAATTGTGAATTTTAATTAAATTTATAATATGAAAATGCAAATTTAAAAGAAGTTATGGGCACAAATTTTATTAGTAAATTAAATGTTGCAAAAATTCGCAAAAGTTTGCTAAAATAGCGAAAATTTTTAATATTTCAAACAAAACATAAAATTGATTGGAAGTCCCTAAAACTATAAGGAATGGCAAAAATTCGGAAAAAATTGGGAAATTAGCGGAAATTCGCAAAAATTTGCTAACAGCGGTATGATAGCAGAGTCTACTATTTTTTATTAATCGTTAAAGCTGTAAAGAACCAGAAACTTACATGAAAAAATCGCTTCTATCGCGAACATGGCAAAAATTCACGAAAAAATCAACATCAGAAACAAACTCTAAAATTTATTTGAAATCTCTAAATCGGTTAAAAAAACAATAAAAATAGCTAAACAGCGTAAAAAAATAATATACATATCTTTATAATCTTATCTCATAATTTTTATCTTTGTCATGTTCAATTTTAAGTTTTAAGTTTTCGGTTTTTTTCTTTTTATGTACAAAATAATATTGTACTGAAAAAATAAATATCTTTTTTGAGTTTGTTTTTTATTTTTTTTTAACTGATGGGAAAAATTTTTATTTTGTACGAAAAAATTAAAACTTTTTTTTGAGAACTTTATTATTTTGAACTTAAAGAAACAATATCAAACAAAATATTTTTTTCTTTTTTTGTTTTTTGTACAGTTTAAAATATTTTTCGAACACCAATGATAAATATTTTTTAAAAAACATAAAAAAAAAACGTTTTCCGGTCCTTGATTGCAACTAGTTTTTTTTTTTTTTTTTTTTTTTTTTTTTTAAAACAACAAATTATTTTTCAAAAGTATTAAAAAAATAAAATAAACTAATCATAATAATAGTGATGTTAATAAAAAGTAAACAAACTGTTTATTCGAATACTTTCGTATCGTATATTTAAAAAAGGTTCAAACAAAAGTTTTTATCACAACTTTCGGCAATATTTTGTTCAGAAACTAAAATAATATGTAGTTTTATTTAATAAGCATAATTTTTAAGGTCTACAATTAAAAAAAAAATAATAAAAAAATTTTAATGTGAACCGAATAGAAGTTTCATGCATCACTAACAATAAAATGGCAGCAAAATATAAAGAAAGTTGCTATAGTTAAACACAAAATCGCTACAAACAGTTAATAGTAAAAAAGCTGTTAATGTAGGTTTATGAATACATTGTTATAAGAGATAAGACAAAAAGCGTTTAATAGTTATTTCATACTATAAGCTTAAAATAAGAACTTTTTATGAATATGATTGATAATGTTTTATTATTGTCACCGATAACTATATTATGGGAAAAATAGTCCTTCATAACATGCCTCCGAACATGTTATGGTTATTAATAACTTAAATATGTTTAACACTTATAATAGTGTGGTTGTTTTTCAACCATAGCATTTTGCTCTTGGAGAAGAGGAAAATACTATTGTTAATTTATATGTTTAAAGTTTTCTTTAAAAATAGTTTTGTTGGAGGCGACCATATTGAAACATGTTTTTTCTCTATGTGTGGGAATAAAACCAACACTTTTTCCTTTTACACACATGAGCACAGTCTAATGCTTTCCCCATCTCTGGTGGTGTAGGGTATAAAAACCTTACCAAAAAAAAGAATGATGTTTGTAATTTGCTTTTGTTTGTATCTAAAACATACTGACATTTAGCAATACATCATTATTAATATCGAGAAATTCGAATTCATTATATTTGAGTTCAAGCATATACAGAAAAAATTCTCCAAAATGTTTTACCAATTAAAGCATTAATCAAAAATATAATCAGTTTTAATAACAAATTTAATCAAGTGAATTAAACTTTTAATCAAGTGAATTAAACGTTTAATTAATAACATTATCTGGTTTAATTGATACTATTAATTTGTTTACTGGTGCAAATTTAATTAATTTTTTTATTAATATCACAAATTTTTTAATTGAAATCAATTTATATTTTTTTCTGTGTACGCACACAAGCCTTACAATTTTCAAGAAAAACACGCAAATACTTACAAAATCTACAAACTTACATAAGCTTAGTCCTTGTTTTAACAAATAAACGCAGTTAATTCTAGAGAACAGCAACATTTCTTTTATTTCAGTTTTAACTTCACCACAAGCAAATACTTAACAAACTGTAAAAAAACAAACTGAAATTGACTGTTAAGTGTTAAATTTGTTGCCTAATGGTAATTTCTGGGAAAGTTTTTTTTACTTAAATTCAATTACGTTTCTTCTGTTCTTTTTCTTTTTTGCTATTGTTTTTATTAAATTTGGTTTTGTCAGCTATTAATTTATTAAATAGTCATCTAAATTAGCCACCATTGATTACAATCATAGGGACACTGTATAAATGTTGGTAAACCTAAAAATATTTCTTAGCACTAGAGCACTTAATTAGCACAAACTTAATTACAGTCAAGACATGTTAAGCAAGTAAATGAGAGAAAAAAAAAGGAGACGCATAATCATAGTTTTTTAATAAAAAAAAAAAACAATTGCAATTGCCTTTTAAAAGTTGCTTTTTCAAAAAGGTATTTTCTCAAAAAGTTTTATTTGTTTCTTAAAAATAGCTTTATTAAAAAAAGATAAATGAATTGAAAAATAATTTTTTCTCTTGCCGTTCTTTATATATAAATAAGTCTTTTTTCTGCCACGCCCACGTCTCCAATCCAGTTCACATTTTGTCGAAATTTTTCTAATGATAACCAATATTTTCGGCATTCCCTTACTAAGAAGCAGGTTAATAAGACTGAACTGGCAAAATAAACTAAAGTAATTTGTTTTTATTTTTGTTGTTTCTTTACTATCTTACAACTACATTAAGAGTTGACAAGAAATCAACCAATTATAGTAGGGACTATAAGAAAAGATAAGCTCAATGTTTATTGTTGTTGTTTTTGTTTAAGCTTTGATATTTTTTTAAGTGAAACAAGTGTTTAAAATTCTAATTCGGTTAAGAGTTTTATTTATATAATATCTTCAGTTTTTCTAAAATCCCATCAACAATAAATTTCAGTCTATCAATAGTATGAAATGGGAATTTAGCACATTTAAACGGAACCATATTATCTTTTGTTCAAAATGTATTAATTTTTGAATAAAACAATGTGTTTAAAAAATAATTTTTTTGAGGCGGTACCTAGTTAAAAATGCATATTAAACTTTAAAGGAAATATATAATGATATAAGAAATATAATTTAATTGTTGTAAAGAATTACATTTTTTAATAAAAGATTTCAATTCATGCATTTTTGTGCAACATTTGAACATTATCTGGAATATAAAAACCTGTTCTAGTTTATTTTTATGCCACGAATCTCTATTGACGCAGGCTTTAATACTAAAACTTCTCCTCATTTTTTATTTTTTTGAGGTAGATTTTTTGTATGCATATGTTTTTTTTTATTTTTTTTATTGCATTTAAGCCATGTATTACGTTTTCAGCTTAAGGCCGAATGTTAAGTGAGTTTAAAGGCCACATATTCGTATTTTTTCTTCTTTAGTTGACATTTTTTGCTTGCATTCCTTTTTTCTTTATAATCCTTTTTTGCACCCTACAAAAAGGTAGTAAGTAATTGTTTGGAATACAACCGTTTTAGTTGCGTGTTATGAAGTTTTCTTATTTTTTTATTTCTATATGGTCCAATTGCTCAATGCAGTCTGCAAATGTATTGTTTTGAAATATTTAAAAAAATGTAATTGTGTTTTAGACAGCTTCATTAGCCCTCGATTATAAAAGATTATATTAAATATCGCATTGATCGGCTTTAAATACTTTTGTATATAAACAACATCTGAGTATAAGAGTTAATATTAATGATATATTTGTAGCAACAAATATGCTGCAAAAGTTTCTTTTATCAAAAGTTTTCGTAGGTAAAGTGCCTTTCATATTCGTTCCTTTTAAATTTCTGGAAATTTTTTTCTTCCGATTCTTTCGAAAAGTGTGTGATTTAAAGCGGTTTAACCCTGCAGGCTGGAATGAACGAATTCACTGACTCAGTTCCTGATACATCAACATTTTATGCATATGAGGACAATGCACATATACAGTTTTTTTCGTTGTTGCTTAAACAAACACATACACACATATAAACAATATATGAAGTCAGGTGAAATTTCGTAAATACTTTTAACTGCTAGACCAGTTTTTTTACACACATGCACTTACAAACCTCAGTCCTTATCAAAAAGAAACGGCGATAAGGTATATTTCCTGTAGCAGTGGCTTTAAAATGCACGAGTCTGTTTTTGAGTTGATATGTAAAAAAAAGTAGTTGCAGCTGTTTTATGAACTTTAGTGTTATTTTTGGCTTGTTATGGCTATTTTTTTTTTGGCTGACGTTTTTAAATTTAAAAATAAATCTGATAAAAACCTTATACTACATTTACACCTACGCGAAATCCAGTACTTACGAGATTTCGAGCCAAATCTAGTTGTTTTTGACTAGATTTCCCATACAAAACAATATCTACTTCGTGACTAGATTTCCGCGAAATCTACTCAAAATCTAGTAGTACTTAATGATGCAACTATGGTTTTTTCAATATAGCACTAAAAAATACTTCCCTGCACAAGAAAAAATAACATTTAAAAAAAAACCAAAACAAAAGTTGCTACAAAAAAATTAAAAAGTTTTATAAAAATTGTAAAAAAATAAAAAAGAAGAATAATATTGATAAAATAAATATCGTTGATTATTAATAAAAGGTAATGCAAATTTTTTAATGTATATTTCTTTTTGTGTTTGTATGTGTAACGAAAAAACTTTTAGTCAGCTGTTTTGTTATAAAAACCAAATCTCGCTAATGTCAAAAAAGTATAATGTAAACGCACCAGATTTGGAAGAAGATTTTAAATCAAATCTACAAGATTTCGGCCTAATGTAAATGTAGTATTAGACATTGGCAATCACGATTTAACAAAAAAAAAAACCTTTAGCTTATACCCCTAACAGACATAGGATTTGTATACTATACTAGCATGGTATAATAAGGCCCGTTTTCACAACTTAGCGATAGCTAATGAAAGGATTTTGTCGGCCGTAAAAAAAGTGTTCCATTATTACAACTTTACTTTAATTTGCCAGGTAGGATAAACCTTAATTTACTTTATCGCTCACTTTAGGTTAAAGTAGAGTTTTAATAATGGAACACTTTTTTAAGGCCGTTTAAAGTCTACTTTTAGCTATCGGTAAGTTGTGAAAGCAGGCCTAAATGTGTGTCAACCTAAACTAAAATTAAGACATTAATCATAGTGGTATATATACCACGAAAATTTAATTAGTACACCTAACAATATTATTTTTATAGAAAATCTTAGACACGTTATGTTTAATTTAACCATATTATTGCCATCGACAACCGTTTTATGGTTAAATTAGTCCTTTATCAAGTAGCAATAACCATATTATTGCTATAATTATAATCTTAAATTCTGCGGTGGTGCGTGACGATCACATTTTTCGTTTACAAGAAAATTTGGACAATATTAAAGCAAGCGGAAAATTTTCATTCTTTTTACCTTCATTCACATATAACTTTTGAAGTAGGAATGTAATCTTTAAGCACCTTCGTTGAATTTTAGATATTACACGCAAAGAAAAAAACAAAAAAACATAAAAACAGTGAGTTGATCTCTTCTTACATTCCCCACTATGGATGAAGTTTCCTGATGATCTGGCCTAAGCAACCAGTGAAATGCGCATAGGAATAGCTTATCCCATCAACAAAAAATTTCAAGTGTTTTTATCCAGAATAAAAACTGGGAATTAAGCACGAATAACAAAATCTTTTAAATTAAAATTTTGTATTCCAAAAAATTACTTTTGATAATAAACTGGCAAGTGCACGGCCTAAAAAATCTTACCGGGCAACATGCTTTTGCAAGTTGTTTTTTGCATTTTGTTTTTTCTTAACATACTAACAACAACAATTAATGTTGGAAGAGTTCCAATCAATTGTAGTGGGGAACGTAAGAAGAGATAAACTCACTGTGAAACTTTATCCATAGTGGGGAATGTAAGAAGAGATAAACTCACTATTTATTGTTGATGTTTTTCTTTAAACTTTGATATTGTTATTGGTTTAACATCTTTAGTTTTTCTAAAATCTTTATTGATGAAGTTTCCTGATGATCTGGCCTAAGCAACCAGTGAAATGCGCATAGGAATAGCTTGTCCCATCAACAAAAACTTTCAAGTGTTTTTATCAAGAATAAAAACTGGGAATTAAGCACGAATAACAAAATCTTTTAAATTAAAATTTTGTAATCCCAAAAATTACTTTTGATAATTTTTTTAAAATGGTTTTTTCTATTTGATATTTTTTTAATTGTTCAACCGCACACTAACAAATAATTCGTTAGGCATATTTAAAACAAACGACACAACTGATTCAAAATTATTTTACAAATGGCGCTAACATAATATTATTAGAGTAAACATATTTTGTTTGCTTCTTAAGTATACTATGACTACACGTATAGGAAGTTATCATGTTATGGCCATAAAATAGCATGATATGGTTGTGAGTAACATGATATGGTTTCAAAGGAATTATGAAAAAGTCGCAAAACAAATTTTGCTGCTGAAGCCCTAAGAACCAATATAAAATTTATATATATACTTATATACATTTTTCAATATATAATATCTTAAAAAACACCCAATTTGCTCTAATTTTTTATCTTGCCGCAAAATAAGTGTCCTACCGAGTTCTGTTTATATTCTGTATCTATAAGATATCTTTCGTTTTAAAAACCAGCTAAATCAACCTATTATTTCATCGGGTGCCTTTTTTATTGGCGAGAGATACGAGGGGAAAAGAATCGAGCTAATGTCCTCTTCAAGTACATATTTGGGGGATTCACAAGGTGTACTATCAAGTCATATCGTCATAATGTCCAAGATAATATTTTACAATTGTTTAAAAAATATTGTTGTATTTCAAACAAAATAAAAATTTTAATGCTGTGTTCATTGATTCTTCATAACTGTATAGTAGAAATCTAAATTATAAGTGGTAGCCCACAACAGTCATATGTATTTCTAGTAATTATTATTTTAAGACATAAGCATTTACAACTTTATGATTACATTGTGAATCCCCCAATTATTTTTTCATAAAAAAGTAATATTTCAGCAATAGTATCCGCATTGTGTGAACGCGGAAGATAGTTCAAAGATTAAAATGTGATAAGACTTGTATTATGAGAATCGGGACAAACTTTCAAAAATGTCATTTTAAATTTCATAAAAATTGTTGAATAGACTTTTTTTTTTTAAATATCACTAACAATTTTGGTCGTAAAATTTTAGGCATATATTTAACATATCTTGGGAGAAAAGGCAGATGGAAAAAATGTTACTTTCATTTTGAATAAAGCTTTACATTATACATAAAAATATTTTTAATTTAATTTAATTTAAAACAAATTTTCTATGAAAATTTTACTAAATAAAAGTTTGTTAAATTTAAAAACGTTTATGAATACAGGTGTTTATTTTAGAAATTATCCAGTAAAAACTTCACCTACAAAATAATGTGTTGAGTAATCAGAAAAACATAAAAGCACTAGTTACAATTCTACTGAAAGAACCAATGAATTTTACAAGGGATGTCCCAAAATGAACGCATTCAAAAGTAAGTCATTATAATGAGTGATAGAAGCTTTTAATTTTGAAAAAGTAAGCAAAGCTTTTACTGGGTATTTAAAAAACACCGAATAATAAAAATATAAAATTTTACACTGTGAAAGTTCGGTATAACGAATCTGAACGGCTATTTATTCATTGGGCATATATGGGCATATCAAGCGAAAAGTCTACCTTTTGTAACGTATCGCCAGAAAGTAATTAAAATTTTTCATAAATAATTTTATACGTATAATTTACTTTTTCATATTTTGGTGTAAAGCGCAACTAGCCCTACATTCAGTAAGAAAAGGGCTTACATTTTTTCATTATAGGCCCAAAATTCAAGCAAATTCAGTGCAACGTTCGTAGAACAAATTTTTTAAGAAGTGCGATAAAAAATGCGTAATATTTTTAGTTTTTTTTTTTTACTTTTTTTAATTACACTGTTCTTGTTTGAAAAAACAGACAAGCCGGGCACCTGGCGTTTTAACCTAATTCGGGTACGCTGAGTCAAGTGATGCTAACCGTTTTTTTTTTAGGTTAGCTCTTGTTTTCGAGATATAACGTTATTTTGAAAATAGAGAAGGTTGCACAAAAAAACCGAAATTCCGCAATAAAATTACCTGTAAGTTAAATGCGCAGTCGTTTTAGAAACATAATTTTGTTTGGGCAAAAAAAAAAATTTTTTTAGCAACATTTCGAAATTTTTGTTTGTTAAAAATTCATAAAAAATTGGTAAATACAGCCATACTTCAAATAGTAAACAAAGTTTTGATTTTATTCAAAAACACAAAAAATCTGTTAACAACTTTTGGTTTTATTCAAAAAGACGAAAAATTTTAATTAATTTAAGAATTTCATAATACGCTTAAATAATTTATTAAAGTATAATATTTAATAAAAAAGGTCGAAGAAATATTTGTATGGGATCCCCCTAAGAATTAGTTTTAAAGAGCTAAAGGGATAAAGTATGTCTCGAGAAAATGCTAAAGACAAAAAAATAATTGATGACGGTCATACAGTATATCCACTTAGGGGTGACTCCTGGGCAGTTATGGTACTTTTTCTCCTATATATTTCTAGTCTGTATTGAAAATTTTGTATGGGAGCCCCCTTAAGGAATGGAGATAGAAGGTAGAACTCACTGTTTATTGTTGGTGTTTTGTTTAAGATTTGATATTGTTATAGGTAAAACTTTAAGTGTTTCTACAAAACGAATGCATAATATTTTTATCTTTTCTTAAATCTTTACAAAAAGGTTTCCTGATGATCTGGCTTAAGCAACTAGTGAAATGCGCATAGAAACTAGTTTTCCCTCAACCATGAATTTCAGTGTAGTTATCAAAAATAAAAATTGGGAATTAAGCACGTCATAGAGAAATCTTATTATTAATAAATTTTGTATTCCCCAAAATAACTTTGATAAAAATGAAACGGTGTCATTTATTTATACTTAAAAATTTTGACTAAACTTACTTTTGCTTTATTCTAACATCGTTGTATGGAGGCTTTTTAATGAAAAATTCATTATATAGGGGCTTTTTAACTTTAAATTTTTAACTAAATATAGAAAACAAATAGAAAAAACCTAACTCAGCTGTCAACAAACCTAAGAAATGTGTTTCCTTTGTTGTTGGTAATTAACGGGTATGGTATTTTGAAGGGTAATTTTGTATTTTGTTTTAAGAGAGTTCTTTTTCTAGTCGTTTTGACTCTGCAATTAAAGATTTTTTCAGCCTACTGCGAAATATTTGTTACATAAATTTTTTGTTATAACGTTGTTGTTTATACCGAAGCTTGTCTGTAATAAAAATTTTCTAGGCATATAACACTTCGGTAAGCTTTTAAGCGTGTTAAGTTGAAGTGGGTGTTTTAAATTTGGCCTATGGTAAATTATAAACCGATCTTTACATAGTTCGGTTGTGTGATTTCTAGTCTTTAAGAACTATATTTAACCAAATTTGGTCGCAAAATTATATTCTTTAAGGTATACTAGAGACTTTTCTGAGAGTGGACTTTATATTACCCCAATGGTAAACAAATATATAAACGGAAAAGTTATTAAATTTTAAGACCCCATGGTGACTTTGGGCCCACCCTGTAAAAATTGTTCCACACATA
Organism: Pollenia griseotomentosa; assembly: GCA_963931875.1. Lineage (NCBI taxonomy): Eukaryota > Metazoa > Arthropoda > Insecta > Diptera > Polleniidae > Pollenia > Pollenia griseotomentosa. The sequence goes on from OZ007561.1 coordinate 27,207,829, forward strand.
GGTCCATAGCTCTTACTGAACCGATTGTAATCAATTTCAATCTCAAACTTAAGATAACAAAAAACAGTTTGACAACAAAACTGTTCCTTTCTGTTACGTCGTTCGGAAGTAGGAGTGATTACTACAGGCGGATATACAGCTAGATTTCGCTAAATAGACTTGGAATTACACAAAAACCCAGAACATACTTAATATAACCTCGTTTAACACTAGAGGAGGAGGGTATAAAAAGGAATATAAAAGTTTACATTCATACAGAAAATTTATTTTGTAAAAAACTTGTTTAACTTTTTTTTCATTAACAAATCTATTCTTGTGTTGACTCGACACTGTATAAAATGTTGTTAAAATCTATTACAAAATTTTTAAAATATTAATGTGTATCTAGACATTTTTACAAAAAGTAAAAATTTGTTTTAAAAATGTCTGTGCACAAATTTACACATTTACTTTTTAATTGTAAAATATTTCGAATAATTTAACAAACAACTACATTAACTCAGACACGCTCAGTGATACACATTTAATATAAATAATTGATAAAATATGCAACAAAGATAAATAACTGCAAGAGCAGCAGCTGCAGCAAAAATAATTTAACAATGAAAGTATGAAACTATATTAAAAAAAAAAATGTTATGCCTACTAAACAAATTTTAGCAGAAATTATTTTCTAAATTACACACACAATAAAATGTATGTGCCCTGAAGGAAACCTGGGTGCAAGTGTCTCCAAATTGACAGTTCTGTTGACTATTTTGGAAACTTTTGGCGACGCTGTCAACAAAGTTTCTAGACTTTAATATATTGGCTATAAGTTCATATTTTTATTTTGCATATTTTATTCGATATCTACTTTAAAAAAGTACTAAAGGTTCAGACTAGATTAACTAGTGATTCTCCTGGTTTCTATGTCTACAAATGGTCCCAAAAGAACTATGAGCCTAGTCAATAGTACCAACGTCAGTAGTAGATGTCCAATGTCACGCACATGCTTAATTTTTATATTAACTAAAATTGTCTGGGGTTTTATGATTCCTTAATACTGATGTTTGTGTCAATAGTCAATCAGTAGAGATTCACAAGTGACATTTCCTACGGGGTAATTATAAAATACACGCAAAAAAGATACACAGTCAAAATACTTAATGGAAAAATAATTGAAGTCTATTTATGAATATAAAAATATACAATTTTATTTAATTGTCTGTCTATTTATTTATAAATTTTTTATTTATGAATAAATATTTATTACTAGATATTTAATAATGCACATGTGTTTGTGCACTGAATTAATTTATAGATAAGTGAAAAAGTAAAATACACTCACGCATATTTAGATAATAAAATATGAAAGTAAAATGCTTTTTTTTTGAAACTGTGGTCAAAATACCAATAATAGAAAATTAAAACATAGCCAAATGCACACGCAAAATATATTCACACAGACTTTTGAAACACGTCACATTTGGCAACCACAAATATAAAATAGAATCTCATCAGTGGTGAAACTCAGAAGTATTATTGAAAAACCTCAAAAAAAAAGTACACAGCTATTTAGTTGGAAATTATTGTTGTGACTTTTATAAACATGTACAATCTTGTAAGCCCGGTAGTTCTTTTGGTAGAAAAAAACATATTTAGCTAGATTATACTCTCTGTCACTTTGTTTTAATTCTTCGGTTACAAAGGGACAGAATTAAAAATATTTAGGCGATATTTTTGATAACCAAAACCAGCGCTTTTAAGTCACTAAATATGTGCTTTTAAAATTTGGTAAACCTAGCTACACAAATTCTCTTAAAAAAAACGAAATAAGAGAAGGAGGCGCTGCAGCTTCCGTACAAAGACATTTTTGATTTCTGTATATCTGGAGAATGGCTAGGGCCAAAGTTTCAAAATTAGGTACAAGCATCTCGGTTATCTATACACAAAATCCGCTAAAATATGAGCGGGATTGAAGAGGTGGGCGTAGAATAAAAAAAAATTAATTTACATCTAAAGAATAGTACTTTCTCTTCTTGTCGCACCATGGTGGAGGTTATATAATATTGGGTGTAGCCAAATATAGCAATCTTACTTGTTTGAGATTGGAAGGGAAATACACTGTTTTCTTTGCTTACCAAACATCTTCCTTAAGCGGACACCAGCGTTTGACGGACACTGTAACATAGTCGCGGCAGTGATCCATAAGGAAAGCGTTCAAATCCTCTGAGAAAACATCCACTTGTATGGAGACATCTTAATGTTGTTTTCTATAGCGACTTTATAGTTGTCTGTGGCAAAAAGAAAAAATGGTTAAGCCAACTTTACCAAAATTTTTTTTTATAGCACCTTTTAACCTCCATGTTTAAAAGTATAAACAATGTAACAATTGCTTTGTACGATTTGTTGGAAGTTATAGCTTATTTTTTTCAATGCGCAATAACAGTTTTCTAAAAACTTAAGTTTACTTCCTATCTGTGACATAAGGAATCTTAAGAAATAAAAATTTAAAAAAAAAACTCTAGCAGCAGAGTAGCGATGATTTTATTAGAATAAAAATATATTTTCAAAAATCACCTTAAAAGTTTAAAACGGCTGTACAACAAAACTTAAAAAAATAGACTAAAGCACTTTTTCCTTAATACCACAGATGTATTGGGTGAGCTCCAAAACATCAAGACACATTGCAATGATAGGGTTTCGATACAGTTTCGATCAGTGTTCGGAAATAAACAGAACATAGTTTAGCGTTCGGCTCACACACCCAGGAACGATATCGATTTTTTTAGTGTTTGTGTAGACAACCATTCGTTTACTATTACTATTTTTAAGAAAGGGCCGAACATTATATAGTGTTCTGTTCGTCGTTATAAAACATAACAATTGTAGTGATACTGTAGGCAAACATTATATTTTAAAGTACTATAATGCTACTTTTTTAGATTGATGAAGAAATGAACAAATAAAAAATTTTAGCAACTACGAACAGATTCTATATGTATTATGTTCATGTGTTGTTTGTGTAAAATTATTTTGCTGTCTTTTTTTTTTTTTTTTTTTTACTGAATGTGTATTTTGTTTTTTTAAAAAATGTTTGTTTTTTTTAACAGCCAAAATGGTGCTAAGGATGCAGAAATATGGGTTACTGATTAAGCTAGCGCATCCGATACATCGGAATTTACTATGCGGATGTGATTTATATACCGCCTCAGGTCGATCGCCAGGGGAAATGAATATGGGAAAGGTTAAAATTTGCAAGGATTGGCTGTATAATTGCTTTACTTTACCTTTACCACTCTCTATAGGGGCCAGCTGAAAAAATAAACCTTTTTGTTAAATTTTCAATATAAAACAATGTTTTCATAGAATAAAACTTGTCAAAATTTCGGATCGAGACCTAGTGCGCTAATTCCATATAACGATTGGACACATCGGTGACATAAGATTGCAAGATTATAAGTGAAAGTGCAAAAATATGAAGAAATTCAAGTTTATGTTTTTTTGTTTTTATTCAACTATTTCCAAATAAAGTTTTGCAACAAACTTTACTTTAAGAAGGTTCCCAAGAATGCGTTGGCGTCTCTGGAGCAATACTAAAAGTTGAAAATTGTCACATACAACCCTAAAAATTACTTAAGCCCATATGACACTACATTTTTAATGCATTGTTCAAGTTTTGGTGAACAGTACAAATATAATGTAATAGAAAAATTTACCAAGTGCAAAGAGTTCAGCTGTATTAAGATAAATGGCAAAATGTCAAAATTTTTACTAAAGTTATCGATAAAAAATGAAGTTATGTCAAAAAAAATGTAAAATTGTTTAACTTAAAATTGACATTTCAAGCTTGAAATATTAAAAGTGTTGCTGAATCAGCGGTTTATGGGCAAACTCAGCGATTTACCGCTTTTTGTTTTTAGGTTTCTTATAAACAAAAAGTTGGCAACATTCAATAAAATAAACAAAACAGGGATGGCTAAGTTGTTTCAATTGTACTTTTTTGTTGATACTTTTTAAACTTAGATTTATAATACCTTTTTTTGATGTTTTTTATGAACATAAATAAAATTAATTTCAACTAAAAAAAATCTTTTAGTACAATTAGGGTAAAAAAGTACAATTTTTAAAGGTTGTTGGTACAATTTTAAAAATTCTCAACGCCATCCCTGAAACAAAACCATAACAAGAGAAAAAAAAACTAAAAACTTTTTTATAGTTCGCTCTTTCTAACATTTACTGTTTCTTTCTATCAATTCTATATCAATTAATGAATAAAAAATGTAGTGTCATAAGGGCTTTACTGAAGTCGAAAAAAATATCACATACAATTTTGTAATAGTAATATAAATAGAATTAGTTATAATTGACTAGTAAAACATGGTAACAATATATTAATTTGAGATAAATATTGGTGTGTTTGAAATGTACAGAGAATTGTTTAAAGGATATGCCTACGTCCTTAATATTCTAAGCTTAAAAAATGGAATTGTTATAAAAATCATGCACCAAGTGCGGTAAAAATTAACATGTCTGGCTAAAAAAGTCATAAGTAACATTTTCAGTTATAATTTGAGGCACAGCCGTGAATAAAGTTGTAAAAGACACTTTTTGCAAAAACTTTTTTTTGCAGATAACTCTCTATCACTGTTTAAACCCTAAATCACCCAAAATTATGCACCTTAACTCCTTCAAAATGACATACAAAGAGTCAACTAATGCAAGAACGTTGTAAGTTACTTACAAAATGATACAAAATTAATAGTTTTGAAATTTGGAATAACGTTTTGAATGACATCGCGATTGTGGACATGAAACGTTTTTCCACTAAAAAAAATTTATAAACTGGAAATTTGCATGTAATTTAAATTTTAAATTTCTTGATATTTTGCATAACAGTTTTTATTATCATTATTTTTAATAATCTAAAGAAAAAAATAAAAATTAATAATCTTGCCTGTTAAAAACGTTTTTTTTTTGTTGCTCTCCTGAAAAATAAATTTTTTGTAACTTATAACGTTATTCGCGGCTGTGCTTCATTTTCTTAATTGGTTCAAGAATTCGCGTAGCTCCCGTTCATCGTTTTTCTAGAAATCAATTGGGTTGTTTAAGGAAGGCGGCTGAACAGGATATCTGGCTTAGTATTTATATTAACAGAAACAAAATAAATTAAAAAAAAAAATTAAATAAATGTAAATTGTTGTTTTTAATATAACTAAATAACCAGACAATCGGATAACCAGCCTTTCGTAAGCAACCCAAGTATCAAGTTTATAATTATTGACCAATTTTATTACAATTAATTCAAAATAAGGATATTGATCCAAAACAAGTGTATGTCTTAATAGTTTACTAGCCTACGCTGCTTAGGAGCCGAAGCATTCTTACTTAAATTGTCAAGGCATTTCTTTTAAAAATCGCAAACTCTTTACCAAAGTTAACGATTTATGCGGGTCAACCGATGATTTTAAAATGAGTCACATAAATACCTGTAAATAAGTTGCATGTTCCTGTGTTATCAAATTGGGAAATAATTATCCATTTGAAGGACAGGCCCATAATAAAATGATTTTCTAGACCTGGCAGTTGACCGAAAACTGCGGGGTTATTGGGTAATTGTTTAAAATGCATTCGTATTTGTAAGCCTTTATGTGTTAGTATTGCTATTACAGTTGTATTGGTAACATAATTTAATAGTTGTTGATGATTATAATGATGAGATGAGTTTATTTTAATGGCAAATGTTGGTTGATTACACCAAAATAAATATGCAAGCATTTATTTAAATTTGCACAAAATTGAACAGTGTAAAACAAAACGAGAAAATCATATATATATATATATAATGATTATAATCAGTGCCCATGTTCTGTTACTCTCGCGTCAAGAAACTTTTGTATTGAAATGTGTGAAAGCAAAATTGCCATATATTGAAACAAACAGCTGTTTTTCTTACTAAACTGTGTTTGTAACTTTTTTTTGGCGAGTACTAGCTGTCACGTAAGGAAATTACTCGCCAATTTACAGAAAAAGTGTGTCTGTAACATTTTTGTGAGAAGAGTTTCCGCTTTGAACCATCAAATAAACTCACGAATAAAAAGGGGGCTAGAATAAATTTGAACACTAAAAAACAATTCAAAATTCAAAATACAAAGAATAATAATATTTTGTTCTTGGCACATTTTTTTTATTGTTTAATTAATTTGCTTTTAACATTTTTATAAAATATACGAATGTTTTCAAAGATCTTTACTTTACATTATTTGGTATAGCCGAAGGTTGTTTTTTCGCCGCCGTCTTTAAAAAATTTTCAATTTTAGTAAATTTTGGCCGCCGTCAACGATATATGTTTCTGGCTTTCTCAACGTCTGCAATGTCACATCGGCTTCGATTGCAATGTTACAACATTTATAACGTAACGACGTAATCTCATTTAATACTTTTCGACATTAGTTACAAACACGCTTTTGTTTTACATCTTTTCGATGCGAGAAGTTCTCGTTATAGTATACTATAACTTTTCTGTTATAACAGAATATTGGAAGAGGTATGTGATGGAAAATGATTTTGAAAACAAAACAATTTGAAAACGATAATATCGTTTTCAGTATCTCTAAAAATTGAGTTCTAATACATTTTGCTGTATATATTTTTTTAAATTCTTTTTTATATATGTTGATTGAACTGTATTTTAGGCAAAAATTAAAATTACGTCAGAAATTAATCTTAAAATCGGTGGAAATTTATCACACCTGCTAAAAACTATAATTTTTAAAACGATTGGTTTTCATCACATACGTGAATATATTCATTGTAATTTTTTAAAACTAAAATAATTTATAAATCATTAAAAATTTTTATAATTCAAGTCAAATTTTAAATTTAATTTTTCAATAATTTCTTGGCGCAACGATTGACTTTCACAAGCTTTTTCCAACATTTTTTCAAAGTCTATTTTTTTAATTCTCCTCATTTTGTTTCCTACTGTTCTTTCGATTTACCAACAAATACACTTTGTTAGTATTTTTACATAAAAGTACAAAAATATATGTTGATATTTGTTGCCTGACAAATTAAATTGTTGTGGACATTTTTCCCTTTTCAAAATGTATTGCAGCGATAACCCACATTTGATTGCAGCTATAATCGACAGTTGGTATCAATATTTTTCAATTTCTAAAAGTATCATGTTTATAATAATTCGAGTAGGGAAAATGGAATTAATTTTAAAAACAAAAGATATATTAATTTAAAATTTTAAACATATTTTCTTAGGAGTTATAGTAAGAGCAATATATCAAAAAAAAAAAACGTTTCTTCCAACTTAAAGATATTCATACTAAATTACTTCTATTAATTGGGGGTCGCATTCGTGTACCTTAAATAGACATAAGGGTCGTCCTCATTTGTCCGTTGTGTAAAATATATGATGATATTTGCGACTTTAATTTTTTCTGAATTCGAATAAGACGCCGTATTTTTTTTAATAATTAAAAAACAATTTTTTTTTAATATTGGGATACTTAGTTGGAATAATAATCTTTCGTTTAAGATACAAAATTTTCAGTCCACCGGGCGATATGTTGTCGGCTTCAGGGGCCTTATGCGTTTTTAGGAAATTTACAGCATCCATAATTTCTGCGATATCTGGGTATTCAATGGAAAAATCTTGCCTTATTTCATGGGAAACGCAGATTCATATGTTTTGGTAGTTAGAAGTTGTTAAGGAAAGCTTTTTGGAATAATGCTGTTTCCATACTTCCACACTGAAAGAATTTTCTTCAGAATACCAATGACTTTTGGCATTAATCCAATGAAAAATTGCATTGAAAAGGAGCCTATGCAGTGCTGCGTTGGATCAATGAAACCTGTTACATTAAAATGTATTTAATGAAACATTACATTAGATCTATGAATGTTATTCATTGGATGATTACTTTCAAAAAAGTAAAAATTTTTTTTTTGAATTTTTTTTTTAATCAAAGTTGTTCTTATTCAACTTTTTCTTTTTTTTAACCAGAGTCGCTGGCGGGAATCGATCTTACCAACCTCGGCGCTGATAGACTTTTTTTATTTTATTTCTTTTTTAATTTTTTTTTTTTTTTTTTTAATCAAAGTTGTTCTTATTCAACTTTTTTTTTTAACCAGAGTCGCTGGCGGGAATCGATCCTGCAACCTCGGCGCTGATAGACTAGCTCGCTACCAGCTAGCCTACTGGGGCAGTGTAGTTTTTGAATAAAAAAACTATGTTTTTTGCCATAACTCAATTAAGAGCGTAAATATGAGATTAAATTGTCATAACATAACAACAATAACAACGTTGATTTTTTTGCTAACGCATAATAACAAAAGACCACATTAAGAGAGAACAAGCTTTTTCGTATACATCATTTGGTTGACAACAGTTTAAAATAAGGGTGTGTTTTTTTTTTAAGGAAAACATTTGTTTGTTCATTACTTATCGCATACTATATGTAGGTAAGTATGTACATATTTATGAAAACTAAAAACATACGTATTTAAGGATTGAAAGTTTTTGTTTCATTACTATCATGACATTTTTCATTATCATAATAAAAATTTAAATTTATGAAGGCCTGCTTTTTCGAAATATTTTTATACTTTTAATTATTGAGACTATAGAGTTATTTGAATGTTAAAAATTATTTTTTTTTTTTTCAATTATTGAAATATGTTGCTTTTATAAAAAAAATTTTGATTTCATAAATTTAATGGCATATTACATTAGATGTATGAAATAATTAAATCTTACATTGTTTAACTAACAATTAAACATATCTTTAAGGAAACTATAATTTTGTATTAATTTATGAATATAGTTATGTTTGTATATTGTTTTTTATGTTCCCAATTAAATTTTTTTGTTAAGCTTGGACAAACTTTAGTTTTCATTTATCCAATGAAAATTTTTAACGTAATTACGAAATCCAATGAATCGGTTTTAACGAAAATACTTCATTATAACTACGAAAATCCATTTGGACAATGAAAATTTTCATTTAACCATTGAAATTTTTTTATGTAAACGATTCATTAAATATATGAAGCATTTTTCTTTCAGTGCAGTTGGTCTTTCACTGATAATTGTGAGCTCGCCTTCGGCGTTGGTCTGAATAATTACTACTGAATAATACAAACTCTTTTTTTTAAGTGAATAAAAAAAATTTTCCGAAAATAGGCTTTATTGTTTTACATACGTTTTGCTTGAATATTATAACTTAAAAGTCAACATAGCTGTTGATGACTATAATATCTAAAATTCTACGAAGGTACTTGAAGATTACAGTCCTACTTCAAAAGTTATATGTGAATGAAGGTGAAAAGGACGCAATTTTTTTAATTTTTTTGCTTTTTTTACATTTTCCTAATTATCTTGTAAACGAAAAATGCGATCGTCACGCACCATCGCAGAAATTTAGATTAACAACAGGGTTGAGTGGCAAGACATAATATTTAGCCCAATTTGTGGCGCGGAAGATTACAACCCAAATTAACTATCTATTTGTTGGAATATTGATTTTGTAGCTGTTAACATAAATAAATAATGCGTTAAATTCATAAAAAGTTATAAACTCCAAGCTTTAAAGGACACCATAAATTTCCGTTTTAGGACAACTGAGAGGCACTCTAATTAGCAATTTAGGTAGCTGACTTTACCCCAGAAGCATTAAAATCATTCGGCATTTATAGCTTGGAAATGAAACCTTACTTTTTTTTGGCATACAATTTAATATTACAAAAATTTTTTTTAGGAGATATACAGTAGTTTTGACTTAACTGCCTTTTGTTTAAATGCACTTTTGACTAAACTGCACAAAATTAATAATTTTTGTCATTATTCTTCATAATCCAATACAAATTTCTTACTTTCATATAAAACATCAAAGTTAGCTGCACACATGAAAAAATATGGTGGCCACTTTTTCATATAAATATCCAATTTTATAAAATTTTAATAAAGTATAAGTTTCTTAATAAAAAGGTTTTTTTTTGTTCTTATTTTAAACACTTAACTTTTGCTGCACTTCTATTCAGGTAACCACAATTGTTTTCCTGTACATTGTGCACCTGCACATTAAGGTGCATTTAAGATAACAGCACTTTTGATGTATCTGCTCAAACAATCGTGCAAAGGAGATTGTGCAGCTAAGTCAAAATTAGGGTGAGTTCCAAAACGTCAAAACACATTGCAGTGATGCGGTTTTGCTACTGTTTTAATACAAAGTAACCAACTACGTTGTTTGCTTTGTAAAAAAAAACTTTGCAAATTTTTTGCATTTAGAAACACTGTTTTGCAATCAGTTTTTTTTTCAAGATGGCGATGTCAACAATAATCTTTGAAAACTTGATGGGATTATTGGACGAAACACCTGAAAGCAATAATAAAATTGTACAAAAATACATAAAGAGTAAAAAAACAAACGCACTCTTGCTTTATATACAATTATAAAGAAAAAACCACAGAGACGTGTGCCAAAATGTAAACAATTTATTGAAACCATTGAAGAAATGCCGGATGACATTTTCTATAGCCATTTTCAATGTAATTTATTTTGCACAAAATATCAAAGCAGTAACAAAATAAGTGATACACAGTTTGCTTTTGTTTGCGTATCGATAACTTTTATTATACATTTAGGGATGTGTAACATTGTACATTTTTACACGGTTGCGTTTAGGAATGCATGACTTTGTTAAGTTGCATTGCAAATGACGTTTTGGAACTCAGCCTTACTGTAGAAATATATAGAATATCTCCTTTAGAACAATTTTGTATAACTTGTTCTTAAGTGAAGCGTATTGTTGTGAAAACGTTCCTCATCGATCGAAACAAATGGTAGAAAGATCAAGCAGGGCGGAAATGGCAAACGTACTATATTTTGATCTGATATTGTAATATGTGGCCAAGTGTTGTTCTAAAGAAATATATATAAGAAATATATAAATAAAATAACTTAATGAAAATTAAATTTAATGAACTTAAGCCTAGTTAAAAATATTAAAAATTTGGAATAAAAATATTATAAGTTCATGTCTGATCTGATATTACGAGAATATTTCGTTCAATGCTTCATTTAAAATAATTAATGGTTTACGTGTTCAAAATTTTATATAAAACGACATGTTTTTTACATCTGAATTGTCAAATTTCTTACTTATAGTTACGAAACATGGGCCTAAGCGATGGCGAATGAAACAAAGCTGTGGGTTTTTGGAAAAAAAATGATTCGAAAAATATACGGCCTGCAGAGAGAACCCCTTGGGGGTTTGCTAGGTTTTCCATCGAGACCCTTCCATGGCGGATTAGAAATCCCTCCATATTGTTTCATATGGAGGCTATTAAGGAAATAAAATACACGGGGGTAGCAAAAATCTAGCTTCAATAATGTTAGCTGGTTCTTTAGCTCATGCGTAAGCGGAAGTTGATTCAACTGGTTCGGTTACTTTCGGAAAGCAGACAGCGCAGTTGCAGACACAAAAACGGCATGTGTACATCGAACGGCTTAAAGGGCACCCTTTTGTCCTCTAGATGCCGAATTAACCTCTTTACATGGTTAACGGCATATGGAAGACAAATGAAGCAATACTTTAATTGGTCAACGGCATAGGAGCCTGTCTGGTAGGTTATTTTTGGAGCCCCAATACCAGACTAATAGTCCTTTAAAGAACTGATTAACTAATGCTTCTTGTAGAAGCGACGGGAACATATAAAAGAGGAATGCTGAGACCTCTTTTATAAGACAAAGAATAAGCTTGACTGGTCATGTAGAAAGAAGCATAGACCCCACAAAATAATTTTAAAACGCATCCCCATTCAACTCTAGAAGCAGAGGTAAACCCATAATTAGATGGCTTAATATAGTAAGGAAATATAGTTTAAATATTAATGAAACGGGAATACCAATTTTCAACCACCTGATAGCATACATACATTTTTAAATAATAATAATATAAATAAACGGCCAATTATTTCAAGTCCTTAAATATTATTTTTGTTCCAATATTGGAATAAACTGTAGTGAAAGTAAGTCCTTCAGAATCTTGCAAAATGATTATCTGCGCCAGCACTTTCAAAATTAAAGTAACTACCATTTAACTACCGAAAATCTTAATATAAATATTGTAAAACCACAATACTTTTCCTGCATATTTTCCCCTCTATACATCACCTTAAATTTCTTCTAAATTTGACATGTGAAAAAGATCGAGATTCGATTTGATTGTGTTTAACAATTTGTTTTATTTTTACTCCAAATACACATTTTATGCTGTCTTATTTTAACGCTTTTGTGTGTCTTTAAACCATTTTAAAAGCAAAACATAAATAAAACTTATTTCATTTGTTTCCTTTGACATGCAATCAGTAAAAACTTTTAGCGTTGCCAATAAATCTCAGTTTTAATTCAATATCAAACCACCAGGAAAAAAATTAAGCAAAAGCAAAAAAAAAAAAAAAAAACACTGACTAAAAAAGGAAACCAGCACCCAATAAGTAAAAACCAAAGTAAGCAATCACATCACATCATGCATAATCTTGCGCCAAAACATTTTTACCAAATCCATATCATGGCAAAAAAGAAAAAAAAAAAAAAACAAAAATCATTTGCTGATGTATTTTACTTTCTTGGGGAAATTTTTGTTGCTCGTTTTCCATTCGAGACAAAAGAGGAATTAATGTTAAAATGTGTTTAATATTTGTTTTTTTTTTTCATTTTTAATAAAAAAAAGTTTTTAGAATATACATTTTTAGTGTTTTTTTTAGTGTTTTAGTGTTTTTAGTTTTAGTGTTTTTCATACGGGATTTTTCGAGAAAAAATCAGCGGAAATTCGTGCGGGAATTGACGAAATTTTTCTATTTTTTTTTTTTTTTTGATTAGATTCTGAAAATGCTGTAAACATTTAGGTAATAGACGTTGACAAAAGTGAAACATTAGCATATTAGGAAATTTGGGTGCTGAAATTAGTAAATAAAGCGCTGATTCAAAGAAAAAGTGGAAACTGTAGACATCATACATAAACATGAGGCACATAACTTTCTACAATTTTTGCATACATGAAAAAATCGAATAGAGCAATAAAAATTATGAGGACCCACACTCAAAAGAAAAATCAATTGATCCGTACTCAAATCAATCCGAAGCGATATTAATAGTACGGTGAGTACGGATTTTCTTAAATTTAGTATAGAAATACTTAACTTTTCCATACTCAATCCCGAATTCGAACTTGAAAAAATCCGAAAATGAGGTTGATTCAAGTAAAACTAAGATTGAATTTATCTCAAAATGCGCTTGATTAAAGTATTATAAAGTTGATTAAATCCTGAATTCGTACTTAAAAAAAAACCAAAACTGAAATTAGAAGGAGAATTTTATTTTATTATTTTATTGATTTACTTACCCGTTTTACACCATACAGATTTTCAATTATAAAACACCAGCATCATTCCCGATATGGTTTTTACCTTAAAAACTTAATGTTCATATTAAAGAACATATAAACTAAATGAGAAGCAAGAGTTTTCAATTTTACTTTTTAAACATGAAAATAATGTGTTTTCGTCTTGTGCTGCAAATCGTTTTTTTTCAACTTGTGTGGTGTTGTTGTAATTTTGCATAAAAGAATGCAATGCTGGGAGATGAGACTAATAAGTTATTTGATATTAAAGCCCTCATTTTGTAATTTTACTTTCAGAGTGGCACTTTTTTTAATTAATTTAAGAATTTTATACTTATTTTAAGAAATTCCAGGATTGATTTTTGAAAGTTATCCATCCCATTTAGGATTGTTTTGACTACGTTTTAGTGTTATTCGTATTTTAAATTTTTCAACTCGTACTTAAAGTAAGTATAAAAAACTTAATTTATCCAAATGTTTTTCTTTCTGTGCATTATATTTTTTTTGTTCGAAATCACAAAAAAGTTTTTCAAAGGAAATAGGAATTCAATAGGAAATTGAATAAATATTATTTGTGTAAAAATGTTTAAAAAAGTGATATAATTGGTCGAATATGGATGGCAACTGAACTGAAGTTGAGTTGTCATCCATAATTGACCCATTAGTGTGATGTACAATACTTATATAAACTGGTCGAAGCTTTTAAGTACTTTCAAAATATAAATATTTTTCCTATAATAAATTTAGAGCAATGCCAGCATTCAGTAATGCTCTTTGGAATTCTAGAGCTATTCTGGCGCTTTTGTCTTTTATACTTATAGCCTGGTACTCTGTTCAACATTTCACGTGAAATACTCTCAAAACGCATAAGAAAAAAACTTGTGCGGAATATCTAGAAAATAATGTTGATAGTTGAACTCTGTTCGTGAAAAAGGTCCGGAATGTTTCTGCCAAAATTTATTTACAATTGCGAAATAATGTAAGCTGCACTTATTTCACGTGGAATTTTTAGCAAATGCAAAAAAGCATAAACTAAATATTAAATAAGAAATAAAAAATGAAAATAACACAACCGGTAACAGTTTGGCTGACTTCCAAAACGTCAATTGCTTTGTATTAGAACAAAGTATAATGTTTCATAACGCCATCGTTTTAAAGTTGATGCTTTGTGACATTTAACATTTAATTTGCAAGCAATACAGATTTATTTTAAAAGTAAGGCTGACTTGCGTTACTAATTCTTAGCAGTGACGTTTTGGAATGGTTTGCATTGTATATATATTGTACTGCGGCGTTATGAAACATTATACTTTGTGCTAATACAAAGCAATTGACGTTTTGAAAGTCAACCTATTATGCATTGCATCACTTACATTTCAAAACGTTTTAATAAACAAAACACATAGTTGCATTGTTTCGGTACTTTGTACATGTACAATGTTAAAATACAGTAGTAAAATTGTATACGAACTTTGTATTAGTACGTTTTGGAAGTCAGCCTTTTTTACACATATTTACTTTCTTTTTTATTAAATTAAAAATTTGATTTGTTTACATACGCAAAACAATAAAGCATACTTTAAAGGAATAAAAACGTCAAATTGTGCAAACTCGCAACGCAGGTAACATTGATACATGTCAAATTTCGTGTGAAATAGTCCACGTTGCTCAAAATGTCGATTGCAATTATTTTCTATTTGTAAATTTGTATGTGATGCTTGGAGCGAAGTTTGATTTTCTGATCACACTTTCAACAAAAATAATCGCGCCATACTACAAAAATCATTATCTTGCTTTACAAGAGCAAACGAATGTTTTCTCATACATTGGGTTAAAAAACCATTAACTATTCAGGAAGTTATACGATGCAACCTCTTAACAGAACGTACAATTAAAATTGTGCAACTTATTCTGCTATTGTGTAAATCATCACATACTTTAATCTCAAAACTTATTTCAAATAACAATTGAAAAATTTGTGTTTCAAAATAAAAAATAAAAAAAACTCTGTCTTTTTTTAGAAATCACGTTTGGTGCAAAACATTTTTGAACCCAAATCACCTAAAAAATTTATTCATATTTTATTACTTGCACAATATTTTCCACAATATAGTGGTATTTTTCGTAAAATTTAGTAATATGCCTCGTGTGTGTGCTTCTCATTGACAGGACTCTTCTAAAATATTTTTAGAAAAAGCCTCTCAAACCATTCTGCAAATAATTATTCTGTACTAAAATCCTACTTTCAAAGAAAAATTTTGAAATATTTCTTTTAAAATAACTTAACTTTTTTGGTTTCTATCAATGCTGTGCGCTTTGCGTTAAATATATAGATTTGGTGCATTTAGACAAATTTTTTTATTGGTTGGTGTTAGTCATTTAAATACATATGTGTATAAAAAAGACTGCACTCCTAAGTGGATCATGTAGCTTATACAAGCAGTGTTGAAGATCGATCAACCATTATCGAAGACGATTTTATCGATCTTGAAGACGATTTTATCAACTTCGATGACGGCCTTATCGACTTTGACTGACGGCGTCTTGTTTTATTTGTGCATTATTCAACGCTGTTGTTAAATTACCAAAATTTCCAAAACAATAAGTTGGAATTTGTTCAAGCAGAGTATTGTATAAAATCCTTAAGATCGGATCATGAAATGTGCGTTCAGTCCTTAGAGTTTGTGTGACATTTTTAAATGCAATTCGGTTTTGAGCCATGTATTTTATTTCCGATTGTTGCCTGGAATTCTGCTTCCACAGATCTGCACCAACGTAACGTGTGATTAATCCACTTCCATTTCCGTTGCTGAATTTCCGTGTAACCTGTGGCCGTATTCTGTAATTCGCTAAAGCTAAATCTCTATCGCTAAAAATCTATAAAGTTGACTTAGCGAGTTTTGGCTACGAATGCAATACTGTAACGTACATTGCTAAATTTGGCAATGCCATAAAAGTTTAATTCGCCGCAATTTTGGCTTTTAATGTCTTCGCTAAAATTTTTAAATTTTGTATTCTCTAAGACATTTTAGCGATCGAGATTTAGCTTTAGCTTAGCGAATTACAGAATACGGCTGCTGGTTACATATTGATGTAGTAACCTTCTAATTTCACGCTGGTGTTAAATATATAGATTTTTTGTTTTCTTGAGAAATTTATTTAACTCATGAGATTTGAATTTTTATTTGCTTTGTGTTTAAAAGAATTAAATTAAATTATATTATGCATCATTTTGTATTGGGCGTTCGTTCCCGCTTGCCTGGGAAATGAAAGAGTTTAGGAAAGAAAAACTCTAAGAGGTATAAATATATTTACTTACATATAAGAGCTTAAAAAATATATGAAACACTAACCCATCAGTAGAAATAGAAAGTAATACAATCAAACATATAAATACCCTTTATTTCGTTTTTTTATTTTAATTTAACTATTCAATAATTTTTTTTTTGGGATTTTAAACTGTAACAAAAAAAAAAAAAAAAAATAAAAAAAATTAAGAAAATGTAAAAATGCATGGAAGCGTATGTGGAATAATAACAAAGAAATAATATTAATCATATGAAAAATTACTGGGACATTTTAAAAGAAAGAAATTTATAAAATAGAACACTTTCGATTGATACAGCAAAATCCGAATAAGGGGTTTGTTATAAAGCGATTCTGTCTTAAAACTAAAAATAAAAACAAAGTATGTATTTGTGAGGGAGGTATCATCTACAAGGCTGTGTCATTTTGACAAAACAACTTAAGTCAAATTTAAAATGTGGAAAGAAATGTTAACAAACGAATTTTCATTAAAAAAAACATTTTTTTATGTTTTTAAAATTTAGTTTAATAAATGAAATTTTTCTTTAATTTTGTTTTATTTTATTATTTGATAAAAATGATTTTTTCACCCAGTTTTGGTTAAGCTTTTTTGCTATCTTATCTCGACTTAAAATGTTTTGTATGCGAAAGTCGGCAGAGGCTTCGCTGGATGTCGCGCATCTCAAACGTCCAATTTTTCATGACACTGTCGTGTAAATCAGGCTGAATTTGCTTGTTGGTATAGACTATATTGGTTCTGAGGCCGCTGTGGGTTATGCCTTATTCGCATAGACCTGCAACTTAAGAAAACCTCACAAGAAAAAGTTGATCGTTGTCAAATTGGGCAATCTCGCTGGCCAGTTTACATCACCTACACTTGAAATGACAAATAGCTGGTGCAGATTGTCCAATGTGGCATTAGCTGTGTCCTCTCCTGTTTAAAACAAATGCTGTTCTTGTCCATGTCATTAAATTTAGTCTGAAATAGGTGATTATCATCAAATTATAGCGCTCGCTTTGACCGTCCTCACAGATGTTTTATCACATCTTGTATTTGGTTAACTTTCAGGAGTTTGTTAGTTGTAAACAGAACAAGGAGACTGAAATTAACCCAACACATTGCGAGTAGCTAGAACGATTATGGTGATCATAAAATGAACGCGTGGAAAGTTGCCTGCGCGTGTTGTTGAACGGTATATCCCGTCAAAATTTGTAGGTCTCTATTGGAAAAAACTTTATATGGACTTAGGTATATATTTATGGGAGAAACACACAGAATTACATTTTTTATATAAAACTATTCACCACTCGTGTGTAAGAGAGCTTAAAAAAGCGTTTATTTAATTTTTATTTGAATTTAAAAATAAACTTGAACTTAAAATATTCTATTTTTTTTTTTTTTTTGCTTATGCAGTTTGTTTTCTAAAAATCGCACAATAATTAATGTTTTGAATTTCTGCGTAAATAAAAAACCAAATCTTCATATACAATAAACATGCAAAATATTATAAAATATTGTTCTTTCGCCTGACCAGGTTTTAGGCGTAAACACGTTTCCACTTATTTCCGGTAAGACAATTTTTGCAGTTATTGCCAGACTCCAACCAAGTAAAACAAAATCACTCATTGTAAACAACAAAATATTATAAAAAAAAGAAAGAGAAAAAAGAAAGAGAAGTAAGAAAAAGAAACACATATTAATTTAAATACTTACAAGTAATAAAGTAAAGTCGGTCAACACCAACCATTTCATACTCTACACCACAGTATTTGCAGAAATTCTTTAAAAGTGTACCATTTTTAGGACCCATCGCCAATCATGGACCAGGCAAAACAAAATTATGTTATGGAGTTAAGATGAAGAATTCTTCTTGCCGAGTATTATTTGCGTGTAAACGATATTTTTCGTCTCAAAGTGATTTAACCCTGGAAGGTTACTCTTCATTTTAATGCAATAAGGTTACTCTTCGTCAAACTGACGAATTATTTAAACAAATTTTTATCGCAACTAATTTAAAAGTAAAAAATCAACAACATTTTTTAAAAAAAAAATTAAATAAAGCATAGAAAATAAAAGATCTTTTTTCTCTCAATATTATATAAAAATTTTAACTTTTTTGTGTTTTCAAATTAATCAACTTTTTAAAGCTTTCGTCATCCGCTGACTTTGTTTAAACAAAGAGCGTTATTGGAATACACATCAAAACGTTATAAAGAGTAAATGAGCTTCATCGTTTTGACGTGCAGAAGCCAGCTAGGGTTAAGAGAGGGAGTTTTTATGGGACCTGTGGTCAACTCTGGACCTACTTGCAAACATTCGTGTCAGAAAAGCTATTATAACAGTTATCGTCCCCAAATCTTATATCAACATCAACTTTTGAAAGGAAGTCAAAATACTAAAAGTAATGTTTGAGAGTGGTATTTTCATAGGATATTAGGTTACATATGGACTGATTCCAATACAGTTTGGTAGAAAGATTAAGATTGCAATAAAACATGCTAGGAGCAAGTTTAATCTAAATATAGGCAAAGCTCGATATAACAAATACCCACTTTAACGAAAATCCGATATAACGAATGAGCAATTTTTTTCATTAGCTACCTTATATAACGAACGATCAACTTTGTTTTTCTCCCGGTTTAACGAATGGTTAAGAAAAACAAAGCAAAACCAAAAATTTGTTACAATACCGTTTGTTTTGATGTGCTTTTTTTGTTTGTTACAAAGTAAGAGAACTTGTAGATTAGTTTTAACCATAATAAAAGAGTTTTGTTTGAAGTGTTGTTGAAGCAAAATTGTGAATAGAAAAAGAATATCATTCAGTGAAAAAAAAATATTTTAGAAGAATGTAAAAAAGGTGTAAAGCCTACAATACACGGAATGTAAAAAGCTTCATGTGTATGTCGTTCTGACGTAATTTTGACGTCACTACAATGCCTCAATAGCAAGTTCGTGATGTGTGATGACGACAAAATTACGTCAGAACGAAATACGCATGTGGCTTTTTACATTCCGTATACTGTAGGCTTAAGTCTTTTTCTTATATCGCATATTGAATATGAGTGTAAGCATACATTTGCTGTTTCTACATACATATTGTCTTAACAAAGCTATATATTACAGATTTTTAAGACAAATAATTTGTCCCAATATGTAAACACGTATGTACTTACGCATTAAGTTTAATAAACATGAATATAATAACATAAACAGCTCGATTTGATGGTAAATGTAGCCAGTTTTTTATTTAAAAAAAAGTGCGGTATTACAAATCTCTCTGTTTAACGAAAGGGGCTGACATTATATCATTCGTTATACCGGGCTTTGCCTGTACCATTATAATTGGTACAAAGGCTATATTTTGAAAAAAAATTTGTATGAGAGCTTTGAAAAATTATGGACCGATTCTCACCATTTTAGTTAGTCTTGGTTCTTGTGGCAGTTAGAACTTACGTATCAAATTGCCTCAAATAATCTGCACACAAAATTTACATGAAAAGTCTGCCGGAAGGACAGAAAGACATTGTAAGATCGATTCAGCAAGTGATTATGAATCGATCGGTATATTAAAGGTTAGTTCTAGGACTAATATTTTTAGTTGTTACACACATCACCACAAACGCATAATGCCCTCTCTTCTATAATGGTGTGGGTAAAAGAACACTCTTGCTCACCAAAAAAATCGAAAAAATGTAAGAAAAACCCACGTAATAAAATTTATATTAATTGCCCTTTAACAAAATAAATAAAAGAAATATAATGGAATATGTTAAAGTTAATAAAATCCAAAAATAAATTTACAAAAATAAAGCCAAAAGTAACAGAAATACAAAGAAAACATTAGAATTTTATCCACAAATTTATTGTTTATGCTTCTTTTTAGCATAAAATTCTATAAATGGAATGGAGGCTTATGGTTCTTAAACCCACTGCTTAAACATAAAGCGATACGCTTTAGAATTTTGCACCAAAAAAAAAAAAAAAAAAAAAAAAAAAACAATATTGCGTACAATATTCAATAAAACATTTTATACTTAACAGTCCCACGGAATTGTCTAAAAAAAAAAGAAAAAAAAACTAAGCCCACCTAGAATTGCAACACAGCAAAAAAGGCAAAAGTCTATGGCAACAACTTCAATACAATAAAACTAGGTACTAAAGAAAATCAAAAAAAGAAAACAGAATAATAATAATAAACAGACACCTTAAAAAAATATGCGTAAATCGGCACCACAAACAACTTATACTTCAGTAGCATATTTAGTGTTGCAAGGTGCTCTTTTTAATCTGATTTTCAGGAATAATATGTTGTTTTTTCAGGTCAATTACGTTAAATATCTAAGAGCAGGTTGTTTGTTTTTGCTGAAATTTTCTGTTTTTCTTAATTATACCCTTCACCGCAGGTGGAAAAGGTATATATAGGTTTGTCATTCCGTTTCTAATTTCTACAATATTGGGTCCTTATAAGTAGCGAATTCGATTTAACGATGTCCGTCTGTCTGCTTGTCTGCAGGAATGGGGTTTCCGAAGACCCCAGCTATGATGGGGGCTAGGTTGTCAAACATTAATGGCGCATATAGTGCGAAATTGTTTGCTAATAAAATTCAGCAAGACCGGTCCACAAATGTCGGCCACTAAATTTACCGAAAAATCTCTTGCTGTTGTTGTTTTTAAATTTAATTTTTATGTATATCTGGAGAACGGCAGGAGCCAATGTTTCTAAATAAGATACAAGCGTCATGGTCATTGCAACACAGCACCCGGAAAAATATATACGGGATTGGTAAAGTGGGCGTGGCACATACCATACATACCCATTTACGATTTATGTATATCTGGAGAACGGCAGGAGCCAATGTTTCCAAATAAGATACAAGCGTCATGGGCAGCGCAACACAACATCCGGAAAAATATAAACGAGATTGGTGAAGTGGGCGTGGTACATACCATACATGCTTTTTAACTATTTTTGTATAGCTGGAGAACGGTAGGAGCCAAAGTTTCCGAATAAGATACAAGCATCTTGGTTATCAATTCACAACACCCGACAAAATGTGGGCAGGTTTTTACAAGTCGGCACAAAATTTAACTATTTATATTTAAAAAATTGTATTCATATACCTTTCTGTTATTTTCGGTAAATGGTGAATGGTATATAAGATTCAGCATGTCCGAATAGAGCACTCTTACTTGTTTTTTTTTAACTTTGTAAGACAAACCCTCAACTTAGGATAAGTGAAAATACTAAATTATAAAATTCGATATCGTTCGCAATTGCTCTGTAATTTTGATAGACATTGAATGCGGTAATTTTTTTTCTGATTGATTCTAATAAGCCGGGACTTCATGCACTAAAAAAACGTACTTAAGGCACCTAAAATATGCCATTAACAACCCGAAATACGCACCAAAATCAAACAAATTATGCACTTATTTTAAAAATTTTATTGAAACAAAAACGTAACATTTTAATAAAACAATTTAACGAACAGAATGTAAAAATATAATATATGCATGTAAATAGAAATAATTCTTTTTTATTTACATGTAAAAATAAGATTTGCTTTATATTTGCAAATGTAAAGTTCAATCTATTTGTTCTTATAAAGCTTTTGTACATTGGAAAAGACCTTTCAACATCTACAGATGTAATCGACGCATATTAAAATTATTCGAATTCTTTAATGGAATGTATTCCTT
Organism: Pollenia griseotomentosa; assembly: GCA_963931875.1. Classification (NCBI taxonomy): domain Eukaryota; kingdom Metazoa; phylum Arthropoda; class Insecta; order Diptera; family Polleniidae; genus Pollenia; species Pollenia griseotomentosa. The sequence goes on from OZ007561.1 coordinate 27,230,237, forward strand.
TTGCAGAATCACCACAAGGTATTGAAGCAAAAGCACCAGCTATTTGTTTAATTTTTTGAAGTCCAAAATTCTTTTTAATAACCTTTTCTATTGTGCTCTAATTTGTTTACTAATTTCCCCTTCAATTAATCTTTAATTGAATGCAAATTTAAATTTTTTTTATTGCTGTAGCGTCTTCTTCATTCCACAACATCTTTAAATTGATCGAAGTAGTTTGCATCATAAACGACAGCCTCCAACCACGTTTCCCACCTTGCAATTACAGGTTGAGGTGGAGGACTTAGATCAGGATACTTTTCTTTAAAAATTGCTACCCGCGATCTTGATTTGAGAAATATTTGTTTCCATAAGAAGTTAAAAGATCGATGTCATCAAATTTCTAATTTTTTCTGCAACTCTGTCTATTGCATGTGACATACAAGTGACATGAATCATTATGGGGTAAAATACGTTTAAATATTTTGCAGATTATACTGTTTTCATAATTATCAAATCGTAGCATCATTTTGAATCTGCAGATAGACATTTCTGCCCGAAAAAACGTCAATTGAGTAGGTTTCCGCACCTCAGTTATGTGTCCTCTATTCAGTGTTGCCACCAACGAAATGGTAAATTACACATGGATTATGCCAAAATTACACATGAAAATACAAATTACACATGCAATCGTTTATTTGCAATCTCACGAGTTTTGTTTTGAATTTTCTAATGTATAAACTTTTTATTTAGTTAAAAAAAAACGAATGCGTTTTTTTTTTCAAAAAATTAACTAGTCATTGTTTTTTAATTTTATAAAAATAACGGTTCAAAACAAAAAATTCATACTATTTTTTTTAAGTAATTTATTACTAAAAAATAAAGAAAGTAAAATACATCACATTTACATTGAAATAAATTTTTTTTTTTGATTTTTCCAATTATTTAAAGCTTCTACTTTTTGTTTATAATGATTGGAATAGGAAAGTTTGGGTCACCATTTCTATGTATTCCTTTTAAATCTGTCGTACACTTGTTTAAATTGCTCAATATTCTTTCCGCAGCAGCATTTGAAAAGACTAAAACAAAAATAACTATTTTAAATAATCTGTCTCCCAATGAATATTTTATTTTAAAAACCTTTTTCCAATAATATTCTGGCTCCAAATTACTATGAAGCTAAAGTTTTTCAAAATGTATGAGTGCACGTTGTCGCGAAAATATGTATTCTTGAAACTAATAAAGTTTGCCGAGCATTACTTCTAATAAAACAAGATATAATATTGCGAAGTAAATTTTCGAAATATGTTGGAAGGTTCAGACAGGCCTTTGACGCTACGAGCATTTTATGAAAGCAATATATAGCTTTTTGTCTTTTAACATCTGAATTATACTGCCCAAACATAACATTAGGTGTATCTGGTGCATCCAACTAGATTTTCAAAGGGAATCCATTTCTCTATAGTTGTGCTTTTGAGAAGCTCAAACATTTCTTTTGCAGTCATTGAAAAAAACGAGAATGAACCCGGGATGTTTTGTCGTTATAGGTAATAAATTGTGACAAAATCTATCTAAATGCCAAACGGTTACTAGTTAATGATCCAACCATTTTTAGTTTAGCTCTTTTAGCTTCCATTCCATTAATTAAATTTTTAAGTTTTGCCAAGAATATTAAACCTTTTTACATCTTGTGACAAAATAATAACAAAAATCAGTGCTACAAAACGTTGAAATTTTAAATTACACATGAATTACACATGGAGCCAATTACACAAGGGCTACACATGAAAAAAAAAAATTACACATGATATGTGTAATTACACCTAAGGTGGCAACACTGCCTCTATTTGAGTTGTGGACAACAGTGTGAATAACGCAGTGTGGAATTTCCGATCGCAGAATTTTGATCGAACAGTGTGAACATTCAAGTTGATGCAAATATCAGAATTGATGAAAAAGTTTATTTCAAATGCTTGGTTAGTTAGGGCCTTTTGAGTTTTATAGTTTGTTTGCTGCCATAAGTTGTCATTTCCTAATTTTTTAAATTTTATTATTATATTCATTAAGCGGCCCATACACTTGCAATATTATTGTATATGATATTCGCCATATTATTTCAATTTTGTCCTATATTATGCAATAAATCGCACAATGGTTTCATTTATTCAATAAAAAGGTGAACATAACCTATAGGAATAACATAAACAGCATTGTACAATGTTGCCAACACTTTCTTTTCGTTGTGCAATAAAAATCAAAAGTCTTTTGATTGTTGCCAATATATTGTGCCACCTTCAAATATCACATACACATTGGCGATATAATTGTACAATACGTAATATTGAACAATTTTATTGCAAGTGTATGAGCCGCTTTAGGTTTTTCAGGTACTTTAATACTAACACAAGAATAACATTAAGAAAAATCGAAAAACGTTAAGTTAAGTTGCAAATTTTTTCGGGTCTTAGAGAAACTTGGGAGTTTCCTTTGAGGTTCTGCAGAAAAAACTTAAAATGTCAAATATGTTCTTGCGTTTAGGTTTAAAAATGGCTTGAAAAAAATATTTAAACTTAACTGCCTGTTCAAAGATTTCGAATTGTTGAACAGGCAGTAAAGAAACAAAATTTCAGTGTTTGTTGTTCGCGGCGAACTCGGCAAAAGATTTATTTATATTTCTTATGACGGCGAACGTGTAGCAAACAAGTGCCAGTTGACCAGATTTTCGCGATATCTTCGCTTAAATTTCAAATAAGTTTTCGGCATATTCGAGACGTTACAGCTGCGTGAATTAATCTTTATTTATAAAAACGATATGTCGTTAAAAAGTTCTACCTATTACCTTTAAAATAAATGTTAACCTTTGTCATATCTTGTTCCCTCTCTGAGATATCAAGACCTGAAGTTTGAAAAATCCGATTTTTATGGTATTTTCGCGATATATATTTTTTTTAATTTTTGTTGCGAGCTCTGTTGGATATGAAGACAACGAGTCAAATGTGTAGATAAAGGGTATGTTCACACGAAACAAATATTTCACCAAAAATACAAAAATTAATGAACCATAATTTTTATCAATTTACTTTATTTTTTATGTATTTAATAAACTTGTTAATGCTGTTTGATGTAGCACAGATTGTGTAAAATATAAAACAAAAAGTTAAGTGTTGGCTGTTAATATTTGTTAAAAGTGACCATTGATTTTGTTTGCACGTTAAGCTTTTACCTGGGAAACAATGATAGTCGACCGCAATACTGGTGTTTCCCTTCCTTAACATTTTTTATTTAGTATTTCTAGGTTTGTTTTTTTTTATTTTATTAGAAATAAAAATTAAATGCCAAAAAAGTTGTAATAAAAGGAGAGAATTTTAACAATTTACAAGGCCATAAAATTGTTGTTTATAGTATTAAAGTTTAATATTTATGGTTATTTTTATGAATTGTTTATAATGGATTTAGACTTTTGTGGATTTTATTAAATGAATAAATAAAGGCAAATAAATATTTTAAAAGCAGCTGAGTTCAGTGTTTGGTGCGAATAGTCTTGCGAAAGACAATTTCCCCAGAACTTTATCAAGTATTTAAGAACAGAAAGCAGTTATCCTAAAAATAAAGAAGACAAGCAGTTAAGAACTAAAACTTCAAAAGTGAATAACCAACCCCCGCAAGTAAAAGAAACAAAAACACTACTGAAATTAAAGTTTCGATATAATAGACTTTTTTTATCCTATGCAAATTCCTTATAGAGAAGTTTGACTTTTAATTAAAAAAAAGTTGCATTCACTCCTCAAAAGCTATTTTGAAACGAAATTGTTTAAAATAATTTAATTTGAACCTCTTCAAGGACACAAAATTTGCTTCCATATTTCGAGGATGTTACTTTTGCTTTCGGATACTTTAGAAACTAAAATCTAAAAAAGGCCACCTAAAACCTCATTTTATTTACGATTTCCTTTTTTGCTGCCAGTGCGGTCTCTTCTTGCATTTTACTCTTAAATATTTTTTATTATTTTGTCATAGATTTTATCCAGATTAAAGAAAAAAAAAAAATTTTTCTGATTTTATTCTTCTCTTGTTGGAAAAGTCAACAATACAATACAATTTTATTTCATTTCAATTCTGCTTTTTCAAGTTTTATTTTTGCATAAAAGTTGTGCTGGCCTTTTTCTCGAGTATTTCAGTGGTATATAAAATAAATAATAATTTTTTTTTTCACAGTTTTGCATATTTTTTTTTCTATAATTATATTTTATTTTCGCTTGAAATAGCAATGAGCTTATTATAAGCGTAGCAAAAATGTTTTTAGTTTTTTTTTTGTTTTGTGTGTTTTGTTATAATTTTTTTAAGTTGAATTTATAACATTTAATCAACAGTCTGAAGATGGTTCGTAAAACTTTTTATTTTTTTTTTTTTTTGAAATTGTAGATTTCACCTATTTTTAGGGAAATGTGGTCGCTCACGCAGTCGGCAATTAAGATATTCTAAGCCATTTAATACGATTTGAGTCAATAATTTGCATTAGCTTAATATTAAAACAAAATTTCGTTTAAGAAATTATATTGAAAACAAAAACAAATTTGCAATAAACCCTCACATAAAGATAATTTCCTTTAAAATATTGGACCTGGACCCACCTCGCAAAATATCAATCGAATAAAAATCGGTTTAACCATGTCCGTCGGTCCGGGTGGCTGTTCATGTTAACCTTGTGCCCCGAATGAAAATTAGTACAAAAGTTCTTATTGTCACAAGGAACAAGCCTATTGGAAAGGGTGAGAATACATACAAGATTCTTTCCGGAATAATGTCGTAGAGTCCGTTAGCCATCTTATTACTTTAGTATTCAGATTTAATTTGGTCCAAACTAATTTTGTTGCAATCTCATCACAATTGACCGTTGCTCCCATACAAAACTTCTCCCGACAATAGCTTGTAATGCCATAACTTCCATATTATTGTTTGTATTGACATGAAAATTGGCGACGGTTACTTTTATGATAGCTACTATGACAAGCTGTTAGATCCAAAATTAATCATAGGTACCATAGTTACCCCTTTCCTAAAATAACTTTAGGGTAAACAAATCTCATACAGATAAAGATGTCTATATTTTATGTGGCACAAGGAACTTTTACACTAATCTTAACCTCATACAATAAATTAGTTTTGCCGGAGCAGGATTGCCCATGGGTCCACTTTCGATTTCAATACTCTAGTGTAGGGTATCATATGGTCAGGGTTGACCAGCTATATTCTTTCTTACTTTTATTATTATAGTTTTCGCACTAGTCGTCTCAACAAAAAAAAAAACTTAGAAACAAAATTGTTTACGCTTCTTGAGTGGAATTCATTTTGAAATTTTAAATTCGCTTGAAAATAAACGTGTTAGTTTTATGCCATTTAACTTTCAACAGTGGGCAGCCACTTAATATTTTTTCATAGTGTGTTGCAGAATGACGGGGTACTTTTTTAAAGAACCTTGTGCTTAAGGTAACTATAGCGACTCTCAAACATATTTAATACAATGGGAATTGTAAAGTAAAATTTTTGCATCATGAGTTTTGTAGTCCTATCAAATAAAGTTATATGTACACTAAGTGTAAAAATAAAAAAAGTAATTGTTTTTAAATTCAAAAATTCATAGAGAAGTTTTCTAAAGGATGTGTATTTTTTCCGTAAAAAAGGCATATTTTTAGAAATATATTTTTCTAGAATGACTCTCTTTTTAAACGGAACATTTACAAAAGAGTAAATTTTTCAAAAAAATTACATTTCGTCACCTCATTATTAGTTTGGCGCATATCAAGGTAATTTCACCATGATAGGCGCCAATTCAATAATGATCTGATGATTTTCTAAAGAGGTACTTTTTGTAAAAGGTACTTTTTTCTAAAAATTTACTCTCTTTTTCAATTATAATTTTTATGAAAGACACGTTATTTAAATTGGTTTATTCATAATGCTTAGGTTCTTTAAAATGCTTAGGTGTAAAACTCCAACATACGGGAAATTTGGAACCTTTAAGTGATTATTTTAAAACGTTGTTAGTACTCTCCACCACTTCTGGGCAATAAGGGTTTAGTAAGTGTGTCATTCTTTGTGAAACTTTGTGAATATTCTTCTAAGACTCCCTAACGTTCATATATATTTATATCCTGGGTCCTTGAGTAATTCTAAGTCGCCTTAGCCATGTCCGTCTGTATTTCCGTCTGTTGTAAAATATGCTAACTTTCGAACAACTCAAAAGAATATGGGTACCAGTGGAACATTGAAGAGCTATTGTTCAAGATATTGCTCTGTCATAGTTTTTTTTAAATGCCAGAAATCATACTAACAAATTAAGTGAAGATCGGCCAATAACTTACCATGCGACTAATATAAAGTCCACTATCGAAAACATTTTAGTACGCTTAAGTCGTAACAAAAAATGTTATTTTAGTAAAATGATCTATCAGAGTTTTATAATAGTTTAAATCAAAATACATAATCGGTCTATAATTTACCAAAGGTCCCACAAAAAGCCTACTTTGGGATATTATTACAAAAATTCAAATTATATTTCTTATCAGGGTTGTGTTATCCTCAAAAAATAATTCTTACTCCGCCTCCAAACGCTGAAATTCTTTAAGTCTGACTTCGACTCCAATACCGACAATTCAATGTAATATTGATGCTAAATGTATTTGATATTTTAAATATTGCATCGCCAAAATCAAAAAATTTTTATTTCTGAAAGTATTGCAATTTTTTTTTTTAATTTTTATTCCGGTACAAAAACTTCAACTCTGCCTCCGACTCCACAGCCCTGTTTCTTATGACTAGATATAAAAGTATAAAACTTTTGACCAATAATTAATCGTAGTCTAAATCGCAACCAATTATATGTATATTAGAGCGACTTAAAAAAAAAAATTATTTTGTTACCCCTTTGAAAAAAAGCTTGATATGTGTTATGATGATTCCCAAAATATTTTGGTTCTAGCGTTGACCATCCGTGAACTGGACCATTTCTAAGAAACGTCTTTTTTCAGTTTTTCGAATTTTTTTGTACGACAAATTAAATTTGGTATCATCGAAAAAAAAAAAATTTTTTTTTGAAGCATCATCCAATGGTATATAACTTATTTACTTATTGAGATATTTAACTAAACACATATTTTCGTTTCGGGTTTTCATACAAATTTTACGTATGTGGAAATAATGTTCTGCTTTTCAAATAGAATCTGTTTTAAAATAATGTTAATTAATTTTTTTTTTTTTTTGTAATTATTCACATAAAACGCGAAAATTGCGATATATTTTATCTTTTTTAATATATAGGCAATATGGGTATCAAATTTTTACATTTTTCAATTTATCAAAATGTGAAAAATAATATAACAATAAAAAATATAAAATTTATAAAAAATCTTTTCGCGATTCTATCTTTGTATAAAGTTTGCACGGTTTCGTTTTGTTTGCAATATGACCAAATTTTTTATTAATAAGATTTCTGTATGACGTGCTAAATTCCCAACTTTTCAAATTTGATAAATACACTGAAATGTATTTATTTTATGTCGTCTTGGAAAAATGTGTCCAGCTCATGGAAAGTCACCGCTAGAACCAAAATATTTTGGGAATCATCATAAAACATTTCAAGCTTTATTTTCAGAGGGGAAACAAAAACTCTTTTTTCAGCTCCTTACAAGGTGAGTCGATCTAGCCTATATATGAAAAAATATAAAATATATCGCGTATTTCGCGTTTTATGTGAATAATTACAAAAAAAATAAATTAACATTCTTTTAAAACAGATTCAATTTGAAAACCAGAACATTATTTCCACATACGTAGAATTTGTATGAAAACCCAAAACGAAAATATGTATTTAGTTAAATATCTCAATAAGTAGTTCGCAAATGGTCAAAAAAATCTAAAAACTGAAAAAAGACCTTTTTTAAAAATGGTCCAGTTCAAGGATGGTCAACGCTAGAACCAAAATATTTTGGGAATCATCATAAAACATATCAAGCTTTATTTTCAGAGGGGTGACAAAAACACTTATTTCAGCTCGATACAAGGTGAGTCGGTCTTATGTAAAAATGTATATCTGACGTTTTGTACACATTACATACGCAAAGAACAAAATACCAATGTTAAATTAACACGGCGCAATGTTAATTGAAAATCATTGTAAATTTCTGCAAAATTATGGACTTTCTTTGAAATATCATTGTTTCATATTAATTTTAAATGAACAATTTTGAAATGACATTGTTCAATAATGAATCCATAAGATCCTGTGTTACTTGTTTTGTATAATAACAAAACAACAAAAAAAAAAAATCATAATTTTTTTTATATTCATATTTCAAAAAATTTATAAAAAGAAAAAAAATCCCGTATTCTTTTTGTTAAAATTAACAAAATCTTGTAAATTAAATATTTTGTATTCCAAAAAATTACTTTGATAAATGATTTACATCAAACTTTCAAGGTAGAATGTTAACGAAAACCGTATCGGTCCATACTGCTGGTGACTTTGTTGTTTGTTGAATAGTGATTGCTTTTGTAAACAAAGGGGAATAAAAAAAAGTCAAACATGTGTAACAGGAAAATAAATAATAATATTTTCCCTGTCTTTCTCTCAGGTTCTGCGGGTGAGTGCTTGGAATTATTCTTAAATATATACATAAAAGCGACTCACAAAAAAAAAATTCTCGATGTGTAATCCTAAAAATGAACCTTGGACTTTTTTAAGATGACATTTTAAATATTTCGGCTCCAGCTTTTTTGTTAATTTGAGAATCTGTTTCCTTACCAACATATACAAATTGGGTATCGTAAGAAAAGGTTTTTAATGGCGCGGCCAACTGTATATACAATTTGTCCAACGAAAATCATCCATGTCCTTTTTTAAGGATTTTCTGTAAAAAAACGGTTTTTGAATTTTTTGTTCGGGGTTGTTTGTAATAAAAATGCCATATTAACATATTTAATTAAAATTAGTCGATTTAATTAAATACGTGTCTCAGCTTTTTTTGAAATTTGTGCTAGTTCGCGTTTTGGCAAAAATGCAATGGGGTGATAACCCTTCGTTTTAAAAAGTGCAATATGGGTATAAAATTGTTTTCTTTTTTAGTTTTTTGCAAATTAGATGCATTAGACTTCCTTACCTAAGCTAAGCCTTAGCCGTCTTTGAAATCGACGGCACATACGTATTTAGAATAAGCTTTGTTTAACAATCACGTGCTTCACCTGCACAGTAGGGATATAACTTTTTGCAATTTTTTCAAATATCAAAAATAAAAAAAATAAAAAAATTAAAATATGGTGTCACTTTTCCACACCGAAAGCATTGAAGCTTTGTTTTTATTTTCATCATTATATCAGTTACTCTTGTTTTAAATAAGTTTGTTTTGCTTAAATTTAAACAATAAACCATTTTTCATAAGTCTAATGCAAAATTAAATGGGCTTTTTAATTTTCAAAAATAAAATACAAACATAATATGGAGTTTAAGAAATCGCTTACGGTGCGGAATCTTTTTTCACCGAATTAACCTAAAGAACAGTTTTTTTTTTATTATTATCAGAAGAATATTCCCCACATGTTACTGAAATGGTATTTTGCACTCAAAAGAAGTTATCACTCAGTTGCTCAGTGTTCAGATCGCAGAAGTAAAACAAAATGTTACTCAAATTATGATTTGCTGCTACAAAATTCGACATTTTTAAAGCAAAAAGAAAAATTGGTTGTGTACATTATTTCGTTAAAAATGTCATACCAAGTTTTATATAAGATCTAAACCATTTGTAAAAGAGATGCGCCACCCTAATTTTAAGTTGATTATTGCTGTGAAAATCTTAACAACATACGGGAATTTTAAGTATTTAAAACGAATATAACCTTTTTAAAGAATGTGAGCTAAACATTTTATGACATTTCACTATGGTCTTCCTGTATATAACTTAAATTACAAAAACATGAGTTTTATTCTTTCTTTGTTTCTTTGTTGTAATTTTTACGAAACAACTTTTCTTCTATTTAACAACTAGAATTGTAAGTAAATATCATAGACCATCACTGTTTTGTACATAAAATCTATAAATGTATCGAAAATATTAACTGTAACATTTAAAGAAGATTTTATTTAAACTCTACATGAAACTTTTGCTCAATTTTAAAGGTTTTTATCGTGCACCATTAAAATCATCAACAACGAGATCAACATTCTCATCATTGTCGTCATCATCAAAACCTCTGGTATTTATGTTCATGTGTGGAGCTATACGCGGCTTAAAATGTTGATATACCTTATTTATTTAGAGTCTTACCTCACAACCACAATCATTAACAAACAAACACACAAACACACGAGATATAGATACTGCAATACAAATACTTTGAGAAAATCAAGAGTTGTAGCTACAATTTTAGCTCTAGCAACATTATCCTATATTTATATTTCCATACAAGCACTGCTGCAAACACACATATGTTCATATGTTGTATGTAGCAAAGCTCGTAGTTGCTATGTGGTAATCTTACCTATATAAACATACTTCAGACAAAAACTGATTTTATTAAACACACTCACATATACAGAGACATAGTGGTAAAATGCAGTTAAACAGGATTTGTACTGCAAGTATTTAGTTGAATATGTTGTGTGTGTCTCTTATATGCTTTAAAAATCTTTTGAAGCTTTACGTGTTTAGTTGAGCTCTCTAAAGTCGTATACAAGCGTTATTTAGTTCTATATGCGATTTAAAGCTAAAAAGTTTTTTGAAAACTTTATGGCAACGAAAAAATTGCTAGAAACTTGTACTGCTGGTCCTTCTCTGGGTTTTATTTGCCCTCACGGATTTGATTAATTCTTGGTTCTTTGGTGCGATGCGGATAAGACATGTTACATCACCTATTTGAAAAATGTTTAAAAAAGACTCGCGGTAGAGCGTTAAAACTTTGAATAATTGATGAATTGAAGTTTTTGATTTTGATTTAATTTTCATTAAACAAATTTTAGAGAAGGAAGGAATTAACCACATGAAATGGATTAAAATTTTTTTAATAATTTTATTCTTGACTGAATACGGGATTGAACTCGGGTCGAATTAACATGTTTCGAGAATAACCACATTCTTATCATCAGAATTCAAAAACTATTTCATCAGTTTAACATTTGAATTTCAATTTTTTTTTTGTGTTAAGTGGGAGTGCCTTAAACTCGAAGTAAAATATGTATTTGGTTATACAATTTTTTTTAGGGAAATGCTAAATGGATATACAGATGGAGCAACAGATAAAATTTTCGCAACAAATTCAACGATTCTGAAGGTGTACGGGTACTACCGAACCACTTATAAATTCTAACTGCCCACAATAGCTAATGTGTTATGTAGTGTGATTGTTGTCTTCAAATAGTCTTTAAATATCATTGGTTGTTTTATATAGAAAAGTGCGGCTGAGAGCGATCTTAAAGTCAGCAGCAGGTTTTAGAAATGTAGCATGATGCATTTAAGGTCCCGTATCACGATCGGTTGCAGAAGCTCAATCAGATACTAGTTTTTTAACGACTGACAACTGAAACTGTATGAGGTTCTATGCCAACCAAAAGAACTCGAGTAAGTAAGAAATTTTGCATGTTCTTTAGAAAAATCTATTTTTATCCAAAATATACATGAGGCTATAAAATCCAAACAAGCTAAACTAGAAAAGCCCCAATGGTTTTTTATTAGTTTCTGTTTAAGTTTCTATATAAATAAAGGTTACCTCCACTGGATTCAGCGTGCCTCAATTAGGTTAAAACGCCAGGTGCCCAGTTTGTCTTTTTTTTTTTTGCAACTAGCACAGCGAACTTTTTGTTCAAAATTACAACATTAAAATTCAATTTTAAGATTATTTTTTAAAGGTTGCGAAAGAAAAAAATCATATCTTAAAAGAGAAAAAAACCCCTTCTTCAAAGTTTCAGGATTTTTAAAGATCGGTTTTAGGTATTATATAAAAAAAAATCAGCCAAACAAAGAAAAAGGTTTTTGACTTAGTACGTTTTTAAAATTTAATATTTTGCTGATTTTACATTTTTCCACAAAAAATTATTTTTTTCAATATGGGCATTTCCGCCAAAAGGTCCACCGTGACCGAAAACTTAAAAGTTATTAAAAGCTGATTATTTTACGGTATTGTTATAGAGAAATATTTAGATCTTACAAATTTTATAAATTTACCCGTAAATTTGTTCACTTAGATGAACAGTCAGACTGCAAAGTTGTGCAAACGTAATTTCTTATTTGTGAGAATGTTTTATTGCATGTTTTCTTTAATATTATCTTCCTTAAAAGAGATGATATTTGATGAAAATTATTCCAAAAAATTTTTCTTACATGGTCCGTAATCTGAGGAATAGTTCGAAGAGAAATATGTAATTCGGATTAACGGTAAATTTTTATTTTTTTTTAAATCATTATTCAGTTAAATTATTATGGAAAAATGTCACGTTCGAAATGTCACGTATCGAACCAGATTTTGGCTTAAACAAAAAAAAATATAGAAGATTTTGGAATCAAACCAAAGACATTTAAATGTTACATTGCTACGTAAAATTCTGAAATTGTGCCAGGTTTCGCTGAATCACCCCTTATTATACATGGCCACAAAAACTACTTCTATTTTTTTCACGTTCGAACCGCTACTTCTTATGCCAATATCTTTGACCTAGAACCGCGCTCCCCATAAACTTAAGCATATATTATAGTGCTTTCTTAGTGCTATAATTTAAGGGTTAAAAGAACGTAAAAGTATTTGTTGTTTAAAATGTTATTGCATTTTTGATGCGTACGACTGTCACGTTCAACACTTTGGAATTACCCATATACAGTTTTTAACCCCAAGTATTCTCTTTAATATAACATAAAAATCATCTAATTCGGCTAATTCGGCGAAATTATGACATTTTGAATATGACATAACTTTTGAAAAAAAAAAAAAAAAAAAAAAATTTAAATTTTTTTCGTTCATATATCGCTCATTTGCTGCAAGACCAGCATAACTCAAAAAAATCCATTTCGAGATAAAGGAATTTAAAGTTTTTGATTTGCTCTAACTACTTAGAAAAAAAGAAGACACATTCTCTTCAAACTGGGAAGTATAAACGATATAAAGGTGAATTTAATACACAATATAAATAAAAACAAAGCAAACAATTCTGCATCTCTAACTCGAAAACTTCATTTTTTGAGTTATGCCGTTCTTGCAGCAAATGAGCGATATGTTCATTATAGGATTAAAGGAATCTTCTCAACAAATTTTATTATAATTAAAAGGGGTCGGGTCCCACACTTGGGATGTTGTATCTTTTAAGTATTATTTTATTTAATATAGTCAACCTATTTCTATCTTTTTGCTTATAAAGCAAACTACTTTCTGCAATTGTAACAGCTGTTAGTTTTTCGTAATTATTATGCTTTATACGATGAATTTACACAGCGAATTTTACTGAGATATTCGTCGTTCGTCCCAGTAGTTCCTAAAATCAAGGACCCAGAATTTATACATATATTTATATAGAAACTGGGAATTATTTCCTTTCGTAGGTAAAATGTAACAAGAAGATACAATATAATAGTCTGGTAGTGTATAAAGTCATTCCTGAAAAATTGAAGGAATAAGACTATTACAAAAAAGCTTTATAAAATACATAACTGAAATTTAACTCATAGAATAAATTCGAAAAATAAAAAATGTTGAATATTATATTTATAAGTATATATCGCAATTTTTCAACAACCGTGTATTAACTCAAAATTTCTCTTTTTTGAAAAAAAACGCCACTTTATATTCATATCTGCCCGCTGTGAAAATATCGTGCTATTTTATTAACTTGTTTAACTTCTACCGAAAATAATTTTGAGATAATACAGTATTGTTAAACATGTGCGACATATTCTTTATGAATACCTAGATAAATTTTTATATGGCGTCAAGCATGGAATGAAAACCATTCGCTTAGTATTTTGGTGGATGTTGCATTAAAACTGCATAAAATATTATTTTTTTTATATTCTATATATTTAAAGTAATTTTCTAGCCGTTCTCGTATGTTTTCTATAATAAGTATAAACTTCATATAAAGCACCAAACATATCCCAATAAGTAAGGGGGTGTGTGTATATATTTTAAGTATGTTTTGGCTGAGTGTTAATGTGTGTTGCAGCCATAAGTGCATTAGTACAATAAATTGCAATTAGCAGTTGTTTACGCTTTAAATGAAAAAGCGTTAAATAAGCAATTAAAAAAATTATAAAGAAAAAATACATTTATTTTTAAACAGCTTTAGGGTCTTTATAGAGCCATTGGGTCTGGGACTAATTTTTATGCTTTGCATACTGCAAAAGTCTTGAAAATCTGATATTAGATTGAAAAATTAAAAAAAAAAAATTGCTCAATTCGAACAGAATTGGTCTGAATAGGGAAAATTGCTTAACTGAACAACTTAACCAAACAAAAATATTGGTGGTTACCAATAGAATCCCAGTTGCAAAACAGCAATTTAATGAAAAAACGGAAAAAGCTGAGAAATGCAAATTTGAAAAAGGCAGAATTCTATTACACAATTTTTAATTAAAAAAAATTTTTTCGGTTAAAATCCATTTTTTTTTTTTTTTTTTTTACCAACGTTCATTTAAAGAAAATTTTTATAATAATTACTACAAATAAACAAAGTAATAGTATAAATAGCATATAGCTATACACTGTCCCATAAACGAGCTCTCTAGTATAATATATATAGGTATAAAATACCTTATATACATTTTTTAAAACTAATTATGATTTTTATACAAAATATAAACAAGTTATATCTGTTTTTTAATAACATATGTTTCGTAATGAAAAATTATTCAAAAAACATTACAATAACAATTATTATAATAAAGGGAAAAGCCAGGAATTAAAAGAAGAAATTACTGTATTTGACTAAGCCACCAGTATTTACTAATATTTAAATTTGGAAATATGTTCTCATCCCCACGAAAAAAGTTTGTATCGAATCTTCTGTTCTCAGCTGTCAGTTGCTTGCTAGTGATAGCCTTAATATTTGCTCTTCTATATATATGAAAAAATATAGGGACGCCTGTGTAGTTCTGTTTAAAACTGTTCTTATCGAGGTACACAAATGCTTCAGGAGGAACATAACCATTTTGTAGTGTTTTGGATATATATTCGTCGTTGGCATAATAGGGAGCCATTATTAGATTATTTTCATAACGATCACAACAAGATCTAATATGCTCTCTAATAAGGTGTATGATGAAATTATCAATTCGGCTAATTTTGGCAGCATTGTATAGTATCGAATTACTTATAAATTTCGTAAATTCACTACCCGGGGATCTGTATAACGAGGTACATGCTCTTAGGCATCTCCTTTCGAATTTACGTATTTTTTCCATACAAGAAGGAGAAACATTAAACCAAATTTGGGTTAAAATCAATTTTTATCACCAAAAAGAGATGAAGGATATATTATTTTTTTTGTTTTGCTTGTTACACTTCTAAATAATATTGAGATATCGTATAGAATTTACACGTATAATCTTTTGACTTGCGAAGTACCAAAATCCGACAAGCGCTCTGTTATAAGCACAATAGGGTTAGAAAAGCTAAACCTAGATAATAAAATTGGTATTAAAGTTATTTTTAAGCGACGATTTCGTTTGAATAAAAAATTTATGAAATCATCCCATTTTTTATGTATAGTTTTCACACATTTGACATTAAAAGTTTTCCAATTTAAGCCATTATTTCCCATTTTCCTTTATTATTCTTCCTTTATTAACTCCTCCAGGGAACATAGGCTTCTACAAGATTTTTCCAATTATACAACATGGCTTATCTGTAACTATTACTTCTTTAGTTTTCATAATTCCATTTCACACTATCCAGACTATCGTTTATTATATGTGGACAATGTCGAAACGTTGGCAAAATATTTTACACATGTTCGTTGATGTGGGGTAAAAGAATGGCACGATAACCCATATAAAAAGAAACAACTAGAAACAAATAGTACAGTAATGTTAGATATCGTTTGCATCGTGTGCACATGAAATTGTTTGTAGCTTAAACATTGCAATGGCTAGTCTGGACGGTATGTTAGGGTTGTTTGCTACCATGATGTCCTTATTCATTTTTGTTGCCCTAGTATTCTACTCTATTGCTACTCTACATATACATACATTCTTTTGATTGGTTTGAGGAGGGATTGCCCCATCTATCTCCACTTTCTTCTCCTAATTTGAATTATAAATGACGTCTTATTTCTTTTTGTTAACAAGAGCCGGATTTTAAATAGTTTTCGGCCAAAATACTTGACAAATGTACTCGTATTGCTGAAACCACATATCGTCTAGTACATAATCTTTAATTATAGACAAAAAAAAAAAACAAATTGTTTATCATAAGGCACAGAGGGGAACCGGCCAACTTGGATTATCCTCCACACTTTCACTTACAGAAGCAATATTTTCGGCAGTGCGCAAATTGCACTGATGCACAGGCCTGACAACATCTAAACCACTATCAGTCTCTTCTAACTAGGGTTGCCAGACGGCCTGGAATGGCATGGATTGTCCAGTTTTTTTGGGTGTTGTCCAGGTTCCAGCTAAAATGAAATTTACCCAGCTAAATAACTTTTTTTAGTTTTGAAAAATTACTTTTTTATTAATTATATATTTTTAAAATTAAATTATTATTTTGTATAGAATAAAATCTGATACTAAGAAAAAATTGTAAGGAAAACATTTAAAATTTAACGACGGACATTCCAAATTATAAGATACGGTCCAAAAATGCGATAAAAATAACGTACAAAATTTTTAAAAAATGATCCCGTTTGTTAGTCAAACCAACCAGCAATACTTTTTGTGCAAGGACTTACAGTATTTCTAATAATCCCCTAGAGGTAAGCGGACTGACACCGAAGTAGTCTCGTGATAGGTCTTTGGTTGTAGAGACCGGTTCTAGTTCTAACACTTTATATGAATAAGACCTATCACTTTTACATGGGGTTGTCATTGGAGGGGGTCAATTGACACCATTTGACCAGTCACAGGTCTATTCTCCATGAACGTACTTAGTGTCAGTTACTAAAATGTAGTATTATTTCAATACAATGCAGTATTTTTTCAATAAAACAAGTCCTAGAATTAAATTCAAAAATGTGTCACAGCCTCGGTGAAGACTGTACTGAAATTCATTACTTTTTCTACTTTTTTGTTCTTCATAAACCAGTTAAGGGATTGGTTCTTCTTTTACTGGTCATGAGTCCTTTCTTTTTGTACTTGTTCTATTTTCACAAATCCCAGGACTAGTCTGTTGGACCGACCAATTGACACAAATATCCCGCAGGGTCTTTACTCACAAAAAACCATTCATATAACCGAATTAAGGCTACAATTTAATTAACACTAAATTTTGATGAAAGTTGCAAAATAATTCAAAAATTTTTGCTCACAACTAAAGTAATAGAGTTATTAAGCTCTGCAAATAACAATACAAAAAAAATATATATATGTAGCTAAACAAAAAGTTATCAGCCATGTTCGGGAAATCGAATTCGAGTTAAATCAATATCGAAAAACTTTAGAAATGATCCAGTGTGTGAAGTTCATTAAATAATTTTGTTTTATATACTTCATACCAAGAATGATAGAAATAAAGATTACGACATCAGGCAGATATAAAAATTTTTTACTGCGCATGTAGGAACTGGGACGTCACACAACCTTCGTTTTCATTGGCTAATAATTTTTAGCTTTCAGACAATTTATTATTTTTCTATTTAAATTATTTGAAAACTGAACATTTTTTTTTAGAAGTTACTTTTTCTTCATAATTTTATTTTTAACTTACATAAATATATATTATCTCTACACTAGCTATAGTTAAAAATATAGACATTTAATTAAAAGAACTAACACGTTAGTTGTTCGCACAATTTCCCCCTTTGTTTTTTGCGGTTAATTTGTTGTCATTTGCCCACTGCACACTTTATGTTTGTACTCTTTTTTGCTCTCTTCTATTTTTATTTATTTCCTATTTTTCTTTATTGGGCTACTTTTAACACACGTTTTTACACTTTTAAAAATGTTATTTTTTGTAATAATATTTTTAATACAAAATATTAAGCAAAATTCTTAAGGCCCAACCAGAATGTGAATAACGTAACTTAAGCAACTGAGCAAATACATGTAAATCATTGGTGTAAAACCATATTGAACTTAAGGAAACTTTATGTGAAGTTTTATAAAACTGTCATTTGCTTAAGCAAGGTGCGAAACTAATCGCTCATTCCGTACGGAATCAATGTTTTTTTATTTTCTTTTTGTTATTTTAAATGCATTTGAGAGGCTTTTTGTTTCCTTTTTGACAGTAGCTTAAGTTTGTTTATGCACATTCTGGTTGGGCCTTTAGTTTTTTGACAATTGATATGATATTTTTTATTTGAACTTTCTGAGTAAATTAATTGCAGGGTTGCCAAATTTTTTGTAAGAAATTACGATTTTCACACATAAAAGAGACTTGGTAATCTGTACCTTCATTAGAACTTACCTTAAAATAAAAAAACGACGTTAATTAAAACAAAAATTTAACTGAAAATCTCCATTGATTCGAATTTCACTCGATTTCCATAACATAGCTGTTTATGTAGTTTTTAATTTAACCACAGAACCAACAGATGTTTTTTGCATTGCGTTATTAGTGTTCACGGCTCGAAATGTCAACTTTTTTTAAATAAAACATTATGAAACCAAAACAAATTGGACTGTTAAAGTCAGCAGTCTTTTTGCTGCCACTTGTAGTGAATCCGCCCTGATAATAATTTTGTAATATTATTATGATTTTAAAGTGTTACGTTTCCTTGATTTGTACTGCCTGTTCAACAATTTCGAACGTAAACGTTCGCATAGAACTTTATATGGAGAATATTTCTAAAACTGAGTGTTTGTTATATAAATTTTCTATGCGCACGTTAACGTTGGGAACCGTTGAACAGGCAGTAATTTTTTTTTTTTTTTTATTTCAAAATAAAATTTAAAGTAAATTTTTACTTTTTCTTATAATTAAGTGCGTTTTCAAACTGTCCAGTTATTTTTCTCAAAAGCCAGGTGGATTTTTGCTATTCAGTTCAGTTCAGTTACTTAACTTTTGGTATCTGGCAACCCTACTTCTAGCCTTTTTATAATCTTCGCAATTAGGACGATTACGACGAGGATAATCACGTTGAAGCACCACTTTTGCTATAAGTTTTAAACAATTTTTATGCTATCTTCGGTTGTTAAACGATATAGCAAAGCTTTCAGTTAATAAATGACACTTCAGACAATAGATATTTAACTGCGACAGCCTTGCCATATTGGCGGTATTGAAACTACTAAATGGATAATTGTGTATATTGGTGGTGGGTGAATAAGTTTCGATACAGCTGAATGCATATGTTAATTTTACTTCTTGGCTCCAAAAATATATTTGCAACTTTTTATCTTCTAAGACCAAGAGTTTCCTTTTAGATGCAGCACACACGGATATAGTCTTCTTGCCTAATCAAATATTTCGCTTATAATTTTCATTAATTTTCTCATGCGTTTGCGGATATTCAAAAAATTAATTTATCCAGTTTTTACTTTTACAAAATAAATACAATATCAAATTCTTGTTTAAAATGTATGGTGGTTAAAAAAACCCATATTAGATATTATTTCCGGGACGTGAGAGCGTGATAGCTCTCACTGGAATTACAAAAACATCATATTGACTTTGCCTCGCTGTTATTTTATGAATGAGGGTTGCCCCTAAATACTTTTACAAAAAAATTATGAATTTTTAATTAGATTAAAAAAATATATTTTAAAACTCTTTTAAGTAAACAATTTTAATATTAAAAAAAATTTAAATAAATATCTTTTGAACCCAATTAAATATTTCAAAAGAAATACTTTTCCAAAAACATTCATCTTGAGTAAATAATTCTTATAAAGTCCTTAGTTAATTAGCTTCGATAATTTACTTTGAACAGTTGTAACTGATTATTTGTTTTAATTAATGTTATCATACCAATGAAAATAACTAAATCGTATCGCAATTAACAATAATTTTAAGAAAATTCAAAACAAAACACCAACACAACAACACGGTACATAAATAAAAATAAATTTAAAATGCTTAAAGCCCAAAGGACACAAAGATACTCATTACAAGAAGACTTATGCGATGTGGGGCCAACAATTGAGAGTGACTTGTTAGAATTGATTAATTATTAACTTGTAAAAATTTAAACAAAATACTTTTAACATGGAGTGTTTAAAGTTGTTTATTTCAGTGCAAAATTTTCATTTATTTCAACTTAATAATTAAGTAAGATAATGGAAGACAAGGTCATTGGCAGACTGGAAACATATTTGTGCTTAATATTTTAATGCACTTTATTAATCTTACCCTGAAATATTTAAAGCACATTTAATTTTCTAACAAATATTAAACCTTATATGTCAGTTTAATATATGCTTTGGCTTTGAACTTCTTTCCTTAAGAATTAGAAATTTTCTTTTATTTTATAACGAAAACTAGAAATATTATGAGCGAAAATGTTCATGGTTTTTTTTTTTATTTTTGTTATCAAATAATTTCCTTACAAGGAAATAAAACAAAACTACATACATGAAAATCTAAACGGAAGTTAACATTACGCGGAAGTGCACTAATGTGCGCTCAATTATTTAATTTGGCTTGTACTTCTCGTGTTTTCAGTTGTAATCACAGCTCACATCACATGAGTTGAGTGGGAGTTCTTCAAGTACATTCAATAAAATGAGTTCTTTTGTATGTGTAAAAAAGTAAAGACCCAGCAAACACTTTAGTGTAATCTTTAGTTAATAGTTACAATAACAAAAAAAAAAAAGAAAACTTAAACTTTAACTAAAAGTCTGAGAACGGTTAGAGAATTTTTTAAAAATAACTGATATACAGAAAGCAAAACACTCGGGATAAATTAAGTTTTTTGTACTTATGTGCTGTTTTCACAACACAAGTGATTGCACATGTTGTAAAATTTATATGAAAAGCACTCAGTTTTTTAAGTATTTTTCCTAAAAATTTTACAGCACATTCATTCAATATCGTACTTAAAACAATCTTAAATGAGACTACTTTCGGAAATCAATACCGGAATTTCTTAAAATATGCATAAATTTTCTTTTACCAATTAAAAAAAGATTGATTGAGCGTTCTAATCTCATTTACCTAGCATTTACACGTGAAAGTAATTTCATGAAAGTCACAATAAGCTCACACTTTTTCACTAACACATTTACATTTTTTTACTTTCAACCCAACTTTCAGCTAGCTTTCAATGAAAATTTCAAGAAAGCGACTTTTTGAACATTTCATGAAAGCAAATGACAATAAACTAAGCAGTGTTGCCAATGTAAAACTTTTCACTTGAAATTTCAGGATTGTGTGAATTAGCAGTTACAAAAGCAACTTGTATTTCGCCTATATATAAAGAATCTAATATATATTTTCAACTAATTAGGATTAAGAACACAATTATTCTAACTGAAATGTATAAATATCTTGAAAATAATTAAAAAAAAAAAATATTAATTTGAACGAATGCCTGATGTTCGGCGTGAGTAATTGTCTTGGCAACTGTGAAACTTCAAAAAAGCAAAATAATAAAAGAAGAAGAAGAGACATTTTTGTTAGAAGTTTGCCCTTTGACGACATTTTTCAAATGAACTTTCACTTTCCTGTGTAATCGAACAAGAAATTTTCAAGAAAGTCATCTGTTTCATTGGAATTTTTATTTATAATACGTATACAGAAATTTCATGAAAGAACTTTCATGTGTAAAGGCAGTGTTAAGTTATCAAAGTTTGTTGCAGACACTACAACAACAGTAGTTAAAAAACGATTTGCATGTTGAGTGTAGAAACAACAAAAACAACAGAACAAGATGAAAACACATTATTGTCATGTTTGAAAAGTAAAATTTAAAGCAAGAGGTCTCATTTAGTTTATATTTTTAGTTAAATATGTACATTAGGTTTTTAAAGCAATGCTGGCCTTTTATAATTCTGCAAGGTTTAAAACGGGTATTAAATTAATCATAAAAAACTTCTCCTTTCAATTTCACTTTTGGTTTATTTCAAGTACGAATTCGGGATTGAATCAACTTTATAATACTTGAATCAAGCGCATTTTGAGCTTGATTCAATCTTAGTTTTACTTAAATCCATCTAATTTTCGGATTATATCAAGAACGAATTGGAATTGAATATGGATAATTTAAGTATTTCGCAATTGAAAATCCGTACTTAAATTAATCTTTCTGTACTTGATTCAAGAAAATCCGTACTCACCGTACTATTAAAACCGCTTCGGATTGATTGATTTTTCTTTAGAGTGTAAAACTGTGCAATATTTTTTAAGTTATTGATGCAAACTCTTTCTTGTGTGGAATTTCTCGAAGTATTTATCGAAACCAAAGAAACCCCAATTTCTATTTTACTAGTTTATCTGCCGTTTGGACTTTGTTGCCTCATGAACATTTCAGCACAAACTTTATTTTTCTGAAGTGTATTCAGTTTTGCTAGTTTCGATAAGTTTTTCGAGAATACTGTACGAAAAGGACTTTGCATTTTCTGTGTTGCACAGTAGGAAACATTTTTCTTTAAGGTTTTATTCAAAGCTTAATTAATTTTTTTATATCGGTTGGTCCCACCAAAACGCACGATGTTTACTGTAAATAAAACAAAAAGTTTTCAGAGAATTATCTTAATATTTTTTATTATGATAGAAGCATCTATGACAATTTTGTGTGAATTAAAATATCGGCCATACGGCTTCGGTGGCACACATATCCGGTGGTCCATGTTTTCAATGACTCTGAGACTTAATTAAGGTTCAATGACGTTAATGTGCCGAATTTTCTAATTCTTTAGCTCTTAAATTGTTTTTGGCTTATAAACTTAGACTTTTTCTATTAAATATCTGCAAAGAAAGACCTCCAACTATGTCATATCAAATGTTCGTAAGATAACGGGTTAATTTCTCGCGCAAAAGGGCCATTGTTTTGTTGGCTGCGTGGCAAGTGGCCACCATCCTGTTGGAACCACATATCCTCCAGGTCTTTATCGTCAATTGCTGGCCACAAAAAAATTCGTTATCATCTCCCGATAGCGTAGACCATTCACGGGTACTGCATCGGCTTCTCATCAATCACTGGTGGATTCCCATTTGCCCGAATACAGCACTTCTGCTTGTTAACGAATTCACTGAGTGCATGAAATGCATTTTTATTTTAACGCTAATTAAATAAAAATTAGTTTTTTTTTCCAATAACACATACCCAGCTTTTT
Organism: Pollenia griseotomentosa; assembly: GCA_963931875.1. Lineage (NCBI taxonomy): Eukaryota > Metazoa > Arthropoda > Insecta > Diptera > Polleniidae > Pollenia > Pollenia griseotomentosa. Next base: position 27,253,612 of record OZ007561.1, read on the forward strand.
CTCAAAATAATAAAAAAAACTGGGCTGTCGATTATTTGACATTTTCAAAAACAGGTTTTCGAATATTTCGACTATGTAAATCTTATATATAAATCGGCACAGTCAAACCAGAAGCTTTCTTCCTTTGATTGTCAACCGAACCTCAATGGGGAGAAAATAGCAGTGTTCGAAAATAAACATAACATTATTTAGAGTTCGGCTCATACCCACAGAAACGATATCTATTTTTTAGTGTTTCTGTAGACGAACACAACCCTTAATACCGCTCGTAAATATTTTCAAGAAAGAACCATCATGTTCTGTTCGTCGTTACAAAACAGAACAATTTTAGTGATACTGTAGACAAACATTATATTTTAATGTTCTATAATGTTTCTTTTTTACATTGATAAAGAAATTAAGAAACAAAAAATTCTAGCAACGACCGAACAGCAACATGAATAGCTTGTGTGTGTATTGTGTATATGTTTTTTTTGTGTTAAATTATTTTGCTGGCTTTTATGTTCGTATGTTTATTTTGTTTTTGAAACATGTTTGGTTTTTTTTAACAGCCAAATAGGGCGAATACTAATGAGCTGAACCGAACACAATGAAGTTTGTGGTTTAAAAAAACCGATCGGAATTAATTGTTCTCATCTTTTTGTTGAGTTGGATAAGAACAGTGTTATTTTTGTGTTTGAAAGATGACAAACAGGGAAACGTTTTTTTTTTCAATGATTTACTAAACAAACACTATCAGCGTTTGTGTTTTCCACAAATCTACCGAACCGAACACTAAGAAGCGATATTAAGTTTTTATTTTCGAACACTGGAAAATAGTATCAAAAAGGGGAAAATAAAATTCTTTCTTTTACTTTTCCGTGCTGCATGTGATAATTTTTTAATTCTTTATCATATTGAACTTAGAAACAAATATTATAGGTGCAAGGTTCTAGGTGCTATAAGATGAAAAATGTTGGCAGTTTTGTGTTTTTCATCTGGTACTTTTTGAATTTTTGCTTATATTCATCCTATGAAGATAAAATTAAATATGCATGGTCCTGAGTTAATAAGAATAGAAAGGAGAAGCTTTTAGGCACTTTTTCATTTTACACCTGGTACCTTGATTAATTTTCGTAAGACATAGAAACATTAAATTAAACATGCAATGACCTGAGGGGATGAGAATCTATAAGAGTAGACTTTTTGAAACTCTTTTGTTTTTCAATTGACATTATCTGATATTTTTTAAGTTGAATCAAATTTACTCACGTGGAAGATAACAAATGGTCCCTGGCCAAATCGATCCATTAAGACCGCAAAAATAAATACTCGAAACATGAAAATGCACATATTCATACTTAGATGTACTAGGGCAATTCCGTATGTGACTGGATCTACATTTGACAAAATTTGCATTTTGTTTTGTCTTATATCACGATCAGTGTTGCCACTGGATTTTTCGAAAAAGTACCTACACTTGCTACGAAAAATCCGACTTTTCCCTACACCTTGAAGAGATTTCCCCTACAAAAATCCCTACAAATTATTGTCATTAAAATAGAAAAAAAACATAGTTTTAAAAAAAATTTTATTCGAATATGTAAATTAAAGCTCTGACAAAAAATAAGTATAAAACTAAAAAAAAAAATATGTACATATGTATGTACATTACGGCTATAGGGCTATAAATAAATAAAAAACTAAAATATTTGAACCGCGAAAAAGTAATACCATTTTTTTAAATAATTTTGATTGGTCTATTCAACTATGCTAGGGCTATTTTGATATTCGCAAAAAATTTAAAAAATGTATATCCCTAATGTACATATATGCGTATTTTTAATAACATTCAATTAAATCTTTCAACATTGAATGATATCTTAAAAAAAACATAAATACACATACATACATATTAGTGGCGCCAACTTTTTAAGTCACAAACAACTCTGGCAATACATACGAGTATATTTTAATGCGATTTCAGGAAAGTAAAATTGTTCAACCTTTTTGACAAAAAAAAAATCACTAAAAAAAACATTTTTTTCTGTCCGATTTTCCCTACGCTGCTATTTAAGAATCACAAATACCTACATGTAGGGATTTTTCCCTACTTCTGGCAACATTGATCACGATTAGAAATTTTTTTTAGTATCAATTAAAACATGGCTACGTTGAAGTTTCAACAACTATCCGATAGAGAAAAAATGACAACCACTGATATCTTTAGTATTTAGTAAAATATAAACGTGACTGACACTACATGCAATAGGAAGGCGTTTTCGAGAGTGTTTTTAAACTTCAATAATCTTCCTCTGCACTTTCGTAATAACTTTAATTTGTGTTTTTATCGAAAGTTCCAGAAACAAACTTTTATAAAATGCTGAAATTAAAGCGGAAATTTATTTAAAAAAATATTTATTAGTAAAATAAATTGTGACTGACACTACAGCCCAAAACGTGACCGACACTACACTCTTTTTGTGTAGTATAAAAGTCAGTATTTTTACATGAAACGTTAGAATTGAAATCACAGCGCATAAAATAGGAACCCTAAAATTAATTGAAGATACAAAATTGTAATTAATGAACCCCTAAAATGCTATTTTTGAATATAAACACCACCTAAACGAAATCACTAGTACCCAGTAAAAACTTCTTCTACAAAATAATAATCAGAAAAACATAAGAGCACTACTCACAATTCTACTGAAAGAACCAATGAATTTTACATGGGATGTCCCAAACTGAACGCATTCAAAAGTAGGTCATTATTTTTTTACCTACATACATTCAGAAAAACGTAGTTCTAGATGTTGTTATAGATGTAGTTATAGAAGAAAGCTAAATAACTAAATAATTAGTTAAAGAAGCTATTCATTTTGAATAAGTGAGCGAAGTTTTTACTGGGTAATAAGTTAGAAAACAACATTGAAACTAAAATAATTCAAAACAAACCCTTTTAAGAAATAAAAAATTTAAATCTTTCAAAAACTAAAAAAATTGATTTGTTGTTTAATTCAAATTTTTTAAAAAAATATCAATTTTTTTTAAAAAAAATATCAAAAATTTTTGCCACTTTAAAAACTTTAAAGTTACATAATGTTGCCAACATACTTAAGTATTTTTACTACCAAAATCAGATATTAATTTTTTTCCATTGATGGTAGACTTATGCGTGGAATTGCCCACTTCATATTTATGTAAAAATGTATGGTTTCGACCATTAGGCGAACACTATTTAATATACATTTCTGTATTAACAATTATCGAATAAAAATTAATTAACACATTACACTGTGTGTAATTTTTTTAGTCATGGAAAAATAACCATATACGGACAACTCTACGTGATAAAAGATCAAAAAATAAAAAATAAAAAGACCCATGTCTCCCAGTTTTGCTCAAAGTCATGCACTTTTACCGTTTAGGTAGCTGCAAAAGTGAAAAGAAAAAACAAATGAAATTAAAAAAATTTCGGGAAATTTGTCACTTTTGCGGCTACCTTAAACGGTGTTAAGAATCATTCCTAGGAAGTTCATATGTTCTTAAAGTTTTTTACTGAGATCTTAGGTACATTTTTGTAATTGATTGTTTCCTTGAATATTTAACGGTTTGCTATCTATGGACCTGAACAGGGTGAAAAAGGTACAAAAATCGAATTTTCTTTATGGCAAGAGCTACAACTTTGTCTCGAGGGTCAATCAAAATTCCGAACGGTTTGCAAGATATGAGCCTGAGAAAATGATCACTTTTTTGCAAAAATTACACCGAGGCCCCAAATCTTTGGGGGCCCATTAAAAAGTGCATGACGGAGAGTTGTCCGTATATGGTTATTTTTTTCGTGTTGCACTGTGTTATTTAAATTAAAACATTTTTCAAACAATTTATAATTTATACAAAACTGCTAAAAAATGTTCTGTTTATAGAACTGAAAGATATAATATCAAAGGAAAAAAATGTTTATTTTTATATGCAATGAAAATGTTTGTTGGGCAAAGTGTGCAAAATTTGCTTAAGTATATATGTAAATGTGTATTAATATGGGTGTGCTGTTAACATCCGTTTAACCTACATGAACATGTATGAGCAGTTATAACTTTTATTTTTTTAAATCTTATCTCTTGATTTCGGAGCAACAAAAGGGAACAAATCTTTTTTTTAGCACAGCATGTATCTGTTAGATGATGTATGTAGATGATAAATTATCCTTTAAATAAATTAAAAAAAAAACAACTCAACCAGAATATGAAGAATAATACATGCATTCAGTTGATTAGCTTTCATGTACTCATGTGTGTTATTGGAGATTTTTTAGAAAACTTTTTTATAATTGAATTTCTTTTTTGGCTTAAACCAAGATTACTTCTTATTTCTATAATTAAACCACAATTGTTAAATCCTCTCAACTACTTTTATATTCCTAGTCTTTGCTTTTTACTTAAGCAAATATTAAGCGTCTGAAAATTACAATTTTTAAAAAGATATTGTTTGAAAGGTCCTTGCAGACTACTTAGTTGATTAAATATTAACTTTTACACTCCTTAATTGCTTTTTAGAAATTGTCTAAGAACTGCGATATTTTAATACTCAAAGTATTTTATTTACGCAATTAACTCAAGTTTTTTTTTTTTTTTTTTTGCTAAATGTATATTTTTATAGAAAAGTGTAAGCTAAATACTAGGGTATTCATTTCATCGGGCTTATGTTTTAATCGGTTAACCGCTCGATTAATTAATCGAGGTTTTGGTTTAATCGGTTAATTTTGTTATTGATCGGTTAACCGGTTCATAAGGTTTTTTTTTCTAAATTAAGTACTTTCAATAAATAAAATTAACAAAAAAAAAACAATAACATAACAATTCTTGAACTAAAACGAGCAATCAAAAAAAAAAAATTATTAATAACTATATATGTAATAGATATTTTTTTAATAATACATTTTATGTATTTATTAAAAAGTAAACTCTGAGAACATTTTATTAATCATTTCAATAGTTTAAGGAGATCTTATAATATAATATTTTAGAAAAATAAATTGGTTTCAATGTTGAGGATTTAAGCGATTCTTTTCTTTAGTTTTGATAAACTTGACTTCAAAAAAATTCTTTCATTTATCGAAGATGTTAGAAAAATCGAAAGCAACCCATAATACAGATTTTCTAATTTCTCAGTATTTTTCCTTTAATAATCTAAATCTTCCATTATGCCATTAGAGTCCTGTTTTAATTTTTTTCAAATGCTTAACACTTCTAATTGTTTCGGTTAATTCTGTTGTTGTGTTACTATCGAGAGTTTCTTCTGTTGTCAGGTCATCATCTAACTCATCCTGACAAAGCTCAGCATCGGATACTCTGCAACACAGTTTATTTCCGCATTCCTTAGTTTCTGATTTTGTACTTAGGAATGTATTTCTAGAAGAAAATATATTGTATGAACAAATATTTCTAAGCACAACTTTTTTTGTGTACTTTGCTAACTATTTTGGTTAACTTTGGTACAGATAACATTATAAAATTCTGCATGGTTGCATTGTAGAATGCATTTAAAAAATCGAGTTGCTTTGCAAGTGACGTTTTAGAACTCATCTATAATTAAAAACACAAAAAATATGGTTAAATTAACCAGTTTAATCGTTAATCGAAAAAAGCCAACTTTAAATTAACCGATCAGTTAATCGGGAAGTAATTAATCGGTTAACCGATTAACGGTTAACAGAGTGAATACCCTACTAAATACTTAACATCTGGGTAAACCCAACTGCGTTGACTCAACTTTCATATAAACAAGTTGATTAGTATTTGGCAAATAATTTTTTACGAACAATTAGTTTTATAAATATAAAACTGGAAATGGATTTTTTGGTTTTTGCAAAAGTTCATTTCATTTTAATGACATTGTTGGAAAGTAAGATGTTTAACCCATTAGTGGTCAAACGAAAACTGGCCTCAATTGTATTATTTCAACTTTATTTATTGATTAAAATAAGTATTAAAAAAAAATAAAATCAAAAAATGAAAGAAAAAAATGTGTAACTGAGTTTTTGGGGTGTACTCAACTGTGTACACTGACCTCATACGTATGAAAATTTTCAAAACATATTTGTCAATGAAAAGTGTTTTAAGCACTTCTTATACCGCCAACGAGCTCTTATATGGCAAAAAAATGGATCGCAGATGGTTTTGTAGTTTAGTAGGATAGTGTACAGCCTCATCTTGAGATTAATCTGCAAACATTGACCCAGACGTTACTCTAAATTTCTAAGATCAACATTAAAATTGAATCTAAAAAAAGTTTTAAACACACGATAATTTCGTGCAGTACAGTTCAACTTCTCCTACAAATTTTTAGCAACACGGAAACAAATGGATCAGATGATTCCACATGCTATTTTTGGAGTACAAATCTAACTGGAAGCAATAGCCGCTACCCAGTTTTTGAAGCCGAATCGAACTGGATTTCCTCGAATGAATTGCTGAGCGGGATGGTAGTCAAAATGTTTAACCATTGACTCGTCTTTAGGGATATTTTGGCCACCATCCCGTTAAGCATTTCATTCTAAGAAAGCCAGGTCGATTTGACTTCAAGAATCGGATGCTATAAGGTCAAAGACAATGTAATCTAAGATTTTTCAAATATTTCTTCACGTACACTATTTAATCTTTCCCAAACATCAGAGTTCTGCTGAGGGGTTTTTCAACAAATGGTATGCTATCAACAGCCTTGTGAAGGCTTTTGATAAATTTTGGGCCGTACAATGTTCTCCACTCATAGTTAAAATCTAAAAAAAAAACTTAATTTTTACCTATGCATGTTGTCAGTGTACTCAAACGAGTACAGTCAATTTTATACTGTTCTACTTTTATTATTTTTTTAAGTAAGTAATTTGTTTCTGTCTGTGAGTTATTCCGATACGATTTTAATTATATAAATTAAAAATTATCAAAAAAAATTCAATATTGTTTTAAATATTATCAAAATAGTGTTCATACCTTCACACTGTTTTCGTGACACAATTCAGAGTTATACTTTTGTACCCAAAAATAAAAAAGAAAGACAAATTCTTTTTTAGCTACTGTTGGTATTATTGTTGTTAACATAAATAACGGTACAACGATTAAAAATTTTTGTTTTTGATTGGAAGCTTGTAAAATAGTAGCTGTACTCAATTGAGTACAGTGACCTCTAATTAAAGGCATTAGAAATTAGGAAATTTAAGAAAATTATTAAAGTTTACAATGTTTATTTTTGATCGATCTAAGCAAGTCCATACTCAGAAAAAATTCTCCAAAATTTTTCACCAATTAAAGCATTAATCAAAAATAAAATCAGTTTTAATTAAAAATTTAATCAAGTGAATTAAACGTTTAATTAATACTATTAACTGGTTTAATTGATACTATTAATTTGTTTACTGGTGCAAATTTAATTAATTTTTTTAATTAATATCACAAATTTTTTAATTGAAATCAATTTTTTATTTTTTTCTGTGTATGTTAAAATCAGACAAATTGTGTGATATCGGTTGCTTAAAGTTTTATATGTTTCAAAGAGTTCAAATATTTTTAAAATAACTTACAAAGCCTATAAAAACCGGATATTCCTCTACAAGCGAAACAAGTTTGTTTCCTCTGAATTTTATAAAAACAATTTTATTGAATAAAAATTTACATAACCCAAGGCTTTTCGGGAAAATGCAAACTTACGAATGGGTTAACTTTTAAACAAATTGTCATACTGCACTTTCTTTTTAACATTTATTATAACTTTACATTGCCAATATATAATTAATAGTTTCACGCTTGAACAGTGCTACCAAATAATCCAAATTGACTTTAAAAATCAGTCATCGAAATGCGTAGCTTTCAGACGATGTTATAATTTTTAAATGGCCCATGGCTCATTTTTGGCTTACTTGGTTTATTAAGAATCAAATTTTCTGCATATAGAGTAAAATCAATGCTCAACAGATCCTACAGACTCGATTACATGCAGAATTATACTCGGTTTGGTGCGGTTTACACGCCTATTGACAAACAATGCTCGAAAATGTGGTCCAAAATTTAATATCCGGAATGCAGTTAAAAATTTTCATTGGATATATGAAAACTAAAGTTTGTCCAAGTTAAAGAAAAAATTTTAATTGGGAACATAAAAAACAATATACAAACATAACCTTATTCATAAATTAATACAAAATGATAGTTTCCTTAAAAAAATGTTTAATTGTTAATTAAAAAATTTAAAATTTAATTATATGCCATTAAATTTATGAAATCAAACATTTTTTTTATAAAAGCAACATATATCAATAATTGCCTTCATAAATTTTAATTTTCATTATGACAATAAAAATGTCATTATAGTAATGAAACAAAAACTTTCAATCCACTTTCAATCAACGTTGTTATTGTTGTTATGGACAATTTAATCTCATATTAACGCTCTTAATTGATTAAAAAACATAGTTTTATTATCCAAAAACTACACTGCCCCGGTAGGCTAGCTGGTAGTGAGCTAGTCTATCAGCACCGAGGTAGCGCGATCGATTCCCGCCAGAGACAGAAAAAAAATAAAATAAAATAAAAAAAATTAAATAAAAAAACAAAAATAAATAAATAAAAAAAACTAAATAAAATAAGAAAAAATAAAATTTTTTACTTTATTGAAAGTATTCATCCAATGAATAATATTCATAGATCTAATGTAATGCTTCATTAAATACATTTTAACACATTGAGTGCCAAGCGGTTTTGACGAAAACCTTCCCAGAAGGCCAAGCAGTTTTTGTGTTATTTACATTTTATACATTTTTCACTTTATAAAACCTCAAAAAATCATCCTAGACCCATAAATGCTTTTGCAAAAATGTTCAGTAAAGAGTTCTTTATTTAAAAATCACAACAAATTTCACTCAATGTCGTCTATAAATGAACGACAGGCTCTAAATAAACTAAGAAAAAAAATCACTGTCGTACGGAAACGTACGACGTGGCCCCCCACTACGACTTAGGTGTCGTGCGGAAACGTATGACGTGGCACTCAATGTGTTAATGAAACAGGTTTTATTGATCCAACGAAGCGCTGCATAGGTTCCTTTTTAATGCAATTTTTCATGGGATTAATGTCAAAATTCATTGGTATTGCGAAGAAAATTCTTTGAGTGCATATCTTATAAAAATTGGACTTTTACAAGAAAGTTTTTGCAGAGACAACAAATTAAGAGTTTTTATTCTCGAAAAAGGATAGCAATATCTTTCTTCAAAGCATTTTTGTACAAAATATACTTTTTTTAAATTTTAAAGCTTAAAAACTGATTTTCCTACTCCATTATTTTTAAACGAAAAAGCGTATTATAAAAGCGTTTTTCCAACTAAAGACATTACTTGTTTTGAGATCAAGTTGACCAGAAATTAATTTTGTGGAAGCAAAAACATCGTAACCATTTTGGTATTGGCCGTTGCTTATTCATAAAATCACTCTGAATACCATAAATCTAAAAAAATGTTCGTAACAAACAAAAGAAGAAAAAAAAAATTCACCACAAAAATTTTAAAACCAAAACTATTATTGGTTTCTGGACTTTGAAAAGCCAAGTAAAATAAAATTTCTTAAAAACCCAGAAGACAAGGCTCGACACTAGATAATGCAGTTACAAAGGTCTCATTAAATCTGCGATCGGCAACATATACTATTACATTTTGCAATTGTATGAATTTTACATATGGTGTTGTTAATGTTGTTAAATTCTCTTCAATGTGTGTGCACACGTACGTAATAAAAGAGTATAAAAGAGAATGAAATAGAAAAGAGAAAACGCACGCGGCGCCCTGATTTTGCCGATCGCAGCATTAAATCCACTTTTAAGTTAATCACCCCTATCGTGAATAATTTTTTCCTCGTAATTTTTTCCCCTTTTCAAATACATATTTGCGATCATGAAAAACTTCCATAAACAATTTTTTCGAGGTAATTCAAAGGAGAATAATAAAGTGAAAAAATGTCCACGGGAAAAAATTCCCCTTATCGTAAATAGTTTATTTTTCCTAGTAATTTGTTCACTTCTCCCTTTGATTTTCTCACTTGCTGGGGAAAATACATTAAATGTAAGTAGTTCTTCTTATAACTCGAATATTAAGGCAAGATCCGTTATTTAGGCTGATATATTGTTCAACAAAATGCAAAACAACAGGTCGATTGCCTGCGGATTTGTTAAAATTTCGAAAGACGTGGCGGCAGAATTTTTTTAAATATTTTACTAAATCAAACTTAAAAAGTGCAAAAAACTAACGTTGTAATCAAACTAAACTCTATATATTTCGTTTTATTATTTTAATTTTTATTTAAATTATACGTGTATATTTTTGAATAAAAATTTCATTGATTTTTTATTTATTTATTTTTCTTCTTTTTTTGCATTCACTTGAACTGATCGTTTACATTTTTCACTGGAAATTCACGATTGCTTTGTTCCCTTCGAGGGGAATGAAAATTTCATGGGAACAAAAATTCCACACAGAAAAAATTCTCCAAAATTGTTTACCAATTAAAGCATTGATCAAAAATATAATCAGTTTTAATTGAAAATTTAATCAAGATAATTAAACGTAATTTCAACACAGAATTGGTTAATTACGTGCATGTGAAATACAATTGATAGGGGCATCACGGACTTCTGCAAATTTTGCGAAGAAGTTTATACACTCAATACGATTGAGTTCGTTGTCTGTCATTGTCTATATTAATGGTACACAGGGCTAAATGTATTTATTGCTATCTGAGGGGCGTTTCAAGGTGCAAACTGCAAGACATCTTCAGTTTCACTATGGTCATAAGTGGCTAACAGACAGGTTATGTGTAAGATATGAGGATGTAAAGGACCATAATCTTCCATTGCTTTTAACTAAAAGTTCCCCTTTGATCAAATGGATTCTCAGCGTTTTCTTTGTTCTTTACTACAAAGGGACTCAAACCTCATCGCCCGTCGAGGGGAAATGATAGTGCTTAAATGTTATCATTGCCCTTTCCGAAACTAACCTAACCTTAGTACATTATAAGTTGTAGATTCAATATAAACTCTACTTCCCAAAATATACTGGTATCGATAAGCCCCAATATCAAAAATCATTCCCGATAATCTAGAAAAAGATGTTCGCATCATTTTAAAATACGGCAACAATTACGTACACAGAAAAAAAATAAAAATTGATTTCAATTAAAAAATTTGTAATATTAATTAAAAAATTAATTAAATTTGCACCAGTAAACAAATTAATAGTATCAATTAAACCAGTTTATAGTATTAATTAAACGTTTAATTCACTTGATTAATTTTTTAATTAAAACTGATTATATTTTTGATTAATGCTTTAATTGGTTAAAAATTTTGGAGAATTTTTTCTGTGTACTTTTGCATAAGTCTTAAGCTCGTTACAAAATTTGGGAATCGTAGGTCCATAATCGAGCCTAACTCCACGTTTATTTGAGCTTTTATAGTTTTTGCAGTACCGAATATAACTTGTTTTAAATTATTTTCGTAAATATTTGTTAAGGGCGATTTCAAATTTGATAAACAATTTTCGGTTTATTTCACATGTCGGCAAAAACTTAAACCAGAAAATAGTGAAATTATAAAAAAAATAATTGGTTTAACAAAGAACAGAATGAGTTCAAGGACTGATTCAGTCAAGAATAAAAAGTTATCGATAAATGTAAATTAATTTCAAGTTGTAAAATTCCTTCCTTCATTAAAATAATTTAAGAAAAATTCAATTTAATAAGCCTAAGCCTAATTTAAAAATATCAAAAATTTAAAAGAACAGAATTTGAAAATTAAAAATGAAATTTTAAAACGCGTCTGATATCAAATTAAGGCCTTATTCCCTCATGCTAATAAACATTTACTGTATTTTTATTTCTATTCGTGTCATCAATTACACTTAAGCCTTATGAACAATTATTACTTTACTAATTGAATATTTTCCCAACTGCCAAATAACGATAAAATTTGTTATCACAATTGTAGTGTCGAGCATTAAATTAGAGCATGAACGTTATGATAAAATTAACGTAAAGTTTTTACAGATACTCAATAATAATGTGAACATGAAAATCGTTATTTCAAAAGAGAACAAAAATTTAGTTTAAAGAGAAAAAGTGAAATTAAAATGCTCTTTAAAGGAGCGTATAACAGTTAGGAATTTAAAATTTCCCTGTATTAAGGGGTAAAAAAGAAGGATATTTAAAGAGAAAAAAACGAGTTTAAAAAACTTTTTAAGAATGTGAAGAGGCAAACGTAACTTTTAAATATACAAATATTTAAATGCAAATGTTTGTTATTTTAATTTTTCGGGCTTCCGATGTAGGATTTTATAATGTTTGTTCTTGGAGTATCGATCAATTCAGTATTGTTATTTTGCCTTCTTTATTTGTTTATTGTTCCAGCTAAGTAGATGATTGGCCTATTGTAGCGGGTCCTAGGATAATGGGGCTGCCATCTGTCGCTGTCTAGAAACAACACCCTCCGACTATTTTAGTGAAGTGGTGGGGAACTTTGGTAATCTTTGATTCCTACCTTTTTTCCCAAGGAGTAGCGGCTGCATGACATTTGCAGTGATGGTATCCTCTTTTCCAAACGGAGGACGGATTGTTTAGAGGGGGTAGAAAAAACTTTATTTTTAAGGATCGAAAACCATGATGAGAATTTTAGGTAATGTCATTACAAAACAGTGCAAGTTCTGCGAGATCTTCATCCATCTCAGCCATCTGCTGTGTAATTATCTAGTTTTAGGGACTCATAGAAAGAATCTTCTTGGGGAACCCATAAAATTCCCAACCGAAAAGTATGCTCTCTCACCTTACAGAAAAGCTGGCTTTGTATGCAATCTAAATCTGTCATTGTGAATATCGTAAAAAGAAACTAAAATAATTTTAATTTTTTTTATAAAGTTTGATTTGATTACTAAAAAAAAGTAAACGCTTAAATATTGATGTATTTTTAGCGAACCTTATTAAGAAATTAGGAATAAATTTCGTTTTGGCCCAGAATCCCATAATTATATCGTCATTTAAAACGCAAAAATTCCTAACTAACAAAATATCAAAAATCGACGTTTATTAAACCTGATGTATTGCATCAATACAAATATCCTCAAAAAGTTTTGGAATTTTTTGTCCAACATTAGCGATTTTATTGACAAAAAAAAAAAACGACCGTTTCTACTAAAGATTATATGATAAACGCTTAAAGACCTAACTAACAGCTTGAATAATATTCAACATTAATTGTCAAAACAATTGTTAGGTTTAACATGAAAAATAGAAGAAAAATTAATTATAAACAGATTAATGTAATTTATCAATTTATCATATTAAATAGTTTTTTGCTTCTCCTGTAAAATTTTTAAAATGTGTGATAGGGCCTTTTGCGTCTTGAGTAAGGATATATATTATCAAACTATTTTTAAAGATTTTACTATTGAGCACTGGTTTAGTTTCGAATCTTTTTAAATATGTTTATATAATAGACTATTTCTGATGTGCGAAGGAATTCTTTCTTTCGTACAAATACATTTAAAACGAAAACAAAATTTTTACAATTTGTTTTTGTTTTAGATGTAATTGTTCGAAAGAAAGAATTCATTCGCACATCGGAAATAGGCAGTAAATCTTTCTGGCAAGTCGCAAGTTCAGTACTTTTCAATGTTCCTTTAATTTTTTCTTATTACTTCTCCTTTACCAAAATTTAAATACATTTTCCCTGTAAGCTTCTATAAAAACGACCTACGCATTGTTTGTATTGTATTCAACCACAAAGTATGTTAAAATAACAAAAAAAAAGTTAAGCACAAAACTCGCAAAGAGCAAAAATATTTAAAGCTTTGGTCTCTAGAGACAAAAACTTTACAAGAACAAGGGACATTTACATACCACTGCAAGTAATAAGGATATGACCTACGCAATTACAAAAGTGTAATACCAAAAAAAGGACAATGATAACTAGTGAATCAAGGAAGAAAAATGAGAAATAAAAACAAGAGAGCAGATTTTTTTATTTTTATTAACAAAGCCAAAGAGAGCAACTTTTTGCAGCTTTTGTACGTTTTTAACGTTATGAGACAAGCAAATCTTTGAATTTGTTTAAGGCGAGAGTTCGTAAGGACTCGCTTTTGGTTATTTAGGCAGAGTATGTGAGAGTTTGTATAAACCCCTTGCTAAAACAGGTAATTTTCTAGAGAGTAAAAAGCTTTTCAGTCGTTTAACGATATTCGGGCCGTGCGGTTGATAAGTCGAAGACAAAACGGAATGAATGTTTAAAGATTTAATAAAAAAAAATTTATAAATAAATAAAATAAAGATAAATTTACATATAAATAAAAAATATTGTGTGTTGTTAAAAAAAAAACGAATAAAATTTCAAAATAAAAATTTGCTATAAAAAGAGGATAATTAATTTGAATAATGAATTATTAAAAAAATTCCTTAAAATTTTATTGACATAAATAATTTTGTTTATTTCGTAAGATTACCTTGTTAAAGGATACATTTGTATGTTAATGAGTATGTGTGCGTATGTGTTTTTTATTTTAAAGGATGAGTGTGTGAACTCTGTCACAACTTGTGAGCTGATGTGTTTTCGTTTTGATGGCTTTTAATACATTTTGACAAATTCAAATGCATAAGTTATGAATGAAAGCACTACCGTTAAGTGCGTGACAACTTATAATTTGTTATTCATAATATAAAAAAAAATAAAATTAAAAACAGAGGACTTTGCAAAAACAAATCGAAAAATAACAAAAAACAGCAATCAAACTTAACTGCTAACAACTAAGAACATAATTGGAATAACAAAAACCTAAAAAAATATAAAAAAAGAAAACAACAAATTAATTTAATATAACAGAAAAATGTTCATTAACAAATCTAAAGGAAAATTTTCGCACGACAAAAAAAAACACATCATAATAATAAAAATTACAAAATGAGTTCGTCAAACAGAAACAAAAATATAAGAGAAATATATACATAAAAAAAATATGAGAAACACGTGCTGTGTTTTTAAAATCCTTAATTCACAACTGGCTCCTTCCATTTCAGATCATTTTTAGCCATTAATCACAACAAGTCCAACATTAATCTTAAAATTTAAAACTAAAAAAACATTGATTTTCTCGAACACGTAAAAAAAAATAAAAAAAGTTGAATGTGCGGTTTTAATAAACGTTAGTAAGCGTTGGTAATATTTTTATATTTCCCTCAATTATTTTTTATTTTATTTTGCTGGTTATTTTTGCGTTTAACATCTTAACCCAACAGTGAAATTTATTGTATTTGGTTTTGTTTTGTTCAAAGGTGTTAAAAATTCAATCGGTTGGTTTTTGTCGTTGTTTTAGTGTTGGTGAGAGTATATTATATACATTATTATTATTTTTTTTCCATAAACCATAACAATTTCAAGCATGTTCTAAAATATTTGACTAATGACTTTAAAGGATTCGAAATAAGTGATTAATTATGGTGAGTAAGAATTTAATTATTAAATAGTAATTAAGTTTAGACAACAATTTTGAATTTCATAAGTGTGTTTAAAATTTTAAAGTGTTCATAATATTAACACACAACGATTATTAAAATAGTTTTCGTTGGCTTAATGATTTATTCGTTAATATAATGAAAGATAAAATTATCCAGGTAATAAAATTTAAGTTTTGTTCATTGACACAATGAACATGCATTTATTAAATATTTTATTTAAAATGTATGCTTAAGTAAATAAAATGTTTTTTGAGGTAACGAAACATTTTTTAAGTGTTGTTAGCACAAATGCCCATGAATTTTATAAACTCGAACGTAAACATTAATGAAGTGTTTGTTGTGCTGTTATACCGAACTCGTACGTTAAAATTAATATAGTGTTCGTTCAGTTTACGAAGCCTTAATAAAATGTTATCCCCACGCATAAAATTTACAACGAACTCGTACGTTGAAGTCAAAAAAGTTTCATGGGGGTGACGTAAAGTTTGTTAAATTGGTTTTTAAAAGGTGTTAATATTTTTTGGCCTTTCTTGTAACTAATCTATTTGAACTGGTTCTTCTTAAAATATTATTTAAACAAATACGAAAATGCAGGTAAAATTAAAAATATTGTCGTTTCTGTAAAAACACTATCTCAAATTAAATAAAAGTGAAAATAGACATTTGTGAGTTAAATTCGATTCAGAAAAATTATTTGCTATATGTGTTAAATAAAATTAAGTGTTGGATTTGCTGATGGCTAATTTAGATCAACTGCAAGTGGTTTATTGACGTCCAAATTAACAAAGGAGGCAACAAGATTCATTGAAAACCAAACGAGTTTACTATACAATCTAATTTTCAAAGAACTTTGTAAAAATTATAAATAGACTAAATGTATGTTTATATCATCACATGTATATAATACACACATAAATATATGAACTACAATAAATTTCAAACATTTTTGCAAAATAGGAAAAAATATAAAGAAACACATTTAAATTATGAGCAGAAAACTCGCCACATTAAAAAAAAAACAAAATTTTTTAATAAAAATGTTTTTTTGTTAAAGCTTTATTTTTATTAAAGAATTACTGCCGTAGTAATAAAAAATAAAATAATTTTGAAATATGTTTTAAGCAAAATTTTCATACAAATTTTTTCTTAAAATTCAGTTCAAATCCATTTTAATTTTATATGAATACGGCAGTTAATATTTAGAGATAATATCCAGGTTTTGTTTTCCTAGCAGAAACAATTTTTAAAATTATGTTCATTACAACGTTATTTATTATTGTAGGAGTGTAAAATTTTCCACAAAGGGCTGTTTTGATATCGTACTTACATATCTCTCATTAACTTCAAAAGTGTCTTTACTCAAAAACGCGATTATATAACTAAGTGTGCAGAAATGGAATCAATATTTTACTGATATTGTGTAAAAAAATTATATCTGATTTTTATATTGTACTTTACTTTTCTGTGTTTGCGTAACAATAACAAATACCTAACGTTTCTCTGTTTGTGATCTTCGTGCACAATAACAATAATGTACTAATCCAACAAAATATAAAGATGAGAACATTTCATTCAGTTGTGTTTTTCGTAAAAAACTACAAACTTCGTTGTGTTCGGCTAAACACATTAATGTTCGTTCCTTTCAATTATGCTCAACGCTCTTTGGGCTGGCAAAGACAACAAAATTTGTTTAAAGAAACAAAATACATACTTAGGTGTTTTTTTTTACGAAAAAAAACATAACAAAAAATTTTACAAAAACACTACAGAACATTAAAATACAATGTATGTCTACACAACCACTACAATTGTATTGTTTTATATCAGAAAATAGAACACTTCATTCATAATGTTTGTTACTTTCGTGAAAATAGATAAGGTTAAAGAGTTGAGTACTAAGACACAAACTCTAAAAAAATAGATATCGTTTCTGGGTGTATACCGGACGCAAAATAATGTTTGGTTTATTTTCGAACACTGGTTGAAAATTTACCACTTGTGATAAAACTGTACCGTTGTTCTACTTGTTTTTTTTTAAATTATAGCAATGACACATATTAGTCTTGCAAGGATCGCCATAGATTAAGCTCGAAGATTATTTTAGAATACACGATATATTTTGTGTTAGAACCTTATCATTGATATCTTGATATTTCTGACCAAAAGCTGTTTATGGCACAACTGAAAATAAATTTATTGGAAGCATATTATTGAAAATTTCCGCTTATTTAGCAATTTTTACCGAATTTCGCAATTTTATGGCGTGTTTGAAATATGCATTAAAAATGTTCGCCAATTTTCGCAATTTTTGTAAATTTTTACAATTTTCACGCATCGTTGTTGCTCTCTAGGCAATCGTCGGCGTTATAAAAATAGCCCCATGGATAAACCGAAGCCACGTTTTTTACGAGACATTTTCAATCCTGCCGATTTATATGGGGCGAAAAATAAAGGTGAATTTTTTAGAAAAAACATGCTTCCCTTTTAGAGAGTAAAACAACTTTAATAAACGAAAACCAAATTGCATTTTTTAATTAAAATGTCAAATATGTTTTGTAGAAAAGAAAACACAATTAAACAAAGAGGATTTTTTTGCATAGTTTTCAGCATTCAAGATTTCAATCGTTTTGAGACACCTCAAAATTTTTTTTATTCACCGAAAATTTTGCATTTTTTGGGTTTGCATATTTCAGGGGAATGAGACCGAGAGTTAGAACACTTTTTTTAAGGACCACCCTACTGTAACACCTTAAAATGTTTGTGCTTGACCCACCTTTATGTATTCACTTTTTGAATCGATCTAACGATATCCGTCCGGCTGTCCATGTAAACCTTATTTGTAATATACAGGTCGCAACTATGGAGAGCATTTAATGAAATTAGTTACAAAGGTTCTAATTACTATAAGCCTGTTAAAAACGCTGAGAATCGGTCATTAATTTCAACAAGACTCCCATACAAGCTTCTTTCCGACCATATTTAAATGGAATGGAATAACCATATTTAAATGGAATCGGTCAATTTTTTACAACAGCTTCCATACAAATGCTACTCTGAAAATAGCTTTAAGCCATGATCCGTTTTTCATTAGTCAAATTGCCCAAACTGTTTTTATCTTTTATTATTTTCCAAATAAGTCAATGAATTTTTTTGATATTTATGACCAATAACTTTTTTATTGAATAGTATTTGTTTTTAATTTCATGGATTTTTTGGTAGTTTCTGTACCAAAAAGGTAACTCATTTTCTACACATGGGCCAACTTGTCCAACACTATTTAAGTCTATACATAATATTCAAACAAATCTAAAATATGTAATTCATTTATTTATAAATCATTCCGAAGCTTGCCTTACATGCCTTGAATGCAAACAAATTTACAGAATTTTAAAATGTATAGCGAACTATTTATTAAGGCAAAATTTACCCAAAAAAATCATATGTGTTTTATTTTTCTAGTACAGGATAAGGGTTAATGCCACAAGTTTATTATGAATACACCTATTTCTCGATTTACACGATAGATATTGCTTTACACTTCTCCTAGTTTTAATTAAAATACAATTTGGTTTAAGGATTGATGTTTGACTATTGCCGTCAGCAGTCGTCAATGGCTGCGAGTGTAAAACGGCAAATCGAGTGGTTGCGATCGAAACATGTCATGGTAATCTTCCGTCCGCGGTTCGAGCCACACGGTCAAGAATGAAAGATTATCAAAATCAATTTTAATTAATTTTCATGTTGTAAAATTCCTTTCTTCATAAAAATAATTTAATGAAAATTAAATTTAATGAACTTAAGCCTAATTAAAAGTATTGACAATTTAGATTGGAAACCATAAATAGTTCAACAAAATAACCACAATACTAATTGTTTTTAAATTAATATATTTTGACGTGATAAAAATTTTTTACTTAATTATACCATACACATTTTGCAAAAACCAACTTCACTTCGGATTTATAAAAACTCGTTTACAGAATCATGAATAAAGTTATTTAACTTTCATCGAAGTTGCATGAATAAATTCAAAGTTATCAATATTTAGCATATTTAGTTTTGTTTGCGTTTTTCATTTTATTTTACTCAAGCTTGAAGCGATGCTTATATGGGAAATTTTTAAATACAATTTATTAAAATTGCACATATTATGTAAGAAAATCCTAGCGTACGCAACAATTTTAAATTGTAATTGCATAAGTTTGGATGCAAAAAAGCGTAAAATACATGGTGTACGACTAAGCGAAAAATATTGCATTGATTTTTTAATATAATTTTATGCTTCTTGTGCATGTGAATAAAAAAACTGGAAATCCTTTTTTATGTTTAATGCCAGCAGTACCATACGAAAATACACGTTCGAAAACATATGTTAAAAGCTTCATAGCTCGTAAACGTATTTATTATTATTATTATTTTTTTTTTTTAATCCAAATTTTGATATTTTAATTGGGCTAAAGTTCATTAAATTTAATTTTCATTAAATTATTTTTTTGAAGAATGGAATTTTACAACATGAAATTAATTAAAATTTATTGATAATTTTTCATTCTTGACGGCCGCGGGAATTAAATTTGATGAACTTTAGCCTAATTAAAATATCAAAATTTGGATTAAAAAAAACCATAAACAGTTCAACAAAATAACCTCAAAACGCATTTATTATAGTTATAAAAAAAACTGTTTTTGTAAACTGTAGAGGATATAGGTATTTTCTAAAAAAAAAAAATTTATAAAAATATCAAAAAAAAAAAAAAAAAAATAGTGTAAATTAAGGATTTTTTCACATCCCTCGATGAACACGAAATTTAAAAAATTAAAATCCCTCGATGCAGACGAAAATTAAAAAGAGTATTGTGTAAGTCGAGGGATAGGTGTATTGGTATTGATATAAAAATTGGAGTCCATTACTTCCACGAAATGTCATAACAAAATGTGGCACTGATAGATCAACAATTAACCATAGGTCCCCTCCCTAAAATCACTTAATCATGCAGATAAAGATATCTAAATTATATTCGGCACAAAGAACTTTTAAATAATTCTTCACATCATAACAGTATCCAGTAGCTTGTTTCTGTATTTCTCGCATCGTAAAATTTCTTACATGAAGTGTGAAACAAAAAATTCCATCGTTTCTCGATTTATGAGATAAAAGTGTTTCTGTATTTGAATGCGAAAACAGACACAACAAATTCTGTTTATACTGGAATATTTCCAGTACTTAAGTGTCAAATAAAAGCGAAACGTCAACAAAAGAAATAAATATAATACAAACAGGGCTGCCAGATTTGACGAGTTATCGTCATCTTGACGATTTTTTGTTCCGATATTAACAAAGTGACGTTTTGATGATTTTTTCTAAAAAAGTGACGAAAGCAAAAACAAAATCAAAAATATTTTATAATTTTGTTGTTATTTTCTATAGAAATTCATCTTGAATTTTTAAATTTCAAACACTTCTATTTTGTGGCGTTGAAAATTGAAAAAAAAATAATATGAATGTTTGTAGAAAGCAACAACAAATTTATAAAATATTTTTGATTTTATTTTTGCTTTTAATGAAATTGTTGGCGTTGCGTTTTACACTAAAAGCCCCTTAGTCTTCGAAATAAGATAATTGTTAATATTTTTATATGTTTGTTTGTTAGAAAAAAAGATATCTTTAGAAACAAGGCTGCTTAAATTTTTATATTTATCCCTATTGTGAAAATTGTCCTCGAGCTCGTTTGTTTCTTCCCTAAAAAATGTATCGGCAAAAGCAAAATTTCGAGGGAAAGTAATGGACCGACTTGGCTTATTTTGAACATTTAATACTTCTTATATACATATACAAAATATGATTGATATTTGATATTCTTATCTTATAGGTATGTACACTTTTGTGCCAAAACCATTATTCCGGCAAGAAAGAAATTTGTTTGTCTCCCAGTAAAAACTTTTTCAAAATGGATAGCGTCTTTCACTCGTTATTAAGTAGCTTTCTTCCATAAGAACTTCGATAACTACTTTTTTCTGGATGTATTAAGATAAAAAAAATGACTTACTTTTAAATTTGTTCTTTTTGGCACAACCCTTGTTAAATTCATTAGTTTTTCAGTAGAATTGTATGTAGTGCTTACTTAACATATTATTTTGTAGGCGAAGATTTTACTGGGTCTTTAACCCGTTTATTTATGAACCGATTTTTTTAATTTTAACTACAAGGTATTCTACTAAGTCTATTTCAGGTAAAAAAGAAAAAGATTATAGGAATAGGTAAATTAAAGATTTATATCTCAATTATTAAATAATAATTATTAAATACCCTTGAACTTTAACTATGTTTTTGTTTGATTATTTTTTAATAAAAGTCGAAACAAATTTGTTTAAAATTGATTTTAAATTGCACGATTTTTAAAACAAAAAAGACGATCTTTTTTATTTTTTTTTCTCAGGAAATTGACGATTTTGACACAAATTTATCTGGCAGCACTGATTAAAACCAAAACAAGAAAAGGCTAACAAAAATTTAAACTAACAAAATATAACAATTGTTTTTTGTTTATTTTCATCATATAAATTATGAATTTATCATTTATATTCCTTCTATTTTTTTATTTATTTAAAAAAAATAGTATATAAACATATTTTAAATTCAAAATATCTACATTTTGTTTTTCTCGCCACCAATTTCAAATGTGACTTATTTTGACAGTTCTTGAAAGAAACTTTTCGCAAAATATTGTTATAGAAACACTTTTTCTCGCATCCTTCCAATAATTGCTGGAAAATTATTTAAATGACAGATAATTCTCGCAAAAAAAAGATACAGAAACAATTGTGTGAGAAAAACCATTTTTTGTTTCATTTCACACTATTTTTGTTGCAATTCACACATTTCATGCGAAGAGTTTTACGATGTGAGACAGAAACGGGCTACAGGGGTCGCTAATAGTGCACAATCCCGAAAATTTATTTTTTAATACTATGGTGCAGGGTATCACAACGTCGGGCTTGGTCGTGTATACTTTCTTATTTGTGTTATGTATAACATTAGTAAGAACGCCTAATTCCTTCCCCAAATATAGTCGTACAGTCATAAAGAAAGAAAAGTACCTTTGCATGTAAATCCGTTCCCTACTTATGGTAATGAATATTGTTTTAATTTTTCTTTTAGTTAATTCTTTCTCCTAGAACTTTTATGGCCCAAAATTTAATTTTTTTTTCGTGTTTGGCTAAATATGTAAATATGTTTCATACTAAATTTTTAACTGATGAGGGCCCGTTTCCACAACTTACCGATAGCTAAAGGTAGGGTTTTTTCGGCCGTATTAAAAGTGTTCCATTATTACAACTTCACTTTTAACTACCAGGTAGGATGAAACTTAATTAACTTTATCGCTCACTTTAGGTTAAAGTAAAGTTTTAATAATGGATTTTTATAAGGCCGGTTAAAGTCTATTTTTAGCTATCGGTAAGTTGTGAAAACGGGTCTAAATTTCGTTCAAATATTAAAAAAACATTATTTGCAGTTCCGTAGAAACTAAATATTTAAAAATTTAACTTTACTAGATTAATTCAACAAGAGCAGACTTAAATATAATAAACCAAGGAAAAGTAATATAAAAAAAAAATAAAGAAAAAAAGCAACTTGCCTAAGGACACTTGGCTAACACACCATCATAAGCCCCCTCTTTCATTATTTGTTGAATAGGGGAGAAATAGAAGACAAAATAAAAACTGGAAAAAATCCGTTTTATGTAACTAAGAAGAGGCGTAATGAATTCAAAATTAATAAAAACATTTTTTGTTAAAAGCAGAATCAACAAAATACTTTGCTTGTTTTTATCATTTCCAGTTCCTTAAAACAAGTTCTCTTGAAAAATAATACATACTGTTAAATGAAAATAAAACTATGCCCTATGCCCCGTATCCTTATTGATATAGATTTGTGGAAATTATAGTTTAAATCCTAGTAAAAAAATTAAGTATAAATATCCAAAGGAAAAGAAATATATATGTATGTATGTGTTAGTAATATTAGTTTAATTTTACGTTTCTTCTTTTCTTTGTTTTCATTACTACTTTATTCAAATTTGAGGTTCTATTTGTGTAACTAGTACAAATTTATGGGACTTACTGACCATGAAATAAAATAAACAAAAAAAAAAAAATACAAATTTGTTAGCTCTCCTTTCGTAACTTGTGAAAGGAAGGACATAATTATAGTTATTACAAAAAACGAAAATGAATTTATTAGAACGTAAATTTTCGTTTTTTTTTTGGGTTGTTTATCTTAGGCGATTTTTGTTCATAATTTTCTTCGTCAGACATAAAACTCTCATAAAAATATTAAATAGAAACGGAATATTTTGTAGTAAAGGAAAGTCATAATAAACTTATTTGAAATAAGTCAACTTTTTTTTTTGAGTAAAAAAGCGTATTTTGGGTTTTTTTTTCTCTACCCCAAGCTTTTTATGGTATTTTTTTTTTCTATGAATTGATTGTTATACATAGATTTTTTTAGCATACAAGTAGATTGTCAAGTTCAAAAATGTTCTCTAAGTCTTTAGTGTATATAGATGATTGTAGTTGATTATGAGATATTTATCGCAAGGGAGCCACCTATATCGGTGGTTTTTCACATATTTAATCTAGATAATTTTTCTTTATTTTCCTTAATTTTTTTTTCACATTGTTTAATAATGGATATCAAATTGTTTAGTTTTCCACCCTTAACTAATGCATAATAACTCTGTGCAACATTTCTGGAGTCATCGAGGGCATACTCCTTCTTGTGTGGAATTTTTCGAAGTATTTAACGAAGCAAACAAGCCGACATGATAGTGATAAATATTTTTTCCTTTTGAAACATATTTCATACTCGTCTGGAATTTTCGAGAAATTGGTCAAATATGGACCGATTATAATAAAATTTGGTAAGACAACAAAACATCAAGATGGTTTTTGTGCACAAAGACTCTAATCCGGAAAGAAGTTCGTATGTAGGCTATGTAAAATTATTGACCAACTCTTGCTATTTGCAACAGGACAGACATCGTCAGATCGATATGTTACACACATTAGTAGAAACACATACATAATTCGCTCTCGACTTATAATAGAGTAGATATATAAAGTAAGAGGAGTTTTTTTTTTTAGAAATAAAATCAATACTAACTTCTTCATGTTTTATTAAAAAAAAAAAAAATTCTAGTAAATTTGTTTTATATTTTACATATCGCTTTTGATCATAAAGATGATATTAACTCAAAAATTATACATTTTCAGAAGAAGCAAAACAATTTTTAATTTTATTTTAAAGGCATATGAAAACCAACCGTTTCATTACCAAAAAATAGACAAAATAGCAATTTTTTTTACAGCGCACAGTGGCCAATTTGTCTGATCTATCGTAACGAAATTAATTCCTGAAAAAATAATAAAGTTTTCCAAAAAATTTTAATTTTGCTGGAATAGAAATTCAATAAGGACCCTACTGAAATATTTTTTTAAGCTTTAAAATTTAAAAAAAAAATTAAATTTTTTTTTTTTAATAATTTTATTTGAAATTTTTTTTATATATTTTGTTTATTAATAATTAGTATTGTGGTTATTTTGTTGAACTATTTATGGTTTTTAATCCAAATTTTTAATAATTTTAATTAGGCTTTAGTTCATTAAATTTAATTTTCATTAAATTATTTTTATGAAGAAAGGAATTTTACAACATGAAAATTAATTAAAATTGTTATTGAGAATCTTTCATTCTTGACCGTGGCCGGGGCTCGAACCCGGGCCGGCAGGTTACCATGACATGTTTCGATCGCAACCACTCGATCTCCTCAGATGGATTTGCCGTTTTACACCCCCAGCCATCGACGACTGCTGACGTCAATAGTCAAACATCAATCCTTAAACCAAATTGTATTTTCGGGTTCGAGCCCCGGCCACGGTCAAGAATGAAAGATTATCAATAACAATTTTAATTAATTTTCATGTTGTAAAATTCCTTTCTTCATAAAAATAATTTAATGAAATTAAATTTAATGAACTTAAGCCTAATTAATATTTTGTTTATTTTTAATTTTAAGACGTATTTCCTAAGGTTATTCCGAGTCAGTACTCCAGTCTGAAGCGGACTTTTCTGATACTTCTAAAAAGTGTATTTGTTTGAAAAACTGGATAGGTTTCTGCATCAACTCGTAATAAAAGGATCTGAAGAAATTAATAAAGCGTTCATAAGATCCTCCATTGTATTTATACGCGAAGTTTTACGTGTATGCTTAAGCCGAAAATTTATGAAATATTTGTTCCTGGCTTCCAAGGCTTCTTCCGAAATCATAACAATAGGAAGTGGTACACATTCAATTATATCAGATCCGTGAAGCAATATCTTATGTACTGAGCTAGGCATGTAGAACCATGAATATTCATTTACAAAAATCTTTGCGGTTTGTAAGGCGTACTCACGAAAACTCCAGATATTTACCGTATATCCGGAGGCCAAAGAGCGTAAAGTCACACCAAGTCTTTTCATTTGATTTCCATTTACGCCGGTTATTTGCGCAGACAATTCGTGGTTTTCAAAAAACTTTCGAGCTGTGTTGCCACTGTTTGTGCTGCCGGAACCTTGCATTGTGGTATCCACAAATAAAGCCATTTCAACCTTAAATCTGCCTGGGATCTCTGCTTTTCTTTGGTTGACTATGCTCTTGTCTAAGCCGCGAACCTGTCACTTTTTGCTTGGTAGTCAATATCCTATATTGAAGATACACTCGAAGCAGCGAATCAACCCATGCAAGGTCGAGAGTCCGATATGAAGCAAATCTATGTTTCTAGGCAAGCTCGTAATGAGATTTAGGTTATTCATCATTTTAGGCGATGTCTTACAAATACCGCATGTTTGCGAGAAAGTCTCAGCAATAACGATAAACACTTTGCCGTCGATCGTTGTAAGCTGCAAATTGTGTTAAACTTGATAACAGCTCAGACGTGTGGTGTTGATGTTGATGATGGCCGCAGATTTTCCAGAGTATGCAACTACCCAATTCGACTTGTAGTGACACAATACAAACTGCAAATAAATATTCATCTATCATATTTTTCTAAGAATTGGTAAAGCTTAGCCGATACGTTGAGTTTCCTGAACTTCCATCGCATCCCCATTTACAAAAGACAGTTGGATGTTCATATTTGTCTTCATTAACAGATATTTGACCAAATGCCTCTGGGTGGGCTTGAACAAATTGAATGCGAGTATTTTTGCTCTTTTTTTTGGTACTTTTTTCAGTAAAGCTATGGAATTGAGACAAAACAACTTTAAATACAAAATATTTCCATATAAACAAATATATTTATGTTTAGATGTATATACACATACAATGGAAATGTGAAACAAATAAAAGGCTTTAAATGGTATCAAAACCTTGTTTGGTGCATACACCACAATACAATATATGTATGCTAAAAATATATATGCTAAAATAAAAATTTGTTTATTGTAAATCTAAAATATAAATATTAAACTATTAACGTTTTTTACATACACAAAATACTGTTTTAATACCATTTAAACCACTTGGTACTTTTTCTGCACAGCGGTCACCATTTAAACATTTTTGATTCCCATCACTGTATGTATTGTTTTATGTAGACTATTTCTTTTTGTTTATGTATGGGAAATACATATGACACATTTTTAAATGTTCTATAAGTGCACCAACGTGCTTACAGCAGGGTGCGGTACATTGCGGGTACAGCAACGTTTGCCTAACTGGCCCTTATTCCATCATTCGCAATTACTTTTACTGTCCAAACATGAATTGTTCGCTCCCAGATTTTTGGCGTTATAAAGAGATGATAAAATTAAGTCGCGTTTTTACTTTCATTATATATCTTTATGGCATATAGGCACAACTACTACAAATATCGATTCTTTTACCAACATTTTCAATCACCCAAAATTATCGATTGGTGTTAAAGTACATGATCGGCATGGCCAACTAGAAGCTGAATTTTGTGGAATTCTGCGATCTGGGAATTTGTTTAATAGAAATTCATTGTTTCGGTGGCTGTATGGTATGTAACATCGTGCCGCAGTGCTTTGTCCCTATACAGCTATCAGAGAACGAAAAAATTATGTATATGCTGATACTAGGGTGTTCAGTCGATTAACTCTTGTTCGATTAATCGAACAATTTTAGACGATTAATTTTTCAGATAATTATAAATTTCTAATTTCGAAGAATTTTCACCGATTAATCGAATAATAATAATATATCGTTTTAATTGTAAATGTATAATTTTTTTAAACTTTTAAGTCGAATAAACAAACCAAATGTATGTGTCCGTTGGAATTAAAAAAAAAAACAGTCATGTTTAGTGATTAATTTAGCTTATGTTTTTGTTACATATTTTCAACAAAATTTAATAATTAATTTCACAAAAGAAAAACGACAAAGGTATGTTAACTCAAAGATTTAATTTGTTGGGTATGTTCTAGAAATAAAGAAAAATTTAAATCGAGCGATAATTAAAATTTAATTATTTACAAAATGACCGCAGTTGATCGTGGCTTAAAGGGTTGTTCTTGTAAAAAAATAGACACTTAAAGAATGTTGTAGATAAAATGGAATCTTTTAATGAACTTTCATTGCAGGGTCGTTTTTAAAATTTGATCGATTTTAAGTCCATTTAATTTCGATTTCTAGAATACACCCGTATTTTTAACAAATTAGTTCATGCTTTTCTCTCTTTAGAATGAGTTTGGTTTTAAAATATTGTACAAAAAATAAATCTAATAATGCTAAATGTAACAGGTGTCCAAAAAGGTATTACCGTAAATGTTCTTCAACAACTTCACTAATTTACCACTTACACAGTGACTATAACATATTACTTGAAGAAGATGCTCCACCAACAAAATCAGAAGAAGCTATGAATAAATATTTTAATCAAGATACTTCGATCGATTCTTTAGAAGAAATTTTTTGCAAAAGAATAGCAGAGGATGAAAATCCAAAATTTTTTTTTTGTCTACTGAGATCGAATGGATATTTTATTTTAGTTTTGCCCGAGTCGAATATTTTAAAATGTCTATTTTTCGAAAATTATCGAAAAATCTCGTAATATATATAAATTGTTGGCCTTAGAATTATTCGATTAATCGATTAATTGGAAAATTTTATTCGTTTAATCGAACAAGTTCAAAATGCCAAATATCGATTAATCGTTTAATCGAACAAAAATAAAACCCGATTAATTGAACACCCTAACTGAAACCTTATATATAAACTAAGAACAATTTTAAGCATGAAAAAAATCGCTGCAAGGTTATGAAAGAGGGTCAGAAAAAAGACATAAAATGAGTTCTTCGTGTTTTTTCTCTATATTTATTTTACTGTAGGATAAAATTTTGCTACTACCCAGCAAAAACTTTACTTACCTGGTAAGTAAGCAAATAATGTTGGAGAAAATAAACACTTCTTAATTTTTGGCTGAATAACTACTTATTTTTGTTCGAGGTGTCCACAAAATTCAGTACTTACAATACACTTACTAGAAGTCAAAAAATATCTAGTTATTATTTAACTACTAACTAAAAACTCACTAGTTTATATACCTAATAAGAAGTTATTTAGTACGTTACCAGTAAGTAAATATTCAGTACTGAAAACAGCACCACTAATAAGTAGTTATTGAGCTGATTATTAGTAAGCAAATAATAAGTAGTGAAAATAATAGATGTAATAAGTAGTTGCTGTGGTCATTACTAGTAAGTACTTATTGAAGTTTTCAAAATAATGACAGTTGTAATGACTACTACTTACCAGGTAACGTATGAAATAACTACCACCTATTACTAGAAATTAAAAAGTTTTTCCTGGGTATGTTTCATTATCAAATTAATTGAGAATTAAAACTTAAACAATTTGTTAAAAAAAATTGGAAAATATCAGTAATATTATTCTGGTCAAAATTCGCAAACGGTTTCTTGGTTGAAAATGTGTGTGCGTGAAAAAAAAACACCAATTGTGAACACCAAGTGAAAATCTGGCTGTTATTGTAAATTTGGCCTTCATCTACAATATTTTAGAAGACGTTTTCATACGCAAAATTAATCATTTAATCATAAAAAAGCCTATAATGTAACAAATTGAAATAAGCTATTAAAGTTTTTTTTGTTGCCCTAGCGTTTCTTATCCTTTAACATATCTTAACCACTCAACTAGAAATTCGTTCATAAAACGGCACACTTAATCGTTGCCGCATACACAAACAGAAATAGCACAATCAAATACATTCCTACCGTTTTCAAATTGAGCTTAAGATATTTATGAGTATATAGTGAAAAAAAAAGAAGTTAAAGAATTTCTGAATTTTTAGTACACATTTTCGGCAACTATGAGAATATAAATAAAAAACTGTTAAGGCCTTGTGCATTGAAGTAAGAAAAATATATATATGCTTTATATGTGTAAAAAAAGGAAATAAGCACATAAAAAATAAATGTTATGTATGTCGTGCCGTTAAAGGTCTGGCCAAAAACTACGTCGACAGCAACTACAAAAAAAGCAACAATAACGAAATAAGTCAACGTTCTGTTAAAGTGTTTAACAAGAAAGTTAAATTGTAAGCATTTGACATTTTAAGAGCGATGGGTTCGTTCAGATACGCTAATAGAAACATTTGCTTTATGACTATATTGTGTGTGCATAACCCACAAACATTTTGTTGTTGGACCTGTGCTCACAGTCAGTCGCATCCAATTTAAATAGGGGGCCGACCAGAAATAAGAATTCTTTATCTGGGAAAATATGGTAAACTTTTGATATATGCTCAATTAAGTTCTAAAAAATCCTTGGTTGATATTCAAACAAATTTTCGATTAGTCGATATTTTAATTGAAAATCGATGTAAAGAACAGTTTTTTAATCCCATATAATGATTAGATATTAATAGGAGAACATATTTTAAGTAGACTATCGAAACTTGTTACCCATAATAACTTTAATTCCATTTTGAAATTTAAATGGAATTGCAGCTGCAAAAATTATATTAAGTGCAACCTTTTACAGAAATTATTGCATGGTTTCTATATAAAAACCAAAAAACGTATTGACTTATTCAAAAAATTTCCCAAAATAGTCCAGAAAATTTATAGAAATGCCTTTGAGAAATGTCAGGAATAGAAGATCACTACAGATTTGTCGAGTAAAAATCGTAATATATTTCGGTTGTATGATAAAGATTTTGGTTAGTGTAGAACAAAACAACGAATATTTGGATTTGTAGTGTTTCTCTTTATTTTATAACCCAAAAATAAAAGAATGAAACTTGCCTTCCGATTATGTGCAGATTGGTCGGTCATAAAAACAGTTCAGAATTTAACAAACTATTCTGTTGTGAATCAAATTTATTAAAAAAAAAAAAAAATTTCCTTAGGCCGGAGTTATAAGAAGCGAGGACAAATCACTAGATATGGTTGACTCTTTCTCTAAAATAGAAGCGTTTGAAAAATTGGACAGATTTCTAAATTTTTATAATTCTTGAACAGTTTTCAAATACAGTCCAACCGTGGCAATTCATACCCCGTTAATATTTAATTTTTTTTAATTCAAAACTCTCAACAATTCGAAACAAACGGTTGGTCCCTTGTGAAAATCTCTTTAGTTCGTTAAAGTGCCATACTTAAATGAGTGCCCTCGTTAATTCGCATTTTTTTTTGCAACTTAAAGTCTGAGGAGACCTCTCTAAATCATACTTTCTAATAAACAACCTCTTATCAGGGGTGCCAGAAGATTTTGATAAGAAATCGGCATATTTAAAAAAAATCGGCATTATCGGCACTTTAACTTAAAAAAATCGGCAAATTTCAAATACCTCTTTTAAATACAATAAAACATATTTTTAATAACAAAACAGAAAAATGCAGCATTCACTAATGTTTAAAACATAATAATCAATAAAAAAAAACGTTTTATAAAAAAATTGTAGTAAATTATAAACATATATATATTTTGTACTTTAGGGTAACTTTTTTAATTATAGACAAATATTTAAATTTGATATTTTTATTAAATCATACTGGGGAATTCTGGCAGTCGCGATCGAATACTTTTTCGATTCGAAAGCAATTTTATTTCTTGTTTTTTTTTTCAATGCTGTAAAGCATTTATTTAAGTTTTCACAACACTGAAAAACTAATTTCAATACATTCAGCAACGACTGAAAGAATTAGAAATAAAATTGCTTTCGAAACGAAAAAGCCCCCTGAAACCAGTTGAAAAATTAAAATTCCTTCCAAATTTAAATTTGTCAGGGACAATCGATATTTTGTTTTATTTAGGTTGACTTGCCTACAAATTTGTTCATCATTTTCGAAAGATTAGCAGGAAAATAATTTTTTGGAAATGCACCACATAAATTCTCAAGTTTTAAACATGAATTTTTTCCAAAAAGCTTGCAAATTTACTTTACTTCCTTACATTAGATTGGCTATCGGATGTAGCTGCATCATCCTCATTTCCGTAAAATCTTATAAGAATAATTTTTGATTCAAATTTTTTTTATTCATAGTGAATGTAAATTTAGCTTACCCTTTCTCTTTTGTAAACATCTATTCATTTTCAAACTCATATACAAAGTTTTTTATATTTTCCTTATAGAAAAATATATTTTAAGCGTGGACTTTTTTCTTTATTTAGATTCAGTTCTTTCGTTCTTCATAAATGAATATTTTTCAAATAAAATGTTAAAAAATTTAACAAGTGTTGCACAAAATTAATAAGTTATACCAAAACAAACTAAAAGTTACCGTGTTTTAGTCGTTTATGGAATCGGCATTTTTTGAGCAAAATTCGGCAAATTGACATTTTGATAATATGGAGGCAAAAAATCGGCAAATATGGCAGGCCTGCCTCTTATAATTTGTATAAAAAAATCAATATGTTTTGAAAAAATACAAAGCTAATGTGGTTCTTAAGATAAGTCTGTTTTAAAGAGCAGTACAAGAAAAATAGCTTAAACGCAATCTCATTAAATTTGTGTCTCTCACTATAAAAAACATACATATATTATGCCATTTTTTTAATGTCTAAAGAAAATTACTACACACTTCGGCTGTATTTCTGATAAGCCCTCAGATTTTGTCTGACATCAGACATGCTTAGAAAATGGTTTACTGGGTGTGCAAATTGTAAATTGTTGTGGGTCCTTTCAATATCTTTTTTTGGCCTGTGCATTTGTCACACTAGATTCTACGTTTATAATTCAACTGTTTGTACTCAAGCTGAAACATATTTAATTTTACTTTTGTTTCTGCCTAGAAATAAATCTTAAAAAAATAAGTGGAGAAAAAAATTAGATCTTTAGCAAAAGAACAACAAATAGAATGAAATGAACAATTTCCTAAAACCCCTTTTATTATTATTAGAAAAAATAAAATCAGCTATAAAGTAAACA
The DNA here is from genome assembly GCA_963931875.1 of Pollenia griseotomentosa. NCBI lineage: Eukaryota > Metazoa > Arthropoda > Insecta > Diptera > Polleniidae > Pollenia > Pollenia griseotomentosa. Next base: position 27,286,576 of record OZ007561.1, read on the forward strand.
ACAACAATAGCAGAAGTTACAGCCACATTTATTAGGGGCAACATGAAATTTTCAGAAGCAAAAAAAGCAAGAAATAGCTTAAATTATTTTCCTTTGTTTTAACTTATTGATGGGACGAACTAGCTGCAAGAAGGAATCGATACTCATATTCTCAATTATTTGCGCAAAACCCTGCAAGTATAACCATTTTACTAGACAACATCCCGGCTATTGAAATTTCTTCCATTTAAAATCTTTTTTGTACCCCTAATATCCCGAAACCATAATAAATATATAAGCATACACATAAAATTCTTGTAATAAAAAAATAGAAATTGTGGTTTTTGTTTTGAAAATGAGAAATTAGGTTAAGATTTTCTTTGGTTTTCGCCTCTTTCTCCTTTTCATTTAACATTTGGATAACAAATGCTGGAATCTTTCATTTATTTATTTGCCTGACCAGTTATTTATTTTGTTTTAGGGTTTAACAAATGTTGTAGTCATAAATCTTGATTCCAGCTAAAAGTAAAAAAAAAACAAACAAATAACAGACAGGGTTAAATGAAACTTGAATATTTAATTACAAAACTAAACAACATACTAATAAATTTAAATTGTCTAATATTATTTTAGGATGTTTAAGGTTTAAAACATAAATAATGTTCTGTACAAATCAGTTGCAGTGGGAAGCTTTCATAAAATTCAAGCTCTCGGAAATTGATTTAGCACAAATTTAAATTTCAAGCTTTAAAATAAAGGACTATTTCAAAATTAAACTAAAACTGAAGAAGGTTGATATTTCTTTGTTTGGGATTTCATTTAGGCTGAACCTGCACCAACAAAATACCAAACTTTTTTGTCTTTAAAGACAAACCCACTTGTTTGATGGTAACCCTCATCTAAAAAAACGGTTTATCAAGTTTTTGTCTTTAAAGACAAACGGTAATCAGACAGCAGTGCAACAGTGTTTTTTTTTTTCTTTTTTTGTTTTCTGACATGTCTTAATTGGTGTGCGTTACATCATAAGATAGCACGAAATTATGTGCAACGAGTTATCTTTCAGTTTGTTTTGTCTTACTATGTGTGGGTATGTTTTATCAAACCACAAGTTTTTTCTGCAACCAATGTTTTGCCACAGTTAGTCAAGGAAAGTTTTGCTGTTGTTTTATTTGGTGTGGGTTGTCTCATAAGAACTTAAGCTTCGTACAGACGATGGTCAGATCTTATAATGTTGTCATTAAAATTAACTAAAAATGTCTTGCAACTGTGTGTACATTGTATGCTATTTTCATTTGGTAGATGTGGTAAATTAATGAATCTGACAACAGCACCATTGTCAGAAAAATGACAATAATGTAAGATCTGACCAGTAAAACAGCAACCGGGGACGAAACGTCCTAAAATTTCATCGAAACCGATGAACAAATCTTTCAGCGAGGTGGCCAAAGGTCACCTGGTACGAGCTATCATCGACAGAAGTGTCGATAATGGTGCCATTTCTCATACCAAGTGGGATCTGGTAAAACAAAAACTAATGGGTGTGTTCTGGACGATCCTCAGGGAGAATCCAGGGCCACCCCCTCAATGCGATGACGCTGGTTGGTACCAGGGTCACGTGAAGCTGATGGCTTGCGCGGATGAGCGCTCAGCGCTGCTTTTAAAGCGGGCCATCCAACTGCTAGGAGAGGTTTGGGAAGGTGCTAGGCTTGACGTGGTGCTGGTTGGAGAGATACCACGGAGGCCGAGATCAATTGCCACCATCCCTGCCGAACCATCGGAACCTGAGGAGATCTTGAAGATCATTCAGTGCTGCAACCCTCAACTACCCACACATGACTGGAAAGTAGTGAAGGTTTCAGCTACTGAAGGGTCCTCAAGGACGGCGATTGTGGTTATCAACCAGCAATCCTTGGAGCCACTGAGGGAGAGACAGGGCAAGCTCTACTATGGTTTTAGTACGATCTTGCTCCGTGTCTACCGAAGTGACAACAAGGGCAATCCGGCTCCGTCAGTAAGTGAGGCCAAGTAATCTGAGGATAGAATGGCTTGTGACGATGCCGTGGGCTCAAGCGACAAAGAGGACACCCAGTCTGTCTCAGGATTGGTGGGTGACTTCTTTGATCTCTTGGGTGACACGGTTGATGAGGACGTGCTGCTGGAGTCTGACCAGGAGGACGTCAACATCACTGTAGTCGCCAAAATGGATCATGGTGAAGGTGCTACAGATAAACCTCCACCACTCTAAAGCAGCATCTGCTGCATTGCTCCTCCGTATAGTGGAAAGAGGGGAGGAGCTCGTGATGGTCCAAGAACCCTGGATTCACAAGGATCGGGTTTGCGGACTCAACCTCAAAGGCTATAAGCTATTATTTGCGAAAGGTACAGGTAACATAAGATCTTGTGTCTTAGCTAAAAACTCGTTGAATATTTTCATTCTTTCTGATTACAGTGATGAAGATACTACAACTGTTGCTCTTGAGACACCGGACGGTATAGTCTGGATGGTCTCAGCGTACATGGCGCACGACCACGGGCAGGACCCACCCAATGGGCTCATCCGTGATGCAGTTATAAAGGCCGCGGGCACTGGAACTCCGGTTATCATCTGTGCCGATGCTAATGCGCACCACACTATATGGGGTAGTACGGACACGAATGTAAGAGGTGAGTCACTATTTTCCTTTATTATTAACTATAATTTAGGAGTAGTAAATAGGGGCTGTGAGCCTACGTTTGTTGTTGCAAATAGGTGTGAGGTTCTTGATGTCACGCTAGTTAGTATAAACCACATCGATATGATCGAGAGCTGGATGGTGTCGAATGACTGTTCGCTCTCTGATCACAGATATGTGGAATTCAGTCTAGGGCTTAGGTCTTCAGGATCGATGTCTATATTGAACAGGAGACGGACGAACTGGGGGATTCAATACTCCTCTCTGGTCCGGTCTCTACCTGACCCTCCTAGGGTTGACGATATCGGAGGGATCGATGCAGCAGTGGATCTGCTTTCGAACTCACTGCAGTTGGCGACTTCCCTGGCGTGTAGGCCAAGGGTGCGTAGGGGCAGGAACCGGCCACCATGGTGGGATCCTGACATTGCGCAGGCGAGAATTGACTGTCGTAGATTGTTCAATGTGGCAAAGCGCCGAGGCAACTGGGCGGACTATAAGTCATCATTGAATAGGTTTAGAAACTTGGTTAGATCTGCGAAAAGGTCTGCTTGGAGGAACTTCTGTAGCGGCGTGGAAGGATCCTCTGAGACGAACCGTTTACGTAAGGTAATGGCTTCGAGCCCGGTTGTTCCGACATACGTCCGGAAATCGGATGGTAGTTGGACTACGAATAGTCAAGAAACACTGGAGGTGTTAATTGATACTCACTTTCCTGGAAACTCCCAATGGGGTACACGGGATCCAGCGTGGGAGGCGACTTCCACTCCAATGTCCATTCCACTGGACTATGACAGGATTAAATGGGCCATCGATAGCTTTAGCCCATATAAATCTCCGGGTATGGATGGAATAATTCCGGCGGACCTGCAGAGGAATTCGACCCTGATAATACCCTGGTTGCTGGCCATATATAGGGGATGCGCTAGATTCTCGTATCTCCCTGTGAAATGGACCCTGTGTAGAGTGGTCTTTATACCCAAGGGGGGTAAAGCTTCTCACACCGAGCCGAAGGACTACAGACCGATCAGTCTTGCATCCTTTCTTCTTAAGACTCTTGAGAGGGTTATCGATGTGCACTTGAGGATGACCATCCCAAGGGGTTTACTTTCTGCCTCTCAACATGCCTATACGAAGGGCAGGTCTGTTGAGACGGCTCTTCACTCTCTGGTTGGAACAATTGAGAGATCGCTCGAATTCAAGGAGTACACACTTGTGGCCTTCCTCGATATTGAGGGGGCCTTCAACAACGTCAACCCGGACTCTATTGTGACGTCCATGGGGAATCTGGGGATCGACGTTGGCATATGTAGATTTGTTGACAATCTACTGAGGAATAGGGTCATTTGCTCTACAATAGGTGAAACCAGTGTTCAGAGGCTGGTGAACAGGGGTACTCCCCAGGGGGGAGTTCTATCCCCACTATTGTGGAACCTGACTATGAACACCATGTTGACAAAGTTGGACAATATGAGGATCAAGGCAGTGGCGTATGCTGATGATGTGTCAGTAGCTATAACAGGGAAGCATTTGGGCGTAATGTCCCAGTGTATGGAGGCTGCCCTGAGGGTACTAAGCACCTGGAGTGCATCATGCGGTCTGGGTGTAAATCCGTCTAAGACGGAACTGGTACTCTTTACGAGGAAGTATAGGACCGAGGACTTTAAGCTTCCGAGGTTAAACGGAACTGAGCTTCAGATATCTCGCAGTGCCAAGTATCTGGGCGTGGTTCTGGATAGCAGGCTGTCATGGGGACTAAATGTCCGGATGAGAGTGGAGAAGGCAATAGTTGCCATATATGCGTGCAGGGGTGCAATAGGCAGAAACTGGGGTATGAGCCCGAGGTGTGTCAATTGGATCTTTGAGGCAGTGGTAAAGCCGACCCTGTACTATGGGGTCGTTGTATGGTTGACTGCACTGGAAAAGGGCATACACCGCGGGATGCTTGAGAAAGTATACAGACTTGTCGCGTTGATGATCACGGGATCTATGCGATCTACTCCCACGAAGGCGCTGTTCACGATTTTGAACTGGCTTCCGGTGGATATAGCGGCCAAACAGTTGGCTCTTTGCTCGGCGACACGGCTGCACGCGGCTGGCGGTTGGTCGACCCGTGACTATGGACACGCCAGGATAATCAGAAGTACGATTGTCCCTGATGGAGTGGACTACTGCACTCCGGTACCGTTCTTTGGTGCGGGGTTTGTTACACGAGTGGCGCACGGAAACGTGCTCTTGGATACTTTCCGGGAACCGACCCTGGGGGTCTATACCGATGGTTCGAGGAAAGGTGAGAGGGCTGGCGGAGGTTTCTTCATAGAGGAACTGGATGTGAAGGTTTCCTTTCGTCTGCCGGATGGATGTAGTGTCCTGCAGGCGGAAATCTCGGCTATAAGGCGGGCGGCAAACTGGCTGAGGTATCATCGCATATCGGGAGATATACGTATATTTACTGACAGCAAGGCTGCCCTTGCTTCTTTGGCGGGTGTCTACTCGACATCTAAGTTGACTGCAGAATGTCGGATGTCTTTGAATGAGATTGCGAAACATTCAAGGGTAACGCTTATATGGATACCTGGTCACTCGGAGTGCCCAGGCAATCTAGTGGCAGATGGGCTGGCTAGACAGGGTGGTCGCATGGATGACGTATTCATCGATCAATTTGTTGGTCTTCCAATAGCCCACTGTAAATTACTCATCGAGCGCGAGTCTTATAGAATAGCGCAGATGCGGTGGACCTGTGAGTCCACCTGCTTGATATCCAGGATCCTCTGGCCTGGATATGACAAACGGAGAACTGGCTCTCTACTTGGGTTCAGCAGGAACCAAATTAGGTTGGTGATATCGGTTTTGACTGGACACTGGCCGGTGGGGACCCATGCTGGAAGAATGGGTCTGGAATTCAACGACTATTGTAGGAGTTGTCAGAACGAGGAGGAAGAGGAGACTGTGCTTCACTTCCTCTGTCACTGCCCTGGACTGCGGGGCATAAGGGAAGAATACCTGGGGAGACCGGTGTTTTCCTGCTTGGGGGATCTGTCTGGGATGGAACTAAAATCGCTCCTTCTCTTCACTAGGAAGACGAAGTGGTTGGAACTTGCAGTGACACCATCTGAGTAACTGCTCCAATGGATGGGCATTGGCGCCGGGTATCACAAAGGGACCAATTGAGGACCCAAGTGAGCCGTCTTCTGATGGCTGCCCAAGGAACCTAACCATCGTCTGTACGGAGCTTAATGTTCTGTTGTCTATTAGTCAAAACAACTTGTTTGAGTTTATTGTTGTGGGTTTTGCCTTAAATAGTTAGAATGACAAAATTATCATTTATTTTTAATCAAACTAACACACATTATGCATCAATATCTGTATGCCTGTTTCTATTTTACTTAAAAAATTTATTGTTCCAAGCAGGGCTGTGGAGTCGGAGTCGGAGTTGAAGAGTCGGAGTTTAGGTTTTTGTACCGGAGTCGGAGTCGAATAATATTTTTTAAAATAAAATGACCAAGTTCTCCAATTCTTTTTAAAAATAAATTCATATTTAAATATAATTTTTCATATAATTTTATTTTTATTTGACATAAAAAAACGAATTTTAAACATAAAGGGGTCTGCTTTTTGAAATTGTGAAGTCAGAAAATCAGGACCAGTATACTTTGAGTTTCAAAAATTAAAAAATTGAGATAACATCTTATTTTGACAATTTATAAGAATTTTTATATAGATTGTATCGAAGCTGTCCTTTTCTATGTTTTAATGTGACCTCAAATTTCTGTCACAAAAACCAACGGGTTCACTATTTGAATTTCGCCAAGATATCGTTAATGAAATAGAGCCGAATTAAGGAATTAAAAAATTAAATTTGTAAAGATGTTGATTTTTATTTATCGTATATTAACAATTTTTTTTGTAGCCATGTTCATGTGGTGAAAGCATTAAGTGAACTACATTTTAAGTTCCAACCTTCAAGGTGAATTATAATAGAAAAAAAGGAAAAGGAACTCGGAAAAATACATGATATTTTTCCAGATATAATTCCCATCAATGTGGGAAAAATGATTTGAGAATACTTTTATCTACCCACTTTAGGGAAAATTGGAGAGATAATAAAGACTTGCAATTTCAAATTTCGATCTTGGACAATAATAATATTGAATTTGGAACGGAAAAATGCAATGGCGAGTACACTGAAGAAAACGGTTTCAATTTAGTTGTTTAAAAATTCACATTTTTTTTAACTCCGCAGGTGGGAGATAAACTATGTACATCAAGCCACATTTTGTAAACTTTACAGCAGACCGCGAAAACATGTTGATAATCGCAAATGGTGTTTATGTTATAAAAGTGTGCATTTGTCCGAATATTTTATATGATCCTAGCATTTTTTTTTATGTCGATGTATACTTAAAAAATTACGTCATAAAAGGTTCGTTACCTTCTATGATACTGTTCCATGCCTTGAGACAAACAGCACCAAGTCCAACAACAAAAGGGGTGCTGTTTCCCAAAAATAATAGAAGTCTAACAACATTTTTTTACGTTACGTTTCTCTTCAAAATGTGTTATATACATTGTAGAACTAACAACTGAAGGCGCATCTGCATGTTTTTATAAACATATATTAAATTTTCCTGAGAATGATTTGACTTAATAAATAAAACAAGACCAAAATGGCAGTGTCTGAATTTATGTATGTATATTAAAAACAAAAGACCTCACTTCACAATTTACAAAAAAGGACTTATGATGTCCTTTGCCTTTTTTAATATTGTGGTAAACAACACTAAGTACACTTGATGCCTTTAACGTCTAAGCCAATTGGACTTGGTGTTGATTTCAACTTTTCTATCTCGAAAGCTACATTAGATAGGACTTATGGAAATTCACACATCTATAAATTCCAACAATATAAAAAACGTTATTTGAAAAATATGTGAATTGGTGTAGTTTATCTCTCCCCTACAGAACTATTTTTACATTTTTTAGCACTGTTTGCATAATTTTAATAAATTAATATAACCTTTAAAATATACCAAAGTTCAATGATCCCATACGGATTGAAGCAAAACTCGTTTCTTTCGAAAAGTTCGTAACAAAAATCTTTCGTTCCAAAATTAAATCCATTATTTTTCTATATTTCAGTTGGTTTAAATTTATCAACTGTTGAGTTATAAGTCAAGAATGTCATAACACTTTAGAATTAAAAAAGTTCAACTCATTTGGTCTATTAAATCGGGCGCTATATGTTTTTTGCATTTTTTCCAAAATCCAAATAAAATATTTGGCAGCTTTCCTACTCATATGTTAGTTACTAGTATGTTAAAGCTTAATTCGCGGCACGTTAGAATTAAAATATCGATTTGAAAGTTTTACAGAATCATGTTCTTGCTATATTTAACAATTTAACAGGTTCTAAATTAAAAAAGAGTTTAAAGTCAAATAAAAACTAGTCTCTTAAATAATGATAGGTTAGACTCCACAGCCCTGATTCCAAGGAGGAAAATATGTATGTAAAAATTACGAGAATCGGTCCTTGTTTCACAAGGCTTTTATCTAAATATATATAAGTGAGTATTATAATTATTATTTAAGAATTTCAGACCTTCTAAACTTTCCAAATGCGAAAGTGGTTACAAAATTAGCTGACGCAACAAAAAAACCACAACATATTTGAGAAAATTTTTCTTTTTTATGTTGAAGTAAAATTAGAAATATAATTTTGATTTAATTAACATTTAAGTTGTTTTGCAATGAGTTTTGAATTAAAATATTAATTAAATAACAGAAAGTTTTAATTTATTTTTTTTTTGTGTAAAATAAAATAGCTTAAACTTGGGGAGCCGCAGAACAAAACGTACTTTTTCGCCTTTTTTGACAAATTGGTTTTTTGATATTTTAATAATATTTGGGTTGAAATCTTTAAGAACAAATCTAGTTGGCATTTTTTTTTCTTTTTTTTTACCAAGAAAACGCGTTTAAATTCTCACGCTTATTTAATTTTAGAAATTTATGATAAACAAAAACTATTTTTTAAACTTTGCTTTTGTTATACTGTATGTTTGTATTTGTTCAATGACTTTTCCAGAATAGCCACCAATATTTGCAGTAATTTAACTATTGTTTGGTAAATGAGTGTTATGAAAAAAAATAATTAATACAATAGTATAATTAAAACATGGAAGAATTACAAGAATATGTAGAAAATTTAAATATTTTTTTAAACAAAACGTACTTTTTTCATTTTTTTATAAGAAAACGTACCTTTTTCGATATAAAATCCTTGACATTTAATGTGTTGACCTACGGCAATTTTATTCATCTTTTGGTAAGCAAAAAACTTGTTTCCATTTCCAGGTTCATACAGTTTTTTAAGGCGTCGAAATAAATAAACCTCAATTTCCCAAATATTTTTAATGTGTGAAAAAGTACGCTTTGTTTGAGGCTCCTCACTTGTAGACATTGTTTAAAACGGCAAAAATTTTTGATCATTTTCTTAATTAAAATTAAAAATATCATTAACGGAAAAAAAGTATTCACAATTTTAAATCTTTAGTTATCTCTATAATCATTTTAGTAATAGGTGCATTCTATGAATTTAGTATAAATTTTGTGATAAGAGACAATTTTATTTTTTTTTCTGTGTTTGTAATAAGAGCTATCTAGATTCTTAAAATAGCAACCAGCCGCAGACTCCACCTAATCAGTGTTTCCAAATCTTGTAACGCAAGCCATTTTCACAAATATCAAAATAGAAATATATCCTAGGTAGCTTAATCTGGCGAATAAGCAATTGAAACATTAATCCAGCGATTTTGGCCATCACAACCATCCATATTGTGGATTTCCTTAGCCATTTCTGGAGTGAACATTACAATTGTTCAACCACTATAGTGTTCATCGCAGCAGGTCATACGATCTCGCTTAAACTCTGCCACCTAACACAACACAACAAGCGAAAGAGGAGAGAAGTATCTAGTTCCGCTTTAATATCGTTAAGGCTGAGAACTTTCTAACGAAATTATTAAATTGCATAACGATGACCAATTTTTTAAATGTTTATAAGTTCATTGCGACTGTTTATTTTTAATGGTTCCAAAAAAAAAGAGATACTAACAATGTGGCGCCTTGAAACTTAAAACATAAGTTTCACAAAGTTAGCACTTTCGAAAAAGGATTTTTTTTACAATTGTCCTTAACAATATATTTATCAGGTTGTTTAGTTTTATGTCCACCCTCAGACGTACCTATTTAAAAATTATAAGGGATAATATTTTTTTGATTAATGCTTTAATATAAATTCCACATCCGCAATTTCGTTTAAGTCTTTAAGTCTTAAAAGTTGTATGCTTCCATATTTATTAATTCCAATTTCCAAAAATCTATATATAAATCGGCAAAGGCAAAACAGTTAAGAACACTTTCCTCCTCTGTATGTCAACCGATTTGAACAAAATATACATCATTTGAAAGGTATTTACTCACAGAAGCGCACAATATATATTTTATATATATTATATATTCAGAGCTATAAGCGTTCAAATTTGTTACTAACACATATGCAGAACAAAAACAATTTGTTGTTTTCAATTATCAAATAATAAAAAAATAGGGGGGTCGATTATTCGACATTTTTCAGAAACCGGTTTTCGAATATTTCGACTGTAGAAATCGGTACAGGCAAAACAGTTAAGAACGCTTTCTGCCTTTGTTTGACAACCGAACCTAGATGGGGAGAAAAAAGTATCAAAAAGGGAAAATTCGTGAAATTAATTTTCTTTCCTTTACTTTTCCGTGCATCATGTAAAAATTTTTAAGTTTTCTATAATATTGAACCTACAGGTGCAGGTTACTGAGTGAATGAGAACCTATAAGATTAAATATTGGTTGGTACTTTTTGTTTTTCATCTGGTTAATATTCAACCTACAAAGATAAAAATAAACATGCATGGTCCTGAGTGAATAACAGGGATCTTTTTGGTACTTTTTCGATTTACATCTGGTATATTGATTAATTTTCGTTAATTTTAGACATAGAAAAACAAAATAAAACATGCAATGTCCTAAGTGGATGACAATCTAAAAAGGAGACTTTTTTGTTTTTCAATTGATATTTTTTATATTTAACTTACAAAATAAAATTAACTCACGTAAAAGATAAAATATGAACCGGAGGTTGGTCCCTTGCCTAATCGATCCACTTAGACGAACAAAATAAATGCTCCAAATATATAAATTCATATATACTTTGTTCCTTCATATTTACATAAAAAATTTTTGGTCGAATTATGACCATTAGGCGAACACTAGTAAAAATAAATTTTAAAATAAATTACGTATAAATGTTGATTTTAAAGTCATGTCGAAAAGTCATACAACACACTTCGCCTACAAAAATCAAGGTAATTTTTGCCTCAGCATAATGGCATAATAAAAAGACACAATTTGACAAAAAAATTTTCTATCATTTCAAACTGCACCACAAATTTTTATAAAGGAATAACCCCTTTTTACCACATCCAGTATGATATATATCGAGTCGTTTTCAAGCCTGTTATCCTATTGATTACACTGTGCAACAAAAAAAAAAATCCAGCCTCAATACTTGCAACGCGAAATGAAACTTGACTATTGATAAAGCAAATATGCCAAAGGGTTTTGAAAAGTTACCTCGGGTTCCCGAAATATCGGCCCCTAAAGTTTTTGAGTTTTTTGAAAAGGAGTTTGGTATAAGTCAAAAAAATATATACTAAATATACTTCTAAACTAAAAGACTTTTTCAGATGTCTTCAGTAGAGTTCTATGGCGATTTTTTGCTTAGAATATATTAACCCTCTAACACTTATGTAAGGGGTAATGTTTTTCTTTTTTTAACTTCCGCACAAAATTATACTTAAACGGCATTTAAGAGGGTTGAAATGTTCGACGAATAGTTTCTGCATCAAATTTCACCAGGGGTCTTCTTAGACCAAAAGTTCGTGGGATGTATGTAAAACGGATTTTCGAAATTCCGGGCATTGGAGTTTTTGAATTTTTTGAAAAGGCATTTGGTGCAATATTCTAGATAAGTTAAAGGGTAAATAACAAGAAATCGACGACACAAACTAATTGCTTGTGAACGTACACGCAGTATTAAAAGAGAACGACAGAAAAACTGATACACTTAACTTGAAGTGTAACAGAACAGAATGTAAATTCAATTCAAATTTCTATTGAAGTGAGTAAATATTCTATTAAACTTCATCAATATCATGTAGACATGAGGCGTGTTTAAAAGCTAAAATTAATTTTTTAAGAAAAAGGATAAATGGTAAGGATGCTTCGAATGAAGTCATAACTTAAACACATTATTCTGGAAAAACTTATTAAATTTTACACTTAAATTAAAATTTTAAACAAAGAATTACAGGCATTAGGCATATCTAGAAATTCTCTAGAAACAGATTCTTATTTTTGCTACATTCTCATATTAATTGTGGCTAAAAAAATTTAACTTCTTAATTCAGCGATTTTTTTAAAACACAAAACTTTTAGTTTAGAAATTCAGTTTCAGTATTCGCCATTTTGTGGTTCTGCGATAAGAAATAAAGCTTTACCAATTCAATACATGGCAACACATCACAGTGCCTCGTTGTTAAAGTAAAGATTTAAATATTAAGACCAACAGTTTGGAAAAGAAAAAAATTCGGATTTGTTGAACTACTGAAAAAGTCTTTTAAGTATTAAATTTCCAATTACTTATTAAGAATCTTAATTTAATATATATTAAAAAACTTAAAAAACATAATTTTCTTATCCACACTTAAATTTTCTTTAAAATGTCACTTTATTATTGTTTATAACACAACATTCTCCTTAATATTTTTAATTTTTTTTTAATAATTGCTTTCCTTTTTTTTCAACAAAATACTCAATTATTAAAATAACAAGAAAGGAAACTTAATATTTGCATAAAACGACAATCAAAGTGTCTGGCACTTAATATTGCAATTTTATTTTAATATTTATTACCATAAATATGGGCCATAAACTGGGTAGATGTCATATTTAATGGTGTCATGTTTTGTTAAAATTTTAATTTATTATGTCTCATATTTCCCATTATGACAATATAACTTAGTGCAAATAACAGTTACAATAATTAAAATAAGTCTTCTTTCGACACAAGAGAAAAAAATTTTATAACAACAGCTGTACGAAACATGAATAATATGAGGAGAAGAAACATATTTACATGTACTTGGAAAGGACTTAAAAAGGGGGAGCCAATTTTAAAATATTACGAAATAAGATTGGTAAAGTGTAAAGAAATTTGTGGTACTTTTCTGATATAAATCCAAAGTGAAAGGCACAATAACGAGACTAAACCGATTTGGTACTATCAAAAACTAAAGTAAACCATTTTTGCGTTTTCACTTATAAACATATTTTACCTTTTTAATGATGTTCTTAATATATTAAGTTGTTTTAAGCTTAAATCACCCACTGTGTGAAAACAATTTTTTCCGGACAGTTTTTATACACTCCACCACAATAAGTTGAAAAGAGGGTATACTAAGTTTGTCATTCCGTGTTAAACTTTTTTATTATTCACCTCAGACCCCATAAAGTACATATACTCCTTGAGTAATTCTAAGTCGATTTAGCCACGTCCGTCTGTCTGTCCGTCTGTTGAAAACACGCTCACTTTCGAAAAACTCAAAAGAAATAAAAAACTGGGGGTCAAATTGCTTGTAGTTATCCTAAGCAGTTTGGGATTGAAATCCAGCCAAATCTGTTCAGTAGGATCAGAGCTATGAAGCAAAATGTGGAACCACCATTTTAAAAAATTAGTAATTTTGTTACAAAAACTAACATAAATGATTGAAAAATGCACAAAATAATATGAAATTTTGCAACTGTTCGTTTTTTTTTTTTGACTAGAAATAACAGTGTATAATTTCATGAAGATCGGTTCATAATTTACCCTAGGCCCCATATAAAACCTACTCCCGAAAAACAGTTTACTACGCCTTAAACCGTAATTAATGATGCCATCATAACAAAATTTGGCCCGTCACAGGTTTTTAGGACTAGAAATAACACTATGTAATATCATTAAGATCGGTCCATAATTTACCCTAGGCCCCATATAAGCCCTTCTAACAGTTCAGTACGCCTTAACCCGTAATTTATAATGATATCAGAATAAAATTGAATACTTCACAGTTTTATATTTTGCAGCCTTCTGAAATTCACTGTAAACGCTAAAATTAATTTCAAAAACTGTATTGAAATTTATGTTTTTTAATACCAGAAATACCTCTGTGGAATTTTGGGATGATTGGTTCATAACTTATCTTGGCTCCCTCCTGAAAATCATTTAAGTTCGGCATAAACTGTTACGAATCAGGATATTTTACTCAAGATTTTGGGTCAATTATTTAGTATAGGTCTAAGCCGCAAACAATTTTAATGCTGATGTCTGTTTTTATAAAGATAAATTAATAATAAATAGACATCATATAGATTTCACTCCTGAAATATCCAAATTGTCGGTGGAGGGTATCAAAGATTCGGCACAGCCGAATATAACACTCTTACTTGTTTTATATGTAGTTTGACGATTTTTTTCTTGTGAGAGAGAAATAATTTTGTTTGGAACATTTTCTACTTGAATAAGTATAATTTATTGTAGAATAAGTACCAGGTATGTTCATTAGGTAGAGTTGCCATTATTTAACGTTGTAATGTCAAATTAATTTATACGCTTGGTTTTATTTTTTTGTTTTACGTTATATGTACCGTTGGACCTTGTACAATTTTATCGTGACTGACTGTATGAGGTTCTATTACTTTATATGAAGAACATCTATTATATATACATAATTAAATGTTTCTATTCTGGTAATATCAGTGATCTTCTCCAAAGATTAAAAAAACCCCCTTCTAGAACATCACCATAATAACGAGCACTGACCGCGAAAATAACACAAGAAACATCATTTTGAATTTTCGTTTTTTTTAATAAATAACTTTATTGGCAACGCTTGCATCATCTCCTAAAATTTCATGGTCACATTATGTACCGTTACGATTTTATAGCTTGGAGAATTTTATCGTAAGCGACAAGTTTCATACAAAATTTTATGAAATAAATAAAATAAAATACCTTCTGCAAAATTTGATTTTTGGCGCTTACGTTATTTTCGCGGTTAGGGCTCGATAAAGTGAAAAGTCAGCATCCAATAAAGTGCTAAAGCTAGAACCGGATCCTAACACTTGAGAACTATCAAGTGACAAATTTGGTGTTACATACCTTTCCCCAAGGGTTTAATTCATATCGAGCCCTAACCGCGAAAATAACGTAAGCGACATGATTTTCAATTTTCGTTTTTTTGAATAAATGACTTTATTGGCAACACTTTCATCATCTCCTAAAATTTCATGGTCACGTAAGGTACCGTTACGATTTTATAGCAAGAAAAATTTTATTGTAAGCTACAAATTCCATACAAAATTTATATGAAATAAAATAAAAAAGCTCTCTCCTGTAAAATTTTATTTTTGGCGCTTACGTTATTTTCGCGGTTAGGGGTCGATATACTAGCGTTGCTTTTCCAGACAAATTGTTCGAAATGAGTGAATCATTTTGGGAAAAATTCTATGTAAAACAATTTTCTCTGGACAAAAAAAAAAATTGTTTGGACGCAATGGGTGAATTAAGCTCAATATGCTTTTTACACTGATCAACGTCTAACACCTACCATCAAAGATGTAGGAAATGTGAAACACTCGTCACCATTTTTGAAAAAAAAAGAAATGTTTTTAAAATAAAAAATGTTTTTTTTTCTACAAAAGTGCCAAAATTTAAAACGAAAACATAAAAATGTTTTTTTAGTTCAATTTGTTAAAAAATGTAAAAAATATTTATCAAAAAAAAAAAAACATTGCAATAAAAGAGAATACTTGACAAATGGTAACGCTGCTTTCAAAACCAATTTTTTTTTGTCAGTGACGCCACAATAATAATAATATTGGCACTTTTCTAGTGATGACACTTAAATAATCGAAAGATGTAGAATGGAATAAAATGAGATAGGAACATCTTTTAAAGATGTTTGTTTTTAGCTCTATGTATTTCTTATGGATGATGGTATTTGTTAGATGTTGGTCAGTGTAAAAACTCTATAAGTCCCAACCAACTAAGCAATTAGATATTTTAGGTACAATTTTAGTCCCATTGGTGCATTTGGTAATTTATATTTTCTTCGTTTGCTACCATTTAATTATAAAAAAAACTTCTTTGCTTCTTTAGTTTCTTCCGATTTCTTTATAAAAAGGTGTTTTTAAGCCCCAAATCTTACTTAAATTTGTAAAAATTTAAAATTTGAAAGATCAATTTTAACAATTAAATTTGGACACCACGGCTGTTCTTGATACAATGCTTGACAGTTTTGGGCATTATTATGTTACGAATAATACATAAATGTTGGTCCTCAGGGCGTCAGTTGTATCTTGTTTATCAGCATAAGCCAGTAAATTTTGCTATCCCCACAAGAAACAATCGAAATGTTCATGTTCACTTCTCAAAATTAAATTATTGCGAGCTTTAGCTCGCACCATGTATTCAAGTCTTCTGGATGTAATGGAGTCTGTAGGGTCTCTTGTAGAATTTTATCACTCTATATGGGCAATTTTGTTTATTAGCAAACACGTTCAGGCAAAAATTAGCCTCATCGCTGAGCACAATCTTGCGTTAAAGCATGGATTACTACTTTCCAAAGTGAATTTAAATAGTTTGGTGGCGCTATTCAATCTGGAATCAATTTATGATGATTATCCAAAGTGAAAAAGTTCGCACAGTACGAGACTTCGTTTGACAGCTAACCGTTTTGTAAGTTCAGGGTAAAAAAACACCCTTTGTCAATTAAAAATTAATTATGACATTATATGTAATTATTATGTTCCGACTTTGATTGCCACATACAACTTACTTGAACACATATTTATTTTTAACTATACCCGGTAGTTCTCTTAGGATAAACTGACCTTTTACTATCTCTTTGTTAACTATGGTCCCTAAGTAAAATGTTAACAACAAATTTTTTGAAGAACAACAGTCCAAACTTCTTTGGGAAGAAAACAGTAGTCCCACCTATAAAATAAACAAAAGAGCTTTTTAGCTTATAAAAGAGATACTGGGGGAGCCAATGAAGTAATATATACTGTCTTCTTTGTAATAATGAAATAAATATTTATATCCATTTCTCATTTCTAGTCTACTCCTGGGTTACATGAATTACAGGGTACAAACAAAATATCTTTACTTATGAGTTCTTATACCACATATTATCATTTTATATGCAAGTGTATATAACCTTGAACATAATTGCTATAAAATAAATTTGTCTTTACTCTCCTTCTTATTATAAGTTTTATTTACAATTAAAACTATTTAAGGCGGAGACTTCAATTGGAATATTTAGATCTGCCAAGTCATATTTATTTTAAACAGCCTTGAAAGTCTAAGAACTTTCTGAATAGTTTATGCTTTTGCCAGAGATTTTAATTGTTTTTTAAATAATTTAATGAATTTAATTGTTTTGTTAAATGTTGGTTGTTGTTATTAAGCTTATGAATTTTTTATAAGCTTAATAACTGTTTAAAGGAGTTTAAGCTTAGTATGCTTTAATAATTTAATTTGATGTAAATAAATAAGGTTAAATGTAAGCAGTTTGGTGGCCGTAAGAAATTTATAGTAGAAATAAGACGATGATTTCTTCCGAAAATATCTGGTAGTTTTAAAGCAAAAAGTCAGCAATTTTGAACATTTTTTACTAAAACTCATATGACTTTTTTATTCAATTGGCAGATAATTTTGTCAAACAAAAGTGTAAAAGTGTTCAAGAACTTCTTAAGGCGATTTCTTTTCTCAACAATAAGATATATAACATGTTACATGTTCTACTTTTTTATGGTTGTTTGCTCAAAAATATACAACTGTAGGAAAACATTTTAAATTTCTTTTGTGAATTTGTTGCATGAAAAATATGGAAATATGTTGCATGTTTACGCTAACTTTTCTTAAATGTTAACAGATTTGTGGCCAAAAGATATTTAAAGTTAAAATCTAGTAATTCCTTCTGAAAAAGTCCGAAGATTTTTAAACAAAAATAAAAATATGATTTTTTTTGCAAAAAAAAAAAAAAAACATTATAAAAATTTAAATATTTTTTAACAAAACTCAAATGAATTTTAAACCAATTGGCAAATTATTTTAGCCATTAACGCAAAAAATTACTTTTTACGAAAATGACTTTATGCAAAAAAGCTGAATTTTATAAAAAAATTACTTTTACCTAAAGCAGTTACAGCCAAACACGCATACATCGATACTTGAGTTTGGGGCAGAGAGCTTTGAAAGCTCTTTTTTTCAGTACATGTTTTTTAGTGTACATGTTGCTCATTGAGCAATGTAACAGATCGTTTTTTTTACAAAAAAAAAAAAAAACAGCAAACATTGTTGTGTGATTGCTCGTTGTACTCGTGTCGGTGTGAAAGCAAAAAAGCTCTTTTGTAAAAGCTTGCCCATTGGGAATATGAGCTGAAGGTTACTGACCTAAAGTACTGACATTTAACACAAACAGTCACTTTAACAATTTTGATTCTCTCATGTTATCTATCTTCTATCTCTATCTATCTATATCAGTTACAGCCAAGCACGCATACATCGATACTTGAGTTTGTGGCAGAGAGCTTTGAAAGCTCTTTTTTTCATTACATGTTGTTTATTGTACTTGTTTCTCATTGGGCAAAGTAACATCGACTGATCGTTGTTTTTTTTACAAAAAAAAAAGCAAGCGTTGTTGTGTGATTCCTTGTTGTACTCGTGTCGGTGTGAAAGCACAAAAGCTTTTTTGTAAAAGCTTGCCCATTGGGCATATGAGCTGGAGGTAACTGATATATATAAAAATGAAAAATGTTTGTTTGTTTGTTTGTTTGTTGGCTTATAGACTCCTAAACTAATGAACCGATTTTCCCGAAATTACAGTAACATCACGTGAGCCCTAAAAATAAAAAAGGCTACTTATTTTTTCGATAGGGGCAGGGGAATTGGTACCCCCCATTAGATGTCAATATTAAATATCGCATATCTTAAGAGCCGCTGCACGCATTTTGTTGAACTTTTGGTAGTAGGATCTTCTGAGCCACAAAATTAAAAATAAAATCGCTCTGTGCCATATTAAATTTTGTAATTGTTATTACATATTTCAAATGTATCTCATTAAAATAGTGTTTCAACTGATTTTTTTAACAAAAATGTTTTTCAAAAAACCTTAATAATTTTTTTATATCTTGTTTTTTTTCATTGCAGTTAATCAAAGCCATTTCCCCTGGAAAAGGCAAATAACATAAATTTTATTAAGTAAAATACAAGAATCTAAAACAAAAGTGAAATGAATAAAACAAATATAAAATAATTAAAGAGAAAAGTTAATAAAAAATTGGGTTAAAATTTCAGTAAAACATCATAAAAGAGATAATGGTAATTTTAAATAAATAAAACATAAAAAAGTAGAGGAACAGGAAAACCTTTGACAATCAGTTTGAAAAATAAATTTAACAATAAAAAAAACAAGTAGAAAACTAAATATTTTACACAAAAAAAAAAAAAAAAAAAAAAAAATTTTCTGAAAACAGAGTACAAAACGAGACAAATAAAATAAAACGGAAACCAGAAAATAAGTAAAGTCAACAACTAGGAGGTCGCAAGTTTCAATAAATATATATGTAAGTTTTCCATTTCTTTTTTTTGCTTGTATGTATGCATTTGTGTTTGTAAAAGTTAAATTTTATTTGTCTCTCTTTGTTTATTTGTTTTGTGAGTTTCACTGGTTATAAAGCAAGGACACCCACTTTCTTGTACCCAGCTAGCATTTTGTATCATAATCAAGGACCGGAAATTACGAACAGAAAATACAAAATTAAATCTTATATGTATTTTAAATAAAAAATTTTTGTGAGTGAAAAAAGGAATATTTTTTTTCTGTGTTTAAAAAGAAACGAAAAAAGAAAAAAAAAATTTCTTTAAAAACAAAATATTAGTTTCAAAAAAACAGCAAAATTTTTTTTGTAAAAACAAAACCAATAAAATTGTTCAAAAAACTTTTTTTTTTTTGTTGAAAAATATCTCAGATTTAGAGATATTTATTGAATAAAAATAAATAGGTTTCAAAAATGGAAATAGGTTTAGATCTCTGCTTGTTTTCTAAAATAAAGTTTAAATGGCTTAATTTAGATTTGTATAAATAAATTTTTTGACGAAAAAGGGAAATATTTTAAAATTGTTTTTTTTTTCCTCTTTTTAATATTTTGAATTTATGAAATGTTATTGTTGAATTTTGAAAAAATTTTTAAATTTAATTTAAATTTTTTATTAATTGTCAAACACAATTTTTTGTTAATTTTTATTAAATTTTATAAATATAATATCCTGAAGAAGATTTCCAAAGGAAATCGAAATATTGATATAAAAAATAAGCGAACAATTTGTAATAAAAGTGACCTTAAGCTTAAGAAAAATTATATGAAAAATATTTCTTAAAACTTTTTTTTTTAGAAAATTTTATTTTAAAGCTACGGTCACACTTATTAAATATTTGATCAAATAAGCGTAACCCCTACTTTTGTTAATAGTTAGTGAGATTTAAAATTGTCTTAATATTACAAAATAAACTAATTATACTACTAGACATGGCAAAAAACATGTTTTTTTGTAAGATGTGGTATTTTAATCAAAATAAATATTGATATTAAGCGAAATGATTTTTTA
Source organism: Pollenia griseotomentosa (assembly GCA_963931875.1). Classification (NCBI taxonomy): domain Eukaryota; kingdom Metazoa; phylum Arthropoda; class Insecta; order Diptera; family Polleniidae; genus Pollenia; species Pollenia griseotomentosa. The sequence goes on from OZ007561.1 coordinate 27,307,033, forward strand.
GTTTGGTTGTTGGTCCCGTTTTTTTTGTCAAATATTTGATAAGTCTGACCGTAGCTTAAGTATGTATGAATGTATTCTCAGAAACCTCTTTATAAATTTTATTTAAATTTGTTTTGAAGAATGAAATTTTTATGACAATGCTTAAATATATTTATTTTGTTTTCAGAAATTTTTTATTTTGAAACAAGTTGAATTTTTTTATACAAAAGTTTTTTAGAAAACGTTTTTTATAAAATTTTTTATTTGAAAAACTTTATTTTAATTATTTTTTCCGACGGCTTCTTTTCAATACTATATTAGAAATTTTTTATTTTGTGTAAAATGTGAATTTTTTTTAAACTTGAACAATAAATATTTTTGTAGAAACAAAATAAAAAAGCATTTTCCGGTCCTTGATCATAATCTAATCATTTATGAATCAGCTTCAAGAGCAAAATACCCGTATATGAGCTCATTTTGCAATCATAAATGATACTCGCGTTGTGAGAAAATGGTACCCTACCGGAGATTCACCTAAAGGATTAATTTGTGATACAATTTTCTGATTCCTAATGGTTAATGATTATATAAAAACTAACATTAAAATGATCAATAATGTTAGCTTTTATATAATCATTATTGAATCGTTTTCGTCTCTTTTTTCAATCGTAAATTATATAGTTTTTGATTTTATTTCGTATAATTTTTTAATTGTCATGTTTTCTTCTCCGATAAAATCATCACCATTATGGCTTTTGATTATCCGAACCAGCTTTATTTTGAACCAAACAAAGTTATCGGTCTGCGCAAAGAAGAGAAGAAACATTAATGTTCATAAATTGTCAATAAGTTTTGGGCTTCTTTTTTAGCCAAGCTTTATATTTGTTTGGCTGACACAAAAGTTTCTATTTTTATTTTTATTTAAAATAAACAAAAATTTAAAATCATTATTTAAACATATCAATGAATCATATGTGAATCCTTCTTCTATCGCTCAAGTGATAGATCAGTTTTTAATCTTCAAAACTGATCTGAAAAGACTCGTTTAGGTTATTTTTATAAAAAATAATCATCCAAATGATGGCTGGGTATAGTTAAAATAAAAAAAAAAAAACAGTTCTGATGTTTTTAGGTTTTTGTTATTATTAATTGTACAAAGACGTAAACTTCAATCAAATAACAGGGCGTGTGGTTCACACAACTTTTTTAGTGGTGAAAAGCAGAACGAGCAAATAAATAAACACAGCCGAACAACCAAACGAAACGCCTGTTACAAATCATTTTACCGTATTGTCTTTACATTAAAACAGATGACAGACAGTTAACATAAAACACTACTTTTTATAATTTGTATACGTTAAAAAAACAGGTTAAACAAAATTTCAAGTAAAATTTATGAAAGAAAGAAAGACAAATCTGCTAGTAGAAGTGTCTTGCTAAATTGTGGTATATTTTTGCCTGGAAACGGAAAATGGTGCTCTGCAAAAACACAGAACTTTTTTACAACCCATAAACAGTTGGCTAAAGAATAGAGTTTTTTCTTCCCGGAGTTTTTCGATTCCCGGGAAAGCGGGAAACTTTTTTAAATATCCCGTGATCCCGCTCCATACAATTGATACAAAGCAAATTTGGTTTTAATTAATGAAAAAAACTTTTATAAACAAACGTAAGTGAACTTGTTTACAAAGTAAGTAAAATAAATGCTCAAATACTACAAAAATTAATTGAAAATTTAAAGCGGAACTTGAATAATTATAACCTTACGCTTTTATATGTAAATGCCTTATTATTATGCTCTGGATACAAGATAAAAAGATAACATAAACATGACTATTTAATTCATAAAAACAATAACAACGACGTATCAAGATATGAGATCAAAAAGTTAATAATAAATCTATTAACATTTTTTAACCGCTTTGGAAATAACTTTGTGTCACACTAAAAGCGTTTAGTGAGTCCTCAAAGAGTATATTTCTGATTTTATTTACTATTTTATTACCATGTTTCCGAAAAAATCGTCCACTTTTTTTACCGAAGTTGGACACATAGTTAAAAGTGCACCATTGCTGCAAGTCAAGGTTGATGCCAAAAATATCATCATCCGGACTACTTCTTACAAACCTTTTCTTTTCATTAGGTCCATCTGCAATCTTTAGGAAAACGTGTTTTTTTAGATGTGACTATGTTGCAATGAAGGAGCGATATGTTTAGGTATGTCCTATTTTTAAGACTTGTCCATGGACAATGAGAATTTACTGCCTGCATCTTATTTTGAATTTATGTTCTTTGTCAACTTTGTCAATTTTTAACTCTTGTTCTGCCCATTCTGCTTTAAATAGATTTATTGCAGCAGGAGAAATTGATTTACGTATATACTCCCGTCTTGTAATTGATCTAATCGACAACCCATCCACAAATGCTAATTTTTAAAGAAGAGAAAACAAAATTTCAGAGTAAAAATAGCTGTTTTTATTTCCCGGGATCCCGCAAAAAAAATCCCGGGAAAGCGGGAAATAAAATAGTTGAAATGGAATGGAAATGGGAAAAACCCTACTAAAGAACAAACTATAAAAACCACAACATCCAGTAATAAGAACAAATTGAAAAACAAATCCCGACAAAACTAAAATAAAGCGTGAAATTGTATAAAAAAAAAGGAATAAAAACGCTAGAAAAACCACAAAATCAACAAAAGATAGCTTTAAAAGAGAAAAAACCCTCTGGCCAAACATAAAAGTTAAAAGAGCTGCATTCGGCTGTAGCGAAACTTTGATACACTTTACAGAGAATTGGAATATGTCAGAAGTGGTCTTTTTATGGTGTCTATGATAAATTATAAACTAACTTAGTTTTTATAAAGGTCCTTTATAACAATCAAACTCACCTTATTATAATTCGTTACGGCTGAAGTCGTATTAGAGTTTTTTCCCGGACTTTTTCGATTCCCGGGAAATCGAGAAATATTTTTAAATTTCCCGGGATCCCGGGATCCCGCTCCATATAAATAATACAAAGTAAATTTTGGTATTAATTAATGAAAAAAAACTTTTATAAAAAAAACGTAAGGGAACTTATTTACAAAGAAAGTAAAAGAAATGGTTCAATACTAAAAAATTAATTGAAGATTGAAATAGGAACTTGAATTATTATTACCTCACGCCTTTATTCCCTACTATTATGCTTTTATTCAGTATTATTATGCTCTGGATAATTCATAAAACAATAGTTAGTTAGTTAGTTAACTTTATTGAGACTTCTTTTTTTTCATATTACAAGATTTAGGAACATTAAAAATTATAAGAAAAACTTAAAACTATAGCGTATTATTTTAATTTCATGAGCATTTAATTGGTTATGCGACTAGCTTATCAAAATTCAAGAAAACTTTATATAAATAAAATTAATTATTATTGTTGAATGAAACAATGCTTGCTCCCGACATTTAGCAATACTAGTAGAGTTGTATCTACATTTATAAACTTAATACTAAAAAAACATAAAAGCTAAATCTTAAAACTATTTAGAAAAAAAAAAAAAAAAAAAAAATAGTAATAATAATAAAATGAAAAACAAAAAAGAAAATTAAATTAAAATAATAATTTTTACCCCCTATGTATTCCGGGAGTAGTATGTGAGTAGAAGTTTACACCAGGAAAATTACTCAGTGTCTCATGTAAAATTCCAACCGTGGAAAGGTAGTTAGTGTTTGACCAACTTAATCTTTGCTCGTTTGATAGAATATCTTGCATTATATTGCCGTCAAAACAAGACAGTCTGTCAACAAAGCTTTTCGTCAACTCAAGAGCATAGAAAGAAAGCGGACATATTTTGGCCTCGTCATATATAAATTTATTTGAAAACCTTTTATTACACGTCTTAAAATTCTTCTCTATGCACTTTCGTACAATATGCCGTTCAAAAATTTCCATCTTTTTCATTAACGTTTTTGAAATGCTGAACCATACTGGAAACGCATAAAGAAGAATTGGTCTTATACTCACTTTATACAACAGTAATTTAGTATTAATTGGCAAGGATTTACTATTAAATAGTTTTGAAAATGCACCTTTAACACGATTAGCCCTCTCCAAATTATAAATTACATGTTTATTAAACTTTAATAGTTTGTTAAAGTTAACTCCAAGATATTTGATGTTATCCTTAAATGTGATTTCAGAACCATTTAATACTAATTTCAAATTCTTGCTCTCTGGAACAACAGTATATTTACATTTGCCGGAAGCATTTCTTAAACATATTGCATTGCTTTTCGAGGCATTAATTTTTATTCCCCAATGAGAATAAAATTTATCAACATATTTTAGGTGGGATGAAACACGTTGGAGCGCAATTTGAGGTGACTCATCATGAGCATATAGCAGCGAATCGTCGGCATAAAGTATTCCTTTGGAATCATTATATTCATGGGGAAAATCATGTATAAAAATATTATATAAATGAGGCGCCAATACAGATCCCTGCGGAACGCCACAAGAAACACTACCCTGAGATGATAACACACTATCAATCTGAACACAAAATCTCCTGTCCTCGAAAAAACTTTGAAAAAGTTTTATAATAGATGATTCAAACCCTATCCCTAGCATTTTGAATAATATTCCATCGTGGTAGGCCTTATCAAAAGCTTTCTCAATGTCAAGAGAAACTGCGACAGTGCATTGACCCTTTCTTAAATTCTGTACAACTTCAGAGTGGAATTTTAAAAGAGCATGAATAGTGGAATTTCCCCTCTTAAAACCGAATTGACTCTGAGGAATGTACGCTTCGTTTAAAGATATATCCATTTTCCCTCGGATTATTCTCTCAAATAACTTCCCTAGATTAGAAAGCAACGAAATTGGTCTCAAGCTGTTAACATCGCTATTACCCTTCTCTTTTGGAATAGGAACGATCTTTGCAATTTTCCACACACGAGGAAAATAGCAATTATTTAAACAATTATTTAACAATATTGTGAGATACTCAAAAGCCTTAACTGGAAATTTTCTAATTAAATAATTTGATATACCATCCAAACCACACGATTTTTTATTATTTACTAATTTAGAAATCTCCAAAAGAGAATTTAAGTTCGTAAATTTTGGGTTTCGTAGATTATTCAATGATGTTATGTCATCATTGAATGTTATACAATTAGAAACTTGAGAAAGAGTTTCCGTAATTGCTTCAGTTATTTCTGAAATATTTCTATTTGGAGGAGAACCCTCATAAACCGATGAAAAATGTTCCTTTAAAGCATCCAATTTTTGATCAATCTGAGTAATTTTGATACGATCGACTGAAACATCCTTAATGTAAGAACGATTTTTATTTCCTATCATTTTAAAAATTTGTTTATAAGCCCATGGGCCAGGCCTTATTTCCCTTAATCTTTCATTAAAAAGGTTGGCCTGTTCTTTTTCGATCTGTTCCCTTATAATAATTTTCAGTAAATCTATTTGTTTCGAAATAAGCAAATATTCAGGGTGCCTCCTATTAAATGTTCTTAAAAATATTCTCTTTAGGTCCCTTTGCCAGTTATACTTAATCCTTAGGAACTTTTTTACTTTCTCCGAAATAATATATTTTCGGTTTTTGTTTTCAATTTTTCTAGAATGAATATCCGTTATAAAACTAACAGATGTATTAAATTCTTCTATAAAGTAATCTATTTCATTGTTAGTCAAATTTCTATTGTTGGGGGGAAAGTGATTCAAGAGGCTGGTACTAATATCTATTTTAAATGCATCCCAGTTTGTTTCCTTAAATGACACCAACCGATTTGGAGTTTCAAAAATAAAGTTGAAATCTGAAAGGTAAATTTGAAGTCCCAAAGGTATATGATCCGAAAAAGTTGGAAGTGTAGATGTTTTACAATTTTGGTGGAAACTATCAATAATGTTTGTGCTTACTATGAAGTGGTCTAAATGAGAGGATCCACCAGGGTAGGTGGGGTATGAATCACAAATTCTCGTAACCGAAATGGATTCTTCTTGAAGCCAAGTCAATAGCACTTCACCGTTGAAATTATTGTTGGCATCACCCCAGGAAATGTGCTTTGCGTTAAAATCACCACCTAATATGAAACCATCATAAGTGTTTGAAAAATTTAAAATTGAAGAAAGACCTCTATAAATAGTTTGACGATTACAATTGCATTGAAAATAAATAGAACCACAGAGAATTTTCTTAATACTACCATTTATAGATACGTTGACTTCAACAAACAAATTTAAAAACCGAAGATTAGGAATACTGATCCTTGCAAAAGATATCGAATTTTTTAAAGCTATACCAACACCTAATGAACTATCGTCCCTTAAAACAATATAATTATCTAAATAAACATTTGTGTCCGCCGTCAAATGCATTTCTTGCAAAAAAGCAATTTCAATATTAAATTGATTCAGTAGCCTGTTTAGCTCAATTTTCCTTCCTATATGAATAAGAGATCCAACATTAAAAGTAACTAAATTTAGAGAATTACGGGCCATATACATTGTGAATATCTTTAATTAAACTCAAGCACTCCTTCCTTGCCTGATCTCTAGACATTACCTTATAATTTTGCATAAAATTATTAATTTTCTCCTCTAAAGTTAGAGGCTCTGGAGCACATAACACTTTCGCCAGCTTAATAAATTCCTGAATTAGTACAGGTTTTTCCTGTTTGCTTTTTGTTGGAACCTCATTCAAAACCTTGAACAAATTCGCAAATGGTCTGTCCGTTAAAACGGAATTAGACGTATTAATTGCTCTGGCAACATTGTCAGCAGCGGACATTTTCCTATTTTTTGCCTCCTGATATGACTTCTTTTTAAATGAAACATATTTCTTGTAAGCGGGGCAGCCCCTGTAATTTGACGTATGGCCATTCTCGTTACAGTTTACACAAAAAGGTGCTACATTACTTTCAGGAGTAAAAGTACATTCACCTGGGTCGTGCTTTTCGCGGCATTTTACACAAGAATACGGTCGACTACAATTTTTTGAGTAATGCCCCCAACGTTGGCACCTCCAACATTGGGGTATTTTTGTACTAGCTTTAGGTCTTTCCCATGAAACCACCTGATTCAGAATGTACTTCAAGCCGAGCAACTCATTTACTTTATGATTGGGTTTAAGGACCACCAAGAACAAACCTGTGTCGGTATCGTTCTTTCTAGAGTATTCAGTTGAAAATTTTGAAACAGAATCAATCGTATCCGGAATAATTCTATCAATTTCCGACTTAATATCGTTAATATCCGATTTATAAAAAAGGCCTCTACAAACTACGCTCTGACGTTTATATTCTTTAGGAGTATATGTGTATGAAGGAATTTCCCTTTCTTTTAATAACTGCATCATTTCCGTATGTGCAGATGAATCTTTAAAATATAATTTACTTTTGTATTTAGAATGATTCTTGACTTTAAATTCAACATTCTTATTGTTTAATTGGTCAATAAGAGATTTAACATTCACATTCTCCAGAAATATAGGGGGGCAATATGAAATCTTATTGTTAACATGTGTTTGAGAATCATTATTATTCCTAGATTTATTACGCTCTAAATTTGAATTAATTGGCCTTTCGGCCTCTACATTCAAATCTCCTAAGAGTGAGTACCTGTTTGTACGATTAGTGCCATCAGTCACCTTATTTTTAAAATTACATTTTGTTAAATCGATTTTTACGTCACCTTGAAATTTTCGTTTTTTATTTTTGACCGTCTCAAATTCATCTTCCATTGAGGATATAGAGGATCTTTCTTGATCCATGTAGGATTCTTCTTCCAATTGCACGTTTTGAATTAATGTGTTCTCTAAAACTGTAACACTGCTGTTGCTAGATTCCAAGGGATTTTGAAAATCATCATTCAATTGCATTGTTGTTGACTGGTTTGCAAATACAGCATCGAAAAATTGTTTTCCAAGTTGGGAATTTTTAACAACGTCTGTCTTTTTAACAGCTCCTTTTGATTTATTTAAAACTTGTCCTCTTGGTTGAGAGCCAGATGGTAATGTATTCTTTGCGTCCTTGAGAATTGCTGATGCTTCGCCATTAGTATTTTTCGACAATTTTTGGGAATTGTTAGGAGGCCTTCCTCCAGACTGGGAAAGTAATGGATCTCTATCCATGGAAATTGCTCAATTAATAAACACAACACACGTTTAAGCAAAAGTTTGCTTTGCGAAAAAATTTTAAATTAAATTTTTTTATATATATTTTATTTTTTTTTTTTGACAGAAAAAGAAAATTAAATAATTTAAAAATATTTTTCACGTCTGATACGTTTTACAGTTGACAAGAAACCTCATAAAACAATAATAAAAGCAAAATAAAAATTGAGGTACTCAAGTTATGAAATCAAAAAGCTAATTAATAAAATAGATAAAATATTTTAAAGAAATATATAACATTTTTTAATGGCTTAGGAAATAAATTTCTGACACACTCAAAGCGCTTTGTAAGTCGTCAAAAAGTATATTCCTGATTTTATTTACTAATTATCATGTTTCCGGAAAATTTCGTTCATTTTTTACCGAGGTTGGACGAATAGTTAAAAGTGCACCGTTGTAGCATGCTTCGGATTCACAATCAGAAGCAATTTTTTCTTTTTTATAAACAACGTCTATATCAGTCAAATGTATGTCAATGCTTATGCAAAAAAGCATCAACCGGACTGCTTCTTCCAAACCTTTTCATTTGAATAGGTCCATTTGTAATCTTTAGGACAATGTGTTTTTCAAGTTGTATGTTGTAGTATCTTACACGAGTTTCCAAAATGTTATTTCATTTCTGTTTCCCCGCACTTTACGGGTATATAAACCAACAGAAATCGAAATTGAAAATTTGTGTTTATCACCTAATAAACATATCACTCCTTAATTGCATCATAGTCATATCGCAAAATTTTAAGTAACTTTAGCAAAGTTTTCCTTCATACCTTTTGGTATTATATCTCAAACTGAATTGAAGTTATAGCAAAATATATCTTTAAATCGGTACATTTTGACAATTTTAATCGCATTTTGTCAAGATCGTTTGTTTTTGTAGATATGAATATGTTGCAATAAAGGAGCGATATGTTTAGGTATCTCCTATTTTTAAGACTTGTTCATGAACAATGAAACTTTACTGCCTGCATCTTATTTTGAATTAATGTACTTTATTAACTCTTCACTTCACTAAATGTAATAATTATCAACTGTTGCACTGCCCATTCAGCTTTAAGTAGATTTATTGCATCAGGAGACATTGATTTAAATACATGTACTCACTTCTTGTAATTGATCTTATCCACAACCGATCCACAGATGCTAATTTTTAGAGAATAGAAAACTAAATTTCAAAGTATAAATCTGTGGTTTTCACGAATAATCGCGTAAGTCGGTTTTTACCAAAATTGAGATAATGATGTCAAAGTGCTACATTTTGCATTAGGTTTTTATAAGTATTAAGCTTTTTAGAATATAATGCAGTATTATTAATTTTTTTCTGCTAAAAACAACTTAAGTTAACTGTTTAATAAAATATTTTGCTATTATAACGATTTATGTCGACATACATCGCCAAAAATTGTAAAATTGCTGAATATGTTTCCAAATAAAAAGCATATGTGATGTTATGTTGTTATTCGTGCAAAAAATATGAAAGTATTTTTTGAAAATTTTTCTATTTATAACAACTTATATGTACATGTGCGTTTATTGTTGACTTCTTTAGTTGCAACAACAGCAGATGAGCGGTTGTTTGTAATTTTAAGTCCATACGTTGTGCTATAAGTATCAAAAACTCTGAATATGTCGCCAACTTGTGTGCTAAAAATAACAACGTAAGTCGTCATGTGTGATTAAAATGATAACATTTATTTTCACAAAAAAGAACTTATGTGGAGATATGATGTTATATTGCACACACTTAATGAGTCAATCAAACATATGCATTTTTAATCCTTTTACAGATTGTGATCCTGTGAGGATTTTTTCATGAAAACTATGTATAATACGTAGAAAGTCACTGTTAAGAGGATAGTTAAGAAAAAAGTTTAAAAAAGCATCTACAGAAGCCGCAATTGAAAAAAATAATTGTTTTTGCTCTCCTGAAAAGTTTGGTTTTATAACTTACGCGATTATTCGTGAAAACCACAGAAATAGCTATTTTCTGAAATTATGAGGAATTTTTTATTTCCCGGAATCCCGCAAGAAAAATCCCGGGAAAGCGGGAAATAAAATAATGGAAAAAAACCGTAAGTCGTATTAAAGTCTATTCTGAGGGCTCCATGTAAAATAATAGGCCGATAAACACAAAGTTTAAGAATTTGTTTTGCAGTCCTATAAAACTAATTGGGCAGTCTTTTAATATTTTAGTTAATCTTTTCTATCATCTGTTTGTTAAATGTTTTTTCTAACAATTTTTTTTTAATAGTATGTACATACTAGAAAATGTTCTTATTACAAAAAAGTAGTTTTTTAAAAAATTATCATTAAACAATAATTTTAAGCATACAAATTTTTTTATAATAATTTTTTTGAGTATCCTTGAATTTGTAAAAATAGTAGTAGAAAAGTACTTTTTAAACAAAATTAGCCGAATAAAAAAACAGATAAAATTTATAATTCAACTAATTTTTTAACTATGAAAACTATATTTTATTGATTTTTTTTTTTTGACTTTGTTACACTTTTAAAAAATGGTAGTAATAATAAAAAATTAGGATCAATTATATTTGTTGTGCTTTTTAATCATTTAAAAAATGAAAGTTAAGAAAAGTACTTTTTTACAGCTATGCTGGCCATATCTCCTATATATGGCCCATTCCTGCAAATCACTTTTACCCGTAAAACATCTTCGAAATGTGCTCATTAGCACTAAAACCAAATTCTACGATTAACGCAACTTAATCTTCTGAAATAATTTTTTTTTAATAAATTATATTACAGTATAACCCCGTTAATTACCCACGGTTAAATGCCTTTCTCGCTTATTTACCTTGAGTTTAAAATCCCCGTTTTTTCCTTCTATTTTTCAAAATCCACGTTTAATTGCCTTACTCTTATTTACCCAATTTGGGTAATTGACTTAAAAATTAAACTCCCAAAACAAAATTACACTTTAATTTCATTTGTTTAATTGCCTCAGTATAAGTTGACAACAACACAGTATGCAACCAAGTTTACTTGTTAATATATTGAAAATATGCCCTTAAAATCTTTAAAAAAATATGCACAAAAACACATGGCTTACTTAAAAGCAAAATATTCCATAATTTAATATTTGCATTAAAATTAACTTTTATTCAGGGCCCACCAGAAAAAAGTTATGTTATGCACTTAAGATTCATATAAGAGCAATTTGTGCTGAATATTATGTAGATACACCAAATATATGAGATATTTTGTCTTAAAATGATTAAAGGAAAGGTCGCTAAATTTTAAATTATATTAACATTTGAAAGGATAAAATAGCTTGAATATTTTAGGGATTGATATTTGAATGGAAGCTGTATGTTTAAATCTAAACCGATTAAGCCACTTTTAATTTGCAGTAAGATATCTTGGGCCAAATTTAATCTTAATACGAACATGGTTTATGGTCATAAAAAATAAGTTTGCATGGGGCGTAAGTGATATTATAGACCGATTCTTAAAACTTGCAAAGGTTAACATACACAGAAAACAGCTAGATGGACGGACGGACATGAAAATATCCCTTTAAAAAGTGTTTCTGATTCGATCGATTTACTAAACGATACGTCCGGATTTCTATATGTCAGCTCAAATATATATACAGTAGACGCTTGCTTATATGAACTAATTCAGACAGGGCTTTTTCACTAAATGGAGAAGTTCACATAATCGAGAGAATATAAAATAAGTATTGCAAATCATATTTAATATGTGTACATTAGGGTGGGTAAATTTTTTTGCCCACCAAGCGTATAGCAAAATCGTAATCTACGTAATTCTAAGAACTTTCCCTGAAGAGACCATGGTTCTAAAATCAAAATCGAACTTCCGGGTTTTCACTTGAAAATTTGGTGCTCAGGAATTCTGAAAAAATTATACTTTTTTGGATATATTTATTGCAATTGGTGAATAGTTGGACTGTATCGCCGAAAGAGGGCTTGTTTAAAAGAAAATAAAAAAAATTGTTGTTCACTATTCTGGATATTTATATAATTGGGTATTCATATAACCGAGCGGCTACTGTAATTGCTTTTTTCTTAATTTTAGCATATATAAAAAACTTTACAGTTTGTAATAACATTTATCTTCAACAAAAACTTGCTTTGGATTTCTATTGTAGAGTGAAAGTTAAATGTAGATGGCAAAATTAAAGCAAAAGAAAATTTATCTGTTAACCAGAATTTTAAGCAATTTTTTTATTTGCTGATCATGTATTTAAATATGCTTTAAAAACTGGAAATATGTGTGCATTAAAAATGCAGCAATAGTTTAAATATGCTAATTATTCACAAACAAATCGATACCAAAATTAGTAAAAAGCTCTAAAAGATTCTGCCTTCATTGTTCTCACAGGAAAAACCATGCAATTGCATATTTACGCTTTTGTTAGAAGGATATGACAGGACATCTCAAAAAGCAATACAGATAAAATTTAAGACAACAAATCCTAATGCTTTTATTGCTATCTCTTTAGTTTTAGCTGATAAATGTAAAAATTACTAACTCTTAACTTTTTTTCATACATCAAAGTTGAGGTATCTTGTAAATAAATACGTTTAATTACCTTACCGAGGTATTTAAACGAATTCGCTTAATTACCTTAACGATGTAGCTAAGCGTATTCGTTTAAATGCTTACCCAAAAATATTGGCATTTTTGGCGACGTAATTATCCGTGGATACTATAAAATTACTGCCTGTTCATCTTTTTACGAACGAAGACTTCGATCGCTTAACTTACACGTAAAACAAAAACAATATTTTTTAATTTGTTTTTGTTTTAAATGTAAGTTAAGTAGGGTTTTTTCCCGGGATTTCCCGTCCCGGGAATTCCCGGGAATTTCAATTATTTTATTTCCCGTTTTCCCGGGATTTTTCTTGCGGGATCCCGGGAAATAAAAAATTCCTCATAATTTCAGAAAATAGCTATTTATACTTTGAAATTTAGTTTTCTATTCTCTAAAAATTAGCATCTGTGGATCGGTTGTGGATAAGATCAATTACAAGAAGTGAGTACATACGTAAATCAATGTCTCCTGATGCAATAAATCTACTAAAAGCAGAATGGGCAGTGCAACAGTTGATAATTATTACATTTCGTGAAGTGAAGAGTTAATAAAGTACATTAATTCAAAATAAGATGCAGGCAGTAAAGTTTCATTGTCCATGAACAAGTCTTAAAAATAGGAGATACCTAAACATATCGCTCCTTTATTGCAACATAGTCATATCTACAAAAACAAACGATCTTGGCAAAATGCGATTAAAGCTTTCAAAATGTACCGACTTAAAGATATATTTTGCTATAACTTCGGTTCAGTTTGAGATATAATACGAGAAGGTATGAAGGAAAACTTTGCTAAAGTTACTTAAAATTTTGAGATATGACTATAATGCAATGAAGGAGCGATATGTTTATTAGGTGATAAACACAAATTTTCAATTTCAATTTGTGTTGGTTTATATACCCGTGAAGTGCGGGGAAACCGAAATAAAATAACATTTATACAACATACAACTTGAAAAACACATTGTCCTAAATATTACAAATGGGCCTATTGAAATTAAAAGGTTTGTAAGAAGCAGTCCGGTTGATTTTTTTTTTGCATAAACCTTGACATACATTTGACTGATATAGACGTTGTTTAAAAAAAAGAAAAAATTGCTTCTGATTGTGAATCCGAAGCATGATACAACGGTGCACTTTTAACTATTTGTCCAACCTGGGTAAAAAATGAACGAAATTTTTCAGAAACATGATAATTACTAAATAAAATCAGGAATATATTTTTTGAAGACTTACTAAGCATTTTGAGCGTATCAGAAAATTATTTCCTAAGCCGTTAAAAAATATTATATATTTCTTTAAAATATTTTATCTATTTTGTTAATTAGGTTTTTTATTTATTATAAATTGACTTTTTGATCTCATACCTTGAGTACCTTAATTTTTATTTTGTTTTTATTATTGTCTTATGAATTAAATTGTTATGTTTATGTTATCTTTTTATCTTGTATCCAGAGCATAATAATACTGATTAAAAGCATAATAATAGGGAATAAAGGCGTGAGATAGTAATAATTCGAGTTCCTATTTCAATCTTCAATTAATTTTCCAGTAAAAACTTCGCCTACAAAATTATGTGTTGAGTAATCAGAGAAACATAAGAGCACTACCTACAATTCTACTGAAAGAACCAATGAATTTTACAAGGGATGTCCCAAAATGAACGCATTCTAAAGCAAGTCATTATTTTTTTACTTTAATACATTCAGAAAAAAGTAGTTATAGAAGCTGTTAAAGATGTAGTTATAGAAGCTGCTAAATAATGAGTTAAAGAAGCTATTCATTTTGAAAAAGTAAGCGATTTTTTTCTGGGTGTTTAGTATTGAACCATTTATTTTAGTTTCTTTGTAAACAAGTTCCCTTACGTTTTATAAAAGTTTTTTATTTATTAATAACAAAATTTACTTTGTATTAATTATATGGAGCGGGATCCCGGGATCCCGGGAAATTTAAAAAAATTTCCCGCTTTCCCGGGAAACGAAAAAGTCCGGGAAAAAAAAACTCTAAAGTTAAGCTATCGAAGTCTTCGTTCGTAAAAAGATGAACAGGCAGTTATTTATTCGAAGACAAATTTTGCGCACTTTTACTTTAAATGGAAAATTTTGTTTAATGTTCTATGAATATTTTGCAAAATTTCCTATTTAAAGCGAAAGAGGAATTTCGTTCTATTTCCTTTTAAAAGGAAAATTTCAATATTTCCTGTATAAAATTTTCCCAATTCAAAAAGAAATATTACAAATATTTCTAATAAGAGGAAAAAATTGGCTAAATTTCTTTTTGAATAGAAATTTTGCAATATTTTGTTATTAAGAGAAAAGACTTGGAAACTAACACTAAAGTTCTGTTGTTTCCACTGATAAGTGCCTTGGATTTATGAAAAATTAGATTCACAAATTTATCCTTGCTAGTATTCCTTCAAATGGTAACATTTTGCCGAATTTCTCATAAGGTTGTTATCGAAAAATTCCATATATCAGATTGTTCCGAAAATCAAGGGATTTCAAATCACGTACTTTTAAAATCGCCCGTGAAAATCATACCATTTTTATGTGTTTTCCAGTGCTTCCTGCAGCTGAATTTTACACCGAAAAACATAAGTGGTCAACAACAGTTTTTTGTTTTTTTTTTTAGTTAAAAAAATCTTATAGCAAGTGAAACAAGTGTTTTTGTGAAGTTTTGTTATTCATTTTTTTAATTGTTTACACACCCCTGAAGATGGTTAGCGTTGCTTACCGAAATATTGGGCAAAAAAAAATAAAAATATAAAAACAGTAATCACGAGTTTTTAATTTTAATTAATTTACTTGGGACTGCAACCAAAAAAAACAACAAATAATTAATTTATTAAGAATTCTAACTTTTTGCTTTAATTGCAAAAAAAAATCGTTAAGGATAACATTTAAATATCTGGTTTAATTTTAAAATTTTACTTGCATCTAAGATTTTAATTGGCCTTTTCTTTGCTCCCCCCTTTTAAAATAAAAACCAAATGGGCTAAGAAACTGTTTAAACATTTTTTTTCTTATTTCTTTCTTTTTTCCAGCTTCTTAAAGTACATTGGTGAAAACTATTAAAGAAAACAACAAAAAAAAAAAAAAAAACATGAAACTAAATCTCAAAAAATATTGTGTTTTTTCAGCGTTTTCATGTTAAACGCAGTTGAAAGTTATTAATAAAAAAACTTGCAATCAAAACAAACAACAATTTCAGCTAAAACTACAAAAAAGACAAGAAAAAACAAGCGAAATTGCTAGCAACAAACTAAAATTGAAAAACAAATAAGCCAGAAGAAATCATAAAAATGGCCAACAATAAGAAAGTTAAAAGAGCCTTCTACGAACTGCCAGCAAATGTTGAAACTTCTACAGCAACAACAACAAAAGCAATAGAAAACTATAGAACTAGTCATATAGCTAAAAAATACAAAACAAGAAAAAATTCCTTCATGAAAAATAAAAGTAACAACAAAAGTACCAGCAATAACTGCTGTACCTACAATGATGATACAAGGAGCAACTCTTGCAGTAGCAGTAGCCAAAGTAATTGTAGTGTGAGTCGCATCTCCAGTTGTAGCCGAAGTTTAAGTTTATTGTTTTTTAGTTTTAACAAAAGTCCAAACAGTATTATTACTTTCATTACAACAACTTTATGTTGTTGCTTAAGAAACGTACACAATTGGAGTTGTTGGTCTTTCCAGCAAAGCCAAGAACGAAACAGACAACTACAAAAACAGCAACAGTACAAAATTAAAAACAAAACTTTATACAATTCCTCCGCTGCTCCAACACCAACAACATCATCGTTATGGGACAACAACATCAAGTTTTGTTCATCTTTAAAATGGTATTTCTTGTTATGGCTTTTCCTTTCAATTTTAGGTAAGTTTTCTTTACTTTCCCCATTTTTCCTTTCTTTATCGTTATTTTTGTTATTATTGAAACAATTTTTTTTTATATATATATATTATAATTTTTTTTTATTATTATAATAATTATATTATATGTATGTACATAAATTATATTGTTGCCTTTTAACTGTGTTGTTGTTAAGAAAAGCAACAAACAAATGCATAAATTAAAATGGAGAAAAACACTTGGTAGAAAACAAAAGAGAAAAGTTTTTACGCGTTTTGTTTTTTTATGCAAAGTACGGGGAATTTTTCTGGAAAAATTAAATCTCTTGTATTATTTTTTATATGAAAATTACCAATTAATATAACAATAATGAAATTTTTTATTTTTTATTACATAACTTGTAATTACTTACGAAAGGCAAAAACTTGATTAAAACTTGTTTTGTGCACCGTGGCGTATAAGAATTCTTTAACTACGACCTTAAATATTTCTCTATTAATTATACGCTCAGTAGGAAACTTTATGCAAAATGAAGGAAATATTTTGTAGCATACACTCAGGAGAATAGAGGTTAAGGGAGTAGTTGTAAATGTGTAGTAAAATTTACAGCTAAAGTAAATTTTTCTTTGAACTATTTTTAATGAAAAAGTTAATACAAAATATTTTAAAAATAATAAAAAAGAAAGTGACAAATTTTGTTTTAATTTCTTTCTAAGTTGAAGGCTGGTTTGGTATCCGATTACCAATAACGCTTGAATACAGAATACGGTTTAATATTAAAAAAAGTTATTGGTACCGACAGCGCAGTTGCTTTTTCGGTTAAAATACCGGTAAAAGCAAAATACCGTTTACCTTATAATTATATATTATATATATTAATTAATGTTGAGAGAATTTCAACTAATTGTAGAAGGGAATGTAAGATGAGATAAACCCACTGTTTATTGTTGATGTGTTTTGTTTAAGCTTTGATATTATTACAGGTAGAACTGTTCCTATAAGTCTTATAAGCTTAACAGTTTTATTTGGTTTCATATCTTTAGTTTTTCTAAAATCTTTATGGATGAAGTTTCCTGATGATCTGGCCTAAGCAACCAGTGAAATGCGCATAGGAATAGCTTATCCCATCAACAATAAATTTCAAGTGTTTTTATCAATAATAAAAACTGGGAATTAAGCACGAATAACAAAATCTTTTGAAATTATATTATATAAAAATATAAATTTGGCAAAGGAATAGCAAGATGTTAAAAGAAAGGATGTTTTTTACCTACGGGTATAACCAAACACTGAACTGTGGGACGTAATAAATATTTTATGAAGATAAATTTGACATTTCTAAGCAGTTAAAGTAGTAGTTCATGTACCAGTATACCGATAGCGATATATTTAGAGAAAAAAATAATTTAATTCCGATAACATAAACGAAATAGAAACTTGTTCTGCACGTAAAGAAAAAATATGTTTAAATATGGTCACCTCCAACAAAAATATTTTTAAAGAAAAATGTAAGCAAATTTTGTTTAATTTAACCATATTATTGTCACCAATAAACATATCATGATTAAATTAGTCCTCCATCAAGAAGCCACGAATATATTATGGTTGCCTCTTAGCATGTTATGGTTAAATATGACAATAATATGTTTTTAAATTAACAATAGTATTTTCCTCTTTTATAAGAGCAACATGCTATGGTTGAAAACTAACTATAAGTGTTAAACATATTTTAGTTATGATTTACTATAACATGTTTGGAGGCAACCATAATATAGTTGTGGCTTCTTGATGGAGGACTTACTTAACCCCCGTGGCTCATTTGATATAAAATGGCAACTCGTATTTACTGTCCAATGAATATAAGCAGAGGTCAGTGAAAATGCAAAATTTCGCAGCTTTTTTTATGAAATCTAACGGAAACTCTGTTGTTTTGTTGTTGGATTTAACAAAACAGCTTTAATAAATTGCATTTGCTCTTTTACAAGACCATTTGCACCAAACAATGAGCGTGTATTTTCCGATGATATTGATAAGTTTATAAAAGATATAGGAGACTTCTGCAAAAGTTATAGTAGAAGAGATGACTTTCTCTCATTTCAAGATTTTTTTTGGAACGAACTCATAATATATTGAAATATTCTTCAACAATATGGTTGTCACGTTAAGAAGTAAGCAACAACATTTTTGAACAGAGGGAGCCCACCCATTATTTTACTCCGAATTATTTTAAAGGAGATTTTACAAGCGCTAAATTAACTTAAATTATATCCGGACTTTCTACTCCAGCTTATAAAATGACTTTTATCTTTCTGCAATACATATAAAAAATTGTAAACACAAAAAATTGGGAAATGCATTCCGAAGATTCTCGTTTGCACATATGTATGTATTTTTAGAGCGCTAAAACTTTTTTTTCTTTTTTAAATTTGAGATTGCATTTTGAGAAATATTCTTCTATTTTAACAAGAATTTCGTAAACTATGCACAAAAAATTCAATAAATTCTAAAAAGTGCACGAAACCGCTCTCTGGCGGCAATCAAAAATAAAAATAAATTGATTTCTTGACCCTAAAAACCGCACCACACAGGTTTGGCTACAGCAAATACAATTTTTTTGCCTCTATTCACAGAAAAAATTCTCGCACATTTTTCACCAATTACAGCATTAATCAAAAATATAATCAATTTTATTTAAAATTTTAATCAAGTGAATTAAACGTTTAATGAAGTGAATAACACGTTTAATAAATACTATTAACTGGTTTAATTTATACCATTAATTTGTTTACTGGTGCAAATTTAATTAATTTTTTAATTAATATCAAACATTTTTTAATTGAGATCAATTTTTATTTTTTCTGTGTTCTTGAATATTTTGGAAAACCACTTATTTTGAACACTTCTAGGGTTCGAAATTCATTTTATTTATTGATTTATAGAACAAGAATCGCGATGCGCTTTTGACGCGAAAAAATTTTACGCACTCTATTATTATATACATATTATATATAATTGATTAAAATGTATTTTTTATTTTTGAATTTTGAGAACCGTTTGTTTTTGTTGTATTAAATTTTTGTTTATAAAAATAAAAAAAAAAAAAATTATAAAATTATTGGGGTACGATTTTAAAAATTCGTTGGTACCATATTGGCTTTCTCATTTATCATCCCTGCTTTATATACATAAAAACCTCAATTATGAAAACGAAATAAGCCCCCAACGAAATGAATTAACGCCCAAAACAAAAGTGCTTTTTTCCTCTAAGGCATACCAAACACCGGCTTCACTAACTTAAGCTCCTAAATTCAACCGTGTCCTAGTCGTAGGCCGTCTAAGCAGAGAGGCTTTACTTCGTTTAATTTAGGTACCCACCACTGTTCAAAACCAGAGAAAACGCGGTATATTTCGATTCAAAAGAAATAATTTGTAAGTTCAAACAATTTATACAATGTTTTACAATTTTTTTTACTATTTGTCTCGAATGGACGGAAATTTTTAATATTTAATCGCAAACAAAAAATTTTTTTTGAAAACAGTAAAACTCTATTACGAACAATAACTTTTCATAAGATTTCCCGTTTGTTTATAGATAAAATTCTGCCATCCTTTTGAACGTGTACGAAAATCGTAATACGCACTACAAATCCTTTCAACTCATTGACTATTTCTTTCGAATCGGAATACGTGGTAACCGCTCAGAGCACATTGACAAGAAAACAGTCAAAGTTTGAATGAAAACTATAAATTTGGGATAATTTATACACGGTTATCTATTAAGTGGTTTCAGAACCGCCGGTCTGGCAAGTGTCTCGGCTGTTAAATATCTGTAATCTGAAATGTCATTAATTCAGTGAAAGGTTTGCCATTTACGAATATGGATTGAATAACAACCGAAGAACGCGTAAAAATATTTATTACTTACTACAAAAGTGGTGATTAACTTGGAAACTTTTCTAACATTATAGGGTGATTTTCGTCGCCAAGCAATTCCAACAATTGGCAAGATTATAAAGAAGTTTGAAGAGACTACAAAAGTTACAGAAATAGTAGGGCATATGCATTATCGTAATGTGTGCATTGCCAAAAATATCTCTTCTTTTTTGTTGTGGGGCTACGCCAAAGACCGTGTCAATGCGGATAATCCCATAACTTTGCAGAGTTGGGAAGCAAACATTCATCAATTTATCGTGAAGATACCAAGCGAAATGTGCAAAAAATGTGGCTTAAACTACCTTAAAGCACCAAATCAACGGAATCTGCAGTTATTCGTCAAAACTGAAGTATTCTTTTTAAACAGAAATCTTTAGAAAAAAATCATAAAATTTTAACAATACCAACATTTTTTGTCTCGTTTTAAGCTTAAATTTTATAAAACAAATCTCGTTTTTTTCATATTATTGATTTTTTTGATTTAACGAACCTTTTCCGGTTATTACGTAAAAAAAACAATATGATAATATTGTAACATTAAATAATGCTTCATCAATTTCTTAAGTTAATTACTCTTTTTATTAATCTTCTTCAAATATTTTCTTTCGAAAGGTCTACTTAATACACATAATAGACAAATTAATTGACTCTTTAATGGACAATTTAGCACAATAGTTAGAAATATTTAGCACAAAAAAACCACATAAGTTCATATACAAAAATAATATGAAAACAGCATATAAATTTAGTTGTTTTTCTCCAATGTCACGTATTAATTATCAATAAAAATTAATGAATAGAAAAATTCTAAGAAAACCACAATAAAACACATAAAATAATTATTTTTCAACACTTTATTAAGATTCCATTATTGGTGTGAATACACAAAAGGGAATAAGAAAACCAAACGCACATGAAAAGCACCATTAGACATGTTACTTTTATAATGTACGTGGGTTGATAAAAAAGTTTGGTGCTGAGTTAAATCAGAGATTTAAAATAAAACCGAGAAATAACTATACTACGAATTTGACATTGTTTAAAAAAGCTGGGCAAAGCAAAGCTTATAAATAATAAACATAACTGAAAACATTGAACATTTTCATTACACATTTTTTAACTTTTTCCCAAAAATCTTCAAAATTTGGAAATAAAATCGTCAAGATTAAAAAAAAGCCGTCAAAAGTTTGTCACAAAAAAAATCAATATTAAAAATTTTTTTTTTTAAACACAATATGTAGTATTTTATATGAATAATTTTGTTTTTCATTTTATAATAAACAATTCAATTGAAAAGAAAAAACTTTTAAACACAAAATAATGGAAAATTTAGCAATCTTTTCAACATTTTTGGCCAATTCAAAGCAAGATTCATATTGGCGTGTTATGAAGTTTAAAATGAATATGCAGAGTAAAAATACTAACTTTTCATCTTTGTGTTAATTATTTTGTGTAGGTTTGAATCAAATTTGGATAATTTATTTCATGTATCTAATTTAAATAAAATGAAGTATTGTTTTTTTTAATCAATTTAATTTTCATTAAATTATTTTTATGAAGAAAGGAATTTTACAACATGAAAATTTATTAAAATTGTTATTGATAATCTTTCATTCTTGACCGTGGCCGAGATTCGAACCGCGGCCGGCAGGTTACCATGACATGTTTCGATCGCAACCACTCGATGTCCTCAGATGGACTTGCCGCAGCCATCGACGACTGCTGACATCAATAGTCAAACATCAATCCTTAAACCAAATTGTATTTTAACCTTTGGTAGATCGAAATTTGCTTTTTTTCATGATTATCCATTTTAAATGATTTTACATGTTTTTTCGCCCCGACCGCGGTTTGAATCCCGGCCACGGTCAAGAATGAAAGATTATCAATAACAATTTTTATTAATTTTCATGTTGTAAAATTCCTTTCTTCATAAAAATAATTTAATGAAAATTATATTTAATGAACTTAAGCCTTATTAAAAATATTAAAAATTTGGATTAAAAACCATAAATAGTTCAACAAAATAACCACAATACTAAAATGAGGTATATTAAATGAAAATTCTTAATTTAAACGAAGACTTTTATGTTGAGTTCAAACTTGAAGTACATACTTACATTTATATTAATGTTTTGCTTAAGATAACATTTTTTGTTATGTTTTGTTCCGAGAAATTTGTTTTTTTTTTTTAATAATTAACCGTTATTTGCCCACCTAGGTACCCTGGTACCTTTGGCGTTTGTAACTAAATTTTTTCATGGAAATATCTAATCTGCGGCGGCATGAAATACCCTCCTAAAAAAAATAATAGAAGAGAACAACAGTTTGCTTAGGGTGTTTTTCAATAATTATGCAATAAAGCCCCAATATATTTTTTTGGGGTTATTTCATTTTTAAATTTATAACGAAAACATTTTTGTGCTCAAGGATTTCTCCCCCATAGTGTAAAAAACAACAGCTTCGCTAACTAAAGCTTATCTGCGTAGCCGGCCGTCGGTTGGGCATAAGGCCGGTTTAAGGAGCTTAAGTTATCTAGTTGGTATTTGCTATACCATAGAGGAGAAAATCCGTCTCTGCTGAGAACATTTAGTTAGCGAAGCCGGTGTTTGTTATTCCATAGAGGAGAAGCTTAAGTCAGCGAAGCCGGTATATCATAGATAAGGAGATCCTTACGCCCGGCCGAAATCCCAACCATGCCATCTATCGCGCGATTCTTTAAACCAAAACAGAAGCATTACGGATAATCGATTTTCACGGTTAATCGAATAATTTTGACTATACAGTTTTTTTTAATATTTTTATTATTTAACAAGTGAACATTGGTGAAAATACATATTTACATTAAACAAATTAATTCAAGAAGTTTATGTATAATTTTAAATTAAATAAGTATGTATACTAGAGTGGGTATATTTGTTTGGGACCAAAAAATGTGACATAGCGTATAGCAAAATCATAATCTACGGAAAATTCTAAGAACTTTTCTTAAAGAAACCATGGTTCTTAAATCAAAATCGAGCTTTCGGTTTTTAATTTAGCGCTTATTATACTTAAGGAAAAAATGGTTATATATATTCCATTTATCGTCATCTTAAAGACCTAGTAACCTATCTGCAAAAATTTAAAAATTGAGTTTTTTATAGATTTTTATTCCTTATATCAAAACGCATATCTGTGCAAAATTTTAAACATGTAATATTACAAATGACAAAGTTTTTGTACTTAGAGGACCATTACGCACTAAAAAAAGAGAAAAATAAATGATCAAAAATCACGATAAAAGATTAATTTTGTTGCATAGTGAAATTAAAACAAACATTAAGTACTTTTTTTACTTAAACCAGTAAAAGAAACTATAACTGCTATTATTTAATGTATATAATATTCATATATATAAAGAAATTGTTATTCATTCATACTTAGTAGTACTGCTGATAGGTTATTTGGTTTCAGATTTTTACAATTCAAGTAACCTAAGTGACATAACATAAGCTGTGTTTAGAAAAACAAAATTTTCTCAACCGATATGTATTTCTGGTTTCATTTTAATCAAAATATGTAATTATTATGTTTTAATATTGTAAATAGTTCCAATTTCATAATGTTTTTTCCCACTCCTGTAAACTTTTGAAAACTGCAGATAGGTTATTTCGTCTTTAAGTTGACGATATGCAGTATGTATTTGTACTGTATATCTAACCCAACAAACACATTTTAAGAAAAATACAACTACATATGAGGGCCTTTAAGCACAAGGGGAATCGATCTTAAGAAATCCACCCGTCCGGCTAGCTGTCTATGTGTTACCACAACTAAAATAAAATAGATATAACGATAATGGTTAAAGATTTCCAATTGAAAATAAAGGAATTTTTCTCGTAACCTTTTATTTTTTCGTTGAAAAATGATTTTTAACTGTGGAATTTAGATCGTTTTTTCTAGATCACCATAGGTTCTTAAAGAGAACTTTAGGACGAACCTAATGATATATGACAGTATAGGTCTCCGTTGACTCTAAAATAGAGTGTTTTTAAGCTAAAATTTTATGGACAACTCTTATTTACGGTCTCGCAATTTACCCTTAAGCAGCGTTGCCGTTTTGGTTACTTTTAACCAAAATGGGTTACTTTTCTTTCCAATGTGTACTAGTGGACTTTTTTTCCATTTTAGTTACTTTTTATCAACACAAAATAAGCATTTTTTTTTGTTTTGGAACAAAAGCTACCCGCTCCGCTTTTTTGACCCTTTTTTATATATTTTTTTTTTTTTCATTTACTTAAAAATTATTTTTTTGAAGCTTAAGCTTCAACAGACTATCAACTTAACCATATAAGTTATATACTTTTAGGTGTAGTTGGTCAATATCTGCTACTCCTAATGGTTCATAGGTCTAACTGAAACACTTTTCTAGATAAACGATAAGGTCAATGGTCCTTCCGATCCCATCCTGCGTAATATTATTTCCAACGGGCAAAAAGCATCTTCATATAAAAGATCTACTGCATAATTAAGCTCAATTTTGCACTTTCATACCATAACCGCAGCGAGACTTAAAAAGTTTGACTTTTAGGATCTTTTTATATAAAAAGGTTAAATGCTCTATCTCATAAACATTTTAAAATTGATGAAAATAAGTGTAAATTTTGAATAGCCTATTGTTCTTTCCAGACCATCGTAATATACTGTCAAAACTTTTAAAAAATCGATCCAGCGGTTTATTAGCCTACAAGATACAAACAAACACAATTTCTTCTGTAGACATATTTTTAAACTGAAGTGCGAATAAAATAGGACTTTCACGAAAGAAGTTTATTTTCCAAAGAAATCAATTTCGTTTCTTAAAACAAGATAATACAAAATCCAAAAATAATTTCATGATTCTAACTTATTTTATTCGTATTTAGTAAAATTTTTTTAAATAAAGAAACATTTTCTCATGCTCAAAAATTTATTAAAACAAAAAATACAAAAGTAGCTAGTTTTTAATAAAAATAAGAAAGATATTTCTGAAATCAAGCTGCATTTACTTAGTATTAGCCTCATTTTCTTAAGTTTTAAATAGAATCGAATTTCTTGCAACAAGAAATAAGTGCTAGGGATTTCTTTAAATTTTTCAGAAAAAGCTCAAGTAAACTTGGTTAAATTCAAATAATTTTTATTTGAATCGATATGTTAAGCATATCAATAAAAATTTCTTATTTTTATATGCTTCACGTTTTAATGTAAAATATTTAGGCTTTTACTTGTAGTTTGTAAAATATTCATGGCCTAATTTACCAATTTATTTATATGTATATCAATTTACAATAAAAATTCGTTTTTCATGTCAAATAAAAAAATAAAATTATATGAAAAGTATATTTTAATATGAATTGATATCTAAAAAAAATTGGTAAAATTGGCCATAAGCAACGAAAACTTGATTTAAGTAACTATAGAATTAAAATGAATTTTTTTAGCTGTACTTAAGTAAATTTTAGTTCACTTTGAGTCATAACCTCTTGCTTAAACCAAGCCACATATATGTTTACGATAAAAAATGTTTGGCTTGGACGAGAATGGTGCAAAATTTTTTTGGTTCAAGCCATATTTTCTGGTGATTTAGTAAATAATTCTTTCCGTGTTTAATACAAAAAAATTTTGGTTACTTTTTTTCGCTTTTGGTTACTTTATTTTTACATTTTGGTAACAAATTTTATTTGGTCGTGGCAACGCTGCCCTTAAGTACAAAATATTCATATACAGGGTGTCTGGTGGCCAATTTATATTTTTAAATACGATTATTTCAAAAAGTAATAAACGGTGCGGAGGAAGGGTGGCGCCGTTGGAATTATCGATTGTGCGGATTCGTCAATCACGATTGAGTGAGCATCACGCGTTTGCTGTGGAGACATTCTTAAGAGTAATGATTCTTACGTAATTGCTCGTCGACAATTTTGTTCAAAGTTAACTTTCACTTTAACGGCCACGTCAACAAGCAAA
Organism: Pollenia griseotomentosa; assembly: GCA_963931875.1. Classification (NCBI taxonomy): domain Eukaryota; kingdom Metazoa; phylum Arthropoda; class Insecta; order Diptera; family Polleniidae; genus Pollenia; species Pollenia griseotomentosa. The sequence goes on from OZ007561.1 coordinate 27,333,528, forward strand.
ACTGCTGTTTCTGGTCTCCAAGAACCCGCAACCCTCGATTGAAACTCAAAAAAACCATTACATTGCCCCAGGATAACTGTTTGGTGTGCCTTATCCACGCATGAAATAATTGGACCATTTATTTTTTTTTTTAATTCTCGAAAAACAAGGCTCCGTTTTGAACACTGTGTTCAACTAGACGGAAGACATCTGGATGACATACTATTTAAAAAATAAAGTCCGCATTTCCATTCTATCGTTCAATGCTCCTAATAAAACTTTGTGTCGATTATTAAATTTTTTATTTAAGTTTGAAAATATAAATCTGCTACAAGACACCCTGTATTTTTTTAATAAACTAAAATTTATTTATAAAACGTTTATTTTTATTGATTTTTTTAAAGCATAAGGTACTGGTTAATTGATTTGCTTTGTTATTTTTGTCATTTAAAATATGTTTTATTGTGTTGAAAACAGTAATTTTAATTTGCCGATTTTTTTTGAAAATTTAGTTTCTGAATCGTTTTTGAAAATATGGCGATTTCTTACCAAAACCATGTGGCACCACTGGTTGAGATCTTATACAAGTTTTTAAAAACCCTTTTATTTCCATCAACTCGCCAACAATATTTTCATATGCAACATATCACCACAGATATTGTAGAAACACTTATGGTGACAACAGATATTTGTGAGCAAAAAAAAAAAATGTTATGACTTACTCAATCCAAAACCATAAGCAATTGTTTTTGTTTTTAAGATATGGTGAGTGGGCAAAAGCAAAACCATACAATATCAATTACACTCATTCTATCATTTATATCAGTAGTAACAGATAAATATCTGGTGTATCTGTTTCAACAATACTTACAGATACACTCGTGCAGGTCTTTATTTCATATGTAAACTCTTAAAACGCCGATACACGTAAATCTTTTTTTTGTCCCTTCTACAAAAATCAGTTGGCAGAACATTGTTATTTTTTTTGTATGTTGCACAGTGTTATTGGTCTATTTTATATGCCAAAAGGGACAACCCAAAATATTATTGTGCTTAATTAGCATAATTAAATGGAGCACTGGGGGCAAATTACGGCATTCGATATCGATCGAAATTCCCATTAAAATTGTATTGTAAATTCAATCGATATCGAATGCGATAATTTGTTCCCTGGTATGGCAATCATGTAAAAGCTTAATAAGCAACTGTATACCAATTTAAATGCTAGAAATATATCAATATTTATGGTGTTCTCGTGCGGCAACCGCAGAAGACATTACTCGCCAATATTTATTTTTATATGAGATAAGGTATGAGATTATTATAAGTTTGTGTTGATGTGCGTAACACATAAATATCTTAGTTTTATATGTTTGAGTATATCGATCGCCTCAGTATGTAATTTATGTCTTGTTTCCTTATATGTACGTTGTGACAACAACGCTATCTCTATGATTGGTTCTTCAGTATATATAAAAATTGTATGTATCTTTTAAAATCGTATCCATCTTCTGTCCTTCTGTTGTGGAGACAAACTCCTTGCTGAAGTTCATTACCAAAGGATACGAGGGACCCTTGAAAACATCACATATATAGGGAACAGACGCTAAGAATTGCTTCTTGCGGAAAGCACAGCAGATAAGAGATGATGGATGAACCCTAGCTCACAACCAAACACTTGTGAAAGCCTTTGCACCGCCTTTGAAAAATTATAGTCACCGCTTAAATTTGTCTAAAACAACAATTGTTTAAAGCATTTATGTGTTGCTGGGACATATTTTATTTTATTTCTACATTTCCAAAAGTAAAGAAATGAAACCAAATCCACTATATACAAATATAACATTTAATGTATCAACAGGAAATTAAAACTTTAACTCTGTTTCCAGTTTCATGTTTGGAAAAAGAAACAAGGAGAAGCAAATTTAATACATTTAACTAAACATATTTTCTATTAAAAAACTTGAAGCAAAACTTTAATTTCTTCTTCTCTTTGCCATTTTGCTCTATTTCCTACGAAACAAAAAAAAAAAAAAAACGTTAATTCATGTCTTATGTTTTTGTTTGCCAAAATCATTTTAGATGTTCCTTGGAACCAGAAGTTCTTTAAAGTTTAAGTCAGTTAATTTCCTAAAAATGTGGTCTGCTGTTGTGTCAACTATATTCCACAAACCTCCTCCGCATGAACCAACCCCCTTCACCCAATTATGCTTTTGTAAATTTTCACAATATTTAAAACTTGAAGATATAAAGTCTCAAGATTTTTTATTTACAAAACAGTTGAAATTTACGGGAACGAGAAAACAAATATTTTTTCATTATTCTTGCTGATGGCCTAAATAAAGTATAGAAATGGCTAAAAAAAAACTTTTATACAAATGTGTATAAACTTATGGACAATATTCAATGAGAGGCTGTAAGAAAAAAACATAAAAATTATGACAACTGTCATAAGAAAAACACACAAATATAAGCTTATTTGCTTCTAAACACACACAAGCGCATGTATAATAAGACTGTTCAAAAGAATTTTGGAACGGAATAGAGGCTTAAGTTTCTGAAAGGTTATGCTTATAAGCAAAAAAATTAAAGTTTTAACAAACTACAAAAAAAAAATCAGACTAGCTATATTTAAGATTATTCTCCAAAAATGATCTACTCAACATGCCCTTTCATATATCTGCATATATCTGACAAGTCAGATCCATTTATCACCGCCATCTTGCCTATAATACAGTGGCCCGTGGCAATACTTGTCATGGTTTAAACGCAGACCCTACTTCTGCCCAGCAGCGAATCCGAATCGGACTTCATAAGCACCGGCCACAGAGTTTGTTTTACACACTTTTCTCCTGAAAACAAAATTCCAATAGGTTTTCGTGATTCACACGTGAGAAAAATGGTATACTCTTCGGAAAAATTATGTTTCAGCCAAAATATACATAAAATCCATAAAATCCGAACACAAGCTAAACTAACAAAGCCCTTATAAAGTTTTGTTAGTTTCGATAAATACTTTGATGCCAAAGATTTTTGGAATCGGTCCACACAAATTCCACTCCCCGAAAAAGCTTTTAATTAAGGCAACCAGATTTTGAAAATAAAAATAGAGGACATAATGAAAACAAGTTCAATAGGAGTATAAACAGAACAAGCATGTCACGACATTTTCTATACGATCTGACAGAAAAAAACGGTGACTGCCGTAAAATAAAATATATTGTTGTTAATAAAAATAAAAACAAATATTGAAACAACTTTTAAACATAAAGATGACAAAGATGACAGATTATGAAAAAAGATGACACAAAGAGGGCACATATTTTATAGATAAACAGCCAAATTATCCTCTAAAAAAGAGTACGTATGGTCACCTTATTTTAATGCGTTTTTAATGTTAAATGTTGGCATAACATTGGGCGACAACAATAAAAATATAATATCTTCTACTTTATGGCATCGTTTTGTAGTGGTAGGTCCATACAAACCATAGATTTCATATAAAACTCCTCCATAGAACCACTTTAAGACAAAAAATCATATTGGCACAACGAACTCTTAAATGAATCTTACCCATTGTCCCAAATAAGGTACCCGTTTGATAATTGTTATGTTAATACTATTGTCATATCATATTACCGGGCTTTACCTTTCTACTTAGTATTTCAAATTGCTAAATCAAGTTTATGCGTATGTTTTCCAATAATAAATTCATGAAATTCTAATCCCCACCTTATTTATCTAATTGAGTAGTACACTTACATATACATATATTTTCGTTCCTAAACACTGACAAATTATTGTCTTTACTAACAACAAAAACCACGATTACTAAATTATCAATTTAATTTATTATATGCTTTAAGTACAATTATAATTTATATATATATAAGCTTAACTTACCGAACAATAGTAACGTAGACCTTTAGCCAGTCATATTAAAACTGATTGGATTCTCAGGCGGGAATTGAACCGGCAACCATCGCGTTAACAATTAATTTGACTTGTAAACTTTTCCTACATTTACAAACGTTATTATACTTCATCATAAAAAAAACTTCAATAGTTAAGATAAAATCAAATAATAATTCCTTTACTTATTTACTCTTGAACATTTACAAATATGTTTTGTTTTCTCTTTTTCTTAGCAACAAATTTAATTTACAAAAAATTATTATGATTTTTGCGCGTTTTTTATTGTATTCTCTAACAAAAGAAAATATTGTAGCAAAGGAGAAAAAAATACATCATAATAAATAATCATTTGTTTGAGTTAATGTACAAATGTTTGAACATTAATAACTCTGCGAGTTTAATACAAACTTATGAGTCAGTTTAAATTGCATAAATAATTTATTCGGTTGCTATGGAATATGGAACAGTTCTAGCCACAATTCACACTTGATTTATTATAGACTCATTTGCTAAGTTTTGCAATAATGTATGAGCAGAGTAAAGGAGAGTAGAGTAGATAAACACATACATATGTAATACATATTATAAAAATATACATAAGTATCTATATATAAATCGGCTAAGGCAAAACAGTTAAGAACACTTTTCTCTTCTGTATGTCAACAGATTTGAACAAAATATACACCATTTGAGAGGTATTTACTCACAGAAGTGCACAATATATATTTTATTCAAATCTGTTCAATAATTTCAGAGTTATAAGTGTTTAAATTTGCTACTAACACATATGCAGAACACATAAATAAAAATTTTTTTTTTTTTAATTATGAAATAATGAAAAATAGGGTGGTCGATTATTCGACATTTTTCAGAAACCGGTTTTCGAATATTTCGGCTATATAAATCTTATGTATAAATCGGCGGAAGCAAAACAATTAAGAACAACCGAACCTATATAGGGAGAAAAAAGTATCAAGAAGGGGAAATACGGAAAATAAAATTTCTTTTCTTTTACTTTTCCGTGCTGCATATGATAATTTAAAAATTTTCTATAATGTTCAAATTAGAAACATAATATTATAGGTTCAGGGTCCTATGTGAATGAAAACCTATAAGATAAAAAATGTTGATACTTTTTGTTTTTAATCTCGAATTTTTTAAATTTTCGTTAATATTCAGCCTATAGAGATAAAATTAAACATTAAACTGGGTGAATAAGAACATGTAAGGGAAGCTTTTTGGTACTTTTTCGTTCAACATCTGGTACTTTGATTAATTTTCGTTAATATTAGATATAGAAACATAAAATTAAAGATGCAATATCCTGAGTGGATGACAATCCATAAAGGAGACTTTTTGATACTCTTTGGTTTTTCAATTGATAATTTTTATATTGAACTTACAAACTTAAATTAACCCTCGCCAAATCGATCCACTAAGACGGAAAAAATAAATGCTCAAAACATATAAATTCATAAATACTTAGATTTGCTATGTTTCCTTCATATGTAGATAAAAATTAATGGTCGAATTTTGACCATTAGGCGAACACTATTATACATAATTGTATTAAATAGCAATAAACTTCAATTTATAATTGAAAAATTTTATTTCAGAATAGCTTCTGCTTAGTATGAAAAAATATAGCAAATTCAACCTAACAATTTTTACGAAATCCTCAATAATGTTGCAAGAATAATAGAAATCAAAAGTACCTTAGTTTAGCTCCCATACAAATGTATTCCTCAAAATTACTATTAATTTCATAAATGTCTCATTAGTATGAGTATAGAGACAAAATTTGAAAAAAAAACAAGTAAATAAGTGCTAATCGGCTGTGGCGAATTGTCTATACCACTATTGTACCAAACCTTAATTTAGGAAAGACACTTGTGATGGCGCCAGGTGAAATAATGGACCGATTTGGATGGCTTAAAACATTTAATAGTGCTTATATATAAAAAATATCTAAGCCAAATTTGGTACTTCTAGTGGAATTATATTCATAAATTTTTAAGAGACTTCCATTTGTAATCCAATCTGGCTGAATTTTAATATCAAACTTTTCTGGACTATATGTGATGTAAATATGTAACAACCTATTGTCCATCATATCTACCGTCCTCGGACCAACCAATTCACAGATAGACGTACGGACTGACACACATGGTTAAGTTACCCTGCAAGAAATATCACTACTGAATCTGTACTGATTCACAATTGACATTTAACATATAGACTATAGACATTTAACATGTGGGTGTCATTGGAAATCTACTACTGACGTTGGTACCACAGAATACTAACAGAACTGAAAAAAGTGACGTGTGAAAAAGGCCCAAATCAGTTGCGAGGGCAGCTTTCGAAGAAAGAGACAAAAAGCTTTTTTTGGTGGTGAAGTGGCAATGTGTAAAAACAGGCAGCAACAATCAACACAAATGGCACGATCAAAACAAAAATAACAAAACACAGACCACGTAAAAAAATGCATTAGTTCAACAAACGTTGTGTTTTGTGCAAAAAAAAATGTATTTAATAATATTTTTTGTTTTATAATGTTATTTATTTACTTAAATATTATTTACTTGTGTTGTGGTAAACTTAAAAGTTAATTTTTACAACAGCTTTGCAAGTAAATCTCACCTAAATAAATTTGTGTTCATTGTATTGCGGCATAAAAGATGATGCAAAGAGAAATGAAAAAGGGCAGCTTTCTTAGAAAGAGACAAAAAAAAAATCGTGAAAAGTTTTTCCCTCGTAATTTGTTCACATTTCCCATAGATTTTCTCACTTTATTTTTGCTAGGGAATATAACGTGTTTGTTAGTTGTTCCTCCTATAAATCGAATATTAACGGCTGGATCCGTTAATAAGGCACAAACCGATATGTTGGTCAACAAAATGCAAAACAACTGGTTGATTGCCGCCGGATTTGTGAAAGACGTGGTGGCAGAATTTTGGAAAATATTTTACTACATAAAATTTATAAAGTGCAAAAAACTAACGTTGTTATCAACCTATCCCTCCAATACTAATTATTTAGATTTATTATTTTAACTTTCCTACTAATATACGTGCATATTTTTAAACAAAAATTTCAATGATTTTTAATTTTTTCTAATTTTCTTCTTTTTTACATTCACTGGAACTGATACCATGAAAAATTTTTCACATGAGATTTACGATTGCTTTTGTCCCTTCGAGGGGAATGAAAATTTCATGGGAACAAAAATTCCACTTGTTATTCACGATAGGGGTGATGGTGTATTTTTATATTTTTTTTTTTTTTTTTTATTTTATTTCCTAAGCTAATCCCGCGAAGTTCTTCGCTTGTCTGCAGGAAATAAACCAGTGTCTGTGGCGGGAATCCCCGCAACCCCGGCTCTGATAGACTAGCTCACTACCAGCTAGGCTACCGGGACACACAAATATAGCCGCAAATGTAGTGCAGACGCTTCGTTGACAATGTCACCAAAATAGTTGACAAAACTGGTGACTTGGAGACACTTGCACCCAGGTTCCCTTCATGGTACCTTCATGACTCAAAAGGACCCAAAATATATGTGTATACTTTATAAGGTCTGAGATCAATATTATGGAAATTACTTTCATAAGCCCTTTCGACCTGTGGGAAAAAACACAAAAACCGTTCAATAGCTTATATTCAATAGTAAACTATACCGAAAATAGAACAAGAATTAGTGATAATTAAGAAAACTCCCAAAATAATTTTTAATTAAAACTGAATTTTATTTTATTTTATTATTACTGACAAATTCTTATACTTCTTTCGAATAAAATAAAGACTGACTGGACTTTATTTGTATGTTCTTCTATTTTGGGGCAACAGACGTGACTGTTTCATTTTTAAGGCGAAGGCTGTATGCACACACAAAAAATTATCAGTAGTTTCTTATCAATAAAAAAAAAATTGTTTAAGAATTATTTCAATTTAATTAATGTGGTAATTGTATCAATTATTTTTTTGTTGAAAGAAAATTTAAAATATGATTTTGTTTTAACTAACATTTTAGTTGGTTTGAAAAAAGTTTTGAATTAAAATATTAATTAAACAACAAGAAATCTAAATTGATTTTTTCGTTTGAAATAAAATAATTTAAACTTGTAGAATTGTTGTTGGGAAATGTAATTTTTTTTTATTAAAATTAAAAAAAAATAATTTATTGAAAAAAAAAAAAAATGTTATTCACAATTTTGAATTTTTACAATATTTAGTAATCTATATAATCTTTTTGGTAATAGGTGCAAAATGCACAAATTTTTTGTTTGATTCTATGAATTTGATGTTTAGAGACAATTTTGCATTTTTTCTATGCAGTAGGAAAAACTTGTACTAAATTTAAGCTTTTTCCACTTACTTTTAGTATGAGTAGTAAATGTGAGTACGAAAGTACCTAAAACAATCCAAAATGGAATAAAGTAAAAAAATCGTGAACTTTTCGTTTGTCGTGCCACTCTATTTACTATGTATATGCGTATATACGCGCGTTTTTGTAAAACAACAACAACACTTCAAAAGTAGGTAAAAAATAGTTGGCTTGTTTTCTGTAGAAACAACAACAACTCTACAAGCAGAAGAGCATATATTATTTTCATGTTAAAAAAGTAAAATAAGAAGCAAAAAATTCCCGAATTCTATTTGCTAAAATTTTCAAAGTTTAATGATAAAGTAAATCATATCGGTTTGTAAACAATGAGAGGAGGGAAAACAACCAACAAAATTTAAACAAACATGTTTGTGTGAGGCACGGTTTGGTACTTAAGCCTGGTACTTTAACAGTTTAGCATTTCACGTAAAATGCAGTCAATATACATTTGAAAAAACGGAATATCTATGCAATAATATTGATAGAGTTGTACTCTGTTCACTTTGTGAAGAAGTTCCGAAATGTTTCTGGCAATATTTTTTTTTGCAAATGCAAAATAAATTAAGCTGCACTTATTTCACGTAGAACTTTAAGCAAAAAAGTATGAACTTAATATTTAATAAGAAATAAAAAAACTTAAAAAACAACCGGTAAAAGTTTTTTATCCATATTTACTTTTTTTTTATTAAAAAAAATAATATTTAGTAAAATACTTGTGGTGTTTGTTTACATATGCAAAACAATGTCGCATATTTTTAAGGAATAAAAACGTTAAATTGTGCAAACTCGAAAGATTGGTAACATGGATGCATTTCAAAATTTTCGTGTGAAATACTCAATGTTGCTCAAAATTTTAACAGAGTACTAGGCTTTAGTTGGAAAAAATGAATCACATTTTCGATTATTTCAAGTACGAATGTAGGATTACATTAACTTAGAAATTCTTGATTCAAGCACAGTTTGCTATTATTTTTATACCTTTTACCACAGGTGGTGAATAGGGTATATATAAGTTTGTCATTCCGTTTGGTATTTCTATAATATTGATGTTAGACCCAATAAAGTTTATACATTCTGGATCCTTATGAGGAGCGAATTTGATTTAACGATGTCAGTTTGTCCGTCTGTTCGTTAAAATGGATTTTCCGAAGACCCCATATATGATGGGGCCAGGTTATTATACATTTCTGTCACATATGGTCCGGAATTGTTTGCTATTGAAATTCAGCAAGATCGGTCCACAAATGGCTGAGATATGAGTAAAAGACCACGACTGCCTCAAATTTTTTCCTTTAAAGGTCCAATTAGACGTGATATTATCATACCAACACTGTATTACAAAAACGACATAAACATACCATACAAACAAATTCAATTTTGGTTTCTACGGTCATACAGTGGCTATGGTAATACAGTGTTGGTAATGTGTTTTTTTTTGTTGTTTTTTTATACCCTTCACTACAACCCAGCGGGAAAACTCAGAAGACCTTCTTACTTCAGGCCTTTTTAAAGGCCTGCTTAAAAGATTTTTTGATTCAATTACTATTCTTATCTAACTGCTAAAGAAGGCCTCATAGAAGATATGAGTATGGAATGGAGCAAGAAGGCCTTGTACATCCAAAAGAAGGGGTACAGAGGCCTTCTAGAAGGCCTTCCTACTCCTTCTTTTTCCTGCTGGGAAGTGGTGGATTTTATTTGTAATGTGTTTAATTTTACGCATACACATACACATTAATGCATGTGTATGATATGCCGCGCAAATAAAGAAAAAAACTCATAGACTCAATATATTTTAATTTAACGCTTCTCCAGTAAAAGCATTAGTAGCCGAGTTGTTAAGTTCTCTCCTGAGACAGATGATATTGCCAGTTCGAATCCCAAAAAGAATTATTTTTAATTTTTTTATTTAATTTTTTAATGTTCTAAAAAACGATCTGAAGTTTATAAAACGAATTTCAAACATAAACTTTGGCAAGAGAGAAAACGCGCTAAAGAACGTTATTTATGTATATAACTTTTTGTTCTTATCTCATCATGGTGAAGGGTATATATGATTCGGCATAGCCGAATATCAATCTCGATTTCGGGCCACTTGGAAAACCTATACTCGAATCAAGCATTTTGTACTGGATTTAAGGAAATGCGTACTAACCTCACTATTGACACCGCATCAACTTGATTTAGGTATGGATGGACTAAGTTTTCTTTTCAGTGTAGAAAGCTATGCGAAGTAGATAAGCCTTTTAAACATTTCGCCCACAAAATTCAATGTTACGATTCTACTCCTTAGCAAAAAACTCATAATAAAAAGACAGTCTTAAGGCCCAACCATAATATGCTGAAGTTGACTTAAGTAAATATGCGAATCATATGAGGCAAACTATATGGAAGTTAAGGAAACTATTTGCTTAGTTTTATGAAACTGTGATTTGCTTAAGCAAAGTGCAACACTGATCTCACAATCCGTACGAAATCAATTTTTTTTTTTGATTTTGATTCTGTTTTTTTTTTTTTTAATACATGTGAGAGATTTTTGCTCATTTTTGAGAGTAGGTTAAGCAAGGCTATACAACAACAAATGGTTGGGCCTTTAGAGTACAATGAAGTTCAGGTTTTGCTTTTTTTTATTTATTTCTTTATCACAATAGAATTGAATTTGACTTAAGTTTTGGGAATCGTTAGCTATCTATGACTTATTCCTATCTTTCTGGTACTCCGTGGCTGACTTATTCCTATCTTTCTGGTACCGAAAGAAACTGCTTATTTTTTGAACCCAAAAGCTAATACTTTTTTTATATAATAATTATAATAATAATAATAATAATAATAATAATAATAATAATACTTTTTTTTCAGTAAAGTCAGTTAGGACGTTATGGATAAATCGAGTGGGGAAAGAGTTGGACTATAAGGCAGCTTGACAAAACATTCCTACTACTCTTTCCTAAATATCTATTAGCAGATCTTGGTACCAGTGGCCGAGCGTTGTCATGATATACATAATATTTCGGCTTAATATCTGGTCCCATATTCAGGACGAATTCTTGTCAATTCTCGCTCTAACCGAACTTAGTTTATTCCGCACAGAAGTCTTTAGAACCCTTCTTTTCCTTTTTTTTTTTAATAAGAAAAAATGCAAAATTTTCCGCAATGTTGACACAAAGTTTGACATTTACCAAGCAAAAAATACTTAGTTGTTTATCATATTTCGTTTGGTGTTTAAGTGGAAATAGATGCCATGTCACTCATTCAATATTGAAATATTAAATTTTGGTCTGAATTACAACGAATTTGCTGACCCTTGGAAAATAATCTGATAATGGGAACGTACCTTTTATTACGTAGAATTCAATTCAAGAAACTAGAAAACCTTAAATAATCTGGCACTATTACGCTATGGAATTCCTCATACAATATTTAAGAGCACCTTAAATTGCTTTTGTACCCATAATTTGCAATATAAATTACCTGTTATTTTAGAACTTATAACTTATGATTTATTTTAAAAGGACTTTATAAGGCTTTCGTTAAAATTTAATTACATGTTAAAGCTTTCAAGGATATATAAATGTGTATAAAGGACTAATGACATTAGTTCTGTTTTGTAGTGTTAATTCATGTGTAAATGTACATTTCATAGAGCAACAAAAACAGAAACAAATACTTATTAAAATTAAAATATGTTTTTGTAAAGGTAGAAATATGTTTAGCTTATGAACGTTTCGTTATCCGCATGTGTGTGGTTGAACAAGTTCTTTGTCTTTGTTCTCTCTGTCTCTCGCTCTCCAAACATTAAGTAATTACAATATATTTAATTAAAATCGACTTTATGATTTGATGCTTCACTTGTCAAATAAAATTTTATCAACAAAATTACATAAATAGATTAGGGATAAGTCTTGGGCAGGTAGGAAAAGGAGAGGAAAAGCATATTTAATTTTTTCCAAAAAAAAAAAAAACTTTAATATAAATGTATTTAGTATCCTTAAGATTATTTACAAGAATATGTAGTATTTTTTGATTTTCTACCTTTAATTTTCTTTAGGAGTAAAAAGTTTATTGTAAGCTTTAACTGAATGACAGAATTTTCATAATAAATTAATGTTCAAAATGTTATAATCATTTTTTATAAACAGCCCGAGGAAAGCAAAATAAATTTTTGTGTTTTCTCCCCTTATTTAATATTTTCTTTGTTTATTTCGGTCTGTTTATTTAAAAATCTATATTATCAATTAAATTAAGTGCTAATGTCTTTTCTTCTTTTTGTTCAAGTAAAAACCAAAGTTTTTTAATGAAATTTTCTTTAACCTGAACTTTTAGTTTGTCTTGTTTTTTTCTTCTTTAATATTTTGTGCTTCCTCATTCCTCTCATTCAATTATTTAGCTAGCAAAATATATTTTGTATTCGAAAAAGATAAAGAGGAGTAATAAAGAGAGCCAAATTCATGAAAAGTTGGAAAATTTATATAGTTGAATAAAAAATTCGGCTATGCCGAATCGAAAATACCCTTCACCATGAAGCGTTATGAACAGAAAGTTATACGTATGAATGTATATATTTATATTCAAACTTAAAACCAGAAGAAGGCGCTTATAATTCAGCACCTTCGACCATCCAGCCTCTAACACACATTACCAAAAAAAATGGGCCCATTTTTAAAAGAGGTTGTGTATTAATATCCCAGCTATGTTAACCAAATATCAATAAATCTATTATATGCTGCGCCTACTTCTCCAATCCCGCTCATTTCTTCAAGAGAGGTTGTGTGTTGATAACTAAGATACTTGTAACTATTTTGAAAACTTTGGCATTTGCTTTTCTCCAGATGTACAGAAAAAAAAAAACAGCAAGGGATATTTGGATATCTATCTATCTCAACCGTTTGTGGACCGATCTGGCTGAGTTTCTCCAAGTTAAAAAAAAAGGAAAATACCAGCAAAACAAAATCGAAAATAATTAAAGAATACTTTTTACTAAAAGGTACTAGATAAAAGGCTAATACCAAAACTGCCAAGTTGCCCAAAAAGACCTATAAAAAATATGTATTGAAGTCGTTCTATCGGTATCGGTATCGGTACTTGTACAATTTAAAATTCTAATGGATTTAGCTTAAGATCCAACTTTAATTTATTTCTGGAAATGGCTAATTGGCTGATACAACGGTATGTTTATTTTTATCACTCTCCCGCACAGCTTCCACGTTGCACTCAGTGCGAAGAGTCAGATAAGAATCTCTTCCAGGTTATTCAATTACTGACAACTAAATTCCCTAGAGGGAAGTGAACTGACACCAAATAAGTCTCGTCTTAGGCCTTTGGTGGTAGAGACCGGTTCTTGTTCTAACACTTTATATTAATAAGACCTATCAATTTAACATGGGTTTGGTTTGGGTTTGGAGGGGGTCAATTAACACCATTTGACCAGTCAGACATCTATTCTCAATGAACGTTTTTAGTGTTAGTTACTACAATGTAGCATTATTTTAATACAATGTAATATGATTTCAATAAAACAAGTCCTAGAACTAAATTTTAAACACAAAAAATGTGTCACACCACCACCGCACAGACAGATAGTCGCTCAAAATTAATTTTTTTTTTATTAGCACTACACCCTTTTTACTGTTATTTTTTTTAAAGTCAGGCAACCCCTCCAAACAATACAACCAACGCGGTGCGCTTGAACCTTTCACCAGCTGCATGAAGTCAATCGGAAGTGACCGTTTGCCAAACGTGTTCGTGTGATTGTTCGATACGCTCAAAACTTCACTGTCTTCAAATATTAGTTTTATGGTGATAAACTAGATTTTGTGTTAGTTTCTATCATGGATTGTGTACAATTTATCTAAAACTTAAGTATAACACTGATTCTAATTATTTACAAGTTTTTTTTTGCTCTTAATGGTTAAGCTCTACGTATGCAAAACAAAAAACAAACATTTTCTTATATCACAAAGGTTTTAAACTATTTCTGTTCATTTCTGAGCTCAAAGTTAGATGTTATTTTGTAGAGTAGACCCTCCAAAAAACCGGCACCCCAATCAACCACTAAATTTTTAGCGATTTTTTTAATACATGGGCTTTGAAAACTAGGTTAATCAAGAATTTCGAGACCAACTGGGCTTATTGGTGGACATACCTAAGGCAACACTAATGATGGGAATACCAGCTTTTTTTAAGAATACGAAAGATCAGCAGAGATATCTGGGATTGACAAAAATTTAATATACCGGTTAAAAACAATAATATGTGCCATGTGCTTTGGTTTAAAAAAAAAAAACGCCGAAAAGTTCGAGGCTTACTGTAAGGAAACTGTTGAATTGTATGTTTCCCTTTATCAATTTCACCCTATGTCACCGACATTGCACAATTTGTTGCGCCATGGAACAGCCGTAATAAGGGAGTCAATTCTGCCAATCGGTCAACTCTCCGAAGAAGCGGCAGAAGCCCGTAATAAACAATAGAGTGCAACCAAGATGTGCTAAACAGGTTGCTTTTGACGGTAGACCCCCTTTTGCCAGGAATGAGGAAGACCAAATCGCAAAAGAAGAAACCCCTTTTAATTGAAGTCTTAAATTTACTTGGAGAAAACGAAATTCGTAACGTTAATATTGAAAATAAAGACGATACTGCAGAAAATGGCGAATGAATAAGATTTATAATTATGTTTTTGCCTTTTTCTACACTGAAATACCCTAACTTACCTTTAAGGCCCGTTTTCACGACTTACCTGTAAAGTTCGAAATAGTTAACGGTACATTTAGCACTAGTCAGGAATAAAGTTACCTTCAACTTTTTTTCGTTTTCACAACTTCTGTATAAAACAAAATTAACATTTTTGAAAAGTTGGCAAAAATAAAGAAAATACCGATTATTTTTGCAAAATAAAAATACGAACTGGCAACTACGTACTTTTATACATTTACAAAATATACGTATAATTGGAGTTGCCATTTATAAAAAATATGTGAATATAATATGGCAATCTCAAATCAAAAGCTTACGACAAAAGTTAAAGGTAGAACGTTCCTCTCTTTAGCTTATCCTTCACTTTTAGATCAAAGGGAACTTGTGATAATTAAAAACTCATTATCTTCCTACATTTAGCTATCGTTAAGTCGTGAAAACGGGCCTAAATCCGGTGAAGGTTGTGCTATAATTCATTAAATTTTCTATCTTTTTGTTCTTCGTATACCATTTAAATGATTGGTTCTCGTATCACTAGTCATGAGTTCTTTCTTTTTGCACTTGTTCTATTTTCACAAGTCATAAAAAAATATTAAAATATTTTAAATGTCTAAGAAAACAAAATAATAAATATGATTAAACTTTTTTTTTGATTAGAATTTAATAAAAATGTACACCATCCAGGACAAGTCTGTTGGAACAATTGACACAAATTTTCCGCAGGATTTCTAATCTTCAAGGCTGTGAGAACTGGCCGACCCAGAATTAAAATATTGACGATATTTTGCCTGCGTCATAACAATTAATGATGGACAAGTATAGAAAAACTCGATAATTTTAAGAAAGAGAATTCAGTTTAAACATGTAAAAAGAAAATATAAACAATTATATTACAAAATAAAAAAAATTATAGGTATTTAACCTTTGGTAGTCTTATTTTGACCACCGTGTATTAACAAAATTACAGCGTCCATAAAAAGTTAAAAAAAAATCATTTCTGAGATATTAAGAAAAATCGCTTAATTTTAAAAAGGAATTTAATCAAAACTTTTTCAGCCCAACCGCGAATATTCCCAAGAAATCTTTTTCTTATGGAAAATATTTTTCTCGGGAAAAAATCATCCAATTATAAATTCTGCGAGAACAAAAAAATTATTAAGTGGCATCACCGAAGTTGTTCTGCTTATTTACATTAGCGGCGTTCAATATTAGGCTTGCAAAAGAGCAAATGCAAAATATCGTTGCAATTTAATGAAATCAAACGGAAACTCTGTGTATTTCGTTTTTGGATTTAACAAAAGAGCTATGATATTTTCCATTTGCACTTTTCCAAAACTCATACTGACCTCCGCTATTGAATTTTATTATTGTGGCTGTGCAAGTTATATTAAAATTTATTTTCGTTTCGTTGAATTATGCGAATTCGCTTTTAAGAAGATTTCTGTATGCCGTGCTTCATTCCTAATTTTTCATATGTGATAAATACACTGACGTTAATTGTTAGTGGGATAAGCTATTCCTATGCGCATTTTACAGGTTGCTTAGGCCAGATTATCAGGAAACCTACTAATAAAACCTGAAAGCGAATAAGAATTATAAACACTCAAAGTCTTACTTGTAACAATATTAAAGGCCCAACTATAATATGCTTAAGCAAATGGGCGAATACATGTAAATCATATATGTCAAACCATATTGAACTTAAGGAAACTTTTTGTTAAATTTTATGAATCTGTCATTTGCTTAAGAAAGGTGCGAAACAAGTCGCACTTTCCGTACGGAATCAAATGTTTTTTGGTTTTGTTTTTGTGTTTTTAAATGCATTTGAAAAGATTTTTGTTATTTTTTGGCAGGAGCTTAAGCATATTATAGTTGGGCCTTAAAGCTTTAACAAAAACAACAACAATAAACAGTGAGCTTATCTTTACTTACAATCCCGACTACAATTGGTTTATTTTTTGTCCACGATGATCTGGCCAAAGCTACCAGTGAAATGCGCATAGAAATAGCTTATCCCATCAACAATAAATTTCAGTTTATCAATAGTGTAAAATGGCAATTTGGCACATTTAAACAAAACGGTGGTAAAATTAATTCATTCAAAATAAAAAATTAAAAAGAACATTAAAGTTTTCTACCTGCACTCTTTTTTTTTTATCCCGCGGAATTTTTAATTGTGATTGGGCCACTAATGATAGATTTTTGTTTAAATTATTAATTTTGAAGGAATAAGATTCATATATAGATTCTTACTCCTTCTTATTAAATATATACTCGAAATCTACAAATCGCCAAAATTTTGTTTTTCAAAAACAGAATTTTTTTAAACATTGTTTATCAACACTTAGCTTCCGGAACACTTACCAATTTTAAATTTTATTTTTTCTTAAGAAAAAAGTTAAAAGAAAACATAATGCTCATTATTGTCTTTGTTTTGGTGCCACAAAGCAATTTTTTAGTAAAAAATAACGCCCTTAATAAGTTAATGTTCTTTCAGTTCTTATGATATGAATGAAAACAAAAAAAAAAAAAAAAGGAAACAAAATAATGGGCTTTTAATAACTTTCTTTACTTGCTTTTTTTATTTATCGAGAATAAAGTTCATGACCACAATTTAATTTTATTTCTTTTCAGTTTTTTTTTTAAATTTTCTATAGAATTTCTTGTTTTCTGTAGAGGTTGTGTCTTACGTATAATAATGACAATTATGTTTAGGAAAATAATGCTAAGGGCGACAGGCCAATGGATTCCGACTTTTTTTATTTATAAAAAAAAAAATATGCTGAAACAATATTGTTTCCGTTAAGTTTGAGTTAATTCATGTTAAAAGGAAGCTTTTAACTAGTAAATTACCAGGAGATGGGTAGAGGGGTATTGTTTAGGTTCTATGGAATTCGGTTTGCACCAGCTTAATTATAAACAAATAGGAAAAAATTATAATGAATGTAATCAAACGAGACATAGATACATTAATAACACTGTGCATGAAATTGACACTTTTTTTTCGTGACAAGCCGGGCACATGACGTTTTAACATAATTCGGGGACGCTGAATCCAGTGGTGCCCGCGGTTTTTTCAGATTGGCTCTGGTTTTCGAGATATACCGTTATTTCGAAAATGGAGGAGGTTGCTCAACATATATTCGCGTAACTCAAAAACGGTTTAGTTTATTGAAATTACTAAAAAAACCGAAATTCCGCAATAAAATTTCATTTCAGAAAAGTAAAACTTTTTTTCTAATATGAGTAGTCGTTATTGAAACATAATTTTTTTTTTGAAAAAAAAAATTTATTTTTTTATCAAAATTTCGAAATTTTTGTTTTTTAAAAACTCATACAAAATTAAAAAATGCAGCTAGGCTTCTAATTTTTTGCAGACTTATAAAAAACGAAGCTACAAACAAAACCAGCCATAAATGATTAAAATCTGTTTGCAACTTTTGATTTTATTCACAAAAGTCGACAAATTTTTCATTAATTTAAGAATTTCCCTTAGGGGGCTCCCATACAAATATTGCGTTTTATGAAATTCTTAAATTAATTAAAATTTGTCGACTTTTGTGAATAAAATCAAAAGTTGCAAACAGATTTTAATCATTTATGGCTTGTTTTGTTTGTAGCTTCGTATTTTATAAGTCTGCAAAAAATTAGAAGCCTAGCTGCATTTTTTAATTTTGTATGAATTTTTAAAAAACAAAAATTTCGAAATTTTGATAAAAAAATTATTTTTTTTTTCAAAAAAAAATTATGTTTCTATAACGACTACTCATATTAGAAAAAGAGTTTTACTTTTCTGAAATGAAATTTTATTGCGGAATTTCGGTTTTTTAAGTAATTTCAATAAACTAAACCGTTTTTGAGTTACGCGAATATATGTTGAGCAACCTCCTCCATTTTCGAAATAACGGTATATCTCGAAAACCAGAGCCAATCTGAAAAAACCGCGGGCACCACTGGATTCAGCGTCCCCGAATTATGTTAAAACGCCATGTGCCCGGCTTGTCAGTTTTTTCAACTAGCATAGTGTAATTAAGGGTTTTATTTGTTTGATTGTGTATTTAGAAATGTATATTTACTTTTTTATTTATAGTAATTGAAGGAATGATGGTATCAAACAGCTTTTTGTGTTTTTTCTATTAAACCAACATCCCAATACCCCTTTTAAAGAGTTCAGCAATTTTCCAATCAGTGCCGCAATTCTGTTCCTTTTTGTATTTTACTATCGATATCGTTAAGTAATGAGAAATCTCGGTTGCTTTAACGAATTTGTTATTCTCGATTTTTAATAAACAAATATTTTTGTTTAGAAATATTCCCTCGTATTCATAAACGATTATTAAATTTAAAATACGTTTATTTGGGATAATTTTAATAGTAACTTTGTTCTTTGAACCTTTATTAAATTTAAAAAATTTTTGTGAATGCAGGCAATTGAAGACAAATATCGCTAAAAAAATATACAAGAATTTTTGATATGTTTTAGTTAGGCTTGAATTCATCAAATTTAATTTTCATTAAATTATTTTTACTGAAGGAAGGAATTTTTAAAACATGAGATTTTTATTAAAATTAATTGATAATTTTCTTGGCAGAGCTAGGGCTCGAACCCGGATAGAATTTACATGTTTCAAAAATCACCACATTCTTTCGTCAGGATTCTTTGAATTCTAACCTCTGCACCACTTCGATGCCTGCCAGTCAAAAGTGAAACATCAATCTTCCACCAGTGGTACTGGTGGTTCGAAAATTGCTTTAGTTACCATTTTTAATTTTATTTACATGCTGCCTTCATTTCTTCTGTTTTTTTGCGTATTCTTTCTGTCTTAAAAACCTGAATACATTTGTTTATTATGTTTTTTGTCCTCTTTCGTAGACTTTTTTTTACATCTTGAAGGACAAATGTGAACAATAAAGCTTGTGCCATAGCTATTGTAAGAACAATTGTGATTTTTAGTTGAACTTTTATGCCTGTATTTTTAAAAATTTTTTAAATATTATAAAGGCTTACAAAACCAATTTTGTATGAAAATTTGGCTTAATAAACGTTTGTTAAATTTAATAATGGTTTATAAATACGGGGGTTAATTTTTAATTTTTGATATTTTTTAGTTAGGCTTGAGTTCATCAAATATAATTTTCATTTAATTATTTTTACTAAAGGAAGGAATTTTTACAACATGAAATTTTTATTAAAATTTATTTATTTTCTTGGCTGAGCTGGGGCTGGAACCCGGGTTGAATTTATATATATATATATATATATATATAAGAACGTTAAAATTGAAATTTTAAAAAATTAATAAAAGAATATAAAATAAATTTTCTTGTAAAATTTTTTTATACCCTCCACCACAATTAGTTGTGAAGAGGGTATACTAAGTTTGTCATTCCGTGTGAAACTTTTTTATTATTCATCTCAGACCCCATAAAGTGTATATATTCTGGCTGCTTGAGTAATTCTAAGTCGATTTAGCCATGTCCGTCTGTCTGTCCGTCTGTCCGTCTGTTGAAAACACGCTCACTTTCGAAAAACTCAAAAGAAATAAACAAACTAGGTGTCAAATTGCTTGTAGTTATCCTAAGCAGTTTGGGATTGAATTTCAGCAAAATCGGTTCAGTAGGACCAGATCTATGAATCAAAATGTGGAACCACCACCTTCAAAAACTTGATAATTTTGATACAAAAACTAACATAAATGATGCAAAAATGCACGGAATGACATAAGATTTTGCACAAGTCCGTTTTATTCGACTAAAAATGACACTGTAAAATTTCGTGAAGATCGGTACATAATTTACCCTAGGCCCCATATATGCCCTACTCCCGGAAAACAGTTTAGTCTCCTAAAACCATAATTAATAACAAATCGTCACAGTTTAAGATAATAATAATAAAAAGACATCATACAGATATTACTCCTTTAACATTCGAACTGTCGGTGGAGGGTATCAAAGATTCGGCACAGCCGAATATAGCACTCTAACTTGTTTTTAATAAAACATGAATGAAATCGAATAAATATTGATTATATTTCAAAACAAATGGGCTAGTTTCAAATCTTATTATAGAATGGGAAAAAGTTCGACGTTCCCAAGCCAATCTAGCACAACATTCTGGTCATAATTTTAATACTCACCCTACTGTGTGTGGAGAGGATAATATGTGTTTGTGCTTATGTGTGTTACACATTTAATTATAGGTTCTACTCCACACGTTAATGTACCGAATAACTCGGAATCGATCTAACGAGGTCCCTCCTCTTATCCGACAAGCTGATGTTCTGCTAATCTTGTGCGCAATATTCTTTCCGGAATAGGGTTTTTGTGCCCATAAACTTTTTGTTTTGTAGGTATTTATGTTAAATTAGGACCAACAATATTTTAAGGCAACCTAAATCAGCATAGCAAATTTAATTCGAATTTGACCATAGCTGCCATACAAATATACTCCTGAAAAAAGCTTATAAAAAGTAAATTCTATGCTTCTAAGCTTCTATGTCATCTCATGGTAGTTATCATAGTAACAGCAGTAGATGTTACGATAATATTTGGCATTGAATTGTCTTATGTAAGTCCTAAACTCACAACATACCCTTTCTGGCGGAAACATGATTTCCCAAGGGTTCGAAATACTTCGGCTAATGGTCGGGCAGTATCGACTATACTTTCTTACATTTTTTGCATTCAAAATTGGCATATTTACTAACTATTTTTAACCTTTTAACAGTATATTAATTATCGATATTATTTAACATGAACTGTTTTCTTATCATTATTTACCGATATTTTTTACCGATAAAAATTGTTAAAGTTTCATTACAGAATAGCTCTTAACGAAAATTATCATTAACTAACGAATTTTGACTACTTAACGAAAAGTACAGTAGTCGCTGACTACTTTATGATCTATAGATTTTCAAAGATCTTCAGCATGGCTCTAAACTCACAATATTATTACAGTAACGGACTGTAGTTTATTTAAGAAATATTCCGTTCAGTCATTTTTAAATAAATAAACATTTAAAATTCCAAGCAAATTTATTTTTAACTGATTCTAACAGTTATTAAAAAAACTAAGTGCATATTAATACGGATTTTCCGTTGCAGTTAATATTGTCCGTTGATTGAGTTAAATTCTTCTTTATGTTAAAGTTAATAAAAATGTAATTTAAAGCAACGAAAAGTTCATTTAATTTTTACTGTCAAAATTTCAACCGCGAATTCCGTAAAAACAAATCAATATTCAGTTATCTTATATAAATTAATTGTCAAAAAATTAACTACATATTCCGTAAAAACAAATAAATATGCAGTTATTTTATAAAATTTTACTGTCAAAAATTCAACACCATATTCAGTAAAAACAATTAAATATTCAGTTATTTTATATAATTTTACTACCAAAAATTAATTTTTACTTATCTATAAAAAATGAATTGCTTGTTTTGTGTAAGCAATTCCCATTTTCTATTTGTTAAAATAATTTAGTTAAATACATTAAATTTTAAAAGTAAAATAATTGCGAAGCCATATCGGTCATGCATCTGGTGTCTTATAATTGAGAGTTCTTCTGTAAACAACGTGGTCAGTACAACAAAAGTAAAACAAACGTGTGTAACTGGGTAAGTAAATAAAAATATTCTCCCTCTCTCGCTTATAAGAAAAACAAGCGGACAGGTGTCTGTCTGGTATTTTTTAGAAATTCGGCTCTTTTGTGGAGTAAACGAAAATTTAATAAAATAACTGAATATTTAATTGTTTTTACTGAATATGGGGTCAATTTTTTGACGGTAAAATTTTAATAAATAACTGAATATTTAATCGTTTTTACTGAATATGGTGTTGAATTTTTGACAGTAAAAATTAAATGAACTTTTTGTTAAAAATAAATGAAAAATAGGTAGACCGGTTTTTAATTGAACTTTCATTTATTTTATATTACAATTTCAGTTAATTTTACGTACAGAATATTGTGAGTGTAGGACCTCTAGTTTACAAATAAAATGCAATTTTATGTTTTCATATAAAAAAATTAATATCAAAAAATAATTTCAATTTTTGGGAATACAAAATTTTAATTTCAAAAGATTTTGTTATTCGTGCTTAATTCCCAGTTTTTATTATTGATAAAAACACTTGAAATTTATTGTTTATGGGATAAGCTATTCCTATGCGCATTTCACTGGTTGCTTAGGCCAGATCATCAGGAAACTTCATCCATAAAGATTTTAGAAAAACTAGAGATATTAAACCAAACAAAACTGTTAAGCGTATAAGACTTATAGCAACAGTTCTACTTGTAATAATATCAAAGTTTAAACAAAACACATCAACAATAAACAGTGGGCTTATCTCATCTTACATTCCCCACTACAATTAGTTGAAATTCTCTCAACATTAATTGTAGTTGTAAGTAGGTTAAGAAAAACAAAATAAAAAACAACAACAACTTTACAAAAGATGTTGTCAATTAAGTGTTTTTTAGGCCGTGCACTTGCCTGTTTATTATCAAAAAGTAATTTCAGTTTTTGGGAATACAAAATTTTAATTTCAAAAGATTTTGTGGGGAATGTAAGATGAGATAAACCCACTGTTTATTGTTGATGTGTTTTGTTTAAACTTTGATATTATTAGAAGTAGAACTGTTGCTATAAGTCTTATACGCTTAACAGTTTTGTTTGGTTTAATATCTCTAGTTTTTCTAAAATCTTTATGGATGAAGTTTCCTGATGATCTGGCCTAAGCAACCAGTGAAATGCGCATAGGAATAGCTTATCCCATCAACAATAAATTTCAAGTGTTTTTATCAATAATAAAAACTGGGAATTAAGCACGAATAACAAAATCTTTTGAAAATAAAAAAATTAATTTTAAAAGTAAAGTTTGGAATTTTAGTTGTGATTACAGATTTCGGTCCTTTTGGCTCTAGGACGAATAAAATTTTACGAATAAAATGCAATTTTATGTTTTCATATTAATTCAAATATTTATTCACCATTTAGACAGAGAAAAATTTGGAAAGGAAGTTAGTTTGGTAGCGTATTACGGGTGGAGAAGAGAGTGCAGTTTTTGTGTTCGGTACTCGGCGACACGCTTTGTGTACATTTTCTTTGATGACATTTACTTTGCGTTTTAACAAAAAAGCAACAATAGTTACAGAACGATGCCGGAAACATATTCGTCTGTGTGCCCGTGTTTTTCTTCCAAATGGACTTACATGCATTAATAATAACGCTTAACTCAAATGTGTCCTTTTGCAAAAACGTAACAATTTAAAACTTTTGTTGCTCCTTTTTTTAATATTTTTAGCTCGATATGTAACTTGTACTTTTGGCATGTTGCAAACTCAAGAAACAAGGTAATTTGAAGTAACCATATATCCTTTTTTTAAGAAAGAATCAGGTTATAGAACTTAATCACGAAGCGTTATAATCATTGCGAAAAAACCCATATAAACGTTTAAGTTCTTGCTGCAAAAGCAGAGTACAATAAGCACATGGGTGGAGCTGACCTACACATTAATGCTTTGGCCAACTATTTGATCTATATACGGTAAAAAGAATTGTTAACCATTGTTTATAAATTTGATTGGTAATCTGATTGATTGTCCAAGGAAATTATTTGGTTTGTTGTCAACAGACAAAAAAATAACTAAACACTTATCACAGCTACAATTTCGTGTATCTGTAACAAATTAGCAACAAATGAACAAGTTTTTATGACAAATCCAATATCAAAAGACCAATCGATGCTCTATTTAAGCCTTTCCTGCTCT
This sequence comes from Pollenia griseotomentosa, assembly GCA_963931875.1. Lineage (NCBI taxonomy): Eukaryota > Metazoa > Arthropoda > Insecta > Diptera > Polleniidae > Pollenia > Pollenia griseotomentosa. The sequence continues at coordinate 27,358,271 of OZ007561.1, forward strand.
GCACTTAATGCAAGATCATGTAAAGTCTGCATTTTACATAAAATGAACCACTGCCCAGAAGCAGTTTTTTTATATATGTATGTAATATGTTATTGCAAAAGTGGTGCACAGTGTAAACAGAAAAACCTACATGCATGTTTAGTACATAGATATATTAGGTACTTTCTTTTGGTGAAAATGAGAAACAAAGTGATCTTCTGATATGCCAATTTCCAGTTGCATATAAAGGGGCCTTTTGACTGAACTCTACTCAAATAATAAAAAGGTCTACTTATGAGAATTTTAGTGGTTATCATAAAAAATTCTGGAATAGACTTGTACAACCTTTTCGATCTAGCAAAAACCGTCCGTCTATCTGGCTTTCTTTATATACTATGGTGTAGGGTATCAAATGTTCTGGCTTTACTTACTATACCATCTAAGTTGTTCATTATCGCTTAGAGAATACCTGTAAGGAGACATTATAATGCATTTTTCTTAATGAGAAATATATTTTCTACAAAAAAAGCTCCATAAATTAATATACTTTTTTGTTCACTTATAAAATACTTGTAGATACGTGTGCATGCGCTTAATTGGGAGTGTATGGGAAAGCATTATTAAAGGTACATAATTATTACCAACATGATTCCTATTCACTCACTTAATAATGAGCTTACTAAGAAAACTTGTTTTAATGCTTGTTCTTTTATTTTCATTTTGACTTTCTTACAAGATCTTTTTTAGTTTTTTTCTTTCTACAATATAATTTCAATTTCTTACAAATTGTAAAAGAACAAGAAACTTAATTTCATTTCTAAGAAACAGACAAATAAAAATGAGTAGGAAAATATAATTGAAAATGTAAATGATAGCAATTAGTTTAATTTAATTGCTGTCTATGCATACAGCCAAACATATACTATGTATGTATGTGCATAAGTAATGGTTAATTTGTTATGAGATACTTTTTTCATAAACATTTATAAAATTTAACTCGTAAAGGGTGAATTTTAAATATTTACCTCACATGTTAGTCATAGCGCGATTTCGGAATTTAGTTATACGAAAATTATCTAATAATAAATAACCCTATTCTTTCTGGTATCTAATAATAAGTATGAATTGTATTTGTACTTTTTCCCCTTTTACGTAAACGATAAAACAAATTACATATTAATTTCAATGTACAATGTAAAAAGGGTGGTATTTTAAAACGAATGGTAACAGACGTGAGAAGTGAAAAGAGATGGGAAAATACGTATAAATTTATTTTGCAATAATAACGAAAAATAATAAGTTAAACATTTTATTTTACAATTATAAGTTATTTCTTAGAAACAATTTCTTCTATGGCAAATAAATGTTATTGGATTTTTTGATTTTAAATGATTTAACAGCTTTAATAATATTTTATTTGATCATTAAAGTTCCATAAACCTACAAAATTAAGCTTTAAATGTAATGATTAATCGTTTAATGAAAGATGCATTCGACGTAAGTGCAATTTCCCTAAATATTAAGGAATACGTTCAAAGCTTTCACGCCTATTCAAAATACAACTACGCCCTAAAATAGGTCTTTACAATTGACATAAAGAGTCATACAAATAGATGACTATTCTGTTAATTTGAGAAATGTAAATAATAACGTTAACCCTTTCAGTGTTTTTGTCGAATATATCCGACATTTCATTGCACTCTGTTTCTACGCCCTTTTAATGTATGAAAATGTACAGTTAATTATATTTTGTTTTTTGTTTTATCTGAAAGAGAGACACTTTTGCTATTTTAAATTGTTATTAAAGTAGGCATTGACTTTCTTTTCTTATTATTGAGACCATTGTCGTACACAAGTCAGAAAATTTGTAAAAAGCAAAAAATAATAATTTCGGTTATCAAAAAAAAAATTGTATGTATTGATACAGACGTAAATTTGTGTTTACTTGAAAAAATATTGCAAAAATAAATTGTGTTGTTCTTTTGTGGACCTTTTTCGATTGTCGGATATAATCGACATTTACCTAAAGAGGTTGTATTTTTTTTATTAGTAGCCACTACAAAATAGTGTTTTTATTTAGAAATCATATCAATCAATAGAAAAATTAAATAATGATTAAATAATGCCCATGTTAAACGCTCTTTAGGACGAAATTGAAGATGATGATGATGACGTCATATATGAAATCCCACAAGTGTAATCAAAGGATATTGTGCCTGCCGAGCAGAACGTTATGTCAGAAGAAAATATTGACGATATATATATATGGGTCAAGTCAAAAAGTCCACTGAGCCCCGAAGTTTCCACTTGTATTGACTCCTTAAAGCAATATAAGTTCGAATACCTGTAAACCATGGAGGCATTAATTTTGTGCCACTGTCAGAAAACAACAGCATGTGTGAAATTGCTACACAACGGATAAATGGTAAAAAATCTATTTTTTTCTGTTTTTTTCCGTACAATAGGAATCCTTGAAGGTCAATGTCGAATATATTCGACACTCCCTAAAATCCAGGGGAGCGACTTGAGACGAAAACTAACATTTTTCCCGACTTCAGCGCCATAACATTACCTTAAATACAAATTTTCAGATTTTTATCTGAAATTTTTGACCACAAAATTATTTTTGACCCTGAAAGGGTTAATATATTATTTATCAGGGGTGTGCTGGAAATCGAAAACGTAAAATGCAAGAATTTTGAAGTTGTTTTAAATACACTTTTAATTTAATTTTTATAATTTTTGTTATAGAATTCTGTTTAATAGAGAAATATTTGTAGAATATTTGTCATAAAATTCTTTTATTACAAAAATCTTATTTAAAACATTCTTTTAAAATTCTTGCGTTTTACGTTTTCGATATCCGCACACCCTTGTATATTATACATATGTTTTTTTTTACCTTTATTATTATAATATAACTAAATTATCAAGCTTGAGGTCTTTTTTAATTTTATATAAAACTTGATTGTTTTTGTTTCAACTTTGATATTGTTACAAGTAGAACTGTTGCTTATAATTCTTATATGCTTAACAGTTTTATTTGGTTTAATATCTTTAGTTTTCCTAAAATCCTTATGGATGAAGTTTCCTGACGATCTGGCCTAAGCAACCAGTGCAATGCGCATAGAAATAGCTTATCCCATCAACAATAAATTTCAAGTGTTTTTATCAAAAATAAAAATGGGGAATTAAACACGAATAACAAAACCTTTTAAATTAAATACGGGAACAATTTTTTTGACGATGATTTTTAAATATCTTATCGTCCACCGAAACAGATATCGTTTAAAAGGTTTTTTTGGGCAGATATGCACAATGTAATTTTTTTTTTTATTTTCAGGATTAAGGGGTTTTAAAGCGTTTTAAATTTGCTTGCAAATAAACGTACATACATGTTTGCACAGAAAAAATTCTCCCACATTTTTCACCAATTAAAGCATTAATCAAAAATATAATCAGTTTTAATTAAATTTTTAATCAAGTGAATTATACGTTTAATTAAGTGAATTAAACATTTACTTAATACTATTAATTGGTTTAATTGATACTATTAATTTGTTTACTGGGGCAAATTTAATTAATATCACAAATTTTTTAATTGAAATCAAGTTTTATTTTTTTCTTTGTAAATAGTGGCTGAGTTTTTTGTTGTTCTCCCAAAATGTTTTTGTTTTCATTTTGCACTTGCAAACACATGTGTAACCGTATTATGACAAGGTTACGATTAGACATTTTGAAAAATAAAGTCGCGCAAAAACGTTGTTTAAAAGTCGGAAACTTTTTTTAATGACTTTAAACGAAGATCTGTGTTTCTTTTTTTACTTTGATAATATTTCATGAAAATCTTATAAAGTACATTCTGACGTTCTCTTAAAATGTGCATGTTTTTATTGTATAACGCACAGGTTCTCTCGAAAATAAATGCCAATTGGTCGAATTTCGGCCTTCGGCCGATTCTTGTAAAAATAAATATTTTTAATGCTTACCGCCGTTTTCAATGAAAAATTCAAGTGTTGATAAATCACAAACAATAAATTCTTGCAATAATTTAAGCAAATTATTCTTTTGGCTTTTTTATGCATGTTTAAAAACAAATTTCAACTTTCTCATTATATTTTCAATTTATTTTTTTATTGACGTTTCAGTTTGAAATGACATTAATTGTTTAAAACTACACAAAAATTAAAAACGATCTTCATGGAACGAGTCTTGCAAGTTTGCCTATTTGAACAAATGGCAATTTTAAGCGAAATCATGAAAACCCGTATTGTTATTACTATTTACGTTGTGCACTTACAAAGTGACTCCTCAACATTTAAGACTTCCGATTACATTATTTTTCTTCCATCAAAAGAATTCTAGTTGTCGTATGAACCAACTGATCTTATTTTGGTTTTACTTTAGCGTATGTGTTTGTTATTTCTAAGGATGGTGGAGGCGGAAAACAACTTGTTTTTGTTTCTTGAATTTTGTAATATGGAGCACTTCAATACGAATCTGTTGGTATAAGACAGTATAGGTCCCCTTTAGCTTTTACCTTAAGAGTTTTTGAATCTAAATTTTCTGAATAGCTGCCATCTACGGTCCCTGTTTTTGTTTAAAAACTTGTAAAAATGTTTGTGTTTTAAAGATATGACTATATCTGAGACCTTTTTGAAGAACAAAAATGTATGTGTAAAAACCCAGCGGTAACTTGAAAGAGTAAAGAGGCCTAATAGAAGGCCTGTTTTTAGCAGACACAGCCCTCCTCGCCGCATTCCATACTTATTTATTTTTTACACATGTTTTTATTGGAAGCAAGCCCTTCCACACCTCCTTTAATAACAACTTCGTCTCTTCACAAAGAAGGGAGTCACAAAAAACAAAAAATAATTGAAAATTATTAAATTTCCTTCTCCCTTCTTAAAGAAGGGAGTAGCGAATATGTACTGAGTATTTTGAAAGGTCTTTCAAAAAGAAATTTATACCTTCTAGAAGGCATACTTCTGAAAACAGGATATCATACAAAGCCAATTATTTAGAAAGGAGTATAGAGGCCTGCCACTTGCGGTCCTTTCAGTATATACCGCTTGGAAGTGTTTTGTTTCAAAAAAGTGTTTTTTTTATTTATAAAACTGTGTACAAAACGGAATTTTCTGTGAAAGTGAATCTTTGCGTGGAAGGTTGGTTTTATCTTGTTTTATATCAGCCCTCGTACCTGTCCAATTTTTGTTATTGTTAAATACGTCTCTCTTTATACCCACACCATAATAACGAAGAGGGTGTTATGCGTTTGTGCTGAGGGCTGTAACACCCTATAATTGGTCTTAGACCCACCTTTAAGTATTAGATCAGAATCACTTTCTAAATCGCTCTAATGAAGTCCGTCCGTTCGGCTGGCTGTCCTGGTGCTCAAAGTAAAGGTCGCGATTTTTAAGATAATGCGATGACATTTGGTACATAAGTTCTAATTGTCACAAGAGCCAAGCCTGTTGAAAATAATATCACATAACCCCATGCAAGCTTCTTTACATATTAAAGTATTTGTGTCCATAAACCATCTTATTATGCCGGTATTTAGATAAAATTTGTATAAAATTATTTGATTGTAATTTAAATCATCTTACTAAATTTCTTGGAAGCGCTCCTTTTATGACCATAGCTCTTACACAAATACTTTTTTCGAATATAGCTTTTTATGCCATAACTTCCTCACAAATATTGGTATTGACATGAAAATTGGTGATAATAACTTTTAGAATATGACATGACCTAAAGGTTGTGCTGGTAGGTCCAAAATTAACCATAGTTCCCACAGAGACCATCATCTCAAAATCACTTAAAGGCAAACAAATCTCATACGTTATTACATAATTTTGTTCTGGTGGGCCCATGACTCCCACACAGTGCACACTCTCGAAAAATTGTTTTTAAATATTGTGGTGCAGGGCATCATATGATCGGGCTTGACAGACTATACTTTTTTACTTGTCTCAACATGTAAACCATTGTTAATTGTTTTTTTTTCGTTCCTTTAAATCTTTTAGATCTTGTCTGGAACGTAGATAAAAAAAGAACGTATCCTTTATAAGTATGTAATTACTTTAACCACAATCCTTTAAGAAGTGGTTTAAATGTCAACTTACAAATCCCAAGATAACAAAATTGTACACAATGAAAAAGGAATTTTCGACCCATCAGCTTAAATTCAAAAAGAAACCCAAGTTAAAAAAAAAAATCCGAAAACTTCAACAATTTACCAAAGTTTCTTTTTATTCCTTTTCTATGAATACTTGAATGCATGTAATTGTGTGTCATTTTTTAAAAATTTTCTTTATTTCTTTGTTGACATTCATACAAAACATATTTTTGCCATTAGTAGGGACAAATATCCGCATTAAGATAACATTTTTTATTTCATTTTACTGAAGTATTTTATGATGCATTTCATTGTGTTAACAATTTTGCAGTAAAATAAAAGTAGAAAAAAAAGTTGTTCAAGTTGTTGGAATGTTTTTCTTTAAACGACAGGTTGAATTTTTTTCAGCATTATGCTAAATAAATAATAATATTACAAACTTCAAAAAAGAAAAAAATGGAGCAACAAATTTAAATATTTGTGTTAAAAATAATGATGCGACTAGTGTGTCCATCAAAATGTTTGAAAGATTATTTTGGAAACAAGAAAATATGCTGTCAGAATTTTGATGAATTCTATTGAAATTTAATGAATTCTTAAACCAAACCCAATAAACATTATTTTAAACACCATTTGAGATAATTGGTATCTTGGTTATTGTTGACCTTATTCCTATTAAATTAAAAGTAATTCTTTTATTTACTCAAAGTAATCTGAAGTTGAATCACTCGGACTCGTCATCACTTCCCGTAAAGAAAATTATAATCAAATAGAAACTGGGAATTATCTCCTTTCGTAGATTACTTTATATTATGTTCATCATAATTTGTTTTTTTCGAATTTATTCTATGAGTTACATTTCAGTTATGTATTTTATAAAGCTTTTTTGTAATAGTTCTATTCCTTAAATTTTTAGGAATGACTTTTAAACACTACCAGACTATTATATTGTATTTTCTTGTTACATTTTAGCAATGAAGTATATTGTATGTACAGAAAAATTTACAATTATTAGACACCAGCAGAATGTAATGCATTTTCTGGCCCGCTACGGCCTTCGTCAGTATTCTTTGTGTCACACTGGATAGTGATACTTTATAAATTGAATGTATTTAACTCTACTATTTTTAACAAATAGAAACTGGGAATTATCTCCTTTCGTAGGTTACTTTATATTATATTCATCATTTTTTATTTTTCGAATTTATAAAGCTACATTCCCATTCCTATGCGCATTTCACAACATCATTTAGAGTTGACAAAAAATCAACCAATTGTAGCCGGGACTGTAGGAAAAGATAAACTCACTGTTTATTGTTGTTGTTTTTTTAAGCTTTGATATTGTTACAAGTAAACTGTGGCTTATAATTCTTATTCGCTTAACAGTTTTATATGTGTAATATCTTAAGTTTTTCTAAAATCTTTGGATGCAGTTTCCTGACGATCCTAAGCCTAAGCAACCAGTGAAATGCGCATAGGAATAGTTTATCCCTTCAACAATAAATTTCAGTTTAGCAATAGTATGAAATGGGAACGTAGCACATTTAAACGAAACCTTGTTAATTAAAAATTTTTGAATCCCAATATAAACTTTGAAATTGTAAAAGTATTTATATAAATGCGAACACTTAGCGGCATTCATTTCATTTTTTCATAGAGTTCGCCAGACAAGTAAATAGATGTGTCCATACTGGTAGTACAAGGTGAGCCGAAAGTCACTGAACATCCGTTAAAAATTTGGTAAAGATTTTACAAAATGTAATGTACCATTTGTATCTTGCACGGAAACAGCAATAATTTTTTTCGTTATCCTCCGCATTAAAGGTCTGGACCTTTGAAGCTTAGTGGCACGTTTATGATTTGATAGCTCAGATACTCATTTACCCTCTCCCGAACTCGTTCGATATTAACTAGCCATCGTGCTTCAAGCAGTCTTCGACTCCGAGATAATTTGCTAACAGAATCCGATGACTGAATACGAGCAACTGAATTGCGTATATGATTTCGTGTTGGTGCACAGTGGGAGTAATGGCCAATCTAGCGGAAACATATTGATACCTTCTGAAAAGAGACTGATATTTTCATTCGGAAAAACTTTTTATATAGATAAGAAAACAATAAATAAAAATAAATACAAAGAGAATTTTTCATGTAAGCTAAACATTTTTATTAATCTCTTAATTTTCATATAAAATTGCTCAATTCAATATCTGATGAGCGACCATATGACATATTGATATCTTCATCTGTTTACGACTGATAACATCATTACCTTATAGATATTTTTTAAAAGTGCACTAAAACTTTCGATGGCATAGTAGTAAGAGGATCTGAAGAAAAAAATAGTGTATGTGAAAAGTCTTCCATTGTGTTTTTCCTTAAATTTTTCCGAGTATGATGTAGGCGTAGTTTTCTCAGGACTTTATTATTGGCTTCGAGAGCTTTTTCCGACAACATACCTATTGCAAGTGAAAAATAATGGGACAGGCGAGCGAAGGAATATAAAACCATGGATACTTTCAACAATCGCTTTATCACAACAGTGATCCACCCATTTTTAAATTGGAATTCTGTAGGCGAAATGGAGAAAAAATTTAAAGAAGCGAGCCGACGCATGTAAAGTTGATAATCCACATTCAAATAAATTTTATTTTCAGGCTTTTTTCTGGTGTAAAAAAATTCCGAAATTTTCTTTAGGTTTGAATTTTGACTAGAAAAATTCTTGTTTTTCTGAATCATTTATATGGCTTCTAAATCTTCCACATGTTGTTTTTATTACTGAAAAATAAAAATTGAAAAAGAATACAAAATAAAAAAATTATATCAAAAATACAATGTTTAACGACTTATGCCCCCCCCCCCCCTCTATTTGAAACTTAAAGATATCATTAACATTGTCACCAGTGTGTCTGATATAAAAAGAACGCGGATCCCGATGAATAAACGAGGTATTTAAAAAAGTTTTCTTTATTAACGTTTTGCAGAAAATTTTATTTTTTAGCAGTAAACACTGAGTCCTTTATTTCCCGTCCTAAAAATGTTGCCAAATAAACAATTTCTTTTTACCTTTTTATACCCTCCACCAACACTGGAGGTGAATTAATCTCAGACATAATAATAAATATGTATATATGCTTGCTTCTTGAGTAATTCTAAGCCATCTGCCAGTCCGTCTGTTACAAACACGCTCACTTTCGAACAACTCAAAAGATAAGAACAATGTTGTGGTCAAATTGCATCCTGAGCAGTTTGGGATTGAACTCAAGTGAAATCGGCTAAGTAGGATAAGAGTTGCGAGTCCAAATGTGGAATAATAAAATTATAAAAACTATCGTAAATGCAATATTTAATTAAATATTACTTATTTTGATATAAAAGACCTCAAGCTTTAATAAATAAACGAAAAAATTTTAATAAATAATAAATAAATACGTCACATTTTACAGTGTCTGTTAAATAAGCAAGTGAAAAAAGTATTAGCAACATTAGAAAAAACATGAAATTGATATGCATTAAAAATTATTAGAAGTCAAGTCATATTCAAGACGGATTTAGACACATGTGAAGCTTTGTTGTTGTTCCCAAACAACATGCAACACAATCTAAACAATACCATTAAAAACATCAAAATAGCAAAACAGCAACGACCACAATACATTAAAAATATTCGTATCCATATAAACAACAAAAATAGCACAACCAAATAAAAACGGTATTTTATGATTTTTCACACGGAAACACCGTCACATTTACACCAGAAAATGAGCAAAAAATTGCATAAATAAAATAACATATGGGGTATAGTAAACCTTGCAGTTCTGGTGACTTACATTGGAGTTGTTATATCGCTACATAGAAAAGGTAAATTATAAGTTATAAAAAGATATAAGGCTAAATTTATACCTACGAGAGTCCTTGTCAAAAAGGAGCTGATACGTAGCAGTCGACTGAATAGTTTGATTAATTTCTGTTAAGCTATCAGTTAAGCCATTTCTTTAAAACAAAGAATAAAAAGTTGTCAAATGACTCAAAACCACTAAAGTTATACCTCTACGCGATATAAGTTACATTTTCTTAAGTAACAAAAGTAATTTCTTTTCTCTTGCTTAACATAGTAAATAAATGATGATTCACAAATTGGTAACTTATTTTTCTCGAGGAGCGAGATATACTCAAAAATACAGCTGACATTCAAAACTGCAGGGAATATTAAAAAAACTCATATACAGAAAAAATGAGAAACAACATCGCACATGCACTCACACAAATGTCAATTTCGCCATGCCATGAAATAAAATAAAATATATACATATATTGTGTAGCATACATTATGGATGATTTAAACAACATCGTGCATAGAAATGAAATTGTATGCTAAATAAGTAAATTATTATGTATAAATATGTGTATATGCTGCATAAATATAAAGACAAGCACATATTTAAGGAAAATATGTATGAGTATGTTTGGAAATACAATACATACATATATAACTTATAATATAAATGTGTGAATTTTTACAGTTTGTTGTTTTTAAAGTATTTTAAAATGTATGAAGAAAAAACATTTGGCAATTTATATGCAAAAATAACTTTGTACATGAGTCTGTACATGAACTGCATATTATATTTCAAAATAGTATAAAAAGCAGATGTCAATATTATAGTTTATATTTACATACATATATCGTTACCTAAAACGCAAAACGCCCTAGCTAATAAAAATTTAAAAACCAAGTTTTTACAAACTCCGATATGTACTTTCATTGTTTTAGAAATTTTTGTTAGTTAGGGCGTTTTATGTTTTATGTTTTATGGCGCCCTATGCTCCAATGGGAGTTAAAGGAACATATATATAATATAATTTTGCAAAAGAAAGGAAGTTAAGGTTCTTAATTTGGAATTTTTACGTGTGAGATAGAACTCTAAAGTATAGGATTTTGAAAAACGGCAGTTTTAAAACCAACAGTATAAAATTTATAAAATTTGATAAATTTGAATAAGAAATCAATAAGTAAAAAAAGACAACCCAAAGAGGTCATATGTCGAGACATCTTGTGTTATATCGGAGAAGCCCGATCATATGATATTCTTCACCACTTTTTAATATTTTAATAATAGTATTTTAGAGTGAACCCTTCGGCTCATTACACAGGTCTACAAATTTGAAAAAAAAATTACTGCAGAAACGAAGCATGTTTTTTAACTAATCTGGGTGCACTGAATTCGAATCTGGCATCAAAATTGGGCTATCACGTCTTGTTAATACTGTCAATACTGTAAAACAGTCAATTCTCACACTACAATTTCACAACTATTCACAATACGAAAGCTCACATTCATTCTAAATCTTCATAATAGTAGCGTTAATTCATGTCAGGGAGATCGTATGTTACTGTTTCAAGCTATTTTTGCTTTGTGTGGTTGGAAAAAAAGTTGTGCAATATCAGAATCATTAAAATATGCATATTTACATTGTTTTGGTTTTTCTGTCAGAAACTTGGACAAACCGTGGACAGCGACAATGTTTTGCATATTTTTAATTCGCATTTAGATTTTTAAAGATTTAGTGAAAACTGAAAAAATTGTTCAAGGATTTTGAGATAAAAGCATGCTAGGAGACAATTGCTAGACTCTTATACGTAAAACCGAACCAACAAAATACAAACGACGTTCAAATAACGCCATTCACCTTTGAAAATTCATTGATTTTTAAATTTACTAGTGATTTTTTTATGTAAGAAACGAATAAAAATATTTGCTTTGTATCAAAAAACATGAAAAAACCTGCTGTGATAGAGAAAAACCAATAACAGACTCGAATTCAGCCCACCAAGTTAGCTAAGGAAAGATATTTGTTTTCTCCAGTCCGAAACTTTGTTGGCTATTTTGCAAATTGCAATTATCGCTTAACCTAGTCCGTTCCCATTAACTTTTAAATGGTTTTTAATTATTTTCATTTTGAAATATTATTATCCTTTTAAGTATTTGCACGCTACTTTATTAGATTTTGCACAAATTAAGACTCAAAAACAGATAGAACTCTGATGCTCAATGATGAGGCAATACACGTATGTGCGACAATATGCTTCTTAGGGCTAAAAAATCAGAGCAAGTTAAACTCTCTTTTTGGTTTAAAATGTGTTTAAACCAACAAATCTATAAATCACTAAACAAATAAACCATCTTTAAACGCATAAAATTGGGCGTTTAAACTACCAATACAGACCATATGAATTTGATAAGATTTATCGTAGTGCTGCCACATGTTAATTTTTTAACAACATATAATACATGTGACACTGATTTATAGTAGTTGAGTTTAAACTACATATAAACTCAAGTTTAGTTCAACTAAACCAGCGCTTAAACCATCAGTGATTTATTAGGCATTAGAACCTAATACAACTTTGTGTTAAATAATGGAATTATATTCATGAAAAGTATGCTTTTGCTTCAGAAACCTTGTCTTCGAAAATTCGTTTTACGAATTTTAACCCCTTATCGTATCTTTTAGTTACACCAGTTACATTCTTTTTATTTTCGCGTGCGTTGTGAACATATTTTTGGAAAATCGCAAAACTTCTTAGCCGAAATGGTCTGCAAAAAATAATAATATTTCCAGACAATTCTACAGAGTAGCTTGAAGGGTAGTTTCAAATGAATTTCTTGATTCATTGCTTTTCCGAACACTTTAAAATCTCTAAGTTGATTTCAAAATATAATGTGACTTTTCTTCTTGATCTATGAAGTAAAAATCCTTGAATAGTTCTCACGTTCGGCTTGTGTAAAGAATTTTTGACAGTTAAATTTACAGCTAGTTAAGCAATTTAAAGGTACGACTTGCAAAACGGCTGATGTCAAAAGGTTTATCATTTTATAGAACACTCTATAAAATTCGAGCTGACATCTGCAGAAGCAATTTTTTTGTTGCTTTTACACGCGTTTCGAAAATACACATCGTGTAAAAACCGCCTTTATTGATTCAAACTTTCTTCTATAGAGAGCTTACATAATCTTCCTCTGCCTGGTGTTTGGTTCAAACTCTACCACATAGTTTTCATTGGTTCCAAAATAACTGATTTCCTCAATTAGTTCTTGTTCCAAACTAATAAAATTTTTAATAACGAATTTTATTATTTTTCGAAGCACTAGTGGTACCATTTAAAAAGTAAGTGCATGCTTATGCATATATTTTGATATTTTCCAAAACTTTGGTACGGGACTGAGACTTGGCAGGAAGAGTAAAAGAGGCAAATCATATCAACACATTGAATCACGTAAAATCGGCAAATTTAAATGATGTGAGGAAACTACTTGTGAAACATTTTGGAAAAGATAGGGCTACCCTTAAAAGTCTAAAATATTATAGATTACTCTAAGAAGAACATGATTTAGAAGAAACAAGAGTATAATATTTGTCTAAACTTTAGATTATTTATATTTAAATTTTTTCACATTCTGATTTCAATGTAGATGTTGTTACTTTTTTTTTTGTTTTGACTGCTAGAAAATAGTTTTTTATTCATTTTCTCTATTTTAAAACTACTTTTATTAAGTTAAAAACTAGTGTAATAAAACAAGTGTCTGGTATATTTTGGGGATTTTAAGGATTATCTTAGTAGGGACATTTTTGTATTTGTAGCAGCTCTGGTACAAAAAAAACAGGAAGAGTAAATGTAAAAACCCGAAAAACTTCGTAATCCAGGCAAACCAGCGCCCACCGCTGGTTTAAAGTGCTTTATTTAGATTAATTAGAACCGATCTAAAACTCGTTATGTTATTTTTATACAACTGCATAAGTATCTATGTTAGAAATTAATTTGCAAAACTGGCTATGTTTAAATTTAAAATACAAATTTAAAGACTCCTATTAAAGCGTGATTATATTTATTATTGAAAAATTACTCCCGTGACAATAATGCTCAATCATATGCAGTAATATAAATTGGCATAGCTGCATTTCAGGACTAGCAGTTTTAACCGTTTTTCTCAATAATCCTTATTGTAAATATAGCGTTGTTTGCAAGTGGACTCTCAGTAAACGTATTCTTAACAAATTTTATAAAAACAAAAATAACATTTAACCCTTAGATATTCTACAACCTTAGCACCACTAAGTGCACCTAATGGTCTGGCCAGACCATGATTGAAAAACCAGCTAAATAAGTAAACTAAAAAAAATTTTTACTTATTTTGTGTTATTTTAAAAAAAATCAGTCTTTTTTAATATAATTGTAAAATATTGGAATTATTCTGTTAAACAATCATTGAAAATATACGTTTTTGTCTCTCTGTCATGTTGAAGGCAGTTACCACAGCAAAAACGAGTTTTTCTCTGAGCTTTGATTGTGGTTTTACAAATAACGCACAACGGACGGTAATAAGCTGAACTTGACGGGTGTGGTACCGTTTGTACATAATTGCATTGCGAGCTAGTATTTTGGTCCTTTAATGTATTTTAAAGGTACCTGTGGTCTAGTCAGACCATTACGTGCACTTAGAGAACTTTTTCTTGTGGGAGGGTTTTGTGCCCTAAAAAGGATCCAAATGATTCCAAATTTGTTTTGATCGATTCAGGACAACTTACTTGTAGAATTCATAGCCGTCATTTCTTAAACTTTGGCTAAGAAAAAAGATGCATATGAAAGTCAAATTTGGTCTGGCCAGACCATGTGGTACATCTAAAAGTCAAACGACATTCCAACTTTAATCAAAAATTACTTTTTTCGAATTTTTATGCATTTTTTAAGGAAAAAAAATTATATTTTATTAATTAAAGATTATATCGATTTGTTTTTTATTTAAGCTAATAGGGCCTTAGGTTAATAAATGTTAATAAAAAACAATTTTTTATTACAGTTTTCCCGACGTTTCGTCGATTTTTTGACGACTTTTTCAAGGGAGCGTAATATGATCTTTTCACATTAAATTAAATTTCTCATTTTACATGTAACATTAAACATATAAACATAAAACATAAATTTAAAGTTAAACACATATCAAAATTAAGTAGCACTTTAGTAATTTAGTAATTGCAACCTTATAATTAACGCTAATTTTGGTAGTGTCTTCTTTGAAAAGAAGAGTTAAAAAAGTTATCAACATTTTATTAGAGCAGTTGCTGCGCTAGTAATGATTTGTGAATAAGATCTTATGACTACACCCAAAATATTATGAAGGTAAAATCAACGTTAAATGAAATATAAAACAAAAGAAATTTTATTTAAACCCCTAATTTTTCATTTAAATCAGTCTAAAAAGTTGAAATGATGGTTATGTTCGACCAAAACAATTTTTGGTTTATATAACGATTATTTATAACCAAAAAATATATTTCTTTTTTCATTTGGTTAAAATAACCAAAATAAAATATATTTCTTGTTAATGGTTGATTACAACCATTACGTTAATGTATCAGTAATATTTGTTAAATCTGATTTTTTATCGTTAATCTTTTATAAAGTATATATATTCTGGGTCCTTATGAAAAGCAAAGTTGATTTAACGATGCTATGTCCCTCTCCCCACCCCCTTTTGTAATTGTTTACATATACTTGAATAATGCCCAATATGATTTCCGTTATCACTCTTCTTTATTATTTAATCTATTTGACAAAATAATTTTAACAAATAGAATTTGGGAATTTTTGTTTCTATTTGCAACTTAAAAACTTGCCAACAAAGATAAATCTACGGTATGACAACACTGCCCCTATTACGGTTCACAACTCAAATCAGTTAATTTGTTAATTTTTGTATTATGGTTTACAACTTTGCTATATTGCGGTGAACAAAAACATAAAAAAAATCGACTTATCACTACAAATTTAGTTGTGAACCGAAAACCGGGCCATATTTAATTTTTATGGTATTCATACAACGTTCCTTCATGGTTGAGTTGTCAAGGGGTTTTGTTACGGTTAGAAACTGTTAGTCCCCTGGTTCAAATCTTGGTTTTTCAAAAACAAAATTTTCTTTTTTAATTTTTATGTTCTAAAAACGATTTTAAAAAAATATTTACCAGTTTTCGCTTTTTAAATTTGATTTATAATAAAGTTTTTAGTATTGTAAAAATGTATGTATATGTAAGAATTATTCAGTTTTTGTCTAGTTGCTCTGTATTCTTCTCGCACAATGTTGAATGGTATATAAGATTCGGCACAGCCGAATATAGCACTCTTACTTGTTAAATAAAAAATTTAATAAATTAACGATTAACTTCAATAATTTTCTCTTTTTTTTTTAGGTAAGCAAACATTTTTACTGGTTTTCTAAATCAGGTACTCTGGTATAAAATCATAATTATTTCAATATTATTTTACTTTTTCTTCTCTCATATACGAAATTCAACCTTGAAACAGTTTAATAAATACCAATCCTTAAAAAGAATAACAAAATAATAATTTAATAAAACGACTAACAATCAATTTTAATTTCGTTACAAACTAATATATTTATTCTTGAAATCTCTACTGCTTCTAATAAGAAAATGCTTTTGGGCAGTGTGTATAGACCTAGTAGTAACATGAACGTTAATCCCCTCATTTCAATTCTTGAGGATATCACTATTCAATTTGATGATATTGTTATTATTGGTGACTTTAATAATAATCTTTTAGTTGATAATCCCTTAATAGATCCTATGCATTTTCTTCATCTTTATCCGGTAAATGACTCTACTCCCACTCACTTTCATGTGTCCTCTAATAGTTTGATTGATCTAGTATTCGTTAACAGTAAACCTAAGGTACTTCTTTATGATCAAATCTCAGCTTCAGTCTTTTCTAATCATGATATTCTCTTTCTGACTTATAAACTGTCTACGACTGCTGAGAATAAATATATTTCATATCGCGATTTGTATAATATCGATCACACCGTGTTAAATCAGAATATTGATAACATTTTCTGGGACGAGATATATACAATTGATTGTGTAAATGATCAACTTTCTCTAATCCAGGAGAATGTTCAATTATTATATGACATGTGTGTCCCTATTAAAACTAAGCGGATCACAACGAATCAGCAACCTTGGTTTACTAACGAAATAATGTCATTAATAGAAAGGCGTGATGCTGCTTACAGTCGATGGAAGAGATTCAAAACTGATGATCTGAAAGCTATTCACAAAGCTGCTCGTAGGGAGGTAACTAAGCGCATTAAACTTGCGAAGTCCACTTACTATCACAGAAAGTTTTCTTCAGCAATGGATAACAAATCCAAATGGAAGGAAATTCGCAAAATTGGAATAGGCCAGAAATCCAATAAAACCTGTAACATGGATGCTGACGTTGACATTCTGAATGACCAATTTATAAATGTAAACGTCCAATCGCCTGCCTGTAACATTTATGATGATATTTGCTTTGTCCCAATACAAAACCCCTTTAGTTTTCGTTGCGTTAATCAGGTTGAAGTTTTAGAATGTTTGTCATCTGTAAAATCAAATGCGGTTGGTTCAGATGATTTAGTTCCCATGTTTTTAAAATGTCTAACACCTTGGCTACTACCCTACTATACATATTTATTCAATTCTGTCCTCACGAAGTCTACTTTTCCCGATGCATGGAAACTATCTAAAATAATCCCTATTCCTAAAACCAACAGCGAATTCAGGCCGATTGCCATTCTTCCGTTCTTATCGAAAGTTTTGGAAAACCTCATGGCAAAACAAATCAATCAGTACTTGGAAAGTAATAATTTTCTATCAGATAGGCAATCTGGTTTCATTAAAGCTAGAAGCTGTACCACTGCCCTTCTGGATGTGGTTGAAGACCTCAGATCGAAGTTGGATGAAAATTTGGTTGCTTTTCTAGTTCTGCTAGATCATAGTAAAGCATTTGATACGGTAGATCATGCAATATTATTAACAAAGCTTCAAAAACAATTTTATTTTTCGAATACAGCCTGTAACCTAATATATTCGTATCTTATGGAAAGATCTCAACGTGTCCATCTTAATAATAAGGTTTCAAATTCTCTGAATGTTAAAAGAGGAGTTCCTCAGGGTTCTGTACTGGGGCCACTCTTATTCTGTATGTACATTAATGACCTACCTGATGTGTTGACTGACAGCAAAGTCCATATGTACGCTGATGATGTGCTGCTCTACATGAGTACCCATATTGAAAATGTTAGTTCTTGTGTAAACTATATTAATTGTGAATTAAACAAAATTGACAGCTGGGCTAATGCCAATGGGCTATCCATCAACCCATCCAAATCTAAATGTATTTTGCTTTCGAAGTCTAATAGATCATTTGAAGTACCGGAAATAAACATCAAGGGAAATAAAATCGAGTACGTTAAAACAGCTGAGAACCTAGGTGTCGTTTTTAACGTTCGGCTAACCTGGTCAAACCATATTAATGTCGTTGTGGGTAGAGTATATAGTATGCTTCGCAACTTGTGGGCAGTAATAGATTCAACACCATTTTCCACGCGTAAGCAACTTGCGAAAACATATCTTATTCCTGCCCTATTATACGGTTGTGAAATTTTTGCGAACTGTGACAGTGACGATCATCGTAAACTCAACTTAGCTTATAACAATATTGCAAGATATGTATTTCTTAAAGGACGTCGTGACCACATTTCACTCTACTCGTATCAGATATTTCAAATTAAGTTTGAAAACCTTTTGAAACTTAAATGCCTTATTTTTTTACACAAGATTATTACCACTAAGCAGCCTGTATATTTGTTCAGTAGGATTCAATTTGCTAGATCTAACCGAGGAAGGAAGATTATTCAACAAAGATACAAGAGTTTTTTGTCACATCGACAATTTTTCATTTACACCACAAGTCTTTGGAATTCTTTACCAAATTATATACAAAGCATAGGCAATGCAAATGCGTTTAAAAAGGAGTTATATAATTTTTTTTGCATTATGTAATTTATCAGTTTTTCTATTTCTTATCACTTACTATCCAGTCTGATGCAATTTTCTATTTCTCTGCTTATTTAATTTTATGTTATTATTTTAATATTACGTTTTTAATTTCTTTAACACAAACTGTGATTATAAGTTTGATCTTATTTCCTAGCACTTTCATTTATAAGATAATTATCTTGTTTTGCTAGGATACAACTAAATAAATAAATAAATAAATAAAAAATAAATATATTTGAAACAAGACAAATCATGAATAATTTGTCTATCGTTTTAATAAAAACTTTTCAATTCCTCGCATTTTAAATCAAGCACACACATGTATAATTTGGCAAAGTTTTTATCGTGCTATTAGTCCTTAATCAAAAAAGTTACGAAAATGAATCAAATTACTTGCTAATACAATCCATACAAACACATATAGAATATGAGCAAGTAAGAGAGTATAGTCGGTTAAGACCGACCAAATTATACCCAACACCACACTATTTAACCCTAGAATACGAATGGTTGACGATTCGACAAGCAATGCTCTCTTTTAACTAATTGGTTTTTATAAGGGTGTGCCAAACACCCTCAAATTTTATTTGCTGTTAGTAGATGATTTAATCTTTTTAGTTTTTATATAGACTTATTAGGTGCTACAATGATAAATAACATTTATTGAAAAAGTATATTTGGTTTCATGCCATAGTTATAGACAGTTAAAAAATACATCTTCGAATTGACGATCATTCGTTGCAACGTAAATAAAAAACGGTTCGTACTCTAGAGTTAAAAACAATTTTTCAAGAGTGCACACTGTTGGGACGGCGAACAATCATCTACATTTATTTGTATGGGAACTTTGGTCAAATACCGACCGATTCTTATAAATTTATTTAGATGCTTTAGGATATTTAAAGGTGTAACCAACGCAAGCCTTAACGCATAATAGCCTCTTTACTATTGTGGTGGGGATATAAAAAGTATGTACGTATGCAACAATATAAACTCATGCATTTATCTACGAAAGTTAAAGCAACACAATAAAGCATAATAAATATATTCCATACTCATATCAACTCTTTTTTTGTGCTTTTCCTCCTTTAAATAACGAGCTCCTTGTTCCTATTTTTGTGCTTTATCGTCATCTGACACTTTTTTTCTTGTGGTGTTGTTACGCCGGTCTATTTAAAACAAAAAGAAAATGCAAAAAATAGACCGAAAAGAAACTTAAATGGTAGTCATGAATTTGCATTTTATGCTTTAACATGTTTGCGTTCGAATGCGTGACTAAAACGCAAACACATTACGTGGAACTTAACACCATGGGGAAAATAATAATCAGAACAAAGCGATAAAGGAGAAGAAGAAAGGAAAAAAAAGAAATAGTTAAAAAATATATATATCTTAAACACTAGGCTACAAGAAGCTACTTCAACTTTACACAAAAGTTACTGCTTACATGAAAATGTCGGCGGTGTGCAAAATGACCCCAGGATATATGGCCCCAAGAGGAGAGTGAAAAACGGCCCCAAAATTTTACATGAGACACAACAACACGCAATTTTTTAGGGTTAACATTTAATTTTTTCGTTAGGGTGTTTTTGCATTTTAAGTGAAATGAAAAATATCCCCAATTAAAATCACACTCTTTACTTTGGGGCTATTTTTCGTTTACTAATAAAAAATGCAAATTTTAAGAAATGAAAAATCACCCCAAACATTTTTAAACAAATAATATAAAATTGTATGTAAAAATTTCTAGGAATAATATAAAAAACCCGAGATTTTTCAGTTAGCGAAGCCGGTGTTTGTTATACCATAGAGGAAAAAATCTTTGCGCAAGGCCGAAAGCCCAACCATGCTATCAAACGTACGATTTTTAAAACCAAAACTATATACTTATTCGGATTTTGAAATCGCGATTTTTAGTTTCGGACATTTGAACTCCACCGAAAACTTGTAATATAACTTTCTTTGTGTTCTTTTTTGAGGTTAAAATTCATTACAAATTTTAAGGTGATTTTTCATAATGAAGAATTACCCTAAATTAAGGTCATATTTCATTTTATTTTAAGGGTTATTTTTAATTTTTTTTTGCGGTAATTTTTCATTAAAAAAATTGGGTCACATTGCATTATGAAAAATAGCCCCAAATTTGGGGTCAATTTATATTCATTTTTTGGGGCCATATTTCGCAGCGCCGTAAATGTCCACTTTCTTTCGAAAAGTAACATTCTATTAAAAAGTTTCTGTTTACAAAATTTTATATTACTCAAAGTCACATTTTACACAAAATACACCATGCTAAATAAAAAATCATTTATAGGGTAACAACCTTTAAAATACATAAATTCAATTCTTCATTAGATTAGGTGTCTTCAGCAGCCGCAATTATGCATTGCTCACTTGGATCCAGTAATTAGTTCCTGCTGTGCTACCATGTATCACTTTCTTCCAGAAGTCCTATGTTGTAAGGCTGCAATCATTATTTCTTTGCCAACCAGTCGATTGAGTCCCGAGCAAATTAGTACCAGAGAAACTGGTTTTGTCCCTCAGGATTACAAACCCTAAAACCGGAACAATGACAGAGAAGAAGCTCTGTTAAAAGATCTTCTTCTTCGTTATTGTAACTTCTACAAAGGTCATATTTCCCACTAGACCCAATCGCCAGTAATAAGCGAAAACATATTTTCCTGGTTTTCCCACTGGTACTCTCATCGAACCATCCTTGACAAGCCTTGCGATAAAATAACTATTGCTTGATCTTTGAGAGGTTAATAATATATCAGATATTGAACCGTTATGATTTAAGGTGATACCTGCATATGCTCTACAGTTTCGAATGTCTCGCTATCTTATCAAGAGCCATCTGACATTCTTAAACAATCCTCGATGTGATAATCGCGTTCTCCAGGTATTTTAAAGCCGCTTCACTTTCGGTATAGATGTGGATAACCCTAACAGATATTCCACCATATTGAATGTATCTTGCGGCTACGTAGATGACCAGTATCTCTGTCTGTAATCACTGCAATAATCTGGCATCCAAAGAGGTGTTCGTTTTTATCATTAAAAAAATCACTTTATACATTTAAAGTTTATTTCAATTACTAAAAGCTGTATTTTACATACAAAACTTAATTTTAAATTAAACGTCACTGTACTGTACTTTAGTGTCTTGTACGGTAGAAATATGGCACTTTTTATACAATAGGTCACTTTGTACACAAAAATTCAATTTTTACACAAAGCTTTTTTATATAAAATAAATGAGTTTTTTCCTTAAAGCTTACTTTAGTTACAACAACTGACTTTTGAGGCAAAATGTTACATTAATTTTCACACAAAACTGAATTTTTACAAAAGTTATGATTTTTTTACACAAAACCCTGATATATTACGCAAAAAATAGAGCTTCACACAAAAGCCCACTTTTTATACGAAGTGTTACAAAATCTTAAAAAAGATATTTGCCACAAAAATCTTTTTTAAAATATGTGTTGTACAGTGCCGTTCAAAGGAATACATAAAGTAGTTAAAAGGAAAACCGCAAACTAAAAAATAAATTCTTTCTTTTAACTATAAAGCCATATTGGAGAGAATTTTTCAAAATCAAAAAGAAATTTTTATTAGTATATTTATAGTCTTGGCAAATGTTTTAAGCTTTTTATATGCATGTTTTTTATGTTTTAACTTTCTTTTTTAAAACCGAGATTTTATTTTTATAGCTTTATGGATTGTTGGCAGGAATTTTTGCTTTTTGTAGTTCCTGCTCGTATTTGCGGCATCAACTTATGTAGAGATTTGTATTTGTAATTGGATTTATGGTATTTTGAATAATTTCTGTTTGAGTTAAGATTTTACGGCAAGTGTTTAATCGATCGTACAGTGGGAACTAGAGAAATGTGCACACTTACTGAAAAAAAAAATTTATTAAGATTAAGGTTATAAGTACGGATAAGATTTTCATTCACTAAAAAATCGAAAATGTGCGCATAAAATATGCACTAAAAAATTCAAAATATACACTAAAAAATTAAAAATATGCCCTAAAAACTTGAAAGTTTTCCATAGAAAATCGTTTTTTAATTTAACTAAAAACAAAAACATATAAAAAAGGCAGTACATATATTGTTATTAAAATATCTTAATCAACCTAAATAACTCTTTTAATTCAGATTTCAAATAATTAAAAGTTTTTTTATTAAAAGGTAATATTATACACGTCTTAACTAAAGCGAGTTCAAGAATAGACAAACAAGAAAAATTAAAGTGTAGTAGGCAAAAGGTAAAAATAAATAACGACGTTCACATTGCAAAATCAGAGTTGCTAATAAATTCAGTTTCCAAAAATAACTAATTAAAATTTTTGTTTGTTTAAATAAATAAGTATATACTGTTTTGTTAAAAATAAAAGTGTCTTATACCTGAAGAATGCCAATGCATATTGAAAAAAATTATTTTCAGATCCCACTTTGATTCCAGATCAGATCAAAAATAATTGAAAATTGTTTTTTTTTTGAAATCCTTAAATTTTTTTTTGCAAAACGTGTTGGATTTTTTTTTAATTTGTGAGGCTTTTCTTCCTTCCACATTGTTAATTTTACTTTTTGCAATATCAATTAATTCTACTTGCGTGTTAAGTGAACTAAATCCCTCCTAATTAGTTATTGATTTACCAATGTATCCGTAATTGGAAAATACAAATGCTAATTGACTTCTGATGTTTTTTTTAAATTTAATATTTCTTTTGCTTTTTTAGCTCTAACATTCTAACATTCTTAAGTTACAAAGAACAATTTTGATTTTTAGTTGAACTGTTAATTTTTAATTTTTTGATATTCTTTAATTAGGCTTGAGTTCATCAAATTTAATTTTCATTAAATTATTTTTCACTGAGGGAAGGAATTTTACAACTTGGAATTTTTTATTAAAATTTATTGATAATTTTTCTTGGCTGAGCTGAGCTTGATGAACTCAAGCCTTATTAAAGAATATCAAAAAATTAAAAATTAACAGTTCAACTATAAATTAAATTCTTAAATTACTCGAAGTTTTTTGCTTCTACTGTCTGCGGTGGCAGGGGAATAAAGGGAAACATTTCATTAAAAATTGCAATTATCTGCAACGCGGTATAACCCATGTGCCAAGCAAGTAGCTTGAACCAGTTTTGGATAAACAGTTTTATACCCATTGGTAACCTTAACTATGTAAGGTGCTGCATGGGTTTAAAATAGAAGCATCTTTTGTCGAAATCTTGAAAATCTTGTATTTACAGCAAATCTCCAAAAGAATTTATTTATTATTTAAAAATTTTTTGGAAAGTTTTTTTTTTGTGCAGTTAAAATTTTTTTTAAGAACTTTTTTATAATATGAAAATTAAAAAAAACCCTTAAAAATGTCAAAATATGCATTCAAAATCTAAATATGCAAAAATATGCATTTTCACCAAAATATGCAACAATATGCGAAAACACATCGATGCCATTTTAACGCAAATTTAATGATTCGGAAAGATAATTGTTCGACATCGTTCTTAGAGTATCGACAAAAAACATGCATTTGCATACAAATCGCATCCCTAGTTATAAGTGTCGAAATTTTATTTTCACACTGTTGCAATATTTACAAAATATATTTTTTTTTATTTTTTGGTGGTATTTAATTTGTGTTTCTCTTTCGTATTTTGCTGTTCTATTGCTTATCGACACGCAACTTTTGTTTAACTTTTCCGTTCCCTTAATAACATGATTTAACTTTTGGTATTTGAATAAATAACAGAAAGTGCAAAGCGAGGTTTTATTGTGAGTTTATAATTGAGTTAGACACAAAGCTTTATTGTTTATTTCACTACACCTGTTAGTTTTAATTTGCGTTACCATTTCAGCTTTTTTATTAATTAAGACCCGAATTCTTTTGGCCTTTTTTTAATGAAATTCTTGCTAGAGAAGATTGCATTGGAAATATTAATATGTAGTATGAAAACTAGAACTTTAATAGCTTATCTCCACGCCATTATAAAGCCAAAGACCATTGTCGAATAAATAAGTATTCCTTAAGAATAACTTTGTAAACGTGTATTATTCAGCAACAACTTTACTTAACTTTCTAGCAACTTCCTAGACGCATTACGTGTAGAACCTTCGCTTCTATACTCAAAAGAAAAATCAATCCATCCGTGTGAAAATTAATCCGAAGCTGTATTTATAGTAGGGTGAGTACGGATTTTCTTGAATTAAATACAGAAAGATTGATTCAAGTAAGGATTTTAAATCACGAAATACTTAACTTATCCATATTCAATCCCGAATTCGTAAATGAAATAATCCGAAAATAAGATTGATTTGAGTAAAACTAAGATTGAATCAATCTCAAAATGCGCTTGATTTAAGTACATATTATAAAGTTAATCCAAGCCCCGATTTCGTACTTGAAATAAACCAAAAATGAAATTAGAAGGAGAATTTTAATATGATTGATTTACTAACCCGTTTTACACTTTACAGAAATTCAATTATAAAATTCGAGCATCATTCCCGATATGGCTTTTACTGTAAAACTTAATGTACATTAGACCTGGCGTAGCTTATATGGGGTTTTTTATTTTTTTGAATCTTGAATGTGGGTAGCGATGAAAATATGCGATTTGATACCAAAATTGATGTAGCAAATTTTCAGGCTGATCGGATGGTGCCAACCCGTGCCATGGTGAGGTCAAAGGTCAAAACTTTGAAAAACCACCAAAATACTCTTATTTTGTATTTTATAAATTTTTTAATAAAAAATACTATTAATAAAACTACTATAAATTAGAACATCATTATTTATAAGTTGTATTATCGCTGTAGTATGTAGTATGCTGGCAATATGTCAACTCCACTAGCTATACATTTCATCAGTGCAACTGCCAAAGCTTTGGGACACAATATTGAGGATCTTGTTCTGAATTGCACAAGTTTGCGTGAACAACGTAAAAAATATCGTCACCGTCATGGCAAAGAAATTATTGAAAATTTTAAGGTAATTTTTTTTAATTTTGCCAAGTTATGAGTTTTTCTTTGAGCTTAAGTTTTTTTAGATCCCTGAAACATTTGTTTTGCATTGGGACGGAAAGCTACTTCTTGCTATTCTTGGGAAAGATAAAGTGGATAGCTTGGCTATTGTGCTCACGTCGGAGAACGTTGAAAAGTTGATAGCTATCCCCATCATTAAATATGGAACTGGTGCTGCAGTCGCGCAATCAGTATACGACTATTTGGTACAAATGAATATGCTGCATTCATTAGAAATAATATGTTTTGATACAACTGCTGCAAATACTGGCCCTTTTAGTGGTGCTGGAACTTTATTGGAACGCAAGCTGGGCGGCAGCTTATTGTGGTTACCATGTCGCCACCATATTGCAGAAATTCTCTTAAGAGCTATTTTTGAGATAAATTTCGGAAAATCAAGTGACCCAGAGGTAGCAATTTTTGAACGTTTTGCACGGGAATGGAGCACCCTTAACTCAAAGGCATACATCAATTGTATGCAGGATGAACAAGTTTTGCGTGTCATATCTGTCGAGGAACGCGAAAAATACAAGCACTTTTGCCTTAAGTCCACATTCGGCATGATTATAGAGAACTACCACAACTTGCATTAATTTTTCTTGGTGGAAGCATTCCCAATTTTACATTTCGTACACCAGGAGCGACGTCTCATGCAAGATTCATGTCCAAAGCCATCTATTGTTTAAAAATGTATATTTTTCACGCTCACTTTAAAATTTCTGCAAGTCAGTTGGATGGAATTCGTAATATGTGCATTTTCTTAGTAAGTCTCTATATTCCATACTGGTTCAGCACCGCAAATGCAGTTGAAGCGCCAAATAGAGATATGCAACTAATAAAGGGGATTATTGGCTACTTTGATAAAAAAAATATCTAAACTGCTATTGGAAAAAATTCGAAACCATCTGTGGTATTTATCAGAGGAAGCAGTTGCACTTGCCTTTTTTGATCCACATGTAGAATCAGAAATAAAGGAATAGATGGTTTTCGCCATGCATTTAGATAAAGACAATCACATCGGTGACGATGTTGATATTTTTCCTTCAAAAAAATTGTGTGCAAGCGTCGATGAATTACAATTATTCACATCCAAGGATTTAAGCTCTTTTGTGACTACCAAAACAAAAAATTTGTTTTCTCGATTGGAAATTTCTATGGATTTCTTACGCATTAATCCAGCAAATTGGCCTAAGAGCGAATCATTTTGTAAAGGGGAGCAGATCGTGAAAAGCATTACTGTTGTGAATAATCCTGCCGAAAGAAAAGTCAAACTAATAACTGACTTTAACAGATGCTTAACACACAACGAAGACGATAAACAGTACTTGCTACACATTGTAGAGGGCTACCGTAAGGACTTCCCAGCCTATACAAAATCTTCATTGATTTAACATAAAAATAATAAAAATAATAAACAAAAATTAAAGAAAAATACTTTATTTAATTAGTATTTATTATAAAAAAAATTTATAAAGTTAAAAAAATAGTATTTTGGTGGTTTTGACCTTTGACCTCACCATGGCACGGGTTGGCACCATCCGATCAGCCTGAAAATTGCATATTTTCATCGCTACCTAATTCAAGATTAAAAAAAAATTTTTTAACGCCAGGTCTAATGTACATTTATATATAACTGAAAATATAAACTAAATGAGAAGCAAGAGTTCTCAATTTATCTTTTAAAATAATGTTTTTTCGTCTTGTTCTATTAACTTTGTAGTTTCTATCCACAACCAGCGTTACCGTTGGTGCCACTAAAGTGGCAATTTGCCACTTTTTCGACTGCTTAGATACTATTTGGCCACTTTTACAAAATGCACCCAAATGTGGTACTTTTTGCGATTCTTGCCACTTTTTTGATACTTTTACGCTAGAAAAATATACTTTTTTTCTTTCTGTTTTATTATAACCCCCAGCTTTAATATATGTAAAACTGTTTTAATATATGTATATGTAAGCAAGTTTATATGAATTTTTTTTTCTTGTCATGCGTGGTTAGCTGAAAATCGGTTTAATAAACTTTCTATTAACCTGTTTTATTTATTATGAATAATGGGATAAAGATATCTCACATATCGATGGTTTTCTTCCGCAACCTCGTAACTCAAAAACAACTACTTTTCAGAAGAGGCAAAATACTTTTTTTTACCAAATATTTTAAACTTTTTCTATATATTCTTTTAAAAATCAAGAATTAGGAAAAATTCCTTTAAATATTTAAAAGAATATATAGCAAAAAGTTTAAAATATTTGGTAAAAAAAGTATTTTGTCTCTCCTTAGAAGTCATGAAGCAGAAACCGAACTGTTGTGTACCGAAAACTTGTCTAAAATTTGTGTAATTAACATTAAAAGTTAAATCTAAGTTTTTACCAAAAATTGATAATAATTGATTGATAATAAGAATGGATATAAAAAACAAAAAGCTCAATACATATATTGAAGTATTTATACCCATTATTTATAGTGTCTTAGACCAATATTTATAGTGTCTAATGAAGATATAAACTATTTCGAATAAGTTTCTGAGTTTAAAGATATTATAATTGACCCAGATGCATTTATACATGAATTTAAATTTCTAGAGTGTAAAGTAAATGACACGAATTATGAACACATATTTAACATTTCGAATGCTGAAGATTTTTGGCGTGAAATAGGAACATTTAAAAATAGATTTGATGAATATACCTATATATATATATTTAAACTTGTACAAATTGATCTCTCATATTTTTTCATTGTCACATAGTAGTGCTTCTGCTGAGCATGTTTTTACTAAGTTAGCTTTAATTAAAAATAAAGAAACAAATAGGCTAAAGACATTTTACGAAAGTATGGAAGTCGTTTTAAGAACAATTAATTTAAAATTTGTATGAAACTGATCATTAATAAATATGTAGCACAGGACGACATTGAAAAAGTTTGTTTAACCATTCCAACTGATTCTTATGTTTTTGGAATGCTAAAGACGAATATGAACACAGTTTTCTCCCATCACGTCACATTTATCAGATACACCAATATTTGTAATTTCGGAAGATGTTTTGTACCACAATTAATAACAAAATCCAGTTTTATAGTTTTGTTCGAGGGGGTGCTTTAATACCATGGGAGATAAGGCCATGATGGCTTTATCTCTCATTCAAAAGGGAGATAAAGTCTTTTATATTTTTTGTTCATTTGAATGGGAGATAAAGCCATCATGGCCTTAGCTCACATAAGTAATTTTAGAAAATGGCTTTATCTCTCATTTCAGTTTTGAAGAACTTTTGCATTTTACATTGATTATTAGTTTTCTTATTTTTATAATTAAGAGTCTTCCCGGAGACACAAAAGTTAAGTATTGAAATCTGGCTTCGCATACTAAAGTTTTTCTGCGTGGCGGCCTGCGGCCGCGCTTACGGGTTTTCTCCTCCAGTAGAACACAGCAGGTGGCTTCGCTGAATAAAGTTTTCCTGCGTGCGTCACAATAATAAAAAAATTACTTTTCCCGGAAACACTAAAGAAAAGTATTGGAATCTGGCTTCGCATACTTAAGTTTTTCTGCGTGGCGGCCTGCGGCCGCGCTTAAGGGTTTTCTCCTCCAGTAGGACACGGCAGGTGGCTTCGCTGAATAAAGTTTTCCTGCGTGCGTCACAAGAATAAAAAAATTACTTTTCCCGTAAACACTAAAGTAAAGTAACAATATTCTGGAAAAATATGACTTTATCTCACATTTGTGAAAAAAATATGGCTATATCTCTCATTTCGCAAAATTTTAAATATGACCTTACCTCTCAATGATTGGGCAATAAGGCCATTATGGCTTTATCTCCCATTCAATTGAGCAATAAAGTCATCATGGCCTTATCTCCCATGGTTTTAAAGCACCCCCCCCCCTTTTGTTCTACCTATATACCTGATTACAAAAAGTGAGAAACTGATTATATATAAAGTATTTTAAAAAGTGATATTTTCGTTTTTTTGTTATAGGATTTCTTGTTTTCATCCGATTATAGCTTAGTTGCCAGGCCAACAGTGTCGACAAGAACATTTCTTTCGCATATTTATATTGAAAACAATAATAAAAACTAAAATTTGTTTTTGTTTTCAAAACAAATATACGAAAGAAATTGTATTGTTGACATCGTGGGCCTGGGCCTACAACTTTTGTAATTAGTTTGACTGTAGAATAAAATTATAAAACTATGGATTTTGTTATTAATTGTGGTACAAAACATCATCCGAAATTACAATAATTGGTGTATCTGATAAATGTGCAGTGATGGGAGACAACTGTGCTCACATAAGTATCTGGTGGAATGGGCAAATAAATTTCTAAAAAGTTTTTAAATGTCTACCTGTGCAATAAGTGTCTTAAATAAATCAAAGAAAATGTTTTCAGAAGGAGTAGTACAAGAAATATATTACTAAAGGCCGTTATACACTATCCCACAAAGTCTTTAGTAATTTACGAAAACGCAACCCTGTCATGATAAGTTATTATTGTTTTTTAAAATTGTTCAAGGAATAATTAGATCAGGGAAGCATTTTTGAAAAATACGTAAGACTTTGTGGGATAGTGTGTAACGGCCTTAAATGTATATATAAAACACATTTCATAAATATCTTCTATTTGCTGCAACAATGTCATAATCCAAAAAACATGTTTGGCAGAAAACAAGTTTAACGTTTTTGAATTACCAAAACATTAAAGTAAATATTTTATAAAAATTATTTCTCGAGAGAAATATTTACAAAATATTTATTTTAGTTTTTATACCAAACGTAAAAAATACATAAATTTTAAAAGATGTGCCCCTTTTTTTAAAAAAAAATCCACTTTTTGGTGCCACTTTTTTTGTATATATCCCCTTTTTTTGGTACTTTTTGAAAATATAACACTGTCCACAACAAGCAAATCGTTTTTTAACTACTTCTGTGCAGGGTTGTCAGAAGTGGCGATTTTTCGACAAACGTGGTGATCTTCAAACTTGTTTGGCGACCTAATTTTTGACTTGGCAACATGGCGACTTTTTGGCGATTTAAAAAAATATTTGGTGATTTTGTTGGCTATTTTTGATGAAGTATGGATTTGTTTTAAAATTCGTTATATTCAGTAAGAAGAAAAAAATATTACTTATATTCTAGTATTTTTATGTATGAAATTTGAGGCATATGTGTGTTCAAATGTCTGATGAAGATAATAAAAATTTTCTAGAAAATAGTTTTTCGTTTTTAAAAGTTCTCTTGAAAGAATCAATATATATATATAATTCGTTTAAACATGAATATATTTAAAGTCTAAGAAATTTTTCCATTATATGTATGTGGCAATTTATTATCATAGATAAAAAACGTTGTTGTTAAAGATTTTTATGAATCCTAACAAATCCTCGAAAAAATTAGCGTTTTTTAAATATAAAGAAAGTTTTAATGATGATATTTCATCTAATTTATATAGGTTTAGCTCAAAATTTTATAGCTACGTGGATACGGCAGGTACGTACCATTTAAAGGAACTTGCTTTGGCTGTACTTTATATGCTGGTAATTTCAACAACTACTGCCTGTGTTGAAATTATGAACTCCACAAAAACTCGCCTTCGAAGTAGAATGCATTACGAACTTCTAGACGCGTAGTTACGAGGTTTAAATTATATAAATGTGAATAGTACATGTTGCACTTCTTTTGTACCTTCATTGAACAAATGTAATTCGATCACAATGTATTCCAAGAAAAAAAAAAAAAAAAATAGGGAGTCTTGCCAGTGCAGCGTTTTAGATAACTGCAACTTATATACAAATATATATCCAATATTTGTTTAAAACTAACTGCAAAAATTTTATTTTTGTTGCTTTAAGTAGACTACTATAAACTATTTTTAAGTAAACATTCTATTTCTTTTGTGTTCACTAACTATTTTACTGTGTTCTAAATAAATATTAAACAAAACATAAATTATGGCGACTTTTTTTAAATTTTTGGCGTATTTTAGCGATACTGAACAAATTTATTTCTTAGAACTTATAAAAAATATTTTTAATAATTCTTAAATTATGTATTTTATTGTCAAAAACTGAAAAACAAAGGCTTTGGCGATTTTGGCGATTTTTGACATTGAATTTGGCGAAAAAGGTCAAAAATAATCTGACAACCCTGCTTGTGTGTTGTAGTTGTAGTGTCGGCAAAAAACTTTGATAAGTTTAATAAGATTTAAACGCTCACTTTGTAATTTTATTCTCAGAGTGGCACTACCAACGAAAAACTTGATCTTTTTTTTACTTGGTTTAATAATTTTGTGCTTATTTTAATAAGTTTTGGGATTGATTTTCAAAAGTTATCCCATTTAGAATTGTTTTAAGTACATTTTAGTGTTCTTCGTACTTAAATTTTTTAGTACGACTCGTACTTGTTTTTCTTTCTTATAACATTATATTACACAAATTTATTAATAACAATTAGTATTGTGGTTATTTTGTTGAACTATCTTATGGTTTTTAATCCAAATTTTCAATAATTTTAATTAGGCTTAAGTTCATTAAATTTAATTTTCATTAAATTATTTTTACGAAGAAAGGAATTTTACAACATGAAAATTAATTAAAATTGTTATTGATAATCTTTCATCTTTGACCGTGGCCGGGGCTCGAACCCGGGCCGGCAGGTTACCATGACATGTTTCGATCGCAACCACTCGATCTCCTCAGATGGATTTGCCGTTTTACACCCGCAGCCATCGACGACTGCTGACGTCAATAGTCAAACATCAATTCTTAAACCAAATTGTATTTTAACCTTTGGTACTTTGGACTTCAAGAAAAATTCTTGACAAAAGTACGAAAAAACAGAAGTAAAGAGGAACATGTAAAATCAATTAAAATGGATAATCATTAAAAAAAGCAAACTTCGATCTACCAAAGGTTAAAATACAATTTGGTTTAAGAATTGATGTTTGACTATTGACGTCAGCAGTCGTCGATGGCTGCGGGTGTAAAGCGGCAAATCCATCTGAGGAGATCGAGTGGTTGCGATCGAAACATGTCATGGTAACCTGGCGGCCCGGGTTCGAGCCCCGGCCACGGTCAAAGATGAAAGATTATCAATAACAATTTTAATTAATTTTCATGTTGTAAAATTCCTTTCTTCGTAAAAATAATTTAATGAAAATTAAATTTAATGAACTTAAGCCTAATTAAAATTATTGAAAACTTATTAATAACTTTCTCGCAATCAGCCCAGTATTTCGGATATGCACTTAGATCAGTTAGCTAGATCGCAAAACTAAAAAAATCAACAAAAAAAAAAAAAAAAAAAAAGACATCCAAAGTTAAACTTAAATTCAAATCCATAACGTCTTCAGATGGGAGTTTCCACACACTTACTTCTCCAATCTTTTGAAAGAAGTTGGCTTTTCGAAGGAAAGATTTGGAGATTTGGAAGCTTTTACTGTTACCGTTCCCGATATATAGAAAAAAGTGCATTGTCTTTGTATGGGAGTGTCACACCTCCCACTTGCCTAATCCAGCCCACTTTCTTACAAATATTTTGTTTTCATAAACAAACTATTGTTTCAAAATTTGGAAACTCTATATAATGTAATTCATATTATCTTTGTATGGGCGGTGCAATGGACACTGGAAATTTTACAAATATTTATAATCGATGTTAAACACAACACAAACAGACAATTGCTGTGTTTTAGGAAAATCGGTTCAGAAGTCTATAGGGAGAAAACAAGCAGACAAGCATTACCTTATATACATACTATAGAAGATATGTAGATTGTATTGCTAACATATTTCTGTAACAAAAATGAACACTAAGCGCTTGTTGTGATTTCTAAAACTTAATAAAATAAAAATCACCAAAATAAGGCTTGTTTTGTACGCATGTGTGTAAATGATCAGAAATAATCGCAAAAGATTTTTATGCGTCAAAAACACGACTTAAAAATGTGTTAAAACTTACATGAAACAGTGTAAAAAATTACTTTTAAAGAAGATCTGCACGTAAAGTTAATTTTTTTTTCTCTGAAGAAAAGAGCTCATTTATGACAGTCTCATGTATAGAAGTCAAAAATGATTCACAACACTATGCAGCAAATGGGTAACATTTTTTTCCTTAAATAACCACACTATTTTTTTTTTGATCCGCTAGTATAAATTTTGACATTAGTGTAGAAATTTTTGACAACCACAAAATAATTTTTTTTTATCAAATTTGTTTAAACAAAATAAAAAATAACAAGCAGACAAGCATTACCTTATATACATACTATAGAAGATATGTAGATTGTATTGCTAACATATTTCTGTAACAAAAATGAACACTAAGCGCTTGTTGTGATTTCTAAAACTTAATAAAATAAAAATCACCAAAATAAGGCTTGTTTTGTACGCATGTGTGTAAATGATCAGAAATAATCGCAAAAGATTTTTATGCGTCAAAAACACGACTTAAAAATGTGTAAAAACTTACATGAAACAGTGTAAAAAATTACTTTTAAAGAAGATCTGCACGTAAAGTTAATTTTTTTTTCTCTGAAGAAAAGAGCTCATTTATGACAGTCTCATGTATAGAAGTCAAAAATGATTCACAACACTATGCAGCAAATGGGTAACATTTTTTTCCTTAAATAACCACACTATTTTTTTTTTGATCCGCTAGTATAAATTTTGACATTAGTGTAGAAATTTTTGACAACCACAAAATAATTTTTTTTTATCAAATTTGTTTAAACAAAATAAAAAATAATATGGAAGCAGGACCGGCGGCGAAAAAATTAAAAACAATTATACAACATGTAAGTATTTACATATGTATAAGCTTTTTTGCCCACACTTTTTGTAAAAATTGTTAATATATCAGAACGAATTCATCCAATAGTTGGGACGATCTCATTTCCAACAGAATTGAAATGATTATTGGTAAAAACTTGATTAATTTATTCATTTTTACAAAACTAATAGTAATTGTTTTTTTCTTTATGTCAAAATTTTACGTTGTCAAAAATGTTACAATTTCACACAGCACAAATGTGAAAATTTTCTACCACTAACAAATTTCATTTCACCTTAGAACTTTGCTACCGTTTCACACACACCCTTAATGTCAAAAAGTAGCCCCCAGGGCTACTGAAATTTTATTCACCTCAACAGTGTCTAAGATTTACTTCCATGAGTACTTTGCTACCGTTTCACACACACCCTTAATCGTAAAGCTGCGTCTTTTTTTCATGAAAGTCCATGGGCAAATTCCTGTTTTATTCTCGATTAACTGAAAGAACCTAATTAACATATTTTTTATCGCAAATTTGTGAGGGCAACATGTTTAAATTATGTTTGCAACATGTTGCTCTACACAAATTTGCAATTAAAAATGTCAAAATTAGGTACGTTTACTTTATCGGGAATAAAACAGGAATTTATCCATGGATTTTCATTAAACAAAATTTATTTCATTTTTATTATATGCTTCTTTATGAAAAATAATAATTAAGTGAGGGGTTAAAAAAAAAAAAAATTGTTTAAGAGGTAAAACTTTTTGATCTTTAGTTCTACACAAATTTGCGATAAAAAATGTCAAAACTAGGTTCTTTCAGTTAAGCCTAGTACTCTGTTCAATTTTGAGAACAATGTTGAGTAAAATTGATTATTTCACACGAAAATTTTGTTACCTATCTTGCGAGTTTGAACAATTTGACGTTTTTATTCCTTTAAAGTATGCGTTATTGTTTTGCGTATGTAAACAAACCCCACATGTATTTTACTAAAAATTATTTTTTTTTTATAAAAATTTAAATAAAAATGAAACTAAAAATGTTTATAATATGTATTTTATTCGACCTTTATTATTTCAAATATAACTTAATTTTCGAGCTTAAGGTCTTTTTGTTATAAAAAACTTTTAACGTTTATTTAAAACCAATATTTCGGCACTTCCTTGAGTGCCTTCTTCAGGTTTTTTTTTCTTAATTTATAAATTTTTAACAAATTATAACAAATTTAACAATAACTGACAAATTAAAAAATTTTTTTAAAAAAGCTCGAAAATTTAGTAATATTTGAAACTAAAAATGGATAAAAAACTGTTACCGGTTGTGTTATTTAAATTTTTTATTTCTTATTTGATGATCAGTTCATATTTTTTTGGTTTTGCTTTAAATTCCACGTGAAATAAATGCAGCTTACATTGTTTCGCTGTTGTGAAAAAATTTTGCCAGAAACATTTCGGAACTTTTTCACAAAATGAACAGAGTACAACTCTATCAACATTATTTCATAGACATTGTATTATGACAGCATATACGTGAAATGTTGAACAGAGTACACAGGCTTTAATAAATAAATAATAATAAAACAGGAATTTGCCAATGGATTTTCATGAAAAACAATTTATTTCATTTGTAAAAAATGCAGCTTTACAATTAAGTACTAAAACTGGGAAGTTTTTGTTGATATCAATTTTTTATGAATTTTTTGAATTGAAAAATTTTATAATTAAACAAAAAAAAAAAAAAAAAAATATACTGCCCAGCCCGTTTATGGATTCGAACGTTAATGTTCGCATAGAAAATTAAATTTTAAACAAAAACAAATTTTAGAATTTTGTTTTTGTTTTAAACATAATTTTTAATGCGAAGGTTGACGTTCGAAATCGTTAAACAGGCAGATAATTTTTTTCTACTTGTGCCTCAATAACTACAAAACTAATGGCTAAATCAAAAAATGATATTAAAAAGACTTAACTCTGGCATAATTTAATTTTTTTTGACGGATTACATAACAAAATCGAGTACGTCGTTCCAAAGTTGCGACAAGTTGAATCGAGTTGCCAGCCACTTCAAAAATCTCAAATTTTAGAAAAAAAATTTAAGAAAAAACCTTACCATAGAACTTGAAATAGTGTTGGCTTTTTTTTTTTTTGTTACATAGTGTAATTAATCATTAAATAAAATTCTGACTGGTTTTGCAGGTATATACATACATAAGTTTATTAAGTATACACAGCTATTTATTACAATCAAAAATTTATGAAATAAACAGATGAACTTAATATACAAAAAACCTTTATATATTAATTCGCTTTTAAATTTAAACGAATTGAAGTAAAAACACATTCCAACAATATAAAAAGAGAAAAAGTACTAATTCTAATATTCACATTTGGAAGTCTTAAAAAATGCAAATGATTTTGTTTAAGGACTGACATCCTGTCTTTTGTTCTTCAATTTCTATCTCCAGCTACAATCTCATGTACATATGTATGTATACATACAAATACTTACTTAAATTTGGTATATGAGTATATGCTTCTCTCGACAAATACTAGTACAAGCAAAGAACGTAACTGGATGATGGTTGTGAAAACTCATCATATTTGCTTCTCAATTTATACTGCTTGTCTGGGCTTCCCTTCTATTTCTATGGAATTAATAAGCACATGATATAGAATGGTCGGGCACAAAAATCGAGTGAATGAAGAGTAGCCCTACATAACAGTGAACACAACGCCAGAACTTAACAAATTGAAGAAGTTGCAGCAAAAAAGCTCTACATTTTTAATAAAGGATTAATAGAGTACGTAGCAGCTACAATGAAGTATGAGTTCCGGTTGTATACTTTTTTTTTGCTAAAATTTATAAAAAGACCCAACCAACAAACATCCTTAGTCGGGTATGTAAAGAGATGCAAATCAGTGAAGAATGAGTTCAAAAGATTGATGGTTCAATTTGCAAAAGTACACCATTTAATAATGGCTTGTATCCAATTGATTCTCATATATATTAAAAAAAAAAGGTTTTCTTTCAGTTCGTTGTCTGTTGCTGTTCTTGTACAGATGCTTCGTCTCTCTTTTTGAGTGTTTTTTACACTGTACTATACAGAGTCAAGTTCTTGTTTGTGTTGGTAGATGCATGTACAATGTGTTTATTTTCTGCCTATGTGTCAGTTAGTGTTGCGGTATTAGGAAAGCATATGTAAAATATTTGCCGTTATATTTCGTAAGTGTATATACAAAGACCCTTACATACCTACAAACATACAAACGAACACTTGTAAACAACATTAAACACAAAGCATTTGAAATGCGCACTTAAATTCGAATTTTTAGAAATATTTTGTGTTCGGATGTTTATGATTTAAGTTTTTTTAGGCTAAATTCTATCAACTTTTCCTGTCTAGTTTGTTTTTAAGGATAGAATCTGTTAGATCATACCATTTTTAGCTTTCAGTAAAGAATGATAAGAATATGACTAGACTATAACCAGACAATGAGAAGAATATGACTAGACAATGACTAGACTATAACTAGACTATGACTAGACTATGACTAGACTATAACTAGACTATGACTAGACTATGACTTGACTATGACTATGCTATGACCAGACTATGACTAGACTATGACAAGACTATGACTATGACACAGTAAATAGTGTTAGTCCAGTTTAGAACCACCTTGCCCTCTTTCTATTTAATAAGGTGTTTGTGCAAATAATTGAAAGCTATACTAATCCTTTAGTAAAAGCAATAACAATTTTCTTGTCTGTCTGTTAGTCAATCCTAAACTGGCGTGTATACTTTTGACAAAAAGGGTAAGAGTTGAACGTGTTGTTTGACATATATGCTCGAATACGTTTTTCCTTTCAATACATATTTTAACCAGTTCCACGTACACTTATCTCATGAACAAAAAAATTTAGGATGATTTTTTAAACATACAAAATTTATTATAGTTTAATTGACACTTAAACATGTTTCCGTAATTTAGATGGAATGAGGTATATATTGAAAAAATTTATTTAAGGTGTATACATTGACTTGTTGTTAATGTTTTTAAAGAATGAGCTGTTGCAGAACTTTTTTTGTGTTAAGAGAGGTTAAAAATAAATTTTCATGTTAATTCGAATGTGTATTCTAATTTTTTTTTGAGCTTTCCAGGGATATTTTTTATATGGGTAATTCCATGTAAAATCGACCAAGAGAATGACTCGACCTCTGGCATTTTACCCTAATTGGGGCACGATGAATCCAGTAGTGCTAACCGTTTTTTAGGTTAGCTCTTGTTTCAAGTTATACCGTTATTTCGAAAATATGGGAAATATGGGCACTGCATATATTCGAGTAACTCATAAACAGTTTAGTTTATTGAAATTACCAACAACACCAGAATTCCGCAATAAATAATAAAGTGGGGTTTGTCATACATTTGACCAATCTAGGAGCATCCTACGCGCTGCAGGGGCCAAATTAAAGAATTTTATTAAACCGCCATATTTGTATGGTAAAGCGCGTTGGTTTGTATATGGTTTGTAGCCCCAAGTATTCTCTTTAAAATTACATTAAAATCATCTTCGTATGTAAAGTAGTTTTCGAGATATTGAAGAAATAATCTTAACAAAAAAAAAATGTTTTAAATTTTTTTCGTTCATATATGATCCTTATAGGATAAAAGGAACCTTCTCATCAAATTAGAATTAAATTCCCAGATTCTAGAGGTTAAAAATATTGAGTAGAAAAAAAAATTCTAAAATTAATAAATCTACTCCGGTAAATATTGCTATGTACAGAAAAATCGGCAATATGCTGTAAAAAAAATTTTTTATATACATTAAAAACTTTAAAATGTGCCGTTCATGTTATTAAATATATACCTAAATAACGGAAATGGCTTATTTTAAAATAAAAGATTTATCAATTTAATAATATTTGCATATAACAAATAAGTAAAAAAGTATAGTCGGCCAAATTTTGGAACGTGTACCCATTAAAGTTATTTGTGCCTTATATTATTTATATGAGATTGCTTTCGTCTTAAAGTTGTCGATTTTTGTAATAGATTAAGTAATACACAACTTGTGTTCTTTAATTTAATTAGTGATTTTTTAAGCGTAGTTTTTTTTAAATCTAATTAAACACTCAAATTTGCATCATATATTCAAAATTTTTATTGGAATCGATAAATTAGTCTTTGCCATTTACTTTTAAAAATAACTTCATGTAAATG
Organism: Pollenia griseotomentosa; assembly: GCA_963931875.1. NCBI lineage: Eukaryota > Metazoa > Arthropoda > Insecta > Diptera > Polleniidae > Pollenia > Pollenia griseotomentosa. The sequence goes on from OZ007561.1 coordinate 27,398,301, forward strand.
TTGCCCGCGGCTCCGGTTCAAATGGTCCATTCGTAAGGTCCAATTTTGCACCACTTTTTCGAGCATTTCGGCCTGTATTCCATGAATAACACGTGTTATGTTATACTCTAAGGCTTCAATAGTATTTGGCTTGTCCACATAGACCAACGACGTCACATAACCCCACAAGAAATAGTCAAGAGGCGCTTAATCATATGATCTTGGCGGTCAACTCACAGGGCCATTTAGAGAAATAAACTGCTCACCAAATTCATCCTTTACTATGTCCATTGTTTCACGAGCTGTGTGGCATGTGGCACCGTCTTGTCGAAACCATATATCAACCAAGTCCAACTCAGCCAACTGGGGCAAAAAAAATAGTCGCGTATCATGGCACGTGGTTGAATAACACATGCCCAATACCTGAGAACGGCAACGAACTGACATTTCACTATCCTCATTAACACTGGTCGCTACGGCTGCAATATTCTCTTCGGTACGCACTCTACGAACGAGAGTCGTAGGTTAATGACCAAAGTAAATTTGGTGCGAAATTTGGTGATAAAAGCACGAATTGTTGATTCACTAGGTCGATTATGACGACCATAAAAAGTTCGTAACAAACGATGGACATTTCTCACAGAGCACGAATTTTGATAATAAATTTCAACGATTTGCAGGTGTTGCTCGCTTGCGAGTTTCTCCATGATGAAATGGCAGAGTATACTGAACACTTTTCACTTTCACAGATGTAGTTTGGACACAATTACCAACCAGTTCTGCCAACCCGAAAAACTTAATTCATAAAAAATCATCCTTTACTACGAAAACGACTTTGTCGTTTACAACAACGACAACCGTAAAAGGCGGATTGTCTCTGCCTTCATTGCTCGTACAATGAAAAACATGCAATTGCATAGGGTAAATTTTTGCAGGCAGGAGTAAATTTTCTTTTATGATTTACAAATTATGATTTATGTTACAGCCGTAGGGGCCAGTGAGGTTTCCGACTAGCCCCGGTGAACAAATCCCAGAAGGTTCCAACCCTGCTCACTGGGTACGCTGCAAATAAAGAAAATAATCAGGTACTATCTAACCTATCCATTACACAACACACATGCACCCTACAAATGATACTGTATTTTTTTTCAGGAAGCGGTTGTTATGCCCCCAGCTTGCCCACCCTGCCATGTCACAAGAAAATCCACCACAGCTTCATTTGTGACCCACTAAACCACCCGACTTCTCCAAACTTACCTTACCTTCATGCCATCACCCTTTAAATTTAATCCAAACACTTCATTTTGAAATTCGATTTAAAATTCACATATTACATATTTTATTAAAAAAAAACAAATTCAATTTCCTTAATATAATTTTAATATAGACCCTATACTTATATATTCAGTTTTACAACAAAAAAAAACTATTACAAAAATTTTTATACTTATATTTATCTGTCGCAAGTACAGCAGAAGATTTCTTTCATAAACTAAATATGTAAGTATCTAAACAATCAAAATTTTTATCTACACCTACAAATAAAATTCTTCCTTTTTGGTTAAACCTTTTTCTCTAATAACTTTCTAATAAACGATTTATACCTAACCCGAATGAGCTCCCTAAGGCTAACACTTTGTCCTTAAAAACTCTCAGGACTAATAACCAAAATAACAAAAGCTAAACAAAAAGATTTAACTTTGCAATCGAACAATTTTACTTCCGGCGTAATTATAAATAAAAAAAATATTCTAACCCAACAAACAAAAATCACATATTTTTAGGCGGTACTAAATTTCCATTAACATTAAACAAAACCGTTCACTGTACTGTATAAACCAAAAGCAAATTATAACACCAAATGTTTAAAATTGATAATAAAGGAACTTAAAATTAATAAAAACTACACACTACACTATTAATATTCAATTCAATAATTTTTCACTTAACCTAACAAATTTTATATTATTTTCTTCTTTTTCTTTTTCTCTCTGTACTTTTTTATGAACATCAATGACTTTTTATAACTTCAATATTATTTTTTTTTTTACTTTTACGGGCTTTTTTTTATGAACATTAAAGATTTAAATTTTAATGAGGATTTTTATGTTTTTTAGAAAGGATTAAAACTTAATTTCTCTTTCTGTTTGTATATATATTTTACGTTATAACACACTCTTTCAGAAGACTTTTTATGCAAATTTCAATATTTTTGTTACCTGGCTGTGGTAGCAGATTTACCCCTCGGGATCACACACTTCTTAACTCCAGGGAAAATAATTAACTTCCTCGCCTTTACACGCACAGGTAATTTAACTTTGTACTCCCCAGCCAGGTTTTAAATTAAATCCTCAAATACTTTCACTTATAATTTCTCCCAGGATGAACTTCACAAGGACTCTTAATAAAATTCGAAACTTGTCCTTAAACACCAACTGCAAAAACTTTTTCCACAACCAACTGTTTTAAAAAAAACTAGTTTAAACAAAACTTGAAACTTTATTTTATTAAATAGAAACTTCACAAAACTTTGTAGGTGTGATCACTTCGACTGACTTTTTCCATTTTCTAAATCACTAAATAAATTGTATATTTCGTATAAATTCAAATAAATAAGCACTATTTTAAATAAAAAATATGAGTATAAAAAGGTTTAAACTGGACTGCAATTAAATGAGTATGACTTGCCCAGTGATTAAGAAGTTTTGTTGTTGACGTGTTTTAAAACTAAAGAAAAATCATAAAAAAGTTTATTGATAAAAGTGTTAAAATTACAACAAACCAAAAATAAATAAACATTTTCAAATCTGTAAAATATGTATGGCGAATGGGTATCTCTGTCGGCACAAATATCAGCTAATAGCTGTGGTGCTCAAAGTTACAGTGTTTTAAATAAATTTCCTGCTAGCGCTGGTCGTGAAGTTGCAGTATCAGTAGTCAAACAATTGGCCACAAACTTGGGTATTACTCAGAATGCCGAACCAAGTCATTTGGTTAAAGATGAAGAGGTGAATTGGTGTATGGATGTTATTTGCTTTGGCTTATTTCTACCGCTACAAGAACACGAAACTATTAAAGATTGAAGAAAGATATACGGTTTCCCTGAAAATCCTATAATACTCGTTTGCTGCAACGTTGTCATTACTTCAAATTTACTTCTACCTTAGATTATTTATGAAATTCATTTTTATATCTTTTTTAATTTCCTCGCTTGAACAGAATAGTGGTGCGAGCATATTAAAAACTTTAAACACGTTTTTTTTTTAAATGTATTTTTTGAGTTAGGACGACGTTGCAGCAAATGAGCGATATATGTATAAGAATTAAAGTTATCACCTTCAGTTAATTGTAGTGAATAATACTAATAAATTCATATGCAACAAATCACCTGCAAAACGTAACACGATATTACTTAACACATAATTATACATTGTATCTTAATACTGCCCCGCCATTCTCCCTTTCCCCATACATAAATATATTTAAACACATAACATCCCTGCCGTCAAATGAGTAGCTAACTACAAAAAAACCCAACTTTAAGTTAGCTTGTATAGACTAACTTAAAGCCAACTACTACGCAATGCAAAATTTACATTAACCAAAGTGTATACAAACACTGTGTTGTATATTTTAAGTAGAGAGAGCCAAGTCGTTAGCAAAAAAAAATCAACGTTGTTATTGATGTTATGTTATGACAATTTAATCTCATATTTACGCTCTTAATTGAGTAATGGCAAAAAACATAGTTTTTTTATTCAAAAACTAGACTGCCCCAGTAGGCAAGCTGGTAGTGAGCAAGTCTATCAGCCCCGAGGTTGCGGGATCGATTCCCGCCAGCGACTCTGATTAAAAAAAAGTTGAATAAAACAACTTTGATTAATAAAATAAAATAAAAGAAATAAAAGAAAATAAAATAAAAAAATAAAATTTTTTTATTTTTTTGAAAGTATTCAATCCAATGCCTTAACTTAAACTAACTTAACTTAAAGCTAACTTAAAGTAGTAAGTTTATAGCTAGCTACAAAAAGTTAACTTAAAGTTAATTAAAAGTAATGCAGAGTCGGACAATTGACTACTTCCTAGGACATCGCAATGTTAAAATAGTTAGTAAATTACATATAAAATAAATCCAAGTGTCAACCACCACTAGTTGAAAAATAGTTAGCTTTCAGTTAATTTAAAGTTAACTGAATGTCCGACAGGGATTATATACACAAATACAAAAACAAATTATTTAAATTGAATAAGAATCAATCAATTGATCAATAAATAAATGTCAAGTCAGATTATTTCATATTAATGGAATAGAAATTTGTTTTATTGTATATGTGCTAGTTCTTGTGTATGTAGATGTGTATGTGTTTATGTATGCGTTTGTGATATAGAAGTTGTTGCTGTTGTGTGGTAAACTTTATAATTATTCTTTAATTGAATTAAATCATTAATTAAAATTGTATTTGATATCAATTTTAGTTAATTGCTTTTGTATTATTTATTTAATTTTTTTTTTTTAATTTTTAATTATGTACCTTACAAAAAAAGAGGAATCATGACTTTAATGTTTATTTAATAACGGTTAATAAAATTTTAATCAAAACGGGAATGTTGTTAAAACAACAATTAAATAAATTATTGAAGCTGTGTTAATTAAAAATTAAAAAAAAAAGAAAAAACTACACTAAAAATTAAATAAGAACTTTTTTTCTCATTATAGGGCTTTTAAATTTCCGAAATAAAAAATTTTTGATTTATAGCCGAAAATTCCTACGAGGTTTTCTGTAAATGATATGGAAATTTTATAGAACAGAACGTTCTTTAAACGGAATCACTAATGCCCAATTTTTAGAATTGATATTAAAACACATTTATGTTTAAAATCGTTTTAAATACAAAATTCTTTTCTTCACTAAACACTTAAATGTAACTTAATTCACCGATGTGGTACATTTAAATTCATTTAAAATTTTCATTGGAAAAACTTAGCAAGGTGGTCTCAATATTAAACCAATACAACAACAACAGGTAAAGCAATATCAGACAACTGTTTTTTGAGGACACCTTGTAAATAAATACAATTTGTTATGACATTTCTTTGTATTTAGTAGTGCTACCATACTTTTATCTTAATTAAATAAGACATTTTAAATAAAACTCAAAAAATCAATCTGTATTTAAATACGATTTAATTTTATATGAAAATTAACTTAATATAGATTTAAATATTATCCTGAAAATTGGGCATAAGTAGTTTGTATTGTTTAAATTTTTTTTCACACATTTGAGTTAGGAAGAAGTCGCTCAGCTTGCCTTTTGTTACACTTAGCATTGTCTCAAAATCTTCTCGCCTCATCACAAAACGCTTGACTGGTTTTTGAAATAAATGATTCAATTCGATATGTGTATCGGTATTGAACAATTCACAAGAAATTGAAAATGTAAAATGAAATTTAGTCAAAATTACGTATCTTTTATTTATCACTGCCACATGCCAATACAGGTAGCGAAAGGTTTTTCCTATCATTGTTATTCGCTCTAAGAAAAGAGATAAGCTAACGCTATGTTAACACCTATTAAATATTCGACGTTTTACACGTAACCACTAGTTTTATCATATTTTATTTGATTTTGCAAAACCTTTGGCAGAAGTTTCTAAATTACATTATACAAATTTCTCCTTACAAATCAAGTTAAGTAAATAAATAGAATTTGTCCAAAATAAAGCTAAAGTTTAATCAATTTACTGGTCACGCTTTTTTTGGATTTTTCGAAAATATTTCTTAGGCCTGAACATATCTTCAGTCATAAAATTGGTTCTTCAACTTGCAATGTCCGCTCTTTTTTACAAGACGAATGTACCTTCCAGTGCACCGAAAATCATTAAAAAAAACTGGTGTCCTTACGATAGTTAGGAGATTTAAAAACTAATGCGGACAAACAATTAATGTTTATAATTAATATCCAAACAAAATTCAAAAGTACAAAATACATTTTTGGTTTGTTTCGCTTTTTTAACCAATAAACAAAATGTGATTTTAAGTGAATATCACTTGTTTTTTATATTTTTTCTTTGTTGTTTATTTGGTTTTTAGTTTACACAAAGAACTGATTAAATAGTATGTTCGCATTAAAGACCTGCACGAGTATATCAGTAAGTATTGTTGAAACAGATGCACCAGATATTTATCAGTTACTACTGATATAAATGAGAGAATGAGTTTAAAGGCCCAACAAGAATGTGCATAACGTTGCTTAAGTAAATGTGCGAATTCATGTAAATCATCTGTGCCAAACCATATTGAACTTAAAGAAACTTTATGTTGAATTTTATAAAACTGTCATTTGCTTAAGTGAAGTGCGAAACTGGTGGCATATTCCGTACGGCACCAAATGTTTTTTTATTTGGTTTTTGTTCTTTTTAATGCATTTGAGAGGCTTTTCGTTGATTTTTGACAGTAGCTTAAGCTTGTTTATGCATATTCTGGTTGGACCTTAACTGATAATGTAAGTTGCTGCTTTTGCCCACTCACCATATCTTAAAAACAAAAACAGTTGCTTATGGTTTTGCATTGAGTATGTCATAACATTTGTTTTTTGCTTACAAATATATGTTGTCACCATAAGTTTTGCTACAATATCTGTGGTTATCTATTGTATATTAAAACTTCGAACTTCGCATGTATAACAACTTTAAATAAAATTTATATCACTTAAAAGTTGTAGTGATTTTTGTAGGGAAATTTTTTCGAGTGCGTAGTGACTTTTCAAAAAATATATAACATAACCGGTTGGGAGAACAAGTGTCTATATGTGAAAGCATTTAAAAAAACGTTTTCAAAATATATTATACTTGTACTAAGGACTTTTTACACAGGACAATTACTGTCAATCAAATTAACGAAAGTATCCAAGAAGTTATTTAAAAATACGAAATCTTCTATGTATATAAAAAGAAGTGTACACTTTGATGTCACCACTAACTGCGAAAACGGGTAAACGGATTTAAACGAAAACTTACACGGTACTTTGGGGATAGTCTGTGGATGGTTTATGTGAAGTTTGGACGAAATCGGCCGAGTGGTTCCGGAGATATTGCATTTAGATTTTCCTATATATTATTCCCATATAAATATCAACAAAATGGGTTTCATTACACAGGCCAACACTCAATTTGCTTCTTTAAATTTATCAACTGATTCTAGTTAATTTTGGTGCGCTGAATTCAAATCTGTAATCAGTTTGTCTCTATCAGCTCTAGTTTTCATGATATAGCTTTTTTATACCCTCCACTTATGACCACCATTTATGACCGTCTGTTAGTTTTTTCAAAAAATTTTTTCATCGAAATTTCTTATTTACAGTTATGGTAGTTGCCAAAAAAAAACATTTTTTTCCGTAACAAAATTTTTTACCCACAATTCTTTTAATTCAAATATTTTTTTTCCGATATTCAATTGGAGTGCAACAAGAAAAAATAACGTTCTCAATAATATTGTACATATAAAATTCCCGTTAATCAGCTAGCAATTACACAAAAAATTTTTTTACGGAAATAATGTTTTTTTTTGGCAACTACCATAACTGTAAATAAGAAATTTTGATGAAAAAATTTTTTGAAAAAACTAACAGACGGTCATAAATGGAGGTCATAAGTGGAGGGTATAAAAAAGCTATATCATGAAAACTAGAGCTGATAGAGACAAACTGCTTACAGATTTGAATTCAGCGCACCCAAATTAACTAGAATCAGTTGATAAATTCAAAGAAGCAAAAATTTTTTTTAATTTTGTCGGGCTGTGTTATCCATGTTATGATTTTTTATTGTTTCTTGAAAAGTTACCAAACCATGCCTAATGTGTACAGTGACATTCAGAATAGATCTTAATGCATATTTCATATCGCTAGAAGGCGTATCATAGGGAAAAACGGGTAAAAGCTCCCCCTTCCAATATTTTCTTAACTAATCAACCAATTTTCTTGAAATTTTGCAGGCAAATAGTATAACATCTGGAAGGAACTAAAGCCTATAATTTGTATTATTCAGGGCATGAAATTGGGTAAGAGGGGCAAACACTCTCCCTCCCTATATCTTATTAACTGATCAACCGGTATTCTTTAAATTTGGCATGCAGATACTGTAGTATCTAAAGGAACTTTAAGATATACATGTTTTTGAAAGTCCAACAATAAGGGCGTAAAATAGGGCAAAAGGGGTAAAAGCTCCATCTCCCCATGTCTTCGTAATTAATTATCCGATGAAAGTATCAAGTCTTGAAGGAACTAAAGGCTATAAATTTTAACATTTACGGCGTAAAATAAAGGTAAACGGGTAAAAGCACCCACATCCAATACCTTCATAATTAATTTGAAAAGTTAATGTATTTTTTTTAAAATTTTTTTCTCCGGTTATTCTACTTCGGCTTTGCAATGGTTCACTATTGGTCGTTAAAAAATTGATGAAAAACGTTATAGGAGCTACCATTTTGAATGGTAAATTCCGAGACGAAAATGTTTTGCTGCCACGAACTCCGATGATTGCCACAGACGTCCCAATTGAATTCAAACGCGTTAAATTTTCAATTAGATTGGAATTTGCAATAACAATCCATATGTCGCAAGGCCAAACGATGTATGTTTGCGGCTTAGATTTGGGCACACCATGTTTTTCACACGGACAATTATACGTGGCATGTTCTCGCGTCGGCAAGCCATCGAGCTTATTTGTGTTGGCTAAAGACGGACTGACAGAAAATATCGTACACAAAATTGCTCTTCGTAATACAAATTGACTATATCTGTTTGATTTTTATACTTCAGGATAACAAATACATTACTTTTTTATGTTTAACTTTTGAATATATAACGAAAAGAAATAAATAACTATTGTTTTTTTCATCGCCGATCATGGTATAAGGTGCTTTATTCCTCTTTCTTTCACAAGAAATATGTTATATGGCAAAACGACGTTTGCCGGGACAGCTAGTAATAATATAAAATTTTGTAAACTAGTACAAAATTTGTAATTCGAAAAATCCTCAAATTCAGGGTTAATCGTCGAATCGTTAAAATCGTCAAATCTAGCAGTCGTGCTTGACGCTGTTCTGTTTAAACACATATAATCAGTTTTTACCCAAAAAATCACTTTAAGACGAAAAAAAGTTCTTAAAACACAAATCACTTTTATAGAAAAAATTATTGTTTAAACATCACTTTTCATACAAAAATTTAACTTTTATAATGTGATTTTTGCACAAAATATGAATTTGTGCACAAAATGCAACTTTTTCCCTAAAAGCTAGCTTTAAAAATGCTTGACAAGGCTTTTGTATTTGCTTTATGAAACTCAAGAAAAAGAACAGAGCAAAAGCAGAAAAATAAAGTAAATAATTTGCTTTATCCCCTGTGTGTAAGTTCTCTGCTTAAGCAGACAGAAAAGCAACCAAATTAAAAATAATGCTGTAGTCAGCTTGTATCACAGCTGCAAAACAATCGATAGTACTATCGATAGTTTTATTTTTGGCGGACTATCGATAGTTTCAAAACTTTGAAACTTTAACAAATAGACTTTTTCCTTATTGCCACAGAATTCTGTACTAATTTACATATTAAAATAATGTTAATCGTACCTACTAAGGCTAATCAACTACAGGTGGTGTCGAAACAGCATCTGATTTTGAAAATTTGAGCTTATTTGTTTTGATTTGTTAGTGTTTTGCTAAGAATGGTTAACATTTCGAGCTATAAGCACTAACAATGCAATACAAAAAACCCTATGTTGTTTCTGTTGTTTTTGGATTGTTATAGTTCCGACACCACCTGTAGTTGAAAATGCCTTGGTACCTACCTTATATAAACTAAATTATTTCAAAGAGTGTTACCTGGTTTATTCAACTAAAAAAATTTTAAGTTAAAAAATAGGGGTTGTTAGATGTGGTGTTTTCTCTCTGTGGATATGGTTCAGTGTTGCCACCTTATGTGTAATTACACATATCATGTGTAATTTTGTTTTTTATGTGTAGCCCATGTGTAATTGACTCCATGTGTAATTAATGTGTAATTTAAAATTTCAACGTTTTGTAGCACTGATTTTTGTTATTATTTTGTCACAAGATGTTAAAGGGTTAAAAATCTTGGCAAAACTTAAAAACTTAATTAAAAGAATGTAAGCGTTAAGAGAGCTGAACTAAAAATGGTTGGATCATTAACTACTAACCATTTGGCATTTAGATAGCTTTTGTCACAATTTATTACCTGTAACGACGAAACATCCCGGGTACATTATTCTTTTTTTATTTCAAATATGTGGATCATTGACTGCAAAAAAAAAAAAAATGTTGGAGGTTCTCAAAAGCACAATTATAGAAAAAGGTATTCGTTTTGAAAATCTAGTTGGATTTGCACCAGATACACCTAATGTTACGTTTGGACAGTATAATTCAGATGTTAAGTTGTTAAAAAACGAAAAGCCAGATATTGCCTTGATAAAATGGTCGTGCCACCTAATACAACATGCACTCTAACATTTTGAAAATTTTTAACTTCATAGTAATTTGGAGCCAGAATATTTTGTATTGGAAAAAGGTTTTTGAAATAAAAAAATCCCTTTTTTCAATTCAATTCAATTCAATTCAATTTATTGTTTTTAAGTGAGATTTACAAAATTTACTTACAATAGTATATATGTACATATTTACAAAGAGTTTAAGGATTTTTCCTTTTTCTACTTAATAATTCAATTTCGTTTTATGGCATATATAATTTTTAATATAGTATTTAAGTTAAGGTGAACATTTTCAAAAAATCTTGTGAAATGTTTGTTATGATAAAACTTAAAACTACTTCACTGACTAATCTAAAGGGGGGCTAGCTCAGCTATATGGATATGTTCAGAATATAAACATCTAGTATTGAAATTTTCATACAATCTATATATCTTAACTTCAACCAAATCAACATTTGCGATTTGGTGGAGTCTTGCTGTGGAATAATGCCTGGGAAGATTATAAATTAACTTTAGAAGTTTGTTTTGAAGAATTTGTAGTCTTTTTATGTGGCATTTAGCACTTTTTGCCCAAACGGGAACTGCATAAAATATAATTGCCTGAAATATAAGTTTGAATATCAACATTTTATTGTCAATACTTAAAGTTGAATTTCTATTTATTAAAGGGTAAAGGGTTCTTATAAGTACGTTACATTTATTAACGATGTAAGATACGTGATCCCTATAAGTTAATTTAGGGTCTAGAACTACACCTAGATACTTTACATTGTTTTCAATTATTTATTTTTATTTAATATTGAGCAATTTAAGCAATTGCACGACAGATTTAAAAAGGAATACATAGAAATAGTGGACCAAACTTTGAACCTATTCCAATGATTAAAAATAAAAATCAAAAAAAATGTATATCAATGTAAATGTGATGTAATTTACATTGATTATTTTTAAGTTATAAATTACTATAAAAAATAGTATGAATTTTTTGTTTTGAACCGTTATTTTTATGAAATAAAAAACGATGAATGGTTAATTTTTTGGAAAAAAACACAATCATTATTTTTTTAACTAAATGAAAAGCTATAATATTATACATATTATGCAATTTAAAACAAAACTAGTGAGATTGCAAAAATAAGATAGCATGTGTAATTCGTATTTTCATGTGTAATTTTGGCATGATCTATGTGTAATTTACCATTTCGGTGGTGGCAACACTGATATGGTTGTAATTTTTTCTAAAAAATAAAAAAAAAAAAAAAAAAAATACATAATTCAGCTCCCTTAAAAAATTTTTATAAACATTTTTTAAAAATCAAAAAAAATTTCAACGCAAGGTATACAAAATAACCTTTTAAATTTCTAGACTGAAGGTGAATATTTTGACGTCGAAGGTAAAAACTGCTGCCAATTAACCGTCTCTTTATCTACATATATAAAGTTTATTTTTATCAAAACTATGGATGACACGGAAGTTTAAATGAAATATGCTGATCTTATATACCTGAAAAACGTTTTCTGTAAATGAAGTTTAAAAACTTTTTCATTGTTTACCATCTTCATTGACTACAGAAGTGGCACCTAAAAACTTTTCAATACTATCGATAGTTTTTGAGCTAACTATCGAAACTATCGATTGGGCCGACTATCGATAGTTTTGCAGCTCTAGCTTGTATCCAGGAAGTAGTAACTTTTTTCCGTTACTTGCTGTTAAAATATAGAAAAATAAGCGAAATTAATATTGATAAATCATTCTCTAATTGCAAGCAATAAGAATTGTTTCACAAAATGTTTGTGTGTATTATTTGCTTTTTTGTATTTTGGCGTAGAGCGCAAATATCTGTACATTTAGTAACAAAAATGGAAAATATTTGACAACATGGGCCTAAAATACAAGCTTATTTGCTTGCTGGCGTTACGTTACAATTAGCATCCTTTTTGGTGGAAATTTCTATATTGTAGCTTACTGAGTATTCAGAAACACAGTGTTTTGCTTTCCTGCACAACAATTTATGTAAAGCAAAAATTCTAGTGCGGTTGCTATTTTAAAGCAAGCAGTTTTAACACTGCCAAAAAGCTCCAATTTTAAACAAATGTTACTAACGTATTTCAATTTAACAGCTTACCAGTTACAAATTCTAATTAACATCTTAATATTTTTGGCCATTAAATATTAATTTAGTTTCATTAATTTTTTACTTCTAAGTAAACTTTGAATTCACAAGTCCCAAGCAAGTACTTAATATTTAATTTGTGTATTCCGCCTGTTCTTTTTTTGTTTTGTTTTAAGTTTTTTCTTTTCTGTCACTGAACTTTCGGTGACAGTTTTTAGATTTTGTAATGAACTTTTTCAGTGTTTTTGTTGCTTTTCTCCTAGGAAATAATTCATTATCTGACAATTTGTCTATAAATCCAGTGCTGCCAATATAGCCGTTTTATCGCTACACTTAGCCCATTTACAATTTGTTTAACTATAAAAAAATTAAGTTTTCATTTACCGTATTTATTAAAAAATATTTTCTTCACGTTAAAAAAAAGCTTACAAATTTTGTTAAAAAAAAAAAACGTTTTTTAATCTAGCCATTCATAAAAATCATAAAAAATTGGCATCACTGAATGTTTCTTAGGAACTAGTATTGATTTATTTGAGCAGACTTTCTGAACATTACAATAAAGAAAAAGGATGGGGTTAAGGAGTATAATGATGTACTATTGACTTACAAACAACAAAATGTTTCAATATATCACGTTTCATTGGGTTTTATTTTCACTTAATCACGGATAAACAAGATGAGTAACTGAATGTGAAAGTATAATTCTTGTTGTTGTTGTCAGGCAAAAAATTTACTTGTGCTTTAAGTAAACTTCCAAGAGCGAATGCAAAGGCAAAAGTTATTTCTACATGTTATTCCTTTTATTGTTTGCTCTTCAAGCCATTAAGTATGTCACGTTTTGTTTTTTAATAAACTTATTATTTATTAAGATCCAACATTAAGGTCAGTTTGGAGCAAAACTGTCAGTTGCTAATTTAATAGAAAACTTTCTAAAAGTAAAACTTTTAAATTTTCTTTTTTCAGATTGAGTGAATTTTGTGTTGAAAATTTTGCAAATTTGCTTAGTTTTTTTTTTTTTTATAATTTGTTAACAACAAATTTATCATCGAGGCGGTAAATTTAAGTTAATTTATAATTTATGAAAGTTTTGCTATTAAATTATGTGCAATTTGACAAAAAGTGACAATGAAATTAAATGGCCATAAAAGAGAAAACTTCGACACTTAAATTGGAACTGATTTGTTGGACATTATGCTCGTAGTGTTCTTCTTCAGTTCTGTTTATTAGGGAAAAGGAGAGTAAAAAAATAGAAAAAGATATTGCAAATAAAAGTGCACAAACAAGTACATTGTAGAAATGTGATATAAAACGCCTATTTGAAGGTCATACTTGGTATGACATACTTGGTATTTTGAGAGAGAGCAATAATATCAAACTCTTTTGACTTTCAACACACCAAACCAGCATATACGCATATTTCGCTATGACACAAGTATGATGATATTGTCAAACCATTCTAACATAATAAATATGAAATATAGATAAAAAAAACTTTTTATACAAAAACGTCATCTTTCGCAAAAAAAGTCGTCTTTTGTAAAGAACACAAGAAGTCCCCTTTACTCAATAAATCCACTTTTATAGACAGATTCAGTGTTAAAAAAGTCACTAAGTTCCTTTTCACAAAAAGTAACTTCCATTTAAAAAGTCACGTTTTACAAAAGAAGTCGCTCTGAACACAAGTAGTCACTTTTTACCCAAATAGAAACTTTTCCACTTAAGGTCACCCTTACCACACAATATCACTCTTTCCATAAAATTTACCTTTTCCACAAAAAATCAGTTTTTCCACAACAGTTCACTTTTTTAAAAAAAAAGTTTCTGTTCTAGACAAGTAGTCTTTTTTTAGGCATAAAAAGTTCGTTTATACACAAAATGTGATTTTTACGAAGGACCATGTAGTTCTTTGTTTGGGTTGCACAAGAACTTCTAAACAAAACCTCAGATTGGGTTGCAGAACTGCAGGGCACTATTGGATATGTGATTATCGTTAACTGAGGAGTTGTAATTATAATCACTCAAATGAATGATTATAATTGTAGAATTAGAGAAAAGAAATTAAAGAGTATTAGTCTCTTTTCGAATTATGCAAATCTAATTTAATTTGCTAATTGGGCTCAATGTATTGTATTTACCTGTTGTTTGGGTGGATCACTATACACTTGTTAAATCTCACTTGGGGTTATTTGCTCAGAGCACTAGTTCCAACTTCTTGGCAAGATTTGTAGCTTTAAGATAGTTTAAGCTCAGGTAGGTGTGGTAAATGAGGGTTTAAATAAGTAGAGGTAAGTAGCTTTTAATTTTAGTATTAAAATTCAATATTTATTATTTAATTTTTAAGTTTAAGGCAATTAAGGAACAAATTTTTTATTTAATTTTAAAGTTTAAGGCAATTAAGGAACAAAATCTGGAAAACAACTTATTTTCGCTGTTGCTAAGGGAAAAGTGAACGATACATAAATTTATTTTCTACCATTAACCTGTCTTCGGCTAGCAGATAGCCAAAGAGGTTTTTAAATAATTCCGTTAGTGCTAAAACTTAATAAATTCATTTACATTAGTATAAGACAGATGTTATACCAATAGCTTTTAAACTATAGCACAATTTAACAACTGCTGCTTTATCGTTACAATTCAAATTCAAATTCACAAATTCACATTTTTTATCTTAAAGATTTTAAATACATTTGTTTCATATTTAATTCATTTAATTTTTAGATTTTTAAATTCATTTTCCATTTAGATTTTAAATTAATTTTTCATTTAATTAAGTGTTCAAACGTAGTTTGAACAAGTCAGAATGCCACTATCAGGGAAATCATAAATATGCAATTGCATGTTTTTCCTTGTGCAAATAACCAATAAAGGCAGAAGCAACATAGTTATCCATTTTAAAGGTTTTTATGAATTTTGCCGTCGATTTGTTAGTGCATATTTTACCGATTGGAGCATTTTTGTGCATAATTTGGTTAAAAGAGCTTTTTTGCAGCATTTTTTAAGTTTTTAATTTTTTTAAATGCCTACAAGAGCTTTCGCAACATATAAAATTTTTTTTTTTTCTATATTTTGGCTTTTCTGTTTTAAATATCCATCTGTGTAGACTAGGTGATGCTTTAATTTCACCATCTACGTTTAATTTTTACTTTTAATTTGTAAGACAAAGCAAGTTGTCATTAAAGATAAATGTTATTTTAAACCTTAAAATTTTATATATAAGCAAAATTTAAGAAAATAGCAATTATATACGTTTTTGGCAATGTGTGTAATACAAAGAAATCTGGACCAATGTTTTAGTATACCGATAGATTTAGAATCACTTTTAAAGTGCGATCTTGAAGATAATTTAATCAAATTTGGTAAATACAAATTATATCAAAGCTATAAATAGCTTTAACTTTCTTTTAAATTTTATCATTATTAAATAATTTAGCGACCGTCCATAAAATCTGTTTAAGTCAAACAATTTCATATGGAAGTTATTATCTACACTCAAAAGAAAAATCAATCCATCCGTTCTCAAATCAATCCAAAGCGGTATTAGTAGTACGGTGAGTAAGGATTTTCTTGAATTAAGTACAAAAAGATTGATTCAAGTACGGATTTGCAATCGCAAAATATTTAAATTATCCATATTCAATCCCGATTTTGTACTTGAAATAATCCGAAAATGAGATTGACTTAAGTAAAACTAAGATTTAATCAATCTCAAAATGCGCTTGATTCAAGAATTAAAAAATTGTTTTAATCCGAATTTGTACACTGAAAGAATTTTCTTCTCAATACCAATGAATTTTGACATTAATCCCATGAAAAATTGCATTAAAAAGGAACCTATGCAGCGCTTCGTTGGATCAATGAAACCTTTTTCATTAAAATGTATTTAATGAAACATTACATTAGATCTATGAATATTATTCATTGGATGAATACTTTCAATAAAGTAAACATTTTTTTTTCTCATTTTTTTTTAATTTTTTTGTTTTTTTATTTAATTTTTTTTATATTATTTTTTTCTGTCTCTGGCGGGAATCGATCGCGCAACCTCTGTGTTGGTAGACTAGCTCACTACTAGCTAGCCTATAGGGGCAGTGTAGTTTTTGGATAAAAAAACTACGTTTTTTACTCAATTAAGAGCGTAAATATGAGATTAAATGGTCCATAACAACTAAAACATAGTTGATTAAAGGTGGAAAGTTTTTGTTTCATTACTATAATGACATTTTTATTGTCATAATGAAAATTTAAATTTATGAAGGAAATTATTGAAATATGTTGCTTTTATAAAAAAATTTTTGATTTCATAAATTTAATGGCATATAACATTAGATGTATGAAATAATTAAATCTTACATTTTTTAATTAACAATTAAACATATTTTTAAGGAAACTATAATTTTGTAATAATTTATGAATATAGTTATTTTTGTATATTGGGTTTTATGTTTCCAATTAAAAGTTTTTGTTTAACTTGGACAAACTTTAGTTTTCATAAATACAATGAAAATTTTTAACGTAATTACGAAATCCAGTGAAGCGATTTTAACGAAAAGACTTCATTATAACTATGAAATTCCATTTAGACAATGAAAATTTTCATTTAACCAATGAAAATTTTTTTATGAAAATGATTCATGAAATATATGAAGTATTTTTCTTTCAGTGTACTTAAAATAGTCCGAAAAAGTGATTAATTTAAGAAAAACTAAGATTGGATCGATCTGAAAATGCGCTTGGTTAAAGTATTATAAAGTTGAGTTTATCCCGAATTCGTGTTTGAAAAAATCCAAAAAAAGAAATTAGAAAAAAAAAATTATTATGATTGATTTACTTACTTTTTACTTACCCATATTACACCTTACAGAATCATAAAACACCAGCATCATGCCCGATATGGTTTTTACTTCAGAAATCTTATGTACATCTTTAACCAAAAAAAAAAAAATAAACTAAATGAGAAGCAAGAGTTCAAATTAACTTTTTAACCGTTCTTGGTGCACATGAGTCTGGCCAGACCTTTTTTGAATGTGTATAGAAAATCCAAACATGCGTAAGCCGGAGGTATTAACGCAACGAAAAGTTTAATCACTTATTTCAAGAAATTCCTGGATTGATTTTCGAAAATAATCCCATTTAGGATTGTTTTGAGTACGTTTTACGGTTATTCGCACTTGAACTTTTGAGTACGACTCGTACTTAAAGTAATCATAAAAAACTTGATTTATCCCGAGTGTTTTTTTTTTCTGTGTAGATAATATTTGGAACAAATTACTCTTATATGAACTTTAACCTCTTTAAACTGAAAGGTAATTCTTCATTTCGATACATTAAGGTTACTTACTCTTCGTCGAATCGATGAACTTTTTAAAAAAAATTCTAGCGCAATGTTTTTTAAAGTAAAAAATAAAAAACACTTCTTTAGTTAAGTATTTTATTCAAATATAAACTAAAAAAAACATAAAAAATAAAATTTCTTCATCTATCTCAAAATTTGATAGGAATTTAAGCACTTTCTTTGTGCTTCCAAATAAATTATTTTTTTAAAGCTTTCGTCATCAGCTAACGTTGTTATATGATAAAAGGTAAATGAGCTTCGACGATTCGACGAAAAGTAAACGTGCAGGGTAAATATAACTCTGTTTTTGTGAGCCGATGACGGCCCACCGTTTCCAAATAGGGTAAAAGCTCGAAAAGTCGTTTGTAAATACTATGAAGTTTGGGCTTACCGGTTATTATTTTAGGACTGTTTTTATTAAATGGAACTGTTATTAAATGGTTGATTATTTTCTTTTTAAATAAGCTTAGAAAATTAAAAAAAAATAAGCGTGTGTTTAGAGAAAATTTCCCTGGTTATTATTGTGCAGAATTTTTCAGCTGAAAAGTATTAGTAAGCCTTAGGAATAATTTTTGTTGGTTTTTGTTTTTTTTCAATTACAATTACAATTTCCTTTAAAAACCTTTTCAATTTTCTTTTAAAATCTCTTTAATTTTTAATTTTCATTAAAATGTTATACCTTAATCCAAAATTCATAAAAAATGTATAATAAATTCTTTTACAGTCCCAAGAAAAATTAAGCCAGCAGAAGAAAAACAAGAAAACAAATTAAATATTTGTTATTCATAACACAGTAATAAAATGCACCGAAGCGTGATATGAATGTTTGACAAGTGTAATACGAGTACTGATTCCGAATATTATTCTGACACTTCTTACTCGTGCCTGTGATTGTAAATGACTGAATCTGTCTTTAGATTGGCACATGACATTATTCAAAGACAAGTTAACAGAGAAGCTGAAAGAATTTTTTGGTAACGCAAAAGAAAAGCCAGCAACAGAAGGAAACATAAATGAACCTTAAATGAAATTTTTTTCATATTGGATATTTTTAGTTGTCGTTGTTGTTGTTTGTTTTTGTTTTACCGAACACGTAAAACCAAATAGACATTTATGCTGTTGCGTGTGTTTTCATGTTTGTGTTAATGCGAGTGCGATGAAAGTTTTAAGCAACGAAACAGAAACTTATTTTCCAGTAAGATAGTCAAATTTAAACATAAATATATGAACATACGTATAAGATTGGTATAAGTATAATATTTTACACCATTTTAAATGAAAAAAAAAAAAAATTTAGATAAAATAAAAAAGTCACAACAGAAAATCTTGAAATCAAAAATATCTAAATGTTATCACTACATATCATTAAACAGGATTGATTTATTTTTGTATTAACATATTTATTATATGTATATGTGAAGCTATGAATATTCGTATTTGTATGACCGAATATTCGACTATTTTATGAAATTAGAATTCGTATTCTCATTCGCTAAATTTAAGCGAATATTTTACGAATATATTGCTAATATTTTAAAAAAAATATGCAAGTGTAAATAAATACAGAAAGTGAATAAAACAATATTAATTTCTAATAAGAAAAAAAATCTTTTGTCTTTAATGCAAAACAATAATTTTCTTTTAGTTAAGGAAATAACCAACAAAATATATTTCAAAACAAAACTATAACGGGTGTCCAAAATTAAAGGTATAATTATTTTAAACCAAAAAATAGCTTTTTTCAACATTTAAAATATTTTTATTTTAGTTTATTACAAATGGGTTAAAAGAAATAATGTTGTCGGTAAAGTGACCCACCCCTATTGGCTCGCAGGCTGCCAATCTTTTACAGAATTCTCAACCACGTTTTTCGATTAACTGCTGTCAATGGTTGATATCTGATCAATAGCATCCTGTTGAATTTTCGGCCGCAGAACGCTTTAGGTCATCTCATTGCATTTACATTGACCGTAATTGCGTTTTCTTTTTTGTTTTAAAAAATATGTTTCCATGATTCCTCCGCATCACAAACCACACCAAAGAGTAACATTTTGTGGATGTAATGGTTGATCTAAGGTAATTCTTAGATTCTCTTTACCCCAAGTGCGGTAACTATACTTGTTGACTTAGCCATTGAGCTGGAGATGCGCTTCGTCGGTGAAGATTATTTTGTAAAAAAAATTTAATTTTCTTCTTGTTTTTCGATGGCCCCAGAAACAAGTTGGCGACTTAATGCGTGATCAGCTGGTTTTAATGGTTGGGTCCTATAAGATTTAAATGGAGATCATCATGCAAAGTATTGAAAAATGTTTGACGTTCAATTGCTGCGAACGATGACAAATGGAAGTTCTTTTATCTTCTTTAACACTTCTGCTCACAGCTGCTAGATTCTCGGTTAAACGACCACTACGTTAATAAATTCCGCTTCTGTTTTCCGCTTCCAGTTTCTTCAAATTTCTTCACCATCAGCTTGATGGTACGATTTTGTTTTAAATTTCCTAACCATATCTTGAAAACTTTGGCCAAAAAAACTGTTTAATAATTCTTCGTGTAACATACCGTTTAAACCAACCGTAATGTATTTAGAATCAGAAAATAAAAATTTGGATAAAAATTATAGTTTTGCAAGCCTTTTCTCCAAAAACAAAATATAATTAAATTTAATTATTCGAGCAATAGTAAGGTAGGCTTTCAGGCTGATTAATGCTCTGGCAGGAATCGAACTCGCAACCTCTACCCCAACTAACTGACTACTGAGATTTTAATATTTTAGAGAGAATATTATAGTTTTATTTAAATTTTCTTCTAGGAAATAGTGTTAACCACACACAAAAAATGGTACAAAACGTAAATATTTACACTTAATTATAAATTAAATTAAATAATTTTACTTGAGGAGAAAGTTTAATATAATGAAATAATAAAAACAAAATCACAGCTGCATGAAAACAAAGGAAGATGTAAACTAAAAAAGAAAATGTTCTAGTAAAAGTACACAAAATCAGTGAGACATATAAAAAAAGGATCAATTAATATTTTATTACACCATAGAAATTTAAGAAGAACAATAATGACCGCAAGCTAATAAGCACTTTAAATTAAAGAAATAAATTTGTTGCGGTTTGAAAATTATGTTTAAAAAATAAGAAATTATTAAAATTGTTGGTTTTTTGTGCAAAGTAGCACTTTTTGTGTAAACAATGTGACTTTTCGTTATAAAACTGAGACTTTGTGTAAAAATTATGACTTTTTGTGTACAAAGTGTGTCTTCTTATGTTAAAAGTTTATCTTTCTAATTAAAATAAAATTTAATTTAGTTAATCTTTCTATGTAAAAAGTTTGACTTTTTATGGAAAAAATTTGACTTTTTATGTAAAAAATTGACTTTTTATGTAAAAAGTTTGACGTGTATGCGGAATGAAATATGGACTGATTTTCAATAATCAGTGTAAAAATTAAACAAAATGTAATATAAAAACAAAATATGGAAAAAGTAACTGTACTTTCCCTATAACTATTTGGCTAGAGATCAGTTTACTAAATTGATCATAAGTAGAAAAAATATCATAAAACGAATTAGAAGGTCGTAAGTTGATTTGTAAATTTTGTAAAAAGAATACTCCTTTTCGTCACTTTTCTGAAATCCAAATTGAAAAATCTTTTGTTTATAAGACAGTAAAAGCTTTCGAAAGTAAATAACCGTTTAATAGAAAACGACGATCCGTAAAAATTTTTGATACAATGCAAGCAAACTCGAGCTATGAGCAGAAGTTGCCGGATGTATTGCAAAATCTTATCATGCGTTGGAAAATAAATGCAGTTTTAAAGAAAAAATTTTACAGAAGTACGTAACACATATCATAGTAGTCAAATATGCAAAGAAACCCATTCCAGCAGTCTCAGAGAAGAGTTATTTATCATCCATCATCTAAAACGGGCTTTGTTACCAAATTTTTTTGCTGCTGGCTGGCCCTGAATCGTATCATGGATGATGGGAGATTCTTAAAAATGGACGCTCATGAATGGACACCAATTCAAACTTTTTAGTCGCATTTAAAATAAAATTTCTATAAATGGGGATAGGAACCAAATATGAAAAAAACCCATCGATGTGGCTAGATATCTATTTGTAAAATAAGTTTAAGTTGTGTATTTTAACAATTGCATATTAACTTTGATTTTTTAATATCTGATATACATTTTTTATTACTGCTAATGCGTCAGTCCATTTTTTATTTCGCAGCTATGTGTACCAAATTAAGACAGGTTTTCTCTTATCATTCTTTAGATTTAAATAAATCTTTTTTATACCACGCCCATTTCTCTAATCCCTTCTACATTTTGTCGGTAGAAGGGAGAAGGTAGAAGTCGTGTTTTTTGTTAATATCTCAGCCATTAGTGGACCGATCCGGCTGATTTTCAATAGCAACCAAATCAGTAGTATATGCGACATAAATACATAACAACACTGTACCCATCGTTTCTGGGATTTTCGGAAAACCCATTTAACATACATGCAAGTATTATCAAGTTGATTTTATCCCGAATTAATGCTTGAAAAAAAACCAAAAAAGGAATTAGATGAAAAAAGTTATTATAATTGATTTACTTACCTTTTACACCTTACAGAAAGATGAAACACCAACATCATGCCCGATAAGGGTTTTACTTTAGAAATCTTATGTACATCTTTAACCAAAAAAATAAACTAAACGAGAAGCAAGTGTTCAGATTAACTTTTCAACCCTTTGTGGTACACATGAGTCTGGCCAGACCTTTTTCATAAAGTTGTAAAGTCATTTTTCGTAAAATAATTACCAGATATATATATGACTGCTGTGGGCAACCGCTTATAATTTAGCTTTTTTTCTGTAAAGTTATGAGGAATCAATGAACACAGCATTCAAATTTTTATTTTGTTTGAAACACGTAATATTTTTTTTAAACAATTGTAAAATATTATTTAGGACATTATGACAATATGACTTGATAGCACACCTTGTGAATCCCCCAAATGTGTATAGAAAATCAAAACATGCGTTAACACAACGAAAAGTTTAATCTTCTTTTACTTGATTTAAGAATTTTATACTTATTTCAAGAAATTCCGGGATTGATTTTCGAAAGTAGTACCATTGAGGCTTGTTTTGAGTACCTTTTGGTGTTATTCGTACTTAAATTTTTGTGTACGACTCGTACTTAAAATAATCATAAAAAACTTGGTATATCACGAGTGTTTTTCTTTCTGTGTACACACTGATAGATCTTAAACCAACTTCACTATTCC
This sequence comes from Pollenia griseotomentosa, assembly GCA_963931875.1. Taxonomy (NCBI): domain Eukaryota; kingdom Metazoa; phylum Arthropoda; class Insecta; order Diptera; family Polleniidae; genus Pollenia; species Pollenia griseotomentosa. The sequence goes on from OZ007561.1 coordinate 27,421,514, forward strand.
TAAGGACATAGAGTAAACATATATACTGAATTAAAAAGTGATATTTTTTATGTTAAATCACTTTATGTCAAACCATTGACATACGATTTATTGAGCTTAGTTGGAATAACTTTAACAGTAAAAATTCATCGAATAACATCGACACTTACTGCCTGTTCACCTCACGCTTAACTTATACTTAAAACAAAAAACAATTATAAAATATTGTTAAGTTAAGCGAACGAAGTCTTCGTTTAAAATCGATGAAGAGCCCATTAGTATTTGTAATATATAAAGATTTTAATTCCCTAAAAAAGTAGACTTTAAAACATATACATATATGAACGTGTATATATTTTTAAAAATTTTATGTATTATTTGTAACAGTTCTCTTATCCTCTACATGGGTTATTAATTGCTTGAAGTTTTTTTTACTTATTTCACCATGTTCTAATGAAGTATAAATCTAGAAGTATTAAGTGTCTATTGACCAGTGATGCCAGGAGAAATTTCAAAAAATCCCTACGTGTCTAAATAAAAATCTCTTTTTTGCCCTACAACCAAAAAATGTTCCCAACACTTTTATTTTGTAAATATTATAAACATTTATTAACAACAAGAATAAAAGTAAATAAGTAAATGCCATACATACCCACACATACAAAATTTCAAAAATAGCATTGTGTTACAAATTTATTTTTTTTTTGGCAGAAACATAGTCAAACCTCGTATTTGATTTTTCATTTCCTCATCTTTTGTCGTTTTTTCAAGAATACTTATTTTAAATAATTTTTTTTAATTATAAGTTTTTAATAATTTTTAGAAAACTTAATATCAAATAAAAGGGAAGGCTCTGTAAAATTTAAAAAAAAATTTTCTTCAGTTCCCCTGACCAAATTTTAAAAAAAATTCCCTTTAAAAATATATTCTTCCTTATCCTTTAAAGTTTTCATTGACAATTTTTTTAAAAATTCGAAATTGTATTGTTTTATTTCTTCTAGTTTAGAAGTTGTAAATGTTTTTTTAAATTAGTTTCTATGTAGAAACTTCATTCATTAGGTATTTGCTTTTAGTATTCGCATACATTTTAGCAAATCTGAGTGTGAGAGCAAATAGCAAAAATAAGAGAATAGTTCGCAAATGCGACCGCGAATATTCGTCGCCTCCTAATTACAGTTGAACTTCTTTAACTCGAAACTCTATTATCCCAACAAAAAAGTTCGACTTACAGAAACTTCAAGTTAGAGAATTTTATAATAAATGCACAACAAAAAATTAAATACTTTCGGTTTTCATGTTATTTAAATTTTATTTCGTACAAATACATATGTAAATATTTAAAGATTTCATTTAATTAAATATTGTGTGATTTGATAAGTGTTTACATGCAAAATTTGAAAAAAAAACTTAGAATTATTGAATTTAGATTTATCAAACTTTATTTAACTAAAGATAAATGTCATATTTTAAATGCTTATTAGATTTAAATAAAAAAAATTTAAGATGGCAAAAATTTTTAGGAAAAAAATTCGACATGTGGACATGTGGCCACGCGTGGAGCCAATATTTTAATTTGAGCTATGGAAAAATTCTAGATAAAAGAGTTCAAGAGTTCAAGTTATAGAAACAAAATCATGTGAATTGGCCTGTCCACCGCTACTGCCAAGAGATTCCCTTCGACTTAAAGACTTTTCGACTTACAGAAGTTCGACTTATAGAAGTTCAACTGTATATATAAGGGGTAGCAACGAATTTTCGGTTACATAGTTTTGGCAGTTGTTGAATATTGCCAGGCTGTTTGAACTCATAGTATAAAAATTTTAGCTTTTGAATAAAAATAAGACGAACATTTACGTATTTTTAGACAATATATTGAAAATGAGATAGTATTTTGAAAATTCCCTACATTTGCCTTAAAATAAAATATCAGTCGATTTTTCCCTACGCTTGAAATTTTCTGAAAAAATCTCTACAAAGAAGGAAAACTCCCTACTATTGGCATCACTACTATTGACTACAAAACTTTAATACTCGTTAAACTGTCTTTCAGGTTCATAAAACAAGGTAAATAAGAAAATCTTCACAGAATGATAAGAAATAGAAATTTCTTTTTCAATGAATGAAAATATTATACCATGAAGTCAGCATAAGTCTGAAGAAGCTTAGAAATTAATTTTCCAGTTGTAATGCCACAAAAAGATACGTTAAATCAAACTACAAAATAGCGAAAAAGGGGCAAAATTAGAAAACTAAAGTCATAGTCAAGAAACTGAAGGGAACAGCAATACAAACATGCAAATTAAATTATTTAAAGGATATTTTAGAACTTATTAATTTAATATCTAGCCAGGTGACAAGCATTTGTTTTAAATAAAACTATTTTTGTTGAATAAGGACATGTATTTGTAAGAACCCTATACGTATAATAAAAACCTGTTCAGCTTCATTAATGCCAGCTCTTTTCATTCATATTGCAGTTGTGCCAAAGTTGACTGCTCGAATATTGTTACATACAAACACGATTGCTAACCAAAGTCTTTATTGAGACTAATGCTATGTTCACACGTATTAAATATTTAAAGTCCCTAACGTAACCCCTAGTTTTAGTTAAAAATTATTTGCTTCTTCAAAACGTTTGGCTAAATTAAACATCATATAACAGTTTCTAAATTACATTATAAAATTATCTTGTTACAAGTAAAGCTTAGTTTTTCATTAGAAATGGTTAAAAATAAAGCAAAAGTTTGTTCAATTTACTGGTCACGCTTTTTTACGATTCTTCAGTCAAATATTTGTTAGGTCTCAACATATCTTAAGACTTAAACATGCATTTAGGCAGAGTTCCCAATTGTTTTTCGGGTCATTTTACCAATTGGTATATTGTAATGCTGCGAATAGGGCTTAAGTCTGAAAAGTAATACGTTTATAAAGTCTTTGTTTAAATCTAAAGTCTTAAAAATTAATTAATAATGAACCTAGCAGCTTCCCAATTTATGATCGTGTTTTTTAGCAAATTATGTATATATAACCTGAAAGTGCTTAAGAATATGTTTTAAATGGACTTTAAAAAATATTTTAATAATTAAATTATTGGGAACTTATTTGGGAATCCCCAAGATTTTTCAATGAGCTTTAAAACAAGATACAATTTTATCAAAATATTTTCTATATAACTTATGAAAAATAGTATATTAAGTAATTTAAGGTGTCTTTTTAGACACGTCTAACAAACACCCTTGTTTTGTTTGTTGGCATTCGGATTAAAGGAGAAAGAGGAGAGACAAGATGTAAGTTTTCATGTTTCTAAATATGATTTTTCATGTTTTTTAATATGAATTAAAATAAGATTAAAATGGAAACAGACATGTTTGGAAATACATCCTGTAAAATGGCATTGTGTGTAATTTTTCTAAGTCGTGGACCATATGCGGACAACTCTACGTGATAAAAGACAAAAAAAAAAAAGACCCGCGTCTCCTGTCCTGCACTTTTTTTATGGACCCCTAAATATTTGGGGCCTCGGTGTCATTTTTGCAAAAAAAAGTGATCATATTCTCAATCTCATATCTTGCAAACCGTTCGGAATTTTGATTTACCCTTTCAGACAAAGTTGTAGCTCTTGCCATAAAGAACAAAAATTAAAAAATTCGATACCTTTTTTCCCCTGTTCAGGTCCATAGTTTGTAAACTTAAAAATTCAAGGAAACAATCAACTACAAAAATGTACCTAAGATCTCAGCTAACAACTTTTTAGAACATATGAACTTCCTAGGAATGATTCTTAGCCCGTTTAGGTAGACGCAGAAGTGAAAAATTTTCCGAAAATTTTTTAATATCATTGGTTTTTTCTTTACGTCAACTTTGGGATCGCAAGATATGAGCCTGAGAAAATTATCACTTTTTTGCAAAAATGACACCAAGGCCCCAAATTTTTGGGGGCCCGTAAAAAAAGTGCATTACTTTGGGCAAAACTGGGACACACGTGTCTTTTTTTTTTTGTCTTTTATCACGTAGAGTTGTCCGTATGTGGTTATTTTTTTTCGTGTTGCGCTGTGGTATCAATAAATTTTAATTAACATCAAAAATTTTTTAATTGAAAATAATTTCTATTTTTTTCTGTGCATAATAAAAGTATGTTTATTATATAAAATTAATTAATAGTGTTCTGGTTATTTTGTTGAACTGTTCATGGTTTTTTAATCCAAATTTTGATATTTTAATTAGGCTAAAGTTCATCAAATTTAGTTTTCATTAAACTATTTTTATGAAGAAAGGAATTTTACAACATGAAATTAAATAAAATTTATTGATAATTTTTCGTTCTTGACTGAAGCTGGGCTCGAACCCAGGCGTTTTTACGGACAGGTTACCCTTCGTGCTACAATCGCAACCACTCGATCTCTTAAGAGGGGTTTGCCGTTTAACACTCACAGCCATCGACAACTGCTGGCAGTCAATAGTCAAACATCAATCTTTAAACCAAATTGTATTTAACACTTGGAAGATTGAAATTTGCTTTTGTGAATAATTATCCATTTTAATTGATTTAAATGTTCTCCCTTACTTCTGTTTTTTTGTACTTTTGTCAAGAATTCTTCTTGAAGTCCAAAGTACATTTTTTTATTTTTTTTCTGTTTTTCATTTTTTTGTCTTTCTTTTTCTTGTTGACCTTTCTCAACGCAACCTGAAGGACAAGTGCCTTAGCTCTTTAACAATATAACACAAGCTCTTTGTTGACAAAATGGTATATGCATAAGATTCGTACCTTTTTTTTTTATCTAACTGCAGGGTTAAATCCCTTTGTTTCTATTTCGATACCTTGTATGAATCATAAGAACTAATGCACAACTGCCAGCTTCTTCTTCTATTGACTTTTTAATAGTAATTGCTGGTTTTCAAATGAAAAATAATAACATTTTAATTTGTTTCTAAATTGTTCAATTAATAATTTAAAATAAATTTTTTATTTAGTAAATTAAGCCTTTTATTTAAACCATACATGTTAAGTAATGATTAGCTAATGCTAATGATTGCTAATTAACATTGTTTTGTGAAATTCTCTAATTGATCAAACAATTAGAATTAGTTCAACTAATTCCCATTAGCTAATTGAAATTTTTATTCTAATGGAAAACTAATTGCAATTAGTTGCCATTAGCAAAAAAAAATTGGTTAACCTTTACAATTAGAAATCTAATTGACTTCTGATAATGCAATTAGATATTCAATTATTAAATTCAATTGATTCTAATTCGAGCTAATTGAATATCTAATTGCATTATCAGAAGTCAATTAGATTTCTAATTGTAAAGGTTAACCAATTTTTTTTTGCTAATGGCAACTAATTGCAATTAGTTTTCCATTAGAATAAAAATTTCAATTAGCTAATGGGAATTAGTTGAACTTATTCTAATTGTTTAATCAATTAGAAAATATAAACTAATTGCATCAATTACTAATTCTAATTGGAATTTAACATGTATGATTTAAACCATACAATTATTTTACAAATTTGTTTTTAATCTTCTAACAGTATCCACAATTTCTTCTATTCACTATTGTTATTACTTTTTATTCCAGTTACTTTTAAATTTTTAATGAAATTCAATGAGTTAAAGTTTTGTGTCTAGACATGACCTCAAACATTTAACCTCTCTTAGAAAATTTATAATTCAAAGTGTGCAACATTTTTACGCTACGGTGAGTGTGACAGCAGAAGGCTTTCACAAAGTTATATTATAAATTTTAATAATGCTACATGTATAACAGCTACAAGAAAAATACTTGCTGTTATTAAGTGTAGAAAAATAAAAATCTAATAATCGTCCTTATAAGGTCACGTACAAGGGAGGTGCTGAAAAGTATTCGCATGACTGTATGTGCGTTTTTTTTCTTTATGAAACTCTTAAAACGTAACAAGTTAATACAACAAAAATCAATCAACTGGTCAACAACCACAATGTGAAGTTTATGAATGTGTGAAATTATATCTTGAAAATCGTGGACAGGGAATATCAAAAATCAACAGCTGCATGCAACACGCATTTAATATCAGAAACAACAAATGGAGAAAGGTTAATAAAGTTTTACTTCTCTCTCTTTTTAATACTATTTACCTAAGAGACTTAAGCTTGGGTCACACTTGGCAAATATTTGACGATAAAAACGGGACTAACAGGCAAACTAAATAATACTAATAACAAACTATTAACAAAAGAAGGGGTTATGCCTATTTATATAGCTGCATGCAACACGCATTTTATATTAGAAACAACAAATGGAAAAAGGTTCATCAAGTTTTACTTCTCTCTCTTTTTAATATTCTTCACCTAAGATACTAAGAGACTAAAGCTAGGGTCACACTTGGCAAATATTTGACGAAAAAACCGGGACCAACTGGCAAACTAAATAATACTAATAATAAACTACTAGCAAAAGAAGGGGTTATGCTTATTTGGTCAAATATTCAATAAGTGTGACCGTAGCTTTAGATGTAAACTAGAGATCAAAAGAAAAATCAAACAATTGTACAAAGTATATAAATAAAACAAGTAAAAGTCCAATATTTGGTTATGTTGAATCTTTTGTGCCCTTTAGCTTGGTTGCGAAAGAACAGAAGCTTATATATCTGTGGCAATAAGGTAAAACGCTTTAGGCTTTTTTTTTAGTTTTGCAGGAAAGAAATTTTAAACTTTAAATGAGTTTTTTGAAAATAAATATTTGTTTTTATAAATTTTTATATCTTAATATTCCTAAGTCCTCATCCATATTATGAAACATTTGCTGCAAAAACTTTCTTCAATTCTCTTTTGAAACTGCATTCGTGTTCATAGAATAAAAATTTTGTTTTACAGCATTAAGTGATTTTCTATGCCTTCTCTCTTTCTTTCAATAACAAACTTACAACAACTGCTTGTACATGAAACAAATTACACTTTTCCATTCGTCTTTCCCCTTTCATCAAAAAACTCAAATGGTTCGCAGCAAATGTTTCATAATATGGATTGGGACTAGTGTCACAAATCGGTAATAAACTTAAGCTTTTATTCCTAATTTTATTGCACAATAAAAAAGTCATTTTGATATAACTTCTTCTTGGGTACTTTTAAGCATGGAGATTATAAAGGTATCATCATAAACTCAAATTTTGCTTAACTGCCTGTATTTAGAAAACGTAAACAAGTGAGTGAGTGAGAAATTATATTGAAAACAAAAACAAATTTTCGTTTTTTATTGTTGTTTTCAATATAATTTCTCACTCACAGTAAGTCGACTAAAACACTTTTTGCCACAGATATGAGATATAGATACATATTCATACATATATTTTAACAAAATTTTAAATAAAAATAGCTATTTTTAAGATTTCAGGATTTTGGTCATAACTCGGCCCTTTTTTCCAATTGGACAGATTTATACACCGCCGTGTTTTTTTTTTAAGAAATTTGCCTTTAACAGGGGCTATAAAAACTGGACTCGGGAAGATCTATATATATACTCGGGAAGATCTATGGTACAAATAAAATAATGTGGTCATAACTTTTCTATTTCTGGAAAACTTTTTTCAGGCAATATGTTTTGCTAGAAATTTCCGATTTTTTGGCGCCCTAAAAACACGCAGAGAAAAAACATGTTTAAATATGGTCACCTCCAACAATACTATGTTTAAAGAAAATTTTAACCATAATAGGTTTAATTTAACCATATTTTTGTCACCGACAACCATATTATGGTCAAACTAGTTCCCTATCAAGAAGCCGCAACCATATTATGGTTGCCTCTAAACATGTTATAGTTAAATATGACAATAATTTGTTTTTATATTAACAATAGTATTTTCCTCTTTTTCAAGAGCAACATACTATGGTTGAAAACCAACCATGCTATTATAAGTGTTTAACATATTTATGTTATTATTAACCACATTATGTTCGGAGGAAACCATAATATGGTTGTGGCTTCTTGATCGAGGATTATTTTTACCATAATATGGTTGTCGTTGACAATAATATGGTTAAATTAAACATAATATGGTTAAAATTTTCATTAAACATTGTATTGTTGTAGGTGACCATATTTAAACATGTTTTTTCTCTGGGTGAATAAGGCTTTTAGGAAATTTTTGATGTTTTTTAAGCTATTCTTTTTTTAAATTTTTGCTAATTTCTCAGCTATTTTTTCACCGATTTGGCTGGTTTTGAAAAGCACAATTCTCGAAGGCATTACCAATCGACAATTACACCAAACATACATGGCGTTGTGTAGGGTCTCCACAAATTTGATGTCAACTTTTTACCTTCGGTTAAGGGTAAACAAAATTTAAAATTTACGAATTACATATTCATCAAAAAAAAAAAAAAAGCTCCTATAAATTTAAAATTTACCTCAAATATTTAATATTAAAAATTAATGTTGCTGTAATAATGTTCTTCATAAAATTAGTGTCACACGTTTTTATTAATAAAATAAAATCTGGATAATCCTCGTAAATTTAAGATATTTTTATAACCAACAAAACGTCTGCAATTTCGGCTCGGCTCAATAATTTTATGGGGTTATAAAGTCAAGAATCTTAAGCCAAATTGGATGAAAGATTTTCTCTATAAAAGTTGACATTCTTAGTAAAATAAATATATGCAGGCACAAAAATTACTTTTTCTTAATTCTTTAAACAAAAATAAAATGCTTCAAAAGATAGTTATTTTTAACTTTTATTTAAGAACTACTAACAAATATGTTGTACCAAAAGTAATATCATGTAACAATATAAAAAATTTAAAGAAAAAGACTTGTTCATAAGTTGAATCTAAAAATAAAAAGAATAAAAAAAAAAATTAATTTAAAATTTTCAAATGACATCATAAATTATTGGCCCCAGACACATTAGTCTCAAGAGAGAAGTACGAACTTCTAACCGTACAACATATTTTGCTAAGCCATTTTCCAAGCAAATAAAACACGACATTTACATATTTGTATGTGTGTTAGTCTTTTCTCGTTTTTATATTAACAAAAATAAATTTTTTTATTAAATAAAACATAATAAAAAGCATCATATAGTATGCAGCTAGCTAGCAATTTTGTATTTTTGTGACATAAAATTGTATGATAAAATTTATTCAATTTTGAAAAATTTGTTTAAGCTCCCTGCTAGGGATGGGCAACTTGAATAAATATATATCGATATATATAGAATCAATATTGTTTAAGAGTATCGATATTAATTATTTCAAAAATATCGATATATCGAACGTATTTTGCTGAAACTATTAGCAGATTAAAAAAATTTAATATAAATTTGTATATTAATATTTATGAACAAACATATCATATGTTATTCATTGTTACTTTTTATTGTTTCATTTTATTTCAAAAAATTAATAAGAACAAAAAATTCAATCAAAACAAAAAATTCAATTATAACAAAAACAAAACAAGAGAGTACAAAAAAACCATATAAAATCTAAAAAAAAGTAAATTCGAAAAATTTAAATGGAAGTAAAAAAGTCATGGAAGTACCAACTTACCTTAAAATTGGAATTGCACCCCAAAAGTACCAACTTTAACTAGAAAAGTTTTTGATTGTTTAAGTCAAACCAGTAATCATCAGATATGGACATCAGAAGCACTCTTTGTTTTATGTGCTCTCCTGTCAATCTGCTTCTTTTATCCGACACTGCCTCTAATAAATGCCAATCATTTAAGATCTTCATATTAGTTTAAAAAACGTATGATTCATGCAGTGATAACAATTATTAAAAAAACATATTGTTTGAAAAACGGCTAAAATTTTGAGTTTTTAACTAAGACTGACTTTAAAAAATATCGAATTCGATAGTCATATTTCAATATCGATGTATCGGTATTTTAAATATCGGCGATATATAACGATTATTTTTTTAAATATCGATATTTTGATATATCGATATTTTTTGCCCATTCCTACTCCCTGCAGTTCTGATTAAACTACAATCACTGTTGAGGACATTGAAATACCATATTTTTGTGTAGACAGCACTGAGCTCGTTCTCTTTGAAAATAAACTATATATGAATTTTTTTTTTTTACATAAATAAAGAAAAGTTTTATTTTAAAAATGAAAAAAAAAAATTTTTTTAGTTGTAATAACACAAAATTTAGAGAATATAAAATAGAGAATTTTAAAAATATTTATTTTGGAATCAAAAATGTATTTTCGCAATTTTCCTTAAGTCAACAATATCTTATATATAAATACGGGAAACATTTTTATACCCTCCACAATAGGTGGAAAGCGTATATATGGGGGTCAAGTGACCCAATTTTTAAACCGATGTCTTTTGATTTGGATGAAATTTACACCAAGGTAAGTCCTATTAGATATGTATAAGTTCGTTTTTTGTATAAGCTTATCATTTCGTTTGACATGAGTAGCAGAGTTGATTTAACGTCGCAACCTTCGTCAGCTTATCTGTTCGTTTTTATGTTTAGTTGGGGTTTCCGAAAACCCCAGGTATAATGGTTACGTGGTTGTTCTATATTTATCTAACATATGGATGTGTCAGAAGTTAAACGGCTTAACTCCACAAAATAAAACGTAGAGTAAATTAGTGATGTTTGAAAAATGTATTTCCAAAACTTAAGATGCTACAAAAAGGAAGTTGCGGAACACGCGAAGCGCAATATATTAAGGCCTATTTTTGTTATGTATATTTTCCTTTTATCTAGCTGGGAGCTTCTGAAAAAAAAGATTTAGACCCCATTTCAGGCTTTCATATTTGGTTAATGGAAAATGTTCAAATAATAAAAAAACGAAATATTTTTCAAAGAGTTCTCGACTATTTAGATAGTCAAAATTAAAAAATTTTCGAAAAGTGGAGTAAGGCCTTTTTGCTTCTGACTCATCCATATATGTACATTGTTAAAGTTTGCTAATAAAATTGAGCCAGATATTAGCAAAATAACATGACTGTGTCAAATTTGTACACATAAACCTTTACTTTTGAAAGTTTTCATATAATCTATGGACCATATTCTTCAATTTTCACTTTAAGTGAACTAAGTAGAATACTGGAAGTGAAAAACAACAAATTTTGTTAATAAATGCCCGAATGAAATCACACGATCATTGAGCCATAATTACAATTTGCCATGGGTACGATATAAATCCCCCTTTTGAAAATCATTTAAGTACCTCCAAAACGATTAAGAATTAGTTCAAATTCAGTTTTATATGACTAGAAAAAAGCTTAAAACTTTCTGAGGGCAGGCCAATAATTTAAAATAGATCTTAACCGCAGCCAATTATAAAACCGATGTCAGTTAATAATTTGTATATAGAGCCCAATACTGAAATATTCTCACATTCGGTGGAGGGTAGGTATCAATATTCGGCACAGCCAAATATAGTACTCCAACTTGTTTTCTTATTACGTAGAATTTATTAACACTCAAACGAATCAATTAAATGTAAATATATTAACTACAGTAATTTTGACATTGCTGCACAATGTCACGATTTTTTGTACAGATAAATAAAAAGTTCTGTTATCTTAAATGTATTTATCTGATTTAATGTGCAGGTACACAATTGTGGTTACCTGCATTAAAGTGCAGCTAAAGTAAACTGTGTAAAAGAAGAATAAAAAACGTTTTTTTATTAATAAATTGATGCTTTATTAAAATTATATAAAAGTGGATATTTATATAAAAAAGTGGCCACTATATATTTTCATGTCCGCAGCTTACTTTGAAGTTTTATATGAACATTTTTTAAGGCTGCCCAAAAATATAATAAATGTATAGGTATACAAACGTGAACAATGATTTTGAAGAATAATTACAGAAAATATGTATTTTGGGAAGTTAAGTCAAAGTGCAGCTAATTTAATTTTTTTTCTGAAATTTTAAAATGCCAAAAATGTTGGGCTTTTATCTGAAATGTGCAAGTACAGAGAAAGCACTTAAAAAAGAAATTTATGTATGGGATTTTAAAGAATAATGACAAAAATTATTCATTTTGTACATATAAGTCAAAACTGCACTTAAGCAGAAGGCAGTTAAGTCAAAACTACTGTATGGCTTTTATTGCAGTACAAATATTTTTTTTTTTTTGTTAATATTTTTAAAAATTATTTGATTTCTTTAACTTTATTAAATAAATATTGCATCAATAAACTCATAACAATTGACTAGCCGTAAAAGAACAATTTTTAATTATACAAATACATGCATACACAATATTTACACATACTCGCTTGTGACTATAACATGCATACAAACTTAAAAGTATGTTCTTAATTGTGTACATTTTAAAGTAGTTTGTAAAAATTTACACATACGCTGCGGTCAAAAATATAGCACCAGGATATAGAAAAAGTTCTTCATTAGATATTTGATAATAGGTTAAACTGATTTCATTGAATACTTACCATAAGATACTTACAGGACTGTCAAACAATATTTAATAAAAAGCAATTGATTTGGTTTTTTATTTGATATAAAATTTTTAACTTTTTTAAAAAAACTTAAAAAACACTCAGTCAAAAGAATAGCACTACAGCTCTTATTCTATTAAAAATTAATACTTAATCAAAAATAAATTAAAAATTTTGAATTCTGTTTTTTATGATGTCTTCTCATATTGAAATTAATATTTTGTTGCGTACCCATTATTGACAATAACCTCAGCACAACGTTTTTGTATCGATTTCACTAGATTTTGGCACCTCTCCTTTGAAATTCTGTTCCAGATTTGCTGAACTGCCACCTTAAAAGCTTCGTAACTTGTTGGTTGTATTTGGGATACTCCCTTCTTTATATCTGTCTAAAGTTCTCGATTGGATTTAGATCTGGGGACTGAGCTGGCCATTTCATAACGTTTATTTTATTGTCCTGAAACCACTGTTTGGCATGTTTGCTGGTATGCTTCGGGTCATTGTCTTGCTAAAACACCCAACGAAGCGGCGTTTCCTTAGAAACATATGGTAGCATTTCTTCCTGGAGGATATTAACGTATAGTTTCTAATCCATTATTGTTCTGATTCAATATATGGGTCCTACTCCATAGTAGGAAAAGCACCCCCATACAATAATGCTTGAACCACCATGTTTAACGGTTTTCGTTGTGAATATTAGATTGGATTCAGCGTTAGGGGGTCTTCAGACGTAAGAATGCGATCCTTTGCCTCCAAATAAAACAAACTTGGATTCATCTGTCCAAATAACATTGCTCCACTTTTCAGTTGGTCATTCCAAACGTTTTGCAACATGCTTACGTGAGAGCAGGGGCACTTTTCGGGGACTACAGGCATTCAAGTTGCTGTCTCGCAACCTCCGACTAATAGTTTCAGCACTTGTGGTCACACTTAGCTCCTTTTTTAGCTCTGTAGCTGTCATAAACGGGCTATTCTTGCACTGTCTGACCAAACGCTTAACCATTTATGGTGGCAAACTTTCTTGCGACCACGTGTTTCCGACTTTTGAGTAAATTTTATTGCATTCACAATTAAGTTTCTTATTTGAGAATATAAAAGCACGTTTTGCAGATGTACAATGTTTTCCACGTCCCATTTCTATGAAAATCAATAATGTAATATGCGATGAATTATTTTATTTTTTTTACCTTTAGTATTTGATCCTTTTATTTCAACTATTAAATCACTATTAATATTTTTTAAAGAATTTTATTCGGTGCTATTTTAATGACCGCACTGATGTGGAGTTTTTTTATAACTTCGATCATTGGAAAAGAACCGGTAAAATTTTTTTAAAAAAATAAAGACGCTCAGAGAGAATATATGTACATATTACAATAGTATTGCATACTTAATTTAAAATAATTGGCACAATATATTAGTTATCACTAAAATGAACATAGAATAGGTTGGAATATTGGTGCCATTTTTTTGATCGCCACTGTACATAATCATAAAATTATATGAATAGGTGTAAGCGTTTAAACATTTATTAAACATTAAATATGCTCAAGTGCACATACACTTCTACACACACATTAACATTTTTAAATAAACTCCTTTAACACAGTGAAACTTATTTAATTGAATTAAATTGTTAATTAAAATTTATTTTATTGCGGTTTAATTCTCTTAATGATGACGGCGATGATAATGGTTCTTTAACATTTATTAATATACATAATGGTTACTTCTGTGTATGTGTGGGTAAAGTTATGTTTATTTATCTGTTTCCTTATAAAGGGTATTTCATTAAGCGCTTCGTATCTATAAATTTAAATAAAACAAAGTGTGTGCATAACATCATGCAAATTTCCAAAGCGGCTTCGATGCGCAGTGCGTATTCGAAGTGTTCAATTCACCATGACTCTGGCTCTGAAACGCATTGATTATGTTGATCTTCAGGACCACCGTAGTTTGTGATTTTTTGTATATTCCTGAGATCTAAGACAATCCCCCAAGAAATTGTCAAACTGGATTAAATCACACGTTATTTGTGCCCATTTTACATCAGCTCCACGAGAGACGAATATTCCCGCAAGTCGTGCAGATAGTAAAATTTTGCATAAGCAAAATGGAACGTAGCACCGTCCTGTTGAAACCGCACGTTAATAGTTAGCGGTGATGGACTGGCCAGCCTAAAATCCAAACCATACAGTAACTTTTGCGGTATTCATTGTACGCTCTTTGATTTTTTGTGGAGTGGTATTGTCACCCATTTTGGTTTGTTGACGTAGCCATTTATCTCGAAACGGGCCTAATCGCTCAGGATGTTGTTTAGCGTGGTGTTGAGTGTTATAGCCGTCCAAACTAAATAAATGACAGCTAATATGACAGATCAAGCTTCAACAATATGATTGCCATTAACTGTCCAAGTTCCGAAACTCCTTTTAAGTCACCCTTTATAAATAAATGTAAGCGCATATTAACTTGCTTAGTATCAATAAAAAAAAAAAAAAAAAAATATAAAAAAAATAAAAGCAACATCATTTTGCGAAAAGTTAATAATAATTGTACTGAAATTCCATTAAATTCTAACAAGGCACATGAAAAAAGTCATATTTTAATTTAAAATAATCTAAAGCATGCCAGCGGGAAAAAGAAAGAGTTGAGAGGCCTTCAAAAGACTATATGCAGATATAAGGCCTACCATCCGCATTCCAACTTTATTTCTGGTCAATGGAGACCAAGGCGTCGCCTTCTGCCATCTACTTTGAAGGTTTAGAATCAAAATTTGGATATGTAGGATATTTTAAAAAAAGACATTCGTCTAAAAGATCTTTTCAAAGAAGGCAGAGTTGAATGAGTAAAAGTTTACTAAGGATGCATTTGTAGACCTTCTTAGAGGCCAGAAAACTGGATGTGCTTGCAATTTTTCCCACAGGATATAATCAAAATTTTTATAAGAACATGAAACTTTGATAACACTACGTGACAAAATTTCAACAAAGTCGTGACCAAATGAATCTGACAGCTAATTATGTTATGTAATATTTTGCGCTCAATCCGAATATGAACTCAGAATTGTCAAATGTAGAACAGTTTTTCAGATATTCCAAAATAACCGTTATTTGTGTTTTAAAAAAAGATGATGTGACTGCAATGCAAATATCTTAAACAATTTTAAACGAATTATGTATTATTATTATGTATAGTAAAAGATTATAAAATTTCTAAAATAACTATGGATTGCTTGTGAAGATTGGTTAAGAAATAACAGAGTTACAGGGGACAAAAGTTCAAGCTTCATTGAAAATTTTATGGTTTTGTTAAATTTTGCTCTTTTCAAGTTATTTTTTATAAACCAATCATTTAAAAATCCTAATGTTTTATTGCATGCGACGTTAGATTATTTTAATATGAACATTTTGCGCCCAACAAGACATAGATTGGTACAAAAATGACGAAGCTACAGAAGATTTAGTAAATTAACCCACATAGAAATTCAAAACTTTTAAGCAACTTTTAATATTTATTGTTACTAAAAATTTAGCTTTGTATATTTATTTGTTGTGGGTTAGTTCAATTAATCTTCTGTAACTTTGTCATTTTTGCACCGATATGGATCCTATTGGGCACAAAATGTTCGTATTGAAATAGGCTAAAATTTTATTTTTTGGATATTTTCATATCAGTCACATCATCTTTTTAAAAACACAAATAACGGTTATTTTGGAATATCTCAAAAACTGTTCTACTTTTGACAATTCTGACTTCATATTCGGATTCAGCGGATACATTTTACATTTAATCTACAGAAATCTGTAAAAAATTTGAAAAGTGTTTTATTAAAAACAATTGCTTTTTATA
Source organism: Pollenia griseotomentosa (assembly GCA_963931875.1). Classification (NCBI taxonomy): domain Eukaryota; kingdom Metazoa; phylum Arthropoda; class Insecta; order Diptera; family Polleniidae; genus Pollenia; species Pollenia griseotomentosa. The sequence goes on from OZ007561.1 coordinate 27,437,758, forward strand.
GGACATTTTTTCAAAATTTTCTACTTGTGGCAATTAAGGTGAACTATTGCAAAAACTTGCAACAGGAACAAATTTATTATTTCAGGGATTTTTTTTAATCTTGAGAATTTTTTTAGTTAAAAGATTTATTGCAAAAAATTTTTGTTTAAAGAAAATTTTGCAAATTGTTTGCTCATATGAAATTATGCAAAACTTTGCTATTAATAGAAAATTTTAATCATTAATCCGGTGCGATTTTTTTCCTCCATTGAAAAAAAATTTATAAAAGAGATAATAACCAAGCTTTTAACAAAAAATGTTTAATACTTTTACTGTTACCTTTCTCCAGATATACATAAACTTAAAATGACTTTGTATGAAAGGTTAATTAAAACTTCTTTTTAGCAGACGTTTTGTACTGATAACCAAAATATTCGTTTCAAATTTGAGAACTCTTACTGTAACTGTTCTTCACAAATACTTTAGTGTAAATTGCCACGCCCAGTAGCAAATTTGGAAATATTTATAGCGTACGTAAAAAGCCGAAAAATCAGGACACTATGTGATTATACAAAAATGAAAGAAATACACAAGCAAACACACAAACAAACGAATGTTTATTTTATAAACATATCTAGATTCTCGAAAATTCGCTATTTATTTATACAACATTTTTTAAAATTTGCTTTTAATAGGAAATATGCACGGAAAAAAATTAAAAAAATTGTCTCTAATCACCAAATTTATACCAAATTCATAAAATCAAGCAACCCATTTGTTGATTTTGCACCTTTTACCAAAATTATTACATTGATTACTAAAAATTGTAAAAATTTAAAATTGTGAATAATTTTTTACAATAAATAATATTTTTAATTTTAATTAAAAAAATTATCACAAAACTTTGCCGTTTCAAACAATTAGTTGATTGATTTTGACAACTTCCAACAACAATTTCACAAGTATAAATTTTTTTTTTTTTAAACGAAAAAATTTATTATTTTTTTAATAAATATTTTAATTAAAAATTTATTTTAAAACAACTAAAATGTTAATTCAATCAAAATTATATTTTTAATTTACTTTTAACAAACAAAATAATTGATTCAGTTATCGCATTTAATAAAATTAAATACTTTTTACCCATTTGTTTAACTGAAAAAAAAAAAAAAAATACTTTTAAATATTTTTTTTTGTGTAAAAAATGCTATTTATAGAAAATTTTGAAAAAATTTGCTATTAATAGGAAATTTTTTCTACTATTTACACATATGAGATTTTTTAAAAAATTAGCTGTTTAAAAAAATTTATCAAAAATTTGCTAAAAATAATAATGTTTTAGAAAATTTCTTGTTTAAATGAAATTTCTAGAAAATAATTTTTATATATAAATTTTTCGAATATTTCTATTTATAGCAAATTTTTCGAAAATAAGATACATGAAGTTTTTCTAAGATATGCTATTTATAGGAATATATTCGAAAAATGGGGTTTTTTTATATGAAAATTTTCATTTATTTTTTATTTATAGGAAATTTTTTCAAAAAATTTGTTTGGATATTTTTTGTTTATAGGAAATTTCTAGAAAATTAGCTGTTTTTAGTAAGTTTTTCTTACATATAATATTTAAAGGAATTTTAAGAAATTTTTGTTTTTAAAGGACATTTTTCGCAAAATTACTTTTTATAGAAAATTTTTCGAATACGTGAAATTTATATAAATTTTTTTTTTTAAATTTGCTATTTTAAGGAATTTTTTTTTTTTTTTTTGGAAAATTTGCTTTTTATAGAAAGTTTTTGTGAGATATGCTATTTATAGGAAGTTTTTTAAAGATTTTGTTTTATAGGAAATTTTCCTAAGAAAAATATTTAGAAAAGTTGTTATTTATAGGAAAGTTTTTAAAAAATGGCTTTTAATAGGAACATTTTTTTATATTTTTTATTTATAGGAAATTTTATTAAAAATTTTCTTTTTATAGAACATTTTAAGAAGATCTTTTTTGTTTATAGAAAAATTTCTAGAAACTTAGCTATGAACAGCAAGTTTTTTTTACATTTAATATTTATAGGAAATTTAAGAGATATTTGTTAAAGGAAATGTTTTCGAAAATTACTATTTATAGGAAATTATTCGAGTATTTGTAATTTATATTAAATTTGCTTTACTCTTGTCTCTTTTTAGAAATTTTTCGAAAGTTTACACAGAAAAAATTATTTTTCCAATTCAAACAAAAAATTTGTAGAATCCAAACATTTTTTGTCTAAAATCGGTCCTACAAACAAATTCGCATATTCAAACAATTTAATTGCATTTCGTTTATTGAAAAAAAAACACTGATTTTTTTAAACAAATAATTTAACTGAATCAAACAAATAGTTTACTGAAAATCATATAAATTTCAAACAAATAATTTTGCTGAATCAAACAAAAAAGTTTTTGCACAAGCAATGACGCGCACACAAGCAAGCACTGTAGAAGTAGATGAAGGCAGAGCAGAGCGGCGCCGGCTGGCTTTGAGACACATTTTTTTGTTGGAATAATTTTTGCACCAAGTCTTGTTTGTTCACACAATGTTTTTCTTCTTCACTCACTGTTCTGTATCCTTTCCTTGGCAGCAGACCGACTCGACATGTTTTTCGTCATCATTTTATTTCTTTTATTTGATGTAGGTATTTAACTAAACATTTTTGAAAAATTGAATACGGGATTTTGTTTTTCATTCTTTTTTACCAACTTTGAAACCAAGAAAAAATTTATTTTGTTTCTTCTAATGTTGTTGTTTAAAAAGAGTGAAACGTTTATTACCTATTATTGTTTTTGTTGTTTTTTACTACAAACCTCGCCACAATATTTTATCATCTTTCTTATAGTTGTACCTTTTCAAAGCGTCCAAAAATAGACTATGTGTTTTTTTTTTGTTGTTCTTATGTGTTCTTATGTGACATACATAAAGAAGTGTTGCTTACGGTCAAATAAAAAAATGCAAAAACACGACAACAATAAAGAGCGTTAAATATTTCATACAAAATTATGAAAACTAGAAGCCAATAACGCGTTTATTATATTTTTGAATAGTTGTCAACATTTCTGTTGGCTAAAATAAAAATCAAACAAAAATATTAATTGAATCAGTAAAAAAATTTGTAGAAATTAAAAAAAATTTCAAACAAGCGTTTGTTTGAAAATAATTCAGCAATAGTTTTTTCTGTGTAGTGTTGATAGGAATTTTTTTGAAAATTTTTTATAATAAAAACTTTTGCAAAATTTGCTTTGTATGTGAAATTTCGCCAATTTTTTCCATTAACATTTAATACAAAGAAAAAATTTGCGTAAATTTTGTTTATATTCTTTTCAAAATTAAGGATAATTTCGCTCTAACATGAACACTTTGCTGTTACTTTATTTTAATAATGAATTCACCTTTTTTTAATTAAATTATTAAATTTAAAAAAAATTATTTAAATTAAAAAATTCAAAAAATTTTATGACATATTTCGTTATGTATTTTAAAATCGATTTATTTTTTTCTAGCTGAGCTGAAGAAAACAAGAAATCACACAAATTTTAAATATATATATATATATAATTTTTGTTCTTATTGTGATTTAATTCCCTTTGACAACAGTTACAATTGTCCTTAAAGCTATAAAGCGAGGAAATGAGTGTTTGAATAGAAAAAGGAAAATCGACAAGCTGTTGTGCTTTTCATTTAAAGTTCATTTAAAAAACAAAAAAAAAAAAAGAGTTACTGGTACATATAAATTACAAGGTAATTCAAAAGTAAAGAAATATATGCAGGAGGCTTCATAAGGCATTTTAGCTTTCATGGAGTTCACAGATTACGAAACTACTTTGATTTTTAATATGTATTTTGCTCGCAGCTTAAAAAATTAAGTCTTGCAAGTTTTATTTTTTGAAATCGATTGGAAATGGCCTAGTGATCCATTGTGATGTCATGGAGTTCCACTAAATGTAACTCCCACCATAGCAACAAGCCAAACTCCTTACGAAGTTTAATATACACTGCAGTTCAATGCTCTAGTTCCCGTCAGTGCAGGACAGTGAGAGTGAAGGTGTTATACGTCAACCCCCTCATTTTCGTCGTCACAGGTGTGGTAGTAATCAGAGTATCTAGCTTCTAGGCTAAGTGCATAGCCCCCAGGGGTCCGTAAAAATCATCTAAGGAATATTTTACCTTGCGGTGTTACATGCTCCTGGGAAATTACTTGCAATCAATACCTAGAATTTGGCTAAAATCCAAACTTGACAGATCCAAAGAAATCTTCACGATCTCTTGCGAATGCGGCTGACTTGAGATCCTACACAGAAAAAATTTTCACCTTAATTTCTTCAATTAATTCAATAATGCTGTTTTAAAAAATTTTTTTAATTGTTCCAATTAACTTGCCTTAATTGAAAACAAAAATTATAATGTTTGTGTGTTTCTTTGCAAATATGAAAACATACACACAAACTTCAAAATATTTTAAATTCTCAAACAATTTTTTAATTGTTTCAATTAATTGTGTTGATTGAAAAAAATATTTTGATTTGTGTTTACGTTTTATAAAACCTCTTTAACTGGTGGTCAAATTTCAATTAAACCTATTGATTGAAACTGAACTGCAAGAAAAGCTCAAACTTACAAATGCGTTAATTGATATGATCAATTTGTTTGCAGGCGGAAAATCAGTAAAGAATTTAATTAATAGTAAACATTTCTAACAAATACGTTAATTGAAGTTGGTTGTTCATTTTTTCTGTGTATCTGGTACCACGGGAGTTATAAGCCCCGGGAAATGCCTTTTGTCTTTCAGATGGATTTTCCTTGCAGAAGATTTGCTTTTCCGTGATCACGTGGTAGTTGTGGTTTACTACCCAAAGTCCAGGGAGGGATATCTTGAAAATCCCATTAATTGGCTGCTTGCACTAAGTGGTTAAGATTCACCACTTAGTAGGCCCTAAGGCAGGTATCCATGTAAATATTATCCAGAGCTGTCCCTTATGGTATACGATAGTAGAAGCATGGTACGCCTGTAATACATGTGGGATCACAATTGCCTGACAATCCTAAATCCTTAAGTCTAGAAAACTTATTCGCCCTAATATCCAACAGCATATTCTGTGCGTTGTGCTCGTGTTCTATAGAGATGGTGGAAAAATTAGCTTTAATTTTATTTGCATTAATAAAGTTTTTGTTAAAAAAAGTAGAAGAAAAAGATGTCTAAGAAATCAGAAACGTGCAAACATGTAACTCATCTTTTAATAATGGGTTAAAGGGATGAAAGTTAACTCTTGGGTTGTTTAAGTAACAGCTGCTGTAAAGACAGCTAACTCAAATAATAGAAATATTCATAACTTTTATTTTTTTATTTTTGTTATAACTTTCTTGTTAATTCTCCGACTGGTCTTTAAATTATCCACTAGATAATTAAGGAAGGGTTATGACTTCCACCATAACCAATTATATGATTATTTTTACCATCTACTCTGAACATAAAAATAACACTTAATGCTGCCTAAATGCCAGAGTTTTATTTTAAGTAAAATATTAGCGAACCCTTTGTGCCTTTTCAGTTTGTTACATTGCTCCTTTTTAAATTTAGTCCTTTTGTTTTGTTTTAAGTAAAAGGTATAAAAAGAATTTGCAATTCCATTAACGTAAATTAACATACACGACTAAAAAAAGAGACAAGAAAAAGAATGTAACAAACACCTACCGATACATTTTTTCAATGGTTTCAAATTAAAGTGATAAAGGACTTAGTCACGAAGCTTAAATTAGTTTTCGACACTTGATGTGCCGACAAAATTAACGTCCTTTTGTTGTAATTGTAGTTGTTGTTTTTTTTAAAGTGGTTGTTTCTGTCTTTAACGCAAAAAAAAGAACGGAGAGAAGCACAAAAAAACTTAAACAACGAAATTTTAACTAAATTATAAAACACAACGGATCATAAAAAACCTGGTCCTAAGCACCAATCACACAATTGAATAAGCTGAGAAGTTGTCAAGGAGCTGATTTTTTATTCCTTAAAAAAATTTAATTAAACACCGAACACACTTTAAAAACAAAAAGCTGAAAACTACTTCAATCTGTTTAACAATGACCTTAATTTGAAGTTGATAAAATGAGAAGAAAAGAAAACTTAATAAACATTGCTGTTGTTTCATTTTGTTAATAGTTCTTTATCATTTTTTCTGTTTTATTTCTTTCAGCTCCGTGTATTGCATTGACGATGACCGAAGTTCGCATACCTAAGCATATAATGCGTCATGAAACTGCTGCATTAGGTTGCAAGTATGATTTGGATGGCGAATCCTTGTATTCGGTGAAATGGTATAAGGATGGTTTTGAATTTTATCGTTATGTACCCAGAGATATGCCACCAGGCCAGGTATTTCCGTTGCCAGGAGTGGATGTGGATGTAAGTAAAAAATCAATAAAAATATAAAATATATTACCCCCGTTTTCACAACTTACCCATAGCTAAAGGAAGGATTTTAACGGCCGTATAAAAAGTGTTTCATTATTACAACTGTTCTTTAACATACCAGATAGAATAAACCTTCCTAATCGCCCACTTAAGGTTAAACAAAAATTAAAATAAAGGAACACTTTATAAACGGGCGATAAAATCTTACACAGAAAAAATAAAAACCAACTTAAATTTACATATTAGTTAAAAATTTGTAATATTAATTAAATTCCGTACTGATTTTCCATCTGCACACGAATTGATCATATTAATTAACATATTTGTATGTTTGAGCTCTTCGTGCTGTTGAGATTCAAATAATAGGTTTAATTCAAATGAGACCACCAGCAAAGAAAGCTATATACAACGTAAACACAAATCAAAATTAACACAGTTAATTGAAACAATTACAAAATTGCTAGCAACTTTAAAATATTTTGAAGTTTGTGTGTATGTTTTTAGATTTGCAAATATACACACAAATTAAGGCAAATTAATTGGAAGAATTAAAAAAAATTTTTGAAACAGCATTAATCTATTTAATTGAAAAAAATTTGATGAACATCTTGTCTGTGTACCTTTACGAATCAGTTAGTCGTGCTAAGGGGCCTTAGAGTGTGTTCACAGTTAACAAATATTTGAACTAACAGCGTATCCACTTAATTTTTTAGCCGGTTACTTCATTTCGACCGATTTTTTGAATTAACGAAACTTTATTTGAAAAAAATATAGTAGTAAACTGATTTATAAAGTGTGAATTCATTAATGATTTAGCAAAACTTCTGTAAAAAAAACTGTATAATTAAACAAGTAAGAGTGCTGTATTCGGCTGTGGCGAATCTTTGATAACCTCCACCGACAGTTAGAATATTTCAGGTATGGACCGATTACGCTGTGCCACCAAAAAAAAAAAAAAAACCTGCCTCAATAATTGCAACGCGACATGCAACTCGACTACTTGTAAAGCAAATTTGCCAAAGCGTTTGGAAAAGTTAGCTCGGGTTTTGGAAATTTCGGGCCTTGAAATTTTTGAATTTTTTGAAAAATGGTTTGGAATAAGTCAAAAAAATACACTAAATGTTTTTTTGAGATAAAAAATTATTTCAAATGTCTCTAGTAGAATTGTATGGCGATTCTTTTCTTAAAATATATTAACCGTCAAACTTGCACTTTAAGGGGTAATTTTTACACAAAAGTATTCCAAAACTGCACTTTTAAGGGTTAAAATGCTCAACAAATATTTTCTGCATCAAACTGCTTTATAAAGGAAAATTGAAAAGTAACATATATATTTTTATTTTTCACAAAAGCAGTGGTAATTAACTCAAAAAATTGTAAAGTCTTTCTGAGCTAAATGGTATATTAGGATTTATACCAAAAAATCTTATGGCATTTTTTTTAGACAAATTAACTTTATATTTTAATTTTCTGAGGTCTTTTTTGTCTGGTTAAGAAAAAATATTTAAAATTTTACAATAAATATGCCTAATATGTTCTACTAATATTTTGCAAAACAAGCTAAACGAATTTTTCCGTAAAAAATATTAAAAACCATGTGGCTCGGGTCCCCTCATGATGTTTTAGCGGAAATATGTTGGTGGACTTATTGACTTATTTGACTTTTTCAAATATTTCAAGGCCCCAAATTTCGAAAACCCGAGCTTACTTTTCAAAACCCCTTGGCAGATTTGCTCTACCAATAGGCTTGTTTTAATTCGCGTTGCAATTATTGAGGCTGGCGGCGATGACCCGAATTTTGTTACACTGTGCTAATATAAAATTGCATATTATTATTATATGTTATATGCAGCCAAATTGAAACAAATTCTGGCCGTCGTTTTTAGTCGTATAAAACCGTAACGTACCAAATTTTATTACAGTAGCATTATTTGTTTCGGTTTAAGGCTAACTGAACTGTTTTCAGGGAGTAGGGTTTATATGGGGCCTATGGTAAATTATAAACCGATCGTCACAAAATTACACTGTATGATAACTAGTCCTATAGAACTGTGACAAATTTTATTATGAAAGAGTTACGGTTTTAAGCGTACTAAACTGTTTTCTGAGAGAGGGACTTATATGGGGCATATGGTAAATTATGAACCGTCCTTTACGAAATTTAACATTATAATGTATAGTCCTTTAAAACCATGATGTACCGAATTGTATTACAATAACATCATTTGGTATGGTTTTAGGCGTGCCAAACTGTTTCCAAAAGTAGGCCTTATATGGGGCCTATGGTAAATTAGGGAATAACCATCATCAAATTTTACAGTTTTAGTCATAAAGAACGAATTTGTGCAAAATTTATGTTAGTTTTTGCAACAAAATTGTAATTTTATGCTAATAAATTGATTTTGCTGAATTTCAATTCCAAGCTGCTTAGTATATCTAGGAGCAGTTTGACACCAACATTATTCTTTTATTTTGAGTTGTTCTGAAGTGAGCGCATTTTTAACAGACGGATGGACGGACAGACAGACGGACATTGCTAAATCAATTTAGAGTTACTCTAGGAGCCAGAATATGTATACTTAATTGGGATGAGATGTATAATAAAAAGTTTTACACGGAACGACAAAGTGAAGGGCATAAAATTTAAAGGTTGCGTGTTAATGGGCAAATATTTGGTAAGTGTTACTATAGCTTAAGACTGTTATTTTCGATGTTTTTTTATAGGATTGAATGATAACCTTTCCATCTTTAAAGAATTATTGAATTATAGAAAATATAAAATTCATTTTATATATCGGTTTCTAAAAAAATTATTTATATGAAACAAACATTTTTTGATCATTAAATATGGGTGTTTTTGCTCTTCGAACCATGGGCACTGTTTTATTAAATCTCACCGTCAAATTTCTCATTTAAATCCTCAAAACTTTCTATTTCATGGGAAAGTTTTAAGAATTAACGCTAAATGCAAAGTCTAGAAGCATTTCTTTTAGTTGCTTTTTAACAAATTTCGAACTTAAGAAATATTCATGTAAAGAAATTGATTTTTATACAAAAAACTTATATCCTTTAAAAATATTTTCTAGCTTGTGGTCCTCGTAGTTGACGTCAGTACAAATTTTTAAGAAAATTAAGTCACTGAAGAGAATATTAAGATAATGTAACCAAGGCTTCTAAAATTAATTTGCACATGTTGCCAATTTTGTGTGTTATATATATATATATAAATTCCTGGGATTCCTAGTTGGAACAAAGGAACAAAGGGCCAGTACAAAAGCTTTCCATTGAATTCTATCTTCGGCTAGTCTTTTTGCTTCTCTCCATGAAGTTCTGGCTGAAAGCAGTTCATTTTCTATTTGGCGCCTCCATGTATTTGCGGGTCTTCCTCTACGTCGGCTGCCCTGGGGATGGTAATCAAGAGCTTTTCTTGTGACGTCGTCATGGCTTTTTCTAAAGGTATGACCCAGCCAGTTAAACTTTTTCAAACGGATATCTAACATGATTTGATTTTGTTGGGTTTTTCGCCATAGATCATTATTTGAAATTGTTGTAGGCCAAAAAATACGTAAAATTCTTCGCAAGCAACGGTTAGTAAAAACCTGGAGTGCATTTGAGACCTCACTTGTTATGTTCCATGTTTCACATCCATATAGTAAAACTGATTTTACATTTGAATTAAAAAGTTTTATTTTCGTGCGAAGAGTTATACGATTGGACTTCCACACTTTAATTAGTGAGCCGAATGATTGATTTGCTTTGACAATGCGGTAAGCTATATCTTCTTTGCTACCACCGGATGTAGTTATTATACTACCGAGATAGCAAAACTTGTCTACATCAAGTATTGGGTGATCTAAAATTTTTAGAGGCTCGGTGTTGTTGGTGTTAATACGCAATGTTTTTGTCTTAGATATGTATACCTTAAGACCAGCTCTGGATGCATTTGCAACAAGTATATTTAGTTTGGTTTGCATGTTATTGAAGTTATGTGACAGAAGACATATGTCGTCGGCATAATCTAAATCATCCAGTCTACCCTGCAGCCCAAAAGCTATACCACGATCACCTTTCATCGATTGTTCCATTACAACATCTAGAACGATGTTAAAAAGAAGTGGGGAGAGCACGCAACCTTGTCGTACTCCTCTTTCAACTGGAAATTTATTGCTTACAAGTCCATCATGTAATACACGACAGGATGCGTTATCGTATAAACATTTGGTTAGATGGATCAGGTGTTCTGGAATCCCTTTACATCTTAAAGCATGCCATATGGCCGGTTGGTGTAACGTGTCAAATGCCCTTTCAAAATCTATAAAAAGCAAATATAATGCAGACCTCCACTCGACTGATTCTTCTACTATTATACGAAGACTGCTGATATGGTCTATACAAGATTTACCTCTCCTGAAACCAGATTGTACGTTGCGAAGTTCTGGCTCAATGGTAGCAGAAATGCGTTTGTTTATTATGTGAGCAATGATCTTGTTTGTCATGTTTAAAAGTGTGAGACTTCTCCAATTTTTTAGCTCGGTCAGATTACCTTTCTTTGGAATCTTAATTATTAAACCTTCTTTAAGTTCATCCGGGAGATGTTTATTTACCCAGAAATGCTCTATTAGCGGTTAAAGTAACTGGGCTGTGGTTGTGCAATGCACCTTTAGCAGTTCTGGTGGTAAATAGTCGGGGCCTGGAGCTTTATGACACTTCAGAGAAGCAATTGCAGATTGGATCTCTACAAAGTCAGGTGGCTCTATGTCGATATTTTTAAAACGCGCCTGATGTTCTGCTGTAGTACAGTTGCATAACATCGAGTTTGTTGTGCTATTGTCGTTAGATAGCATATTTCTGTAATGGTCTTCCCACAGTTTTACTTGCTCTTCTTTGGAGTACACCAGCTCATTCCTAGAATTCTTAAAAGGTTTGGTGTTGACATGTTTGCTGTCTGTTAGTTTTTTTGTTATTTTATATAAGTCTCTTGTTCTCATCATCGCACTGGCCTTTTCAGCTTCAATGGCTAAATCGTCTGCCCACTTTCTTTTGTCACGCCTTGCACTTCGTTTGACCTGCCGGTTGGCATCGTTATATTTGCTTTGCAACTCCGATTTTAATTGGCGAGTTTTTGCGTTATCGCGGGCGATTTTTAGTTGTTTCCGGCTCTCAATAAGTTCCCAGGTGCAGTCCGATATCCATGGCTTTCTGATTTCCCTCACATAACCCAGATGTTTTAGGCCAGTGTCTAGCAACATGGATCTAGCTTGCGACCAATATTGAACCGGATCATGACATCCTATGTTTATGAGTGCGGAACTTCTTGCACGAAGTTCGCTTATAAATGCAGTTGCAGTGGGTTGTATAGTCAATTTGTCTGTGTTTAATTTTCTATTTTTATTTTGCTTCTTGTTCTGTTCAACGGCTACGATCTTAAGACGTATTTGGCCTACCACCAAGTGATGATCACTTCCTACATCAGCACCTCTCCTGCTACGAACGTCAAGAAGAGACCCACGCCACATACGGCTAATCGCAATGTGATCTATTTGATTTTCAATTCTGTGATCGGATGATACCCACGTAACTTTATGTATGTTCCTACGCGGAAACAATGTGCCCCCTATCACAAGGTTATGGTTGCTGCAGAGCTCTGCGAACAGTACACCGTTTCCAGTAAGGCGGCCCATTTTGTGTGTTAGCAATGTAATTATTTAGTGGATAACTTTAGCCGTTTCTTCTTCAGCGATGACAAAAAGACTGTGGTTATTATGAATTTGATCTACTTTGCATCTTTTTTTGTGGGCATTGACGAAGATTTTGCAGACATTGTTTTATGTCGAATTTAATGCTCACAGATTTTAGTGTGAACGAATCATAAGAATAGTGAATCCCGGCCTAAAATAAAAATTCTAAGCAATTTAATTATTGTCCTGCATTTAATAGGAAATTTAAAATTTTATCATCCAAATAACATCAGCTTATCACTGCATTGCATATTTGCACTTTAGTCGGGTTAATGACTCAAAAAATTGAAATGAAACTAAATCGATACTAAGACTTGTATTTAGACCATAACACTCTAAAAGACTTTAAGCATTAGAATTTTCCCTAACTGCAACCTTTTTAAAAAACATTCAATTTTATTTCATTTCAGCTACAAAATTCTACAGACAATGTGGTAGTATTGAATCGTGTCACTTTACAATCAACAGGTCGTTATCGCTGTGAAGTATCCGGTGAAGCACCATCATTTCAAACTGTTTCCGGTCATGAGGATATGATTGTAGTCGGTAAGCATACAAGTACAAATTACAAAAAAAAAATAAAAAAAAATCACTATAAAATCCTGACCAGAAAGCAGCAATAATCGCAGAGTCTTCATATGGATTTTAAACTCTTCCTACACGAACCATAAACACTACAGACAACAATTTAAATTCAAATAGCCATACTGGCATGTGGTCATTTAGCAGAGATTCAGCAGCAGTGGCATAAAGAACACTAACAGTTTGCAATTTAGACCACTATGTAACATTAAACGTCTAAGCACGAAAAATATATTGTTACAACAAAAATAGTACACATACATCACAGCTGTGTACAATGTGCTACAATACAAAAATAAAAATAACTCGCATAAAACATTTTAGACATGTTTTAAGGTCATAAATTTAAATATATATCATAAATTAATAATTCATAACGAGGATAATTAATTAAATATTCAATACATTCCATTGCACACAAATTCTCCGTTAAGTATGAAAACGTGTTGTTAAATTCCCTATAATTTTTAATTTAAATAAATTGCAGAGTTTTCTGGTTGCTGGTAACAATAACTTGAGCTGGTAGCCCCATTTTCAACAAGCTTTTCGTGTCCGCTTAACGGCTTTGGCAACCATCCTGTGTTGGTGTTAATTTTTATTGCATTTTAAATGAATCTACACATACAAACACATACTTTTTTCGTTCGAAAATAAATTATAAAAAAAGTTTTCCAAAAATAAAGTTTGCGTGCGTGTTAAATAGGTAACAAATATATACGTTTGCTGACTAATGTCATGGTGCATGTAGTAAAAAGTGAAATAATACCATTTTAAGGCAGACAGGCAGATGGAGATAGAAATATGATTTTAAATGTTTTATAATTCAAAATAGGGCTCAATATAATGGTATTGGTTGTATTAATATAATTAATATTGTAAATAAAGTATTTGTGTGTATTGAAAACTAAATTATTTAAAATTATAACAAAAGTCAATAGAGTAACATTGCAATGTAGCTTTGTAAACTTTTTTTACATAGAGCCACACAATTTAACACTTTTGGGCAAATACACAAAATGAATTAGCAGTTTCTGAAATTTTATTAGTTTAATTATGATATAATTTATTTTTATTTGAGTTTGAATTTAGTTATTAACAAGTAAGAAAGTATAGTCGGTCAAGCCCGACCATATGATACCCTACACCACAGTATTTAAAAACACATCATGCTTATGTGTCCATATGAATATGGATTTATCAATGTTTATAAATTTCATTAAAATCGGTTTGAAAGTTTGTGAGAGGCAGAAATTGCCCCTACCTCCTCTTGTGGTCCTATTTAAAAAAAAAAAACTGTATATGTTTTAAATTTTATTAAAATCGGTTTGAGAGGAATAAATTGCCCCTATCTCCCCTTGTGGTCCTATTTTGTAAAAAATTCATACCTTTTGTGTCCATATGGATATGGTTCTATCTAAGTTTTAAATTTCATTAAAATCGGTTTGATAGTTTCTGAGAGGCAGAAATTTCCCCCTATCTTCTATCGTGGTCCTACGATTAATCTCATTTTCAATAGGCTTGGTCCTTGTGCCAATAAGAACCTATGCCCCAAATTTTATCAAATTATCTCCAAAATTGCGACCTGTTTTTTGCGCACAAAGTTACATGGACAGCCAGCCAGCCTGCCAGCCGGAATGACATCGTTAGTTCGACTCAGAAAGTGATTCTGAGTCGATCGGTATACTTTAAGGTGGGTCTATGACCAATATTTTAAGGCGTTACACACATCAGCACAAATTCATAATGCCCCCCCCCCACTATTGTGGTGTGGGTATAAAAACTATCGGGTCTGCCATAAAGGACAACCGAAATTTGATAGTTGATCATATGATTGAATACTGTTGAAGCTACATCAGCCTGTTTTGCCAAATCACTATCTTCACTCGGAGACCTATGCGGTCCATTGTGAATCCCTTCAATATAGAGGAAAAGAAAGAGAAAAAAGAAGAATGGTAATAGATACCACATAGAACAAAACTCGATCTACAGTCCCCTCATCAGAAACAGTCGACGTTTATCCCTGACAAGCCCCAGTAGACCGTTGTGAAATCTACTTCCTAGCAATTTCTGCCTAAGACCCTGCATCCTAGGACAGTGGCACAGTACACGCTCAATCGTCACTAGGTCCTCAAAATCTCCGTAAGCGTCCTCACACCACTTCTCTCCAGTCCCAATAGGACCATGGCTGCCCCCGCGTCCAAACCGGGCCATGGTGCCTTTGACACCCTGCAATCCGTTCTATCCCTCCAGGATCGGTTGACGGTTAGTAAGCAAAAACTGTGTTGAGTACTCATATGGCCGTTTTCTCATTACACGATTATCTTTTTTCCCAACGAAAAACTGCACATTAAAGAAATTTGGTTTTCTTAATGTCTAATTTGCTTCTATTCGGTCGCAAAGCTTACCAGCACTCATCTGCCAATTATTAATTTTTCTTTTATTTGCTGTACAGATAAATTTAATCACTTGACTCCCAACTTTTACAAGTCTTTTGAGAGGTGTTGCCAGCTGAAAACAATATTTTTTGTTGGTATATTGAGAAACCCAAAATCGTTAACGCTCTAAGAACTTTTTATTGACATTAAGTAACAGGCAGTTTATCGATACATTGAGAAAATGGCCAATTGTATTTCAAAAATGTATTTTATGTTCTTAATAAACAAATCCTTACAAACAATTGAGAAGGTGTGTTGTAAAACTCGTTCGGTACAAAATTAAAAATACGAGATGGCACTTGATTCGAACAGGTCTGTTGTCGCTTTATGAGATTAAATATACTTATTGTATCAATGCATATCCTCTTTCATGTTTTTAGCACGGACATGCATCGATGTAATCAAAATATTTTGTCTAATAAAGTGGCAAAAGAACTGTAAGAATCAAAAACGTTAAAAAATTTTTAAGAAAGGGGATTAAGAACTAGAAAGACTTAACTTGGATCAGATATTTTTGAAATATAAAGAGTATTAAATATTGAAAACGAGCCAAATCGGTCTATTATTTTATTAGGCCCCCAAACAATTTTCCTCTGAAATTAAGGGTTGTGGTACAAAACAAGCTATCCTGATAAAAATTAGCTCGACTATTACCTACGAAATTGACCGATTATCTAAGCCAGCGCTCATTCAAATATGTTTTCCAAACCGTATTAGCTAGGAAACTTTGGCTTTTTAATACTATGATGAAGGGTATAGAAGACTCGCCACACGCGAATATAAAACTTTCACTTGTTTTCTAGAAAAAATATTTATAAACAAAAATTTTATTCAGGGTGGAAAGTGTGTTTTCAATTTCACGGATAAGTAAATAACAGATATTCTGTTGCGGATCCGTGTATGGAAGTCATAAAAATTTTCATGTTGGGTACAAGGTCCAAATCATATTAAAAAATTAAATTTTATTCAAAAAAATTTCATTCGTGATTTATCGTACCACACTGCCACATTCATTTTCAGTCGTCCAAAAACATTTTGCTAAAGTCCTTCGAAAATAGAAAACTAAAAGAGCATTTCAATTCTACTTAAATGTTCACAATGTACTTTTTGTTGTTGTATCTGTTAGCTGCTTGTTCAAGTTACTTTGAGCCAGTATTTTATGGAAAAAGTTTAACGCTTTTTTTTAAATACTTTTATACTATCAGTTTCTGCTGTTTTCCATTTAATTTGTACTTGTTTTTTAAGCTGCAACTCTTTCGAGCAGCAACTTTAAAAAAAATTATTAAACGACCTTTTGATAAGAACATGTGCGTGTTAAAAAAAATTAGTTTTTTAGGTTTCGTTTTAACCTGGTTTATATGTTGTAAAACAGTTAATGCTCGAAAAAGGGCGAAATGATGGATTGGCAATGGAAAACAGCAGACTCTGTTTGGTCATTCGCCTCCCATTTTCAAGGGGATAGGAAACCATTTATATTTGTTAGATTTTTATAGCCAAAGACTTTTTATGAAACAAAAAATTGCAGCTTAAAAAATTGTGATGTATTGTTGTTGAGGTCAATGCTTGAGCATTTTATTTTGTTATAAAAATAAAAGTTAAATTTTCTGCATCAATAAATGTTGTTTAGAATTTATGTATGTATATTTCCTGATTTAATATTTTTTTTTTATTTAACTTTTCAAAATACAGTTACGGGAACCTTTCAAGGAACTAATTACGTCAAATTCATAATTATAATGTTAATTTCATTGTTAATTCAATAGAGATATTTTCCATGCATGTTCATTATGTTAATTAATTAAATCGATTACAAAGTTTTTTGCTAATTTTATACTTTAGTTTTAAACCTCTATTTTTACTTAAAAATATTGTCACATATAAATCATTTTATTGATATTTATTCATATAGACATTTTGTTTTGGTCTATTCGTGTGGGATTAAACAAAATTAATTTTAAATAAATGTACATTTTGTCTAACCGCACAAATGTATTATAAAATTACCCATTAAAATGGTGAATTAAAAAAAACTCTATGAAAATAAAACAAGATGAAACTGAACACGTATTTGATATTATTGCCAGATGATGTTCAACGTACACTATACATTCACAATTTTTAGAAAGAGTATACATTATTAGAATGCACTGCCATTATACGCACAAATATATTTGCAAACATATGTACATTAAGGGTGTTTCCAAAAAAAATTGAGATTTTACAATTTTCCATTTAAACAGAATATGCAATATAGTTTTCGCTCGAAAATCTTTTGTATTAAAGTTTTCTATAGAAAATCAAATATCTAATTAGTTTCTAAAAAACATTTCTCTTTATAAAAGATACATTTTTTAAAGAGAATTTCTTTGTATCGGGTGGTTAAATTTTAAGGGCCGATGTTGATTTTGAATAAAACACAAATTATTAAGGAAATTATTGTTTCTCTCTTTATTATGATAATGACCTCGGCGGCACACCTCCATTCGAAGGTCCAAATCGATGACGCTGAGGCATAATTGAGGTTATATGCCGTTAATGTGCCGAATTATCTCATCCTTTGGCCCTTGAATTGTTGCTGGCTTATCAACGTACACCCTTTCTTTCAAATAACCCCAAAGAAGGAAGTCCAACGGTTGTCAAATCACATGATCTTGGAGGCCAATTGGCATCGCCACTACGTGAGATAACACGGCCATTGAATTTGTAGCGCAAAAGAGCCATTGTTTCGTTAGCTGTGTGTCAAGTACAGTGTTGCCAAAACTTGGTGACCAAAAATGGCTAAAAATGGGCTAATAATTTGATAGATTTTTAAAAAATTAAATCGATTAGTTTTAAATAACTTGAAGGAAAATCATAATCACGACAACAGTAACCCAACCTTTTGAGTCCAGCAGCCGTATTCTGTAATTCGCTAAAGCTAAATCTCTATCTCTAAATATCTTTAAAGTTGATTTATTGATTTTTAGCTACGAATGCAATTCTGTAATGTGCATCGCTAAATTTGGCAATGCCATTAAAATTTAATACGCCGCAATTTTAGCTTTTAATGTCATCTCTAAAAATTTTAAATTTTGTATTTTCAAAGGCATTTTAGCAATCGAGATTAAGATTTAGCTAAGCGAATTTTAGAATACGGCTGCAGATCTACGATAAAAAACAAATAGAAAAGTATAGTCGGTCAACCCCAACTAGATGATACGTTACACCACATTATAACCTATGTACCAAATTTTATTAAATTATCTGCAAATTTGCGACCAGTACTTTGCGCACAAGGTGTACATGGGTAGCCAGCCAGCCAGCCGGACAAACATCGTTAATTCGACTCAGAATGTCGACTCAGAAAGTCAATTCTAAGTCAATCGGTATACGTAAAGGTTGGCTAAGTATCAATATTTTAAGGTGTTACAAACATCTCCACAAACGCACAGTACCCTCTCCACTATTGTGGTGTTGTTAAAAGCATGTTATTGTTACGGTAAAAATATTTACCTAATTAAAAAAATCGAATTAACGGTAGCTTAATGTAACCTATTTCTTAAATTACTTTTAACGATGTTTACTTGGCAAAATACCCTCTCTAATTCAGCATTAGACCATGGAAGGGAGAGCAACTTTATAGTCAATTCTGAAATTTCTAAAATAATTTTGTTGCCGCCTGCATCTCTTTATTGAAATACTTGCAACCAGAAAAAACAACTTTATTTGTGTTGATCCATTTATAAATTTAATATTGGAATACTGTTCCTTTATTTTGAAAGATGTTTCATCATCATAGTTTATAGCGATTTTCAACATTTGTAAAAGTTGTGACTTTTAAATTAAAGGCGTTTAAATTGTTAAAAATGTTTATTTAACTTTTATAAATTTTTATAATAAAATAAAAATCATTATTTGAAAAGAAAAACGACAAATAAAATTTTATGGCTTAACAATACGAAAAATGGCTGAAAAAATGGCTAATGGCTAAACTAATTTTTTTAATGGCTAAACAGGGTGAAAAATGGCTAAATCTAGCCACTAAATGGCTAAATTGGCAACACTGGGCAAGTGGCACCGTCCTGTTGAAACCACATATCGTCCACATCCATATCTTCCAATTCTGGCCATAAAAAGATCGTTATCATCTCACCATTCACAGTAACTGCCTGACCGGCCTCATATTGGAAAATAACGGCCCGATGATGCCGCCAGCCCATAAACCGCCCCAAACAGTCACTCTTTGTTGGTGCATTGGTTTTTCGCAATCACTTTTGGATTATCATTCGCCCAAATGCGGCAATTCTGCTTATTGACGAATCCACTGAGGTGAAAATATGTCTCGTTTTAGTTCTTAAGTCAATTGCACCTTGTAGGCGTGTAAATGCAAATCTTTATGCATAATGTTCATAAACTACGAGCGTGAGAGGTGCAATTGTTGGACACGACGACGAGTTGAGGTGGACGGCTTTTCAGCCAGACTATCGCGAATCACAGCAATATTTTCTGCAGTTTGCGCTGTAGGAGTATGCACTGGTGTTTTCACATCTCCTGCAGACCCGGTTTGCTTAAATTTTTGCACGATTTTTCCGATTGTACGCACATTTGGACAATTAAATTGCCCGATCTGGAAGTGCACGATATGCATTTTGATTTGAACGCAAATTTTCTTAATAAGCCTAAATAACTTCAACGAGTTGCTTGATTGTGTATCTTACCATGGTTCAAATTGAGTTAGTCTGAAATTGAGAAATTTGTGGTTCACATCTGAGAACTGCAAAAATCACTATTTTTCTTGATTTACTTTTACGCTTAAATTTACATTAACATTTACATAAATTATCATTTACATGCAAAACAAAGTTCAACGTTCGTTATTTTGACATCGTTTCGTCCACATTTGATTTGTGCATGTGTGAGTTTTTTTATTGTTTGCATACATTGATGCGCACTCAATAACACAATTGAAGTCATGGCCGACTCGATGAGACAACGACGAATGTAAATTGGTATGAGTACGAGTCGCTTTGTTGGTATGATTGTTGTAGGCATAAGTTCAAATAAACTAGTTGTTGTGTACAATTTTTTTTTTTGTGTTTAGTTTTTTAAAAGCGTAACAAGCAACACCAACAACAACAATACATTGCACATACAGAACTACTGTACTTTTTAAGAAATGATAAAAAATAAAAACAGTCTTCTGTTTCTATGGAAATTGTTTGTAACTATGTGCGTTTAGTTTCATTTAGTTTCATTTCATTTTGTTTTTTCTTTCGAATCCAGCATATGAAAATACTTTAATACGTACCACATACATAGCAACTGCTGAATAGGCATCAGAACAATGATTTTTGTGTATTTTTCTTTGTATATGTTTTTTACCAAAGCAATAATTGACGAACGAAGCTAAACATGGTATGAATGGCAAGGCCAATACGGTGTGCATGACTTGAATAAATTTTAAAACAACATCAATGTGTGTGGCTGAGAAAGTTTGATTGCATGAACACCAATGAGTGTATTTGTTGGTGTTTATTGAATGCGAATTTTTTGCAATCACACAAAGCCGTTCTCTGGTCCACATTCAACATCGGCCCTTAAATTATACCTTAGATAGCACTCTTACTTTTTAATAGAAAACTTCTCGGTATAAAAGATATATTTTTCATTAAAAATTTATCTGTTTAAATTATTTATAAAAAGTTTCTCCATTTAAGATACAATTTTTCAAAGAATTTTTCCGTATCAATATATAAGAGTTTTGTAAGCTGCAAAAAACTGTCTTTTTATAAGTGTTTAGTTTATTATAAAAAATTTCGATTTACAAGAGAAAAATTTTGTATAGAATTGGAAAGTCTCTGTGTAAATTAATAGTTTTCTATAGGGAATTTTTCTTAATTAAACTAATATTTATGTTTGTATGTTAGTTTATATTAAGTTCCGTAAAAAGTATCGCTAGATTATTAGATTTTCGGTAGAAGCAGAGAACAACTTTTATCGTGTCGCAGTTAGTGTTCAAACTGAACTTTGTCAAGACCACATTTTCCATACAATTTGATTTACAAATTTGTCGTAGAAAGCCGTCGTGAAATTAAATGTATTTTATTTTGAGAACGTTTTTCTTAATGCTCTTACACTCTTTCATTAAATTTCATACATTTTGTAAGCAGAAACACTTAAAAAAACGAAAGAAAATAAAAAATTTAAACAATAAAATTAAAGAGAATATAAAGTAACTGCCGCCGTTTTAATATAGGGCTTGTCATTTTTTCCTGAAGTTGAAGACTCAGTTCTGTTTAAACACTTAAGAGACACATTTTAACTTTGATATAAAACAAGTTTTTGTTAAAAAAAAATAGCTTTATTACTTATTTTTTTCCTTCATGCACATGTATGACCCTAATATACACATGTTCATTTGCCATTTAGCTTGGATGCATGCATATTTGTTTATACAGCAGGCATAATGGAGCAGCAAAACATGCTTAAAATACCATACCAATACCACTGACCAACAATATTGTATATACTCCACTAATATTTCAGCTCAACTCCCAACTGGCTAATGCATTCAAAAATATATCAACAAAATTCATGTATTATTAACTTAACTCATTATGCAGCTGTAACGCAATTTCAACAAATTCTATACTGTCATTGACACAATTTCAAAAAACACATACCACTTCATGTACTCATGTACGAGTACACATACTAACATACCACAAAAAAATAAATTTATTTTTATACTTACAGTTACACCATTGAAAGGACCACAAATTACTGGTGGTCAACCACGCTATTCAATCGGTGAGAAGGTGTCCGTTAACTGTACGTCAGCGTCATCAAAGCCCATCTGTCATCTCAGTTGGTTGATTAATGGTGTCCATGCAAATCGTTCGTATCTGCGTTATTATGAACCTAAAATAGTCGGTCGTGAGGGCTTAGAAGTGGCTACACTGGGTTTGGAGTTTCGTGTACGTGGGTGACATTTTAAGCATGGCGACATGAAGTTAAAGGTAAGGATCAAATATTAACAAAAGGCTAAAAAAAGAAAACAAAATATATCGAAAAAAGAACTGAACTCTTATGGCTGAGAACATAAAATTTGTATCTAAGCAAGTCAATTGGCAATAAATATGGTATTACTTTTAGTTGGTTGGTTATGTGCGGTTTTTGTTAATTCATGGCAACATGTTAACATACTTTTCATTTGATTAGTGCGGTAAAAGGAAAAACAATATTTTTATGGTGGTAAAAGATTGGTTTTTTTTAACATGTATAAATTTGTTAACAAATTTAAAAATTTACAAACAGTCATTGAAAATATTCCTCGGGTGCTGTACGTTTGGGTTTTGGGAAACATCTACCTCTTGGCCTTGTACTTTTGTTAGATACTGGTTGGGAAAGATTTTGAAGACCTGGCTTAGAAGATATTATATCTGTGGCAAAAAGGATTAACTGCTTAAGTCTACTTAAGCAAAATTTGATTAAGTGGCTACTTCGTTATCTCCATGTTTTAACGTATCCATGGAAAAAGTTTCAAATATCTTGTACGCTTTTTTAGAAAATTTTATCAGAATTAAATTTTTGCTTAATTTTTTCAATGTGCAATAATATTTGGAGTTAAAACTTAAGAGAATATTAATTCCCAACTTTGTGTTAATATTCCCTTGTGGGGAATATTAAAAAGGGGAAAAGGATAAAGAAATAAATAACAGAAAACCCGATAATGGATCTGTATACAAATGGGTAACAAATCGTTGACTGAGTAAAGCATGGGTATTAAATGGATGAAGAGTGTTAAAAAAAAAATTTCGACAAGTATTTTTGCGTTTATTCTAGAAGTCATCCAAACTATGAAAAAGAACAACGTTAAATATTGGAGTGTAGTGAGATGCAATGGGAAGATAAACTCTCTTTGCGATTGCCTAAGTTTGGGTAAAATATTCAGTGGGAGTGAAGAGGCAAACAGACCATATACCAGTGCCCATGTTCTGTAACTTTCGCGTCAAGAAACTATTCGATTGAAATGTGAGAAATAAAATTAAAATGCCATAAATTGAAGCAATGAAACAACTGTTTTTCTTATTTCACTGCGCCTGTAACATTTTTTGCTAGTAATAGCTGGAACGTAAGGAAATTACTCGCCAATTTCAGAAAAAGTGTATCTCTAAAATTTTTGTGAGAAAGTTCTCGCTTTACAAAAATAAACTCACCCATAAAAATGAGGGAAGAAAAATATTGTATCACCAAAAAAATAAATTAAATATGAAAAATTAAAATGAACAATATTTTCAAAGCTCGTTTGCAAACAAAAAACATTAAAGTCGCACTTTACATTATTTGGTATGGCCAACAGTGGTTTTTTCGCCTCCGTCGTTGAAAATTTTTCAATTTTAGTAAATTTGGTCACCGTCAACGATATGTGTGACTGGCGATCTCAACGTCTGCAATTTCACATCTATTTCGAATAGAATATTATGACATTTATAACGTGACGACGTCATCTCTTTTGATAGTTTTCGACATGAGTTACAGACACTTTTTTTTCTTACTTTTCGAGAAACAATGGAATATTTTGTTTCATATCTTTTCGATGCGAGAAAATCTCACCAGAGTTCACAAATCAAATCTGCAGTGACTACGCCTTTAAAGTTTCAGGATTTTTTAAGGCCGGTTTGAGGTATTATATATAAAAAAGCAGCCAAATAAAATATAGGGTATTGACTTAGTAGTTTTCGAGATATTGAAGAAATAAGCTCAACACATTTGGCTAATTTGGCGAAATTATGACATTGTTAATATGACATAACTTTTGAAAAAAATTTAAAATGTTTTTTTGGTTCATATATCGTTACTTTAATATAGAAAAGCCCTAACTAACATGTTCCTTACTTTACAGGAGAAGGAAAAAACTTAATAAAAATTATGGTCTTGTAGTCGCGATTTTTTTTAAACGCAGTTTTTTATTAAACTCTCTAAACAATTTAATAAAAAACTGCGTTTAAAAAAAATCGCAACTACGATACTACAATTTTTATTAAGTCTTTTCCTTCTCCTGTAAAGTAAGGAAAATGTTAGTTAGGGCTTTTCTATATTAAAGTAACGATATGTTCCTAATAAGATAAAAGGAACATTTTCACCAAATTTTATTAAAATCGAAAGGGTTCGTGTCTCACTTTTGGTCGTTTTGACATGGAATTACCCATTTGTGAAACTCAATTTGATTAAAAAGTTTCAACCATGTTGTTGTGGCAAGTTTTCTGCCTCTTCTAAATATTTTTGAATTTTTAGTTGTGCCTGCTTAGGATTTAGACTGAACCCACACCAACAAAAGACCAAACGTTTTTGTCTTTAAAGTCAAAGACACTTGTTGAATGCTAATCCACACCAAAAAAAAAGTCTTATGAAGTTTTTGTCTTAAAAGACAACTGGTAACTAGACAGCATTGCGATAATGTGTTAAGTTTTTTTCTTTTTTTTTCATTGGTGTGGGTAACATCATAAGAAAGCACGCAATTATGTGCAATGAGGTACGTTTTAGGCCCGTTTTCACGACTTTACGATAGCTAAATGTAGGAAGTTTTCGAACAGAAAATGAGTTTTTAATTATCACAAGTTCTCTTTAACCTAAAAGTGAAGGATAAGCTAAAGAGAGGAACGTTCTACCTTTAACTTTTGTCGTAAGGTTTAGATTTGAGATTGCCATATTATTTTCACATATTTTTTATATATGGCAACTCCAATTATACGTATATTTTGTAAATGTAAAAAAAGTACGTAGTTGCCAGTTCGTATTTTTATTTTGGCAAAAATAATCGGTATTTTCTTTAGTATTGCCACTTTTTTAAAAATGTTAAGTTTATTTTATACAGAAGTTGTGAAAACGAAAAATAGTTGAAGGTAACTTTATTCCTCACTAGTGCTAAAGGTAGCGTTCACTATATCGAACTTTAAAGGTAAGTCGTGAAAACGGGCCTTAGTCTGTTTAGTTATACTCTGTGTGGGCATGTTGTATCAAACCACATGTATTTTCTGCAACCAATGTTTAGCCGGAATAAGTCAATAAAACAGTTTTGCGGTTGTTTTGTTTTGTGTAGGTTTTCTAAAAAGAACTAATGTTCTGTTTTAGTATAAGTCAAAAAAACTGTTTTATCTTTTGTTGGTGTAGGTTCAGCCTTAGTGTGCAATAAGTAGGGCATGTGGTGAAGAGGGCAATATACTGGTGCACTACTTATGCAAATATTCTTCATTTGATCGCATTGGGAGTTAGAAATTTAAATGGGATAATTTACCAAACCTGGAATTTTCTAGGGAAATGGACATGGAATGGAGAGTGTCCATTGGAAACCTTTAAAAAACTTTATAGCGGCAGCTATATTGTTAAAGTAGCATTGATTTTGGATTTGGGATTGAAGCTAGAGCGTACAAAATGAAAAATGCGTAGATGCAAACCGAAATAGGTATTGGTGATGCATTATCTCCTTGTTTTCAACCTAACCTAACCTTATCTTACAGCCATCATTCATGTCTGGTATCTTAAATGAGATTATCGCCCTGTAGAAACCAAAAAAAATTATAAAATTAAAAAATAGCTTTATTCTTTAAAAATTCGTTTAAAAAAACCAAACTAAATTTATTTCAAAAAAATATAAACATTTTTTTTTTTAATTTAATATTTATTTTTTTTTTTTTTGTTTAATATATCGGGCATTTTTAGAATGATGTGAAGTTTTTTTTATCAAGATCCTTAGTTTTTATGCGGTTACGGTCCGTTTATGGCACTCTAATTTTTTGTAATCAACTATACAAAAAGTTATAAAGCAATGGATTTTGTTAAATTGTGGTGTGACAATATTTTATGAAAAACGTACAAATTTTCATAAAACCTTAGTTTTGATTCACTATACCTCAGGCATTTTTTAGCCGATCAAAGACAATTATCCACTATTCGACGCGCAATTAAGTGACCTTTCAAACAAGATATTTTTCTTTTTAACTGAACCAGACTTGAGTCTGGCTGAAAGAGAAGTACAGAAATACACAAATCTACATTGTCTGATAAATTTGGCTTGATGGTAAAACACTGATAACAGATTTGGCTTTATCATGCAAAAAAAAAAAAAAAAAAAAAAATATTAAAGCAGATGGAATGGGTAAAATAAAATTTTGCAATGTCGACCTGTGTAATTAACGTCGGTTCTATGTAATGCCCAATCTCTTTAAAAACTTAACCCTTAAAACTTAACAAATACCGCTATCGTAGTAAAATTTATGGCTGTGATAGTTTCATAGAAACTTCTAGCAGATCCGTCCATTATTCATAAAATGTCCCGTTAAACGCATTAAACTACACAGAAAAATAAAAAAATAAAATACAAAATTAATTATTCTTTCTTTCGATGAAGGGCATCAAAGATTCGTCAAAGCCGAATACAGCACTTTTACTTTTTCAAATTTTTTTACTTTATTTATTTAATTGTTACCTTATACTGGTATGTAACTTGTTGTGGTCTACATAAAAAGTGTCGAGGTCAATGTAGAGAGTTTAGTTTTTATTCAATTTAATGTTTTAGTGGATAAACAAGAGAATCTAGCATGGCGAATATAAAAATAGATAACAATATAGAAATACGATGTGTGCATTGATAAAAGTTATTAGACCCAGCAGTTCTCAAAATTAGACCACAAACAGTTTAAGTCTAGTTTTTCAAATATTCACTTTCTAAAATTACTTTAGAGCTATTTTCATTTAACACTTGTCGTTTTTAAAGAACCATTATACAATAATTAGTATTGTGGTTATTTTGTTGAACTATCAACCGAGACCGTAGCAAGAGTTCCTTTAGAATCTGT
Source organism: Pollenia griseotomentosa (assembly GCA_963931875.1). NCBI lineage: Eukaryota > Metazoa > Arthropoda > Insecta > Diptera > Polleniidae > Pollenia > Pollenia griseotomentosa. The sequence goes on from OZ007561.1 coordinate 27,464,763, forward strand.
TGTGTTGCATACAGCCAATAGAATTGTTAAAATGCAACAGGAGGTTTTTGAAAACTCTGATCTTATAAAATGTGAGCTAATTTTTAACTACGGGTTTGACAGTAGCATAGGCACAGCGCAATAAAAGCAGATGTTACATACAACAGACTCATTCAATAATTCTGACGCTTCGCTTCTAGCCACAACAATTATACCACTGAGACTCATACTCTCCTCTGGAATACCTATTTGGAATAATAATACGACCCAATCAACAAGGTTTTGTCGGCCAATTAAGTTGGAATTCTTTAACGAAACGAAGGAATATATTTTGAGAGAAGAATTTGACTTAAGAAAAGAAATGTATGCTTTACTAAATTTACTTATAAATATTGGCAATGGAAAAACGGTACAAACATTGTTCAAGTTATATCTAACATTAATAGATGGAAAAGTTTCAAATATTTTCAAGGGGACAAAATCGACTCAAGCTTGTTCTATCTGTGGTGCGACGCCAACGGACTTTCTTAATATAACTGATTATTCATGTGAAAGATATCGCGCAAAAGAGTCCAACATAAAATTGGGGCTAAGTAACTTTTTTTCTGAGTTCATTTTACATTAAGGCCATAAATGTAATGTGGCAAATACGGTCAGAGGTTCACAAACTTAAAGTTTCAAGGAGAAAAGAAGAAATTCAAAATGCTTTTTGGAGGGAGCTGGGTCTTTGTGTGAATATGCCTAAAGTTGGTGGCTTCGGAAGCTCCAACGACGGAAATACATCACGGCGAGCTTTATCTAGTGATTTAGTTTTCGCTGCTTTCACAGGTGTTAATCATAATCTAATTTTTGCTTAAAAATTATATTGATCCTTAGATACATCCGATCCAATAATTTCGACAAAATACTTAAGCAGGCGCATGCAACAACATAAGCCTTTAAACCTTCCACATGAAGTTATAGAGCTTTTAAGTTCCTATGATATATGTAAATGAAAATATGGATGAAGAAAGCCACTACGAACAAGGCGAATTTTTATCCCCTAGTTCAATAAATATTTGCAGTCCAATGTGTCTATAAAATGAATTGCGTTAACTGATACAATCAATTTGACTGAAAACTAAAGTAAAATAATTTTTTTTTTTAAATGAAATAAATTGATTTTTTTGCATCTAATTGGTCACCAATGGGTTAGTTTTTTCTTAGATTTATCCAGAAATGCCTGTCTTAAGCTTCCCTCTTAATGTGGCTCCAAAAAGTTTAATATTTTAAGAGTTATTAATTGCGCAGAGAAAAACTATCAGTGCAAGGGTCAGCTCTTATTGACTTATCAGAATTTTTATTAGGTATAGGAGTGACCGTGTCTTAAACACTTTCACAACACAGCAGAGTCATGTTAAGTAGCTCGATAAGACGTCTTTTCAGTCTATTGTCTTTGAAGTTTTTGAGCTTTGTGTTTTAATCTTTCATTTTTTCGGAGTTGCCGATTAAGTAAAGCTGCATGTACATGACGTGTTTTTTACGTCTGACTTGTCAAATTTTCCACTGCAAAATACATACATGTCGTGTGTTACCTTTATAACATTGCTTCTGTAAAAGTCAGATGCAAAGTCATCTGACAAAATTTCAATTAGAGCATGCTCTATTTTCTTGTGACAAGCTATCTGACATCACCTGTGTCAAAAGTCTATGCAGGGAAGAAACCGGCAACGGCGGTAAACTATTGACGAAAGGAATCATTAGCCGTCTGAAGTTAATAATTTATAATACCGATAAATGTATGATCCTTTAACCATTAAGAAATTATCTACATATAGTTATTAAAAATCGTTTAAATTATATATCCTAAATTGGTGTCTTCAAATTTAAAGAAAACAGTTTTAGGACGGCTGACGTCTTTTACGGCGCAAACAAAAAATTTTGTGGCGGCAGCAAGCTGTTTTGTTTCTGCAATGACTACGCGAAAAAAACAGAGACAATGTCAGAAGCATATTACATGATCGTTTTTGACCGATTATTATATGTGTAATTCCATGTCAAATCGCCCAAGAGGGGGTCCCGACCCCTATCGATTTTAATAAAATTTCATTAACCCTGAAAGGTTACTCTTCATTTTAGTACATTGAGGTTACTCTTCGTCGAATCGACGAAATTTTTAAAAAATAAATTCAAGCGGAACGATTTTAAAAATGAAAAATAAACAAAAATCTGTTTTAGTTAGGCGTTTTATTAAAAAATACAAAAATTCTTTTTCTCTAATTAGTATTGTGGTTATTTATTTTTTTTAACTATTTATGGTTTTTAATCCAAATTTTTTAATATTTTAATTAGGCTTAAGTGCATCAAATTTAATTTTCATTAAATTATTTTTATGAAGAAAGGAATTTTACAACATGAAAATTAATTAAAATTGTTATTGATAATCTTTCATTCTTGACCGTGGCTGGGGCTTGACCATTATAATTTTTTCGGGAGTTTTTAGGAAATTGCATTTTTTTTGGGGATTTCCATTTTTTTTTATTAATTTCCTGTTGAAAAATTGCTTAATTCGTTGCTCTTATGTTAAATCCGACAACAAAATACGTAAAGTTTCCGTTAGATTTCATTAAAGTGCTACGATATTTTGCATTCGCTCTTTTGCAATCCTAGTACTGAAGTCCGTTAATCAAAATTAGATTTGATGAACTACCTAAAAAATAATAAAAAATTTCATCTTGGAAAGTATTTGAAAAATTCTTTGAATTTTTTATGTAGTACCGAGAAAGTTTAAAGTCGCGAGATTTTGTAGGTTCTCCGGTAAAAACACCGCGGCTCCGTCTCCACTACTCCGACTCCAAAGACCAAAAATCTACTAAGAATTTTTTAAAGATTCTTCCTGTTGCTTATTTCAATCGTAATGAATGATAGTCCAAGGACATTAGTTTCAGAACTCTTGGGCACTCATACAAATATTTCTAAATATTTTTAAACGGTGTTGTGTGTGTTGACGTGCGTAAACGCGTATAAAAAATGTATAGAGCAAAAAATTAAAAAAAAATATATATACAACTTGTTAAACTGTGTATAAAACAATGTTCCCAGCATGCCACACATTTCATGTCCTTTATGTATTGGTGTTAACATGTTTACACATGTATTTTTGTCTATTCACACATTTTCAAATGCCCACAACGACAGCACTCTCCATATAAAAGTGCCAATGTTGTTTCTATTTTTCTACTATTTTCACATAATCGTTTATTCATTCATACGTGCGTGCCCTCTAGTTGTTTGTAGTATGAACATTGTACAGACATATACACATACATACGAGTATAAACAAATATATTTTTGTATTAGTATGCATGTTCGTACGTAAGCGAAAGTGCGGGTGTTATGCGTCTAATATCTGTTTGACCGTGTGCAGGAAGACCACTATTTTGAACGTGCAAAAGTGTATCTAAGTACAGGGTGGCCCAAAATTACCGAAGGGGTTTGAATTGCTTATAACTTTTTTATTATATTTTTTTTCTTTTCTTTTCAGTATTTTGTAAAGAAGACTTGGGGAATTTGAAATGGAGCAAGTATGGTTCCAACAAGATGGAGCCACAGGGCACACTGCAAGGGACACAATGGCTCTTTTACGGGACATCTTTGGTGAACGAATTATTTCGCGTACAAGTGATTTTAATTGGCCTCCGCGTTCGAAATAAACAACATAACACCTGAAGTTTTGCGAAAGGTTATGGAAAATGTGTTGGAAAGAGCACGAATTTGCGAAGCAGAAAATGGCCACCACTTGCGAGACATTATTTTTCATAACTTAAGCCTAGTACTCTGTTCAAATTTGTGAAAAATGTTGAGCAACATTTATTATTTCACACGAAAATTTTAAAATGTTGACATGTATCAATGTAACCTATCTTGCGAGTGTGTACAATTTGACGTTTTTATTCCTGCAAAATATGCGACATTGTTTTGCGTGTGTAAACAAACTCCACATGTATTTTACTAAAATTAAAAATTAAAAATTTAATAAAAAAGAAAGACCCCTTTCAGACTCGGCAAGTTAGTTGCGCAAGTTACTTGCCGACAACAACAAAGTCTGTACAAAATTATTTTTTCTTTACCCCGACCTTACCGCTAACGTCTACAAACCAAGAGTTGCGCAAGGGACTTGCGCAAGTAACTTGCCGAGTGTGAAAGGGGTCGTAGTAAATATGGTTAAAAAACTGTTACCGGTTGTGTTATTTTAATTTTTTTATTTAATAATCAGTTCATTCGTTTTTGCTTTTGCTTAAAATTCCACGTGAAATAAGTGCAGCATACATTATTTCGCAGCTGTAAAAAATGTTGCCAGATACATTTTGGAACTTTTTCACAAAATAAACAGAGTACAACTCTTATTTCTTATTTCAACATTATTTCATAAATATTCCGCACAAGTTTTTTTCATATGCGTTTTGACAGCATTTCACGTGAAATGTTGAACAGAGTACCAGGCTTTAAATTAAAAATATTCCCCATTTATATACTGTGTTACAAAAACCAAAACTTAATAATTATTTCTTAAATAAAAAATTATAACGAATTCAAACCCCTTCGTTATTTTTGGTCCACCCTGTATAAAATTTATAAACATTTGTGCTGTAGTCAAAAATGTGTATGTTTAGGTTCTTATTAGATTATGATTACCAGTTAAAAATTTAGTTTTTATTACTCTTGAAAATTATACTATAATACCGAGTTAAAGCATAGTTCGATACTTTATGAGTGCTATGAGCAGTCATGGACTTATAAAATATAACTTAAATGGAGTTAGCTATTAACATTAAAGTTACAAGTACTGAAATTTTACCATTTAATTATTTTTAAAAGATTTTTGTAGATGTAGCGAATTTAGGGAAAAACATCTAAAAACCTATCCTATAAATATGTTGTTAGGTTAGCTTTGTTAATGTTATTTACAATAAGTTGTGACTTTATAATATTTTTTTTTTAAGGATTTCGGAGCGTTGAAGTGGTTTTTGAAAAATCAGTTTGATATGCAAGAAAAATGGTTAATTATAGACCTATTGATTCCCAATTTTGTTGAGTTGTTGTAAATATTGTAAATGTAAAAGTTTGCATGTTTGTTAAGCTATGGTCAGACTTATCAAATATTTGACGAAAAAAACGGGACCAACAACCAAACTAAAAAATCATTTCGCTTAATATCAATATTTATTTTGATTAAAATACCACATCTTACAAAAAACTGTTTTTTGCTATGTCTAGTAGTATAATTAGTTTATTTTGTAATATTAACACCATTTTAAATCTCACTAACTATTAACAAAAGTAGGGGTTACGCTTATTTGATCAAATATTTAATAAGTGTGACCGTAGCTTTAGATTGGGCGCAATCAAGAGAAACCCGCTAAATGGATTTTGATAAAATTTGGAAGACGGTCGGGTGTTCAATTAATCGGGTTTTTTTTGTTCGATAAAACGATTAATTGGGCTAAAGTTCATCAAATATAATTTTCATTAAATAATTTTTATGAAGAAAGGAATTTTTCAACATGAAATTAATTAAAATTAGTTAAGAAAATCTAATAAGAAGTGGCACAAGTGTTATTGTGAAGTTTTGTGTTTATTATATTTTTTAATTGTTTACTTACCCCCTGAAGATGCTTAGCGATGTTAACCGAAATATTGGGAAAATAATAATAAAAATATAAAAAACGAAAATATCACGAATTTTTATTTTTTATTTTATTAATTTACGTGGACCTGCAGCCAAACAAAAACAAAAAATAATTTATTAATTAAAATTTATTGATAATTTTTCATTCTTGACTGCCGCAGGAATCGCTGAGCTCGAACCCAGGCTTTTACGGACATTTTACACTTACATGTTTCTATTGCAACCACTCAATCTCTTCAAAGGGGTTCGCCGTATAACACTCACAGTCATCGACGACCGCTGGCAGTCAATAGTCAAGCATCTTTAAACTAAATTGTATTAAACCTTTGATAGATCGAAATTTGCTTCGAATGATTATCTATTTTAATTGATATACATGTTCTTCCTTACTTCTGTTTTTTCTTACTTTTTCTCAATAATTCTTCTTGAAGTCCACAGTAAATTTTTCTGTTTTTAATTTGTTTGTCATTCTTTTTCTTGTTGACCTTTTTATGCAAAACTTAAAGGGCAAATGTAAACATAAAGCTCGTGTCTTGGCTTTTAACAATAATTAGTATTGTGGTGAGTGTTAAACGGCCAAAACATCTGAAGAGATTGAGTGGTTGCAATCGAAACATGTTAAGGAGACCTGTCCCTGAAAGCCTGGGTTCGATTTGACTGCCGCCAAGAATGAAAAACTATCACTACGTTTTTATTAATTTATGTTATTAAATTCCTTTCTTCATAAAAATAATTTAATAAAAAATAAATTTTATGAACTTAAGCCTAATTAAAATATCAAAATTTGGATTAAAAACCATAAACAGTTCGACAAAATAACCACAATACTAATTATCTGAGGAGATCGAGTGGTTGCGATCGAAACATGTCATGGTAACCTGCCGGCCTGGGTTCGAGCCCCGGCCACGGTCAAGAATGAAAGATTATCAAGAACAATTTTAATTAATTTTCATGTTGTAAAATTCCTTTCTTCATGAAAATAATTTAATGAAAATTGAATTTAATGGACTTAAGCCTAATTGAATATTAAAAAAAAATTTGGATTAAAAAGAATATGATAATTTTAATTTAATTCAGGTACAAAAGCAACAGGTTATTTTATAAATAATTATAAATTTTATATATAATTGAAAACCCTCCCCTCCCGTATTTAAAGTTCAAAAAAAAATGTCCTTTTATATACCTGTACCCATGTTCTGTAACTTTAGTGAGAACTTCACGCATCGAAAAGATGTGAAGCATAATATTCCATCGTTTCTCGAAAAGTGAGAAAAAAGTGTGTCTGTAACTTATGTCGAGAACTCGAAGCCGATGTGACATTGCAGACGTTGAGGACGCCAGTCACACATATAGTTAACGGCGACCAAAATTTACTAAAATTGAAAAATTTTCAACGACGGCGGCGAAAATACAACCGTCGGCCATGCCAAATAATGTAAAGTGCGACTTTAATGTTTGTTGTTTGCAAACGAGCTTTGAAAAAATTCGTATACATATTTTATAAAAATGGTAAAAGAAAATAATAAAACAATAAAAAAAGGGCATGGAACATAATTTTATTATTATTATTCTTTGCAATTTGCATTTTTAGTTGTTTTTTCTCGCCCCATTTTTATTCGTGAGTTTTTTTGACAGTCCAAAGCGGGAACTTTTCTCACCAAAATGTTACAGACACACTTTTTCTGTAAATTGGCGAGTAATTTCCTAGCGTGACAGCTTGTACTCGCCAAAAAAAGTTGCAGACACAGTTTAGTGAGAAAAACAGCTGTTTGTTTCAATATATGGCATTTTTGTTCTATTTCACACATTTCAATCGAAAAGTTTCTCGACGCAAGAGTTACAGAACATGGGCACTGAACTCATTGAATTCAGGAAAAGCTACAATAATTTAATTGATAATCTTCGTCGATTTCAATTTCTCGTGATTTCGATTTCTATGTCATGGTCGAATATATGTATTTCTTTTGAACTGAATTTTTTAATGTGACCATTAGTATATTCGAAATCAATGCATCTTCTAATACAAATTAAACTTCAAGTTGTATGGCTAAATTTTGTGGTCTCTCTGCATCACCATTTGCATTGGGTAAAGCAAACAAAATTCGAACCAGTTTTGAAACATTTGGATATGCAACCTCGTCATTATAGTTTTTCCTTTTACCATTTTTTATCGAAAACTCTTCCAAATCCATGTTTCAAAACAAATTAGTTTCACAATTTCAGAAAATTAATTTATGCGATTGTTCTACACTCATTCAAAAGATTGAGGCTTAAGTTAAATTGTTAAGACAATAGTTGAAATTTGTACTCATCTTTTTTTTGTCCAATAATATGTTCTGGACTTAAGAATTCCATTTTTTTAAATATTAAATCATTATTAATACAGTCGAACCTCCATAACTCGAACTTCTCTAACTCAAATTTTCTTTAACTCGAACTAATTAGGTTGGCAGTAGCGTTAAGAGAATAAATAACATACAATTCTTCTTCCGTAACTCGAACTTCCACAACTCGAAGTTCTCCATAACTCGAAAGAAATACATACATACGAATTCTATAACTCGAATTTTTTGCTTGGTTTACTGGTTTATTGATTTTGCTTTTTTGTTTTGGTTTGTTTATTTTGTTTTCTTTTGCTTGTTTAGCTGGTTTGTATATTTTGCTTGCTTTTTTTCGGGGAAATCCGTTTTTGTACATCATGTGCTTCTTTTTTTTGCGTAAGTATCAGTACTTTGCATAAATGTCATTCGCCTTAGATGATAAATTATATAATCGCATTTTATTTTATTATCATGGCAACTAAACGTGTTTTAAAATGTTTGTCAATTGAAGAAAAATACAAACTAATAAAAGATGTCGAAGGTGGATTAAAGAAAAAGGATGCAGCTGATAAATATGGTATCCTGGCTAGTACGGTCTCAACGATTTTTAAAAATAGAGAATCAATTACAATGACACTACAACTGATGAGCACTATAAGGCTTTAAACAAGTTAGAGTCATTTTTTACTGAAAATAACAAAAAAAAAAAATAAATTTTCAGTCACTAATTTCAAAATATTTTACTTCATTGTAGCTTTGTATGTACCCAGGAAAAACTTTTTGATTTTTAGTAATAGGTGGTAGTTATTTCATACGTTACATGGTAAGTAGTTGTCACTACAATTGTCATTATTCTGAAAACTTTTATAAGTACTTACAAGTAATGACCTCAGCAACTACTTATTACTTCTATTATTTTCACTACTGAATACTTGCTTACTAATAATCAGCTCAATAACTACCTATTGCTTGTGTTGTTTTCAGTACTGAATATTTACTTACTGGTAACGAACTTAATAATTACTTATTAGGTCTATTAACTAGTGATTTTTTGGCTTCTGGTAAGTATATTGTAAGTAATTACAATTCAACTTACTAGAAGTTAAATAATAACTAGATATTTTTTGACTTCTAGTAAGTGCATTGTAAGTACTGAATTCTGTGGACACCTCGAACAAAAATAAGTAGTTATTCAGCCGAAAAATATGTAGTGTTTAACTTTCTCCAACATTACTTGCTAACTTACCAGGTAAGTAAAGTTTTTGCTGGGTAGTTTTCAGTAACTACCTGTTTTAAATAAAAAATTCAAACTATAGACACGTGCTTGCAATTGATTATTTTTTTAAAACTTTTTTCTGTAACTCGAAGTCTCCGTTAGTCGAAGTTTTTTTTGGGATAATGATGATTCGAGTTATAGAAGTTCGACTGTAATACATTTTTTAGCACTAATTCCGCATGCAATGCAATATGAGAAAAATACCTACATTTTGGCGAATATAAAAAATCTTTTCGATTTTCCCTACGCTCCTATTTTAATAACAAAAAACCCTACATGTAGGGATTTTTCCCTACTTTTGGCAGCACTGTTTGGGAGTAATATAATTTAAATGACTATAAAATTTAATTTAGTGTCACAAACAAGTCTACGTTAATAACCACCGAATAGAAGCAGTGAATAGAGCTAAGAACTTAGGAGTTATCTTCAATAGCACGTTAACCTGGACAGATCATGTCACAAATGCCTGTGGAAAAACATTCTCTATGCTACGTACTCTATGGCCCACACAATACTGTACACCACTCAAAATCAGGCTGCTGCTTGCAAAAACTTACTTAATACCCACCTTAACTTATGCTTGTGAAGTTTTTTCAAGTTGTGATGCAACAAGTAAAGCGAGACTTAATGTAACGTTCAACAACATAACTAGATACATATACGGACTTAAGCTTTACGGAAATAATGAACATATCACCTTCTACGCAGCAAAGATTCTCGGCGTACAGTTCCATGATCATATGAAAATACGAACATTGGTATTCTTGCATAAAATCATATCAACTCATGAACCTGAATACCTTTATAGCCGGCTTAGTTTTAGTCGATTTGGCAGAAACAGAACTTTAATACAACTGAGACACCATACGCTTATATCAAATTGGCAGTTCTTCGTAAATGCAATACGTCCTTGGAATACTATTCCTCCAATCATTAGGGAAACCAGCAACGCACAACTTTTTAAAAAAATAATTATCAATTTTTATTGTAACTAAAACTCTATGCACCTTTTATATACATACATATTTACTTACTGATCTTTAAAAACTTTTTATAACTTACTCTGTATGTCATTATTTAATCTCCTCCTTTTACCTGCTCAATAGTTATAACTTAATTAAAATAATTTTTAACAAATAGAAACTGGGAATTATTTCCTTTCGTAGGTTACTTTATATTATATTCAACATTTTTTATTTTTCGAATTTATTCTATGAGTTAAATTTCAGTTATGTATTTTATAAAGCTTTTTTTTTTTTTTTTTTTGTAATAGTCTTATTCCTTCAATTTTTCAGGAATGACTTTATACACTACCAGACTATTATATTGTATCTTCTTGTTACATTTTACCTACGCTATCCTGTAAATTTTTCTGTGCATACAATATACTTCATTGCTATCCAAAGGATAGCGTAGGTAAAATGTAACAAGAAGATACAATATAATAGTCTGGTAGTGTATAAAGTCATTCCTGAAAAATTGAAGGAATAAGACTATTACAAAAAAAAAAAAAAAAAGCTTTATAAAATACATAACTGAAATTTAACTCATAGAATAAATTCGAAAAATAAAAAATGTTGAATATAATATAAAGTAACCTACGAAAGGTAATAATTCCCAGTTTCTATTTGTTAAAATAGTTGAGTTAAATACATTCAATTTATAAAGTATCACTATCCAGTGTGACACAAAGAATGCTGACGTAGGCCGTAGCGGGCCAGAAAATGCATTACATTCTGCTGGTGTCTAATAATTGTAAATTTTTCTGTGCATACAATATACTTCATTGCTATCCAAAGGATAGCGTAGGTAAAATGTAACAAGAAGATACAATATAATAGTCTGGTAGTGTATAAAGTCATTCCTGAAAAATTGAAGGAATAAGACTATTACAAAAAAAAAAAAAAAAAAAAAAAAAAAAAGCTTTATAAAATACATAACTGAAATTTAACTCATAGAATAAATTCGAAAAATATAAAATAATTTTTGTTAAATCTTAAAATATTTTTTATATTTTTTAATTTTTTAATTATGCTTAACTGTTTAACAAATAACTATGTCCGCTCTTCTTTTAGTATAAAAAACTTTTGTTTTGTTATAGAAGCTACCAACTTATAAATAAATAAATAAATAAATAAAGAATAATAAACGGCGACCACGTATGGTGGCTGGTCTGCACTCTTTAAAAAAAAAAAAAAAAAAAAAAAAACAACAACACCTTAATCCAAAATCTCATCTATAGATATTGAACCAACTCCATTTAATACAGACTGTGAGACAAATTTTGACGACATTGTGATATAACATAACGTATCTGTGGTTTTCATGGGCAACCGCGTATGTCTTAAAATCAATTATATCCGGAAAGCAAAAAAACCATTCTAGATCAAACTATGGGCTTGGTATTGAACCTTTTGAACTTGGCCATTGAGTTTAAAAATCGGAATTTGTCGATATTTTTCAGAAATTTTTAGAACCATGTAAAGAGCGTTGTAAATTAAGCAATATGGTATCAACATTTCAAAAACGACCACAGATATATTTTTATGGCATGGTAAGTCACTTAATTTATACCATCGAGAGAATTCTTCCAAGTCTTCTTGAAGATAAAAAAAATATCTGTAGATATCAATATAGTCTTGAACATTTTTATATATGTTTAACATTACAGTTTTTAAAATTAATTTGAATGCCATTTGTAAAAATATAAAAATATTTTCCTGAGGAATGCCAAAAAGTAATCGAAACAAAGAACTCTTTATACATAAATTTTTGCCCCATTATATTTTGTTTTTTTTTGGTAAGAGTATCCTTTATATATTTTTTAAATTATCTATTTCCTTTAAAGTATAAAAATTCAAGGTTTTTAAATTTCTTGACATGCAACATTTTTTTAAAGTACAATTTTTGTCATTGAGTCTTCATATAAAAACAGAAAATCAATCTTCAGGTTACATTGACTTGAGATACGAGAAAATTGTTGCAATGAGCTGGTGTGTAGGGTCATAATCATGACATGGTTTATTAAAACAATGAAATTTATCCTTGAATATGAGTATATCGATAGATGGGGGCTCATATTGCTTAAAATTTAATTTGGTTTATTCCACAACTTTATTAATTTTTTTCTGTTTTAAAGTAAAATATTTTTAATTTACAAGATCTTGTTAGTCGTGCTTAATTCTTAATTTTAATTCTTGATAAAAACACTGAATTAATTTATTATTGGGAATTAAGCACGACTAACAAAATCTTGTTAATTAAAAATTTTGTATTCCCAAAAATGACGTTGATAGTAAAATATTTTTAATATCTTTAATTGCAGTGTGTCGCCAAAATTTCTTCAGTCTACTGGCAAAGTAATGAGGAAAGTGTTGAAAGTGATAAGCATCAAAGAATACCAGTTTTAGAATCCCGAGAAACAGTAGTGCCGAAATCACGATTTTTGGATAAATCTTTAGAAGGTAAGAATTACAATCTATACATTTATGGTTAGACGGTGTAGTCTGTTTTGACCAACACACACTTTATTTTTTGATTCCACATATAATTTACATTTTAAATTAAACAAGCCATAATCCGGAAGTGGCGTTTGATCTTTTCAAAAAAAAAGAGAATTGTTGAGTTCATAAATTTTGATCGATTTTATTTGAACCAAATAGTTATATTGCATATTGCAACTCCAGTTGGCCCACCTTGGAACTCTAAACAGCTAACTAGGCTAAAAAACCTAAAGAATAAAAATTATAAAAAATTCAAAAAGTCTGGATCATTTATTGATTACGGAAAATACTCTGTCAGTCGTTCAGAATATAATCTGCTGAATCATGCTTTATATAATCAACACAAAAATAAGTTGAAAAACAATTTCGTTCGTGACCCAAAATCGTTCTTTGCATTTGTCAATTCTAAAAGAAAATCTAATGGATACCCATCTGTTATGAAATTTCGTTGTCAAGAATCTGGAGATTCGGAGATCATTTGTGATATGTTTGCTGATTTTTTTGCCACAACTTATTCTGATGCTGCATACGACGATAGTAATGGTTATCCCTATGTGCTCTCATCAAACCAGACAATCTCTTTCACTGCTTTAAATAGCAATGATATGTTGGTTTACTTAAAAAGGCTTAAGATGTCTTTTAGTCATGGTCCAGATCTTGCTCCAACATGTATTTTAAATCAATGTGCTGAATCATTAGTTACGCCATTAACTTTAATGTTCAATGCGTCGATTATGTATGGTTATTTTCCCGTATTATGGAAAGATTCGTTTATAAAACCTTTATTTTAATCTGGTAATAAATCGGATATAACAAACTATAGAGGAATTGCCAAATTAAGTGCTATTCCAAAACTTTTTGAAAAACTAGTTGCTGATTTCCTCTGCCATCACACCTCGTCGTTACTGGCAGCATGCCAGCATGGTTTTAGAAAAGGCTGTTCAACTACAACTAATGTACTTCATTTAACAACTTTAATTAATTCTGCATTTACACAAAAGAAACACACTGATGCTGTTTATACTGACTTCAGTAAAGCGTTTGATAAAGTTAACTATCAACTTCTTCTTACTAAATTGGATTTATTAGGTTTATCGCGTAAAAGTTTAAGGTGGTTAAGTTCTTATTTAGTTGGTAGAATGCTAAAAGTACAATTCAATAATTGTATATCCAAGTACATTTATGTTTCGTCCGCTGTTCCCCAAGGCAGTCATCTTGGCCCACTTTTGTTTTCGCTGCTTATTAATGATCTGCCCAACGTTATTAACTTCGCCAATATATTGATGTATGCTGACGATGTAAAAATTTTCCATTCTTTTAATTGCTTTGCTGATCATTTTTATCTTCAGGCGGATCTAAATAACTTCTTTTTATGGTGTAATCATAATATGATGGAGCTGAATCTAATGAAATGTAAATGTATGCGTTTTTATAGAAATACCTGTATTGATGTTTATTATGCTTTGGGTGGTCATCAACTGGAGTTGGTTGATTCGTTCCTTGATCTTGGAGTCTTACTGGATCCTAAATTAAACTTTGTTTCTCATATTACATTAACTGTAAATAATGCTCGTGGTGTTCTTGGCTTTATTAAGCGCTGGGCTAAAGAATTCACTGATCCCTACATAACGAAGCAACTGTACGTGTCACTCGTTAGACCTATCTTAGAATATGGGTCAATCATTTGGGATCCGTATTACAACATTCATAATTCTCGTATTGAATCTGTCCAAAAACAATTTTTATTATTCTGTTTACGTGATCTTCATTGGAGTTACTCGACAAACTTTCCTTCCTATGCTAGTAGACTGGCATTAATAAAACTACCATCGCTCAAAAGTCGTCGTACAATGCTAAATGTATCTTTTATGGTTAATCTAATTAATGGTAATGTTTCTTGTGATTTTCTGTTAAATTTAATATACCTGGTCGCAATACTCGTCATTATAATCAGCTTTTTGTTAAATTTTATAGAGTAAATTACGCCTTTGCTGATCCTTGTACAAGGTTATGTAGACAATTTAATTCTTTGTCACAATTTGTTGATTTTTCTTTATGTTTAAATTCCATAAAGCATAAAATTATTGTTTTTCTGAACTCGTAATTTTTTATGTACGTATACTCTGTAAAGTTGGTTACTATATTTTAAAATTTATAATGTTATTCATTCATTTTAAGTCAATATTGTTATTAGTCAGTAAGGATAATGTCCATTGATTAAATAAATAAATAAATAAATAAATTATTTATATATTTTAAAAACTATGGAACAATTTACAAGCAACCTATTCTGCAAAAATTAGAGTGCTACACTGAACCAAAAATCCAATGAAAATGTACGTTAAGCAAGCTAAATTACGTTTATTAACATATTTTCGTTGGCTTAACGAATTATTCGTTAATAGATTGAATATAATACCTAAATGTTCATTATATTAACGAATAATTCGTTGAGCCAACGAAAATATTTTAATAAACGTAATTCGTTTGCTTAACGTACATTTTCATTGGATTTTTGGTTCAGTGTATCGGCCGAATCTTTGATACCCTCCACCGACAGCTGGAATTTTTCAGATTGGTTACGGTTAAGACATATATTAAGTTATTGACTGACAATCTTGAGTAAAATATCATGATTCGTAACAGTTTAAGCCGAACTTTAATGATTTTCTGGTATTAAAAACAGACATTTCAATACAGCGGTGAAATTAGTTTAAGCGTTTACAGTGAATTTCAGAAGGCTGCTAAATATGGGATCAAAGGTAAATTATGCACCGTAAACCACAAAATTGCATGGCATTTCTCCTGGCCATATGAAGCTAAGTTGGAAGAAATGTCACCGCAATATCTATATCTGCTACGGTTTTAGGTGTATTTGAATAATTTTACAGAGTGGGCTTTATATGGACCGATAATCACCAAAATTATTTGTGTGATTTCTAGTCAACTGTGAAGGAATAAATTTAATTCTGATAGCATTATTGGTAACGGTTTTAGGCGCACTAAACTTATTTCCGGGAGCAGGGTTTATTATAAACCGATCTTCACGAAATTTTACAGCGTAGTTTCCAGTCGAATAAAACGAATTTTTGCATAATTTTATATAATTCCGTGCATTTTTCCACTATTTATGTTAGTTTTTGTAACAAAATTAATAATTTTTTAAGGTGGTTATTCCACATTTTGATTCATAGCTGTGATCCGATTTTGCTGGGTTTCAATCGCAAGCTGCTTAGGATAACTACAAGCAATTTGACACCAAGTTTGTTCATTTCTTTTGAGTTTTTGGAAAGTGAGCGTGTTTTCAACAGACGGACAGACAGACGGACATGGCTAAATCGACTTAGAATTACTCAAGAAGCCAGAATATATATACTTTAAGGGGTGTGAGATGAATAATAAAAAAGTTTTACACGGAATGACAAACTTATTATACCAGGAGGGTAAAAAATATTGTAAACTGGTGCTTGTAATTGCAACGGGGCTTTATGAAAAAATGGATCGAGTTAAGCCATTCTCTATTGTAAACAAAATTTTTATGATTTTTCAATGCTGCCATTCCCCATCTTTTTTGTTGGTGGGCTCAAAAATTATGTTATGAAATTTTAAATTTTATGTACACCGTTTACCAATGCCCACTGCACATATGTTCATAGGCGATGAACAAATATTATACAAAAAATCTTTTTTGTATTTTCCTTTTAAGTGAAACAAATTGAAGAAGTTATTAAGAAATACAATCGAAAAAGACACCCGGGAGGGTATTGGTAAAGCGAAGGTTAAAAAAAAATATTTACATTTTTGTTTCTTTAAACCAGCCTTAAAAAAACTGCAATCACAGTAGAAAATCTGCCATTTCTTTCGCCTCTTCATTTGTCAATTGTTGCATTTACTTTTGATTCAGTTAATATAAACAGTCGCTGTCAAACCAACTCAAAAAGTGAAAAGTTGTGCACAAATTTTCGAATATCGTTAGACAGTTTTTGGTAATGACTTCAGTTTTTAAAACCCTGCTCTAAACTCTATACAAAAATTTTACTAAGCATAGCTTTGAATATGTTGGCGTATGATTAATATTTTAGTCCCCTAAGAAGTATACGTGAAGTGTTCGCATAGTTTAAAGTCCAATGCAGTTGTCATTGTTAAAAAAATTTAACAGCACATATCTTCATAGGCGATGAACCAATATTATACAAAAATTTTTTTTGTATTTTGGAACTTTCGTTTTTTGAAAAACACTTCGACGACATAAATGCCAAAATTTTATATTGCAACTCAGTCAATATATAAACAACAATGAATGTTCTAATTTTTAAAATACAATTTTTAATTTGTTGAGTGGAAAAAAATATCAATAAGAAAACGGTGATTTTTTATAAAAAAAATTAGTTATAAATATAATTCTACCTAAAAAGACTACAAAACTAGAGGTGCGTTTTTTAAAAGAAGATGAAAATATTTCAATAAATTAAGTGTCAAAGTTGATGCTTTTATAAGTTCATATTTTTTTGGGGAAACAATTTTTGTCTTCTGTAATATGGAACTAACGCGGTTTGCACTTAATTAAGGAATGATACATACAAAGCTATTCGGGAGAAGCTGAAGTTTGATGCCATACTTCAAATCAAATGAAATCTGTACGAACGCAAAGACAATAAAATACCTTTCAACAGTTGATATTTTTTTCACAGCCGAAGAGAAAGCAAGAGTTTACTCGTTAAACCAAAAAATGTTACCTCAAAGCAACAGCAAACAAATTTTAGATTTTGCTTAGTTTTCTAAGCACTGGTTAAATCAAAAAAATTTTTTTATTCCGCAGTGTTGCCAATTAAGCCATTTAGTGGTTAGATTTATCAACAGCCGTAAAAAAACAATTTTTAAATGCTGAATTAGCTGTTTTGTTATGATGAAAATTTGTTTAATTAGTAAACGCAAATGGTTCAAATCAAATATTTTTCTTATATTTATTTTATTGTAACTTAGAATGTATAAGAAAAACACAATATTTTTTATGTATAATTTCAGTGCATAAAACAAATTCTGGGGACAAACTATGGCAGTCGTGATCGAGTACTTCTTCGATTCGAAAGATATTTTATTTCTAATTCCCTCTGTCCATACTAAACGAATCGAAATTATTTTTTTTAATGTTGTAAATCATTTATTTGAGTTTTCGTAGCACCGAGAAAAAAATTACGATTCATTGGGTATCGACGGAAATAAAATTGCTTTCAAAACGAAAAAGGCCATGATTTGCCCCTGTAAGTTTTTTAATTTTTATTGCTTTGTTTTTTGTAATAAAATCTTGTTTTGCCACTGTTTAGCCATTTTGGCAAAACTGATATAGCGTAATATTAAATAAAGAACCTAATCAAAAAAAAAAAAATATATATTAATGTGAACTTGAAGTGTTCGTTTAACAAAAAATTTGTATAGAAAACCGGGTTTAACTAATACTTCAAGTTCACATTATTTTTGTTTTTTTTTTGCATAAGGCCGCAAATCTCTATTATTTTTATTCTTAAAACAAAATTGTTTAATATCACTTTTTTCATTTTAGAAAACCAAAAAGCTGCCGCAAAAACTTCCACATCCTACAAGTCCTTAGCAAATTTCAATACATTATCCTGGCAAACAGTCATAATTGCAGTATTATTCTTAGCCTTGTTAAATTTAAGCCACAATTTAAGTTAACAACCAAATGTAAGTTAAATGCTACAAGAAATTTAAGATTTTTCTCTTTAAATGTATGTATATAAAACTAATTAAAATTTATAATTAAATTAATTAAGAAAATTATTCTAATGAAATTGAAGTATACACACTCATAATCAAAAAAAGTAACATATACTGTAAAAAATAAATCTCAAAATAAAAGGAATTATGAAATATGAAAGGGAAAATTAAGGTGATTTAAAAGAAGTTAAAAAGAAGTTACCTAAAATTGCTACGATTACTAATTTTACTTTATAATTAATTTAATAGGGAATCTTAAAATTTTGATAGTTGTACATTTTTAGTTAATTGGTGATAATGTAAGAACTTCATATCGTTTCATTAAAATGTAGTTTTATAGAATGACGTTTATCATGTTCAAATATTTACATTAAAACCGAAAATCAATGTCAGTTACCTTGTTTTTTCGAAAAACGTTAACTTACCCGTTTTTTACGAAAAAATGCGGTTTTTTCAAAAATATTTTTTTTTTTTATATATATATATATATTTGTGGCAGCCTTAGGCTAGAAACACAGTTGGGACGAACGACGAATTATTCGCAACTAATATTCGTCGTCAAAAAAAGAAAACATTGGTATGTATGAAAATACACACAATCATTGCGTAGACCGAAATTTGTCCTGCGCAACGAACACTGCGATAGGTTTATTTTTATTTCTTACGCAGACGAACGACGAATAACCGCAGCTAAATCGTGAAAGCTGTAAAGAATCACAGGGAAAAATCGCTTCTATTGCAAACTTGGCCAAAATTTGCAAAAATCACGAAAATTCGCGCAAATTCTCGAAAATTTTTAATATTTCAAACAAGCAATAAAATTGATTAAAAGTCTCAAACTATAAGAAATGGCAAAAGTTCAGTAAAAATAGCTAAATTAGCGGAAACTCGCAAACACTAGCTAACCGCGGTATAAAAGCAATGTTTAATATTTTTTAAAAATCGTTTAAGCTGTAAAGAATCGCAACCCTTACAGATAAAATTCGCTTATATCGCGAACATGGCTAAAATTCGCAAAAATTGACACAAACGCAAAAATTTATTTGAAATCGCTAAATAAGTTAAAGAAATTAAAATATCCGATATGTATCTATGTATGTCTATGTTTTCATTTGTCCTTCAAGTTGTACTCAAAAAGGTCAACAAGAAAACGAAGGACAAAAAATGAAAAAACAAAAAATGTACTTTGGACTTCAAGAAAAATTCTTGACAAAAAGTACGAAAAAACAGAAGTAAGGAAGAACATGTAAAATCAATTAAAATGGATAATCATTCAAAAAAGCAAAACTTCGATCTACCAAAGGTTAAAATACAATTTGGTTTAAGGATTGATGTTTGACTATTGACGTCAGCAGTCGTCGATGGCTGCGAGTGTAAAACGGCAAATCCATCTGAGGAGATCGAGTGGTTGCGATCGAAACATGTCATGGTAACCTGCCGGCCCGGGTTCGAGCCCCGGCCACGGTCAAGAATGAAAGATTATCAATAACAATTTTAATATATTTTCATGTTGTAAAATTCCTTTCTTCATAAAAATAATTTAATGAAAATTAAATTTAATGAAATTAAGCCTAATTAAAATTATTAAAAATTTGGATTAAAAACCATAAATAGTTCAACAAAATAACCACAATACTAATTATCCGATAATAACATAAAAAAGTTTGCAAAAATAGTGATTAAAAGTCCCTTAGACTTTTAGGAATGGCAAAAATTCGTTAAAAATTGCTAAAGTAGCGGAAATTTTGCAAACATTTGCTAACAGCGAGGTCTACTATTTATTATAAATCGATAAAGCTGTAAAGAATCAGACAAGTTACAGGAACAAATCGCGAACAAGGCTGAAATTCGCGAAAAATTGCAAAATTTGAATTAAACCCAACAACTAAATTGAGTTTGCAAAATCGAAATGCAGAAACCCAAAAATGCTAAAGTAACCCACTTTCGAGTGGATTCGGATTCTAGAACACACCCAATTAATAGTTTTTTTTTTTTTTTGAAATATGGTCAACCTATGATTTGATAAATGTTAACAAAGAAATTTAAATAAAATTTATTTCTAATTAAAAAAGATGAAAATGGATAAAAATGTTGATATAATCTAGCGTCCAAGTATTTATTTTTAAAAATTAAAAAAAATTCAAGTCACATTAATACCTGGAATTCACTCACTTATTGTGTCTCATTTGACGAATTTACGCAACGAATTCTTGCCAACGAATTCGTCGTACTATGCGAAGCTCGTCGTTCCTCCCAGTTGTGTTTATATCATAATTCTATGAATTAAAAAACTTTAGAGAGTATATAATATGCATATAAAGTAGAGTATCCACTCGATTAATCGTTGTTCGATTAATCGAGGAATTTTTCCGCCATTATTTGATCGAATAATTAAAATGAAAAAATTTCGAATAACGAATTAATCGATTAAAATTAATTTCATAGAAAATTCCACTTTTTTAATGTAAAAATATTTTGCTTAGATTTCTAACTGATTA
This sequence comes from Pollenia griseotomentosa, assembly GCA_963931875.1. Classification (NCBI taxonomy): domain Eukaryota; kingdom Metazoa; phylum Arthropoda; class Insecta; order Diptera; family Polleniidae; genus Pollenia; species Pollenia griseotomentosa. Next base: position 27,485,744 of record OZ007561.1, read on the forward strand.
CATGTTGTAACCTTTTGCATTTATTTTCAATAGTTTTACTTTCAGTCCATTTTTAGATTTGAGCGTGTGTGACAAATTATGTTAATCACTAAAAACGTCAAATTCGTACAAAAATTCATCAGCAGCTATAAATGTGTAAACCATGTACTGCCAGATTATGGGCTTTAAATCTCTGTTCTCAACAGACTAACGGTCAAAAGAATTGCTACAATTTCTTAAAAAATAAATAAATTCAGATAATTTAAAGTTTGTAAAAAATTGATTTTAATCAAAAAAATATTTTTATTCGAAAGATCAGTACATAATATTTAAAAATGATTACGAACATATGCGCACCGCGGCTCGCATTCCGGACGTCCAATTTTGCACTACTTTTTTGAGCATTGTGGGCATTAAAAAGGGTTTTCCAACAAGAATTTTGTTTTCTAAAACAAAATAAAACAAAAAATTTAGATGAAGATGATTAAAATTTTTCTTGTATTACGAAGAGAAAAGTTTGGCAATTATGAATGCAAAATTATATCTGGCAAATGTCCACCACGAGCACTCTGACAGATGTCGATTCTTTCATCAAAATTCTAACTCACTTTTTGGCAAAATGGCGGCGCTATTTCGTTAATCACATCACTGATTTAAAGTTTCAAGGCTGCAATCGATTCGATTGGCTCCTTATAGACTCTGTCCTTAACAAAGCCCCACAAAATATAATCCAGGGTGTTAAATCACACGATCTGGCTGGCCACTTAAGAGCTAATGTTTTTAAAAATGCGAAATTGGTTTTGCAATAAATTTATCATTTTATTGACTGTGTGACATGTGGAACCGTCCTGTTGGTGCTGGCACATTTTGCATCGAGCCTGTCGACTAAAATTAAACGACCAAATTATGTTAAAATGTAACTTTAACAGAACCACTATTTCCATAGTGGATTTTAATTATTTTAAAGCGATTTTCGAGCGAAATTAAATTCATTGTAACAATTGCCAATGCATCTACTACGAATACGTCAAAAAACTAAATGTCAAAACTATCATGTTGTTGGTGTTGGTACAATTAAAAAACAAAGTTCTTGTTGAAAAACCCGATTTTACGAATAATATGAGCAAAGCTGGCCTCCTAGGCTTTAATTATTATTGGTTTATCAGAGCTATCGATCGCATGACCTTTGAGGCCACTGACAGACTCATAATAAACTTATCAACAAATTCAATGAGTCGACGTTGCGGTCGCCGTAGCGCCTTCCTGTTTAAACCTCATCTCCCGGCTCAATGTCTTCTATATTGACAATCAAAAGTGATTGATCATGGTATAGATTTCCGTTGAACGTTACGCAAGTTGTGGCTTAATTTTTTAAGAAATGTGGTCCAATTATGCCTCTTAATTGTTAACAGCACAAAACTGTGCATTTTTTTTTAATAAAATGTCTGTTAGGCCAAAACGTCATCAATTACCACAATTATCTGAAAAAACATCTATGACTTATTTTCAAAGTTAATTTGGATAATTTGGTAGCTTTATTAAAGCGTAAATCTATTCACGAAAATTAGCCAGAATATACTGATCAAAAATGTCAAAATACTATTATGATAGTTTGTTTGGCAGCTTAGCCTTTCGCAAGTTCTTTTGGGCTTAAAAAACACACTTTATTTAAATTCAGTTTATTTTTCTGTTTTTCTTAGAATATTGTATAAAATTTTTATATTTTTAACGAATATTTTATTGTAATATAAATTTATAGAGAAGTCTTTTAACAATAATGAAAACATAAATTTTAAATTTATAATTATAGGTTTTCTTTAAAACTTTTTCAATACTATCAAATAAGAAAAATACAAACAAAATTATTCGTTTGTTAAAAAAAAGTAAGAAATATGAAAATGTTAGAAAAATTGTTCCTCGACAAAAGTATTCATAAATGTTTCTGTTTAAATTATAAAAAAAATAACAGAAAATCTAAATTCATAACGACAACCAGAGAAAATCTATATAAATATATGTATGTACATATAATTAATAGTAGTAGCAGAAATAACACTAGAGAAGAAGAGAAATTAAAAAAAACATTTTTGCTTAACAAAATGTTTTTTAAGGTAACACTCTTATTGGAAAATTTTGAAATAAGAAACATTTTTTTAATTCACAATTTTCTAACTGCAGCTGAATTTTACTGCTATTATTTTCACTAAAACTATTTGTCGATAAAAAGAAAATCAATACAAAAAAACCAAAGAATTATTATTCAATAAACTTAAACTCATACAATTTATGTACATAAATCTTTTTTTAACCCTCGTCAAGTGGTATAATTTTACAACGCTTTAAGGCGGTATGGGCACAACTGTAATTTCATATCCATCGTCATATGATTTCAAAAAAACTTCAAGTTACGAAAAATAAATAAATGACGTTTTGATCAATTATATTAAAACGTGTCAAAATACATATTTCTTGAAACTTTTACACTCCCAGAATAACCAATATAGTTGTTTTTAACAAAATCCTAAAAAGGCTTATTGCAAACGCCTTTCGATAAATAAAAAAATAACAAACACAAAAAAATAAAGTTTTGAATTTTTGTTTATCAATATTTAGTTTTTTTTTATATATGGGCATTTCCCCAGAATGGTCTACCAGGATGAAAAAATAAAATGTTGATAATCTTTGTCTTTTATTGTTTATTATTATAAAAAAAGTCTATGTTGTTATAAAAGAATGGTTTCATATCATATCTCAGCTGTTTTACTTGAGGAAATCGCGCTGGAAACTGGAAAATTTTATATTTTCTTATATTTTCTACTTCTAAAGACATTTTTATATACTTATTTTAAATGCAAAAAATATATTATGTTTACACTCTTTCTTCATAATCTCTCCATTACAATCAGTTGTAAAAGGAGTATTAAGTTTTTTTGTCAAGGAAATTTAAGGATATTTATGGAAAAATGCATAGTGATAATAATAAAAACACATAGGGAAAAATCGTACGTTCGCGACTCGTACGTTCGCGACCGGTACATAAGCCAATTAAACAAAAACCAAGAGAGATATTTTATTTTGTAAATGCTGGATGGAGACCTACATTAATACACTTTCAAAATAAATTAACCACTTTTGAATATTCCGTTCCATTACGCAGATTTTTACATTTCACTACTGTCATCCAAAGTCGATTAAACTCGATGAAACCCATCTTTTGCACTAAACATAGAGCTACCCAAATGCTATCGAATCGCAAAAAAAATTCTAGGAAAAGTTTTGTTTTCTATATTTTTTGCATACCAAAGCGTACGAACGTACGTTCGTGACCCCAGGAAATGCCCATATATATATATATTTTTTTTCCTCATTATTTATTTATTGAATCTTCATATATTAAATATGAACTAACAATAATTAATCAAATCTTAACCTAATACGTTATTTTATGTCCTGCCAGTGCCAGACAAAAATTTTCTTCATCACGGGTTCTGTTCACTTATCGAGGTGTTTATTGCTCATCTAATTGGATAAGTGCTGCAGTGTCTCTTCTTCTTAAGCGAGTGTGGCCGCTATCATTTAAAATATTTCGTGCTAGTGGGTTCGGATGCAATTCGAGCCTTTTTAAGTATTTTACTGCATATTTCGTAATCATAGTTTTGACTAATGGAACATTGAGATCCTTGTGAATATTTGAGATTTTTACATACCAAGGGGCAGCTGTGATTATTCGAAGAATTTTATTTTGGCGCCTTTGAATTTTTTCTATATTAGAGGCCGAGGCAGTGCCCCATAACTGAATACCATAGCACCAGACTGGCTTTAAGATGGAGTTGTAAAGAAGTTTGAAGTCGAGACTAAGGTCAGAGTTTCTACCAATAAGCCAATGAATTTGAATGGCTTTAGTTTTATTTGAGTAAATTTTGCCTCTATATGGCATTTCCACGTCAATCGCCGATCCAGATGTATACCGAGATATTTTACCTGCGAATGTTGAGGAATTATTTGATTATTGATTGTAATATGGAGGCAAGATTTTTTAAATTTAAAAAATTTAGGCTATTTTTAATGTAGAGAGTTTTTTGCTTCTCCTGGAAAAATTTTTCAATGTAGTCATATGAGGATATAGAAGTTTTATTCATACATTATTATCCTTATGTAAAGGGTTTCCAAAAATTGAGGTATAATTTTAATTTGAACCAAAAAAATATATTTATTTCAGTTTATTACAAATAGGTTTCGGCTGAAAATTAAATTTTGCGTCGGTCGCTGCCCAACTGACACCCCCCCTCTCCCACCCTGCTAAATCGGCAACTCCCAATCTCTTACCAAAATTCTCAATCACGTTTTTAATAAACTGTTGTCAATGGCTGATATCTGCTCGATAATGTTGTGGAACTATTGCTGTTCACTTTCAGTTTAAAAAAACCGCTCAAAAAATAGTCTAAAGATGTCAAGTCGCATGATCTTAGTGACCAATTCACTTCTCCTCTACGAGAAATAATTTGCTATTTAAACTTTTCTTTTAAAAGATCTATTGTTTCTGTTGCTGTGTGGCAAGTGGTACCATCCTGTTGACAAACCATCAATTTTCCGCCACAAAAAGCTTCAAATCATCTGCCTGCAGCGATTTCGGTTTACCGATGATACCTCAAATTTGGACACCCTTTTTATATTAAATAATTTTTAATATTTTAATTTCAATTCATTCGAGGTTATTTGTTTTAATATGTTTTTTTGATTATTTCTTGAACAAGATAGATAAAGGCACATTTGTACCATTAAAGCCCTGCCAGGGTTCCAAATATTCACTCACTATTCACTCATGGTAATGAACAAAAATTGTTAATCATTACAACAGTGAGCTTTACACGTGTTTAAGAACAAACAAAAAAAGTCTTATTTGTTCTTGTATAAAAGTTATTGTATTGTTTTTTTTCTACAAAACACATGAGATATTAAAAGGAATTTTTTATTTCTTACGTTTGTACTTGAGAAAATTGTTTTTATTGTTTTTTCATTTATTCATCGTGCATTCATATATAGATTTCCAAATATTCATTTACTATTCACACATGGTTATGAACAAAAATTTGTTAATCTTTGTTGTGTGTTTGTTTATTCGTGTTTAGAAAGACAAAATATCTATTGCTTTGTTCCTTCTTGTACAGCGTTACCGCTGTCATACCCAAGTGAAGAATAAATAACAAACTATAGAATACACATTCCTAAAATTTAGTTAGTATGCGTAAGTAGTTTTTGTTAAAAAATTTTTTACGACTTTAAAAGTATATTTACTCTAATTACATCACTGATAAACATATTCGCCATTTTTTATAGGCATATATTTTTTGTGAAAAAAAAATTTGTTTTTGTACATATAAAAAAAGGTCTTATTTTTTCTTTAAAATACCCTTTTGGTGACCCTTCAAAAAAATTTCAACGGCAACGATGCTTGTATTTTGTAAAAATAAAAAACAACGCTAATATGTACATTCATACTTACTAACTATTATACAAGAAGATATAAAGCAAAATATTTTTTGTCTTGTTAATCACGAAAAAAGCAACACAACAGAGATTAAAAATGTGTGTTAACCATGAGTGAAAAGTGAATGCATATTTAGAACTCTTCATATTATCTCTTTATATTATAAATAACAATACAGTGCGGGAATAAAACAAACGGTTATGCATGTTAGATTCGTGACAATTTATCATGAATGGCTTAATTTGAGTATTCATACATGAATACTTCTGAACCCTAGTTTCAAGTATAAAGAACCCTTTTATTTACAGGAGGCCAGTTTAAAAAAAATAAAAAATTCCTTGTCATTTTATTTAGATTGAAGATGTTACAAAATTCTATTAATAAAGGCGGTCAGGCATCTCCGGTGGAGAGGTTGTTCACAACCCTTAATTGTGAAACTTTCAAATGAATCATTATGAATCGCTTATAAAAGGCAAAGATGTTAAGGCAAAATACGAAAGTTACAATTGTACCCATATCGCTGGACAAGGGTTAAAAACATATATACACACATCATAAATACGAACATATCTTTTTTAAATAATAATACTAAATAAGTTTTGTCAATAGTAATACAATTTTTTCATCTAACATAATAATAGTAATACAAAATTATTGTTTTTTAGCATAAATAGTTGTTTTTCTCTAGTCTTAGAATCACTTCCGTATGCATTACCTGTAAGTACTGGTATTTTTAAGTATTTTAGGCAGCCATTAAAAGCGAAAGGATCTATGTAAAAATATTTATTGATCTGTAAGTTTTAGATTTTAAGTAAAAAAAATAGCTCGGTAGTCTTAAAATCTTTAAAGCAAATGTTAAGTTTATTTTCCTGATAATAATAATTAAGAAATTAAAATATAAAATAATAAAAAAAAAGTAAAAGGGTTAAAACCAATACCAGAAATCAATGTTAAATAATTAAAAGAATGATATAAAAATAAATATTTGAAAAAAAAAAAAACTTTAAAATAAGAATTAAATGGAATGTGTTTTTTATTAAAAAAAAAAAAATTATCAATAAATTTTCTCTAAAGGTAAGTAAATTTAAAAGTTACACTAGTTAACAAAATGAAATTTTTTTCATGTACATTTGATGAGATGTGATTTTTCTTATGTATTTTCTTCCGCTGAATTCAAAAATCAAGGTTAAATTTTTTTTTATGGAACAGTTTTTGAGATATGGTCATTTTCTCATTTTTTCGACCTTTTTCCACTTGACAAATTATATCTCGAGCTAGATATGTCCTATGTCCTGAATTCAAAAATCAAGGTTAAATTTTTTTTATGGAACAGTTTTTAAGATATGGTCATTATCTCATTTTTTCGACCTTTTTCCACTTGACAAATTATATCTCGAGCTAGATATGTCCTATTGGGTCGTTATTGGTACCAAATGAAAGGTATTGAGATGACGAACAAATATGTATAACTGGATCTTTGATTGGTAAAGCGATTCAAAACATATTGATAAAAATATGGCACATTTAAAAAAAAAATAAAAAATATAAATATAATATATAAAAAATAAAATATGATTTTTTTGAAAATGTGCCATATTTTTATCAATATGTTTTGAACCGCTTTACCAATCAAAGATCCAGTTATACATATTTGTTCGTCATCTCAATACCTTCCATTTGGTACCAATAACGACCCAATAGGACATATCTAGCTCGAGATATAATTTGTCAAGTGGAAAAAGGTCGAAAAAATGAGATAATGACCATATCTCAAAAACTGTTCCATAAAAAAAAATTAACCTTGATTTTTAAATTCAGCGGAAGAAAATACATAAGAAAAATCACATCTCATCAAATGTACATTTTCAGTGTAAACCAGTGTTATTAAAGTATAATTTTTTAGATGGTCTGGACTGGGAACTTCAGAAGTTTAAAACTTTAAAAGTTTAAATTTAAATTTCTTTCCCATTGCAATAACACCTTCCAACAATTTTCACAAAATTTTTTTTAATTTCAATAAAACTATTACTCAAAAATAAAGATAGTTTTAATTATTATTCTTCTTTATTAATTTGAGCTTAAGGTCACTTTTATTATAAATAGTTCGTTTATTTATCGATATTTCGATTCCCTTTGGAAATCTTCTTCAGGATATTATATTTTTAAAAAATTAACAAAAAATTGTGTTTGACAATTAATTAAAATTAAAATTAAATTAAAAAATTTTTCAACATTCAACAATAACATTTCATAAATTCAAAATATTAAAAATTAAAAAGAGGAAACAAAAAACAATTTCAAAATATTTCCCTTTTTCGTCAAAAAATGTATTTCTACAAATCTAACAGAAGCCATCTAAACTTTATTTTAAAAAACAACCAAAGATCTAAACCTATTTCCATTTTTGTCAACCTATTTATTCTTATTCAATAAATATCTATAAATTTGAGCTAAACCTTCAGTATCTTTTTTAAAATTATTCCTTTCTTCAAATGGAATATTATTTATTTGTAACATTTCTAACGTATATCTTCTTTTCTTAAAACCTTCCACGTTTAAAACGGAAGTGTTCTCAAAATCTGGATAATGATTTAAATCCCTGCAATGAGTCGATAAAGCTGTACCATGTGCTGAATTATAATTTCTATATTTTTGGTCATGTTTATGTCCTGCTATTCTAGTTTTCAGTTTCGTCCCAGTTGTTCCTACATACATTTTTGCACATTGTTCATTATTGTTGCCACCACAAGGTATTTTATAAACTAAATTAGACATATCTAACTTTTGTAATCTATCTTTCATTCTTGCGAATAATCTAATAACATTATTATTTACCTTGTGTGCCATTCTATATTTCCCTTTGTCATAAATATTTGAGTTTTCTAACCTTTCTGAAAATCCAGGTACATAAGTTAACGATTTATATATTTTAGGTGCTAAGATCTCATTAATATTTCGAGATTTTCTTATATAATATTGTCTTATTAATTTGTGAATTAGTTTGTTAGGAAAACTATTATCTTGTAAAATATTTCCAATAATTCTTTTATTTTTCCTATGAAATCTATTATCACTTATTGTCAATATTCTATCTATAAGATTATTAGCTGTGTTAATAATAATCCTCTTAGGATGCTTAGAAAAATAATTCAAGATTCTACCTGATGAGGTTGGTTTTTTATACCAATCTATCAATAACCTATTTTCTTTCCTTATTACCAATGTATCCAAATATGGAATCGAATAATTTAATTCCCTTTCAATAGTAAACCTGATATTCTGATCAAAAGAATTAAACGTTGATAATAAAATATCTATCTCATTTTCATTAACTATAACAAATAAGTCATCTACATATTTTGTTATGATTTTTGGTTTATTAGTCAATTTTCATAGACATGTATCTAATAATTTCTCCATCACAATATCAGCAATTATTGGAGATGCTGGTGAACCCATTGGAAGCCCCTTTTCCTGTGCATATATTTTCTTATCAAACTGAAAATATCTATTATCAACAACACAAAATTTTATAATTCTAAAAAATAAATCTTTATTAATATTCGTTATCCCCGAAATTTTATCCCAATTTTCTTCTATAATTCTAATAGCCAAGTCAACTGGAATACTAGGAAATAATGAAACAACATCAAGTGATATTAATTGTTCATTATCTTGAATAGAAACATTTTTTATCCTATCTTTAAATTGAACAGAATTCATAACATTATACTTAGAATTCTCTGTTACTTTCTTAAGTATATTCGAAATATATTTACATAAATCATGTGAAGGTGAATTTATAGACGAACAAATTGGTCTCAATGGAAAATTTTCCTTATGAATTTTTGGTAATCCATATAATCTTGGTGCTACAGATATGGACGTTTTTAATTTGACTTTTTCTACTATTGTTATTATTTTCAATTTAAAAAGTTCTTCAACTAAATTATTGTTAATTTTCTGAAATCTGCTCGTAGGGTCCTTTTCTAATATGCGAAAAGTAGTATCATCACCTAAAATGTTTTCAATTCTCGATATATAATCACTTTTATTAATTGCTACCGTTGTGTTACCCTTATCCGCTTTTATAATCATTATTTCCCTATTATTTCTAAGAAATTCTTTACTAAATTTTACTATATTTAATGTAAATCTATCTCTATTATCCAATGACATTTTATTTAAATGATTATCTATCACTGTTACAAAATTAGATCTTTGAATTTCCTGTTGTTCTTTATTCTCTACAGTCTCAATAAAATCTTCACCATCACAAATAACTTTCATTATTGGAAAATCTTCCCTTTTTACTGGAAGCGCATGTTTATGTCCCAATGACAAAATCCACTGAACATCCTCTGGTATATCCCTATCTGTTTTATTGACAAACCACTTTTTATTTAACCTTATTCCTAATTCTCTTCTCCGCAAATTAATAAGACAATTAAACTTTTTCAAATGTACCTGTTTTTCTTTCTTCATTAATTTATCCGATATTCTGTCCTCATATTTTAAAAAATTTTCCATCTCCTCATTATTTAATAATCTACTTATAATATATCTTAAATATTGCAATTCATCTTGATTATCCTTCAATTGTTGATGTTTCTGTTTAATAGATGAATTAAGAATCCTTTTATGTAATCCTTGAACATAGTTTCCAATTTGATTATATATTGAAGGAGCTAATTTTCCATTAAAAATGTTGAAAATATTTCTAGTAGAGTCTTGGATAAATTTTGGTATAATCCCATGATTACGACATCTTATCAAAAACGTAATTGTTGCCTTGCATTTTACTACCTTTTCTCTTACTAATTTGAACCTGTTGATCCATTTTCTATTACCCTCATGTCTCTTGAAATCTTGGTAATTCATTGTGCTCTGTTTCTTTGTTAATAATTTTATTATAATTTCTTCGACCTTTTTTAAATATTATTCTTCTTTATTAATTTGAGCTTAAGGTCACTTTTATTATAAATAGTTCGTTTATTTATCGATATTTCGATTCCCTTTGGAAATCTTCTTCAGAATATTATATTTTTAAAAAATTAACAAAAAATTGTGTTTGACAATTAATTAAAATTAAAATTAAATTAAAAAATTTTTCAACATTCAACAATAACATTTCATAAATTCAAAATATTAAAAAATTAACACTTATTTTGTATTCTTCTTTGTTAACAGAAGCATCAGCAGAATGGCCCGATATGGTTTTCGTCATCTTTCTACTTTGAAAACTTGATGTTCTATTTAACTAAATAATTTTAATTAAAAGAATATGGGAATTGTCTTCTTTTTATAACATATTTTAAAAATTAAAATAAAAAAATTTACATACTTAAGTATGTATGCATGTTAATTTAACAAGATAAACTTTTGATTTTAATATCAAACAAGTTTTTATGGATTCAATATTGAATCCATATTTATTTATATTTTAATATTTTTTTTTCATAATTTTTTAATATTTTAATTAGGCTTAAGTTCATTAAATTATTTTTTATGAAGAAAGGAATTTTACAAGATGAAAATTAATTAAAATTGTTATTGATAATCTCTCATTCTTGGCCGTGGCCGGGATTTTTTTTTTTTAACAGTAAATAATATTAAATAAACGTAATTTAAGGTTATTTTATTTAAAATTAATATGAAATAATGACAAATTTAATTTTTGCAGAAATTTACTATGATTCTCAATCAACATTTTTCCATGATAATTTTACATTGGTATTTTTTTCTGTGTGTTGTTCTTAAAGATTAGAAAGCGTAATAACACCAACTTTTCTTTGCTGATAAAGTGGTTTATTTTGATTAATATGGCTAATGGAAAATCACTTTCTGTAAAATCGAAAGCAAAAAATTAAGCTTATGAGGATTTAAAGCTGTCAATTAGCAAAATATTGAAAAACATTGGTAAAATTCGTAAAGTAGTTGTGTTTTTGCACCATTAGTTGAAAACGGAAAAAGCAATAACAGAAGTAGTAAAAGAATCCTATCTCACGTTAGTAATGCACCAAGGTGCCATTTGCCAACATAATCTTTAAAAGGCTTTAATTAGAGCTGTGACAAAAAATTAATGTTAAACTCATCACGTTTCCAAGTGGATACATACTGCCTATAATATTAAGGTTATTTACTCATGTTTTTTACTAAAACGGTACTTTTTTGTAATTTTTTTAGTAGTAGCACTCTGTTTGTCTGAAACAGTCAAAGTGCTAAAATCAACTCGTTTTTTTTTGGGATAAAGAAAAAGTTCAACGTGCATTTTTTGTTATTGACATCAAAAATTTAAGTATTTGTATAATAAACGGTTGATAATATTTTAGTTCTTTTCATATCGCTATAATTTCTATGAAAAACTTTGGTGCCGATTGCCTACATTGTGTAAGTTAACAAAATGCTTGAAATCGTTCGTTGTTTTTTTATTTACTTTTAATTAAATTTAACATTTAGCTATTTAGAAAAAAATCACAATTTTTACAACTCTTATTATTCAATATAACATTATATTTAACATCCAAGTAATTTTTGGAAATACAAAATTTTTAATTAATAAGATTTTGTTTGTTGTGGTTTATTTCCAACTTTTATTCTTGATAAATACACTGAAATTTATTGTTGGGAGATAAACAAGTTGCTATGTGCATTTCACTAGTTGCTTAGGCCCGATCATCTGGAAACATGGGAGCATCTTAGAAAAGCCAAAGATAAAAAACTGCAAAGTGAATGAGAATTGCAAACACTCAAAAAGTCTTATTTGCAACGATATGAAAGCTTAAACAAAATCCCAACAATAAACAAATATAAATATAAAACTTTTGTTTGTAAACCTGTTTTACCGATGTTTGTTTTTAATAAATCTTATATATAAATACGGGAATAAATTTTTTGTGGTTGATTTTTAAGTATCTTATCGTCCACCGATTTTAATAAAACATATATCTTTTGGAAGGTATTTGTATGTAGATATGCACAGTATATTCTTTTTCTAAATTTTTGGAATTAAAGTGTTTGAAAAGCGTTTTAACTTATCTTGCAGACACACGTACAAAGATGGGTGAATAGTGCATTTTTTCCGTTCTCTTAGCAATGGAAGGGCGGGTTTTTTGAGCCTTAAGGACTTATGTCATCTAGTCCATTATCTTAACTTCACGAGTTTTTATTTTAATTTTTGCTTATTACTTTTGTTTTCCTTGTTTTGTTTTGGTAATAGTATTAGTTTTCCTAATTTTTTTTAAGCTACCTTATTTTTAAATTTATTGTAACATGAATTCTATCAAAGGAAGACCCCATATTCTCTGAGCACAGTCGGTATAAAGGTAGCCAATGGTTTTCCTGCAATAGAAAGTCTCGTCGTCCGTTACATAATAATTTAAATATGGGAACAATTGTTTTGTGGTTGATTTTTAAGTTCTTATCGTCCACCTATTTTAATAAAACGTATATCGTTTGGAAGGTATTTGTATGTAGATATGCACAATATATTTGTTTCCTAAATTTTTGAAATTAAAGTGTTTGAAAAGCGTTTTAATTTATCTTGCAGACACACGTACAAAGATGGATGCAAAGTGCACTTTTCTGTTCTCTTAAAATGTGTAAGTTTTTGTTGTATAAATCACAGGTTATATAAGTTAAGGCAATCTATATAATTTTACTACTATTACGCTTTTTATATTTTCTTTATCCTACATTTTCTTCTTTTGATCTCATTTATTATTGCTATGAATAATCACTACTTTGCTTTATAATGTTTTTCACCATTTAAATAATTCTCAGGAGATCATTATTGATCGCTCAAAAATTATTGTCTTGAATTTTTACAGCTCAGTTGCTTTTTGATTATTATTCGGTTAAGTAAGCTATCCTCATAGTAGGAGTGTGAATTAAATATAGTTAGAATTTAAATAACCAATGATTGTTAAAAAGTTATTTAATAAAAGTAATTAGAATTGAAAACATAAAAATAGTGTTTTAATTTAAATAAAGAATTAAAAAAGGCAAACGAGTTAATTTATATATTTAGTCCTTTAAAATTCCTAGTTGGAACATAGGGCCATTACAAATGATTTCCATTGAATTCTGTCTGTTGCCAATCTTTTAGCTTCGCTCCAACTCTTTCCAGCTGTGCGTAGTTCAGCTTCTACTTGCCGGCACCATGTATTTGCTGGTCTGCCCCTTCGCCTGCTGCCTTGAGGGTTATATTCAATTGCTTTTCTGGTGACGTCATCATGCGGCTTTCTGAATGTATGACCCAGCCAATTCATCTTTCGCATTCGTATGTCAACTGTGACAGGGTTTTGTTGCGTTTTTTGCCATAGATCGTTGTTTGATATAGTGTCTGGCCAGAAGACATGTAATATTCTACGTAAACATCGGTTGACAAAGACTTGAAGAGAATACGAATCTCTTTCCGTGATATTCCATGTCTCGCTTCCATATAATAATACCGACTTTACATTTGAGTTGAATAATTTCAACTTCGAAGCGTAATACGGCATGAACTCCAAACTTTGTTTAAAGCACCAAATGCTTGGTTTGATTTTGATATTCTGTATGCAATATCTTCTTTACTACCACCAGATGACGTAATTATGCTACCAAGGTAACAGAAATGATCGACATTATCAAGGGAATGGTTCCGAATTTTTAAAGATTCGTTGTTGTTTGCATTAATACGCAATGACTTCGTTTTGGAAATGTTGATATTGAGACCAGCTTTTGCTGCACACTCCACAAGAAGATTGAGTTTGGACTGAAGGTCGTTGTAGCTATGCGACAAAAGACATATGTCATCAGCATAGTCAAGGTCATCCAATCTACCTTGTAACCCTAAGGTTATGCCACGATCACCTCTCATTGATTGCATCATTACAACATCCAAAACGATATTAAAAAGAAGCGGGGAGAGCACACATCCTTGTCTCACTCCTTTACCGACCGGAAATTTGGTACTTACAAGCCCCTCGTGTAAAACACGGCAAGATGCGTCATCATACAAACACTTAATAAGTTCTATCAGAGTGTCTGAAACTCCTTTGCATTTAAGAGCGCCCCATATAGCCTGTTGTTGCAACGTGTCGAACGCTCGTTCAATGAATAGTAGATATAATGGGGATCTCCATTCAACCGATTGCTCTACTATAACTCTCAGGCTGCTAACCTGATCGATACAGGATTTACCTTTCCTAAACCCTGCCTGTTCTTTACGCAGCAGTGGTTCGATGATAGTAGCGAGCCTTTTATTGAGGATTTAAGCAATAATTTTGTTTGTCAAATTCAAAAGTGCAAGGCCCCTTCAGTTCTTTAGTTCTGACAGATTACCCTTTTTCGGGATCTTTATTATAATTCCTTCTTTAAGTTCTTCGGGGAGATGTTTGTTAGACCAAAAGTTCTCTATCAGGGGCTTAAGTAAATTGGCAGTGATGTTGCAGTCTGCCTTTAGAAGTTCAGGTAGGAGAAAGTCAGGACCTGGGGCCTTATGGCATTTCAAAGATTTGATTGCAGATATAATCTCTTCAATATTAGGTGGTTCAACATTAATGTTATTATTTGGTCGGTGTTCAGAGTCTGCGCAATTTCAAATATCCGGTCTATCAGTTGTTAAATGTCTACTTAACATTACTCTATAATGTTCCTCCCACATTTTGACCTGGTCTTCCTTATTGTGCACTAGCTCATTAGCTGAGTTTTTTTAGAGGTTTTGTGTTGACGGTATTACGGCCCGTGAGGGTTTTAGTTATCTTATACAGATCTCTTGTTCTAAT
Source organism: Pollenia griseotomentosa (assembly GCA_963931875.1). Taxonomy (NCBI): domain Eukaryota; kingdom Metazoa; phylum Arthropoda; class Insecta; order Diptera; family Polleniidae; genus Pollenia; species Pollenia griseotomentosa. The sequence continues at coordinate 27,500,981 of OZ007561.1, forward strand.
TGTTTGACTTGCATTTTCAGCCTTATCAGCAAGATCATCCACCCACTTCCTCTTATCTGCCCGTGCACTGCGCTTTACCTGGCGGTTTGAATCATTATATTTTGCCTGCCACTCCGATTTCGCTTGTTTCGTCCTAGCATTATCACGAGCATTTTTTAAGAGTTTACGGCTTTCAATAAGTTCCCAGGTGGGGTTCGATATCCATGGTTTATGTCTTTTCTTTACATACCCAAGATGTTTCTGGCCAGTTTCTAAAAATATAGATCTGGCATGCGACCAGTATTGTGCAGGGTCGTGGCATCCATTATGAATCAGTAGTGCGCTTCTCGTTTGAACTTCAGTTGTGAATGCTGTTGATGTCGGTGCATCTGACAGTCTTTGAACGTTTATTTTGCCCTTTCTTGTTCTTCGGATATTGGTTGTAACGGATACTATTTTAAGGCGTATTTCTCCAACTAGCAAGTGATGATCGCTTCCTACGTCGGCACCTCTACGGCTACGCACGTCGAGAAGGGAACCTCTCCAAATGCGACTGATTGCAATGTGATCAATTTGATTTACAGTAACGAGATCAGGGGATACCCAAGTAACTTTATGGATATCCTTATGAGGAAACAGGGAGCCCCCAATAACAAGGTTGTGATTTCTGCAAAGCTCTGTGAGCATTACACCGTTCTCAGTTAAGCGACCCATACCATGCCTACCCATGACCTTTTCTCTGCTAACATTATCGCTCCCGACTTGTGCATTTAAATCTCCAAAAACAAGTTTGATGTCGCCATCGCTTACATTATCTAAAACCTTCGAAAGATTGTCGTAAAGGGTTTTTTTTAAGCCCGATAGAACTTGAAATTGTAAAAAATAACACAAAAAATTAAATTGTAATCAAAATTTTTTTTTATTCGAAAGATCAATACGTGACATTAACATTTGAAAATGATTTCGGGCATATGGGCACCGCGGCTGTTCTTGACGAAGCGCATTCTGGACGTCCAATTTTGGGCCACTTTTTCGAGCACTGCTGGCCGTATGTCACGAATAACACGAACAATGCTGGCCTCCAAGGCGTCAATTGTTGCTGGTTTATCAGCATAAACCAGTGACTTCACGTAGCCCCACAGGAAAAAATAATGTAATGGAGTCTGTAGGGTCTCTTGTGGATTGGTCTCGCTCCATATACGGCAATTTTGCTTATTAACAAACCCGTTAAGCCAAAAATGCGCCTCATCGCTGAACACAATTTTGCCATATAAGTTGCGCGAATCGACGACTGATTTTCAAAGTAAATTTGGATAATTTCGTAGCGTTGTTCAAGCGTGAGTCTATTCATGATGATTTGTCAGAGTATACTGAAACGATAAAAAAAATATTTCATCAAAATTTAATTTTTTGTGTTACTTTTTACAATTTAAAGTTCTATCTAGCTTAAAAAACACCCTTTAGAAGGCGTTTTTTACGTCGGCTTCAGCAACATCAGTGGGAGCATAACATTGTATGCATGTAAGATTGCGCACTCGGGCCTAAATCGGGCCATTATTATCCTATCACCAAATTGACATTAGAAAGCCAACACCACTAGATTTGGGCTAATCAGCAGGTTTCCCAGAGAAAATTAAAGACATGCCACTTCCAGTCCTTTGTTCACCATTATCTGGCCATCTTGTCTCAGACAGACCTAAAAATTCAAGGTTGTATCGCATCATCTCGTTCTCAACCTGATCCAATTTTGTTAGATCAAGCAAAGTACGAACATTCCATGATCCAAATCGTGTCCTTTTCTTCATGCTTAAAGTCGTCGCCAGGGGAATCCGTTGTATTTCATTTGTGATGGTTTCAGTAATCATTGGATTTCAGATGAGTAGGTGATTGGCCAACAGCATCCTAGGCTGGTGTTGGGGCTGCCAACTTTTAGTCTCCAGTCCGACATTCAACGTTGCTCACATTTGCTAGTTTCATAACGGATGTTACAAAACCATTGCCCGGTGTCCACCTGCCCCTGAGGGTCAGAGGTAGTGAGTCTTCTTAGTTGGTTACAAAACAAGGATTGGTTCTGGACTTTACCAAGTTAAAGACGATCAGTTCCGTTACCTTGTATGCCCAACTCTGGTCACCCTTATAATAAATCACAGGTTCTCTCGAAAGTAAATGTCAAGTGTTCGAATTTCGGCAACCGGCCGAAAGCATTTATCTTTTAAAACCCTAAATCCCGAGAATTATCGATATCCCAAAAATCCCGGTATCCCGTAAAATCCCAGGATCACGAAAAATCGAGAGATCCCGGGACTTGCGAAATCAAGTCCCGGTTGGCATCCCTAGTCCACATTCATTATAATTTGCTAGAACGGCTGTATTCAAATAAATCTAAGCTAAAAATGCATTAAAGCATCCACGCATATATCGCACTTGTTCCTAAAAAGCATAACAACTCAAAATTCTTGAATTTTCAGTAGAGACAAAAAACTGTTATCTTTTTATATGTAGTCTTATACTAGAAAGCGGGAAACAACTGTATTTTTTTTTTTTTTTTTTTTTGGCAAAATACTAGAGAAATTGATCTAAGATTTTTACAGTGCGTAGATATGACCATTTCACATCGATTTCTTGCAAAAAGTGAAAATTGAAAAATTTTAGAGGAACAAGTGCGATATAAAAAGTGATATCGTAGCTTTGGCTTATAAAATATTTCTTTAAATATACGAATTGAACCTACAATTTTAGTGAACTTAAGCATGCAATTATAAAAGTAACTATTTTATTTTAAAGTCACAATATTCTTTAATCTTCGCATTACCAATACCCACCCGGGTTACTATTTCGGTTTTATTTGTAAAATAACTTCCTTAAATTTGTTTTTGAAAAAAAAAAAAAATGTTATTGAACAAATTGTTAAGTTCTTTAAAAAAAAAACTGGAAAGTAATTTGTTTGCCAAACAGTTGTGCATTATATGTGTAGGTAAGTATCAGTTAATGATGTAAATACATAAAATTCTTTGGTAAGGCGAAGGTTAATGCAAACTTATTTATAAAAAAAAATATAAAGTCCGCATATGAGTACGCCGAGCGTTTCGCGTTTTGATGACGCATAAGCAAAAAAAACGTTTTTAGCCAATGCGAAGACAGCTATGCATGTGCACTAGGGTGTTCAGTCGATTAATTCTCGTTCGATTAATGGAACAATTTTAGACAATAAATTATTCGAATAATTTAAAATTGCTAATTTCCATTAAAAGATTAATCGAAGAACTTATACCTATTAATCGAATAATAATATATAGTATTTATGTTAAATGTATAATTTTTGAAAGTTTTAAGTCGAATAAATGAACCAAATGTATGCATCCGTTGGAATTAAAAAAAAAAACAGTCATGTTTAGTAAGGAATTAAGCTTATATATTTGTTAAATTTCTTCAACACAATTTAAGAATTAATTTCACAAAAGAAAAAATCGACAAGGGCCTTGTATGTTCTAGAAATCAAAAGTGAAATTGAAATCGATCGATAATTTAAGTTAAATTATTTTAAAATTTACCATAGTTTTATTGTGGTTTTAAGTGTTGTTCTTGCAAAAATAATAGATACTTAAAGAATGAAGTAGATCAAAATGGAATATTTTTATATGAACTTTTATTACAAGGTCGTTTTTAAAATTTGCTCGATTTTAAATCCAGTTCATTTCGATTTCTAGTTCATGCGTCTCTCTCTTTAGAATGAGTTTGGTTTAAAAATATTGTACGAAGGATAAATCTAATAATGCTTAATGTAATGTCACCATCATCAATATTTTACGGCACACCAACAAAATCAAAAATTAATATTTTAAACAAAGATACTTCGATCGATTCTCTAGAGGAAATTACCTACATAGGCATAGCAGAAGATGGAATGCCCGTGAAAAGTTTCAAAAAATCCAAAGTTATATTGACACTTTTAAAATCTAAAAGTGTCGGAAAGTGAAGCAGCAATTCGGAGCTACATTGACAAGTTTTATTCAAAAAGGAATTTTTACTTACTCAAGTACTTATTTTTTTAACATTATCGAAAAAAAATCTCGTAATTTATAAAATTTCTGGATTTAGTATTATCCGATTTAGTAAAGAATGCCAAATATCGATTAGTCGTTTAGTCGAACGAAAATAAGACCCGATTAATGGACCACTCTAATGCGCACACGTCAAAAGTACGTCAACGGTGCGTGCCTGCATACGAAATAAAAACATGAACACATGCGTCGTAGATTCGACAAGGTATGACGTTTTAGGGTTAATAATATTTCTGAATTTATTTTTTTAGGGTGACAATGAACTATAATACTGCGGGGCCAGGTTTTATAAAGATCTTAAGTGAAGCCCACTCCGAAAATATTTGGACTCTAGGTGGAGAGTATTTAAAATTCGGCACAGCCGAATATAGCACTCTTTCTTGTTGGTTTTTTATCCATATTTCATTAAATGTTGGCTTATAAATAAATTATTATCCGCTTTTTGTATTTATAAATTTCTATAAGACTTTTATTTTTCTTGTCATTTAAAGAGATTTATTTATAAAAAAACGCCAAAAAAGTTGTTGTGGGAGTATAATAATTGAAATGCTTTTATTTCACTTTTAATTAAATATTCATTCGCAGAAAGAGCTGAGTATTTTATCAGTTTATTATTATTTATATTATAATTATTTTATACACACACACAAACATTTATTTAATTTTTCTTTTCTTTAACAGTTATGTAATTTTTTATTCGGTTTTAAAATATTATATTTAATTGGGGGATTCACAAGGTGTCATAAAGTCATAAGTCTTAAAATAATAACATGAGAAAATACTGTTGTGAACAACCTCTCATAAATTAGTGTGCTATTTTGAATTCAAATCAGCTGATTTAAAACAAATATAAAAAATATATATTTACCTTACATAAAAATATTTTTTAATTCTAATCCATAAATTGAATTAAATTAGATCTTAGCTGACTATTTTCCTTTTTTTTTTGACTCAAATCACAAATAAATTCTATTTTGTTTGTTTACCAAACATCAGAGTCCTAAGCCGATATAATTTAACGACGCAGGTGTTTTGTTGCAAAAATTGCTAGCCGCATGTTAAATTCGGATATTAGCAGAATAAAACTGTATCATCAACAGCGACGGCTACAAAAACTAATGCGGCTCGGCTCAGCCGCTCAACGCAGGTCTCTTCTGATTAATTACGACAGTACAATAAACATAGTAAGCAAAGTTCTATTAATTTAAGACACTTTTTGTTAAAAAAGCAACAACAATATTTTAAACTATTGTAAAATGTTAGAACATTATGACAATATAACATGATAGCATACCTTGTGAATACCCCAAATGTTTATTATAAAATAGATTTGAACTTCATAAATTTAATTTAATCAAACACATACTTGGCGGTTCACGTGTAGCTCACAGATAAAGAGAAAAAAAAAAGAAATCATTATTTATAACTTCCTTAATAAATGCGTAAATCAGCTTTTATGCATTTACATTCCATTCCAATTTTTTTGTTTTGTGATTTAGAGATTGTTTTCTGTTTCTTTACTGGTATGTTTGCAAAGTGTATACTATTAAATTATCCCCTGAGCTTGTCATATTTCTTATTTACAAAAACAAAACAAAAAAGTAAATTTAAACGAACAGGTAATTTACTTTTGCATTCCTCTTGTGTCTTGAAGTATTTTATTCACAAACACAATCTCTACCTTGGTACGCATGGATTAAAACACAAAGAGTATTCGATTTGGAGGTATAAAATATTTTATTTATATTCTATAGAATTTTGGATTGTTTTGAGTACGTTTTAGTGTTATTCGTACTTGAATTTTTGAGTACTACTCGTGATTTATCCCGAGTGTTTTTCTTTCTGTGTAAGGGTTTACTACATGGGCCACTGTTATTATTATCTTCGAGATGAACAGTTATTAGGTTTTTATAATTTACTGGCACTACCAGCTTTGCTATTCTAAGCTTTATTCATTCCCAATAAAAAATTGAGATTCAAATGAAGCGGGTTTGTAAGGGAGAAATGTTAGAGTTTCGCTTACCATCTGCCTTACGACAGAGATGAATTTGATATGAATATTTTTTCTTCAGTTATTTCATAGTATTTTTCCTAACAAACCTGCTTCGTAGTAAGGAAATGACGTGGCATTTGGAATCAGTGCTCGAATATAAACACTTAATATCGCTCCTTAGTGTTCGGTTCGCCAATAGTGTTTGTGTAGGAAATCATTAAAAAAATAACGTTTCCCTGTTTGTCTTCTGTCGAACACAAAAATAATACTGTTCTTTCTGAACTCAAAAAAGATGAGAACATTGTTTATTCGTGTTCGTTCATGTCTGTTGTGATGAGCGCTTTTTTGGTTGCAAAAAGTTTTTGTTTATTCATTTCTTTATCAATTTAAAAAAGAAACATTATGGAACATTAAAATATAATGTTTTCTAGAGTATCACTACAATTGTTCAAAGAACAGAATGTTCGGCTTTTTCTTGAAAATAATTACGAACGGTATTAAGGGTTGTTTGTGTTCGTCTTCACAAACACAAAAAATAGATATCGTTCCTGGGTGTGTGAGCCAAACTCTAAATAATGTTCTGTTTATTTTCGAACACTGCTTGGAATGTTGTTTTGTATTTTATAAAACTTGTTAAGAGTTCCTTCACTTACTTTACTGCACCTCTGTATGTGTTATTGCGTAGCTCATAATTGTTCGCTTATTTTTTAAATGTACCATTAGTGCCACGCAAAATAATAAAATTTTAAATTGTGTTGTCTAAAAAGCCTTCCACGATAGTGTAACTTGTAGGGTGTTGCATGAAGGCTGCGTTAGTGATTAATTTTTCGAAATTACTGGCCTAAGTCAAGGCTGTATTTTATCACCCCTGCTCTTTAATATAGTCTAAAACACCACTATGAAAGGAGCAACCAGTGAGGAAAGATGCATTTTGTGGGAATTTCCGAAAAGGCTGAAAGATCTCGATTATGCAGATGATATCTCACCACTACATTAACATGTCGTCAAGGATCGTAAAATTTGATATGAAGTAAAACATAGAAAAGACCGAGATAATGCGTAAAAGCTTTTCAAACAAAAGCACGTTCTCCATAAAAGGAGAAGAGCTAGAAGATATTTCCAAAATTTAGCTACTTGCGCTATATAAATATTAACAGCTACTTGTGGTTGAAGAAGAACCAAACTTGAAAGTTTCAACTTCTGCGTTCTATTCTCTATGGATGTGAGTCTTGGAATGCAAGTTTTTATAAACCTATATCAAACAATATCTAACGAAAGGCTATGAAGGGAGAAACAATGCCAGCTCCAATAAGAACTTCTTAAAAAAAGGGTGTCGCGGAATGAGCTATATGGTTTAAATGGCTTACAACTTTTTTACTTATGAGATTATTATTGAAGAATTTTTTCAATTCGCTTTTATAAATGATATTCTGTAAGTGATGTCCAATTTCTGTTTCGCATATACATGCTGTTTGGAACATATTTTCCGAAACTGTTTGCAAAACTTCGAGTGTAATTATTTGTGTTCGATTGTAAAGTTATAAATTATTAATTCCCAAAGTCCTATTCACACAACGCTGAAAACAAAACAAAGAAAAAACACTTATTATCAAAGTTATAAAGAATTAAAACCATAAAGCTCATTCTGCGCCACACGCAAAGAAAAAACATGGTTGTGGTAAACATATTCTAAGAGCAACATATTATGATAAGAATTATGATTGTAGTCACCATATTAAGATTATTATTGAAACATATTATGACTCAATATACTCGTAATATGTCATCATAATATTTTTCCCTTAATCATATTATTATTCTGTTAATCATACTAAGTTAAGAAGTAATCAAATTATTGTCATGTTAATCATAATAAGCTAAGAAATTAATCATATTATTGTCATGTTAATCATAATAAGCTAAGAAGTAATCATATTATCATCATGTTATTCATAATAAATTTAGAAGCAATCATATTATGATACATTACCTTTCATATGTAGCTGTCATAAAATACAAAATAAATTTAAATATTTTTGAATCGATTTTTTATTTTGTGGCTTTTTACAATTTTTCTTAATGTTAATCAAATAGCGGAGTTCAATATAAGGCTTGCAAAAGAGCAAATGAAAAATCTGTGGTTTTCATGGGCAACCGCGTGTGTCCATTTTTTTGATTTTAAGATGTTGATGCCATATTGCCTAATTTTGAACGCTCTTTATATTTTTTTGAAAAAAGATGGATCAATTCCGTTTTGTAACGTAATGACAAAGTTTAAAATGCGCAATACCTAGCCCATAGTTTGATCTAGAATGGGTTTTCGGCTTTCCTGAACAATTTGGTTTAAGACAAACGCGGTTGCCCATGAAAACCACAGAAATATCGTAGCACTTTTATAAAATATAACGAAATCTCTGTGTGTTTTGTTGTTGGATTTTACAAAAAACTATGATATTTTGTATTTGCACTATTACATCACTAATACTTGAATGAACTCCGCTAATATTTTAATTTTTTAATTTCTTATAACTTATTTTTTTTTATGGAATTTTATCTTTTAATTGCTTAACCGCTCACAAATAAAAAAAACGACACAACTTCTTCAAAATTATTTTACAAATGGCGCTAACATAATATGATTAGAGTAAAAATAGTTTGATTGCATCTTTAAAATAATATGATAAATGTAGAGAAAGTTATCATGTTATGGCTATTAAATATCGTGATATAGTTTTGAGAAATATAATATTTTTAGAAAGTTATCATAATTAAGTTGTTAGAAAAATAATTATTTTTCGGTCAACAATACTCAAATTCATAATTGCGATAAACATTGATATGTTTACAGTAACTATAATATTGTTGATATTAAACAATAACAATTATTTGTGTACGACAACAATATATTGTTACATTAAACATAGTGTTGTTGCCGTAACCATGCCCAACCATATTTTTTCTCTGCGTGCACCCAGTATGTATTGCAGCTTAAAGTTTTTGTTTCAAAGCTGCACCCTACATCAAAATATTAATCTTAAAACATTAATTACTTAGTTCTTAATATCTCGTTTAAAAACTCTATATATAATAAACATCTGCATGAAACTTAATAATGATGTTCATGAAACCTTTATTATAATTTTGTATTTGCTTCGTTTGTATTCAGTAAGATGAATAACGAAAGCTCCAAACACTCGAAAGTTAAGAGACGAAAAAGACAAAGTTGGTTTTAACTCTGTTTTCAATGTAAATTAGTTGTTTTAAATTTAATTTTAAAATTTAAAAAAAAAATTCATTTTATTTTCAAAAACATTCACTAACTTTAAAAACATTTTTCAGCAATATGTTTTGCTTGGAAATACATAAAAAAAGTATTTAGCAAAAAAATCCAAAATGATTTACAAAAGAAAAAAATAACATGAATTTACTAAAGTGGCAACATTGCTGATGAGTATTTATAAAAAAAAAATTAAAGAGAGTGAAAACTGTGAAACAAGTCATTTCATTGAATAAATGCTTTTTTGTATTTGCCATATGAAACGAAAAGTGTTTGCTAGTAGCATAAATAAGAAAACAGTTTGTTCGGAAAGCTCAATTTTGTTCAAGCACGAACTTCAGTGAATAAACATTTCAGTAGGTTAATGAATGAAGTTGTTCGTGCAGCCCTTTTTTATATAACAGTCCTTAACGATAACAAATATTCTTATCTGATCCTTATGAAAATTACATCACCCATCTTATTTTGGTTAGCCCATCACTTTTTTTCCGTATCCTTATCTTTTCTTTAGTGCGGCAATTCTGTATTATTGTATAGTTAACATTGAGAAAAGTTGTAATATTTTTGTGAAGGGTGATTAAGGCCCTAATTATGTAAAATGCAACACAACGCAAAAGAATTTAATTGAAAGCAAAGAAAAAAGTCTTAAATATTTTGTAATTTTATTGTTGCTTTCTACAGAGATTCATATTGCCTTTCAAAATTTCAAACGCCGCATAACTTGTGGCGTTGAACATTTTAAAACGGTACATACATTTCTGTAGAAAGCAACAACAAAATTACAAAATATTTATGACTTTGTTTTTGCTTTCAATGTAATTCCTTGCCGTTGCTTTGCGTTTTACTTAATTAGGGCCTATGTCTGACCATTGCTTTAAAACCTAACTACTTATTAAGACATTGGTCTGTTTCAGAAAATATTTTCAGCAAACCGAAATGCTAGTTGGTGGCAAAATACTTCTGGGTTATTGTACTAGAACTTCAGCTTTTCAGTACAAGAGGAAAGCAAGAACCAATTGAAGATGAACTGTCGATTTCACGATATTGAATGAACGCTTTTATAAGCGCAAATACTAGGGTATTCAAACGATTAACCGTTGTTCGATTAATCGAATAATTTTGGCCGATTAACTGTTCAAATAATTTAAAATTGCTTATTTTCGATTAACGAATAATTTGAATAATATATGTCGATTAACCGATTAATCGTAAATTTATTTTTTTGCAGTATTAGTTTTTTTTCTTTTATGTAAAAAACAAGCCGGTACGTTTAAAATATCCTTTTATTGTTGCTAAACTCCGGAAAATTTTCCTCAAGTAACAATTTTTTTTAAATATAGTATAAATACTGAAACCAAAGCGTTTGGGAATAATTTATTTTTAAGAAAGTTTAGTAAGGACTTTTACCACAATGATTCAGATAAAGAAGATGATTTTTTTGAAAGAATCTTTTATAAATCAAGTTTCATCAAAACAAAAGAAAGAAATCGTTTGAATCATAGAAATAAAAATTGTATACTCTTTTTGATAGATTATTTTAGAAGAATATCTTAAATTTTGATGTATTTTTTATTTATAATTTTTTTCTCTTTTTTTTCATGATGTTATTGCTACTTTTTTAATAAAATTTTTATGCTTAAAAATATAATTTTTGGTCTTACTATTTTTAAACTTCTTAGCTAGTTACAATTAAAATTTTTCGATTAACTAAATAATATTAAATTATTCGATTATTATGCGATTAAATTGTTACCTCGAATAATTATTCGCGCGTTAAATCGATTAATACAAAATATCCCCTAGCAAATACAATTAAAACTAAAACAAAGTTCTTAAAAAATATGAGAATCTTAAACAAACATGAGAAAATACCGCTTACAGAATTCCCCTTTTGAAATACTCACACGTTTGTTTTGATTAGCATAAAAAAGTATTTTTTGTCTTTTTTTTTTATACAGATATTTCTTGTCAAAACACATTGTTGGCATACCAGTTTTATTAACATACATCTACTACCACAGTGACTCAGTCGAGCCCAACCACATTTATTCCTTAAATCTTTGAAATACATTTACATACATGAAAACGAACATAAATATCACAATTGTTTGGCTTAAATATAGACCCGGAATGAAATATTGCCTTGTGTTTGTAAATATTTCTGCCATCTATTTTCATTCATTCAGCCATTCATTCTTCTTTTCAAGTCGTTTCTTATTTTTTTTTTTGTTTGTTTGTTGTTGCTTTGAAAATATGTGCTACAAATTTCTCTTAATATGAATGAATATTTGGTAGCCAATTTTTTGGTTTTGCTTTGATATTTATTAAGGCATTAACGCATTTTCATAGACTAAAAATGTTATTTACGCATAACTTATGCAACAGTTGCTTGGAATATTTGTTTAATAGAAATTTTATATTCTGACAATTACATACTTATCATACATACACTCACATATAGATATTTAAGGAGTTCTATAACAAAACGATTGGCTTTTTTTCAACTTGTTATACAAATTTACAAAAACGTTTTATATTGATGAACGTTTTTTGTTCAAATCAGGCTGAATTGCGCCTGTTTAATGGCATAGAACAGACCACATTTCAGCCAAAACCTAAATTTTTTTTTGGATTTTTAAAAAATTTTGATGCAATATAAGAGCTAACAATTCAACACATGTAATAAAAACTTTCGATCACAACGTACACAAAAAAAAACTATCAGTAGTTTTTAATTCAATTAAAAAAATAGCTTTAAAAGTATTTCAATTAAATTAATGTGATAATTGAATCAATTATTTTTTTGCTGAAAGAAAGTTAAAAATATAGTTTTTTAGTTATTTGAAATCAATTTTGAATTAAAATATTAATTAAATTACAAAAAATCTTTGTAGATTTTTTCGTTTAATTTTGTGATATTCTTTAGTTAGGCTCGAGTTCATCAAATTTAATTTTCATTAAATTATTTTCACTGAGGAAGGAATTTTACAACTTGGAATTTTTATTAAAATTTATTGATAATTTTTCCTTGGCTGAGCTGGGATTCGTTTGTTTAAAATAATATAATTTAAACTTGTAGAATTGTTGTTGGGAAATGTCAAAATTTGAGCAATATTTAATTAAATCAATTAACACATTATTTGAAAAAGCAATGTCTTTCGATAATTTTTTTAAGTTAAATTTAAAAAATATCATTAATTGAAAAAATTATATTTAAAATTTTAAATTAATACAATTTTTAGTAATATGTATAATCATTTTCGTAATAGGTGCAAAATCAAAAAATTGTTTGTTTGATTCTATGAACTTGGTGATTAGAACATTGGCTGCCACGTCGAACACATATGTGTGACACTGTACTATGTGGCTTACGCTATGTCGGACACATATGTCCGACTCGATTTTCATTCTTTCTAGCCATGTCACACAAAAGTAGCTGCCGATGAATAGGATTATATTGCAGTAATATGATGTACGGCCCCCCATGAAATTTTTGTAATATGGTCGCGCCGACCTCAAAAATTAAATAAAAAAAATTAAAAAAAAATATATAGAGCAATTCCATATGAAAACGATCAAAATTGGCAAATTTTTGGACGACCCCTCTCCGATTTTAAAATAAATAGTGTCAATCGATTGCCCAGCAAAAAATAATGTACCTACATATTTTTTTTTTTTTTTATAGTGACTGGTTTAGTGGTGGTGTACACCACTGTCATGTGACAAAATTGAAGAATTCTTCATAAGGGACCTCATTGAAAGTTGTTTTAAAAAATAACTACTAAAGCGATCGCAACGAGTGATAGCTCGTTGGAAAGGTATTGAATCAGGCTTTAATTGAAAAATAAAATTTTTCTAATTTTTCTTAGAAATTTACCTTTAAATTTTCCCATGAAAATTAAATTTTCCGATTTTCCACAGAAGCTCCTAAATTTTCCGGCCAATTTTTGCAACTTTTGATTTTATTCACAAAAGTCGACAAATTTCCCCCTAAGGGAAATTCTTAAATTAATGAAAAATTTGTCGACTTTTGTGAATAAAATCAAAAGTTGCAAACAGATTTTAATCATTTATGGCTTATTTTGTTTGTAGCTTCGTTTTTTATAAGTCTGCAAAATTAGAAGCCTAGCTGCATTTTTAATTTTTTATGAATTTTTAAAAAACAAAAATTTCGAAATTTTGATAAAAAAATTAATTTTTTTTTCAAAAAAAAAATAATGTTTCAATAACGACTACTCATATTAGAAAAAGAGTTTTACTTTTCTGAAATGAAATTTTATTGCGGAATTTCTGTTTTTTTAGTAATTTCAATAAACTAAACCGTTTTTGAGTTACGCGAATATATGTTGAGCAACCTCCTCCATTTTCGAAATAACGGTATATCTCGAAAATCAGAGCCAATCTGAAAAAACCGCGGGCACCACTGGATTCAGCGTCCCCGAATTATGTTAAAACGCCATGTGCCCGGCTTGTTACGAAAAAAAAGTGTCAATTTCATGCACAGTGTAATTTTTAAAATGTATTTTTAACAAGGTGGTCTCTTAAATGCTCTTCTCCTGTCCAAACAAGGAGTCGGGGCCCATTTTTTTATTGCTGATTCTTAAAGCAAAAATTATGAGGAATCCAAAAATTAGCCGGAAAATTTAGGAGCTTCTGTGGAAAATCGGAAAATTTAATTTTCATGGGAAAATTTAAAGGTAAATTTCTAAGAAAAATTAGAAAAAATTTATTTTTCAATTAAAGCCTGATTCAATACCTTTCCAACGAGCTATCACTCGTTGCGATCGCTTTAGTAGTTATTTTTTAAAACAACTTTCAATGAGGTCCCTTATGAAGAATTCTTCAATTTTGTCACATGACAGTGGTGTACACCACCACTAAACCAGTCACTATAAAAAAAAAAAAAAATATGTAGGTACATTATTTTTTGCTGGGCAATCGATTGACACTATTTATTTTAAAATCGGAGAGGGGTCGTCCAAAAATTTGCCAATTTTGATCGTTTTCATATGGAATTGCTCTATATATTTTTTTTTAATTTTTTTTATTTAATTTTTGAGGTCGGCGCGACCATATTACAAAAATTTCATGGGGGGCCGTACATCATATTACTGCAATATAATCCTATTCATCGGCAGCTACTTTTGTGTGACATGGCTAGAAAGAATGAAAATCGAGTCGGACATATGTGTCCGACATAGCGTAAGCCACATAGTACAGTGTCACGCATATGTGTTCGACGTGGCAGCCAATGTTCTAATCACCAAGTTCATAGAATCAAACAAACAATTTGTTGATTTTGCACCTATTACGAAAATGATTATATATATTACTTAAAATTGTATTAATTTAAAATTTTAAATATAATTTTTTCAATTAATGATATTTTTTAAATTTAACTTAAAAAAATTATCGAAAGACATTGCTTTTTCAAATAATGTGTTAATTGATTTAATTAAATATTGCTCAAATTTTGACATTTCATAATGATTAAGCTCTAATCACTTCAAAATCGAGATGATTACCCATACATTGAAGTGATTTGTTAATCACTTCAAATTGACATGATTACAACTAAATCAATTCATAAATCACATAGAATCCACTGAACCTCAAATGTAGAATCGCCAACATGATCGTGTACAACCGGCCAAAATTTCTGCTTAATGTTTTTATTTTTTTCCTTAAATAATTCATAAATTTTCACAATTTCATCATTAAAATGATTAAAAAATCTTCTGATAATTTTATAAAAGTGTTTTTATCAATTTTTAATACTTTAAAGAAATATAAATTTATTTGTTGTGTTTTTTTTCTTAATCATCTGTCATCTTAATCACCTCAAATGTAATGTGAACGGCTTTGATTAGCTTAATCAACATTTTGCTTAAACGCGTTTAAAAACCTAAGTGTGAACTTAGCATTAGATAGCTACTTTATCAATCTTTCGAAACCAAATTTTTGGTTTTTTTTTAATTTAAAACTTTTTTTTAACTGGGTACTTTTTTTGGCTCAAGAGAAAGCTTATGTGTTTTCCTTTAATGTAGTTTTGGCCGCTTTTTGGGCTGCGAGTAAGATATGTTTAAAAAAATTATTTCTTACTTTAGACGAGGCTTTGAAGTGTTTAGCATATGCACTATTGTGAGTTTTTTCCTATTTGTGTGTTAGTGTTTATAAAACCTTAAAAATAAAACTTATGCTGAGATACTAGACCCATCAACCTTTTCGACGGTATGTAACATACCTAACTCGCATTTTATACCTTCGATACTGTAATACCCGCAATTGGTTATCGCAGGAATAAAATCACTTTTTTTCCATAAAAATGTTGACAAATTTATTTTAAACTAGCTGTCCGAACCGGCTTCGCTCGGTAGCTGATTACTAATGATCGATGGAACCGTTTTCTGATTTTAGGTTAATCGAAAAAAGTAGGCGTAAGAGTGGGCGGGGCAAAATTTTCTTTTCGTAAAAACCAAAGGTGATCGCTATGGTATCATTAGAAAAAAAAAATAGTCCAAATCGGTCCAATCGGTTTTTCTTTCGATGAAAACTTTAAATGGATTCATACGAACATTGGAAAGAAAAATTATTCTAATCGATGGAGCCGTTTTCCTATTTTAGGTAAATCGAAAAAAGTGGGAGAGGAAAAATTTTCTTTCCGTTTAAACCTAAGTTGGACCATGGCGATAATTTTAAAGAAAATATCGTCCAAATCGGTCAAGTCGTTCTCAAGTTACGCGATTAGCAACACACAACTTTTAATTTTTATTAT
Source organism: Pollenia griseotomentosa (assembly GCA_963931875.1). NCBI lineage: Eukaryota > Metazoa > Arthropoda > Insecta > Diptera > Polleniidae > Pollenia > Pollenia griseotomentosa. The sequence continues at coordinate 27,517,066 of OZ007561.1, forward strand.
AAAGATTAAGTTTTGTAAAAAGGTACCAAGAATAGGTACGATTTCCCCCCTCTTAAGTTAAAATTTCGAAAAATTACCATTTATACATATGGGCATTTCCCCAGAATGGTCTACCAGGATGAAAAAATAAAATGTTGATAATCATCGTCTTTAATTGTTTATTATTATAAAAAAATCTATGTTGTTATAAAAGAATGGTTTCATAGCATATCTCAGCTGTTTTACTTGAGGAAATTGAGCTGGAAACTGGAAAATTTTATATATTCTTATATTTTCTACTTCTAAAGAAATTTGTATGTACTTATTTTAAATGCAAAAAATATGTTATGTTTTTACTCTTTCTTCATAATATTTTCATTACAATCAATTGTAAATTTAGTATTAAGTTGCTTGTTAAGGAAATTTGAAGATATTTATGGGAATCTGCATGGTGATAATAATAAAAAAACACATGGAAAAATCGCACGTTCGCGACCCGTACGTTCGCGACCGGTACATAAGCCAATTAAACAAAAACCAAAAGAGATATTTTATTATGTAAATACTGCATGGAGACCTTCATTAATACACTTTTGAAATAAATTTATCTTTTTTGAATATTCCGTTCCATTACGCAGATTTTTACATTTCACTACGTCAGCCAAAGTTGACTTCTATTTTGCGTACGTTCGTGACCACATGTTTATAACTATTATTATGAAAACTTAAACTCGATGAAATCCATCTTTTGCACTAAACATACATCAACCCAAATGCTATCGAATCGCAAAAAAAATGCTAGGAAAAGTTTTGTTTTCCATATTATTTGTACATCAAAAGCGTACGAACGTACGTTCGCGACCCCAGGAAATGCCCATATATATATGTGTTTTTTAGATAAGCAACGAATTTGGCATAAACCCGTTTTTTATGTTTATTGGTTTAAAAGATAGATGGGGTAACAAGAAAGTTCAAAAATTCAGGTTAACTCCCTAAAAGGGCCGAGTTTCAAAACTGCACCAGACACCTGTCCGCTTATTTATCTAATGAGCAACGATAAGTTTTTAGGTTTTTTTTGTATCTCTTAGTTTTGAAGATACAGTCTGAATTTTTGTAAGTAAATACCTTTTAAAGAGTATATTTTTTGTTTTAATTGGTTGACAAACAGAAGAGGAAAGTGTTCTTTACTATTTTTTTTTTGCCAATTTTTTAACAGACGTACAGACGGATGGATTTTGCAAAATCGACTTTGAATTACTCATGGAGCCTGAATATTCATAATACTTTAAAACTAATACTTTATTAAAAAAAAAAAAAAATATTAACAAGTTTTACACGGAAAGACCAGCTCATTACATTCTCTTCACAACTAGTTGTAAAGGGTACACAAAAACAAGAAATCCTAAAAAGTAATATTTTTCGCTTTGTTATGGAACTTCTCAATTTGTAATAATAGTGGCAAGAAATTGTGAAGAATTTATATAATATATAGCGTGTGTGCGTGTGTTTGCTTGTTGATACCATTGAGAAAAGTAAATCGTACCGGTAAATACAATAAATTTTTCTGGTTGTGTAAATGAAATTAATTTACAAAATAATTTTTTTTTTTTCTTATTGTTTGCTGAAATTTTTTTGGAATAAAATTATATAAAAAGTAAATCAACGTCTTAAGAAAATAAAATTTTCTGAAATTTATTTGCAAAACTTAATCAATTTAACTGAGTGGTTGTTTAAATTAGATGGATAAATGCTGCAGAGGATATATTTCTATGAAACATAAATCAATTGTGGGAACTTTAATCGCATATGTGCGTATAAAGAAGGTAAATTTGTGAAAGAAGAACCATTTTTATATGAATTAATAAACAGGATTATGTAATTAAGAACAAGAATTTAGCATTTTTAAAGAATACTAATATTTCAAAAGTACCTAAATATGAATAAGATATTTTAATATCTTAAACTTAAGTAAACTGTACTCAACTGAAGTGAAGATAGCAGGTACGAGACATAATGTTCAAACCATAATGTTTTCTCGGCGTCTCAACAATATCATCTGTTTTCCAACATCAATAGCATAAAGGTTGTTTTTTAAACCCAATTGAACTTGAAATTGTAAAAAAATGTTCAACGCAAAAAAATGTGAAATTGATTTCGGCCATATAGACACCGTGGTTGCTTGACAAAGCGCAATCGAATAATTCTGGCCGGCAGGGCGTCAAATGTTGCTGGTTTATCCCAAATAAGCCCGAGTCGTGCAAGAAATTATCGAGAGGTTTTAAATTGCAAGATTTTGGAGGTCAATCAACAGATTCATTTCTCGAAATCAAGTTATCACCAAATTTTGATTTTAATAAGTCAATGGTTATGATCGCCGTATAGCTTATAGCGTCATCATGTGGAAACGATTTTTTCCGGATCAATGTCCTTTATTAAAAAACCAAACTACCGGTCATGGTGCGGTAAAGATCCCTATTACCGAAAATGCGAGCTACGCTTGATCTTATTAGAAATAAGGTCCAGTGATGCTACCAGCGTATAAACCGCACAAAACCGTGCCATTTTCTAGATGTATGCGGCAATTTTATTTATTAACAAACCCGTTGAGTCAAAAATGTGTGCCAAAAAAAAAAAATCACTAAGTCATCTATAAGTTACGCGAATCGATAGCAAAGTTTTCAATTAACTTTTGATAATTTGGTATCTAATTTTAAGTTTCAAATAACTTAGTTATGATAATTTGACAGAGTAAGCTGATAATAAATGACAAAAAGTGAGTACAGTATGACAACTCACACTTTAGTAGGTTCTATCGCGCTTAAAAAACACCCTTTGCTTAAATGTATTGAAAAGCTTAAATGTGAAGCTGTTTTTATTAAAGTAACAACTAAATAGCCTGATGTTTAATTAAAAATTTTGAACATAAAAACTGAAAATTTAAACATTTTATTTGTAAATGGCAGTGCCTCAAATAAAAAAGACCAACCAAAAATAACCCTGCGGGAAATTTGTGTCAATTGTTCTTAACCTTCGTAAGGCCTTTGGGTCAAATCTGACCCATTTTGAAATAAAAGTTAAATTTTATCTAAGAGTGAGTGACTTATATTTTTTATATTTTATGACTTTTATTTAATTCTAAATGCAAACAACTACGTTAGGTTTTAAGAAAAAAATATTGGCGAACAAAATATTTATAAAATTTTTTGCACTTAAGGTTTTTGGGTCATATTTGACATGTAGCAAAATTCTTGAATTTTCGTTAGAAATTTAGAGTTGTTATTTATTTTTTTTTTCACCTTTTGAGACATGTGTTATTTTGAAGTTTACTAATAATTCAGGTAAATGTGTATTTAGTAATGATTAGACTGAAGTTATCAACACCAAAATTTCACATTTATTAGTTAGCTGAATTGTATAGATCAAATAATAAAAGTACAGACAGTTTGTGGGATGTTGTGGGTGGAAAACCTTTTTTTAGAGCAATCATGTCGTTGAACAGATCCAAAAATCTCTCGAGAGTACTAAGATTTGACAACAAGGATACTCGCAGTGAACGCCGAATTTTAGAGAAATTTGCACCGATTCGTGAAATAGATGGGTTGATTTGCTGTGCCTGGAATTAACAACCGTATACAGGCCATTAGATAGGAGCTTTGCCTGAAATCAACAAATGTGTGCATTTAGTTCTTGATTTGACAGTTTTTTTGAAATGTCACAGTATTACTGCAGACAATTGTTTTACATCGTACTAATTAGGACAAAAATTGCTAGAGAATCAAATTACTTTAGTAGGAACTATATGTAAAAACAAGATTGAATTGCCACCAGAGCTTTTGGCAACTAAAGGCTATCATTAACGTCAGCTTAACATGGCTAGAACGAAAACTGTTTTACCAAACGTCGAAATTTCTTTGAAAATTTAGGTTTTCAGCTTGCCGCGCCCTCTATCAAGCAGCCAAAAACATTACCCAAAGACAAATTTTCACGAAAAATTGCAAAAAAATGCATGTAGTAGCTGAGCAGGAACAGCAACCGTCATCTTCGAACAAAACCTAGGAAAAAAAAGTTTACCAGTCAAAAATACGCCAAAAATAAGTCGTTGCCAATTATGTCACAAAACAGATACAACCACTTTATGTTAAATGTACTTTTTTATTCGCAATAAATGATAACAATAAATACAGCTTCAATATACTGAGTAAATCCAAAAATAAAATAGCAACTTTTTAAACGTACTTAATTGAAAATAAGTGAGTTTTTATATTAAATTTTCTCTTTGGGTCAAATTTGACCCGAAGACCGTTAACGTCTGCCAATTTGAGGACCTTATTAAGGTTTAATCACTTAGCCCGTGACCAGTGAGCACAATAATATAATGAAAAGAAACGAATTTTGATAGGTGACAACATGACATATCACCTAATTGGTGATATTGTGTTTAAAGTGTAGTTACTCCAGTTACTCAAAAAGATTCACATTAACCCTCTCCTCGGACATCGCCATGTTAAAGTGACAAGTCCACATCATATAAAGTGTTAGAACTAGAACCGGTTCCTACCACTTAAAACTTTCACGTGACAAGTTTGGTTTTAGTTCTCTATCCCATGGGGAAACAATTGTATAATTTTTGAAGCTTTCAACTTTATTATTACTGTTATTTTACAAATCTTGAAGAACCCCGCAAATTTCTTCTTTACTGTTGTTTTACGATGTTTTATTTCCCTATCTAAAATTTTACACTTTTTAAACACTATTTATTTTTTACTTTTATGCTCATTAACCAATTATTTAATAATTTAAGCTTTTAAAACTAACGTGAGCCAAATAATGGTTCTGATAACAGAAAACCCCATGCCAACACTCATACGCCTCGTATAATTGAAGTTATACTCTTTTAAAGCCAATGTTTATCTCTGTGTATCTTTGTTTATAACAATAATATACTTGAAAAAAATATTAAACTTTTTAATAGTTTTAATGAAAAATTGTCTTAACAAGAATAATTTTTCACATTCCCTTTAAACTTAAATCCCTTTTGCCAACTCAAAGATAAAAACAAAAAACGGTTGGAATACAGTGGCAGCAAACAACACAAAATAACAGCTTTTTTGTGTGATTAATGAATGTAACGTTTATAATGATGTTAATCCTTTTTTGTAGTTTTTTTTTATTTTTCGGCTTTCCCTCCCTCCTTGTATTTTACTGTACTAAATGAAATAACAAAAAAAAAAAAAAACAAAACAAAGTTAAATAAATAAATTACGAAATAATACTTTATGCAGTAATACAAAGTACAGTTACAGTATTTGTAGTTGTTGCAGTAGTATTACAAACACAAAAGTAAGTTGAATACAAAGAGAAAGTTTTTTATATACTATTCGTTGTACAGTGTTTTCTATTTACAAGAATATAATGTTTTCGTGTATTTTATACTGTTAAGGCAGAGATGGAAAATTAAAACTGAGGCGCCATTAACATAATTATAAAGCTATTGGTTTCATTTCCACTAGAGCCGCTGGTTTTTAAGTTGCTAGACCGTTGCCCAGTAAAATGGAATTTGGCTAGTCTTTTTTATGCAAATTATTTTTTTGTTTATTATAACGACTGGCACGGAGTAGAAAATATTTAAAATAAACAGAAAAAAATGGTCATCAAAAACATTAAAAATTGTTTAACATACACGAAAAGAAATTTATTTTCTAAAGTAATCAATTTCGTTTCTTAAAACAAGAAAATCCAAAATCTAAAAATAATTTCTTGATTTTAAATTATTTTGTTCGTATTTAAAAAAATAAACATTTTCCTTAAACTAAGATACAAATATATTTAGAAAAAGTAATTTTTGACTTGGACGAGAATCATGCAAAATTTTTTTGGTTCAAGCCAAAAAAATCTTTAAAAATATTTTATTACTTTCTGATATATTAAAATATGGGTTTAAATTTCTCTCTCTTATCATATTAACAATTTGTTTTATATGTAGAAAAATAATACATAAGTATATCTTAGAAGAAATTACCCAGCCAGCAAAATACTCCGACGTTGTCTGAATTAGACATTTCTTGCAAATGTCTGACTTCAGTCTTAGAGACTCAGATTTCTATCCGACATTGACTATACTTATTGTCTGGACGATTTCTGATCGATTTCGAATGGATGCATCGGGGGAAATTTATGTACAGATATGTCTAATAATTTTTCGACGGAATTCTTACAGATGTGTCTAACGAGACTTATTATTATTATTATTATTTTTTTTTTTTTTGTGAAAATAATGACAATTGTCATTAAGTTGAAAATAATTTTAATTTTATTTTATTGTTTCAAGACAAAAGGATTAAAAAAAAGGTACGTACGTGTAAAATTTATAATTGTATACTTTTAAATATTTTGCAATAAGAGAATTCTTTCAGCTATCAGTTAAAAAACCATAGGAATCTCGGCTAACTCATCAAAAGTTCCCATGCCTTTTTCATTAGATTTCTGTCAGATAACTATCACAAATGTCGGCAATAAAAACCAGATTTTCCCACGACATGTCTGTCAGAATTCGTGTAAACCACTTCATACGTTTTTGGGTCAGAAATCTGACAGAATTCTTATACGATTCCGAATTTTTTAACGACGTTTCTCTCAGATATCTGAAAGACGTCGGACTATTTTGCTGGCTGGGTATTTAGTGTCAAAAAATTTTGTGTCAAAAATATTTTGTTAATACGACAAACTCACAATAAAAATATTTAATTAATTGTTAACAAATATTGAATTTTATACTACAAACTCATTGTTAATAATATCTGTTGAGTTTTAAGAATTTTATTTAACAAAATAATTTGTTATATATGGGCATTTCCCCATAATGGTCTACCAGGATGAAAAAATGAAATGTTGATAATCATCGTCCTTTATTGTTTATTATTATAAAAAAATCTATGTTGTTATAAAAGAATGGTTTCGTAGCATATCTCAGCTGTTTTACTTGAGGAAATTGAGCTGGAAACTGGAAAATTTTATATATTCTTATATTTTCTACTTCTAAAGAAATTTGTATGTACTTATTTTAAATGCAAAAAATATGTTATGTTTACACTCTTTCTTCATAATCTCTCCATTACAATCAATTGTAATATGAGTATTAAGTTGCTTGTTAAGGAAATTTGAAGACATTAATGGGAAACTGCATGGTGATAAAAATAAAAAAACATATGGAAAAATCGTACGTTCGCGACCCGTACGTTCGCGACCGGTACATAAGCCAATTAAACAAAAACCAAAAGAGATATTTTATTTTGTAAATACTGTATGGAACCTTCATTAATACACTTTGGAAATAAATTAATTACTTTTGAATATTCCGTTCCATTACGCAGATTTTTACATTTCACTACGTCAGCCAAAGTTGACTTCTATTTTGCGTACGTTCGTGACCACAGGTTTATAACTATTATTATGAAAACTTAAACTCGATGAAATCCATCTTTTGCACTAAACATACATCTACCCAAATGCTATCGAATCGCAAAAAAAATGTAGGAAAAGTTTTGTTTTCTATATTATTTGTACAGCAAAAGCGTACGAACGTACGTTCGCGACCCCAGGAAATGCCCATATACAAGTTTTCAATTAAAAAGTTAATTGCATTGACGAATATGGTATTCAATATGACAACTGAATTGAAGCGGATAGCTTAGTTTCAAAAAGTCAGTTGCGAAGCTACTTGCTTTTTTTAAATGCATTCTACAGTGCAACCGCGTAGAACTTCAAAATGATATCTGCCCAAAGGGCACATACCCGAGCGTTTGTATGGATAACCCTACTGCTATTCCACCTTCTGATGTTGCATTCTCCAGGGGATTCTGGTGCACTCAGATTCGGAAAATTTTTTAAACTGTAAGACCGCAGGAGATATTCACGATCTCTTGTGATCGCGACTGCCAAGAGATCCTTTCTGCACCAGATTGACCTGGAGAATGTAACACAAGAAGGTTAAAAAGTAGTAAGGTTAACCATGCAAACCCTCGGGGATGTCTGGTATTACGGGAGTCAGTAGCTTTTGTGTGTACGGCACCGGTCTAACTATTGGTTGAAGCCTGCGTTAGTAAATTCTTCTTTCAGAAATATGTTCTTTGCGGAAATTTTTTTTTTCTGATAATTATAATTAAAACTTTCGCGGTTGCACTTCGGAGCGGCTTAACGGATGGGGTCCAATGGATAGGTGCTTTTTGGATGAAGGATTTTTTTCGAGTATCACGCGATGGTTGTGGTTTAAGCCATAAGACGCCATAAAGGATATCTTTGATTCTAACTAAAGGGCTAAATTAGTGCTGTTGCTACTCAACAGCTGCTGCAAACATATTTTCAGCTCCTTAATAAGGGAAGAATATATAATCTTGCCGGGTTATACAATCAATCATTGAAAAGGCGTTTTTTTAAATCTTTTTAGACTTGTTTCATTGTGACGAACAAGGTGAAAGATTTCTCCGAGGTCTTGCAGTAAAGTATTATTAGCGCCATTGGGATCAGACCATGATGGGTAAATACTGCTGGTTGCATATTCGTTCAACTTGCAACCATAATTCAAAATATTAAAGAAATGTCCGACCGAATTTTACGTAAAAAAATTTAAAAAAAATTATATTATTGGTTATTATTCAAATGCACTTATGGTTATCAAATTACCCTCTAGCTAAATTTTTTAGCTTTAAGTGAGGCATATTGCTCTGTATGAAAACAAAAATCCGGGAAGTCTCACAGACTGCGCTGCCAAATAGCGGTAAAATAGAGCAATTATTTGCATTCTCTTTGGTTATCTTTATCAAATAAACTAATGTTAAGCTTCGTACAGACGGTGGCATAGTTGGGGGAAGTGCACTATTTATTGATTTAAATCAGCATTGCACTATCACTAAATAAAACTGCAAAGAAATTAGTTTGCACTCTTTTTTACCAGCTTTAGTGATGATTGTTATTTTTCAACTACCACTAAAAATTTTTGAGTGATATTGCAAATTTTTTCTCTATCACTAAACGCAGATTTGAATGCAAAAATCTGCACTCCAACCAAATAGTGCAAAATTTGGACATGCAATCAAAAAAGCTGCATACAAATATTGTCTCACTAAAATCTAAAAAATGTAACTTTGTATGTGCATGGTTTTTGATTTCTTTTGAGGATATGCATAAGCAAAGAACATTAAACAAAATGAAATTTTGTCAATAACTGTATAATTATTGGCTTTAATCATGAAAATACAAGTTTTTAATTTTAAATTTAGTGCAATTGAAGTTGCACTCAAATGAGTGAAGAAGAAAAGAGTTGCGATAAACTGACGATTGGTTTTTTTTTAAATCAAACAATTTTTTTGTTGAGTGCAAAATTTTTTAACAATACTATCACTCATGTTTAGTGAGGCTGCAAATTTTCAATTCATTACTCAACATCAACAAAATGATTGCAATATTTTTGCACTATCACTAAGTGTGAGTTGAAACTGCAAAATGAGTGCACTACACCCATCTATGGACGGTGGTCAGATCTTACAATGTTTTCATTTTACTGACAATGGTGCCATTGTCAGATGCATTAATTTAAGATATCTGCCAAATGAAAATAGCGTACAATGTTCACACAGTTGCAAGACATTTTTAGTCAATTTTAATGACAACATTGTAAGATCTAAGTGAAGCTTAAGTCTTAAGTGAAGCTTAAGTGAAGATTTTTAAAGCATAATTAATTTGTTTTTTTTTTATTTTTGATCTTATAAACCATACGTAGTAAATGTATGAAATAATTTAACAGACATAAGCTCTTACATTACATGCTTAGAACAAATAATTTCCATATAAATATAATTTTGGTATAAATAATTTTTGGTATTTTGTTATAATTTTCTCACTATTTTCTTAAATATTCATTTTTGCAAAAAACTTTCTTTGAGGCTTATGTTGCTGACTAAAAGAGCTAAAATATTGACCTGTATCATATTCTTGTAAATGTTTTTTTGAATAGAAATTCATATGCAAGCAAATAACGTTTGAATAAATGAGCTTTAAGGCCATCTTTGGGGGGCGGTCGCCCCCTAAAATACAACTTATCGCTACGAAATTTTTTCCCCCCGGTTTGGGGGGAGAGAATATACATAAACGAATATATATAAACGATGTTTATCGAGCTTATAACAGACAACCAAATGCAAACAAGAGCAAATCGTCTTTCTTTAGATCTATAGGATAATCATCTTTTATTTTGCAATATCATTAACGGATAGGCAAAATCAAAATTTCTTTATAATTTTACTAAAGGCTGTAACTAAATGCCAAAAGAATACAATTTATTTTAAAAAATTTAAAAATTCATGTTTTTAAATCAATAAATTAAAAACCCAGTAACAACTTCGTTAACTTTTTCAAAATAAATAGCTTCTCCAACTCGTTATTTAGTAGCTTTCTTCTATAACTACATCTATACCTACATCTATACCTACATCTATAACAACTTCTATAACTCCTTTTTTCTGAATGTATTTAAGTAAAAAAGATTTACTTTTAAATGCGTTCATTTTGGGACATGTCTTGTAAAATTCATTGGTTCTTTTAGTAGAATTGTAAGTAGTGCTTTTATGTTTTTCTGATTACTCAACACATTATTTTGTAGGCGAAGTTTTTACTGGGAAGGTTATTTTAAAAATATTTCCAAAAAAAAACCGACCAAACATTATTTAGCTTCAAGGAAATATTTTTTATTTATTTGGTTGTATCTTAATTTTTGCAATTGTCCAGGTTCTATGCCCCTGGGTTTGTAATGGAGTTTTGCTTGTGTATGAGTGTGAACTCAATGACACACTTAAACTATTACATTAATTAACCATGAATTACAACAAAAGTAACAGCAGTTGTAGACTAAAGCTAGTGCGGATATCCGCAATGGCGTCTATTTGTATATAAAATACAACAACTGGTTGGTAAACAGTTACAACTCATATTCCTTTCATTTAAAATTATACAGACAATACACAGATACCTCAACATACTTAACCAAAGTATGCATGCATACGCTAAAGCAACAATAGTAATGTAATAAAAAGCCTTAACTCTTTGGCGTTTGTTGCTGTTTGTGTTAAAATATACAGAAATTATCACATATAAAATTTGTTACTTGTGCACATGTATTGTTAAGAGTATATGTATTCTATTAAGCGTTTCCCTGCAGTATTGGTTATCAACTCTGCGCCGATGAGTTCAACGACTACCACAAACCTTTCGTCGACGACTCGCTAAACTACCAGAAATGCTTTTGAGCGGCGAATTTAACAAGGCGATGTCCGCATTGGTAATGCCTTACTGTTCGTCGATTACTTCATCGATTACTTCATCAATTATTCGCTTTATTTTGAACTCAAATTTTTTCTTTGAATTCAACTATAAGGTTAACAACTTAAGGCATTAGATGAAACTAACAATATTAAATTCTTAAGGTTAAGAAAAACAATAGAAAATCTCTGGAGACACTACCTTACAGATTACCACTGAGTACCAATGTAATCGGCGATGTAGTCAATGAAAAATCAATGGCGATGTAGTCGGGGAAATGTTGCCAGCCACTACTTGTGAAACTGCAGGGTTATTACTCTTTGTGGGTGTGTGTAAATAGGCTCTAGCTTTATTTACATTTCTAAAGCTTAACTGATTGCGACATTTAACAGCTGCTTTTTGTCTTTGCAAGTTTATGTTGAATGATAGATAAACTGAATACTATATACTCGTTATTTAAGTGTGTTGGACAAAGCCGAAAATCGTTATTTAAAAGATAGGCAAAAGGAAGGTCTTTTTGAAATATAACGTTGTTGTTGTGGTATATTTAAAGATATAAATTAAGCAATTATTAAAAAATAGTAAAGTTAAAATATAAGACCAAACTGGTAAAGTTGAAATAAAATTGCTTTCTTTAATCTATTTGATTTTTTTTTTTTAAATTTGCAGGAAATAAAAACAGTATATTTTACATTAGATTTTAATTAAAAGAGATATTTTTAAATTTAAAATCTTAATTATAGTTATATTCGTCGTATAAGTAATACACATCGAAAAAGTTAAATATCACTCATACGTAATTAAGTTGCTATTAGTATTTAATGATAAGTTTGAAAATCCGTGTGTATTTACCTGTTTGTTCTTGGGTTGTGGCCTTGGTTTTAACATATATAGTTAAACTTCATGGTCAATATTTTTGTTAAACATACCAACCCCGCACTCGTCATTCTTAGGGTTGTTTTTTATGATTTATACACTCACAATATTATTACAGTAACGGACTGTAGTTTATTTAAGAAATATTCCGTTCAGTCATTTTTAAATAAATAAACATTTAAAATTCCAAGCAAATTTATTTTTAACTGATTCTAACAGTTATTCAAAAAACTAAGTGCATATTAATACGAATTTTCAGTTGCAGTTAATATTGTCCGTTGATTGAGTTAAATTCTTTTTTATGTTAAAGTAAATAAAAATGTAATTTAAAGCAACGAAAAGTTCATTTAATTTTTACTGTCAAAAATTCAACCGCGAATTCCGTAAAAACAAATCAATATTCAGTTATCTTATATAAATAAATTGTCAAAAAATTAACTACATATTCCGTAAAAACAAATAAATATGCAATAAATATGCAGTTATTTTATAATATTTTACTGTCAAAAATTCAACACCATATTCAGTAAAAACAATTAAATATTCAGTTATTTTATATAATTTTACTACCAAAAATTAATTTTTACTTATCTATAAAAAATGAGTTGCTTGTTTTGTGTAAGCAATTCCCATTTTCTATTTGTTAAAATAATTTAGTTAAATACATCAAATTTTAAAAGTAAAATAATTGCGAAGCCATTAGGTCATGCTGCTGGTGTCTTATAATTGAGAGAGAGAATAGGTAGACCGGTTTTTAATTGAACTTTCATTTATTTTATATTACAATTTCAGTTAATTTTACGTGCAGAATATTGTGAGCGTAGGAATGGAGCCAAAAATTACCGTTATGAAGGGGGCTTATAGGCCTTATATGTACCGCAAAAATATTTTCAATGACATTTTTCTTAGCTTCATATTCCGATATGCTGCACGAACAGGCCAAGAGAGTAAAAGACTAGGAGAAAATAACGTAGATCAAACTTACCCAAAAAAAAAACTGCATCTAGTGCCGCAAAATTGCTAAAATGTCGAAAAAAATATGATTTTTTGAGTAGATTAATAATCCAGAAAGTATTTTAAGGTTTGAATGACCGTTTGCGAAATACTGAGCGAATAATACAGAAAGTGGTGTCAATTATGCAATATATATATTTATATATGCCACTATATCGTTAAAACCAGAGCTGTTAAGAAAAAACATCATCATCAGCAGCTGAAATTTTTACTTAAGAAACTTTTAGAAAGCTCCATTTTGTTGTGCCTTGTTATATTTAAGTATTTTCCCACTTGATTTGGAAATCAAAAGACGTAGCCCACACAAATATATATTGTTAAGAACTTTCTATGTAGAAACTAGAAACTCTTTAATTAAAAACAAAAATCTTTTAAAACATTTAAGTGCAACCAAATCCAAATCTGCTTTAGAGTCAAATGTTCACATTGAATTTTTTTTTATTTTTACAAACGAAAAAAAATAAAAAAATTTTTTTTCAAAAGTTATCTCATTCAAAATGTCATAATTTCGCCGAATTAGCCGAATTTGTTGAGATTACTTCTTCAATATCTCGAAAACTACTAAGTCAATACCCTATGTTTTATTTGGCTGCTTTTTTATATTGTTACGTTACTGCCTTTCAATAACGTTTTGGTTATTTTCCTTTATAATAAACCGTTTCGAGTTCTTTATTGCAACTTTAATAAAATAAATAAAACACAAACACTTTAAGCACTGTTTACAATTTACTCAACTCTATTTAGTACTAAGTCTTTTTAACAACCGTAATTTATAGCTTTTATTCACAACCAACTATAATTTTCTCAGCGTTATACGTTATTGACAAAGTCTGAACTTAGAATGATCTCATTACGCTAGTGGCCGCTAGTATTTATACCGCAATTTGGTTGTCTAGAACATTCGAAATGTTTTTCGAAGGTTCGAGGCTTTACTATTTCACCACACTTTAATTTGATTTATGGCACCACTTTACATAATTTTACCTCTTACACGGAAGCTTTTTTAACGGTCATTTCTAGGGCTTTCTGCACATTGGGATTAAAGTGTACTAAATTATAACAATTTTTAATAACAATGTAAACTAATAAAATTACTAATAAATACAAGTTAACTAATAAATACAAAATAACTAATAAATTCAACTTATTCTTAACTAATAATTACAACTAATTCTTAACTAAAGTTACTTTCGTAACACTGCCCCCCACTTAAGCCTGTTGGTCCCGAATAGGCTCAGAATCACCTCTTCCATAAGGGGTTAATCATTCCAAATGAAAAACTTTCATTTTGGCCCTTGGCCTTTTATATTTCCGTATTTGGTTTACAACATCATTAAATTTCCTTATCACCTTATATGGCCCATTAGCGTGGCCGTTAGTTGTATGGAGAACTTTTTTTTTTTGATTTCTTTTACTCTCCCCCTCCAAATCGGTTCAGTTTTATGTAAAAAAAATTACAAAAAAATTTCGTAGCGATAAGTTGTATTTTAGGGAGAGCGTCCGCCTCTCAAAGTTTGCCATCAAGCCATTTATTCAAATGTAATTTGTTTGCGTATGACTATCTTCTAAAAACAACATTTTACAAGAATATGATATATGGCAATATTTTAGCTCTTCTAGTCAACAACATAAGCCTCTAAGAAAGTTTTTTGCTAAAATGAATATCTTAGAAAATAATTAAGAAAATATCAACAAAATACCAAACATTTTATATACGTTTTATATATATAAAAAGGCGATTTAATGTCAAGTGACACAATTTTGAAATCGATGTCTTCCGATTTGTATGAAATTTACACCAAGGTTAGTCCTATTAGATAGTAGTTTACACACAAATTTTCAACAAGATCGGTCAAAATGTTTCAGAGGTAGAGGGGGTCAAAGTTTGCCATACAGGTGTTCTTTCTCATCCATGTAATTTATTACCTATTGGTGTTAACAAAATTTGTCCCAAGTAGCTTAGATAGCTATTTAATCAATCTTTTTTAAAAATATTTTTTTGTTTTTTTTAAAAAATTTTTTAATATTTTTTTTTTAAATTTAAAACTTTTTTTTTATTTTTTTTTAGCCAAGTGTTAAATTTAAAAAAAAAACTTTAAAAAATTTTTTAAAAAAACAAAAACAATTTTTTTAAAAAGTTTGATCAAAAAGCTATCTAAGCTACTTGGGACAAATTTTGCTTACACCAATAGGTAATAAGTTACATGGATGAGAAAGAACACCTGTATGGCCAAAATGTCAAACTTTGACCCCCTCTAACTCAGAAACTTTTTGACCGATCTTGTTGAAAATTTGTGTGTAAACTACTATCTAATAGGACTAACCTTGGTGTAAATTTCATACAAATCGGAAGACATCGATTTCAAAATTGTGTCACTTGACATTAAATCGCCTTTTTATATATATAAAACGTATATAAAATGTTTGGTATTTTGTTTTTATTTTCTTAATTATTTTCTAAAATATTGATTTTAGCAAAAAACTTTCTTAGAGGCTTATGTTGTTGACTAGAAGAGCTAAAATATTGCCATATATCATATTCTTGTAAAATGTTGTTTTTAGAAGATAGTCATACACAAACAAATTACATTTGAATAAATGGCTTGATGGCAAACTTTGAGGGACGGACGCCCCCCCTAAAACACAACTTATCGCTACGAAATTTTTTTGTATTTTTTTTTACATAAAACTGAACCGATTTAGGGGGGGAGAATATAAGAAATCAAAATAAAAAAAATAACGGCCACCCTAATGGCCCATTCCAATGTATTTGTGGCCTGGCAACTAATCCTTCCTTTGGTTGTTGATTCATTGGAAAAACTAACTGGCCCTCTTTAGATCCTTCGGAATTCACCGGCCGATCATATCTGCACAACTTACTACGGCTACGCACGGACTTTCTATGGTCGTAAGTATTTCTACACACAAGCGAAGATACCTGCTTATCTGCTGGTAGAGGTAGCGCATTACAATTGCACTGTGGAAGCGACGCACAACCTCTATTTGCTGTGCTCCTGGCTGCCACACGCTTTGGGCAGTTTCCTTTAAAATTTTGACTTCCACCTATACTATTGGCTCTTATAACCTTGGCCGCTACGGGCTCTCTTCTTTGCGCCGTTATCCAATCCTTACTGGGCGCTACCTTCAACGAGCGACTCTCACTGACGCATTCCCTCCTATCTGCCTCCGTACAGTGCCTGGCTTCCAATCTGCTAAGCTGTCTTACCTGAGCAACCACTTTTTCTCGCTTTTCAACTTTTCTGTGAACTGACGATTCCTGACGAGTACATTCGAGAGGCTGTCCCACACGAGCCTCACTTTCATACCCAACATCCAGGGGTTTTTCATAATCACACAAATACATAATTTGCTTTCCCATATTCAGACTTATATTATGACTTATCATAAAATCTGCGCCAATCAGTACTTCGTCTACAATGTCGGCCACAATAAACTCATGAAAAGCGACAATATCGGCAATTCTTAACACCACACGTGTTTCCCATAGACAGTAGCAGGCTCACCTGTAGCTGTTCGCAAGCTCACTCCGCTTAGTGGTTCGACAGCTCCTTTAACCAAGTCAGGCCTTATTATCGAGAATCCTGCACCAGTGTCGATAGTCAAAATGCGCTTTTTACCATCGATGTAGCCAAATGTCGTAATACTTTTGTTACTCTTTGGCACTACTAAATTTATTATCGAGTCCTCAGATGCGAAAGGAAGCACTCCCTCCATACTTAACGGCGACTCCTGTGATGACTGATGACTAGCCCGTTGGTTGTTTCTCGGCGGCGAAGCAGATCTTGAACTTTCTCTTGGTGCTTTACAGTTTCGTTGTATGTGACCAATCTTTCCGCAGTTATAGCATTTTACTTTAGATTTAGGTTGCTTCTCACTTAAAGCTTCTATAAATGCCTCTTTTAAATACTGCACAATATCTCTTTCTGCATCGCTGGTCACATCGAGCTTTCGCACCTTGCCCACTTGAGGTCTTGAAATAATTTTTGCGGTTTCCTGGGCCAGGGCGAATGAAACAGTTTCTGCAAATGTTGACTTTAATGCTGCACACACCGCATACTTTACATCAGCATCTCTTATACCGTTAATGAATGCTTCTGTTTTGAAGCTGTCCAGCAATGGTTGATTCTCACCAGGATAAGTTAGCTGTACCAAACGCTCAATCTCCAGTGCGAAGTCCTGTAAGGTGTCGTTTGCCTTTTGCACTCTGCCACGCAACTCCATTTTGTAAATTTCCTTTTTGTGTTCACCACCATACTTGCGTTGCAGTGCTACCATAATTTCATCGTAATTGTTTCTGCTACTTACTGGTACACTTTCAAGCACTTCAGCCGCAGTCCCCTTTAAAGCAAGTATTAGCTCGATGGCTTTTTCCTCGCTGTTCCATGCATTTCTGTTGGCAACTGTATCGAACTGGAACTTGAACACATTTAATGGCACACTACGGTCAAAGCAAGGGACCTTTATTCTACTAGAAACTTCTGGAATAACACGCACTGGTCCCTCTTGGCATTGTAGACTTTTTACTTTTACTTCCAGATTGTGTAGTTTTTCATCAAAAACCGTTTTCACATCTGTGACTTGAGTTTTTACATCAGACAGCTTCTGGTTAAATTCTATTTCCATTTCGTTTACTCTTTCGTTCATTTCACTGGAAATCTCCTGAAGTTTCTCGTTCGTTATTCTAGAATGCTCTTGAATTTCAGCCAGGATGGTGCCCGTCTTCTCTTCCATTTTTCTAGAATTTTCATTCATTATTCTAGAAGTCTCATCGATTTTTCTAGAAGTTTCAGCTAGAATATCACTCGAATTTTCTTTTATCATCTGTACCATGCTTTTGGAATTATCGTCCATTTTTCTAGAATTTTCATCAATTTTTGCCATCATAGCAGCAAACATTGTGTTTAAGTCCATGCTGCTAGCAACTGCACGAGTACATACCTCTATTACTTCTTTGTCCTCAAATTCGTAACTCACAATGTCCATATTGCGTCGCTCGAATTCATCTATTAGTCTCTTTTGCAGCTCTGCTTTATTACCTGAAGTTGGCAGATCCAACTTGCCCAATTCTTTCTTGAGCTGTTCTACTTTAAGCTCTTCAAATTTCATTGCTGTCTTCTTGTTATTTATTTTTTTTTTATTTTAGTATTTCTTATTTTTTTTTTCACTTTTATTAATTTATTTATTTTATTTATGCAATTTCACTTCTGACACCAATTGTTACGTTACTGCCTTTCAATAACGTTTTGGTTTATTTCCTTTAAAATAAACCGTTTCGAGTTCTTTATTGCAACTTTAATAAAATAAATAAAACACAAACACTTTAAGCACTGTTTACAATTTACTCAACTCTATTTAGTACTAAGTCTTTTTAACAACCGTAATTTATAGCTTTTATTCACAACCAACTATAATTTTCTCAGCGTTATACGTTATTGACAAAGTCTGAACTTAGAATGATCTCATTACGCTAGTGGCCGCTAGTATTTATACCGCAATTTGGTTGTCTAGAACATTCGAAATGTTTTTCGAAGGTTCGAGGCTTTACTATTTCACCACACTTTAATTTGATTTATGGCACCACTTTACATAATTTTACCTCTTACACGGAAGCTTTTTTAACGGTCATTTCTAGGGCTTTCTGCACATTGGGACTAAATTATAACAATTTTTAATAACAATGCAAACTAATAAAATTACTAATAAATACAAGTTAACTAAAAAATACAAGATAACTAATAAATTCAACTTATTCTTAACTAATAATTACAACTAATTCTTAACTAAAGTTACTTTCGTAACAATATATAATACCTCAAACCGGCCTTCAAAAATCCTGAAACTTTGAAGGCGTAGTCACTGCAGATTTGATTTGTGACCTCTGGTGAGATTTTCTCGCATCGAAAAGATATGAAACAAAATATTCCATTTTTTCTCAAAAAGTAAGAAAAAAAAGTGTCTGTAACTCATGTCGAAAACTTTACATACGATGATGATTTTAATGTCATTTTAAAGAGAATACTTGGGGCTACAAACCTTATATTGAAAAAATGTAATATCTGCAAAATATTCAATTTTAAAAACGGACTTAGTCAAAAACCTATTTTTTATTTGGCTGATTTTCTTTTAATAAATACCTCAAACTGTTCTTTAAAAATTCTGAAAATTTGAAGGAGGTATTTGTTTTTCCTTTTTAAGATATGATTTTTTTTTCGCAACCTTAAAAATAATAATCCTAAAATAGAATTTAAATATTGTAACTTTGAGCAATAAGTACACTGTGCTAGTTGCAAAAAAACAGACAAGCCGGACACCTAATTAGGGCACGCTGAACCCAGGGGTGCTAACCGTTTTTTTTTAAGGTTAGCTCTTGTTTTCAAGTTGTAGGAGGTTGCACAGCATATATTCGCGTAACTCAAAAACGCTTTAGTTTATTGAAATTACTAAAAAAAAAAACTAAAATGCCAGGTGCCCGGCCTGTCTGTTTTTTGCAACTAGCACAGTGTACTTATTGCTCAAAGTTACAATATTTAAATTCTGTTTTAAGATTATTTTTTTAAAGGTTGCGAAAGAAAAAAAGAAAAAAAACCTCCTTCAAAGTTTTAGGATTTTTAAAAAACAGTTTGAGGTATTAAAATTTAATATTTTGCAGATATAACATGTATAAAAAAAATATATGGTTTGTAGCCCCAATTATTCTCTTTAAAACGACATTAAAATCATCTTAGTATGTAAAGTAGTTTTCGAGATATTGAAGAAATAATCTCAACACATTCGGCTAATTCGGCGAAATTATGACATTTTGAATATGACATAACTTCTTTTCGTTAAGATATGTTCTATATAGGATAGAAGGAACCTTCTCACCAAATTTCATTAAAATCGAAAGGGGTCGGATCCCACTCTTGGTCGATTAGACATGGAATTACCCAAATATTAAAATTGCACTTTCAAGGGCCATTATAAAACCACTTTCCTTATTTAATAGCAAAACTTAAAAAACAAAAATATATATAAAAAATTTCATTAAGTATTCAGAACTACAATCATTTTATTTATTTGTTTCCTAACAATTCTTGGTTAAAAAACGAAATCTGAACTCACAACAAAAAATTATTGATATTCAAAAACAAAAAAAAAAAAAAAAACAATTTTCCACTTTCGTGATTTAAATTTATTCAACAGCCAGTATTTTAAATTTAACATTTTCCAGCTATTTAAACAACACATTTGATACAAATAAATAAGTTTTTATATCGATTTGTACATTTTTATTAAAATAAACTTTTTCCATTTAAAAATTTTTATTCGTGTTATTTTTGTCGTCCAAATGTGAAAAAAATGTGGCAGGATTTATACGAATCCATTGAAAATATTTTTTAGCAAAATTTCTTTTGCAAAAAAAGTATCTGTATGTTGCTGTTTTCGAAAGTATGTATTGTAGTATTGATTATATAAACAATACTTCAATTGCATTCCAATACAAATGTATAAAATATCGTTGCCTTAACAGCAAATGGACGTAATAACGCAAAAATTTAAAAATGTTTTTTGTTGATTTCAGTTCGTTCTATCGAACTTTTTTTCAATTCTTGAATCGATTAATACGAATGCTATGGTCTTATTGAATTTAGAAAAGTGAAGTTGTGCCTGCTTGCGTTTAAGATAACGATATACGCAATAGAAAACAAACAAAAATCACAAAAAAAAAAAAACTATGAACCAAATCGTTGCATACTTTTACTCTTAGCATTGATACAGGTTCCTTTTGCGGTACAAATGAAATGAATATGACCAACTTAAAGTAAGTGCTAATAATTTGCTTATCAGAGTTTTAAAGGTCTTTTTTGGTAATTTTTAAGCTCGTACGGTTGTCATCATTTAGAAACTTATGGATTTAAAAACGATCTATCAAAAGTGGATCGCTATCTGGATATTTAATACACACGATACCAACGTCAGCGAAACTCCAATTTTGGAGTCTATTAATAACAAAAAAGCATGGTAAAGTAGGTTTTAAAAATCTGTGGCATTGATATTTTTAGTTAAGCTTAAGTTCATTATTTTTAATTATCATTAAGTTATTTTTACTGAAGGAAGGAATTCTACAACATGAAATTTTTTATTAAAATTTATTGATAATTTTCTTGTACCACTGGTTAAAGATTCATGTTTGACTGTTGGCTGGCAGGCACCGCAGTGGTGCAAAGGCTAAAACTCAAAGAATTCTGATGAAAGAATATGGTGATTCTTCAAACATGTAAATTTTACCCAGGCTCTAGCCCCAGCTCAGTCAAGAAAATTATCAATACATATTAATAAAAAATTTCATGCTGTAAAACTCCTTCCTTTAGTAAAAATTATTTTAAGAACATTAAATTTAATGAACTCAAGTCTTACTTAAAATATCAAAATTAAAAATTAACAGTTCAACTAAAAATTACAATTAATCTGTGGCTTTTAAAATAAAACTTCTCAAGTCGAGATAAGATATCAAAGTTGTTTAAAAAAAAACTCGGTGAAAAAATCATTTATTTTTACATTTGGCACCACGTACAATATTATATTTAACTCTTTGTGAAATAAACGTTAAAAAATTTCCCCTATTTCCTTTGGATTTCTTCAATCAAATACTGGACCAAGATAGGTCAAAAATAACGAATTTTATTTCTGGAGTCGGAAATTAGAACTCACCTGAAAAAACTTTAAGATCGGGCTAAAAGTATGAAGATTGGATAATTTGTAATTTTTGTAATAGTTGAGGTGCTCTTCTTTGGGAACGTATGGATGCACTTTAATAACTACACAGAAAAAATTATTGCTGAATTATTTTCAAACAAACCATTGTTTGAAAATATTTTTAATTTCTACAAATTTTTTTTACAGATTCAATTAATATTTTTGTTTGATTTTTATTTAACCAACAACAATGTTGACAACTATTCAAAAATATAATATACGCGTTATTGGTTTCAAGTTTTCATAATTTTGTATGAAATATTTAACGCTCTTTAATGTTGTCGTTTTTTTGCATTTTGTATTTGACCGTAATACCCCTGACAGACATAGGATTTGTATACTATACTATCATGGTATACTGCATGTGTGTCAACCTAAACTACAATTAAATCATGAAACAAAGTGGTATATTGATGGTTTATATACTACTGTAATATGCATACCATGGTATTCAAACTATATGTCTGTCAGGGGTATAAGCAACACTTCTTTATGTGAAATAAAAGAACAACAACAAAAAACACATACAGTCTATTTTTGGACGCTTTAAAAAAGAACAACAATAAGAAAGATGTAAAAAAAAACAAAACGTAAAAAACGTTTCACTCTTTTTAAACAACAGAAACAACAACAACATTAAAAAGTAGGTAAAAAAGAATGAAAAAAACCCCATATTAAATTTTTTTGAAACTGTTTAGTTAAATAGGAACATCAAATATAAAAATAAAATGAAGACGAGTCGGTCTACTGCCGTTTTTGGTTACATTTCTTCTTCTTCTTTAGCCGAGGAGGGGATACAGCAACAGTGAGTGAAGAAGAAAAACATTGTGTGTATAAACAGACTTGGTTCAAAAATTATTTCAACAAGAAAATATGTCTCAAAGCCAGCCGCCGCTCTGTCTGCCTTCATCTTTTCCTACAGTGCTTGCTTGTGTGCGCGTCATTGCTTGTGCAAAAACTTTTTTGTTTGATTCAGCAAAATAATTTGTTTGAAATTTATATGAATTTCAGTAAACTTTTTGTTTAATTCAGTTAAATTATTTGTTTGAAAAAATCTGTAATTTTTTTCAATAAACGACATGCAAATAAATTGTTTGAATATGCAAATTGTTTGTACAACTGATTTCAGACAAAAAAATGTTTTGACTCTACAAATTTTTTGTTTAAATTGGAAAAAAATTATAAACTTTCCCAAAACCCGTTAGTCGTACGAAAAAAAATTCTCAAATATTTTTTATAGGCAATTTCCATACCGTTAGCGAAATTTTTAGGTAAAAATGCTTTTCTGGACCTCTGACATCCGCGTAACTTTTTTTTTAGCGGCGCATGAATTGACGGGAATTTTTGGAATGCAGTTAAGAACCATGCAAAGAAGCTTTGTTGGACCTTTTTCTTGGGTTTATTCCTCGGACTAATAATATTTTGAAAATTAAATAAAAATATTGTTCATTTTGAATTTATCTTAAATTTTATTGTTTTAATTTACAAGCGGAGGCCTTTAATATAATTTTTTGGTGCAGTTTAAAACCACGATTTGCCATCACTTACGTACTTTATTCCACAATTTATTTAGAAAAGAAAAAAAAGAGAAGAGTAGAAAAAACAACAAGGTGCATTTGAAATTTATTTGTTTTTCGTGCCAAATTTGTGTCACATATGGCAACATTTGTACGATATCTGTATATCGTGTTATTATGATAAATAACAGAAATTTTTTTTATATTTGTTTCACTACGATTGTTTTTGCCCCAAAAATAAAAAGACAAAAATAAAAAAGCAATCAATACAACAAGTGTAATAAACATTTAATAAAATATAAATAAATGTATATAAAAATACTTAACGAAATGTTAGATCAATATTTGGACTATAATTTGTGCACAACTTGAAAAAAGACACAAAAAAAAAATAATTTAGTTTCAAAAAAATCGAAAGTAATTTGTATTAGAAAATAAAAAAGCAATTGGAAAATATTTTGTAACTGGTTTTTGTTAAAAAAAAAATAATTTTTTTATTTAAGGATTTATCAAACAAAAGCAAAAATATAAATTATATCGAGAGCCTATAGTCAAAACCCTCTATCTTTAATTTTCACGAAAATTACTTTTTAATGGTAAAATGTTCAGTAAAAAAACTCTCATCTATGGTGTGATTTTCATAACAAACATATATTTTTTTGCTGTTTTATTTGCATTTATATATTTTCTCTATCTTACACAATTTATTTTTCTGAATGCAAAACCCTCTATCTTTTCTAATAATTAGTTTTCAAATATTTTTTGAATAACTTGTTCTTGCAATACATGTTTTTTACTATTTTTTGCAAGCTGAACATGAGTTTGAAATCAAAGGTGATTTGTCCGCGTCGGTATTAGTTTCCTGTATTATTCATCATTTAAAACCGTATTTCTTATCAGATTCATTGCCAATTGAAATTTTCTCGGATGGTTGTGGCTACCAAAACCGTAATTATTATTTATCTAATGCTCTGTCCAATTTTGCTGCTGAAAATAATAAAGTTATTGAACAGAAGTTCTTAAAGAAAGCCCATACGCAAATGAAGTGCGATAGTGCCCATGCTAGAATTACTAGAAAAGCCAGAAAGACTGTTTAAATTAACAATGAGATCGTGAAAAAGTCGTTCGATGCAGAATATTTAAATTATGATTTCTTTAATAATTAAAGTTATGACTAATTTTTGCGTTTTTTTTTTCAATTAGACCAGGACGAGTAAGGAACGATCCTACAGTGTCTAATTTAAGATCTCTTTTTATATCTTCCAGATGGTAGCGTAAAATATAAATCAAACTCCAAACTTAAAAAAGCAAAAAAAAAAAAAATTGTAGCTATAACTTTTTGCTAATTGTTAATTTTTTTTATCTTATGTTGTATAATTAGCCTATATCTTAAATAAACCACGTTAAACACTGACATCAAAACAATTTATTTTTATTAAAATGCAAAACCCTCTATCTTTTCATTTTCATACATTTTTTGAGAAGCAAAACTCTCCATCTCGCATAAAGTCCCTAATAATGCAACATTTTATGAACCAATTATCTGTGAGATTCAGTAGTTGATTTAAAAAATATTGTAGAATACCGAATTTTAACAACTCAAGTAATACGCGAAAAAAACTGTTTTTTGGCTCTCCTGAAAAGTTGTGTTTTTTAAGATAGAGGATTTTGAATATAGGACCTCGATATTTTAAATTCGACACAGACATTCTGGTTTTTGGTTATCAAAATGTCTATGTAATTAGATGTATATAAATGTTTCTATGGGTCTTTCACAAAAACTTAATATAATTAAAATAGATTTTAATTTAAAGTAAACAATATTCAGCGGCTTATATTAAAAACAGGAAAATTTAATTCGGAATTTCCAGGAATTTTTTTTAATAACAATTAAGATAAATAGCAAAAAATGCTTCATCTTACTTTTATTTCATCTTCACGCAGAGAAAAGCCAGTTGTCAATACCAACAAAACTATTTTTAACAAAATGGTTAAGCATAGTATGGCTAATTTAACCATATTTTCAGAGGCAACCATATTATGGTTCAATTAGTCCTCGCTCAAGAATCCACAACAATACAATTGTTGACTCTAAACATGGTTTGGTTAAATATGACAATAATTTGTTTGTCACTTACATTTTTTTTGTTTTAAATTAACAATATCATTTTCCTCTGTTCTAACCCAGCTAGCATTTTGAATCATAATCTAGTCATTTAGGAATCAGCCTCACGATCAAAATACCCGTATTCAATCATAAATTATACTTTCGTTGTGAGAAAATGGTACCCTACAGATGAATCGCCTGAAAGAATTATTTGTGAAACAATTTTCTGATTCCTTTTTGATCCTTTTAATGTTAGTTTTTATAATCATTATTGAATCGTTTCGTCTCATTTATCAATCGTGAGTTATATAGATTTTGATTATATTTCATATTATTTTTTAATTGTCATGTTTTTTAATTTTTCTTTGATAAAATCAGTACCATTATGGCTTTTGATTACTCAAACCAAGCTTTATTTTGAACCAAAAAAGAAGAAAAGAAATAATTTGCACTAACATTTATGTTAATAAATTGTCAATCATTTTTGGGCTTCTTTTTGAGCCAAGCTTTTTATTGATTGGCTGACACGAAAGTTTCTATTTTTATTTTTTTGATTTGGCAAAACATAAATTCAAAATATTTAAAAAACATTATTTGAACGTATCAATGAATCATATATGAATCCTTTTTCTATCGCTCAAGTGATAAATCAGTTTTTAATCAGCAAAACTGATCTGAAAAGACTCATTTAGCTGGGAAAGAGCAACACATATGCTATGGATGAAAAACAATCATGCTTATGTGGTTGCCGGTGGCAACAATATATCTATATTTTAGTGCGGGTGGTCATATTGATAAATGTTTTTTTCACTGGCTGCTTAAACGAAAGACATGAAGGCCAGTCTTCACAACATACTTAGAGCTTAAGGTAAGATTTTTTCGGCCGTAAAAAAAGTGTTTCATTAAATTGAGCGATAACTTAAAGGAAGGTTATTCCTACCTGGTTGTTGGTTTAAGTAAAGTTGTAATAATGAAACCCTTTTTATAAGGCCGGTAAAATTCTACCTTCAGATATCGGTAAGTTGTGAAAACTAACTAAGTTATAAAAGCTTTGAACATTAATATTTGTTAACATTTTATTTTTTAAAAAAATACTTAAGGCTAGTTTACACTATTATACTTTGTATTAATACATGTCAAAAACTCAGGTAATATGTAAAAGTGTGATAGTGTAAATTCAATGTACTATGAAAATGGCAAGTATGAGATAAAAAAATTTGACATCCCATACGAATTCATCGTTTTGAAATATTTCTAAAAAATACTACTTTTCATTTCATCAGTGCCCATGTTCTGTTACTCTCGCGTCAAGAAACTTTTCGATTGAAATGTGTGAAATTAAACAAAAATGCCATAAATTGAAACAAACAGCTGTTTTTCTCACTAAACTGTGTCTGTTACTTTTTTTGGCGAGTACTACGTGACAGTAAGGAAATTGCTCGCCAATTTACAGAAAAAGTGTGTCTGTGATATTTTTGTCAGAAAAGTTCCCGCTTTTAACTGTCAAATAAACTAACAAATAAAAATGGGACGAGAAAAAATTTTAACACTAAAAAACAATCAAAAATGCAAAATGCAAATATTTTGCTCCTGGCACATTTATTTATTGTTTAATTATTTTGCTTTTAACACTTTTATAAAATTTACGAATGTTTTCAAAGCTCGTTTGCAAACAACAAACATTAAAGTCGCACTTTACATTATATAATATAGCCGACGGTTTTTTTTCGCCGCCGTCATTGAAAAATTTTAAATTTTAGTAAATTTTGGTCGCCGTCATTGAAAAATTTTCAATTTTAGTAAATTTTAGTCGCCGTCAACGATATGTGTGACTGTCGCATTGGCCTCGAGTGCAATGTAATGACATTTATAACGTAACGACGTAATCTCTTTTGATAGTTTTTGTTATGAGTTACAGACAAAGTTTTTTTTCACTAGAAACGATGGAATATTTTGTTTTACATCTTTTCGATGCGAGAAGTTCTCACTAATGTTACAGAACATGGGTACAGTTCTCAACATTTTTTTTTGACGAAGGACAAAAGAACTATTAACTTATTTGAGAAAAAAAATCTATTTTGTTCCATAAGCCATTAAGAATCAGGCTACCATTGATAAATACTCCTAATTTCCAAAGCTTATCTTTAAGTTTTAAAATCTTTACAAATTCCCTCAAATTTGTCCCATTGTAGAAAATTACTTGTTTCCATACAACAAACAACTGCATCATCACAAATGTTTTATTGTGATAATGATAATAACTAAGCAAAAGAAAAAATACTCATAAATAATTCCTATAATACGATTAAGTCTTTTTGCAAACAATTTGTTAAAATATTCGCTATGGGATAAAACTAAAACGCAATATTAACACAAATTTACATTAAAACTCATACATTTTCTTTTAGTAAAAACATTTTTAAGCCAGAAGTAAAGAATTGAACAGAAAAAAAACTAATCGAACAAAAGATTTTTTGTTTCATTAGAATAACTGATACATCGTATTTTCCAAATTATTTTATGCAACAGAAAA
The DNA here is from genome assembly GCA_963931875.1 of Pollenia griseotomentosa. Taxonomy (NCBI): domain Eukaryota; kingdom Metazoa; phylum Arthropoda; class Insecta; order Diptera; family Polleniidae; genus Pollenia; species Pollenia griseotomentosa. The sequence goes on from OZ007561.1 coordinate 27,545,159, forward strand.
AATACGTGTAAGTTTGTATAACACTCAAGCAAAATATTCGTCTATAAAGCATAATTTTGACACCCTACATTTAATTTACTACGTATCATTTGATCCAATTTTTAAAGAGAAAATTTGTTGCAATAAATTTGGAATCAATGCTCCTGTTTATGGCTAGTACAAAATTTCATACAAACAAAAAATTCTTACAAAACATTTTTCGGATGTTATTGTTAGGATTAGTTCTAGACACTACCAGAATGTCTTGTATATTCCAAAAGATATCTTAAGAAAAAAACTTACCCTTTTGCAATAGGGATGCCAATAGGGATGCCAAATAGGACCAGGTTTTTTGAAACCCGGGATTCGGGATTATTAATTCAAAAAAACGGGATCCCGGAACGGATCGGGATTTTATATATAAAAGCCAATTTTTAAAATTCATATAATTATAATTTAATGTTTATTTCATGAGGACTTCATGATTTCATGAGGAAAATAAACTCATTACAAAATAAAAGAGCTTAGTGTATTCTTTTAAAGTAATATGGAAGAATTATGTATTAAAACTTATATTTTAAAAAGCTTCTAAAACAAATAAATGACGTCTGATAATCGATCCCTTATTTAATTGTAAACATATGGTGCCGACGAAACCACTGCTCGCATTCAACACTTGTGGGTGGTATCTTTAATAAGTATATTTAATTTATGTTATCTCAAATATATGTATATGCAAGTATTAATCTAATAAAATAAACTTAAACAAATATGTGTCAAAAGACCTTTGGTAGAACCCCCTAAAGTTTTTAACACCTTTTTGCACAACTTGCATTTTGCGTGCGCATTTCTATTATCATTCACTTAGAAAAAATACCACACCGAACTTAATCTTCTGATTTTGTTTTCTGTGGTACAAAGTGCATTGCATGTAACATTTATTCACTTGCGACTTCTTTTTGTAACCAGTTAAAAACTAGATTCATTGCCAGTATGATTTAATATTAAATTTTTGAAGTTATTTTTAACACGGTGACTCACGTTAATTTAAATATTTGGTGATTTTTTAAGAGCTATAATTTTCATGTTGTAAAATTCCTTTCTTCATAAAAATAATTTAATAAAAATTAAATTTAATGAACTTGAGCCTAATTGAAAATTATTAAAAAATTTTGATAAAAAACCATAGATAGTTCAACAAGGTAACCACAATACTAATTATAGCTATAGGAAAGTTAAAAAAAAAACACATAAAATTCAGAAAAATGCATGAAACCTTTTTTTGAATCGATAGTACGGTCCATATAACTTAATGTTTGAAGATTATTTCATGCAAATGTTGACCGTGACTGCGCCTCAAATGGTCCATCCGCTTAGTCCAATTTTGGCATACTCTTTCAAACATTTCGGCAGGTATCTCATGAATAAATGCTTCAATGTTGTCTTCCAATGCGTCAATTGAAGCGCGCATGTGTGTATAGACATGAGCTTTAACAAAGCCCCACAAAAAATAGTATAAAGGCGTTAAATCGCACGATCTATGGGGCCAATTGACCGGTCCCGAACGTGAAATAAAATGTTCACCGAACTCGCCTCTCAATAAGTCCATTGTTAAGCGTGCTGTGTGGCATGTGGCACCATCTTGTTGAAACCACATGTCATGCAAGTCAAGCTCTTGCATTTTGGGCAAAAAAAAGTTGGATATCATCTCACGGTAGCACTCACCATTCACAGTTGCGTTACGATTCGCATCATCTTTGAAGAAGTACGGTCCAATGATGCCACCAGCCCATAAACCGCACCAAACTGTGACTCTTTCTGGATGCATTGGTAGCTCTTGCAATGCTTCTGGCTGATCTTCACTCCAAAATCGACAATTCTGCTTATTAACGTACCCATTGAGCAAAAAATTAGCTTCGTCGCTGAACACAATTTTTCGATAAAAAAGTGGATCGCATTTTGATAATAAAATTCAATAATTTGCAAGCGTTGTTCGTTTGTAAGACGATTCATGGTTAAATTAAAGACCAAATTGAAGATGTTTGACAGTGAAACAAAACACGAAACGTGGGTCAACTGTTTAAACCAGTGTTGCCAAAAAGATAATAGCTAAAAAATCAACCGATATATGTAGTTGTATTTGATAAAAAAAAAAAAATTGCACATTTTTACTAACCCCAAAATATACAGTGTTTGTCACATTGGATTTCTCAAAAAAAAAAAAACTACCGGAATCCGGTGAAAAACCCGGGAAATTTTGTTAGGGAATTCCTGGGATTTTTGTTATTTAATTATGGCAAGTTGCTGATTTAAATGAAATCTGATAAGTAATAACGATGAATAACTCAGCTTTTTAATTCAAAAAGTTATTTGCCGTGTGTGCAAAGAGAAAAAATAGTCTGACCATATGAAAAAAATTATACTCAATTATACTTATACATTAACAAAATCATAGCTAAAAACAATTTTTATAGCTAACTATTTTGTATATTTATTTTAAATGCTATAAAATAAAAATAAAACAATTATTTAAGTTAATAGTAACTTAATTTACTAAACTAACCCGTTCGCCGGCGGATGAAATATAAACAAAGGTTTTGCAAAGTCGTCGCGTTTGAAGAATTTCGAACGACGCTATTATTGTGTGTATTAACATATAGGTACACCAATATGTCTTTTTTCGGCGAATTTTCGCGGCCCAAAGTTCGTCGTGTTCCCAGAGAAGTGCGCGTGAGCTGCTTAACCGCCCTACGCAATTTCACACATAAATTATTTTTTTTAACATATTTTTTTTTGTTTTTTTCTTTTCTTTTGAAGGCAATTAGATGTTACAAATTTTATAGAAAATATTAGTTCTTTTGTGCTTCGGCGAGAGATTAATAACGAACCAAGCTGATTCCCTCTTAAACTTTTGTTTGGCGAAACATGTTGGCCTCAACAAGATTCGGGCGTAAACCGTGAATGACAAGCCGAACTTTCATATATGCTATCCGTATAAATATAGCTTAAGGTATATATAAATAAGGCATGTTTCCATAAATCCTACGATATAAGCAAAAACAAAATTTTTAAGCGAAAAGCCTAAAAAACTCCTCCAGCTCATTACCTAAACAGAATAAATATTTGAATACGAAAATTGCATATTTGATTCAAAAAAAATTTTGAATTTTCTGCGATGACGATTTTTGCGGTATTGATAAAAGAGTTTGTAGGTATAGTACTTAAACTTTTAGTCAACAACCAAGTTTATTGAGTGAATAAAAAAAGTTGTTGTCCAAAATAATTTTTTTCAACAAAATGTTTACTTAATTTGTTAAAATAAATTGTTAGAAATGTTGAATAAATCAAACAAAATGTTTATTGAATCTTTATTTATTTGATTACACTGTGTGTAATTTTTTAAGGCATGGAAAAATAACCATATACAGACAACTCTACGTGATAAAAGACCAAAAGGTAAAAAAGACCCGTGACTCCCAGTTTTGCCCAAAGTCATGCACTTTTTACGGTGTTAAGAATCATTTTTTTCACTTTTACGGCTACCTAAACGGTGCTAAGAATCATTCCTAGGAAGTTCATATGTTCTAAAAAGTTGTTTACTGAGATCTTAGGTACATTTTTGTAGTTGATTGTTTCCTTGAATTTTTAACGGTTTGCTATCTATGGACTTGAACAGGGGAAAAAGGTAAAAAAAATCGAATTTTTTTAAGTTTTTTGCGAATTTGATCTTGAAGATGAAGTTTTTTTGATTTTATATGTTCACAATTTTTGTTCTTTATGGCAAGAGCTACAACCTTGTGACAGAGGGTAAATCAAAATTCCGAACGGCTTGCAAGATATGAGCCTGAGAAACCCCAAATCTTTAGGGGCCCATAAAAAAAGTGCATGACTTTAGGCAAAACTGGGAGACACGGGTCTTTTTTTTTTTGTCTTTTATCACGTAGAGTTGTCCGTATATGGTTTTTTTCGTGTTGCACTGTGTTTTTAATTATGATGATAAATACACTAAAATTTTTTGTGGGGGGAAAGCTAGTTCCTATGCGTATTTTGCTGGTCTAGCTAGATCATCATTCAGAAACTTTTTTCCTTAGACTTTGGAAAAACTTAAGATATTATGCAAATTAAACTGTAATGCGAATGAGAATTACTAGCTATTAGAAATTTAACAAGAGCTGTTAAAATACTGTCTTTACTTTGATTCAAAAAGTTTTTAATTGAATATGAAGAAATATTTATTTATTTCATTAATAAATATGTTTTATGCTATTCTGCAAAGTGTAATTTTGATAATTTTTTTTCATTGAATCAAATAAAAAGTTTGTTGATCTAAAATTTTATTTTTAACAAACTGTGTTGTTAAAAATTTTCTTGAGATTTTTTTTTCTGTGTATATAATTTATATAATTTCTTATATGGTTTATAGTTTAATTTTAACTATATATTTAACTATATTCATTCAAAATTGTTATACCATTATACATTTTCATGTAACGTAGAGGTTCAACCCGATTTAGTAAGACGGACCAGAGTATTTAGTAGGAATCGAACCCGCAACCCTGAGTACAATTGACGAGCTCTGTTCCAGCAAGCCTAACGGAATGTAGAAAACATTAATTTCGGTGTACTCATACTAATTTTGTGTTCCCCAAAAATTTATGATGATCTGGCATATTTTGCAGTGTTTTATATTTTTTTTTTTTTTGGTATTATTATCTATATTCTTTGGATAGAACAAGTAAAATCATATACATGTATAAAAACTTCTCCAAATATGATTGTGTGTAAAAAGTCTGTATTATTAAATTGACACACATAAATACTATTTATTAAACAGTTTGTAGTTCGCAGTAGACAAAGATGAAGGAGAGAAGGAACCAAATTACGAAAAAAGAAACAAGTCAACATTTTCAAGGATTTTTACTGGTATTATGCCCATTCAATAAAGAGACAAATTGATTTATAATGCCATCTGTTAAAAATACATTCAAAGCCAAAAGGTTACAAGTAGATGAGGTTTAAAGGAAATAAAAATAAAGTTGTTTAGAATAGATTTAACAAGAAAAAGAAATCATTTAATGTGTACTCAAAAGAAGTGAAATATGCTGACTATGTAGATTACAACATACGAGGCATAATTTTAAACACAATATTATTTTTTCTTCCAACTAAATGATTTATTAAAACTTTAAGAAAATATCTATTGAAAAAGTATAATAAATTTAAAAATATTTTTTTCTTTCTATTCATAGGTAGACATATTTAATATGAAGTGTTTTTTAGGGGTTAGAACTTTTTTTTAACTAAAACACAAAAAATTTTATGGAAAGACCAAAATGTTGGCTTATTTGCTCACAAAATTCATGGCATTTAATATTTAAAAGAAATTTTTGGAATATGGTCTTATGATCCTTTTGGTCCAATTTCTCATGAATTTTTCGATCATACCCGGTCTCATTTCGAAATGATCAACGTAACTGATTTTTCAGAAAAGACCAGAAATATGGCGTACAACCACAAAAAGTATTCGAATGGTGTCAATTACATGATCGAGGTGGCGCACATTTTTAATACTTGTAATATTTCTTACGATTTGTAAACGTTGTTCTGGTATAAGTCTTTGTATTAAGATTTGTCAAAAGATACTGAAAAAAGCCAAACGCACTTTTTTGGTATGATAGATAGTTTTACAGTTATCCCTATCGAAAGTTCTATACGTCTTAAAAAAACGCCCTTTGTATATCTAATACTATTTTTAATAGAGCGAATATAAGCTACAGAAAGAAAAGAAATATCTTAATGCAATAAATTACACTACGTAACAGTTTTTTGACCAAATAAATTTGGCACCTAATCTTTATGTTAATTTTTTGGAAATTTAATAACCTTTCACTAAAAAGAAAGAAAAACATAATCCGTTTAACATTTTTGAAGATACTTGCATTTCAACCACATCATCTTTTTTAAAAACACAAATAACGGTTATTTTGGAATCTCAAGAAAATTTTACAAATTTTTTGTTGAAATTTTGTTATTTGTATAAAAACTTAGAAAGAAAAATTTTTTTATTCAATTTATTAAGAAAGTACACAGAAAAAAATAATTTTCATATTTGAATACGAAAATCCCATATTTGATTACAAGAATTTTTGAATTTTCTGCGATGACGAATTTTGTGGTATTGATAAAAAAGTTTGTATGTATAATTGTTAAATTTTTAGTCAACAACCAAGTTTATTGATTCAATAAAAAAAGTTGTTGCCCAAAATAATTTTTTTCAACAAAATGTTTACTTGATTTGTTAAAATAAATTGTTGAAAATGTTGAATAAATCAAACAAAATGTTAATCGAATCTTTATTTTTTTATTTATTAATGATGACGTCATAAATTTAAAGTTTTTATATTTTTATAAAAAACACTAAAATTTATTATGCGGGGATAAGTAAGTTCCTATACGTATTTCACTGGTTGCTTAGGCCAGATCATCAGGAAACCTTTTCCAAGGACTTTGGCAAAACTTAATATATTATTCAAATAAAACTGTAAAACAAATGAGAATTATGAGCTATTTAAAAATGGACAAAAGTTATTAAAATACTGTCTTTATTTTGATTCAAATATTTTTTTATTGAATATGAAAAATATTTAATTAATTTGAGTGCTATTTTGCAAAGTGTAAATTTGATAAATTTTTTCTTTGAATCAAACAAAAAATTTGTTGAACTAAAATTTTATTTTTAACAAACTGTGTTGTTAAAAATTTTCTTGAGATTTTTTTTCTGTGTTTATTTAAACTTTCATTAATGCCAAAAACTGTCCATTCCTTTCGAAACTAATTTGTTTTTTTTCCATAATCTTTAAAAGTGTGTGGCGTCCATCACTCCATAATGGCCTTAAAAAACAATTCCATTCTTTTAATGGCATTAAATCGATTGTTACAAATAACACTGTACAACAATTTCCAACTTTTTCCAAAATAACGGGGTTCTGACAATGAATTTTGGTACGTATGTATATTGGCGTTTCTAAAGATCGCATCGGAATTTGTTTAAGGGGCGGAGGGTTAAAGTTTGACGCTTTTACGTTGTTCGTGCAGCATAAACTATTAGGGAGAAAATTTAATCCCCACTAAAATAAAATTCTAATGTGATCTATCAAAACGCGGACGCACGTAATTTTTTTTTTTAATCTCCTCTGCCAGAATCCATTGTCCGAACCCCGTTATTTTTTGTGTTGTACAGTGCAATCATTGCAAAATAGTAAATTTCATTTTTAGTTATCGTCTATTACAGTTACTTACAAAGAGAAGTACTCACACAGTTATACGTAGTACATACATCAAAACAATCGCTTTAAACATAACACAGTTAGGTACACACATTGTTAAACTTAAAAAAAAAAACAATTTAATAATTCATTTTAGACACTTTAAGGAACAAATGCAAAGCTAACTTTTATGCAAATCAATTTTCTATAACAATCGATACATTCAACTTTCACATCCTGCATATATATGTATGTGTGTCAATGTTACTTTATAGTTACCCTGCTTAATTCGCTCAATTCGCAACTAGTCAGATTTAAGACTAGTTAATAACTAGTTGTATTCTAAAAAAAAACATGTGATGTCTGTAGCTTTTTCTCACTGTTGCTATTCTTTGGTTTATAAGGCAGAAATTCTAAAAAATTTATTGAGTAATTTTTTTTTAATTTAATTTTATTTTTAGTACTTCACTTAAAAGAAAAATCAAATCATCCGTACTCAAATCAATCTAAAGCGGTATAAATAGTACGGTGAGTACGGATTTTCTTAAATTAAGTACTAAAATATTAATTCAAGTACGGATTTTCAATCGCAAACTACTTAACTTATCCATATTCAATCCCAAATTCGTACTTGAAATAATCCCAAAGGAAGATTGATTTAAGAAAAACTAAGATTGAATCGATCTAGAAATGCGCTTGATTCAAGTAATAAAAAGTTGATTTTATCCCGAATTCGTGCTTGAAAAAAACCAAAAAAAAAATTAAAAAAAATTATTATGATTGATTTACTTACCCGTATTACACCTTACAGAATGATAAAACACCAACGTCATGCCCGATATTGTTTTTTCTTTAGAAAACTTATGTACATATTTAACCAAAAATATAAACTAAATAAGATGCAAGAGATCAAATTTACTTTAAGCCTTCGCGGTACACATGAGTCTAGCCAGACCTTTTTTCAATGTTAATAAAAAAATCCAAACATGCGTAAGCTAGAGGGTTAAGCACAACGAAAAGTTTTTTTTTAGTTGATTTAAGAATTTTATACTTATTACAAAGAAATTCCGGGATTGATTTTCGAAAGTAATCCCATTTAGGATTGTTTTGAGTACGTTTATAATTTTTATTCGTACATAAATTTTTTTGAGTACGACTCGTACCTAAATTAATCGTAAAAAACTTGATTTATGCCGAGTGTTTTTCTTTATGTGTTTATACTTTATATTAAGAAACTAGTTTTAAACTATTATAAAATAAGCTAGTTGGCTCATATGATAACTAGGGTATTCAAACGTTAAACCGTTGTTCGATTAATCGATTTATTTTTGGCGATTAACTGTTCGAATAATTTTAAATTGCTTTTTTCGATTAACGAAACATTCGAATAATTTACGTCGATTAATCGAAAATTTTTTTTTCACAGTATACGTTTTTTCCTTTAATGTAAAGAAACAATCCGGTACGTTTTAAATACCCTTTTATTGTTTCTTATCTTTAAAACATTTCCTTCGAGTAAGAGTTTTTCAAAAAATATGAAACCAAAGGCTTTGGGAATAATTTATTTTTAAGAATGCTTAGAACAGACTTTTACTACAATATTTCAGATAAAGAAGATGCTTTTTTGAGACGAATAAAAACAACTTTTTACCAGACCTTAACAAGATTATTCAAATTTAGAAAAAAAAGAGAGTCAAATGGTATAATGAAAAACTACTAACTTTTAGAAAAAACAAGAAAAAAAATAGAGAAAATGGATATGCTTTGTAACGCTTTACTTTCAATCTCTCCAACGTCAACAATAAGTAAAATAATCTTAAACCCATTGTGAATGGCAAAAAAAAAAAAAACACCTTTCACAGCATTGCAAGGTAACCAAGGTACCTATATGGAAATAGCATTGGAAACTATTTTTTTTTTTTTTTGCCGAAAATATGTGCATTATCACAGAAAATAACTCTTTGACTTACTTATCAAAGTTAATAAATGTGAAACAAAAAAGTTGTAAATATATTGTTACGGTGATTTCTGTTATTGCAAAGATGTAACCATAAAGAGAAGAAAATCATAAACGACTACCAGACAAACATAGGCAGAACAGCAAAAAAAAAAGAAGAATTAAAACATCGTAGCCATTTCGTGTAGAAGAATTAGATGCTGGCGTCCACAAGTAAAATAGATAACCTACTCATTTGCCGTTTTTTCGGCAGCAATGTCTATCTGCATATTCAAAATTATGTTACAGTGCTCTAATTTTTGGATATTTGGACAATGGTGAATTTGAATTTACATCAGAGTTAGAAACCTTCTTTGGCTTGCGATGGATCTGGTTTTTCCATACAAAAACTCAGGAAGAAATGAAAGTACTGGCACTTTTTTTCCTTATTTCCCAATCAAAAGTCAAATCTGTAATACAGAGTGTGCTCGGGAAAGATTTTGAAGTCAAACTTTTCCGGTTCGCAAAAAAATAATTAGAGCGGCCGTTCTACCGTAGTTAGGAGTTGTCACGGCGTGTGCTCGCAACTACGTTTGAAGCAAAGAAAAACACGTAAAGCTTGCACCAGATGCTCCAAGCCGATTAATAATAGGATTTTTTTTTTTTTTTTTTTTTTTTTTGTTTTTCTTTTACCAAATAAAAGTTTTAATTTAAAATATTCATAACGACTTTTTTTATTGTATTTTAGCGTTCACTAAAAATATACTTGCAATAATCGTTTTTTGATATTAAATGTATGAAGGTACCTAAGGCATGGTACCACGCCATTTCGAAGTAATTTTAAAGCTAAAAAAAATGGATTAATAGTGAGGAGTTCTCAAGAAGTTTCAGCTATATGGATCATCTGTTTCTATAAAAAAAATTTAACTGAAAATCCCAAAGGTACCCGGGTACCTTACCATTCACATAAGGGTTAATAAATTAACTTTCATCAAAACGAAAGAAAAAAAATCGTTGGATACATAAACATTTAAACTGTATACTCTTTTTGAAAAATTATTTAAGAAAATTAGCTTAAATTTTGATGCTATTTTTATATAAAAAGTTTTCTTTTTTTATTACATGAAGTACCTTTTCTTAAATTGTTGTTACTTTTTTAACAAAATTTGTATGTTAAAAAAATATAATTTTTGTTCTTATTTTAAACTTCTAAACTAGACAAAATTAAAATTATTCGGTTAACCGAATAATATTAAATTGTTCGATTATTATTCAATTAAATTTTTACCTTAAATAATTATTCGCGCGATTAGTCGAATAATACAAAACATCGATTAATTGAATACCCTAACGATAACCAAACTTTAAATACGAAAGTTTGATATATTAGCCTTAATGGGCGAGACAGGGTACTCCAGTAACTATTTCGTTTTTAATATAAATGAATAACAAAAGCTATTAGTATTTGTTTATTTGGGACGGTTTTACAGGGTAATTTCTATTTTACAACAATAACAGAGTGAGAGGGTGTCCTGGCATAACTAAATTTTTGTTTCTTTACTAATACCACTTTTATTCGATTGTTTTCTCTAAAGCCGTTGACATTATTTAGTTATTGTTTGTATATTTATTTATTTTTTGTTTTTTTTTTTATATAAAACCAGGGACCGTCCCATATATGAGTTTTATTTTAAAAATTAATTTTTATTATTAATTCATGAATTTTTTTTTCGCTTGAAAAATAAAAATTATTATTGATTTTTTCATCAGTAATAAATGTTATTTCTTGAGTTTTTTATGCGTTAGAAATAAAATTAATTTTTTATGCGCTAGAAATAAGATTATTTTTTTTATTTTTATTTAAGTATTCCTCAAATTATAAAAATTATTTATTATTGTTTTTTTGTTTTATTTTTTACTTAGGAAAAAATTATATTTTTAATTTTTTAATATTTGCCGATTAAAGGGCAAATTAATCCTCGGAGTCCGCGAAAAACCTTTTTTTTTCAATTAAATTATTAAAAATTACTTTTTCCAAAGCAAAAAAATTTTATTAAAAAAAATGGTAATTTCTCAGGAATAAATAAAACTCAGAAAATAATCGGTAAACTTAAGTTTTTTAATAAAACTGAAAATGGAAAAAATTAATGCATCTTAGGGCCATTATTACAACCTAATGATAAAGTTGCTGATAGTTAACGTGAACAATAGCTATCTTGAACGATAAAGTGACCAATAAGTTTTTTTCATTATTACAACTGTCCGATAAAATAAAAAATGTTATTTATATACTGTGGCAACATTGCAGTATATACCGACTACTTTTGGTTGTTTAAAATACGTAGTGGCAACGACTTGGTTTTGTTTTATTTATTAATTTAAAACAAAAGTAAATTTTTGTGCTTTATTTTTGGTTTTAATGGTAAATTGTTTTGTTTTTTGTGTTAAATTGTGTTTTTTGAAAAAGTTGAGTAATTTAAGACTATCATTGAAGTTAAGATATCTTCAGCAAAAAATATGGCACCTTCAAGTTCTTAAAGTTCACTTGCAAAGTTACCATGTGGACAAATCTGATGTTAGCTTATTAGTCACTTTTTAGGTTAATGTTAACTTGTAATAACCAAAAACTATTTATCTGTCAGATAGCATCCTAAAAATAACTATTTGTAAGTTGTAATAATGGCCCTAAAGGTATTCCATGTAACAAGGATTATTTTGGTGTATTCCTTAAGCTCTTATGACACTACAGTTTTTAGTCATTGAATTGATAGAAAGAAACAGTAAATGTTGGAAAGAGCAAACTATAAAATATGTAAACAAGAATTTTTTTCAGTTGAAGCACAGCCGCGAATAACGTTTTAAGTTACAAAATAATTATTTTTCAGGAAAGCAAAAAACGTTTTGAACAGGAAAGATTATTATTTTTTTATATTTTTTTCTTTAGATTATTAAAAATAATGATAACAAAAACTTAATTTAAATTACATGCAAATTTCCAGTTTATAAATTTTTTTTAGTGGAAAAACATTTCATTTCACAATCGCGATGTCATTTAAAACGTTATTCCACGTTTCAAAACCATTTACTTTATATAATTTTGTAAGTAACTTACAACGTTCTTGCACTAGTTGACTCTTTGCAAGTCATTTTGAAGGCCTTAAGGTGCATAATTTTGGGGTGATTTAAGGTTTAAACAGTGAAAGAGAGTAATGTTAACGGTTATCTGCAAAAAACAGTTTTTTTAAAAAGTGGCTTTTACAACGTTATTCGCGGCTGTGGTTCAGTCGTTCTTTTGTTTTGATTTTGTTTATTTTATTAAATGCTGTCAACTTTTTGTTTATGAGAAACATAAAAATAAAACAAACAAAAAGCGGTAAATTTGCCCTTAAACTGCTGATTCAGCAACACTTTTAATATTTCAAGCTAGAAATGTAAATTTTCAATAATTTTCAATTTTTTTTGACATAACTTAATTTTTTATCCTTAACTATTATAAATTTTTTAAAGTTTGGCATTAATCTTAAAACAGCTTAACTCTTTGCACTTGGTAAATTTTTCTTTTAGTTTATATTTGCACTGTTCACCAAAACTTAAGCAATGCATTAAAAAATGTAGTGTCAAAAGCCCTTTATGCTGGTTTTTCTTCTCTTTTAACTAGTTTGATTCTTCAAGTTTAAATTTGAAAAATAATCTTTATTTGCATTCACTGAATTTAATATCAAATTCATATGAAATAAAAAATTTTAAACTAACCGTTTCAGTATAAAAAAGTAGACAGAATAGCACAATGTAGTAACAGGGGATAGATATTACGTGTCGACTTTTTCCAAAAAGTAAAGAAAAAGACACGTTGTATTCATATATACCCGCTGTAAAAATATAATGTTTTTTTTGTCTACATTTTCGTTATGAAAAGTCTGGTTTTAAAAATTCCTTTTCATTTGAAAATTTTGTTGATTAATTGCGCTATGTGCATTATTAATTGCTAATTTAAATTTTAAAGTAAAATACATTTGGGTTGTACGTGGTAAGAAGGTAAAACGCAACTCCCCAAATTTCTTAACCCTTAAATGTCCAAGGACGCCGATTTTGATAAAAAAAATATATGATGCGTAAAATGGTAAAAAAATCAACTGCGTACCAATTTTGTCGAAAATTTTTTTTAAAAATTATTAAGAAAATAGTGATACACTGGGCACTCCCCGTTAGTACTTTTCATCGAAAGAAAACATAAACTAGAATTTTTTTAAATATTTTTATTTAATTTAAATTAAATAACAAGTAAGAAGGTATAGTCGGCCATGTTAGACTATTTGATACCCTACACTACAGTAGTTTAAAACACATCATGCTAATGTGTCCATACACTGAAAGAATTTTCTTCAGAATACCAATGAATTTTTACATTAATCCCATGAAAAATTGCATTAAAAAGGAACCTATGCAGCGATTCGTTGGATCAATGAAACCCGTTTCATTAAAATGTATTTAATGAAACATTATATTAGATCTATGAATGTTATACTTTCAAAAAAGTAAAATTTTTTTTTTTTTTATTAAAGTTGTTTTTATTCAATTTTTTTTTTTTTTTAACCAGAGTCGCTGGCGGGAATCGATCCCGCAACCTCTTTTAATGTTTTTGAATTTTTCTTTTCATAATCAAAAGTTGTTCTTATTCAACTTTTTTTTTACCAGAGTCGCTGGCTGGAATCGATCCCGCAGCCTTGGCGCTGATAGACTAACTCACTACCAGCTAGCCTACTGGGGCAGTGTAGTTTTTGAATAAAAGAACTATGTTTTTTGCCATAACTCAATTAAGAGCGTAAATATGAGATTAAATTGTCATAACATAACAACAATAACAACGTAGATTTTTTTTGCTAACGCAAAATAAAAAAAAACCACATAAAGAGAGAACAAGCTTTTTCGTATACATCATTTGGTTGACAACAGTTTAAAATAAGGGTGTGTTTTTTTTTAAAGGAGAATATTTATTTGTTCATTACTTAGGACATACTATATGTATTTAGGTATGTACATTTTAAAGAAAACTAAAACCATAGGTATTTATGGATAGAAAGTTTTTGTTTCATTACTTTAATGACATTTTTCATTGTCATAATGAAAATTTAAATTAATGCTTTTTAGAAATATTTTTATACTTTTAATTATTGAGACTATAGAGTTATTTGAATGTTAAATTTTTTTATTTTTTTTTTTTGTTATTTATTTTAATTACTTGATTTCATAAATTTAATGGCATTACATTAGATGTATGAGATAATTGAATCCTACATTTTTTAATTAACAATTAAACATATTTTTAAAGAAACTATAATTTTGTGTTAATTTATGAATATAGTTATGTTTGTATATTGTTTTTTATGTTCCCAATTAAAATTTTTTGTTTAACTTGGACAAACTTTAGTTTTCCTATATCCGATGAAAATTTTTAACGTAATTACGAAATCCAATGAATCGATTTTAACGAAAATACTTCATTATAACTGCGAAATTCCATTAGGACAATGAAAATTTTCTGTAGTGCATGTTTGCATTATTTTAGAGACCTGCACACAAGCACTTGAAACTGACACTTATTGTCGTTGGTCAGTTCAACACAAGTAACTAATGTGCAGCGTCGGCACTTTTGCAAACGTGCATTGTTCATGCGGCCTACTGTAAATATTTATTTTGCATGGGAACCACTTATTATACACGGATCATATTGCGTTAAAGGTTCCCATGCGTTAGTTAATAAGTATTCGTAAAATTAGGCTAATCATTATTCTCATAATTAGTATATAAGCATAAATGATTGTAAAACAAATAACAAGAATAAAATCACACTTGCTCGAGCAACACCACGGGTTGCTCGCAATAAAAACAAACATTTATTTGGTTAAATACTACATGGCGATCCTGCCAGTTCTTTGGAGTGCTTCCTTGTAGAGCACCCAAAGTAACCAAAAATATATTTTAATTTTTAATTTTGTCCTGACGGATCAGCCAAAAAGTTCCGTCAGCTGCGTAAAAGAAGTACCGCCTGGCCAAGAGGCAATTAGGACGCAGGAGTTTTATTCAATGAAAGAGGGACCTCAGCCTATAACCCTTGAGGAATACAGGGCACGCCAGAAGACAAACAAGGCAACCCTCACGTCATCAGCACCAATCAAAACAAAAAAGCCTAGAAGAAGGGGATGTTATACGCAAAAACTAAAAAGGGAAAAAGCTATCCTGCTGAGGGAACTCAAACAACAACCGCCACCACCTTGGGAACGAGCCACCAAAATTTGGGAAAGGATTTCCAAACTAGAATTTTTAATGGCAAATAGAAAAACCTTGAATTAATTTTTTTGATTATTATAAAACAGACGTGCGGGCCTTTATCTGCACTCTTAGAGCCTATAAGCGAACAAGTCGCTCGAGGCAAAGAATTTTTTTTTTAACCAAATAATGTGACACAATTAAAAAAAAAAAAAAAAAAAAAAAAATTTTTTTTTAGAATATAAAATAAATAAACTAAAATCTAAATATGGGAAAACCAAATTCAAAAATTAAGGATACAAACGCAAATGTTGTAAATAATGTAGAAATTGTCGATCACACTGAAGAATTAAAATCCATATGGATGTTAACATTAATTTTAGTAATAGTATCAGTAACTAATTTGCTACTTAAAGTCTACATTTTGCATAAAAGGTCACTTAGAAAGAGATACCTTAGTAAGGCTAATGATTTGGACAAAGTTTAAGTTTCTATATGGATTGGAAAAGTATTTTAGAAAAGTGTAGAAACATAAAAGAAAAATTCAATCAATCATATAAATGTATTAATTTAGACAGACCAATAAAGAGAGAAACACTTCATAAACATTTAGAAATATTATTAAACCATTTAGAAGAAATTAGAATACTCTTAAATGTTAATTACAGCAGACTTACGACAAATCACAAAATAGCAGCTGAAGCTTTCTACAATGACATAAGATACAGATTAATTAATATAGCAATAAAGAAAGGATTCGACTTAAAAGTACCAACTACACTCCATGAACCAATAAATTTTGAACAATTCCCATCATTACAAGAAAAAGACACGAAAATGACGCAAACTGTAGTAGAATTTCTTAATACCGCTTCCAAACTAATAACTGAATTTGACGGTAAAGCTGAAAATCTCGGTTCATTCGTGGATTCATTAAAATTAGTAGATCTGATAAAAGGTTCTCATGAAGCCGTAGCGATTTCATTAATTAAGACTAAACTAAAAGGAAACGCAAGAAACTTAATAAATAACGAAAACACAATAGCAGAAATTATAACTAAACTACAAAAAACAGTTAAAGGCGAATCAGTAGAAGTTATAACTGCCAAAATAATGAATATAAAACAGAATACAAAGACAGCTAATACTTATTGTAATGAAATAGAGACGCTAACAAGATCATTGGAAAATGCTTACATTACAGACGGCCTATCCAGCGAATTGGCCACCACATATGCTACTAATGTGGCTGTTAAAGCCTTAACTAAGAACTGCACCATAGATAAGGTAAAACTTATCATGGAAGCAGGACAGTTTAACACTCTTAATGATGCTATTAGTAAATTCATAAATAGTTGCACTGAAGCTACGGGACAACAAAATACCGTACTCCAGTATAGGCAAAACACTAATAATTATCGTAGAGATAACAACAAATTTCTCCTACGAGGTAATTATCGAAGAAATAATTATCAGAGAAATAATAATCCCCGAAATAGTAATTACAACAATTTTAATACTAGTAACAATAACTATAACAGTAATGGTAGAAACACTAACCTTAACCAAAATCAACAAAGACACAACAATCGTAGAAACCATGTACACGCAAGAGATAGTAATGACAGAGATTCGGAAAACTCGAATCATCCCCTAGGATTGAATCAATAAGAAGAAAAGTATATAACCTTAATCTTAACTTTTGTTTCTTCATTAACACTTACATAGGTAACACTAATACCAAACTAACATTATTAGTAGACACAGGAGCAGACATTTCTTTAGTTAAATCAAAATATTTTGAACGTACCAAAATACATACAAATAAGACTACATCAATAAGTGGAATAGGAAAAGGTGAAATTAAATCAATAGGTACTATATTATTTAAATTAAGGAATCAAAATTTTTTTTATACCCCATATTTTTCATGTTGTAAATGATAATTTTCCTATTACATGCGACGGAATTATTGGAATAGATTTTATAAAGAAATACAACTGTGTATTAGACTTTAACAATGACTACGACTACCTAATTCTTAGACCTGTCAACATTACACATGATATAAAAATACCACTAAAAACCAATAGCGAAAACATTGAGCTACCAGCCAGATCAGAGATCATACGTAAAGTTCACTTTGAAATGGCCGAAGAAGACATATTGGTACCCAATCAGGAAATAGCTCCAGGTGTATTTATTGCAAACACACTCGTGAAAACTAATAACGCCTACATACGTCTATTAAATACTAATGATACTACAACCACAGTACAAACACATAATATAGTAACAGAAAACATTCATGACTACAATTGTATAACAAATAGAAATAGTAACAATAATGACAGAAAATATGAAATATTAGAAAAATTACAGAAGAATTTTCCCAAACCATTCGAGAAAATATTAACCGAACTATGCTCTGAATTTCATGACATATTTGGAATTGAGACAGAACCAATTAGCACTAACAATTTTTATAAGCAAAAGTTAAGAACAAATGATTCAACACCGGTTTACATAAAGAACTATAGAATACCTTATAACCACAAAGAAGAAATAGACAAGCAAGTAAATCAGTTGATAAATGATGAAATAGTAGAACAATCATATTCTGAGTATAACAGTCCAATTCTGTTAGTTCCAAAGAAATCTTTACCGAACTCTGAACAGAAAAGATGGAGACTTGTGGTCGATTACCGACAAATAAATAAAAAACTAATAGCTGATAAATTTCCTTTACCAAGAATCGATGATATACTAGACCAACTTGGTAGAGCAAAATATTTTTCTTGTTTAGATCTGATGTCTGGATTTCATCAAATCGAATTAGACGACCAGTCTAGAGACTTAACATCATTTTCAACCAACAAAGGTTCATATAGATTTACAAGATTACCCTATGGTCTCAAAGTAGCTCCTAACTCATTTCAAAGAATGATGACACTAGCTTTTAGTGGCCTAAAACCAAATCAAGCATTCCTGTATATGGACGACTTGGTTGTATTAGGATGCTCGGACAAACATATGCTAGCAAACTTAAGGGAAGTATTTCAATTATGCAGAAAAAGTAATCTAAAGTTGCACCCGGAAAAATGTTCATTCTTTATGAAGGAAGTAACATACCTTGGTCACAAATGCACTGACAAAGGTATTCTGCCAGATGATACTAAATATTCTGTTATTAAAAATTATCCAACACCAACGGACGCGAATAGTGCGAAAAGATACGTAGCTTTTTGCAATTACTATCGTAGATTTATTAAAAATTTTTCAGAATATTCTAGACATTTGACGAAACTATCGAAAAAGGGCGCAAAATTTGAATGGACAAAAGAATGCAATCAGGCATTTGAATATTTAAAAAAGGCCTTAATGAGCCCGACATTACTCCAATATCCTGACTTCACAAAAGAATTTTGTATAACAACAGACGCAAGCAAACAAGCTTGTGGTGCTGTACTTACACAGGAATATGAAGGTAAACAACTTCCAATTGCATATGCTTCGAAAACTTTTACTAAAGGTGAAAGTAATAAATCCACTATCGAACAAGAGTTAACAGCTATTCATTGGGCTATAAATTACTTCAGGCCTTATATATATGGAAAACACTTTCTCGTCCGCTCTGACCACAGACCGTTGACATACCTATTTTCCATTAAAAATCCAAGCTCCAAATTAACAAGAATGAGGTTAGACTTAGAAGAATATGACTTCACAATAGAATATCTTAGGGGAAAAGACAATTATATCGCAGATGCACTATCACGCATCACCATTAATGACTTGAAAGATATGAATGACAAGATTTGTTCCGTATTGCGAGCTACAACAAGATCAATGAAAAATAAAGAAAGGACGGAAAATCAGAAGAATCCAGTAAAAAGCAATATTCAACAAAGTATAAACAAAACTAAAGAGCCCAGTATATATGTACCTCTAAATAACACTGACGTCAGAAAATACTATAAACTAAAGATTTCCCCCAGAAGATGTTACATCAAAAAGGGAAAATCTATAGTAACATATATACATATTAATGATTTGTTTACTAATGGGAATCTTGACTACGGACAATTTTACCCTAGGCTCGAAAATGTGGCCGGTAAACACAATATTCATAATTTACAAGTGGCACCTAGTGAGAAAATTTTCGAATTTATCTCCATTAATGATTTTAAAATAATGGGCAATAAGATATTAAATAAAATTAAAATAGCGCTATTAAATGAGGTGACCCAAATTGATAATAAAGATGCCAAGGCAATTCTTGATATTTTGTTGAAGTATCACGATGATCCGGTAGAAGGAGGACATTGTGGAATCTATAGGACAACAAAGAAAATAAAAAGGTTTTACTACTGGAAAAATATGTCCAAGGACATATCTAAATATATAAAATCCTGTCACAAATGCCAAACAGCAAAAATTATTAAGAATATAAAATGTCCTATGACTATGACAGAGACACCTAGGAAACCCTTTGACATAGTTTATGTAGATACAATAGGACCATTTCCAAGATCGCTACAAGGAAATGAATATGCAATAACACTAATATGTGATTTAACCAAATACTTAGTAACAATACCAATACAAGACAAACATGCCAAGACAATCGCTAAGGCGATATTTGAAAATTTCGTACTCACCTATGGTCCAATGAGAACTTTCGTATCAGATATGGGCACGGAATATAAAAATTCTATTTTGACAGAACTGTGTAAACTACTAAATATTGAAAAAATAACTTCAACAGCGCACCACCATCAAACATTAGGGACAATAGAAAGAAGTCACAGAACATTTAACGAATACGTACGATCTTACATTTCTGTAGACAAAACGGACTGGGATGATTGGTTAAAGTATTTCACATACTGTTTTAACACTTCACCATCTACAGTTCATAATTACTGCCCCTATGAGCTAATTTTTTCAAAATGTCCAAATAAGTTTGAACAGGAAATCAACATTGATAGAATTTCACCTCTATACAACATAGATGACTATGCAAAAGAGGCAAAATTTAGGCTAGAAGTAGCATATAAGAGAGCTCAAATACTTCTAGAAAATTATAAACATAAGCAAAAACTTAACTATGATAAGAAAACATTAGAATATAATTTTAGAATTAAAGATTTAGTATTACTTAAAAATGAAACAGGCCATAAACTTGATCCAAATTATAAAGGGCCATATGAAATAATAAACATAGATTTAAGAAATAATGTTACAATACTTGATAAGCTAACAAATAAAACACAAATAGTCCATAAAAATAGAATTAAGTTATATCATACTGGTCAATGATATATATAATAATATATTGTAACAATTAAAATAAATTTTATAACACACCTAAAACTACTAATAAAAACCTCAAATTGTTGTAAAAGAATGTCCATAGAACAACATTTTGTTATATGAACATTCTTGTGAAAATGGAGGTGTAGTGCATGTTTGCATTATTTTAGAGACCTGCACACAAGCACTTGAAACTGACACTTATTGTCGTTGGTCAGTTCAACACAAGTAACTAATGTGCAGCGTCGGCACTTTTGCAAACGTGCATTGTTCATGCGGCCTACTGTAAATATTTATTTTGCATGGGAACCACTTATTATACACGGATCATATTGCGTTAAAGGTTCCCATGCGTTAGTTAATAAGTATTCGTAAAATTAGGCTAATCATTATTCTCATAATTAGTATATAAGCATAAATGATTGTAAAACAAATAACAAGAATAAAATCACACTTGCTCGAGCAACACCACGGGTTGCTCGCAATAAAAACAAACATTTATTTGGTTAAATACTACATTTCATTTAACCAGTGAAATTTTTTTTATGAAAACGATTTATTAAATATATAAAGCATTTTTCTTTCAGTGTATAAATATGGATTTATCTATGTTTATAAACTTTATTAAAATCGCTTTGATAGTTTCTGAGAGGCAGAAATTGCCCCTATCATACCTCGTGGTCCTACGGTTTGGCCCATTTTCTTGTGACAATAAGGACCTATGTCGCAAATTTTATCAAATTATCTCCAAAATTGCGACCTGTACTTTGCGCGTAAGATTACATGGACATCATTAGTTTGACTCAGAAAGTGATTCTGAGTCGATCGGTATACCTTAAGGTGGGTCTAGGACGAATATTTTAGGGTGTTACATATTCGTTGTTCGCAAGTTATTGTGTTCTATACCGCAAAATATAAAAAATTGAGATAAGATTGATTGTTAGGTAAACTTTTAGAGATCTGTCGATCTGTGTCATCAGTTTGCTCGTATCATTTATAGTTTTCGAAATATGAGACATTGACTTTGTGCTATACAACACTTCAGTGAGAAGCTTCGTAACCTATTGTGTTCTATATGCAAAAAATGGTGCATATAGAACAAAAACGGAGCAAAAATACTAAATAAAAAAAAAAAATTTTATTTTGTTCTATATGAAAGTGTAAATGAAGTTTGTAATAATTTGGAACTTTTTGCATTGTCTTTTTTCGTTTTATTTCCTTTTGTGACTTCACATTTAATGTCTTTTTGTGATTTCACATTGCAGTTGGCAAATAAAATGAAACAAAAAAAAAAGAAAAGAAAAAAAAACAACAAACAAACAGTATGCAAAAGCCATTATTTTTTACTTGGGTACGCGTTTTTTCAAATTGATGATATCAATGAAATATTATTAATTGTTGTGTTGCTAAAAGCTAGATTACACTATTATACTTTGTATTAATACATTTCAAAAACTCAAGTAATATGACAAAGTGTGATAGTGTGAATGCAATGTGTCACGAAAATGACAAGTATTATAAAAAAAAGTTTGACATCCCATACGACTTCATCGTTTTTTGAAAAATTTCTAAACAATATTACTTTTATCAAAGTTTTTCTTGGGAGTCAAAAATTTAATTAACAAGGTTTCGTTTAAAAGTGCTACATTCCCATTTCATACTATTGATAAACTAAAATTTATTGTTGAAGGGATGAGCTATTCCTATGCGCATTTCACTGGTTGCTTAGGCCAGATCGTTAGGAAACTTCATCCAAAGATTTTAGAAAAACTAAAGATATTACACATATAAAACTGTTAAGCGAATAAGAATTATAAGCCACAGTTTTACTTGTAACAATATCAAAGCTTAAACAAAAACAACAACAATAAACAGTGAGTTTATTTTTTCTTACAGTCCCGGCTTATAATTCTTATTCGCTAAACAGTTTTATATGTGTAATATCTTTAGTTTTTCTAAAATCTTTGGATGAAGTTTCCTGACGATCTGGCCTAAGCAACCAGTGAAATGCGCATAGGAATAGCTTATCCCTTCAACAATAAATTTCAGTTTAAACTAAATGAAATAAAGTTTTTGTTGCGTGAAAACACATTGCTTTTCATTTCTCACAATATTTTTTAACATATTGTTCTATATGCTATAAAACAATAAGAGATTCGTAAATAATTGCATATAGAACAAAGGTTTTTTTTTTAAAACGCTTATTACTCTTAGAAGCTTTTTTAAGGCCGGAAATTTTTTTTACCAAAAAAATCAGACACTGTAGAAGTTTACTAGGTAAGAAGGTTGCGACAACTTTTTCGGTTCAGTTTTTTGTAACTAACAACTAAACTTTAACCCTTTCGCGGACACACGAAATTTAGAAAATGTTAGCAGAATGACACATGCGTTTATTTGGCTTATAAAACAGATAATTGAATTCAGATTTCAGTTTTGGGTTTGTGGTTTATTGAATATTAAATTTTTACTAAAAACAAAAAATTTATAAAAAGTCGACATACACCGACGTGTCCTATTTATGGATTTTGATTTGTTATAGGGACACGTCGTATATGCTCGACGTCGGACAGAGCCGACATGTCCTATTTCATGCAATATGATATTACCGTGGGACACGTCGTCATTATCTGACAATAAAGATATATTTTTCTTTTTGTGTAGTTAGGCTAAAATACAACAAATAATATGTAAAAATATTAAGTTTCATAGCATAAATCTTCATTTATTTTAAGAAATTAAAAAAATTCGATTTCACAGTCAATTCATTTGGTTTTTGTGTACATATATAAAATTAATGTTTATAAAAAAAGCAGGTTATTTATCTTCAAATACTTATAATCTAAAAACTAATATATGTATACGTATAGAAAAAAAGGAAACTTAAAAAACTTATTCTAGATTTGACGGTTGTTGTTGGTGCCAATCGGTAAAACAATTGCCAACACATAGTCCAGGTTTAACTTCACAGCCAGCACATCGAACACTGGTTTCCTTACGAACGCCATTCTTAGAACATTGACGACATCGAATATATTGTTTTTTTGTACCCTTACGGGGTATGTTCTCCAAAAAATGATCAATTTGAATTGGAACCGTCAGTTTACGCTTGCGACTAGGTTTTTCTGGATGAAATTTTGATTTTGGCAAATCTATCATAGCATATATCAATTCTTCTCTAAAAGTTAAAAATTCCATTTTTGATTTTGCCGGAAATCTTTTTTTGTACAACAAAAATGAATTGTGTACTGCCAAATCAAGCATTCGGAATATAACCTTTTTATACCACCGAATTGTCTTACGAGGACTTGAATAATAAGAAGTCATTTGATCAGTGCGATCTACGCCACCCATAAATTCGTTATATCTCACAATTTCAAGTGGTTTTGACTTTTCTACCCCAAATCGGTTCTTTGTTATAACCATCTGTGGACTATATCCGGTGGTAATACATAGGACATCTCTTTTGTCGTACCATTTTGATACATACACCTTTCCTTGTCTTTTCCAAATATACTGACCTGTTTTCAATTTCTTTTTTGTCACTTCAATTGGATTACCTTTTCGATTACTTCTTAACGTTCCAGTAGTGTGAGTTTTGAGCAGCAATAAGTCATTAGATAAATTTATACTATTATAATAGTTGTCCAAAAATAGGTGATGACCCTTCCCAAAGTATGGAGTAACAAGCCGATTAACAATTGCGTCGATTTTTGAACCTTTCGTTGGATCTGGTTGTTTACCTTTATAAATTTCAATATTTAAAACATAGCTGGATGAGTCACATAGTTCAAAGAATTTTATTCCAAATCGTGCCCTTTTCGATTTAATGTATTGGCGGAAAACGAGTCTACCTTTATGGAGTAACAACGATTCATCTAGCACAATTTGCTCAGAGGGCCAGAAAGCAGCTTGAAAACTCTGATTTATCAATTTTACGAAATTAGATATTTTTGCCATATGGGACTCGCACATGATTAGCAGTAAGACATCTCAAGATTTGTTCGAACCTTCTGCCGGACATTGTCGCAGAGAATGCCGGGTGATAATATAGTGCCGATTTCGAAAATAGCTGACGAATCTTTGGAACTTTAATTTGCCCTTGAAGTAGACACAAACCTAAGAA
Source organism: Pollenia griseotomentosa (assembly GCA_963931875.1). Lineage (NCBI taxonomy): Eukaryota > Metazoa > Arthropoda > Insecta > Diptera > Polleniidae > Pollenia > Pollenia griseotomentosa. The sequence continues at coordinate 27,570,045 of OZ007561.1, forward strand.
TTTCAACATTTCAGGACGATGAACGGGTGAAAATTTTATCATCCTTTTGAATCTGCTACCTCTCTGCTGGTTACTTAATTGAAATCCGTATTCATTCGTACAGCGAATAAGAAGGTCCATGATGTTGTTATTAAAGATTTGATTGAAGACATCAATTGGAAAGGATGTATCGCTTATTTCGATTTTTATACCAGACGAAGTAGAATCGAAATTAAAATTTGGTATCTCGCTAACCGTTTCATGCCAATCCTTGTCATTTTCATCCGCTTCCACATCGGCCGTTTCGGAGTCAATATTTTCATTGGCCTCTCCATCGCTGTCATTGCATACACTTTCCTCATCACTATCAACGTCGTCTTCACTTGATGATGAATTTTCCATGATGTAGTTCGAATCGTCATCGCCGTCAGTTTCATACGGGTCCTCTTCTGACGAATCGTCGGTACAGCACTCATCAAGCAATCGTTGTAAATGTTCTTGGCGCTTTTCGTGATCCATTTCTATAACTTAATTTATTTCAAAGCAAAAATAACAAAGGAAAAAGAAAGTAAAAAAAAATAAAACTTACCAAAAATATTACGTCCTCACGCAATGACACTTTTTTGGAACTGTGCAAAAATACAAACAACTAAGTCGGCTAAAGCCGACGTGATATTTTTCTCCCACTCACGAAAATTTCCGTTATAGTTGAACAAAAAAAATCAAAAAAAATCGAATTGGGGCACTAACTTAAATCTGATTGCTTCTGCAGTGGCACACAATATGCTACTACATATAAAACCAATGCAGTTGACGTCGCCTATGTCCGACGTGCTTATATGCGATTTTTTTTCTATGTCGGCATATACCGACGTGTCCAATTTAATCCATTCTTAGTGTCGACTTATGCCGACGTGTCCGCGAAAGGGTTAACAGCGATTTACCAAAAAAACATTTTTGTCATATAGAACACAATAACTTACGAACGACGATATATCAGCACAAATGCATAATACCCACTATTGTGGTGTGGGTATAATCATACAAGTACATAAAATTGTTAAAACAAAAAGGATAATGAAAATAATCAATTGTTTTTGTTTTACTTTGAGACAACTCAGGGGATGTCCCTATTAATGCAATGCATTGTGTTGGTATAAGCAAAATAGGTTATGAGGAGGAAGAAAGACGGAGTAGTGTTTGTGGACGTTAAGCTTGAATTTTTTCCAATTTTAGCCGACTTGGAAGGCTCCCGCCTTCCACATACGACTAGTTCGACCGAAGAAAGAATATTCTGTGTAATGCGTTTTGCGGTACACTGGACAGTCGAAAGCGAACGAAAGTAATCAGTTGAAAAGACGAGTACTACGGCAGGCACCCGCGTCTCAGGGATGAGTTAGCTCATCTCAGCTGAAGACTTACCATGGTAATGTCGATTGAACAATGATGCACAACCCACATTCCGACGATGCTAAAATGAGTCAATATGGCTGGATACCTTGCTGTCATTGATGAATATCAACGCAATCCTTTGCACCCGATCCAGAAGCTTCAAGATAGACCTTGAAGCAATTGTATTAAATTTTTGGTCGGTTAAATAATAATAGTGAGGAGATCAGGCGAAGTGAAGTAATTCTTGCACCGTTTCAGGAAACTAAGACACTTGAATTTACACTTGAAAAGCATGTCGGTTCCAACGAACACATTGAATTTTCATCCCTAGCAGATCAAGAGTGTATGACTCTGTGGGGTCAACATACAATATTGGGTCTTACGAGAATTTAAATCGACCCTATTCGTAAGACCCTACTCGGAGATCATCGTAAGGTCATGATTGAGTGTAACTTTCCAGTTCTGCCTCATACTGAGGTAGGGCTTGGTCTTTGATTTAAGGAAAATGAATGACAAAAGCTGTTGTCATCTGCGAAACAAAAGATAGGATTGGAAGTTAGACCCCGGAGGTCACTGAGAAAAAGTGAAGGAGAAAGAACAGAGAAAACTCATCTCATGAGAACCCATCTATAACAACACTTACGAGCTTCTTTAAAGCGCAACATATGAATAAAACTAAACAAAAAAACGGTGCATAAGTAAACAAAATCGAATTTTAAATTTGCTGGGGAGTGCCCATTGTAACTTTGCAGCAACAACCATTGGACAAAGCTTTATGGCGGGTCCACGAACCCAATTTTTTATAGGTTATTGCTAATAGCGTCTGGACATATATTCGAACCACCTTATATTTTTTCTGGATCTCAATTTCCGCTTAGATCAGAGATTTTACGTTGTTAATAACCCTTTGGATTTAATTTTTCAATAATATAATTTTTAAAGTTTGCGGCTATTTAAACATAAAAATCTAAAATTTTTTTTAAAACGATTTCCTAGTGATTTCTAAGCACACTTGTGTAGTTTCTTTTTAATTTCACTAAAAATGAGCCCGTGGGAAATTTTTTGATGGTTGTATCTTTAAAGATACAGTGGGCATTTAAGGGTTAAAACACGCTCAATTTCTGTCGAAACATATTTTGTTTTCCTTTGAAAATAATATTAATATATTCCAAATTACTTCCGATTGTTGTTTATTTCTTTCTCCTTTTATTTTGTTTTCAAAAATTTAATTTGAATACACAAAAATATTTTTATTTTGTTATTAATTTTTCTTTTTCTACGTCGTACATGCTTATAAAATATAATGAGATCTAAATCGTCTTTAGACGTAGGTTTTAGATTTGCGCAACCTATTAAGTGCATTTGTGTTTAATATTTAACGTTTTGATTTGACAGCTTATCTATCTATGTCGTATGCTACTACGTTCATACGGTGCAGTTGAGTTTCTACCAAAGTTCTACGGTAAAAAGCTACGGTAGTTTGCATACCAATATTCATGCTATCTTGCGTTTTTGCTAACACAGATTAACAGATCGACTCAGAACTGCTTCCTGAATCAATCTTACGATATGCGTTTATCCGGCAAACCGGCTATCAATGTATAACTTTGGCGCAAATTACAGGCTATGTTATCAAATTGTCACAACAACTTCTATCCTAAATACGCTTGGTTCCTATATACCATCTAACAATGCCGGTATATATTCGATTAAATTTAGCTCAAAAATATTCTATTGTAACCTCAGTCACTTCACCTCAATTTTATTGCGTTCGGTCCGGATTTGTTCATTCCCATTCAAATACCCCACCCGAAGAAAACTTTTATTGCCATGTTGGAATTGAATCAATAACATTTATAAAAGCATCTAGGTCTTATATAAAGTCCCTCCGAAAAATCATTTTAGGAATACTTAAATGAAAATAAATCTCATAACATAATTTTTGTTTAAGAAAACAGATACTTATGAAAATATTATTATTTGCCATATTTTAATAAAATTGTATGCATTATTTATGCATGCATTACTTTTTATATAATATTGCCCGCCCATTTCGGATCAGGAAGATACAAATACAACACAACAAGAAAATAAATTTCATGTTCATTTTTGAGTATAAAATAGAGTTGTCTATCAATTTCGAATATAAAAAAGTTTAAATATTTAGTGTGTATCCCAGGTATCATTTTGTAGCATAATCGATTTTTTTATAAATGAAAGAATCAATTTTATAATGTTATATAAGTTAACGTAACAAACATTTTTTCTTTTGCTGGCTTTCCAATTTTTTTCGTTCTTTGCATTTAAAAGTTCAATAAATTGCGTCCAACAGTTTATTGAACAAAATTCATTTATTAATGTAAGCATTATTTTTAAGTGTGTCACAATAAACTTAGAATATGAATAAGCATTTTAATAAAATACCACACAGGTTAATATTTCCCCTATTACAAATATTATTGTGAAATTATCAAAGTAATTTGTGGGAACACAAAATTTTTAATTTACAAGGTTTTGTTGTTTTTTATTCTTGATAAAAACACCGAAACTTATTGTTGAACGGATAAGCTATTCCTATGCGCATTTCACTCGTTGCTTAGGCCAGATCATCAGGAAACTTCATCCAAAGATTTTAAAAAATCTAAAGATGTGAAATATAATATTATTTTTTCTCATTGTAAACATTATTAAGAAATACAAATTTTTGTTAATGCAAACAATATTAATTATTTCTGTCATATACGATTTTATTGATTTTTGTTTTTGAGAATGTTTTTGGAAAATAAAGCTTAGTTTTAAAGTAGCACTTACAAATTGTAGTTTTGTTAAAACTTACTTATATTTTCTGCTTCCCACATGAGCATATGAATTAATAATATGTGAAGCCTTTTTCATTCGCTGTACCACTACTGAGTTTTAAATTGAAAACAAATAGAGATCATTACTTTAAAATATGAATAAATTATATATGAATCGTTTTTCAAACGCTCAAGTAATAAATTAGCTTTAAATCATCAAAAGTGATCTGAAAAGACTAATTTAGGTGATTTTTACAAAAACTGATCAATCAAATGTTAACTGGGATACTTTTACTTCCATGTATCAGAACTGTAAATGATTGCAATCGATTTAATTGTAATCGCATGATTTATCGTTGTTACCCAGGAAAAACTTTTTGATTTTTAGTAATAGGTAGTAGTTATTTTATACGTTACCTGGTAAGTAGTTGTCATTTCAATTGTCATTATTCTGACAACTTCAATAAGTACTTACTAGTAATGTACAACTACTTATTACTTCTATTATTTTCACAACTAAACATTTGCTTTCTAATAATAAGCTTAATAACTTCTTATTAATTGTGTTGTTTTTAGAACTGAATATATGCTTACTGGTAACGTGCTCAATAACTACTTATTAAGCTTTGTACAGACGGTGGTCAGATCTTACAACATTGTCATTATTCTGACAATGGTGCTATTGTCAGGTGCATTAATTTTACACAGATGCATTCATTTTACACATCTGCCAAATGAAAATGAGCTAACAATGTTAACAACATTATAAGATCTGACCGCCATCTGTACGAAGCTTTAGGTGTATTAAGTAGTGATATTTTGGCTTCTACTAAGTATATTGTAAGTACTTACAATTCAACTTACTCGTAGTTAAATAATAACTAGATATTTTTTGACTTGTAGTAAGTAAATTGTAAGTACTGAATTCTGTGGACACCTCGAACAAAAATAAGTAGTTTTTCAGCCGAAAAATAAGTAGTGTTTATTTTCTCCAACATTATTTGCTAACTTACCTGGTAAGTAAAGTTTCTACTGAGTAGTTCCTAATTTGTTGCTTGCATTTAAAATCGAAAGTTTATTGTTTCATTTCAATTTCAAATCATAATTTCAATGATTCAAAAGTGATTGAATCAATCTTTTCAAACTTTTTTTTTAATAATTTATTATAATAAATCTTGATTGCAATTATTTAAATTTAAACAATAAAAACAACTAAGTTTTTACTGTTTAAGGTTTATTTAAAAAATGATCAATACTTCATTACATCATTTGTTTTTATATAATTTTTCATATATGTTCGAATTTTTTTCTGCTTCCAGTGGAATAAGAAAAGTTTGAAAAGAAGCCCCAGTGATTTGCATACAACCACTGTTGCCAGACAATGGTTATAAACAGTTGTTGCAACTTTAAAAAGAAATAACTAATTTACATTTAGACAAATCTTAAAATGTGTTCGTACAAGGGCGATGTCCTCTCAAAAGATCTCAATTCTTTGCTTATTAAAGGTCCAGCCAACAGTGACCGGTAAAGAGTAATAAGACAGTACCACATAAGTATTTTTTTTTTTCAATTTGTGCTACTATTAATAAAACTGGTCTACAAATTTGAAATAAAATTGCCACCAGAAACGAAGCATGTTTTTCAAACTAATCTGGGTGCGCTTAATTCCAATCTGGCATCAAAATTGGGCTATCAAGTCTTGTTAATTTTGTATCGCAAGCTGGCAACACTGCAAAACAGTCAATACTGAAAATATCCATATTTAGATTATTTTGTTTTTGCAGTCACAAACTTATACAAACCGTGGACACCGACAATGTTTTTTATATTCTTCATTTAAATTCAGATATAAAAAAAAAACAGGTGCAGTGAGTGCGAACAAGAGGAGTAATTTTGTATGTAAGAAACGAATAAAAATATTTTTTTGTATCTCGAAAACCTGACGTAATAGAGAAAAACCTATTACAGATTCGAATTCAGCAAACCAAATTACCATAGGAAAAATTATTTGGTTGCTCCAGTCCAAAACCTTGTTGGCCAGTGTATTTAGCCATGTTCTGGATATCGAATTTGAGTTAAATTAAAATCGAACAAATTTTAAAAACAATGCTGTTTTGAAAGTTTATAAATTTTTTAAATTTGTCTTATCTTTACCAGAACTAAACTTAAATCAAGAAAAGCTACGCAGTATTGTTGAAAACATTAAATCTGTACCGATTTTAATTTCACTCGATTTTGATTTTTAGAACAAGGTCGATAATTATTTTCCACTTAAATTTCAAAATATTTGCTTGTGATCGTTTTGTAAATTACTGAAAGGCTATTGTAAATGTGTAAACAAAGTAAAAAACAAAAAAACCTATTTTTGAGTGATCATTATGGATGGAATTTTTTATTTATATGGATAGACTTTAGTCGTGTGTTATTAACATCTCAAATCGCAATTAATCTCAAGATGTTCAAGTAACCAATCTAAAAAAAAAAATTTTTTAAATTATGTAGTTTGCTGTGACATCATCTTTTCGTTCATTGCAATGCTTTATGATACATGACATTTTTTATTTTGAAAACAAGCAAAGTGGATGGTTTTCCGACACGGCGACATACAATTTACCATGGGAGAAGATTGTATTTTGAAGGTTAATTTCGCAAACACTCAATTGTGAATGCCAGACGCACCGGAAACTGCAAGCGACTTATACTGTTTTCATATATTTGGCAAAAGTGGCTGTAAAAATTGTCGTGGTCAGTTATACTTGAACTGGCCATAACCCAAGGATTAGAAATCATTAGTACCAAGTTTGAGCTGAATCTATTAAGAAATTCATTTTTGTTTGTATTTTTTTATAGAGCGACTTAAGGTAAATAAGAATTTTAGATATATCGCTAAAAGTGGGCATGGACAATTTTTCTTTTTCTACAAACCTTATTCAGTTTACGAATATTTACAAAAAAATTAGCCAAATCGGTCCAACCGTTCTCATGTGATGCGATCAGTGTTGCCAGGAGATTTTTTGAAAAATACCTACGCTAATTAAAAAAAATCCGATTTTTCCCTACAACGATCAAAACGCGTTTTAGTCATTAAAGTCTAAGAAAAACCCATAGTTTTAAAAAACTTATATCATTCGCATATGTTTAGTAAAGCTCTTATCACAAATATAAGTAAAAAAAACTAAAAAAAAATCTATGTACTTTTAATTGAATTCAATGAAAAAAGCAAACAATAAACATTTATTAAGTTTAACAAACGTTGTTTAAGTAGAATATAAATAGAAAATTTGTTTTGTAAACCTTTAAAAAAAAAAAAAATATTTTTATGAATACGGCAGGTGATCTTTATATGATCACTTTAACCCTAGAAAGATAACGTTATTTTTTTGTACTGAAAAGATAACGACACGCCTGAAAGACGTATGCTTGTTTCTATCCTTTAAAGGATATCACCGAAAATAATATTGGTCAATTTTATTGTTGAAAACATTTATTTAATTTATTTCTCTAAAAAATATATCATTTTTAAACAGAAAATTATAATAAAAATAAAATTAAAAATAAAAGTCAGTTAGCATTATCAAAAATTAAAGAGTTTTTATAAAGGACTTAAGTTCGGTTCTAAAAACTTAAATAAATATTTTCTTTGTACTTTGTGTAAATAATGTTATCTGTATTAACTTATATAAACAAAAAAAAATAATAATTTGAATAACATTATGTGCAAGATTTACAAATTTAAATTTTGTAGTCGCCACATACAGGTATACCGCATTTGACACATACCATTTTGGACAAACGTTTCATTTCTGATGGACAAAAGCCACCGTATTATCTCTTTTTTTGATTCACGCTATTCTCCACTACAACCTTAATCGTAGGTTACTGCTTCTGGTCAAATTTGTTAAATGCTGTCGGTTAAAATTTTCGACAAAACAGGAATTTTTAGCCTTTGACCCTTTGATGTAGCCGGCTTACTTTTACTTCTTAAAGTGGGTCGAGATATCGTAATAACGCAGATATCGGAAGAAGTAGTAAAATGTTCAGGTTCTTGAGGATTTTTCTAAATCGGTGGTATATTCTCGTCAGGCTCAAGGATGTCAAAAGCTCATCTTCTATATCACTTTGAAGACTATCCTCCAATAATTCAACTTCCGATTCGCTCACATTTTCCAGTAAAACCGAGTCCTCTAACACGCTTTGCAAAAGAGCGTCAATTTCTGCGTCGTCCAAGCCGCGCTTATAACAAATTTTTGAAACAATACCTTAAAATTTAACCAAAACACAAAGTTATCTTCGCTACAAAAGAAACACTAAAGATAACGATACGTCTCTCGGACATATGTTGTGTTTATTTTTGTTTATTTCTCAAAAGATATATAACTTACAACACAAAAACTGCCACCACCAACTAGGTGCTGCTGACAACCGAGATAATTGAACGTGAGAAAGTTGTATGTTCACAAATGTAAAAGTAAGAGCACAAAATTGAAAAAGCGTACGTCTCGCAGACGTACCTTATCTTTCTAGGGTTAATTTAATTCAGGTATAATAGCAACAGGTTATTTTATAAATAATCGGCCATGTCATGGAAATCAAAGTCACGTGAAAATAAAATCGACAAATCTTGAAAATTCTCCCATAATCAAAGTTAAAAAAAAAAAAAATATTTCCTTTTTTATACCTGAACTTCTTTTGAATTCAGGAAAAGTTGATTTCATTTTTACAATAATTTAATTAAAAATCTTCGTCGATTTCAATTTCACGTGATTTCGATTTAAATGACATGGCCGAATAAATGCATTTCTTTTGAACTGAATTTTCTTTTAAAAACAAATTAGTTTTACAATTTCAAAAAATTATTTCAAGGCGATTGTTCTACACTCATACAAAAGATCATTGAGGCTTAAGTTAAGAAATAAGTTCAAATTTGTAGTAATCTTTTTTTTGTCCCAAAAAATGTTCTAGACTTAAGAACTCACACACAGAAAAAAATCAAGTTAAAAACGTAGAAAACAAGGTTGATTTAAAATTTTTCGGTGGTGATTTTGCTTCATTCGTTTTTCATGTTAATTCAACCTGATTTTACAATAACTTGCGAACAACATTTTTTTCTTTTAAAATAACTATAATTCATGTTAATTTAACATTGCAGTAAAGTTAGAGCAAAATGTCATTTATATTGAAATAACAATCCGAATCACGTTGAATGAAAGTTATTTCAAGTTGAAACAACGTGAATTTCATGTAGAATCAAACTGGTTTGAGTGTGATATAACAGTGAGAAGAAGCTTCAGAGACAACATAAGCATTTATTTAAGAATAAATCAAAACACTTACCCCTGTAACACATGTTTCACTTATTTTGTATGCTCCTTTGTTAACAGATGCATCAGCAGAATGGCCCGATATATAGATAAATAATTTTAATTATAAGAATATGGGAATTGCTTTCTTTTTATAACATATTTTAAGCATGAAAATAAAAAAATGTACATACTTAAGTATGTATGCATGTTAATTTAACAAGATAAACTCTTGATTTTAATATAAAACAAGTTTTTTATTACATTTTAATATATTTTTTTTTTATTTTAACAGTAAATAATATTAAATAAACGTAATTTAAGGTTATTTTATTTAAAATTAATATAAAATAATGATAAATTTAAATAAAGGGCATACTTTTGCAGAAATTTACTATGATTCTCAATCAACATTTTTCAATGTTAATTTTACATTGGTATTTTTTTCTGTTTGCAATTTCTTTAAATATTAAGCTACCATCTGTCTTTGCCTAGACACAACGCCCTCCTTGAATTTTATGTATTGGTGGGGAACCTTGCTAGTCTTTGATTTCTTTGTTTCCCACTAGAAGACAATCTTAATTTAAAATGTTCAAAAAATTAAAAGAAAGTGGATATTTTACGTAAAGAAAATTCGTTTTAACTGATATGACTTTACCTTAATATTAATTTAGTAATTCAAAAGTACTTTAATTTTTCGAAAAAACTTGTTTCAACACATTTTGTAATTTTTTTTGGCCATTCCTTTGATATCAATCAAATTAATTGCATTTTATGATTTAAAAAAAAAATATTTCAAAATATTGCAATTTTGACAAGATCTTCTTTTTAAAACTAAAATCATTTTTACATCAAAGAATTATTTCAGTTTAGCTGGAATCATTGTGATTTTAATGCCAGTTGATTGCAGTTTTTTACAGCACTGGTACATGTATGCATGTGTTACACCTGCAAGCAAGTAAAGGTATATGTAGTAAGAAATGCATCGACAGGAAAAAGAAGTACATAAATCAAAACTTCAATAAGTTATCAAATAACAATCATAACATACAGAATACAAAAAAAAAAAAAAAAATTTTATACAGAAAATATTCAGTTCCTCCAACACATGACCAACTGAATGTGTTCAAGGATTCAGGCAAAAATACCTTTCGAAACTCTAAATGAATGTGAATGTTTGTTAAAGGCAAACAACTGCAAGTAAAGCGGGAATTTCTAAAGGATAGTATTTCAAAGGAAAATTTTTAAAATATTTAGAAATCCTGATTTTTACAAGGAACTTTTTAATTTTTTTCTCAACCGAAATTGCAATAATCACAGACTATTTTAAAAATAAATTCGAAAAAAATTAAGTAAAAATTACATAATTTATTCAAACATCCTGTATAAATAACACTTATGTATGTGTGTAGATCATAGCACATAAATTTTAACAACAAATACGAGAGGATATGGTTGCCTGTATTCTGGGCAACAAAAATTCCCTTCAAACATTACAAACACTAAAACCAATATGTGTTGGACCAACACTTAGCTAAAGTTTCATTCCTGCCTTCCAACTGCCAATATGAATGACTTGTGGAACAAGATTAAAACTGAATCCAAAAGAAAAATTAAATACAACAATAGCAACAAAGAAAAAATATTTAAGTGACATTATAACAGAAAGAAAATAAAGTAAAAAACAAGTTTAGTGTTAACAATTTCAGTTACAAGAGTTTTATTTAATCTATATATTTTCTTACTTTATCCTGTCCGGTTTCCTTTGTACTTTTAGGAAAGACATATTCCAACAGCAACACACACGCTTACTCACTTACCCCTGCAACTAAAACTAAACATGTTTCATACAAATGTCCAGACTAGACAGTCAATAATACTGATATAAAAAATTTATTGTGATTTATGAAGCCAAAATATCGTTACACTGTTAGTGGCCAGGGGCTGGAGGTGGATATTTGTTAATGTCATTAGGAAAAGAATTGTAATACTTGACTTGACAAAGGCTTAAACAAAATACAAAAATTGAAGGTAGATTATTTATTATTAAAGACCAGAGAGGTCAATGTATTGGATATAATGTTCAAAATGTACACAAAAGGAAAACAATTTTGCAATAAAGTTTTTGTTTGATAAAATGACTTTTTTTATTAAGTCCAGGTGTAAGAAGAGATTTATTCACTCTAGATTGAAATCTTTGAACATGAAGGTTTACTACGTATTTAGGGAAAAACTTCAAGTGTGTAGTATTTCAAGAAACATACGCAACATAATATATTTGATTGTTATGAAAAATTACAAAATGTTTTTTTGAAACGAGGATGGCACACTTGGGTCCTTACAGCGGTAATATTTTGAAAAAACGTACATAAATTATTGAATTGCTAGAAGCAAGGCTCGAAATTAAACATTATATAATGCACTTAAGTGTTCGGTACAGAAGAAATATGAAAACAAAAACGCTAATAAAAATGTAGTAAATATTTAAAAAAAAAGATTTCTTTGTATGTAATCTTCCTACACAAAACAAAAAAATACTGTAGTAATCAGTGTTCGAAAGTAAACACTAAATATAGATTCTTATGGCTAAAAAATCAGTGAACGTTAAGACGCTGGTTTAGTTGAACAAAACTTAAATTTATATCTTTTTTAAACTCAACAGTAGTAAATCAGTATCGCATGTAATATATGTATAAAGCTTAAAAAATAACATGTGACAGCACTATGATAAATTTTGTCAAATTCATATGGTTTATATTGGTAGTTTAAGCGTCCAATTTTATGTGTTTAAAGATGGTTTATATGCTTACGGATTTAAATATTTGTTGGTTTAAACACATTTTAAACCAAAAAGAGAGTTTAGCTTCCTCGGATTTATTAGCTCTTAGTGTTCGGTCCGGTAGATTTGTGGAAAACACAAAAGCTAATAGTGTTTGTGAAGTAAATCATTAAAAAAACAACGTTTCCCTGTTTGTCATCTTTCGAACACAAAAATAATACAGTTTTTATCTAACTCAACAAAACGATGAGAACATTTAATTTCGTTCGTTTTTTTTTTTTTTAACCACAAACTTCATTGTGTACGGTTCGGCTCATTAATATTCGTCCCTTTTGGCTGGTAAAAAAAAACCCAAACATTTTTTACAAAAACAAAATACACATACGAAAAAAACAAAGAGCCATCAAAATAATTTTACACATATAATATGTTTTTTATTCGACCTTTATTATTTTAATATATAAATTAAATATTCGAACTTATGGTCTTCTTTTTTTACATAAAAAACTTTTTTTACACATTTATTTAAACCAATATTCGGCATTTCTATGAGTGCCTTCTTCAGGGCAAGGTATATTTACACAAGGTAGACTCATTTGGGAGTGTATACATATTGCTCTATAAAAAGAACCGAGTTGTCAAAATTGTCTTCATATAAAACAAAAAACAATTAAACGCACACATGTACAAATTTTGTCTCATATACACGAAATTTGATGTTTGGGTTCCAACTAGGGGTAAGCAGCTGACAAACATATGGGCCAACGAGTTTACCTTTTGTAAAAATACCTTGCTTCAGGGTTTTTTTCTTTTTAACAAAATTAACAATTTTTATAAACAAATTTAACAATAAAATGACAAAATTAAAAAATTTTTGTAATTGAATATAAAAATATTTTTCAATACAAACTAGATCTAATACAATATAAAGAGTTATCCATTTTGTGGTTTCAAAAGTAAACGTAAATAAAACACATATAAAATATTTTTTTTTTACTATAAGGTTTGAACGTTGGCATTATGTGTGAAACACTATATCATTTAAATGACCACCACGCGAAGTGCTGCAAGCATACTACAAAAATGGTGATTCTGGCACAGCCACATATCGAGCTTTAAGAGGAGATTATGGTTTACCAGATCGTCTAACTACGCAAGCAATTGGCAAATTGTGAAGAAATTTGAAGAGACTGGAGCGGTTACAGATATTGTAAGGCCAGTGCATCATCGTTTCGATCGTTCCGCTGAAAATATCGCTGCTGTAAGTGAAAGTGTTGCCGAAGACCCGAATGTGTCGATTCCTCGTCATTCTCAGGAATTAGGACTACATGGTCGTATGATAACCGACTTTTTGCCTGCTATTGAAGAATACGACTTGGAGAATAAGTGGTTTCAATAAGACGGTGCCCCACAACTCGAGCGAATATGGCTTTATTGCAAGAGACATTTCCTGGCCGTGTAATTTCTCGTCGTGGCGACATCAACTGGTCACCAAGATCATGCGATTTGACACCATTAGACTTTTTTTGTGGGGCTACGCGAAAGACCGTGTTTATGCAGATAAACCTTTAACTCTTGAGCACTTAAGAACCAACATTCGTCAAGTTATGGCTGAGATACCGCCCAATATGTGTCAAAAAGTGGTCCAAAATTACCTCAAAAGAATCAATGCTTGCAACACTTCGCGTGGTGGTCATTTAAATGATATAGTGTTTCACACATAATGTCAACGTTCAAACTTTATAATAAAAAAGAAATATCATGAAAAAAAATAGTTTATATGTGTTTGATCTACGTTTACTTTTGAAACCGCAAAATGGATAACCCTTTACATAAAATTTTCACTTCCGTTTCTATTTTTACATAAACAAAACATAAACACAATACACACACGAGCTGTTCGTGCTGCGGTCGTTGCTAAACGTTTTTGTTTGTTCATTTCTTTATCAATGTGAAAAAAGAAACATTATCGAACATAAAAGAAGAACAGAACACTTTATAATTTTCGGGTCTTTCTTGAAAATAGTTACGAACGATATAAAGGGTCGGGTTTGTCTACACTAACACATTAAAAAAATAGACATCTTTCCTGGGTGTGTGCGCTAAGCGCTAAATAATGTTTTGTTTATTTTCGAATACTGGTTCTAATCCAACTCAACATAATAGGTGTGCGCGAGAACCAAAAAGTTTTTTACTGAGTTTTACGGCAGTATACCCTTCGCGTAATCAAAATACAGTAAATGAGAACACAATTTGAGACACGCTATCAATAAGTTAAATACCGTAAAACTCAGTTTTTGGTTCTCGAGCGCACCTATTATGTTGAGTTGGATTAGTACCAGTGTTCGAAAATAAACAAAATATTATTAAGCGTTTGGCACACACCCAGGAACGATATCTATTTTTTTAGTGTTTGTGTAATCGAACACAACCCTAAATACCGTTCGGAACCATTTTCAAGAAAGAGCCGAAAATTATAAAGTGTTCTGTTCTTGGTTAAATAACAGAACAATTGTACTGATACTGTAGACAAACATTATAATTTAATGTTCTATAATGTTTCTTTTTTTACATTGATGAAGGAATAAACAAACCAAAAATTTTTGCAACGACCACAGCAAGAAAAGCTTGTTTGTATAAAATTGGTTTGCTTGCTTTTTGTTTTTTTTCGTAAATGTATTATGTTTTGTAAAAAATTTTTGGTGTTTTTTACCAGAAACGAACGAACACTGTTAAAATATAATTGGGGGATTCAGAAGGTGTCATAAGGTCATAATTCTCAAAATAATAACATGAAAAAATACGACTGTTGTGAACAACCCCTCATAATTTAGTGTGCTAATTTGAATTTAAATCAGCTGATTTAAAAAAAAATATAAAAAATAAATATTTACCTAACATCAAAATATTTTTAAATTCTAGTTAATGAAGTTATAAAATAAATTAAGTCTTACCTGACTATTTTCCATTTTTTAAACGCATATCACAAATAAATTTTATTTTGTTTGTTTACCAAACATCAGAGTCCTAAGCCGATATAATTTGACGCCACTAGTGTTTTACCTCAACAGCTACGGCTACAAAAACTAACGCGGCGCGACTCAGCTACTCAGCGCTGGACAGCACAATAAACATCAAGCAAAGTTCTATTAATTTAAGACACTTTTTGTTTACAAAGCAACAACAATATTTTTAAACTATTGTTAAATGTTAGAACATTATAGCAACATAACATGATAGCACACCTTGCGAATACCCCAAATGTATGCCTGCAGATATAGTTTAACTGTAATGTTTTATATCGACAGTACACTACATAATATTTGTTACTTTCGTGAAAATAGTTTTGAACGGTATAAAGAGTTGTGTACTAATAAACAAACACTAAAAATAGATAACGTTTCTGAGTGTGAGTACCATCGCTAAAAAATGTTGGGCTTATTTTTGTACGCTGGCTAGAAGTGACAATATGAAAAAATATATTTTCTGTACTTGTACTGCAAAAAAGTTTGTTATTTATACTCGATACAAACTTTTAACGAAATTTATTAAAGCTCAAGTTTTTATATAGATAAAGCCCGATACAAAGAAAAATCCTGATACAATTTCTTACAAATTTCTAAGGATAACGAGCGAGTTATTCATTAGATTCATTTTGATTTAATTCATTTTAATGCTGTAGTTATATGAATCATTCTCGTATTATCTAAGTCTCTTTTGTATGTTATCTATCTTTTAGCTAATTTTTAACGGAAACAGAAATTTACATTAGTACGCAATTGTTTGTGAATATTTCATATTGCTGTTGCATACTTACACACATGCATTTATACATTCTCGGATTTAATGTTGCAACAAATTTACACGTTTACTTAAGGAAATAAGTGCAAAATGATGTGTTGCACATATAAAAAGTGTTTTTATACAAATGCAATCATATTTGTGCTGTGACTTAGTCTATTATTGTCATTTCCGTTTGTTAATTTATTATCACACTTAAAATATTTTGCTGATAATCCTTTAAATAAAATATCATAAAATTCTTTTCAAAGAGAAAGGGAATTATCTTAAAGCTGAAAAATATTGGTTGTATTTTGTAAAGAGGAAACGGAAAAGCGATAACAAACAAAGGCATATTTAAGGAAACTAATTTACAGGTATAAAGTGGTTAAAATCAAGCTAAAAGGACTTTAATAATTGCTACAGATATATTCTAAAAATTTAATGGACGAAACGAACAAAAAATAGAGACAGATTTTTATACTTACTAGATTTTATATTTGTAAAATTTTAGTAAAATATTTCCTGCATGAGAGTCTAAACACAATGTTTGCACTGCGGTGCGATTTCTCGTTGCGAGAGAGAAAAATAAACATAATACAACGGAAGACGGCGCACAGTGGGAAATTTTACGAGAAGGCGGTCAAAATTCCATAACTTTTGACTGGATCGGTATTTTTTTATGCGATTTTTTTTGCTCGATAGGTGCGATGTTAGGCTTTAATTTGCGCTATAAAATAAAATTCGACTGACAGGAGCAAAAGTTATGGGGAGTTTAAAATGCATTTTCATTTTTTTTTGAGTTTCGGTGTAAAAGTTGAATAGTTCAAATATGATTTTTTTATAATTTATCATTATTTCTCTTGTATTTTACAACTGATACTTATTTTTTATTGTCGAACTTAGATCCGGTCAGAAAATGCCAATATTTGGCCCCTGTAAATTTTTTAGTCCCAATATTCACAGGGGCCAAAGGTTGGCTTTTTTGGGACGAGACGAGTTGTTATAAGGATAAAACTGAAAAGGAATATTTTGAAAAATGCTCAAATAGCATTCTTGGCTATCGATAACATTTTAGGTAATTCAACTTTTATTTTTGGTTTGAGATGTATGTGTATTTTATTTTTATATATTAATACAAATATATACTTAAATACAAAACAAATTATAATCTATAAACAATTTTAAATTAAACAATATTAGTAAAACTTTCTTCTAAATAGCTTTGGGTTTCATTTTCCAGAAGTTGTTTAGCTTCTTCCTATAACTCGATTGAGGTTGATTTCCATTTTTGTCGAATACTGGACATATATGGATCTGATGAGCACAACAAAATAGTAATAAGATCTTAATTAGTACAACATCTGGACATTTTTCTTGTGTTATGGTCGCGGAAGAATCTGTAGTCTTTGTTCCTTTTTTCTTGCGCTTCTTCAGATAGATCTCCAATTGGTAGCATATTGTGTTGAACTATTTGTTCCCCATGGTATAAAATCTTATGAACTGTAGTTGGCATATGTCTCCAAGAGTATTTTTTGGCCAATTTTTTTTTTGCATTTATCTTTCTGCTACATGATATAACTTGTAAAATTATCTGGAATCGTCTTTTAAGGTACCGTTTTCTTAATGTAAATGAAAAATTTTTAATTTTTATCTTATGAATTTTGATTTCTTGTTCGTTGCATAGTTTAAAGAATGGATTATTCATTATGTGAAACACAAAATCTTTTTCATCTTTCTGTTGAAAATATATATCTGCGCGAACTTTATAACTAAACTTAGCCATTGTTTAAACAATAATTAAAGTAAAATTATGAATGCATGCATTTTTATACTCTTGATAGAAGTGTTTTTAAATGATTTTTTGTTACCACTTCTTTGAAACATAAAAACCCTTTTTTAAATACAAATTTAATCTTTTATTAGCATTTCTCTGAAACATAAAAAACCCCTGTTTTCACACTTTTTAAAAGGATAACATACCGGCAATAAATTAACAGGTAACATGTAGGTAATTTTCACGTAAAATATAACTGCGTGCTAGTTTTTTTTACCATTTAGCTGCTCTTCCATTTTTTTAAATAAAGTTGCAATTTTCAGGTAATTAAACTATGTAGTTTATGTTGCGGCTATTTACTAATGTTTAACCTTTTAACTTACTCAGAAATCTAACGTGTTAGTCTATTTATGTCGCCTATTCGTTTTGAAGCATCCGTTCACCCCCAATAAGTTCATAACAATGGCAATACCTTTACCTTCTCCAAATTAATTGATAACCTGACGTGCTAGATAATTTATGTGGGCTGAACTGCTTTATTTGTCGAAAATTCTTTAAGATTCACCTTCTTTAATTTCAGTAATGTTTCCTTGCAGGACTTATTTTTTGAACCGAATATCTTACCTTGGGTCACAGAAATTGCTGTAGTTCGCAAGACCGTATCCAGATGTGTGTACAATGGGGTATAGAAATGTAGGTTAGATTCTGGACTACAAGAGAGTATAGATTTTGTTTTTACGCGTTTTGACGGGCAGGACTTATGCTCTATAAAGTAGGAAATTTCCGGGAAATTTTGACATTAAAAAAAAAATTAAATAGTTCTATAGGTCGCAGAGTTTAAACCACGTATAGCTAATAAAATAAATTACAAAACTTATTCTGTCAAAAAATCTTAAAAAACAAAAAAGTTATGAGCATTTCAACTTCAAAAATTGACTCAGAAATTCAAAACTATAACCAAATATTGAGAAATTCCATTTCGGACCACCCTGTTCTCAATGAAATAGTTGAAATAGGGTTGAAATTTTTTGGCTCCCGAAGTTCACTAGTATTTACTTTCACATGAATAAAAAAATTTTAAAATCGGAGAACATAAAAAAAAATAATTTTGGCCGCCTTCTCAAAATATGAACCAGTGTGCGGCGACGGCAATAGTTGTCGTTGTTTGTTTACAATTTTATTAATTTATTTGTGCATACATTTTTATCATGTTTTTTGTTTACAATAATGTTGTGAACATCGCCAATTATTCAAAATCTATGGCAACATCAGAAAGAGAACGAGTATCAAAAATTTAGAGAGAAAAAAGGTCCGCAATGAAAATAAAATAGATTTTAATTTTATGCCTTATGAAAAACCGCACCGCAATAAATTATCGTTATATTGTGTTCAGACTCTGAATAATTATAGCACGAAAATTAAAAAAATATTTCAATTGTATTTTATTTACCTCTCAATTTTTTTATGTAAATGTTATTGCATTCTGTGCATTTTTAATAAAATAATATTTCTGTTTTAAAGATCTCACAAGTATAAATATTTCTTTTCATTAACTAAAAGTTTTTTGAAAAAAAAACAAAATTTTTCTTTTATATTGAAGTTGCTTGCGGTTACAATAATACCAATTTTAACTTTTAACTTTGTGCTAAAATACATTCTTTAGTTTTTAGTTTAATATTTTTTAAAAAACTTAAATTCGTGCTTCTGTTGTTAACTCTTTAGGAAAATTTTCTACCTTCATATTTCTTAGAGTTTAACTAGTTTAACAGTTTTAGTTTTAGTAGTTTCACTTGTATGTACAACATTTTTCGATGAATGTGTTTAAGTAGCAGGAAGTAGTGGAAGAAATGTTGTGGAAATGGCAAGGCAGGGGGTGTTTATGTTAAAACGTTTGTTAAATTATTACTTCTTTCTAGTCAAAGCTACGTGAGCGTAAACATATAAGTGTCAGCATTAATTTAGCCTTGCACAATAATAAAAACAAGTTAGAGTGCTATATTCGGTTGTGCAGAATCTTTGATACCCTCCACCGACATTTTGATTATTTAGGATCTTTAGTTATACGAATATTGTTATTTTCCTTTGTGCTTTCGAAAGTAAGCGTGATTGCAACATACAGATAGACATGGCTTAACAGGCTAAGGCCCGTTTTCACGACTTACCTTTAAAGTTTGATATAGTTAACGCTACCTTTAGCACTAGTGAGGAATAATGTTACCTTCAACTATTTTTCGTTTTCACAACTTCTGTATAAAATAAACTTAACATTTTTGAAAATGTGGCAATACTAAAGAAAATACCGATTATTTTTGCCAAAATAAAAATACGAACTGGCAACTACGTACTTTTTTTACATTAACAAAATATACGTATAATTGGAGTTGCCATATATGAAAAATATGTGAATATAATATGGCAATCTCAAATCTAAACCTTACGACAAAAGTTAAAGGTAGAACGTTCCTCTCTTTAGCTTATCCTTCACATTAAGGTTAAAGAGAACTTGTGATAATTAAAAACTCATTATCTGTTCGATAACTTCCTACATTTAGCTATCGTTAAGTCGTGAAAACAGGCCTAAGAGTTACTCAAGTACCCAGAATACATGTACATGGATTCTTAGATGAATATTAAAAAAGTTTCCTACGGAATGACAAACTTAGTTTACCCTAATTCACCCCTTGTGGTGAAGGGTATAAGCAAACAACAATAATAAGAAGAAATGAACAACACGCCATATAAACAGAAAACAAAGAAGTTAAATTTTTCACGTTCAAACCCACGCACACAAACAAACGCACTTAGCGAACTAGCACACTAGCTCTATTCACAATCATGTTTAAATTGTCTTGCATCCGTAGCCTTCACACAATGATAGAGTTTATTTTTACTCTACAACAACAAATAATGCAGCAATGGACTTGCTACTCTTGTTAATATTTATTTAACATTGAAGACCAATAGTTTATATTTACTCAACGTATGCAACACTTAATTACAAACCGACAGATGACACTCAGTAAACTAATTATCCAACAGCTCCTCATTTTGTGTTTTGCAATAACCATTGTAAACTAAACCAAATATGTCATTCACAATTGATAGGAAATATTAACAATTGCATTCATTTGCAATCTCAAATGTTCAAGAGTGTGAATAGAGCATTAGAAAGTATGCAGTTTCTTTAAGCGAGGGCACCTATTTTTTTAAAAACAAATTTACGGAAAAGTTTAATGCAACAAAATATCGCCACCTTAAATGAAAATGGACATAACAACCAAAAATTCAGAATGGAGATGTCGACTGACTACACTGAAAGCCAGGAATACTGCGTATAAAATAAGCCATAAATCATGAAAACCGGTAGACAAATGTTAATTTTAATGGCATAAACAGTACTGGGCTTGAAGACGTTCAATCCTACAAAAATGGCTCACGTGAAGATATTGTAAGTCGCACACAAAATGTAACACCAGGCTTTCCATGTCCTCCAGGTGTGTAGATCTTCACCAAACCAAACTTCGAATTGCTCTGCGGTTCTGAGTCATGGAACACCTCGGCGTATGCTCTACATGCTCTTCAGGTTTTAAAAGCCAGTCTCTCCGAAATATAACAAGGAGTTTTTGTTCGAACATGATCTTAAGCACGGAGTTATGGGCAAGAGCAGGCAAGGCTCCATTGCAAAAGTAGAGCCGATTATAGTTGGAGGAGACAGATAGAGCCGGAAGGTCGCTCAGTAGGAATGCCCTGGCCGGAAGTGTAGATGTATTGAAGGCACAAGATAGGTCAAAAGTGAATGGACTTTGTTCTGGCCTTCTGTTCCACACTGGAACTATTGGAAAAAAATATATAAAATGGCTTTCAGACAATTTCATAAATAAAGTCAGAGTTAAACCGGGTAATGTTTCTTTTTGAATCTGCACTATGTCGAAAATTTCTTTCAACTTTTTTATTTGATCCATTAGTTTTACATATACTTTTGACCAAAAGCAAAAAGCAGTATTCAAGAAAATATGTTTACCGAACTTTTTCCAAACCCACTCAAATTATCAAAGTTATTTTGGTATTTTTACTTTCGTTAACTATTTGCTTAATATTGTAAAATAAAAACAGCAACGAATTAGGGATAATTAAATAAATTGAGTATATTCGTTTTAATTGTCAGAATATGGTGTTTGTGCCCAGAAACCATTTTATTATATTGTTATTATACCCTTCACCACAGGTGGAAAAGGGTATATATAAGTTTGTCATTCCGTTTGTAATTTCTACAATATTGATCTTAGGCCCTGTAAAGTATATATATTTTGGGTCCTTATGATGAGAGAAGTTGATTTAACGATATCCGTCCGTCTGTCCGTCCGTCTGTCCGTCTTACGTTTGATATGTGTTTTCCGGAGACTCCAGACATGATAGCGGCTAGGTTGTTTTACATTTATGTCACATATAGTCCACCATTTCTTGCTATTGAAATTCAGCCAGATTGGTCCAACAATGGCTGAGATATGACCAAAAAACCACGACTGCCTCTAATTTTTCCAAAAAATCCCTTGTGGCTGTTGTATTTTTATTACTTTTTTCTGTATATCTGTATATCAAATTTGGTACAAACATTAAGGTTATAAATACACACCATTCCACAAAATGTGGGCGGGATTGGAGAAGTGGGCGTGGTACCTTCCATACAAAAAGTATTAAAAATTGTATAAAAACATGAATTTTTTGACTGTTATATGCCCTATGGTTACGCCTTATATATCAAAAGATCGGAAATTTAATTAATAAAAAATATTTTCTGAAAAACTCGGGAAAATCGGTTCAGATACGAAAAAGTTATGACCAAAATATAAATTTTTTTTTGGAAAATACCTATTTTCGGGAACCATAGATCTTCCCGAGTCCAAGTCTTACAACCAAAATAAATGGCAAATTTCTTCTTTAACACGTCGGTATATAAATCTTTCAAATCGGTTCAGAAATAGCAGAGTTATGACCAATATACTGAAAACCCAAAAATTACTCTTTTTTGTTTGTAATTAAGTTTGTTTCTTATACCCTTCACCGAAGGTCCTGCACCCTATAAAGTATATATATTCTGGGTCCTTATGAAAAGCGAAGTTCAAATCCGGTTGTCGTCTCATCTCTCCCCCCCTTCGCATTTGTTTACATATACTAGCATAATGCCCAATATGATTTTCGTTTATTATTTCATCTATTTAACGAAATAATTTTAACAAATAGAAACTAGGAATTTTTATGTTTTTTTGCTACTTAAAAACTCGCCAAAAGAGATAAAAAATGACAACAGTGCCTTTACAAAAAGAAAACAAAAAAAAACGGTGTTAAGTTGTAAACAGTTAACGGTCTATATTTCATTTTAATGACATTTAAACAGCTTTCCTTCATGGTAGGGGGTGTGTTAAGTTAGAAACTGTGAGTTCCCTGGTTCGAATCTTGGTTTTTTAAAAAGAATATTTTTTTAATATTGTTATGTTCCAAAACAATTTTAAAAAAATATTTACCAGTTTTCGCTTTTTAAATTTCATTTATAATGAAGTTTTAAGTATTGTAAATATGTATGTATATGTAAAAATTATTTAGTTGCTCTGTATTCTGCTCGCATAATGGTGAAGGGTATATAAGATTCGGCACAGCCTAATATAGCACTCTTACTTGTTTAGACTAAATTTGATACGAACATATCTTTTTCGAAACTAAATTATCTTACAAAACTTTTTTGAAATTGAACCATATGGATGCTAGCTCCTTTACAAAAACCACTCTCGTAACATTCTTATCCTACCTGACACCCTATTTGAGCTTTAAAAAACTATTCAAAATATGTTTGCATAGCTTCATTAAAAATACACACCAACACTTTTTTTTACTTGCTAAACTTGAAGATACAAACAAAAACTTGTCTTATTTTATTTGTTTCTATGAGCTTCACTTGTCTTTCGTGCAAAGGACGTAATGCTAAAATAAAAAACAAAATAATAATAAATAAAGAAAAATAATAGCTTAAATGAAGAAATGAAAAAATGAACTGAATATGTTTTAAGTTATTCATATTTTTGTAAATTACATGTACGAACAGTGTACGCTTTTAAATGAGTACATGAAGGCAATAATAATGACATGAACATTTAAAGCCATATTTCATTAGAAAACTTTAACGTTTTTGCATAGCAAAAGTCATTGGTTGAGCAAGAATGAAGAAAACAAGTCAGGAAGAGGCAAACCGAAAGCAAAAACCAAAAAGTTTTTTTTTTGCGTGTACTTGTTTATACAAAACAATTTTTGTTTAATAACGAAAAAAAGGTTTAAGGATAACATACAATATTACATACAGCCCAGTAAAGGTAGGTGCATTTATTACTCTGCTTACAAACAAAAACCCAAAAAATAACACATATTTGCACATGAAAAACAGCAACTGCATAAATACATTGCACAATAGGAATATAATAGCATACTTCTAGGCAAAACGTGACAAACAATGTACTTTTCTTAACAAAATTACAAATTTAATGTAAAGACTTTGGAACAGAAATTGCTTAATTTAAAGAAAAAAAGATACATTTGCCCGTTTATATACAAATAGATTTTCTGCAGTAAACTGCAGTTTTTACACAAGATAAAGTGCAATGTAACTGCATTTTTTTCATTAGAACTTCACTTTAAGATAAAACTGCACAAAAATTTGATGCTTTTGATACAAGAAGTCGCTTTTGGTATCAAACGTAACTTCTAACACTAAAAGTTAGTAATGACCAGTGTTGCACCGTCTGACCAAATTCTTTTGTTTTATTTTCGAGTTTTCCATAGAACATTCGTACTGTAGAGATAGACA
Organism: Pollenia griseotomentosa; assembly: GCA_963931875.1. Lineage (NCBI taxonomy): Eukaryota > Metazoa > Arthropoda > Insecta > Diptera > Polleniidae > Pollenia > Pollenia griseotomentosa. Next base: position 27,594,703 of record OZ007561.1, read on the forward strand.
TTAAATATTTTGGAAATATGCTTCGGGTATATTCTGTGTCTTTGCTCCAAGCATGCAGAGAAAAATATGGTTCGGCATTGTTACGGCTACTATACTATGTTTATTGTAACAATATATTGTTGTCGTACATAAAAAATTGTTAGTTTTATTATATATAAGTAATGTTATTGTTACTGTAAACATTTAAATGTTCATCGCAATTATAAATTTCAGTATTGTTGACTGAAAAGTAATTATTTTTCTAACAACTAAATAATGATAACATTTGATAACTTTCTAAACGTGTAGTCATATTATGCTTAAGATGCAAACAAAATATCTTTACTTTAATAATATTTTGTAACGGGGAAATAAAATACCCCAGGATTATATTTTCCCGTTCATATGAATTCATTTGTTTCTCATTTTATTACATTTAATATGAAAATAAACACTAATATTATTTATAAGTAACACTGAATGGACCTATTGTGATTTTTATTATAAGCAACACTGAACGCACCTATTGTAACAACCACATACACTTATACCATTGCATTTACTTGTTAAAGATATTTTTGTATTTACAATTCTCATTAAGTTCAATTCTAATAATAAGTATGAATGACAAATGAAGTCGGGGCGATTCTGACAAGACAAGAACCTGCCATACAAGTCTCGGAAACTATAATAATTGAAGTGCCGACTGATTTTACAATTTGCTAGGAACATAACTGGGACGAACGACGAATTTCGCCCAACACGACGAATTTTTTAGTAAAAATTCGCTGAGTAAATTCGTCGTATGAAACACATTAACGACGAATAACTAACAGCTTCACTAACTGAGAAAGTTGTTTGCTGTTTGTGCAAAAAGAGAGAAATAGTGTGACCATATAAAAAAAAAATTTACTTAAAAAACACAAACATTAACAAAAACACAATTAAAAACTATTCTTACAGATATTCTTCTTATAGATATTCCTACAGATATAAATGCGATAAAATAATAAAAAACAATTATTTAAGTAAAAAAGTAACTTTTTATACTAAAATACTTGAAATAAACGAATTTCGGCCGACGCCATGATTGTGTTTATATTTTATTTTTGGCGACGAATATTCGCGCCCAAAAATTCGTCGTTCGTCCTAGTTGTGTTCCTAGCAATTGTGAGTTCGGTTGATTTGCAAAATACCAAACCCCCGGGTTCGGTATAGAATACATACAGTAACTTCGGTTATCTGTTCTTACAGTGATTCAGTTCATCTGTTCGCACAGTGATTCAGTTCATCTGTTCCCACAGTGATTTAGTTCATCTGTTCCTACAGTGGCCTCGGTCATATGTATCAGTAGATTAGAATCATTGCTGTACTATCATAGAAACTAGTTTTAAGAAATATTGTACATATTTAGAGAATTTCCGCACAGCCCGAACCAGCAACGACAAAATTGAGTTCCCGCAGCCGATCCAGCGCCGTGCCAATCCGACATCATCTCTGAATTCCCGAAGATAATCAAGTCATTTTGCAGGCAGCGACTTCCGAAGTTAACTACCGCCGAACAGTTCACCTCCCGACGAGTTGAGCTCGTATAAAAGCCGAATGATCCTATAGCTTACCCGAACTTATATTATCGTATCTATCTTTTGTATTAACTTTGTATTAATATTTAGAAATACATACAATAAAGAATAACCGTACTATTAAACACCAGAAAGGGTAAATACAAAATCTTATCACTTAAGGTTTGTGGTTCCGTAAGTATACCCTGGACACGATTAAGGTACCCCAGCCGTAGAAAAAACCACGTTACAATTTTGCTAGCGCCATTTGCCGTTATATTTCAAAAAAATTCAAAAAAAATTATCAAATTGTTCATTAAAAAATTGCTAAACAGAATCGATAAACGCTTAAAGTGCAAAAAATATAGACCATTGCATGAATGTTTAGTGTTATTTTAGTGTATATGTTTACCGCAACCATGTTTTTTCTTTACGTGTATGTTTGTATGTGGGTAGAATATTTGTAAATATGTATGTTTGTTTCAAAAGCCTCTTTGTTATCAGCACCTAAAAAAGCTTTTTTTTATAATTTTGTTCATAAGCATTTACTGCATCATGAAATTTTTTACTTCTGCAAACTACTCGGCTCTAGTAAATACACATAATAATAGAAGATATTTTTCTAACCAACTAATGGATGCAGAAGGTTTCGCAAGAGTATATCATGTCATTTTAAAATCAAAGTCTCTTTTGACAACCAAAATTTTTTCGTAAACAAAAGGAACTTTTTAAAACCAGTGGTTCTCTATTTATAAACAACAATGGTTAAATTTTTGTTAAAAATTATTAATATAATGGCTACACAGGACTTTATAAAATATAAACTCATCGATATTAATCAAAAGAGTGACAAACCTTATTTTTGCAAAAAAAAAAAATAAATAAGTTGTTAAATTAATTTTTCTTTTCGTAGTAAAAATCGCTTGATATAAGAATTTTAAAAAAAATTTATGTAACATAATAATCATAACATTATTAGTAATAGTTTTTGTCCAAAAAATTGCAAAACAAAAAAAAAAAAAAAAATTAAAGCAATTTTGCTAAATAAAAAGAGCGAAATTAATTTTTTTAAAGTTAAACAGGATAAAAAATAACAGAATGTAGTCCCAAAATGGCTAAAGTGGCAACATAACACCCGTGCCTAAACAAGAGACGAAGGCAGAATGGGTATTTCCGCTTAGATTTTACGCTGATTTGTCATACCCAAAACAGAGCGTTAACGATGTGTTACGAACAGAAGTGCTATTTCTATTGTTTAAAAAACCCCACATTATAGATAAAAAAAATGGGGGTACAATTGAGGCCAACTTCACTGTAAAATTCGCTATCAAAATCGGATTTTCCAATTGCAAAGCGTTAAGGCTGCGGGTTGTTTCGTACAATTTGTATGGTCTTGATAGTTTTTGACGGCTAGAAAACCGAGCCGCGTTTGCTTAGGTACGGCTGTACGAGTATTATTGACAACAAAAGCCACTTTAAACACCAAAAGTCACCTTTTTTTTCAAACGTTTTATAACACTTAAAATAGCAAAAATCACGTTTGTCACTTCAATTCACTTTAAACCAAAGTTTAGGGGTACGCCTTTCGTGTATGAAAATTGGAGTAATTTTTGCCACTGTGTCTTGAAATAAATTTTCCTAATAAAAAACTAACGACTGCAACAAGACCTAAATCATAATAAAAAAGAACAACAAATGCAAAAAACTCTATTCTTGTATAATAGTTTTGACTGATAGACTTGTTTTATATGCAGACAGGTTTCATTTTAATTTTTGTGTAGAGTTTTATGAAGTTTTTTTTTTCATATAAAATTTTTTCTATTACAGCTCTTGGTGTTACTGTTTTTGTTTTATTTAAAAGAGTTTTTCATAGCAAAAAAAAAAAAAAAAAAATACAAATGTAGAATTTGTTTTGCTGTTGTTGCATTTTTTACTATGTTTCATTTAAGGTGTTGATGTATTAAGTTACTTCGTGTACAATTTCCTAATACACATACTACAACAACAAAAAATTTGGAAAATACTACACCCGGCGAACAATTATGATCGAAAAATAATCTTAATAGTTTCAATTTTTAGAAAAAAAATCAATCGCTTTTGCTTTATTACTTAATAATATTAATGGTAAATATAAATACATATGTTATAATCATTAAGAATCAACTTAGTGTAGATATTTTAGTTTTTTAGTTTAATATCAATTTACTGTAATAGTAGTTTCAATTTTGGTTATTTAAAGTACCCTTTCAAAGTTCAAATTTTTCTTACGGTTTTGATTTTCATAAAAAATTTGACGCCAGTTTAATGTGTGTGCACAAAATTGGATCAAAAGTAGTGGTGCCAGTCACTCCCTGAATGAAAGATATATCAATGCAGTTTCTAAAAGAAGAACAGTTTTTGCCACGCCACAAAATACAGCGCATTTTGTTTTTTATGTATAGCACTTCCATTCAAAATCCGATCTCATCATCATCGCATATCTTTGTTCATGGCTTCACAATGGATTTATTTTTGTTTTTACTGACTTTTAAATCCGACATGCAACTTATGCCATCTCGGATCCTTTCCCCAAATGTCCATTTTTTCGCACGTGCCAAGAAAGTCCTTCTTAACATTTTTTTATTTTTCAAATAATATGTGCATTAAACCAGGTAGAACCCAATGCAAAACAAAAAAATTAATAAGTTTGAAGAACTTTAACAAATATTTCTGGACACGCCCCAACATACAGAGCTCTTTGTTTTTTATTAAATTGCACTGCCATTTAAAGTCCAATCTCATCAAAACGTATACAAGCTATTGTAACATCACAACAGTGTTCGAAAATAAACGGCGAACACACCCAGGAACGATATCTATTTTTTTTTGTGTTTGTGTAGACAAAAACAACCCTTAATACCGTTCGTATCTACTTTCAAGAAAGAGCCGAACATTATATAGTGTTCTGTTCTTCGTTATTAAACAAAACAATTGCAGTGGTGCAGTAGACAAACATTATATTTAAATGGTCTGTTATGTTTCTTTTTTTACATTGATAATGAAATTAACAAACAAAAACGTTAAGCAAAGACCCCAGCACGAACAGCTTGTATGTATATGTTTTGTTTGTGTAAAATTATTTTGTTGGCTTTTTGTTTTTATTTCGTATGTGTTTGGTTTTTTTTACTAGCCAAAAGGGCGCTAAGCACAACAGAAACCAACGAACATTAATGAGCTGAACCGAACACAATGAAGTTTGTGGTTAAAAAAAAACCGAACGAAATTAGCTGCCTATTTCACGATGCCTCTCGAACGCTTTCGTTCGCACAAATTATGTATAAAACAAAAACAAATTTTCAAGGTTTGTTTTTGTTTTACATGTAATTTGTGCGAACGAAAGCGTTCGAGTGACATCGTGAAACAAGCAGTAAATGTTCTCATCTTTTTGTTGAGTTGGATAAGAACAGTATTATTTTTGTGTTCGAAAGATGACAAACAGGGAAACGTTATTTTTTTAATGATTTACTTCAAAAACACTATTAGCGTTTGTGTTTTCCACAAATCTAACGAGCTTAGGAGCGTTATCTAGTGTTTATTTTCGAACACTGCATCACAAAATTTAAAATTATTTGAAAGAAAATTAACAAACTCCTTTAAAGTCGATGTCGTTATTCTTTGGATAACAAATTAAGGAAATTAGTTTATTTTTTATTTCATGCCTTAGTTCATTGGGGACTTAATTCATAGCGCCTATTCGAACAACTCTTTAAATGGGCGAAAAAGTAAAATATTAAAACCCATTAATTGATTGCAATGTATTTTGTTGTAGTTAAGCTCCACAAAATCATAAAGTAGTTCAAATTTAGTAGACAATCGAAAAATACTCTACCGAATGCTTGGAGGGCAAGTACATGTCTGTATTTGATGTACTTTTCTTTGTTTTGATGTTAATATTTTTATTTTGTTTTAAGTATTTTTGCGACTACTTTTTTGTGTGTTTTTTTTTTTTTTTTTTTGTAGTTGTTGTTGCTGCAGCAATAACAACGATAACATTAAAATGTATTTTCAATTAAAAAGAGTTATCAAAGTTTTTGACATTTCTTTCGGATTTTAATTATTTATTTTTTAACTCATACGATTAGTTTTATGTGATGAAAAAACTTTTGGTAAAAAAAAATTGTAAAGACGTTAAATTTTATTTTGTGAAAAATGTTTTAGTTTCAAAAAATAAACTTATTTGTTTGCAAGTTATTTAATCCTTTTCATATTTTATTAGTGTTAATTCATCCGACATAAAAGTGAAATGAACAAATGTAAACTATTGGCCAAAGGACTCAATTGTATGTACCAGGCATATTTCCCCCCTTTAAATGTTGTTGTAAGCGCCTTTTACAGCATAACTTTTTTCTATTTGCCTTTTATTTCCACTTACTTAATACATCCGTTTTATGTCATTCTTTCGATTAAAATCTTTTAGTTGGGAAACTAAACGGTCAACCTCGTGTAACATTAAACTAAAATTTCCCATAAACATAATGTTTACAAGGAATTGTTGTAAGCATCAATATACAGGGCGGCCCAAATAAGACCTAAAAATATCAGATACGTATAACTTTTTTAGTTTGTTTGTTCTCGTGCGGAATTTTCTGAAGTACTAATCAGAATGGGGTTTAGTTAGTTAAACTGCTATTGGGATTTTATGGTAAATTTAATATAAAACTGGATTTTTCTAAAGAACAGCAGCTTTTCTCACCGTTATAAGCATTTTACGCCTTTGTGCATCTTAACTTTTGCAATTACAGTTTGCTATTTAAAATAGCCGAAACTTTATCGTGTATAAGCATCATTTCAAAATTGAGTCAAATAAAAAACGCACACAAATTATTTCAGCAAAACTAGACTAACCAAATTTTAATCAAACTTTGACTGTATATATGCACTTTCGATGCCAGTAAAAAAACTTTTTTTAATGATTCTGACGAAGTTAAGCGAGTTTTTTTCATAAGCAAAGTACATGTATGCATCATAGTTGGGGGTTTGTTTGCACTCCTTTTAACCAGCTTTAGTGATGATTGTTTTTTTTAAATACCACTAAAAAAATTTTGTGATATTGCAAATTGGTTCACTATCACTAAACGGAGATTGAATGCGAAATAGCGCAAATTTTGAACTTGCAATCAAAATAGCTGCATACAAATATTATCTCACTAAAATTTCAAAAATGTAACTTTATGTGCATGGTTATTGATTCTTTTTTTTTAGGATATACATAAGCCAAGAACATTAAACAAAATGAAATTACGAAAGATTTTCTTGGGAGTCAAAAAATTAATTAACAAGGTTTCGTTTAAATTTCCATTTCATACTTAATTGAAATTTAGTCAATAATGGTATATGTAGTTATTGGGTTTAATCATGAAAAAACAAGTATCTGATTTTAAATTTAGTGCAACATTTTTAGTTGCATTCAAATGAGTGAATAAAAAAGATGCAATAAACTGATGATTGCTTTTTTAAATCAAACTATTTTTTTTTGAGTTAAAAATTTATTCAAATCACTATCACTCATGTTTAGTGAGGCTGCAAATTTTAAATTCATCACTCAACATCAACAAAATGATTGCAATATTTTTGCACTACCACTAAGTGTGAGTTGAAACTGCAAGATGAGTGCACTACCCCCATCTATGAAATTGCATTTTCGATTAATAGCACATAAATTATGAAATGCTAATTAGCGATAAATAATGTAAAGCGAAAACTAATTTTGTTTTCCTGTCTTCGGCTCAATTCTAAGTATAGACTAGGAGAAAAGATGTGAAAACAAACTAACCCGAAAAAACTGCATCTAGTGCATTAAAATTGCTGAAGTGTCGAACATTTTTAATTTTGTTTACCTAACTTTGGGCCAATAGCTGCCAAACTGTGGGAAACTCAGTAAAGTAATTTTTAGAAAAAATATTCTTTATAATTTGTTCATAATTCTTCAATACATTTTATTAAACAGTAAAATGCTTTTTACGCCAGCTGTATTTTACATCGAAAATTCGAGAAAAAAAAGAAAAATATTGCAAAAGGAAAAAACAATGTGAATTAATCAATATCATGTTTATTTTAAGTTCAACTTCTACAGCCTTTATTATAAAAAATTTAGTAGGCCGTTTTTAAGTAAAGGAATTTAGTAATCGACCGTACTCATCGAAATATTAGCACTGAAGGTAACTTGGAAGCTGTGCGTTAGAGTTTAAAAAATGATCCATCTTTTTCAACTCGTTGTTGTTCTGGCCAATTGGGCATTTGCATAATAGTATTGCAAGACTACCAATAAAGAAATAAGCATGTTTTAGTTGTGCCACCTGGCACATACTGTAGTGCCGTCATTATAAAGGCTTAAACCCAACAATAATATATAATGGAAAGAAGAACGTATGAGTAAACTAGGGTTGTTTACTTTTCAGGAATGCAGGAAAATATTTTGAAACTCACGGGAGCCCGGATATTCCCGCCATAACGAAAAACAAAGATTTTAAAGGTTCTTGGTAATATAAAAATGTCTTACTTTTCGTTTTGCTCTTCACACAAAAAAAAATAATTTTCATATTTGAATACGAAAATCGCATATTTGATTACAAAAATTCTTGAATTTTCTGCGATGACGATTTTTGCGGTATTGATAAATAAGTTTGTATTTATAATTGTTGAATTTTTAGTCAACAACCAAGTTTATTGAGTCGATAAAAAAGTTGTTGCCCAAAATAATTTTATTCAACAAAATGTTTACTTGATTTGTTAAAATAAATTGTTGAAAATGTTGAATAAATCAAACAAAATGGTAATCGAATCTTTATTTTTTTATTTATTAATGATGATGTCATGAATTTTCAATTTTTATATTTTTATAAAAACACTTAAATTTATTTTGCGGGGATAAGTAAGTTCCTATGCGCATTTCACTGGTTGCTTAGGCCAGATCATCAGGAAACCTTTTCCAAAATATTTGGCAAAACTAAATATATTATTCAAATAAAACTGTAAAGCAAATGAGAATTATGAGCTATTTAAAAATGGACAAGAGTTGTTAAAATACTGTCTTTACTTTGATTCAAATATTTTTTTTATTGAATATGAAAAAATATTTAATTATTTCATTATTAAATATGTTTTATTGAGTGCTATTTTGCAAAGTGTAAATTTAATAAACTTTTTCTTTGAAACAAACAAAAAGTTTGTTGACCTAAAATTTTATTTTTAACAAACTTTGTTGTTAAAAATTTTCTTGAGATATTTTTTTCTGTGCACACAAAAAACTAATGGAGGTAATACTTTTTTATTCCCTAGAGGCGACTCCTATGCAGTTATGGGGCTTTATTCTTCATATGCATCAGCCGTGGTAATTTTATTTTATTTATTGCACAAGACTCATTTGCTGGTAAAGAAGTTTTTTAAAAGGTTTGGAAAAATATGGTAAGATTGCTATAGGTCTGTATTCGGTATTTGTGTTGGGTATTTGGATAGTTTTAGCTGTTTTTCATCTGCACGGATAACTACAAGTAGTGATAATTTTGTTATATATGTGTTATTATAGGTAGCAATTATGGTAATACAATTTTTAGAAACTTAGTGTCTAATTCATCGCACCCAACAGTATTCGACTTTATAGACATTTTCAAACATTAATTTTTGACTTAAAATAAAATTTTAAGTCAACAAACTTTTTGTTTGATTCAAAGAAAAAATTTATCAAATTTACACTTTGAAAAATAGCTTTCAATAAAACATATTTAATAATGAAATAATTAAATATTTCTTCATATTCAATAAAAAAAAGTAAAGACAGTATTTGAACAACTCTTTTCCATTTTTAAATAGCTCATAATTCTCATTTGTTTTACAGTTTTATTTGAATAATATATTTAGTTTTGCCAAAGTCTTTGGAAAAGGTTTCCTGTTGAACTGGCCTAAGCCACCAGTGAAATGCGCATAGGAACTTACTTATCCCCGCATAATTTATAAAAATATAAAAATTGAAAATTTATGACATCATCATTAATAAATAAAAGAATAAAGATTCGATTAACATTTTGTTTGATTTTTTCAACATTTTCAACAATTTATTTTAACAAATCAAGTAAGCATTTTGTTGAAAAAAATTATTTTGAGCAACAACTTTTTTTATCGACTCAATAAACTTGGTTGTTGACTAAAAATTCAATAATTATACCCACAAACTTTTTTATCAATACCGCAAAAATCTTCATCGCAGAAAATTCAAAAATGTTTGTAATCAAATATGGGATTTTCGTATTCAAATATGAAAATTATTTTTTTCTGTGCAACCATTTATAAAAAGTTAATTTTTTTTATTACGAACAGAGCTATACTCATTGCGCAATTGAGTTTTTTTTTTAACGTTTCCAAATAGAATAGGCAATATCTCTTTTGGTAATTGATTGTTTAATTTCATTCGAGAACCATGACGTTTTAAACAAAAAAAATTTTGAAATTTTGCTAAAAAATTATTTTTTTACCAACAAAAAACAATATTGTTTCTAAAACGACTGCGGAGATTGGAAAAGTATAGCCTTACTTAAAAGTAATTTTATTGAGGAATGTCGGTTGTTTTAGTTTATTCAATTAACTTAACCGTTTTTAAGTTATGCGAATACATGTTGTGCTACCTCCTCCATTAGATTCCCTGCTTCCATGAACGTTGCTTGGGAGATGGTTTAAAGTCGAAATCTTGCAAACAGTATAATAATATTTGAATATTTTGATCTAGCATAAGTGTATTGTGCTGATTACAATCATAAGGTCTTATACAATTAAGATAAGCTGACGGGGACTGCCACACAATCCGATGAAAATGCTTCCTTAAATTAACAGTTCGTTATTCGGAAAATCCAAATACGGAATTACTTTCACTGTCGATCGTAATCGATTTCTGCTACAGGCCGAAAATATTAAATTTCTGTTAAATAAAAGCAGTAGGCCCGATTCACTTAGTATCGGGTGATTTTTTCGCTATTATCTTTTTGGCAACACTGGTTTAAACAGCTGACGCACGTTTCGTGTTTTGTTTCACTGTCAAACATCTTCAGTTTGGTCTATAATTTAACAATGAATCGTCTTACAAACGAACAACGCTTGCAAGTTATTGAATTTTATTATCAAAATGATGCGAATCGTAACGTAACTGTGAATGGTGAGTGCTACCGTGAGATGATATCCAACTTTTTTTGCCCAAAATGCAAGAGCTTGACTTGCATGACATGTGGTTTCAACAAGGCGGTGCCACATGCCACACAGCACGCTTAACAATGGACTTATTGAAAGGCGAGTTCGGTGAACATTTTATTTCACGTTCGGAAACGGCCAATTGGCCGCCTAGATCGTGCGATTTAACGCCTTTAGACTATTTTTTGTGGGGCTATGTTAAAGCTCATGTCTATACACACATGCCCGCTTCAATTGACGCATTGGAAGACAACATTGAAGCATTTATTCATGAGATACCGGCCGAAATGTTGGAAAGAGTATGCCAAAATTGGACTAAGCGGATGGACCATTTGAGGCGCAGTAACGGTCAACATTTGCATGAAATAATCTTCAAACATTAAATTTTATGGACCGTACCATCGATTCAAATAAAGATTTCATGCATTTTTCTGAATTTTATGTGTTTTTTTTTTTTAAACTTTCCTATAGCTCTTAAAAAATCACCCAATACAACCACATTTTCACTTAGTGTTCACAATAAAGCAATCAAATTTAAAACGCTTTATAAACCTTTTAATACTAAAAATGTAGAAAAATAATTTTAATTGTGCATATTTACACAAAAATAGCTTTAAAACGATATATGTTTCATTAAAATCGGTGGACGATAAGACACTTACAAATCAACCACAAATTTGTTCCCGTATTTATATATGTATAAGATTTTTTTAAACTTTTTATTCAAAACTAAAAAAAAAAAATTATTATAAATTTCGTTTCAATTTCCATACAAATTGTTGCTGAAGTCGAATTTTTTTTTAAATTTTTGGTTACATTTTTATTAAATAATTAAAGAAACTTATGCGAAATACTTTGGGAAAAACTAAGACAGAAGAAAAACGAAACTGTTGCTATCTCTGTAAACGAAGACTTAAATTCGTTTTTTGTTATGTATTTAAAAGTATTAAGATGTGTGTAAATACGTCATAATTTTTAAAAATAAGTTACGTAAAGAACACATAAGGAGTTGCAATTGTTAGATCAAAATTGACAAAATATTTTATAACAGGATATATCTATGGATTGGTGCTAAAAGGGCCAATGTCAAAAAATTTACTTTTGAGAAAATTTAAATTAGTTGTTTTAAAGATTTTTTTATAGAACTCAGTGATATAAGCTAGTAAAACCTTAAGGAAGATCTGGGTTAAATTAGATGTTTGCTGGTTCAGCAAAATAAAAAAGAGTAAGAAAATACACCTTTTGTTATGGTTATCATAAAACAACCAAATATTGACATTGGCCCTTTTAGCACTAAGACAATATATATGTATATATGTGAAATAATGTAACTTTTACTTCACTTCCTTAACTTTTACCTAAAAATTAAAAATCCCAGGAATCCCGCACTAAATTCCCCGCAAGTGGAATTTTAAAACAACTGAATTTTTTGAAAAAGCCTGAAACAGGGATCCCAGAACTTAAACTCTAGTATAAAGGCAATCTTTTACTTATAGTCGACATTCAAAACTCCCATATGTTTCATAACAGCAAGATAATAAAAACAAGAAGGAGAGTAGAAAAAAAAAAATAAAAACGGTTGTTGTGGCATTCATACTTCCGTAACAAAAGAGGAAGAAACATACAACTTTTCTCATTAATCTGCACAATAGCACATTTTTTTACGTAAACGCAATTTAAAACGATGCATTAGCCTTAAGAAACATTAAAAAACACATTAACACACGTGTACATTGTAAAACGAGGGCCGGCGGAGAAGTATCTTAAATGAGAAAACAAGTTTGTTTTAGAGATTATAATAAAGAAAGCTGTAATACCTTTAAAAAAGAACAGCATTAATTAAACGTGAATGTATTTGTTCTTTTTTCCGTTCTATTTCATATATTTTTAAGAACTCTTTGCAAACGATACATAGTTAATTTTTTATTATTTGTTTCGTCTTCTCTTTTAAAATTAATAAGCTAGCAGTTAGCACCATTAAACGTCAAAAAAAAACTGTGATTTAAGTCAAAATCTTTGGTCCGAATCGTAGTATTTATTTAATTTGGCTTTGAACTGTATGAAAATATTGCGTTTTGGACTAGAGCTGGAATTTCTGCTTTTTGCTTTGAATAGATTTGTAAATATTATATCATTTTGATTTAAATTGCAACCACTTATAGAAAACTGAAAACAATTTTTTTTTGTGTAATTACTGCATTTTGCTCTGAACCTTTATATTTGATACTGAATTGCAGTGTAGGTATTGATGTTTGGAATGCTCTATAATAAAGGTAATATTAATTTCAATGTGTAGAATAAGATTCAATCAAAAAATCTAAAAACTTCATAAATGTAGGTATTGCGTTTTGTTATGGATCTCCTCAAATGTAATTGTGATCTTGTCTATGTACTGCCATTTAACCCACTTCCTCATTAGCGTCTTCCTTTTTTTGTGCACATATTTTTATTCCAAAGTTTATGTTTTTAGGTTTGAAGACAAAAGTACAAACAATTTCCAACTCATTCGCTCATTCGAAAAAAATCAGTATTTTTTAGAGAAGTTGTGGGAAATAATTCTTATTTTAACCAATTGCTCTTCAAAATGGCTGAATTAAAAATAAAAACAGCATAGCAAAACCTGCCCTGTTTATTAAATGGACAACGATATTTATATATTTTGTTTTGTATGCCCTTTATTTTGGGAGATATGAGGTTAGCGAGTTTACCCGATTTTATACTTTTTCATCACCAAACCATTTGAACTTGCAAAAATTGGCGAATAATCAACGTTCCGTCCAGGGTCCAAACATTAGATCGATGCAAAATGCGTGCTGGTTTTTTGTAGAGTTGTGTTTTTCAATTTTTTTTTGTCATCTTTATCATATTTTTACACAGTCAAATGCCGTTGTTTTTGACATCTGTATCATGTCTTACACGAACAAAATGCCTGTTGTTATACCCTTCACCGAAGGTAAATGGGTATGTTTAAATTTGTCATTCCGTTTTTAATTTCTACAATATTGATCTTTGACCATATAAGTATATTTATTCTGGTTCCATATTGCACACCAAGTTCAAAAGTTACTCAACTCAAAATTTTCGTTTCTCAAGGGTTTAAGTTCAAACTATGCACAATACACATGTTTATCTATAAAAAAAATATCAGTGTGTTTTGTTGTTGTTAACTGTTATTTAAACACGGTTATTTTTTTTTTAAGTTTCAATTTGTATAAAGTTGCAATTCATAAAAGTGACTCATTTTTAGTTGTGCCGAAAATATAATGGTAGTAGATCCCTACTGCTGAGTGATAAATAGGCTTAATTCGAATTGTGACACTTTTGATAAAAAAATCTTTGTTGGAGTAAGGAAAAACATGTAAAATCAATTAAAAATGGATAATCACTCAAAAAAGTAAATTTCGATCTACCAAAGGTTAAAATACAATTTGGTTAAAGGATTGATGTTTGACTATTGACGGCAGCAGTCGTCGATGGCTGCGAGTGTAAGACGGCAAATCCATCTGAGGAGATCGAGTGGTTGCAATCGAAACATATCATGGTAACCACGGTCAAGAATGAAAAATTATCAATAACAATTTTAATTAATTTTCATGTTGTAAAATTCCTTTCTTCATAAGAATAATTTAATGAAAATTAAATTGAATGAACTTGAGCCTAATTAAGAATATTAAAAATTTGGATTAAAAACCATAAATAGTTCAACAAAATTACCACAATACTAATTATAATTAGACTTGCATCAGTTTAGAATTTGGCAAAAGTGTCAAAACTTGAAAAGAATTTAGCTAAAGTGATATAACTGAAAATAATACATACTGAAAAATACATCAGCAAAAATGACAAAACTAAAAATTTGTTCCTTTTGTTCAAAACTCACAATCTGTATGGATTTTCTACTAATTGGTCCTAAGATTTGTTTTTAACTATTTTTTTTTAGGATAAAATCGGTTTTTTCGATTTTTGAAAAATTGATTTTTTTGAGTTAAGTCACTTTTGAACTAGGTGTGCGATATGACAAATGAAGTTGATTTAACGATGTCCGTTTGTGCCAAGAATGGACGCATAACCAGAGCGTGTTGCTTTATTTGCAACAAAACAACTTGTGCTGAGCATTCAACATTGCTGCATCGTTGGAATAACAAACTTGACCTGGAAAGCAGCAAGATTATATTAAACCGAAGTAGCAAAAAAAAAAATACTTTTTGTGCCGTTTATTGCCATCAAAACACACCCTGCAAGCAAAATACCAATTTGTTATAGGTTCTTTCGGACCTTTTCACAATTTCAAGGCCCACGGGAGACTCACTTAATGGAGGTTTAAAAGGGATTAAATCTTACCCAGATTCACTAACTCAAATTATTTTAAACTGTCGCTTAATAATATGAGATACTGCAGAACTTATCTGATTAAAAGTGTGCTAAGCATTTATGTGAACGGGAACCGTGATAGAGAGAATTTGCACTCTACATGGTCCTGCACTTAAGAATAAGAATAAGGTTGGTCTAATAACACTTTGCGACGAATGTAGACTTTAGAAAAAACACAAGGACCGAACAGTATGGATTCGATTGTATTACTAACGTATAGTAAAAACCAATAGCTTGAAGATTTTGTTGATCAATTTTTTATGGGCCTCCAAAAACACTGAAATCAATTGGCCCTCAAAAAATGTGTAATCAGTTCTTGGGCAACAGACTTTAGGCTTGGTTATACCGCTTTACTAATATGGCAAAAATATACCAAAGAGTCGGGTAAAATGAGTTGATTTGATTATAATCCTTCAAAATTGCATAAAATATTTAATACTATAGTATAAATATTTTATAAATTCTTTATAAAGACATCTGGTTTTAAATATAGAGCTAAAAGTAATTTATTTTCATTGACTTTTTTCCCAACCCTCCTACAATCAAATAGACATTGTTTAAAGGTTGAGAAGTACTTAAAAAGGCGGATTTCTAAAATTTACACACAATAACAACAAGCGCACTAATAATGGTTAAAACGGAAAATCTACAGTATGACACGGACACCTTCAGGCTTGTTAAAAGCAATAAAAAAGCTGCCAAAACTAAAAAGTATAAAAAGAATAAAAAACAAAACTAAAAACAACAAAGAGCACACAGCCGAATGAATACACACGGCAAGAAAGGACACGAGGACAACGACATTTTCCAGGAACAAAAAAGTTGCATTAACAACTACAAAACATAAAAGTTACACAATTTTTTTAACAAACTCTATCATGTCAATGTACGTAAGTAAATGGAAGAGTGTGTGTGCCTAAGTTCATCCTAAGTATAGTAATAGTTACTATAAAGCTGCGTTTCACTAACGACAACATTTTAAGTACATCATTTGTAGCCATTAAATGAGCTCATGTTTTCTTTAAAAAAAAAAATAGGAAAATAAGTAACATATAAGCATATAATTTAACGTTGTAAACGCTCTGGAGTCCATGGTGTAGACGTAAAAGTAACAATATAAAAGATGAGCATAATAAAAAGAAAGAATTTAGTTTTAAAAATTTTAAATATTCAAATTTATGCATCTCGAGATTTATTCAATGCACTTATAATGTATGTGCCAAAAAAAAAAAATAAAATAAATTTAACTTTTTAAATTGTTTATAAGAAGACTTATCATCAAACCGGATGCTGGTTGGTCCACATTTAACCTTTCTGACTATTTTCGTTTTACGTTATTAGTTAGGTTAGAATTTGACAGAAGCAATGAAATTTTTAATTTCCAAAATTTTTTTCCGCACTCAAAAGAAAAATCAATCATTTCTTTATATGAAAATCTTTAAATGCTTTTTTCTAGATAACTATAAGAGCTAGAGCTTGAATAACAAAAATCTGTCATCACTACCAAAAATGGATTTTTTTTCATTATTTATTTACTGACTCTTCATATATCAAATATGAACTAACAATTATTAATCAAATCTTATCCTTAAACTTTACTTTATGTCCTGCCAGTGCCAGACAAAAATTTTCTTCATCACGGGTTCCTTTCATATTTATAGGTGTTTATCGCTCATCTTAATGGGTAAGTGCTGCAGTGTCTCTAATCCTTAAGCAAGTGTGGCCGCTATCATTTAAATTAAAAATTTGGGTGCAACACTTGCCTTTTTAAATATTTTACCGCATACTTCGTAATAATAGTCCTTACCAGTGGCACATTGAGATCCTTGTGGATGTTTGAGTTTTTAACATACCAAGGGGCAGCTGTGATTATTCGAAGAAGTTAATTTTGGCGCCTTTGAATTTCTTTGATATTTGAAGCCGAGGCAGTGCCCCATAGTTGAATACCCCCAGTAAAAACTTCGCTTAAAAAAACAGAAGAAATAGGCTCTTCTCGCAACATTGCTATGGCTCAGTACCTAAGAATGGAACGCGCACTCAGCCAAAAACCCGAAATAAAGCAATTATATGACAACGTTATTTTAGAATATCTTGAGTTACACAGAAAAAATTATTGCCGAATTATTTTCAAACAAACGCTTGTTTGAAAATTTTTTTAATTTCTATAAATTTTTTTACTGATTCAATCAATATTTTTGTTTGATTTTTATTTAACCAACAAAAATGTGGACAACTCTTCAAAAATATAATAAACGCGTTATTGGTGTCAAGTTTTCATAATTTTGTATGAAATATTTAACGCTCTTTAATGTTGTCGTCTTTTTGTATTTTTTTATTTGATCGTAAGCAACACTTCTTTATGTGAAATATAAAAACAACAACAAAAAACACACACAGTCTATTTTTGGACGCTTTAAAAAAGTGCAACTATAAGAAAAACAATAGCAGAAACAACATTATAAGAAACAAAATCCCGTATTCAATTTTTTAAAACTGTTTGGTTAAATACATCAAATACGACAATAAAATGATGATGATAAACATGTCGAGTCGGTCTGCTGCCAAGGAAAGCATACAGCAACAGTGAGTGAAGAAGAAAAAAAAGCATTGTGTGTATAAATTATTCCAACAAAAAAATGTGTCTCAAAGCCAGGCGCCGCACACTGGTTCATATTTTGAGAAGGCGGCCAAAATTATTTTTTTTTTTGTTCTCCGATTTTAAAATTTTTTTATTCATGTGAAAGTAAATACTAGTGAACCTCGGGAGCCAAAAAATTTCAACCCTATTTCAACTATTTCATTGAGAACAGGGTGGTCCGAAATGGACTTTCTCAATATTTAGTTTTAGTTTTGAGTTTCTGAGTCAATTTTTGAAGTTGAAATGCTCATAACTTTTTTGTTTTTTAAGATTTTTTGACAGAATAAGTTTTGTGTATTAGTTTATTTTATTAGCTATACGTGGTTTAAAGCATTAAACTTTGCGACCTCTAGAACTATTTAATTTTTTTTTTTTTTTTTATTGTCAAAATTTCCCGGAAATTTCCTACTTTATAGAGCATAAGTCCTGAGCGTCAAAATGCGTCAAAAAAAAACCTATACTCTCTTGTAGTCCAGAATCTAACCTACATTTCTATACCCCATTGTACGCACATCTGGATACGGCCTTGCGAACTACAGCAATTTCTGTGACCAAAGGTAAGATATTCGGTTCAAAAAATAAGTCCTGCAAAGAAAAATTACTGAAATTAAAGAAGGTGAATCTTAAAGAATTTTCGACAAATAAAGCAGTTCAGGCCACATAAATTATCTAGCACGTCAGGTTATCAATTAATTTGGAGAAGGTAAAGATATTGCCATTGTTATGAACTTATTGTGGGTGAACGAATGCTGCAAGACGAATAGGCGACATAAATAGACTAACACGTTAGATTTCTGAGTAAGTTAAAAGGTTAAACATAAGTAAATAGCCGCAACATAAACTACATAGTTTAATTACCTGAAAATTGCAAATTAATTTAAAAAAATGGAAGAACAGGTAAATGGTCAAAAAACTAGCACGCAGTTATATTTTACGTGAAAATTACCTACATGTTACCTGTTAATTTATTGCCGGTATGTTATCCTTTTAAAAAGTGTGAAAACAGGGGTTTTTTATGTTTCAAAGAAATGCTAATAAAAGATTAAATTTGTATTTAAAAAAGGGTTTTTATGTTTTAAAGAAGCAGTAACAAAAGATCATTTAAAAAAACTTCTATCAAGAGTATAAAAGTGCATGCATTCATAATTTTACCTTCATTATTGTTTAAACAATGGCTAAGTTCAGTTATAAAGTTCTCGCAGATATATATTTTCAACAGAAAGATGAAAAAGATTTTGTGTTACACATAATGAATAATCCATTCTTTCATAAGATAAAAATTAAAAATTTTTTATTAACATTAAGAAAACGGTACCTTAAATGTTCTAGAAACAAGAAAACGTTTTACTTACGCAACGAAAAATGGCTAACAAATGATCTGATTTTTAAGAAGCTGTCAATAACTGCTAAGGAAACTGGAAAAGTGGGTCGGCCCGCAAAACAAATTGACAATTGCAGTGAAAGATCACGAAGACGCAAGCTAGCAAATATCAATAAAGAAATTCCTCATAGTATGATAAAGGATTCATTTCTGCATCAAATTCAACCAACGCAAAATAAGAAAACAAAAATTGCAATAATTGAAAAAAGAGTGGAAGCGAGCCCTAAACGCACAAAGAGGATTTTAAAAAGTATGCCTACACCAACTGAAGAAATGAAATTTACTCCAGAAGAAGCATTTGCACTATTTTTGGATTTAAAACGGACAAAAAATCAGTATACAGAACTGCGAAAGCGAACCAATAAAATAAAATAAAATAAAATAAAATAAAATACACATACATCTCAAACCAAAAATAAAAGTTGAATTACCTTAAATGTTATCGATAGCCAAGAATGCTATTTGGGCATTTTTCAAAATATTCCTTTTCAGTTTTATCCTTATAACAACTCGTCTTTCCCAAAAACGCCAACCTTTGGCCCCTGTGAATATTGGGACTAAAAAATTTACAGGGGCCAAATATTGGCATTTTCTGACAGGATCTAAGTTCGACAATAAAAAATAAGTATCAGTTGTAAAATACAAGAGAAATAATGATAAATTATAAAAAATCATATTTGAAATATTCAACTTTTACACCGAAACTCAATAAAAAAATGAAAATGCATTTTTAACTCCCCATAACTTTTGCTCCTATCAGTCGAATTTTACGTTTTATAGCGCAAATAAAAGCCTAACATCGCACCTATCGAGCAAAAAAAATCGCATAAAAAAATACCGATCCAGTCAAAAGTTATGGAATTTTGACCGCCTTCTCGTAAAATTTCCCACTGTGCGCCGGCCGCTCTGCTCTGCTTTGCCTTTACCTTCTACAGTGCTTGCTTGTGTGCGCGTGCGTCATTGCTTGTGCAAAAAAAAACTTTTTTGTTTTTGTTATACCTATGATTTTCAGTAAACTATTTGTTTGATTCAGTTAAATTATTTGTTTGAAAAAATCAGTGTTTTTTTTCAATAAACGAAATGCAAATAAATTGTTTGAATATGCAAATTTGTTTGTAGGACCGATTTCAGACAAAAAATGTTTTGATTCTACAAATTTTTTGTTTGAATTGGAAAAATAATTTTTTCTGTGTAGGACACATGAGAAAAATCGAACCCTCGGATATAAATAAAGCTCCAAACTTTTATCTGCCGCATCACGCAATAATAAAACCAGACCGATTGACCACTAAACTTAGAGTGGTTTTTAATGCTTCTAGCCCAACGTCAAATAAGAATACCTAGTCTTAATGACATTTTATATCCTGGGCCCATTCTTCAGCAAGATCTTGTTCTTCTGATAGCAAAATGGAGATTTTTCCGCTTTGTATTCAACGCCGACATTTCAAAAATGTATCGTGAAATACTAGTCGACCCAACTCAAACAAAGTTTCAAAGAATCTTATTCAGAAAATCCAAAAATGACCCCATAGAAGATTACGAGCTTCTCACAGTCACATTTGGAGTTAATTGTGCCCCATTTTTAGCCATCAGAACGCTTCTTCAGTTAGCTGAAGATGTACAAATGAATCATCCCTTAGCGGCCAAGATTCTTAAACAAAATATGTATGTGGATGACGTCTTAGCAGGAGGTCATACTATAGAAGAAGCTATCGAATCTAGAAAAGAATTAACTTCTGTATTAAAATCAGCCGGCTTTGATCTAATGAAATGGAACTCTAATGAGCCACAAGTCATTCAGGATTTACCTAGTGAGACTCTACTGCCACTCGACTGGTTAAATCTGTCTGAAAATGACGGGACCAAGACTCTAAGGATAAAATGGAACATTTCATCAGACTCCTTTACATTCACAGCCCCAGATATAAAAGTAAAAGAAGCGTATACAAAGCGGGAAGTTTTGTCTACAATTGCCAAATTTTTTGACCCATGTGGATGGATAGCTCCAATAATAATAGACGCTAAAGTAATAATGCAACAAATATGGCTAGATAAAACAGACTGGGATGACATTTTAAAACCAATTTCTCAACATAAATGGAAAAAATTCGTAAACAATTTTCCCAATATTAAAACTATAAAAATACCCCGCTGGATTAAATACACACCCTTAAGTCACATCGAAATACATGGATTCAGCGACGCTTCAGAAAAACCTTCGTGGTTAAAATTGCCAAAACAGCAATGGCCATCTCCACGCCCTCCTCAGGATACAAATATAGAAGCCAATACAATCAAAATTCTAACAGTCACAAACACAGAAGACCCGTTAAGCAGATTTTCCTCTCTACCCCGTGCCTATCGAGTCATAGCCTACATTTTACGCTTCGGAAGACCCATACCAAGAAGTCCAATATCATCTATAGAACCTTCACCAGAAGAAATACAATCTGCAAAAAATCGCATCATAATTTGGACACAAAAAACTTTATTTCCTGACGAATATATTGCATTACTTGAAAAGCGTACAATTTGCCCTGGAAGTAAACTCGATCGCAATGGGACTATAAGAGCCAATGGGCGTTTAGCGCAGTCCCCAGCATTAACGTACAATGAACGCTTTCCAATTCTTTCGCTAAAATTAGCCAGCATGATTACAGAATTTGTGCATAAAATAACTTGGCATGGTGGAAACCAGCTCATGACCCGAATAGTAAGAGTAGAATTTTGGATTTTTCAAATTAAGCCCTTAGTTAAAACCATTATTAATAATTGCAAAACGTGTGTACTTTACAAAAAGCATACTCAAAGTCAGATAATTGCCTGCCTGCCGCCTGAGCGC
Source organism: Pollenia griseotomentosa (assembly GCA_963931875.1). Classification (NCBI taxonomy): domain Eukaryota; kingdom Metazoa; phylum Arthropoda; class Insecta; order Diptera; family Polleniidae; genus Pollenia; species Pollenia griseotomentosa. The sequence continues at coordinate 27,616,689 of OZ007561.1, forward strand.
ACAACAATAATAAATACTCTTCAGAATCAACCCATTCAACAATATAGTCATCAAAACATTAACTGGAAATTCATTCCTCCCGATGCTCCACACATGGGTGGACTTTGGAAAACAGGCATAAAGTCATTTAAAACGCACCTGAAAAAATTATTGCCGAATATGAAATTCACGTTTAAAGAGTTATCAAAAAATTTAGCCCATATTAAACCTTGCCTGAATTCTAGACACCTAAGTCCCGCTAGCGATGACCCTCAAGATTTGACCCTATTGGCCCCTCGACATTTCCTTATTGGAGCTCCATTATTGACCCCAGCCGAACCTGATGTAAGCATCGAAAACATGACTCTCATCAACTGTTGGAAATGCCTAGAGGTTATCTACCACTCATTTTGCCCAAGATGGAAATCCGAGTATCTTGCCGAACTTCATCGCAGAAATAAATGGAAGTCTCAAAGGGTCAACTTTAATCTCAACGACTTGGTGTTTATCAAAAACAACAATTTGCCGCACAATAAATGGCAAATGAGCCGAATAACAAAGACTCATATTGGTACTGATCAACATTGTAGAGTTGCCGATATCCAGACAAAAAATGGGATCGTAACCAGATCCATTACAAAAATTGTGGTTTTGTTTTAAATTATAATTTACAGTTTTTACAATTTTCCACACTAAATTTACATTAAATTCCTACTTACAGGTATGGCATCCCACAAAACATTTCTAAGTTTCTCATCAACAGATTTGATTGCTGTCAACATATTCAACCCTACACGACCCGCAAACTTGAATCGAATTGAGATCCTAGATGCCATATCTGCTAAAATCATCACAACTCCTTGCTTCATTGTAATCTGTTTTTTGACCTATGATAAACTGCACCAAGTCATGGGGGCCGGAATGTTTAATGATGACTCGTTTATAACACAGCACCCTGTAAAAACATAGCGGTCCTTAAATTGTTATTTACTTAATTTTAAATTCTGTCATTACATTATTTTTCTTATACTAAGCCTAGCTTGTTAAATAATGTTTAAAATCATTAAACTCACTCTAGTTTCAACCGTTAAACACAAAACAAGTAAATGAACAAAGTAAAAAAAAACATTTATATTGTGACCCAACAAAAACATTAAAACAAATTGTGAACCTAAATAACAAAAACAACACTGTGAACAAAAACAAACAACAAATTGTAAACTGAAACTCAAATAGAAAAAAGGTGAAATTAATAAAAGTAAAATATAAAAACAAAAAATACCAAGTGTTTTTATTTGAATTAAAAAAAGTGAACCGTGTTAAATTTGAGGACTCAAAATTAAAGATCGACCCTCAAACAATACGTATAAAATTATTTATGAAAAATGTTAATTACTTTCTGGCGATACGTTACAAAAGGTAGACTTTTCGCTTGATACGCCCATATATGCCCAATGAATAAATAGCCGTTCAGATTCGTTATACCAAACTTTCACAGTGTAAAATTTTATATTTTTATATTCGGTGTTTTTTAAATACCCAGTAAAAACTTTGCTTACTTTTTCAAAATGAAAAGCTTCTATCACTCATTATTTAGTAGCTTTCTTCTATAACTACATGTATAACAACTTCTATAACTACTTTTTTCTGGATGTATTAAAGTAAAAAAAATAATGACTTGCTTTTGAATGCGTTCATTTTGGGACATCCCATGTAAAATTCATTGGTTCTTTCAGTAGAATTGTAAGTAGTGCTCTTATGTTTTTCTGATTACTCAACACATTATTTTGTAGGCGAAGTTTTTACTGGGCCGTAGCACCATATTGGCTTTAAAATAGAGTTGTAAAGTAGTAGTTTGCAATCGACACGACGAACAGAATTTCTTCCAATAAGCCAGTTAATTTTAATTGCTTTTAGTTTCATTTGGGCCATATCCATGACATATCCATGTTAAACGCCGATCTAGATCAGCGGTGGGCGCTAGTTTGCCTGGATTACGAAGTTTTTCGGGTTTTTACATTTACTCTTCGTGTTTTTTTGTACCAGAGCTGCTACAAATACAAAAATTTCCCTACTAAGATATTCCCTAAAATCCCCAAAACATACCATGCACTTGTTTTATTATATTACTTTTTTAATAAATAAAAGTACGTTTAAAATAGAGAAAATTAATAAAAAACTATTTTCTAGCAGTCAAAACAAAAAGAAATAATATCTACATTGAAATCAGAATGTGAAAAAATTTACCGTATAACACATACACGTGTTTGTGTGATGTTGTTTTCGCTCATTTACTATTGCCCACAAACTGAAAATCTTGAATTCATTGTTTCAAGCATAAAAAGTAACAAAGGCAACCCGAAAAACAAATACAACAGAAAGAAAAAAATAAAATTTTATTCAGTTGCTCTATAAATTTCAACGAAGCAGGAGTGTTGCGCATGTTGTTATTTTGGCAAATTTTGCAATTTCGTAGTGGCACACTGACAATATATTTATTGTGTTGTGATCAAGCTGTGCTCATGTATGTTTATTTTTCAGCTTGTTTTAAAAACATTTCAGCAATCATGTGGGATGATGAATTATATAATAATCAAGTTTTTTACTGAATTCCTTTTGTTTTGCATATTTACATACCTATAGTACACATTTTAAAGTTTTTGCTCACGGCCTTTTCGATTTCAGGTGACTATATGTATACATATATTTTAACGTTAGTTAAAACTTGATGATTTATATAATAATATTTTTTACTGAACTCCTTTTTTGTATTGCATATTTACATACAGTTTGAAAATCTTTTCTCTAAGTGTAAATCAACTAATTTACTCTCTTTTATTCAATGTTCTCTATCTGCCCTTCACTGATCTAGATGAATACCGAGATATTTGACATGCGATTGTTGAGGAACTAGTTGATTATTGATTTTAATAGGTGAGCATGTTTCCCGACGCAAGGTGAATGTTATATTTACGCATTTTTGCTCATTGACCTTTATTCTCCATTGTTTTAACCACAGTTCTAGTTAAAATATATGATCCTGCAGGTATCGAGATGCTTCTCGACTGTTCCCGTGTACGCTTAGAAAGCTGTATCATCAGCAAAAGCTGAGGTTAGGGTGTAATTGCTTGCTGGCATTTCCGAGGTATAAACAAGGTAAAAAAGTGGGCACAAGATGCTACCCTGAGGGACTCCAGCTGCAATTGGCTGAGGAGAACTTAAAAAAATCACATTCTTTAATAATAAATTTTCGACCGACCAAGTAGCTTTCTAACAGCTTGTGTGTGTTAACCGGTAGGCTTAGATTCAATTTATGTAATAAGCCTACATGCCAGACATTATCAAAAGCTTGAGAAACATCGATGAAGAGAGCGGAGCAATATTTTCTTCCTTCAAAGGCTGTTCTTATGGCATTTACTATACGATGGGTTTGTTCAATTGTGCTATGTTCTCTTCTGAAACCGAATTTATGGTAAGTATACACTAGGGTATTCATTCGGTTAACCGATTAATTCCTACCCGATTAACTGATCGGTTAATTTAACATTGGCTATTTTCGACTAACGATTAAACCGGTTAATTTCAGTCGATTAACCGATTAACCGATGTAACAAAGCAATTCATCCTCCTGTGAGCTTAAGCTATGATAAAATTAACCATTTTCCTGATTGGGGTTCAAAAAAGTCATGTAAACATTCTTAAAAGTCATATACACATACGTTTAGTACAAAATGCAAGATTCATTTATGTTTTTCAAAAGCAAAAAACTGTTTTACAAAATACCATATTCATGCGTAATTAATTTTATTTTAGTTTTAAGTCTTTTTCTCGGATTTATTTTAATAAAAATAATTTTAAATAGTACTGCATTTTTAATTTTTTTTTCTCTTAACCAATAAGACCGTCTTCAGACAGTAGTTGGCTAAGAAAGAAAACAATTTGTATAAAATTTCGTTAATATAAGCGTATAAGTATTGTAATTACGTAATTAAAAATACTTATACGCTCTATATATATATATATATTAGGGTGGCCGTTATTTTTTTTATTTTGATTTCTTATATTCTCCTCCCATAAATCGGTTCAGTTTTATGTAAAAAAAAATTTCGTAGCGATAAGTTGTGTTTTAGGGCGGGCGTCCGTCCCTCAAAGTTTGCCATCAAGCCATTTATTCCAATGTAATTTGTTTGCGTATGACTATCTTCTAAAAGCAACATTTTACAAGAATATGATATGTGGCAATATTAGCTCTTCTAGTCAACAACATAAGCCTCCAAGAAAGTTTTTTGCTTAGACTAATATCTTAGAAAATAATTAAGAAAATAAAAACAAAATACCAAACATTTTATATACGTTTTATATATATAAAAGGGGGATTTAATGTCAAGTGGCCCAATTTTGAAATAGATGTCTTTCGATTTGAATGAAATTTACAACAATTTTAGTACTGTTAGATAGTAGCTTAGACGCACATTTTCAACAATATTGGTCAAAAAGTTTCTGAGTTAGAGGGGGTCAAAGTTTGACATTTTGGCCATACAGGTGTTCTTTCTCATCCATGTAACTTATTACCTACTGGTGTAATCAAAATTTGTCCCAAGTAGCTTAGATAGCTTTTTGATCAAACTTTTTAAAAAAATTTTTTTTGTTTTTTTAAAAAATTTTTTAAATTTTTTTTTTTTAAATTTAACACTTGGCTAAAAAAAATAAAAAAAAAGTTTTAAATTTAAAAAAAAAAATTAAAAAATTTAAAAAAAAAACAAAAAAATATTTTTAAAAAAGATTGATTAAATAGCTATCTAAGCTACTTGGGACAAATTTTGCTAACACCAATAGGTAATAAATTACATGGATGAGAAAGAACACCTGTATGGCAATTTTGACCCCCTCTACCTCTGAAACATTTTGACCGATCTTGTTGAAAATTTGTGTGTAAACTACTATCTAATAGGACTTACCTTGGTGTAAATTTCATCCAAATCGGAAGACATCGATTTCAAAATTGTGTCACTTGACATTAAATCGCCGTTTTATATATATAAAAAGTATATAAAATGTTTGGTATTTTGTTGTTATTTTCTTAATTATTTTCTATGATATTAGTCTTAGCAAAAAACTTTCTTGGAGGCTTATGTTGTTGACTAGAAGAGCTAAAATATTGCCACATATCATATTCTTGTAAAATGTTGCTTTTAGAAGATAGTCATACGCAAACAAATTACATTTGAATAAATGGCTTGATGGCAAACTTTGAGGGGCGGACGTCCTCCCTAAAACACAACTTATCGCTACGAAATTTTTTTGTATTTTTTTTTACATAAAACTGAACCGATTTGGAGGGGGAGAGTATAAGAAATAAAAAAAAATTAGTGCTCCATACAACTAACGGCCACGCTAATATATATATATCTATTTATTTAAGATTTATTTAAAAAACATTTAAGAACTGTTCATGTGTTTCCTATAAGACTTCTTAAATATTACCAAGCATGTAATAACTACTTTTGTATGTTTACCTTACGTACTAATTAGGTAAACTGTATTTCTTAAAACATATAATTTATAGTAACTCAGAAAACATATTTCTTAAGACAAATAATTTACTGTAATTGACAATTATATAAACCTCACTCAAAACATCGGTTAAATATTAAATTTTAAGAATTTCTTGCAACAATATTTGTAATATTTTTGCAGTTTTAAAATTTCTATTAGTTTAAAATTTCCTGCCTTAAGCTGTTCATTTGTTCTGTATAAAATCAATAATTTTGTCACAACTTTCTAATTGTGGTTAAGGCAGAAAAAGATTAAAATATAACGCCAGTTAAGAAAACTTTTCTCTTATCATGATGTTGGTGATCACTTGAAAAGTGCAACCAATGAACCAAACAAACAACTTCTCTTAGTTTTTGGTTTTGTTACTTAAGTGTCTACACCTTCATTTATATTGAAATTAAGAAAAAAGAACAATAAAGTTTTTCCTATTTTGCATTTGAGTTTTATTATTTCCGTCAACCCCTTTTCTAAACTAATGAACCTAAATCTGCCATATAAAGTGCACACTTTCATAAAGCGACAATTCCAAAGTTTAACAATGAAAGGTCTTTTATTAAAGTATTTTACTGTTCTTTTATTTGTCGTTATAGAAAATGGTATAAAACAGAAATGTTTATAACGATAGTCTATTGGATAAATACATTTTAACCATTGAAATAATTCTTAACAAAGATTATAAGATTTTGCCTATTTTATAGAGACAATTGTAACAAAGGTAGTAAAATTGTTTAAGGAAATATTATTAGAAAATTTGTTTGAAATAAAAGCATTAAAGATTTATTCTGTTGAACGATTTAGGTAATTTATTTCAAAAATTTTAAATAGTTAATGTAAAGAGGGTGTTGAAATTGGGAACTCCCAACCTTGACATTTGATAGAGGCCATATAATCATTTGTTTCCAAAAGGGATTCAGGTACATATTTTTGGAAATTGAGCTTTTTGCTGTTTTTAGAGGTACACATATAAACTGTTGGAATCAAAGGTTATATACCCCGACCATTGTGGTGAAAAACAGGTAGCTGTTTAAAATGAATTTTGAAAAGGGCTCATCTCCATATTTATTTAGAATGTTTAATATGTGTGTTTTAGTTAGCGCTAATAAATTTTAAATGTGATAAACCCACACCAGTTTCTTTTGCTAAATACTTCGTACTGTTCTCAGATGTAAAGTGTAAAAAATTAGCAAAATCGGTCAACGGGTTAAAAGACTATGATCACTTTTCTTAAATTTTAATACAATTTCATATATTGTTACACTATTATAAAAATAATATATGAAATTGTATTAAACAAGGACCCTAAATAATAATTATGCTAATTTTTCAAGTTCCAAAAAATTTACCACTTTATATCCAATTAATATCTCTTTACATTGGCTCATAACTATTATGATCGATAAATATTTATTTTTCCTACAGGTAACTACTACTAAAGATTTTTATTGTTTTTATTTACGATAATAATTATTTTGAATGTTTTCTTAATATTAATTGTTTTATTTTTGCAGATTATGCATGTGCATATATACATTAGACCGACTTACTTTTTATGGAGCCGAAAAAAGTGTTTTTGTTACCCCTCTGAAAAAAGATCAAATATATCGCGATTTTCGCGTTTATGCAAATAATTACAAAAAAAAAAATAAATTAACATTTTGTTAAAAACAGATTCAGTTTAAAAAGCAGAACACATTTCCACATACGTAGAATTTGTATGAAAACCCGAAACGAAAATATGTATTAAGTTAAATATCTCAATTGTTAGGTCGCAAGCGATCAAGATTTATATACCATTGGATGCTGCTTCAAAAACTCTCTTCGATGATACCAAATTTTATTTATGTCGTCTTTGAGCAAAGTACAAAAAAATTCGAAATTTTAAAAAAGACCTTTTTTAAAAATGGTCTAGCTCACGGATGGTCAACGCTAGAACCAAAATATTTTGGGAAACATCATAACACATATCAAGCTTTATTTTCTAATATACATACACATTGAAATTAGTTATAACTGATATGCTATTTCTTATTCATAACTATTAAAAATAGTTAGTAATATATCTATCGAATAGTAATAGTTATGTTTGAGAAATACTTTTATTTGTTACCTAGTTACCATAAATTTTTAAAAATAAAAATTTTATATAATAAGTATTCTTAATAAATAAAATATAAATTTATGCGTTATAATTATTCGCAATTTTTATCGAATAAAATTTATAACTGTGGGATAAGCGTAATGAAGATAGTATAAGACAATGACTGACGGGTAATTGAGTATTTGAGTATTTAAGTTCTTACAACACTAATCTTTAATCCTCTTTTACAATTTGTCTATTGTTCGCTAAGGTAATGACGAATGGTCAAAAAAGGCAGTGTCAGTTGAGTCGTTGAGTTGAAAGGTCGTGGTATAAAGAGAACCGTGCGAAGACAATCGCTAATGTAGTGCACATTAGTTATTAGTGAATCTGTATTTATAGTTAAGTTAATCTTAAGAACTAATAATCAGTTTGTTGCCTGAATTGTTAATAAACAAACTGAATTTAACTTTAAATGTTCATTCGTTTCGTTTTAATTGGCTCGTAAAAAGGTAAGAACCCTACAAAATTGGGGGCTCAACCGGGATTTCTTCAACATTTTACAGCCAAAGTGAGTGAAAAAAAAAACAAAATAAAGAACACACCAACAAAAAAAAAAGTGTCGTTTCATATCAACTAAAATCAAAATGTTAGATGTGTCGCAAAAAATGTATCAATAATAAATGAATAATTTATAAACTAATGTGCTGAACTACAAACAAAAAAAAACCCAAGTGAAGAAAACATATATTCATACCAACAACAAGTGAAAAATTTTAATTACATACATACTATGTACAAAAGCAACAACAGAAAACAAAACTTTTAAAACTTAAAAGAACTAGCGGTCAAAAAAAAAATATACTTTGGGAAAAAATACAAAAACAACTAAAAGTGATTTGAATATGTGTACCAAAATTTAATGAAAAAAAAAGAAACAGTTACTTTGCAAAATACAATATGCGTTAACATTTTGTAATTTTTGATTTAAAGTGAGAAAAAATAACTCAACTGAAATAAAAAAAAAACTGTTGCTAAGGAAAAAAAGGTGATATTATAAAAAAAGCGATCCATGCTGAGGACGCTTGTGTGAAGAATTTTCCGTGATTTGAAGAGTAAAATAAAGAGAGCGATCCATGCCGAGGACGCTAGTGTGAAGAAGAAATTGCATTTAAGAGTATATGGTGCCTAAGTGTATAGCAGAGTGACGGCTGCCGACAAATAGCAGAGAGCTGGAGACGTCGACCGCAGTCAAGCAACATTATTATCAACGTAGACAGAGAAGCTGCAACGAGCTGTAGAATAAGATAAGTGGTTGTAGTTTGTTGATTTTATTGTATGCAATTTTGAGTTTTTTTTAAGGGGCAGAGAGCCTTTTAATTGTGGAAATGTTTAGGTATAGAGGAGAATAAATTAAGAGTTAGGTGTTTCGAGCGGGGAGGAAATCGTTGGTGGTAGAGTTATACGGAGTGGGGTTTGGGATATTTGAATGGTTGAGTTTTGATTTAAGTTAGTTTTGCTTTCAATGTTATTTTTATATTTTAAATATTTTTGATTTTTAATAATTTTGCTTCGCATTAAGACATTAGGGTGGGGCAAAAGTATTATTTGAAGTTGATAGAATTTTATGTCGGTTTAAATTGAAATTAATTTGAACTTTCTTTATACATAATATTTTCTTATTTGCCTTGCGATATTCGGGTGGTAGAATATTTGTAAGAAAAAATCTAATAAAGATTTATATATTTGTATTTTTATAAATTGTAGAGTATTTTGGGGATACATTATATAAATATTTAAAATTTAAATTTTTGCGAATTTGTAAAACTTTTGTGCACTGTCATGGAATTGCGTGAGATTTTGGCTTTGACGGTGGAGGATTTGAAGACATACGCAGAGGGCGCTGGACTGTCGTCGACTGGGTCTAAAACGGACTTACAAGAACGCCTCATTCGTCATTTTTGCAATCCTGGTGCTACTGACGCTGACGAAGCCTCGAATTTCGGTGATGCAACTTCAGATTTGGGTCGCGATATGGCAGAACATTCTAGTTTTACCCTAAAAGATATTCAGGATTCGCTAACATCTTTTTCGGGAGAGGGTGCTCCCGATGTCGAATCGTGGATTCAGGAATTCGAAGACTGCTCTCACGTTGTGAAGTGGAATGAATTACAATGTTATATATATGCCAAGCAATTGCTGACGGGCGCAGCTCGAATCTTTGTAAGGAGCCAAGCTGGCGTAAGAAATTGGGGTAGTCTTAAGGAAATTTTAAGAGCAGAGTTTGGTACTAAATTGTCATCAATTGCAGTTCATAAAATGTTGAGGGGTCGCCGAAAGAGGGCGGACGAGTCTTTCAAACAGTATTTGTACACTTTAATGGAAATTAGCAGTTCTATACATCTAGATGAAATTAGTATTGTCGAATATTTTATTGCGGGTATACCCGATTCCAAAATGAATAAGTCAGTTTTATACCAATCGAGAAATATTTCAGAGCTAAAAGAGAAGATAATTGTGTACAAAAAGATTGGGGCACCTGCGAGATCGTTAAATTTCAAAGGCAGCGAACCGAGAAGCGAGAAAGTGGTTGCGAGTGTAAAGACCGAGGGTACAGTAAAATGTTTTAAGTGTGGAGATATGGGCCATTTTTCGAAAAATTGTCGTTCAATCGATATAAAATGTTTTAAATGTAAGGAGTTTGGCCACAAATCATTAGTGTGGTAAACCGAAACGGGTCGAGAAGCCTAAGGACGAAAAAATTAAAGAAGAGAAAGGGGTTGTTCATACACTGACGGATGATGTACCAGCAGTTTCGAGACGAATTTTTAAGGAAATTGAGGTTTTAGGAAAAACTGTGTCTGCTTTAGTCGATACTGGGAGCGATATAAGTTTAATACGTTATGATACGCTTTTTATGTTAGGAGATGCAACTTTGGAATCTGGAACAAAAATTCTATCGGGTATTGGTGGGAAAACTATAACGACAATGGGTTGTCTTAAATGCCTTGTTAAAGTAGACAATGTTGAGCTAGATATTGTTTTCTACGTCGTAAAAGAGAGTGATATCTTATATTCCGCCGTTATTGGGAACGACATATTTGACCAAGTTGACCTTATCATCGATGCAAAGGGTGCAAGATTTAGGCAGACGTTTAAGCCTGTTAGTATGTTTGACGCAAGTTTTAGCTCATCTAGTTCAACAGAAAACGCAGAAGATTCTTTTCAGGAAGCAAAAGTTACCTCCGACAAACATATGAATACATTAGATGTCACACAAATTGCAGCAGTGCAAAATGAATTTCGTGAAATCATTCATTCTCTATCCATAAATCAGCCACTTTGCGATATTTTGGAACTGGATCATTTAGGTAAAGAGACGCGTGCAAAGGTCGAAGATGCTATTAGTTCATACAAGTCATTCAAGCCGACAACGTTACCTATAGAAATGAAAATTGTATTGAAAGATGATATTCCAGTTGCAAGCCGCCCTAGAAGAACATCGTACGTTGACCAGCAGATGATTGACAAACAAGTCAGAGAATGGCTAGATGAAGGCATAGTGAAGCCAAGCTTGTCTGAGTATTCCTCACCGGTGGTACTAGTTTCTAAAAAAGATGGTACATACAGACTATGTTGCGACTATAGGCGTCTCAATGAAAAAATTGTGCGCGATAACTTTCCGATGGCTGTGGTAGATGACGTCGTTCAGAGGTTACAGGAGGGTTAAGTGTATACTACAATTGATCTAAAAAATGGTTTTTTTCACGTACCTATGGAGCAGGGATCGCAAAAGTATACGGCATTCGTTACACATAATGGGCAGTATGAATTTTGTTTTATGCCATTTGGTATTTCTAATTCTCCAGCCGTATTTTGCCGTTATATTTCAGCATTTCTACAGGAGTTGGTTAGAGATGGTACTGTAATTATATATATGGACGATATCGTAATTCCTTCAAAAGACGAAGAGGAGGGCCTCGACAAGTTGAGAAAATTCTTAAAAACCGCGTCGTCAAACGGTCTTGAGATAAAATGGGGCAAGTGCCAATTTTTGAAAAAAAGTATTAAATTCCTAGGGTACAGGATAGAAAACTCGTCAATATATCCCACAGATGAAAAAATCTCAGCGATTAGAAACTTCCCCATTCCTGCTAACGTGAAAGCATTGCAAAGATTTTTGGGACTTACGTCATTTTTTCGACGATTTATACGGGAGTACGCATTGGTAGCTAAGCCGTTGTCGGATCTTCTTCGTAAAAACGCTAGGTTTAAAATGGGCGATGAGGAACTGCTTGCGGTCCAACAATTAAAAAATGCACTTACGAGTGAGTCGGTTTTGAGACTTTATAATCCTAGAGCAGAAACGGAAATTCATACAGATGCTAGTGCGCTTGGTTATGGTGCTGTACTTTTTCAGAGAGATTCAGAGGACATGCAGCTACACCCAGTTGAGTACATGAGCCGAAAGACGACACCAGCAGAGGAAAAATATCATTCGTATGAGTTGGAGGTATTAGCTATCGTCGAAGCACTAAAAAAATGGAGAATTTACGTTATGGGCCTCAAATTTAAAATTATAACTGATTGCAACGCGTTCGCGATGACCATGCGCAAAGAAGACGTTCCGGTTCGAGTTTCGCGTTGGGCACTTTTCCTTCAAGATTTTGACTTCGTAATAGAACATCGATCGGGTACGAAAATGAGACATGTAGACGCCCTCAGCCGTATATCGTGTCTGATGATACAATAAACTCTACAACATCGCATTAAAGAAGCTCAGAAAAGTGACGACCGACTCAGTGCTATTCGCAAAGTTTTAGAGATAAGCGAATATGAGGATTATTTCATTAAATATGACATAGTTTGTAAAGATGTGGGGAAAGAACTCATCGCAATACCAGAAAACATGGAAAAAGAAATAATTGAAATGGCACATCGCCAAGGACATTTCGCAACAAAAAAGACCAAAGACTTGGTAGAAAAGCAGTTTTTTATTCCAAAATTGGAAGCTAAGGTAGATGCAGTTGTAAAAAGTTGTGTGGAGTGCATTATAACAGACTCTAAGGCTGGAAAAAAAGAGGGATTGCTTAATCCCATAGACAAAGCAGATAAGCCTCTTTTAACGTACCATCTAGACCACGTTGGTCCAATGGATAACACAAAAAAGTTATACAATCACATTCTGGTGATTGTCGACGCCTTCTCCAAATTCGTGTGGCTCTATCCTACGAAAAGCACAGGCAGCAAATAAGTAGTGGATAAATAACAAAAGCAAGCAGCTATTTTTGGGAATCCAGTGCGCGTTATCACCGACAGAGGTACAGCATTTACGTCGAAAGAGTTCGAAGAATACTGTAAAAAGGAAGATATTCAACACTTATTAATTGCTACCGGAGTGCCCAGAGGAAATGGTCAAGTCGAGAGAGCACATCGTGTGGTCGTGCCCATGTTAGCTAAAATGTGCGCCGAGCAGCCGAGCAACTGGTACCGATACGTAGATCGAGTCCAACAAATCCTGAACAACACCCCATCAAGAAGCACGCAGAATACCCCATTTAAAATTTTAACAGGCATCGATATGAGAACAAAAGATGATTTTAGAATGCAAAGAATATTAGAGAACCAAGCAATTGAAGAGTTGCAAATTGAACGTGATCAAATTCGTGAGGACGCCAAGGAAAATATTTTAAAAATATAATTGGAAAATAAAAATACTTTTAACAAGAAAAGGATTACTGCCAAGCAATACAAATTGGGCGATTAAGTCGCAATAAAACGTACTCAGTACGGTACAGGATTGAAACTGCGACCAAAATTTTTGGGTCCGTACAAAGTAGTTGCAAAACTAAACCATGAGAGATATGAGGTGGAAAAAGTTGGCGAATGTGAGGGTGCTAGAAGATGTCCGACCGTTGCCGAATTCATGAAGCCTTGGGATCCGACTTCGGGGTCGAAGTCAGCGTCAGGATAGCCGAATGTGGGATAAGCGTAATGAAGATAGTATAAGACAATGACTGACGGGTAATTGCGTATTTGAGTATTTAAGTTCTTACAACACTAATCTTTAATCCTCTTTTACAATTTGTCTATTGTTCGCTAAGGTAATGACGAATGGTCAAAAAAGGCAGTGTCAGTTGAGTCGTTGAGTTGAAAGGTCGTGGTATAAAGAGAACCGTGCGAAGACAATCGCTAATGTAGTGCACATTAGTTATTAGTGAATCTGTATTTATAGTTAAGTTAATCTTAAGAACTAATAATCAGTTTGTTGCCTGAATTGTTAATAAACAAACTGAATTTAACTTTAAATGTTCATTCGTTTCGTTTTAATTGGCTCGTAAAAAGGTAAGAACCCTACATAACTATAAGGTCCTTGGTGTGATCATAACCTTTGAGCCCGACAGATTTTGCTAATTTTTTACACTTAACATCTGAGAGCAGTACGAAGTATTTAAGCAAATATACTAATATATCGCACTTGTTCAACAATACTGTATTAACTCGAAATTTCAAAATTTTAGGTAGAAGCAAAACAATTTTCAATGTAATATGGAAGGCATATTAAAAAGTATTTTTAAACGGCACGTTTCGTTACAAAAAGGTACTTAAAATAGCTCGATATTTATACAGCGGGTAGAAAAGAATAATACCTCTAGATTTTTTCCAAAAAGTGAAAAACTAAAAATTTTGAGTTAATACAGTATTGTTGAATAGGTACGATATCATAAATTTTGATTTTTTTCAGAAATAATTAGCGGAAAAAATCGGATTAAACCTTTCTTAAAAGTCCCATAACTGTATAGAAGTCCCTCCTAAGAGTTAAAATGTATGACCGACCACCATTAGTTTATTGTCCTAAATATTTGCTCAACCATACTTGTCCCATATCTCCACCTCATATGGTTTCACTAAAAAATTTTTAAACTTATGCATATCCCATTTCAAAACGTTTACAATATAATTAAGATACCGTACCGATTAAAAAAAAAAAAACAAAACAAAACTTGGGTCTAAGTTAATAAAATTTTATTGAAATGGTGACTTTCGGTTTCACAGTGCAACAATAATGGACAATTATTAAAGTATCTTTAAAACTAAAATGCATATCTCACTTTAACAGTATTATGAATATACTCTAGGCTAATTTCGGACTAAAAATAAAAAGTAAACAAGTAAGAAAGTACAGTCAGTCAAGCCCGAATCATTGATACCCTACACCACAGTATTTTAAAACACATTTAAAAGAGGTCACTCTATTCGGGACCCATGGAGAATCATGCTTATGTGCCAATTAAAATCGGTTTAAAAGTTTGTGGGAGGCAGAAACTACCCCCAACTCCCCTAGTGGTCCTATTTTTGAAAAACTGCATAGCTCATGTATGCATATAAATGTGGACCTATCTATGTTTAAAATTTCATTAAAATCGGTTTGATAGTTTCTGAAAGGCAGAAATTGCCCCTATCTCACCTCGTGGTACTACGATTCGGCCCATTTTCAATAGGCTTGGTCCCTTTACCAATAAAAACCTATTAGCCAAATTTTATCAAATTATCTCCAAAATTGCGACCTGTACTTTGCGCACAAGGTTACATGGACAGCCAGCCAGCCGGACTCAGAAAAAAATATTTTATGGTGTTGCAAACGTCAGCACAAATGCATAATACGCTCTCCACTATTGTGGTTTGGGTATAAAAATTTGGTCTAAGTAAGAAAAATTGGAATTCAAAATTAGGGAATGGGAAATGGATTCTAAACCCGATTTTCAGTTTTTCGATCGACTGTTTTTATTTCGACTTTTTAAATCGATAAATCGCACCTGAAAATCGATTTCAAAAGCGTTTGAGATTAATTTGCAAACTTAGTCCTTATATCTCCAAGGGGGATACAACTGTATTTTTTTTTTTTTTTTTTTTTTTTTGCAAAATACTAGAGAAATTTAAGTAAGATTTTAACAGTGTGTTTATATGACCACTGTCTATAACTTTCCTGCAAAAAGTAAAACATGTGTAAATTTTAAGTTGAGTCCCTTTAGAGGAACCATTGGGTTCGGGTTTAAAATTTATAAAAAAAAATCTTAATTTAAGCATTGTTTTTAATAATAAATTAAATACATTTCAAGGCCACAATATGATTCAGCCGTCGTAATCAACACTCTCAATTTAACTTAACACAATGGAAAGAAGTAAGGATACTTTTGGTGTTAATGTAATTAATAACATTTTTTTTATCAACTCATTTAATCCTTCTTATTAGCGAATTAACGATAATATTTAAGCTACGAATTCAAAAATATTATAAATTTGTTAGTTTGACACAGATTTTTTAACGTTCAGGGTTTTCTTTTAATAACAAAATTAAAATAAAGAAAGAATAAACTTCCTGCTATTTTCTATTTCTAATACCATTTCAATTATTTATCCACTTATTTTGTCTAAGTACCCTTTAAGATTTCAGAAATTAAAATGCAGACCGATAAAGTTTGTTATGGAAAGAGGAAAGGAGTAGAGTTAGTGGCGCATACGGTGTCGCTCCCTCACCAACAAACTTCATTTGGCTCTCTTTGAATTTCCTAAATCTAAAAGGAGTTGCACTCACAAAATTTTTTAAAGTTTAAAATAGAAATTTTTATAAAAAACTTTTCAATTCTAGATTAAAGAGTTTACACAATAACTCTCGTAGTATTTATTCAAATGCCTAAAGTCACTTTAACAAACAATTTCACCTTAAGTACTTTAAGCGTTACATTAATACGAGTAAGCCCAATAGATACCCCTTCATTCATGGTTTAAAAAAAAAACCTTAAGAGAAAAATCAAAACACTTGAAGTTAAACGATGTGTGGCATCTTTCTTTTTGTTGCAACTCTATATATATTTTTTATATTTTTTTCCTACGATTTGTTTCCACTTTTTGCAGAAAGATTCAATGGTGCATTTATGCACTTTAAACAGACAAAACAAAAATATGTGAGTATAAAACACAGTAGAATTGTTCTTTTACCTTTTTGAGACAGGGTGTTTAACGATAATGTTAGTTTACTTTTATTTTAAAATTTTTTTTTTTAACACATTTTTACAATGAATTTATTTTTACTAGCAGAACTTTAGTTCAAATGCAGCAAATTATGATAATTGTTTAATGAGAAACATAAATGTTTTAAATGGGTTTCAAGCCATCAACTATAAGATAAAATAAAACTGATTAAAATCGAAGTAACAAAAATAAAAGTGCTCTTAGATAAACTATGTATGTATATTTTTGCTAAAAATGAAATCAAATAAAAAGCAAAATTTGGAAAAAAATATTTACAAATTGTAAGTTTTGACAACATTGGCAATAATTTTGCAAAATTTTTTATCAATAACAAATTCTTGAAAAAATCTCCTATAAATCGGAAATTTTAACAACTTTTTCTATGAATAAATAATTTTAGCAAAATTTCATATAACAAAAATACATTTTAGCAAAATTCCAAATATATAGCAAATTTAAGGAAAATTTGCTAGAATAGCAGGTTTTTAATAAAATTTTCTATAAATAGAATGACTTTTATTTAGCCCTCCTTTTTTACAAACAATAATACTGCTGCAATCACTCCTGATATCCTTAAAATATTTCAAGTCAATACCCTATGTCCCAGCATACAGGAAATCCAAATGGCTATAAGGAAGAGCAAGTCTGGTAGAGCAGCAGACGGTTTAGTACCTGCTTAAAGCCATATGGTAGACATAAAAATGCCCAGACGATTGTATGCGGTGAACTCTAATTGAAATACCTTAAAACTGTGCAACTAAAGAGTGCAACGATTGGAAAGATTGGACCAGGCTGTTATTGACACCACTCAAAATAATGTGCCAAAATATCCTGTATATTTAATCAGACAAAATAGATGCCACACGTCGCAATCAACAAGCAGGGTTCAGATAACAATCTTCTCGGTGGACCGCATAGCGCCCCTTCAAATAATTATGGAACAAATTTACTAGTTCAAGCAAGAATAACGTGGATTTCCAAAAGAGGTTTGGCCATTTAAATCATCAAAGAACTAAAGAAGCCCTCTAAAATAAAGGAGTACCCAAAGAAATTGTAAATCATTCAGAGTCACTTTCAGTGTCGAATGGCATATTTTTGGAAGCTATTGCTTTTGTGGCCGATGTTTGGCAGGGATGTATACTTTCCGCTCTTATATTTCATGTGGCATTCTCGATTAAGATTTTTCATATAAAGTTGGGTGCATGCCATTAGGGTTGTTCACAGTTTGTGAAACTCTTTTTTCATGTGAGCATTCACGATCAAGATTTTTTTTTTTATCGTGAATGCTCACATGAAAAAAGAGGTTCACAAACTGTGAACACCCCTAATGGCATGCACCCAACTTTTTATGAAAAATCTTAATCGCGAATGCCCACATGAAAAATGGTTGGGTAACACTGCCTGCATGCACCGAACTTTGTATGGAAAAAGTGGGGGCGAACAGGCAAATACATACTACTAATACACTCTGGTAATCTGCCTCTTGATGGCAAGGTTAATCAAGATGTCAACAAATTTACTAACCTTGGCAGCCCAGTAATATCTGCCGGCGGCACTTAGGACGATATCGATGCCAGGCTCACCAAAGCAAAAGAAGAATTTGTCAAGCGACGTAGGTGCCGTGTGCAACAAAAATACTTTAATACACAGAATACTACAGAACTGTCACGAGACGGAAGATTTTGCATTTTTGTTTTTTCTCTATTTAAGAAAGCTGCACTTTTTGCATTTCTCTTTGCATCATCTTTTATGCCGCAATACAATGAACACAAATTTATTTAGTTGAGATTTATTTGCAAAGCTTTTGTAAAAATTAACTTTTAAGTTTACCACAACACAAGTAAATAATATTTAAGTAAATAAATAACATTATAAAATAAAAAATATTAATAAATAAATTTTTTTTGCACAAAAAACAACGTTTGTTGAACTAATGCATTTTTTTAACGTGGTCTGTGTTTTGTTATTTTTGTTTTGATCATGCCATTTGTGTTGATTGTTGCTTCATTTTTTTACACATTGCCACTTTTCATATAAAGTTGGGTGCATGCCATTAGGGTGTTCACAGTTTGTGAAACTCTTTTTTCATGTGAGCATTCACGATCAAGATTTTTTTTTTTATCGTGAATGCTCACATGAAAAAAGAGGTTCACAAACTGTGAACACCCCTAATGGCATGCACCCAACTTTTTATGAAAAATCTTAATCGCGAATGCCCACATGAAAAATGGTTGGGTAACACTGCCTGCATGCACCGAACTTTGTATGGAAAAAGTGGGGGCGAACAGGCATATACATACTACTAATACACTCTGGTAATCTGCCTCTTGATGGCAAGGTTAATCAAGATGTCAACAAATTTACTAACCTTGGCAGCCCAGTAATATCTGCCGGCGGCACTTACACAGAAAAAATTATTTTTCCAATTCAAACAAAAAATTTGTAGAATCAAAACATTTTTTGTCTGAAATCGGTCCTACAAACAAATTTGCATATTCAAACAATTTATTTGCATTTCGTTTATTGAAAAAAAACACTGATTTTTTCAAACAAATAATTTAACTGAATCAAACAAATAGTTTACTGAAAATCATAGGTATAACAAAAACAAAAAAGTTTTTTTTTGCACAAGCAATGACGCACGCGCACACAAGCAAGCACTGTAGAAGGTAAAGGCAAAGCAGAGCAGAGCGGCCGGCGCCTGGCTTTGAGACACATTTTTTTGTTGGAATAATTTATACACACAATGCTTTTTTTTCTTCTTCACTCACTGTTGCTGTATGCTTTCCATGGCAGCAGACCGACTCGACATGTTTATCATCATCATTTTATTGTCGTATTTGATGTATTTAACCAAACAGTTTTAAAAAATTGAATACGGGATTTTGTTTCTTATAATGTTGTTTCTGCTATTGTTTTTCTTATAGTTGCACTTTTTTAAAGCGTCCAAAAATAGACTGTGTGTGTTTTTTGTTGTTGTTTTTATATTTCACATAAAGAAGTGTTGCTTACGATCAAATAAAAAAATACAAAAAGACGACAACATTAAAGAGCGTTAAATATTTCATACAAAATTATGAAAACTTGACACCAATAACGCGTTTATTATATTTTTGAAAAGTTGTCCACATTTTTGTTGGTTAAATAAAAATCAAACAAAAATATTGATTGAATCAGTAAAAAAATTTATAGAAATTAAAAAAATTTTCAAACAAGCGTTTGTTTGAAAATAATTCGGCAATAATTTTTTCTGTGTAGGACGATATCGATGCCAGGCTCAATAAAGCAAAAGAAGAATTTTTCAAGCGACGTAGGTGCCGTGTGCAACAAAAATACTTTAATACACAGAATACTACAGAACTGTCACGAGACGGAAGATTTTGCATTTTTTTTTGTATCTTTTTAAGAAAGCTGCCCTTTTTGCATTTCTCTTTGCATCATCTTTTATGCCGCAATACAATGAACACAAATTTATTTAGTTGAGATTTATTTGCAAAGCTTTTGTAAAAATTAACTTTTAAGTTTACCACAACACAAGTAAATAATATTTAAGTAAATTAATAACATTATAAAATAAAAAATATTAATAAATAAATTTTTTTTGCACAAAACACAACGTTTGTTGAACTAATGCATTTTTTTAACGTGGTCTGTGTTTTGTTATTTTTGTTTTGATCATGCCATTTGTGTTGATTGTTGCTGCATTTTTTTACACATTTTTTTCAAAAGCTGCCCTCGCAACTGATTTGGGCCTTTTTCACACGTCACTTTTTACAGTTCTGTGGTATTCTGTGCTTTAATATGGAAAGGAAATATGGCTTGTATCCGCTAGGTGTACAAAAAAATCGAAGCCTAAAAGGCATAATAAACCTCACAAATGGCTTGGCAAACGTGTCAAAATTTTACGTTTGTGCAAATACTTTGTGTTGTTAATTGGGATGTTTGCTGTTTTTAATATTTGGACGACATGTTTTTGTGGCGTCCAATGCTAAATGTATTCTATTCATTTAAATTTAAATATTAAATAAAATTTTTTTAGTAGTATTGCTTGCCACAAAACAGCTCATTGTTTAAATCACTTGTTACTGCAAGATGTTTGCCTTAATTTATAATTTCTTCTCTGTTTTAAGCAAAAAGCAACAAAACTGCCGCAGCGCTATCGGCATCTGCATTCATTGAAAACAAAATGAAAATGAATGTTTGTTTGGAGAATATTTGTGTTGTTTAATGGCAAACCTTAAACAGGGTGTGTTTGCCAAGCATTTTGTGTGGTTTATTATGCCCTTAAATAAACCTCTGCTTGAGGTATATGGTCGAGGCACTATGCGCCCCTTAGCCGGCGCTACATCAATTATCATTAAACAAAACTTTAAGTTTCCAAAAATTTTCTTTGAGAAAGTAAACTTTATAAATGATTGATAAGATTGTCGTCGGAAGCCAAAACATTGGTGAAGACACAAAATTATACAAGATCGAGAAACGAGTAAAACACATCATAAAATCAATGAAAACCACATTGAATTAACAAGAAACATTAACGAAAGTCTACACGCAAAGAAAAAACATGGTTGTGTTAAACATATTCTAAGAGCAACATATTATAATAAGAATTATGTAGTCACCATATTAAGATTATTTTTGAAACATATTATGACTAAATATACTCGTAATATGTCATCATAATATTTTTCCCTTAATCATATTATTATTCTGTTAATCATACTAAGATAAGAAGTAATCAAATTATTGTCATATTAATCTAATAAGCTAAGAAATTAATCATATTATTGTCATGTTAATCATAATAAGCTAAGAAGTAATCAAATTATTGTCATGTTAATCATAATAAGCTAAGAAGTAATCATATTATCATCATGTTAATCATAATAAATTTAGAAGCAATCATATTATGATACAGCACCTTTCATAGCTGTCATAAAAATACAAAATGAATTTAAATATTTTTGAATCGATTTTTTATTTTGTGGCTTTTTACAATTTTTCTTAATGTTAATCAAATAGCGGAGTTCAATATAAGGCTTACAAAAGAGCAAATGAAAAATCTATGGTTTTCATGGGCAACCGCGTGTGTCAATTTTTTTGATTTTAAGATGTTGATGCCATATTGCCTAATTTTGAACGCTCTTTATATTTTTTTGAAAAAAGATGGATCAATTCCGTTTTGTAGCGTAATGACAAAGTTTAAAATGTGCAATACCTAGCCAATAGTTTGATCTAGAATGGGTTTTCGGCTTTCCTGAACAATTTGTTTTAAGACATACGCGGTTGCCCATGAAAACCACAGAAATATCGTAGCACTTTTATAAAATATAACGAAATCTCTGTGTGTTTTGTTGTTGGATTTTACAAAAAACTATGATATTTTGCATTTGCACTATTACATCACTAATACTTGAATGAACTCCGCTAATATTTTAATTTTTTAATTTCTTTAAACTTATTTTTTTTATGGAATTTTATCTTTTAATTGTTTAACCGCTCACAAATAAAAAAAACGACACAACTTCTTCAAAATTATTTTACAAATGGCGCTAACATAATATGATTAGAGTAAAAATAGTTTGATTGCATCTTTAACATAATATGATAAATGTATAGAAAGTTATCATGTTATGGC
This sequence comes from Pollenia griseotomentosa, assembly GCA_963931875.1. Lineage (NCBI taxonomy): Eukaryota > Metazoa > Arthropoda > Insecta > Diptera > Polleniidae > Pollenia > Pollenia griseotomentosa. The sequence goes on from OZ007561.1 coordinate 27,638,972, forward strand.
TATTAAATATCATGATATGGTTGCGAGAAATATAATATGTTTAGAAAGTTATCATAATTAAGTTGTAAGAAAAATAATTATTTTTCGGTCAACAATACTCAAATTCATAATTGCGATAAACATTGATATGTTTACAGTAACTATAATATTGTTGATATTAAATAAAAATAACAATTATTTGTGTACTACAACAATATATTGTTACATTAAACATAGTGTTGTTGCCGTAACCATGCCCAACCATATTTTTTCTCTGCGTGTAGTAATGTTGAAATTTTTAATTTTAATGTGTAACAATACTGATTCAAAGCTGGCCTTTTTTTTATTAATTTTAATATAGAAACTATATGGAATTTTTATTTTTTGCATTGAATTAATATTGAATTGTCGTCTAAGATATTGAAATTATATTTTTTATTTTAGCAATAAAATTTATGCAATATTGAATTAAGAATGAAACAATTTAAAAAAAGGGTTATTCAGCTTTAAATTAATATTAAAGCGATATGTACTTAAAAAAGCACACTATTGATACCAGGCTAAGTCATCCATTGTCATGATATGCATGTTTATTATAACACACCCAAAATTGTCATAATGTCCAAAATTTATTCAAAAAGTAATAATTGAAGGATAATTTGTTAGTCCCGTTAGAACTTTTACAATTAAGCTTAGCGAAGCCGGTGTTTGTTATACAATGAAGTAGCAACTCCTTGCAAATCCGTGTCATAATGTCCTCAAACCAATATTCATTATATCTATGCATCTTATGACGTGTCACTGTGACCCTTTTTGGTGTATCATAACGTCTATTGACATTATGAAAATTGACGTTATGACTTTCCACCATTTAAAATAGTTCAACTGCGATACATTAACAATAACAATCTGTGATATTAAATTACTTTTTTAAATTTTTATTTTTCAATTAATTTTAAACAACTTCGTGTTTTATGTTGTAAAACTTGTGTGTTTTTTATTATAAAATGTAAATTTAACAAAGATTAAATATTTAATAACCTGAAAATCCCAGATGAAGTTGGAAAATACCAACGAAACGTAGGATGAAAATATAAATAAATAATCTTTTATTTAAATACAAATGACCTTGAAAGCCTGTTAAGATAAAATCAAAGTAAATAATAATAAATTCAAGAAAAAGGTCGATTAATAAGTAATATTGATAAAATATTTTGAATTGATGCAAGTATTTATTTACATGCCATTCGAATACGATACTATGACTTCAAGAGATGTCGCTGAGAAAGTACTTTTAAGACGGCTGTCTTGCACCCATCTTCTTATTTCAAACCTACATATGTTAGTCGCATACTCTTCTATTCCAAACTTAAAACATTTAAAAACAAAAAAGCTTTTTTCAAAATTTGCTAGCAAGTAGTGTGATTTTAAAATCATACACAATTAATTGTGTGTAAGAAACAACCTATGTGTGCAAAGCGTTCAATTATTTGTTTGAGTGTTGTGAGAGAAATATTTGATACAGGTATAAATAACAAATATGCTCTTTTATTCGTGTAAATACACTTGTGTGACGATGTACACATTGTGTTTTATCAACACAACATGTGTTTTGTGCTTAAAAATTTTTTTTATCGTATTGAAAACAAAATATTAGCAAAAAGATATTGCATTAAAAAGAGATACCAACTTTTTACAAGCAAAAAGAAGTAGTTTTAAATATATTTTTTTAACAAATGGAATTTTTGTAAAATATAAACACATGAAAATAAACATTTATTCCGTTTGTGCACTAATTTCAGTTTCTTACTCATTGAGCATAGGTATGCGTGCGCAAAATTCTGTTTAAAATAGCAACTCAAATATTTTCGTTAAGCCGTTATGAAAAAACATTTGTTATTCATTGAATTGAAAGAGAATTGATGGAATAAAACGGTAATTGTTAGAAAGAGCAAGCTATAAAAAATATTAACAAAGTTTTTTAGTTTTTTTCTTTTGTTGTTGTTTTGTTAATTTTATTAAATGTTGTCAACGTTTTGTTTATAAAACATAAAAATAAAACAAACAAAAAGCGGTAGATCGCTGAGTTTGCCCATAAACCGCTGATTCCACCTACACTTTTAATATGAGAAGTGGAAAAATTTAAAATTTTTTTAATAATAAAATAAGAAAGGCAAGAAACACACGAATGATTAGTGTGATTTTTAACTTCACTCATGTTGTTTTATTGTAAGATGTATGAATTTGAGTTTGTCAAACACAAACAATTAGTGTAAGTGTGTGTGGCTTACATTTTCATGAACGGCGTTGTGTTGATCTCTCATTTAAAATGATTGAGCGTGAATGACTGGCTCTCATTTTTTTACACATGTGATACGCATATCAAATACACACACAACAATCATTTGGCTACCAAATACATTTGTGCAAACCTCTGCTACTTACTAGCTATAACAGGGGAATATGATACCCGAAATCGATATTCCATTTCTGTGTAAATAAACCATCCACTAAATTAAATTTTACCGAAATTTTTTTTAAAGCGTCCACAATACACAAAATTTCTAGAATCTGCAGATATGGTTCAAATATTAATTTAAAATGCTTCCATATAGATTTGAAAACGTTTCTTATTAAATCAATAAATACAGTAATTTTGACTTAGCTGCACAATCTCCTTTGCACGATTTTTTGTGCAGGTAAATCAAAACTGCAGCTATCTTAAATGCATTTACCTGCCTTAATGTGCAGGTACACAATTGTCGTTACCTGCACAAAAGTGCAGCTAAAGTAAAGTGTTTGATTTAACAGTGGAATAAAAAATATTTTATTAAAAGTTAAAAATTAGGCTTTTTAAAACAAAATAAAAATCACTTACATCCATCGTACAATCTTTATTGCCGCAAAATAATTTTTTTACGTTTGTGGATCAAAAACACATTAAGTAGACGGAAACATTTACTTTTGTTTTTCGCAATGCGGTCTTATTTTGCGAAATAATTAAGCGGGTGACGCAATTCAACGGAACTCAACTTAACGGGTATTTTTACATTGACAGTTATACTGAATGATTTCGTTCCATGGTTTTTAGTGCAATAAAACGGGAAACTCAATTAAGCGGGGCTCAATTAACCAAAAACAACGTACATAAATTTAAACTTTATTAAAATTTTATTTCAAATAACAGATCATTTTATACATGTATGTATGTATATTTAATATAAAAGAAACATTAACAAAAACCATGAGAATTCACAAAGAACATAAAAATTTATGGAAAAAAACAAAATAATCGCGATTTATATTTTTATAAACAGCTAAAATCGGATATTTATGTGAAAAAGTGGCCACCATATTTTTTTCATGTGTGCAGCTAACTTTGATGTTTTGTATGAAAATATTTTAAAGCTGCCCAAAAATATGAAAAATATGCAGGTATACAAAATGCACGTAAAAAAGAATTTTGAAGAATAATTCCAGAAAATATGTATTTTGGGCAGTTAAGTCAAAGTGCAGCTAAATTGAATTTTTTGTATGAAAATAATTTTAAAATGCCAACGATTTTGTGCATTTATCTTAAATGTGCAGGTATAGAAAGTGCACTTAAAAAAGGAATTTGTATGGAATTATAAAGAATAATTCCAAAAATGATCAATTTTGTGCAGTTAAGTCAAAAGTGCACGTAAACTAAAGGCAGTTAAGTCAAAACTACTGTATTTTGCAATTTAAATTTCCACTTAATTGAAAAAACAATGCAATAAGAATCTTAAAATAATATGTTTATAATTTAAAGCAATGAAGAGCATTGTTGGATTTAACCCATGTGCTTGCTCTTGTTTTAGTTCACCTGGTTAGATTTTTGAAAAGTAAAAATTTGGTAGTTATTAAAAACAAGTTCTTTTCAAAACGAGGAACTCCAGAGTATTTAATTTCGTTGAATAAAAATGTTGGTGTTGGTTGTTTTGAAACTTGTTTAAACATAAACTATGGAAAAATATATCTGGGCTAGGTACACTTAGATCTGTTTTAATTGCGGATTAACAGTTACGCGGTTTTTATCGCCTTTTTTTATTATTTTTTTTTTTTTTTTTGAGTTTTCATAATTATTTTGTCGTTTTAAACGTTTATATCAGATTTCTGTGGTTTTCATTTGTAACCGCTTATGTCTAAAAATTTTTCACAAGAGCCGAAAATTCATTCTTGATCAAACTATGGGCTAGGTATTGAACTTTTTAAACTTTTTTAATACGTTCAATATATCCCATGAAATAAACAGAAACTACATTAATTAATTTTAAATTATATTGAAAGTTATTGAACTAATATGACACGTTCCTTATTTTAAGTTGCAGCTTTTCCTAACTATGCCTGGAAAAGCAGGACGAACATATACTTTCCTTTTAACATTAATTCTATTAAATAGTTTTTAGTTTTTATTTTTAAACAATTTTAAATTTATTAAAAAAAAAACGTCAACAAAGTCCCAATTTAATTTACAATTACAAACAATTTAATATACATTGTAATATAAAAAATATAAAAAAAGAAAGTTATTTTTTCATGTACGACTGTGAAACAATTAACAAACAATTGCTTTGTTTATTTGCATCTATTTATATTTAAATTTAGATTTACTGTTAATATTTACTCTCGTATTAAAGCAACAAATTTCCCATAAAGCCAAGTAATTAGAGAAATATTATGTTTTTGTATTAATGTAATTATAAATTTTAATAATATTTTCTAATTTTTTGTTTGTTTAAACAACATTGTGGCATATTTAATATTTGTGGCGAATAAAAAATAAAAATATTAATTTACAGCAATTTTTACATCATTAAGTTTTGGCACAAAAACAGCCATATTTTTAATTAATAATTGCTAAACAAACTCTTATAAAGTTTTTTTTTAAGAATTTATTAGTTTTAAACTTGTGCAGTATGCTAGGAAATTTTTGAAATTTTAGATTTTAATAAATTATATTTTATATACGTTGACACTGTGCATTGTTTGTTTATAATTTAATAAATTGTTTTATAAATGTTTAAATAAAACAAAAAAAAAAAAAAAAATCATTGAGTTTTTTATTTAATTTTTTTTAATTTCAAGTTTTAAATTCCGTTAATTGTAATAAATAGCAAAAAATTGTACATAAAATGCTTTTTTTTATTATTTGGCGAACAACTTAAAAGTGCGGAATTTTGGGCAAGTTTCGAGTAGGGGCAAGTTTTTTAAACTGGAGCAATATAAATTCATTTAAAATTTAAACTCTCGTTTATAATTCAAGAATTTAATAGTTCACGATAGTTTTAAAGGTTTATATAAAATAATGTTTAAGCTCAAAGCTTTTGAGTAATTAAAGAAAAGATATTTTTAAAAAACAACTTCTTTTTGGTAGTTAATATCAATTTTTAAACAACTTTTGAAACACAACTTTTAGTAATTTACTACTTTTCAACTTTTGTAATGTGCAACTTGATAATACGACTTTATTTCGCGACAACTTTATCACAACTGCCCTGGAAAAAATATGCTTCTTCTTGGCCTCTTTAGTTAGCATCTGTAAGTCAACCACTAATGATAGCAGGGATAAACTAAAGTGTAGAATTGTAGCGCTTTTACATACATAGGGAATTTAAGTCAGAAAATTCCCCAACGCTCTTAACAAATGTTAGTCGAATCGGGCAAACAATATTAACTCATTTAATATTTAAACTCTCGTTTTTTATTCCGCATCTAAAGAACTCCTCTTGAACTCTTTTGGAGCTATATACATAGCGAATTTAAGTCAAAAAATGTTAGTCGAAACGGGCAAACTCTCGACTGTAAAAAAGGTTAGACAAAACTGTAAAGCCACTATTTCTTTAAATAATATTAAATAAGTTCTGAAGCATGTGGTTGAACGTTGCCACTACGTATTCATGTCTGGCCGTATAATTCGAGTGCTCTTAGGTTCATGATCGCTTTAATTAAATCAATTGTTTCCCCTGGACTGGATGGCCTGACTTTACATAAGATTTATAGCATTTTTGCTATCCTAATAGATACATTTTTTTTGCTGGCAATAACTCGACGCAAAACTTACTTTTATTTATACTGCCGTGTGCAGAAAAAATTTTTAGTTTAATAAGGGCTGACATATTAAATATTGTATGCAAATTTTGCCAAACTTTTGTTAAATTTACTAGTCGTTTATAAATAAGGGGGAAAGTGTTTAAACAGCATTTCATTTTTGCAAAATAAATTATCTTTCAGAGTCTTTTGGCTTTAATTCGTAAGATGCCAAATTTGCTTGTTTTTAAATGAATTCTGTTGCTTGAAAACATTCCGAGATTGGTGTTAAGATGGCTCGCAATTTTAAAGTTTATCTTGAGTTTAGCTCCAATTTTAATGCACAATACTTTCCTGGAAAAATCACACACCACGTCGGCAAGACTTGATTTACCACAGAAAATATAAAAAAAAATAAACAACGAGTTTCCGTTAATCACTGTTTCCGTAGAATTCTAAGAACTCCGGTCCGAAGCAGATGTTGGAGACATTAACATCAAAGTGTGTAGTAGAAAATTTGGTTGGATCGGATATACCCTTCGTAAGCAACCTGCGGAAATTTGGCAACCACGCCCTTGTTCACTACCCACAGCAAAGCAGAAAGAAACTTCAATAACATCGGAGAGCTCAAAGATATAACCGCACATCCACAGGGATGGAAATTTATAGATAGCCTTTGTCCAGTATATACACGCAGGGAAAAAACATGTTTTAATATAATCACCTCCAACTAAAGTATCCACTTGATTAATCGTTGTTCGATTGAATAATTGAAATAGCCAATTTCGAATAACGATTAAATCCAACAATTTACGTCAATTAATCTATTAAGATTAAAATCTTTAAAAATTCTACTTTATTAATTCAAGTTTTTTTTTATTCGACTTTTTTATATATGTATAAATAAAAATGCTTTTATTTTAAGCTAGAGGCCAGTATTGAAAATAAATTTGATTTAATATTTGCCGATATTTCGATACTCTTTGAGTATCATCTTCTGGGCTTGTCTATAAATATAAATATAATGTAGAAAACATACAAACAAATAACATTCACAATAAACCACATAGACAAGCCCAGAAGATGATACTCAAAGAGTATCGAAATATCGGCAAATATTATAAAAAAAACTGGCCTCGAGCTTGAAATAAAAGCATTTTTATTTATACATTCTACTTTATTAATAAAAAAACATTTGTTTTTTTAGATTTTTAACTGTTTAATAAAATTTAAAACTAATTTACAAGTTCTTAACATCTACATTTATTTTCATCAGATAAACGTTTGAGCATATTTCAGACCCTTTTTAGATAGACGTCAAATTCCATAAGTTAGAAATGTGCTACTTAAACTTTAAACACCCAAGCCCGCCTACAGAAAAATAAGCATTGAAAAAAAACTAGTTACTTCACGCTGTTTCGAATCAAAAATTTTACATGAGTATAAAATGCTTAGTATAACTGCAGCAATTGAATTGAATAATTTTGATAGTGTGGAAGAAGAAATCATTTTAGTCAGAACTTTGATGCGAAAAGACAAATAAATTGCAAACTACATATTTAAATGTCAGGTGTTAGAGGGTTAAATAGCACATTTTCATACAAGGTTTGACATTTATCGTAAAAAATGTGTAAATTAAAGGAGATTACAAAAATGTATATAAGTTATCAGTGAAATTTAAATCAAAGTAAAAAAATACGGTGATTTTTAAAAAAATTTTAACTGAGAATGTCCAACGACTTCAATTTCACTCGATTTGTAGGAATATTAAATTGGTTTTAACAGTTTTTCATAACTAGCTGGCACCTCTCACAAAAAGTGCCGGGACTAAAAATATAATAAATAAATAAAAAATTTAAAAAAACATGAGCTAAAGCTTATGTTAAATACCAGCATTAAACAGGCGGGACACAATTGCAAATTATAAGCCGAAAAAAATTAATGGTTCCCGCTTGCTCCTAAGCAGTAGTGTAAATATGGTTTATACTTTGTTTTAATTTAGTTTTCCTTAATCTTGTTTCGGTCTTTTTAATGTATAAGAATTGTATTTTTGCAGCCGGGTTTTTTGATTTTTTTAATTATTTACTTAATTTAAAAGTCTTAGAACTATCTACATAGCACATATGATTTGTTATTTTATTGTTAATTGTTAAACTAAATGTTTGTTGTATTGTTTTTTTTTGTGTTTATTAAAATAATAAAAGTATCAATTCATGTAGAGATTTATGTTTTCCCCATTGGGAAAAATTCGAAAAATTCAAAACACTTACTCGATTAATCGAGCAATTTTAAAATTCAAAAATCGATTAACTCCTTACTCGAGCAAAACCTAAAGTCAAAAAATTGGATACTCTACTTCCAACAAAATTATTTTTAAAGAAAATTTTAAACATATTATGTTAAATTTAACCATATTATTTTCGCAGCCAACCATATTATGGTTAAATTAATCCTCCATTAGAAATATGACAAGAACTTGTTTTTAAATTAACAATAGTATTTTTTCTTTTCCAAGAGCTATGGTTGAAAATCAATCATGCTTTTATAAGTGCTTCATATATTTTAGTTATTATCCACCATTACATGTTCGGAGACAACCATAATATTGTTGTCGATTCTTGATTGATGACTAAATTCAACCATAATATGGTTGTCGGTGACAATTATATGGCTAAATTAAACATATTATGTTTTAAATTTTCTTTAAATATAGTTTTGTTGGAGGTGACCATATTAAAACAGGACGACGACGAGCAAGGTATTATAATAAACACATATAAGTTTTTGAAGCCACAAACCATGTGCAAAAGACACAACATTTCTTGTAAATTCTGGTCTTTTAATACAAAAACAACTTTTTATTATTCAAATCACACCTTGATTTTTAAGTATATAAAGTGTAATTGAAAATCTTTAAACTGCAATTAAATCAGAAGTTAATATACCGTGACATAAAGTTACATTAAATTGTATTGTAGTTAAGGATATCTTAATAACACATTGGATGTAATTGTCACTGAATTACAATGTCATTCAGGTATTCAGCTATTTTAATTATCCATTTATTTATCTTTATAATAAACTTTTTCGTTTAGCTTTTATTATTATAATCCAGTAAATAACAATCAAGTTTTTTGTGTCTGTAGATTTTTTTAGCCATATTTTTTTTTTTTTTTAATTTCCAATTTCTTTATGGTACAAACAATAATCTTCTTTACATTAAGTATCTACATAACAGTCTTTTGAAAATATACTTAACCTGAGGACAAAGTCTTGATATAGTTTAAGAAAAGACAACCAAAAGGTATCGGCATATAAAAACCGGAGATTTAAAATAACAAAAACCAATAACAAAGAAAGTGTTGACAGTAAATGTCTTAAGGCTTAAAAATATTCAAACGAAAATGTCACCACCTTAATTTTAAGCAGATAAATAAAGGGAAAAGAAAGAAAGCTAAAATGTTTTTTAGGCAATAAGAATATATATATATATTTATACATATATATTTAATTATATATCTGTATCATTTTGACAAAACATCTTAAGTCGAGATAAGATAGTAAAACAGTTAAGAAAAAAAAACTCGGTGAAAAAATCATTTTATTAAAAAATGAAATAAACCAAAATTGAAAAAAGATTTTGTTTATAAAACACAATTTTACACGTAAATTAAAAATGTTTTTTGAATAAAAAATTCCTATGATTAAAAAAATTTTCTCAACTTTTTATATTTGACTTAAGATGTTTTTTTGACAAAACCACAGATATAAATACACATTTTTTTCGACAAGTTTTTAAACTTTTAAATATTTAGGATATATGTATATTTTTATAATTTTAAAAACACCTTTAATACAATGTCATAATTTAACTTGAACATTTTCTATTGTTTATTAATCAAAGCATTTCCTGAATTCACACGTAAAACATTCAGCCATTTCCTGTGTGTAAGTGTGTTTAGATGTAAAGGAATCTATTTATTATAGCTTTGATTATTTTTTGGAAAAACTGATTATTATTTTATCATAGAATACATTTGAAATAAAATGTGCAATGAAATGTGAAAATCAAGACTGATAGAGATTGTTTATCTGATACGAATTTTTATGACTTTTTGTTTAAATTCATATTCTAAACATGTAAGGGCTAATAAATCAAAGCAAGATAAACTATCTTTTTGACTTTAGATAAATCAGTTAACATATAAACCATCTTTAAACGCATAAAGTTGGGCGTTTAATTTACCAATACATACCAAAGGATTTCTTTTTCATTATTTATTTATTGAGATTGATAATTAATCAAATCTCATCCAAATACTTTATTTTATGTCCTGCCAGTGCCAGACACAAATTTTCTTCATCACGGGTTCTGTTCACATATACATATATAGGTGTTTATTGCTCATCCAAGAGCGGGTTTTTTACTTAGAGTTTAAACCAGGATCAATAGTAAGATTTGTTAATCTTATAATAAAATTAATCTAGCCTTAATCCTCTTTAGCGTTTTTGAGTGAAAGATTAAAGCTTTTAGCATTGCCATATGAATTTACAATACTTTTATGTATAAGTATGGCAGTTTAAAGTGAATCCTTTCAGACAAACGCTGGAGTGAATCAAGGATGCCCACTATCTCCTCTACTATTTGCTGTTGTATTAGACGAAGTCATGTTAAAACTCTGCAGGAGAAAAAGGGGTATCGTATGGGACTTCCAAAGACATCTTGAAGATTTGGATTTCGCTGACGATATTTGCCTCATGTCACACAATTTTACCGACATGCAGAGCAAAGTGAATGATCTGGAAACACTGGCAAAAGAAGTTGGATTAGAGATAAACATTTCGAAAACACATGCAATGCGAATCAACAACACAATCAACAACCACATTCTAATACAAAACCAACGTATACAATATGTTAACTCATTCTGCTACTTAGGATGTATAATGTCGATAGACGGCGGCGTGGAAGAAGATGTGACAAACAGGCTGAAAAAGGCAAGATCAGCCTTTGGCCGCTTGAATAGAACTTGGCGGTCACCCCAAATCTCGAAGAAGACAAAGATTCGAATATTTAACGCATGTGTGAAATCTACTCTTCTGTACGGTAGCGAAACCTGGCTGATGACAAGCGTCATAGCACAGAGACTACAGGTCTTTATAAATAAATGCCTGCGAATAATTTGTCGCATCTTTTGGCCGAACACAATAACCAATGCCGATCTTTGGAGATTGACGAACGAGGTACCTATAAATTGCCAAATAACAAAAAGAAAGTGGAAATGGATAGGACACACATTAAGAAAGCCAAACGGCAGCATCACGAGGACTGCTTTAGAATGGAATCCTCAAGGCAGCCGACGCCCCGGTCGTCCAAAAAAACTCTTGACGCAGAACACTTAACCAAGAACTTAACATATTAAATAAAACGTTTGATGAAATTAAAATTATATGTAATGATAGATTAAGTTGGAATAATCTTGTAGAAGCCCTATGTTCCCAAGTGGAATGAATAAAGGAAAAAAAAAAAAAAAAAATGGCAGTTTAAAACAAATGCCAAAAATTGTCATCAAATTACTGTTCTTAACGTGAAAAAGAAGAAGAAAAGGCGAGAATTTTGTATTTAGTTATATAATATTATATATTTATAAATAAATGAAATCGAAAAAGAAGCAAAACAATCAAGCAATAATTTATCTTACGAGGTTGAATATTTAATAAAACTCTAAAAAAAAAAAAATTGTCATTTAATAAATAAAAAAAGATTTGACCCTATTGTTATTGCCCTTGGTCTAAAAATATCTGTGTTGTTTACATTTTCAAATATTTTTAAGTCTTTTTTAGTATTTAAAAAGTTAATTTTATTAATTTTATACAAAAGTTTTATCTAACGTATTTTCATAAGTAATATTTCCTTTTATAAGCTGTTCGTACTTTTGAAAGTTCTGTCGCCAACTTTGGGCGTTTAAACTTGGAAACAAAATGAAATAATCGACTACCCAAAAACGAATTTCAAAGATTAGTTCTAATTTAATCGCTGATCTTTATGTCAAAAACTAGCTCTAAATGGGTAAGTGCTGTAGTGTCTCTTCCTCTTAAACGATTGTGGCCGCTATCATTTTATATATTTCGAGCTAGTGGGTTCGTATCATAGTTTTAACTAGCGGCACATTGAGATCCTTGTGAATATTTGAGAACATTGTGAATATTCGAAGAAGTTTATTTTGGTGCCTTTAAATTTTTTCGATATTAGAGGCGGACGCGGTGGCCCATAACTGAATACCATAGCACCAAATTGGCTTTAAGATGGAGTTGTAAAGTAGAAGTTTGCATCGAGAATAAGATCCTACATTGTTTTAACCACAGTTCTAGTTGAAATATATGTACCCGTAAGTATCGAGATGCTGCCTGACTGTTTTCTTGCACGCTTAGAAAAGCTTTATCATCAGCAAATGTTAAAGTTTGGGTGTAGTTGTTTGTTGGCATATCCGAGGTATATATTAAGTATAAAAGCGGGCCCAGTATGCTTCACTGAGGGACGCCAGCGTCAATTGGATGAGGAGAACTAAAATAATCACCTTCTTTAATAATAAACTTTCTACCGAATAAGTAGCTTTCTAACAGCTTGTGTGTATTAACTGGTAAGTTTAGCTTCAATTTATGTAATAAGCCTTCATGCCTGACTTTATCAAAACCTTGAGAAACATCGATGAAGAACAAGATGGGCTTGTTCAGTTGTTCAATTCTCTTCTAAACCCCAACTGGTGGTTAGGAATACATCTATTTTCATTCAAAATTGGGGTTAGTTTTAACACAAACAGCTTCTCCAACAGATTCTCAAAAATCTTTGATATGTTAGAAAGTAAGCTTTTAGGCCTATATGACTCAACTTTTGTGTGATCCTTTCCTGGTTTAGGTATCATGGTAACTAAGGAAACCTTTCACTTTTCCGATTTCTGAGTCTGCAGTAACTTTCTTAACCTTTTTGTACACTCTTTAAATAAATTCTTAGGATGAGGGGATCAATATGAATTCAATATGCAATATGAATTTGATAACATTTATCGTAATGCTGCTTCATGTTATTCTTAATTCTGGGACACTGATTTACAGTTGTTGAGTTTCAACTACATACAAATATAAACATTAGATCAACTAAGCCAGCGTTTAAACATTCAATGATTAATAAGTCATAAGTAAGCCAATCAACTGCCAGACCCAGAGTGTAAATGAGCTTTAAAGACATACAGTCATAGTTGCCATGCAAAATGTTAAAGGATATTAAAATCTTGCGAAAAACAAATCGTCAAATTGACTTACTTAAATCTAACTTGTGTTAATTTTTAAAAATTTAAACTATTTTTGCTTGCTATTTTAATTAGGATAAAGTTCATTAAATTTTATTTTCTTTAAATTATTTTTATGAAGAAAGGAATTTTACAACATATTCATAATTTTTCATCATTGACTGCCGCTGGGTTCGAACCCAGGCTACCCTTACACGTTTCGATTGCATTTCTTCATAAAAATAATTTATTGAAAATTAAATTTGATGAACTTTAGCCTTATTAAAATATCAAAATTTGGATTAAAACCCATAAAGAGTTCAACAAAATAACCACAGTACTAATAAATATTTTAGCTTGTTTTAAGTAAAACCAAGTTAATAAAGAACATTAATGGCATAATTATAGATTTTTTTTTTTTTTTAATTTCTTTTATCACAAAATCTCTGAAAACAAAAAATGTTATTCTTGCTCCCATTAACGATCAAGTAAACAAATTGAGTGCACTTTCACTAAAAAATATCGAATACCGATTTAACTCATCAGAAATCCTGTTTCAGTGCTTTCAATGAAATGGTTTTAAAATAGATCTTTTAATAGAATCCATAGCGTAAACATATTAAAAACCAGACCAACAAGTAAAATGAACACGAAACATATGAAATAATCCTAAAAATTTTTTTAAACTAGTACAAAAATTTGTCATTGAAAAAATTCCAAATTTAAAGTATAAGTCGCCAGTTTTTGCGCCTAAATTCGTCAAATCTGGCAAGCGTGTCTACAGTGTTACGTCGGTCAATGCATTAATAGAAATTTAGGGCGAACCAAAAATTACTCTGCCTTTTTTCAAATGAAGAACTTATGTCAAACCAAAAAAATGGTTAACACTAAAAACTCAAACGTTAACTTTTAAAATAAATTTAATTGGTGCAAAAACATCATTTGTCTAAGTCATTTGTATTTGATCAATCGCAGGTGTTTCAAAATAAAAGTTCAAAGCAAGATATTTGTTGCATGAAAATATTGATCGATTTATTTTTAATTGCTATAATCAAATCTTATAAGCTTTTAAAGGTTGTCACGTATGATATTGTAAGTACTCTTAATGCAACTAAATGTATCATTTTATAATGTTGGTATTAAGTTAAAATTTTGTCCAAACTTGTTTTATTACAATCTAAATCATCTTACCAAATATTATTGAAATCGGTCCATATTTGACGATAGCACCTATACAAAACTACTCTCGAAAATAGTTTTTATTGCCATAACTTTCTTATAAATGTTGGTATTGACATAAAAATTGGCGATAATTACTTTTGCGATAGGTACAATGTCATGACCACAGAATACCAAAGAACTGTAAAAAGTGACGTGTGAAAAAGGCCCAAATCAGTTGCGAGGGCAGCTTTCAAAGAAAAAAGACAGAAAGCTTTTTTTGGTGGCGAAGTGGCAATGTGTAAAAACAGGCAGCAACAATCAACACAAATGGCATGATCAAAACAAAAATAACAAAACACAGACCACGTTAAAAAAATGCATAAGTTCAACAAACGTTGTGTTTTGTGCAAAAAAAATGTATTTATTAATATTTTTTTGTTTTATAATGTTATTTATTTACTTAAATATTATTTACTTGTGTTGTGGTAAACTTAAAAGTTAATTTTTACAAAAGCTTTGCAAATAAATCTCAACTAAATAAATTTGTGTTCATTGTATTGCGGCATAAAAGATGATGCAAAGAGAAATGAAAAAGGGCAGCTTTCTAAAAAGAGACAAAAAAAAAACGCAAAATCTTCCGTCTCGTGACAGTTCTGTGGTATTCTGTGGTCATGACATTATTATAGCCTTAGGTACCATATAAACCCTCTTCCTTAAAGCGGTTAGAGGCAAGAAAATCTCATATGGATGGAGATATCTAAATTATAATCGGTACAAATAACTTTTATATGTTTCTTAATCTAATAGCATAATTCTGCTCTGGCAATCATGGCTCCCAATAGGGTACACTCTCAAATGGTCGGGCTTTACCGACTATACTATCTTTCTTGTTTGTTTAAAGTTTTTGTATACATATATTTACAAAAAATATAAATCATACCTTGTCAATACTAAAAGAAAAAAATCTGTCACGAATTAAATTTTGATTAGTTATTATAAAACGATGCAAAGAAATTGTTTTTCCAATTACGGATTATAAAGGAAAAATATTTATTTAAATGTAAAAAATTGTTAATTTCCTATATAAGACACCCTAATCTATTTTTGTTTTTTAATACCCTCCACCACAATAAGTTGTGAAGAGGGTATACTAAGTTTGTCACTCCGTGTAAAACTTTTTTATTATTCATCTCAGACCTCATAAAAAATATATATTTTGGCTCCTTGAGTAATTCTAAGTCGATTTAGCCATGTCTGTCCGTCTGTCCATCTGTTGAAAACACGCTCACTTTCGAAAAACTCAAAAGAAATAAAAAAAAAACTGAGTGTCAAATTGCTTTTGGGATTGAAATCCAGCCAAATCGGTTCAGTGGGATCAGAGCTATGAAGCAAAATGTGGAACCACCACTTTAAAAAATTGATAATTTTGTTACAAAAACTAACATAAATGATTTCAAAATACACGAAATGATATGAAATTTTGCAAATGTTCGTTTTATTCGACTGGAAATCACACTATGAAATTTCAAGAAGATCGCTCTATTATTTACCCTAGGCCTCATATAAACCCTACTCCCGGAAAACAGTTTAGTACGCCTAAAACCGTAATTATTAATCGTAATGAAATTTGGCACCTCACAGTTTTTAGGACTAGAAATGACACAAAAAAAATTTCGTGATGATCGGTCCATAATTTGCCCCAGGCCCCATATAAGCCCTACTCCCAGGAAACAGTTAAGTACGCCTAAAACCGTAATTAATAACGCTATCATAACCAAATTTGGCACGTCACAGTATTTTAGGAGTAGAAATGACGCTAAGAATTTCGTGATGATCGGTCTATAATTTACCCTAGGTCCCATAGAAACCCTACTCCCCGAAAACAGTTTAGTACGACTAAAACCGTAATAAATAATGCTATCATAATAGCATTTGTCGGTCAACAATTTAATATAGGTGTAATCCGCAACCAGCTTTAATGCTGATGTCTGTTTTTATAAAGATAAATAAATAATAAATAGACATCATATAGATATCACTCCTGAAATATTCAAATTGTCGGTGGAGGGTATCAAAGATTCGGCACAGCCGAATATAAGACTCTTACTTGTTTTATTTAAGAAAACAGGAGTTTCTATGTCGAATACACTGATAACTAAAATAAAGAAATTGTCAAAGTAATTTTTGGGAATACAAAATTTTTAATTTACAAGATTTTGTTTGTCGTGCTTAATTCCCAATTTTTATTCTTGATAAAAACACTGAAATTTTTTGCTGAAGGGATAAGATATTCCTATGCGCATTTCACTGGTTGCTAAGACCAGATCATCAGGAAACTGCATCCAAAGATTTTAGAAAAACTAAAGATATTATACAACTAAAAGCGTTTAAGAATTATAAGCAACAGCCTTACTTGTAACAATATCAAAGCTTAAACTAAAACATCAACAATAAACAGTGAGCTTATCTTTTCTTACATTCCCATTCGCCACTACAATCGGTTGGAATTCTTCCAACATTAATTGTAGTTGTATAGGAATAGCTTATCCCATAAACAATAAATTTCAGAGTTTTTATCAAGAATAAAAATTGGGAATTAAGCACGACAAACAGAATCTTGTAAATTAAAATAAAGAAATTTACATTGTAATAAAATCCTTAAGGCTTAAAAAGATTAAAAATGTCTAAATCTAGGCACTAAGTGCCAACGCATATACCGACTTGAAAAAAAGGTTTAAGTAGGAAAAGATTCTTTAATTTTAAGCTGACATATGATTTTAAAAGAATACCTTATTAGAAAAAACATGTAAAAATTTATAAAAATTCAATGAACCCTTTAACACCTTTTGATAAAATTTTGTGCCAACATGTTCCAACATATTTTATTATGGTTCTGCTTTAGAAAAAAAAAACGCAAAAACTAAAGTGTAGTTTTTTCACTTTTTTTATATTTTTTGACCAATTTTAAGTATAAAACAAATGACCCTTTGTGCCACACAATATGTTCACAAGTGGCATGTTCTTATGCTTGTCGTTTATTTGTTTGCCTGGTTAAAAGGTTGGTTGGTTTGTTGGCAAAACGAAAAAAAAAACGCTATACTAGTAGCAGCAGCAGCATCAACTTTTTACGTGGCAACTGTAAAAGGACTAGCAGTTCTTCTACCATTCGGTAGGTTAAGTCTAATTTACAGCTTTTCTGCTTAAACAGACATTTGCCGTTAAATATATTATAGAATCCGTTTTGGGGTATTTTTTTTTTCAACATGAGATTTACCTTAAAAATTGTAGATTTTTGGTAAATAAAATACCTTTTTTTATTTTTTATTTGAGTTACCAAACGATAAAATTGTAAATTGTGTAAAAGGTAGATGAGAATAAAATAAAATTTAACACATTTCGAGTTTAAGCCTTTAGAAGGGTGAGTGTATAATAAAATTAATCTTAAATCGACAAAAAAAAAAAAGTTTAGTAAGAGAAAAATCAATATTTTGAAAGAAAAGTTTTGTTGAAAAGTATTTTTTTTTTTTTTTTTGTTTTATTTTTTGTGTAAAAAACGATTTTCACTTTTAACCCTCATTGTCACACTTGGTTTCTCACATTCGGTTTCTTTTTCTTTTGCAATTTTTATGTTTTTTTTAATTTCTGTTTTTCTTGTGCATTTTTTTTTTTTGTACAAACTGAACATTAATTTGAATTATAAAAAAACTAATACTGTAAAGCTGTGAAGGGCACACACATACTATCACATTTATGCTTGTATGGGAAGCAGCAGGAAACGAATGGCGCTCATCAACGAGAAATGACAACAAAGCAACAGCCGAACGTACATTGTCACAGACCACACGAAGAAGTTTATAGCAGCATTTTTATTCCTATGCACGCGTACATAGGATTTGCAAAAGTGCCCTTCACTGCTGTAAAGACAGCACAGTATGAATATAAACAAATGAAACTGGTCAAAACTTAAATTTTTTAAATAAACAAACATTAAGTATGATAATTACACTGTGCTAGAAATTTTTTTAGATTTTTTTATCCCGATCACTTTGTATTCTTTTGACTACTTAAAATGTTCGAAAACATATTCAGCTAGAAAACAGCAATAAAAATTTTTTTTTCTTCGAAAATATATAGAAAAATGGAAAAAATGTACTTGCCACACCTGTAATTGCGTATCCGTTTTCTTAGTTAAATTTGGGTATAAGTACTAGGGTTAACAAGCAACTCATAAAATATTTATATTAGCGAATTTCGCTCATACTAATATAATAATTAATATTAAATAAAAAAGTGCAGAAAGGATATGTTTTTGTTTATTATTTAAGTATCCAGAGTAAGTATGCTATATCAATAGGATCTAAGGTTAATTCTGGACCTACTAACACAATATGTTGCAATGACATGATTTTTAAGAAAGTTTTGGCCTCAAAAGCAAAAAATGTAAACCGAGTACAAAAAAATTTTATTGTAAATACCAGTAAAAATAAATGATGGTTTATGTGCACAAATACCTTTTTCCAGAAAAAAGCTTGTATGGGCGCTGGGTCCTTGTAAGAATTTGAACTTATGGAAATTATCTCAAAAATTGCGGCCAGAACTTTGCGCACAGGGTTTACATGGACGACATTCCTACAACCAGGTAGATGAATATCGTAATATCTATCCAAAAAGTGATTCTAAGTCGATCGGTGTACCAAAAAGTGGGTCTAGGACCAATATTCAAAGGTGTGGATATAATTATGAAATAAAAGAAATTCGAATTGAAGAAGAATATTTTCTAACAAATAGCATATGGGAATTTATTTATCTTGGTGGGTAACATTTATTATATACATTTTCATATTTATCGAATATGTTTTCTATGTCAAATTACAACTTATAAAGCTTTCATACTTTAATAGTCTCATTCCTTCAATATTTTCCAGGATTATTTTCTATGCACTTTCAGAATTTTCTTTTGTATATTTCTGTTATGAGGCTTACTTGAGCTATCCTTTGGCTAGCAATGAAGTTAATTGTACAGAAAATTTATACAACTATTAGATACCAGCAGAATATAATGCATTTCTGGCCCGCTTTTTATATACAAACAAAATTTCTGATAGTGCATAGAAAATATTTCTGGAAAATATTTAAGGAATAAGCTTTATCAATTATAATTTGACATAGAATACACATTCGATTAATATGAAGAATATTTTCAATAAAATTTGATAAATCTAAAGAAAAAATAAACTTTGTTCAACTAAAATATATAAAAAGTATTTAAGTTTAAAAATGCTTAATTTCAAAAGATTTTGTTATTCGTGCTTAATTCCCAGTTTTTATTACTGATAAAAACACTTGAAATTTATTGTTGATGGGATAAGCTATTCCTATGCACATTTCACTGGTTGCTTAGGCCAGATCATCAGGAAACTTCATCCATAAAGATTTTAGAAAAACTAAAGATATTAAACCAAATAAAACTGTTAAGCGTATAAGACTTATAGCAACAGTTCTACTTGTAATAATATCAAAGCTTAAACAAAACACATCAACAATAAACAGTGGGTTTATCTCATCTTACATTTAATATTTTTACAATATAATGGGTGATTTTGTAAGAGCTATAGGAAAGTTTAAAAAAAAACACATAAAATTCAGAAACATTCATGAAATCTTTATTTGAATTGATAGTACGGTCCATATAATTTTATGTTTGAAGATTATTTCATGCAAATGTTGACCGTGACTGCGCCTCAAATGGTCCATCCGCTAAGTCCAATTTTGGCATACTCTTTCCAACATTTCGGCCGGTATCTCATGAATAAATCAGGGACCGAAAATAACAGTTATATTGGAATTTTAAAACAAAAAAAACATCAAGAAGTAAATGTCGAAGAACTGATTCAAGAATACCATATTGATCCTTATAAACTTGTATATAGAGCAATTCCATATGAAAGCGATCACCTTTTGGACGACCCCTCTCCGATTTTAAAATAAATAGTCTCAATCGATTGCCCAGCAAAAAATAATGTACCTACATTTTTTTTTTTTTTTATAGTGACTGGTTTAGTGGTGGTGTACACCACTGTCATGTGACAAAATTGAAGAATTCTTCATAAGGGACCTCATTGAAAGTTGTTTTAAAAAATAACTACTAAAGCGATCGCAACGAGTGATAGCTCGTTGGAAAGGTATTGAATCAGGCTTTAATTGAAAAATAAAATTTTTCTAATTTTTCTTAGAAATTTACCCTTAAATTTTTCCATGAAAATTAAATTTTCCGATTTTCCACAGAAGCTCCTAAATTTTCCGGCTAATTTTTTTTTTTTTTGGATTCCTCATAATTTTTGCTTTAAGAATCAGCAATAAAAAAATGGGCCCCGACTCCTTGTTTGGACAGGAGAAGAGACCACCTTGTTAAAAATACATTTTAAAAATTACACTGTGCATGAAATTGACACTTTTTTTCTGAATAAGCCGGGCACATGGCGTTTTTACATAATTTAGGGACGCTGAATCCAGTGGTGCCCGCGGTTTTTTCAGATTGGCTCTGGTTTTCGAGATATACCGTTATTTCGAAAATGGAGGAGGTTGCTCAACATATATTCGCGTAACTCAAAAACGGTTTAGTTTATTGAAATTACTAAAAAAACCGAAACTCCGCAATAAAATTTCATTTCAGAAAAGTAAAACTCTTTTTCTAATATGAGTAGTCGTTATTGAAACATAATTTTTTTTTTGAAAAAAAAAATTAGTTTTTTTATCAAAATTTCGAAATTTTTGTTTTTTAAAAATTCATAAAAAATTAAAAAATGCAGCTAGGCTTCTAATTTTTTGCAGACTTATAAAAAACGAAGCTACAAACAAAATAAGCCACAAATGATTAAAATCTGTTTGCAACTTTTGATTTTATTCACAAAAGTCGACAAATTTTTCATTAATTTAAGAATTACCCTTAGGGGGAAATTTGTCGACTTTTTTAGTAATTTCAATAAACTAAACCGTTTTTGAGTTACGCGAATATATGTTGAGCAACCTCCTCCATTTTCGAAATAACGGTATATCTCGAAAACCAGAGCCAATCTGATAAAACCGCGGGCACCACTGGATTCAGCGTCCCCAAATTATGTTAAAACGCCATGTGCCCGGCTTGTTACGAAAAAAAAGTGTCAATTTCATGCACAGTGTAATTTTTAAAATGTATTTTTAACAAGGTGGTCTCTTAAATGCTCTTCTCCTGTCCAAACAAGGAGTCGGGGCCCATTTTTTTATTGCTGATTCTTAAAGCAAAAATTATGAGGAATCCAAAAAAAAAAAATTAGCCGGAAAATTTAGGAGCTTCTGTGGAAAATCGAAAAATTTAATTTTCATGGGAAAATTTAAAGGTAAATTTCTAAGAAAAATTAGAAAAATTTTATTTTTCAATTAAAGCCAATACCTTTCCAACGAGCTATCACTCGTTGCGATCGCTTTAGTAGTTAGTTTTTAAACCAACTTTCAATGAGGTCCCTTATGAAGAATTCTTCAATTTTGTCACATGACAGTGGTGTACACCACCACTAAACCAGTCACTATAAAAAAAAAAAAAAAAATATGTAGGTACATTATTTTTTGCTGGGCAATCGATTGAGACTATTTATTTTGAAATCGGAGAGGGGTCGTCCAAAAATTTGCCAATTTTGATCGTTTTCATATGGAATTGCTCTATAATAAAAAAATATTAATTTTTATAATATTGATTTTTATTGTTTCTATCAAAATTAACAGTTATTTTTTGATTTTTATTTTTTTGAACAAAAATAACAGTTAATTTTTGTTTTTAATTTTTTCAATCAAAAATAACAGTTATTTTTTAATTTTTGTTTTTTCGAGCAAAAATAAAAGTTATTCTTTAAAGAAATGTACGTGTAATAATAATTTTGTTGACTTAATATTTATTTTAAATAACTGTTATTTTTGTTCAAAAAAATAATAATCAAAAATTAACTGTTAATTTTGTTCAAAAAAATATAAATCAAAAATAACTGTTTTCATCTGACTTTTATGAAAAATTGAATAACTGTTACGGTCCCTGGAATAAATGCTTCAATGTTGTCTTCCAATGCGTCAATTGAAGCGGGCATGTGTGTATAGACATGAGCTTTAACATAGCCCCACAAAAAATAGTCTAAAGGCGTTAAATCGCACGATCTAGGCGGCCTATTGGCCGTTCCCGAACGTGAAATAAAATGTTCACCGAACTCGCCTCTCAATAAGTCCATTGTTAAAGCCCTTATGACACTACATTTTTTATTCATTAATTAATATAGAATTGATAGAAAGAAACAGTAAATGTTAGAAAGAGCAAACTTTAAAAATGTAAACAAAGTTTTTTAGTTTTTTTTTCTCTTGTTATGGTTTTGTTTCAGGGATGGCGTTTAGAATTTTTAAAATTGTACCAACAACCTTTAAAAATTGTACTTTTTTACCCTAATTTTACTAAAAGATTTTTATAGTTGAAATTACTTTTATTTATGTTCATAAAAAACACCACAAAAAAGTATTATAAATCTTAGGCTAAAAAGTATCAACAAAAAAGTAAAATTGAAACAACTTAGCGATCCCTGTTTTGTTAATTTTATTAAATGTTGCCAACTTTTTTTTATGAGAAACATAAAAACAAAAAGCGGTAAATCGCTGAATTTGCCCATAAGCCGCTGAGTCAGCAACACTTTTAATATTTCAAGCTTGAAATGTCAATTTTAAGTTAAACAATTTTACATTTTTTTTGACATAACTTCATTTTTTATCGATAACTTTAGTAAAACTTTTGACAGTTTGCCATTTATCTTAATACAGCTTAACTCTTTGCACTTGGTAAATTTTTGTATTACATCATATTTGTACTGTTTACCAAAACTTGAACAATGCATTAGAAATGTAGTGTCATAAGGGCTTAAGCGTGTTGTGTGGCATGTGGCATCGTCTTGTTGAAACCACATGTCATGCAAGTCAAGCTCTTGCATTTTGGGCAAACAAAAGTTGGATATCATCTCACGGTAGCACTCACCATTCACAGTTACGTTACGATTCGCATCATCTTTGAAGAAGTACGGTCCAATGATGCCACCAGCCCATAAACCGCACCAAACTGTGACTCTTTCTGGATGCATTTTTAGCTCTTGCAATGCTTCCGGCTGATCTTCACTCCAAAATCGACAATTCTGCTTATTAACGTACCCATTGAGTCAAAAATGAGCTTCGTCGCTGAAGACAATTTTTCGATAAAAAAGTGGATCGCATTTTGATAATAAAATTCAATAATTGGCAAGCGTTGTTCGTTTGTAAGACGATTCATGGTTAAATTATAGACCAAACTGAAGATGTTTGACAGTGAAACAAAACACGAAACGTGCGTCAGCTATTTAAGCCAGTGTTCCAAAAAGATAATAGCTAAAAAATCACCCGATACAAAGCTTAAATTTCTTTAAACATAACAAGTCACCAACATGAAAAAACAAAATTTTTTTAAATTAATAAGGATCTTATAAGTTAATAATTTTTCAATACTTTTCTTAAACACATATCAGTTAATAGAAATTAAATAACAATATAAACATTTTACCATATTCCAAAGAAAACCTGCACAGCTTTACAACATCTGTTATAAAAATCTACTATTTTATTTCTTCATCTAAAGAAAAAACTATGTAGCAACATTTTACCTTTGACATTTTTCTATCAAAAGAATATGTATTAAAGGGGTGTGTGGATTTTACGTACGACAAATCTTAATGTTTATGATATTTCTTTTCCTTTTATTTTATTATTATGACTACGATTTGTTCTTAACAACTTCAATAGAAACTGTACTACTGCCACAATCACTGAGTCAGGTACTTACAGCTGGTTGAAAAATACTTATTTTCTTATTGTTATTTCACTTTGTTGTTTAGAATTTTCTTAACAACCTTTATACTCTATTATTTTTTTTCCTCGCTTCTTCGTTTGTTTGTAATATTAAGTTTTCATACGTTTAAAACGGTAGTGATTTTTTATTATTTCTAAGAAAAGTTACGAGGGGAAGAGCCAAAAGTGTAAAACCTGAATTTTTGCTAAAAAAGGAACTTTTGTGATTTTCTTGTATTAACAATGACGTTTTGTGTAAAATATATGAAGAGTTTTTTTTTTAAGTGACATTGTAAGAAAAATTTAATTCTTGTGTAAAAAGTGAGGTTTTTGTTACAAAAAAGCGATTTTTTGTGTAAAAATATAGCTTTTTGCTTCAAAAGTAACTATTTGTAACATTTTATGATTTACTTTTTGTGTTAAAACCAAACAAAAAGTCTTGTTATAAAGAAGGCATCTTTTGGTATTTAAAAGTGTAAAAAATTACTTTTTGTGTAAAAACTACTTTTACTACTACTTTCTAAAAAGTACCTTTTTGTGTCAAAAGTGATTTTTTGTGTGATCAATGACGTTTAGTGTAAAATAAGTAAAAAGTGATCTTAACTTTTTGAGTAAAAAGAAATGGTTGTTGTTTCAAAAAATGTCAGGTTTTTGTTTCAAAAATAACTTTTTGTAACATTTTATGAAAAAAGTCAACATTTTGTATACAAATTTATTTTTTTTGTAAAACTCCATCCAAAAAGTTTTGTTGTAACAAAGGCATGTTTTTGTTTTAACCGCGACTTTTTGTGAAGAAAAGTCAAGTAGCGTTTTATGAAAAAGTTAGTGTCTTGTTTACAAATTTAGTTATTGTGTAATAAAAGTTAGCCTTTGTTTAAAAAGTCACTTATGTGTAAAAAGTCATGTTTTTAACCTTGCTGTTAGGCTAAAAAAAAATTTACGAATATTAGGCAAGGGACCATTTTGGTTCACTTCGTATTTTACATAAGTAATTAGTGTCAGACTCATTTTCCCAGACTTTGAAAATAATTTATAAAATAAATTATAATTTTGTAATTACCCAAATTCTCTTGTTGTGAATATGAAATTGAAAATGGTGAAGCAGCTTGTGGTATCGATGAATTATACAAAGCAAAAAAAAAAATGCAATTGAAGTACAATTCCTTTACCAAGTCATATTGGAGCTTTAGCAGAAAATATTATATCAGTATGTACACTGAAAGAATTTTCTTCAAAATACCAATGAATTTTGACATTAATCCCATGAAAAATTGCATTAAAAAGGAACCTATGCAGCGCTTCGTTGGATCAATGAAACCTGTTTCATTAAAATGTATTTAATGAAACATTACAATAGATCTATGAATGACGAATACTTTCAAAAAAGTAAAAATTTTTTTTTTTTTATTTTACTTTTTAATCAAAGTTGTTCTTATTCAACTTTTTTTTTTTTACTTTTTAATTAAAGTTGTTCTTATTCAACTTTTTTTTTTTTAACCAGAGTCGCTGACGGGAATCGATCCCGCAACCTCGGCGCTGATAGACTAGCTCACTACCAGCTAGCCTACTGGGGCAGTGTAGTTTTTGAATAAAAAAACTATGTTTTTTGCCACTACTCAATTAAGAGCGTAAATATGAGATTAAATTGTCATAACATAACAACAAAAACAATGTTGATTTTTTTTGGCTAACGCATAATAAAAAAAGACCACATAAAGAGAGAACAATCTTTTTCGTATACATCATTTGGTTGACAACAGTTTAAAAAAAGGGTGTGTTTTTTTAAAGGAGAACATTTATTTGTTCATTACTTAGTACATACTATCAGGGGTGTGCTGGAAATCGCAAACGCAAAACGCAAGAATTTTAAAAGTCGTTTTTTAGTAAGATTTCTATAATAAAAGAATTTTATGACAAATATTATACAAACATTTCTCTATTAAACAGAATTTTACAACAAAAATTATAAAAATTAGATTAAAAGTGTATTAAAAACAGCCTCCAAATTCTTGCGTTTTGCGTTTGCGATTTCCAGCACACCCCCCTATATGTTTTTAGGTATGTACATATTAAAGAAAACTAAAACCATACGTATTTATGGATTGAAAGTTTTTGTTTCATTACTATAATGACATTTTTCATTGTTATAATGAAAATTTAAGTTAATGCTTTTTCGAAATATTTTTATACTCTTAATTATTGAGACTATAGAGTTATTTGAATGTTAAAAATAATTTTTTTTTTCAATTATTGAAATATGTTGCTTTTATAAAAAAATTTTTGATTTAATAAATTGAATAGCATATTACATTAGATGTATGAAATAATTAAATCTTACATTTTTTAATTAACAATTTAATATATTTTTAAGGAAACTATAATTTTGTATTAATTTATGAATATTGTTATGTTTGTATATTTTTTTTTATGTTCCCAATTAAAATTGTTTGTTTAACTTGGACAAACTTTAGTTTTCATATATCCAATGAAAATTTTTAACGTAATTACGAAATCCAATGAATCGACTTTAACGAAAAATACTTCATTATAACTACAAAATTCCATTTGGACCATGAAAATTTTCATTTAACCAGTGAAATTTTTTTTATGAACACGGTTCATTAAATACATGAAGCATTTTTCTTTCAGTGTACCACCAGGTACACGTTATGCAGTGTCCAGATGCCGTTTTGTCTACTTGTCTGCCATTTTTCCTTCAAGAGTTAAAACAAAACAATCATTGAAAATTGGAATAAATTCGGTTGATAGCAAGAGCATATGTGTATTGGGGTTTTAATTATGACTGAGGTTTTTCGGTATTTACAATATTTTTGATCTTGCGTATACGTTAAGTGATTATTAAAATAATTTGGTATTGGTTTGTTTGATTCATGTTTTTGTCGTGCAATTTTCCGGTTATGAGCGAAGATAATTTCAACATGATGACAAGTGCTCTCCATTTTGATGGTGTTATCAACAGAAGACAACAAAAAGTAGTGACAAGTTTGCTCTTATTCTTGAATTGTGGGACAATTTGGAAGCTCTTCTTCTAATGTTTTATAACTGTCATGAAAATATCACAGTGTTTAAAAAGTATTTCAATTTAATTAATGTTTATTACATTGAATCAATTATTTTTTTATTGTTGAAAGAAAATTAAAAATATAATATTGATTCAATAAACATTTTAGTTGTGTTGAAATAAATTTCTAATTAAAATATTAATTTAATAACAAAAACTCTTAATTGATTTTTTCGTTTAAAAAAAAATGATTTAAACTTGTACAATTGTTGTTGGAAATTGTCAAAACCTGAGCTATATTTAATTAAATCAATTAAAACATTGTTTGAAACGGCAAAGTTTTTTGATTTATTTTTTAATTAAAATTAAATACTTTATTTATTGAAAAAAAATATTCCCAATTTGAAATTTTTACAATTTTAAGTAATCTAAATATTCATTTTGGTAATAGGTGCAAAATTAACAAATGGGTTGCTTGTTTCTATGCATTTGGTATAATTTTTGTTGACAATTTTTAATTTTTTCTGTGAATAACAATGAGCCATAATTATATTTAACTACTTTTACTCATACACAAAATTAAATAAATTGCATTGATCAAAATAGTTCATAATCTAAGATTTGTATTTTTAAAATTTTTCCCTTCCGATTTTATCCCAGACAGCTTAAAGCTTACTAAACACATTAAAATAGAAAAAATGCAGTAGCTGACGTTTTAAGTTGATATTGTAATCCGTCACATATTTAAAAAAAAAATAATAAAAAAAAAATTGGACCAAAATGGTCAGCAGGGTTAAAAAATGCATCTTTTTTATTTTTTTTTTCGCAAAAGTCACTTTTCTTAAATAAAGTATTTAGGATACCAAATGATTTTTTCTGTACAAAATCAGCTTTTTGTTTCAAAATATTGTGGTTTTTAACAGTAACGTTTTTTTAAAAATTCAACATGTTGTTCACAAACTTCGTTTTCAAAAAAAAAGCTTCTGCTTAAAAAGTTAAATTTGTGTGAAAAGTCAGCTTTTAGTTAGAAAAAATACAGCTTTTTCTTTAAAAAAAGTCACTAGTTGTAAATAAAGTCAGTATTTTGTTCACAAAGTGACTTTTTGTGTAAAAATGTAGTTTTATGTTTCAAAAGTGACTTTTTGTGAAAGACACAGTTTTTTGTTTTAAAAAGTAATGTTAATAAAAAAAAATTCAGAGTTTTGTTTACGAACTTCCTTTTTGTGTAAAAAATTAGTATATTGTTTAAAAGTTTACATTTTGCCAGCTTTTGTTAAAAAAGTTACATATGTGTAAAAAGTCAGAATTTTGTTTTTTTAAAAAAAGGAGATTTTTTCTTAAAAAATATGTCAGCTATTTGTATTAAAAAAGTAATTTTTGTAAATAAAGAGGTTATTTTGTTCACAAATTTTGTTTTTATGTAAGTTAGCTTTTATGCAAAAAGTGACTTTTTCGTAAAGTAACCTTTTTGATTATTTTTAAAGTGAAACTTGTTTCTTTTCAAAAAATATTTAATTTCGGCCCTCGTTAAAACATTTAAAGGTACCTTTAAACTGCATATTGTAATTTATAAAAACGTAACAAGAACAAGAGCATAATGTTGAAAACAAAAACAACTGACTCTCTATTTTTATGTGTATATTTATTTGTGTATAACTTTAGTATGTATGTATGTATGTATGTATGTATATATATATATATATATATATATATATATATATATATAGAAATCAAATTTCACAGAAAATTACTTTCAACAAAATGCCACCAAGTGTCGCTGGTTGAAAAGAAAAACAAATTGTTTTGTGAGTATGTTGCATCCACATACATTTGTACTTTATGTGTGAAAGTATGTGCAGGTATATGTTTCAAAGTAGAAAAGTGGAAAAAGAGAAATATTGGCAAAAATTCAGAAAAAAATTTATTCTATATAAAAAAAAAAAAGTTTATACGGCAGTATACAATATATTTTCTATTAAATAAAATAAACAAGTAATGAAAACGAAAAATAAAGTGGTGCAAAAATGCCACATCATTTTAAATAGAACTAAACAAGTAAGGCATGCACGTGGAGGTACAATTTTCAAGGATACACATAGAAATTTGTCTGGAAATATGGAAAATCACATAAAAGGTAAACCAAGTTGCCAAAGCAATATGGAACAATTTTGGTAGATTGTATGTGGTCTTTTTATAGCCACATAATCACAGGTGGAGACAGTATTGTGTGTTTGTGCTGATGCTTGTAACACATAGAAAAATGTGTCCTTGGTCCACCGATCGAATTGGAATCATTTTCTGAGTCGATCTGAGATGTCCGTCTGGCTAGTTGTTCGTGTATACCTTGTGTGCAAAAGACGTTTAGCATTTTTAGAGATATTTTAATGAATTTTTGCACATATGTTTAAGCTATTGCATAGAGAAATCCTTATGACATTTTTTCCAGAAAATCTTTGTGTTAAGTTGTCCCAAAAAATATTTATTTCAATCTAAATTTTTTCTTTGTTTTCATAACATTTTTGTTTTACTTTTCGCACGTAAAATTTCATTGTTTCTTGAAGTTTAAATAATATTGTTTCAGTTTTCATTGTCTGCCTGTTAAATTTGTTTAAAAACGTTAGTTGTTGTCGACTGTTCGTGCGAATCCTACCAAATTTCATTACTGTTTATATTTGATCAAAGCTTCTATACAATAATCACTACTGAAAATAACTTTCTAATGCCAAATCGTTCATATAAGTTTTGGAATTGATACACAGTTTTGCGGCATTAGCTTCTATAACAACTTCCATGAACTTTCATTCCTTCATTAAATTATTATTTTACAGAAAATAAAACTGACGAACTTTGTTCGTTTAATTGATGGCCTTTTTGTTATATTAACGAACAGCTCATTAAATAATAAAAATAAAATCTTTTTAGGAACGGTCATTCATTGTCACAACAAGCAAATTCTTTGAACGAAAATTAATAATTTTTCGTTTGCTCAACGTAAATTTTCGTTGCCCTTCACGTGTGTACCTTTTCGGTTCCTAATCACAAAATTCATAGAATTAAGCAAACAATTTGTGGACTTTGCACCTATTACAAAAATGATTATATTGATTACTATATATTTCAAATATATAAAATTGTGAGTTTTTTTTTCAATAAATGATATTTTTAATTTTTGTTAAAAAAAATTATTAAAAAATTAAATATAGCTGAGGTTTTGACAATTCCCAACCACAATTCTGTCACAGAAAAAATTTTCTGTAGTTTTTTATCAATTAAAATATGCCTTGAAAAGTATTTCAATTGAATCAATAATTTTTTTATTTCAAAGAAATTTAAAAATGTAACTTTGACTTTATTTACATTTTAGTTGTTTTGAAATAAATTTTTAATAAAAATACTGGGTGTCCGGCGGTAAGGTATACTACTTTGTTTGTAAGTGGCGTAAATGGTTTTGTGGAAGAAGCTCTTGTGTCAACTGAATCTTAAATGGAAACAAATGCAAATCCTTGTGCAAAATTGTGGCCAAAGTTGTTCTTTGAAGAACAAGCTCCTGAGCACGGTGTCTAGTTGAGGTTGATGGATTGTTTTGAACACTTTCTTGAGTAACAGTAATGTTCTCAGCCGATCTTGCAGTACGTTGTGGTCCATGCTTGGGCCTATCACTAGCAGACCCTCTTTCTTCGAAATCATTCACTACACGATAAATAGTGCGTTTTGTTGGCACGTTGTTCCTCCCAAAAATTTCACGTAACTTTCTCATCGGCACAGTAATTGATGATTGATTTTGATTATCTAAATGTTTTAACAATCGATTAAAACACGTTGGTTTATCGAATATTTTTCCATAATAAATTTGCCACGTGTCTACTTCACGACTGCCAAATATGAACTATCAAGACTAATGTTTACCAAAATGGCGGCAAAAAAGTAGTATACCTTCCCGGTGGACACCCTGTATTTATCAAAAAACAAAAAATCTTAATTGATTTTTTCCTTTAAAATAAAATAATTTAAACTTGTAGAATTGTTGTTAGGAATTCTCAAGATCTGAGCTGTGTTTAATTAAATCAATAGAAACCTTGCTTCAAATGGCAAAGTTTTTTTATTTTTTTTTAATTAATTATTTATTGAAAAAAAAAAATATATTCAAAATTTTTTAATTTTTAGTAAACTAAACAAATTGTTTGCTTGATTCTATGAATTTGGTAATTAGTGAAAATTTTTAATATATAAATTATTTAATTTAATATTTTTAAATTTATTTTAAAACAACTAAAATGTTAATTAAATAAAAATTATTTATAAATTTGTTTTTAACTTAAAGAATAATTGAATCAATTCAATTAATTAAATTTAAATACTTTTAACACATTTTTTCAATTGATAAAAAACTACTGAATATTCTTTCTGTCTATTTCTATCTGTGGCATTTTGACAAAAAATCTTAGGTCTAGATAAGATAGCAATAACGTTTTAAAAAAACTAAAAATAATAAAATAAACCAAAATTAAAGAAAAATTTCGTTTATAATACAAAATTTTAAAAACAACAACATTTTTTTCAATTTTTTAAATTTGACTTAAGATGTTTTGTTAGAATGCCACAGATAAAAAGGTTGATGGTTAATTATTTAGTAGTCTGACTGAATTGTGGTTTTGGTACTCGTATAAGTAGTGGTCAAGTTTAAATCTTACATATACAAATATAAATATACTTGCAGCTCAACTTGCGAGAGAATTTGCTTGCAAGTAAATTTTTGACACTTGTAACAAGTAAAATGACAAATGTAAAAACGGTGTTACCGTGGATGAGTTTTATATCAATTAACAAGTACTTAGTAAAATAAAAGTAATATTTATAGCTAATTTTTGTGTATTTATAAAAAAATTAAAATTATAAAAGAACACAACACTATACAACAACGCATCTAAATGGTATTTTTAAAAATAAATTTCAGGCATTTAGAAAAAAAATTTTAATCAAAATATTCTTTTTAGTAATTTTATGATATCGGACACGGAATACAGTATTCACATATTTTTAAAAATAAACATAACTTTTTATAAAGATTTCATAAAAGTTAAATAAAGAAAAAATTATAAAGTCAATTAATTTATATAGTAGCCATGATTTTAAAATAAAAGCTAGAAGTTCAGTTGATGCCGACATTTTAAAAATGAACTTGCACTGTCCTGTGCAGAATGTACTAATAAAGTGACCTCACAAGCGCAGCTGTTTGCAGTGATTTTCTTCGTGTGTGACTTTTGTCGTCATTTTTTGTTTGTTTATTTACTTTTTTTAATAAGGCATTTTGACATTTGCCGTCTCAATTCTAGCAACAAAATGCCTGTTGTTTTTTCTATTGTTTCATTGTTGTAGTACTGAGGTCACTTTGTTAATATATTTTGGTCCTGTGTAGCCACTCAAAAAAATTTTGTGTTTTTTTTTTTTTTTGTATTTCTTCTGATTTACGTAATTAATACGTAAACACTACTTGCAAGTAATTACTTGCATGTGGTAACGTAGGGTTAGTTGTGGCTTTTTCTTATCTTTAGTCGTGCTATTTTTATAATTTTATTATACAAGACGATCTTAAATTTGTCATATTTTTTTTTCATTTTATATAGATTTTTGCAATCACGTATTAGTTTACAATTTCTTTTATATTTTTCCATTTTTTGTCATCACTTGAAAATAGAAACAGCAAAACACACACAAATGAACACACAGCAATTGGATATTTGATTTTAAAAATGGCACATAAAGGCAACCATATAGGGCCAATATTAGTTTCTACATACATGTACAGACATATGTTTATGTTCGACTCCTTGCTAGTGAAATTGTTTATGTATTTAGGAATAGTTTAATGTTGACGATGAAGATGATGGTTGTGATTGTATTTCATGCTGAAGAAGAAAAAAAACAGGTGCAAATACTTTTAGTTTATGTCATACGTGATGATTTTTATGGTGTACATTTGAACATATGTATGTGTATATAAAAGCATTTCATTTTTCAACAATACGTGATTTAATCATAAGTATCAGAAAATAACTTCTATCACAACTACAGACATGCAGACTTATTGACATGGGTGTATGCATTTTTTTCAAGTCCTATTTATTGGCTTAGATAAACATAAATGTGTTTATGCATGCATGAAGGTGAAAAAAAAATATATTTACTAAAATATTTATATTTTACAAACTTTAATTTAGGTGTCTAAAGGTATACGAGTTTATTGATGCACATCAAATTGACAAATAAATAAAAAAGATAAAAAAGCAATTTCACATTAAAATATTTACTAAAGAAATGATGGAATTACAAATGAATGCAAACTGTAACCCATATCCAGGGCCAGCTATTTGCTTGAAAGCTAAGTTTTTATAGTTCGCAATTATTTTAAAAACCCACTTTTGCAACTTGACTTTCATCTTATGACTGAGCAGATTTGATTTGATGAAACTTCTTGTGGGAAAACCAGAGAAATCTGGCCCATTGAAGATAGTAAAATTACTCAGCGTAAACACCCGCCTCAGCTTAGAAATCAAATTGCGGCTATAACTGGCTACTGAATTATTGGGAATCGCGGCCAGAATCTGGGGCACTCTTCTAACGACCTTGGCAAAAGTTGCGCTTACGAAAAAGAAGAGGAGTCAACTAAACATCTTCTCTGTCATTGTCCGGCATTCCGGAACCTAATACTCAAACTGTTTGGTCAAAGATCTCTTAGAGACAAAACTAATCACTCTGACAATGATTTGATGCGGATTCGCTCCTTTTTGAAACCAACCGTCTAGTCTAGGATCAATGCTATCCCCCGAATCCCCATAAAATAGTACGTCTGTGAGACAGTGACGCGTGGTAACAAAACGGGGACTTATTTCTGGACCCACATAGGTTATGCTTGATTTTAGCTGTCAATGGAGCATAGTTTGCCTCAATGCTGACTTCAAACAAATATATTAACCCATATAAGTACAAATATCCTTAATCAAGTTCAGAACGATTGATTTTAGATTATTCAAATGTGAAATACTTAACTTATCCAAATTTAATACCGAGTTCGTACTTAAAAAAAATCCGAAAACAGTTTCGACTTAATTAAAAATGAGATAAAATGAATCTTGAACTGTGCTTGATTCAAGAATTTCTTAGTCTCGATTCGTTCTTGAAATAATCCTAAAGTGAAATTAGATTGATGCTAACCTAAACACTTACCCCACAGAACCAAAGAAAATATTATTATTTTCCTTTAGGCTAGTTTACACTATTATACTTTGTATTAATACATGTCAAAAACTCAAGTAATATGAGAAAGTGTGATGGTGTGAATGCAATGTGTCATGGAAATGACAAGTATTATGAAAAACAATTTGACATCTAACACGACTTTATCGTTTTTTAAAATTTATCAAAACAATTTTACTTTTCATTTAATCAGGGTTGTATTTTAACAAGAGCATGTTCATGTGTGATAGTGTGAACAGAAACTGTAATGTTGAATTAGATTTTTTGACAGTCGCAACAAAACTCATGATTTCTATCTCACAAAGTATTATGGAGTACGTAAGACTTGTGTGATAGTGTAAACTAGCCTTTACCCGTAACACATGTTTATTTCACTTTTGATGTGTTTCGCCATTTACTTACACTCACAATATTCTTTACGTAAAATAAACTGGAATTGTAATATAAAATAAATGAAAGTTCAATTAAAAACCGGTCTACCTATTTTTCATTTATTTTCAACAAAAAGTTCATTTAATTTCTACTGTCAAAAATTCAACACCATATTCCGTAAAATCAAATAAATATTCAGTTATTTTGTTAAATTTTACTGTCAAAAATTCAACACCATATTCAGTAAAAACGATTAAATATTTAGTTATTTTATATAATTTTACTGTCAAAAAATTGACCCTATATTCAGTAAAAACAATTAAATATTCAGTTATTTTATTAAATTTTCGTTTACTCCACAAAAGAGCCGAATTTCTAAAAAATACCAGACAGACACCTGTCCGCTTGATTTTCTTATAAGCGAGAGAGGGAGAATATTTTTATTTATTTACCCAGTTACCAGTGTTGCCACCAACGAAAGGCTAAATTACACATGGATCATGCCAAAATTACACATGAAAATACGAATTACACATGCTATCTTTTTCACATGTCTCAGAAACAAATTTCGATCAAAAGTGGAACTAAAATCGTATTTGGCTTCTTCATAAAACGTAAACCAATTTCAATTTTCTAAGTGGAATTGATATTTTAAGCAGCTTATATAACAAAAAAACTTATTGTCACCTTTTTATTTTGTACAAACCATTAAAAATGTTTGACTCTAAAAGCGATAATACTAATGTATAGAATTTTTGTTTGCAAACAAATAAAAATAAACATCGTCACCTAAAATGCAAAAGGGCGTAACGACACTTTTTATTTTGTTACAGGAGAAGCAAAAAACTTTACAAAATCAATAACAACAAGGTATAGTTGGCGCTTGAATTTCTTTAATAAAGTCGCCATTTTTGATATAATTTTTTTTTTTAATAAACGAACAAAACCCAATCAAAAACTCTTATTTCGATTTTTTGTTGCTAAGCCCTTTTGCATTTTAGGTGACAATATATAACTAACATTTTATTTGGGTATGACAAATGATCTTATGCATCCTTCAAGTATCGTCGACTCAATTTTTCAACGGAATGTTAATTCAGTTCCTCTATTGCTGCAACATTGGATCTGCCGGACATTTTTATATTGTTTACTTATCCAGCACAAAAATGTTTTTCATATGTCTCTTTATTTGCATTTTTGTTTACAACAATCGTATCGTTGCTATATTTAATGCAAAAAAATAATATTTTCATTTTACTATTTAAAAGATTAAAACAAAAATAACTATGTGCAAAGTAGGAAATAATCTGTCTCCAAAGGAATTTTTATTTCAAAAACCTTTTTCCAATAATATTCTGCCTTCAAATTCAAAATTTGCGAAAATATTCTTGAAACTCCTTAAGTTTTATCTGCGAAGCATTACTTCTAATAAAACAAGATCTAATATTACAAAGTAAAACTTTCATATGTGTTGGAAGGTTCAGACAGGCCTTCGACGCTACAAAATATATTAGGTGGCACGAGCATTTTATCAAAATAATAACTGGCTTTTCGTCTTTTAGCAACTTAACTTCTGAATTATACTGTCCAAATATAACATTAGCTGTATTTGATGCAAATCCAACTAGATTTTCAAAAAGAATCCCTATTTCTATAATTGTGCTTTATAATTGTTCTTTGGCAGTCGATGATCGACTCTCTTTTAAATAATAAATAAAGAATAATGTACCCATGAAGTTTCGTCGTTATAAAAAATTGTGGCAAAAGCTATCTAAGTGCCAAATGGTTAGTAGTAAATGATCCAACAATTTTTTTGTTCAGCTCTTTTAACGCTTCCATACTTTTAATAACATTTTTAAGTTTTGCTAAGAATGATAAACCTTTTTACTTCTTGTGAAAAAATAATAACAAAAATCAGTGCAACAAAACGTTAAAATTTTAAATTACACATGAATTACACATGGAGTCAATTACACATGGGCTACACATGAAAAAAGAAATAACACATGATATGTGTAATTACACGTGAGGTGGCAACACTGCCAGTTACACACGTTTGTTTTACTTTTGTTGTACTGACCACGTTGTTTACAGAAGAACTCTCAATTATAAGACACCAGCAGCATGACCGATATGGCTTCGCAATTATTTTACTTTTAAAATTTGATGTATTTAACTAAATTATTTTAACAAATAGAAAATGGGAATTGCTTACACAAAACAAGCAATTCTTTTTTTATAGATAAGTAAAAATTAATTTTTGGTAGTAAAATTATATAAAATAACTGAATATTTAATTGTTTTTACTGAATATGGTGTTGAATTTCTGACAGTAAAATTTTATAAAATAACTGCATATTTATTTGTTTTTACGAAATATGTAGTTAATTTTTTGACAATTAATTTATATAAGATAACTGAATATTGATTTGTTTTTACGGAATTCGCGGTTGAATTTTTGACAGTAAAAATTAAATGAACTTTTCGTTGCTTTAAATTTTTATTTACTTTAACATAAAAAAGAATTTAACTCAATCAACGGACAATATTAACTGCAACTGAAAATCCGTATTAATATGCACTTAGTTTTTTTAATAACTGTTAGAATCAGTTAAAAATAAATTTGCTTGGAATTTTAAATGTTTATTTATTTAAAAATGACTAAACGGAATATTTCTTAAATAAACTACAGTCCGTTACTGTAATAATATTGTGAGTGTACAGAAGAATTATCAATTATAAGACACCAGCAGCATGCCCAATATGGTATTAAACTAAATAATTAAAAAAAAAAGAATATGGGAATTATTGTTTCCTCTTTTACATTTTAAACATGAAAATTATCCCATTTTGGATTGGTTTAAGTACTTTTAAGTGTTATCCGTACTTAAATTTTTAAGTACTACTCGTACTAAAGTAAGAAGAAAAAACGTAAATTAACGAGTTTTTTCTTTCCGTGTACAAGAGTGCCACGGTATATATTCCTGGTGTTACTGCCCTTTCCACCAGTGATATAGGTTTGAACAATCTTAATTTTAAGGGGCAAAAAAGGTAAAAATTTGTACGTTTGATATTTTTTTACCATGTTTTTTTTTCAAATATTTTTTAAATCCTAAATTAAAAAATTAAAAATTAGCAAAAAAAAAAAAAATCGGTGGCAGACCCTTACCGTGAATATTCAGTGCCACAATTTTGCACAATATAAAAATACAATTACTTGTAAAAACAAATTTTTTAACAAATTTTTTTTTTTTTGCAAAGTTTACAGTTTTACGTACAGTGACAAATTTCTTAAAAAACTTACTGCCTATTTCACGATGTCACTCGAACGTTTACGTTCGCACAAATAACATATAAAATAAAAACAATTTTTTTAATTTTGGTTTTGTTTTATATGTTATTTGTGCGAACGTAAACGTTCGAGTGACATCGTGAAATAGGCAGTTAAACTTACTTTCAAATAATACCAGACAGTTATATTTTGTGTTGGTTTTAAAGCTTAAATTTATGTAAATTTTAAATGTGTGTGTGTATTTGGAACTGTCCTTAAATAAATTTTTGCTTAAATATTTATAAATTTAATAGACACACAAATTTGCTGGTTTTCGTTAATACACCACAAACCTAAATGAAAACCACAAAAATCTTTATGTACATATTCTTGTGTCTGTTTGTTATTTTTTTTTTTTTTAAATGATTTTCGATATTTGAAACGTAATTTGCAAAACCCCTGGGAAGGTGTTCTTCTACGCATGAGTTTACTTTCTCATTTAAATGTCTTGTTAATTGGAATAATTTAAATGTATGTAATATGTGTGTGCGAGTGTATAAAGTAAGTTTATTCAAGTTTCAATATATATACATACGTCAGCATATAGAAATGTATATTATAAAATTATGCATACACTCAGAGAAAAACATTTTGCCACCTCCAAAAAACTATACCTAATGCAAAAGTTTAAACATATTATGTTGTATTTAACCATATTATTTTTACCGGCAACCATATTGTGGTATGGGTGGTCCTCCATATAGAAGACACAAACCATATAATGGATGCCTTCAAACATGTTATGGTTAATAATAACAAACAAACGTTTAACACTTATAATAATAATATCATGGTTGTTTTTCAACCATGGCATGTTGCTCTTAGAAAAGAGGAATATACTATTGTTATTTTAAAAACAAATTATTGTCATATATAACCATAAAAAGCTTAGAGGCAACCATAATATGGTTGTGGCTTCGTGATGGAGGACTTATTTAACCATAAAATGGACAATGACAGAGAAGATGTTTATCAAGCCCTTACCGCGAAACAAACGTAAGCGACATAATTTTCAGTATTCGTTTTTTTTTAATAAATGTAATTATTGGCAACTATTTCATCTTCTCCTTAAATGTCATGGTCACATAAGGTACCGTTACGATTTTATAGCAAGAACAATTTTACCGTAAGCGACAAATGTCATACAAAATTTATATGAAATAAAAAAAACTCTCTCCTGAAAAATTTGATTTTTTGGCGCTTAAGTTATTTGCTCGGTTAGGGCTAAATATGATTGAATTGACCATAATATGTTTCAAAATGTTCGTTAAAATAGTTTTGTTGAAGATGACCATATTGAAAATTGCTTTTTTTCTGGGTGTATTAAAATAATAAATACAATACTTAGGGTGTCTTTTTTTTTGTGCAAGTGGCAACTCTAAAATTTGGCACCTGTCACATTTGTTTATTCCGATTATGGAAAATGTAGCGCTTTTTGAAAGAACAACGCGTTATAATTGGGAAAACTTTTTACAAAAGTAGGAAAGTAATGCTGAGACCGTTAAAAAAAAAATAATCTCCGATCAGTGTTGCCAGTGGATTAGTAGAAAAAATACCTACACATGCCAAAACAAATCAGATTTTTCCCTACACGTTGAAAAAATTTTCCCTACAAAAATCCCTACGCATTATTGTCATTAAAATAGAATAAAAAACCTTAGTTATAAAAAATAATTTTTCGAATATGTATATTAAAGCTTTGACACAAAATTAAAACAAAACTAAACAATAATATGTATTAAGGTATTTATGTATTTTTAATTAAATTCAATTAAATCTTTTAACATTGAATGATATCTTAGAAAAAACATATACATACACATTAGTGTCGCCGTCTTTTTAAGCCACAAACAACTCTGGAAATATTTTTTTAAGCGGTTTTAGGGAAAAGAAAAATTTTCAACCGTTTTGGACAAGAAAATATCACTAAAAAATGTTTTCTTTGCATTTATTTCATAAATAATGCGATATGACGGAAAATCCCTTCATTTTCGAGATTATAAAAAATCTGTCCGATTTTCCCTACGCTTCTATTTTGAGTACCTACGTGTAGGGATTTTCCCCTACTTCTGTCAACACTGTCTCCGATTAAGTGCATCTCCATCTGAATGCCTTCATAAATACACAAAATTGTCGAATTTGTGGCTCAAAAAATCCTAATGCAATCCATGAAAATCAAATACACCCACAAAGAGCCACTGTCTGGTGTGGACTTTGGTCAGGGGGCGTGATTAGACCTTAATTTTTTAAAGATGGGGCCGAAATTGCAGTGATTGTTAACAGCATTCGTTACAGGAATATGAGTAAGGAATTCTTGTAGCCTCAATTGGGCGTCATGGATTTGGACGACATGTGGCTTTAGCTAGACCACACCCCTCAAGAAACAATTGATTTTTTGCAGCAAAGATTTTCAGAAAAAATTATCTTAAGAAATTCTGATGTCAACTGGTCACCAAGATCTCGAGTCTATCCGAATAAACCAAAAACAATTCCTGAGCTCAAATACGACATCCAACGCGTCATCGGTAAGATACAGCCACTTCTCTCTGAAAAAGTCATGGAAGATTTCACGAAAAGAATAATGGCCTGCCACCAAAGGCGTGGGGGTTTTATTCCATACTTAATCGGAACATGTCATTTTTACATTAAAAAACAAAAAAAAAAAAAAAATCAGAACTACTTCAAAAATACGTGTTTTTTTGTTAAGTTATCAATTTCCTATTTTATAATTCTTTATTTTGATATCTGTATTTGATGTATTTTTTCTAAAGTTTATACTTGATAATGCAACAATGTAAATGATTAACGATGGTAACGCTTACTTAGAAAGACATAGAAAAAAGAACATTGTATGATTCAAGCGAGAAAACAAAATTTTATTTAATTTAAACAAACCACCTGAGTTTTATTTCGTATACAGTCCACTTAAGATCGAACAATTTTTAAATGAAAAAGTCCATTCTTTCTGAGACACCCTACATATATTTTTTAAAAACAAAATGTACAGTAAAATACTAATAAAATGTTTGTTTGGTTTCTGAGAATTTTTAGGAATTTTGTAAGAAAGAAAAATAATTTAAGAATTTAAAGTAAATAAAACAAAACTGGTAGTCACTACAACTGTAGGAAATCGTTTAGTCTAATTTGTATACACGAAAAAAATATGTTTTCACATTATAACGGATAACTTAACTAATTAACGAAATTATTGTATACATATTTTGGTCACTTCCACCATATCAGGGTTAAATCAGTCCATCGTAAGGCAATGACAATCAAAATGTGGTTGCCATGTTATGGTTGCTTGTATAAATAAAACATGTTGCAGTTAAAATTTGATAAAAAAAAAAGAAAAACGCTTTTAATTAATTTGAAACATATGAATGGTCCCAATGAGAATTTATATAGTTGTGTGTGCAAATATTGTATTATAGACTTGAAAGGGACTGATTAAATCATCATATGGTTTAGTTAAAAAATAGTTCGATTTAAGAGAGCATAACATTTAAAGATATTCCACAGTATACATACAGAAAGAGTTGCCCGTGGACATGTCGGTCGACCCATATTTTTTCTAAGTGTATATTTCTTATTCAATTGAAATGAATAAACAACTTGTAACAAGGGCTGTGTGTTTAGTCTCCTTTATTTGATGTTTGCTTATAATACAAAGAGTATCATGTTTGAGCATTCGTTACTCACAAAACAGCACAGGTGTCAAATTAATTTGATTCATACACATACAGACAATGTCACTCCTACATTTCGTATAATTCACCTTTCTTGGTGTAGTTTTTTTGCGACAGAAGTCATTTTGTGTTGCTCCCTTTTATTTAATAAATGAATTTTACACCTTCAAAACAAGGTCATTAGTTAATTTACATACATACAAACAAGCAATGAAAAATATACAATGTATGTGAGTCAGTTGATATACCTTATTTAATTCGAAATATGCTTTGAAATTGACAATTTAATTATTAAGAAAACATTAAAAAACTAATGTTTAATATGAGTTAAAAGTTATTTTATGTTAAATATAAAAAAAACAAGTGTAGATGTCTTTGTTTTTAGCTCTTGCAGTTAATAATCATGTAGTTATATTTAGATAAAGAGTTTATTTCACAATTCTTGACGTAGACAACAGTCAATGTTGCACTTATTATTTTAAAGGGTATATTTTAAGATTAATATATTTACCATACAAAAACGTTTTGCTGTCACACGAATTGCCACTTACTTACTTTTTGACATTTATGATCAGTATGCTCTAAAAAACAATCACGAATGGATTCACGAATGAGCAACGTAAAAAATAATCGAAAGTTTACTTGGAAAATCATTCATCGATGTTCTAACAATTGGAAACTTGTATTCAACGGGTTTCTTAGTAATACAATTGCCGCATGTGGAGTGAGACTAGTCCACAACAGAGCGTACATACTCCATTACATCCAGAAAAGTGGTGATGTGAAGAATGGTCGTTAAAATTTTAGAAATTAAAATTTCCTGTGAAAATGTTGTAAGATTTTTGTTCGCCATAAAGTTTCCAACATGTGTTACGTGAACAAGTTTGTTCCTAGTCTCATATTTAAAAACTTAATTGAAAAGAATTGAATAAAATCAACAACTAGCTTTTGTAAAAATTTTGTCATTAAATAATTACTTTTGCTTTTAAATGTAAAAGAATCGAAATGTGTACGTTATTATCGTTCGAAGGAGATATAAAAGACCGAATATGATAAAAAAATGTTAAAGCTATAAAAATTTCCCCAGGCCGTTAACATGTCCCATGTCACTTGAACAATAATTGTAGAAATATTTGAAAAATTAGCTAATTTTTACTTAAAATAAACCTGTATTTACTTGTATATGAGTTGTTGTCTTCGTAGGATGCCGTTAACCCATATTCGGCCAAGAAAATTCAAACGTGATATTTTTAATAATGTTTACTCTTTTTATAGTAATTTAAGCCTTCTGAATCCAAATCCGTTGTCGGTTTGCCGCTGCCTCGTCCATGAGTCCCGGAAATGGGTGTTCGCAAGTGCGAACACTGGCTGCTATTTGACGTGAATTTGCAATATCAACAAATTTTTGTTCATTTATGAAAATGTGAAAAATAAGATAATAACAAATGAGCAATGTTTTAAAATATATTTATTAGGATATTAAAATAATAATGTCTTATTTTAAATGAAATTTCTCAAAGCATTTTGGGTGCAAATGCACGTTGCATTTTTGGCACATCCATTTGATTGGTTTGCCACATCCTTTAGGTTGGCACCTGCGAGGTTTTCCTTGTGGCTGAACTGTTGGAATATGCTCCCCTACAATATTTGGCAATTGATAACCAACGCTTTTGTCGCATCTTTCCTGAGCGGATTCAGCATCTGTCTGAGAACTAAGTAGCAAGGCTTTGCTTACGCTTACTCTGAATTTTTTTTGAGAAAGTATATTTTTCTTGTCTTCTTGTTTCAAAAAGCAGTGCAGTTTCCAAGCATAAGTGAGTGAGGAGCTTAGAACAGAAAAAAATAAAGGCCAATACCACTTCTTTGACCTTATATTTATTCTGTAATTTGAGACGGCATTGTCGTGAAGGTCTACGCCGCCCATCCCATTATTGTA
Organism: Pollenia griseotomentosa; assembly: GCA_963931875.1. Classification (NCBI taxonomy): domain Eukaryota; kingdom Metazoa; phylum Arthropoda; class Insecta; order Diptera; family Polleniidae; genus Pollenia; species Pollenia griseotomentosa. Next base: position 27,682,932 of record OZ007561.1, read on the forward strand.
GGAGTTAAGAAGCAGTGGTTGTAATACATTCTCGTATTTTTTTAAATCCTTTTTCCATCGCTTTACGCTGTGCATCGGTTCAATTTGTTCGAAGTTGGTGAGAACCGTAACCTCTTTGTTATCTGCCCAACGACAAACCAATATAGAATTCGTTCTATCATATTGATAATCACTTTCTCCCCGCTTCAGCTGCTTTCCTGTGCGTAGTGGGGCTTTTGCGATTCGATTGGGTCGAACGGTTCCTGTGGCGCAAAATCTTTTTTCACTTAAAAGACACATCAAATAATATGATGTGAAGAAATTGTCAAAATAAATTTGATAGACAATGGCATCTTTTACACATTCCAAAAGTCTTAAAACAACGCCTGCACCCAAGCCAATTTGACGATCGTAGTTGTCACTCGAACCAGAATATGGTATACAATTAAACAAGTAACCCCCACTCGAACACAAACACCAAATCTTGTACCAAAAACGAATTGGTTTATTCCGGATATACATTTTGCAGGACTGACGACCAAAGTATGGGACCATTTGTTCATTAATGGATAGTAGTTCACTCCATACACCGAATTGTATATATATGCGTTGCAAAAAAAAACTTTGTTTTATCTAAATGTTGTTTATTTGTAAAAAGATCAACGCAAAATCGCAGGTATGTCCAAAAAAAATAATTTTTTGACGGCAGTTTCAAAACTTAATTTTCAAATTTTTAAAAATTTGGTTAAACATAGAAGATAAGGAAGAAGAACAGATACTGTAGCACTCACCCAATCAGAAGAGCTATAAACACCTACATATGTAAACAGAGAATGGCAGGACACAAAACAAAGTATTAGGATAAGATTTGATTAATTATTGTTAGTTCATATTTAGTATATGAAGATTCAATAAATAAATATTGAAAAATACAAATACAAATGTGAAAAATTATGTCAATACTTCTCACAGTTTTTCCGTACCTGCGATTTAAATTTTGCGATTTGCAGGAAAAACTATTTTTTTGGCCATATTTTGGCGAATGAGCCCAATTTCCGTACTGTTATGCATTTTTTGTATGTTTAAGTTCAATATATTATAGTCCATATCATTTTAAATATACCCTGAAGGGTTTACTCAAATCGGAAAACTTTAACACTAAAATCATTAAGGTCAATGGTCGAATTATGACATATTTGGAGTTTCTAAAAGAAAAGTTAGCGAAATATTGTATATTTTTGTGCCGATTTTTATGAAACTAGATACAAAAAAAAAACCGTGCAAAAATGGAGATTAACCCTTAATTTCACTTTGTGTCAAAATAGTCTCAAACTTTTTAAACTTTAAAAAAGCTGTCAGTTTAAACGGTGTTAATCTTATTATGTTTAATGATGCTTAACACCATTCAAATTGACAGCCATAAGTATGAGACTAGGATTGAAGTTTTTCAAGTAACATATGTTGGAAACTTCATGGCGAACAATTTTCTCTTACAAAACTTTGTTGTAAGATTAATAGGCTTCAAGTTACAATACATCAAAATCAGATTTTCTGTGAAATTATGGGTTTTCTCAAATTTTAGCGGGCCTTGGGCATCGTTCTAACGCCACCCTATTCACCTGATATTTTTTTAGTATAATTTTTTTTAATTAAATTCACCAATCTGGGGGTGAGAATGAAAAAAGTCTGACAAAAAAATTCGTCATATAGCTAAGGGCCACCCTTATGTATACATAGTGCACTTGAAAAGTAATGTTGGGCCGGACCCATTAACTACGCAAGTACTACATAAACGGGGTGGTTCTTGAATAAACCAATCTTATGTACACTACTAAATTTGTTTTAGAGTCCCTTTTAAAATGTCCATGCTAATTAATAATCAAACCACAAAAAAAAACTGTAAGTTGACTAATGAACTAACAAAACTTGGTGAAAATATGCTTCTATATAGATATATGTATATGTTTTTAACGGGCTGATGTTTACCAAAGAGCCACTAGCCGTCCCAACCACCTTTAAAATAGCACAAAAGATATTTATGACTACAAGGTTATCCAAAAAATGTCCTAAGAAAACCTGTAAGCTTTTAAGTTTGCCAGAATAAAATTTATTATTCTTAATTTTGTCTTCCTAATTATTCATAATAATTTCATACATAAGTTGCTTTGTACAAAACAAAATTACATTAAAGTAACCCGGTTATTTTAAAATGTCAATTTTTCGAATATCGAACAATAATGTATAATTTATACAAATTTATACAAATTAAGTATTTTTCTAATTGTATTATTGGTCAAACCTAAACTTTTAATAAAGAATGTCAAAACAAAATGTAACAAAAGTAAAAAAAAACATTATGAACGATGTAAAATAACAAATATATATCGTTTTTTCTGCAAAACCAACGATCTTAATGTTACGACGACACTTGCAGAAGCAGAACAACAGCACATTTTTATTTCGGTAAATTCCAACACTTCAGAGATAATTTGTTTACGCCATCATAACACTGCGAACATTTCTGCATACAAACCTAAAAAATCATACTTTTTGGGTTATGACACTATTGAAGTAAATGACCGATATGTACACGGCAAAAATTCTCGCGCATTTTGTTTCAATTAAGCCATTGATTAAAAATAAAATTAGTTTTAATTAAAAATTTAATCAAGTGAAATTAACGTTTAGGTAAATCTGCATAAAAGGTTGTAAACAGTAAGAAACTTCCTAATAAAAAATTGAGCTTCCAACGAAGCAGGTTTGCAAGGGAGAAACATAAGAATTTCGCTTACCATTGCGCTAACGGAAGACATAAATTTTTTATGGCGAGTTCCCACTTTGAAGCAATACATTTTTGACACATAAAGCGCATTATTCAGCGCTTATAAAAATTGTTGGATGTAACGATCAGCTTAACACACTGAATGTGTTGATACAGTTATTTTTTAGTATTCTTCCTCACAAACCTGCTTCGTAGTCAGGGATTGCCGTGGCACTTAAAATGTTTTTTTTTTTATAAAAGTTGTTGAGAGTTCTTTCACTTACTTTACTGCATTTCTGTATGTCTTATTGCGTGCGCTTATATTTTTAAATGTACACAGAAAAAATTCTCCAAAATTTTTCACCAATTAAAGCATTAATCAAAAACATAATCAGTTTTAATTAAAAATTTAATCAAGTGAATTAAACTTTTAATCAAGGGAAATATAACGTTTAATTAATAATATAAACTGGTTTAATTGATACTATTAATTTGTTTACTGGTTCAAATTCAATTAATTTCTTAATTAATATCACAAATTTTTTAATTGAAATCAATTTTTATTTATTTCTGTGTACCATTAGTGCTTCACAAAATGATTACATTTTTTATTGGGATTTAACTGATACTATTTATTTGTTTTCTGGTGCCAATTTAATTAAGTTTTCATTAATATTACAAATTTTTTATTTGAAACCAGTCTTTATTTCATTCTGTATACAAATATAGATTGAAATGCAATGTAGATTGCAAAATTGCTGCAAAACCTGCGGTATACACATAAATGTTTAAAACAGAAAAACCATTTTTTAACCAGAATTTACAACTATTTTTCCGCTTTCGTTTAATACATTCAAGTCGCGAAAGCATTAAATAATATTCAATAAGTATCAAAATATGCTTCCAAACGGTGGAATATGCGTTACTAACTTAAAAAATGCCGCGAAATAACCAAAGTATGCAAAAAAATATGCTTAAAAGTGTAAAATATGCTCTAACAAATCGCGGTTAAAATTTATGAAAACCTTAAAAATGGAAAAATTTATAGTTTCTGCCTTCATTGGTGGCACAAGGAAAAACATGCAGTTCCCTGCTGATAATTCTTTGAAGTTCGCCAAAGGGTTCTTAAGTAAAAACAAGCTAAAGTGCTATATTCGGCTGCGCCAAATATTTGATACCCTCCACCGACAGTTCTAATAGTTAAGGAGTGATATCTATATGATCTCCATTTATTATTAATTTATCTTTATAAAAACAGACATCAGCATTAAAATTGGTTGCGTCTTGGACCTATATTAAATTATTGAACGACAATCTTGAGTAAAATATCATAATTCGTAATAGTTTAAGCCGAACATAAATGATTTTCAGGAGGGAGATTTATATTTGAGCCATGGTAAGTTATGAACCAATCATCCCCAAATTCCGCAGAGTAGTTTCTGATATTAAAAAACATAAATTTCAATAAATTTTAATACAGTGGTGAAATTAGTTTTAGCGTTTACAGTTAATTTCAGAAGGCCGCTAAATATGGGGTCTAATGTAAACTATCGACCGTATATCACAAAATTGCATGACATTTTTTCTGGTCTTATGAAGCTAAGTTGGAATAAATTTTACTGTAATATCTATATCTGCTACGGTTTTAGGCGTATTTAATTAATTTACCAGAGTGGGCTTTATATGGGACCTAAAGTAAATTATGGACTGATCATCACGAAATTTATTAGTGTGATTTCTAGTCGTAATATAAAACTGTGAAGTTTTAAAATTTATTCTGATGACATTATTAATTATGGTTTTAGGTCTACTAAACTGTTTTCCGGTAGTAGGGTTTATATGGGACCTAGGATAAATTATGGACCGATCTGCACGAAATCTTACAGTGTCATATGCAGTCCTATAAAACTGTGACGTGCCGAATTCTATTACGACAGCACTATTTATTACGGTTTAAAGCGTACTATACTGTTTTCCGGGAGTAGGACATATATGGGGCCTAGGGTAAATTATGGATGGATCTTCACGAAATTTTACAGCGTGATTTCCAGTATCATATCATTTCTTGCATTTTTCCACCATTAATGTTAGTTTTTGTAACAAAATTATCAATTTTTTAGGTGCTGGTTCTACATTTTTATTCATAGCTCTGATCGTACTGAACCGATTTTGCTGGATTTAAATCCCAAACTGCTTAGGATAACTAAAAGCAATTTAACACCAAGTTTGTTAATTTCTTTTGAGTTTTTCAAAAGTGAGCGTGTTTTCAACAGTCGGAGAGACGGACAGACAGACGGACATGGCTAAATCGACTTAGAATTACTTAGTCTAAATTTACACGTTTCATCTTTTGATGCTCAACTTCTTTTCAATTTCCTTTTGAAGATGCCAATATATTCACACGTAGCAATCGGTGTCAACTTTTTTCGGTTCAAAACAAAAACAATTTTATTAACAGCGAATCAAAGAGAAAAAGAAAAGAAAAAATTACATACAGCAATCCTTGTGCATATGCCAACGAATAAAAACACAAAGCGTACTGACCGAGTACAGGCATCTCCGTACCAACCCCCTTTCTTCTTTCTTCAACCCCCTTTCTTCTTTCTTCCCTCACCTAAAAACATAAGAGTTGAGCATCAAAAGATGAAGCGTGTGAAAGCAGACTTAAGGAGCCAGAATATGTACAGTTTATGTGGTCTGAGATGAATAATAAAAAAGTTTCACGCGGAATGGCAAACTTAGTATGCACAACTAATTGTGGTTGAGGGTATAGAAAGCATTTTTAGCTTTAACTGCTTGATTTAACTTAATTTTTTACTTATTAAAATTTATATTGCTGGACTAATTATTAATTTACGTTATGCTTTTGTGTTGCCTCTCCTTGATCCTTAAAAATAAAAAGACGTTATTGTATTTTCTTGATCTGTATATTTCGAACTATCAGTTCATCTTCAGTGTCTATAACAATTACAATAATAAGTCTAATTATTCGAATTGAAACCTCGAAATATATAGATCCAGAAAATACAATAACATCTTTTTATTTATAAGGATCAAGGAGAGGCGACACAAAAGCATAATGTTAATTTTTTACCTTTCGTTTGGAATCAATAACTTAAGTCTAGCACAACTGCTTTCAATCGAAACTATTTGCTTTTTAGATAATCAGTCGATTTACTAATAAGGGAAATCACGATGGGTAGTTCAAAGTGTGTAAGCGATGCAAATGCGTGAAAAAATACACACATTTGCACAACACAACAACAAAATGCACTTAGTTGTGATTTGCTCTATTTACTTCTTTTGCAAAAAAGAATCATGAGCAAAATTAGAAGTGTATATTTGCTTAGTTGCAAACAAATGTAAACAATAACATTTGACATATTAAGCGCCATATTGGTTTTAAGGAGACTTATAAATTCAACATTTTCGTGAATTTAAACATAAAATAGAGAATTACATTTTATCAATTTAAAAAGAAAAAAAATATTTTAATATGCTTGTGTTTAATTGTAAACGAATGCAGATTTTTAACAATGCTGCCAGAAGCTTTTTGTGTTGCCAGAAAATTTTTTTAGAAAAATAACACATTTGCACAAAAAATAATAGTGGTATGCTCACGATCAATCATAATATGCACGATAAATTTACAAATTTGCACAAAGACCACCGTGATTACCCTTAATTTTTAATTTGACATTACGAAAAACAATAGTTTCTGACTCAAGCCGCACTTTTTGCCGAACTTCAAAGCATTATGTTTATCTAGAATAAAGGTATTCCTTTATATTATCGGAATTTAAAAAACTATTAAAAAAAATATAATTATTAAAAAATGTTTGTAAACTATATCAGCCATTAAACGAGCAGGTGATGTTTGATTTTATGTTCCCAAAATAGTAGATAGCAGAAAAATTGTTGTTATTGTCTTAAAACTTTGTCTAAAATTAAAAAGTAACGAATCGCTTAAATACCATCTTTAAATAAAATGTATTTATTTATTTATATACAATTTTTTTTTTAATTCAAAAAAACTTACAGAGCGCCCGGCGGCTCTTCAAGTGTTAAAGTATTCTGATCTGCAGATAATTAAAATATTTTGGCAAACACTTTAATTAAATGATGAAATGTTAAATGTTTCTCATAATAAATTCTTTAAAGCGACAATTGCCATTTTTTTGGGCTTATTGATCATGACAAGCGTCCAATTATACTCGGTGTATGAACAAATTAAGATTTTCTTAATATAATCAATTTATACTATTACATTGTTTGAACACTAAAAACATGCCTTAATTAACATGATTCTTAAAAAAAAGTCTGTACTTACATTTGTTTAATATTGTTTTTATTTCTGTATCTAATTCTGTTTTTTTTTTTTTTTTTTTTTTGTTTTATGTACAAAAAGTATGTAGGAGCAGAAATACTTATAAAGTCTGCCTAATAAACTGTAACAATCACTTTTTATTATTGTAACACATCATATTTGTCAGATTTTTTTTAGTACTCAGCAGACTTTCTATTTCCTTCTCGTCCTCTTCTTGATTACGTTTCTGACAATTTTGTTAATACCTTCTGTTGTTCTAGTTACTTAGAAAGACTGTCATAATTTTTTTCTTTTTTTTATTTACAAAAATTACATAAACAAGGAATTAATACAAATCAAAACGAAAAATAAATTGACAATACATTAATGCTAATAAAGTGAATATGGGACTATAAATACAGGGCCTAGACAATTCTTTTGTCAATAATGACAGTAACGAGCCATTAAAATTCTATATGAAAGAAATACAGTGTTAACAGATTTAAAATGAAACACAAAATGACATATGAGCACTAGAAAAACGATTCTCTTTAAAAGCATAATAGTAGATCTGTCAAAGCTGTAACATGATGTGGTCGGGATAAACTAAATGATAACAGTGTGAATGAAAATTGTCTTACCATTTAAAAACAACCGTTGGGTTTGTTTCATTATAAAAAGCCTTGAGTTTTTATATAAATAAATAGCATACTAGCGGTTTTCTTGTTTTTAAGTTATAATTCTATTATATGCACTACAATTTTGTACTACAAAGTGTGAGTGTCTTTTTCGTATGCATTGTTAGCTAATTAATCAGCTGATTTTGGTTTTGATTTTGCCAGTTTAAATGCAAAATTATTAGCTGGTTTAAACTGGTAAATTTAACACGCGTGTTTACTACAACGGTGTTGTAAATATTAGTACTTTAACTTCACTAGGAAGATTTACAAAGGTATTCGACTACCAAAACTGAAAACCGCTACTTATTTACATATCAACAACATTTACTGCTCAAAACAAACACAGTTCACAATTTTCTCCCGTTCTTTCTGGTGTTACGAACTAAACCACACGAATGCACAAAAATCTGCTCACAGCCCCATCTTGCCCTGTAACTATACCGCACCTTTCTGTTTAGTAGCCTCTGGAACATTCTGCAATAAATCTTTATGGAAAATTAGATCATATTAATTTTTAGACATCATTTAGGCATAACATTTGGAACAATCTGTACAGTGGTGTTTTATAGTATTTTTTATGTTAATTTTTAGGTGTTGCGGGGTTCTTGGAATTTGTTAAGGAGTTATCCAAGGTTTTTTTGGGAGTCCAAAAATTTTTATTTATTAAGATTTGCTTAATTCCCAATTCTTTCTATTGATAAACTGAAATTTATTGTTAATTGAATAAGCAATTCCTATGCGCAAAAAATGATTGTAGGTCGGCTAGATTGTCTCCTATTAAAATGGTATCATCTGCATAAAGTGTACTATTGATGACCCATTTACTTTTATACCACTTTCAATTTCTTTTAAGGCTTCGTGAAATATAATATCTGCATATAGATTGAAGAGTAAAGAGTTTTGCCGTGCTCCACTTCTGATATCAATATCATTCGTGTTGCCATCATTGTTTCTGTCGTGTGCACTTTGGGTCCAAAATTGATTCTTTATGCACTGAATGTCCTTCTCATCTTTATCAAATCTGCGTAAGATTTCCATCAGTTTATCCTGTTTTACATTGTCGAATGCTTTCTAAGATTCAAGGTAAAAATAAAAAGACATCCTTACGTTCGTTCATAGAATTTTGTATTAGACTCGAATACAGAACAATTCTTCCCGGGTGACAGTGCCGGATTTAAAACCTAATAGCGTATTGCCTTATTTGCACGACTTAGGACTATTATTATTATTTTTTTTTAATTGTTGTAAAAGTAGATTTTTACCAAAGATAAAAGTTCAGTCCAATAGAATTTCTAATAATTTCTGTTATAGCTTGTAGTTTTATTTATATAAAAAATACAAGTAAACTATTCCTAAAATTACAGTTTTAACAGCTGAAGACATAAGTCCTTCCCCAACTTAAATTGTTGACATACTTTTCCGAGTCACTGTTTATGAATAAGAGTACAAGTGAAATGTATTTTTTTCATCAACAATAATAACAACAAATAACAATGGCAAACTGGCATTTTACAGCATGATGATTATTATCATTAACACCATTGTCATTATCGCCATGTTGTTTCTGTTGACGTTTAGTAAAAACAAAACAAATACAAAAAAAAAAAAATAACAAAAAAAATTCATCACAACGTTTGTTTTTTCGATAAGCATTATTTTAACAATTCAACCTACAATACATATATATGTAAGTAAGTACGTAAGTACAGTTTATGTATAAACACACATGATTTCATGCATTACATTTTACTTTAACCTAGTAATAATTACAACCGCAAAAACCAGGACACTCTCACTCTTCTGCATTTAGAAAAGTGTTGAAAACTTTACATTGTTAAAACCTTAACCAAAAAAAAAAAAAAAAAATAAAAATTAACTTTAATTTGTAAACAATTTTGAACAATTATTTTAACGTACTATTTTAGGCATTGAAAATAAATATAGAAATTAAAGTTGGCGTATTTGGGATCATACAATAGCAAATTGACAGATTTAAAAAAACATTAATTTTAATTGGTTGTTTAAAGTTTAAAAAAAGTCTTAATAACTTATATGGGTATTTTCACGGGAAAGTCTAACTTTTGCCACGTTACGCCACTAAGCATTTTTTTCTGGTACGTTCCGAGATGGCATAAGTGGCGCCCAGAATTTGATGTCGGATTAAAATGTTACCAAAGGCAAAAATGAAGCCATAGACAAGCCATGAATAACGATATGCAATATGTTATGATCAGACTTTAAATGGCAACGCAATATACAAAAAACTAAAAGGGCGGTAGCCAAAGGCGTGGCAAAAAATTAAAAAAAAAACATTTCTGGAATTCCTTTCAACTAATCTTTAATCCTAGCCAGTCACCAACTTTTTTTTCGAACCACCTTAGTGTACCACTACAATGACAAATTGTAGGCGTTTCTCATCACTCAATAAAATAGTGTTGTAAAGGTACACGAACTCAAAGAAATACATTGCTGACAGTACTTATTTCTTTTAAGACCTTTTAGTACAAAAAATTATTTGAAAACTACTTCGTGCGGTCTGCGAGAATTTGCAATAATTAGTATAATATGTAGGGGACGCATAATATGTGTCGTTCACATACAAAGAATTGCTTTGGCTGCAATATTTAAAAATAATAACAAAGAAAAATATTTAATATTTCACAAAAATTTTTTTTGTTCTTACTCCTACTTTTTGTTTGTATTTTTTGTACTACTCTCATTGCTGTGAATATTTTTCGTTCCCTTGTAAGTTTTTAATATTTTATACCCGCACTTTCACTATAGTAAAGCATTTCGTCGGCCTATATGCAAACCTACTATATCTACTCTAAATAGTTTATATAGTTTCCTATATGCAGGCTTTCAAGGTCATTAATTTAATGTAAATAAAAGATTATTTATTTCATTCTCAATAAAATCCGACGTTTCGTTGGTATTCTTTCCAACTTCTTCAGGGATTGAGTTTTTATTAAAATCTGGCAACATTGTAAAAATACAAAGTAAAAAGTAGTCAATAATAACAATAATTATAATCTTAATTTTTGACAAATTAACTTACAATAATCTAAATTATATCACAGTATTTTGTAACAACACAAAACTTAAAATATTAAAATAGATGTATGTAAATATAAAAATTATCACAGAAAATTTGTCCTTTTTTGGTCACAGTTGTTATTATTACTAAAGTATTGCAATGGTGTAGTTTGCATTTGTATTGGGTTTGTCTTCTTTTGTGTTTATTGCACTTGTCAATTTTTGTTGTATTCTTAAGCTCTCCAATGGGTATCTTTTATTTTCCCTTTTCTCTTTATCTAAAATTCTCACTTTTTCAAAGTTTGGCTTGTGTCCGTTTTCAATGCAGTGTTGTGCAAGTGCAGTTGATTGTTTTCCACTTTTTATATCAGCTTTATGTTCGTCTATTCTCACGCCTAAATTTCTCTTTTTTGTACCAATGTAGATTTTTCCACACTCCTCATTATACCGCCGTCACATTCAATTTGATAAACAACAACATCACTTTGATCCCTACATTTTGAAATAAATTGAGATCTTGATGCCGTGTGCATGTAGTTTTTTCTCAATTTCATTCTTGAAGTGTGTAAAACCAACTTGATTTTTGGTTTTCCTCTCAAGCTGCAAATATGATATTTACAAAGCTTATTGCCTCTCCTGTAAAATGTGCTGAAAGGGCATTAGCAAGTTTGCATATTAGGCCAACGATTTGCTTTTTTGCTTCTACGCATTCACGCACTTTCATAAATTGGTCGTCTACACTTCTCCTCAGTATATATCGGTGACATCGACACTGCAGTATAGAGTATAAAAAACTTTCAAAAACTAATGTAGAGAAACTTCAAAGAAGTGAATGGTCGGTCTTCTAAGTCTAGAAATCGTATACAGCAAAGCTTCAACAATTGTTGAGAGCGTAAGAAATAAACAAATTCGTAGCTTCTGCAGCACTGCCACTCACGGCAAAATTGTTTTCCTTGACAATAAGTTAGAGACGCGTTGGTGTTGATACAGTCGACTCAAACTCTTCGACTAAATTCTTCATAAAGGTCTTAGAGCAAATATATTACGGATTTTACGAAATGTACTTTTCATAGATTCAAAATTTCTGTAGAAGATTCTAAATAGTTAACTGAAACTTACAAGCAAAATTAAGTCCAACAGAACAATTGCCGGAGCTTCTACTACTGATATGGCAATAAGTAAAATGTCAAAACTGTCATGTTTTTCCAATCTGATTCAGTTGAAAGATAAAGTTCATGCTAAAAAACCCGTTTTTTATTTTTAAAAAATAATGCCTTGCCCCTTTCGACTGCCAATTGTGCTGATCGATTCAGAATTCTATCACTGGAATGCGCTTTACTTAGAAGTTCATTTGGTGCGAAATCTATATATTGCAGGAAATATTTATTTTTCAAATGTTTCAATTAATATGCATTTGCATTTAAATCCCCCTTAAAGCTAGACTTAAAATAATTTTTTTTATTACTATTTCAATATCTTAAACCAAATATTTCCTATATGCACACCACAAAAATATCTCCCCATCCAATGTTCCAACGGCATCCTGAGATATATAAAAAATAGTTATACATGTAAAAATAAAATAAAACAAACGTGTTAAATATAGTTAAAAAAAAAAAAAAAAAACATTTCAAACAATTAACAGGTGACAAAAATGTCACGCAAATATGAAAAAACACAAAACAGCAGAAGCATGTTGCCGGGTGAAATGAATGTAAACAATGTGTACAACACATGTGTACATACGTTGAAAAAAGGTGAGTGTACATTTAACCATTTTTATTTAACCATTTAACCATTTTTATTTAGAAACAAAAACTAAAAATTGAAATAGAACAAAAATAGCACGAGAAAATGTTTTACGTGAATATGTGCATACGTATATACATATGCACGTAGTTATATTATACATATGTACATTTCTGTTTGTTTTACAACTTTTTTCGTCTATTTTAGAAACCAAAATGACACTTCGAAAGACATGTAAATATGAGAAAATACATCAACAGCAAATAGACACAAGGCGAATAATAACGAAAATGAAAAACAAAGAAAAAAGTTCTAAAAGAATTGCAACTTGGTTAACACAGTGGGCCCTAAGAAAAGCCAATTATTTTAGAAAATAATTGTCACAGTGTCAAATATTTTTTAACGTAGCTTATTTATAAATGCAAATAATACTTATATATTTTGAATTAATAGAAATGTTTTTAATGGAATTAGCAGGGCAAGTTTAAATAAATATGCACAAAAATGCTTAAAATATGCACGATATGTATGCGAAAAAACACAAACTAATAGGTTTTAATTATTTTTATTTGAACCATGTTTATTACAAAGAATAATCAAGTATTTTTTCAAGTTTTCAAATTTAAATGACATTCGATTGTCCCACTTAACAGTAGAATAAATTGAAAATATACTTTCAACATCAGTCGACAGCGTTGCCAGAATGAAGATTTTATCTTATTTTTGAAGATTTTTTGACCAAAATAAGATTTGAAGATTTTCTTTCTCAAATTAAGATTTTTTGTTTTTAGAAATTCAGATTTTTAACTTTGAGTTTGTACAACACTTAATTTTTTAAAGTTTTTTAAACGATCAATTTTTCAAACAATGATGTTTAGTATCAGTTTGTGATTTATTGGTTTTGCATACTTTTGTACCCATTGCCTAGCATACACACAAATGTATCAAATATTAAGAAAGTGGTTGTTCATTTTGGAAATATTGATGAAAAAAATAATTTGTAAAAGGTTAAAATGTATTTTTATTATGTTTTATATATTAAAGAACCAAAAAGTTTATGTATATAGTACCAAAAGGTAAAAATAATTGAACTTAGAAGTTTTCTGTTTGAAAATTCCACATTCCATGTTTGTGATCATTTTTAAACAAAGTACATATACACCAATAAGTGCTTAAGAATATCTTTTGAAAGGGGTACTAACATTATTTTAATAACTTTTCCATTATAAATATATTCAGGAAAATTAATATATTTTCAATGAGCTCATTTTAAATGCAATTTTCTCAAAATGCCTTTGATATAACAACGGTATCAAAAAATAGAATATTAAATTGAGAACCCATAAGATTTCATAGCTCCCAAACTAAAATCTTCTTGCCCAAAATTTATATATCTCTAATATTAGACTTTAATTACTTTCAATGAAACTTCTTTATTTAGATGGAATTTTTTACGTTTTTATTTATTATAAATTAAATGGACTTGAAATGTATTTCTAGAAAAATTTTTATGGAAAATATAACTAAAAAAACAATTTAAACCTACAATTGAATTTTGTTTCCATAATAAGTATGTTCTTAAAAAAATTAATAATTTTTACTTTTTTGCCCTTGTTATAAAAAATTGTAAGATTTTTCTCTTTAAAATAATTTTTTTTTTTCGCTCAATGAAGATTTTCCTTTCAGATTTCATATAGTTAAATAATATTAGTTCTAATTAAATTAGTGTGTACAGTACGGTGGCCGTTAACTGTATGGAGCATATTTTTTTTTATTTTTCCATGCTCTTACCCCCAAATTTGGTGGGTATTGATTAAAACCGACACCAAAAAAAGTTTAAGGACAATCAGCGAAGGCTAAACCGTCCGCTAAAGTTTGAGAAAAATCGTTAAGTCCGACTTTTATGTCTCATAACTTGGATAATATTAATTTTACATAAACATCGTTTACAAAGAAGATGTTATTAGTGAAGTTTCCAACATCTTTTGTCTGAACAAGTTTTCTCTAAATCTCATATTTAACAAAAAGTAACCAAAAAAAGAGCAAACAGCAGCATTAATGCGAATTTCTTCTTTAGAACAATTTTCTTACACACGTTAATTCAACTTCAATATTTGCGTTTGTATGCGGTTGCTTACAAAAAAAGTCAAACGCGTATCATTTGTTTCTACCATACCTACCCGCATTCTCCATATCTTAAGGGGGCTCCCATACAAAATTGTCAACACATACTAGACATATATTGAAGAAAAAGACCCATAACTGCCAAGGAATCGCCCCTTTGCTAAAAAATTATTTATTTTTTGCTAAATTAATTGCCTTTAGGCTTTTTTTAAAGGTAATTTTATTGCGGAATTTCGGTTTTCTTAGGTTATTCCATAAACTAAACCGTTTTTAAGAACCGCGAATAAATGTTGTGCAACCTCCTCCATTTTTGAAAAAACGGCATTTCTCCAAAACAAAAGCTTACCTAAAAAAAAACGAATACCACCACGGGATTCAGGGTGCCCGAATTAGGTTAAAACACAAGGTGCCCGGCTGGTCTGTTTTTTTTTTTTAAATAAATAATAAAAATGTTTTTCAACAAAATTAAAGATACGTGATTCATAGAAAATGCGTTTCTTTAATATATTTAAAATTTTATTTTTTATAGTGGCCTATTCGATATTTTTCAGTTAATTTTGTTTAATAAGAGATTAAGGAAACATTTGTTGAAAACTATTCTACAAAATTAATATTTTATAAGTCATGAAACATAAAAGTCAGATTTCATGTAAAATATAATTTTTCTCAAACTTTGGTGGGCGTGAGGGACGGCTTAGACTTAGCCGATCGTCCTAAAATTTTTTTTTTGCTTTGTTTTTTTTATCAATACCCACCAAATTGGCGGGTAAGACCTAAAGAAATCCAATTTTTGATTTTAACGGTCACCCAAGTGTACATATATATTGTTACGAAAGTAACTTTAGTTAAGAATTAGTTGTAATTATTAGTTAAGAATTAGTTCTATTTATTAGTTATCTTGTTTTTATTAGTTGTCTTGTATTTATTAGTTGTCTTGTATTCATAAGTAATTTTACTAGTTTGCATTGTTATTAAAAATTGTTATAATTTAGTACACTTTAAACCCAATGTGAAGAAAGCCCTAGAAATGACCGTTAAAAAAGCTTCAGTATAAGAGGTAAAATTATGTAA
The DNA here is from genome assembly GCA_963931875.1 of Pollenia griseotomentosa. Classification (NCBI taxonomy): domain Eukaryota; kingdom Metazoa; phylum Arthropoda; class Insecta; order Diptera; family Polleniidae; genus Pollenia; species Pollenia griseotomentosa. The sequence goes on from OZ007561.1 coordinate 27,698,638, forward strand.
ACATAAGTGCTGCCATAAATCAAATTAAAGTGTGGTGAATAGTAAAGCCTCGAACCTTCGCAAGACATTTCGAATGTTCTAGACAACCAAATTGCTGTAAAAATACTAGCGGCGACTAGCGTAATGAGATCATTCTAAGTTCAGACTTTGTCAATAACCTATAACGCTGAGAAAATTATAGTTGGTTGTGAATTAAAGCTATAAATTACGGTTGTTAAAAAGACTTAGTACTAAATAGAGTTGAGTAAATTGTAAACAGTGTTTAAAGTGTTTGTGCTTTATTTATTTTATTAAAGTTGCAATAAAGAACTCGAAACGGTTTATTATAAAGAAAATAAGCAAAAATAGGCAGTAACGAAACAATATATTCATCAGTTCAGCTTTTATTAATATTTATGTTAATTCTTAACTTGGTCAACGTTTAAAGACCAAATGCCCAACAATAATGTGCATAACAAAATTGTGCATTTTGACAATATTTCCTATAAATAACAAATTTTTATAAAATTTCCTATAAATAACAAGTTTTTACAAAATTTTATATAAATAACAAATTTTTACAAACGTTCCTCTAAATAAAAAATTTAGACAAAATTCCCTATAAATAACAAATGGTGGCAAGACTTTCAATAAAATATAAATATTAAATTCTAACAAAGAAATTTAGCTTAGTAATGATTATTAAAATTCTTTTGCAGATATACATTTTTATCCATTGCTATAACAGTAGTCCAAAATTTAGTTCAGTTGATTTTTTTATCCTATTTTCTGTCACTTCTATTTAGACAACTTTTGTGACGTGTTACGTTCGTTGTGTTGTTATTATTGTGTTGCTGTCACATGTTTCACTGTTTGAAATATCTCACTTGCATATGTACCGTTATTTAAAACCATTGTTTATACGAACTGCAACTTACATTCGTACAAACAACATATTCACTAGAACCCATTTCTATGTTGCTTATCCATCGTCCGTAATTTTCTACTGCCATACATGTGTTTCGTGCCTCATATAATATTTGTTTTGTTTTAACCCTGAAGGAAACCTGGGTGCAAGTGTCTCCAAGTCACCAGTTTTGTCGACTATTTTGGTGACATTGTCAACGAAGTGTCTACACTACACTACATTTGCCACTATATTTGGCTTTAATACGAAAACAATTTTATCAATAACAACTGAGAAGTACAATTCCTATAAAAGTTAAAGAAATAATAAAAAAAAATTGTATTCGTACCAAAAGTCTAGACTACATGTACTAAAATGTACTAGTGATTCTCTGGTTCCAATGTCTACATATGTTCCCAAATGAACTACCTAGTCAGTACCTAGTCAGTAGTACCAACGTCAGTAGTAGATTTCCAATGACACGCACATGTTAAATGTCTATAGTAAATAACATTGTCTGGGGTATAATAAGTCACTAGTACTGGTGACTCTGTCAATAGTGAATCAGTACAGATTCACTAGTGACATTTCCTGCAGGGAAGTTTTCATCGAATGAAGTTTTACTGGAACCCGTTTAAATGTATGGGTAAGGAAGTTTTAGTTACTATATAGTTGTTTCTATTTCATTTTTGTTATTTAGCCCGTTTGTTGTTATAAACATCAGCTGGTGTTCGAACAATAAACATCACAGTACTCATCAAGCTGATAATCTTCATTGCTGGAGTCATTATTCTACATCGTCATTATTATCATCAGCACCATCCAAATCGTCATCATTCTACGTCGTCATCGTCAGCATTTTAATTATCATCAGATGTTTTGCGAATAATTCTATGCTCTGTAATAGTCAACGATATTTTTCTATGCATGATGATCATAATACGTACGAGTACATGTGCAATGGTATGGAATAGAATACTGCAGCCACTGAATGGGTAAGTGGATAGTATGAGTGTGTACATTTATTCCTGTATGGATTGTTTTAGTTTTTTTTTTTTTTTTTTTTTTTTTTTTTTTTTTGAAGGAAGATTTTACTGCTGCTCACTTCCTTCATATTTATGTCATTTATGTTTTCATATAAAACGACATGACATTAGTTTTACTTGCAGTGACTACTACTTCTTCTACTAAAATGCTGCAACAACTTGTGTTGCTGTTTGTTATACTCGAAAACTGCAAGTAGTAAAATGCAAGAATTTAAAAAGTTGATTTGCTTAAATCTTAATATTTTACAAAAGAAGATATTGTACAAAATAATTTACTAAAACAACTTTAGTTAAAGAATTGCATTTTCTTGACATTTACTTTTAACGCTTAACAGTTCACCGCAAACAGTTCAATTAATTTAATAAAACTAATTGTTGTAAAGCTATGGCACTAGCCTAGTTTTCGTCTTGCCGAATTTATCTTGACTTATATCACAAAATTTTTTTTTGGCAAATTGGATCTTTTCAATAAAAAAAACTTTTAAAAGGGAGTTCCATAGGCAATTTAGATCTGGGGACTGCTCAAAGTACGAAAAAAAGACGCCAGGAAGATGCATGTAAAAATTAAAAATACATATGTAATTCATAACAGCAAAGATCGAAAATACAATTGGATGAGCTTTTCCACATGCAAGTACAAGTTCGAAAAATTCAATACACTCACACTTTTTTACTAACACCATCACATTTTTCGCACTTGCAGCTCAACTTGCAACAGAATTTGCTTGCAAGTAAATTTTTGACACTTGTCGCAAGTAAAATGACAAATGAAGAAACAGTGTTGCCGTGGATGACTTTTGTATCAATCTTCTAGTACTTAGTAAAATAAAAGTTATGTTTATAGCGGATTTTCTGTGTATTTATAAAAAATAACTAATAAAAAAAGCACAACTATACAACAACGCATCTAAATGGTAATTTTAATCATGAATTTTAAGCATTTTAAAAAAATAATTGTTAATCAGAATATTTTCTCTGTAACATTATGATATCGCCACTACGGCAATACTGTAGTCACATATTTTATAAAATAAACATAATTTTTTCATCAAGATGGACAGAAAACAGAAACCCAAAACCTTCTTTTTCCACATTTTTTTTTCACATTCGCTTTTTAATTTTTTTAATTCGTTTAATACGGCAATTTTTGCTAGAAGTTTACTTGTTGACGACATTTTAAAAATTAACTTGCACTGTGCTGTGTAGCCACTCAAAAAATTGTTGTGTTTTTTTTTTGACATTTCTTCTGATTTTCGATATTAATACATATACACTACTTGCAAGTAATTACTTGCATGTGGAAACGTGGGGTGAAAGATTGATGTTTGACTATAAACAGACAACATTTCTTCATTATAACACTTGAATTTAATTTGATGAACTTAAGCCTGATTTAAAACAAAATAAAATACATAAATGTTTAACGTTAACATTCTGCTAGCTTTGCTTTAATTTCGTAGGAAATGTGTATATTTTGTAAAACTTTTGTTTCTTCGGGAAGCGAAATTACCCTAAAGTAGTCCCGTGATATGTTCTTTGGTGGTATAGACCGGTTCTAGTTCTATTACTTTATATCAGTGATAGCCACTCCATAGCCTCGCGAGGCAGTCAATAATCTCATTTTTCACACAGACACGGTCGGCAATTCACATGTATACAACAATTTTGTTCGTTTTAAAACCTCAGTCCATCATCAGTCTCTGCTCAAGCTTTGTGAAAGCAACATCACGCACGCTTGTTTGGTATTGTTTTGTTTTTTTTTCGTAATCAACAGCACACAGAGCCACAATGTTCAATAATTCTTGGGAACTGATGTTTTTTTTTTTTTAAATAAATATTTTATACTAGCTGGCCCGGGTAACCGGCGTTGCACGGGATCCAATAATTTCATTTAAAAAAAAAAAAAAATATTGAAATAAAAAAAATAATTGATAAAAAATTTATATAAAAAAAATTGCTTGGGAGGTACCACGTCCCTTTGTCCAATCTTGACCTTATATATTCTACTTGTCCTTCTTGGTCGACAGTAATATACTGTGAAAATTTCATGAAGATCGGGTCAGTAGTTTAGACGCCTATACCGAACAAAGATATATACATTCAATTTTATATATATATTGTTACACAGTGTACAATTCAGCAGCCACCGCAGCTTCTGTTTGCGACCGCACACAAGCACATAATATCTTTGTGTACGTGCGTTCGGGGCTTGGTTAACACTGCTTTATATGAATGGTACCTATCAATTTTACAATGGGTTGTCATTGGAGGGGGTTAATTGACATCTAACACTCCCGGTGAACACTGAGCCTGTTACAAAAACAGTTCTGATAAATAAACAGAAAATAACTTTTACACTTTTTTATATAAAAAATTCTTTAAAAAAAAATTAATACAAACTATAGAAAACTAAAAAAATCTGAGTCACAAAAAAAGAAATTTATACAAACAATAAAGTACACTAAAATATCTTATTTAAAAGGTTTTTAAATACGTAAGTATATCTAGTCATTACCGCAAAAAAAGCTTAAGCGAATCAATGTAAATTTTTGCTTTTTAGAAAATTACTTTATTGGCAACACTTGCAACATCTCCTAAAAATCATCACACATAAGGTATCGTTACGATTTTTTAGCATTAACCATTTTATCTTAAGCGACAACCTTCAAACAAAATTTTTGAAGGTTGTCGCGGAAATAACTCAATATGTAAATATTAAAATATTTTAGATATTCTAGGGGCGCATGTTTTTTAAAAGTTTTATATATTAAATTTTACATTTTAAATATAAAAAATTTATTTAAACTTTATAAATACAAAATTTACAAAATTAACCCTTCGGCTTATTTATGAGTCTGGCCAGGTCTTTTTAGATTTTAAATGTGATTTTAGTATATTTAAAACTCAGGTACAGACTTTAAATTTTAGTTACTCTTCTAGAATTTAGTTAATTTTAAAAAGCTGAAAAAATATATCCTAGAAAGGATATATAAGGAAACTTATTCGAATATTTTACTGCACACATCATATTCGTAACACATGTGGTTTGGCTTGACCCATATATATTTTGTATAGAAGATGCTGTATTTTTAACTTTCTTACCTGCTGTTCTTAATTATTTTTTGTTAAATTATCTATTATTTATTTAATTTTATTAAGCACACAAACTAGTAGCTCCATCTAGTTCTCAATTTGAAAAAAAAACCAATAAGCACAGTAACTAGTAACTCACGTTCAGAAACGGATTTTACATGTGAAGAGTGGAGGCTAATGACTTAGAACATAATAAAGCTGCTGAGAAAGGCAAAGAAATTCAACCATTCATAGCTGAACAGAATAATGATGTGGATTACGTTCCAAATAAGAACGATTTTTCCGGTACTGAAAATAATTTGGTCATAAAACCAAATGAATCGTTTGCTTCTAAGGACGATGAAGAAGAACCACATGTACAAACCTGTCAACAATACTCTGCCATGATTATTTCTATGTTAAAGATTGACCAAAATGGAGTAAACAGCAACTTAATGTTGGTATATGCTGCGTCAAAATAATATGCGTTTTGGAGTTGGGCCCATGGCACAAGGCTCTATTCCAATTCAGGCGCTCAAGAGATTTTGCACACCAAATATTACATTTATATAAAACAAAAACCAATTGTATTCGTGCACAGAAAAAATTCTTCCACATTTTTCACCAATTAAAGTATTAATAAAAAATATAACCAGCTTTAATTAAAATTTTAATCAAGTGAATTAAACTTTTAATCAAGTAAATTAAACGTTTAATTGATAATATTTACTCTTTTAATTGATACTATTAATTTGTTTACTGGTGCAAATGCAATTAATTTTTTAATTGAAATCAATTTTTATTTATTTTTGTGTGTATTTGCTTATAGATGAACGATGTTTGAAAATTTGCAAGCGAATTGGTTCTACTCAATATTGAAAATGGAATATTCATATACTCCAAAAATTTTTTGTTCAAAGTGTTCAGTTTGTCAGCAACATTCTAAAATTAAAATTACATGTTTCAGTAAGCATATTATTTCATATAATGAATTTTATATTTTATTTAAATTATAAATGTGTATAATATAACATGTAGTTCAAAAAATTTGGTTTTTTTATTCAAAAGTTGGTTGGGTTAAAAAGAATAGAATATCAAAATTTAATTTTTATTTTACGCTACCATCTAGAAGATTTGATATTTTGATAAACGATAAAAAAAAATGTCAAATTTATGTGCAGCATTCAGAAATAGTAAAAAAACATGTATTGCAAGAATAAATTATTTCAAAAAATTTTTTGAAAAGATTAAGGGTCTTGCATTTAATAAAATTAATTGTGTAAGATAGAGAAATAACAATAACTCAAATAAAACAGCAAAACAATTATTTTTGTTATGCAATTTACGCCATAGATTATCGTGAAAATCAAAGATAGAGGATTTTGAGTATAGGCACTCGATATGCCTTTAATATTGAACTAAAAATTGTATTGCCTCTACTGAAAATGCTTTTATTTTGAGTTCGTAGGAACAAGTGCGATATGATTCAGATAATTTATAATACTATATGATTAAATCAAATAATATATTATACGAGTAGTTTTCAACGTAGTAAAAACAGATCTGCACTATCCAAATTATGTTGCCACATTCCTAGTACATATTAGTAGTTTTAAATAAAAATCTGAAAAATCATAAAACTTAATATAACTAATTTTATATTTCGAGTGTGGTGGTTTTTTAATAAAATCTAAAGTTTCATATTTTTTCAAACAGACTGATTGCAGTGTTGTTTCGAAATTTCTAGATTATTTCTATTTCGTGTAACAATTTTACAAGAGTTTAAGCGAAAATAACTAAACTTTGTGTGTATAAAGACATACATATATAAATAAACACACCAAATGCTTACAGAAATTATAAAATTGTTTACACATGTGTATTACTGCATTTAAATTACATATATATATTTTTTTAATACACATTTGTTTTTTGAAATTTATATGAACATAAAATAAATTAAATATTTATGACTTGAATTTGAAAAACTTAAACTGTTCAATAAAATTTTCTATTTGATCAAAACTCCATTATGTCATATTTTCTTAAGCGCAATATGAACAAGCACACACATAAATATCGCCTGAATAGCATAAATGACATAGGGAGAATTGTCGTTATGGTGTCAAAGTATAATACCAGTAAATATAAGAAAAATATATATTTTTTTTTTTAATTTGCTTTTTTCGATAACCAACCCCATGCTGTGCCTTTCATTGGTGGCCAACGCAAACCTCAATATATTTTACCCCAATCAATGTTTTTTTTTTATTTTGTTTTTTTTTTGTTTTTTTCCATTCTCTTCTCACTGTCTTAGAGAATCTTGCAGGAAACCGTTAAGCCAATTGACTATAAATGGATCGTCAATAACAGCAGGAAGCTTTAGCTGACTTTTCGCATGAGAGTGGCTGTGACCCAATGCCTTTGCTACGACAAAAGTGTTTTGGAACATAAAATCTTCATAAATTTCCTCAATTTCCGAAAACATTGTTAAAATGTCCGCAAGTAAGTAAATGTTTTATTTGTTGGTTGCTGGTTTTGATTTCGTTTTTTACTATTGCTTTACATTTTAATTTTGGTTTGTGAGGCTTTAATAATTTTTGGCTTCTTGGAGGAGATGATAATAAATTGCATCAAATATTTTGGCATGAAACAAAGGACCACGAAAATGCTATTGCTATGAAAAAAGGAAATAACTGGGAAAAAGCTTGAACTCAAAGAATATAAAACAGAAAGCTTTTATCGGGAATTTATAAGTAAATATTTTAAAATTTTTTAAGCCTTTCGACTGAAGGGTATAAAAAGAGGTTACAAACAAATTTAACTTAAACTAAAAAACTCACTATATTAAAAGCTAAACGCAATTTTAACCCTTTAACCACTAACACCGTCTACAGACGGTCATCACAAAATTCTAGTTTTTATAAATTCTGTGATTCCCCCACTAAAACAGTCAAAGGCTTTCTTATAAAACATAAAATTACTTAGCCAGCAGTGTTAATTTGAACATCGTCACTGTGTTAGTTGCAGAGAAATATTAATTTTCAATTAGATTTTGGTGAGAACTGCAAAAAAAAATCAGTGCACAATATTAGTGAAAATAAAAGTTAAAAAAAAATATATTTCTAGCAACTAAATCAAATTGGGAATTTTTCTGGTAAAGACTAAATCTCGTTTATATTATTAATCTTGTTTATATTTAGTTGTTGGTGAACACCGTCTGTAGACGGTGTTAGTGGCTAAGGCGAAAATAACTTTGTGTAACGTAACGTAAATAATTTTGTGTAACGGCTCAATGCCGAAAACAAAGAAAACTCTGATAGCAACCGAAAAGAAAAAGAACTAACTATGTACGAGTTTCGCTTACAAATTGCTAAGGAACTGTGTATTTATACTGGAAATCGAAATATCGGTCGTTCTTCTTCTGGCGAAGAGCCAGCTCTAAGCAGCTCTGTTGGAAAGAGTGCAATTCATCCTCCTGTGAGCTGAGATATGATAAAATAAACCATTTTCCTGAATGGGGAAACATTCCAGAAAGTCAGATACACATAAATTTTATACAAAATGCAAGATTTATTTATGTTTTTCAAAGCAAAAAACTGCTTTACAAAATACCATATTGATGGGTAATTAATTTTATTTTAGTTTTAATAGTACTTAAAACTGCATTTTTAATTTTTTTTCTCTTAACCACTAAGACCGTCTACAGACGGTCTTACGTTTTTCTCATCTACTGCGTTCAAAAAGCATTTTTTCAGCAAACGGACTTCAAATTCGTGTTTTTCAACCTAAATGCACCCTACAATCAAAATTATTGAAATCAAGTAATTCGTATGTGGGGACGGGAATTAACGGACGAACGACAAGAAGTGGCAACTCTTATTAGGATTGCAACACTGACATGAATTGACAGGAATTGACTAACGAATGACTGGGAAATGGACGAGTAGAGGGTTGATCGACGAGAACAGGACTAGACACTGGCAGTTGAAGTTTAGATTTTGGACAGATAACTACATTATTTCTATTATAAGCTTTAGCACGTAATCCATTTACAATTAAATAAAATTGAATTCTTTTTAATTTAAACAAAAAAGAACATTGGTTTCATTAAAATCCTACAATTTGGGGGCTCAACCAGGATCGTGCTGTAGTTTGAAATTGTCCAATGCGGTGTAGTAATTTTCTGAGTGAATTTTACAACTATAAATAAATTCGGGGTGAATTATTAAAATTAATTATAGTTTCAAGGTGCAAAGAGTGAAACCGAGAAATTAAGAAAAACTGAAAAATGAGTTTTGCTATATTTTAAAATTCTGAGTGAAGTTGTGAGTAAAATATATTTGAAACTTGTGTGTAGATAAAAATTCTGAGTGAATTCTGTACATCTAATTTGATCTTTAATACCGAAACGGAAGAAAAGAAAGTAAACTGAGTGCTTGCTTAAACTTCGGGAGAATTACATATAAATAAAGTAGATCTGTAAAAATTTTGGATCATAACAAAGAGAAAATAGATGAAAAATTTAAAGCTGTGTGCTTAACAGTTTTTTTTATAAAAATTGTTTTTAAAGAAAATAAACTAAACTATGTTTTAACTTTTTTTTTTTAAAAAAAAAAAAGTTATTTAAGTGTGCAAGCGCGTAATAAAAAAAAAGTTAATATGTGAAAAGAGAACGTCAATTTTCAACGAAACATACAAACAAACTTATTCATAGTAAAAAAAAAAAAAAAAAAAAAAAAAAACAAAAAACCGTGATTTTTTAAAAAAAGAAACGAACACAAGTCAATGTTAATTTCGAGAAATTAGAGTATATGAAAAAAGACAAAAAACGGTGATATTTAAAAAAAAAATATATACATACATATATTAAAAAGAAGTAACGAACACAAGATGTAAATTTTCGAGAAATAGCATACAGAAAACAACAACGGTTATTTCAAAAAAATTAACGAACACAAGTTAATGTAAATTTACGGCAAGTGAGATTATACGAAAAAAAACGGAGATTTAAAAAAGGAACGAACACAAGTTAATGTGAAAACACGTGAAGAGTTAACGAAATAAGAGAAACAAAAAACGGTTATTTTAAAAAGTAACGAACACAAGTAGAATCAAAATTATACGAAAAAAAAAACTAAGTGAGAAAGACAAAGACGGCTATGTACGAAAACCAGTGAGTTTAGAAAGCATATAAAAAACTATCGAATATTTTGAAATAAACGAAAACCACAGAGAACAATAGCTGGCAAGAGTGAGTGAAACAAGCCTATTACACTTATGGAAAACAAATAAATCAAAATCAAACTGTGTGCATCTTGCTCGCAAAGTAAAGAAACTAATACCAAGAGAAAAAAGAAATTTTGTAACAACAAGCTGAGAGTGAAAACTAAATCGTATCAAATCAAAGTGATCAAGGTTAAATTTTGCTGGAAAAAGTGTTTTAGTGACAAAAAGTGAAGTTTTGCCAAGAGAAATTCTGCCTAGCTATTTACGAAGAGAACGAGTTGCGGTTTTTTTTATTGTTGGGAATACAATAAGTTAAGTGATAAATATATTTTATTTTAGTTTTTTTCTCTTAAGGTGTTTTTTTTTTTATTATTAAAATTGTGTAAGCTTATTCCCTTTTGATTTTCTGGAAAGTTAGAATTAAAGAGAAAATCCAATTGGATATACGAATGTATTTGAGTAATGTTTTGGAAAATCAAGTTGGAATTTGTTTTGAATATAACGTAAATATAATTTTTGTTGTTTTGAGAATTTTTTTTTTGAATTTAACGTAAATATAATTTTTGCTGTTTTGAGAATACTATTTTTTTTTTAATTGTAACGTAATTTTAATAACTTTTGCATTGTGATTTGAATTTTTGTTTATTTGTATAATTTTTATTTACTCTTTATTTGTCTTATTTGGAGATTAATAATTATTTTTGGATATTGTAATATTGATCGGACAGAATGGACTCGCAGGGGATTTTGGCATTGACTGTTGAGGGGTTGAGGGAAAAATTGACCGGGTTGGGATTGGCGACGACAGGACTCAAGGGTGAGTTGCAACAGAGGTTATTGGAGCATTTCGGTCTGACTGCGGGTGATTCGGGCTCGGAATACGACGACGTTGCATCAGTTAATAGAGTAGGCACTGTACATTTTGAAAGGAGTGTATTTACGTTACGGGATATAGAAGATTCTCTAACATCTTTCTGTGGCACTGACAACATTGATATTAATGGCTGGTTAGATGACTTTGAGGACAACGCTGAGGCCGTTGCTTGGAATCAGTTGCAAAGATTTATATACGCTAAGCAACTATTGAAAGGTGCAGCTAAGATATTTGTTCGTAGTCAAAGTGGAATAAAGAACTGGGGATCTTTAAAGCAGGCATTAATAGGAGAATTCGGTTGTAAATTGGCGTCAGCGGATATCCATAGAATGTTAAAGGATCGTAAGAAGAGAAATAGTGAAAGCTTTAGAGAGTACCTCTACATATTGATGGAGATAGGTAAGCCCATAAAATTAGACGAGGAGAGTCTGATTCAATACTTTGTTGAGGGTATACCAGACTCAAAATTTGGGAAAAGTATTTTATATCAAGCTTGCAACATCGAGGACTTGAAAAATAAATTAAAAACCTACGAAAAAATTAGAGGATCCGGTCAACAGGCACTAACCTCGAAGCCATCTTCTGAATCGAGTAAAGTAAAGGATGAAAAGCCTTCTACTAGTGCAAAACGAAAGTGTTACAAGTGTGGCCAGGAAAACCATATGGCCAAAGAATGCAAATCATCGACATTCAAGTGTTTTAAATGCGGAAAACCAGGGCACAAATCCTTTGAGTGTAAATCCCAGACGCAACCGGAAGTTAAAAGGGAGATACCTAATTCTTGTATGGTGAAATCTTTTGAGGATATAACAGAAGAGGTAAAAACAACTGCAAATCGGAGTTTCAAGAGTATCGATATCAATGGTGTAAAATTTTCGGCGATTATAGATACGGGAAGTGACATTTCAATAATTCGCTATGATGTTTTTCTGCGCTTGGGTGAAGTGGGACTTACATCGGAGAAGCGGAATTTTATTACCGCCGGAGACTATATATTGACTACGATAGGGCATTTTTACAAAGTTGTCGATATTGATGGGGAGAGGTTTAATATCAAATTTTTCGTTGCGGAAAATTTTGTATATCCGGCAGCATTAGGTAATGATTTATTACAACAGGCTGATATGATAATGAGTTCTGAGGGTACGAAGTTAGTAAAAAAGTGGAATGGATCGGAAGCCAGCACAATGGATGGTTTACATGAACCAACTAGGGAGTTTGAATTATTCTGTTCGACGTTGGTATTCGAGGACAAAGATCAGGGGTATGATTTATTTCACCTGTCTGGAGAGAAAGCATCTCACGTTAGTGGGCTAATTGCAAATTATAGACCGAGAAGAGAGAAACCCTCACCCATTAACATGAAAATAATTCTTTCTGATGATGTACCTATTTATCAAGGACCCCGGCGATTGTCATACAATGATCAACGTGTTGTTGAGCATCAGGTAGAAGAGTGGCTTTCTGAAGGAATAATACGTTCAAGTACATCTGAATATGCTTCGCCCATAGTAATAGTACCCAAGAAGGATGGAACCAAAAGACTGTGTTGTGATTATAGAAAATTAAATTTAAAAATAATGAGAGACAATTTCCCAATGGTATTGATAGACGATGTGTTGCACAAATTACAGTCGGCTAAGATCTATACAACGCTGGACTTAAGAAATGGATTTTTCCACGTACCCGTTGAGGAAGAATCTCGGAAATATACATCGTTTGTAACTCACAATGGACAATATGAATTCCTATATGTACCCTTTGGAATTTCTAATTCCCCCGCGGTGTTTTCCCGTTTTATTTTTTCGATATTTAGAGAGTTGATACAGGATTGTACGATTGTAGTATATATGGACGATGTCATAATCCCGTCATTAAACGAGGAAGAAGGTATCGAAAAACTGGAGAGAGTGTTGAGTGTGGCTCAGGAACATAACCTTAATATTAAGTGGGAAAAGTCTCAGTTTTTGAAGAAAAAGGTAGATTTTTTGGGATATATTGTAGAAAATTCTGCCATCAGACCATCAGTGGAAAAGACTTCCGCGGTGGAAAACTTTCCAATACCAAGAGATAAGAAGGCGCTGCAGAGGTTTTTAGGTCTAACTTCATACTTTAGAAGATTCGTTTGTAACTTTGCCACTATTGCGAAACCATTGTCGGACTTGTTGAGGGAAGACGTCGTTTTTAAGTTTGGAGATTCACAGATGATTGCGTTTAGTCAACTGAAATCGTGTTTAGTAAATGCACCAGTTTTAAAATTATATAATCCTAGGGCTGAGACTGAAGTCCATACAGACGCTAGTATGTACGGATACGGAGGCGTTCTACTTCAAAAGGATGCCGAGGACCAACAGTTTCACCCAGTGGAATATATGAGTCGCAAGACAACGAGCGCACAGGAAAAATATCACTCGTATGAACTTGAAGTGTTGGCAATTATCGAGGCGTTAAGGAAATGGAGAGTTTATTTGATGGGCGTGAAAATAAAAATAGTAACTGACTGCAATGCATTTACCATGACGATTAAGAAAAAAGATGTGCCATTGAGAGTTTCAAGATGGGCTATGTTTCTGCAGGAATTTGACTATGTCATAGAGCACAGATCAGGTGGTAAAATGAGACATGTTGATGCACTTAGCAGAGTTTCTTGTCTTTTAGTGGAAGATTCGTTAAAACATAGACTTAAAGCAGCACAGTTACAGGATGAATGGGTAAAGGTTATTAGGCAACTAGTTGAGAAGCAAAGTTACGAAGACTTTTATTTGAAATATGATTTGCTGTATAAGGATCCGAATCGTGAATTGATAGTTATCCCAACTGCTATGGAGGTAGAGATTATTAAAATTGCTCACAGAGAAGGTCATTTTGGCGTGAAGAAAACTAAAGAGCTGGTCGAAAAAGAATTTTTTATACCTGATATAACTCGAAAGGTGGATAATGTAGTACGCAGTTGTATGGAGTGCATTATTAATGAGGCAAAAGTTGGCAAAGCAGAAGGTTTTTTAAGTCCAATCGATAAATCGGATAAGCCCCTTAAAACTTATCATATTGACCATGTCGGGCCTATGGAGATAACTCGTAAGCGGTACAATCATATTCTAGTTGTTGTTGATGCATTTTCGAAATTTGTATGGTTATATCCTACAAGAAGTACCGGAACGGAGGAAGTAGTTGATAGGTTAAGGAAACAGTCCGCAATTTTTGGTAACCCAGAGAGGATTATTTCTGATAGAGGAACGGCCTTCACATCGAATGTGTTTAAAGAGTATTGCAACCAGCAGAACGTTCAGCATTTGTTAATAGCAACCGGCGTTCCGAGGGGAAATGGCCAAGTTGAAAGGATGAATAAGATTGTAGTATCGTTGCTTTCTAAACTGTGCGTGAACAATCCTCAACAATGGTATAAACATGTCGATAGGGTGCAGCAATGTATCAATAATACCCCGCCAAGAAGTACAAAATTTTCACCCTTCAGAATACTCACAGGTATGGAAATGAAAGTTGCAGGCCACGGGGATATAAGGAAATTGATTGAGGATTACACCATTCATGAACTGGACGAGGAGAGGGAGGAAATACGAAGTTCTGCTAGGGAGAACATAGCTAAAATTCAATCTGAAAACAGACGAAACTTTAACAAGAAAAGAACGGCAGCACCTCTTTATAATGTGGATGAACTCGTGGCGATAAAACGCACTCAATTCGGAACGGGTTTGAAATTAAAACCGAAATATTTTGGACCTTACAGGGTGATACGTAGAGTTGGTCATGACCGCTATGAGGTTGAAAAGGTCGGTTCTTCCGAAGGTCCCGGGAAGACGAATACAGTTGCCGAATATATGAAAAGATGGGACTCGTCATTCGGGGCGAATGACCGTGTAGGATGGCCGAATGTGGGGACGGGAATTAACGGACGAACGACAAGAAGTGGCAACTCTTATTAGGATTGCAACACTGACATGAATTGACAGGAATTGACTAACGAATGACTGGGAAATGGACGAGTAGAGGGTTGATCGACGAGAACAGGACTAGACACTGGCAGTTGAAGTTTAGATTTTGGACAGATAACTACATTATTTCTATTATAAGCTTTAGCACGTAATCCATTTACAATTAAATAAAATTGAATTCTTTTTAATTTAAACAAAAAAGAACATTGGTTTCATTAAAATCCTACACGTATTTGATTTTTAGTGGTTAAAGGGTTAATATCGTTTAATTTAAAAAAAAAAACGCAAAACTTAAAAAAACAAAACTCGCTGCCTTTACAAACAAGTCGTATATTTTCTTAAAACTTGATCGAGATAATATTTAAAATAAAAAAATTATTTTTGGGAGGCTATTTTGTAAATCACTTCACCTTGCGTTGGAAAAATTTGTATGAAAATATTTTTTTTAAGTGAGATGAAGTGTTTTACAAAATTAAGAAAATCGCAATTATATCCTCTGGCCAAAATTATTTATATAAAATATTAAAAAATGTTGTTAATAAATCAGTTATTATTAATGATAAAATGAAAAACGCTCTCTCAACGTCGCAAGATGTAGCTAGAGCATATTTGAACGCTTATAGTTCAGATGGAGCAAGGTTGTCAACAAATTTATTTAAATATGTATATACCATTTCTTATTGTAATTAGGGCTTGTAATCCATTATTACGATGTAAGACATTTTAAACTTTTCGACAAAATGTTTTTTACTGTAATCTGTAATATTTTCCATAACACGGTCTAAGCTTTTGCTTAAAGAAAGCCCTTTTGTTTGTTATTTCAAAAGACTGGAGCAGATGCATTGAAAGTGCTCTTTTATGTACACTAAGTATTTTTCTACGTCTGATTTTTGCAACATTAATTTAGCGTTTCAAATATATTCTGTCTCATATTCGCTTATCTTAAATAAAATTTCGGAGATTTCTCTAAAATTGTCGCAAGCAGATTACACGTTCCCAATTGAGTGACACAAATAAATGTAAGTTTTTTAAGTTCGGAAAAATTGATTTTAAAAAATTGTTACTGCAAGGAGCCTATAAAATACAAAATAACCCAGTGACCATGTACATATGTACATACGTTTTAAACTGACCTTAAGAAATAGCGATTTACAGTATGATACTGACGTGTTCACATTTTCAAAATGTAAACGAATTAAATCAACTAGACCAGGCACGCTATGTTTAAATGTTTTGGAAATAATGTTTTATGCGATCGGACTGCAGGCACCATATGTGGTGCAGTGTCATTTTAGATTTATAATGGCCTGCTCGTCGATTCGCTTATCTTGCATTTAAAACAAAAATAAATTATAAATGATTGTTTTCGTTTTACATGTGCGCACCAAGTCTTCGTTCGATTCGACGAACAGACCGTTAATTTCTTCTAGGTTGCAAAAAATGCATTTTCTGGCAAGCTAGACCAAAAATGGCTTTTTAACGAAATAATTGAAATACGGCAAAATGGCATATGCCATAAAAAACTTGCCTTGTTAATTATTGTACCAATGTACTACATTGAATATATGAAAAATTAAAAATGCTTGGTCTGATGCACAACTGACACACTGAATATTCCCCTCCTAACCACAAAATATCACAGCATATTATAATCGTTGCTTAATATATACTCTGCAAGGGCGTTGCACTGACCAAGTTTCTTGTCAGTGCATTTAGCTGTCACAGGTAGCGAATGTTTCTACTAAATTTCACAAGAATCGGTTAAGAAATTTGTCCTATGGCCAATGAAGGTGGACCTCTGAACAAAAGTGCATTGTAATAAAATATATTCCAAAGATCTATTCGTGCCTTGAAATTACTAGCAAAAATCATGGAAGATATTGTCAGTACATGTTTTGTACAAAACATGGATGATCCACATTTCTATTAGCAGCGAAGCTAATGTGATATTTCTTAAGGCCGTTACACAATATCCCACAAAGTCTTACGTATTTTCCAAAAATGCTTCCCTGATCTAATTATTCTTTGAACATTTTTAAAAAACAATAACAACTTATCATGACAGAGTTGCATTTTCGTAAATTACTAAAGACTTTGTGGGATAGTGTGTAACGGCCTTAAATAGCAGGCAACGGATTGTGTAGTAAAATTTATATGAGAGCTTTTTATATAAATTTCACCACACAATCAATTTCCTGTAATTTGGAAACAGCACATTTAAAAAGTTTTCTTTTAAATGAATTCAAGACAAAAGTGTTCATACATATATGTGACCTTCTCCGAGAAAAGGGACCTAGTGTGTGAAAATGAAGTTTTGAGAAAAACGCATTTTAAGTTTCATAATTTTAATTTTTTTCTCATTTTTATCGATTTTCCCAAGTTCGTTTTGTACGTTTTTGTTGGGGTAAATAAATTTTTTTTAGAATTCTAACTCGTTGTATCTTATTCTACACCCTTTAAGGTACCAGAATCCACTCTTAAGTTCACATATAGGTAACTTAGCCCAGTGCGCTTTGCTACCCCCATCGGTAAAAAATTAGTAAAACATTTTTAAAACAGATCTCGTGTATTGACAACAAAGCATATTGTACTAAATTTAAGCGATTTTACAGTAACTGCTCTACAGTTATGTGTAAATAAATTTCAAGTGTATTCTTATGGGAGGTGCCATGTCTACTTTTCCCATTGAACCTGCTTTTAAAAGATGTTGTGGGTTATTAAATTATCTATTTGTACAAAATTGGAATACTTCAACTGTTACAGTATTCCACATATGTAGAAAAAAATATTAATTTTCCATAGTAGTTGCTTTAACCACGTTTGAAGACTCTCGCTAGTTCTTCAGTTTATGCAATATTTAATATATGCATCCCATTGGGTTATTGCTACCCCTACGCCTACCATCTTTATTTTTATTTTCAAATGTGTAGCTTACCATAAGAGTGACTCCTACCAATTTTTAGTATACTCACTATAACAGTTCTTAAGATATGCGATGTTTAACATTGGCGTCCAATGGGGGCCACCACTTCACTATCTTTTTTTTAATTTCGGGGCTTAGAAATATCTACTGCAAAAAGTTCAAGAAAATTTATGTAACGGCTCTTAAGATATGCAATACTTAACATTGGCATCCTATTGGTAGGGTACCACTTCCCTGCCGTTATTTTTGGGGCTCACATGAAATTACTGTAAGAATTTCAGAAAAATCGGTTCAGTAGTTTATAACATAAGTTTTATAGTCTTTAAGCCTACAAACAAACAGACGAACATTTTTCATTTTTTTATATATAGATATTGTTAAAAAGAAAAAAACAGAATTTAGCACATTAAAACGAAATCTTATTAATGAAATTGTTTGACTCCTTAGATAACCTTTGATGGAAAACATAAGTTATTTCTACATAAAAATGCTGAACTTTTGCAAAATGCTTTTACTCAAAATAGCATGCGAAATGAGAATCAGTTAGTTTTCTTTTTTTAAAAAAATATGTTTATGTATGTAAAAAGCTTGCAAATTTCTTAGTATAAATGTGTATTATTGGTGACGTATGATTAACATGCGTTTGTAGGTTTTAATGGTGACGTATTATTTACATGTGTTTGTAGCTTAAATTTAAATCAAGTATACGTATTAATTGTACAATCCCAGTAAACCAAGCGATATTGTAACGATATCGAAACGATATCATATAGGTGATAGAAAGTATCACAAGTGATAATCGTTTTCGAATCGAAAACGATAGTTTTTACGGACTAAATTGTACCTTTCCTTATAATATCGTTTTTCCATTAAATTAGGATATCGTTTTCGATAGCATAATTTCCAATAATAACGATAGTGAAATCGAATTTTTAAATTTCTTGAAAAACTATATTTTTATTATACTGATAATGATATCTAGCTAATGAAAAGGGGAAAATTTGTATCTTAAAAATAAAAACAGTTTTTATTTTTATATGTGAAATAAAGTTATTATTTATTTATTAAATGTCAATAAAAAATTAATAATAGTAAATTAAAGCTAGAGTGACAAAAGTTATTAACAGTAAATATAGCTAGTTTAACAAAAATGTGATGTATTTTTGCAATATTAAGAACAGGTAATTTATACATTTGGGTAATTGATATTATAATATTAATAATTGTAGAAACAATGGCTAACTTCATAAACGCAGTATTGCAATGTAACACTAAATGGAATAGCTTAAAAAACTCCACAACTTTCCTGTAGACAATGCTTTGAGTTGATAATTGCATGGTAACTGTATTCACTACACAACGGTTGCGAAATTTGTGCATTGTTTTTAAATGTTATGCCTTTTTAACGCATTTGTTTTTTGTGATGCTTTGCAATACTGCGTTTATGAAATCAGCCAATGTGAAACATTTTTTAAAATAATAAAAACATAATTTAATTTAATTTGATTTATATTTCTCTTGCTTGCTAATTCTGTCGTTCGCATACAAAAAGAATTTTTTACTCTTTTCAGCCAAAATATCAATAATTTCATGTGGATATTTTTTTAGGAATGCATCTAAAATGTTTGTATACACATATGTTTGTTTTAAACCATTTGAATTATTTCTATAATCTAACCTTTAATGGCGGCAGTACAAGATAATTCTTGAACAGATTTTTTTTGCTTTGTTCCTGCCCAGCACAAATTTTTTGCCACGCTATCCTCCATAATGGTCCTCCAGCATTTAAAAACGTATTTCCTACTAGAAGTCGCTGTTATTCTTCTTAAATTATTTGTCTAAAAATAATGAAGAAAGTAAGATAAGATAAGATTTAAAAAAAGCGTAGCAATATACAATATTTTGATGGTTCTTTTGTTTCCGAATCGTATTTTAAAAATTCTTCTATAGTTTTAAAAGGCGTATCAGGCAAAATATTTAAATTTTTCGTTTCCAATTCGGATAACAATTTTTTTACTCCATTTTTTGTAATGACAATTTCCTCTGTTAACCGTGATAATAAATTTTTGTTACTTTAAATTTTTTTATCCATGTTTGAAATTTTTTCTAAAATAAGGTCTAATTTATCTGCAATTAAGAAGTTGAACTAAACATTTTTATTCTAAGAAACTGGGAATTATCTCCTTTCGTAGGTTACTTTATATTATATTCAACATTTTTTATTTTTCGAATTTATTCTATGAGTTACATTTCAGTTATGTAATTTATAAAGCTTTTTTGTAATAGTTCTTTCTATTAAATTCTCGTGGTATTTGGGATTTGATGTTCAATAAATCAGAGTTTAAAATATTGAGGTTAGCCGGTGATAATGCATAACTTTCTTTTCTTGCTTTACACCAAGCTTTTAAAAGTGATCGCATTACACCAAGACATGTTACGTGCATATAATCCAATGGGAATTGTTTAACAATGTCTATTGGGAGTGTTTCTAGTATATTTGGATTTAAAGTTGTGTGGTGCTCAGGAAATGTTTTATTACGATAATCAAAGTTTGTTCTTTTCGAGTAAGTTTCACTATCAAATATCATTTTATGATTGATAACTTTTCCTTTAATTTGACATTTGTGGCAACAATAAAATCCGGAATGTGATTTTATGCTTAGTACAAATGCTCGGGCAGGTGCATCACAAATGAAGCTCCCCACACTTATTTTATATATTTTGTTTTCAAACAGAAATCCTTCATAAAAAAGTATTTTAATTTCTTCAACAAAAGCTTTCAAATACTTCTCTGATGTTTTTGGCTTAGAATAACCTTCAAAGCATCCTATAACAAAAACCACTTTTTTTACACTGCCTAAAATTGGCCACAGTTGTAAACCCGAACTTTTGGAGATAGGAAGGCCATCTATATTAAAATTTATTTGAATCTCCTTTTCAAATATCTTATTTTGGGAGAGATAATCATTAAGAAAATGACCTATTCCATAATGAATATATACTCCTCCTTCAATATTTTCTTTTATGCAAGTTCCGGGTGTTTCTTTGAGACTTCTGCCGTCTTTAGGCAAATTTGGTATCACATTCCTTAGTATTTTCAGAAGGTCATTTAACGCAACATTGGTAATATTATACCTAATGGACCATTCTGCTATTTGTTCGCGTATGGTAAAGCTTTCACTTTCAGTTTCACAAGAACTGCTGCTTTTTGAATCCAAATTAAAATGAATTGCATCCTTGTCAACCTCTTCCTCCATTTGAGTATTACCATTTTCACATAATTGTGCAACTTCGACTGGGGAATTATTAAAAGATTCTGTGTAATATTTAAACAGTACATTGCTTTCATTTCTGTCCTGTACTCGTGGCATTTTCTTAAATATACATTGAAAATATTGTAGAAAATCAGTGTTTAAAAAAGTTGTAATAATTTTCTTGATTTAAAATTTTTCAAATACCCATTCCTGGCCACATTAACTGAATTTCGGAAGGACAAACATATGCACCTAATTTATTTTTAAAGACACACCTACTTACAGTTTTAAGCGATTTATCCTCTTGCAGTTAATAAGAAATATTCAAATATTTAAATAAAAAAATTTTTTTAATTTTTTATGTTTTGTTTAAATAATTTTCTATGTTTGAAAAATTTTGATAATTTTTTCAAATGTTTGTTTTTAAATTGGAAAAAATATTTTGAAAAGTGATGTCGTAACGATTTTGTTTTGAACAATAGTACATAATATTATAAACGCCGTAAAATATAATATCGTTTTCGCTATCATATCGTCATATCGTCCTATGGTTTATTGGGATAAGACAATATACAGGAAAATTAATATAAGTAACCCTTAAAGTATTTAAAGGTGTAAATACAATACACAGGTTTAAAATAACATTAAGTATTAAATTGTAATTTACAAAATAATTGTTCCGAAGGGATTTGTGCATAAATATTTTCACAAAGACTTATTCATACTTGACCAGATGGACGAGACTAATCGGTTTAATTTAAGTGTGTCTAATGCAACACGAAATATGTTTGAAAATTAATTGAAATTTTTTTGCCTTTATATTAAAGAATATAAATGAGAAAAGCAAAGGATTTTAAACTTTAAAGAAATTTTTCACTATGCAAAATGTGTTGAATTCGTATCGTTAATGCATCACCATTGCCAAAAAGTTTATCGAATTCTTTAAGATAATGAATGATATTAAGTGTGTGAAATGTAGAAAAATAATTTAGTCGAAAAATAATAATAAAAATAAGTAAGAAAAGATAAACTCACTGTTTATTGTTGGTGTTTTGTTTAAGCTTTGATATTGTTACTTACGAGTAAGACTTTGAGTGTTTAAAATTCTTATTCGCTTTAGGGTTTTATTCGTATAATATTTTTAGCTTTTCTAAAATCTTAGGAAAAGGTTTCCTGATGAGCTGGCCTAAGCAACCAGTGAAATGCGCATAGAAGCTAGCTTTCCCTCAACAATAAATTTCAGTGTATTTATCAAATATGGAAAATTGGGAATTTAGCACGTCATACAGAAATCGTATTAATGATAAATTTTGTATTCCCGTAAATAACTTTGATAATATACTCGCATGTGCCCGTGCAGAAAACTGAATTGGCAAATTGTTTTTTTGTTGTTTTCTTACGAAGACAATAGAATGAAACAATTTGTTTTTTAATTTTGTTTTTTCTTTTTACCCACTTATAACTACAATTCGAGTCGGAAAGAACCCAACCAATTGTAGCGGGATGTAAGAAAAGATAAACTCACTGTTTATTGTTGGTGTTTTGTTTAAGCTTTGATATTGTTACTTACGAGTAAGACTTTGAGTGTTTAAAATTCTTATTCGCTTTAGGGTTTTATTCGTATAATATTTTTAGCTTTTCTAAAATCTTAGGAAAAGGTTTCCTGATGAGCTGGCCTAAGCAACCAGTGAAATGCGCATAGAAGCTAGCTTTCCCTCAACAATAAATTTCAGTGTATTTATCAAATATGGAAAATTGGGAATTTAGCACGTCATACAGAAATCGTATTAATGATAAATTTTGTATTCCCGTAAATAACTTTGATAATATACTCGCATGTGCCCGTGCAGAAAACTGAATTGGCAAATTGTTTTTTTGTTGTTTTCTTACGAAGACAATAGAATGAAACAATTTGTTTTTTAATTTTGTTTTTTCTTTTTACCCACTTATAACTACAATTCGAGTCGGAAAGAACCCAACCAATTGTAGCGGGATGTAAGAAAAGATAAACTCACTGTTTATTGTTGGTGTTTTGTTTAAGCTTTGATATTGTTACTTACGAGTAAGACTTTGAGTGTTTAAAATTCTTATTCGCTTTAGGGTTTTATTCGTATAATATTTTTAGCTTTTCTAAAATCTTAGGAAAAGGTTTCCTGATGAGCTGGCCTAAGCAACCAGTGAAATGCGCATAGAAGCTAGCTTTCCCTCAACAATAAATTTCAGTGTATTTATCAAATATGGAAAATTGGGAATTTAGCACGTCATACAGAAATCGTATTAATGATAATAATTTTATATTTTTTTTAATTTTTAAAAATTTTTTTAAAATGTTTTCAATATTTCTGTGCCAATAAGGAGAAGGTGCTTAAGTTTATTTATTAAGTTTATAGCTACATTTGACTTTTGAGATCTTCACATAAAAAAGTACGCTTGGGCAAAGCTTCAATTATTTTGAACGATTTTTTAGGAAGTTATAGCAAAATATCTTTTTTGCTTATCTTTTTTCGATGTTCAATAACATTTGTAATAAAAACTTAAGTTTAGTTTCGATTTTTGACATTAGGAATATTAAGGAACAAAAACTTTAAAACTTTTACCTCTGAGAAGTGGTGATAATATAAGAAGAAGAGGAAGAAGTAAATTTTCAAGAAATAACTTTAAAATTTTAAATTGCTCTTCTTCAAAACTAAAAAAAAAAACAAAATATACTTAAGCACTTTTTCTTTATCACGAAATATTTTTTCTCAAAATTATGTCTTTAACAATTTAGATTTAAATTGAACTTTATCTTTGCAAGCACCCATTTTTGTGGATATTACCTTTAATTTCTAATGGTTTAAAACTTAATAAGTGTTACGAAAGTAATGCTCTGTTATTCCGGCATAAACTGCTAGAACTTATTTGCAGATTCTGTTAAATCACTTGAAATAGTACTAATATGTTAAATAAAAAATTAGGTATTTTGCAAAATAAGCTAGTTATAGTCTACCAAACTTAGTAATTTTCGTGGAGTTTCAATAAAAAAATCTAAAAGTTTTCGATAATACAAAAACCTTTCTCGTCAATATTACTTATCAACAATATTTTCCCTTTTTGTAACGGGTCCGCCATCTTACGTTTTTTTTTTTTCATTTAGTGATTATTTCGTGAATGGTAACACTTAGCACATGTCTGATTTGACAGATAATTAGTTTTATCCTTCCGCTGAACGAATATGGTTGTGTATACGCTTTAACAACGCTGGGAAATATTGCGACATTACTTTGAAAATCATGGTAATGTTGCAGAATGTGTGCGAAAATTGCGTACGGATTTTGGAGGAAGAGAAGCACCGTCAGCTCCATATGTTCGTTATCTTGAGAAAAGCGTGAAATGATCTTGGCGGGTATGTAAACAAGCAAAATTGTCGCATTTGTGGCACAGAAAACCCGCACGCATACGTTGAAAAGCCGATGCACCCAAAACGAGTTACTGTTTGGTGCGGAATTTGGTCCAGAGGCATAATTGGGCCATTTTTCTTCGAAAATGAGCAAGGAGTGGCCATTACAGTCAATAGCGATCGTTATCGGGCCATGTTGAACGAATTTTTGTTCACAAAAATTGAAGAGGAGGATATTGGCAACATTTGGTTTCAACAGGACGGCGCTACGTGCCACACAGCCGAAACTACACTCTATGTTTTGCGTCCTGTTTTTGAAAATCGCATTATCAGCCGCAGAGCTGATATCGTTTGGCCACCTCGGAGCTGCGATTTCACACCGTTGGACTATTATTTGTGGGGTGCCGTCAAAGATAAGTGTTACGCCGACAAGCCAGAGATAATTGACGCTTAAAAGGACAATATTCGTGAAGCCATTGGTGAAATACAGCTGCACACAATCGATAATGTGCTTTAAAATTAGACCTATCGTGTAGGCTGCTGCATGGCCAGCATTCCATTCCAACATTCCAACAAAGCACGTTTTATTTTATTTGTTTCAACTATTCTGATTTGTGTGTTTTATTTTATGCAAAATATGGAAAACCCATTTATGAAAAAACAAATATCTCGAGCCGGGTAAGAAAAATTGGAATATATTTTTTATTATGTGAATATTTCTTATTTTCTGTATGTTGTTATTTGTAAATAAGTGTAATGATTAAATTGATATAAAAAACTTATAACATAATGTTATGCCCCGCACATATAGTGACTTTGAGTGAAAAGTCCCCTTAAAGGTACACTGCGTCCGTAGTACAATTGTGTTACGATGATCGAGCAAATATTTTTTCATATATTGCCTTTCAGTTTTTGATATATTGGATGGACTGGCTGCCCTTGACGATTATATTTTTAATTACTTTGACATTGCCGCAATTCCACTATTATATGAAGCCGATACTAAGCAAGATACCGATGAAAGCGATGATGGCATAAGGCAAGTCTTAATCATCTCGGTCCAACATTATTACTTGCAGAATATGAAGAAATAACTGCGACACTTATCATCTATTATAACGTGTACTTTAGGCACGATACGAGAAGGGCGAAGAGAAAAATGTCATCTTCGCTCAATCAGGTATTGAAAAAAAAGAAGAAATTGGATCTGTAGATCTCAGATTTACAAAAAATGGAAGCATATTGCTCACACGATGGAATGTTGTACAATTGCAACACATTTTGATGTCAATGAAATAGTATCATGCCAACGATTCGTTAAAGGAAGGGATGCAGTAAGTATTTTCAAACCAAAAGTGTTTCATCGATATAATATGGACATGGAGGTGTTGATAGGACGGAAGAATTAGTTGTAGTCTACCGCTCGCGAATTAGACAAAATAAATGGTGGTGGCCAATCTTTGCATATCTCCTTGATGCCTCATTCGTTAATGCATGTCTGCGGTTGAAGAAGTTACATCCCAATTATTTGACAAGTGCGTCTCTTCTTATTTTTCGCCGAAATATTGCTATATCCTACCTTGAAACGTATGGTACATCATCCATATGATGTTCGAGCACTAACAAAGTGACGGCAGGAACATGATATGATGGCAGAAACCACCTTATTGAATATTCTAAACTGATAAACGATGTCGACATTGCGGAAAAATCAAACTTCATTTTCAATACATCTGAAAACGGGCTTCAGAATGATTTAAAATTTATCATACGCAAAGTGTACCTACTGCGCAGTGTCCCTTATAAGGGACGGTCCATAACTCCAAGACTATAAGTTTTTTTTTAATAAAATGTTTTGAACCGAATTAATTAGATCATTTTTATGAATTATTGGTGAAAATAATTGAGGGAAAGTGGCCAGGGAACTTCGTCCACTAATGGGTTAAACACGTAAAAGTGTATTTATTTTATTAAACAGTTTGGCTCAAAAATTGTTTGAATTTGGTACTCTTCACTGTAAACAAAAAGTGAAAATAATGAATTTTACTTAAAAATATATTTAAGGTACTTTGTTAGCTTTACAAAAATGTATATTACATAATAAGTCTTAGCTCTTTAAAAATTTTGTGCGGCTCCCTCTAATTTTAAACATAAATTTCTTGCTGTCGTTGTTTTTTTATTTTTATTTTTATTTTTTTTTTTTTTTTTTTAAGTATATCTGGGGAACGGCAAGAGCCAAAGTTTTAAAATTAGGTAAACGCATTTTGCTTATCAAGCCACAACATCCGACAAAATGTGGTTTTGAGCGGAGAAGTGGGAGTGGCATCAAATAGATTTTTTTTAAGTCTAAATCACGGTAAGAGAAAAATTTTCCAAATTTGGTAGATAGTTAAGTTATCAATCCATTACCTCTTTAAAAAATTGACGGGAGTTGAGAATTTAACGTGCCACTTTCCATACAAAGACAGTAGAAATATGTCACTAGATATAAATCGGTAGTAATTTATCGTGACACAGCTTGACCATATCCGAAAAGGCCGGTTAAAAACTATTTGTAGTTTAGAACTTGTCCCCGCTGGGACTGGAAAATGCTTTTCTTTAGAGCAGGGTATGCAAAATTGGCTAGAACCGTTTTGTGCTTATGAAAATTAACACTATTTTTTAGCACGGTATTTATTAATTATCATAAAGATGGAACAAGTTAATAACTGACGATAACAAAACGAATACCTTGGATTTTTTTTATATGGTGACAATTAGGGTTACCGTTAAGAATTTTTGAAAAGTCGCGCAAATGGTCGTTTTAAAAAATATAGTCGCACAAAAAATTCTTTTGAGCAAATAAAAGTCGCATATCACTTTTTTTAAAATTTTTGATTAATAAAAAGCATTTGCAATTGAAACAAAACAACCAATTGCATTTTTAAATTTTCAAAAGCCTTTTTTATTTTTGTTTGTTTTTTTTTTTTGTTTTGCCATGTCGTTGAATATGATTGTTTTGTTCAATAAAAACTGTTTACAAACACTGCAAAAGAGCGCCTTGACCACATGTCTTGGTTAAGCCATTTATACTTCAGTTCCTCATCTTTCGAATAGTATCACGAAATATGATGTTTCTTGGAAGGACCTGCCGCGATGTCAACGTTATCTTCTTTCATTAACTTGGCGGCTAAAAATTATTTTGTAAAATTAGCACCGCAAACAACACAACTTTTTTATTTTAAAAAGCTTTTTTGCTAGAACTATTCTTTGAAAGTTTTGCTGAAAATTTACAAAAACTTTTTTATATACATTTTACACATGACAAGGTTGCCAAAGGAACAACAATCTGTGAATTGCTTTAAAATTTTGACGACGTTATTTTGACAATTTCTTTTTTGATAAAAATAATAAGGAAATTTATACTTTACTGCAATTGAAATGTCTTTTGTGAGAATCTTTACAAAAAAATGGTAAAAGATCGCAACCATGGTAGTATATGTATAAGGTATGGTCATTAGAAATTTTGTTCTCAATATTAAGACCCATATAACGTTAAACAAAAGAAAATAAGGGAAAAAATAAAACAAATGTTAAAAATCAAATAATATGATATGACATTACATGGGTAAGTAATGGAAACTCTCTCTAATGAACCTACCTTGTACTTATCCTATCTTGTTCACAACAAAATTAAAAAAAGTCGGTGATAACAAAAGTCTCACAAAAAGTCGCAGGCTGCTAAAAAAGGGTCAAAATGCGACTTTAGTCGTGCGAACGGTAACCCTGGTGACAATGTTTTACATTTAACGCTTAATAATTTTAAGTTACGCACCCAATAAACAACAAATTATAGAAAATATATATGAGAAGTTTTATTTATGCCAGAAATTGGTGTCATTTAAATAAAAAAAAAACTCAAAAGTAATTTCTTGGGAATACAAAATTTTAATTTAAAAGATTTGTTATTCGTGCTTAATTCCCAGTTTTTATTCTTGATAAAAACACTGAAATTTATTGTTGATGGGATAAGCTATTCCTATGCGCATTTCACTGGTTGCTTAGGCCAGATCATCAGGAAACTTCATCCATAAACATTTTGGAAAAAACTAAAGATATTAAACCAAATAAAACTGTTAAGCGTATAAGAATCATAATCAACAGCTCTACTTGTAACAATATCAAAGTTTAAACAAAAACATCAACAATAAACAGTGAGTTTATCTCTTCTTACATTCCCCACTACAATTGATTGGAATTCTTCCAACATTAATTGTAGTTGTAAGTAGGTTAAGAAAAAACAAAATGCAAAAAACAACTTGCAAAAGCATGTTGCCAGGTAGTTTTTTTAGGCCGTGCACTTGCCAGTTTATTATCAAAAGTAATTTCTTGGGAATACAAAATTTTAATTTAAAAGATTTGTTATTCGTGCTTAATTCCCAGTTTTTATTCTTGATAAAAACACTGAAATTTATTGTTGATGGGATAAGCTATTCCTATGCGCATTTCACTGGTTGCTTAGGCCAGATCATCAGGAAACTTCATCCATAAAAAAAAACTTTGACGGATACACTCAATACGTGAAGAATATACGATGGTTACAAAAAAAAAAAAAATAAAAAAAATTAAAAAATAAAAAAAGTACCAAAAGGAGTTAAACAATCATGAATGTTAGTTATTATAACTGTATAACTGTAGCCATTAACCCTAGAATGCGTAACCGGGTACCCGTGATTGCACTAGCAATTTTTAACGTTTGTAGCTGCAAAAATAATGAGATATAATAGAGAATATTGAAACATCGGATTAGTCATTTCATAGCTATAAGCTTTAAAAAATGTAACGGACTGTTTAACGATTTTTTCTAAAAAACCTTGTTATTAATCAACCTTTCTATTGAGATAAAAAATTATAATACTCATCTCTATGTGCGTTCCTTTAATGTGAATTCATTCATTTATTCATATGCATAAGTTACTTAAAAGTTTTGCATTTGCATAAATTATATACTCGAATGTATGTAAATCAGATGTTATAATAACTTTATCTTTAATCCTGGAAAATAAGAAGGAAGTTGTAAAGGAAATGGTTTGTAAGTAATATTAAATTTCTTGGCAATAACATTAAGTACAAATATTATTGCCAAAAAAGGGATGTTTGCAGGATTTAATATTTAGCAATTTTTCAAATCAACAGAATTTGCAACACAACTTTTATTTTAACGTGATTTTTGTTGTCGCTTTTTGAAAATAAAAACACATTTTGCTGTGGGTGAATGGTTTTTTGTAAAAAACAAAGTTTTGCAAGTTTGACAATCGGTTTTTAAATTTAAATTTATTTCATTGGAAAAAGACAAAATTTGTATTACTCTGTATATTAAAATATTTGTAAACCCTTGATCAGTGACTAGAGGTAACTAAGAAAAAATAATTAAATCGGGCAAAAATGGGATAATAACACAGTGCGACAGAAAAAAATACCTGGGTTGCGATACCTTTTTTGTAATAGCTCTTGTCGAGCACAACAAGAAATAATACGGTTCCTAACTACAAAAAAATGTGCAAAAACATCTCCAAAGTTAAAAAATAGAGACATTTTTAAAAAAAATTGAGTGTGTTGGAGAAATACGTATAGTCACCTCAATATTACTTAAATATCATGTTATTATCTTTAAAAAGCCTGAGTTTCTTCTTTCTAAATCCGCTGAGAAATTTAAAATCGGTTGACATTTATCAAAGTTACAAGCATAAACGTCAAAAAGGTACAAAAAACCGAGTTTTTACCCCTAACTCGAGATTTCGGAGGTGTTTCTCAAATTTTAAGGACAGAGTCTAAGTGCACTCGACAACACCTACAAAAAAAAAACTATCGAGTCCCAGGTATTTCTGTTTCATTCTTGTTTGTAACATTGTGTAATCGATTGATATCTTCCCTTTTCTACTGGAAAATTAGGTTTAAGAATACTCGTGTTAAGTTCAAAAAAAAAAAAAATAATTTGGCTTACCACCGCCTCTTTAAGATTTCAATAAATTTATTATTTTTGGTGGTATTAACTCAAAAGTTCTTTTTTTTTAAATAAATTGCACATAAGTAGGAAATACTCGAAATAAAAAAAGTTATCCTTTTTCCCCGCACTTAAACTGATAACTAATAGTTATTTGTTTTTTTCTTTTTACTCTCATTTCGATTAAACTTTAACTTTTGAAGAATTCTTTTTTACAAACATAAAAAAAAACTTTTACGTTTTTTTATGAGTAAAAAAACTTTTACATTTTTTTATGTGTTAAAAAAAACTTTGTTTTAGAAAAATGAAAATCCTTAAAATGCCAGTGATTCTCCCAAGCAAAATACAAGGAGAAAAGTATCTAAAATGCAAACTACAAGTATTCCAGGGATAAAAATATATACAAAACAATATAGTTCTGCTATTCATTCTTATTGAATGCCAAACTTAAGTGCAAAATAATGCTACAAATCATGGTTCCGAAGAGCAAAGTTATTTGAGTTCTCTTTCCTACCAACAATTTTTTCTTAAAGATAAAACAATAAAATTGAAAAAGTTAAAAAAGAAAATTGAGATTTATTTAAATAAATAGTTTTGGCGAAAAAGTTTTTCAAATAAATTTTTATCAATTGTAATAAAAAAAAATAGCACCTATTGAAGTATTTATTATGCACAGAAAAAAATATCTCAAGAAAATTTTTAACAACACAGTTTGTTAAAAATAAAATTTTAGGTCAACAAACTTTTTGTTTGATTCAAAGAAAACATTTATCAAATTTACACTTTGCAAAATAGCACTCAAAAAAACATATTTAATAATGAAAGTATTAAATATTTCTTCATATTTAATAAAAAAAAATATTTGAATCAAAGTAAAGACAGTATTTTAACAACTCTTGTCCATTTTTTAATAGCTCATAATTCTCATTTGTTTTACAGTTTTATTTGAATAATATATTTAGTTTTGACAAAGTCTTTGGAAAAGGTTTCCTGATGATCTGGCCTAAGCAACCAGTGAAATGCGCATAGGAACTTACTTTTCCTCGCATAATAAATTTTAGTGTTTTAATAAAAATATAAAAATTTAAAATTTATGAAATCATCATAAAAAATAAAAAAATAAAGATTCGATTAACATTTTGTTTGATTTATTAAACATTTTCAACAATTTATTTTAACAAATCAAGTAAACATTTTGTTGAAAAAAATTATTTTGGGCAACAATTTTTTTTATTGACTCAATAAACTTGGTTGTTGAGTAAAAATTTAACAATTATACATACAAACTTTTTTATCAATACCGCAAAAATCGTCATCGCAGAAAATTCAAACATTTTTGTAATCAAATATGCGATTTTCGTATTCAAATATGAAAATTATTTTTTTCTGTGTGGTTAAATAGTATAAAAATAATATATTTTTTTTAAATACAGAATAACTTTGCACCCTTTAAATTTTTTAACTATATATTTTCGCTGCAATTTACTTGTAATGAGTAATAAACTTCACACTGGTCAGACTATTTCGATTGACACTATAAACAAGTGTTGATTATACTTTAATAAGGCTCATAACCTTTAAGCAATTACAATGTTTTTTTTTTATTTACATACTTTTACATTCCCCAAACTGTTTACCCCAAACTGTTTATGTATATACCATTAAGCGATAAATAATTTCTCTGCAATTATTAAGTCCCAAACTATCAGACTTAGATTATTTATAGCGGGTATTATGAATGCTAAAAACGCGTGTATGATAACAATATTGTCATCAAATTAGATAAGCTGGCACAATTGCTGTAATTATTCTCTCATCGTCTAAACAAAATATTAAGTATCAATCAGTGCGCAATTTGAGGTAAAATGCACGGCCACTCGTAACAATTGTGCGCCTTTGAATTCTCTAGAGACTGTTATCTGTAAAAAAAAAAACGGACAATATACCAACAATATTATAGTGACGAAAAAAACGGCGGTTATGACTGTGGCAATGAACACAAAAAAAAAATGTTTTTGTCAACTTATTGTTTATTATGAAATAGAAAATATTTAGCCGGTCAGTTTGTCAGTCATAAATTTGATTTATGACCTGATTAATAACGCGTGGATGTTTGAAATTAAATGCTGTGTGCAAAGAGGAAACGGAAAAGAAGTAAAAAGGTAGACGCTCACAAATTAAAAATCTCAGTAACAAGATTTTCCAGAAATTTAAATCGGTAGTTTTAACATGTTTGGCCGTTTTAAGTAATACAAAACTCATCCTGGAAAACTATCCTTGAGCAGGCGCTGCTCTTTTATCCTTTATAATTTTTTATTCTTAAATTCTCGTAAATTTTTTTTCCTTTTACTTTTTTTTGACCGCCATTGGTCATTTCATTATTATTATTATCGCTTTCTTTTGTCTCGACTAGTAATCATGTTCATTAAAAAAAAGGTTTATTCGCGGATTACAAAGTAAAGTTAAATTGTGGGTGAAAATTATTATTTAATTAGGAAAGGAAAAGTAAAATTTTACCTGTTATTGAAACGAGCATAAATTAGACTTTGTTTTATTTTTCTAACATTGGCTTTTTATCAGAATTATGATAACATAAAAACAAACAAATATTACAGATTTAAATTAAAAAAAAAATCAAAATCAATTTTACGAAAAATTGTTAATTTTACTAAAATTTGTCAACATTATTTACTTTAGTCAATTTTACTAAATTTTGTCAGTTTTACTAACATCCCAGCAAAAGCTTTACTTACCAGGTAAGTTAGCAAATAAAGTTGGAGAAAATAAACACTACTTATTTTTCGGCTGAATAACTACTTATTTTTGTTCGAGTTGTCCACAGAATTCAGTACTTACAATACACTTACTAGAAGTCAAAAAATATGTAGGTATTATTTAACTACTAGTAAGTTGAATTGTAAGTACTTACAATATACTTACCAGAAGCCAAAAAATCAGTAGTTAATAGACCTAATAAGTAGTTATTAAGTACGTTACCAGTAACTAAATATTCAGTACTGAAAACAACACAAGTAATAAGTTATTGAGCTGATTATTAGTAAGCAAATATTCAGTAGTGAAAATAATAGAAGAAATAAGTAGTTGATGTGGTCATTACTAGTAAGTACTTATTAAAGTTTTCAAAATAATGGCAATTGCAATGACAACTACTTACCAGGTAACGTATGAAATAACTACCACCTATTACTTAAAATCAAAAAGTTTTTCCTGGGATATGACAATATTACTAAAATTTGTAATTTTTACAAAAATTTGTCAATTTTACTTTTTTTTTATTTTTATACATCCTGTATTTTTAACATGATATGTACATTTTGGGATTTTATCATCTAGATATTGCAGGAAATAATTTAATGGAATCATAAAAAATTATTAATTTTAAATTTATTTAAATTATTTTAAAGGTAAAAACAAGGGGGAAACCCTTTATATGGATAAACAAAATGTCAAATATTTTGTCAATTTTACTAAAACTTGTCAATTTTTGATATTTTTAATTAGGCTAAAGTTTATCAAATTTAATTTTTATTAAATTATTTTTATGAAGAAAGGAATTTTTTTGACTATTGACTGCCAGCAGCCGTCGATGGTTGTGAGTATTAAACGGCAAAACCCTCCGAAGAGATTGATTGGTTACAACTGAAACATGTAAGGGTAACCTGTCCTTGAAAGCCTGGGTTTGAGACCATGTTGTAAAATTCCTTTCTTCATAAAAATAATTTAATGCAAATTAAATTTGATGACAAATTTGCCAATTTTACTAAAATTTTTAAGTTTTACTAAAATTTGTCAATTTTACTTAAAATTTGTCAATTTTACTGAAATATGTCAATTTAACTAAAATTTGTTAATTATAGCAAAGTGAAGTTTAAACAGTTCGATTGTGTTTTTTATTACAAGTTTTTGAAGTTCCCATATATATTTAAAATTTAATTTAAAATATATCTTAAAAAATATTAAGAGTAATGAAATTTGTCAATTTAACTAAAATATGTCAATTTTACTGAAATTTTTTAATTTTACTGAAATTTGTCAATTTAACTAAAATTTGTCAATTTTACTGAAATTTGTCAATTTAACTAAAATTTTTCAATTTTACTGAAATTTGTCAATTTTACTACAATTTGTAAGTTTTTCAAAAGTTTGTCAGTTTTACTAAAATTTGTTAATTTTCCTAAAATTTAATTTAAAAATATCTTAAAAACTTTTAAGAGTAAACATTTTTCACAATTTTACTGAAATTTGTCAATTAAACTAAAATTAGTAAATTTTACTGAAATATGTCAATTTAACTTAAAATTTGTCAATTTTACTGAAATATGTCAATTTTAAAAGTTTGTCATTATTACTAAAATTTGTTAATTTTACCAAAATTTATCAGTTTTACTAATTTTGCCAATTTTACTAAAATTGTATTAAAAAAAATATTTTAAAAACTATTAAGAGTAAACATTTTTCACAATTTTACTGAAATTTGTGAATTTAACTAAAATTTGTAAATTTAACTGAAATTTGTCAATTTACTTAAAATTTATCAATTTTACTGAAATTTGTCAATTTAACTGAAATATGTCAATTTAACTAAAATTTGTTAATTTTAGCAAAGTGAAGTTTAAACAGTTCGATTGTGTTTTTAACTACAAGTTTTTGAAGTTCCCATATTTAAAATTTATTTTGAAAAATTTATTAAAAACTATAAAGAGTAAACATTTTTCACAACTTTACTAAAATTTGTCAATGTTACTGAAATTCGTCAATTTAACTTAAATTTGTCAATTTTACTGAAATTTGTCAATTTAAATAAAATTTAACAATTTTACTGAAATTTGTCAATTTAACTAAAATTTGTAAATCCTACTAAAATTTGTAATTTTTTTAAAAGTTTGTCAGTTTTACTAAAATTTGTTAATTTTACTAAAATTTGTAAATTTAACTGAAATTTGTCAATTTACTTAAAATTTATCAATTTTACTGAAATTTGTCAATTTAACTGAAATATGTCAATTTAACTAAAATTTGTTAATTTTAGCAAAGTGAAGTTTAAACAGTTCGATTGTGTTTTTAACTACAAGTTTTTGAAGTTCCCATATTTAAAATTTATTTTGAAAAATATATTAAAAACTATAAAGAGTAAACATTTTTCACAACTTTACTAAAATTTGTCAATTTTACTGAAATTTGTCAATTTAAATAAAATTTAACAATTTTACTGAAATTTGTCAATTTAACTAAAATTTGTAAATCCTACTAAAATTTGTAATTTTTTAAAAGTTTGTCAGTTTTACTAAAATTTGTTAATTTTACTAAAATTTGTAATTTGTAGTTTTGCTAATTTTGTCAATTTTACTAAAATATCTTAATTTTACCAAAAATGGCCAATTCTACCAAAATATATTAATTCTACAAAATATAGTCAATTTTACTTAAATTTGTCAGTTTTATTAAAGTTTGTCAGTTTTACTAAAATTTGTACGGGCACAACTGCAACGAATTGGACGGGCAGAATCTGACGAGTGTAGAGCGTGTAGCGAGGAGGGCGAGGGGCTGGAGCACTTTCTCTGCCACTGTCAGGGCTTTGCCGAATTAAGATCCAGGCACCTCGGGAGCAATGTGATGTCGGACTGGGAATCCCTAAGGAACGTAGTCTGGAAAATATTGAGGAATTACGTCCGGGAAACCGGGATTCAAAATACCGTAAGGTTACAATGAATCTACCATGTTCTCAGGGAGCGCTTCGATGCTTTATGCTTCTTTCGAACTAAATTAACCTAACCCTACTTAAATTCGTAAATATTACCAAATTTTTTAGTTCTACCAAAATTTGTTAATTTTACT
This sequence comes from Pollenia griseotomentosa, assembly GCA_963931875.1. NCBI lineage: Eukaryota > Metazoa > Arthropoda > Insecta > Diptera > Polleniidae > Pollenia > Pollenia griseotomentosa. Next base: position 27,735,093 of record OZ007561.1, read on the forward strand.
TAAAATTTTCAATTTGAGTAATTATGTCAATATTACCAAAAATGGTTAATAGACTAAAATTTGTCAGTTTTAATCAATTTTGGTCATTTATAAGCCGTTTACATTAAACAAAATCTAGTAAAATTTGATTTGAAATCTTTATTAAAATCTTGTACTTTTTTGACATTATCGAGATTTTGCTTTCGTAACAAACACAGCTTTAATTACCAATAATGAACTTTAAAGAAAGTGTTAAAAAATATTGACAGCCTTAAAGGATAAAGTTTTATAAGCGTCCCGTTCATTGGGAATCTAAGCAATTGGACAAAATACTGTTTAAGTTTATAAAAGGAAATCAGGTTGTTTGAATATATAAATATTTTACATATGTATTTATATAAATATAAGTGTTAATATAATCTGGGAATTTAGTTCTCATGGTGAGTAGCATTTACAAAACGAAAAATTCTGATAGTGCGTAGAAAATATCCTGGAAAATATTAAAGGAATAAGACTATTAAACAATAAAAGCTTTTGAGGATTGTAGTTTGACTTAGAATACACATTCGAATAATATGAAAAATTTATATAAATGTTAAAGTTAACATTATATAAATTTAAATTATATAAATATATTTATAACATACAAATATTTTTATATAATGTCTAACAAACCCTTATAATCTTTTTAAATTACTGTGTTTACTTTCACAAATTACCTAAAATACACAAAATCTTTTTATTTGTGGAAAAGCAAAATTATAAAAAGATATAAAAATAGGAAATATTTAGGATTCCATGATTGAAAAAATCATTCATGTGCGAATGTGTTTTAATGTATGTTTAAGTATTTTCAAAAATCCCAAATGTATCACAATCGAATTTGTTAGTGAATACTCTAGAGAACATTGATTGCTATAAAAACTCATAGATATAGATGTATTTCTGTAATATTGATATTGTATTTTGAGTCTCATTTTTACACTTATTCGCACACACACATACAGTCAACTACACTCAAATGTTTTCCTTTTTCTTTTAATATTTATTAAACATTAAGAAAACTGTTTCATATGTGATGCGTTAAAAAAAATCTTATTGTGTATCCCTTTTACTATTGTTGTGATATCTAGGGATGTAACGAATACCGATACCGATATATCGGCAATATTTAAGGTTTGCTTATATATCGATATCGTCGATATTTTGCTGTCGATACGACGATACTTCTTAAAAATTTTTTTTTTTTGGAGTTTTTTGAACAAACAATTTAATTTTAATGCCTTTGTTTTGCACAACAACTAACCGCGCTACCTTAACAACAGCGGCAAGCGTTTTTTAAACATGAAAATTCTATTTCCAATATATTTAAAAAAAAAAATCGCTATACCAGTTAAAAAAGATGGTGTTGAATTTGGGTTATAACGATCTGTTTACCATAAACTTTATGAAAATAAGAAGTTTTGACATAAAAAAACGCTTGCCGCTCTTACTTAGATAGTTCAGTTAGAGAAATAAAATACTTCAAATCAGAACATCAATTTAGAACTGGTGAAATTTTTCTTTCAATTCTTTTAATTTTTCTTTGGACCATGGCGCAGAGATATATTTCGGACCAAACCTCAAAACTTTTTTTACTGCTTTTTAAATAAAAAAATGCCAAAATATTAGAACTCACACTTCAAAGCATATAATTTCAAATTCCGATGCCTATATACAGCCTTCTTTGATCGAACGGGTACCGAAAAGTTATTAGTTTTTAAAACAATTATTTAGCCTTTTCAATAACAGAATTTGATATTTACCGTATAAAATGAACTTTTTCTTCAATATTTGAAAACTGACACTCTTTTGAGTTAAAGCCAATTTACACTACAACGAAATCTAGTACTTACGAGATTTCGAGCCAAATCTAATTGTTTTTGACTAGATTTTGCACACAAAACAAAATATACTCCGTGACTAGATTTCGACGAAATCTACTCAAAATCTAGTAGTTACTGATGCAACTATGGTTTTTTCCATATAACACTAATAAATAGCAGGGAAGTATTTATTGGGGGCAATCCAAGTCAAATCGGACAGTTTGAAGAAAAATATTTATGATTTAATTTATTGTTTTTTTGCTATAAAATCATGTGTTAAAAGACTGGCAAGATGATTGCAAAATATATCAACGAATTCCGAAGTTTTTCACAAGAGTCTCGAGGGTGCAACGAGGTTTATGGCGATTTCTATTCTGAAAAAAAAATCCTACAGTATGTGCATGTAACACTTTTTCATGTTACCTATAATCACTCGAAGTGTTACATGTTGTACAACTTCAATCGAACAGAATTAGCTGCCTTTATTTACAACTATTACACTTTTATTATTAATGTAGTTCATTAGCGATTTTTAAAACTATTCGACTATTTGCTGCACACTTACTTTACGGTTTGGAAACAGACATTGACATCACTTATTGTTTGAACAAATTTAAAACGATAATAAGTACATAGAATTTTCCACCAAAATAAAAAAACGATTTAATTCAAAATGGAGTATGATGTAGAGTAGATGTAGAATTCTTTTGACAAAACTTTTAAAATATTATGACAAACAAAATAAAATATTGGTTGTACAAACAAAGTAGTAAGTACCAAAGTTGTAAAACAGGGCAGTATGAACCCTTAAGTAAAAGTAAATGTAAAACATGTAACATGTTTTGCATGTTTTTCATCAACATTTTCACAAAAGAACTTGAAAATTTTTCCCACAGTTGTATTTTTTGTACAAACGAACACAAAATGTAGAACATGTAACATTAATGCAACATTTTTCTCAGACAAGAAATCGCCATTAGATATCCAGTACTTATACGTAATATTTGCAATAGCATTGTTGTCAAATTTGTCATTTACTGCCTGTTTTTAGAAAACGTAAACAAGTGAGTGAGTGAGAAATTATATTGAAAACAAAAACAAATGTTCGTTTTTTATTGTTGTTTTCAATATAACTTCTCACTCACTCACTTGTTTACGTTTTCTAAAAACAGGCAGTTAACTTATTTTTAAGGACAATCTTAACATTTCCCAAAATAACAATATGATAATGGAAAAGGACACAAAATCTGTTTAAAGTAGTCACTATATTGCACTAGAGGTACTGTTTCGTTATTAGTTAATACAACTTAGTAAGCATCTATCATGAAATAAAATTATGTTTGCACGAAATTGGTGAAGGGTGCTCTGATCAGTAATATATTTTGCTTATATAAAAGTAAGAAAACGTATTGAAATAATTCTTTGTTATTTTATGACTACTTAGACATAGCCAATGCAAATAACAAAATTAATGAATTAGTATTTGAAAAACGTCCTGCGAAATCCAAGAAAATTTTTGCACAGTGGTTTAAGCGAAAAAAAATTTTTTTAACAAATTAAAAAAAAAAACAGAAAAAATTGTATTTATTTGAATCCCACAACCAAATGGGTCTTAAAATTTGTGGAAAAAAACATAATTTAATACAAAAAAATTCAAGAAAATCAAAGAGTACAAACAGCGAAAAAATTGTATTTAAAATATTAATCTCGAAAATCGCAGCCAAGCCCAATGTGGAAAAATTTTTTTTTTACTTCTTATTGGATAGTAGACAAAAAAAGAATAAATACAAGAAAAAAATTAAGTAAAAAAAAGTAACAAACAACCTGTGTTCTCTAATCTGCTTCAAAAAATGACTCAGGCGTATACGCCAACGCCAACCGTAATCAGGCTGATTGAAAACGCTGTGCGTGTTTATTTGAACATAGTTTTCTTATAACGCCATTTCCTTAACATTCGATATCTCTCTAACCATAAGCCAAAAAAATCTAAAAAATTTGCTGAAATGTGCTGTTGAGAAGGAACATCAACACAGTAAAAAATAAAGGAAATCAAAAAATATTTTTCACCAAACTGTACTTTTTGACTTGGATTACCTCATATACATATACTAGGGTATTCATTCGGTTAACCGTTAATCGGTTAACCGATTAATAACTACCCGATTAACTGATCGGTTAATTTAAAATTGGTAATTTTCGATTAACGATTAAACCGGTTAATTGCAGTCGATTAACCGATGTAACAAATTCTTTTAGTTTTTTGTAGTATTATAACATTTTTTTTGTGTTTTTAATTATTTGTTTCGTCTCATATAAAAAGGTACATGTTTGACAAATATTTTTTCCTCTAATATATATTTCCTTCGAGCAATACATTCTTAAAATACAGTACAAAAACAGAAACTAGGAGTTCGGAAATATATTTTTTTGCAGAATGTTTGGTGCTGATCTTTGCCAGGATGAGTCAGATGATGACCTGACAATAGAAGAAACTCTCGGTTGTAACACAAACAATCTTTCACAAAATTAGCCGAAATAATGGCATAATGGAAGATTTAATATGTTAAGAGAAATCCTGAAGAAGGACTGAGAATTAAAAAATATAGAAGCACAAGCAATGCTAAAGATACGTCATATTAAACAGTTGAATTTTGTTAACATGTGCAATGCATAATCTTGTTTTTATAATCCTTGAATCTATATTATGGGTTGCTTTCGATTTCTGAAACATCTTCGATAAGTGAAAGAACTTTTTCCAAGTCAAGTTTTATCAAAACTAAAGAAAAGAATCACTTAAATCCTAAAAATTTAAACCAAATTATTTTTCCAAAAGATTATTAAAATGAACTATTGAAATAATTAATAAAAAATTCTCACAGTTTAATATTATGTATAAATTATAAAATATGTTTTTCATATTTATGAATTACTTATTTGTTTGCTCGTTTTAGTTCAAGAATGGTTTTGTTTGTTATGTTAATGTTTTTTTTTTTACATAAACTCCAAATAATAAATAATATTTGCATTTTTAATTAATGAAATTGCTTAATTTATAACAAAACTTTATTAATCGGTTAACCGATCAATAACAATATTAACCGATTATTAACCGATTAAACCAAAACCTCGGTTAATTAATCGAGCGATTAACCGATTAAAGCAAAACCCCGATTAAATGAATACCCTAACATATATACAAGAACAAATTACATTAAAATCAAAAAACATAACAAAAATGTTTAAGAAATTGAAAAATTTTGAAAAATTGTAAAAAATATAAATGACAATGATAAAAACAAAATGTCAAGAGAGTAAAATGTTAGTAAGAAAATATAAACTCACTGTTTATTGTTGGTGTTTTGTTTAAGCTTTGATATTGTTACTTACAAGTAAGACTTTGAGTGTTTAAAATTCTTATTCGCTTTAGAGTTTTATTCGTATAATATTTTTAGCTTTTCTAAAATCTTAGGAAAAGGTTTCCTGATGAGCTGGCCTAAGGAACCAGTGAAATGCGCATAGAAACTAGCTTTCCCTCAACAATAAATTTCAGTGTATTTATCAAATATGAAAAATTCGGAATTTAGCACGTCATACAGAAATCGTATTAATGGTAAGCGCACTAGATTTTGAAGATTATTTCAAATGAAATCAACTAGATTTCGTTGTAATGATTTTTATCGCATCATTCATATAAATGTCTGTTATAACGAGTAATCTATTTAGTGATTTCAAAGCCGCCCATCAGGCATGGCTGTCAGCTTTTAAATATCTGTCATCTGTAGTGTCATTTATTTAATAAAGGGTTGGCCCATATGAGTCGTTTATCAACCGAAACACAAACAAAAAATAGTTAAAACTTACTACAAAAGTTGTATTTTAAACATGGCACACTTTTCAAGCAATACTGCACAGAAAAAATTCTCCAAAATTTTTCACCAATTGAAGCATTAATCAAAAATATAATCAGTTTTAATTAAAAATTTAATCAAGTGAATTAAACGTTTAATCAAGTGCATTAAACGTTTAATTAATACTATTAACTAGTTTAGTTGATTCTATTAATCTGTTTACTGGTGCAAATTTAATTAATTTTTTGATTAATATCACAAACTTTTTAATTGAAATCAATTTTTATTTTTTTCTGTGAGGGTACTCATGGTCCTCATAATCGACCAATTGTGCAAGGAATTGGCAAGATAACAAAGAAACCGTACAAAAATATTTTTAAAAAAACTAAAACAACAATAAAAAAGTACAAAATTCGGCAAGCTACATTATTGATAAGATCGGTTAAACCACAAAACGAATTTTAAACGTTAATACAACGGCAAAAAATATCAAAATAATTGGGTTTGGTCGAGATCCCCCACTGTGTGTAGTAGTGAAATATGACCTGCACGTTTTAAGATTCTTCTGCTTATTTTCATTAAAGAAGAATTGAGAGATACTTTAGATATCCTTAAAAGTAGTCCAACTTATGCGTACGATGTTAATATAAAATAAAATTAAAAGTTTTTAGAGAATTATCTTAATATTATTTATTATGGTTGAAGGATTTTTTACAATTATGTGTGAAACAAAATATTGTCCAAATACTCGCCACAGCTTACCTCTTTCCGAGGGTTCTGTTTTCAATGACTCTGAGACATAATTGAGGTTCAATGCCGTTAATGTGCCGAAAGGATGAGTTAGATATGTTTGCTCTTGAATTGTTCTTGGCTTATTGACGTAACCATTTTCTTTTAAATATCCCCAAAGAAAGAAGTCAACAGTGTCAAATCACATGATAAACATCGACACGACATGAGATAACAGAGCCATTGAATTTCTTGCGCAAAGTAGCAATTGTTTCGTTGGTTGTGTGGTAAGTGGCACCATTCTGCTGGAACCACATATCGTCCAGATCTATCCTCAATTTCTGGCCACAAGAAGTCTTTTATTATCTCGCGATAGCGAACACCATTCACGGTAACTGCTTGGCCGACTTAATTTTCGAAGAAGTACGGATCGATTGCACCGCCAGCCCATAAATTGCACCAAACAGTCACTCATTTGCCCAAATGCGGCAATTCTGCTTGTTTACGAATCCACTGAGGTAAAAGTGTGCCTCACGATGTGCAGGAAAAGCTGTTTGTTTCAACGCCTATTTTCGCATAAGGTTTCAACAATCTTAGCGCACTGCTCAATTGTGTATCTATCCATGGTTGAGTTTTCAAAAAATAAAACAAAGAAATGTCAACTTAAATTGGTCAAAAAACTTGCCGTTAAAAAGTGACTCACAACTAACATCGTGCATTACGGTTGGACAACCCTTTATTTTAAGAGGCGCAGATCCGTTTGTTTGTGAAAACTTCTATTTTCGCAAAAGTTAAGAATTTTTAAACAAAAATATTAAACTGTTTTTTTTTTTTTTTGTAAAATAAGAAAATACAATTGTTTTTGTTAGTTTTACCATGAATTAAAATCAAATTCTTTGTTTTTTAAATCTTGTTTTATATAAATTTAAAAAATATTTATAATATCTTGCGTTGCTATTTGTATAATACAAATAAAAAATTCTTACCTCATTTTGGTTAATTTTAACTTGATTTCAAATTCAATATGCGTATTTATCGGTATCGAAATTGGTATCGAAATTGGTATCGCCGATATCTCATTTTGAGTATTCATATCGTATCGGAAAAAAGGCGTATCGTCACATCCCTAGTAATTTCCATTTTTTTTTTTTTGTTGTTTTAAATTTTGTGGGGCATTTCATCAATTACTTTGATTGCTTTGGGACTAATATGTCAAACAAATGTTCTACATGAGATTCTGAACGCATTTAAAAACAGACACACATACACAAATGTCCTATTTGCACACATTAGGACATATGGCATTAGTAAATCTATACACAGAGAGATAAAAAAGAAAAATCTTCTCCATTAACATGTTTCATTACGTTTTCTTTATTGTTACAATTTGACCATGTTAATTTTATTCGGTAAGCATACTAAATGCTGTAGGATTCCCACCAAATTTTCTACACACACACACACAAATACAAAAGTATCTAGATAGAATTCTTTCAAAGGGCCAAAAAAGCTTAAGCAAAATATAGGATAAGGATGGGTTGGCTTGGTGTGTACAATAAAGGCACTTGAAGGTTGTCAATTAGAAAATCTATCCATACAAATAGAAATTTAATGCGTCACTAATTTTTGAACATTTATTTAACACTTTGTCCTTACAGGACGTCGTAAGGAGTTGAATATAAATTAGCACTATACAAATAGAATTGAAAACGATATTATTTTTGGTTCAATGGTAAGTGTGAAATTACTTAAGAGACTTTTTCTAAGTAAATTAATGAAAACAAATTCAATAGCCCATAAACTTAATGCTAATAATAACACCATCGCAAAATAAATGTCTAGGTTTAAAGTGATAATCATAAATTAAGATTAATGACGAAAATTTCATGAAGTTACTTACGATTCTGTTATTAATTCTTTGTAATAATTCTAAAATTATTTATAAGGTATGAATGAATGAATGAATAATTAACATTATTATCTCTGAAATATTATTTTCGATGCCTTTTTTGAATTTTAAATATTTATTAACACAAATAAATGTAAGTAATTAATTGACTTTCCATAAAAATAATAAAAGTACAAAGTCATGTAATAATTTGTAAAAATTCATCAATAGCCAACAAAAAAATTTGTGTTTGCTATTAAAATGCAAACTCATTTCTTGCAATCTGCAAATGGGATGGTAGTGACGGGAAATTGTCGATGGAACTATCGATAATATTGTTCGAAATCCTATTTGCACTTTATGAATTAATTAAAAACAACAACAATTAATTAAATATTAGTTATTTTTGAACGTCAAAAATTTTCAACAAAGTCTTGAGCAAATCAATCCGACAGCTAATCTTTATGTTAAACTTTCCTCTGAATCCGAATATGAAGTCAGAATTGTCAAGTGTAGAACTGTTTTTGAGATATTCCAAAATTACCGTTATTTGTGTTTTTAAAAAAGATGATCCCTGTCGGACATTCAGTTAACTTTAATTAACTGAAAGCTAACTATTTCTCAAGTAGTGGTGGTTGACACTTGTACTACCTTTTTACGAAATTAACTAACTATTTTAACATTGCGATGTCCTAGGAAGTAGTCAATTGTCCGACTCTGCATTACTTTCAATTAACTTTAAAGTTAGCTACCTTTCCGTGAACTAAAAGTTAACTTTTTGTAGCTAGCTATAAATTTACTACTTTAAGGCCCGGTTTCACAACTTACCGATAGCTAAAGGTAGGATTTTATCGGCCGTATAAAAAGTGTTCCATTATTACAATTTTAATTTAACCTACCCGGTAGGATGAACCTTAATTTACTTTATCGCTCACTTTAGGTTAAAGTAAAGTTTAAATAATGGAACACTTTTTATAAGGCCGGTTAAAGTCTACTTTTAGCTATCAGTAAGTTGTGAAAACGGGCCTAAGTTAAGTTAGGTTAAAGTTAAGGCCGATTGTTACAAACTTAATATTTTTAAAAATAATGACAGTAAAAAAGTTGCATTATAGCAAAACTATAAGTGCCGGTTCACACACGTCCAGTTTGACTCATCAAGTATTGCGTCTTTAGGAGAGAGGGGAAAAGAAATGGCATTCTGTTTACCCGTCTCTCTTAAAAGCTCAAGACTTGACTAGTCAAACTTGACGTGTGTGTACCGGTACTAACCGGTACTTTGGTTAATGTTAATTTTGCATTGCGTAGTAGTTGGCTTTAAGTTAGTTTATACAAGCTAACTTAAAGTTGTTTTTTTTTGTTTTTTATTTAGCTACGCATTTGACGGCAGGGATGTGAATGAAAAACAAATTTGTTTCTTTTTAGTGAAAGGTTATAGAATTTCTAAAATTAAGTTCTTAAAATATTGATTTTAAGCCCACCTTTTACCATACCGATCGACTCATAAACACTATTTGAATCGATCTTACGTAGGCTGTCCGTCGGGCAGGTATGCGAAAAGTACAGGTCGCAATTTAGCAGATAATTTTATAAAGCTTCGCACATTGGCTAAAATTGCCTATTGAAAATAGTGACATTCGGTCCATAATTTTACATAGCCCTCATAAAACTTATAACTTATTTTTGGAATAGACCTTGTGCCTATATACCATATTGTTATGTTGGTATTTCGATTAAATATGGTTCAAATATATTTTTTTATAATTCTGACCATCCTACCAAATTTTATTGGAATTGGATATTTGACCATAGACATTTAGATAGACACGTAAATGCTATGCGAACACTTTTTTAAATACCTTAAGGCGAAACAATCTGTTAAAGATGGATATTTCACTACCACGGGAAAGTTCTGTTCGCGGAGGGATCGCGAGGTGATGTTGTTATTCAACAGATGCTGCTTGGATTAACTATAACAGTGATTGATTATTTACTCTAATTCCGACCTGTATACACAAAAAAATATCAATGTAAAATTAACATTACACACTGTTGATTCAATATTACTAAATTTCTGCTAAAGTATGGACTTTATTTAAAATTATCATTGTTTCATATTAATTTAAAATGAAAAAATATTAAAATAACATTGTTTAACATTATAAAGAGAAAAACATTATTTATTTTCATGTTATAAACAATTTATAAAAAAAAATCCCGTATTCTTTTTGTTTAAATAATTTAGCTAAATAAAAAATAAAATTATCCAAGTAGAATGATAAGAAAAATTATATCGTGCCATTCTTACAGGAAAATAAATAATAATATTCTCTTCTCTCTCTCTCCCCGGTTCCGCGTGCAAAGGCTCAGTTAGCCAGGAGTAACAGTAACGTTGCAAATCAGCTGCTTCATTTTGTTGTATGTAAACCAATTAAAACGAGTATAGTTAGCAGTAAGATGTTACGTCTTAAGCTGTAAGAAATATATTGGTCTTACTTTTTTACGGTAAGGTTACTGTTACTGTTACTCCCGGCTAACTGAGCCTTAAGTAAGTATTAAATTAATGCAAATATTGTCTCTGAAACTTCTTCCCACTGTTATTTTACATTTAAACCAATCCGAATCTACATGAAGTTTCATTCAACGTGATTCGAACTGTTATTTCAATATAAATTTCATTTTGCTCTAACTCAACTAAAATGTTAAATTAACATAAATTAAAGCTATTATAAAAGAAAATAAGGATGTTCGCAAGTTATTTGAAAATCATGTTCAATTACCATGAAGGAACTATGAAGCAAAATCACTACCGAAAAATGTAAAATCAACCTTGTTTTCGAGGACTTTGCATTGATTTTTCTTCTGTGTATATGTGCAAATGATGCTTTACTTACACAGGTGAATTTGGTAAGTGTTTATTATAGACCAAACCATGTGGTTGAAATTCACCATGATATTAGGCCATGGTGCAGGTGCTCATGTAAATCAAGGTGACAATTGTTTATATAACGGGTGGTTACATTTTACGGGCCGATGTTGAATGTAAACCATACCTTAACGTCAAGTTTTTTTTTCCTGCATTTCATTTGACATTTCTCAATGTCTCTCAATTTCTCAAAAACTCAGTATGAACCATGGAAAGATACACAATCGAGCAACGCGTTAGTTATTCAGGCTTATTATGAATATGGGGGTTCAAATCAAAATGCATATCGTGCACTTCGTGGGTTTTTCGTAGGGTATTCATTCAGTTAACCGTTAATCGGTTAACCGATTAATTACTACCCGATTAACTGATCGGTTAATTTAAAATTGGCTTTTTTCGATTAACGATTAAACCGGTTAATTTCAGTCGATTAACCGATGTAACAAAATTTTTAATTTTTTGTAGTATTAAACCATATTTTTTGTGTTTTTAGTTATGGGTTAGTTCCAAAACGTCAGGTGCAGAGCAACTCGCTTTGGATTCTACGATACAACCATGTAGAATTTTATAATGTTATCTGTACCAAAGTTCTTCAAAAACGTTACCAAAGTACACGAAAAAAGTTGTGTTTAGAAATATTTGTTCATACAATATATTTTCTTCTAGAAATACATTCCTAAAATACAGTACAAAATCAGAAACTAAGGAATGCGGAAATAAACTTTGTTGCAGAGTATCCGATGCTGAGCTTTGTCAGGATGAGTTAGATGATGACCTGACAACAGAAGAAACTCTCGATAGTAAAACAACAACAGAATTAACCGAAACAATTAGAAGTGTTAAGCATTTGAAAAACTTAAAACAGGACTCTAATGGCATAATGGAAGATTTAAATTTTTAAAGGAAAATGACTGAGAAATTAGAAAATCTGTATTATGGGTTGCTTTCGATTTCTACACTTTCACTTATCGCAGATGGATAAGTGAAAGAATTTTTTCCAAGTCAAGTTTATCAAAACTAAAGAAAAAAATCGCTCAAACCCGTAACATTTAAACCTATTTATTTTTCTAAAATATGATTTTATAAGATCTCCTTAAACTATTGAAATTATTAATAAAATGATCTCACGGTTTATTTTTTAAGTAATACATAATATGTTTTAATTAAAAAATATGTATTACATGATTATTAATTATTTTTTCGTTTGCTAGTTTTAGTTCAAAAATTGTTATGTTAATTTTTTATACTAATAAACTCAAAATAATAAAAAAAAATTTATTTTTATTTATTGAAATTACTCAATTTAGAAAACAACCTTATTAACCGGTTAACCAATCAATAACAAAATTAACCGATTATTAACCGATCAAACCAAAACATCGATTAATTAATCGAGCGATTAACCGATGAAAGCAAAAGCCCGATTAAGTGAATACCCTAGTTTTTCGGTCATTTTAATCGTCCAAATGTGCGTACAATCGCAAAAATCGTGCAAAAAATTTAGCAACCTTGGTCTATAGGAGATGTTAAAACACAAGTGCATGCTCGTACTGCAGAAAATGTTGCTGCTGTTCGCGATAGTGTGGCTGAAGAGCCGTCCACCTCAACTTGTCGTCGTGACCAACATCTGCACCTCTTACACTCGTCGTTGATGAACGTAATGCATAAAGACTTGCATTTGCACGCTTACAAGGTTCAATTGACTTAAGAACTAAATCCTCTTGACCATTCCAAACGTCGTCAATGGTCAGAATAGTAGCAAGAAAGGGCAACAGTGGCTGATCAATTTTCGAAGAAAAGCAACATCGGCCCTTAAAATTTAACCACCCTTTATATTGAAAATCTAAGAAATAATTAATACATTTTAACAAAATTTAATATATTAATTAATCAATATTAACTAATTTTTATTTATATTCAAACATTTGCTTTAAAATAAAAAAAAATGTTAAACCACAATTATAATTAAATGCATTAATTTATAAATGTTTTTAAATAAAACAAGAGAATTTAACGATTTTATTTCGTTCTGTTATTAATTAATTGAAACAATATATCACAATGAAAAATACAATTTTTAGATATGAGCCAGTTAAATGTATAGATATTGGTTAAAAACTACAATAATACTATTTGCAATTAAAGCCAATTATAAAAAAAATAATTAAGTTTAATTTTGAATGTTTAAGTATAAATTTTTTTAAGTTTTTAAGAATGGTTTTTTGTAAAACCTCAGTCGGAAAATTTCCAAATGCAAACGAAGTTTGTTAAAAGCAACTTGAATTCTTATACAATAGAATCAAGAATGTTACTTTAAAGTTTAAAAATTAAATTGAGTTTCAGGAAAACTGTAGATTCTTAATGCAAAGATACATAGAATTTATGTTAGCAAATCCTCTCAAAAATATTTAATAGTTTGGATATTGTTTAAACTAAAATTAAAATGTTTTTCGGGGAGCCCTTTTATCTAATTGCGCCTTGGTCTTAGACTGTCATTAAAGGTACTCAGCTGTCTCCCTTCTCACTTTAGCTGTAGTTCGATGGATGCCTTAGCCATATTACCAGGGGATACTTGGTGTAAACCAAAAGTAGCGAGCTGCCTAAGGCAACTCAAAACAAAGGAATCGCTTGTTGTCAGGCCCAGGTGTATAATATATAGATAGCTTTCCGCACATTTGTCCCTATGTGAAAGATTGCTCCCAGCATGGGTACAATGGCGAATACATTATAACCATGTTCTACTGTATATAAAGTATGCTCTTTTCACCATTTTTTAAATAGGAAATTATTTAAATATTTGAAACAAATATTTCAGCATACAGATTCTTAAATAGCTCGCCCTTGTTTTAAATTGCTTGTTTAAATTCAAATAAACTCCATTAACTTTAATATATTTATGTTAATGGTATTTATTTTTTTATATTCTATTTTTACAAAACTCTCATCAATAGTCAATTTCTTTTTAATGTAGTTTTAAATGAAAATAATGACACGCACCCGTTTACACAAGAAACTGAAAAAAAAGAAAAATTGAAAAAAGAAAACCTTAAAAATGTTGGTTAAACAAAAAAAAAAGCTTTTAGACAAGCCATAAAGAAGTAAAATAATAGAATAAAAAATATATTTCAGTGACATTTTGACAAAACATCTTAAGTCAAATTAAAAAAGTTGAAAAAAATTTTGTTAATCGTACGAGTTTTCATTCAAAAAACATTTTTGCTTAAGTTTTTAAAATGTTGTATTCTAAACGAATTTTTTTTTTTAATTTCAGCTTATTTTATTATTTGATAAAAATGATTTGTTCACCGAGTTTTTTTAAAAATTTTTTTGCTATCTTATCTCGACTTAAGATGTTTTGTCAAAATGCCACAGATATAAAAAACAAATTCCTTCATATACACACACGATCTGTTTAAATGTATCTATAATATTCGATTGGGGCAATATTCTATTCAATTCAAACATCAGGACTGCAACAACAACGACATGACCACTAAAACGTAGATATTTTCTCAAAATGTAAATGGTAACAAATCTATAAGAAGGAAGCAATACTCTAAGGAAATCGAAAAGAAAAATGTTAAAAATAGCAACAAAAAAAAAAACTCGAGAAATGGGAAAGTAACGAAGCAAATGTTAGGAAGCAACTCAAGTTAAACTTAACCAAGCATCAAGCCAAACCAAATAGCCAATTGCGTATTAATAGTCAATAAAAGAATCTGTAACAGGAAGCAATGATAATAAAAGGATGTAGAAGGGGAAGGCTACAACAAAAAAAAAAAAAAAGAAGCGAACGGAAAATATCATAAATTTTTACAACTTTTAGCAGAAAAATAAAAAAAAACAAACTAAAAAGTTGTGAAATCTGTAGAATTTTCAAAGTATGGTCCGAAAATTGTTTGGAAAAGCAAAGATATACATATGGTTATGAAATTCCACTTGCTTAAGTAAAACATAGAAAGAAAAAATGTGTCACAAAGAATGTGACAATGAATAAGTGATTGTATCGGAAACTTTAAAAACAAATGACGTAAGCCACGGAAAGATATCAGTTAAATTTTTCCAAATGTTTAAGTAATTTAACGATAAAAAAATCCTTAGGCAATTGTATGGCCTTGTCGGACGTGGTGGATTGTAATGCAAACGCAACAAAGCCTTATAAAGTGCAAAGCACATTTTAAGAATTAATGAGTAAATATTTTTTTTTTTTTTTTGTTAGTATTTCACCCTGGAAGTTTACTTTTCAGTTAAGTACATTAAGGTTACTCTGCGTTAAATCGACGATGTATTTAAAAAACATTCTAGCGGATTCTAAAGTAAAAATCAACAAAAAAAAGTTTTAGTCAAGCGTTTTATTAAAAAAAAAACAAGTAAGAGTGCTTTATTCGGCTATGCCGAATCTTGTATACCCTTACACATGATGAGATAAGAACAAAAAGTTATATACATAAATAACGTTCTTTAGATAGGTATAAATAAATATTAGTTGAGCCACGCCAACTTTTCATTTCGCTATGCCGAAGAATATAAAAAAAAAAAATATATATGTACCTAAGCCCGTTTCCTCTTTTGCCAAAGTTGATGTTTGAAATTCGTTTTATAATCTTAAAATCGTTTTTTAGAACATAAAAAAATTAAATAAAAACAAGCAAGAGTGCTATATTCGGCTGTGCGGAATTTTATATACCCTTCACCATTGTGCGAGCAGAATACAGAGCAACTAAATAATTTTTACATATACATACATATTTACAATACTTAAAACTTCATTAAAAATGAAATTTAAAAAGCGAAAACTGGTAAATATTTTTTTAAAATTGTTTTGGAACATAACAATATTAAAAAAATATTCTTTTTCAAAAACCAAGATTCGAACCAGGGAACTCACAGTTTCTAACTTAACACACCCCCTACCATGAAGGAACGCTGTTTAAATATCATTAAAATGAAATATAGACCGTTTCCTGTTTACAACTCAACACAGTTTTTTGTTTGTTTTCTTTTTGTAAAGGCACTGTTGTCATTTTTTATCTCTTTTGGCGAGTTTTTAAGTAGCAAAAAAACACAAAAATTCCTAGTTTCTATTTGTTAAAATTATTTCGTTAAATAGATGAAATAATAAACGAAAATCATATTGGGCATTATGCTAGTATATGTAAACAAATGCGAAGGGGGATTTGAACTTCGCTTTTCATAAGGACCCAGAATATATATACTTTATAGGGTGCAGGACCTTCGGTGAAGGGTATAAAAAACAAACTTAATTACAAAAAAGAGTAATTTTTGGGATTTCAGTATATTGGTCATAACTCTGCTATTTCTGAACCGATTTGAAAGATTTATATACCGACGTTTTAAAGAAGAAATTTTCCATTTATTTTGGTTGTAAGACTTGGACTCGGGAAGACCTATGGTTCCCGAAAATGGGTATTTTCCAAAAAAAAATTAATATTTTGGTCATAACTTTTTCGTATCTGAACCGATTTTCCCGAGTTTTTCAGAAAATATTTTTTATTAATTAAATTTCCGATCTTTTGATATATAAGGCGTAACCATAGGTCATATAACAGTAAAAAAATTCAGGTTTTTATACAATTTTTAATACTTTTTGTATGGAAGGTACCACGCCCACTTCTCCAATCCCGCTCACATTTTGTGGAATGGTGTGTATTTATAACCTTAATGTTTGTACCAAATTTGAAAACTTTGGCTCTTGCCGTTCTCCAGATATACAGAAAAAAGTAATAAAAATACAACAACCACAAGGAATTTTTTGGAAAAATTAGAGGCAGTCATGGTTTTTTGGTGATATCTCAGCCATTGTTGGACCAATCTGGCTGAATTTCAATAGCAAGAAATGGTGGACTATATGTGACATAAATGTAAAACAACCTAGCCGCTATCATGTGTGGAGTCTCCGGAAAACACATATCAAACGTAAGACGGACAGACAGACAGACAGACGGACAGACGGACGGACAGACGGACGGACAGACGGACAGACGGACGGACGGACAGACGGACAGACGGACGGACAGACGGACGGATATCGTTAAATCAACTTCTCTCCTCATAAGGACCCAAAATATATATACTTTACAGGGCCTAAGATCAATATTGTAGAAATTACAAACGGAATGACAAACTTATATATTCCTTTTTCCACCTGTGGTGAAGTGTATAAAAATGAAAAAAATTCTTTTTGGGATTCGAACTGGCAATACCATCAGTTTCAGGAGAGAACTTAACAATTCGGCTACGAATGGTTTTACTGAAGAAGCGTTAAATTAAAATATATTGAGTCTATGAGTTTGTTTCTTTGTTTGAGCGGCATATCATATACATGCATTAATGTGTATGTGGATGCGTAAATTAAACACATTAAAAATAAAATCCACCACTTGTAGTGAAGGGTATAAAAAAACAGCAAAAAAAAAACACATTACCAACACTGTATTACCATAGCCACTGTATGACCGTAGAAACCAAAATTGAATTTGTTTGTATGGTATGTTCATGTCGTTTTTGTAATACAGTGTTGGTATGGTAATGTCACGTCTAATTGGACCTTTAAAGGAACAAATTTGAGGCATTTTTTTTATTAATTGTGCTTTAATTCAGAATTTGCATATACAATTGTAATATATAATTTTTGGCCTCTTAGGCTTTTTATATTACTTGGTTTGAAATAAATATATAATTAATATTTGGTGTGCAAAATCTCTCGTGCGCCTGAATTAAAATAGAGCCTTGTTCCATGGGCCCAACTCCAAAACGCATATTATTTTGACGCAGCATATACCAACATTAAGTTGCTACCTATTCTTGTTTGGTCAATCTTTAAATAATCATGGGGAGAGTATTGTTGTCTAGTTTGAACATGTGGATCTTCTTCTTCGTCCTTAGAAGCAAGCGAAAATCTGCTTCTGAACGTGAGTTACTAGCTACTGTGCTTTTTTTCAAATTGAGAACTAGATGAAGCTACTAGTTTGCGTGTTTAATAAAATTAAATAAATAACACTGGTTTACAGCCAAAAAATACCAAGAACGCCACATGCCTAGATTAGTTAATTAGGACCTCCTGAACACGAAAAACGCTGTAATTTTTTTTTTCTAAGTACCGTTTTTTAGATAACGGTACTTTTGTGTTTTTCGGTGTATGGTCCCACTTACACCCTTGTGGAGCCGAACCCAAGTCCGATCGATATAAATAGCATATCGTTGGAAAGGTTAATCAATGCCTTTTCAGTCAATATGCTGCACATTTCTATCTGATAAGAAGTGGCAGAGTTATAGCATCTCGAAGTTGAAAATTGGCCTATTTTTTACGTTTTTTTTTTAAATTTTTCATTTTTATTTCGTTTTTTCGTTATAGTAAACATCTGGAATGTTTTATTTTTTTTCCAAATAGTTTATTTAATTACCAACATTTAAAGCGTATTTTGAAAAAAATCGGATGAAAAATAAAGTTCTTATTAAGGATTTTGTGAAACGACAATATTTTCATATTCATTGCTCACACACTATATTCGGAGTAAATTCAAAAAATTTAAATTAAAATGACGAGCGTCTTGAACTTTTGCGTTTTTTTTCGGATGGATCTTCGCGAATGAGGAACCAACAAAAGTCCGCAATCATTTGTTCATCCCACCAGCCTTTGTAACGTCTCTCGATTTCTTCCAATTCCTGGTGAAATCTTTCACCTTGTTCATCACTTTCGGAGCCCAAGTTCGTGGGGAAAATATCCAGATGACTGAATAATAAACAATTTTATAATTGAACAATTATTGCAAATATACGTTTTTGTCTCTCTGTCATGTGGAAGGCACATAGGTTTGTTGCAGTTACCGCAGCAAAAACGAGTTTATCTCTGAGCTTTCATTTTTGGTTTACAAATAACGCACAACGGACGGTAATAACTCGAACTTGACGGGTACGGTACTGCTTGCTCATAATCGGATTGCGAGTTAGTATTTTGGTTCTGTAATGTATTTAAAAGGTACCTGTGGTCCAGCTAGACCACTAAGCGAACTTTTTCTTGTGGGAAGGTTTTTGTACCCTAAAGAGGATATAAATGTTTTCAAATTTATTTTATTCGATTCAGCACAACTTACTTGTAGAAATCATAGCTTTCGTTGTTTAAAACGTTTGCATATGAAAGTCAAATATGGTATGGCGAGACCATGTAGGTCATCTAAGGGTTAACCATATTTTACTAAGTCTGAAATTAGTCATATATTAAATAGTTATTCTCTCTTAAGCTTTTGTTTATATTACTAAAACCACTCATTTCTCAAAGTAAATGGAATTTCATTAATTTTTTTTTAAACTTATATACGTGTTGTGGGCACCTGCAAACAAAGGTCTGACAGACCGGTAGCGAATACACGTGTTTCATAGTTTGACGTGAGTATAGGAAGATTAAAAAAAACGTTCAATAAAAAAACCTTAAAAAAATAAAAGAATGTTAAAGGAGAAAGTATAAAGTGTATATGAAATGAAAAAAAAAATTTATAAAAGCAAATTAAATTGTTCATTGATTTGGAAAATATAGATTTCAACAGTATTATTGGCTACTTCAGACCCCAAACGGTCAACTAAATTTAAAGATATTTTTTTTATTTCTTATTTTTCGTTTTTTTTTGCGCCGTAAGAATGGCAAACAAATTTATAAATATCTCTATAGAATAAAAAGAATAAATTTCTATAAAAATTTCTAAGGCAGCTTGATAATTATTGTATTTGTTTGCCATGTTAAGGTGTTCTTAAAAGATTGAAATATTTTTCTATGTTGTCAATATTAAGAACTTTATACATATAAATCATTTTTGTTAACTTACAAAAAATATTATATTTCAGGTTCAGTAAATATTAATTAAATGGCTAAAATTTAAATTTTTATAGACAAAATACATATCGCTCAGTTGCAGCAACATAAGCATAAGTTAAAAATCGCAAATTTTCACTAAACCTCACTAATGCACAGCAAATCAGATAAAGTGATAATGCCTTGTGTGCGAGCTTTTAAGATTTCTTACCAAATCGCTAATAGCGTTTTCACACTTGTCAACATTTAACATCAATTTGCGAAGATGTTGGAATTTTCCCATAAGAAATACATAGGTCTAAAAATCAAAATTTTTCAACACCTTTACAGAATGTTACTATCTCATTTTGTTCCCTTTTACATTTTTCGATTCTTTTAGTGTCATCACTAGAAAAGTGGCAATAAATTCTATTATTATTGTGGCATCACTGACAAAATGGAAGTTGCTTTGAAAGCAGCGTTACCATTTCTCAAGTTGTTCCTTTTTTGCAAGCCTTATTTTGCTTAATTTTGCTAAGATTATTAAACAAAATGAATTAGAATAAGTTTTGTTATCTTTTAAAATGTTGGCACTTTTGTAGAAAAAAAGTATTTAAAAAAATAAAAGTTTTTTTTTCAGAAATGGTGACATGTTTTATTGATGGTAAATGTTAGATTTTCAAGTGTGAACGTGTATTTCACATTTTCAACATCTTCCATGCGTTCCTCCGAAATCTATGCAAGTGTACAAAGGGTATAAAGAGGCATTTCGTCATAATTACATAGCCTTTTGTGTATTTGTTGCAACAACGCACAGTGGGGTCAATTTCAAAAAAGAGATATTAAATCTGAATCTCCTAAACTACTGGTCGGATTTCAATATGATGTCTAAACGAGTCGTAGACGAGGAAATTAGCTTAAATTAAAGCTGCCTACAGGAATAGAAATAGGGTAAGTATGTAAAAAACAAGGTTGAGGAAAAAAATTAAGTAGGATCAGTCATATAAATGACCCGTCTGAGGGTATCATAGGAGCTGTAAGGCTTATTTTTACAATTTCAAAAACTTTAAACTTTGTGTGGGAGCCCCCTTAAGGAATGGTGAAAGTAGGTAGGAATGTTTGAAACAAATGAAACATTTGACCCATCTAGAGGCATCGTAGGAGCTGTGGGGCCATTTTATTTAATAAGCTTTGTATGGGAGCCCCCTTAACGAATGAAGATAGGCGGTTAATATGTTTGAGAAAATTGTCGGAAAGTAAAATTTAATGGGGGTCGGTCGTACATTTTACCCCTGTAGGAGTACATAGTCACACGCTCTATTGACAATTTCGACCTGGGGCTGCGTTTCGGCCATTTTATTTACTATTTGAAACGGACTTTATAGACAAATAAGTACGCATGTTTATTGTTATATTTTATCTTCAAAAGATTTTGTTATTCGTGCTTAATTCCCAGTTTTTACTATTGATAAAAACACTTGAAATTTATTGTTGATGGGATAAACCCACTGAGATGAGATAAAGAGATGAGATAAACCCACTGTTTATTGTTGATGTGTTTTGTTTAAACTTTGATATTGTTACAAGTAGAACTGTTGCTATAAGTCTTATACGCTTAACAGTTTTATTTGGTTTAATATCTTTAGTTTTTCCAAAATCTTTATGGATGAAGTTTCCTGATGATCTGGCCTAAGCAACCAGTGAAATGCGCATAGGAATAGCTTATCCCATCAACAATAAATTTCAAGTGTTTTTATCAATAGTAAAAACTGGGAATTAAGCACGAATAACAAAATCTTTTGAAATTAAAATTTTGTATTCCCAAAAATTGGAATTACTTTTTGATAATAACGGGCAAGTGCACCGCCTAAAAAAACACTTAATTGACAACATCTTTTGTAAGTTGTTGTTTGTTTTTATTTTGTTTTTCTTAACCTACTTACAACCACAGTTAATGTTGAGAGAATTTCAACTAATTGTAGTGGGGAATGTAAGATGAGATAAACCCACTGTTTATTGTTGATGTGTTTTGTTTAAACTTTGATATTGTTACAAGTAGAACTGTTGCTATAAGTCTTATACGCTTAACAGTTTTATTTGGTTTAATATCTTTAGTTTTTCCAAAATCTTTATGGATGAAGTTTCCTGATGATCTGGCCTAAGCAACCAGTGAAATGCACATAGGAATAGCTTATCCCATCAACAATAAATTTCAAGTGTTTTTATCAATAGTAAAAACTGGGAATTAAGGACGAATAACAAAATCTTTTGAAATTAAAATTTTGTATTCCCAAAAATTGGAATTACTTTTTGTTATATTTTATCTTAATTTAAGTTAGGCTGCAAAAATAACTTAAACGATTAGTTTTTTTTTATTTTAAAGTTCTTAAACAAATATCCGTTCAAGAAATCGTAACAATTTTTAAAATTTTACAAGCCAATTCGCACTTAATGAACAAGAGGGTATTAACTAAAATTTTTTATTTAAATTTTCATATTATTCTAATGTGTATCCTAAGGCAAATTACAATCCTCAAAAGTTGTTTTATAGTGCATGGAAAATATGGAAGTATTGAAGGAATAAGTCTATTAAATTATAAAAGCTTTTGAGGATTGTAATTTGACTTAGAATACACATTAGAATAATATGAAAATTTATATAATGAATGTTACTCACCATGAGAAATAAATTCCCAGATTCTATTTGTTCAAATTTTTTATTTTTCACTTTTTCGAAAAAATCTACACGTTATATTCATATCTACCAGCTATTTAAATATCGTGTTGTTTTGTCCACTCTTTGGTAATGAAACGGTTGGTCTTAAAATTGTTATTAATATATGTACCAACAATTTTTAAATTTTGAGTTAATAGTCTCTTGTGGATAAAATGCGAATTATGTTTTATTTTATAAATTATAGTACAAATAATTTAGAAAAAGTAATTTTGGTATAATTTGTATGCAATTAAATAAAATGGTATTAAAATTGGCCTTTTTACAAAATCTGCTTACCCGACAATGTTCTTGAGCGGGTAGAGTTTAAAAGGTTGATTATTTTAAATAAATAGGTTTATTACAATTTGTAAGAAAAAATTCAAAAAAAGATGTAAATTTTTTTTATAAATTTACCATTCAGATTTATTTCCACTTTTTTGTAATTGACTCCACTGTGCAATCTATTATTACACTTGTGCGTTGGCTCTTGAGTGACATATTTTGTTTTGTGTTAATATTAGTGTTAGCAATTTTAAAAAGGTAAATCA
Organism: Pollenia griseotomentosa; assembly: GCA_963931875.1. NCBI lineage: Eukaryota > Metazoa > Arthropoda > Insecta > Diptera > Polleniidae > Pollenia > Pollenia griseotomentosa. Next base: position 27,758,395 of record OZ007561.1, read on the forward strand.
ATTTTAAAGATTAAAATACGTCTCCACAAAAATCACGTTTTTTAAGTTATGACGAGGTTGCAGCAAAAGAGCAATATTTACATATTTACGTATATGGAACAAAAAATGTTACCGTAAACATTTTACTAATAAAATTTTTAAAATATTATAGTTTTTGTGAAATCAAACTGTTTTCCATAGTCATAATTAAATTTTATTAGTTTGAGTTATTAAATGAATATTTAAAAAATGTTCAACAGTCAGTATGTGAATTTAAATTTAAATCATAAATATGTTTATTTGTACGTAAATTTTTTTATGTATCTACTTCCTAGATACACAAACATGTTTACAGATAATAATTGACATTTAACTGACAATGGTATTTTTATATTGTGGCAAAATTTAATAGACATCAAAAAATCATTATTGGATTTCTAAAAATCTGTTCATAAAAACAAAGAAACCCAATCGTTCACAAAAAAAAAACAACAGAAAAAAACGCATGACAATCATCATTTATATGCATGTCAATAACAATGGAATATAATTCACATGACTATTTTATATTTTGTTTTTTTATATTTGAAAATTCTTGCTTTTTTAACGAAATCAGTCATGGTATGATTTGTCCAATAAAAAGCAATTAATTTGTAAACAACAGCCACATGACCGTTAAGACAATGAACCGTAAATTTGGATCAATAATATAGTTGACCCTCAGTAGTAAAGCAAATTAAATTAGATGAGACTTATTTTGAAATGTGCCCAATGCGCAACGTTTCCAGCCAACACAATTAGGTAAACAATTTGAGTTAGGTTAGGTTAATTTGGTAGCCACCTCAAGATAGCCCTCTTGGATCCAACTATAGGTGCCGCTGTGGTACAGTTCTATTTAACACACAACTTTCTTCTTTTCCTATTGGTCATCGTCGCTTTACAAGCCATTTCTCTGATCTTATAAAATCGTGGCTTTAGTCTTAATCGGCATCCGATAGACACGTATTATCTATGAGTATTCAGTAGCCAAACTCTGCCATATGGATGGCAGTAGAATAAAAAGCAAGTTAATAAAACTCATCAAAAGTCTTTACACAAGTGCCACCTTCCGTATACTCTTTAAAGGACAGTTAAGCAACACAATAGTGGTAAATACCGCAGTATGGCAAGCTTGTGTACTTTCACCTCTCCTTTATAATTGTGTCATTGATGCAGTAATGCATTAATTCACATACCACAGAAGGCAAATCAACTTAGTAACTTAGAAGACCCTGACTGCGCTGATGAAATCTACTTACTAACGCACTCACTCTCTGACATGCAGGCAAAGTTATCATTAGTGAATGAAACCGCCATATCTTAAAAATTCCAAACTTTTAAAATGCTTTATATTCACTATCAATTTAAAATTTGATTCCGCAATTGTAAGTTTGTCTTCACTTGTTCTTATATTCAAGAACGCAATTCTGTTTTTAGTATGTTCTAAATAGTGTTCTTTAATGTTGAGCCTAAAAATTCGATTTCAAAGATCAAGAAGACCTTTCTCCCCCTCTATTCATAAAAGATTATTAAATTTAACATACGTTTATTATAGAAAATTTAAATTTGAATTTATCATTTGAACATATCAATCGATACGAGTATTTCAGAAAGAAATTTGTATTGGGGCCATGTAAAATTATGCCCCGTTTCTTACCATCTTTAGTATCCTTATGACAATTAAAATGTATGTACAAAATTTCATCACATTATCTCCAAAATTGCGACCAGTATTTTGCTCACATATTCATCTAGCCGGGCGAAGGGACTTCGTTAGATCGATTCAATAGGTATATTAAATGTAGATCTAGGACCAATATTTTAAGGTGTTATTAACATAAGACCAAACGCACAATACCCTCTTTACTATTGTGGTGTGGGTATAATAACATATTTTTTTATTCATAAGAAAATTTATGTTTTGTGAAAATTTTAATCAAATGTGTTAATAATAAATTTTCATTATAAAATATTCAAATGCAATTTAAAAGTTAAAAATCCCTGAAAATTAAAGAGCAGTAATGCGGAAATGATGCAAAAGGTGCTTTTTTTGTTCACAATTGTTAATTGTTCATTTTGTTTAAAAAGTAAATGAAGTGCATACAATTAACAGAAAATGCAAACAATTAAAAATTTGCTAAATTCGCTTAAATATACAAAATGCTTGAAACGAATAAAATTTATGAAACGCACAGAAACACATAATTATTTATTTATGAGGTTGACACTCATACATTTTTAAAATCCAGAAATATTCTTAAATGTCGGTGTGTATATACTAATAAATCGTTACACGGAATAAATGTGTGATTTTAATATACTATTAACAAAAGATAATAAAATGTTTAATATTTTTTTTTTTTTTGCTTTTTTAACCCATATTTTGTAAATTAATTGCAATACATTTTTTTTGCCAAAAGTAAATTAATGAATAAAAGCGAAAATTTATAAAAATATGAAAAAAAAATCACAAATAATATATTATTAATTAAAAACTATTAAAAAAAATTTATTTAAATGTACATGATACCAGTGTTCAAAAAATAGAGAGTACATTATTGAGCGTTCGGCTCACACACCCAAGAACAATATCTATTTTTTTAGTGATTGTATAGAAGTACACAACCCTTAGTACCGTTCTTAATTATTTTCAAGAAAGAGCCGAACATTATAAAATGTTCTGTTCTTCGTTAAAAAACAGAACAATTGTAGTGATACTTTAGACAACCATTATATATAAATGTTCTATGATATTACTTTTTACATTTTTTTTTCGTATGTTTATTTTGTTTTTGTAAAAAATGTTTTTTTTTACCAGCCAAAAGGGACGAACATCAATGAGCCGAACCAAACACAATGAAGTTTTTGGATTAAAAAACAAAAACGAACGGAATTAAATGTTCTCAGCTTTTTTTGAGTTTGATAAAAAACTGTATAATTTTTGTGCTCGAAAGATGACAAACAGGGAAACGTTATCTTTTTTAATGATTTTCTACACAAACACTATAAGCGTTTGTGTTTTCCACAAATCTACCAAACTGAAAACTAAAGAGCGATATTTAGTGTTTATTTTCGTACACTGCCTGATACTTAAATACAGATAATAGAATTTAAAAATATACATCGACTTAAATGCATACGGACGTAACATAGTTTTTATTGTAATACCAACACCACAATAGTGGAGAGCGTATTATGCGTTTGTGCTGATGTGTGTAACACCTTAAAATATTGGTCCTAAACCCACCTTAAAGTGTACCGATCGACGCAGAATCACTTTCTGGGTCGAACTAATAATGTCCGTCCGGCTGTCTGGCAGGCTGGCTGGCTGTCCATGTAAACTTGTGCGCAAAGTACAGGTCGCAATTTTGGAGATAATTTAATAAAATTTGGGACATAGGTTCTTATTGGCACAAGGACAAAGCCTATTGAAAATGGGCCAAAACGTAGGACCACGAGGGGGGAAATTTCTGCCTCTCAGAAACTATCAAACCGGTTTTAATTAAATTTAAATCATAGTTAAATACATATTCATATGAACACATAAGCATGATGTGTTTTTAAATACGTGGTGTAGGGTATCATATGGTCGGGCTTAACCGACTATACTTTCTTAGTTGTTCTTACAGAAAAATCAAAATGATTAGCGTCAGCATGTAGTGTGATAAAACGTAACACAATATCAGAAAATTTTTTAAGCTGAAAAAGTTTGGAGTCGTATTCGAGAGTTTTGTGAAAACCTCAACTCCGACTCCACAGCCCTGGCAACAGAGCTGCCAGATTTGACAATTTATCGTCATTTTGACGACTTTTTGTTCCGGAATTAGCAAAGTGCCGATTTGCTAATTTTTTTTCAGTCTACAAAGTCTGAATAAAACTTTAACTTTTCTGACACGTTCGTTTTTAAATCTTGGAATATTAAACAGCCGTACCTTAACAAGAGCGGAAGGCGGAACGTTTTCTTTCGCTTATCTTTTATGCTGATATGCAATACCTAAGCAAGAGCGACAACGTTGTGTCAAGTACAGAAGTGATAGCTTTCTTGTTTATTAAGACCCACAATTTATAAATAAAAATAGAGATTAGAACGCTAGATTGATCAAAAAATAGCTAAATTGCCATTATTATTTAACAATAGCGGCAAACTTCAACAAAACAACTAAAATGTTTATTAAATCAAAATTATATTTTTAATTTTCATTCAACAAAAAAAAAAAAAAAAATTGATTCAATTATCACATGTATTAGACTTAAATACTTTTTAAATAATTTTTTTAATTGATAAAAAACTACTAATTATTTTGAACAAGCGTCGTTCGCTGTGCTATGGAAGAATCTTAGTCGTGTTACACTTCTTTCCATGTGAGGAATCTTCGACGATTAAAAAATGCGGTCATCGACGATCAAAGACGCTCTGTATGAGACTCCCAGTATCTCTTACATTATTGAAATGCTATTTGGGTATAAAGTAACGTTTTTATTTGAATGTTTTTTTTTTATTAAAATCGAACAAAAATTGTTTAAATAAAAACTAAATTTTAAGTTGTCCTATTTTTTTTTTTTTGACGATTTTTCGAAACGTGATAGACGGTTTTTTTATATTTTTTCAGGAAATTGACGATTTCTTCACAAATTTATCTGGCAGCCCTGCCTGGCATGTATATACATGGGACACCTCAGAAAAAAACTTAGCTAACATGTTTACGTTAATTATTTTATGATTGCATTGATTATTGCATTGTTATTGGCATAGAGCAGAAGGAAAATGAGTCGGCAGCTGAAGCTTTGGTCAAGTTTTCTAAAAAAAAATGGGGTGGAAATTTCACCTGATAGTATTGCTGATGCTTACTTCCTAAAAAAACGAAACGAAAAATCTAAAATGAAAAATGTAATTGTTAAATTTGAAAACAAAAAATCAAAGGAAAAATTTATGGCTGTTAAAGCGGAATTAAAAAAAGATGATGAAAATAGAGTTTTTGTTAATGACTTGCTAAGCAAAGAAACCATGTCGTTACTTAGTTATGCAAAAACTTTAAAATCAGTTGGTTATGCTACAGTTTACCCAAATCATGGCCGTATTTTTGCCAGAAAAAGTGCTATTTCTCGTCCCCGATTAATTAGAAATGATGATGATGTAGACAACATTCTGCTGGAAGCGAGTACAAACAAACCAATAATGCGAAAATCTCTAAATAATGTTGCTATACCGCAATAAGTATGTAGTGATGATGAGGGACAAGTTGATTTTATGTCTCCATTACATCATTAATGTTGTTGCTTTAAATTATTTTTTTTATTTTGTTTTTAATTCTTTTATCTTTTATTTATGATAGATAAAAACAATTATTTTAAAAGTTTAAACTCTTTTGATAATTATTTAAAAACTATAAATTATAAATATATAAATATTTTATCTGTAAATTTAAGAAGCATTTCTTCACTTAATAAATTTAATAAATTTAAAACCTTACTTTCAAACTTTTCAAGATTACCAGACATAATTGCTATTCAGGAGACTTGGTTCGACAAAAATTCTTCTCAGATGTATGAAATTCCACACTATAATTGTGTTCACTGTAGCAGAAATAATGGGTAGGGTGGAACTTCGATATTTTTAAGTGATCAGTTACAATACACAGTAAATTGCATTGAGAGCCAAAATTATGTTGAAATTAAACAGCTCAAAATAAATAATTTAAAATTCAATAATAAACCGTTGCAACTTCTGAGTTTCTATCGATCTCAGAAGTGTAAAAATGAAGACTTTTTTGAAATTCTGGAAAATGAATTAGATAAATTTGCAAGAAATCCATCAGTCGTAGTAGGCGATTCGAATATTGATTTAATTTCAATTAAACAACATAATGATTTAACAAATTTGTTTAATTTCTACAATTTGAAATGTTATCATAACTTAATAACTAGACCGCTAAGTACTTCATGCATTGATCATGTTTATAGTAATCTTGCTGAAAACATTGCTATTGACTCAGTGGAGTGTAGTTTGTCGGATCATAACATTATTTGCTGCAAATTAAAGTATAATACGGAATTTAATAATTATTATGAAACGAGTAAAGTTGTTTGTAACCTTGAAAATGTTAAAACTTATTTAGACCAAAATCTACCATTATTACCTTACTCTAATAACCCGTCTGAATTGACATCCAATTTTATAAGAGTTTTAAATGAGGCTAGTTTTAGGAGTTCAACTTCATCAAGTCAACATAAAAGTAAAAAGGCAGATATAGCTCCGTGGATAAACAAAAATTTGTGGTGTTTAATTGAAACAAAGAAAAAATTATTAAAAAAGAGGAGAAAGAATAAAGATGACAATGGAACTTTATATTGCTTAAAGAGGATAAGTAAAATTATAAATAAATCTATGAAAGAATCTATAAACAACTATTATGAGAATAAAATATTAAGCTTTAATGGCGATTTAAAGAAATGTTGAAAATTTTTAAACAATGAAACCGGTCGTTCTCATTATTAATATTATTGATTCGAAAGGACAATGCGTAGAAAATAACAAAGTTAAAGCCAACACCTTTAATAATTACTTTACAAAAATTTTAGATGATTTAAAAAATGAAATTGTTAAATACTCTAATGATAACTGTAATAACTTAAGAACGTTAAGACGACATCCAGTCTGCTTTTCGTTAAACAAAGTTTCAACACATGATGTTGAAAATATAATATTAGGTTTAAAACCTACGTACAGTAGCGGCCAGGACCATATTTCATCGAAACTATTAAAATATTGTTATCAAGCAGTTTCACCTTTTATATCCTATATATTTAATAGAATGATAAATACATCTATATATCCGGATGTTTTAAAGGTACACAAAGTAGTGCCTATTCCGAAGGAGGTACACGCAAACACGGTTGAAAAGTATAGGCCAATAGCGCTTCTTTCAACAATTGATAAAATATTTGAAAAAATAATTCATTCGCAGTTAAGTGCATATTTAGAACGTGAATCTTTGTTACACAAAAATCAGTATGGGTTTGTAAAAGGAAGTGGAACAGGTGAAGCTCTTGTTGATGTAGTAAATACAATATGTACAGGGCTGGATAATGGATTTAATGGAGTTGCAGGAGTATTCTATGATTTTAGTAAAGCTTTTGATCTGGTGGATCACAAAATCTTGTTGGAAAAGTTGTCGTACTATGGTATTATTGGTTCTGAACTTAAACTAATTGAAAGTTTCTTAATAAAAAGATCACAGCATGTTGAAATTGAGGGAGAAAAAAGTGATATAATTCCTGTAAATTACGGAGTACCACAGGGAAGTGTTTTAGGACCCTTGCTGTTTTTGATCTACCTAAATGATTTAAATAATATTGCACTAAATGGTAAAATTGTAATGTTTGCTGATGACATATCTCTATTTTATCCATATAAGCAGGACTTAGTACTCAAACTTCAAATGGAAAGAGACTCGGCACTTTTATTTGAGTTCGCAAGATTAAACAGATTGATTTTAAATCCAAACAAAACCAAGTTAATACGTTTTCGACCTTATTCCCCAGCTTTAAACAACAATTTTTCTATTCTCGTTGATGGTAAAGTTATAAATGAAGAAGTGGAAATTAAATATTTGGGAGTAATGTTGAAAAGCAATCTGTCATGGGATGACCATATTAAACACCTAAAAGCAAATATAGCTTCAGCTTGTGGTATATTATTTAAGCTAAAAAGAAAATTGGCCACTAAGACAAAAATGTTGATATATCAATCAATCATACACAGTAGACTTGAGTATCTCGCAATTATCTATGGTTACAAAAAGACTTGCGAGTTAAAATCGTTACAAACATCTCAAAACAAAATATTGAAATGTGTTTTTAATTTAAATATAAGACACAATACATTATCGTTATATAAAGATTTTGCAAAAACAGTTTTGCCAATATATGGTCTATATGTTAAACAACTTTTATATTACGTTTACAAATCTTTAAACTACATTGGATATCGAGCAATTAAGTTTAATATCAGACAAAATAGTTTTAACACAAGAAGTGGTGGAAATCTTTGGATAGCTAGATGTAGACTTGAAAAAACTAAACAAAGAATAGAATATGCTGGTAGCTTAAAGTTTAATAACTTGCCAGAAAACATTAAAAACTGCAATAGATTATCAGTTTTTAAGAAAAGTTTAAAAAGTTATCTACTTAATAATATTGAAATGCTTCTTGAATAGTTTTTTTATTTTCTTTTCTTTTTTTCTTTTTTTTACTTTAAAGTTTCTTTAACTGTATATTAATAATTCTAATTTATAATGTTATAATATCTATAAATGATATTAATTTTTTGCCAACTCGTCTCACAAAGCCAATATTAGGCGCGAAACAAACTTTACCTTTTTATAACGTGTATTGAAATAAATAAATAAATAAAAAAAAAAAAAAAAAAAAAAAAAAAATCAAATTAGAATAATTTTATTTAATTCATACACTGAAAAACTTTTTACTTTTTGAAATTAATCAAGAAATGCTGTTCCAAAAAATTTTTTAATAGTTCCAATTAACCCATTAGTGGACAAATTTCGCTAGCCGCTTTCCATCAATAATTTTCACCAATAATTAAACAAATTATCTAATTAATTCGGTTCAAAAACATTTTGTTCAAAAAACTTATAGTTTTGGAGGGACGGCCCCCTTGGCGTATGATAAATTTTAAATTATTCTGAAGCCCATTTCGAGATTTGCTGCAAATAAAGTTAGTTTTTTTTTCGCAATGTCAACATTGTTTATCAGTTTTTATATATTCAATAAGGTGGTTTCTGCCATCATATCATATTTCTGTCGTCATTTTGTAAGTGCGCGAACCTCTTATACATGGGTTTCCATACGTTTCAAGGTAGGATGTAGCACGATTTCGGCGAAAAAATAAGAACAGACGCATTTGTCGGATCATTGGGATGTAACTTCTTTATCAGCATCCATCCATGCATTAACGAATGAGGCATCAGGGAGTTATACAAAGATTGGCTACCACCATCTTTTTTGTTTGATTCGCAAGCGGTGGACTAAAACTAATGGATCCATCTTATCAACACCTCTCATGTCCATATTATATCGATGAAACACTTTTGGTTGGAAAATACTTGTAGGACTCCTTCTTTTACCGAATCTTTGGCATGCTCCCATTTCATTACCATTTGTTGCAATTGTGACAACAGTCCATATGTTTCCATTTTTTGTAAATCTATGATCTACACATACCCTTTCTTCGTTTTTCATTACCGGGATTGAGCGAAGAGGACAATTTTCTGTTCGCCCTACTCGTATTGTGCCAGAAGTAAATACATATTCCGATAGATAATAAGTATCGCAGTAATTTCAACACATTCTGTAAATAATAATGATGGACCGAGATGATTAAGATTTGCTTTATGCTCATCATCGCCTTCGTCGGTAACTTGCTCAGTATCGGCTCCATCTCTTAAACTTTTTTAATTAATAAAATAATGCTGTTTCAAACAACTTTTTTCAATGTTGCAATTAATTTGCTTTAATTGAAAAGAAGAATTTTAGTGTTTGTGTGTATATTTGCAAGTAATTAAACATACACACAATTTTTAAAATATTAAAAGACCTTCCAAATAATCAGTACACATACGCTACTCTCTTCTTAAAGAAGGGAGAAAGGAAGTTGTTCAGCTTGATTTTTTTTTATAGACCTTCCTTACTCCCTTCTTTGGGAAGGGAAATAAGTTATTATTGAAGGAAGTTTTGAAGGGCTTGCTCCCAATGACAACCTTTGTATGTTATGTTGTATTTAAGTTTCACACCATTTTTTCATGGTTTCAATTAACTGTCTTTAAGGAAAAAATATTTTCATTTGTGTTTACGTTTTGGTTTTATATAAAAACTCTTTGGCTGGTGGTCTAAATTTTATTCAGTAGTGAAAGTGATTGATGTCAATTAAATCTATTAATAGAAAATCAAAAGCAAGCAAAGCTTAAACTTACAAACAAGCTAATTTGTATGATCAATTTCCTTGCAGGCTGAAAATCAGTACGAAATTTAATTAGGAGTACAAATTTCTAAATGATATATAATAATTCAAGTTGATTTATTCTGTGTATAAAGTGAATGTTCTGATGTCATACTTAAGCTCCGCACAGACGGTTGTCTGATCTAACAATATTGTCAGTAAATTGTCCTAAAATTTTTTAACAACCGTGTGAACTGGCAGTTTCTGTCTGACAATGTTGTCATAAAAAGCATTGCCAGTCCATTCTAAGACTTCCAGCTGACAATTATATTGTCGGACATCTAACAATCGTTTGAACTGCCTTCCTTGCTATAGCCCGAAATTACTTTTTGTTAGCTACGAAAAAACATAGATTTTTTGTTGCGTGTTTTAAGTATTTATTGTCCTTAATTTATTTTGTACAGTTTAACTTTTTCATAATTACAAATTCCGGAAGGTGTATGAATCCTTTGGAGTGAGTTGTATTAAAATTTTATTTTTAAACAAACATATGACGAGCCGCAGAACAAAACGTACTTTTTCGCATTTTTTGACAAATTGGTTTTTTTATATTTTTATAATATTTGGGTTAGAATCTTTAAGAAAAAATCTGGTTAGCATATTTTTATCTTTTTTTTCTAAAAAAAATTGGTGCATAACAAAACGTACTTTTTTCATTTTTTTTTTTTTCAAAACGTACTTTTTTCATTGTTTTTGCCATTTCTTCGTGTAGTTGTTTTAATAACATAACATTTCTTAATTTGTTTGACGTTTATTTATGTCATTTCATGTTCTTTAAAATTAACTGTTAAATAATGGTGACTATTCCCGAAAACGCGTTGAAAAAGTGAAAATTTTCATTAAAACAAAGTTTAGGAAATCGGTTTTGTGTGTATCATACAATTTACCGTTTTTTAAAGAGAGAGAAACGTGTCAAAATTCTCACGTTTATTTCATTTTAGAAAGTTATAATAAAATAAAACTATTTTTTAAACTTTGCTTTTGTTTTTATGTAAATTTGTATTTGTTCGACGAGTTTTTAAGAATTGCCACCAATAATTGCAATAATTTAACTATTGTTTGGTGAATGAGTGTTATGAAAAAAATTAACTATACAAAAGTATAATTAAGACATGAAAGAATTACAAGAATCTGTAGAAAATTTTAATATTTTTTTAATCAAAACGTACTTTTATCATTTTTTTTAACAAAACGTACTTTTTCGATATAAAATTGGTTTGTAATATTTAACATCTTTGACATTTAATGTGTTGATTTATGGCAGTTTGATTCATCTTTTGGTAAGCAAAAAACTTGTTTCCATTTCCAGGTTCATACAGTTTTGTAAGAGGTCGAAAGAAATAAACCACAATTTCCCAAAAATTTTAAATGTGTGAAAAACTACGTTTTGTTCTGCGACTCCTCATATGTATGTATAATTTTAAAGGGATTAATACTGTTTTTTTTTTTTAAATTATATAACATTTAATAAACAAAATTTTGTTTGTCGTGCTTAATTCATTTAATTCTTGATAAAAACACTGAAATTTATTGTTAATGGGATAAGCTATTCCTTTGCGCATTTCATCAGGAAACTTCATCCAAAGATTCTAGAAAAACTAAAGATATTATACAAACAAAACTGTTAATGTGGGGAATGTAAGAAAAGATAAACCTACTGTTTATTGTTGTTGTTTTTGCTTAAGCTTTGATATTGTTACAAGTTAAACTGTTACTTATAATTCTTTTTCACTTAACAGTTAAATTTGTATAATATCTTTAGTTTTTCTAAAATCTAAAATACAAAAAAATTAAAATTCTTGCTATTGCATTTTTCCGTTCAATAATAATATTTTCACTTTTCCAATTTTTAAGAATGCCCACAACTGTTGTCTAACAAGAGATCTGCACTTATCTGACAACCATGTGAACTGACATTTTCGGTTGGCAGACAGTTGTCGGATAATGACAGTTGTCGGATAATGAAATTGTAAGGTTTTCTTACAGTATTGTCAATATTTCACATTGACAGATCTTACAATGTTGTAATTTTTCTGACAATGGTGCCATTGTCGGATGCATTAATTTAACATATCTGCCAAATGAAAATGAGCATACAATGTTCATACAGTTGCAAGACGTTTTTAGGCAATTTTAATGACAACATTGTAAGATTTGACCACCGTCTGTACGAAGCTTAAAGGCTTTTGTTTTGTGTTCCACTAATAGGTTAGGTTAGGTTAAGAAGGGTTATGTGCCCAAGGGCACACTTCCACTCGGACACCGGTACGTTTCGATGAAAAGAAAAAAGAGAAAAGTAAAGAAAAGAAGTATGAGGTGGATGAAATCCAGAAAATTAGAAAGTTAGTAGGTAATATGACGCACAATTTCCATCTCTACAGTCCCCTCAACAGAAACAATGGCACTATTTCGCTGACAAACCCAAGTAGATCAGCCGTTTACGAATATGAGTCGCTGAACAACCTTTTAACGCGTAAAAATAGTTAAAACTTACTACAAAGGTGGTGGCTCAGACTTGGTGACTCAGTATTACTGGGTTATTATGGTCGTCATACTTGTGCAAGAAATTGTTAAGATTAAAAGAAATTTAAAAAGACTTGAAGCGTTATAGGTTTGGTCGGTCCTGTTCATCATGGCAATGTTCGGACTGTCGAAAATTTCGGAAGAAAAGTTACTGTCAGTTCAGAGCGCTATGGCCGGATGATAACCGACTTTTTTTTGGCCTGCTATTGAAGATTATGAACCGGGCGATCTGTTAATAACAAGTTCCTTTTTACCGAATTATAAAAAAATATGAAAACTAAAACTATAAAAAGCATGTTATTTAATTAAAGTTATAATTTTTTAATTAACTCTTCCCTGAAGGAAACCTGGGTGAAAGTGTCCCCAAGTCACCAGTTTTGTCGACTATTTTGGTGACATTGTCAACGAAGTGTCTACACTACGCTACATTTGCCTTTAATACGAAAAAAACGTAATCAATAACAACTGAGAAGTATAATTCCTATAAAAGTTAAAAAATAAAAAAAGATTGTTATGAATTTGTATTCTTATTAAAAGTGTAGACTAGGTTTACTTAAATCTACTAGTGATTCTTTGCTTCCAATGTCGACATATGTTCACAAAAGAACTAGTCAATAGCTCTTTAATATAGCTCTTTTTAAATATATATAGCGCTGCCACTTAAAGTCCGATATCATCATATCGCAAATGTTCGTATGTTCATGCCTTGACAGTGGTTTCTTTTTTGCCTTTGGTGGTTTTTTAATCCGAAATCAAATTATATAAACATCCCTGAAGGAAACCTGGGTGCAAGTGTCTCCAAGTCACCAGTTTTGTCGACTATTTTGGTGACATTGTCAACGAAGTGTCTACACTACACTACATTTGCCACTATATTTGGCTTAAATACGAAAAATTTTTATCAATACAACTGAGAAGAACAATTCCTTTAAAAGTTGAAGAAATAATAACAAAAGATTGTAATGATTTCGTATTCGAACCAAAAGTGTAGACTGCTTTTACTAAAATGTACTAGTGATTCTCTGGTTCCAATGTCGACATATGTTCCCAAAGGAATTACTTAGCCAGTAGTACCAACGTCAGTAGTAGATTTTTAATAACACGCACATGTTAAATTTCTATAGTAAATAACATTGTCTGGGGTATAATAAGTCACTAGTACTGGTGACTGTGTCAAAAGTGAATCAATACAGATTCACTAGTTACATTTTCTGCAGGGTTGGTTTTTATTTTTTTTTTTTTTTCTTCAAAAAAAAATTTATCATTTACATGAAATTAAACCAGTTTTAATATGAGATGAAATAAATTATTAAGCAATTTTAGTTAAAATAGCTTATTAATTGAAGTGAATGGATCATATATTTATCAATCAGAAGAATTAAATTCGTGTTGGTAGTTATCACATTCTAGCAATTTTTTAAAAATTTTCCAAGCAAATCAAACATTTTCAGGACTGGCACAAATACAAATTTTTTAAAACACATAAAAATCAATCGTAAATATAATAAGACAATACTGTATGAAAATTGTCAACAAAAAATATACCCTACTGTATAATTATAAGATTATACAACGCAAATGATGTACTACAAGCTGTTGAATTTGATAAATATTGTCGCAAATATGTTTAATTTTATTTTTAATAAATATACTTAAACAAAAAAAATACCATTTTAATATAATTTCCCAATATTGACCACATAATTAGTTAGGCTCTACCAATTTTAAAACAAGTTAGCCAACAAAGAGTACCACATGTTTTCAATAACGGGCACTACTGAGCTATAGAATAGGGCTTAAAATGTTTTTTATTGGCAAATAATTTTCATACTTTACAAAAAAAAAAAAAAAAAAAAAAAATTAAAGCCACCCCATGTTTTATAATCGTTAACATGAATATACAAATGTTAGAGTGTTCCTCTTTTGATCTAAATTATGTTTTAATAAGGGCGCGCGTACCATATGTAAAATGTAAAGAGAATTTTGCTAAATATTCAAAACGAGTTTTTAAAATCTATTTTGTTTTGAACACCCTCTTAAAATCATTAAAAATGCTTTTATTGCGTAAAAAAATAAAGAAAGAGAAGAATATTATTATGATTAGAATTATAAACCACAAATACGTGACTACAAATACTTTATTAGCAAAATGTAAAATCATAAAATTGCCATGAATTTGAGCATGTGTCTACACCAAGAAAATGTTTTTGTGATAAAAATTTTCATTATTATATATATCTATATATAAATCGGCTAAGGCAAAACAGTTAAGAACACTTTCCTCCTCTGTATTTTTTACAATTTTATTTAGCTAATTTTAAGTTTTTTTTTTTTTTTTTTTTTTTTTTTTTTATTTCCTAAGCTAATCCCGCGAAGCTCTATGCTTGTCTGCAGGTAAGAAACCAGAGTCTCGTGCGGGAATCGAACCCGCAACCTCGGCGCTGATAGACTAGCTCGCTACCAGCTAGCCTACCGAGGCACTCCAACCGATTTGAAAAAAAAACACACACCATTTGAAAGATATTTACTGAATATTTTCGGAAAAAAAGCGTTCAAATTACCTTCTAACACATATGTACAAAATACAAAATTTGTTTTTTCAATTATCAAATAATAAAAAATAGGGTTCTCGATTATTCGACAATTTTAAGAAACCGGTTTTCGGGAAATTAGATTTCTTTATTTTACTTTTCCGTGCTGCATGTGGTGATTTATTTAACTTCGAAACATAATATTATAGGTGCAGGGTCCTGAGTATATTAAAAATTATAAGATGAAAAAGAACATGTAAGGAGAGCTTTTCGGTAGTTTTTCGTTCAACATCTGGTTTTTTGATTAATTTTCGTTAATATTAGAATTCAATTTACAAAGGAGATTTTATGACACCTTTTTTGTTTTTCAATTGATATTTTCTGATATTTTTTATAGTAGAAGATAGAATATGAACCAGAGGTAGGTCCCTTGCCAAATCGATCCACTATGATGAAAAAAATTAATGCTCAAAGCATGTAAATTCATATATACTTAGATGTAGTATCTTCATATGAACCTTAAAATTTATGGTCGAATTTTGACCATTAGGCGAACATTCGTATACTTAAATATATATAATATTAAATATATTTTACTTGTAGTTTTGAGAAACAGGCCTCAGGTCTTACTCGCGCAGCAACTGTGCTCTAAGACGGGTCATTGGCTTTGGGTATCACGAATAGTTAAATGAAAAAGAACTCACGTAAATAGCTTGAAGAACGGCTGCCTTCATAACCTACAAATTCATCGTTTGACATTTGTTTTATTATTAGATGCGTCTCCAGTCAAGTTGGTAGAAGGCCTATTAGTGTGCGAATGGCGTTTTTCTAATGGGTTTACTCTGATTAAACCGTTTGCATTTGTGGTTGCTGAGTTATGGAGCCATTGTCTCTTCTTATGAGACAATGTAAAATAAATTGCAAATACGTTATTAATCTTGCAAAAACAAAATCAATATAAAAATTTTTTTTTTAATATAAAAAAATAAATTACATAGATGAGAAAAAAGCCCCTGTTTAGCCAATATTTCAAATTTTTACTTACTCAAACTCAGAGAGTATTTGACCGATCTTGTTGAAAAATTGTTTCCAGACTACTATCCAATATGACTAACATTGGTGCAAATTTCAACCCGATCTAAAGACATTGGTTTAAAAAGTTGGGTAACTTGACATGAAATCCCCCATATGTTTTAATAAATATATGAGAGAAATATTATATCTTGATAAGGCTGAAGCGATAGAACAATTTTTTTAATCTGTAGCCCGTTTCTGTATATCTCACATCGTAAAACTCTTCGCATGAAACGTGTGAATTGCAACAAAAATAGTGTGAAATGAAACAAAAAATGGTTTTTCTCACACAAGTGTTTCTGTATCTTTTTTTTGCGAGAATTATCTGTCATTTAAATAACTTTCCAGCAATTATTGGAAGGATGCGAGAAAAAGTGTTTCTATAACAATATTTTGCGAAAAGTTTCTTTCAAGAACTGTCAAAATAAGTCACATTTGACATTGGTGGCGAGAAAAACAAAATGTAGATATTTTGAATTTAAAATATGTTTATATACTATTTTTTTTAAATAAATAAAAAAATAGAAGGAATATAAAAGATAAATGCATAATTTATATTATGAAAATAAACAAAAAACAATTGTTATATATTGTTAGTTTAAATTTTTGTTAGCCTTTTCTTGTTTTGGTTTTTATCAGTGCTGCCTGATAAATTTGTGTCAAAATCGTCAATTTCCTGAGAAAAAAATAAAAAAGATCGTCTTTTTTGTTTTATAAATCGTGCAATTTAAAATCAATTTTAAACAAATTTGTTTCGACTTTTATTAAAAAATAATCAAACAAAAACATAGTTAAAGTTCATGGGTATTTAATAATTATTATTTAATAATTGAGATATAAATCTTTAATTTACCTATTCCTATAATCTTTTTCTTTTTTACCTGAAATAGACTTAGTAGAATACCTTGTAGTTAAAATTAAAAAAATCGGTTCATAAATAAACGGGTTAAAGACCCAGTAAAATCTTCGCCTACAAAATAATATGTTAAGTAATCAGAAAACTAATGAATTTTACAAGGGTTGTGCCAAAAAGAACAAATTCAAAAGTAAGTCATTTTTTTTATCTTAATACATCCAGAAAAAAGTAGTTATCGAAGTTCTTATGGAAGAAAGCTACTTAATAACGAGTGAAAGAAGCTATCCATTTTGAAAAAGTTTTTACTGGGAGACAAACAAATTTCTTTCTTGTCGGAAGAATGGTTTTGGCACAAAAGTGCACATATAAGATAAGAATATCAAATATCAATCATATTATGTATATGTATATAAGAAGTATTAAATGTTCAAAATAAGCCAAGTCGGTCCATTACTTTCCCTCGAAATTTTGCTTTTGCCGATACATTTTTTAGGGAAGAAACAAACAATTTCGAGGACAATTTTCACAATAGGGATAAATATAAAATTTTAGGCAGCCTTGTTTCTAAAGATATCTTTTTTTCTAATAAACAAACATATAAAAATATTTACAATTATCTTATTTCGAAGACAAATTCATAAAATATTTATGATTTTATTTTTGCTTTTAATGAAATTGTTGGCGTTGCGTTTTACACTATAAGCCCCTAATGCCCGTAATTTCTACAAATAGATATCTAGTGGTGTTCATACCTAACAGTTATCTTTACCTATCCGGTATCACTATTGTGGTAACTTCAACGTTAATTTTGCCTACGTAAATTAACTACCGAAAATCGATTTGGTAAAATACATTACACTTTAATCCGTATGTTAGAAATACGTTTTAAAATTATGAAAATCATAGATACCTATACACAGCTAGATACCTATTTGTAGAAATTACGGGCATAAGGGGCTTATAGTGTTGCTTTCTACAGACATTCATATTTTTTTTTTTTTTTTTCAAATTTTCAACGCCACAAAATAGAAGTGTTTGAAATTTAAAAATTCAAGATGAATTTCTATAGAAAGTAACAACAAAATTATAAAATATTTTTGATTTTGTTTTTGCTTTCGTCACTTTTTTAGAAAAAATCATCAAAACGTCACTTTGTTAATATCGGAACAAAAAATCGTCAAGATGACGATAACTCGTCAAATCTGGCAGCCCTGTTTTTATTATATTTATTTCTTTTGTTGACGTTTCGCTTTTATTTGACACTTAATTACTGGAAATATTCCAGTATAAACAGAATTTGTTGTGTCTGTTTTCGCATTCAAATACAGAAACACTTTTATCTCATAAATCGAGAAACGATGGAATTTTTTGTTTCACACTTCATGTAAGAAATTTTACGATGCGAGAAATACAGAAACGAGCTACTGGTGCATTTTCTTTTTTAATACCGTCTTCTAGATGATCAGATATTTTAACTTTTCCATTTTGACGTCTGCGGGAAGCAGTTTTCCTGACAGATACTTGTTTGTTTCAATTGTTAGTAGCTTAAACACGTCGAAAAAAAAATGAAAATCTCTTCTACTGCTTCTATGCGTAGCCTGAAAAAACTTCGCTGGTCTTTTTTATGTATAAAAAGCCTTGCTGGAGCTCGAAGCAAGTTTGGTGGTCCATATTGTATACCAACAGAATCTTCTTTGCCAGAGACTTCGTCTGTCTAGTCATCTTTGGCGGTGCTAGGAGGAAGTACAAAAATATCCTTATTTTTACCCTGGTTGTCGTAACCATTGCCTCTTTCTAGAGTTGTAGCAATATCGTGCAGCGTAAATGCTCTAAGATACAAATCCCAATATTATAGGTTATAAAGCAAAAAATAATTGTTTACATTTATTATGCATAGACCTACTGTACCACATACGGTACACTTACTCTAGAGTCTAGTATTTTTTGCTAAAATAATATAATTTTTAATTTTTTGCGGCAATAACATACCGCGTACTTTGCTATTCTAAATAATTCGCACAAATATTAGTGGTAATCCTCTAAAATTTTCATAAAAAATTGGATAAAATAGATTTTATTATTTTTCACGAATAAACAACACTTAAATATTATCTTTGCAACAGAAGATGGTGAGGTTCCTAACAGGTTAAAGTTACTTTTTTGTTGAGCTGATCCGTCTTAATTACTACAGATCTGTTTACGCTAACAATGACTTCCTTCGAAATAATAAATTTCTTTATTAAGCTGCCTTAATAAAAAATATTACGTTAACTACTTGTAGAAATGCTTAGAACTTTGTTTTCAAAATCAACTTTTTTCTTTAACTGTACAAAATTTTATTGAATTTAGACAGAAATATGGCAGTAATAATTGCTAAATTAACTATGCATACATTGTACTAAAGCTCTAATTATCTTTAATGGATTTCAAACAAAATGTAACAGTTTTGCTCCTCCCATCTATTTCACAACATTCCATGCCAACGGTAGAACAAAGAGAAGCCTTAAAAAATATTTACTAAATCTACAAACATATTTTAAGCATTGAAAACAAATGAATGGGAACAATAAAAAATTTAATTTTATTTACAGAGATTTATTCAGATGAAGTAATCTTGATCTTTTTCTGTGTTAAAATACAACATAAGCAACAAAAAAAAAAAAAAAAAAAACAAGTAAGAAAGTAAAGTTGGCCAAGACCGTAGTGCTGGGATAATATCGATATTTTCAACTATCGATATTTATCGATAGTTCAGATTTCACTATAGATACTATCGATATTACTATCAGCTGAATGTTTGTACTTGAGTAAGAAAGTTTTAACTAATTTTTTATCAGGCTACAACAGTTCGTTGTTTTTATCACTTTATTAAAAGTACATATCTTTAGCTAAAATGCAAAAAGGCGTAACTAACAAAAATATAATTTAACAGAAGAAGACAGAAGCTTTATAAAATGAAAACTATAAACATGTCAAAAAATATGCATTGAAATGTCGTCAATGAAATTTTTCAAACAATTTTAAAAGGAAACCATTTTATTATATTTTGTTAGAAAAAATGGGCTATTACGTAATTTTGCATTTATTTAATTTTATTTAATAAACGTCCCTTTGACAAGAAGCATCTCGATACCTACAGGATCATATATTTCAACTCGAACTGTGGCTAAAGCAATGGAGGATAAAGGTCAATGAGCAAAAATGCGTACATATAACATTTACCTTGCGTCGGGAAACATGCCCCCCTATTTAAATCAATAATCATTTAGTGCCTCAAAATTCGCATGTAAAATACCTCGGTTTTCATCTAGATCGCCGTTTAACGTGGAAAAGTCATATAGAAGCAAAGTTAACCCAAATGAAACTAAAAGCAATTCAAATTAACTGGCTTATTGGAAGAAATTCTGTTCTTAGTCTCGATTGCAAACTACTGCTTTAGAACTCTATTTTAAAGCCAATATGGTGCTACGGTATTCAACTATGGGGTACTGCCTCGCCCTCAAATATCGAAAAAAATCAAAGGCGAAAAAAAAACTTCTTCGAATAATCACAGCTGCCCCTTGGTATGTTAAAAACTCAAATATTCACAAGGATCTCAATGTTCCATTAGTAAAAACTATGATTACGAAATATGCAGTAAAATACTTAAAAAGGCTTGAAGAACACCCAAATCCACTAGCTCGAAATATTTTAAACCATGGCGGCCACACTCGCTTAAGAAGAAGAGACACTGCAGCACTTACCCAATTAGATGAGCGATAAACACCTATATATGTGAACAGAACCCATGATGAAGAATATTTTTGTCTGGCACTGGCAGGACATAAATAAAGTATTAGGATAAGATTTGATTAATTATTGTTAGTTCATATTTAATATATGAAGATTCAATAAAAAATAATGAGAAAAAAAAAAATATTATAAGAGCAACATATTTAAGTTGTTTTATTCAGGGGGGTTGTTTTATTCACCGCATTAGATATCGAGTAAACTATCGTATCGAGTAAACTATCGTATTTTTCTGAACACGATAGACACTAATGTACGATGTAATGAGAGATGTAATGTCTTTGGTTACTCGATATCCAATGCTATCATCTCAAGTTACGATATACTTCATTCGATATCGAGTGTCATGAAACCAAAATAAAAGATTTAGATCAATTTTCCTCGATAACGTTTGCGGTGATTAGACCCCAGTACTTAAATGTCTTTTGATTTTTTTTCCTTTTGTTTAGTTTTAGTTTTATTTTGATTTTACTTTGTGCTTTAAAAAACTTAAATTAAAAAAACAAAAAGTATAAATTTCAACTGCTGAAAACTATTTTAGTGTCTTTGCGTTCGTTAAAACAACAAAAAGAATTATTAAGCATTGCTGTTTTTAAACTAGAAAGAAATAATCCAACAATAAGGAAGTTTTAATTAGTGCAAGCAAAAAGTGCTATAGCTATATGAAAGAGTGTATTTGTGCTTAACATATACATAAATGACCGTGCACTACAAAATGTGATTGTTGTGGTCATAACCATTATTTGGTTGCCGCAATCAATGACATCATACCTGAAACAATAAAATATATAAAATTTCACTTTTAAATAGATTTGCTTTTATCAGTATCCACGTAGAAAAAAATGTTTGCTTTGAATGTAGAAGAAGGTAAATAAAATAAAATATATAAAAATGACTTATTTATATAAAAATTTAAAACAAGTTTAGTTATCCGTTACCAAGCAGCAGCATTAATTTTTTCTTGCGTAAAGAAAGAACGCAAGGGAAAATGAAAAAAGATTTCTGCACTGGTTTAGATCAAAGAATTTATCTAAGAATTGAGGGCATTAAGAAGGGAAGTAGAAAATAAAGTTTAAAAAACAAATTAAAAATATTTTTCTTAAAATGAAATTTATGATACTGTAAATATGAATATGTGTCGCTTGTTAAACTGTTTCAACTTTGCTGCAAAACTAAAGGGAAAAAGATATTTTGAAAGAAATCTTCTTTTTCCCTGAATGTAGTTCTCAGTTTTAGTCTGCATACTTTTATAAAAAATTTTTTTTTTTAAACATAAGGTTGAATACTTTACTTTACGTAGGAATATTAAAGTTTTATATGAAACAGACCAACAGACAGGCAGCCTCACAAGCAGTGTTGCCAGCAATTTTTTTAAAAAACCTACGAAATTTAAGTTAAAAATCCTAAATACTGTTAAATTTCTCAATAATAAATCAGCATGGAACCATACTTATACAGATTTTATATGTAGACAAAGAAAAAGAGGTAGCTAGAACAAAATTGGCAAACATGGTAACCAACTTTAAACGTAAATTGATTAATACTCTATTGAAAATTACCATTGTTTTAAATTAATTTAAAATGAAAAATGTTAAAACAACATTGTTCAATATTGAAACCATAAAAACCTGTTTTACTGGTTTTGTATAGTAAGAAAAACAGCACCACAAAAAGAAAAACATACATTTTTTATTTTCATGTTTAAAATATGTTATAAAAAGAAGACAATTCCCGTATTCTTTAAGTTAAAATTATTTAGTTAAAAAGTACATCAAGTTTTCAAAGTAGAATGATGACGAAAACATATCGCGCCATTCTGCTGATGCTTCTGTTAACAAAGGGGAATACAAAATAAGTGAAATATGTGCTAGAGGGGTAAGTGTTTTGATTTATTCTTAAATCAATGCATATGTTGTCTCTGAAGCTTCTTCACACTGTTAAATCACACGCAAACCAATTTGATTCTACGTTGTTTCAACTTGAAATAACTTTCATTCAACGTGATTCGGATTGTTTTTTCAATATAAATGACATTTTGCTCTAACTTTACTGCAATGTTAAATTAACAAGAATTATAGTTATTTTAAAAGAAAAAAATATTGCAAAATTATGTTAAATTAACATGAAGTAACAATGAAGAGAAATCACTACCGAAAACGGTAAAATCAACCTTGTTTTCGACGATTTTACATTGATTTTTTTCTGTGTGTGCACTTGTGATACAGGGTATAAAAATCCAAGAAACTTAAAATATAAGATTTTTAAAAGAAAATCTTATATTTTACACAGCCACAACCTCTTAAGCTTTTGTTTTTTTTTTTAATATGACAATAAATTCTATTTTAAAACACTTTCCTTGGGGTCGATTCTGGTTCTGTAAAACTGTGAAATGCAAAAAAACTTTTCATTTTCGTTTTCATAAGCACTTTTCACATTATCACTTCACATTAACACAAATTGCAGTTCCCGTTCTTTTAATGAAAAAGTGTTTCATTCCGTTGTAGCCGTGAAACTTTTGTAACTTTATTAATAAAATGTAAAAGTCAAATGCAGATATCTAAGCCAAGGATTTTTGAACCGGCGCTAAGCCGCAAACGAGTTTTAAACTTGTTGCGCCGCATGTATTTATTTTTGCTAAAAGATTTTTAACTTTATATGTACATATGTATGTATAATTGTTTGTTCACATTTGTAGGTGGTAAATTTAATGTTTTATTGTGCGCTGTGTTCTTCGAGTTTATTTGAAGAAAGAAAAAAACAAATTTTTATGACTCCTCTTGTTTTATACAATATAAATTTTTTCAGTAAAAGAATTGTTATTGTTTTTTTATATTCATACATTCATGGTTAATATTTTTAACATAAATTAAATAATGAGTGAACCGAAAATTTCTTAATTTTCTGCAAATTTGTTGCATTTTTTTCATGAACGATATTGCATCTGAAAGAGGTTGGTGCCAATGTCCTGTCCAAGCGCGCACAAAAATAGTTAAGGAAAAATTTTACATAAAATGCAATTCTTTAACTGAAAAAAATTTTAATTCCAAAAACAAGAGCGGTCATAAAAATGTAAAATCGATCAATCAATGAGTTGACAAATGAGTTTTTTGGGCAAACATCTTGCCCGCGCGATTTCCACAAAATATCTATTGCAGTAAACCTTGAGTAACATTATAATTTTGGCATAAAAATGACATCAACGAAAATAATGTTGTTATTGACTAAAAGTTTCCTTTAAGGGTAAATGTTTAAATAAAAGCTTGTTTTTTAAAAAGGTTTTTTACTTTTAATTTATTTTTTAATAGTTAAAATCATACTTGTTAAATTCCAATTAGAATTAGCAATTGATGCAATTAGTTTATATTTTCTAATTGATTAAACAATTAGAATAAGTTCAACTAATTCCCATTAGCTAATTAAAATTTTTATTCTAATGGAAAACTAATTGCAATTAGTTGCCATTAGCAAAAAAAATTGGTTAACCTTTACAATTAGAAATCTAATTGACTTCTGATAATGCAATTAGATATTCAATTAGCTCGAATTAGAATCAATTGAATTTAATAATTGAATATCTAATTGCATTATCAGAAGTCAATTAGATTTCTAATTGTAAAGGTTAACCAATTTTTTTTGCTAATGGCAACTAATTGCAATTAGTTTTCCATTAGAATAAAAATTTTAATTAGCTAATGGGAATTAGTTGAACTAATTCTAATTGTTTGATCAATTAGAGAATTTCACAAAAGAATGTTAATTAGCAATCATTAGCATTAGCTAATCATTACTTAACATGTATGGTTAAAATCAATCACATCAAATTATTTAATTTACTTGTTTTTCTACACTAATAAAGTTCGAGACAAATTTTTAAATCGTGTAAATTGTGTAATGACAATTAAAAAGCTTTTATATTATAGTGCCGGTCCAGACTTGAAATTTTTGTTGCAGCAATTCTTGAGTTTATTGGTGAGAGGGGTGAGAAAATTCGGGAGGGGTACTCTTCTCACTAATAAAATCAAGGTATTTTGCAACAAAAATTGCAAATCTGGACAATGACTTATAAATTAGGTAATGACTTTTTAAGTTGCTAGTAAAAGTAAATTTCTTTCGTTTTAGCGCATTTAAATAAAAACTTGTTTTTAAAAAGATTTTTTACTCCTAATTTATTTTTTCATTTTAGCGCATTGAAATAAAACCTTTTTTCTTCTAATTGATTTTAAACTCGCTTTTGTATTCTCAGTATGTCCTTTCATTTGATACCCATATTGTTGGAATGCATTAAAAACAATTAGTTTCCAGCTTCAGAAGTCCACCATATTGGATTTGGTGTGACGGAATTTTATTTTTCGAGTTATTTCTAGCAAGCCTTTTCATTTGATACCCATATTATAGAAGTGCATTAAACAGAACTGTGTACAAAATTTCAGCTTAATCAATTGAAGATATCTGCTTCAAATCCAGTTGCAAGGTTTCACCCAAACATACATACATTGCAAGTTAAATTAAAGCGTTAAAGAACGACCATAAGCCCAAAAATGGTGAAATCATTAACAAATAAAAGGCAAATAAAAATTTATTTTTTATTATGTTATTATAAAACATAAAAATTTTATAGGCGGCTCTAAGTTTACTTTAAGCCGTCGCTAAACCTAAATTCTTAATCGCCGATGATAATTACATATCTACTTTGTCATTTAATCAAGTGTAAAAGTATACAAATACACAAAAAATATAATTAATTTAAAAAATGTTAGGATTATTGGTTTTAATTGAATTATCGCAAGAAAATTCAATTTATTTACGTTTTTCATCAGTAATGTTCTGTATTTTATCAAAAAAATTGGCATTTTATATGAATATCTTAAGTTAAAAATCTGGAAATATGCATCTTTTTAGAAAATTATTATTATTATTATTATTATTTTTATAATTATTTTTCTATAAATTATTATTTATCGTTGGCAATGTCCATATTTTCCTCTAAATAATTTATTTAAAATTATTTTTCACCGTTAAAATGAAAGTGTAAAAATATGACATAAAAAAAGTTTGTGACACTTCTTTGCACTGTTACACAGAACAAGAATCACATTACTGTGAAAATTTGAAAACAATTTGTTTCATTCCATTTGTTCTTCTCATATGAAAACATTCGAATTTATTTATAATTTTTACACTAAACGAGAATCAGAAACTCTATGAAAATGTCAAAAAAGTTTTCATTTCACAGTTTCACAGAACCAGAATCGACCCCCTGGTCTATAATGCAAATTTAAAAAATACCTACAATTTTATAAATTCAAAACATCTATCCGAGTTTCACTACACTACTATTATAGTAAAGAAAAAACCTACATAAAGGGATTTTCCCTACTTCTGACAACACTGCTTGCAAGTTAAGACAGCCAGAAAGACCTTTAAACTGAAGTGCTGGAACTGCAAGAACAAAGAAAAAAACAAAAAAGAGAGAACAGGGAAAAGTTTTGTAATAGTAAATTAATAATTTACGTTTTATTTACGTGAAAATATTAAATAAATTTATTTGCTTTTAGTTCTTAACAGTTCATAGAACTTAAGACTTGAAATGAAAGTTTTGTTTTTCTTTGTTTTCTTTTCCATCAGTAAATTTATTTGGAAGTAACAACGACTCAGCCAAAATTTGACAGCTAACGAATGTAAGATATTCATGGCTTTTCTTAATAAATTTCAATAAATAGATTTCACCTGTTTTAACAGTTTCGATAGTAATATTTTAAGGTTAAAATTCTGAATGGAAATTGTGGCTGTCTTGCGTTGTGGAGCAATTTGTTTTAGTTTTATAAACCATTTAACACTTTAAGGAAATTAATTTTATATAAATACACAGTACACACAGAAAAAATCAAGGTAAAATCGTTGAAAACAAGGTTAATTTTACCGTTTTCGGTGGTGATGTTGCTTCATAGTTACTTCATGTTAATTTAACATGATTTTACAATAACTTGCGAACAACATTTTTTCTTTTAAAATATTTTTAATTCATGTCGATTTAACCCATTTAAGCCAAAACAAAAACTACCGGACAAAAAATAAAATATTGTTTATTTTATTATTTAATTCATTACATATAAACAAAAAACAAAAAAAAATTTTTTTTTTTTTTTTTGGAATTAAAGAGGTGTACCCAAATTGGCACTACGGTCACTAAAAAAAAAATGTAAAAAAAAATTTTTTTGATGTTATAGAAATTTCTGAAATTTTAGTTTATCAATAAGGTAACCATATATTGAATAATGTCAAAAACTTTGTCATAAGCCGGAAATAATGAAGTGTTCCCAAATTGGCACAGCGGGCGTAAATGGGTTAACATTGCAGTAAAGTTAGAGCAAAATGTTATTTATATTGAAATAACAGTCCGAATCACGCTGAATGAAAGTTATCTCAAGTTGAAACAACGTGAGTTTCATGTTGAATCAAATTGGTTTGAGTGTGATATAACAGTCAGAAAAAGCTTTAGAGACAACATATATTTCAGTATAACTCAAAACACTTACCCCTGTAACACATGTTTCACTTATTTGTATTCCCCTTTTTTAACAGAAGCATCAGCAGAATAGCCCGATATGGTCATCATTCTACTTTAAAAGCTTGATGTACTATTTAACTAAATAATTTTAACTAAAAGAATACGGGAACTGTATTCTTTTTATAACATATTTTAAACATGAA
Organism: Pollenia griseotomentosa; assembly: GCA_963931875.1. Lineage (NCBI taxonomy): Eukaryota > Metazoa > Arthropoda > Insecta > Diptera > Polleniidae > Pollenia > Pollenia griseotomentosa. Next base: position 27,785,912 of record OZ007561.1, read on the forward strand.
AATAAAAAAATGGTGTTTTTTTTATACAAAACAAGTAAAATAGGTTTTTATTGTTTCAATATGTAACAGTTTTATTTTAACATTTTTCATTTAAAATAAACATGAAACCAAAATAATTGAATATAGAGTCGACACATAAAAACAGGTTTTTATGGATTCAATATTGAACAATGTTATTTTAACAGTGAATAATATTAAATAAAAGTGATTTAGGGATATTTTAATATTTTTCATTTAAAATTAATATGAAATAATGATAAATTAAATAAAGGGCATACTTTTGCAAAAATTTACTATGATTCTATGATTCGCCATGTTATTTTAACATTGGTATTTTTTTCTTTGTGTAGCATTAATTAAAAATATGTAATAAATATACATAGATCTATATAACTTTTTTCCGATTTATATGAAGCAAATTGTAATTTGTTAGGCAACATGAAAAACCTCATTACAAATTTAATCTTATAATTATACTAGCTGTCCGGCAAACGTTGTTTTGCCACATAACTTATTTCTAGTAAGAGAAAGAGGAATAAAGCGCTTTATACCATGATCGGCGATGAAAAAAAAAACAATAGCTTTTTATTTCTGTTCGTTACATATTCAATAGTTAAACATAAAAAAGTCATGTATTTTTTATCCATTACGAAGGTCAATTGCGTTAACGATATTTTCTGTCAGTCCATCCTAAGCAAACACAAATAAGCTCGATGGCTTGCCGACGCGAGAACATGCCACGTATAATTGTCCGTGTGAAAAACATGGTGTGCCCAAATCTAAGCCGCAAACAGACTCCATTTGGCCTTGCGACTTATTGATTATCATTGCAAATGCCAATCTAATAGGATATTAAATTGTCCTATTTAACGGCCAATCGTGTACCATTGCATAACCGAAGTAGAAACAAATTTATCAAAAAAATACATAAACTTTTCCAAAGAATCGGTTAATTAATTAAGAAGGTTTAGGAGGGGGTGCTTTTACCTTTCTTGCTTTATTTTACGCCGTAAATTTTAAAGTTTATAGCCTTAAGTTCCTTCAAGACTTTTAAAATATCATCGGATAATTAATTAAGAAGACATGGATAGAGGTAGGATTTACCACTTTTGCCCTAATTGTTGGAATTTCCAAAAAATTTATATCTTAAAGTTCCTTTAGATATTACAGCGTCTGCATGCCAAATTTTAAGAAAACCGGTTGATTAGTTAAGAAGATATAGGGAGGGGTAGCGTTTACCCCTTTTGCCCTATTTTACGCCGTAAATAATAAAAATAATAGGCTACAGTTCCTTTCAGATGTTACACTACTTGCCTGCCAAATTTCAAGAAAATCGGTTGATTAGTTAAGAAGATATTGGGAGGGGGAGCTTTTACCCGTTTTGCCCTGTTTTATGCCCTCTAGCGGTATGAAATCTACATTAAGATCTATTCCGAATATCATTGTACACATAGGACATTACGATACATGGTTTGGTAACTTTTCAAATGACAATAAAAAATCATTATATGGAAAATGAAAGGCATTTGTTGACATCTGTATGGGAAAAATATAAAGGAAAATCCAAATGCCATATCTCCAGAAACACTGGGCCGATTTCGTGCAAACTTCACATAAACTATCTACAGACTATCCCCAAAGTACCCTTAACTTTTGGTTTAAAGCGGTTGACCCTTTTTTGCAGTTAGTGGTGACATCAAAGTGTACACTTCTTTTTATATATATAGAAGATGAAAAAAGACCCCTTAATTGAGTTTTTATTTTGTAATTAGGTAAATAAATTCCCAATTTCTAGAATGAAATTAATCCTTAAATATATGCAAAAAAAAAAATACTAAACTAGAATGTTGGAAACTTATTTGAAATAATTTCTCATACTTACAAAAAAGTTTGAACAACAAAGTAAGTACCAAAAAATCGCTGTTGTTGCCCTCCTTACATTTTTATACCCACACCACCTTTATGGAGAGTTTGTGCTGACGTGTGTATGAGAATCACTTTCTGACTTAATCTAACAATATTCGTCTGTCCGTCTGACTGTTTGCCTATCCATGGTGCTCAAAGAACAGGTCACAGTTTTGAAAAGGATTGGATAAAAATTTAAACATATGTTTTAGTAGTAATAGCAGCGAACACTGTTGAAATGGTAAAAAAACTGTTGGAAATGGTTAAATTCTGCGCGCCCATAAACGATCCTTTTATGTTGCTATTTACGGCACTAAAATATTTTATTGCAACCGAAATCATCTTACAAAATTGTACTGGAATCGGTCTATATTTAAGCATTGCGGGAAATTTCTTGTTAATCTTAGTATTGATATAAAACTAGGCGACGATAACATTTATAATAGCTACTGTGTCACTGGAATTTTGCACTGGGGGCTCCAGAAATAGCCATAGGTCCCATATAAGGCCCTTCTTGAAGGCAAAAAATAATAATATTGATGAAGATATCTATATAATATTGTACACAAAGAACTCTTACATAAACTATTTACCAGAAACATTATTTTGTTTTGCTAGAGCATGGATTCTAAATGATACACTATCAAAATGTATACTGTTGACTAGCGTATCAAATAGTCGGGCTTGACTCACTATATTTTCTTACTTGTTATACCCACCCCCCAATAACAAAAAGGGTATTATGCGCTTGTGCTGATGTTTGTAGCCCCCTAAAATATTGGTCTAAGACCCACATTTAAGTGTGCGGATCGACTCAGAATAACTTTTTGAGTCGATCTAGCGATGTCCGGCTGGCTACCCAAGTTAAGTTTGTGCGCAAAGAACAAGTCGCACTTTTGGAGATAATTTGATGAAATTTGGTATAAAGGTTATAATTGTCACGAGGACCAAGGCTCTTGAATCGTTTTATAATTTAACATGACCCCCATAAAAGTCTCTTTTCGGAAAAGGGTCTTTGTGACTATATATCATTTTATTAAATCTAAATTTATATTAAAATTGGTTCAAACTTTTTGTTTGCCATCAACATCATCTTACTAAATTGTATTAGTCCATATTCCTATACAAAAACTTCTGCCGAAAATAGCCTTTAGTCTATAACTTCCTTTAAAATGTTGGCTTTGGCACAACAATTGGCGAATATAACTTTTACAATAGCAACTATGTCATGAAAAAATGTGTGCCGGTAGGTCCAAAATTAACCATATGTGTCATATAAACCCCCAGCCTAAAATATCATATTGATGAATATATCTAAAGAATATTCGGCGCAAAGACCTTTAACACGAATCATGATTGCCCATGACTCTTTAATAGGGTACACTCTCGAATAATTATTTTTAAATACTGTCGTCTAGGGTATCACATGGTCGTGCTTAACTTACTCTTCATTTCAAGTTTTGGCTGCTGACTGTCAAGACTGTTAGGCTCGAGTGTAGAAATCTTTTAAAACTTTTAAATCATGTAAATGTGAACAGATTTTACCAATTTTTATATAATTTGAAAAAAGATAAGATAAGAAAGCTGTGCACAAGATACATACACAGGTGCCGCAATGCAAACCGCACCAAACAGTGATTTTTTCGGGATGTAATAGAGTCTCAAGGGTCTCATGAGGATTGTGCGCTCTCTACATGTTTACATACCAATTAAGCCAGAAATAAGCCTCATCGCTGAAGACGATTTGACGATAAAAAAAATCGGGTTGAACTTCCAGTTGATTCTCAGCCCATTCACCAAATACACGGCGCAATCGATGGTCCACTAGCTTTACTTCGTGCACCATTTGGATCTTATGTTGAAGTTAGCCAGCTCTTTCCTCAAAATTTTCAAGTTGTGGACGGGCAAAGACCGAGTTGGTGAGAACGTCGTCGGATCGATAAATTCGAGTCCTACTTCACATTTGCATCTACTTCTGTAATCACGGTACGGGCTCGGTTTGGATGAATATTATCAAATATCAGATATATCGTCAGCTCATTATTGGCTTGGCGCATATTATGATAATTTCACCATGATATGCACCAAACCAATAATAAACTGACGATATCTTGTCATGAATCGTTGCTCATATGGACGTTTTGTATAAGTTTGACAAACAGAGCGCGAACTTTTGGTGTAAGTTTTTGCATAGTGAATTGCCAAAGCTTACTAAAAACAAGTTACAGTGCTACATTGGGCTGTACCAAATCTTTGATACCCTCTACCTACAGTTCGAATAATTAAGGAGTGGAATCTATATGATATACATATATTATTAATATATCTTTATAAAAACGGAAGTCAGCTTAAAAATTAGTTGCGGTTTAAACCTTTATTTAATTATTGGCCGACAATCTGAAAGTTTTATGCTCTTCTTTTTAGAATTGTGAATTAGCTTAGGTATAATATCATGATTCGTAACAGTTTAAGCCAAACCTCAATGATTTTTAGGAGTGGAATTTATATTGTACCCATGGTAAATTACACTGTGGAACAAAATTCGGGTCATTGCCGCCAGCATCAACATTTGCAACGCGAAATGAAAGTAGACTACTAGTAGAACAAATCTGCCAAAGAGTTTTGAAAAGTTAGCTCGGTTTCCCGAAATGTGGGCCCCTAAAGTTTTTGAATTTTTTGAAAAGGTGTTGGGTATAAGTCAAAAAAAATATACTAAATGTTCTTCTGAGCTAAATCTTATATTATTCCGTGGATTATTTCACCATTTATGCTAGTTTCTGTAACAAAATTAACAATTTTTAGGGTGGTGGTTCCACATTTTTATTAATAGCTCTGATCTCACTAAACCGATTTCTCTAGATTTCAATCCCAAACTGCTTAGGATAACTATTTACAAGCAATTTGAGACCCAGTTTGTTCTTATCTGTAGAGTTTTCTAAATCGACTTAGAATTACGCAAGGAGCCAGAATATATTTACTTTATGGGGCCTGAGATGAATAATAAAAAAATTTTACACGGAATGACAAACTTAGTATACCATAATTCACCACTTGTGTTGGTGGAGGGTTTAAAAAGTCAAAGAAACTTTATAAGTATGACAGCAAGTATTACAGTTATTCCTATCAGAAAAAAAATTTAGTTTTAGATAATAAGTTATAAAATATATTCTTAATAAGATTTCTACATCGTGTAGATGTTTTAATAGACTAATTGCAGAGTTTATTTTTAAACATGAAAAAATGGCTTAATGGTAAATGATTTGCAGCCAATGAAGTGGTGGAGGGGAGCTTGTAGTTGTTGGCTGCCTTATAGAGATATCTGTCTCCTTAAGGCAGCATATTGATTATCGCCGAGAAAAGTTAATCCATGCTGAGAAAAAAACGAAATTATTATCCAAATTTTTTGTATTTTCTATGCGAAATCGTCTAATTTTTGGACCACTCGCATATACATATACATACATATACAATTGCATAATCAAATTAATTGTATCTATTTAATATATGTATATTACTATGAATAAAAACAAGTTTCACTTTTTGTTATATCCCTTCTAATGCTGCATTAAATACAAATATTAATGACATGAAATAAATATTATTTGAAATAATCCAAATGGTTGCTACACTTAAAATTTGTATTGAAATGCCAATAAACTAAAGACAAATAGTAAATATTAATGTAAATGATAAATCAATAAATATATAAAGTAAGAAAAGTGAATTCATGTTGAGCAGAGACAAACAAATAGATAGACAAACAAACAATGAAGGTAAATAGAAATTAAGGACACATCATTTATCACGATAATTTATGGGGAATTTTAAAATGTATTTTATGTAGATCAACGAAGATGAAAATAACAGGTGAATTTAAATGCATGTGGATAATAAATATTTAATGCAGAGTTGAAGAATTTTGCTATATTAAAGAGAAAATTTATTGATATTTAATAAATTTTTAATATTAAATAAAATAAATTTTACCTATAAATTTAAAAAGTTAACGTTTTCTTTTTAAGTTCTAAAAATATTACTGAAATTTTTGGGCATTTTTTTGTGTAAAAAAAAAAATTGCATTAAAAACTTTATAATCTAAAACCAAACTTTTACTTTAAATCAAATAGCAAAATAAATTTATGTAATAAAAGAACAAACCATTTTATGTATTATAGAAAATCAAATACAATCCCATAAAAGAATGCAAAAAAAATCGAAACAAAAATGGATTTTATATATGTACATACATAAGAAGGGTTCACCAACAGGGCTTACTAAACTCAATTTGTTACGGCCATATTGTTTAAGTGTATTTGCTGTTGTTTATTCAGTTTCTTTTGCCATAACACTATTAACGGATACAGATTCCAACAACACGCTCTTAGAAAATGGGTGCTTTGTTAAAGCAGTGTGGTGGATAAATTTGAGTCCACTGGTTCAATCAACTTTTCCGAATATCTGTCTGCAATATCTGTCGAAAACAAATCAAATGTCCGTAAGAGTATGCAGAAGAGTCCGAGCCATCGCAATCGGCCTTTCGCAACCACAATAGGATGTGTTACGACGATTATTAACATATTTTCAACGGCATGTGAATTCAACAAAACGGTGCTGCATGTCGCACAGCTCATGCAGCATTGAACCTTTGATACGAGCGTATAAGTTATGTAAACTGGCTATAGAGAGCGTGCAAACCACAACGGCCTTCAAAGCCAGCATAACCCACGCCATCGTTCTAGCTCAGCTTGATTCTAGCGCCAGAGTCATGGAAATTTTAAAATTTCGGCTGCGGGTCATCTACCGATGCCGCGGCGGACAGTTGAACCATGAAATATTCCATACAAAATAGCATGGATACCCAATAAAAAATGGAGCTTCCAACGAAGCAGGTTTGTCAGGGAGAAACATATGAGTTTCGCTTACCATTGCGCTTACGGAAGACATGAATTTTATATGGCGAGTTCCCACTTTGAAGCAATACATTTTTGACACATAAAGCGCATTATTCAGCGCATATGAAAATTGTTAGATGTAACGATCAGCTTTACACACTGAATATTTTGATACCGTTATTCTTAAGTATTCTCCCTTACAAACCTGCTTCGTAGTAAGGGAATGCCGTAGCACTTGAAATGTTATTTTTGTTTTATAAAAGTTGTTGAGAGTTCTTTCACTAACTTTACTGCATTTCTGTATGTCTTATTGCGTAGCGCATAATTGTTCGCTTATTTTTTTAAATGTACCTTTAGTGCTTCGCAAAATGATATAATTTTTTACTGGGTAGGTTTTTCAACGAATAACAAAATACTGATGATATCTTATACATACACTCAAAAAAAAAAAAAAATGGTTGTGGTAAACATATTCTACGAGCAACATATTATGATAAGATTCATGATTGTAGGCACCATATAACGATTATTATTGAATCATGTTATGGCTAAACATATTCGTAATATTACGTCATACTTTTTTCCCTTAATCATATTCTTATCCTGTTAATCATAAAACGTTAAGAAGTAACCATATTATTGTCATGGTAATCATTATAAGTTAAAAAGTAATTATATTATAATACAGCACCACTTTCACAAAAATAAAAAATATTAAAATTTTTTTGCATCGATTTTTTATTTTGAGCAGTGTTCCCACCAGCAAAATTCAAAATTACACTAGAGATCGAGCAAAATAACCCAATTTCAATTAAATTAAACCTGATGTAAAGTTGAAGTTTTTTTTTTAAAAAACAAAATATTTTCAAAGAAGCAAAAACACAAAAAACTCATTGAAATAAGATCAATATTAGTCAAAGTGTTAAGATTCTTATTGTTATTTAAAATATATTATCAAAAATAACATTAAAGACTTAAAGACAATAAAAAAAAAAACATAAAATAAAACTCCTAAAATAATGAGTTTAACTTCCACACTTGGTTGCGTATATCTAGGGAAGGTTCAAAACACTCATTAGCATTCCTATATAATGGTTGTTTTTAAAGCCCGATAGAGCATACGAAAGGTTAGCTGTGAAACGAACTGTCATACTGCTTTCTCTTTTTGCTCAGGCACATCATCATGAATAGATTCATGCTTGAACAACGCCACCAAATTATCCAAATTTACTTTGACTCAACTTATTTTTTCAGAAATGAAGGCGATGTGTTGATTTAGAACAAGTAAGAGTGCTATATTCGGCTATGCCGAATCTTGTATATCCTTCACCATGGTTTGGAAAGAACAGAAGTTTATATATTTATCTAAATATATGTATATATATATATATATATATATATATATATATATATATACGTACATGTATATTTATATTATATAAATCGTTTAGTTTTATTTAATTATTTGCACATGTTTGCGTGATAGTAAATACTTATAATAAAAGTTTAATTAATATATTGCAAGTTTAGTTTTGATCGGATTTCAGTATTTGGTCATAACTCGGCCATTTTGTAACCGATTTGACACATTTTTGCACCGACATCTTAAAAAATAAAATTACCATTTACTTTGGTGATAAAACTTGGAGTCGAGAAGTTCTATGGTTCCCGAAAATAGGTATGTAAAAAAAAACTATATTTTTGACATTACTTTTTTTACCGATTTTCCGAGTTTTTCAGCAAATATGTTCTTCTAAAGATTTCCGATATTCTGATATCTTAAACGTAAAAATAGATCATATTACAGCTCTAAAATTTTTGTTTTTATAAAATTTTAATGTTTTTTAGTCCTTTTTTTGAGTATTTTGCTCATAACTTAACCATTTTTTAACCGATTTGACAGATTTATATACCGATGTTTCAAGGAATAAATTTACCATTTACTTTGGTAATAAAACTTGGACTCAGAAAGACCTATGGGTTCCGAAAATGTGTATTTTAATTTTGGTCAAAATTTTTTTGTATCTGAACCGATTTTACCGAGTTTTTCAGAAAATATGTTCTACTAAAAATGATGTTTTGATATATAAGCCGTAACCATAAGTCATATGACAGTCCAATTTTTATACAATTTTTGATATTTTTTGCACGGGAGGTACCACGCTCACTTGTTCAATCCCGCCCACATTTTGTGGGATGCTGTGTATTGATAACATTAATGTGTGTACCTAATTTGGAAACTTCTCAAGATATACAGGAATAAAAAACTAGAACAACAACAAGGGATTTTTGGGCATAAGTCGTCGTTTTTTGCTCATATCTCCGTCATTTTTGACCGATCTGGCTGAATTTCAATAGCAAACTTAAACGGAGTATATGCGAAATAAATATACATCAACCTAGTCCACATCATTTCTGGGGTTTTCGGAAAACCCATTTCAACATACAGACGGACAGACGGACATCGTTAAATCAACTTCGCTTTTCATAAGGACCCAGAATATATATACTTTATAGGGTGTAGGATCAATATTTTGGAACATACAAACGGAATGACAAACTTATATATACCCTCTTACGTTCAATGAAGGGTATAAAAATAACAATTTTTTGTGTGCGACAACAATATATTGTTACCATTAACATAGAGTAGTTGCCGTAACCATGCCAACCATATTGTTTCTCTGCGTGTACTTTTTTATTAAAACTTAAAGATAGAAGAGTCTAATGGAAAACCCTTTTAATTCAATGGAAAACGGTTTTATTATAAGAATACTGGTTGTTTTTAGTATTTACTTACAATAGCAGCAGCATTTTATGCATGTTTGAAAAAAAAAAAATAGCTGACAGAACGAGAAAACGGATGAATCCAATAGAATCCTTAAATCGCTTCCAGCAAAAGACACTAGCTAGAAAGACAAAGAATAGAAATACTTAAAAACGCATCAACTTGGTCCTAAAAAAAAACTCTTTCAAATTCTTAAAGAAAGCAGCTTCTTACTTATTTGATTATAAAATTTATTTTTATTAAAAACGTGAGACAACGGAATACAGATTTAAACAAACACGCTCTCTTTTGTTTGAAAAAATGTTAATCCTTTTTAGTTTGACCTTAAACGTTAGGGTCATTTAAAACTAAAGAATTCTTAAAACAGTCTTTATTTTACTAATTAAACAATATTACTGATTTTTATCCAGTTATCTGTTTACACCTTATAATTGTTTTGTTACAAATAAACAATAGTAAGACGAACAATAAAAGATTTAAAATTCTTAATTATTCCATATTTTATAAGTCAAAATAAAAAATGCAACATAAGCTACCGACATGTGTCCCATAGACAATGAAGCCCTTGTTGCTTCCCAAAACGCCAAAGGTCACGAAATATATTAGAACGGCCTTTAGTTTAGTGCATGCAGGAAGTTCTTCTTCACCAAATGTAATTAATTGTGCAACAATTAAACGCAAAAATCGTAAAGTTCAAATAATTAAAAATTTTATTATAATGTTTGTAATGAACATGGAATAACAACTTTTGCATGTAAACAATAAGGTTTTTCATGATATCGCTTAAAATTGCCATTTGCGCAAATGAGCGTTTGCGAGACTCATGAAGATCCTTTTAAATTTTTGTGTAATTTTAAACAATTAATGTCAGTTTGTAAGAAACGTCAATACAAAAATATATTTAAAAAAATATATAAAAATAAAAGTTGAAAATTGTGATTAATATGTGAAATTTGTTTTTAAAAGAAAGACAAAAGACTAATTTGCTCAAATTATTGCTAGAATTTATTGCTTGTGATTTATAAACACTTGGATTTTTTTATTGAAAACGACGTTAAAAGCACTTAAAGATCTTTTTGTATATATGCACAATTGAACAGCGCAAGTTTACGAGTCAAAATTGTTGGGCAAATTTACGAAGTTTTTGTAAATGAATTCTTATACAATTTTTGACAGTTCATTTGCTAGGGCTTAAAAAAGCGCAGTTTTCACAGATTGCGAGACTTTAAAGCAATATCATTAAAGCCCCTAATGTGCTTAATAAAAAATTTTCTCTAAATTAACTTCTTTTTAATTAATTAAAGCTGTTTTCTTCAATTTTTTACGTATGTGTCTTAGAGGCAGTGTTGCCAGTGGATTTTTCGAAAAATACCTACATTTGCTAAAAAAAAAAATCCGATTTCCCCTACACGTTGAAAAAATTTCCCCTAAAAAAATCCCTACGCATAATTGTCAATAAATTTATTGGAATATGTATTTCAAAGCTTTGACAACAAATAAGTACAAAACTAAACAAAATAATACATATCACAATGGTTCCTCTAAAGAGAGTCAACTCAAAATTTTTCAATTTTCACTTTTTGCAATAAATCGATGTGCAGTGTAAAAATCAAAGATCAATTTCTTTAGTATCTGGCCAAAAAAAATACAATTGTAACCCCCTTTGTAGTATAAGACTACATATAAAAATAAAACAGTTTTTTGTCTCTACTGAAAATTTATAAATTTTGAGTGAACCCCCTTTAGAGGAACCAATGCGATATGTAAGTAGTTTTAAATTAATTCAATTAAATCTTTCAACATTGAATGACATTTTCGAAAAAATATATATATTAGAGTCGGTCAATTCGTATGCATTAAAAAAACTTCACCAAGCGGTTGTCAAAATCGTAATCTACGACGAATTCTAAGAAGGTTTGCCAAAGAAGCCATGAGTATAAAATCAAAATCGAGCTTCCCGTTTACATCCATGGCTTCTTGGACAAACCTTCATAGAATTCGTCGTAGATTATGAGTTTGACAACCGCTTGGTCGAGAAAAAAATTTACCTACTCTAATATACATACATATAAGTGTCGCCAACTTTTGAAACCACAACTCTGGAAATATATTTTTAAACGATTTAAGGGAAAAGAAAATTTTTCAACCGTTTTGGATCAGAAAACATCACTAAAAAAACTTTTTTCTGCATTTATCTCATAAATAATGCGACATGACGAAAAATCCATACATTTTGGAGATTATAAAAAATCTGTCCGATTTTTCCTACGCTTCTATTCAAGTATCAAAAATATCTACATATAGGGATTTTCCCCTACTTCTGGCAACACTGCATAGAGGTACTTGTTGGTAGGAGTTGTATTATTTTATATAGATATGATTAGGATTAAACTTGGCCTGCTTATAAGTATCCCTACAAGAAGTGAATGAGCGAGTAGTCACTTTTTTCACGTTGGTGTTAAGAAAATGATAGAAAGAAATGACAGAAAACTTGATTTCGGTCATTTCATTCTAAAATTTTCTTAACACCAACGTGAAAAAAGTGACAACTCGCTCATTCTCTTCTTGTAGGGTATGTTTGTAGCTGATAATTAATTTAATTTCTACGTGTTTCACCAAATACCGTTGTCACCCTGTAGCAAAAATCGTTATTAATAAGATTTTGAACTAGTTTATTACTAGTTAAAGATAAAATATAATAAAATTTCGACTGCTCAGCTTTATACTAAAGTAAATAAAAAACTATTTACTACTTATTCGTTTTAGGAAAACCAACAATACTACAAAAGTATGTAGATAAAACAAACATTTAATTGTTTGTTGTAGAAACAACAACAATACTCTCAAAAAAAAAAAACATAAATTTTTGTTTTTTTTTATGTTTAAAAAATAAATAAAGAGAAGAAAAATTCCCGAATTCTTTTCGTTAAAATTATTTAGTTAATGTAGAATGATGACGAAAGCCATATCGGGGCATTCTGCTGGCATATACTAATTGTGAGTTCTTTCTGTAAAAAAAGGGGAATTCAAGAAAAGTGAAACATGGAGTATAACAGAAAACTGAGTAGTAATATATTCTCTCGTTCTCTCTCTCTCTCTGGCTCCAGGGGTAAGTGCTTAGAATTATTCAAAAATAGGTACACTAAGAGAAAAACTATGCAATAAATTTTACAAATAAACGATAGTTTTCATTATTGAAATGTAATGCAAAGAACTCATTTAGTTCATATGATTAATGAAAAAAGTATTTTCAATTATTTAATAACGTTGTTTCATTAATACAATGACATTCTTAATTTTTTACGTTAATTAGATGAAAAAATTTCATAGATTTCACATTCATGCAATGTTATGATATGGTTATATATTTCAGCAATTTTTACTAATCAAGTTATAATATTATTTTTTGTTACATCATGTTATATTATATTATATTCCACTTTTCATAAGCTTACCTTCCAATCTTCTACCACGATAATTTTGTGTATTTAAATTAACAATTGAAAAAAGAACATAAAAATTTTTAGCACTTGTTTTTTTCTTTTTCGTTGTTTGTTTCTGAACCTTAAATTATAAGTTACGTTATAAAAATGACGAGATCATTGTATTTACATAACAAATTGTTATATATACAACAAATTATATGAGTTTTAACATTTTTGTGTTCTCATATTAATCTTACTCCCGTTAGATTATATTTCTAAACATTTCGTTACTGTAATGATAAATTTCGTAATATTAATTACAAAATCATTATAATTACTATTTTTTAATTTTCTTTGTTTCTTACGCCCTTTTTTCTCTTGTTTGTTTGATAAAGCGTTGCAGACTTTATAAAACAAGTAAAACCTACTTAACACGATTGAATTATATAATTGATCTATGTCTTTATGTACATATGCACCGTTTTTTTTTTTAATTTTTTTGTATTTGTTCTAGAAACGTTATTTTATGAATAATTCTTTTAATGCATAACATTCTGCTGGTGTCCAATAATTGGAAATTTTTCTGTACATACAATATACTTCATTGCCATCCAAAGGATAGCTCAGGAAAAATGTAACAAGAAAATACAATATAATAGTCTGGTAGTGTATAAAAAGTCATTCCTAAAAATTTAAGGAATAGAACTATTACAAAAAAGCTTTATAAAATACATAACTAAAATTTAGCGCATAGAATAAATTCGAAAAAATAAAAAATGTTGATTAAAATATTTTCCCTAATGGAAACGTTAACTTGTGATGTCACGTGTTTCGTATTATTAATGATACAACGATATGTACGAAAATTCCCGTTTTGGAAGTTTCTTAAGTATCAGTAATGAAGATTTTCATTGCATAAATGAATAGGGGCCAATTAATGGTTTCATTCCAGCAACGACGCGTTTTTCTTTCAGTTTACATACATACTATAAAGCAATAATTAGGTATGAAAAAAAATATCTGTGCCAATATAAAAAGTAGCGTATGGGAAATATTGTAGTTTTCAAATATACTCAGTTTTATTAAAGTTTTATTCGATGGGTTTTTTGCCTTAAGTCTGTATATTATCGTATTAGTAGCCACTTTAAAAGAGGCTACAAGTAAATGTTGAAAAATTTTTTTTAGTAAATATAAGATATATTGTCTTATGATACCTTAAGCATAAGTTCCATTTCAACATGTTTCACTACTCAAACTCTTAAACACTACCTTTTTTCAATACATTGTTGTAAAAAGATTTTCTTTTATTTATTTAATGAAAAAACTTTTCGAGTAAATAGCACTAAGATGAACAACGATGTTTTCAAGCCAAGTAAAAATAACACTTTTCAGAGGCTAAAATAATAATCCATTTTGAAAATCGAAAGCCATATGTTTTTTATCTCTTTTGAATGATTTCGCCATTTTTTTTTCTCTGTTTAATAAAAACAACTGTTTAGCTCTATAACAAAACACAGTTAAAAAAAGAAAACCCAAAGCTTTAAATTCATACGACTGCAATAAGAAAATCTTTTTCAAACAATAACATTGTACTTTTTTCCAAGCGATTCTTTTAACTTATTCGAAGTTTCGCTAAAAAAAACATATAAGAAAGTATAATCGGTCAAGCCAAACCACTTCATACCCTGCACCACAGTATTTTAAAACCAGTTTTTGAGAGTGTTCCCGACTTGGGACCTGTGGGCAATGTGGCTTATATTCATAAAAAAGTTCTTTGTGCCAAATATTATTTAGACATCTTTACACAAAGGAAATTGTATGGGGGCCATGTGATATCATAAACCAATTTTACCATTTTCAATAGTCCATGTTGCAATTAAAACCTTTTATTTAATTATCTCCAAAATGCGAGCTGAATTTTGTGCACAAGGGGTACATGAACAGCCTGCCAGCCACCCGGACGGACATCGTGAAATCGATTCAAAAAGTCTATCGCTATATTTGAAAGGGTCTAGTACCAAATTTTAAGTTGTTACAAACATTACCACAAATGCATCATACCCTCTCCACTATTGTGGTGTGGGTATAATAAGAAAGGATGAACTGAGAAAAAACTTAGAACCACAAATGTCAGAATAACTTTTTTGCAATGAAAAACTTTTCAATATAAATATTTTGCTTTTGGCTTCAAGAATTTTATTTTGTAACAAAAGAGCAGAAAAAATACCTTGACCTTTAAAGTTTTTATTTTCAACTTTTTTGAAATTAAAAAAAAAGAAAATGCATGCATAAATTTTTCTTAAAAAAAAAAAAAAAAATTGTTGTTTAATTGTTGGAAAATCTTCAACAGCACAAGTACCGTTAATGATTATTTATATTCTTTGTTCACTTTTTTTATTTTCTTGGTGGATGGGAAGTTGGAAGAGGTTAAAGTTAAAAAAAAAACTTAAGCAATTTTAAACATCTCCAAAGAATAAGAAAAGAGTGTGTTTTTATTGAAAGTGAAGTATGGCAGTTTTAAAGAAAGTAACAAGAAAAGATTGATAAAAAATGAGAGTAAAGAAATAAACTGGATGTGTGTTTTAAATTAATTGAGTTTTTTATACTTACTCTTAGTACGAATCGTACCCAAAAATTCAGGTACGAAAAACACTTAAACGTACTTTAAGCAATCCTAAATGAGATTACTTTCGAAAATCATTTCCGGATTTTCTTACAATATGTACAAAATTCTTAAATCAAGTAACAAAAAAAGATTGAACTTTTCGTTGGTAAAGCCACTCTGATAGTAAAATTACAGAGTGCGCGATTTAGGGGGTTATTTTCTAAAACACTACACAGAGGGAAAAAACCGTTCTAAAGAGAACGAAATTGACACCATTCGTTGACAAAAGTTAAGCACGATTTTTCTCATTTTGTGAACGATCGTTCACAAAATTTTATGAACTATTTGTTCTCAATTTGTTACCAAATGTTCTTATTCTGTGAACGCTTTGTTCTCATTTTGACAACGAACTGTTCTCTATTCGATAACAAGTTGTTTTCATTTTGAGAACAAACCGTTCTCTTTTTGAGAACAAACCGTTCTCTTTTTGAGAACAAACCGTTCTCTTTTTGAGAACGAATCGTTCGCTTTCTATGAACGAACCGTTCTCTTTCTGAGAACGATTCTTTCTTTTTTTGTGAACCAGCCGTTCTCATTTTGAGAAGGAGCTGGTCTCTTATTTAAATGTCTAACCCATTGTGAACCTAAAAAATACAAAATTATTTTATTTTCTTATTAAGTGTTTTATTAAATAAGTTTAAAAAAAGTTATACATACTTAGGTCTAAAATATGACTTAGAGTTATTTATTGAATACAAATAAATAACTCTAGGCACTCAATGAAAGAATTAAATTTAAGTAAACTATGATTAAAATATACATAAAAACCTTTAATATCTACATCGGTCAAACCTTCCACAATTATAAAAGGCTGAATTGTCAATCCGGCTGAATAGTATTTGGTCATGACTGTGCTAATTTTTCTTTCATAGTCATTTATGCTTGTTAATCACAAAACAAAAATTTCCTGAGAGTCTATTATCGTCACTTTCTTATTACGTTTTCCACATTGGTTTTTAAATCTGGCTGGTGAGGGCAATACCGCGTTAAGAAGAATTGTAAATATATAATCCTGCGAATCAAAAATGAAATGAAAGAAATGTAGAATTTTATTTAAAATTTCAAAGACGTTAACTTACCTATATTTGTGGATAATGTAACTTTTGAAAGCAATTGTTTGCAAAATACATCTTTTTGGCGTATAAGATAAGTCTTTTTCCACTTTTCACGTACTTCTTTCCAATCATTATTTTCACGGCTCAACGAAGTTTTTAAAGCAATAGAAATGGACTCATCATATTCTATTACATCACTGTCAGATACTTGGCTTATTGTGGGACTAAAACTTTCATTTGGTGTCTCAAGTTTTCTCCTTTTTAAAAATTTATTTTTGTATTTGGAAAACAATTTTCCGCTGGCATTATTTTTTGATCTTCTTGGAATGTAGTAATAATCCTGAGACAAAAAAATTTTATTATTTTTATATATGTACATTAGGGTGACCGTTAAATTCAAAAAATGGATTTCTTTAGATCTCACCCGCCAATTTGGTGGGTATTGATAAAAAAACAACGCAAAAAAAATTCTAGGACGTTCGGCGAAGGATAAGCCGTCCCTCACGCCCATCAAAGTTTGAGAAAAATTATATTTTACATGAATTTTGTAGAATAGTTCTCAACAAGTTTTTCCATAATCTCTTATTAAACAAAATAAACTGAAAAATATCGAATAGGCCACTATAAAAAATAAAATTTTTAATATATTAAAGAAACGCATTTTCTATGAATCACGTATCTTTAATTTTGTTGAAAACCAATTTTATTATTGGGGAATTCACAAGGTGTTCTATCAAGTCATATCGTCGTAATGTCCTAAATAATATTTTACAATTGTTTAAAAAAATATTGTTGTGTTTCAAACAAAATAAAAATTGTAATGCTGTGTTCATTGATTCTTCATAGCTATACAGTAGAAATCTAAATTATAAGCGGTTGTCTTCAGCAGTCATATATATTTCTTGTAATTATTTTAAGACATATGACTTTACAACTTTATGACAACCTTGTGAATCCTCCATATTTATTTTAAAAAAAGCAGACCAGCCGGGCACCTGGTGTTTTAACCTAATTCTGGTACGTTGAATCCAGTGGTGGTATCCGTTTTTTTAGGTTAGCTTTTGTTTTGGAGATATGCCGTTATCTCGAAAATGAAGGAGGTTGCACAACATATATTCGCGTTACTCAAAAACGGTTAATTTATTGAATAAACTAAAAAAGTTCCGCAATAAAATTACCTTTAAAAAAAGCCTCTTATATGCGCAGTCATTGTAGAAACTTAATTTTTTATCAAAAAAAAAATAATTTTTTAGCAAAATTTAAAAATTTTTGTTCTTTAAAAAACCATAAAAAAATGGAAGATGCAGCTGGCTGTGCTTATAATTTTTTTAGACATATAAAAAACGAAATTTACAAACAAAAAAAAAACATAAGTGATTAAAATCTGTTCAGAACTTTTAATTTTATTCACAAAAGACGAAAAATTTCCATTAAATTTAAGAATTTCAAAAAATGCAATATTTGTATGGGAGCCTCCCTAAAAAGTTGGGTTAAAGGGCAAGTTTGTTTTTGGAAAATGTTAAAAACAAAAAACTAATGGAGGTCGGTCATATATTTTATCCTTCTTCGCAGTTATGAGGCTTTTTCTTCAATATATTCCTATTGAAAATTTTGTATGTGAGCCCCCTAAAGGAATAGAGAAAGCTTATGGCGATTTCTATTCTGAGAAAAAAATGCTACAGTATATGCATGTAACACTTTTTCATGTTACCTATAATCACTCGAAGTGTTACATGTTGTACAACTTCAATCAAACAGAATTAGCTGCCTTTATTTACAACTATTACACTTTTATTATTAATGTAGTTCATTAGCGATTTTTAAAACCATTCGACTATTTGCTGCACACTTACTTTACGGTTTGGAAACAGACATTGACATTACTTATTGCTTGAACAAATTTAAAACGATAATAAATACATAGAATTTTCCACCAAAATAAAAAAAAACGATTTAATTCAAAATGGAGTATGCCGTCGAAGAATATTTAGATGTTGAATTCTTTTGACAAAACTTTTAAAATATTATGACAAACAAAATAAAATATTGGTTGTACAAACAAAGTAGTAAGTACCAAAGTTGTAAAACAGGGCAGTATGAACCCTTAAGTAAAAGTAAGGGTAAAACATGTAACATGTTTTGCATGTTTTTCATCAACATTTTCACAAAAGAACTTGAAAATTTTTTCCACAGTTGTATTTTTTGTACAAACGAACACAAAATGTAGAGCATGTAACATTAATGCAACATTTTTCTCAGAAAAGAAATCGCCATTAGATTTTCATTAAACCGTCATATTTGTAAAGGAGCCCCCCTAAGGGTTGGAGATATATGGCAAGTATTTTTTAAGAAAATGTTAAGCACAAAGAACTAATAAAGGTCCGTCATACATTTAATATCACTAGGGGCGATTCCTTGGCAGTTATGGGCCTTTTTCTTCAATATATTTCTAGTAGGTATTGACAATTTTGTATGGGAGCCCCCTTAAGATATGGAGAAATCGGGTAGGTATGGTAAAAACAAATGATATGCGTTTGACTTTTTTTGTGAGCAAACACACACAAACGCAAACATTGAAGTTGAATTGACGTGTGTAAGAAAAATTGTTCTCAAGAAAAAATTCGCATTAATGCTGATGTTTGCTCTTTTTTTTTTGGTTAATTTTTGTTAAATATGAGATTTAGAGAAAACTTGTTCAGACAAAAGTTGTTGGAAACTTCACTTATAACATCTTCTTTGTAAACGATGCTTATATAAAATTAATATTTTCCAAGTTATGAGGCATACAAGTCGGACTTAACTATTTTTCTCAAACTTTGGCGGACGTGAGGGACGGTTTAGCCTTCGCCGATTGTCCTTAAACTTTTTTTGGTGTCGTTTTTTATCAATACCTACCGAATTTGTGAGTGAGAGCATGGAAAAATAGAAAAAAAATATGCTTCATACAGTTAACGACCACCCTAATGTACATAGATTGCCAAGAATTTTTTTAAATTACTCTCATGTTGTTTTCAGATGGAAACAATAAACAAATATCGTCTGTAAATCGAACAAAATCATGTGTACGCAGCACCGTCTTATTTTCTATAACGTCTTCAATTATAATATTGATCATTTCTTCCCTTTGCTCACAGCTGAGGGGTTTTCCTTTATTCGAACATTCCAAAATTGTCTTGCCTTTTGTAGATTTGCTAAGCAATAATTTTATATCCTGTAATAATTTCATATTTCAGTTATATATGACATACATATTTAAATTTGATTATTTGGCATACCTTGCAGTTAGTTTTACCACTATTGGAACAACTTGGAGACATTGTGCTGTCATCATTTTGATTTAGCCATTGCTCTACTTTAGATGCATTGAGAGAGTATCGTCGTCGATTCCTAACTATGCAGGCAATTAAAACAAAACATATATAGGGATCTAACAATGCTATTACCTCCGATTTTTTCCATGCAAACAATTTTTCCCTAAATTCCGCACGAAGTCCTAATGGCGGTATTACTTCTTTTAAGTCCTTTATTTTTAAATACGGCAAACTCCGAAAGGTGACTTGTGCAGCTAAAAAAACATCATAAAAAATAAAGAGATATTATCACATAGAATCTGGGAATTTATTTCTCATGGTGAGTTACATTTTATTATATAAATTTTTCATATTATTCGAATGTGTATTCTATGTCACTTTAACTTCAGTAAGCTATATTGTAGTATTTCATTCTTACCCCTTAATTAATCAAAAACAACTTCCAGATCAATAGATTTGAGGAAGGTTTTAAGTTTTTCATCGGCTACATCTTTACTGTCTGGAATTGAACTTACTTCAGTAGTTACGACAGAGTTTTCTATAAAATAACTCTCCCCCACATCTAATTAAAACAAATTGTTGTCTTCGTTGAATATATTTGGCTCACTTATTTATTTTTCCATTTTTATTTTCTTAATAAATGACCGCACTTGTAAAACACTAAAAACTTAATGTAAAAATACATTAAACAAAGCAGATGAGAACTTATGTTCTCCTTTTATGAACGGTTTGTTCTTAATTTGTGAACGAAACGTTCTTTTTTTAAGAACAGTTTGTTCATGATTTGTTAACGCATGTTACTTTGGTAATTTCTGTTCTTAATTTGAGAACGATTCGTTCACTTTTTGTAACCAGGCGGTACCTACACCGGAATTTAAAAATATTTTCATACAAATTTTTGAAAATTAAAAAAATTTTATATGAAAAATTTCTCAACGCAAGGTGAAAGGATTTATAAAATAACCCCCTTAATCTTTTAACTATAACTTATCCGTCTCATCTCTCAGCTTTAACATTCTTAATGCGTGCATACGCTTGTGTCGGTCAAAGTTTTTTGCAAACACAACGACAACACCACACAAGTAGTTAAAAAGCGATTTGCTTGTTGTGTTCAAAAACAAATTTACAAGGCGAAAACACATTATTTTCATGTTTAAAAATCATAATTGAGAACTCTTGCTTCACATTAGTTTATATTTTCAGTTACATATGGGCATTTCCTCAGAAAGGTCTACCAGGATGAAAAAATTAAATATTGATAACACAGGCCAACACTCAATTTGCTTCTTTGAAATTATCAACTGATTCTAGTTAATTTGGGTGCGCTGAATTCAAATCTGTAATCAGTTTGTCTCTATCAGCTCTAGTTTTCATGATATAGCTTTTTTATACCCTTCACTAATGACCTCCATTTATGACCGTCAGTTAGTTATTTCAAAAAATTTTTTTCATCAAAATTTCTTATTTACAGTTATGGTAGTTGCCATAGATCAACACTTTTTTAATAAACTTTGCCAACTGCAATAAACCACTTCTTACAAGCAACTAACTTCCGATATTCAATTGGAGTGCAACAAGAAAAGATAAACTCACTGTTTATTGTTGGTGTTTTGTTTAAGCTTTGATATTGTTACTTACGAGTAAGACTTTGAGTGTTTAAAATTCTTATTCGCTTTGGGGTTTTATTCGTATAATATTTTTAGCTTTTCTAAAATCTTAGGAAAAGGTTTCCTGATGAGCTGGCCTAAGCAACCAGTGAAATGCGCATAGAAGCTAGCTTTCCCTCAACAATAAATTTCAGTGTATTTATCAAATATGAAAAATTGGGAATTTAGCACGTCATACAGAAATCGTATTAATGATAAATTTTGTATTCCCGTAAATAACTTTGATAATATACTCGCATGTGCCCGTGCAGAAGACTGAATTGGCAAATTGTTTTTTTTTTTTTTGTTGTTTTCTTACGAAAACAATAGAATGAAACAATTTGTTTTTAATTTTGTTTTTTCTTTTTACCCACTTACAACTACAATTCGAGTCGGAAAGAACCCAACCAATTGTAGGGGGATGTAAGAAAAGATAAACTCACTGTTTATTGTTGGTGTTTTGTTTAAGCTTTGATATTGTTACTTACGAGTAAGACTTTGAGTGTTTAAAATTCTTATTCGCTTTGGGGTTTTATTCGTATAATATTTTTAGCTTTTCTAAAATCTTAGGAAAAGGTTTCCTGATGAGCTGGCCTAAGCAACCAGTGAAATGCGCATAGAAGCTAGCTTTCCCTCAACAATAAATTTCAGTGTATTTATCAAATATGAAAAATTGGGAATTTAGCACGTCATACAGAAATCGTATTAATGATAAATTTTGTATTCCCGTAAATAACTTTGATAATATACTCGCATGTGCCCGTGCAGAAGACTGAATTGGCAAATTGTTCTTTTTTTTTTGTTTTTTTCTTACGAAAACAATAGAATGAAACAATTTGTTTTTAATTTTGTTTTTTCTTTTTACCCACTTACAACTACAATTCGAGTCGGAAAGAACCCAACCAATTGTAGGGGGATGTAAGAAAAGATAAACTCACTGTTTATTGTTGGTGTTTTGTTTAAGCTTTGATATTGTTACTTACGAGTAAGACTTTGAGTGTTTAAAATTCTTATTCGCTTTGGGGTTTTATTCGTATAATATTTTTAGCTTTTCTAAAATCTTAGGAAAAGGTTTCCTGATGAGCTGGCCTAAGCAACCAGTGAAATGCGCATAGAAGCTAGCTTTCCCTCAACAATAAATTTCAGTGTATTTATCAAATATGAAAAATTGGGAATTTAGCACGTCATACAGAAATCGTATTAATGAGAAAAAATAACGTTCTAAATAATATTGTACATATAAAATTCCCGTTAATCAGCTAGCAATTACACAAAAAAAATTTTAACGGAAAAAATGTTTTTTTTGGCAACTACCATAACTAAAAATAAGAAATTTTGATGAAAAAATTTTTTGAAAAAACTAACAGACGGTCATAAATGAAGGTCATAAGTGGAGGGTATAAAAAAGCTATATTATGAAAACTAGAGCTGATAGAGACAAACTGATTACAGATTTGAATTCAGCGCACCCAAATTAACTAGAATCAGTTGACAAATTCAATTTAATTTTGTCGGGCTGTGTAATCATCGTTTTTTATTGTTTATTGTTATAAAAAAAGTCTATGTTTTTATAAAAGAATGGTTTCATAGCATATCTCAGCTGTTTTACTTGAGGAAATTGCGCTGGAAACTAGAAAAATTTTATATTTTCTTTTTATGCTACTTCTAAAGACATTTTTAGGTCCTTATTTTACATCCAAAAAAATATATTAGAAATCAACTGCTTGTCCGTCGTTGTGAATTTTAGGCCTAAATAACCTACCCTAGTTGTTATCTTAGAATATAACAAGGAGAGCAGAATGTTTAGGCACGGACACCCTACATGGTTGGCAATAGCGAGTACATTAACTCGTCGTTTTCTTTTCCTTTTTAAACTTCTTTCTTCTCAACATCAACAACCTGTTGAGTGGATTTTTAGACTTTTACATTTTTTTAGCTTGTCAAGTAATGAAAGCGAACAAAACAGTGTGTATTTGAACAATTAAAAGTGTTAAGGTGAAAATAAGTGTTTTTTTTACCAATTATATAACAAATAAGTCTCTAGTGTTTCGTGTTAATACTATAATAAATGAATAAGAGGTGTTATTACAACATAAAATTAAAACCCAATAAATTGTGTTTTCAATTGGTTCCAAGGGGCAAAAACGAAAGGTTTCTCTTTTTTGTTTAAATAGGCCACCAACCATTTTTAACCCTGGTAACTAAGAAATTAAAATAAACTACAATGTGTGAACAACAAGTGTCCATTTTTTATGCTGGCAATACCGTTTGCTGTTCAACATAGACAAGCTGCCGCCAAGCGATTTAACCAGACAGATATATTTTGTAAAAAATCACATTCATGCGAAAGGCAGCCGGCCGGAGCAGCCACCGCAATAACGTTACCCATTACCACCTCTACAGAGACACCAGCCTCGGCAACGCCAACTCGGCCTTACAGGCTTACATCGCCCAACTCCTACTCTCGGCCGCCAACCGTAGGCAGTGGAATACCAGCAACTTATACCAGCACCGGTCAGTACCCCCCAATTGTATTTACAACCCTATATTTTAACCGCCGTGTACCCATACATTTGGGTCCTTCGAGCCGTATCCGGGTCATCTATAACCCGGGAAACCCTTCTGACACTTCCATAGTGTTACATAACCCCGCAATACCCTGTGCGAATCTATACGTGAATACTTACATACATATGTACGTGTTTCAAATGAATATTTCCCCCATTTCACCTCACCTAAAATTAGACCAAAGGAAGAGAATTATGAATTTTACCCCCCTCGCGACATAACATGTGCTAACTTTGAATTTTATACATATGTAAGCAAATACATATCGTGTTTTTAATGGTCTCCTAAAATACCAAAAAAAGCAAATATTGCGTTTACACTCTTTCTTCATAATCTCTCCATTACAATTAATTGTAAATTGAGTAATACATTTTTTGTTAAGGGAATTTTGAGATATTTATGTGGTTAGAATAAAAACACTTATGAAAATATCGTACGTTCGCGACCCGTACGTTTGCGACCGGTACTTAAGCCAAATAAACAAAAACCAATACAGATATTTTATTGTGTAAATACTGAATAGAACCTACATTAATACACTTTTAAAATAAATTAATAACTTTTGAATATTCCGTTCCATTTTCCACATTTCGTGACCACGTGTTTTAACTATTATTATGAAAACTTAAGCTCGATGAAATCCATCTTTTGCACTAAACATACATCTACCCAAATGCTATCGAATCGCAAAAAATGCTAGAAAAAGTTTTGTTTTCTATTTTATTTGTACATCAAAAGCACACGAACGTACGTTCGTGACCCCAGGAAATGCTCATATGTGCATTAAGTTTTTAAAGTAAAAACCATTTCGGGAATGATGCTGGTGTTTTATAATTTTATATATTTATAATTTTATAATTTATAATTCTGTAAGCTGTAAAACGGGTTAGTAAATCAATCATAATAAAATTCTCCATAGAGGTTTACTTTTGGTTTGATTCAAGTACGAATTTGGGAATGAATCCAATTTTTAATACTTGAATCAAGCGCACTTTGAGATTGGTTCAATCTTAGTTTTACTTATTTCAATCTCATTTTCCGATTATTTCAAATATTTATTAGGGATTAAATTTGGATGAGTTAAGTATTGAAATTCCGCACTTGAATCAATCTTTCTGCACTTTATTCAAGAAAATTCAAGAAAATAAATACCGCTTCGGATTGATTTGAATACGGATGGATTGATGTTTCTTTTGAGTGTAGAGTTACATCAAAACCAGGAAAAAGTGCAAAGAGAATATTTCTATTTGATAATAGTTTGATAATATTTTAGCGCAAAACAAAATTTCGGCTTATAAATTTATCTTTTGTTAGGAATTTTTAATAAAATCATTTCTAAATTTAGCAAATTTTAAATGTTTGGCGTTTTTTCTGATTAAATTATAGGCACACCACCATCGTGGATAGAGGATATTACGAGTTTGTGCTGACGTGTGTCACACATAAACGTTTTACTGTACCGATCGATTCAGAATCACTATCGGAATCATTTTTTTGTTTCAGTCTTTGACAAATTCAACCATGGAGAGGGATTGTGAAGCGCGTTAAGATTGGGTTAAGAATGGGTGTTCAAACAAAAATGCATTTTGTGCACTTAGTGATGTTTTTGTTTAGCAAATTGACAAAATGTGTCCACATTCGGTAGAATTGTGCATAAATTTCAGCAAACCGGGTCTGTAGGAAATGTGAAAACACTTGGACATGCTCGTGAAATGTTTGCCATCGCAAAAGGATGACAACGGACTTCTTGTGGCTAGAAATTGAGAATATGAACCTGGACGATATGTGGTTCTCACAGGATGGTGCCACTTGCCACACAGTCAACGAAACAATGGCTCTTTAGTGCGAGAAGTTCCATGGCTCACGTCGTGGCGATGTTAATTGGCAGTCACGATTATGTAATTTGACACTGTTGGATTTTGTGTCACACATAATTGTCATGGACCCTTCTATCATAATAAAAAATATTTAGTTAATTCTCCGAAAACTTTTTGTTTAATTTACAATTAAAATTGTGCGTTTTGGTTGAACCAACTTTTATTAAGCACAAAGAACTTAATTATGAATTCAAACGTCATAATATAATTTTCTGCTGCCGGATCCAAGACTGCCTTTGAGTCCCAAAAATAATACAATTAAAAATACTTTGGTGTAGGATACCATAGGTCGATTATACTTTCTTGCTTGCTATCATTTACAAAACTGTTAAATTGTTTTTTTTATAATTGGTTTAAAACTGAAAAAGAAAAAATTTAATTGTTTTACTTCTTAAAAGTTGTTTCGGAAGTGCTGAAAATTAAAAAAAAAAATTAACGGTAAGAGCTAGAAACCATTCTGTAAAAATGTTAAACAAAACATTACAAATATTTGAAAAGTTAAGAAATAAAAAAACACAGAAGAATGTCAAAAAGAGAACTTGAATTGATTTATCTTAAATATAGATTTCAGTTGAAAGCCAGAAAGCTCTCTGATACATTTAAGCACATCTAGACAATTACAAAATCAAGACATTTTCAAAACAAATGTCAAATGTCAAAAACAAAATAAAGGACTAGAGAATAAAAAATACTTGTTATGCTGCTTTATAATATAGATTGTTGCTGCTGTTTTTTTTTCTTATCCTGTTCTCCATTCTTCAGCGCATTCTATCAATACAAATTTAATGAAACGAATCGAAGTACTTTCTGCCAAATGTTTACTAGAGAAATTTTGTCAAGGACGAATTTTCTATTTTCTTCTGCTTATTTATGGTGCCACTTTAATAAAATTTCCTTTATGATTTTGTAGATGTGTTTCTGTGATTTCTTTGTAGTTTTTTTGTATTGATTTATAATATTTCGTAATTTTTTCCATTCCACAGTGGGGCAGAATAAAATTTCTTGGGAAATAAATCTGCCAATTTTAATCGGTTGGTTCGATTGCCTTCAAATTTATGCTTGATAATGATAATGATTGCCTGGAAAACTATAAAAAATAAATATATTTACTAGAAAAGAATACAGATGAGCCTTAAAAATTCCTTGAAAATTATGATTATGGATAAAGTTTTACTCCCGTAGACAAAAGACGATTAATTGATTTAGCAAACTTTAACTTAAACCAAGGCCCACGATGTCGATTGACAACATAAGCGAGCGACAGCATATCACTCATTATCATTATCTTAAGCGGCCCAATAGCTATCCACTTGTTGATAGTCAGGTTTTGCGTTTCTAACGTAACAAATTTATTAATTGTCAAATACTGTATTGCCACTTTTAAAATTCCACAAATAAAACGGTAGTTTGAAAAGAAAAATCAGCAAAACATAAACCCCCGTATTAATAAACGATTATTAAATTTAACAAACGTTTATTAAGGAGAATTTTCATACAAAATTTGTTTTGTAAACCTTTATTAAATTTAAAAATTTTTTATAAATACAGGCGAAAAAGTTTAGCCATAAAATACAACTCTGTGCTACAAACAAAGCAGAATACAAAACAAAGGAGTAAACAAACAAAGCAGCAAACAAAAAGTATAGAACAGAGTTATGTGAAAAATATTTACTAAAACTATATAATTTTATTAATGGGGTTGTTTTACAAAATATTTATCTTGGTGTGTAAATTAAAATGTTGTTTAATATTCTAACAAAATGCCCTGGCGACAACCACAGCACAAGTAACTGATTTTGACATACATACGTATCTGGTCGCATAGCTAATTTCTAAGGAAGCCGCAAATTTGTATGAAAACTGTAACGATATCGTTCGCTTAAACGGTCGATCGACTTGTCGTGCTGAAAATTATTAGTGGGGTGCAAATCAGCTGTTTTTTCGTTGAAAATGGAAGCGAGCGATAGCGGTAGATATCGTGGGACAAGCTGTGAGTATAATTTTTTAGAAAATTTGTTTTATATACAAAATGTTTAATTGTCCCAAATAAGAGATGACACAAAAGTTATCAGATGATGTTATTTGACCGTAATTTTGTTAATAAATGAAAATCTTTAGTTGTGCTTTTGGACGGTGTTTATCTGATGCTCTACATGATATCGGCCAATTGGCTGCAGCCAGAATTGAAGACCATACTGGACCGATCAATGGAATTTTCACCAGATCTAACGGCGATAATTTCCCGCACTCAAGACGAATATTCTCTTTGACGAATTCAAAATCAAGAAATCGAACAAATAGAAGTCTAGAACGGTTAAATCGGGCTGTCTTGCGGGACAGTCAAAAAAACGAAATCAAGACTCGGATATGTTGCAATCAGAATTTCGGTTATAGGTCGTGAAGTATTGTTGCTCCTTCCTTTTGAAACTACATCTTCTTTATGGCTCTACAGAGCTCTCCGTTCATAATAGTCGTTACCAGAACGGTTTCTTCGGAGACCGCCTAGACCTGGCAGCATCTCGTGTTGCCTTAAACTCGTCTAGGTCATCAGTCGGACACCAATGAAAAGTTATTACGCAATAAAATAGATACAATTATTCCGCGTTCGTTTCTTATTGACGTATATTTTGTATCTATTTACTTCACGGAATCCTCCGAAAGGGTGATTACTTTGCCTATAGAGTACTCATTTAGACTTGCGCTGGCAAATTGCCTTATCAGTTTGTTTGTATTAGAGTATCAATAGCCTACAAATCTTGCCATAAAATACTAGAATACAAAAAAAAAAACTTTGTCTTGATTTTAAATTAAAAGCAATCTTCTAAAACATCATTCAGAAAGGTACAAGTTTGAAAAAAAAAAAAATTTACGTTTTGCAACTGGCAAATTAAAAAAAGAATTTAACAAATTTTTGCATTTTACAACTGGCATATTAAAAACGTTAATTTTTGGCCTCCATGTAGTGATTGGACATAGCTTTTGCAAATTCGGAAATTACAATCGCGTATAACTCGCAGAGTATAAAAAATAAAATAAAATAATTTTGGAACCCAATAGTGCGCCGCTGGAAGGTTTGTTAGAGTCAATTATCAAAACTTTTACTCGAACACTCCTATCTTAATGTTAAATTACAAGACAATCGATTAAGCTTTTAGACAAAACCAGGGGCCTGATTCTGGCAGTCGTGATCGAGTACTTTCTCGATTCGAAAGCAATTTAATATCTAATTATTTCAGTCAATACTGAAAGTAAAGCATTAATTTGAGTTTCACAATACTTAATAAAAACAATTTCGATTCGTTCAGTATCGAGTGAAATAACATTGCTTTCGAATCGAGAAAGTACTCGATCACGACTGCCAGAATTAGGCCCCAGAACTTTTTTCTAAAAATTTTGATTCTGCCCCACTGTGTTTTCCAACGTCTCGGTTCGCTTAAAACACTGGTCAGCAAAAAACAAACAAAAAGTTTGGAGCAAGAACTTTGTTATTTTTATTGACTTAGCGTGCTGAATCCAAATCTGTTCTCAAATTGATAATTTAACGTCTAGTTTTTTTTTTGGCTTGACTAATATTTCGCCCAAAATAAGGCGGTTATGGTAATACATTGCATTATAACTTGAGAATAGTCGGAATAAAATTCCATGCAGATGATTTGGAATAAAATTCTCTTTAAGTTATTTTAATCAGGTTTTTTTGTATTTTCAACATTTTCGAAGATATTCAGAAAAAAATGGCGGTAAAATTTTTTTAAATCAGAATGTGCAATGTCTTGTTTTCAAAATTATATAGACAAAAATTTTACATTTTTGATCATATATCAGGGCCATGTTTCTCAAAACTACAAATTACAAATCCGCAAGTAAAATACGTTTGAAACAAAAATTGTAAATTGATGCTTTTTTTACGTATTTTACTTGTAGTATTTTCGAGAAACAGGGTTCAGAAAGCCAGGTATATTGCATAACAAATAAGTCATTTTTTATTTTATACATATATTTTTATTTAAAACGATTTTTTTGCTTGCCGCCTAGTGTTATTGAATGTTGATTGTATATGATAATGATTTTGAAATATTGGTATATTGTATTTGTTAGAAAGAAATTGCGTAAAAATAATCAAAATGATTGACATTTGATAAACATCAGACAAATTAAGTTCAAAATAAAGAGCCACAAAAGGTGGGAAATATTAATGAGATAAAAAGCTTTAGGCTTAAAAGTATTTTTAAGTTTATTTTTAAAAGAAGCCTCTGAGATCTTATTCCAAAGAAGAAGGGAATTGTATTTTTTTTTGGGGGCATTTGGGGAAACAAATCTTATAAGTAATATTAGAAAAAAAAGAACAGATCAACAATGAATAAAAAATGAGAATAATAGGATTTGTTTTTTTAATTGAAATTAGTGCAAAATTTTTTAAAATAAAAATAAAATTTAACTTGTCTGAGAAGGGAATCCGAAAGGCAAAACTGGTATGAAAAAGAAGTAACAAAATAAAATATTT
The DNA here is from genome assembly GCA_963931875.1 of Pollenia griseotomentosa. Lineage (NCBI taxonomy): Eukaryota > Metazoa > Arthropoda > Insecta > Diptera > Polleniidae > Pollenia > Pollenia griseotomentosa. Next base: position 27,816,545 of record OZ007561.1, read on the forward strand.
ATAGTTTTTCTTAACACATTAAGATCTTTTAGTATACCGATCGACTCGGAATCACTTTTTGAGTGGAGTTTACATTTTAAAGAGAATTCTATAAAATTTGGTAAATGGTTCAAAGAGAGAAACTTATTAAAAACAAGTAATTGTGTTGTAATCGGTTTGGCGAAGTCGTATGTTCTCTTTACCACAATATTGAAAAACCAATTGTTTCCTATCGCAAAAATAATGATTAGGCTCATTTTCAATACTTTATTTTATCTTTATATGGGGCGACCCACGGATGGTCTAAAAAAATTTTAATTTACTTGATTTTGTGAATATCAAAAAAAGATATTCCAAGTTTTTTTGACCAAGATTTTTGGATTTGAAATCTTAAATAGTGTTTTGGAAAATGCATTCTTCGATTTTTTTGAAAATGTGTTATTTTTAACTTCTATCCACCCAACAACTTTTAAGCCCGGTACCGTAGTGGACCATCACTATCACTTTTCAATTGCGGTGAAGGGTAGAAATTATTAGAATAAGTTTGTTATTTCACATAGTCCCTTTACTGTGTATATAGTACCGTGTTGTGTACCAAATAGTCAGGCTTGACCGAATATAGTTTCTTACTTGTATTTTTTATTAATAAACTTTTCCAAAAAAACCATTTTTTTCAATACGAAATTTATTTATTGTGAATTACCAATTACTATTTTAATCTATAAAACCAAATAGATTTTAATTTCCTTCCTTAAATTAAAGTTATTCTAACAAAGTAATTTGAAAAAGATGACCATTCAAAAAGTTTTAATTGATTTTATTTGCTATTGGCTGGTTGTCCAAAAAACGGAAGTTTATTTATTAAATTCACTTTATAAATACATATTGTTTGCTTTGGAAATTTTGTTTTTTTTTTTAATAATTCCATACTATTTTTTTTATTTTTGAAAACCATTGTTGTACGAACGTTTTATATTTATTTCCTAAATCATGTTACAAGCCACAATAACAATAAATCAATGTAAAACATGCCACAAAAATATTGCAATTTCGATTTTTTTATTGCATACAAACATACTCGTACATACAACCTTTCAGTTTTTAACAATATTGCTTGTATTTAACTTTATGAAAAAAAAAACTGTGAGTTTAATTTTTTTTTTTTTAAGTAAAATCAATTCACTATTTGCTCAACTACATTGATAAAACAATAGATAGTGGCTTTAATACCACAGCTATATACGAACAAAACCCCAGCAGCTTTATTTTATTGCTCAACAATAATAGTTTGCAAAAAAAAAAAAAGAAAACTAAAATTTGGGAATTTTTTTTTTTTTTTCTAAAAAAAGCAAAAAAACGAACAATAAAATCAACTTTCAAATATTAAAGTTAGAACATTTGCATTTTATCAGGGCTGTGGAGTCGTTAAGAAAAAGTTATAACTCCGACTCCGACTCCTTTTGGTGAAATTTTTTAAGCACGACTCCGACTCCGACTCCGACTCCGACTCCGACTCCGACTCCTACTCTAACCTAGCATTATTTAAGAGACTAGTTTTTTTTTTGACTTTAAACTCTTTTTTAATTTAGTACCTGTTAAATGGTTAAATATAGCAAGAAAATGATTCTGTAAAAATTTCAAATCGATATTTTAATTCTAACGTGCCGCGCATTGAGCTTTAACATACTAGTTACATAACATATGTATTAACATATGAGTTGGAAAGCTGCAAAATATTTTATTTGGATTTTGGAAAAAATGCAAAAAACATATAGTGCCCGATTAAATAGACCAAATGAGTTGAACCTTTTTTCAATTCTAAAGTGTTATGACATTCTTGACTTATAACTTAACAGTTGAGAAATTTAAACCAACTGAAATATAAAAAAATAATAGATTTAATTTTAGAACGAACGAGTTTTGTTACGAACTTTCGAAAGAAACGAGTTTTGCTTCAATCTGTATGGGATCATTGAATTTTAGTATATTTTAAAGGTTATATTAACTTATTAATATTATGCAAACAGTGCTAAAAAAATGTAAAAATAGTTCTGTAGGGGAGAGATAAACTACACCAATTCACATCTTTTTCAAATAACGTTTTTTATACTGTTGGAATTTATAGATGTGTGAATTTCCATAAGTCCTATCTAATGTAGCTTTCGAGATAGAAAAGTTGAAAACAACAGCAAGTCCAATTGGCTTAGACGTTAAAGGCATCAAGTGTACTTAGTGTTGTTTACCACAATATTAATAGAGGCAAAGGACAGTCCTTTTTTGCAAATTGTGAAGTGAGGTCTTTTGTTTTTAATATACATTTTATTTATTAAGTCAAATCATTCTCAGGAAAATTTTATAAAGTTTATTAAAACATGCATATGCGCATTCAGATGTTAGTTCTACAATTTATATAACACATTTTGAAGAGAAATGTTGTTAGCCTTCTAATATTTTTGGGAAATAGTACCCCTTTTGTTGTTGGACTTGGTGCTGTTTGTCTCAAGGCATGGAACAGTACCATAGAAGGTAACGAGCCTTTTAGGACGTAATTTTTTAAGTATATCATCGACATAAAAAAAATATGTTAGGATCATATAAAATATTCGTACAAATGCACATTTTTATAACATAAACATCATTTGCGATTATCAACATGTTTGCGCGGTCTGCTGTAAAGTTTTCAAAATGTGGCTTGATGTAGTTTATCTCCCACCTGCAGAGTTAAAAAAAATGTGAATTTTTAAATTGCTGAATTTAAATCTTTTTCTTCAGTGTACTCGCCATTGCATTTTTCCGTTCCTAATTCAATATTATTATTGTCCAAGACCGAAATTTAAAATTGCAAGTCTTTATTATCTCTCCAATTTTCCCTAAAGTGAGTAGATAAAAGTATTCTCAAATCATTTTTCCCACATTGATGGGAATTATATCTGGAACAATGTCATGTATTTTTCCGAGTTCCTTTTCCTTTTATTCTATTATAATTCACCTTGAAGGTTGGAACTTCAAATGTAGTTCACTTAATGCTTTCACCACAGGAGCTACAGCAGATTTCAAGTCATATTTATGAACATGGCTATTTTTGGCTATATGGCTTTATATTTGTTAATATACGATAAATAAAAAACAACATCTTTACAAATTTAATTTTTAAATTTCTTAATTCGGCTCTATTTCATTAACGATATCTTGGCGAAATTCAAATAGTGAACCCGCTGGTTTTTGTTACAGAAATTTGAGGTCACATTAAAACATAGAAAAGGACATGCTTTGATACAATCTATATAACTATTCTTATAAATTGTCAAAATAAGATGTTATCTCAATTTTTTAATTTTTGATATGAAAAGTATACTGGTCCTTATTTTCAGACTTCACAATTTCAAAAAGCAGACCCTCTTATGGCCAATTCCACTAATTTATCTAAATATCAATTTATGTTTAAAATTTGTTTCTTTTATGTCAAATAAAAATAATATTATTAGAAAAATTATATTTAAATATGAATGGATATTTAAAAAGAATTGGAGAAATTGGTCATTAAAATTTTTTATTTTAAAAAATATTAGAAAAATTGTAATGCAAAAAAGTCGGAGTCGGAGTCGCTAGTTTTTGTGGGTACTTCGACTCCGACTCCGACTCCGGTACAAAAACCTCAACTCCGACTCCTCAACTCCGACTCCGACTCCGACTCCACAGCCCTGCATTTTATGCTGAGCGCCACATTTGTATTGTTAAGGACTTAAAAGTTACAATAATAATTTTTAGTTGTTTTTGGGGTTTATTTTTCAAAATTGTTTTAAAATAGTTGGCCATTTTTAGATATCAAAACAATTTAAATTAACTTTTAAATGCCATACAAACTATTAATTTTTATCAGTATTAGTTGAGTATTTAGCTGCAAAAAAGTTTATTAAAAAATAAAGAATAAACTAATTGAAAAAGTAGTAGTTTTAGGGAGAGGCAAAGTGAAAATTTTAAGCACTCTATTTTGTTTTTGTTTTGGATTGCTTAAAACAGCGATATGCTTTCGTGTTATACGGGTTTTTTGTAAATAATCAGCAAAAACAAAACACCCCAGGGGCGAATTTTTCGATTACAAAAGCGATGATGTGAGAGACACGAATAAGATCCCAGCAAAAACTTGGTAATGACTTGCCATTACTGAACAACTTACTTTTCAATGACTACTTCATACCATCTGCATTACATAGAAGTAGTTTAGTAATGGCTGACATATAATCTGATACTTAAGAACTTGTGTATGAGTTGATTAGCGCTCTTAATTGAGTAAAAAACATAGTTTTTTTATACAAAAACTACACTGCCCCAGTAGACAAGCTGGTAGTGAGCTAGTCTATCAGCACCGAGGTTGCGCGATCGAATCCTGCCAGAGACAGAAAAAAAAAATAAAAAATAAAATAAGTAAAATAAAATAAGAAAAAATAGAAAAAAAATAAAATAAGAAAAAATAGAAAAAAAAATAATTAAAAAAAATAATAATAAAAAAAAATTTTTTTTTTACTTTATTGAAAGTATTCATCCAATGAATAACACTACATGTTAGTTGTAATTTTGGTGACATCGGAGTAATAAGTTATTTAAGTCCCTATTTGTAAGCGAATGTGGTAATGACTTATTTAACTCCCTATGTGTAAGCGAGGGTGGTAAGTACTTGCCTCCAGTGACATCACCGTGTTAAAATAATGAGTTAAAATGCCAATGTATAAGTAGTGAAGAGTCGTTATATTAACTTTTTAACTCATTACTTTGCAATGTAAGTTTTTGCTGGGATAGCATTGTACACCATCTCAATTACAACCTAGTACACTTTTTCGACTGCATTGCCACATTTATGGAGTAAACGCCTACCACTTGCACGCAAAGTAAGCGGGATTGTAAAGTGTTCATTAAAAAAAACAAAAAAAAAAAATCAGTAGTAATTCACATACATTGTAAGCAGTCAGTAGCCAGTATATACACAATCTCGCTTACTTTGTGGGATAGTGAAAGGCGTCTTGCACACTACTTAGCACACATTGTAAGCAGACAGTGGGCAGCCTATACACATTGTCGTTTACTTGGTAGGCAAGTGGAAAGTGTCTTGCACACTACTTCCCACACATTGTAAGCAGGCAGCGTTTTTACATTTTTGTGTTATTTCAGAATTATGGATTTTGTGGCTACTTTCAAGACATTCAAACCAGACTTTCGTAATAAAACTAAAAAGAAGCTAGCTTTCCCTCAACAATAAATTTCCGTGTATTTATCAAATATGAATGATAAATTTTGTATTCCCGTAAATAACTTTGAAAAAGATTATATTTTACTCGTGATATATTATCAGATTTTTCTTTATTACGCAGAGTCGGCAAACTTTTGAATCCCAGTTTAAAAATAACGTGAAAAAACATAAACCTGCATATTGACATACATAGAGTATCAGCACATTTTAGAAGATAAACGAATTTCATTTTTGTAAATTCCATACACTGCCCTCATACACTTTGTTAGCTAGAATTCATTGAACAGAAAGTGTGACAGAGTTCATTGAAGAGATGTGATGTGGTATGCAAAGTTCGCCGATGGGACCTTTTCTGCTTACACAAAGAGCAAAAATTAACTAAATGCAAAAACCATAAAAAAATAACTAGAATGAAAAGACAGAAAGACAGAGAGAAAAGATCCTTACTCTCTAAACTGCATACAAGATGGTCTTATTTTGAAAGCGGATACAACAATGTGAAATACTTAAGGCCCTGTTAGCCGACCGTAAATGTAGAAATGTAAATGTAATGTAAACAGCTGATCGTTTCTGTTATATGGAATGCAATGCAACTGCTTAACTGACTGTAATGTCACTTTACCGTAACGTGCCAACCTGTAGAAAATAGAATTTCATTACGAGATTACGTGACAGTTGTAGATAGTGATGGGCTGCTTGTATTTTAAATGGAATGCGGGTAAAATCACTCTTTTTCTTTGGTACATTTTTTTAGTAATAATATCTGTGGACTTTTGACAAAATAAGTTACAATCCATACATATTTTCATTTATACAAATATATGTTTGGATGTATAAAATAAACAAATGCATACATATCCCCAAACAATAAAAAGTTTGGTTTTTAATGGGATCAAAACCTTGTTTTGTGTATGCACATTTTGAAAATAAATTAAGAACATGTGTACGAATATGCTATACGTAATACATATTTGTTTATTTTAAATCTGTAATATTAATATCAAATATTTATTTATTTATATAAACATACAAGAAATACCGTTTTAATGCTATTTAAATCAATTGGTACTTTTTCTTCAAAGCGGTCACCATTTCAACACTTTTAGTTCTCATCACTTTTCTCTTTTTTGTTAATGTTTTTGAAAAACAGCTGACACGTTCTTACATGTTCTATAAGTGCACAAACGAGCTTACAGTACGTTACGGTACGTTACATTGCATTTAATTACATTTACGGTCGGCTAAAGCGGCCTTTAAACGTTGTCTCAATATAATACAAAACTGTAGTTACCAAATTAGTAGTGTGTCAAAAATATATGCGGTCACATTTCATTTTTTCATGTTTTTAATTTTTAATTGTGTGTCTTAAATTTCATAATTTTAAGTGGAAACTATAGAATATATAATATTTCCTCAGAACCACAAGAACGGTACAACATTTTGACTTATGGTTAGTTGTTAGCCGTTGCTTACGTAGCAAGCAAAGTTCACCTGGTGTGAATTCGCCTTGCATTATTGTACAGGCCTGTATAAATTGCGACCTTAAGCCAACAAGATTTTTAATTTCTACGTTTTTCAGTAATCAATATAATTATAATGATGAAATGTCACATCTGCCAAATCAACAAATTGCTTACTTGGTTCTAGGAATTTGGTGATTAAAATCACTTTATAATTTTTTCTGCGTGGTGAGACTTTTGATAAACAAGATCGGTAAAAAAGACAAATTTTTGTTGTATTACTTCATAGCTTCTATTAAAGATATCAGTTATGAAAGTCCATAATTTTTGCGAGAAAATGTAGTTGATTTTTGAAGAAAAACTCAGTTATTTTTGAGAAGAGAGTCTAAAATTTTGGAAATAGGTGTCGGTGATTTAAAAAAAAACAGTGAGTAATTTTAGTGATTTTTTGGCAAACGATTAGAATGTATAACATTTAAAAAGTAAGTGAGTTTGCACAAAAAAATTGGCTGAGAAACTTAAATCATAGATCTAGGTAAACAATGTATTTAAATGAAGTTTTTGTCAAAGATAAAATGGTAAATTATACCTTGCCGATATTCTTGTACCAAACAAAGTCTGATCAGAAAAGATGAATGAAATTTTCAATCCTGGACATTGTCGAACTCCGAACCCCTTGGATGCATGTTAAGTGCAAATGCAATGAGAATAATTTCCTATCAAAGCCCAAAACATCTAGAATATAATAAAAATAAAAAAATAACTATTAAATTAACGAAGCTGATGTTGTTTTTAGCCAATTGTCTAACCTCTTTCATCATAGTTTTAACAAAAAAAAAATATTTTCACTTATATATGTATTTTTTTTTTCCTTTTCAGTAAAACTTAAAATTAAATATTTTTCCGAAAAAGAACAGCAAATAACACCAGCTACAGCCCAATACAGTCAGGCATCTAGAAATGATATATAAACTGCAAAGTGTCGGACAGAACATGTTGAGAATTTTTAAATAAAACTTCTGCTTAAAAATATATTCTTAATATAATAAATGTGAACAAAAACATCAACAACATTAAAAAAATTTTTAACCAAATGTAAGAAAAAGCTTCAAAATAGAAACAATGGAACCCCAAAACAACAACTATGCTTTAAAAAAAAAAAAAAAATATAATAAAAAATAGTGCAACAGCAACATCGTCTTTAAGTTGGTAGCAACAATTGCAACTAGCAGCAGCAAAAATCTACAATTACAGACTCGTACATAAAACTGCATTCAACGCCGTAACAATGGCTCATGAATTTTAAGTGTGCACTCGTAGTGGAACGTTTGTATTTCTTTCTTTTCTACTCTTCTTTCATGCTTTATTTCCTTTCTTTAGAATAAAACTCCCCAAAGATAAACAAGTTCGAGCAAAAAAAAAAAAAAAAAAAAAAGAACAACACAAAATGCACAACAACAAACAACTTAAATTAAAAAAAAATAGGAAAATAGTTGTATATAATTAAAACAATAGAAACAAATAATGTTGAAAAAAAATGTGAAAAATAAAAATAAAGAAAATTTTAGAAATTAAGAAGTAATTTTAAACAGATAAAAATTATTTTAAAATCTTAAGTAGAAACATTGAGGATTTCAAATTCCATTTCAGAGAAAAAGTAAGAGGATTAAATTATGCTTGAGGAACAAGGGAATTTTAGTTATAGAGTAGTTTTTTAGAACTAGGAGCAAAAGCAATTTAGTATTTGCTTGTCCACACACATCAAGTTTGACTCATCAAGTCTTAAGTTGTTAGAGGAGAGGGGAAAGGATAATGAAAACTTGTATTAGACTTGACTGTACAAATCTGACCTCTCTGAACCAGATCTACTTTATAGCGTGATTTTAATTATGGGTTTTAAAAAATTATCGCAGCTATGGGACCATAAACTGCTCTATAGACCAGCGTTGGCAATTTCTGAATAATTATTAACAACTGTACAGGTTAAAATTGTTCGAAATTCTTCACACCTTTTAAAAAGGACCATCTTGAAATCAATCGATTTTCATCGTTTCGAGCCATAACCGCAAAAGACTCTTAAGCGACAAAAACAAAAAAAAAGGTTTTTTTTATTTCATTTAAATTTTGTATAAAATTGGTCGTTTACGATAAAATTGTTCTTGCTATAAAACCGTAACGGTACCTTAAAGAAGTTAAGAACGTAACTTGAATGTCTTTTAAAGTGATTTTGCAATAAGAACATGATTTTTAATCACTATACAAAATCTCTGATCCACTAAGTAAAATATCTTATTGTTGTGGCAATAAGCAAAAAGTGCTTGAGTCTTTTTAATTAGTTATGTAGGAAAGTCTTTTTAAACTTTGAAGGTTATTTTTTATTTTTTTAGTCTAATAAAATAACGACTTCTATTCGGTTATAGTTTTTTAAGTTTATATTATATTATAATGTGACCGAGAGGATGTTAACTTAAGTTGTTATGCAAAATGTTATTGCAATCGTAAACAATAATTGAAACCTTGTCCATGGGTATTTTTAAACATGGAGATTACAAAAGCGCAAAAAAACTCAAATTTCGCTTAAGTCGACTAAGGCACTTTTTCATTTTTGCCGCAGATATATCGACCCCTAACTGCGAAAATAACGTATGCGCCAAAACTCAAATTTTACAGGAGAGTTGGTTTATTTACATATGTACATAAGTGGCTATTCACAACCTGGGTAGGTCTTTAGCCGAGTTAAGAATTGATCGCCATGCGCTTCGATCTTCTGCGCTCCATCTTTCCAGTGGTGCTTCGGCCGTCCCCTCTTGCGCATACCTTCGGGTTCGTACTCAAAAATTTTCTTAGCCGGAGCATCTGCTTCCATTCGCACAACATGTCCTAGCCAGCGCAGTCTTCATATCAATGTCGGCATACAGCTCATACAGCTCATGGTTCATACGATGCCGATAATCTCCGCAACCACAAACCGGTCCATATATTTTACGGAGAATTTTTCTCTCGAAAACACCAAGTACAGCTTCATCTGCCTGCGCAAGTACCCATGCCTCTGCGCTATAAAAAAGCACTGGTAGTATAAGAGTCTTGTAGAGTGTTATTTTTGTGTTTCGGGAGAGGGCTTTAGATTTGATTTGCCCGCTCAGCCCAAAGTAGCATCTATTTGCTAGTATAATTCTTCTTCGAATTTCCAGACTTGTGTTGTTGGTTTTATTTATGGTGAATCCAAGGTACAAAAACTCTTCCACAACTCCGAAGTTAAAGTTACCAACATTCACAGTTCCATCCAATCTTCATTAACTGCCAGACCTATTTTTCGTGACTCCTTCTCAATACTTGCAAAGGCAGTAGTTACGTCTCGCAATGTTCTTCCCACGATATTAATATCATCTGCATATGCGAGGAGCATTGGCTTTTGGACATTTCTATTAACTGCAGCGTCGCGTATCACCTTTTCCAATACGATGCTAAAGAGGTCGCACGATAAACAGTCACCTTGTCTCAATCCCCGTGTGGTGGTAAACGGTTCGGAAAGATCATTTCCAATTTTTACTGATGATTTCGTATCAGTAAGAGTCATCTGACAATAGCCTTATCAACTTTGCCGGGATGCCAAATTCAGACATGGCCTGATATAACTTTGCTCGAATCGGGCTGTCAAAAGCGGCCTTGTAATCGAAAACAGATGGAAGGTGTCGATTTGCTTTTCTTGGGTTTTTTCCAGGATTTGGCGTAATATAAATATCTGGTCTGAGGTGGATTTACCAGGTCTAAAACCGCATTGGTAAGAGCCAATTATTTCGTTGACTTTTGGTTTTAGTCGTTCACACAATATTATTGCCAAGATCTTATAAGCGATGGGAAGAAGACTTATCCCCCTATAATTGGCGCAAGCAGATTTATCTCCTTTTTTATGAACGGGACACAGCACACTAAGACTCCAATCATCGGGCATGCATTCCTTTAGCCAAATAGTACCAATAAGTTGATGGTTGGTTTATTTTATTTCATATAAATTTTGTATAAAATTGGTCGCTTACGATAAATTTGTTCTTGCTATAAAACCGTAACGGTACCTTATGTGACCATGACGTTTTCAGAGATGATCCAAGTGTTGCCAATAAAGTCAATTATTAACAGTTTCGTCAAAATACGTAAGACTTCTGTGATTTTTTTAAACGGCCACTATCAAAAAAGTCTTATGTAAAACGTTTTCCATATATATATATATTAGTTCCTTTAAACTCCTACAAGGAGCATAATACTTTGTAAAAAAGAAATCTAATCAGTTTTGTTGTTGTTTCTGTGATAGTAAGAATGCCAACTGTAACGTAAATAACAAAGGCCCTAAATAATAATTATGCTAATTTTTCAGGTACCAAAATATTAACCACTTTTAAGAAATATTCTATAAAAATTGCTTTAATTATTATGCATAATAAAAATAAATATTTGTTAAGCATAACTTATATATCCAAATAATATCTTTTTACATTGGCTCATAACTATTATGATCGATAAATATTTATTTGTCTTGTATTTTAAGCAAAACCCCAAAGGATTTTATTTTTTGATTTAAAATTTTTTTTTGGAAAGTTTTTTTTTGTGTATTTAAAAAATTTTGTAAGAATTTTTTTGTACGGATATTAACCCATTATATGCCGCTACCCTAAAACGTGGGAAATTTTTTAATCCCTTGCAGGAGGGTGTTATTAAGACCCAAATGAAGAATATTTTTCGCAAAATTTTCCCTCCCGATATATAGTTTTCTTTACATGGACTGGTCGAAAGATCGACCACTGGCCGAAAACAATAAAAAAATTATTTGATATTTTTGAAAGAAAAAATATTTTCTTAGGCTTTATTCAAATGAATTTATTACACATTTTTATGGTATTCATTTTCTTACACCATTTGCAGCGCCGATATTTATTTTCGACGCTTCTTATAATTGAGTGTACTTTTTCGTTAACTCGGGGTTGATTGGGGAGAGTATCAAAATCTTCACTGTTTAGCTCATTGTCGTACTTTAGAAGCTGTGTTGTGACTTCAGAACGAAAATCAATTTGGGATATGGTTTTTGTCTTTTGGATTTTTGCCAACATGCAGTGCATCTTCCAAGCATTGACCATTGCGTTACCAAGCGCATTAGTCCATATTGGCTACCACCATTTCTTTCCCTTTATACATATACGATAATTGGCCACGCCATTGTCATGAAGGTCAACACCACCCATATCATGATTGTACTCCTGGATTGCTTTTGGCTGTGGAATAGTAATAGTTTTTTTTTGCTTACGGCAATAACGTTTAACATTAGCCATTGGTTCGACGGTTGAGTTGTTGGTAATTACGTTGACAACCGAATTGTCATTCCAGCGCACCAACAATATTTCTTGTTGACTATCGAGCATCTGGTCAAATTCTCCGCGATTGCTTTTTTTTAGATTCTTTAACGGAGCTTTCGCCGTTCGATTTTCTCGTATAGTACCCGTAGCATAAAATTTGCGTTCATTCAATAGACACATGAGATGATAAGATGAAAAGAAATTGTCAAAAAAAACTATGCGACATTTGGGATCAGGTATATTCTTCAGTAAGTCCAAAACAGTTTGAGCCCCAAGACCAATGTCTTTATCGTGTGGTGTGGCTGAACCTCCATATAAAATAGAGTAGAATAAATATCCATTTTCAGAGCACATGCACCATGATTTAAATCCAAAACGGATTGGTTTCCCCTTAATGAACATTTTTCACGAGTGTCGCCCAAAATACGGAATCATCTGCTCATCAATTGATACAATATGGCTAAATATTCCAAACTGCATAAATTTTTTATTGAGAGCATCAACTAGTGGGCGAACTTTGGCAAATCGATCGGTTTTGTCTAGGCGGCTATTGTCCGATAGATGTAAATATCTTTTAATTGTTCTGAACCGATTGCGGCTCATGGCTTGCTTTATTATTGGAACTCCTATGTCGGGCTTAGTAGACCAATAATGGTCTATATGTGGTAAGGTATGATACCCCGACAAGTATAAAATTCCAATAAATCTACGTAGTTCAATAGCAATAGTAGCAGTGGTCTGATTTGCATATGTATTTGAAAAATTTGTGATATCCGATATTATGGAATTATCAAAATATAAAGAACAAATTTCAAATGGAGATTTAGAGCCTATAAAGAATAACAAAAATAACTATGTAAATACTAGAATCTAGAAGAGACAAAGCGGACCAATTTCTCACCAATTTGTAAAAAAATTTCTTCCATTTTAATAGCTTCATTATGACAGTCGAAAAAATCAGGTTTTTATACAATTTTTCATATTTTTTGTACCGGAGGTACTACGCCCACTTCTCCAATCCCGCCCACTTTTTTTGGGATGCTGTGTACTGATAAACTTATGTGTGTACCTAATTTGGAAACTTTGGCTCTTGCCGTTCTCCAGATATACAGAAAAAAAGTATTAAAAATACAACAACAACAACAAGGGATTTTTGGAAAAAATTAGAGGTAGTCGTGGTTTTTTGCTCATATCTCAGCCATTCTGGCTGAATTTCAATAGCAAGAAATAGTGGACTATATGTGACATAAATGTAAAACAACCTAGCCATCATGTCTGGAGTATCCGGAAAACACATATCAAACGTAAGACGGACAGACGGACGGACAGACGGACATCGTTAAATCAACTTCTCTCCTCATAAGGACCCAGAATATATATACTTTATAGGGTCTAAGATCAATATTATAGAAATTACAAACGGAATGACGAAGGGTATAAAAGTCACTGAAAAATTTCAAATTATGCAAAAATATGCATTTGAAACCTATATCTGCAAAAATATGCATTTTCACCAATATTTGCAACTACAGTAGACGCTCGCAAATTAGAACCGCTTTGTTTTTGAGGCAATTCTAATTTCTGAATTATTCTAATTTCTGGACGTTTTTATTTCGAATAGAAAATAAAAATTACTTAAATTTTTTTTTATAAAAACAAGAAAACAAAACGTAGTTCACTCCAATACATTAAATGTATTTTTTAAAATTAAAAATACCTTGTCGTTTCTTATATTTGGAAAACTATTCATTGCTTCCACGGAATGCATTTTCATCTTTATATTTATATCTCTACATATTTTTTTAGCTTTCTCTTTAAACCACTCATACAGACGACTTACCATATTTGGGTATTCAGCGCTGTGCAAAGATTTATTGCTTGCTTCCTGATATGTGTTGAAAACAGCATTTAATATTGCTGTTCTATGTGATTCGATATAGCTGAATGAAGATGTCGTAACATTAATATTCCCTTCAAACCCTCTGTCAAGCTTTTCTAATATTTTGACCTTCGTTTCCGATGATAAAGTGTTTTTTTTACGTTTATTTGACATTTCGAATGATACACTTTCACTTTTTAATAGAGACTTCCAAAATATGTACACATGTTTCGAATTTCACAAATAAACTAGCCAAAACTATATATAAATGCGACAAAAAAACAACAAATAAGGAAACACATCTAAAATTTGGTAATTCCCCTTTTTAGTTTTACATGTTCAAACAGAATAAAAATAAATTGCGGATTTCTTGTGTTCAAATAACAAAAAAAAAAAAAACGCTCTGAAATTAGAACTATAAATTCGAATTTTAGAGCGTTTAATGTATTGCAAACACTGATTCTAATTTCTGGACGTTCGAATTACTGAAAGCTCTAATTTGTGAGCGTCTACTGTATATGCAAAAACAAATTGATGCCATTTTAACGCAAATTTAATGCTCCGGAAAGATAATTGGTCGGCAACGTTTTAAGACTATCGACAAAAAACATGTATTTGCACGGAAATCACATCCCTGTTCATAACTATTAAAAATAATTAGTGATATATCTATCGAATAGTAATAGTTATGTTTGAGAAATACTTTTATTTGATATCCATAATAGTTATCATAAGTTTTTAAAAATAAAAATTGGAAATAATAATTATTCTTAATTAATAAAATATATATTAATTCGTAATAACTATTCGCATTTTTTATCGAATAAAAGTTATAAATATTAAGTCCTTGGTAAATAATTATTTTATTTGCATTTTTTAAAATATAACCCTGATCAAATTAAAAGAATTTTGCTTGGAAAATGTTAAAAAAAAAAAAAAAAAACCTGATGAAGTCATATTATATGTCAAATTTTTTTCGTAATAATTGTCATGTTTTTAACATATTGCATTCACACTATCACACTTTCTCATATTACTTGAGTTTTTAACATGTCTCAATACAACGTATAATATGTAGTGTAAAGTGCCTTTGAATCGTTGCTTGCAATGACATACTTATGTGAGTAGTAAAATCAGTACTTCTATTTCGTACAGACATTTGTTTCTAAGAACTTTTCAGCTATAAAATTATTACTTTACATCACTTTCAAAATTAACTTTTTCTCCTCACCAATAATTTAATAACACATTCTGTTTTAATGACGTCATTAATCAGGGTTTTTTTTAAATAGAAATTATGGTCAGCTGGTGGGTAAATAGGAATCTGTTTCTATTTGTTTGTTTAATATCTCCTATACGGAGTGGCATACCAAAAACGACCAACTGAGTTAAAATCTATTTAGCACGTACGATAGATTTTTTTCATTAACACACTGTTGCCACATACCAACACAGAATGCTGCAAATATTTTGCTTGTTTCGGATTCTCCTTTTTTCATTATTAACATTTGATGCACTTAGAAGATTAAAGTATTACGACTGTTTGTGGCAACAAGCTGGGTAGACATGTTGAGAAGAATACAGAAAGTAAGAAGAAGAAAATTTGAAAATAAAAGTATTAAACATTATCCCCCGTATTTATAAACGATTATTAAATTGAACAAACGTTTATTAAGGCAAATTTTCATACAAAATTTGTTTTGTAAACCTTTATTAAATGTTGAAAATTTTTATAAATACGGTCGTATGTGTTTTAATCAGTGTTCGAAAATAAACGTTAAATATCGCTCCTTAGTGTTTGGTTCAGTGGAAAACGCAAACGCTAATAGTGTTTGTGTAGTAAATCACTAAAATATAACACAAGCACAAAAATAATACTGTTCGTATCCAACTCAATAAAAAGATAAGAACATTTAATTCCGTTCGGTTTAAAAAAAAAAAAACACAAACTTCATTATGTTCGGTTCAGCTCATTTGTGTTCGTTCGTTTAATTTTTACAAAAACAAAATACATTTACAAAAAAAGCAAATAGCCATCAAAATAATTTTACACAAACAAAACAAATACACAATACACACACCCAAGCTGTTGGTGCTGCGGTCGTTGCTAAAATTTTTTTTTGTTCATTTCTTTATTAATATAAAATTAAATTAGAAACATTATAGAACATTAAAATATAATGTTTGTGTACAGTATCACTACAATTGTTCTGTTTTTTTTAACGAAGAGCAGAATATTATAATATTTTCGGCTCTTTCTTGAAAATAGTTACGAACGCTATTAAGGGTTGTGTTCCTCTACACAAACACTAAAAAAATAGATATCGTTTCTAGGTATGTGAGCCGAACGCTTGACAATGTTGTGTTTATTTTCGAACACTGGTTTTTATAAAGGGTTTGTTTTTTTAGAAAATTTCTGTCTCCATATTTCTGACAAAATTTAAGGTAAAAGGAATGAATTAAAAAAAAAAAACATTTTTTAAATTCAACACCAAACAGCTAGATTTATTTAATTTTATTTTTTTGAAGAATCTATTGGTTTTTACTGTCTTTTGCTTTAATAAAATTGTATTTTGTCACTCTTCACGGCCTTAGTGCTCTTTATTTCAGGTTGCAACTGAAAACATTTAAGTACCAGTTTTATCCCCAACATCAGTATTTTTAACAGAAGCCTTTTTTTGCCTGATGCCTTTTTCGTGCCAAAATTGTCTCTAATACACTTGCCGTGTAGCTGCATCAGTTTTTTTTTAACACTTCATGAGGAATCGTCTGTGAACAAGATTTTCTGTTGATGACTTGGCTTGTTGCAGGTACGTTTTTTTTTTTTGTGTTTTCCTTTATCACTGTTTTGTTGCTTAGTTTTCGGTCACATTCTTTTTGTTGCTACCGCAGTAATGCCCACTTGTAATAAAGTGATTTGATATAAAAAGTACTTAAGGTCCGGATAAGGATACTGCTAAGAATAGCCACAAAAACAGAATAACAAATCCATTTGAAGGCAAAGAATAAAAGAAATTGGGAGATGTAAAAAAAGTCACTAAGGCAGAAAATCATCGTGATAAGAGGATGGAAAATAAAAAAAAGATAAAGGCCTTTTCTTAACAAAAGATTTGAAATATTGATGAATAAAAAAATTCTATATCTAAATTACTAAAATTGTATTTTTAAATTTTGATTTAAAATTGAAAGTTAGTTTTCTAGAAATGAATGGGAAACAATTTTTGAAATTTCTGGTAGTATCTTATGAAAATGTTAAAATAAAAATTAAATAAAGGTTTTTAAATAAGCAAATTTTTCTGCTTAATACCAACAGCAACAGCACTTGTTCGTTTAGCCCCTTTCACACTATTCTGCAAGTCTTACATTTTTGCTTTAAAAAAATCCAATAATTTTTTATCTGATTGTCAAAAAATCTAATAGAAAATAGTTTTTATTATATTTTGCGTCGACACCATCCCACTTCAAATTAAAAGGAAAACATTTGTGGAATATAAACAGTTGTTCAAAAAGAAACATTTACATATTTTTTTTTATTTAAGTGCGTTTTAAATTTTGCGTGATTTTTAGAGATGTAATAAGATGACAAAATAATACATTTAGAGTAACTTCGGGTGTTTGTGGAACCCCAATTTTTGTTTTGGCAATTTTTAAAAAAGTATAAACAAACTCTTCATCGGACTAATCGGAATATGTTTCTAAATCGATTGCCTAACTATGTTCTTCACAAAAATTATATTTTCTTAAACTAAAAAAAGCTATAAATGAAAAATCTGTGGAACCCCCTGGTGGGTAATATGGAATACTATTACATATTACCAGAAACAAAATAGTAATAACAAAAAAATTCAATTTAGCATATAATTTTTATACCCTCCACCACAATGAGTTGTGAAGAGGGTATACTACGTTTGTCATTCCGTGTGAAACTTTTTTATTATTCACCTCAGACCCCATAAAGTATATATATTCTCTCTCCTTGAGTAATTCTAAGTCGATTTAGCCATGTTCGTCTGTCTGTCCGTCTGTTGAAAACACGCTCACTTTCGAAAAACTCAAAATAAATAAAAAAAACTGGGTGTCAAATTGATTAAAGTTATCCTCAGCAGCTTATGATTGAAGTCCAGCCAAATCGGTTCAGTAGGATCAGAGCTATGAATCAAAATGTGGAACCACCACTTTAAAAAATTGCTAATTTTGTAACAAAAACTAACATTAATGATTGAAAAATGCACGAAATAAAATAAAATTTTGGAGATGTTCGTTTTATTCGACTAAAAATCACGCTGTAAAATTTCATGAAGATCCGTCTATAATTTACCCTAGGCCCCATATAAAGCCTACTCCCGGAAAACAGTTTAATACGCCTAAAACAGTAATAATTAATACTATCGTAATTAAATTTGGCACGTCACAGTTTTTTAGGACTAGAAATGACACTGTATAATGTCATGAAGATCGGTTCATAATAGATTTTTTTTTTTAATTTTTTTAATGAATATTGAAAGAATTTAGCAAGGATTTTTATACAAAAGCATGCTGGGAGACTGGTGCTTTATTCTAATACGTGAAACCGAACCAACAAAATACAAACGACGTTTAAATAACGCCATTCACTTTTGAAAATTCATTGATTTTTTAACAAACTAGTGATTTTTTATGTGAAATAAACATTTTTTGTATCTCGAAAACCTGACTTGGTAAAGAAAAACTAATTACAGATTCAAACTCAGCCCACCAAATTACCCCAGGAAAGATGGTTGGTTGCTCCAGTCCAAAACCTTGTTGGCTAGTGTAATTAACAAAATGATAATATTTCAAATCGTACAAATGTGTTACAAAAAATTGTTAAATAATTTGCCGTTAAAAAAAAAATTAAAAATGCATTTTTTGAAGCTTAGTGCGTTACTTACACAGTGCAACACGAAAAAAATAACCATAAACGGACAACTCTACGTGATAAAAGACCCGTGTCTCCCAGGTTTGCCCAAAGTCATGGACCTTTTTTATTGGTCCCTAAAGATTTGGGGCTCGGTGTAATTTTTGCAAAAAAGTGATCATTTTCTCAGGCTCATATCTTGCAAACCGTTCGGAATGTTGATTTACCCTCTGAGACAAGTTACAAAAATCGAATTTTCGGGCAATTTTTCACTTTTGCCTAAACGGTGCTAAGAATCATTCCTATGAAGTTCTATAGTCTAAAAAGTAGTTTACTGAGATCTTAGGTACATTTTTGTAGTTGATTGTTTCCTTGAACTTTTAACGGTTTGCTACCTATGGACCTGAAGAGGGGAAAAAGGTAAAAAAATCGAATTTTTTAAAGTTTTTTGCGATTTTGATCTTGAAGATGATGTTTTTTTAATTTTATATGTTCACAATTTTTGTTCTTTATGGCAAGAGCTACAACTTTGTCTCAGAGGGTAAATCAAAATTTCGAACGGTTTGCAAGATATGAGCCTGGGAAAATGATCACTTTTTTGCAAAAATGACTCCGTGGTCCCAAATCTATGGGGGCCCATTAAAAAAAGGCAGGACTTTGGGCAAAACTGGGAGACACGGTTCTTTTTTTTTTGGTCTTTTATCACGTAGAGTTGTCCGTATATAGTTATTTTTCCATGACTTAAAAAATTACACACAGTGTTATTATTTGTTTATTGTGCGGGAGTAGATTCGAAGACAGATTGAATTAAGGAAAAAAGTATTCTTCTTTTAAGAAGTGTACAATACTGCGTTTGCCAGAAAGTCCTAAGCATGGATTTCTTTGGTGAATTTGTAAAAAACTTTTTAGAAGTTATACTTAACACCACAAATTTAGTTCTTTGATTACTACATGTTTAATTGGTTTCAATTTATTTTTTTTAAGTATTTTAGTTGAAATTTCTTATCAATTAATATTTTTGACTATTTCACACCAAATTAAAACCGCCACCCCTGGTTTTATTTCATGGTCAGTGCTGCCACAACGAATACAATTTTTATAACCAAATTTTTTGAAAAGGTTACCAAATGTAAAAAAATATAACCAAATTTAAAGTGCTTTTACTTAATTGAGAAAATCATTAAAATCATTGTAATACATTGTAACACAAAAGTTATTTGCACTTTATAGTAAAACAATAATTATAGATCAAGAAAACAAAACAAGAAATGGAATTTTTTTACATATTAAAAAATAACGTGAAACTTAATTAAAAGTTTTTATTTCTTTGAGACTTTTTTCGTAAAAAAAACTTTTTTATTTTTTGGCGCCCTATGCTTCAGTGGGAGTTAGAGAAACATATATAAAAAAAATGAATATTTTTTAATATGCCAGTTATAAAAAAAATGGATAATAGTTTTCCGCTTTTTAGCTGTTATTGGCAAGACTGTCAAATGTGGCGATTTCTTATTAGCGATATGCGAAATGCATTTTATGTAAATATTTTCTAATTTACATATATCTAAAATTTTATAAAAACTTTTTACTCTTTTGTGTAAATTTTATTTCAAATTTATAATTCTTATTATAAAAAAATGTTTCAAAATAGTTCTAATGTATCAAATATTTTGTAAATCATTGTAAAATATTACTGCCTTTCGCCTTTCGTAAAGTACATTCAATGGGGAAAAAGTATATGACTGACAGTCAAAAGTTTTTTTTTTTACCAAATAATTATCTTAAAAAACATTAAATAAATATACATACCGACAAGTTATAAACAGTAAAATTTCAAATTTCTTTAAACTTACAGCCATTAAAGAAAATTCCATAAATCAATGTAATTTTAAAAAATCGTTCAAATTCCTACGTGTATTTTCAAATATGTATATAAATATACTTCTGAAAATAACCTAAATCCAGAACCTTAAACTTATTTTTAAGTTTTTAAAAACACTAAAACGACTTTTGTGTAATTTTTCAGTAATTTTCTAAAATCGATTCCGAATGATTTTATGCAGTTCCTACTATAAGTACTAATTATTTTTACTTCTCTTAAAATCAAGAAAAACTACGCTCATTTAAAAAAAATTATTGAAAATCTCCATTGATTAAAACTTCATTTGTTTACGTTTTCAGATCATGGCGTTTTTAATATAAAGATCACCACAAATGGCAATATTTTCTTAGCAAAAATCCTAAAAAAATTATTTGGTTGCTGTTTTGAAAGGGATTATAAAAAACTTCCGTTTATTGGTAACAAATAATGAAAAAATCGTAGTACACAGTACAAATTATTCGAGCTCGTAAATAATTGTACCAAGAAAAACATATTCGTTCGTAATTATTATTGTTTTAGAAAAAAGTAACCAAAATGAAAAAAATATTATATATAATAATAATAATATATAATATAAAAAAATATAACCAATTTTGGTTAGAAATAACCAAAAACGGCAGCTCTGTTCATGGTAACAAATAATGTGAATGGCAAAAATAAAAGTAAAAGAACAAAATAAAATCCAACAGTGAAATAAAAAATCTAATGTATTAAAATTTTTTAATTTTCTTTTTTTTTTGTTTGATTTTTCATATTTTTATTTTTTTTATTATTTGATAAAAAAAAAATTGGTGGATTTTCTTAAATACTTTACACAAAGTACTATGACAATGTATGTAGGTTGAATTGACAGTTTCTATTTTTGACATTTAGCCATACGATAAAATAACGAGACAAAAAAATATGTCTATTCACAAGTGCATTAATAAAAATCATATTTTTTTTTTTTTGGATGTAACGAATACCGATACCGATTATTGGCGATACTTCAGAATTTCCGATATATCGTTATCGGCGATATTTTAGTGTCGATACGACAATACTTTTTATATTTTCTTGGAGTATCAATTGAACAAACAATTTCATATTCTATGCTTATTCCTTGCATAGCAACTAAGAAAACTTAAACATTAAAAAGCAGAGCATAAAATTAAAACAGATTAACGAAAATGTTTCACATAACAAATGCATCAACGGAAATGGAAAATAATTCAGAGTACCGAAATTTCGCGTAAGACTTATTATTGGCTATAAATGAAAGCTTTAAAGCTTTAGAAAAAAATTAAACCTTTTTTTATCTACAATTCTTTACCCTCGAGACAAGGAAAGAAGTTTATCCTCTTAAGAAATCGATTTTATTTCTTAAAACAATAAAATCCAAGATCTCAAAATAATTTCTGAATTTTAACTTATTTTGCTTGAAATAAGAAAAATTCCTAAACAAAGAAACATTTTGCTAAAACAATGCCACCCATATATTTTGAATATAGATTTTTGGCTTGGACAAGAATCATGTAAAATTTTCTTTTTTCAAGCTATAGTTAGTAAAAAAATTATTTTCGTTTAGAATGCTTGAATATTTCACAGACAATCGACTTCAATCGTAACAAAAAATCTCATATTGAGCTACTTAGCATATTTCTGGCCTCCAAAAGTGTTGAAAAAACGGTCACCCCTAAATGTGGTACAAGTTCTGATAAGTCGAAAGAACATGACCTTTGGAGCATATGTGAACAAATTGTAAGAGACTCCGAGGAGGATGGACCTCTTTCCATCCTATGCTGTGATTGTGCTAATGAAGAAGTCGAAAGATAACTTAGATCTTCTCAAATTTAAAGAGACGCAGATCCGATTGTTTAATAGCACAATAACATGTTATATCCAAACTTAAAAAAAATAGCGCAGAAACTCTTAAGCTATCAAATGTGATTATTTTCCACTGCAGGAAAAGTTGAGAACGCCTTGTTGTTACAGCAAAAATCTTATTAATGTCAATTTTTAATATGAGTTTTTTACTTCTGAAGCTGTTGTTTTTGTAAAAAAAATGCTGGATGTTTTTTTTATTTTATCATGAATTCAAATTTAATTCTTTGTTTTTTAAATTTTTAATATTAATTATAACTTTCGCTGTAATTTTGTATAATAAAACAAATTACTCTACTTGAGTTTTGCTAATTTTAACTTGAATTCAAATTCAATATGCGTATCGGCATCGATATCGGCGATATTTTAAAGTGTGTATCGCTATCGTATCGGCAAAAAGGCGTATCGTTTGGTCCCTAATATTTTTAAACGATAAGCCGTACGACAGACCTTGTGAATTGGACCTTTTTTAATATTGAATGATTTTTATTCTGATGCTAGCACACGGGGATTCAGGGGGGGGGGGGGAATAAGGAAATTTCCCCTCCCCCCTTAATTATAAAAATATGTTTTGTTTATTTCGATAGTACAAGAATTCCCAAAAACAATATTTTTTGTACAAAAATTTTGTACAAAATTTTTAGAAATTCCAGCACGGATTTGAAGAGCCTTCAAAAGATATTGATAATGACGCTGATGTGTCAATTGATGCGAAGGCATTATCATCAATAGTTCTTAAAGTTTTGACAAATTTTGGTTTTGACCTAAAACATTGTGTAGGAATTGGAACAGATGGGTGTCCTCTGATATCAGCAAAAAATGAAGCTGTTAAAAAATTCTCGAAACAAATGCCTTGCTATTCCCATAAATCAAACAACTCAATTTTTAAAAGCAATAAAGTGCCGTTAATATAAAAAGTTGTATCATTTGTTAAAGAAACAACAAAAATATAAATACAACACTACGTCACAAATTTTCAGCAAATTCGTGACCAAATGAATCTGACAACTTTATGTAAATTTTTCCGCTGAATCCGCATATGAAGTCAGAATTGTCAAAAGTACAAACTCTCTACATTATGCGAGACAAGATGGGTGGACCGTCACGACTCAATTTTACACTTTACAATAAGTGTACATAATATGGTAGAAGCTTTGGAATAAATATCTGAGTGGAAAGGTAGAGATACTTCATCAAAAGCCTTATATTAAGGAACTCACTTAGTACTTTTGAATTTATTTGCGGAATATAAATATTAAGTGTGATACTTATTGTGACACAGCCGCTTAGTATCATTTTACAAAAGCGTGATATAGATCTTCAAAAAGGATGAAGCTTAATCAAAACTTTGATCATTTGCCTTGAAGAGAAAAGAAATAAAGCCGAAGAACAATTTAAAGCAATTTTTGAAAAAGTTAAAGTTATTTGCGTTCAAATCGAGGTTTCAATCGAAAAGACAAGATTTGAACGAAATAATCACATCCAAAATGTTGAAGATTACTACCGAGTTGTAGGTAACATTCCTCTTATTGAATTTATCTTAGAAGATCTCAAAACACCTTTCCCAATGGATATCCTAAATGTATTGAACATACCTACACTTCTACCTCAAAGTGTAACCAAGTCATATACAGATACAAAACTTTTAAAACCACAACTAGCTGATGAGCTGATTATGTTTAATAAAAGAGATAAGCACCTACTAACACCTAAACTTGAGCCTTAATTGTTGCATTGGCAACAAAAATGAAAAATATCTAAAAATCTATCAGATAACGTTGTAGATGCTTAAATAAACTGCGATGAAGATATCTACCCAAATCTAAGAAAAATATTTCAAATTTTCGTTTCAATGCTCGTCAGTAATGCTACGAGCAAAAGGTCAGTTTCTACCCTTCGTCGAATAAAAAATGGCTCAGATCTACAATGACAGAAGATAGACTGGACTATCTAAATTTGCCTCACAAGGAAATCATAAATTGCTTATTTAAAAGATTAGTTTATTTAAATTTATATTGAATATTTTATTTAACCTTATTTTTGAGTTTTTTTTTTAATATAATATACACAAATTGTTTTTAATAAACTTTTAAAAACAAATTTTTTAGCTTTTTGTATCAGAAAAAATTCCGCCCCCCCTTAGGCTCAAGCTGGATCCGCGCCTGGATGCTAGCGGCAAATCATTCAACAACTATTGTTATTATTTTCATCAAGGGTGAGAAAGTTTATACAATTTTACTTATTTCATACTTTTTGTCTGTGTGCCGTAGTTAATTATTTTATACTGAGAGACTTTTTTAAAATTTAAATGAAATGGTATTTCATATTAGTTTTTATTATCTTGCATTTTTTTTATTAAAAAAAAAAAAAAAAAAAATTTAAGTGAAAATTTGAAATAAATTTCAATTGCCCATCCCTGACATTTCATTACATTTTGAATTGATTTGCTTTTTTGAAATGCCGTAATACTCGGTTTTATAGTGTAAAAGGACCTTTAACAACAAATACCAACACAATAATTTTTTTCCTAGTACTTAATATAATTACCAAGAAATTCTGCATAGTGTAAATCGGCAAATCCATCTGAGGAAATCGAGTGGTTGCGATCGAAACATGTCATGGTAACCTGCCGGCCGCGGTTCGAATCCCGGCCACGGTCAAGAATGAACAATTATCAATAACAATTTTAATTAATTTTCATGTTGTAAAATTCCTTTCTTCATAAAAATTATTTAATGAAAATTAAATTTAATGAACTTAAGCCTAATTAAAAATATTAAAAATTTGGATTAAAAACCATAAATAGTTCAACAAAATAACCACAATACTAATTATTTTTAATCTTAATATTTATTTTGATAAGCTGAAAACACGTTCTCGTGAGATTTTCCCCTAGTACTCCACTTTAAGTCACCGTGCCAAAAACTATTCTGATAACAAACTTGTATAAGCCAAAGAGAAATGTTAAATCTAGCAGTGAAAATGCTAAAATGGCAACCCTGTATCCAACTTTTAAATTATTTGCAATGCTGTTCTGCTAATGCTTAATTGACTGGAACGACGAGGAGTTGAGTAAGACACACTGCCGCACTGTTTCCACATTGCCTTCAGTGCGAACAGTTTGGTATCCACCTGTTTCAGGACGTTTGATCACTGAACCACGTTCCTCAAAACGGCAGACTAAATTCTAATTCATGAAGTCTTTGGGAGCTGATGTTGAATTAAAATATTTGCGATATTTTAACTGCGTCATAACAATTAATCGCTAACAAGAATAGAAAAGTTCGATAATTTTAACGCAAAACAATAATAAAGGGTGGTTAAATTGTAAGGGCCGATGTTGAATGTGAACCACACCTAAACGCCAAGTTTTTTTCCGAATTTTATTTGACATTTCTCTATTTCAGACTTACTCAATTTGAACCATGGAGAGATACATAATCCAACAACGTGTTAAAGTTATCCAGACTTATTATGAAAATGGATGATAAATTTCGAAGAAAATCATCTTCAGTGATGAGGCACATTTTAACCTCAGTGGATTTGTCGATAAGCAGAATTTCCGCATTTGGGCGAATAATAATCCAAGAGTGATTGTCGAAAAATCAATGCACCCACAAAGAGTAACTGTTTGGTGCGGTTTATGGGCTGGCGGCATCATCGGGCCGTATTTTTTCCAAAATGAGGCCGCACACTGGTTCATATTTTGAGAAGGCGGCCAAAATTATT
Organism: Pollenia griseotomentosa; assembly: GCA_963931875.1. Classification (NCBI taxonomy): domain Eukaryota; kingdom Metazoa; phylum Arthropoda; class Insecta; order Diptera; family Polleniidae; genus Pollenia; species Pollenia griseotomentosa. Next base: position 27,842,800 of record OZ007561.1, read on the forward strand.
TTTTTTTTTGTTCTCCGATTTTAAAATTTTTTTATTCATGTGAAAGTAAATACTAGTGAACCTCGGGAGCCAAAAAATTAAAACCCTATTTCAACTATTTCATTGAGAACAGGGTGGTCCGAAATGGACTTTCTCAATATTTGGTTATAGTTTTGAATTTCTGAGTCAATTTTTGAAGTTGAAATGCTCATAACTTTTTTGTTTTTTAAGATTTTTTGACAGAATAAGTTTTGTGTATTAGTTTATTTTATTAGCTATACGTGGTTTAAAGCATTAAACTCTGCGACCTCTAGAACTTTTTAATTTTTTTTTTTTTTTTTATGTCAAAATTTCCCGGAAATTTCCTACTTTATAGAGCATAAGTCCTGAGCGTCAAAATGCGTCAAAAAAAAACCTATACTCTCTTGTAGTCCAGAATCTAACCTACATTTCTATACCCCATTGTACGCACGTCTGGATACGACCTTGCGAACTACAGCAATTTCTGTGACCCAAGGTAAGATATTCGGTTCAAAAAATAAGTCCTGCAAGGAAAAATTACTGAAATTAAAGAAGGTGAATCTTAAAGAATTTTCGACAAATAAAGCAGTTCAGGCCACATAAATTATCTAGCACGTCAGGTTATCAATTAATTTGGAGATGGTAAAGGTATTGCCATTGTTATGAACTTATTGTGGGTGAACGGATGCTGCAAAACGAATAGGCGACATAAATAGACTAACACGTTAGATTTCTGAGTAAGTTAAAAGGTTACACATAAGTAAATAGCCGCAACATAAACTACATAGTTTAATTACCTGAAAATTGCAAATTAATTTAAAAAAATGGAAGAACAGGTAAATGGTAAAAAAACTAGCACGCAGTTATATTTTACGTGAAAATTACCTACATGTTACCAGTTAATTTATTGCCGGTATGTTATCCTTTTAAAAAGTGTGAAAACAGGGGTTTTTTATGTTTCAAAGAAATGCTAATAAAAGATTAAATTTGTATTTAAAAAAGGGTTTTTATGTTTTAAAGAAGCAGTAACAAAAGATCATTTAAAAAAACTTCTATCAAGAGTATAAAAGTGCATGCATTCATAATTTTACCTTCATTATTGTTTAAACAATGGCTAAGTTCAGTTATAAAGTTCTCGCAGATATATATTTTCAACAGAAAGATGAAAAAGATTTTGTGTTACACATAATGAATAATCCATTTTTTAAAAAAAAGTTTTATTTACACAACGAAAAATGGCTAACAAATGATCTGATTTTTAAGAAGCTGTCAATAACCGCTAAGGAAACTGGAAAAGTGGGTCGGCCCGCAAAACAAATTGACAATTGCAGTGAAAGATCACGAAGACGCAAGCTAGCAAATATCAATGAAGAAATTTCTCATAGTATGATAAAGGATTCATTTCTGCATCAAATTCAACCAACGCAAAATAAGAAAACAAAAATTGCAATAATTGAAAAAATAGTGGAAGCGAGCCCTAAACGCACAAAGAGGATTTTAAAAAGTATGCCTACACCAACTGAAGAAATGAAATTTACTCCAGAAGAAGCATTTGCACTATTTTTGGATTTAAAACTGACAAAAAATCAGTATACAGAACTGCGAAAGCGAACCAATGAAAAAAACTGTGGAATCTTTCCAGCATATCGAGATTTAGTTTCTGTCAAAAAAGAGTGCTTACCTTCACAAACGGCTATTAGTGTAACTTCAAGTTCAGCAGAAGTAAAATTGCAGGCTCTTCTCGAACACACTGCAGAACGATTATTAAATACACTTGATGCTGACTGTTTAAAAAAACTTAAAAATTGCAGCATCACTTTATTTTCTAAATGGGGATGTGATGGAAGCTCTGGTCAGAAACAATACAAGCAATGTAATTCAGAAAACTCATCTGATGCTAACAAGAAGCTAAACAACTTCTGGAAAATGAAACCCAAAGCATTTTAGAAGAAATGTTTACTAATATTGTTTAATTTAAAATAGTTTATAGATTATAATTTGTTTTTGATTTAAGTATACATTTGTATTAATATATAAAAATAAAATACACATACATCTCAAACCAAAAATAAAAGTTGAATTACCTAAAATGTTATCGATAGCCAATAATGCTATTTGGGAATTTTTTAAAATATTCCTTTTCAGTTTTATCCTTATAACAACTCGTCTTTCCTAAAAACGCCAACCTTTGGCCCCTGTGAATATTGGGACTAAAAAATTTACAGGGGCCAAATATTGGCATTTTCTGACAGGATCTAAGTTATACAATAAAAAATAAGTATCAGTTGTAAAATACAAGAGAAATAATCATAAATTATAAAAAAATCATATTTGAAATATTCAACTTTTACACCGAAATTCAACAAAAAAATGAAAATGCATTTTGAACTCCCCATAACTTTTGCTCCTATCAGTCGAATTTTACGTTTTATAGCGCAAATTAAAGCCTAACATCGCACCTATCGAGCAAAAAAAATCGCATAAAAAAATACCGATCCAGTCAAAAGTTATGGAATTTTGACCGCCTTCTCGTAAAATTTCCCACTGTGGGCCGGTCAGGCAGTTACTGTGAATGGTGTTCGCTATCGTGAGATGATAACGAACTTTTTATGGCCCGAATTGGAAGATATGGATGTGGACGATATGTGGTTTCAGCAGGACGGTGCCACTTGCCACACAGCTAACGAAACAATGGCTCTTTTGCGCAACAAATTCAATGGCCGTGTTATCTCACGTAATGGCGATGTCAATTGGCCGCCAAGATCATGTGATTTGACAACGTTGGACTTTTTTCTTTGGGGTTATTTGAAAGAAAAGGTGTACGTCGATAAGCCAGCAACAATTCAAGAGCTAAAGGATGAGATAATTCGGCACATTAACGGCATAGAACCTCCATTATGCCTCAGGGTCATCGAAAATTTGGACCATCGGATGGAGGTGTGCCACCGTGGTCGCGGCGCCCATTTGGCCGATATTTTGTTCCATACATAATTGAGTAATACCAATATATCATAATAAAATAAAATTACAATAATTTCCTAAATAGTTTGTGTTTTATTCAAAATCAACATCGGCCCTTGAAATTTAACCACCCTTTATAACAAAAAAAAAATATACCAGTTAAATATTGGTAGGTCTTATTTGGGCCACCCCTTACTAGATAATCTTTGACTTTAAAGAACACAAAATGCTTGTTAAAAATTTAAATAAAAATGACTAAAACTCTTGTTTTTGTAACCCTTAAATCTTTATGTTGTTTAAACAAAAAAAAACTGTATGACAAAATAGCAAAAACCATCCTTCTATGGCAGATTTAAAATCTTTCGCTTTAAATCCTTCAGTTTTTTTTAACGAGTTTACATTTTGGTCTATACTACACATCATCTTATACAGTAGCACTCATACACAGTCTTAAAATCAAACAAACAACTGGTTGTGTAATGTTCTATGGAGATGGTGGTACTTATTCATGTAAGTCTCGTAACTTGTAGTGAATGTCATGTTAATACCAAAATATACATTTGAAACATCTGTAGATGAGTATGGAAGAACATACAACAGAACTAAAGCACTATTCAACACACTACATCAAACTTGCAAAAAGATTTTTTTCTGTTGCTTCAGTTCTTTTTTGCAAACTTTCTTAAACACCAACTATGAAAAGATTTGGAAAAATATTTGCTTTAAACTCTTTAAAATAAAAAAATGTGTTTAGTTTTGTTTTTCGTATAAGAAGCAACAAGTAAATGCCCTTTAGAGATACAAAATGTTATTAACGCGAGTTTGATATTGGTTATTAGAGCGTATGAGGGCTGAAGGCGTATACATATTTTAAATTTTTATTATTTTATTAAAAAAATATTATTACCGCATTTCGACAAACTTTCCAACTGGTTTCAGTATTGAACTACTTTTAAGGTCAACAACAACTGGAACAAAATTTGACTTAGTTAAAGGTCAATGATTCAGCTATGAAAACTCACAATTAACAGGTGGGGAGGAGAGAGTACTTGGGAAAAATGCAGGTCATTTACCAGCATTCTAGTACTTCAATTAAGTGCTTGCTGTTTTGCTTCAGAAAAGTGAAGAAAGATTTTCTGACTTAAAGCCAAAATAAAAACAAACAAAAATCTCTTTTTCGAAAAAAAAGTAAAAATCATAAGCAGGGCAAGTTTAATTGTTTGCACATTGTGCAAGATTTAAAATAAAATACTTTATTTACATATATTTTTTCAATCTGTTACGGACCTGCTGTTGGCCTCTGGATTCCACCAATCCCACTAGCTCTCGCGGCATGATCCCGGGGAGCGGTTCTCAACCCTTTTGATGGCTGAGGTCCGATACAAAAATAAAATAAAGGATTTAAACAACAACAAAAACAAATGCCAACTCAATAAACAACGGGTGAAACACGCACACATAGGGAGAAAGGTGACAATCTCCAATCGCCCACCCTACCATGGCCGTACTGTATCCACCACACATATCTTACGGGCCCCAAACTCCGTCCATCACGTCCTATCACTCAATAACCCCTTCCAATAATTTACTCACTAGTATTCATTATTTTATACAATTTATTAACAGTCCTCTAACCTATACATAATTTTTGGTTTATAATAAATAAAAATACACATTTACAATACTAAGCTTAACAAAATATACGTAACTTAATAAAACCTAAAAATAACAAAAAACTTAATATAAATAAATAAAACTTATAACTAAAAAAAAATTACATATGAGACATGCACAAACAACTAACATATATAAATACACTCAACATATCAACCTAGTAAAGGATCGAAAAGATCATAAACAAAAAAAAAACAGGCCTTTTACAATATCCTGCCTGCCCAAACAATGCTGCGAAATTCAATCTTTCCCTAAAAGAGCTCTCTGAGGTACTTATAAATCCACAACAGTTAGAGACACTTTCTCTTTAATTTACTCTCGTAATTTTACTTTTTCCTCTAACGATCCCTTTCACACAATTTAATATCTTAAAAAAACACACAATTTTAACACATAAAAACACAATATTATTTAATTACTCTTAAGACTACCCTAACTTAACCATTACTGAGAACACTTTTTTTCTTCCTAAATTTTCCACTGGGCCTTTCACCCTATTTTCTTTACCGAACTTTTTTGTGTCGGTTTAAAACTTCACTACCCTTTTACCCTAGACTTTAAAAACTCTCCAGACAAAGTAATATTTCCACACAGAGCTTTTTTTCCTCGGTCACTCTTGCCAACACAAATTTACCTGTAATTTCCGGAAACCACTACTTTTCTTTCTTTTACACAGCCACTGTTTATTCTAAAAAAAAAATACATTTGTTACCTTTTAAACTTAAATTCCATGACATCTCTTACATAACTCCTCCAGTGACTCCCGTTCCAAGCTTATAAAAATCTCGACCTGTAGTGGACTTCTCCCCTCAATCACCGTTTCTTCAACACGCTTAGCAATCGACCTTACTCCGTCTGGGCAAAAGGGATCCTATCTAAACGTTTCACTTTATATAAAATTTTCCACTTTCACAAAATGCACCAACACTTACTTCATCCAAAGTACTATTTATTTAATTAGATTTAGTGATAATTCTCACACCACAAATTAAACTCCTTACAACTTTCAATTAAAATTTTGCACAATGCACTTTCTTTCCGACTTTACTGTCTGACGTTCTCTATATTATTGATCTTATTATTTTCAAACTTTTCTTTAAAACCGCAAATACAAAAAAAAACGTTACTGCGTTACAAAACAACAAAACCAGAACCTAAAAACAAAGTACCGAAACCTAACACTAACATACATACTGTCATACATTAAAAATACCTTGGGGTCAACAACTTTATTTCCTTTGGCCTTGAACTCAAAAGAAATTTTACAGAGAAAATATTTCTTAATTTTCTCTTATTCGGACAAAGTTATCAATATCAGTCCTTTACTAATTTGACACTGTTCATACTACAAATTTTATCAACCCTGTTCATACAAAAAGCTCTTTTTCCAGAATGGACTTCCAGTCCACATTCCAATTCATCAACAGCTGACAATTAAACAACCGAGCACACAACATATCATTACCTCAACACAAAGTTAAAATAATTCTAAAAACCGACATTAAAACCAAAAAAAAATCAAAGCACCACAATCGAAACAACTCCCACACGCCAGACTATCACCAGAACATAAAAACAACGCTTCCCTGACAATAACAAGAACAAACAAAAAAAATATAAAGCCACAACAACAACCGCAACCGGACAGCCTCCCAGCACTCACCACGTAAGTAAATACAAAAATTACATTACCAGGAATAAACTTTGTGTTCATTCTTTTGCCCCCTTAGAACCCTCCCCGGCATCGACCACCAGAAACTCCGGACCAAAACCAATCTGGCCCCTGGCTGAAAAGCAACATACCCCCGCAACAAAACTCCGCTGCCGCTGATGGCAGTCAGAGGAAGTGGTGTGCGGTGATTCTGCAGCGTTACCAACGTGGGGAACTCCCACCCCTGAGATTCCATTAGCCGGGCAACAAAAAAAAAACACAATCCAATGGTGGCAATTTGGGCATCACACTTAGTACCGCCGTCATATTTAACAAAAATCCTACGCTCTATTATATTTTCCAGGGCAATTAACCTAATTATAAACACCCGCCCCCAACGCTGTTGACACTAAAAAAATTCAGGTACTCAAAGAATTTTCTTCACTAAGTGTTGACTTACACTATTCAATTAATGACATAGAAAAGTGTCAATATTAGGACGAAAACAATTACATGTATATAAACAAAATAATTTTATTAATAATTACTTTGTTTTCTTAACCTAATATTGCACCTTAACACTATATCACAGATAAAAAAAATATTGCACTTAGTTTTGTAACAATCAGTACTTAGTAAAATTTAACCAAACTGTGAAATAAATAAATCTAATACAACATTAGAACAAAACAACACATTTAAAATATTAAAAAAAATAATTAAATACACAATTCTACCCTAATATTGCACTACTTATTATTATCACAGTTCTGAAAAACTCACTATTGCACCTCTTTGTTTTCACACAGCTCAAATTCAACACTCAAACTACGTTTACAAGGATTTTCTCTTCCCCTAATCGATCGTCCTGGGATAATGTACCCCATGCACACAGGTTAGACCACGCCGACTATTGCCTTTTTCTACAAGAAAATGCATAGTGGCTCCCCATCATTGCAACAGATAAACAAAAAAAAACAAATTCTTGTAGTTGGTCCTTGACCAACTGTAGCACCTTTGGCGCAAACTAAAACGAATGCTCATACCAAGCATATTCAAAACAAATATAATATACGTATATTATCAAAATCGTCAAATTAATTTTATTATCTTTCAAAATCTCATATCATACACGACCATTATCTGTGCAACTTACTTTGGAAACGCCCCTATCATTCTCGTTAACGTTACGACTAACACCTACCTGCATGGAGCAATCTTACCATACCTTTCATTATGAAATGTAATTGAAGATCATTAAACATTCTCCGACAATTTGACCACGGGAAGTAAACAAAATCCACCTTTTCTTTTCAAGTTTTTACTTTGTTCAATCCTTTTTTCCCTTTCAGCAACATCACAAAAATCCACCCTAGGACTAAAATTTAAATTAGCATCACAAAAACTACAAAATAATTCGGATATAACAACCTTAAACAACATCTAGGACCATATTGCCACATAATCATGGTAAGTAAAATTTTCAAAATATATGTATATTATATAATAATATATAGGCAAAAATGTTAGCACCAGAGCCAGAAATTATAAAGATTTTAAAGAACCTTTTCCTGTTATTTCACCAACTTGTAAATAATTTCTATTCAGGCTTATATCTTGATGTCCTTCGAATGATACACTCCCAACGATTTACCCTGGAGTGTCTCCAATTCGTACATGTTGTTACCTATAGCTTTTACTACTCTACATTTCAAAAACTTTCTACAGAATTTTGCATTTATGTTTTTGCTAAAGTTGCTCAATACAGTATTACGTCGATACACCTCTTGTCCTGGCAAAAACTTTACAATTCTTGCACCCCTGTTGTATCTCTCGGCGCTTCTCTCATATGCCTTAGCCATTTTCTGCTTCATTCTTTCCCTGATCACTTGCATTCTATCATTTACACTTAATTGTACTATTTCATGATCTGTAAGCGATCTTAGCTTTCTACCTATTTTGTAATCTGCCCCACTGCTAAACATGTGATAACCAAACAACGCGAAAAAAGGCGTTACACCTGTGGCTGCATGTACCGAAGTTCTTAACGCGCATTCAATTTCGGACAAATACAAGTCCCAATCACGGTGATCCTTCTCTAGATATGCACGTATCGCCGCTAAAACAGATTGGTTCACACGCTCACTCGCATTGCTTTGCGGTGAATATACAGCAGTTTTGAGATGTTGTATTTTATACAAATCCATCAGGTTTTCAAAACCTTTAGCAATAAATTGGCTGCCATTGTCACTGTGTATCACTTCTGGCACTCCAAATTTGTGAAATATTTCAGTGACAAGGAAGTTAATGACATTTGATGTTGTTGCTTCTTTCATCGCCTTTAAAAATACAAACTTCGTAAAATGATCAATAACTATAAAAATGTAACAATTGCCTTTTTTAGATCTTGGGTATTTTCCCATAAAATCTATATAAAGTTTTTGAAATGGTCTTTCCGTCACTACTTGTTGTCCTATTTCCGGTCTCATATTCCTGTTGCTAGGTTTTGTTTCCTTGCATATTTGGCAATTAGCTATAAATTTTTTTACCTGTGCAGTCATTTTTGGCCAGTAGAAAAATCTTTTCAACCTTTCCAGCGTTTTTGTTACTCCTCCGTGTGCTGTTGTTATTGTTGAATGGGCGTTTTCGATAATTGCTGTAGTAATTGTCGCCGGAATCCATAGTTTCCATGGTGCTTCTTCGTCATTTTGATCATACGTCTTCTTGTACACAAGTCCATTTTCAACTTTTAAATCAGGCAAAATTTCAGAATTTTTTTGTATGTGCGCTGCCAGCTCTTTATATTCTTGGCTTTCAAACTCTGTAGTTTCAAATCCTAGCAGATTCGTTATGTCTATCTGATCAACATTTGGAATCCTTGACAGCATATCTGCTACTACGTTTTCAGAGCCTTTTCGGTGTTCTATTTGAAAATCGTATGCCTGCAATTGTAAAGACCATCTTGCCAATCTTCCTGTGAGATCTTTTAATGACATTAGCCATTTTAGGCTGGCGTGATCTGTCACTATTGTAAAGGGCATCATTTCAATGTATTGCCTAAATTTCTTTACAGCCATAACGGCAGCTAAACACTCCTTCTCTGTAACTGTGTAATTTCGTTGGCAACCATTTAATTTCTGTGAGTAAAAAGCAATAGGATGTTCCCCTTTTTCTCCGTGTATTTGATAAAGCACTGCACCAATACCATAATCACATGCGTCACATTGAATAACAAATCTTTTCGAAAAATCAGCATGTCGAAGTACAGGTGCTGAGGTTAAGGATTTCTTGAGATCATAAAATGCTTTACGTGCCTCTGAAGTAATTTCAAATTTAGTTGCTTTTTTCAATGTGTCTGTTAAGGGAGCTGCTATTACGGAAAAGTTTTTTATAAAGCGGCGATACCAGCCCGCTGTACCCAAAAAGCTTCGCACCTCTCTTATCGATTTTGGTACTTTCATTTCCGTTATAGCTTTTACTTTATCCGGATCTGTTCTCAAAAGACCATTTCCTATGATAAAACCTAAATATTTCAATTCTTTAAAGCAAAACTGAGACTTACTAAGACCTATTGTTAAGTTGGCTTTTCTTAGGGACTCTGCTACTTTCTCCAATAAATCTAAATGCCTGTTGAAATCATTAGAAATAATCAAAAGATCATCCAAATAAATGAATACATTATCCTTTAATTCCTGTGGGATAACCTTATCCATTAGTCGACACAAGCGTTGAGCCGCGTTACAAAGGCCAAATGGCATTACCCTAAATTGGTAAAGCGGCCTGCCAGCAACGGTAAATGCAGTGTAAGGCCGGCTTTCTGGCTCCAACTCTATCTGCCAAAACGCATATTTAAGATCAACGCTACTTATAAAATAAGTCTCGTCGATTCGGCTAAGTATCCCATCAATATTTTGCAAAGGATATGCATCCTTTATTGTTAAATTATTTAATTTCCTTGCATCTAAACACAATCTGTTCTTTCCCGGTTTCCTAACGATTGTAATTTTGTTATTCCACGGGCTCTCACTAAGTTCTATTACTTTCAATTTCAGCATGTTGTCTATTTCCTTATATGTGATCTCCTGAACGGCTGGAGAAATCGGATAATACCTATCCTTTACTGGTTCTGATCCCTCAACTAACTTTATACTATGTTTCTCCAACGTAGTTTGTCCCAAACCTTTCGACTCAAATGTATCAAATTTTTCTATTACTTTGTCCAGTCTCTGTTTTTGCTCCTCTGTTAAATCATGAACCCCTAACTTATTTTCCTTTTCAAAATCTACAAAATCCTCGATAATTTTACTGACTTCAACTTCTCCTACACTAATAACTTCCGGAGCCAAATTAAACATTCGCCAAAAATCAATGCCTAAATATAATGACTGTTCCAAGTCCGGACAAAGGTACAAAAGGATATTTTTCTTCTGTCCTTTGTACTGTATGGATGCATTTACTTTACCCAATATCCTATGGTGTTGACCACTGGCGGTCCTTACACTATAAAATAAAGGTGTAATTTCCAAATCTAATTCCTCTACTACTTCTCTACAATTTTCTCCCAGGATACTTACAGACGCTCCACTATCCAAAAGTCCAGTCATTTTCTTATTTTCAATCATAACATCTAAATAAATTCTATTGTCCTGACCTACCTTTCCTGCTCTATCTAACGATTCTATTATTAAATTTTTCCTCTCTCGCTTTATCTTATAAAGTTCTCTAATTCTTTTGATGCGTTTTGTTAATGGTTTTCGAACGTCGTTTGTCCCGAAGATTTTCGCTCTTATTTTAGCATAGTATTTTTCTCTAATTCCCAGTGGTATCATGTGTCTCAATTCCGGTATATACATTTCTATATTGTTGTTTTCCAACGGGGTACTTTTATTTGTTGTTTTAAATTTTTGCATTATTGGTTTTCCGCAGGGGTTTTCTGTGGACGTGGGTCCCCGCTCACTCCCAAGTCCCTCATTCGGTTTCCCTGTTGGCAATCTGGACACTTAGGTGCAATTACATTGGGCTTCCCACAACGATAACAAAATAATGTTCTCTCCGCAGAATTGCAATCGCGGAACCCGTGGCCTGCCATTTTGCAGTTCCAGCACTTCAACACTTGTCCTTGCCCCGCTATTTTTATGGCTGCGATTTCTTCTAAACTTAATGCCTTATCCGTAAAATTTTCAAAAGTAACCTCGTTTACACTTCTTATCGGCCTCTGTGGTTGAATATTATTTCTTAGTTCCCTTTTTGGAAAATTTCTTTCGGCCTCTAAACATTCTAGGCGTAATTGTTCGACAGACGATACCGAAATTGGATATACAATTTTCGCCACACTTTCTTTGACATTTCTCTTTAATATTTTAATCATATCAAATTCGGGAATAGGCTGTACAAGACGGGATCTTAATTTGCACATTATGTGGAAAAACACCTCCAGAGATTCATTTGGCTGTTGCCTTCGCTCTACCAAATCTCTTATAATTTCTAAGTTCGACGTGTTTGTACGGTACTGGTTGTATAATTCACAACGCAAAGTTGGCCATGTCATCACCCCATGCGTACGGATAAGTAGCCAATACCAATCCTTTGCAGGGCCAGTGACTAGCAAGTGAAAGTCCCTTAAGATTTCATCCCAACTAATACTATAATGCGCCTGAAGATGTTCGATTCGAAATATAAAATCCTCAATACTCAATTGCGAATTATTACCATTAAATACTATTCCCCATTTATCAACGCGTATATTAATTCTTTCCGTATTACCATTATTAATATTTTCAGATGTCATATGACCGCCTGGAGTAGCCCTATTAACCACCATTGGATCAGCGTTCATTGCACCACTACCATTGTGACTATTCTCTACGGGCCGCCTATTTCCATTGCCACCTATCTGCTGAGGATAATTCATATTATTTAAAAAACCTAACGAACCACCCTGAAAGTTAAACCGGGGTTCTACTGGGAAAACGTTTCCATATGGATTTCCCGGGCCGTTTACATTATTACTAGTTGAAGGTTGAGAATCCACTGAATTATGAGTGCGAGTTGACAAATCTCTTACGGCCTTTGTGAGCTCTCCCATAGATTTTCTAATATCACTCATTTCAACCTGCACCATCCTCTTGACCTGTTCCTGTAATGCCCTTATGCCCTTTGGACCACTTAGGTTTCATCAACAACTAATTCCCTAACTTCCGGATCTATGGTAACTACTGGAGCGCTTGTAGAAGGACCCTGTATATTATCTGTCACGGATGTATTAATCGGCTGAGTAGGTCTAACATTAATAGTTTCCGATAAATCCATAAAATTTCCGTTTTCAGCCATTTGTGATCTGTTATTATCAAATCTTTTATGTTTAGGTTGTATTATTGTGGAATTATTTAAATTTGTATATGGCCTGGACCTCTTTCTGTTTCTTGTCTGGATCCTATATTCCCTACTCATATCACTAACAAATTCGATTATTCTAATCACTCGGATCACTTTTGATTGCTTAAAATTAAATTAAAATAAACGAAATAATAATAATTAAAAACACTTAGTTACTCAATATATAACTTAAATAAACAAATACCTAAAAATACAAATAAACACCAAACACAAAAAAAAAAATATTAAAATTACCAATACTTAATAAAATAATTTTTAAAATAAATGCTAAAATAATTACTACACCAATAACAATAATCTATTTTAATAAAAAAAACACAAACACAACAAAAACAACAAAAATAAATTTAAAAAAAAATATATCTATATAAATTAACTTTGACTTTACTATAAGATTATTACACGACAATCAGTTAGGGATTATTGAATGGCGACGGCTTGACGGTAATTATTAATTGATTCTCCATTTCAGAGCTATGTATGTGAATGTTTCACCTAATCAAAATATATTAACAATAGAAAACATAATAGAGGAGTCATCAACATCCTCACTTAACAGTTCATTTTGTGCTCTAGTTTTACCCTTAAATCTGTAATTACCAGAGGCCAGTAAACAATTCCCATCGACACAACGGACCACAGGTTTTCATAACCCTTGCGGCTGTCGATGTTATCATTGCAACTGCTCCACAAAAAAAACATCAAACTGAGCTAATACAAAAAAAAAGACAAAAATACGAAGTATGGTAAACGTTTAGAATGAATTCTTTTCCATTTTCTAAGAATATACCATATCATCGTCTGAACAAGTCGTGCAATTTATACATTATACTGACAAATCTGAAATTCTATCGCACAACTGACTTTTTGAACCTAAAATCAAAAACGGCTGCGAACATTCACTCCGCCAGCATATCTATAAAAATTGTACGTAGGGCTATTTTCTTATAATTCTAGTAATATATTGCCTAGTGTGTCGTTGATCTACACTAATTATTTAAATTTTTTCACTTTTTTTCAGATTGGGCGCCATATTCTGTTACGGACCTGCTGTTGGCCTCTGGATTCCACCAATCCCACTAGCTCTCGCGGCATGATCCCGGGGAGCGGTTCTCAACCCTTTTGATGGCTGAGGTCCGATACAAAAATAAAATAAAGGATTTAAACAACAACAAAAACAAATGCCAACTCAATAAACAACGGGTGAAACACGCACACATAGGGAGAAAGGTGACAATCTCCAATCGCCCACCCTACCATGGCCGTACTGTATCCACCACACATATCTTACGGGCCCCAAACTCCGTCCATCACGTCCTATCACTCAATAACCCCTTCCAATAATTTACTCACTAGTATTCATTATTTTATACAATTTATTAACAGTCCTCTAACCTATACATAATTTTTGGTTTATAATAAATAAAAATACACATTTACAATACTAAGCTTAACAAAATATACGTAACTTAATAAAACCTAAAAATAACAAAAAACTTAAACAAATCTATCTTTTTACTACTTCCTTTTAACGTCTACAAGCGGCAATCAAAATGTTGTTATATCAGTTTTTATTTCCTCTTTGCTTGATAATATTATTTGTTTCTCTAAATTTGTAAATACAATAATTTCATCAATAATTGTGCTTGAATTAATAAGACACTTTGCCCTTAGTTCTCAGCTATATAAAAAACTTAATATAAATAAATAAAACTTATAACTAAAAAAAAATTACATATGAGACATGCACAAACAACTAACATATATAAATACACTCAACATATCAACCTAGTAAAGGATCGAAAAGATCATAAACAAAAAAAAAACAGGCCTTTTACAATATCCTGCCTGCCCAAACAATGCTGCGAAATTCAATCTTTCCCTAAAAGAGCTCTCTGAGGTACTTATAAATCCACAACAGTTAGAGACACTTTCTCTTTAATTTACTCTCGTAATTTTACTTTTTCCTTTAACGATCCCTTTCACACAATTTAATATCTTAAAAAAACACACAATTTTAACACATAAAAACACAATATTATTTAATTACTCTTAAGACTACCCTAACTTAACCATTACTGAGAACACTTTTTTTCTTCCTAAATTTTCCACTGGGCCTTTCACCCTATTTTCTTTACCGAACTTTTTTGTGTCGGTTTAAAACTTCACTACCCTTTTACCCTAGACTTTAAAAACTCTCCAGACAAAGTAATATTTCCACACAGAGCTTTTTTTCCTCGGTCACTCTTGCCAACACAAATTTACCTTTAATTTCCGGAAACCACTACTTTTCTTTCTTTTACACAGCCACTGTTTATTCTAAAAAAAAAATACATTTGTTACCTTTTAAACTTAAATTCCATGACATCTCTTACATAACTCCTCCAGTGACTCCCGTTCCAAGCTTATAAAAATCTCGACCTGTAGTGGACTTCTCCCCTCAATCACCGTTTCTTCAACACGCTTAGCAATCGACCTTACTCCGTCTGGGCAAAAGGGATCCTATCTAAACGTTTCACTTTATATAAAATTTTCCACTTTCACAAAATGCACCAACACTTACTTCATCCAAAGTACTATTTATTTAATTAGATTTAGTGATAATTCTCACACCACAAATTAAACTCCTTACAACTTTCAATTAAAATTTTGCACAATGCACTTTCTTTCCGACTTTACTGTCTGACGTTCTCTATATTATTGATCTTATTATTTTCAAACTTTTCTTTAAAACCGCAAATACAAAAAAAAACGTTACTGCGTTACAAAACAACAAAACCAGAACCTAAAAACAAAGTACCGAAACCTAACACTAACATACATACTGTCATACATTAAAAATACCTTGGGGTCAACAACTTTATTTCCTTTGGCCTTGAACTCAAAAGAAATTTTACAGAGAAAATATTTCTTAATTTTCTCTTATTCGGACAAAGTTATCAATATCAGTCCTTTACTAATTTGACACTGTTCATACTACAAATTTTATCAACCCTGTTCATACAAAAAGCTCTTTTTCCAGAATGGACTTCCAGTCCACATTCCAATTCATCAACAGCTGACAATTAAACAACCGAGCACACAACATATCATTACCTCAACACAAAGTTAAAATAATTCTAAAAACCGACATTAAAACCAAAAAAAAATCAAAGCACCACAATCGAAACAACTCCCACACGCCAGACTATCACCAGAACATAAAAACAACGCTTCCCTGACAATAACAAGAACAAACAAAAAAAATATAAAGCCACAACAACAACCGCAACCGGACAGCCTCCCAGCACTCACCACGTAAGTAAATACAAAAATTACATTACCAGGAATAAACTTTGTGTTCATTCTTTTGCCCCCTTAGAACCCTCCCCGGCATCGACCACCAGAAACTCCGGACCAAAACCAATCTGGCCCCTTGCTGAAAAGCAACATACCCCCGCAACAAATCAACCAATAACTTGGAATCTGGGGGATAATATTGGATAAACATAATACTATTCTACCAAGTTTTCTCTCTACTGCATTCATAATAAGGGTTTTCGGGATTATTTTGGCCTTTTTCGACAAATTCAATGTCAAAAATCGCCAAAACACCAAAGCATTTTTTTAAATAGATTTTTAAAACAAAATACATACATATCGCACTTGTTCAACAATACTGTATTAAGTCAAAACAAGCAAAACAAATTTTAATTTAATATGAAAGGCATTTTAAAAAGTATTTTAAAACCAACCGTTTCTCTACCAAAAGGTAGACAACAAAGCTCGATATTTTTACAGTGGGTACACATGAATAATACCTGTCGATTATTTCCAAAAAGTGAAAAACTAAAAATTTAGAGTTAATACAGTATTGTTGAATAGGTGCGATATATAATTTTGAAATTTTAATCCAAATTTTTTATTTTTAATTCATGCTGAAGTTCACCAAATTTAGTATTCATTTAAATGACACAAATATGACACATAGAACACTTTTTAAATTGCCAAATTGTATGTATATTTATTTTTTTAACATATTGTGCGAATTAACCAAAGTGTTATTTACATTCATATAATTACTAACTCGTAATATCCCATCAAGAAGTTTGTATTGCATTCTATTTCTTGCGCGAGTTTTAGTAAAGTTTATGAGTAAAAATAGTCTTTCAACACAGGCATTACAAGTGGAATTACCATCATATAAATACAGCCAAAACAAGTTCTTTTAAAAGGTACGTAACTGCGGTATTCTTATAGCTAAAAACTTTTGTCCAAAAGTGATTTCAATTAGATAGAATTCCATCATTAAAATAAGCTTTCCAATTAAAAAACGGTGAATTAGCCCACGATTCTTAAAATAAATTAATGGCACATTAAAAAAAGCCAACAAAATCGCCAACTATTTTATGAATCGTCAAAAAATAGCCATGTCGCCAAATCTAAAACAAGTTTTAAATTCACGGCGTTTGGCGAGAAATTTCCAAATCTTCCAACCTTGTTCATTAGGTGTTTACTTCTATTTAGTCTTATAGAACTGTGCACGAATTTGACATTTTTTTTTAAAAAAGCTGGGCACCGAGTCAAGCTTATTTGAGTACGGTGAATTCAATGGTGCTAGTCATTTTTAGAATTTAGCGCTAATATTTTATATTTTTTATATTGTTTGTTATTTTTTCGCGGAAATTTTTTTTTTTGTCCAAATTATAATATTTTATCAGCCTAAAATTCTTTGAACTTAATTTTCATTAAATTATTTTTATGCAAAAAGGATTTTTACAACATAAAATTAATTAAAATTTATTGATAAATTTTCATTCTTGACTGAGCGGTTTTAACGGACAGGTTGCCCTGACATGTTTCATTTGTAGATAAACAATATCTTTAGAGGGGTTTGCCGTTTAACGTTCTTTATTCTTCTGAAACAGTGTATTCAGTAAGTGAAAATCTTAAGAAGCTGGGCACCCTACTGGTAAAGCTTTTTCGAATAAGCTTAATTTAAGGTTTTTAATGGAATTTATTTTTTTTTTTAGGCAAAATTTTGTTTGTTTTGACTTTTCAATTAGTTCAATATCAATATAAAATTTCAAAAAAACATATTTTCTACCAATGAAAACAATAAAAAAAAAAAAAAAAAATACAATTATCAAAGTAATTTATGGGAATTTATGGAAATACGCTGAAGTTTGTTGACACGGCCTAAGCAACCAGTGAAATCGGTGTATTTATCAAAAAAAAAAAATTGGAAATTAGGCACGACAAACTAAATCTTAATAATTAAAAAACTACAATGTTTTGTTATTTTATAAACATATATCTAATAGGGTTTAGAAAAATATTCATTTGAGATAAAAAAAAAATTTTTGTTAAAAAATCGCAAAAAAAAAATTTCTTTTAAAATAAAAAACAAACTAATTCTGTAAAACGGCTTTCATCATTTATTTAAGCGTACTCATGTAAGCTTTACCCGAAGGGTGCCCAGCTTGTTAAAATTTGTGACTAGCACAGTGTAATTATTAGGCAAATTGTAAGGTACAAAGTGATTTTTATGAGCTATTTAGGGTGCCTACACCCCTTCAGATTGCATCAATATGTTCTCAAGGGTTGTTCCGCTTTTCTGCAGCTACAACGTTGCTGAAAAATGTTAGTGAAAAACAAGTAAGAGTGCTATATTCGGCTATGCCGAATCTTATATACCCTTGCCAATACTGAGGTAAGAACAAAAAGTTATATACATAAATAACGTTCTTTAGATAGGTATAAATAAATATTAGTTGAGCCACGCCAAATTTTCATTTCGCCATGCCGAAGAATATAAAAAAACAAAAAAATTTATATATGTATACAAAAATTAAATAAAATAAATGAAAAACAAATTATCTGTGGGATTCGAACTGGCCATATCATCAGTCTCAGGAGAGAACTAAACAACTCGGCTACGAATGCTTTTACTGAAGAAGCATTAAATTAAAATATATTGAGTCTATGAGTTGTTTCTTTATTTGAGCGGCATATCATAAACATGCATTAATGTATATGTGGATGCGTTAAATCAAACACATTCAAAATAAAATCCACCACATGCGGTGAAGGGTATAAAAAAACAACAAAAAACCACATTACCACTACTGTATTACCATAGCCACTGTATGACCGTAGAAACCAAAATTGAATTGGTTTGTATGGTATGTTTATGTCGTTTTGGTAATACAGTGTTGGTATGGTAATGTCACGTCTAATTGGACCTTTAAAGGAAAAAATTTGAGGCAGTCGTGGCAAACAATTCTCGACCATATGTGACATAAATGTATGATAACCTGGCCCCCATCCAATATGGGGTCTTCGGAAAATCCATTTCAACAGACAGACGGACATCGTTAAATCAACTTCGCTTCTCATAAGGACCCAGAATATATATACTTTATAGGGTCTAACATCAATATTATAGAAATTAAAAACTGAATGACAAACTTATATACTTATATTCACCACCTGTGCCTTTAAGTTATTCGAAAATTAGTGCAAAAAAAATTTTTAGTATTGTGATTATTTATTGAATGGGTTTTTATCCAAATTTTCAATATTTTAATCAGACTAAAGTTCATTAAATTATTTAATAAAGAAAATAAAAAAAAAAATAATGAATTTAAATTGATTGATAATTTTTCATTCTTGGCTGACGCTGGGCTCGAACCACCGTTCACGGACAGGTTGATCTGGCATGTTTCTAAGCTATTTTAAAATTATTTATTAGATTATCTTACCTTTATTTATATTAAAAGTTACCTCGAAGTCAGAATAAGGTGCCAAAAAAATGGAGCTTCCAACGAAGAAGGCTTTTAATGGAAAAACGTAGAAGTTTCTCTTATCATATCGCTAACGGAAGACATGAGTTTTATATGGCGAGTTCTCACTTTAAAGCACACACTGAATGTTTTGTTACAGTTATTTTTAGTATCCTCCCTTACAAACCTGCTTCGCAGTAGGGGAATGCCGTGGCACTTGAAATGTTATTTTTTTTTTTTATATATAAATGTTGTTGAGAGTTTTTTCACTTGCTTTACTGAATCTCTGTGTGTCTTACTGTGTAGCGCATAATGATGCGCATTAGTTCTTCGCAAAATGAAAATATTTTTTTTTGGGTGTTGGCCAAAAACTGATGATAGTTTTTTTGAGAGCCCACCTTTTTTCAGAATTTTTGAAGGCCAATAAAAAAAAATGGTCGCCAAGATCAATCCATGTGGTTTTTGCATTGTGTTATCTGTGCATTTAATGATAATTTTAATTAAAAATTCAAAATTGAAAACCCCCCCAAAAAAAAAAAAATTCAAGTTTTTACCCACCTTAACATACTAATTTTTTATTAAAGTTTCTGGTATGCATTATTACGCCTTTTTGCATATTTTTTTTTTTTTTTTATTTAATATTTAGTTGCACATTTTAAATTCTTTTTGTGCGTATAAAAACCTGTTGCTATTATTTCCATTTAAATGCCATAAATTCAAATTAGGTGAACATTCAGAATAGACAATTTTGAGCTGTTTTTAATTTCTAAATAACTATTGAAAATGTCAATAGATGTAACGATGTATGTAAATAAGCAAATACACATATCCTTTTACACTCAAACC
The DNA here is from genome assembly GCA_963931875.1 of Pollenia griseotomentosa. Taxonomy (NCBI): domain Eukaryota; kingdom Metazoa; phylum Arthropoda; class Insecta; order Diptera; family Polleniidae; genus Pollenia; species Pollenia griseotomentosa. Next base: position 27,863,092 of record OZ007561.1, read on the forward strand.
AATTTTCACATCGAAAAGATATGCACACATACAGATACATTTTTAAACTTCATAACCTTTTACACTTTAAAGGGCAATAAGTGTGTTGCCTTCATGTTTATTTATTTAAGTATGTGAGAGTCTACAAAGAAAACGGTGCAAGTTTTGTTTGCACTTAAAGAAATTTAACTAAAACTTATTTAAACTATAACAACTCCATAAAAAATTGTACGCAAATATAAAGTGTAAATTATAAAGTGAATTGAACATGATAACGATGAAAAATAACAGCTCTTGTTATGGAGAAATATGTCAAAGTTAATAGTTTCAACCAGCAGATCCGCCATTAGACAAAAGTTTGAACGTTGACAAACGTTATTATTTCGAGGTAGTTGACGAATTTATATACCGCAGATCTGCCGTGAATGAATACAACAACGTCAGCCTTAAGAGTAGGCGGAGAATTGTGCTTGTAAAGAGATGGATCCAGTTGCAGAAATATGTTGTAATCGTTAAGTAAGATACCTAACCCACCCCCCCCCCCCAATTGTCAGTGACCCTAAAGTAAATTAAAAAAAATAATAGCTCAATTTACTAAAGCACTTAACAACTAAAACCAATCATGGTCACCTGGTTATGGTTTATTTGTCGTTCACCGGCATAAGAAATACAGGGTGGTCCCATAATGTTTTTTAATGCTGCAGGTTACAAATGATCGAACTTTTCTTTTCTAGTCAACGAGCAATTCACCTTACGCAGCGATAATATCGGCAATACTTTAATTCAAGAGCATCTCAGTAAGCCTCCATTATTAGGAATTTTATCGGCCGATTTGAGGAACTGGACACAGTGATCGTAAGAAGAGTTCTTCCAAATATTCGCACTGAGGGCAAAGTATAAGTTTTTTGACATAGTCTTGAACAGCGTTTAAAAAACTGCAGTCAAATGAGAAAAACTGCCATATCTTCCACTTCTTCATTTGTCATTGGCCAAAAGGAAACTATCGCTATCAAACCAGCTAAAAAAGCGAAAAGTGTTACACAAATTTCAATTTTTGGTTCGATAGTTTTTGTTTTTGACTGCAGTTTTTTAAACCCTGGCCTTGAAGACGATCCATCTATGTCATCTCGTGGTCGTTCCAGCCAATGCGACATTTCCAGAACAATATTGCAGAGAATTTTAAAGTTGGATCTTAAGTCGCATCCATATAAAATTAAAACTGTGCAAGCACTGCTACCGCAAGAACACCAACAACGGCATCGGTGGGTCTTATTTGGACCAAATTGCTTTTCAGCAGGATGGTTGCTTTAAAAACGTTCAACACCGATAAATGTTGATGCCAGGCGAACACATTTGTTATCCTTTGATAACATAGTATTCCCATTAACTCCAAGGAAAAAGCAAAATCATCTCTGCTCTTTGACAATTTATGAGTCTCGATATTGTGGAAAACAAAAGTCAACACTATCAACATTTTCAGCTGTACTCTATACAGAACTATCGACGGAATCGTTGAACTCGGGTAATTTATCTTCAGACATTTGTTCCAAATTAAGCTTTTTCTTATACGAAAGTTCGGTAAGATCCACCTTTAACAAAACAGTTATATAAAAGTTTGCAAATAATAGAAAAATAAGCAAACAAAAGAGTTTTTATGAACACAAGGCAAAAAAACAGCAATAAAAAGAGGGGGACATTTTTGTACATGCTAACCTGCAAGAAAGTTTGGAAATATCTTCACTATTTCGTTTTAAAAACACACTTAGGCAATCCACAAAGTGTTCGTTTGTGTTGTATTGATTGAGTTTGCTTTAATTTTATGACTGTTTTAAAAATTTTGTCTTAGTTTTCATATTAAACTTTGTTACCTATGTATTTATAGTGTGCTATTTTCCATCTTTATTTTTGTTCACAACTCTCATTCATTATTTTTTATTTTGTTTTTGGGGTATTACTTATTTACGTCATAAGAATAATTATTTTTTTTTTTAATTTTCATAATTTTGACGTAAACACAAATTTTTTATAATATAATACAACTGGCCTTTCACAACAGTACTTTTTAGCCTAAAATAGTACTAAGCAATTTAGAACGCTGTGTAAGTTGGCTAAATATTTTTACTTATTTCACATCAAATACATTAAAACACTAAAATACAACATGATATCTACTTACCGTAAAGTTATGAAACAATAACTTTCGATGCTAATTTGATGGCTTTTTGCACTTGATTGGTCAATTTAGCATTTTTCATGCTAAATCTATCATTTTTTAAAGTCATTTGGCATGAAAAAAACTTATATAGCATTTAGCATATTTTTTTTGCATTATATAAAATTTCTAGCATTTTTTAGTTCTTGAATTTGTTAGGAGGCATAAAAAATGTAAAAAAGGTGTGGACTAAAGACAGCTTTTACTTTTTTGAAACCAAAATATATTTATAATACATTCCTAGCTGGAACCCAAAAAATCGGTTAGACCGGTTGGATTCTTAAAAACTTTTTTCCCGTTTTTCCAAATTTTTTAATCTCGTAAGCTTCTGTTTCTCTCTGTGTTTGCATGCTTCTACACTTGTACTTAAATAGCAACATGTGTTGTACCTCAAAATTACCTATTTACTAGTCACATATGTTAGCTCGTACACATAAAAGTGCATGCACATTCATGCATTTGAAACAAAATGCATGTGCTGTAATGGAGCTTGTTGTACATACTGTAACAAAAAAATAGTTTGTACATTTTTAACCACACACATGCTCATAAAACTGTAGATATATGCTTTCTATATAGTAAACCATGTATATTTTACGTTTTAATGTGTTTGTATTTATTTTTTCTACTATAGCATTACTTTGGTTCTAATTTTACATGGACACTAAATTTTTCGTACATAACCTCATATTATCATTTTGTTGCTCTTGTTGTTGTTGCTAGTTGTTTAACATAACACAATTTCTTGTTTTAAAAGCAACATAAAAAAGAAAACTAAAACTAATGGTTTAAGTTTGGAAAGAAAATAAATTCATGCGTTTTGAAGTGGATATATTTTAGTAACGCGCAATAAGTGTATACATAGGGTGTTTTTTACTGCTCGAGAACTTTAAATGATAATAGAAGACAGTAATATTGTTGAAATAACATTTTTTTATTAAAATCTGGTAGATAATCTTATGACCGTTATTTTTTAATATGATTTCCGTCGTATGTCCGCCGCGGCACCGAGTTACATGGTGCATTCGATCAGTCCAATCTTTGATTACTTTTTTGAAGATTTGCTGGCATAAGCCAATAAATTGACATAGCCCCATAAAAAAGTAATCCAGTGGCCTTTAATCGCACGAACGAGGGGAAAATAATATTGTCACTAGAGTTTTTTTTCCCCGGAGTTTGTCGATTTAAAGGAGTACTCAAAATTTACTCCAAATATATGGGTAAAAGGTGGTCCATTTAACATTACGATGTCCTAGGAGGGGACCATATAACCCACCGAAGTAGTCCCTAAACGACTCCATGGAGTACTAAAGTGGGTTAGTTTTAAAAGTACTCCATGCCATTACAGTATGGAGTACACAAAAGCGGTTGTTTAAGCATTTTTAATTTTTTACTAATCGCCTTTTTTGGCGTGCCCTGTAGTCTATTATTGCTATTATTAAATATATTTACTTGGTATTTTTAATTCGTTTACCTTTTATTCACAAATTTCACAAACTTTCACTTTTTAATAAACAATTAATAATGGACACCATCAGGGCTACCAATGTGTAATACTGTAAACTATAGAAAAGTATACATCATGCAGTTGCTGGCAGCACTGCATGTTAATTTCTTATAACATGGTCCATATTACAGTAGATTGGACCATGTTGTAAGTAGTCCATTTAAGCCACAATGGATAACGTAGTCCAATATTATCTGTAGGGTAACCTTTTCTTTTCATTACGCCCATCTGTAATCTTTAGGACAATGTGTCTTTCAAATTGTATGTTGAAGTATCTTACACGAGTTTAATTATAGTTTTTATTTCGGTTTCTCCGCACTTCCCGGGTATATTACCAAGCTTGATTTTTTTTTTGGAGATATGACTATGTTGCAATAAAGGAGCGATATGTTTAGGTATATCCTATTTTTAAGACTTGTCCATGGACAACGAGAATTTACTGCCTGCATCTTATTTTGAATTTATGTTCTTTATCAACTTTTCACTTCACTAAATTTATTAAATATCAACTGTTGCACTGCCCATTCTGCTTTTAATAGATTTATTGCAGCAAGAGACATTGATGTAAATTGATGCATGTACTCACTTCTTGTAATTGATTTAATCGACAACCCATCCACAGATGCTAATTTTAAGAGAAAAGGCAATTAAATATCAGAGCAAAAAAAGCTGTTTTCTGAAACTATGAGCAATTTTTTGTTTCCCGGGATCCCGCAAACAAAATCCCGGGAAAACGGGATTCCCGTCCCGGGAATTCCCGGGAGAAAACCCTTGTTGTCACCAAATTGATTTTGCAATTAATCGATAATTAAGCCTGCTATATGGCAAGTTGCTCCGTCTTGTTGAAACCAAATGTCGTGGACGTAAAGCAGATTAATATTTGGAAACAAAGCTTCTTGGTCACTTCGAAAGAACACCGTATCAACCAGTCAATCAAAATGGAAGTAATAGTGATTCGTTGCGAAACCTAACTGAACAAAAATGAATAATTCACATTCTCAGTTGTCAAACCATAGTTATCGATATCGAAATTGCTGATGCAAATAACAAACACCGGATATAAGGGCAATAACCTTCCAGTTTGAATTAAAAAAATTTAGAGAAATGTATCAAACTAATGTTGGTTTTTCTTATTTCTTCTAAATATAAAAGATCCTCAATTTCTAAATAAGCAAATTATAAAAAAATAATAGCAAAAAAAAGTTGTTTCTCAAATTTCCTTTTAATAGCAAAAAATTATAAAAATGCTTTAAAAAAAAAATTGATTTTACAAAATTTCCAATAAAAGCCAATTTTATTTAAATGTCCTATAGAAAGCTCATCATATCAATATTTCCTTTAAATAGCAATTTTAAGTAACATTTTCTCAAAATTTTCCATAAAAAGCTAGTTTTTGTAAAAAGCACACTTTTGCTTAGTTTCCTTTAAAGAGTGTATTTTTGTCACATCTTCTACTAATAACATATTTTTGTAGGATTGAAAAATTGGATGCAACATTTAAAATATTCATATTAAAATATATGACGAATTATGTACAATCTCCTCCCAGCATGGCCACAGCAACATCAGCCGAAAGGTGCATCATTTAGCGTGTGAATCAGTATTCGAAAATAAACAGAACATTATTAAGCGTTCGTGTCACACACCCTGGAAGAATATCTACTTTTTAGTGAATTTACTGAATTTACATGTTTCATCTTTTGATGCTTTACTTCTTTTCAATTCCCTATTTAAAACGCCAATATGATCACACACAGAGCAATCGGCTTCAACTTTTTTTGGTTTAAAACCACAACAATTTTATTCACAGCGAATCAAAGATAAAAAAGAAACAATTAACATGCAGCCATCGTTGTTAATATACCTACGAATAAAAAAACAAAGCGTACTGACCGAGTACAGGCATCTCCGTACCAATCCCCTTTCTTCTCTCTCCTAAAACACAAGAGTGTTTTAGGAGAGAGAGTAAAAGCGGACTTAATAGCGCTCGTAACTGTTTTCAAGAAAGATCCGAACATTATGTAGTGTTTTGTTCCTGTCAAAAAACAGAACAATTGTGGTGGTACTGTAGAAAAACATAATATTTTAATGTTCTATAATGTTTCCTTTTTTACATTGATGAAGAAATGAACAAACAAAATTTTAGCAACGACCGCAGCACTAACAGCCTGTGTGTTTGTTTTGTTTGTGTACAATTATTTTGCTGGCTTTTTGTTTTTTTTTTCGTATGTGTATTTAGTTTTTGTTAAAAATTTTTGGTTTTTTTACCAACCAAGAGGGCGCTACGCACAACCGAAACGAACGAGCATTAATGAGCTGAAACAGGGAAAGGACAAACAGGGAAAGGTTATTTCTTTAATGATTTACTACACAAATACTATAAGCGTTTGTGATTTCCACAAATCTACCAAACCGAACACTAAGGAGCGAAATTTAGAGTTTATTTTCAAACACTGGCCTGAATGGCTGGCCCGAAGACCTGGAAATTTATAAGTCTGTTGTTGGCTGAAATTTGAATAAGGCTGAGTAAAATTAGCACAGCCAAGATCAAGGCAAGAGCTTTAAGAGCTAGAAAGAGTTAGGAGCTATTCTGTGATGAAATTTTAACGATTTTTATCGGTAAACAATAGCAATAGCTAACGACAAGAAAAAAGGTCTTGTTAAATAATATCGATAATAAATAGATTAAAAATATAAAGTAAAAACGCAAATTTTTAATAAAAAAAAAGTAAGAACGTATAGTCGATCAAGCTCATACATACACCACAATATTTGAGACCCATAGGCAATCATTTTCAGCCAAAAAAAGTATGTTGTAAGGTTAGTATTCGCATAAGAGATTCTAATTAGTATGATTACTACAATGATATGACATAGAAGCTATTATAAAAGCTAATTATTACTGTAAGCTATTTTCGGGAGAGTATTTGTATGGGAGCTATGGTCAAATATGGACCAATTCCAATAACATTTGCTATTCTCATTAAGGTGCTATGCGGTTTATGGTTAAACACTCTGTTCCGGAAAAAAGTTTGTATGTGGGTAATGCAAAATTATGAACCACTTCGCACCATTGAATAGACCTTCGGCCTTCAGACAATTAACATGTGTGTATGTATATATGTGCCAAATTTTATAAAATTTTTTTCCAAAATTGCGATCTGTACCTTGCGCTTAGATAGACAACAAGCCAGCTTGCCGGATGAAAGGACGGGCCACGTTAGATCGACTCTGAGTCAATCGGTATACTAAAAGGTGGGTCGAGTGCTTATAATTAAACGTGTTACACATTAGCATACACACATAATATCCCTAGTACTAGTGAATCTGTACTGATTCACTTTTAACACAGTCACCAATACTAGTGACTTATTATACCCCATACAATGTTTTTTACTATAGACATTTAACATGTGCGTGTCATTTGAAATCTACTACTGACGTTGATACTACTGACTAGGTAGTTCCTTTGGGAAAAAATGTAGACATTGGAACCAGAGAATCACTAGTACATTTTAGTAAATGTACCCTACACTTTTGGTACGAATACGAAATCATAACAATATTTTTTTTATTGTACTTCTCAGTTGTTATTGATAAAACATTTTTCGTATTTAAGCCAACTATAGTGGCAAATGTAGTGTAGTGTAGACACTTTGTTGACAATATCACTAAAATAGTCAACAAAACTGCTGACTTTGAGACACTTGCACCCAGGTTTCATTCAGGGATCCTTTTCACATACAGTAGTGTGGGTGTTAAAAGTATGAGCAGAAAGCTGTGCTAGAGTGGCTCGGGCATCTCGAACTTTTTCCCTTTTTATAAAATATTTGAAACTAACATATTCGCTAAGAAATATGATCAATGTTCACTCGATTTCATTCATGTTTTATTAAATAAAAACTTTTACAAGCAAATTTATTTATTATTGATTTGTTTAGAAAATTCTAAATCGGGCTTATTAGGGTCATGTATTCTATGAAAATAAAAGATTATTTTATAATTTTCTTTCCGACGTTTCGTTGGAGATTCCCAACATCATTAGGGATATTTTATTAGATCTGGCAACATCAAAATAAATACACAATTGAAAAATAATAGTTTAATAAAAACAACGATAACTTAGTTCTACAGGAATAATATTACTCACATATAATCTTTCGTCAATAGTTCTGCATTTTGAATATTTAACACACATTCTGTTTTACACAAACACAACATAAATTTAATTAAACAAAACAAATGCAAAAATATAAATAAAAATAAAAAATATCACAGCATAATTAAATTATATTAAACTTAGTATCACAGAAGCAGAAGCATTCGTGTTGTTTTTGTCGTCTTTTGTATTTAAGGCATTCGTAGCTTTTTCCTGAATTCTGAAACTTTCCAGTGTATATCGTTTATTTGTTCTCGTTTCTTTGCCTAATATTTTAACGTTTGTGAGATCGGGTAAATGTTTTTCTTCAACACAGTGTATAGCCAGAGCTGTAGTTATATTATTTTTTATATATATTTTTTTTAATAATGTGAAAAATTTTCATTTTTACCAAAATATTAATTTTCGTAAATATTTCTAAACGAATATATTTGTTTGTTTAAAATAAAGAATAATAAATTCCCTAAAGTAACACCGATTTCAAAAGTTGCAGAATTGCGGTACAGCAATAATATAGTTACTGGAAACATTTCAATGTTTATTGAAATTATAAAATTGAGTATGGTTCACTGAAAAATATTAACTTTTCCAACAACTAAATAAAGATAAAAAAATAAAAAATTATAAAACATATTATATTACTCACAACCATTTCATCATATTTAATAACGATAACATGAAAACTTTCTATAGCTATTATGTTACTCTAATAATATTTTGTTATCCCCATTTGTAAAATAATTTTGAATCAGTTGTGTCGTTTGTTTTAATTATGCCTATCGAATTATTTGATAGTGAGTGGTTAAACAATTAAAAAAAATCCCCATTTAAAAAAAAAAATTTAAAGAAATTAAAAAATAAAGAAATTGTATTTACAAAAAAAAAAAAAAAAAAAAATAAAAATAAAAATTAAAGTGCTTACTTTGTATCATAATACTGATTATGAGTACCATGATAAGAATATGATTACATTGAATTATAATATGATGTAATAAAAACAAATTATGATAAAGGGAAAAATATTTTGATGCAATATCGCGAATATATTTGGTCATAATATGAATCAATAATAATCGTAATATATTGACTTCAATCATGAATCTACTCATTGTATATTGCTCTTAGAATATGTTTACCACCATCATGTTTTTTTTTTGTTTTTTGCATGTGCTCACATTGGTAGTTTGTATATCAAACAAAGTACTTACATATGTTGCTTTTAAAAGGAGCTTCTAGCTATAGAGCAAACAGATAAAAGATAAGTGTCGTTTAAAATGACAATTCAATTTCTAATACACGTCGGTTAAATAAACGCACACGGCTCTATTCAACTTTCGAAACAAGTTTTGTAACGAGTGCTAAAATTCAGTGTGGTTAACGAGCAGTTCCTAAAGTTTATTTAAATATTAGCGATTTTTGTTAAGACTGATATTTGCAGTTATATCAAATAATAAAAATAAAAAAATGGGTTTGAAAACAATACTAAAACAGAAGTTTGTCTACAAAAAGTTATTATGTCAAGGTTGAATTATTTTATTATTTTCGCTGTCTTCCAAAAAATCTTCAATTCAAGGAACATATCGATATTGACCCCCATCAAACTAAAACCATAAATTTAGGTACTTTAATATTAAAGAAATATCTTAGCCATATTTCGAAAATAATTAATTCAGGAAAAATAGTTCGGTCATTTATGAACCGATTGCCGAAATTTGTTTTATTTAAGTGAAAAAAAAAAAAATATTCATATCTCATGCACTAAGGGAGCTATTTGGCTAAAGAGCAAACTTTTTTATTATCCAAGTACATAACAACGTTGTACCTACCCATCATATCTAGTGTGTTTTTGGTAAACACATTCGAAGCAACAAAAGGACCAGGTCAATATTGTTGAAACTCTTATTATCCTTTCACTCTGTGATAAAGCATACACAAATAACAGCTTTAATTCAAATACAATTTTTAAGTAATCTGACATTTAAAATCCTTAATTTAATATTCATGACATAAATTAAAACTCCTCTTCAAAAATAACTAAAACTCATAATATTTTTGTTTTAAAAAAACGAAAGACAAAGCTCTCTTTACTACTTAACTTCAGTTGTTGCAATTAATATCAAGCAAATTGTCACATGTGTTCTACTTCCGTCTGAACAGGACAAACAGCTGTTAAAATGACAACTATGAAAAGGAAAATAAACATTAAAAAATGAGAAAATATTTTAATCCAAATGAAATACAATTTTCTACAAACTTGAAAAAATACTGCAGTATTACATTTGCACAAAAAGAAACTGCAAAAAAATACAAACAAAACTAAACAAGAAAAATGATGAATTAGACACAACAAAATGATAATTTCAGCTGAGTTTTAATGATAATTTAAAACCAAACAGAGAGTAACCAGAGTAGAAGTAAAATAAAATAAGACCAGCAAGAAGCTAAAGGCAGAAGAAGCTAAATGTGGAAATGATTAAAAAAGAGTCGTCAAGTAGGATACAGCAAGGCGATGCAGAAGTTGCACAAAAGCGATAAGTAAGTGAATGTATGTATTGAGAATTGTGGTGATAAGGATGATGGTGATGGCAAAATGATGATTACTACGACTATTCCAATAATATTTTCACAAACAAATGTTAAATTTTATACCAACTGGGGAAAAATGTATCATTGCTTGCCCACGTGTTATTTGTTGCTATAATTTAAATGCAAAAAATCTGATTCTAGAAACAAAACAGAAATTATTTCTAGAATTAAATGATTGAAGTATCAAGAGTAATGTCATTCTAAAATTTTTCGTGCTTGAAATGCACAAAAAGCTATTCTGGAATAACTTTTTTTAAGAAAAATTTTATTTTATACAAAAATTTGTTTAATATAGAATGCAAAAGATTCTTATCTTCCACTTGTGTTGTAAATCAAATAAAACTTGCGCATCAGATCTTTTGGACTTACACATCAGAACTTTTTAAGTTTTAAACATAGTTTGAATATATTTCCAATAAAAAAGGGAACTGAATATTCATGTACTTTCCTTAAATTTTGCTGGCTACCAATTTATTAAATAAAAACAGGACCAAGAGATCAATAGGAGAACTGATATATGGATATTTTTGAACATATTTCATTTGTAACAATTGAAGTCTGGCTCCATCATTGAATATTTTGAATGGATAAAATTGTATTTGTTCTTAATTTAATTTAAGTTGTGGACTTGGATTAAAAATATATGAACAAAATTTCATAAATTCAAATAACTACTGGTAACGTTCACACTCAGCATATTGGCTATGCATGGCAACAAATAACCAGTCTTACAACCAGCAAAATGCAAAATTACACTTACGATGAAAAAAACCTGATTTAATAAAAGTGTACACCTTATATAAAACTAACATTTAATTAAAACGCCACCAACTTATGAAAATAAGTCCCCGATCCGCGCAAATTTATAGGTAACTTCATGGTTTTTATTAGGGATTGCTGTTCGGTTTTAACTGAAACCGAAACCGAGGTTTTCAATGCCTAAAAACCGAAACCGAAAACCGACAAAAAAAAAATAGGTCTTAAGCTTTTACTTTAAAAATAAATTTATGCTTAAAGAAATTGCAAATTGTATTTACATAATACTCGTACTTCAACATAAAAAATTAAAAAAGCCAATCATAAAGGACTCATCAAGAAGAGTCGCGGGTAGGGTACAATTTTCTCCCAGCAAATGTATCTTTTTTAATCAGAAATTGAGCGCTTATTTTGATTTTTTAATCGCGCTGAAGAGTCAAAAAGACTCGAATATGATTAAAATTGTATCATAGTTAAATCTTTGAGGAATCAGCTTCACGAACAAAATAAATGCTTATGAGCTCAATTTTCGATAATAAATAATACACTCGTTGTGAGAAAATGAATCACCTCAAAGAATCAATTGGGATACAATTTTCTGATCCCTTTTTGAGAGTAAGAATAAATCAATAATTTTTTCAATGATTTCATATGCTGAATCACCTATGAATGCATTTTCAATCGCTCAAGTGATATTTAAGTTTGTAATCATCAAAAGTGCTCTGAGAAAACTCATTTAGGTACTTTTTACAAAAAATTATCACCCAAAAGTTAGCTGGGTTGAAAAAAATAAAAAAATTGTATTACATACAAAATGTATACGGGGTAATCCAAGTCAAATCAGACAGTTTGGAAAAAAATATTTTTTGATTTCCCTTATTTTTTACTGTGTTGATGTTCCTTCTCAGATATTTTTGGCTTATAGTAACAGAGATATCGAATATTAAAAAAATCGCGTTATAAGAAAACTATATTCAAATAAATAAGTTCTAACTTTTTCAATATTAGTCCAAATATAATATTTTTTGTCTACTATTCAATAAATAATAGCTAAATAGTTTTCTTCATCAAAAACTGAAAATGTTTGTAAAAATGTTAAAAAAATACTTAATAAAATAAAAAAATAATAACCTTGGTTTTTTTAATAAAAAAAAAATGTTCCACAGTGGTTTAATCGAAAATTTTAAAAACTCAAAAAAAATAGTAGTTTTTTGAATCCCACAACCAAATGTGTCTCAAAATTTGAGAAAAAACTCATAATTTAATACAAACAAAATTCAAGAAGATCAAAGGTTACAAACAGGGGAAAAAATGTATTTAAAATATTAAATCCCGAAAATCGCATTCAAGCCCATTGTGCAAAATTTTTTTCTATTTTTTATTGGATAGTTGACACAAAAAGAAAAATATACCAAAAACAAATTATTCTGTTTGGACTTATATTGAAAGAGTTATAAGTATTCGATATCTCTGTAACCATTAGCCAAAAAAATTTTAAAATTTGCAGTAATGTGCTGTTGAGGGGAAAAATCAACAAAATCAAAAAATATTTTTCTCCAAGCTGTCCAATTTGACTTGGATTGCCCCATATATATAGGTTTAGGTAGTTTTATTGGGATATTTTCAAAACCAAAAACCGATCCGAAACCGACCGGGTTTAGTCATTTTAAAACCGAAGCCGCGGTTTCACATTTTTACGGTTTTTAACAAACTCTAGTTTTAATGGCACGCATACTTATTCGTCCATTTTAAAGGGTTTGTTTATAACCAATTTTTTTGGTGTGATACTAATCCACGAAAGACTCTAAATCATTAAGAAAAATGCTCCGTTTGGTGCAGTTTACACGCTTGTGGCATCATTGTTACTCATTTTTCACAATGATGGCCAACATTGTTCGTGTTATTTGTGAAGTACAGCCAGCTATGCTTGTAAAAGTTGGTTGCTTGGAAAAGTTTCGAGAAATTAAATGTTTTGTGTCTGTGGGCGTGGCATTCTTTGTCAAGCAATTTATATTCATATTTGTACCACCATGGCTTGGCCTGGCCCTCCACTGTTATATTTAGACAGTAGTAAATAATAAATAAAAACAAAACAAAACGTATAAAAAAGCACACGCAAAAAATAAAGGAGTCTTTCCTTTCTTTTATTTCGAAGAATTATTCTAATTAACAACAAAATGTTCTTGCTGAAGCCATAAAACTCCGTACAAATAACAAATACAAAATACAAGCGGTTCCACAGCAAACACAACAAAATTTGTTTTTACAAAAACAAAATAAATAAATCAAAACTATTTTTAGAGAGTTGTAAAGCATTTATTTTAGTTTTTACAACACTGACAAAATAAACTCGATTCGTTCAGTTTCGACTAAAAAATTAGAGATAAAATTGTTCGAAGCGAAAAAGTATTTGATCACGACTGCCACACTTAGCCCCTCGCTCTTTCGTTGCCTTCATGGCTCGAATGGTCAGGGAGCCAACATGAAGTCAGATTGTTGTGTTTTCCTAAATCATTCAGAGTTTTAACAAAGTCCACAACCGCCTCCTTTTTCAATTCAAAAAAGGATAGAGCTCAAAAATCAGTATTTCGTTACCTAAAACGCAAAAGGCCCTAACTAACAAAAATAAAAAATCGACTTTTTCATTAAATCTGATGAATTGCATCAACACTAATGTCCACAATAAATTTTTGAATCTTTCAACCAAAATTAGCGCTTTTATTAACAAAAAACAAACGGCCCTATCTACAAAAGATTATATGGATACACGCTAAAAGACCTAACTAACAGTTTGCATAATATGCAGCATTGTCAATTGTCAAAACAACTGGTAGGTTTTAGAAGAAAAATATAAGGAAAATAAATTATAAGCAGTTTTAGGCAATTTATCAATTAACATTTTGAATAGTAATTTGCTTCTCCTGTGAAATTTTCAAAATGTTAGATAGGGCGTTTTGCGTTTTAGGTAACGATTTGTAGCTTGAACGCCCCTTTTTCACACAAAAAAATTACTTTAAACATTCTGAAGTTTGTAAGAGAGCTGGGTAAAAAAGAATGCAGGTGAGTTAAGACTTAATGCACTAGCAAGGTCGCTTCTTTTCGTTTGTGGTTTTACATTGTTCTATAAATTAGATGTTTATATTGGCAAACAACAAAAGAAAAGTGAATAAAAGAACACAACATTTGTGAAAAAAAGTTTAAATCGAAATTGAAAAGTCTTTACCATAGTCAACTTTGCGTGTGAGAAAGCGGTCTATGCACAGCGATTATGAGCATAGAATGCTTTTTTTATTGATGCTGATAAATTCAAGTAAGATTTTTTAAACACTATATGTGATTTAAAGGCACTGCATGATGTGCTACTTATGAAATGCATGCAAGCGATAAATACTCCTCTTATTTGTTTAAATCTATGTTGCACGGAAAGAAGTTTGTTTTCTTAAGTTATCAATTTCGTTTCTTAAAACAAGAAAATCCAAAATCTAAAAATGCAAAATTTAAATCAGGCACTTAACGGTTTTTAAATTATTTGAGGGTTTTTTCCCGGGATTTCTGGCCCCGGGAATTCCCGGGAATTTCAATTATTTTATTTCGCGTTTTCCCGGGATTTTTCTTGTGGGATCCCCGGAAATAAAAAATTCCTCATAATTTCAGAAAATAGCTATTTATACTTTGAAATTTAGTTTTCTATTCTCTAAAAATGAGCATCTGTGGATGGGTTGTGGATTAGATCAATTACAAGAAGTGAGTACATGTATTTAAATCAAATTCTCCTGATGCAATAAATCTACTAAAAGGAGAATGGGCAGTGCATCAGTTGATAATTATTACATTTAGTGAAGTGAAAAGTTAATAAAGTACATTAATTCAAAATAAGATGCAGGCAGTAAAGTTTCATTGTCCATGAACAAGTCTTAAAAATAGGAGATACCTAAACATATCGCTCCTTTATTGCAACATAGTCATATCTACAAAAACAAAAGATCTTGGCAAAATTCCAAATGTACCGATTTAAAGATATATTTTGCTATAACTCCGGTTCAGTTTGAGATATAATACGAGAAGGTATGAAGGAAAACTTTGCTAAAGTTACTTAACATTTTGAGATATGAATATGATGCAGTGAAGGAGCGATATGTTTATTAGGTGATAAACACAAATTTTCAATTTCAATTTAAATTTGTGTTGGTTTATATACCCGTGAAGTGCGGGGAAACCGAAATAAAATAACATTTTGGAAACTCGTGTAAGATACTACAACATACACATACACATTGAAAAACACATTGTCCTAAAGATTACAAATGGACCTATTGAAATGAAAAGGTTTGAAAGAAGCAGTCCGGTTGATGCTATTTTGCATCAACCTTGACATACATTTGACTGATATAGACGTGGTTTATAAAAAAGAACAAATTGCTTCTGATTGGGAATCCGAAGCATGCTAAAACGGTGCACTTTTAACTATTTGTCCAACCTCGGTAAAAAATGAACGAAATTTGTCGGAAACATGATAATTAGTAAATAAAATCAGGAATATACTTTTTGACAACTTACTAAGCGCTTTGAGTGTGTCAGAAAGTTATTTCCTAAGCCGTTAAAAAATGTTATATATTTCTTTAAAATATTTTATCTATTTTATTAATTAACTTTTTGATCTCATATCTTGAGTACCTTAATTTTTATTTTGTTTTTTTTATTGCTTTATTAATTAAATTGTTATGTTTATGTTATCTTTTTATCTTGTATCCAGAGCATAATAATACTGAACAAAAGCATAATAATAGGGAATAAAGGCGTGAGGTGATAATATTTCAAGTTCCTATTTCAATCTTCAATTAATTTTTTAGTATTGATGCAATTCTTTTACCTTCTTTGTAAACAAGTTCCCTTACGTTTTTTTATAAAAGTTTTTTTTTATTAATTAATAACAAAATTTACTTTGTATTATTTATATGGAGCGGGATACCGGGAAATTTAAAAAAATTTCCCGCTTTCCCGGGAATCGAAAAAGTCCGGGAAAAAAAATTCTAGTTATATGTACAAGTATTTAAATACTTCGCATTTCCCTTAACTTGTAAATAAAATATAAAAAAATTTTGTCAAACAATCTAATTTTTTCTTTTATTTCTTTCAATGCATAAGACAGTTACCCAATAAAATATAAATTTTTATATTGTGACAATATAAATGACTTTTTAAAACTTTATCTTTTTTTTCTTTTTCAACAGAATTTTTCTTTACAATTTTTTACTTTTTCAAATTATTTCCTTATTGTATTTTAACTAACCATAAATTATCCAATTTCTACTCAGTCTTAGGAAGAAAAAAAAAAAGTAAAAACAACTTAATAAAGAAAATAATTTGGAAAAATCACACACAATATCTAGAGCTTTGAACATTTTTGATCCTTTCTTTTATACTTCTTTAAGTTATTTTTTTTTGTTTTTGGTCGTAACTTTAAAAGCAATTTTTAGTCTTGTTGATGAAATTATATACAAGTGTGTGTTTTAAAAATATTATCTCCACAAGGGTACTTGTATAAAAGTGTATGAGGTGTTAAAAAAATAATATATTTCTTTTATCGAAATAACTTTAGAGTAGTTTTAAAACAATTGATTGCAATGCAAATAGTTCGATAAGAGTTTTAAATTCATTGAATTTTCATCAATGATTTCAATTATGTCTTGAAGGCTTTATTTATCACTTTTAAAAATTTTTCTTTTTATACCTACACCAAAATAGTGGAGAATCCAATGTCTGTATGTCACGGTTGGTGGCTAGGTGTCTGCCTATGTTGCAATGTTGAAAATATTTTGATGACATGTGGTACATATTAGAGAGCTGCGCAAAATTTTTTAAATGTTATGTGTTCTACTTCACACTACTTCTTATCACAATATTTCAGTGGTGACATAAATAACAAAACATGACTTCTCACTAGAATAAATGTAAGTGCTTGTGTTTTAAAAACAAGAAGAATATCAAGAGCAAAAACCGACAATGCAATCATAACAAAAGCATCAAGTGTAATACGACAACATACAAAAAACGTAAAAAAATATTAAGCTGCAGTTTAAATAAATAACTGCAATTAAGACAGTTTGAAGTGAAAACAGGGAATGTTCGTAAATGCATCACTGCGCTACATCAGAAAAGCACCTTTTTTTAACGCCGATAAAAAAATAATTACAATTTCTTTTTTTTGACAATATTCTGGTCCACATCTGCTTCACTTATATAAATATATATATATACATTAGCGTGGGTCAATTTTTTTGCCCACCAAGCGTATAGCAAAATTGTAATCTACGGAAATTTCTAAGAACTTTTCCTAAGGAAACCATGGTTCTAAAATCAAAATCGAGCTTCCGGGTTTTCACTTAAAAATTTGGTACTCAGGAAATATGAAAAAAATTATACTTTTTTGAAAATATTTTTTGCAATTGTTGAATAGTTGGCCTGTATCGCAGAAAGAGGGCTTGTTTAAAAGGAAATTTTCTCAGCTTTCTATATGTGTGCTTATTTTCAGCAAATTCTGTAAATAAATAATTAGTTTAGAGGCTTTTGTCATATTAATCATAGTCAAGCTGGAAAAAAACATAAAACTGTTGCAATTTTAATTCCAAAAAATAAAATAAAACAATTTAATTAAATTTTAATTTAAAATTTATTAAAATAAAACAATTGATTCAAAACCTAATTAAACGAAAATTTATTTAAACAATTTTTTAGCATAAACTGGAAATTAAAAAAATAAAATATTTTTTATTGTTATTCTATTTTTTATTAAAACGCAAATTCACAACTTAAAAAAAAGAACCAATTAAAATAAAAATAAAAAATGTATAAAAAAATACTGCCCAGGCCGGGGGTAAATAAATCTAGTTTCGGGCTATAGCGGCAATTTACATACAATGTATTTTTTGCTATCCGTTCGTGATATTCTGTTGCGGCTTTCAATAGAAACTACCAAAATATCATCGCGATAACATTATATGGCACGCCGGAAAACATTGGTAAGCAATTGTACAAATCGTTCAGTTCCCTGATTATGTGCCTAGATGAACTCTAGATCAGTAAGCGGTGGATGCTTGTAGTAAATGGCGGCTCAGACAAAATATTATCGTCTATTTCTATTTTAGAAAATTGTATAAGCTATAAAAACATTAATTTCTGAAATACAATTGGACACTTCTGAAATACAATTGGAAGTTTTTGAAGTTGAATTGGATATTCTGAAATACAATTGGAAATGGTGTAGTAAGAAATACAGGCCTTAATTATGTAAAGCGCAACGCAACGCCAAAGAATTACATTTAAAGCAAAAACAAAGTCATAAATATTTTGTAATTTTGTTGTTACTTTCTACAGAAATTCTTATTGCGTTTTAAAATTTCAAACCTCTCATAAATTGTGGCTTTGAATATTTTAAAACGGTACATGAATTTCTGTAGAAAGCAACAACAAAACTACAAAATATTAATGAATTTGTTTTTGCTTTCAATGTAATTCTTTAGCGTTGCGTTGCGCTTTACATAATAAGGGCCATAATTTGAAAACAAAAAATAATTAGGTAATGATAACATAACATTTAGTTGTTTTTTTGTAGTAAAAATGTTTTTGTGAAAATTTTTTTTATTGATATTGAATGAATTACAAGGTTAACCCTTTCGCAGAGCCTATTTTTGGAGAAGGGTTTCCCGTGGGACATTTGCTGTTTCTCCATTAGTAGGCAAGATAGAAACTTCTAAAATCACCAAGCTGTTAGAAATTAAAAATAAGAACTATATAACGGAAAAAATAATGTTTGGTTTTAGACGGTAATGAACGTCATGCGTTTACTTATGTCTTAGATGGGATATAAAATAGTACCTGACGTCCATAGACGCCAAAGAAAATTTTTAGTTTTAAGAAAATAAATCACCATATTTGAGTAGAAATAGTCTCGTGGCTATTGCCACGCGAGGATACCCAAACTCGCCGGAATCTTTTTCGGCGCGAGGTCTGCAGCACATACGGCATAATGGCATGGGCTTAATATTGGGATGCCATTGCAATTTACTTTGCCAAATTTGATTAGAATCTATATTTGACCGTAGCTCCAACACGGTAAGAATAAACTTGTACTAAATTTTTCTACTTACATTAAGCACGAGTAGTTCTTAAACATAAAGTACGAATCAAGGCCTATCCAATAGGTCTGCTTACTATTACAACAATACAACAATACAAAAAACAACAAGCATTTTGTTTGTGTAAAATTCCTCGCCGTTGTCAAAATCTTACTACTACATAGGCAAAACAAAAGGAAAAATGTGTTTTGTGTGCATGTATGTGTGGCAAAAAACCAAAAAAGTAAACAAAACATACACGTATAAGGAAAATGTAAACAACTTTTGATATCGTTGAGGAAAAAACCAAATAAACATCTGGCTTCTTAAGCAGACCTATTGGATAGACCTTGGTACGAATAACACTTAAAAGTATTTGAAACAATCCAGAAGGTATAATTTTCGAACAGCAATATGTGTGCTTACGCCAGTATTTGTAAAAGTTTGTTGTAGAAACAACAACAACACTGCAAAAGAAGGTAAACACGATTTGCTTTTTTCGTGTAGATACAACAACAACACTGCAAAAAAAAAAACATTTATTATTAAAAGTTAAAAAGTAAAATAAGAAGCAAAAATTCCCAAACTCTATTTGTTAAAATTATTTAGCTAAATACGTAAAATTTTCAAGGCGGAAAAATTACAAAAACCATATCGGGCATGCTGAGAGTTCTTCTGTAAACAAAGGGCGGAGTGCAACACAAGGAAATTTAAGGAAATACGTACTTACCGTATTAATGACACCGCTTTGGCTTGATTTAAGTAAGGATTGATTGTTTTTTCTTTTAAGTACATTTAAGCTTTTTAATAGCTTCTTTGTAACGGTTGGTACAGAATTGACCCATACATAATCTGCCTATAAATTCACTTTAAGACGAAAAATATTTTTTATATGTAGATGTTGGCCTCATAATATAACTTTTTGTTGTGAGTTCATAACTGCGAATGGATCCCAAATAGGGAACATTAAAATAATTGTTCTGTCAATTCCCTGATGTAGAGTATCATAAAGTCGGCCACTACATGAATGTAGTAAATATTGAGTGATTCTATCTCACACTTAGGTTCTTAAACGCGTTTAAGCACTTCGAACGTAATCAAGCTCTAATCACCTCAAAATCGAGATGATTACCCATACATTGAATTGGTTTGTTAATTACTTCAAATTGACATGATTACAACTAAATTACTTTATTAATCAAAAAGAATCCTCTGAACATACCTCAAATTGAGTGTAATATAGAATCGGCCATCATGAACGTACCCCTCACGATTTCTTCTTAATGTTTTTATTTTGTCCTTAAATTATTTATAAATTTTCACCATTTCATCATGAAAATGTTTAAAATAATTTTCCGATAACTTAATTAATGAATTTTATACATTTTTAATACATTAACACATTGTTTGTTTGGGTTTTTTTCTTAATCAACTGTCATTTTAAACATCGCAAATGCAATGTGAACGGCTTTGATTAGCTTTATCAACGTTGTGCTTAAACGCGTTAAGAAACCTAAGTGTGAACATAGTATAATATTCCTGCAGAAAAATTGCGACCAAGTGTTTCCATGTTGATTTATCTCGATTACTCTAGTGACACTGCTAGCAAACCGTCTACACTTTGTCTGCCTTTGAGAAAAATAACAACTTTTCGATAGCTATTAAAGTTCGGATATCATTTTACGAAATAATTATAAGTTCTTTTATTAACTGAAAACCTATTTGAAAGAAAATATCTACGTTTATGCATGTTTTTCACTTAAATTTTTTGCTGTATCCACTTATAATATTTGTGCGAAATCTAGTAAAAGGTTTTAAAAAAAATTATGATTGCGTTGTCTTCATATGGTCCCATAAGATCTACCGAGCCAATATTTCTCAGGTGAGAAGTGAACAGGTACATTCTAAGTGTTATTTTCTGGACTTTAGTTGATCAGTACACAGAAAAAAATAAAAGTAGATCTCAGTTTAAAATTTGGGATATTAATTACAAATTTTTATTTTAAAAATTAATTCAGTTGGCAAATTAATAGTATCAATTAAATATTTTTTTATATTAATCTGCACTAATGTTTTAAATATAAGTAAAAGTTTAATTACCTTGATTAAATTTTTAATTAAAAGTGACTTTTTTTTATTAATGTTTTAATTGAATAAAATTGGCGAGAGTTTTTTCTGTTGATGTTGGTGACAAATTCAATAGTAAATATACAGTTTCGCTATTGACGTTTCCCAAAGGAATGAACTACAACTTTTAAAATCTCAATATTATTTAAGATCAGTAAAGATTAGGGTATTCAAACGATTAACCGTTGTTCGATTAATCGATTAATTTTGGGTGATTAACTGTTCAAATAACTTAAAATTGCTTATTTCCGATTAACGAATAATTCGAATAATTTATGTTGATTAATCGATTAATCGAAAATATGTTTTTTCACAATATTCGTTTTTTCTCTAATGTAAAAACAAAAAGCCGGTACGTTTTAAATACCCTTTATTGTTTCTTAGCTCAGGAACATTTCCTTCAAGTTACAATTTTTTAAAATAAAATTATAGTTCAAAGAATGAAATCAAAAAGTTTGGGAATAATTTATATTTAAGAATGCTTAGAACAGACTTGTACTACAATGATTCAGATGAAGAAGATAATTTTTTTAGGGGAATGAAAACAACCTTCTACCAACCCTTAATAAGACTAATAAAAGTATTAAAACTATTAAAAAATGAAAAAAAGATTCAAGTGGTATGATGAAAGACTACTAATTAAAAAAAAAACAAGAAAAAGGGCACAACATTGGATATGCTTTATAACGCTTTGCTGTTAATCTCTCCAACGTCAACAATAAGTGAAACAATCTTTTCTAAATCAAGTTTTCTTAAAGCAAAAGAAATAAATCGTTTGAAACATAAACAAACTGATCACTCTTTTTGAAAGATTATTATAGAAGGTAAGCTTAAATTTTGATGCAATTTTTTATTAAAATGTTTCCTCTTTTATTACATGAAGTACCTTTTGTTAAATTGTTGTTACTTTTTTAATACAATTTTTATATAAAAAAATATAATTTTTAGTCTTATTTTTAAACTTCTTAACTAAACAAAATTAATCCTATGTTAATAAAACAAGCTCGAGGCCACAATTTTAATAAATTTTATTCTTTATTATTTATTTCTTTTCAATATTTCCCCATCCTTTGGATGGCATCTTCAGGAATAATAAAAGACGAGTAACAATATTAAAAACACACAACGACTAATCGCGTTCACATGTAAAATTGCACTGTGCCATCCAAAGGATGGGGAAATATTGAAAAGAAATAAATAATAAAGAATAAAATTTATTAAAATTGTGGCCTCGAGCTTGTTTTATTAACATAGGATTGGAAATTTAAAGGCCGAACAAAGATAATAACATTTAAACAAAATTAATATAAATAAATTTTTCGTTTATTATTCGATTAAATTTTTACCTCGAATAATCATTTGCGTGATTATACAAAATTGTACAAAACATCGATTGATTGAATAGTAAACATGTTTTTGTAAATCCAGAACTTTCAAAGTTTGAACTTTTCACTTTGTGTAGAATTACCCGTATTTAACTTGTTTTAAATATTTACATAGGGGAATATTTTAAAAGCTTTTGCTGACATATGATACTAAGAACAATTTCTTTAAACATCTAAATCATTAAGAATTTATTTTTTACATCACTGACTTTTATATGAAGATTATATATTTAGATATGGTTGATTTCAATGCTCTTCCAAACAGTCTTATTTTTAAATTTGATAGCCAAATTAATTGATCATAAATATATGCAAATAAATTTATATCGTTAAAGAGCAGCCAAATAGCATTTTTAATATTCTATCTATACGTAAAGGTATTCCTTTTTTCAGTAATGGCTCAACACACACATCAAATTTACTTTTTTTGTTCTTCCTTTATTTAATATTCCAAAAAATATAAAGACTACAGCTATGGCAAGATAGAAATTCCCACTAAACCAGGGTAGAAGCAAAAATTAGAACCTTGAACATGTTACATTAATATATATTATAATAAATAAATACACATATAATATGTTCATATATTAAGTATGTATATATTTATTATGAAAAAATAAAAATGTTAATGAAACTTAAAACAAGGACTACAAAATGACAGTCACGTTTCTTGATTATGCAAAAATATATATAAAATAAAACGGCATAAGAAAACCATTTTTATGTATATTTACTTGCCTTTAATATTAGTAACTTTATTTTTATCGATTTGGAATAACAAAACATTTATACAGCAACAGCAACGGTATTTACCTTCTCTCTCTTTCTATCTTTGTCGTTTACAGGAAATGTTTAGATAGGCATTTAAATTAACAGCAACAACAACGGTATTTACCTTCTCTCTCTCTGTCTATCATTGTCCCTTACAGGAAATGTTTAGATTAACATTTACATTAAGCCATAACTAAGCTACAAATATCAATGATATAATTTTTCATTTCCGGTGTGCTTTAAGCTAATAAAAGAATGTTCAAGTTCTGAAGAAAAAGCCAGGGATAAAAGTGTGGAGTATAAGAAAAATTTTGATGGAGAGAATATGAATTATAATATTTTAAAAGGTTTTTTTTTTTAAATTGTAATCAATATTAATAGAATATTGATTAAGTAATAAATTCAGCAAATCATTATTAAGGAAATCAAATTGTTAAGACTTAATTAAAATGAATGCTTTCTCAGCTAAATTACGTGTTATTTTAATTTGTTGTTGTTTGAAAAAATTAAGAGATATTTTGATAAAATTGCTTATGAAGAAATAGATTTTTTGTTTTTATTTGACCCTGGGATCGTCGACAACTTTTTACAACTAAGTTCTCCTCTGGGTATGGCCAGACTTCAATTAGAATGCGCGTTTTACGCTTTGTTTTTTTTTCTAGTTAAATTGCACTTAGCGCATAGTAGGCGGTAATTTTTGTATTCGATTTCAAACTGATAGATTTCAATTGTGAACTGGCTTATAAAAAAAATATTTTGATAAATTTTGAGTTTTTCCCGTTTAGGATAATATAATAATTAATTAGTATTGTGGTTATTTTGTTGAACTGTTTATTGGTTTTAATCCAAATTTTGATATTTTTTGTAAATAGGCTAAGATTCATCAAATTTGATTTTCATTCTGCTGAAAAAGGGCAACAAGAAAAAGAAAGGCAAAAGAATTAAAAACAGAAAAATGTACTTTCGACTTCAAGAAGAGATTTTGACAAAAAGTACGAAAAAAGAGAAGTAAGAAAGAACATGTAAATCAATTTAAATAGATAATCATTCAAAGCAAATTTCGATCTACCAAAGGTTATATACAATTTGGTTTAAAGATTGATGTTTGACTATTGACTGCCAGCAGTCGTTAATGGCTGTCAGAGTTAAACGGCAAAACCCTCTTAAGAGATCGAGTGGTTGCAATTGAGACATGTAAGGGTAACCTGTCTGTGAAAGCCTGGGTTAGAATCCCGCGGCATTCAAGAATGAAAAATTATCAATAAGTTTTAATTAATTTCATGTTGTAAAATTCATTTCTTCATAAAAATAAATTAATGAAAATTAAATTTGATGAACTTTAGCCTAATTAAAAATATATCAAGATTCTGTTTATTTGTTATCATTTGTTCTCTTCGAAAACTATATAACACAAGTTTTGTCTGGCCCGACCATTATGCTGGTTATGCTGGGGTTAAATCGGTATTTAATGCCGTTATAAACTATCCCACGAAGTGCTTAATATTTTACGAAAATGCTTCCCTGATCTAATTATTGTTTAAAAAACTTTTCAAAAACAATAACAACTTATCATGATAGGTTTGTATTTTTTTCAAAATACGTACACAGAAAAAATTATCAGTAGTTGTTTTCCAAATAAAAAAAATTGTTTTAAAAAGTATTTAAATTTATTCCTTTTTTTGTTGAAAGAAAATTAAAAATATAATTTTGATTTTAATAACATTTAGTTGTTTTGAACTAAACAGAGACGAACAGAGAAATAGCATACCTCGACACAAAATTACATAGAGAGGACAATAAAATAACGTTTGACTGGTATGCAAAAAATACATCGTCTGGCAGAATTATCAATTTCAACGCTACTCAACCTAAATCTCAAATAATAAATACTGCAAAAAATTGTATACGTAGAGTTCTTGATATTAGCGATAAACAACACCACAGCAAAAATAAACTGGTAATCACGAAATTACTTAAAGATAATGCTTTTCCTACAAATTTAATTAAAAATTTAATAACTGCCTATAAACCTATAATAACAAACACAAATGGTAACATTGAAAAGGAGGAAAAATATTTTATCAGTGTAAAATACATACCGGGCCTCACGGACAATAAAAACATAAAAGGTGCAATAGATAAAAATGACATGAGCTTTGCTTACAAACCAAACAAAACATTAAGTGCAATATTTACAAATACAAAAACTCCAATACACAAACTACAACAAAATAATGTAGTGTATGAAATACCTTGTGGGTATAACACAAAGATCTTCTGACGATAGGAAGTGGTGTTTCTTGAAACATGTAAAGATCAACCCGGGTTCAAATCCCAGCTCAGCCAAGAAAAATTATCAATAAATTTTAATAAAAATTCCAAGTTGTAAAATTCCTTCCCTCAGTGAAAATAATTTAATGAAAATTAAAATTGATGAACTCGAGCCTAATTAAAGAATATCAAAAATTAAAAATTAACAGTTCAACTAAAAATCAAAATTGTTCTTAGAAATAGCTATGGCACAAGCTCTAATGTTTACATTTGTACTTTAATTTGTACAAATAAAAATGTCGACGAAAGTGGACAAAAAAAACATAATAAACAAATGTATTCAGGTTTTCAAGACAAAGTCTTGACAGAAAGAATACGAAAAAACAGAGGAAAAAGGAGGCAACATGTAATTTGAAATTTAAGTAATAATAACAGCAAATTTCGAACCACCAGTACTACTGGTTAAAGATTGATGTTTGACTGTTGGCTAACGGGCACCGCAGTAGTGCAGTGGGTAGAACACAAAGATCTTCTGACGATAGGAAGTGGTGTTTCTTGAAACATGTAAAGATCAACCCGGGTTCAAATCCCAGCTCAGCCAAGAAAAATTATCAATAAATTTTAATAAAAATTCCAAGTTGTAAAATTCCTTCCCTCAGTGAAAATAATTTAATGAAAATTAAATTTGATGAACTCGAGCCTAAGTAAAGAATATCAAAAATTTAAATTTTAAAACTAGCTATCATCAGCTAGTACAAAATTAAAATAAACATTATTTAATAATTATGTGTTGATCGACCTTTTTTGATTACTCTAAATGGTTTATATAGTTTCCTATATGCAGGCTTTCAAGGTCATTAATTTAATGTAAATAAAAGACTATTTATTTCATTCTCAATAAAATCCGAAGTTTCGTTAATATTCTTTCCAACTTCTTCAGGGATTAAGTTTTTATTAAAATCTGGTAACATTGTAAAAATACAAAGATACCACGTCCAATGATACAAGAATCTCATCTTCGTCCAATGTAAGTATATCCAGTTTTGTCATTAGTTCTAACGAGTTTTTTATGTTAAATTTGTCGAGTATCATGTTTTTTAATATATTCCAAATATATTTTGATAAACTAAAGCAGGGTACTCCTACCGATGATGATATTGTACGAAGTGTGTTACTAGGTTTATGGATTTTCGGAAGTCCATAAAGTCGGGGCGCCGTTGCGGCATTTGATGTCAATATTTTCTTATCATATCCACTTATATTTTCTTTTTTATATAAATCTATAATAATTTTGTTGTTTGTCCTTTGTAATTTTTGTGTTAGATCTATCAACATACGTTTGTAAGTGTGTTTATCCTCTAGCAATTTGTTCATTCCATCGTTATAATACTTTTTGTACATTAAAACTGTTTTGTTTCCCTTGTCTGCCTTTGTTATAACTATTTCATTCTTATAAAATCTTTTTGAATCTTCATAGATGCCTAGTATGAATTTTTCACTACCATCATTTTTTATTGTCCTATTGTGGGTCATAATTCTGTTTGCTATCCTTGATCTAGTAACATCTTTTTCTCTATCTTCCGTTTGTTTGTTTGTACCCACTGTTCTAAATCTGCTATTAATCCGATCGTACAAAAGTTTTTGTTGTTGATTGGTAAAGCAAACTTTGAACCGAGAGAAAGAAGCCATTTACTATCATCAGGAATATTTATTGCTGTATTATTGACAAACCAATCGGAATTGAATGTAAGGTTATATATCGCCAATTTTTCTTTCTTCAAGTTTTCAATTTTGAACAAATGTGATTTTTTGTTCTCCATTGTGATCTTCATATATCTAGATTTTTGTCTCGTCATAAAGTCTTCAAATTCCCTCTTACTTACGGACTGTGCAATCAGATGTCTCATTTTCCCTATCTCGCTCTTCAAATCATTTAAATTATAATTTGTCTCTTTTATCTCCAAATTGAGTATCTTCATATGAAATTTACGTTCAACCTTATCTAGTTCCCGTGATATCTAAGTGGATGTAAATAACTGTCTCGTGATCTTCGTCGTGTTTTCCAAATGTTTTGGTATGGGACTCCTCTTTCTGCAGGTTAAGAGATATTTAAGTCTCTCAGTCTGCTTCCCCATCTTCTTCATAGTCCAACAGTATCTCTTTAGTAATGTACAGGTGTCCACGTTGTATTTTCGCTTAATATGTGTAAAAAACTCATCTTATTGTTCTGTTGAACAATGCAATTCGGCGGGCCCTCCGATTGTTTTATAATTATAAGTGTTGATAGACCTTTTTTGATTACTCTAATGGCCATTTTCTCAATGTACCGACAAAGTGTCTGTTTCTTAATGTCAACATACATTTATTAGACCGATAAACCGTCTGTTAACAATTTTGGGTTTCTCAATATACCGACAAAAAACATTGTTTTCAGCTGGCAACACCTCTCAAAATACATGTAAAACATGGGAGTCAGCTGATAAAATTTATCTGTACGGCAAATAAAAGGAAAATAAATAATTGGCAGAATAAAAGCAAATGAAACATTTAGAAAACCAAATTTCTTTATTGTGCAGTTTTTCGTTGTGAAAAAAGATAATCATGTAATGAGAAAACGGCCATAAATGGTTTATATAGTTTCCTATATGCAGGCTTTCAAGGTCATTCATTTAATGTAAATACAAGATTATTTATTTCATTCTCAATAAAATCCGACGTTTCGTTGGTATTCTTTCCAACTTCTTTAGGGATTAAGTTTTTATTAAAATCTGGCAACATTGTAAACATACAAAGTAAAAAGTAGTCAATAATAACAATTATTATAATCTTAATTTTTGACAAATTAACTTACAATAATCTTTTTCGTCAGTTTACATCATTTATAAATTATATCACAGTATTTTGTACAGGTGGACAGCACAACACAAAACTTAAAATATTATTTAAAATTGTCCAGACTTTTTTTTGATTTGGACGAACAGGCATGACTTTGAGTTTTTACAGACACTCAACATTTTGTTGATATGACAATTGTTTTTAAGATTTATTAAATTTTTTCGCTAATATTTCTTACAGCATGTAGTATATATACAATTATTTCGATTTTACATTTTTTTTATTAAATTTTGATACTTAAACCCAATATTTAATCAAAAAAACTACTTAAAATTTATCTACAGTAGAAACATATTTATTAACCTTTTCACAGAATCACGTTTTTGTGTGTTCGAAAATTTTCATTGAAAGCTTGTATTACACGATATAAAAGTTTAGCTTTTAATGCTATTATATCGGTATTGATGTTTTTCGAGAAGTATGTGCAAATATTATTAAGACAATCACCAGTAGTTGAGTTCGTGCGCCACTAATTAAATAAGTAAATAAATTTCCGGCCAAAGAGCAATTTTTATGTTTTTTTCATGAAATGTTAATAAATATTTTTATTAAAGTTGGGGGAATTAAGTTTTATCTATATACATAAACATTTTGTGTCACGATGTTTGTGTTTAAAACACTCCCAAATGGCTCAACCGATTTTTATGAAATTTCATATGTTTACTTGGTAAGTATGAGAATAGGTCGTTAAGTATATTTCATACCGCAAGGTCATTAGGGTGTCCACATTAAAAACAAACGACTTTTCATTTATTTGCAAAAAACCGTTTTCGAATTTTGTTTTTATTTGGCATCAAAAAATACACTAATAGTGAGGTATCGGCGATATTGCTGTCTATGAAAATACTGGTGTCATAAAAATGCACATTAATTTCTGCACAATTGTTGATCTCCAAAATGCTCTCATTGACCGCATATTTTCTGATGTAAGTAAAATTCGGAAATCACCATTTGGCAACCATTTTTGCAGCAAAAAAAAATATGGAAGTCAATGATTTAAACTTTAAGATAAAGCAGTCATTGTCAGGCGACTTTATCATACAAATCGATCGCTACAGTTTGTGATACCAAAGAAGCTCTAAATTACCCAACAAAGTTTTTAAACTAACTGGATTTGCCAGGCATGTCACCACACTTTCTACGACTGAGCGTTGGATCTCCGGCTATATGACATCGGAATTTGAACCCATTACCACGGCTGTGCAAAGGTACGCAATTGTTCAACAAAAAAATGGATGAAAAATGTTATCGAAGCCACAATTTTGAATGGTAAATTTTAGAAAATATTTTGCTGCCACGACCACAATCAAAATATGCACTAGAAATAATTTGTATGGCAGAACAACGTTTGCCAGGTCAGCTAGTTTTATTATAAAAACTTATTTATGTGAAAGTAAGAACATGAAGTTACACGCATATGAGGTTTGAAAAATCATACTGCTTGACGAGGATAAAGTCTAATTATAACGTTTGATTTTATGAAAATTCTCATCTTCTTGTTATACCCTTGACCGAAGGTAAAAGGTTATATATAAGTTTGTCATTCCGTTTGTAATTTCTATAAAGTAAATATATTCGTGGTCCTTATTAGAGCAAAGTTTATCTAACGATGTCCGTGTGTCCGTTGAAATGGGTTTTTCGAAGACCTGTCACATATAGCCCATAATTGTTTGCCATTGAAATTCAGCCGGATCGGTCCATGGCTGAGATATGAGCAAAAACCATGACTGACTCTAAGTTTACCCAAAAATCCTTTGATGTTGCTGTTTTTTAATTTTATTTTTATGTATATCTGGAGAACGGCAGGAGCCTAAATAAGGGACAAGCATCTTTGTTATTAAAACACAACATCCAAAAAAATGTGGGCGGGGTTGGTTGGCGTGGCATTCCCCATAAAAAGACCATAGAGATTTCTGTATGTCTAAAGAACGGCAAAAGCCAATGTTTTAAAATTAGGTACAATTATCATTTACACGCAATTATCTATAAGCAATATTCGACAAAATTTGGGCGAGATTGGACATGTGGACGTATCACTTACCATGCAAAGACATTATAGATTTCTGTATATCTGAGGAACAACAAGAGCCAACGTTTATAAATTAGGTATAAGTATCGTGGTTATTTATTCACAACATCCGACAAAATGTGGACGGGATTGGACAAGCAGGAGTGGCACAAAGATGAATTATTTATATCCTTTAACTGTGGAGGTGGTGGTACATTTTACCCTCTCTTTATATTTTTCTAACATACTCTCTTCTGTTGCGCTCAATCATTTTAATTCTCTTAGTATCTTCTTATATCGTGATCCTTGTTATTCACTCTTGTTTTGGCTGAGCTCGACTTAGCACGAGCGGAGCTACGCACATGCTGGTGTAAAAATGAACACTCGTCATCATTTACGTAGTTTTTTCTTTGAAAATATTTTACCACCACGTCAGCGTTAGCGTAAGTTTATAGTAGAAAAAAATTCACATCACATCAAAATGAACGTAATATTTTCATGGAATTATTTTTACCACTCGTCCGTTTTCTTGTTCTTTTTGACAGATGATGGGTATTATTAACCATTCTATTTGTACCAAATTTGGAAAATTTTACACTTATCATTATTCAGATGTACAGAATTATATTTTGTGCCATGTCCACTTATCTAATCCCGCCCACTTTTTGACTGATGTTGCATATTGGTAGCAAAGCTATTTGTTCCCAAACTTAAGCTGTTACCGCTTGGGCAATTTTATAACTTTTTCTTACCGTTCTTTAGATATAAACTAATGTGCTTTATGCCACGCCCACTTCTCCAATCCCATTTTTGTAGAGAGGTTGTGTATTGATAACCCAGCTATGTGAACCAAACTTGAACAATTTTCTTTTATCGTTCATTAGATATTAAAAAATGTATTTTGTGCCAAGCACAATTCTCTAATCCCACCCACATTTGGTGGGATGTGTATTGCTAACCAAGTTGCTTGAACCTTATTTCGAAACTTTGACTCTTGGTATTCTTCAGGTACACAAATAACTATAAGGTCCCTGTTTGGGAGAAGTCACGCCGATTTCTCCAGTCCCGCCCAGATGTTGTGTATTGATAACCAAGATATATTGAGCAAAGCTGGAAACTTTAGTTCTTGCCGATTTGTCTGCAATGTAGTAGGCCAATGTGTATGGGATGCAGATTATGATGAGTTAGAAACCTCCAAATGGTTTTCCTGTAGTTTTTACACATAATTATTTTTTTTTCATGATCTCTTTTATATCTTTAAATGTATATATTTGGCTGTGCAAAAATGCCCTTTAAGTTTTTGTTTTTTTTTATATTCATATTTTTTTGATAAGTTTTTGATGTGTCGTTTTTTTATATTAAAAAAAGTGTGTTGAGTAATGCCATGTTCGCACGGTGATTTGGATTACTTCGCTCTCTGTTTTTAGTACTTATTTGAATTACCATGTTCGCACGGCATTTTCCTAACCGGTTTTGACAGTTCTTCTTCTTCTTCTTTTTTTATGAATTTTGTTTATTGCTAAATTTAATTGTTTGTTTGCGGTTACTTGTATTAACAATTGAAAGAAAAAGTAAGTAAAAAATATTATTTCAAAGAAATACCTACATATAAAATATTTATTTTCCTAGTAAATAGAAAAGATGTTAGCAAATGGGCTCAATGTATTTTTATAATATAAAATTACTTCCTTTACTTTTGTGTACTTTTCTTTGTTTATGTTATATTTTGTTGGTTTTTTAGTGCTTTGACAGCTGGTGATGGAAAAAAAACAGATAAAAATTAGATATCACATTGATTTTAAAGTAATTCACAGGGTAATACAAATTTAATTACGTACAAATGAGATAATCCGCTCGCAAAATTTTGTGTGACGAATTATGTAATTTGGATCAAAATTAGGCTGTAAATTACGAATGAGAGAGTGAATTACGAAAAAACGCTGTCGTGCGAACATGGTATAAAGTACCTGTTTTGTTTAAATAAATAAAAATAATTTTTGGTTTCTTTATTTTTTGTAATTAAAAATGTTGTAGTTTATTTTTCAAAAACAAATAATTATTAAAAAATATATTTTACAAATTTTTTTTTGTAAGCTTTAGAGGGGTAAAATATACCACCACGTCATAAGGTATGTCCCAAAATTTCACCTCCATAGCTGAAGGATATTTAAAGAACTGTTTTTATATAACTTTCTGTTATTTTAGCACCATGGTGAAGGTTTTATAAGATTTGGAATAGCCGAATATAGCACTCTCACTTGTTTTATTTTCTTAAAAGCCACAACTCATTTTTTTTAACAAAGTTTTCTATAAATAACAATTTTTAATTTGTCTTGAATGTAGTGCTTCTAGGCCGAATTTTCTTTATATCCAAATTTTTAGAAAAGCTCACTTCAAAAATTAATTTATGGAAAAAAAATATATATAAATGGGCATTTCCATTTTGACGTGAAGTGAAATTTGTACGACAAAATGTGAAAAAATTATATAAACAAAAACAAATTCGTAAAAATGGTTTTTATATATGCAAAGTAATAAAGCAGTTCTATATTCAGAAAAAAAATTACAACAATCGACTCTAAGGATTTGCAGATATAAACAAAAACATGCGCTGGCGTGACGTTAAAAAAAAACAGAAGCTTATTACAGAACTGAATAAGACTGCGAATTGAGCAAGACGTTTTGTATAAAACTTTCTTTAGTAAACTTTTTTTTAGTAAAATCGTTGCTCGCTTAAAGGTACAAATGGGCATTTTCAGCGAAACGTCTACTTTTTTTAATGTAATGCCAAAAAGCAAATAAGGTTGTATTTTAGGACCATGTTGTTTAACCTTTATCCCTTTTCTTACTAAATGTAGAGCTAGTTGCTAAAGTAAACTATACATATAAAATTTTTTGAGAAACAATTTAAATTACTTCTGGCGTTACGTTACAAAAAGTAGACCTTTCGCTGGAACTGCCATATTTCGTTATTTTAAAATTTATGAATTGCTTTCCACTGTAAACCCCGACGCATAAGTCATTTCTTTGTCAAACATCATATTAATCATACGCAGTGTTGTAAGATGGAGTAGATTTGGGAATTTTTCATTAATTGTGGAATGATTTTTGTTGTGAGGGGTTTGGGAATTTTTGCAAAATTTAGAGATACCAAATTTTTTATATATATTTATATAAAAAAAAAATTATCAAAAGTAATTTTTGGGAATACAAAATTTTAATTTAAAAGATTTTTGTTATTAAAGGACGTTATACACTATCCCACAAAGTCTTAAGTAATTTACGAAAATGCAACCCTGTCATGATAAGTTGTTATTGTTTTTTAAAAATGTTCAAAGAATAATAAGATAAGGGAAGCATTTTTGAGAAATACGTAAGACTTTGTGGGATAGTGTGTAACGGCCTTAATGTTGGAAGAATTCCAATCAATTGTAGTGGGGAATGTAAGAAGAGATAAACTCACTGTTTATTGTTGATGTTTTTGTTTAAACATTGATATTGTTACAAGTAAGGCTGTTGCTTATAAATCTTAAACGCTTAACAGTTTTAGTTGTATAATATCTTTAGTTTTTCCATAATCTTTATGGATGAAGTTTCCTGATGATCTGGCCTAAGCAACCAGTGAAATGCGCATATGAATAGCTTATCCCATCAACAATTAATTTCAAGTGTTTTTATCAAGAATAAAAACTGGGAATTAAGCACGAATTACAAAATCTTTTAAATTAAAAAAAAAAAATGATAAATTAAAATTAAAATTATAAACTTATCACTACAGAAAATCCCAGAAATTTTATATTCAAAAATATGTATGTCAAAAAGTATTTCAAATTTTGGTTCGATAAGCATGTTATCTAAATCAATCTGTATATTTTTACAATCATGCATGGTTTTCAGTTGTTATTTCTATGGCCTTTTAAGGCGAATAATTTGCGTTTTCGTTTGTTTTTAATATTTAAAAAAAGTTCATTTATAAATAGGGCAACCAAAAAAAGCACTAAAAAAATCGTTTAAAGCTCTTAAAAAAGCGTTTTAAAATATTATAATATGATGCGATACATTTTCGAAAAGAAAACTCTGTGTATTTGGAGTCAGCAAGTTCTTGTACATACAAAAAGTTCTTTCTACTTCCACAGATGTTAAGGGAGCACATTTAAAATTGAGTATTTGCTCTGAAGCATATTTTATACGATTTGACTCACAATTTCGCTTGCCTCCAAAAATATGCCCAATATATTTGAGTATCGAAATCCTTCATTTTTAAATTAAACTGATTTAAATTGTTTATTACCTATGCCTCCTGTACCCCCTGAAACACCGGACATTTTTTTAATGTGTCCATAATTATATTCACTTGGAAAACCTTGGAAAACCAATTATAGATTTTTTGTTTCCACTTTTGTTACAACTTTGTGTAAAAACCGATAATTTGCAAAAATTAACAATATTTGGTTCCACAAATCACTTTCATTCCAATATATACAGAGAAATTCTTAACAGCTAAAACTATATTAAAAAAGAAAAAAAAAACGTTACTATACCAAAATATTTTTAACAAAATTCATACCTTATGTGTCCATATAAATATGCATCTATCTGTGTTAAATTTCATTAAAACTGGTTAGACAGTGGGCGCAAAGACCCTGTTCTGAAAGTCAGCTTGTATGGGGGCCCTTGTGCCAATTAGAACCTATGTACCAAATGACATTAAATTATCTTCCATAACGTTGAACGATTTTTTAAGCCAGATGTGTTGAATTTTGTATGGTGAACTCCCACTTTGAATCAATACATTTTTGACACAAAAAGCGCTTTAGTCAACGCAAAAAAAAAACTGGTGAGTGTAGCTATTAGATTTAACCACTGAATGTTTTTTACAGTTCTTTTTTAATATTTTCCCTTAAAAACCTGCTTCGTAGTAAGGGAATGCCGCGGCACTTCAAATTCGCAAAATTATAAATTTTTTTATTGTGATCGAAGAGGGTATCAAGGATTCGTCACAACCAAATATATAGCTTTGACCTTTTAAAAGTTATACCTCAATTTTTTAGTTAGCAAATTTTAAGATTTAAGCCAAATAGTTACTTACATAAATGAAAGAGAAACTGCATATCTATACATTTTTATTTTTTATTTAAATCATTTAAATCAGTTCACTAGAGCACTAAATACACAAACTGCAAACATAAATATTCAGCATATAGTTTTTTTACATTTTTTGTAGCTGCTGCAATTCTTTATTCATGATTTTTGGTCTCCTCAAACCAAGTGATGGCGTTATTAAAAAAACAAAAAGTAAAAGTAACAACAATGTTGCAGAACATTTTTAATGTCAATGCTTTTTTTTACTTTATTTCGTTTGTTTGTGCAACTTGTGCGAACGCAATGTTGTAGTTGCTTTTTTAATATATGTATATTAATGTTGAAGCATTTTTATGTGAGTATGTTAATAGAAAAAGAAAAAAAGTTATACATACATATCGCTCATTTGCTGCAACATCGTCTTAACTAAGAAAAATATTAACATTAGATGAAACGACATTTAAAGATTTATATTTACAAACAACATAATAGAAAAATAAAATTTAATACTTCTCTCAAAAGTTGAGTTTACAATATTTTCATTAAAACCATTTACTATGCATTACTCAAAATTTGCGATTGTTGACTTACGACTTTATTGCCGCAAATGAGCGATATATACATTTTTAAGTGGCATTTTGCCAAAACAATTTTCAACATATGCTGACTCTACTGCCTTGGTTTTATATAACAAGAAAATCGCAAAATGCAACAACAAAATGTAGAGTACAATTTTTAAGTTTAAATGCAGTACAAATCTTTATTTTTGACTACCCAAACAAAAACAGCCTAATAAAAGGCAACAACAACATCATAAAAACAACAACATCCTTTAGATAAAGGCCAAAATACACACGGATACAATAAAAACCTTCTCACACATATTTCAAACAATACACGCACACATACACAACAACAGCCAACATTCACACAACCTTCCATCAGCTTTTGGACGAGCCCGAAAAAATAATAGAGTGTATTAAAGAAAAATTAAATTTCAAAAAATATTCTCAAAAAACAACAGCTTAAGCAAAAAAAAATTTAAATGTCTATTTTAAATTTTAATATATAAAAACGAGAAAACACAATTAATCATTATATTTGTTTTTCAACTTTAATAGCTGTTTGGCACCGGCGCAACCCTGGATTTTCGATATAAAATTTAATTACTGATTTTAATAATTAAAAATGTACGAAATCTGAAATCAAACCAGCATAGAAAACACTAAAAATTGAGAACAATTGTGATTTAGTTGAACTGTTAATTTTCAATTTCAATATTTTTGGTAAGGCTTGATTGAGTTCATCAAATTTTATTTTCATTAAATTATTTTTACCCAGCTCAGCAAAGAAAATTAAATTTGATGAACTGAAGCCTAACCAAAAATATTGAAATTGAAAATTAACAGTTCAACTAAATCGCAATTGTTTTTAAAATAGCTATGGCACAAGCTCTAATGTTTATATTTGTACTTTAAGTACAAATAAAAAATGTCGACGAAAGTGGACAAAAAACCTAATAAACAAATGTATTCAGGTTTTCAAGACAAAGTCTTGACAGAAAGAATACGAAAAAACAGAGGAAAGGAAGCAACATGTAATATAAAATTGAAAATGATAATTACAAAGATTGATGTTTAAAGATTGATGTTTGACTGTTGGCTGGCAGGAACCGCAGTGAAGCAGAGGTTAGATCTCAAAGAATTCTGATGAAAGAATGTGGTGATTCTTGAAACATGTAAACTCAACCCAGGTTCGAGCCCCAACTCCAAGAAAATTATCAATAAATTTAAATAAAAAAATTCATGTTGTAAATTTTCCTTCCTTCGGTAAAAATAATTTAATGAACATTAAATTCGATGAACTCAAGCCTAACCAAAAATATTGAAATCTAAAATTTGACTTCAATTAAAAAATTTAATTCACGAGATAAAAATCTTTAATTAAAATTGATTTCATTTTTGATTAATTTGATTAAATTTTTTCTATGTACGCCCTTTTTGTATACAAAATATATTTTTACTCACTTAAAACACTAGTAGATTTAGGTACAGTTCGAGCATTTTTAAATTTTTGCTGTGTATTCCGTAATCATAGTTTTAACTAATGGCACATTGAGATCCTTATGCACATTTAAGTTTTAAGATGCACATTTAAGTTTTTTGTTTACTACCGTAATACCGTGTTATATAATACTGTAGCGCCAGATTGGATAGAATTGTAAAGTAGAAGCTTGCAATCGAGACTAAGTAAAAAATTTCTTCCAATAAGCCAATTAAGTTAATTCATTAATATTTGAAGACTTCTATATGCCATTTTCATGTTAAACGACGATCTAGATGTATACTGAGATATTTTACATGCGATTGTTGAGGTTTTATTTGATTTTGTGGTTAAAACTTTATTTTCACTTGAAATATATGATCCTGTAAGAGGAAGCATCTAGAGGAAACTAGATGCTTCCTTGTGGGACTCCAGCCTCAATCGGCTGCGGAGAATTTAAAAAATCGCTTTTTTTTTGCTCCATATTTCAAATGTATCCCGAATTTCCGATGTAAAATATAACTGGAAAATGTGAAAAAGGCACTTTTAAATATTATAATGTTTTGAAGAATTAAAAACTAAACTATAAGGAATGTTTTTCCTGAATATTACTTTCTTAAATTGTCCACGATTTGACCGCTGTGGGCCAATAATGGTGAAAAATATATAAAAAATTATATATTAGACTTTAAGCAATTTTAAGACACTGAAAAATGCATATGTAAAATTTTCGGTTTAGTTTGTTTTACTTTTTTCTCCTATTCTGTAACTACCATAATGATGAAGACGAAAAAACCAAATTCCTTTTGGTTTCCGAGATATAGAGTAGAGAGTATAGAGTAATTTTTCTTATGTCTATATTATAGACATAAGAAAAATTACATGCTCTACGGAGAAATCAAATTTGAGCTAAAATGTTCATGTGGCAATAAATTCCGAAAGGCAGCTAGCAATCCCCAAATAGGATTTTTTGGCAAAATTTACATTTTCTCAAAATTTTCTTTAAATAAAAATTTTAACAATATATTTGATAAAAAGGATGTTTTCTTAAAATTACTTAATAATACCGAACTTTCACTAAGATTCCTATAAATAGCAAATTTTTGCCACATTTTTTATGAATATTTAACTTCTTAATAGCGGCAAATTTGCACAACTATTATGTAGTTATTAATAGCAAATTTTCTCAAAATTTAATTTAAAGCAAATTGTCGTAAAATTTTTTGAATATGGCAAATTTTTGCAATATTTTTTAAAAATTCACTTGATTAAATTTTTAATTAAAACTTATTTTATTTTGAATTAATCGTTTAATTAAAAAAAGGACGAATTTTTTTTTCTGTGTAGGTTCTTGCAAAATTTCCTGTGAATAGCAAATTAAAAAAAATACCAAGTTATTGTTTAATTTCTTGTAAATAGCAAATTTGTCCAACATTTCTTATAAATTGTGAAACTCCTATAACTAATTTTTCCAACATTTCCCATAAATAGCTAGCTATGATAAAATTTTTTATAATTTTTTATTGCATTTTTTTTTAACATTTAATATTTACTAACTTTCTTAACTAACCTTAACCTAGTTCTATAACCGTCAAGTTTCTCTTACATTATTACAATTGATTTCAAGTACAAAACCGGTTCAATGCTTTTCGTAACGGTCAGCAAGTGTTAAGTTCTTTTTTTTCGAATATTTCAAAGCCAATAAAACAAATATATTTAAAGTTGGCACACATCTCTTATTATTTCAAATACAATTTATTTCTAGTAAGGGGAAATAATAAAAAGTTTACACACTAACAAACCAAAACACATTTACCCAAACTGGTAAATAAAATAATCGAACCCATTTGAGGGAAAATAATAAAAAAAACTTTCTCACTAACAACCTTGCCAATCGTAGTGTGAGCAACATCATTACTGACACTATTTACAACACGTACCTGCAAAGGCACTCACACATACGACACACCTTTTTTTTTTTATTCAATCTTTTCCCAACAAACACGGAGGTTTGATTTCAAATTGAAAATGATTTGAAATCAAACGTTTTCTCAAACGACAGGTTTGATAATGATTTAAAAATCATAGCGTGCTTAACAAAAAGGGGAAATTTTTTTCAAATTGAAAAATGACTTTATTTTCAATTTGCTTTCAATCGTAATTATCATATATTTTTAAAATGTGGATTATAATACAATGTGGCACATAAATAAAAATATTTTATTTTTTTAATTTAAACTCTTTAATTTAAATTTATTAAAATAAACTGCGAGATAAACTTTCAGCCCCATAGCTTAAAGCTGAAATAATGTTCTTTCCATCTTCTAATTCTTGCAAAGACGAAATAATTGGCTCCCTTTTGTTTTGAGGAGGATCACCGCGATCATACAACAAACTTATATTTTCTTCACTTTCCCGTTTTATTTTTTTAATTCCTCTTCTTAATCATTGTAACTACTCACAAATATTTTTTATTTTTCACAAAAAAATAAATCGTTTACTTGTAAAACACATTTAACCACGAAGTAAAAATTTAACTTTAATCGCCAGTTTTAATGTTTATATTTATTTTTCGCTTAAGTATTGCCAAGTTTAGTTTTGATTTGAATTTAACATTTGATACCAAATCAAATTGATAAAACATTTGATTCAAAGGTTTATTTTCAAATCATTATCAATTTGAATTTAAATGTTAGAATCAAACAATTAAAAAACGTTTGAGAATTGTGTTTGATGTCAAATGATAAAGTCATTGTATATCAAA
This sequence comes from Pollenia griseotomentosa, assembly GCA_963931875.1. Lineage (NCBI taxonomy): Eukaryota > Metazoa > Arthropoda > Insecta > Diptera > Polleniidae > Pollenia > Pollenia griseotomentosa. Next base: position 27,903,751 of record OZ007561.1, read on the forward strand.
GGTTTGGCCTCGTGTTTGTTGGGTGGGAGTATAATATTTGTTTATTTTAACTGTGTGTGTATATATCGTCACCTTAAATTGAGACTACACAAAAATTTGAAAATGAGTTTTTGATTGAGTTTTCTCTGTTTTATTAACAAACATGTTTACGTAATTTTTTGGACCCCTGCGATCAAAAGTGGCAACTTTATTAACTTCTAAGTTGACACCCAACTTGGGTGGCACAAACTGCCACCTGGGACTGACCTGGCACTTGTATTTTGCATGGAGTTTTTGTGCCTATCGCAAAAAGTCACACTTACGTACTCCTGTGCCTGGCTGCGTCTACTTTTACACTGAAAGAATTATGCTTCATAAATCTAATGAATCAATTTCATTAAAATTTTTTCTTTAATCCAATGAAAAATTTCATTACGGGAATGAAATTTTACTGAAATAATGAAGCAATTTCATTACCACTACGATAATGAGTTTCGTAATTTCGTAAAATTTTTCCTTAATTGTTATACATTATTTCAATAGGTTTTTTAAGATTAAAAAGAACTATTAATTAATGTATTCAAATATTTTTTAGTTAATGAAAAAAAAAGTAACTTTATATTTTCCATGAAAAATGTCACTAAATCAATGAAAACAAGATAAAGTTCTCTAATTTCCAAATACTTATAACTAGAAAATATTTGCTTCCTATAACTGCTGTAAGAATGTATTTTTAATTCCATTTTAAGCGAAAGACATGAAAATATATAAAAAAAATTGTAAATTTCAATTTTTCATAACATCAATTAAAAAATTCATAACGATAACGAAACACTGAATTTATCTAAATGTTAGTAACAGGTTGAAAAACATACAACGAGAAAGAAAAAACAAGAGCAAATAATTCTCACATTCTTTTTTCTTTAATGGTTAATTTAAATACACAAAATTTACGTAGCCAGCAAAATGAAAAGAAGCAAGATGAAGGTCGTCCCGGGCTGGAAAATTAATTAAATACAATTTACTAAAAAGTAAAATTATACAAGTAAAACATCACATGATGTAACAGAAATATATGTATAAACGAAATAAAATTAATATAACTTGATGATTTGAAACAGGAAAAAAAAAATTAAATTCACAACAACTCAAAACGCACATTGAAATGTCTAAAATAAATAAAAATAAATTATACAGTAATTTAAAGAATTTATGTCATTATGCAAATTAAAATTTATCTTATGAAGCATTTCATTCCCCCGCTAATGTAACATTCTTCATTAATCCAATAAAACGTTACAAAGGTTGAATTTTAATTTAATTTTTCATTGGATTAATGTCAAAATCCATTGGCTCTGTGAAGAAAATTCTTTCAGTGTATTCGTATAAAGTTTTATGGCTATAGCAAGAACATTTTGTTGTTAACTAGAATAATTCTTCGAAATAAAATAAGAAAGAATTGCCTCCCACACGGTGTTTAAATCTACACTTTTCCTCGTTTTCTTGTAAAAACACTTTGATTGAGGAATACATAAGGTTTCGATAAAATATATTTAATAATTATATGAAAAATACAAGAAATAAGTAAAAATAATGCCTGGCCACCCCTTAAAAAAAAATAAAAATTTAGTTACGTCCGTTTGCATTTAATGTGACGATATGTGTAATACTGAATACTTTTTCGTTAATTTCCTTCTTTCCCTTATTATCGTTTTCATCATGGTTTTGTTGTCGTTTTCATAATAATAACCACTATCATTATCATCATTTTGCTCATCGCCGCCGACATGACCATTTTCGTTGTACAATGTTGAGCGTATGATTGCTTTCTGTTTTGTTCTCTCCGCAAAACAAATTGTTTGTTTCTTTTTTTATTAGTTGCTATATGATTGTTTACCTTTTACATGTACAACAAGTACATTGATTTGTTGTTTACGTGTGTGTATTCATTTGCGTGCGTGTTTGTTTAGCAATACAATGTGCGTTGCTTTGCATGTTTAGACGTGCACACACAGGTAATTGCCGTTAAATGCCCAAAAAAAAATTGGCAAATGTAAAATTGTCTGTTGCAATATTCACTTTTATTATGTTTTGTCGGGGTTTTTCTTTCTTTTGTTTTTGTTTACATTTTCAAAATTTCTAAAGCTGTAATGTTTGTATTTTGTAAACTTGTTGTAACTGGTGTTGTCATTGTGTAAGTTATTATTATCGTTATGATATTTATGTACGAATATCTACCCTGCAAATAATAGGACTAGTCCAAACACGCGTGTAAAATGTAGCCCACAAGGGACTAGCACTAGTCCAAAAATAACCCAAGCGTATGGAAAAAACATGGTCTATTTAACATAACGATGTCCTAGGGCAGGACCATATAGCCCAGCTTTGGACTACAAAAGAGTAGTCTTAAAACTACTTCATGGTATACTCAAGAGGATTAGTTTTGAAGTCGTTTAAAAACGAAGACATGTCGTTAAAAAACGAAGACATGTAGTCTCACTACAAACACTTTTTAACAATGACATGGTCCATGCTTGCATTACAAGTACAAGTCCATGGAGTAGTCCATTTTATCAAAATGGATCAGGTAGTCCAATATTATTTGCAGGGTAATAAAGTGACATACATTGAAACTATTTTACAGTTTTGTATTATAATTATATACGTTAACTTTATTCTTTATGCTTTTGTTTGCATAATTTTTGTTAAATTATCTAATAATCAGTAAAAAATTTTATTGTAAACAAAGGAGTTGTTAATGCTCTGTTTAAAATATTAATATTTGGACAGAATGTTTATATTCGACCAATTTATAATTTGAGCAGATGGTAATATTGATGTAACAAACTTTTTTGTGCAAAGAAATCGTTTAATTAAAGAGAAAAAATTTTATAAATAGCAAAAAAAAAGTTTCGTCAAATTTCCCATGAATAGCCATTTATTGTGAAATTTCCTTAAAAAAATTAGCAAATTTACGTAAAATTTCCTAAAATAGCATATTTTCGTAAAATTTCCTAAACTGAAAAAGCAATTAAATTCATTTTTGTAAAATTTCCTAAAATAGCAAATTTTCGTAGTTTACCATAAAAAAATTTTTCGTAAAATTAACTATAAATAGAATTTCATAAAATTTCCTTTAAAAAGAAAATTTTCGTAAGATTTCCTACAGAAAAAAAATTTTTGTTAAATTTATTATAGAAAAAAAATTTTCGTAGAATTTCCTATAGAAACAAACATTTTCGTAAAATTTCCTGTAGAAAGCAATTTTTCGTAAAATTTCCTATACAAAGCAATTTCTCGTAAAATTTCCTATAGGAAGCAAATTTTTGTAAAATTTCCTATAAAAAGAAAATTTTCGGAAAATTTCCTATAAAGATAAAATTTTCGCAAAATTTCCTATAAAAAGAAAATTTTCGGAAAATTTCCTATAAAAATTAAATTTTAGGAAAATTTCCTATAAAAAGAAAATTTTCGGAAAATTTCCTATAAAAAGAAAATTTTCGGAAAATTTCCTAAAAAAAGAAAATTTTCGGAAAATTTCCTAAAAAAAAAAATTTTCGGAAAATTTCTTATAAGAAGAAAATTGTTGGGAAATTTTCTATAAAAGAAAATTTTCGGAAAATTTCAAATAAAAAGCAAATTTTCGGAAAATTTCGTATAAAAAGCAAATTTTCGAAAAATTTCCCAAAAAACGCAAATTTTCCTAAAAAAAATGTAAATTTCGTATATCAATTAAAAAATAATAAATAAAATTTCCCATCAATAAAAAATTTTTGTAAAAGTTTCTATAAAAAGCAAATTTTTGCACAATTTTCAACATATTATAATTTTTTTTAAAATTTGCTATAACTTGCAAATATTGAAAAACAATTTCGAAAAATTTTCGCAGAATTTTCTTATAAATAGCACATTTCAAACATTATATTTTTGCAATTTTTTTTTTACAAAATTGTCTATAAATAGTAAATTTTCGCAAAATATCTTAAAAAAAATTTGTAATATGTGCAATATTCGCAAAATTTCCCGCTAGAATGTATTATCTCAAAATTTTCTATTAATAGAAAATTATTGCAAAATTTATATGAAATATAAATTAAAGCGAATGAAAATTACTTGGTTGTTTTCATGATTACATATATTTAGATAACTCCTTAATTATTTTAATTATCTTCTTACTTTAAATAAAAAAATGTAAGTTTAACTTAAAAAGTCCGATTATAGATTTGAATCAGTTAAAGCAGCCAACAGGTTAAAAAAATACCAAGAAAAATTTGGCAGCCTACAATCTTTATTGAAGTTTTTTAAAAGAATAAATGTGTTATAATTTAAATAAAATTGTGCATAAATTTTTACAAACTTCAACATACAAAAGCAATTAAATTAAATAATTGCACTTCAAAGCGATTTTAATTACAAAATTCTCAAACACAATGTATTTGCACAAAACGTACATAGAAAATAAAAACAATAAAAGTAAAACAAATTACTCACACATACTAACACATATACATACTTGAATTTAAATAGAAATGGTTACCGTTAGACATTTTTGAAAAGTCGCACAAAAGGTCGTTTTATTAAAATAAAGTCGCTTGAATAAATAAAAGTCGCACATCTTTTTTAACGTTTTTTATTTATTTAAAAAAATTTAAACAAAACAGTCAGTTGCTTGTTTTTTATTTTCAGAAGCTTTTTTTATATTATAAATTTGTTTTTCCGTGTTGCTAAAGATGATTGTTTGATTTCACTAAAAGCTGTTTACAAACACTGCAAAAAGGCCACTTTGACTCCATGTCTTGGTTAGCCCATTTATAACATTCAGTTCCCTTCTTTACGAATAGTATCATGAAATATTACATTTCTTGGAAGGACCTGCAACTTCTGAGCACGTAATTTTTAGCTTCATTTCTTTTTACGATGTTCAGATTTTCTATTCGTTTCGTTTTAACAAGAAATCTTAGTTTAATATATAAAATAAATTGTATTTTTTAAGGAAGAGCAAAATATTCACATGTTGATACATATGTACCTGTTCATGTTTTTCAACATCTTTTTTTCATTAAGTCGGCGGCTAAAAATAATTTTGTAAAAAGAGCGCTGAAAATTTTTTAATTTAAAAAGCTTTTCTGCTTAAACTATTCTTTGAAACTTTTGTCAACATTTGCGAAAATTTTCTAAAATACTATGTATACAGGACAAGGTTGCAAAAAAGTAATAAAATTGTTGCCAAAGATACAATAATCTGTGAATTGCTTTTAAATTTACTACAAATTAAATGTTTTTTGTGAGAAACTTTACAAAATATTTGTAAACGGTTGCAAAAGACGGTAATATAAAAATTCTCACAAAAAGTCGCAGGACGCTAAAAAAAGGGTCAAATTGCGACTTTAAGGAGCATGTACACGTCATGTTTTAACATCATAAAATATTTCAGCCGTCTTAAAATTTGTTTCTTTTACTTTTTAAGATACCAATTTAGGATATTATGTATAATGTAACGTTTTTAAAAATATATGTACATCATTTTTATTCAATGGTGAAATGATCATATATATATCGGTACTGTAAAATATTATTTTCAGCCGGCCAATGATTACGTCAATAGTGCACCGCTGCTGCCGGTTATTTAGCGGCATAGATTAGAGATGTCAGATGACTTTCCATCTGACTTTTACAGCAGCAATGTTATAAAGATAACACATGACATGTGTGTATTTTGCAGTGGAAAATTTGACGTCAGATGTAAAAAACATGTCGTGTACATGCAGCTTTAGTCGGGCGAACGGTAACCCTGTTAATAGAGTCTTAGATCCTAAAATGTACATAGCCCATTCAACAATTGTCATCATCAGTTCTAACCACCTCTATTGTTGTAGTTTATAAAATTGCATGTGTTGGTGTAAATAATAAATAACTGTATATGAATGTAAATGTTTCTATAAGTGTAATTGAATAAGAAACAATCTTGAGTTAAGATATATTTATATCCATATGTGAAAATGTGTAGGAAACATACGAGGAATGTATACAAGATTTTATTTCAATAAAGGTTTAGTATCGTATACAGAACATGTAAAAATACTACTTATCGGCTTGTGATATTTTCATTCTTTAAGAAAGTGATAATATATTATAGATTAAATTAGATTGATAACAATTTTTTTTTAAATTTTCACAAAATTATCTACAAAAAGCAAATTTATGTAAAATTGTAAATTGTATAAAAAGTAAATCTGCACAAAATTTTTACTCAATAGTTAATTTGCGTCAAACGTTTTGTAAATTAAGGGTGGTTAAATTTTAAGGGCCGATGTTGATTTTGAATAAAACACAAATTAATTTAAAAGATTTTGTTATTCGTGCTTAATTCCCAATTTTTATTCTTGATAAAAACACTGAAATTTATTGTTGATGGGATAAGCTATTCCTATGCGCATTTGATGCATCAACAATAAATTTTAGTGTTTTTATGAAGAATAAAAACTGGGAATTAAGCACGTATAACAAAATCTTTTAAACTAAAATTTTGTATTCCCAAAAATTATTTTGATAAAACACAAATTATTTAGGAAATTGTTGTCATTTCTTTTTATTATGATAATATTGGTTTGGTTCAATTATGTATGGAACAAAAAATCGGCCAAATGGCCGCCGCGACTTCGGCGGCACATATCCATCCGATAGTCCAAATTTTTGATGACGCTGAGGCATAATTGAGGTTCTATGACGTTAATGTGCCGAATTATCTCATCCTCTAGCTCTTTCAAATAACCCCAAAGAAAGAAGTCCAACGGTGTCAAATCACATGATCTTGGCGGCCAATTGACATTGCCACCACGTGAGATTACACGGACATTGCCGAATTTTCTCATCCTCTAGCTCTTTCAAATAACCCCAAAGAAAGAAGTCCAACGGTGTCAAATCACATGATCTTGGCGGCCAATTGACATCGCCACCACGTGCGATTACACGGATATTGAATTTGTCGCGCAAAAGAGCCATTGTTTCGTTTTTCGTTGTTCGTGTTCCTGTTGAAACCACATATCGTCCACGTCCATATCTTCCAATTCGGGCCATAAAAGGCACAGTAACTGCCTACCCGGACTCATTTTGGAAAAAATATCATCAGCCCAAATGCGGCAATTCGGCTTATTGACGAACCCACTGAGGTGAAAATGTGCCTTATCACTGAAGATGATTTTCTTCGAAAATTTATCACCCACTGTTGCCATTTCTTGCCACCATTCTGACCATTGACGACGTTTGGAATGATCAAGAGGCCTAAGTTCTTGTGTCAATTTCACTTTGTTAGCGTGTAAATGCAAGTCTTCATGCATAACGTTCATCAACGACGAGCGTGAGAAGTGCAAATGTTGGGCACGACGACAAGTTGAGGTGGACGGCTCTTCAGCCAGCTTTAGTTCTTGAGTCAATTGCACCTTGAAAGCGTGAAAATGCAAGTCTTTATGCAAAATGTTATTAACGACGAGCGTGAGAGGTGCAATTGTTGGGCACGACGACGAGTTGAGGTGGACGGCTGTTCAGCCACACTATCGCGAACAGCAACAATATTTTCTACAGTACGAGCAGTATAAGCATGCACTGGTGTTTTCACATCACCTACAGACCCGGTTTGCTCAAATTTTTGCACGATTTTTCCGATTGTACGCACATTTGGACGATTAAATTTACCGAAAACATCACGAAGTCAACGAATTGCATTTTGATTTGAACGTCCATTTTCATAATAAGCCTGAATAGCTTTAACGCGTTGCTCGATTGTGTATCTTTCCATGATTCAAATTGTATTAATCTGAAATTGAGAAATGTCAAATGGAATGCAGGAAATATTTTGATGTTAAGGTGTGGTTCCCATTCAACATCAGCCCTTTAAATTAAACCACCCGTTAGTATATTTGTCCAAATTTTCTACAAAAAATAATTTTGGATTTTCAAAATTTTAGAAAATATTTTCCATCAAAGGGTGTGTGTGAAACGGTAGCAAAGTACTCATGGAAATAAAATTTTGACACTATTGAGGTGAATAAAATTTTACTAGCCCTGGGGGGGCTAGTATAAATTTTGACATTAGTGTAGAAATTTTTGACAACCACAAAATTATTTTTTTTCATCAAATTTGTTTCAACAAAATAAAAAATAATATGGAAGTAGGACCAGCGGCAAAAAAATTAAAAAGAATTATACAACATGCAAGTATTTACATATGTATAAGCTTTTTTGCCCACACTTTTTGTAAAAATTGTTAATATATCAGAACGAATTCATCAAATACTTGGAACGATCTAATTTTCAAAAGAATTGAAATGATTATTGGTAAAGCTTGATTAATTTATTCATTTTCACAAAACTACTAGTAATTGTTTTTTTCTTTATGTCAAAATTTTACGTTGTCAAAAATGTTACAATTTCACACAGCACAAATATGAAAATTTTCTACCACAAACAAATTTCATTTCACTATAGAACTTTGCTACCGTTTCACACACACCCTAAGTATATCAAAATGTTAAAAAATTTATTTTAAATGACAAACTTTGGCAAAATATCTCAGAAGATTTTTTAAATCATAAATAATAATCACATATTGGCAAAATTTTAAAAAAAAATCGTAATTCGAATATTTTTCTATAAATAGCATATTTTGACAAAAGTTTCTTTCTATAAATATGTGTTGAAGAAATTTCCTATAAATATAAAATTTTTGCGAAATTTTTTTTTTAATACAACATTTTGGGGAAATTTCTTATAAAAAGCTAATTTTAACAAAATTTCACATATCGGTCCCTTATGGCAACATAGTCATATCTCAAAAAAAAAAAAATCAACCTGGGCCAAATGCCATTAAAGTTTTCAAAATGTACCTTTTTATACTGATTTAAATAAATATGTTTTGCTATAACTTCGGTTCAGTTGAAGATATAAAACTCTTTTTATTTTAAATATAGAGAAGGTATGAAGGAGCAATATTGGTTAAGTAACTCCAAATTTTTAATTTTTTTGAGATATGACTATGTTGCAATTAAGGAGCGATATGTATATAGCAAATTCTGGAGAAATTTGCTATAAATGACAAATTTTATCAGTGTAATAGAAAATTTTGACAAAATATTGGAAAAATATTCTATATACCCCACTGGTATCTCTAAAGTGAGTCCACTCAAAATTTTTAAATTTTCACTTTTTGCAAGAAATCGATGTCCAGTTTTCTAGTATTTTGCCAAAAAAAAAAAAAAAAAAAAAAAAAAAAAAAAAAAAAAAAACAATTGTATCCCGCTTTGTTTTATAAGAGTTCATATAAAAGAAAAGAGTTTTTTGTCTCTACTGAAAATTTATAACCCCCTTAAAAGGAACCAGTGCGATATAGAAAATTTTACAGAATTGTCTATAAATAGCAAAAATATCCTACAAATTTCTAATTTCGGCGAAATTTCTTATTAAAAACAAATTTTACGAGTACATGTTTCCAATAAGTAGCAAATTTTGGCAATATTCCTATATGAACAGCATATGCCAATTTTAGTGCAATTTCCTATTAAAAGTAAATTTTGGCGAAAGTTTCTATTAAAAGAAAATTTTAGTAAAATTTCCAAAAAAAATATGCAAATTTTGCTGTAAATAGCAAATGTTAGCAAAATTTCCTTTAAATAGCAAATTTTGACAAAATTTTTTATATACATATATAAAATTTTTACGAATTCCAAAAATTAGCAAACGTTGACTAAATTTTCTATAAATGACAAGCTTTTTACAAAATTTCCTTTAAACGATAATTTGACATTTCTTGGTTTCGGTGTTTGATAAATTAAACTATGAAGATGCACACAATTGAACATCCACAAAGAGTGACTGTTTGATGCTGTTAATTGGCTGGCTGTGATAACGGGCTGTATTTCTTTGAAAATGGGGCAAATGAGCAGTTATTGGAACTTCTTGTGGCCAGAAATTGGGAAAATGGACCTGGATGATATATGGCTCCAACAGGATGGTGCCACCTGCCACACATCCAACGAAATAATGTATCTTTTGCGTGAGAAATTCAACGGCCGTGTTATCTCACGTCGTGGCGATGTTAATTGGTCATCACGATCATGTGATTTGGCGCCGTTGAGCTTCTTTCTTTGGGGATATTTAAAAGAAAAAGTGTACGTCAAGAATAATTCAAAATCTAAAGGATGAGATATGCCGGCACATTAACGACATTTAACCTCAATTATGTCTCGGAGTTATTGAAAATATGGGCCATCCGATAGAGGAATGCCACCGAAGCCGTGGCTAGCATTTGGCCGATATATTGTTTCACACATAATTTGCATATATCCATCTATAATAATTATGTTTTATTTACAATATACATCGTGCGTTTTAGTTGAACCACCATTTAGAAAACTTTTGAAAAATTTTCTATCACTAGCTACTATAAATAGCAAGTTATCTATGAAAAGAAATAAAAAAATTAATTTATACCAATTTTTTTCATTTGAATAAATATTAATTTGTATGACTTTAAAAATGTATACATTTTTTTGCTACTCAAACTGAAATAAAATTTTTCGATAAATATTTTCTAAGCAAATTTGAACCAAAGTCACAAAAAAGTAACAACTTTACGAGCATTAAGTTCATTGCCTTAAAACTTTCAAGATAAATGTCCTTAATAATCCTGTTGAAGTGTAAATGAGTTTAAAAGAATAAATTATATAAAGATATTAAAAATAATTATTACAAGATTGTTGACACATTTTCTCTATGGGTTATTATGTTAAAATCTATGTTTGCATTTAGCATATAAATAGAAATGCAAAAGGTATCTTATAAAAATAAAAGTAAAGTATACAGTAGATAAATGTAAAGTTTTGGAAGCGAATTTAAGTAATGAAAGGTAAGGAAATAAATGAAATGGAAAGTTAAACCGTTTACATGAGAAAAGCTTAATATTCAAGTAAGCGCTTTTTATTCAAATTGACAAAGTTTTACGTCCATACTATTTTTTCGAGATGCATCAGAGAGGCAAAGACTTTATTTCATAAATTTCAAGCGGGAAAAGCTATATGCTTTTTTTTGTTTGCCTATACTAAGCAACACTAAAACACCAGGTATTATTAAGACACAATGTGTACATTAGGGCGGGTTGACTTTTTTTTTTTTTTAAATCGTATAGCAAAAACGTAATCTACATCAAATTCTAAGAAAATTCTCCAAAGAAACCATGGGTCTAAAATAAAATCCTAATCCGTCTTAGTGGACCGATTTGGGGGAGAAACCCATCTCCGGTCCAAATTTCAAGTTTTTAGCTTCAGGCGTCAGTAACGTTACAATTTTATGTATATGAATAAAATTATATACAAACTTTTTTACTTGGGTGAATATTTTTTTTAATGTAAAAAAATGTTAAGTGTAGAAAAATATAAAGTGCAAAAGAACTACTTTACTAAACAATTTTATTCAGAAAATTCGATTTCTTTTTGGCTATTTTTTCAAAAAAAAATTTTTTTTGGCAAAGGCGGGCATATAAATTTTTAAGTCGAGAGGCGCGGATTAGGATTTTATTTTAGACCCATGGTTTCTTCGGAGAGTTCTCTTAGAATTTGATGTAGATTACGTTTTTGCTATACGATTTTTCATTTTTTTTTCATCCATACAAATCGACCCGGACTAGTGTACATTGTGCTTAAATACAATATCAAATTTTGTGTGCTTTTGTGTTTGAAAGCCCTGGTCAAATTAAATATGTTTATAAGTCAGGTAACTGAAATCAGATCGAACATTTCATTATCAGCCGAAAATGGCGAGCAGATATCACCAGTGATCATCACTTCGTTATTGCCCCACTGCGGATCAAGGTTGCTGCAAGAAAACAGAACAAGACATCATCAAGAATCAAATCCGATTTAAAAAAGCTGAAGGATCCAAGTGTCGCCAAGAAGTACCGCAAAACATTGGAACCTGTACTGCCAGGCTTTACAACTTCTAAAGACCGTAGCTGGGCATCATTAGAGCACCTGATGGCTGATGCGGCTGTTCAACACATACGCTTAAAGAAGGGAGGTCGGAAAGAGTGGATGTCGGACGAAACTTGTAAGCTTTCAGACAGGAAAGTTGCTTACTTTGACATTCACACTGCGAAGACACGCTACGCAAAGATGGGAATCAAGAAAAAACACTCTATTATAACTCGAGTCGTGAAAGACGTGACAAAAGACGCTGGTCAGATAAAATAGCCAAAGATGCTCAAAAATCTGCTGCTTACACGGAGCAGTAAGAAAACTGACAAGTACTCTAGTGCATGAGTGAAGGCCCTTAAGAGACGGAAATGGGGAGATATCAGCATCTAAGGAAATACAAATGCAGCTGTGAACCAATTACTGCACACAAATTTTGGCTGACAACTCCGGGACAACACTATCATTATGTCATTGCGCAACAGCAAATCACACGTGGTCAACTAATATGTGAAAACTTACTGTCCCTGTATCTTCGAAAAATGCAAAGCTATAAAAACATTAATTAGTAACAAATCACCAGGCGTTCACAATATTCCTCCTGAACTATTGCTGGTCGATCCATTATCCGCTCGAAGTAGTTGCTTTCCTTTATTGATAGATTCTGGTTCTCCAATCATCTATCGGAGGAACTCTTGGAAGGTGTAATAATCAAAATCTCGTAGAAAGTTGACTTATCGGAGCGTGGTAACGGGAGAGGTATAACACTCTTAAATCTTAGAATAATAGTTATGCAGTCTGTTGAATGGAGGTCGCCACGATATCTCCTCTTTAACGACCTTTAAAAGGCATTCGACACCTTTAACAATACTGCCATTTGGAAGGCATAAGGTTGTAAAGAAGTACCTCAAAAGCTGATTTCTATAATCAAATCAATGTACGCTAACGCAGCATGTGGAATAAATGCCAATATAAATATCGGGAAAGGAGTTCGCCAAAATTGCGTCCTATCACTATTTCTGTTCAACATAGTGTTGGATGTCAGTATGCAGTAAACTTCAGCCTCAAGAAAGTGCTAAATGGCTCGGCGGCACACCTCCATCCGATGGTCCAAAATTTCGATGATGCTGAGGCATAATTGAGGTGCAATGACGTTAATGTGCCGAATAATCTCATCCTCTAGCTTTTTCAAATAACCCCAAATAAGGAAGTCCAACGGTGTCAAATCACATGATCTTGGCGGCCAATTGACATCGCCACCACGTGAGATTACACGGACATTGAATTTGTCGCACAAAAGAGTCATTGTTTCGTTAACTGTGTGGCAAGTGGCACCGTCCTGCTGAAACCACATATCGTCCACATCCATATCTTCCAATTCGGGCCATAAAAAGCTTGTTATCATCTCACGATAGCGAACACCTTTCACAGTAACTGCCTACCCGGACTCATTTTGGAAAAAATAGGCCCGATGATGCCGCCAGCCCATAAACCGCACCAAACAGACACTCTTTGTGGGTGCATTGGTTTTTCGACAAACACTCTTGGATTATCATCCGCCCAAATGCGGCAATTCGGCTTATTGACGAACCCACTGAGGTGAAAATGTGCCTTATCACTGAAGATGATTTTCTTCGAAAATTTATCATCCACTGTTGCCATTTCTTGCCACTTGATTCAATTGCATCTTGTAAGCGTGAAAATGCAAGTCTTTATGCATAATGCTTATCAACGACGATCGTTTGAGGTGCAATTGTTGGGCACGACGACGAGTTAAGGTGGACGGCTCTTCAGTCACACTATCGCAAACAGGAGCAATATTTGCTGCAGTACGAGCTGTACGAGCATGCACTGCTGTTTTCACATCTCCTACAGACCCGGTTTGCTCAAACTTTTGCACGATTTTTCCAATTGTACGCACATTTGGACGATTAAATGTACCGAAAAAGTCACGAAGTCAACGAATTGCATTTTGATTTGAAAGCTCATTAGCATAATAAGCTTGAATATCTTTAACACGTTCTGGATTGGTTCATGGTTCAAATTGAGTTAGTCTGAATTTTAGAAATGTCAAATGAAATGCAGAAAAAACTTTTGGACGTTTAGGCGTGGTTCACATTCAACATCAGCCCTCATTAAACCACGTGTTATAAGCACCTTTAACCCTATATACACTTTCTTATTCTTAATACACTACACACTTTCTTCGTCGAATTGACGAAGTCCGTTTATGATCTGGTCCCAAACCCACCCAATATAAGGAAACCGAAAAATTTTTGTTTAGTTTATAAAATACTTAAGTTTTTAATCATTCTAACTAGTTTACTATAGGTAATTTTTAAACTTATTACAAAAAACACAACAAAATCAAACAAAGTTTTTTTTTTGGTTTTATAAAGAAGGATAAAAATATAAACTTAAAAAGCTGTATTTCAGGTATCATATTATTTTAAAAAATTAATAAAATCATTAAGTTAATGCATTCATTATATAAAAAAAAATATCAGGTTTTTTAAAGATTGCTTTTTATTTAGTACATGAGGCTTAGAGATCAATTTTGTGTTCCCCACATATATGTTTTTTGCAATTTACACATATAGATTTTATTATTCTGCGTTTTCTTCTTCTGCATCAATACCATACACACATTCGCTTTCCGAGTCTGTATTTTCATCACACAGAGTGAAAAGTTTTTAAATTACTGCGTCGTTAAGTCTAACATCTCTATTTATTTTCTTTGAGTAAACTGCAAAAAATCATATTGCAAAAAACACACAAAACGCTTTCTTACAGACAACTTATAAGCGCGTACTTTCACACACCTCAGCAAATCAGCAATACCTGAAATTACGTAAAATTTAAGAGAGTTTCAGTGAGAAACTGAGAATATAAATACATAAGTATTATTTAACGGTATTCGTCAAAACGACGTAGAAAGTGTATCTAGGGTTAAATATTCCTAAAATCAATAGCAAATATTTTGTTACGAAAGTAACTTTAGTTAAGAATTAGTTTTTTTATAAGTCGTTTTGTATATGTTAGGTATTTTATTAGTTAAATTTGTTATTGTATTAGCATGCATATTTCTAGTGTTAAAATTACTGTACAGAGTTTTCTAGATCATTACATTTGAAATTAAAATTGTTCTGCATAATTATATTTCAGTGATCCCACTTTAGTTTTATGGTGTAAAATAGTTTATTTCAAATACAACTAGAATATTAGATATGGACAAAATGTTAATAACAACCATCTTAAATAACATAATAGACATTTAGGCCGGGTATGTGGATTAAGTTTAAACTTAGTTTAACGTAATCTGAAACTCGGATTTTTCCGGAGAAATGTGATTTTTTTTAGTATCTCATTAAATACCAACATTTTAAGCAAAACTAAGCTGTTTCATTAAATTGTTGTATACAATTTTGGTAATGGCAGGCCAAATCTGTTTTCAGATTAACTATACCTAGTTTAAGTGAGATGTCAAAAAGTCAACCTAAGGCTTGAATTATCTAGAGCCATCTAGACGTTTGGGCTAGAATATTAATAGATTCTCAAAAGCTGGCATTGTCAGTACTAGTACAAACATTAAAGTATGCAGATCACAATAGTAAGCTGTGAATAAAAGAAGTATTTTCATTGTGTTTACGTTATTTTTTATTTGTAATTAAAAGAACTCAAGAGGTTTATTATAAACGAAATAAACGAAATATTAAAAGGCAGTAACGAAATAATATGAATTTTCATTATTGTTTTAATATTGTCTTATATTGGTTTTCTCGGAAACAGTGTAAACTTTTCTCAATGTGTTTACCTTGTATGTACAGGATGTTTTCTTTAGTTTAGTTTAGTTAAGTTTCTTTTCTTTTCTTTTTTTTTTATTTTCCGTTAGAATAACTTTAAATTGAGATCATTAGTTTAATTTATTTGTGTTTGTTTGCTTCAGAGTATCCTTTAGTATGTTTGTATGTGCATTTGAAAATGCTTTTTTATTTATTTGTTCACAAACGGCTGCATGTAGTGGTAAATTCCTTTAAAAATTCATAAGTTAAAAGGTAGAATGTGTATTTCTTCATCTTTTATTTTAGTTTTATAGAAAATGTTGGAAAATTCTTAATTTTTATTATTTGTTAATATAAACTAAAACTAAAACTAGAAAAATACACTAAGATTAATGAAATTTTATGGAATCCTATTCAAAGTAAATATTTAGTTGAAAAGAAAATTATGTAATAAAAATGAAAAATAAGTGACTTATGTGTAAATATTAAGACTAGTAAGTAATTACAAAATTTATTACTTCGTTAGTTCAATTGAGAGTAAATATATTTATTATAAATTAATAGATATGCAAATATTTGATTTTCAAGTTAACTTAATAAGTTTATATTTAAATTGTTGCTGTTTTTACGAAATATAACGAGTTTATAATAAAATAATAGAAGTGAGAACTGATAAAAATTTAAAAAAAGGTTTGTGACTTTGCAGTTTTTATCATCGCCTAAAACGCAAAAGGCCTTTTTTAATATTTTGAAAACTTTATTGGAGAAGCAAATAATATTTAAAGTGATAAATCGACAAATTGCCTTAAACTGTTTGTAATTTATTTTTCTTCAATTTTTCTTGTAAATCCTACGAATTGTTTTGACAATTTACAATGTTGCATATGGGCATTTCCGTCAAAAGGTCCTCCGTGACCGAAAATTAAAAAGTTATTAAGAGCTGATTATTTTACGATATTGTTATAGAGAAATATTTAGATTTTACTAATTTTATAAATTTACCCATAAATTTGTTCACTTAGATAAACAATCAGACTGCAAAGTTGTGCAAACGTAATTTCTTATTTGTGAGAATGTTTTATTGCATTTGTTCTTTAATATTACCTTCCTTAAAAGAGGTGATATTTGATGAAAATTATTCCAAAAAAAATTTCTTACATGGTCTGTAATCTAACCCCCCGTTTCCACATGCAAGTACAAGTTCGAAAAACTCAATACTCTCACACTTTTTCACTAACATTCACACAATTTTTGTACTTTCAGCCAATCGGCTGTTTCCTCGATTTTTCGTTGATAATACGTATACACTACTTGCAAGTAATTTCTTGCATGTGGAAACGTAGGGTAAGGAAGAGTTCGAAGAGAAATATGTTATTAGGATTAACGGTAAATTTTTTTTTTTTTTTTTTTTTTTTTTTTTTTATTAATTTAAATTATTATGGAAAAAATTTCACGTTCGAAATGTCACGTATCGAACCAGATTTTGGCTTAAACAACAAAAAAAAAAAACAAAAAAAAAAATACAGAAGATTTTGGAATCATACCAAAGACATTTTAATGTTACATTCCCTACAAGAAATGGATGACCGAAACTAAAAAAAAAAAAAATTTTACTAACACACTTGCAACAATTTTACATTAGTTGTACCACTCTAACACATATGTTAGAGTAGAACAACTAAAAACACGACAAAAAATGCCAATTTGTTTTTATAAATTTTTGTCATACGCTTTACTGGCTAATATTTGTTAATTGTTTAAATTTAATACTGCAAAATATTTCATTAATTTTTCAAGCCATGAGACATGCTGGAAAGGAGCCCTATCCCTTAATTTATGTCGGAGGCAAAGAAACTGGAGCTGCAGAAAAATATGAGGTTGCAGGTAAGTCACAAATAAAGAAAATCCAAAAGATTTGGTTACGTCCAAGTTATAAAAATGCCGATAAAGAAAAACGCGAAGCTGAAGATGCGGAAAAACGTAAACAAAATTTGGATGAAGCCAAAAAGATTGTCACATCCGAAGATCCCAGTTGGTCAGCTGCCAAGAAAATTCGCATATTTGAAGTTGTCGAAAATTGACAGAAACGTTAAAATCTAAGGCTGAGTACATCGTTTAAGACGTCAAGGCAAAGGTTTAATTTTTACAACATTACGGATTTTTACAATGTTTGGTAAAATTGTTTGGTACACTAAAACCTGTGCCAGAAGGCAAAGCGGTAAGTAAGTTTTGTGAACAATATTGCAGAAACTAATTTTTTTGTTTTAGGCACCAGGTGGACATGAATTGCATGTAGATTACTGGGAATTAATTAGTTTGGCTCCTGCTGGGGGTGCTGAACGTATTCTCAATGAAGAGGCTCATCCCGATGTTATATTATGATTAGAGGCGAATACACTTCGAAAATTTTAAAAATTTATTATTATTATTCATTATTATTTATTATTTTTTATTATTTTAAATATAGACAAAAATATGTATGAGAATTGAATGAGATGAATTGTGTTTTATTTAAGCTAAAAATACGTCAACAGTGACGAATGTATCCATCAGTACTGACTAGTCAGCTGTGCCCGTTGTATGCATCAGTACTGACTAGGCAGCTGTGCCCGGTTTATACATCAGTACTGATGTTTACAGAGTATAAGAGTAAACAACTCAGCTATATATTTTATCAACCACAAATTTCAAAGGTTAAAGAGGGATGCAAAATCACACGTATACAAAAGTTTCCATCAGTTTTTTCACGTTGGCCTTAAGAACATGATAGAAACTTTGTTCTACGCGATGATGGATATTCGCGACAGCAATGCCAGTCATATGATAGGTCAAATGACTGTCACTGTTCTGGTAGGGTTGCTACGTTAAATTCTGAAAGTAGTTTGACTAAAAAATTTTGCCAGGTTTCGCTGAATAACGCCTTTTTATACATGGCCACAAAAACTACTTCTATTTTTTCACGTTCGAGCCGCTACTTCTTTTGCCATTATCTTTGACCTAGAATCGCGCCCTCCATAAACTTTAGCATAGATAATAGTGCTATAATTTAAGGTTTAAAAGAACGTAAAAATATTTGTTGTTTAAAATGTTATTGCATTTTTGATGCGTACGACTGTCACGTTCAACACTTTGGAATTAGCCGTATTGTGATAACTGTTAGTTAGGCATTTAAAGGGCTTACCATATAATCTTTTGTAGATAGGGCCTTATGTTTTTTACTAATAAAATTGAAAATTTTGGTCGAAAGATTACAAAATTTGTTTCAATGAAAAATACGATTTTTATTTTTTTTAAGTTAGGGCCTTTTGCGTTTTAGGTAACGATATAATAATACCTACTATTACTTTCGCTTTTATGTTGCCATCACATACATTTTAGTGGACCTCAAGTTTGTCAAGTTATGTTAGATGACACCTTTGTGAACAAACAATTTAAGTCCCGTTGAAAAAAGCGCATGGCAAAATTTGGTTGCACTGTGTGATAATCAGTGTTGCCAGAAGTAGGGTATTTTTGATACTTATAGAGAAGCGTTAAGAAAAAAACGTATTTTTAGAAATATTTTTTTTTTTTTGTCCAAAACGGTGGAAATTTTTTTTTCCCTAAAGTCGCTTAAAAATAAATTTTCAGTGTTGTTTGTGGATTAAAAAGTTGGCTATACTACTGCTTATGTATATGTTTTTTCTTAGACATCTTAAAAAACAAAGTGGTTTGGTTTCTAAACAATTGTTTGCTGAAATGGACATCAATGCCTTAGTGAAAAATAGGGAATTTATCTTAGAAAAATATATGTTTCCTACACTACTTATGGTTAGCGAAGAAACTAGCGAATAGTGGGTACAAATTGTTACAGCTTTAAGGGTCTAATGGAAGAGATATGTATGTACACTGTGGCATACACTATCTCTAGCGCCTTTGGTGTATAGAGTGAAACTGTGAACTATTTCGCTAGTCACTAATAGCAATGGTTCTTTCTTATACCACTGGGGTATTATTCAATGTTGAAAGATTTAATTGACTTTATTTAAGGTACATACATATGTTTTTTTTTTGTAATTATTTTTTGTTAAAGCTTTTACCCATTAATGCCCAAGAAGAAACTGCTAGTAAAAACTTATTTTTAATTGTTATTTATTTCTCAATTGTGGATAAAATAAAAGGAATTCATTGGAAAAAGTT
Organism: Pollenia griseotomentosa; assembly: GCA_963931875.1. Classification (NCBI taxonomy): domain Eukaryota; kingdom Metazoa; phylum Arthropoda; class Insecta; order Diptera; family Polleniidae; genus Pollenia; species Pollenia griseotomentosa. Next base: position 27,923,648 of record OZ007561.1, read on the forward strand.
TAAGTTTTTTGCTGGTTTTTGAGAAAAATGGGTGTCCCCACATGGAGGCGTTTTAGCTATGCAATTGACCAAACCTATTACATATGCCAATAAAATTTATTTTTTATAACTAAAAGGTTTTTTCTTCTATTTTAATGACAATAATGCGTAAGGATTTTTGTAGGGGAAATTTTTTCAACGTGTAGGGAAAAATCGGATTTTTTTTAGCATGTGTAAGAATTTTTTCGAAAAATCCACTGGCAACACTGGTGATAATTTCATCGTAGAAGGGACAGTTGTCTGCCTATTTCCGATGTGCGAAAGAATTATTTCTTTTATACAAAAATATTAAAAACAAAAACCAATTCTAAGAGTTTTGTTTTTGTTTTAAATAAAATTGTTCGAAAAAAAAGAGTTCTTTCGCACATCAGAAATAGGCTATCTGCCTGTTTTTAGAAAACGTAAACAAGTGAGTGAGTGAGTAATATTATTGTAAACAACAATAAAAAACGAAAATTTGTTGTGGTTTTCAATATAAATTCGCACTCACTCACTTGTTTACGTTTTCTAAAAACAGGCAGTATAAGTCGTAGTGAAATGGGCTGCAATATTCCCATAAAAATTTCGTTTAAAAAATTAAGTGCTTCATAATGGGAACTCGTCTTATTAAATTCATGCCTTGCGTAAACGAGATGGCAAGCGAAACTTTTACCTCTCTCCTCGATTTTTTTATCAACTATCAATTGTGCACTATTCGAGCTTAAATCTTTCTTAATCTTTTTCCTCTTGTTGGGAAATATTGGTAGAATATTAATTAAATGAAATTAAAATAAGAAAAGATTATTTGTTAGAGGCCAAGACTGGGTGGAACCACTTTGGTAAATGAAATTAAGTGCATTGAAGTAATTCTGCATCGATCGTAAAAAATTACAGTTAGACCAACGGAATATTCGTCGAGACTGGACGAATATTCCGTTGGTCTATCAGCCAATGCTTGCTTTAAATCAATTGTTTTTAGTACAGATCCCCTGTGATCATATGTACCGATTTTAGCAGTTAATTTTCGTATCACCCCTGCGGGAAATTTGAGTCAATTGGTCCAACAGACTAGTCCTGGGATTTGTGAAAATAGAACAAGTACAAAAAGAAAGGACTCATGACCAGTGAAAGAACAACCTATCTCTTAACTGGTTTTTGAAGAACAAAAAAGTAGAAAGAGTAATGAATTTTAGTACAGTCTTCACCGCTGCTGTGAAACATTTTTTTGGACTTTTTAAAATTTGGTTCTGAATTTAATTCTAGGTCTTGTTTTATTGAAATAATACTACATTTTAGTAACTGACACTAAGTATTTGGTCAAATGGTGTCAATTGACCCCCTCCAATGACAACCCCATGTAAAAGTGACAGGTTTTATTCATATCAAGTGTTAGAACTAGAATCGGTCTCTACCACCAAAGACCTATCACGGGACTACTCCGGTATCAGTTCGCTTCCCTCTAGGGACGAGATATGAAGTATTACCTTGGATCAACAGATATTTAGCTTTGGCGCTGACTTGGCTGGTTGGCGGATCTTAACAAACGATTATATGCGCTGAAAGTTTTCGAAATAAATATTTTTTTAAAGTCTTATAAGAAGCAAACATGTTTGGTTTTCTTTTGAATAGCGCTTAGTAGCATTTCGTATATGAAAAATTCAATTTCAATTCAAATGTATTGGCAATAGAATTTTCATGTTTAAAAAAAACGCTTGCCTCTCTTATTAAGGTAGTTCAGTTAGCTCGTGTGGTATCCGATAATATTGTTTTTAAGTTAATTCTGCCTCTTACAAACATTTAAGAATTACTCTCCCATTGGCTTCAAATGTTTTTGAAAGTTTTTCTTGAGTTTGACAATATTGGTTACTGCATTCGACTCCTAACCTTCAAACTTTTAAGCTGGCCATGGTAGTGTTTTTGTTCTGAACCCCACAAACTACTTTTAGCTGGAGGTCCACACCACTAGTTTTCGCCTCCATGCATTGCATGTTTTTCATGCTTAACATGCGTTCTACGTTTCAAGTTTCATGCAACGTTTTCTATGTGGCATCACCACGTGTACAAATAAAATTTCATTTGTCAAAATCAGCTGTTTTGTTCGAACGTAGCTAGTGACGCTTACAAAAATAGAAGGTCAACCTACTTTTCGCACGCAATGCCTCACGGCTTTTGTGCATGTAAGTTGCTACGTAAAACAACACAGAGTTTATTTTTTGGAAACTGCGTAAGTAGCGAGAAAGCGTAGAATGCATGGAGTGGACCTCCAGCTTTTGGCTTGTTGATAGCGATGGAATATATTCTGGATACGTTGCAATGAGTAAAAAGATGGGCTTTTTTTATTTAAAAAATAAAGCATGACTTTCCGCAAATGATAATTTTTTGGCATAAGAAAGATTTTTTTGTTTATTAAAATTTCTTTCAATAAAGAAGATATTAAAGACACACGAATGTATGCTAACTGTTGGGAATTTAAGTTATACACCTTAATAATACCACTACCACCTAATACCAATAAAAAATTAAGTTGAATTCAATCAAGTAAGAAAGTATAGTCGGTCAAGCCCGACCATATGATGACATACAACACAATTTTTAAAAAAAATTTTCCAGAATGTATCGTATTTTGGACCCATCGGCCTGCCAGAACATAATTATGTTATGTGGTTTAAATTCATGCGAAAGTTCTTTGTGCCGAATATTATTTACATATCTTCATCTATAGGGCAATTCCACGCATAAGTCTACCATCAAAGGGAAAAATTTATACCTGATTTTTTTAGTAAAAATAAATTATAATCCTTTTTCTTCGACCTTTTTTATTAAATTTTATACTTTATTAAATTATTTAAGCTTAAGGTCACTTTTTTAAAAAATTAATTAAAATGTTTTTATTCGATATTTCGATTTCCGTTGGAAATCTTCTTCAGGAAATTTTTTTAAAATAAAATTTGACAATAAATGGAAAAATAAAATATGGAAAAATAAATTTAAAATTTCAAAAAACAAAATTATCATTATAAATTTAAAATTCCATTCTACAAACTTTAAACAAAAAGACAAACAAACAAAAAAGGAAAACAAAATTTTAAATTTATTAAAAGCCTAAAACCTATTTTAATTTCCCTTTCCGTCAATAATAAGCTATGCCATCTGAAATTTATTTCATAAACAATCAAGGACAAATACCTATTTATAATTATCCCTTACATCAACCTATTTATTTTTATTCAATAAATGTCTATAAATTTGAGCTAAGCCCTCAGTATCTTTTTTAAAATTAATCCTTTTCTCAAATGGAACATTATTTATCTGCAACATTTCTAACATATATCTACGTTTCTTAAAACTTTCCGTATTCAAAATTGATGTGTTTTCAAAATCAGGATAATGATTAAAATCCCTACAATGAGTTGATAACGCCGTTCCATGGGCTGAATTATAATTCCTATATTTTTGGTCATGTTTATGTCCAGCTAATCTAATTTTCAGTTTTGTCCCAGTTGTTCCTACATATATTTTCCTACATTGTTCATTATCATTGCCACCACAATGAATCTTATAAACTAAATTCGACCTATCTGACTTTAGTAATCTATCCTTAGTTTTTGTGAATAATCTCCCTACATTATTAATCACCTTATGTGCCATTCTGTATTTCCCTTTATCATATATATTCGAGTTTTCTAATCTTTCTGAAAACCCAGGTACATAAGTTAATGACTTATAAATACGTGGTGCCGAAATCTCATCAATATTAGGAGATCTATCTATATTGTATTGTCTTATTAATTTGCAAATCAATTTGTTGGGAAAACTATTATTCTTCAAAATATTCCCAATAATTTACTTATTTTTCCTATGAAATCTATTGTCACTAATTGTTAATATCCTGTCTATTAGATTCCTAGCTGTGTTAATGATAATTCTCTTCGGGTGTTTAGAATAATAATTTAAAATTCTTCCTGATGAGGTTGGTTTTTGATACCAATCTACCAATAATCTACTTCCTTTCCTAATCACCAATGTGTCCAAATATGGAATTGAAAAATTCAATTCCCTTTCAATAGTGAACTTAATATTCTGATCAAAAGAATTAAACGTTGATAAAAGATTATCTATCTCATTATCATTAACTATAACAAACAAGTCATCTACATATTTCGTTATTATCTTTGGTTTAATTGTCAATTTTCCTAAACATGTATCTAATAATTTCTCCATAACAATATCAGCAACTATTGGAGATGCTGGAGAACCCATAGGTAGCCCCTTTTTTTGTGCATATATTTTCTTATTAAATTGAAAATATCTATTATCTACTATACAGAACTTAATAATTCTTAAAAATAAATCCTTATTAATATTTGTTAACCCTGAAATTTTATCCCAATTTTCCTCAATAATTCTAATTGCCAAGTCCACTGGAATACTAGGAAATAATGAAACAACATCAAGTGATATTAATTTTTCATTATCCTGAATTGTTAAATTTTCCAACTTTTGTTTAAATTGTATAGAATTACTAACATTATACTTAGAATTCTCCGTTATCTTCTTAAATAAATTCGTAATATATTTACAAAGATTATGTGAGGGTGAATTTATGGACGAACAAATAGGTCTTAAAGGAAAATTGTCCTTATTTTTGGTAAACCATATAATCTTGGTGCTACAGATATGAAAGTTTTTAGTTTGTGTTTTTCCACTAATGTTATCACATTTAATTTTAAAAGTTCTTCAATAAATTTATTGTTAATTTTCTCAAATCTGCTTGTTGGATCTTTTTCTAATGTTTGAAAAGTAGTATCATCACTTAAAATATTTTCAATTCTAGACATATAATCCCTTTTATTAATAGCTACCGTTGTGTTACCCTTATCCGCTCTTAAAATCATTATTTCCCTATTACTTCTAAGAAATTTTTCACTCAATTTCACCTTATTTATTGTAAATCTATCTCTACAATCTAGTGACATTTTATTTAAATGATTATCTATTACCGTTACAAAATTTGACCTTTCAATTTCCTGTTGTTCTTTATTTTCTACAGTTTCAATAAAATCTTCACCATCACATATAACTTTCATCAATGGAAAATCCCCTTTATCTACTGGAAGTGCGTGTTTTTGTCCTAAAGATAAAATCCATTGTACATCCTCTGGTATATCCCTATCTGTTTTATTAACAAACCATTTCCTATTAAATCTTATTCCTAATTCTTTTCTTTGCAAGTTAATAAGACAATCAAACTTTTTCTTATGTACCTGTTTTTCTTTCTTCATTAATTTATCTGCTAATTTGTCATCATATTTCAAAAAATTCTCCATCTCAACACTATTCAAAAACCTGCTTATAACATATTTTAAATAGTGTTGAGATGGAGAATTTTTTGAAATATGATGACAAATTAGCAGATAAATTAATGAAGAAATTGATTTGCAAATTAATAAGACAATACAATATAGATAGATCTCCTAATATTGATGAGATTTCGGCACCACGTATTTATAAGTCATTAACTTATGTACCTGGGTTTTCAGAAAGATTAGAAAACTCGAATATATATGATAAAGGGAAATACAGAATGGCACATAAGGTGATTAATAATGTAGGGAGATTATTCACAAAAACTAAGGATAGATTACTAAAGTCAGATAGGTCGAATTTAGTTTATAAGATTCATTGTGGTGGCAATGATAATGAACAATGTAGGAAAATATATGTAGGAACAACTGGGACAAAACTGAAAATTAGATTAGCTGGACATAAACATGACCAAAAATATAGGAATTATAATTCAGCCCATGGAACGGCGTTATCAACTCATTGTAGGGATTTTAATCATTATCCTGATTTTGAAAACACATCAATTTTGAATACGGAAAGTTTTAAGAAACGTAGATATATGTTAGAAATGTTGCAGATAAATAATGTTCCATTTGAGAAAAGGATTAATTTTAAAAAAGATACTGAGGGCTTAGCTCAAATTTATAGACATTTATTGAATAAAAATAAATAGGTTGATGTAAGGGATAATTATAAATAGGTATTTGTCCTTGATTGTTTATGAAATAAATTTCAGATGGCATAGCTTATTATTGACGGAAAGGGAAATTAAAATAGGTTTTAGGCTTTTAATAAATTTAAAATTTTGTTTTCCTTTTTTGTTTGTTTGTCTTTTTGTTTAAAGTTTGTAGAATGGAATTTTAAATTTATAATGATAATTTTGTTTTTTGAAATTTTAAATTTATTTTTCCATATTTTATTTTTCCATTTATTGTCAAATTTTATTTTAAAAAAATTTCCTGAAGAAGATTTCCAACGGAAATCGAAATATCGAATAAAAACATTTTAATTAATTTTTTAAAAAAGTGACCTTAAGCTTAAATAATTTAATAAAGTATAAAATTTAGTAAAAATACTTAAACATGGTGGCAACATTATGTTACTTTTAAGTTTTTAAAGTGGCAACAATTTTTTGATATTTTTTTAAAAAAATTGATATTTTTTTAAAAAATTAGAATTTAAAAAAAACCATTTTTTAAGTTTTTGAAACATTTAGGCCCGTTTTTACGACTTACCGATAGCTAAAAGAAGACTTTAACCGACCTTATAATAAGTGTTCTATTTTTAAAACTTTACTGAAACCTAAAGGGAGCGATAAAGTAAATTAAGGTTCATCATACCTGGTAGGTAAAAGTAAAGTTGTAATAATGGAACACTTTTTATAAAGCCGATAAAATCCTACCTTTAGCTATCGGTAAGTTGTAAAAACGGGCCTTATATTTCTTATTTCTAAAAAGGGTTTGTTTTGAATTATTTTAGTTTCAATGTTGGCTTCTAACTTATTATTAGTGATTTCGTTTAGGTGGGGTTTATATTTAAAAAAAGCATTTAAACGAGTTCATTAGTTACAATTTTGTATCTTTCAAATAATTTTAAAGTTCCTATTTTATGCGCTGTTATTTCAATTCTAACGTTTCATGTAAAAAAAAACTGACTTTTATACTCCACAAAGTGAGTGTAGTTCGGTCACGTTTTGAGCTGTAGTGTCAGTCACAATTTATTTTACTAATAAATATTTTTTAAATAATTAACCGCTTTTATTTCAGCATTTTATAATAGTTTGTTTCTTGAACTTTCGATAAAAACAAAAATTAAAGTTATTACGAAAGTGCAGAGGAAGACTATGGAAGTTTAAAAACACTCTCGAAAGCGACTTCCTTTTGCATGTAAATAGTGTCAGTCACGTTTATTATGATATTTCAAAATAGGTTTGGAGGTTTATGTGGGTCCTATTGTTAATTTTTGACCTTCCACAACAATGTTTAATCATAACATTGTAGCTTAAAGTTATTGTTGTAAATTTGTATGTCGTTATTTTTTTATGGTAATAAATGCTTTTTTCGGGAGTCATGTTTTTCTGATAGTTATGTTGAATGAAGGAGCGCTTCCAATAAAATTTAGAGGCTCCGTGCAATAACTCCCAGGTGCAATAAGTCCCAAGAAAAAAATTAAATTAGACCCAACAATTTTTCATACAAATGTGGGAGTAATTTCATTATGAAATAGTTCCCAGCTCTCTCGGTTTTATTTCATTTTTTTGAAAGTTATTTAATTTTTTGCCTGGGAGTTATTTCATAATGAAATAAAGTCCAAATGAAATAAGTCCCCGAAGAAATAAACGTGGGAGTTATTTCATTTTATTTTGAGCTTCGGTGTTATTTCATTTGCTGTGGGAGTTATTTCATTTTTTGTGGGAGTTATTTCATTTTCAATTATTTGCAATTTCTTAAAATTGTTTAACATTTGTAAATATGTAAACATTCAAGTAAATCGAATACATATATAATAAATTTCTTTGGAAGCTGTTTAATTTTTTTTTTTTTGGTCTTATTTCATTTCTTTTCGATGGGCTGTTTTGGAAGTTATTTCATTAATGTCTTTAGGAGTTATTTCATTATGAAATAGCTCCCAAAAGTTGGGGTTTGTTTCATTTAAGACTTGGAAATTATTTAATTTTTTGGGATTTATTTCTTTTTTCCAGTTTGGGACTTATTTCATTTATTTTGGGATTTAATTCATTGGGAGTTATTGCACTGGGACTTATTGCACCTGGGAGTTATTGCACGGAGCCAATTTAGAAGGTTGATTTAGATTGCAGCCAAAAAAAAATTTAATTTAAATTTAATCTAAATATCGACATAATCCAATGGCTTTTGGGCACAAAGACTATATTTCCGAAAGAAGCTTAATTGTGGGCTATGCAGAATTATTTACGGATTCTCACCATTTTCAATAAGCGTGGTCATTGTGTGAATCAGAATCTATGTTCCAAATTTTATTAAATTATCACCAAACTTGCCACACAACAAGCAAGAGGGACATACATCGTTAAATTGACTTAGAAAGTGATTCTGAGTCAATGTGTGTACTTGTAGGTTAGTCTTTGACGAATATTTTAAGGTGTCATAAATATCAGCACAAACGCATTATACATACCTTCTCCAATATAGTGATGAGGGTATAAAAATAATATGTTGCAGAAACAGCATTTTTTCGTTGTATTTTTCTAATAAAAATATCAATTATTTTTCTTACCATAGCTAAAAATATTAATTCTCTTAAGACGCAACAGATTTTTATAAATAATGTTATTATATTTACTTTTTTCTTATTTAAATTTGTTTTTCTGTTCTATAAATAGTGTACGTAATACATATACAGCTAAGAAATAAAGTAATATCAGTTTAAATTGTACAAAATACGCAGTTTGTATACCTTTAATCACAAGCACGTTTTGCTGTTGTACATTATAAACTCTATTAGTTTTTAACCATAAAATATTAAAAGTATACTCTTTATATCCACATCATACTTATAATATATATTTGATAGTGATGAAGGCAGAAAGTAGTCAAATCTAAAACGTCCCAGTAGAAAATGTCGATATAACTGAACAGCTAAAAATTCAGCAGTGGTCTGGCTAACGACATTAAGCGTATGCTTTATATTCAAATTATACTACTGACCTGAAAAATATTGCCTAAGTGGTACCTGTAGGACCATGTGGAACCAGAGATTCGCAAGTTCATTTCAATAAATCACGTCTAGATTTTTTAAACTATTTTCTAGATTTTGCCTATAATAACACTGTACAACAAGAAAAAGTAAAGGAGCAAAAGTATATATTTTTTTTTAATATGGACCCCTATCTACCAAAAAGTAACAATATAAAACTCTATGGATAATTTAAGTAAATAATTTTTTCTTATTTTTAAGTCAAGCTCAAGGTCAGGTTATGCAAAATATATTTGATTATCGTTTATCCAATATTTCGCTGCTTCAGAGATCTTAAGTTTATAAATTTTAAGCAAAATAAGAAGAAATAAAATTAAAAGGTCGAAGAAAATAGACTAAATTATTAAGTAGATAATAATTTTCTCTCTCTCTCTCTCTCTCTGATTCACTGGGGTAGAAAGGGTTAAGATAGGATCCAAATTTCACTTTCGCATACGAATTTGGGATTAAAACCAACTTAGAAATTCTTAAATCAAGCCCAATTTGAGATTAATTTTTTCACACCTTTAATTAAGCATATTTGGGATTACTTAAAGTACGGGGCGTTTAAATAATCCGTACTTGCATCAATCATTCTGCAATTAATTTAAGGAAATACGTACTTTTCGTACCATTGACACCGCTTCGGTGATCTAAGTATATATTGCTTGATTTTTCTTTTCAGTTCGCTTAAAGTAGATGTTCATTTAATAAAAAGAACTTTTAATTTATTTATAAAATAAAGTTCGAACTTTTACAGCTGTCAAAGTCTTCTTGTTTTCTCAAAGGTAGACAAAAGTGTAGGCATTTTGTTGAGAGTGTCACCAAAATCTGATTAAAATAATCGACAGAAGTGGTAACTTGAAGACAATTGATCCCAGGTTTCCTGCTGGGATATAACAGACACATACAATATTCAAACATTGAGCCTTCAATGTATGTGTATGTTATGTGTCTGATATGAAAATCAATTGCTGGAGTAAAAATTTAAAAATATAAATTTAAAAGTTAAAAATAAACAGAACATCAATAGCAAAAACTATAATGGAAACGGAAGTACCAAAGGCACGCACACACACATAGACACACACATGCAAACCTGGTTGAAAAACAAAAATATCAAGAAGCCCACAATAACAGCAACACAAAAAGCAACAATACCACGGAGAAAAACACTTTGGCTTAACAAAGAAAACAAAGTAAAAAAATGTTGTGCTCTCAAATGAGTGTGTGTATTGTGGATAGTGATGCCAGAATATGTCATACATCTCCAAATTGGTAATTTTATTATTAACAGGGATAAAAGATTTGGGGACTTGTTAGGGATTTTCTTTCGGGGGATTTTTCGTAATTTTTATTACAATTGTGTTTTTAATTTCAGTCTATTTTTTTTAATAAAAAACAGATTAATCTTTGAAATAATTTATGACTGGCAATTCATTCACTTGGGGGATGGGGTATTTCGCAGAGGTGCACTTGTGCGGAAAGCTATCTGCCTGTCATCCACTTGGGGATGACAAGAAGCGATTCCTCTGTTCGAAATTCCCAAGCAGCTCACTACTTCCGGTCTTATACCAAGTATCCCCTGGTAATGTCTCTCAGACACCCGTCTGTCGACAGCTAGAGTGAGAAGGCACACAGTTGAGTAACCTGAATGGCATGCTAAAACCGATGCGTCTCAGGTAACTAGGTGTCCACCGAAATAAACAGGCACTGAAACTCTACTGTTCGACCTGCCTAGAGGTTGTTGGCAGCCCCAACACTAGGATCGGATGGGAGGCCTAATCAGTCCCTCAATCTTAAACTGAAATGATTACTGAAACCGCAACAAATACTATTTGCGGCCCTTTGTTCCTACTAGGAATCACAGGACATAATATATATATATATAATATAATTCATTCACTAAGTGATGAGATTTAGGCCCTAATTTTGTAAAACAAAACGCAACGACAAATAATTACATTGAAAGCAAAAACAAATTCATAAATATTTTGTAATTTTGTTGTTGCCTTTAACAGAAATTCACATTGGTTTTTAAGATTTCATACGCCTCATTGCTTATGGCGTTGAAAATTTTAAAACGGTACATAAATTTCTGTACAAAGCAACAACAAAATTACAAAATATTTATTAATTTGTTTTTGCTTTTAATATTATACTTTGGCGTGCGTTGTGTCTTACAAAATTAGGGCCTTAGGTTTTTTTTGGTGAAAAAGTAACAACAATAATTGAGGCGAAAGGTTGAGACAGATTCATGATAAAATGCAATACATGTGAAATATTTATTAAAAAAATTAAAGAGTTTTGAGTGGGGATACTTTGGGATGAAAATAAAATTTTTTTTGGAGATTTTCAGGAATAAAACTTTAAAATTTGCGGTTAAAATTTGTAAAACATCTGACAGCCTGGCTGTGGGTGTAAGCGGGAGAGTGAATATTGCATTCACCTTAAAATCTCTTGTGGGTATTTGGGTGGTTGTGCTTGTTTATTAAAATGCATATACATACATTATTGCAATAACTGTAATTTAATGTACATTCACACTTGGAAAACATCAAGAAACCTTGAACTAAATATAGTGGCTGCTCATTTAAAGCTGCTGTTTGTTAGTTTTGTTCTATTTATGTTTCACATGATGTTCTGTATATTGTTTTACTGCTGTTGTTGCTGTTTAAACTATTTATACGATTATTTTGCACACTTTGTTTCTGCTTGTGATTCCTTTTAATTCATTTCATTCCTTGAAAACTTCTTTATAATGTTTTTTTTCATGTTTGTTATTTTCGTGTAATGCACTTTCTTCTTATTACGAATAATTTTACTAGTGCATGAGTAAATGTTAAAAGCGTGAATAGATTTTTAATTAAAATGAAATGGATTTGATGAGAGTAGAAAAAGAAGACTGGAAGAAGGGGTGTATGTTAAGAAATATCTTAGTATTATTATAAGTTTCAAGATCATTTAAAACGAAAATTCTTGAAATTATATGGGTAGGTTCATAATCTAAAACACTAGATTAAAACGATTAAGTAAACTTTTAGCGATATCGTATACATATTTATATATTTAAATTTGTGCAGCAAAAATACCCAATAAAAGTCACAAATGTTAATGTAATCTTTAAGTTCCCTTATTTAATTTTAACTATTTTAAACAACAGTTTGTCCTTAGGCCTAGTCAAGCTTCTACAATGTTGGACATTGAAAACAATAAGGAGACATTATATCATTATCAGGGCAGGTTTCAATATGCACAAACAATTTTGAAAATACTTAAATAAATAATAGTGCTATATTCGGTTGTGCCAAATATTAAATACCCTCCACCGAAAGTTCGAATATATCAGGAGTGGGCTTTTTATGGGATCTATAAATTATAAGCCAATATTAATGAAAGCTGACTTCACAGTATTATGTATAATTTATAGCTTCATTTAAATAAAATATCATGGCTTGTTTCTGAAATATAAATAGACGAGTTTAATTGATTTTCAGAAGGGGATCTTATACTGGACCTATTGTAAATTATAATTATGGACCGTTTTTTTTAAGCAGCTTTAACCCATAATCAGCTAAGCAGTTATAAAATAAAAGCCTCTCTTTAGCAAATTTAAATATATCCTCTATATTAAATATTGAGGATTCTAAAAAAACCTAAGAAATAAAATGTTATTAAAATATTCTATATAAATAATTTATTTCGCGTTGAAAATATCTATTATTAGTCTTCCTAGCAATTTGGATTTGGCGGATTTTATTTTGAATTGGTTCATTCCATTAATGATTTAGGAATACAATTTGACAGAAAGCTGGATTTCAGGAATCACATCACGTTAACAATTGTCAAAGCTACTGGTGTTCTGTGATTTATAAACAGATGATCTAAAGAGTTTTCAGATCCTTATGTTACCAAGCAATTGTTTACAACTTTGGTTCGACCGATTCTTGAATATGGAGCGGTGATATGGGATCCACAGTACTCAGTACACTCTAACAAAATCGAGTCAGCTTAAATCCAGTTTTTATTTTTCTGTCTTCGCGGATTGGGTTGGAACCCTCACATAAGGTTACCATCCTATGTTTACCGTCTAGCACTTATCAAGTTACCAACTTTAAGAAGTCGTCGGAAAATGTAAAATACTGTTTTTTTTTTACTTAAGCTAATAAATGAAAGCGTCGATTCTCAATACCTTCTTGGTAAAGTTTTAATTTTTTGTTCAAATTACAGTTCAATTAACATATATAATAAAGAATTTAAAAGAATATATACAAGAAAACAGAGGAAATTTATTGGAAATCAACTTTTAAAGATACTGAAAACGACATTATCGTTTGCAAATCGTATTTTTTTTCAAAATCGTTTTCCATTACATACCTGACTGACTTAAACAAAAACATTAGAATCATAAAGTGTGATATAATATCATATCTAAATTCGTTTAACTAATCGTTTTGAATATATTGTATTTGTATTGTATTTCATAATTTTATATACGCTAAAATTTACAAATTGTAATAGTCTGTAAGGATTTTTCCATAGACTTAAGTAAATAAATAAATAAACAAATTCACTCTAACCTTTGACACCTCTTAAGCATTTGTGATATAAAAGAAAGTGTTTTACCTTGGTCATGAAGGTGCAAGATGATTTTCCTCTCGGAAAAACTTAGTTCCATTCCTTTCGGCATTTTAATTAGCAAAATACCTTGCAAATGTTATTTTATTCGAATGAAAATATGACTGAAACGAATAAACGAAGCATGCCCATATAAAATGTAAAAATTTATAACAATATTTGCAAGAAATAAGATGATTTTTTTTTTAATGCAAAATACTTTTGTGAGTATTAAATAGAGGTTAATGTCAGAAAAAGGCCATGAAATTACAAGTTTTTGTTATTTTATTATCATATTCACTTTGTAACACGTAACACATATGTAATAAATGGACTATTTTCTCAAAAATTAAACAACTTGTACTTCATTTTGAGGAAGGTTTTTAAACTTTATGGAGTAAAAAAATATGCAAAATATTTTTGAGACTCACTGTACGTTAAATTTTTATGCTACAAAGTTGCTTTAAATTAAAATATTTAAAAACAATAAATTAAATTTACACTTTAATTAGCAGCTGTCACAGGTTTAAACAGGTTTAAAATGGTTATTACTAGGGCAACCAAAAAAAAAGCAAATGCTTATTTTTTGTTTTACAAGATAGAAAGATTTTGATTGAACACAAATTCCGATCATAAAAAAAAACAAAGAAAATGAGCTATATTTGTTAGGGCTTTTTTTTGCTTATTTTGGCAATATCGGCTTTTTTTAGTTATTTTTGCGCTATCGGCTTTTTTTACTTATTTTGCTATTTTAAGATAATTTTTCATTTTTTTCATACAAAAAAAAACTTATTTGATAAAATTTTGCAAAAATCGTTATTATTTTTTTATGTGCAACTTTTTTTTATAAATACTAAAAAATCATTCATTTCTTTGCTGCAACAACTCTAGTTAAAAAAATCTTTCAACGTTATAGTAATATTTTGTGCTTCCCTCGAACAATATCATCCCAAAAACCTATATTATCTCTGTATGTAATTATAGCTACGCTAAAGAGTGGAGAGGGTATTATGCATTTGTGCTGATGTGAGAAACACCTTAAAATATTGGTCCTAAAGTAAACCGATCAACTCAGAATCACTTTCTGAGTCGATCTAACCATGTCCGTCCGGCTGGCTGGCTGTCCAAGTAACCTCGTGCGCAAAGTACAGGTCGCAATTTTAAAGATAATTTAATGAAATGTGGTACGTGTGTTCTAATTGGCACAAGGGCGAGTCGGTCCATAATTTAACATAGCCCCAATACAAGCTGCTATCCGGAAAAGGGTCTTTGCGCCCACTATCAAACCAATTTTAATGCAATTTAAGACATATGTAGATGTATCCGTATTTATATGGAGACGTAAGGTATGCATTTTTAAAAAATAGGACAACGAGGGGAGATTTAACCGATTTTAATGAAATTTAAAACATAGATATTCCCTATTCATATAGCCATACACTCTTGAAACTTGTTTTTCAAACTGTGGTGTTGGGTATCATACGGTCGGGCTTGACCGACTATACTTTCTTACTTAATTTTTATGCAACTCTGTCTTAGCGGTACTGTAACGTTGTTTTTATAGTGTTGTGTATAATTTTATGTGTTTGTGCTTTTAGTATTAAGCCTTTTTATCAACTTATTTTATTATTTGCTTGTTTAAGTTCTTTTCTCTCGAAAATTCCAAAGCTGTATTCTAACGATCAAATTCCTCAGTCTGTTACCATCATACTTTGTAACGTCTTATTTCTTTTTAAAAATAGTCTTTGTATAAATTAACGTCTGGTAGTTCCCCTTCTCTCTGTTTTTGTTATAGTAACGTCTTATTTTTTGCTTTTTTAATATAGTTTTAGCTATTAAGAATTTCTCTGTATATAAAATATTGTTAATTTCTGCAAATTTTGGGGTTTTACACGAAGTTGTAACAAAATTGGAAGCAAAAAATCTTTCATTGGTTTTCTAAGTGAACATAGTTATGGACTGTAAGAAAAATATCCCGTGTTCCAGGGGATATAGAAGAGAAATTTAATACAAAATTAAAATCAGTTTTATTAAAAAATTAAGGATTTTCGGTATTAAAAGATATTGGGGATATTTTGGGAGGCAAGCGGAATTATGAGTCCAATCGTAAAAAATATACTTCAGAGCAAATACTCAATTTTAAATGTGCTCCCTTTACATCTGTAGAAGTAGAAAGAACTTTTTGTATGTACAAGAACTTGCTGACTCCAAATAGACAGAGTTTTCTTTTCGAAAATGTATCGCATCATATTTTAATGTTTTAAGACGCTTTTTTAAGAGCTTTAAACGGTTTTTTAGTGCTTTTTTGGTTACCCTAGTTATTACTAAAAAACGCACACAAATATGCATTAACAATGAAAATATTAAGTGCACTACGAATTTGAAATTCATTTCCATTTCAAAATGGTATTATAGCAAATCGCTTCTACCTGAAGCAAATAATAAAAAGCTTTTTCTGCTTTTAAAACTCCAATCTTGTCGTTTTATTCCCCTTAAACTATATTAAAGGCATTTGAATAGAAACTCTTATATTTGTGGTCTTAAATTATTATCGTTTATTACCAACAAAATGACGGAAGAAAATAAACTTCCAACGAACACGAAAAACACTTGTGGCTTGATAAAGTAAAAACAGAATTTCATATTTTAATATAAGCCCACACATTGCTCATGTTTGCAAATAAAATGGCATAAGTTCAAAATTTTTACTATAAAGCAACTTGTATTTATTTACTTGAAAATAATTTTTAAAAAACCAATTAAATAATGTAAAAATTGGTGAAATTTAAAAACTTTTAGTTTTGACTTATACTTGTCTTCTTGTAAATGTGAAGAATTTGATTGCGTGCATGTCAAACAAATGAGAGCCAGTTTATTTTATTTATTTTTTTTTTTGATGAGGGCCTGAATGTTGTATAACTATTTATACACATTTTTAACCACATACATTTACATAACTTGAGGCTTTTTTTATGCGCGATTTTATTACATTTAAACAAATTTTTATAGAAGCAAACAACAAATATGGAAAACTTAAATTAAAATTTTTTGTTGAATTTTTAGATATGGGCATTTCCTGGGGTCCCGAACGTACGTTCGTACGCTTTTGATGTACAAATAATATAGAAAACAAAACTTTTCCTAGCTTTTTTTGCGATTCGATAGCATTTGGGTAGCTGTATGTTTAGTGCAAAAGATGAGTTTCATCGAGTTTAAGTTTTCATAATAATAGTTATAAACATGTGGTCACAAACGTACGCAAAATAGAAGTTAACTTTGGCTGACGTAGTGAAATGTAAAAATCTGCATAATGGAACGGAATATTCAAAAGTGATTAATTTATTTTAAAAGTGTATTAATGAAGGTCTCCATGCAGTATTTACCAAAAAAAATATCTCTTTTGGTTTTTGTTTAATTGGCTTAAGTACCGGTCGCGAACGTACGGGTCGCGAACGTACGATTTTTCCATATGTTTTTTTATTATTATCACATTGCAGTTTCCCATTGAAGACATTCAAATTTCCTTAACAAACAACTAAATACTCAATTTACAATTGATTGTAATGAAAAGATTATGAAGAAAGAGTGTAAACATAACATATTTTTGCATGTAAAATAAGCATATAAAAATGTGTTTAGAAGTAGAAAATATAAGAAAATATAAAATTTTCCAGTTTCCAGTGCAATTTCCTCAAGTAAAACAGCTGAGACATGCTATGAAACCATTCTTTTATAACAACATTGCCTTTTTTAATAATAATAAACAATAAAAGACAAATATTATCAACATTCTATTTTTTCATCCTGGTAGACCATTCTGGGGAAATGCCCATATGTAAAATCATTTTAAATAAAGATGTTAAACTTGTTTAAAAATTAAATCCCTAAATTTTTTTGTTACTCAAAATAGACTTTATACATGAGCATTTCCACAGAAAAGTCTACTTTTTGTCACGTTACGCCATCAATTATTTTTATTTTTTTCTTTCAGAAATAATATTTATATATTCCTCACTTTTTTCATTCTGGTGTCAAGAGGAACTAGCCTGACATTTATTGAAAAACAGGAACATGTTTAAAAACATGGGTCTAAAATACAAGCTTATTTGCTTGGTGGCGTTACGTAACAAAAAGAGAATATTTCTGCGGATTTAAGCCTGTTTAATTTTTCAGCTATTTTTTTTCCACTCGTGTTTCTCAGAGCCTATTAACACAAATGCGTGTCAAGTTAACAAGTATTTGCATACTGTTTACACATCTATGAATGTGAGTGAGCTGTGAGTGTATTTTTATACATTTAAATGTGTATTTGTTAATCTATTTTCATATGAACTTTATAATTTTGCTGCATAAATTGAAAGAATGATTTTTTAATGTGCTCAGAAAAACAAGATATAAATAAATACAGTGTTTAACTAAGATGTTTATATGACCACTGTTAGTGTTAGTGCACCAGACCACTCATTATGGAATGCAACTAGAAATCTAAAAAGACTTGTTACTCCTTAACCCCACAAAGAAACTTGAATGGAAATTGGTCCAAAAAAGGTATCGAAAACGTTTGTTTGAAAACATTTGAAAAATGTATTTACCCCAAATATATCCCACGATAAAGCAGTAGAGTTATCACATGCTGATGTTAGAGCAGCTTTTCCCATCAGATTTAAGATAAAAGAAATCGAAATGACTATTTGTGATTTAAGCCCCATGAAAGTACTTGGTATTAAAAAGATCAGAAACAAAATGCTTATGGAGCTAACTCGCAAAGGAAAGCAAATTAATCATTTACCTACGTATACATAAATTAAATAAACGCTTATAAGAAAAATTTTCATAGATATTTTATGTAAACTTTTTATTAAATAAAAAATATATTCATGAATACAGCAGTTGATTCTCAATACTTTATAACGCCTTGCATGCTACCCTCTGGAGGGGAAGGTTTCCTTAGTTATCATGATACCAACTCTACTTAAAGATCACACAAAACCTCGTTTATGACACAGCGCAACAAAAATCGCAGCCAGCCTCAACACTTGCAACGCGAAATGAAAGTAGACTACTAGTAGAGCAAATAAGACAAAGGGTTTTGTAAAGTTTGGAAGTTTGGAAGTTTGGCGTTTGGAATAAGTCAAAAAAAATATACTTAATATACTTCTGAGTTAAAAATAGTTTCAGACGTCTCAGTAGAATTGTACGGCATTTCATTTCTTACAATATATTAGCCCTCTAACACTCATTTTAAGATGTCATTTTTGTACTTTTTTAACTTCCACGCTAAAACGGCACTTTAGAGGGTTAAAATGTTCTACTAATATTTTCTGCATCAAATTTCACTAGGGGTCTTCTTAGACCAAATGTTCGTGCAATGTATGTAAAACGTGTTTTCAAGAAATTCAAAAATTTCAAGGCCCGGAATTTCGAAAATCCGTGTTACATACATTGCACGAACTTTTGGTCTTTGAAGACCCCTAGTAAAATTTGATGCAGAAAACATTCGTCGAATATTTTAACTCTTTAAATTGCCGTTTAAGTATACTTCTGTGTGGAAGTTAAAAAAAAGGATAAAAATGACCCCTTAAAATGAGTGTTAGGGGGTTAATATATTTTGAGAAAAGAACCGCTACATGATTCTACTGAAGAAATATGAAATTATTTTTAAGCCCAGAAGTACATTTAGTATCTTTTTTTTGACTTATACCAAACGCTTTTTCAAAAAATTCAAAAACTTTAGGGAACCATATTTCGGGACCCCAGCTAACTTTTCAAAACCCTTTGCAGATTTGCTATACTTTGTTTTGTTTTTGCTATAGGTTGGTTTTTTTGTTGCACAGTGTTACCTTATAAATCCCATCTATTTGAGAGGCTTTTAGTGGGAATGTACATGAATAATATATTTCCCTAGTCATCAATTGAATAAACTTCTAGAATAGTTAACATCATAATTAAAGCCTTTTATGAAAGAATATATTGCTCTGTACTTTTCATCGATGTTTTTCAAGCTTTTAAAACAGTCTTGCATGATGGTTTACTACATAAATTGAAGCTTAACTTACCAGATAACACACGAAATCTGTTAGAAAGCTACTTAGGTGCTTAAAACTTTGCTATTAAAGAAGGCGATTTTTTAAGATCTCTTCCAACAATTGATGCTGGAGTCCCACAAAAAGCATTTTGGGCCCTCTATTATACTTCGGACATGCCAACAAACAACTTGACACAAACTTTAACAACATTTGCGGATGATCCAGCTTTTATAAGCATACGCGAAAACCGTCATTAAGTATTTCGTTACTAATATAATGTAAATGTCAATGGAAAAATGCGTACATATAACATTCACTTTGCGTCGGAAATCATGCCCCTTATTAAAATATATAATCAAATAATATCTCAACACTCGCATGTAAAATATCTCGATCCGATTTCGAATCAATAGCCACACAAATGTAGTAACGACCTTTTAATGGTAGCCGGCCAGATTTCAATGGAACTGCAGCATCCTGAGAAATTTCCTTATGGATGGTTTCATTTGTCATTAGTTCGAGAGCTACTCGTATCGTATTATACCGTTGTCATTGGATCTTTTTTGACAGATTTTCAGTTGTCAGTTTTATTCCAAGTGAAATCAAAAAAACAATGCCGTGTGCTTCGAGCTTTTTTGGTACTTGGATTGAGGCCAGAGAGTATACAAAATACACCAAAAGCATCTACGTCAACCATGTTAAAAAAGACTTTTATATAAAAGATAATATAAAGTTTGGACTTGACAGGTCTCTGTAACAAACAGTCATCAACATTGAAAATTTCGTACATAACTCTAATTTGATTAGGGATCTCAAAAACCAAATAAGAATAAACTTTTTAAAGATTTTAATATTATTGTCCTAGATATAGTATATTAGTTCTGGAATGACTATTCGTCAGCATACACTTATTTTATAGTTCATTCCGCTTCCGTTGTAGCGCATTGGATTATATTCTCAACAAACTCTTGATATCCAACCAAAAGGGGTGACTGAGCTTTCATTTTTTCACATTTAATAGGACCTACAACATTCACGAAACAAAATGAGATTTAGGTCAAAGTCGAGTGCCATTATTTGACTTTTTTCTGCACTTAACAAGATTTTCTTGGCGTTTCTACACCATCACATGGGGAAATTTTTTTATTTTTTTTGCATTAAACTATATTTTTACATTTACAAAGTAGTAATCGCCCACCCAGCAAAAACTTTACTTACAATCCTACTTTTAATGACTTCAAGAATTCATTACTTTGTAGCTTTATTCGCCACTTTTTGGATTATTAGTTATATATTAAATAATAACTTTATTATTATATCTTAAATATACAGAAAAATTTATATTTTCATTATGACAATAAAAATGTCATTATAGTCATAAAACATAGTTTTTTAATGCAAAAACTACACTGCCCCGGTAGACTAGCTGGTAGAGAGCTAGTCTATCAGCACCGAGGTTGCGGGATCAAATCCCGCCAGAGACAGAAAAAAAATACAAAATAAAAAAAAGTAAAATAGATTAAGAAAAAATAAAAATAAAATAATTAAAAAAAAAACAAAAAAAAAAAAAATTAAAAAAAAATAAAAAAATTTTTACTTTATTGACTTTGTGTAACTATATATTTTTATAAAAATTTTAAGTATAAAAAAAACATGATTTTTTAGATTATAATAGGCTAAATTATAAAGGATTACTTTTGGGACATCTCGAACAAAAATAAGTACTTTTTCTAGTAGAAAAGTAAGTAGACGGCTCGTCAAATTCTCATTATTTTTCTGCTTACTTTGTAAGCAAAGTTTTTGCTGGGCAATAACTCAATTTTGGATTTTTTGGTAGTTGACTGGTATTTAAAATAACCGAATCATTTGTTGTCTTCAGTTTTGCGACAACGCCGAATACCCACAATTTTATAGAAACTTGTTTTCTTTAAAACTTAAGAAGTAAGTTTCTGCTATATTTTTATAAAATAATTTTTATAAACTAAAAATTTAAATAGTTGCTAGAACTCCTTTTGATCATCACTGTAAGAACTTGAGTCACAGTTCGTATCTGAATACACATGTCATAGTCTAAACTAAAAGTTAATGTCTTTTTTGTAGCTTAACAATAACGCGAAAAACCACAACTGTTCTAACAAGTTATTTTTGTTTCGCGAACCTGAATTCATATAAATATGCATGCAAATGTTTTTATATGCGTTTTGCTACTTTATAAATTTATATCACAACAAATGTGTACATAAATTTGTATGTATTCATATTTTTGCAATTTTCTCCTGACAACGCATACATATGTGTGTCTTCTCTTCTGCCACATAAATTTCAACAGCAGAACAACAAACTACATGTAGCACAAAAGCCAACAATACAAGTAACAAAAGTAACTATTTTATCTTAAAAGTGTTATTTGTTTTCGCACCAGAAAATTCAACAGCATCAACAACAACAACAACAAAAAACAATAAAATACAAAACAACATGACTCGCGAACTGAAATGAGGAAATAAGGTTGAAAAACAAAAAAGCCCAGGTAACCTTGTACAACTTAAGAAAATGCATGTTTTCTTTTACTTTGTTAGTTTATTTTTTGTTTTTCTTTTATGGGAAAAAAGTAGAACTATTTTTGTTAAACAATTCTCTTAAAACGCACACATACATACATACTTGACAACTCGCATAGTTAAAAACAGTTGAGGTGTGTAATGCGTTTTTAAATTTTTTAAGGAATTTGTGGTATTTTGCTAAAAAGAGGAAGGTAAATTGTCAAGATTTTGGTTGCACATATAGAAAACAGCTTAATATTTCAACAAGAAAACTATATTGTCTTCTTTATGGAAGCCCTAATTTGCTTTACATTACTTTAGATTGTTTTATCAAAGTAGTGCACTTTATAGTCTTTACAACCACCACTTTTTTATGCATTTATTTATTTTTATGCATTGTGTTTAAATTATGTAAAACATTTTCATAATAGTCGTTGTTCTCTTGCAAATTTTATAGCATTTTAAGTGCTACTGGCATAGTTAGTTAAAATATTACATACATAGCGAACAAGTCAAGGTAGTCATAAAGAGAGAAAATGATAAAAAATTTATTTACGTGTAGAAGAGGAAGCATTATGTATATTTAAATTTCAAAGACAAGCAAATTTTATAATACTTTCTTCAAATCAAATTTAATAATATATTTTGCCTTAAAAAATTTTAGCGTATGTTGAATATTTAATTACTTTTGTACTATTAATACTGTATGAACCAGAACTCCATCCGGAACAGGCGAGCAGTCTGTGAAGTGGAGATCCCCCTTTTATCTCGTATCTATAGACTTCGAAAAAGCATTTTATAAGGTCGCTAATAACACGATATGGAAGGAACTAGAATGTTAAGGAACTCCCCAAAACTTGTTCGTTTATTAGAAGTCTATACAATGGAACTGCATGTAGAGAGTACTCCATGGGAACAGTCTTGGCAATAGAAAAAATGTTAAAACCGGGTTACGACAGGGCTGCGTAATGTAACCTCTACTTTTTAACATTGTTCGTAATGTAGTGGTAAAGACCGAAACACCGAACTACACTGGAATTCAATGGGGCCTACACAAGCAGCTAAGTGTCTAAGACTAAGCCGATGACAGATGTCCTGGCACACATGTTTAGCGACATGTCTCAAAAGTAAAGGTTAGAAGAAGCGGCGACAGCCGAAGCAGAATTGAAAATAAATAATGGCAAGAGTAAATTAATGCGTGTGAACACCGACAACATACAGTCCCCTGAGATGGCCCCGGGGTTTGTTAAGCTTTTCAGAAGGATATTTCACCTTTTGGTGTTAAATCCTCCGGGGCAAAATCAGTTGAGGCCAATCCTGGGAATTTGATCAATCAATGAATAACTGGCAGCAGTTGTCGGGCACATAGAAAAGTCGTCACACACAGGGACAAATTGAAAATTTATTGCGGCAAAATTATTTACTTCATATGGACTTAATAAATTTTAATAAAACTAGGTACCTCAAGGTTTTTAGGGTCGCTGATTAAGAATCTGATGTTAGTTTTTAAAAATTCATATGGCGTATTCATTATGGCGGACAATTTTTAAAAAATTGATCGAATTCGCTTAAAACTTATTACAAGGGATTTTTTGGGGTCGCTGATTACGAATCTGATGTCAGTTTTTTAAAATTTAACATGGCGGATCCACTATGGCGGACAGTTTTTAAAAAATTAATCGAATTCGCTTAAAACTTATTTCACGGGATTCTTGATGTCAGTTTTTAAAAATTAAAAATTCAAATTCCAAAACATTAGGCCTAATTAAAAACTTAAAACGAGAATACTTATAAAAAGCGGAATTAATAATTATATTTTTTAAAAGCTTTTTTTTTTTAATTTGATCCACTGGTGATGATACAACTTAAAATAATAAGAATTATAATTAATAATAATTATAATTATTAATAAGAAATTTAATTAATAAAAAAGATGGCACTGAATGAAAAATGTTGCTATTGCGCTTCTGTAAGTTACAATTTAGTTACGGAATTCCCTTTTTTTATTTTTTCGTAGCAGTTTAAGTATATATCAGTGGTGCACACAAGTATTTTGTGAGCAGACTGCACAGAATGTTAAATTTAGCGATTTAAAAAAAATGCCATTTGCAAGTGGGATTTTCAGAATTAGGTGTACTACCTAAAAAATAGGCTCTATTTCTTGAAAGTAGAAAGAGGTGGACCTCCACTTGACTTTTTTACACTTACTAGCAGTTGTGTTTTTTGACTTATATGGAAAAGTCGTGGAACTGTTTGGAACTTTTTTTGTAGCTCTAGCTTTAGTAAATTTTTCAATATGTTTCATAATAAAAACAGTACACTATACCTACACTAGATATTATTGTTATTTTAATAATAACTGCAAATTAAATTAGGTACCTGATGCTTAAAAATATATTTAAACAACTTTTAACTGTAAATTTACAAAAAATTGTCGAGTGTAGCAACAATAAACGCTATATATGCTACTGACAGGTATAAGTGCGTGTAACTGATAATAATAATTTTCACGCACGTACAGACTAGTGTAATACGTTAAAAAAAATAAATTTTTATAGGGTGATTGCGTACTGGTCTATATAACATATTAAGTGCCATAGTGATAACATTTAACAAAATAAAAAAATTCCATTTTTGTCGTCGTAATTCGGATATTTGTCCCTGTGTGCGTCGGGGGTATGGGAAGATTTTTTTCTGCTTTATAGTCGTACTTCCATGGAGTTCTTCGGAACAGAGATTTAATACCGGACACTGAAAATCTATGCAGGTGCGTTTAGGTGTATGCATACCTGTTATGCGTTATGCATCCAAAATGACAGAGCTGATTTAAAGGAGTCCGAAGTTTTACCTCAAAACTTATCTGATGGTGCCTCGGGATATAAAAGCCCGCGGCCCACAGTGCCTCGGAAGGCTAGTTGTTAATGAACTACTCTATCAGTGCGAGGGTTGCGGGTTCGATTCCTGCCAGAGACTCTGGGCTGTTTCACTACAACGGGCTGAAGGTCTACGTAACTATTGCTCGGTTCATTAAAACGACTTATCATTATTCTTAGGGCAGTCCATGTGGAGTGGGCACCTGTTGCGATATTTAAATCATCCAAACGTTCTTTTGCTTTCATTACGGAAACTGCCTTGCATCAGATTGGCAGTGGAGGTAGATAGCTCCTAAACGAGGGGAAATTATGATTTGGAGGTTACAATCTCAAATTGCAACCTGTGTATGAAACATGATACTCGCATACGCGGGGGCACTTGGTAAATACATACATAAATCACCACTTGGTTGAGATTCATCATGAGATTTTAGTGCAGGGGCTCATGTAAATCAATATCACATTCCCTTGTCATGAACGGCACCGTACTTGAAGATAATAACAGCTTTCACAATCTCGGTAGCATTTTGAACAAGAATCCAATGTGGCATTCTACCTCCTGTATGGAAGGCGTCCCCTATAACGAGAGAAACGAAAATCAGCTTATTCAAGCTTATCCAGCGTGAAGTAAACACTATTAAATGGATGTGAGACTTGGAATTTGCAAGATCGCGTCGTGGTAAGAAAAAAATTCAACAACGATTTCGAAGTCTTTTGTTAGAAATTTACTTTTTTATTTATTCCACTCTTCTTTGGAACAACATTCCAGATAATATGCAGCTAATAGGCAACGCAAACTTGTTTAAAATAAAGCTATTAAATCACTTTTGTTAAATTTAAATATGTTAACTAAATATGCTTATTAAAATTGTTTTGTTTTAAATTTGAATATGTATTTTTTTTTTTTTTTTTTTGTAATCTTTTAATCTTTTATTATACATATAAATATTAATAAATAGAAACAGGGAATTATTTCCTTTCGTAGGTTACTTTATATTATATTAAAAATTTTGTGTTTGTCGAATTTATTCTATGAGCTAAATTTCAGTTATGCATTTAATAAAGCTTTTTTGTAATAGTTCTATTCCTTAAATTTTTAAAAATTTCGAAAATTTCGAAAAACTCGAAAAATAAAAAATGTTGAATATTAATATTCATTTTAATTTTCGTTTGATTTTAATTCACAAAATAATAATGGTTTTTAGTTTGATAATTATTAATCCTACCTATTTTAGGTTGTTATACTCACTAGCACTATCATTTATAAGATTTATCTTGTTGTGCTAGATCATCAATAAATAAATAAAATAAAACAAATAAAAAAAATGCTGATGCCCACGACATAACTTCACTTCAAGTTTTTTCCAAAAGATGTCTGAGGAATAAAAATAATAAATAATAAAAAAAAAATTGTATATTTTAACATGAACGGCGTTACCTAATTTCGCTGGTGGCAACTCAACTTCAGCTGTGTTGCTATCTGTAATCGACCCATAAACTATACATGGGCAAAGTTTCAATTATTTTGTAGGAAGTTATAGCTAAATTACTCTGTTCTTATCTTTTTTTAATGTGCAATAACATTTGAAACAAAATCTTAGGTTAACTTCCGTTCTCACTGTAGTCACCTTTAAAGCAGAGTTCAAAAATAAACATTATGTACTATACTTTTGTGTTCTGTACGGTAGAAATATGAAAAACGCAATCACTTATAGTGTTTGTGTAGTAAAAACCTAAAAAAAAACGTTTCTCTGTTTGTGATTTTCGTGACCAAAAGGAATATTGTACTAAACCAACTCAACATATAGATAAGAACATTTCAATGCTTTCTGATTTTCGTACAAAAACACAAACTTTGTTGTGTTCGGTTCAGCAATGATAGTTGGTTAAGGTTGTGCCTAGCTTCCTTTTAGCTGATCCCAGCTAGCATTTGGCTGATTTTTTTTTGTAAAAATCATCCAAATGATTCATTTCAGGTCAGTTTTGATGATTGAAAACTGATTTATCACTTAAGCGATTAAAAAAGGATTCATATATGCACTTACTTCGTGCTTTTGAAGTAAATTTATAATTAATCCAGCAATACAAATTTGAATACATAATGATTCATATGTGATTCATTTATATGTTTAAAAATAGATTTTTAAATATTTTGAATTTTGAGTTTTTATTTTTGCCAAATGAAAAAAATAAAAATAGAAACTTTCATGTCAGCCAAACCAATAAGAAGCTTGGCTAAAAAAGAATTCCAAAATTATTGACAATTGCGAAAAGCCAATTATTTTTGTTTGGTTCAAAAGTCATAATGTTGCTGATTTTATCGGAGAAAAATTTAAAAAACATGACAATTAAAAAATGATATGAAAAATAATCAAAAACTAAATTTTATTTTTTCGACCTTTTTTTATTATTAAAATAAAAAGTTTTTTCTTTTTTTTCGAGCTCGAAAAAACTTTTTATTTTAATATAATCAAAAACTATATAATTTACGATTTAAAAATAAGACAAAAACGATTCAATAATGATAAGAAAAACTAACATTAAAATGATCAAAAAGGAATCAGAAAATTGTGTCACAAATGATTCTTTTAGGTGATTCATCGGTAGGGTACCATTTTCTCACAACGAGAGTATCACTTATGATGGAAAAATGAGCTCATATACGGGTATTTTGCTCTTGAAGCTGATTCCTAAATGATTAGATTATGATACAAAATGCTAGCTGGGATAGAGACAATTAAAAATTTTTTTACAAAAACCAATTTCATATTTTTAAAGAAAAAAAAAATAAAAAAACAAATACAAAAAGCCAACAAAATAAAGAAAACAAAACATGTACACAATTTATTTATTTATTTAATCAATGGACATTATCCTTACTGACTAATAACAATATTGACTTAAAATGAATGAATAACATTATAAATTTTAAAATATAGTAACCAACTTTACAGAGTATACGTACATAAAAAATTACGAGTTCAGAAAAACAATAATTTTATGCTTTATGGAATTTAAACATAAAGAAAAATCAACAAATTGTGACAAAGAAATAAATTGTCTACATAACCTTGAAAAAGGATCAGCAATGGCGTAATTTACTCTATAAAATTTAACAAAAAGCAGATTATAATGACGAGTATTGCGACCAGGTATATTAAATTTAACAGAATTTAACAGAAAATCACAAAAAACATTACCATTAATTCGATTAACCATAAAAGATACATTTAGCATTGTACGACGACTTTTGAGCGATGGTAGTTTTATTAATGCCAGTCTACTAGCATAGGAAGGAAAGTTTGTCGAGTAACTCCAATGAAGATCACGTAAACAGAATAATAAAAATTGTTTTTGGACAGATTCAATACGAGAATTATGAATGTTGTAATACGGATCGCAAATGATTGACCCATATTCTAAGATAGGTCGTTATGTAGGGATCAGTGAATTCTTTAGCCCAGCGCTTAATAAAGCCAAGAACACCACGAGATTTATTTACAGTTAATGTAATATGAGAAAAAAAGTTTAATTTAGGATCCAGTAAGACTCCAAGATCAAGGAACGAATCAACCAACTCCAGTTGGTGACCACCCAAAGCATAATAAACATCAATACATGTATTTCTATAAAAACGCATACATTAACATTTCATTAGATTCAGCTCCATCATATTATGATTACACCATAAAAAGAAGTTATTAAGATCCGCTTGAAGATAAAAATGATCAGCAAAGCAATTAAAAGAATGGAAAATTTTTACATCGTCAGCATACATCAATATATTGGCGAAGTTAATAACGTTGGGCAGATCATTAATAAACAGCGAAAACAAAAGTGGGCCACGATGACTGCCTTGGGAAACACCGGACGAAACATAAATGTACTTGGATATACAATTATTGAATTGTACTTTTTGCTTTCTACCAACTAAATAAGTACTTAACCAGCTTAAACTTTTACGCGATAAACCTAATTAATCCAATTTAGTAAGAAGAAGTTGATGGTTAACTTTATCAAACGCTTTACTGAAGTCAGTATAAACAGCATCAGTTTGATTCTTTTGTGTAAATGCAGAATTAATTAAAGTTGTTAAATGAAGTACATTAGTTGTAGTTGAACAGCCTTTTCTAAAACCATGCTGGCATGCTGCCAGTACCGACGAGGTGTGATGGCAGAGGAAACCAGCAACTAGTTTTTCAAAAAGTTTTGGAATAGCACTTAATTTGGCAATTCCTCTATAGTTTGTTATATCCGATTTATGACCAGATTTAAATAAAGGTTTTATAAACGAATCTTTCCATAATACGGGAAAATAACCATACATAATCGACGCATTGAACATTAAAGTTAATGGCGTAACTAATGATTCAGCACATTGATTTAAAATACATGTTGGAACAAGATCTGGACCATGAATAAAAGACATCTTAAGCCTTTTCAAGTAAACCAAAATATCATTGCTATTAAAAGCAGGGAAAGAGATTGTCGGGTTTGATGAGAGCACATAGGGATAACCATTACTATCGTCGTATGCAGCATCAGAATAAGTTGTGGCAAAAAAAATCAGCAAACATATCACAGTAGATGTACACAACACATGTTAACATTCGTGTTTTTGTCTTGCAAGCTGCCAAACAACAACAACAATACTGAGAAACGTTGCTTAGAATTGTTGTTTACTCATTCCTTTATTAATGTGAAAAAAACACTGTTTTATAACGAAATGAGAACTATACATAACGTATTTTTTTTGTTTTAATAATTATGCACGGTATCAAGAGTTAAAAGTACTTTTAAGTTTTTAATTGCTCTCCTACAAAACTAAAATAATAGCACCTTTTCATTTTATTGCCACAGTCATATGGAATTTATGTGCGGTTTCCCCTATACAGGCGATTGATTGTGTAGTAAAATTTATATGAAAAGCACTCAGTTTTTTTTAACCGCTGTTCTTATTATTTCCTAATTTATTTGCTATCAATATTCTTGCATAATTATAAAATGTTTTTAGTTACCAATAAAAAAATGTATTTTATTATAAAATTTTTTTGCGTAAAATTACAAACTGAAAACCTTTTTTCTAAGTAGTTAAAATTATTTTTATGCGAGTATAAAAACAGCAAAAGCTGATACATATTTGAAGTCTGTTCCAACTTACCAAAATGCTAATTGTTCCTTCAACCATTTTTAAACTTCAAGACGTATGAGTGATATTTTCATTAATAATACGCTTGATTAATTTCAAAGAAAAAAGTCATGTTAAATGATTGCTTTTTAACTTTTACATTGGTTTAAGGCATAACAACTTGCAAATATCTTTAACTACGGAATAACATTTTTAAATTTCAACAGCTGCTAAAAAAATTTGCCTGAAGGTAAAACAAAATAGGGAAACAAAAAATAATTTAATATAAATTTTGACCCATAGCAGTTTTGTTATTGCCAGTTCAATTTTATTTATAAAAAAACTGCATAAATTAAAATGCTCGATATTATTTTAGCAAAGAAAATATTTCCTTGAATATTTCATAACAATTAAATTTTTTTTTAACAAAAACATCATGACTCATGTACGGAATTAAATTTTTTAGTAAAACCAAAAAGCAAATGCATAATTCTTTCTTACAGTATAACTCAGAAAACGTTAGAACTATTTAAAAATTTTAGGGAACCCAAGTAAAAAATACGATAATCAAAAGGGTGAAAGAAGAATTGCTGAGCCTATAAAAGACTTCAAATATAAAAGTAAAATTTAAGAAATAAAAACCTTTAATAACTTCGTTTGTGACTTTAATCACAACCCACGTAATTGCAATAAAAATATTTTATACAATTTTTTTTATACTACAAATCATATACATGCAAACACTTAAAGATTGTGTGATCAATATTGTTAAACAATATTTAAAAATTGATTACCTAAATACTCACACAGATGTTAAAACATAACAATACACATGCAAGTAAAAACATATTTATAATAATTTTTAGCCAAACAAAAATACAAAAAAAATTTGTTATTATTAAAACCAAATGTTTTATTTTTTTAGGTTTTTTTTATAACAGATTATTTATGTTTATACTTTCTTTTACGGCCCAGTGTGCATGGAATATTTGATGAGAGTTATTGGCGTAAAATCAATATGAGATGCCATCAACTGATTTTCTTTATTAAAATTTTTTTAAACACTTTTTTCCATACAACGACTTTTTGATTATATTTTTTATATTATTTTTGTACCCTTCACCACAAGTTAAGAGGGGAATTAAAGTTTTCATTTCGTTTGTATAATCTACACCACTTATCTAAGACTCTTAAAAGTATTAATACTCTGGTTCTTTTGAAGTCGTGAGGTTTTTTGAAAACCACATATACGATGCGGAATTGTTGTTATGTATTAACATCACATTTATTCCTAAATAGATTCCTATTAAAATTCAGCCATGATCGCTTCACAAAAAAGCAGGAATGGCTCTATTTTTTCTTTTTTTTTTTTTTAATTAATCTTTCATTTTTACCTATAATTTTCGAAGTCTCCTACTTCTACATCAATTCAAAGCAGCATCTGTAAAAAAGCAAAAGCATCGAGGAGTTATTTAATTACCGCAGCAGATGCCCACTCCTTATGAGCTCCTCTAAGAATAATGACACTCCTTTTAACTACAGCTACCACTTGCTCCCAAAAAGTATTCTTTCAAAGAAGGACAATACAGTTTTTCGAATCCTAGGGATTCAGGAAACATTTCTTAGAAAGTGTACTAACGGAAATGTTTCCATTAGTCAGAGTAGTGTGCATGTTCATCGGGTACTGCTGACTCCCGTGGCACCAGATGACAATTAGGTGCATTGATGAGCTCATTAGAACCAAGAAATCCGAAAACTTCAAGAGCCCTGTCATTTCGGATAGCTGTCGAATCCTATGTATGCATACACCTGATTGCCCCAGCATTGATTTTCAATGTCCGAGGAAAGAATATCGAAACAACAGTAAACTGTTATGCTCCTCTAGCCCGCTATCAAATCTCTGTTCCGAGGAACTCTATGACTGTACGATTATATATCAGAAAAGACAAATCTTCAGATACCTCACGACCTTTTCCTGATTTACCACTGAGGATGTAAGACTAAATGGCAAAATATCTTCAAGATGATCCCTAAAACCCTCTGGGAGATTACAAAAAGACAGTGTGTTAAACATAAAAGAAACCCCAGTGTTTGCAAGTAAGCAGAAAATTAAATTTCTTTTGTTTTATTTGGAACTTATTCAACGCTCTTGTTAAATTACCAAAATTTCCGAAAAAATAATTTAAATCTATTTATAGCACTCAAAATATTTTGTACGTAAAATTAACTGAAATTGTAATATGAAATAAATGAAAATTCAGTTAAAAACCGGTCTGCTTATATATCATTTATTTTAAACGAAAAGCTCATTTAATTTCTACTGTAAAAAATGCAACCCCATATTCCGTAAAAACTAATAAATTTTCAGTTATTTTATATAAATTAACTATAAAAAACACTATAACTACATATTCCGTAAAAAGCAAAGGGAATATTCAGTTGTTTTATTAAATTCAGTAATTTTCGATTACTCCACAAAAGAGCCGAATTTCTAAAAAATTAGACAACACGTTGTTTTCTTACCTACATTTAACATCCTCGACTTCTGCGTTAATCTACATATATTTTAAAACAAAAACCACAACAAAGGTTATGGGCCCAGTCACCCCTTAAGATAAAAGTCTAGATTGGTTAAATAAAAGTGAGGTTATATTGAACAGTATTGTCTGGGTTTTTATTGTTTTTCGTCCGGTGTTAGCAGAAAAAAACAAGGTAAAAAATGTCATCTGCAGTATCTAGTATTGATAAATTGGATGGCGATAATTATGCTACTTGGTGCATACAAGTAAAGAGCTTACTCATCACGTTAGATCTTTGGCAAACTATTGTAGAGGACCGCCCAGCGGAAGGACAGTCAAAATGGATCTCTGTAGACACTAAGGCTCTAGCTACAATTAATTTGACGGTCAAACCGAGTCAGCTAATTTACATTAAAAATTGTTTAACGGCACGTGATGCTTGGAATGTTCTAAGTTCAATTTATAAGGCAGACACAGCTTCTAGAAAGGTAAATTTGTTCAAAAAGCTAGTGCGGTTTAAGTTCAAGTCCAATGAAAAGTTCACTACACAAGTAAACGAATTTGTCTCAACGATTGATGGATTGAAAGAAATAGGAATCACACTTAATGATGACTTGTTGTCCCTGTTACTGTTGAGCAGTCTTCCTGACGAAATGGAAGGTTTTGTGATCGCTATAGAAAGTCGTGACCAGCTGCCAAAATGCGACCAATTAATTGCCAAAATTGTCGAGGAAGAAATGCGACAAAATAATAAAGTCAACGACGGGGCAAATGAAACTGTGTTTGCGGCAAATTCACGAAAAGAATATAAAAGAAATAAAAAAATATTTAACAGCAACAGTAAACATCATCATGATGTTAAAAACACACAACCAAGATCCAATCAACAAAACGAAAAGAAAAATGCTGATGGTAATGTATTCAGCAACAATAATATTAAATGTTATCGATGTGGAAAAAAAGGGCACATTAGATCTCAATGTAGAGAAAATAACGAAAGAAGAGAAAATGAGTTTGCTTGTGCATTGAGGGAGAATAAATTAATGTTAAAAGAGTTGTGGATTTTAGACAGTGGTGCATCGTCACATATGGTTAACAGTAAAGAGAGTTTTGAAACTTTAACAGAATCCAAGCAAAAAATATTTTTGGCATCAGGCGAAAGCATTTATGCAGAAGGTGTTGGAAAAGTAAAATTAAAAACAAATTTTTGCACACTTACACTAAACAATGTATGGTACGTTCCAAAATTACATTCCAACTTTTTGTCAGTTAACAAAATTATTAAGTCTGGTCATATCATCAAATTCGCCGCGAATAAAGCAACAGTGACAAGTAACAAAAATCAAAATATTCTAACAGCTGAGTTAGTAGATGGCATGTTTATAGTTAATGTAAATAAAATAAGCGACCTTGAAATTGTAAATGGGTTAATAAATGAAAACGTTGTGAAAAAGTGGCATCAGAGATTCGGGCATTTAAATATTGGCGACATAAATAAATTATCAGTAAAAAATATGGTACAGGGGTTAGATGTCAAGATGCCAAAATCAATACAGTGTATAACGTGTGCTGAAAACAAAATAACAGCAAAATCCTACAAAAATTATGCTAATGTACAAACAAGTGATGTTTTAGAACTGGTGCACACCGACTTATGCGGTCCGATTGGTGTAAAATCAGTTGGCGGATCGTCATATTTTATCACATTTATTGACGACTATTCGCGTTACGTGTCTACGTATTTCCTTAAACATAAGAGTGATGCTTTTGATGCATATACTCATTTTTCTGGGCTCGCGGAGAAGCAGACTGGCCGCCAAATAAAGATTGTTCGTAGTGACAATGGAAAAGAATTTGTTAATTCTAAATTTAAAAAACATTTTGATGAAAGGGGAATAGTCCATCAAACGACTGTTTGTTACTCTCCACAACAAAACGGAGTCGCCGAGCGCGCAAATAGAACCCTCGTAGAAATGGCCCGTTGCTTGTTGAATTCATCTGGATTACCACAAAGTTTATGGGGAGAAGCTATAAACACAGCTACGTATTTAAGAAATCGCGCACCAACAAGTGTTCTCGGTGATATTACCCCTTATGAAAGGTGGTGTGGAAAAAACCGTCTGTATCCCACTTTAAAACATTTGGTTGTGACGCGGTAGTTTTGAACAAGGGTCCCAAACCTAAAGGTAGTAAATTTTCACCCAAGGGCACAAAAATTAAGTTTGTTGGTTATCAGCCCTATACAAAAGCATACCGTTTATATAACCCCACCACAAGACAAATCAATATTGCTCGTGATGTCGTGTTTTTTGAAGAATCATTTGAAAAGGTTCCAGTAATAAGGGATGAAAATGAGACGTTTGATGTTGAACTTTTTAAGAGTATTGATTATAAATTTAAAGATGTTTCAAGTGGATCATGTGTGCAAGTGGAAAAACACGAAAATAAAGAAAGTGACCAAGAACAATTAAATGAGAATGAGGCTGAGGCGAGTGATGAAACGGGTGACACCGATAGAGAGGAATCCCCTATTTCAAACAATAAAAGAAAACGAGGCAGGCCAAGGGTGCTAAGATCTGGTGGTAAGGGACGGCCTAGAAAAATTTATTGCACAGATGCTGGTCCACAAGTTCTTAATTCAATTATCGAAATCCCTAATACGGTGGCAGATGCGTTAAATAAGGATGATTCAAGCAAGTGGTTGAAATCTATGCAGGTGGAATACGAGTCCTTGATAAAAAACCAAACCTGGGACCTGGTCGATAAACCTAGTGGTAAAAATATTATTGGGTGCAAATGGGTTTTTTCTTTAAAATACAAACCAGATGGCACGATTGAAAAATATAAATCGCGACTAGTGGCTCAAGGTTGTTCACAGATATACAATGTTGATTTTCAAGAAACGTTCGCACCAGTTGTACGACATTCAACCATAAGGTTATTGTTAGCGTTGTCGGCAAAATACAAACTACTGGTTAATCATGTAGACATTGTGGCTGCATACTTGAATGGTAACCTTGAAGAGGAGGTATATATGTATCAACCTCCAATGTTTGAAAGCCAAGAGTACCCAGATAAAGTGTGCAAATTAAAAAAGTCTTTGTATGGCCTGAAGCAGGCAGGTCGCGAATGGAACAAAAGAGTTAACGATATTTTATTAGAAATAGGATTCTCGAGATGTAAATCAGATTCCTGTGTGTACGTGAAAAGAACTGAAGCTGAAATTTGTCTGATTGCTTTGTATGTAGACGACATGTTGGTGGCGTGTTCGAACGAGTCAGAAATGAAGAAAATTATTTTTAATTTAAACCAACACGTGGAAGCAATTGATCGCGGCCCTATAGCAGTTTATCTTGGTATGGAAATAAATCGTGATGGTCTAAGGGGAGATATTTCTGTACATCAAAAAAAATACACCGAAGAAATACTGCAGAGATGGCACATGAACGAATGCAAGCCAGCAGCAACTCCGTGGGCAAGCGGAACAGTTCTTACGAAGTGTGAAGGAAATTGTGAGAATCTAGATACAAGAAACTATCAGAGCCTTATTGGCGCTTTGATGTATCTTGCCATAATCTCGAGACCTGACCTAGCTCATGTGGTGTCTAAATTGTCGCAGTTTAACTCTCATCCACACAAAGAGCATTTTCAAGCAGCAAAATACGTGTTGCGTTATTTGAAGAAGAATCCTGTGGGTAAAATTACATATTCGGCTAATATTGAAAATTTTTTATGTTTTACAGACTCTGACTGGGGTAGCGATATAAATGATAGAAAATCATATTCGGGTCATGTAATATTTAAATCAGGTGGTCCAATTGCTTGGGAGTCCCGAAAACAACAAGTAGTGGCTCTCAGTACTATG
Organism: Pollenia griseotomentosa; assembly: GCA_963931875.1. Classification (NCBI taxonomy): domain Eukaryota; kingdom Metazoa; phylum Arthropoda; class Insecta; order Diptera; family Polleniidae; genus Pollenia; species Pollenia griseotomentosa. The sequence continues at coordinate 27,960,297 of OZ007561.1, forward strand.
GAGGCAGAATACATCGCCCTATGTCAGGGGACAAAAGAAGTTGTATTTATTCGAGGTCTGATCAAAGAAATGGGCTTTAAGGAATATATCGACAACCCCACTCCGATACTCTGTGATAATCAAGGTGCCGCATTTATGGTGAAGAATCCAATTGTTCAAAAGAAAAGTAAGCATATCGACATCCGTTATCACTATATTCGCGAAAAACATGAGGAGAAGGAAATCGATATTCAATACGTCACTTCGGATAAAAACGCAGCCGATATATTAACCCATTCCCAGCCATTGTACTCGCTTGGGTACAGAAAAAAGGCAATATTTAAGTACGCTTAAATTTTATAACAAAATAAATTAGAAAACTTTTGATGTGTTTTTGCATTCAACACATTGTGCTTTAAAGACACACATAAAAAAATTTAAAAAAATATATACCGTTATAGTGTATTTTCTTTTGTTCTTGTAACACTTTATCATTTTTGTGATTTTTAGCTAGGCAAGTAACAATTGAGCTGCATAGAGTAAATACTGTTTTGTTGAAACAAAAGTTTCTTATAAATTTCTGAAGAAGAGTGATTGTGTGTACATTTAAAAAAAAGTTACAAGAAAAATTTTTTTATTCGACAACGTTATTTGAGTAGCAAAATCGCTGTACCCAACCGAGTACAATGGCTTGATATGTATAATTTTTTTTTTAATTTTTCTTCGACCAAAATGGAATTTCAAGCCATCAAACCCTCAAGTTTTTTCAATTTAAACAGCTAGATAAAGATGATCACAAAAGGTTCGATATAGCTATTATTCAACCAAATCCGGACTATAACACAGATGAAGAGGAAGTTAATGCTGGAATATTCTTTTTGATCGCATGCCAAATGATGCACCAGGTGAAGTCGAAGGTTTTTTTTCGGCAGTGATATCAAAGATTATATCCCACTTGAGCAGTTGCGACAGACAATAAATTTCAAAATCAAGCAAAATAGCTCCTAAGTAGACAAAGAGACCTTGTGATATTCAAATGCATCAAACTAATTTTTTTGGTAGACACTCCTCAAAATAATTCATAAGAGTTAAACAAGTGAGATTTGGTCTTAAAAATAGGATGCTAACGAGCAGTTCCGGTTATTTATACCAATTCGATACTAACTGTGGGGCCAAAGGTATAAAAGTAGAAAGATCAAAACTCCCTCTTGGATCCCGAGTCGTGCTTGATTTTATGAACAACGTTCCTAAAACTTTAGATTATGTTGCAAACAGATCTCAAATGGACTGGATAGTGGTGGAAACTTCTTTCCTAAAAGGATAACAAATCAGTTACGATGTCGTGAGTGTTATAACAGCATAATATGGGTATTTGAGCAATGCGATGTTGCTCTATGAGTTGAAAAAATATGCTTTAAAATTTTTCATAATTAAAAAAATAGCATACTCATGACGCCATTGTACTCGTCCGAGTACAGCCCTTAAAACACACTTCCAGGAACTTTTTTTTAATTTTTTGTTTTTTCTATATTTATTAACTGTATTTAAGTATAAACAAATAAATGAATTTCAATCTTTTTTGTTTTTAATGGTCTTGGCGTTTAATGGGTTAACTAAGGCTTTAACTAAGCAGAAACATGTAAATAATTGTAATATATTAATGATTGAAATGTAGTTGTTATATCAAAATTTTTTTTTACATTTGTCTTGAGGGGGAGTTTGTTGAAATCTATCGTAACTCTACTGTCAATACTAATGTAAACATCGCTGCTATAAATTCTATGATTTTTATAATTGTCATACTTTGCTCCATTTTGAATATTTTCTGTATCTCTAATTATTCCTAACTTAACTTTCATTTGAACTAGAACCTTTTTGCCTTTCTTATTGTATTGAAATAAATCACATTGAATTAGACAACACGTTGTTTTCTTACCTACATTTAACATCCTCGACTTCTGCGTTAATCTACATATATTTTAAAACAAAAAGCACAACATATTCCGTAAAAAACAAAGGGAATATTCAGTTGTTTTATTAAATTCAGTCATTTTCGATTACTCCACAAAAGAGCCAAATTTCTAAAAAATACCAGAAAGACACCTGACCGCTTGTTTTTCTAATGAGAGAAAGAATATACTTATTTACTTACCCCGTTGTACACGTTTGTTTTAATTTTTTCTGTGTTTACAGAAGAACCGACCGATATGGTTTCGCAATTATTTTACTTTAAAAATTTTATGTATTTAACTAAATAATTTTAACAAATAGAAAATGGGAATTTTTTACACAAAATAAGTAAATCGTTGTTATAGATAACGGAAAATTTATGTTTGGTAGTAAAATTATATAAAATAACTGAATATTCCTTTGTTTTTACGGAATATGTAGTTAATTTTTTGATAGTTAAATTATTACATACAGAAGAATTTAACTTAATCAACGGACAATATTAACTGTAACTGAAAATCCGTATTTATACGCACTTAGTTTTTTGAATAAATGTTAGAATCAGTTAAAAATAAATATGCTTGGAATTTTAAATGTTTATTTATTTGAAAATGAGTGAACGGAATACTTCTTAAATAAACTAAAGTCCGTTACTGTGATAATATTGTGAGTGAATTGGCACACTTTACGTAAGCGTCAGAACGACATTACGAGAAATGTCAAAAAATGGAATCCGCAGGGTAGTCGCAGAAAAGGGCCTTCTGCTCACACATGGAGGCGACGAGTTGATATCGAAGTTACTGCCACTCATAAAAGCTGGGGTGAAATGAAATCCATCGCTCAAGATAGACCACGTTGGAACGTGTTTGTTTCGGCCTTTTGCTGCTTATAGGATTAACGGGAACATATATCAAAATACAAAAGTCTATCGGCTTTGGTAAGATAGAGACCATGCAAAAAAGCTAGGATGATACACTGGCGCATAAGAATTTGAAATACTTATATAGAATTTGTTTGGGTTAAGAAATCAGCGTAATAGATCTATTTGTATTTCGTCCATACTAATATGCTTCCAGAAAAAGGATTTTGAGACGATAGGGCATATAAAATATTTTTTTTTTTTTTTTTTTTTTTTTTGAAATTTTATTTATTGAATCTTCATACATTAAATATAAACTAACAATAATTAATCAAATCGTAACATAATACTTTATTTTATGTCCTGCCAGTGCCAGACAAAAATTTTCTTCATCACGGGTTCTGTATACTTATCTAGGTGTTTATCGCTCATCTTATTGGATAAGTGCTGCAGTGTCTCTTCTTATTAAGCGAGTGTGGCCGCTATCATATAAAATATTTCGAGCTAGTGGGTTCGGATGCGATTCGAGCCTTTTTAAGTATTTTACTGCATATTTCGTAATCATAGTTTTTACTAAAGGAACATTAAGATCCTGGTCAATATTTTTATTTTTAACATACCAAGGGGCAGCTGTGATTATTCGAAGAAGTTTATTTTGGCGCCTTTGAATTTTTTCGATATTAGAAGCCAAGGCAGTGCCCCATAACTGAATACCATAGCACCAGATTGGCTTTAGAATAGAGTTGTAAATTAGAAGTTTGCAGTCGAGACTAAGAACAGAGTTTCTTCCAATAAGCCAATGAATTTGTATGGCTTTTAGTTTCATTTGAGTTAATTTTGCCTCTATATGGCTTTTCCACGTCAAACAGCGATCTAAATGTATACCGAGATATTTTACATTCGAATTTTGAGGTATTATTTGATTATTGATTTTAATAGGGGGGCATGATTCCCGACGCAAGGTGAATGTTATATGTAAGCATTTTTGCTCATTGATTTTTATCCTCCATTGTTTTAACCATATTTCTAGTTGAAATATATGATCCTGTAAGTAAAGTGATGCTTCATTACGATTTTTGTGCACGCTTAGAAGAGCTGTGTCGTCCGCAAATATAAATATGGGATCCATAAAGTTTCTAATACAATGATGAAGGTATGATAAGATTCGGTAAAGCCGAAAATAGCACTTACTTGTTGTCTATGTAAATGCAAATATTATTTATTTATATTGTACGAATTTTATATTTATTGTAGTAAAAAATAGAATTTAATTATTATGTATACCTAAAATAAATGTTATATTTTACGTGCTATATTTTTTATGCCCAGATTATGGTTTTAGTTTTTTTTTTTTGGTTGAAAAAAAAAACGATTTATTAAGTTTTTTTTTAAATGGCAAATTGAAGTTAGAAAAAAGCCAAATTTTTTGTTAGATATATTTGGAAAGCAGAATCATTTTTATTAAACTAACTTTTTTTTAATTCCCTAAGCTAATCCCGCGAAGCTCTTCGCTTGTCTGTAGGAAACCAGAGTCTCTGGCGGAAATCGAACCTGCAACCCCGGCGCTGATAGACAATCTCACTACCCGCTAGCCTACCGGAGCACTGCCAATATGAAGTACTAAGCAAAGCTCGTCTTAAAATTTGTCAGGAGACGTTCATTATTAATACCAAAATGTCGATTATGTGAAAACGTAAGAAAGTGTAAAGATACATTAACAAGATATACACATTCCCAATAAAAACTCAGCTTTAAACGAAGCAGGTTTGTAAGGGAGAAATGTAAGAGTTTCGTTTTCTATACCGATTACGGAAGACATGAATTTTATATAGCGAGTTTCCACTTTGAAGCAATACTTTTTGACACAGAAAGCGCTTTTTTAAACGCATTTAAAAACGGATGAACGTAGCCATCAGCTTTATACACTCAATGTTTTTTTCAGCTGTTTTTTGGTAGTCTCCCTTAAAAACCTTCAATTTAATTTCAATTACATGATGTAATAAACTTAATATAAACTAAATGGGAACTTTTGATATTTATGTTACTTTTTAAACATGAAAATGATGTATGTTTCTACACAAAACAAGGAAATAATTTTTTTAATTACTTGTGGAGTGTAATAGAAGTCTTAATATGAAATAAAAATTGTTTGAATCAGATCAAATTTTTTTTGAGTATTTTCTGAAAAAATTAAAAAAAAACCGCAGCATTTGTTTTAAGAAATGCAAGAAATTTGTTTCTATTTAAAAATCAAGGAAACCAGACTAATATTAAATAAATACAACTTGAACTCACAAATATGTTTTTTTTATTAATAAAAACAAGCTACTTTTGTATATCTTCTTTTAAGAAATTTTTGTCATAAACCAAAAAGGTGAATTTTTTGATCATGAGAATATGTTTCTTTATTTAAGAAAATTTCGCTAAATACAAACAAAATAAGTCATCCTCATGAAATCATTTTTCGATTTTCTTGTTTTAAGAAACGTAATTGATTGCTTAACCCTTGTGGTAATACCCAGCTCTGTCTACATTGTTTAGCACCCGGGTACACATATACTATAATGTATTAATAATCAATATTTTTATGAAATAAAATTAAATTTTTAAACTTTTTAAAAGTGTGTCAATTATATTAATGTTAAAATATAATTTTTTAACTTTGTATTGCATAACGGCTTAAATATTAAATTTTTTATACAGAACAGTATTTTTTACTACAACAGTTGAACAATTTTGGTCAAACATGTTATGTAGAGACTTCCCCGTATTATAATACCAACGCTTTGGAAATTAAACTTATGTAATTGTATGATACCGAATTAAGTTTATTGAATTTTTTGAGCAGTTCAAGCCTATTTTTGTTATCCCATTAAGTATTGTATTAGGCACCGGGGTACCAGGGTGCGCATGTTGTGATGGTTAAAGTTAAAGCAAATTTTTTGGAGTATTAAAGGGCCAAAAAAATAAATCTAGAATGCGAATTCGCTTTGTTTCAAGTTAAATAACGACGATCCAGAAGCTTGTCTAAAAATTCTAATTCTTAATACATTTTGTTCATGTTACCTAGGTATGTACCATGGTACCCGGGTTTATTAACACAAGGGCTAAGAAAAAAACTTCCATGTAGGACGACAGCTAGATGTACATTTATCCTTTTTGGAAGTGCAATACGTCTAAAAACACATTTTATAAGTAAAAATTACCTTAGTACGTATTTCAATATGAGGTTAAAAAGCGGTGTTGTATAGGAGATGTAATTTGGACCGATTTTCGTAAAAATAAGTAACTTTTTTGTCGATGGCTTCAAAATAATTTCAGGCAGACATTTCTTTAAGTAATAACCATACCTGTTTAATATCGATTACGATTAGTAATCAATTAGATTACTTTTAAAAAAAAATCAATTATATAACTCTATAAGAAAAAAATTCTGATTACTAATTGATTACGATTACAAGTAATCGAAAAATAATCAGAAGTACCGGCGATTACTACAAAATAATCAAAAGTAATCAAAAAGTAATCCGATTACTTTAAAGCAGGCATCAGAAATTAAGAACCGAAAACTTAAAATTTAAGTTTTTCATTTGAAAAATTCACAACTCATGCGTACAAAATAAATTTTTTTTTCTATCAGTTTAAAAAAAAAATTAAGAAACACAAAAAGAAATATTTATTTTTGAAGTACAATATGTATTTTGTACATGAAAAAATATTTCTCACTGGTGTTCAAAAAATAAGTTCATCCGTACAAAAAAAAAAAAAAAAAAAAAATATTTTGTTTGAATTGTTCTTTAAAGTTAAAAAACAATAGTTTTTAAAAAAACGTTTTAAAGAATTTTTTTTTTTTTTGTTTTTAGAAACATACATTGAGAACTCAAATTTTGTAGTTTAAATTGTGAATTTTAATTAAATTTATAATCACCCCTATTATGAAAATGCAAATTTAAAAGAAGTTATGGGCACAAATTTTTTTAGTAAATCAAACGTTGCAAAAAATCGCAAAAGTTTGCTAAAATAGCGAAAATGTTTAACTTGCGACGATTGCTTCATAGAGCAACAAAGCTACGCAAAAATTGCAAAAATTCGTAAAAGTTTGCAAAAATAGCGAAAATTTGCGAAAATTTTTAATATTTCAAACAATACATAAAATTGATTGGAAGTCCCTAAAACTATAAGGAATGGCAAAAATTCTGTAAAAATTGCAAAATTAGCGGAAATTCGCAAAAGTTTGCTAACAGCGGCATGATAGCAGAGTCTACTATTTATTATAAATCGTAAAAGCTGTAAAGAACCAGAAACTTACAGGAAAAAATCGCTTCTATCGCGAACATGGCAAAAATTCACGAAAAAATCAACATCAGAAACAAACTCTAAAATTTGTTTGAAATCGCTAAATCGGTTAAAAAAAAACAATAAAAATAGCTTAACAGCATAAGAATATAATATACATATTTTTATAATCTTATCTCATAGTTTTTATGCTTGTCATGTTCAATTTTAAATTTTCGGTTTTTTTTCTTTTCATATACAAAATAATATTGTACTGAAAAAATAAATATCTTTTTTGTGTTTGTTTTTTATTTTTTTTAAACTGATGGGAAAAAATTTTATTTTGTACGAAAAAATTTTATTTTGTAAGAAAAAATGTTATTTTGTACGAAAAAATTAAAACTTTTTTTTTTTTGAGAACTTTATTATTTTGAACTTAAAGAAACAATATCAAACAAAATATTTTTTGCTTTTTTTGTTTTTTGTACAGTTTAAAATATATTTTTCGAACACCAATGATAAATATTTTTTAAAAAACATAAAAAAAAAACGGTCCTTGCTTATAAGGATTATTTTTGATTCTTTTTGATTACTTTCAACAATTGTGTATTCATTTGCACTAAAATTGTTTTCAAAATAGTTGATACACTGTTTAAAGTTTGCATAATCAATATATTAATATATTTTTATTAATAAAGTTTTAATATATTTATTTTTAAAATAACATAAACATCATTAACTACAGCACGTAATTCGAAGTAGCTGAAGAAAAATAGCTAAAGAAATAGTAAGTTGTAAACTTACTTATTAAGAAAAAAAAAAACAATAATTTTATAACAATTTTTGGTAATAAAGAAGCAAACAAAAAAATTTTATTAACAAATGCCGAGCAACGATTATTGGCCTTATAATCGGTCGGACACTTAAAATTACATATTTTTAAAATTTGCCTTCATTAAAACTAATTTTTCAAAGGAAATATGATACAATGATTGTCGCCTTGGACTGTTGACGATCCCCGCAAAAGAAACCAGTCGTGTTCCACTGGAGCTGAAGACGTTTGGGGAGTATAAAAGTATATAAATGCTTTCTTAATCAAATGATATTTTTGCCAGTCTCTTTAGCGCTTGAATTATCGTTTAGATAGCTGAAGAATTATTACAAAATTATTATAAATAAAATAAAATTGAAATTGAATTGATGCTTTATAGCGGATCGTTGGTCAGGTTTAAGGTGTTAAATTAATCGGGTTCTATTTTTGTTCGATTAAACGATTTATCGATATTTGCATTTTTAACTTATTAAATTAAACGAATAAAATTTTTAAATTAACCAATTAATCGAATAATTCTTAGACCAGAAATTTTATAAATTAAGAGATTTTTTTCGATAATTTTAGAAAAAATTCGTACTTGAGAAAATTAAGATTTTTTTTTTTTAATAAATTTAATTAAGCTCAAAATTTGGGCACTAAGATTTTAAAAGAGTCAATATAACTTTGGATTTTTTGAAACTTTGCACGGACATTCCATCCTCTGCAATGCTTTTTGCAAATAATTTCCTCTGCAACGTGATATATGGTTGAAACCTTTGTCTTAGCCGTTGTTCCTGTTTCCTTCTAGTTTATGTAGCCTATTGCTCAATGTCACAAGAGTCGGTATTAAGAATCCTGTTTTCAAAGAAATTTAAAAAAAAAAATTTGGTACACTACAATCTTCTTCGACTAATAGAACCATAATTCATATTGTTCTCTCCTTGAAGGAGGTCCAGCGCCTTGGCAATTGGTTGGTTTAGTTAAACTGAACTATAATTTATATGTAGTTTAAATTTAATAGCTGTAAATCAGTGCCCCATACATTATATGTAGTGCAAAAAATAATAATGTAGCAGCACTACGATAAATGTTGTCAAATTGATATGTTTTTTTGGTATTGGTATTTTAAACGACCAATTTAATGCATTTATAAATGGTTTAAATGTTAAAATGTTTACTAAAATATATTATATAAAAGAGAGTTTAACTTGCGCTCATTTATTAGCCTTAAGTATCATGTCATTTCAATAATATCGATCAATTTAATTACATTTTTTGATTGGTATTAAATAACTACATTCAAATACTGGTAAAATTTTATATGAATAAAAGTGTTTGCCTGTATGTTAACATTTTACTGTTTCCAAAAAAAATAATTGTCCGAATGAATACGCAATTTTTGAAAGTAATCAAAAATAATCGTTGAAAATAATCGGATTACATTTTGTTTATTTTAGATTCTTTTTGATTATTTTGTAGTAATCGCCGGTACTTCTGATTATTTTTATATTACTTCACAGAAAAAAATATCTCAAGAAAATTTTTAACAACACAGTTTGTTAAAAATAAAATTTTAGGTCAACAAACTTTTTGTTTGATTCAAAGAAAAAATTTATCAAATTGACACTTTGCAAAATAGCACTCAATAAAACAGTTTTAATAATGAAATAATTAAATATTTCTTCATATTTAATAAAAAAAAATATTTGAACCGAAGTAAAGACAGTTTTTTAACAACTCTTGTCCATTTTTAAATAGCTCATAATTCTCATTTGTTTTATAGTTTTATTTGAATAATATATTTAGTTTTGCCAAAGTCTTTGGAAAAGGTTTCCTGATGATTTGGCCTAAGCAACCAGTGAAATGCGCATAGGAACTTACTTATTCTCGTATAATAAATTTTAGTGTTTTTATAAAAATTTAAAATTTATGACATCATCATTAATAAATAAAAAATTAAAGAGTCGATTAACATTTTGTTTGATTTATTCAACATTTTCAACAATTTATTTTAACAAATCAAGTAAACATTTTGTTGAAAAAAATTATTTTGGGCAACAACTTTTTTTATTGACTCAATAAACTTGGTTGTTGACCAAAAATTTAACAATTATACATACAAACTTTTTTATCAATACCGCAAAAATCGTCATCGCAGAAAATTCAAAAATTTTTGTAATCAAATATGTGATTTTCGTATTCAAATATGAAAATTATTTTTTTCTGTGTTGTAATCGTAATCAATTAGTAATCATGCAAAACCAAAAGTAATCGTAATTATAATCGTTACTGTACCCTTAAAAAAAGTAATCAAATAAGTTTCAAAAGATTTTGTTATTCGTGCTTAATTCCCAGTTTTTATTATTGATAAAAACACTTGAAATTTATTGTTGATGGGATAAGCTATTCCTATGCGCATTTCACTGGTTGCTTAGGCCAGATCATCAGGAAACTTCATCCATAAAGATTTTGGAAAAACTAAAGATATTAAACCAAATAAAACTGTTAAGCGTATGAGACTTAAAGCAACAGTTCTACTTGTAACAATATCAAAGTTTAAACAAAACACATCAACAATAAACAGTGGGTTTATCTCATCTTACATTCCCCACTACAATTAGTTGAAATTCTCTCAACATTAACTGTAGTTGTAAGTAGGTTAAGAAAAACAAAATAAAAACAAACAACAACTTACAAAAGATGTTGTCAATTAAGTGTTTTTTAGACCGTGCACTTGTCTGTTTATTATCAAAAAGTAATTTCAATTTTTGGGAATACAAAATTTTAATTTCAAAAGATTTTGTTATTCGTGCTTAATTCCCAGTTTTTATTATTGATAAAAACACTTGAAATTTATTGTTGATGGGATAAGCTATTCCTATGCGCATTTCACTGGTTGCTTAGGCCAGATCATCAGGAAACTTCATCCATAAAGATTTTGGAAAAACTAAAGATATTAAACCAAATAAAACTGTTAAGCGTATGAGACTTAAAGCAACAGTTCTACTTGTAACAATATCAAAGTTTAAACAAAACACATCAACAATAAACAGTGGGTTTATCTCATCTTACATTCCCCACTACAATTAGTTGAAATTCTCTCAACATTAACTGTAGTTGTAAGTAGGTTAAGAAAAACAAAATAAAAACAAACAACAACTTACAAAAGATGTTGTCAATTAAGTGTTTTTTAGACCGTGCACTTGTCTGTTTATTATCAAAAAGTAATTTCAATTTTTGGGAATACAAAATTTTAATTTCAAAAGATTTTGTTATTCGTGCTTAATTCCCAGTTTTTATTATTGATAAAAACACTTGAAATTTATTGTTGATGGGATAAGCTATTCCTATGCGCATTTCACTGGTTGCTTAGGCCAGATCATCAGGAAACTTCATCCATAAAGATTTTGGAAAAACTAAAGATATTAAACCAAATAAAACTGTTAAGCGTATGAGACTTAAAGCAACAGTTCTACTTGTAACAATATCAAAGTTTAAACAAAACACATCAACAATAAACAGTGGGTTTATCTCATCTTACATTCCCCACTACAATTAGTTGAAATTCTCTCAACATTAACTGTAGTTGTAAGTAGGTTAAGAAAAACAAAATAAAAACAAACAACAACTTACAAAAGATGTTGTCAATTAAGTGTTTTTTAGACCGTGCACTTGTCTGTTTATTATCAAAAAGTAATTTCAATTTTTGGGAATACAAAATTTTAATTTCAAAAGATTTTGTTATTCGTGCTTAATTCCCAGTTTTTATTATTGATAAAAACACTTGAAATTTATTGTTGATGGGATAAGCTATTCCTATGCGCATTTCACTGGTTGCTTAGGCCAGATCATCAGGAAACTTCATCCATAAAGATTTTGGAAAAACTAAAGATATTAAACCAAATAAAACTGTTAAGCGTATGAGACTTAAAGCAACAGTTCTACTTGTAACAATATCAAAGTTTAAACAAAACACATCAACAATAAACAGTGGGTTTATCTCATCTTACATTCCCCACTACAATTAGTTGAAATTCTCTCAACATTAACTGTAGTTGTAAGTAGGTTAAGAAAAACAAAATAAAAACAAACAACAACTTACAAAAGATGTTGTCAATTAAGTGTTTTTTAGACCGTGCACTTGTCTGTTTATTATCAAAAAGTAATTTCAATTTTTGGGAATACAAAATTTTAATTTCAAAAGATTTTGTTATTCGTGCTTAATTCCCAGTTTTTATTATTGATAAAAACACTTGAAATTTATTGTTGATGGGATAAGCTATTCCTATGCGCATTTCACTGGTTGCTTAGGCCAGATCATCAGGAAACTTCATCCATAAAGATTTTGGAAAAACTAAAGATATTAAACCAAATAAAACTGTTAAGCGTATGAGACTTAAAGCAACAGTTCTACTTGTAACAATATCAAAGTTTAAACAAAACACATCAACAATAAACAGTGGGTTTATCTCATCTTACATTCCCCACTACAATTAGTTGAAATTCTCTCAACATTAACTGTAGTTGTAAGTAGGTTAAGAAAAACAAAATAAAAACAAACAACAACTTACAAAAGATGTTGTCAATTAAGTGTTTTTTAGACCGTGCACTTGTCTGTTTATTATCAAAAAGTAATTTCAATTTTTGGGAATACAAAATTTTAATTTCAAAAGATTTTGTTATTCGTGCTTAATTCCCAGTTTTTATTATTGATAAAAACACTTGAAATTTATTGTTGATGGGATAAGCTATTCCTATGCGCATTTCACTGGTTGCTTAGGCCAGATCATCAGGAAACTTCATCCATAAAGATTTTGGAAAAACTAAAGATATTAAACCAAATAAAACTGTTAAGCGTATGAGACTTAAAGCAACAGTTCTACTTGTAACAATATCAAAGTTTAAACAAAACACATCAACAATAAACAGTGGGTTTATCTCATCTTACATTCCCCACTACAATTAGTTGAAATTCTCTCAACATTAACTGTAGTTGTAAGTAGGTTAAGAAAAACAAAATAAAAACAAACAACAACTTACAAACAGTTTTATTTGGTTTAATATCTTTAGTTTTTCCAAAATCTTTATGGATGAAGTTTCCTGATGATCTGGCCTAAGCAACCAGTGAAATGCGCATAGGAATAGCTTATCCCATCAACAATAAATTTCAAGTGTTTTTATCAATAATAAAAACTGGGAATTAAGCACGAATAACAAAATCTTTTGAAATTAAAATTTTGTATTCCCAAAAATTGAAATTACTTTTTGATAATAAACAGACAAGTGCACGGTCTAAAAAACACTTAATTGACAACATCTTTTGTAAGTTGTTGTTTGTTTTTATTTTGTTTTTCTTAACCTACTTACAACTACAGTTAATGTTGAGAGAATTTCAACTAATTGTAGTGGGGAATGTAAGATGAGATAAACCCACTGTTTATTGTTGATGTGTTTTGTTTAAACTTTGATATTGTTACAAGTAGAACTGTTGCTTTAAGTCTCATACGCTTAACAGTTTTATTTGGTTTAATATCTTTAGTTTTTCCAAAATCTTTATGGATGAAGTTTCCTGATGATCTGGCCTAAGCAACCAGTGAAATGCGCATAGGAATAGCTTATCCCATCAACAATAAATTTCAAGTGTTTTTATCAATAATAAAAACTGGGAATTAAGCACGAATAACAAAATCTTTTGAAATTAAAATTTTGTATTCCCAAAAATTGAAATTACTTTTTGATAATAAACAGACAAGTGCACGGTCTAAAAAACACTTAATTGACAACATCTTTTGTAAGTTGTTGTTTGTTTTTATTTTGTTTTTCTTAACCTACTTACAACTACAGTTAATGTTGAGAGAATTTCAACTAATTGTAGTGGGGAATGTAAGATGAGATAAACCCACTGTTTATTGTTGATGTGTTTTGTTTAAACTTTGATATTGTTACAAGTAGAACTGTTGCTTTAAGTCTCATACGCTTAACAGTTTTATTTGGTTTAATATCTTTAGTTTTTCCAAAATCTTTATGGATGAAGTTTCCTGATGATCTGGCCTAAGCAACCAGTGAAATGCGCATAGGAATAGCTTATCCCATCAACAATAAATTTCAAGTGTTTTTATCAATAATAAAAACTGGGAATTAAGCACGAATAACAAAATCTTTTAAAATTAAAATTTTGTATTCCCAAAAATTGAAATTACTTTATGATAATAAACAGACAAGTGCACGGTCTAAAAAACACTTAATTGACAACATCTTTTGTAAGTTGTTGTTTGTTTTTATTTTGTTTTTCTTAACCTACTTACAACTACAGTTAATGTTGAGAGAATTTCAACTAATTGTAGTGGGGAATGTAAGATGAGATAAACCCACTGTTTATTGTTGATGTGTTTTGTTTAAACTTTGATATTGTTACAAGTAGAACTGTTGCTTTAAGTCTCATACGCTTAACAGTTTTATTTGGTTTAATATCTTTAGTTTTTCCAAAATCTTTATGGATGAAGTTTCCTGATGATCTGGCCTAAGCAACCAGTGAAATGCGCATAGGAATAGCTTATCCCATCAACAATAAATTTCAAGTGTTTTTATCAATAATAAAAACTGGGAATTAAGCACGAATAACAAAATCTTTTGAAATTAAAATTTTGTATTCCCAAAAATTGAAATTACTTTTTGATAATAAACAGACAAGTGCACGGTCTAAAAAACACTTAATTGACAACATCTTTTGTAAGTTGTTGTTTGTTTTTATTTTGTTTTTCTTAACCTACTTACAACTACAGTTAATGTTGAGAGAATTTCAACTAATTGTAGTGGGGAATGTAAGATGAGATAAACCCACTGTTTATTGTTGATGTGTTTTGTTTAAACTTTGATATTGTTACAAGTAGAACTGTTGCTTTAAGTCTCATACGCTTAACAGTTTTATTTGGTTTAATATCTTTAGTTTTTCCAAAATCTTTATGGATAAAGTTTCCTGATGATCTGGCCTAAGCAACCAGTGAAATGCGCATAGGAATAGCTTATCCCATCAACAATAAATTTCAAGTGTTTTTATCAATAATAAAAACTGGGAATTAAGCACGAATAACAAAATCTTTTGAAATTAAAATTTTGTATTCCCAAAAATTGAAATTACTTTTTGATAATAAACAGACAAGTGCACGGTCTAAAAAACACTTAATTGACAACATCTTTTGTAAGTTGTTGTTTGTTTTTATTTTGTTTTTCTTAACCTACTTACAACTACAGTTAATGTTGAGAGAATTTCAACTAATTGTAGTGGGGAATGTAAGATGAGATAAACCCACTGTTTATTGTTGATGTGTTTTGTTTAAACTTTGATATTGTTACAAGTAGAACTGTTGCTTTAAGTCTCATACGCTTAACAGTTTTATTTGGTTTAATATCTTTAGTTTTTCCAAAATCTTTATGGATGAAGTTTCCTGATGATCTGGCCTAAGCAACCAGTGAAATGCGCATAGGAATAGCTTATCCCATCAACAATAAATTTCAAGTGTTTTTATCAATAATAAAAACTGGGAATTAAGCACGAATAACAAAATCTTTTGAAATTAAAATTTTGTATTCCCAAAAATTGAAATTACTTTTTGATAATAAACAGACAAGTGCACGGTCTAAAAAACACTTAATTGACAACATCTTTTGTAAGTTGTTGTTTGTTTTTATTTTGTTTTTCTTAACCTACTTACAACTACAGTTAATGTTGAGAGAATTTCAACTAATTGTAGTGGGGAATGTAAGATGAGATAAACCCACTGTTTATTGTTGATGTGTTTTGTTTAAACTTTGATATTGTTACAAGTAGAACTGTTGCTTTAAGTCTCATACGCTTAACAGTTTTATTTGGTTTAATATCTTTAGTTTTTCCAAAATCTTTATGGATGAAGTTTCCTGATGATCTGGCCTAAGCAACCAGTGAAATGCGCATAGGAATAGCTTATCCCATCAACAATAAATTTCAAGTGTTTTTATCAATAATAAAAACTGGGAATTAAGCACGAATAACAAAATCTTTTGAAATTAAAATTTTGTATTCCCAAAAATTGAAATTACTTTTTGATAGTAATCAAATAAGTAATTATTACGATTACTAATCATTACTTAACAGCTATGGTAATAAAATAATTAAAAAATTGATGAACAATAAGAAGCTTTTTTGGGAGAAGATTCTTTATGAGGGTAAACTCAACTCATAGACTAATTTTTAAATTCCATTTATTTATTTTCAAATGAAATTGATTGAGTTATTATACGTAACAAACTTAAGCGCAAATAGATAATACCATTTCCACATATAATTATAAAAGATTCGAACGTACATGCAAAAATCTCTTTTCTTTTTAGTTTACTTGACATTTACTGAGGTTGAGAATTTAAACACTCTTTTATTTATATTAAAATAATGACCTTGAAAGCCTGCATATAAGAAACTATATAAACCATTTAAAGTAATCAAAAAAGGTCGATTAACACTTATAATTATCAACACTTATAATTATTTTCCTTTTCTAATATTTAAGCCACTATTTTAGAATTTAATAAATCAAGTTCCTACACAACTTTCATAAAACTAACTTAAACCCGCATATTTGTAGGCAAAAATCTCAGAGCTTGAATCCTGTAATTTAAATTTGTTTTAATTTAAGTTTTGCTAATACCATTAAAACGAAAAAAAAAAAAAATTTGTAACACCCACAATAACATACGTCCCCAACAAGGGAGCGAAATCGCAAGAGATTCAAGGCACACATATGTGTGCATGAGTAAGTAAAATATAAAGGAAGGAGTGAAAATAGTTAGTTGAAAAAGCTGGAAATGATTTCCGTTAACTATGCGAAGCACATTCGCACACTCACATACACACGCATACAAATGTATTGAAACATCTGGCAATGCCTTTAGAATTTGTTGTCGTGTCTGTAAACGTTTTGTTTAAATGTAAAACTACTACACCCAGAGAAAAAACATGTTTAAATATGGTCACCTTCAACAAAACTATTTTTAAAGAAAATTTTAAACATATTGTGATTCATTAAATAATATAATTGTCACCAACAACCATATTATGGATGAACAAGTCCTCCATCAAGAAGCCACAACCATATTATGGTTGCCTCCGAGCATGGTATGGTCAAAAATAACTACAACATGTTTAACACTTATAATAGCATGGTTGGTTTTCAACCATATCATGTTGCTCTTGAAAAAGAGAAAAATACTCTTGTTAATTTTAAAACCAATTATTGTCATATTTAAACATAACATGTTTAGAGGCAACCATAATAGTGTTGTGGCTTCTTGATGGAGGACTAATTTAACCATAATATGGTTGTTGATGACAATAATATGGTTATATTAACCATAATATGTTTAAAATTTTGTTTAAAAATAGTTTTGTTGGAGGTGACCATATTTAAGAAAAATTAATCCATCCGTGCTCAAATCAATCCGAAGCGGTAATAATAGTACGGTGAGCACGGATTTTCTAGAATCAAGTACAGAAAGATTGATTTAAGTAGGGATTTTCGATCCAATTCCGAATTCCTTCTTGAAATAATCCGAAAATGAGATTGATTAAAGTAAAATTAAGATTGAACCAATCTCAAAGTGCGCTTGATCCAAGTATTATAAAGTTGCTTATATCCCTAATTCGTACTTAAAATAAACCGAAAGTTAGAAATTAGAAGGAGAATTTTATAATGATTGATTTACTTACCTATTTTTTGCACTTTACAGAATTTCAATTATAAAACGACAGCATCATTCCCAATATGGTGTATGCTTTAAAAACTTAATGTACATACATATATAACTGAAAATATAAACCAAATGAGAACCAAGAGTTCTTAGTTTTACTTTTTAGACATGAAAATAATGTGTTTTCGTCTTGTTCTGTTGTTTTTGTTGTTTTTATACACAAAAAGCAAATCGGGTTTTAGTTACTTGTGTGGTGTTGTTGTAGTGTTTACAACCAACTTTGATAAGTTAAATGAGATTAAAACGCTCAATTTGTTATTTTACTCTCAAAGTAACGAAATCAAATTCGGGGATTGATTTTCAAAACTAATCTAATTTGGGATTGTTTTAAGTACGTTTAAGTGCCGTTCGTGTTTGAATTTTTGAGCACGACTCGAACTTAAAGTAAGTATAAAGTTAGTAAAGTAAGTAAAAAAAGTAATTTATTCCGAGTGTTTTTCTTTGTGTGTACATACTAAACCTTAAAATACATGTACATATACTAGAAGGTAATCTTTGTATGTATTTGTTAAACTTTTGTTATGTTCTAAAATTTTTGCTGTAATGAATGTATGTGAATATGGCTTAAGTAAGTGTGTGTATTTTTGCATATGTATTTATTGTATGCAGCAAATTGTGAGAATTACTCTTCTAATAAAAACTATCCATGCATGAAATTACCCTTTTGTAAAAGTTTTTAACTTGACTTTAATAATAAAAAAACTACAACAAAAAATAGAAAAATAATATTTACAACAAATAAAAAAAACTAGATTACATACTTGCATTCATTTGTATTTTAGAGTTTCATATTCATAGAGATTTGATTTTATTCCACATATAGCAGCAGTATTTGTGTAAATCTATGAGAGTATGCACAGATGTAAGTATGTGTGCTGTAGTTATTGTTAGTTTTACATATAAATACATACATACATAATTTTTTTTAATTTAAATCACAACTTTTAGAAACAACAACTACAATTATAAAAACAAAAATAAATAAAAAACCATGAAGTTTTTAACAAAGACAACAAAACGTGGTTGCATTAAAATATTGAAATTTATTGAGAAAAGAAGTTCTTTGAAAAACAAGGTCAAAATTGGTTTATATTTTGTTTATAAAACATTTAGTCCTACAACACAGACATTAAACGTTGTGGAAAATATTAGAAATTATGTAGATGATAAGCAATCGTGTATTCTTATGTTTTTGGACTTCAGTAAAGCGTTTGACGCATTCATGATAAAGAAACTACATGAACAATTAAATTTTAGTAAATCGGCTTGCAGACTACTTTATTCATTTTTAAATCAGCGTAGTCAATATGTCGAACGAAATAAGAATATTTCAGACATTTTATATACATACAGAGGAGTTCCCCAAGGTTCTAAATATTATCAACCCACTTTTATTTATGATGTACACGAATGACATATTTTCTAATATTACGTTTTCAGAATGTTATGTATATGCGGATGATACACAGCTTTTAGCTATAAATGCAGGGTATGATGAAGCGGGTTTCGAAGACAATATTAATAGAGACCTGGCAAGTATATTTGAATGGTCTCAGAGGAATTGCTTAAACCTTAATCATTCAAAAACAAAGGCAATGTTTATTTCACATACCTCTTACAGAAAACCGAAAATTATTTTGGATGGGACATATGTTCATTATGTGGATCACTGTAAATCATAAGGCTTCTATTTAAATTCTAGACTAGATTTTAATATTAATATTTTAATACGCACATTAATTATATATTTTCCAGGGTGGTAGGCACATTAAGAAGATTGTATTCATTAGGATACTTTCTTCCATATTTAATAAGAAAGAAAGTTGCTTTAGCTCTGTGTATGCCTTTATTTTTGGGTGGCATTGAATTTTACTCAGGAACATCGCAAAGCAATCTTAATAAGCTGAGGCTTTGCTTCCATAGAGTTGTAAGGTTTATTTTTGGACTTAGGCTTAGTGATCAAGTATCATCATATACTAACAAGTTATTAGGTTGTAATTTCAATGATTTTGTATCGAAACAGATTATGTTAATGTTCTATAAAATCATTAAAAGTGATAGTCCTGAATATCTAGCGGAAAGGTTCGTTTTTAGCAACTCATCTAGAACAAATTCGTTAATTATACCTGTTCATTCATCCCTTATAAAGAATAGATCATTTGTAGTACGCGTTACACGATTATGGAATCATATCATACCATATCGGGAAAGACGATTTTTAAACTCAGTGGCAAAATTTGAAAAAATTTTATTGAGAACTTTTAAGTAAATACGCTTATCTACATTACATTACCAACCATAAGCTTTAACATTTTACACCATGTATAAATTGTTATTATAAATGTACATTTTTATTCTTTGTATCTTTGTGGGAAGGGTTAGTTTAAGTTTATAAGGATGTACGTATTACTTAACAATAAATATATTTTGAATTTTATATATTATTGTATTGCCAAAATATTTTTGTGACAGAAATTTGCCCTAAGGGCTTGTGGTCACTTCTAAAAATAAATAAATTAAAAATGAATAAAAAAAAAAAATAAAATAATTATATAAGATAATGAATTAAAACTTAATACAATTATTAAATTAGTTCTTAAATTATGCACTTAATAGCGAACTTTATTTTGTACTTGGGAAACTTTATTTCAAACTTTTTAGATCTACAGCTCGTAACTGTGTTATAAGATTAAAAAAAATAAAAAAATTTCTAGCTACTAGTCAAGGCAAAATGTGCACAAGTGTCAAAAATAAACAAGTTCCATTGAAATTCCGTACTTCAAATCAGTTAAAGTACAAGAAACTGTGCATATGTAGATATTGATGTCAAGATAATGAAATAATTTTTTTTTAGTGTAGACCAATGTATATTTACACAAGGTAGACTCGTTAGCGGACAGACATAAGCCCCAATTGTCAAATTCGTGTGCATGAACCAAAATTTGTAATTGTGTGCGTTAAATTGTTTTTGTTTTATATGAGCACAATTTCGACAAGTCGGGTATTTTTATACACTTCACCGAAGGTAAAAGGGTATATATACACGCAGAGAAAAAATGTGATTAATGGGTGGTCACTACGACCATTTTTGTTCATATTTGCCCAATATGCTTACCCCAAAAAATTAGTTAAAGTCCTAATATAACTACAAAAAATAATTTTTGTTCTTAACATTTTTTAATTCGCTATAATAATATTATATGGTGTTTTACATCTAAACAGTTACTCTAAACATTTTAAATTATGTGAAATGTTTGCTACTATAATATTTATTTTCAACCATACCAGTAGAATCATAATGTTAGTTGCACACAAAAAGTCAAACCAAATAGTGTGTGGTAATTTTCCGTCCGCGAGCGTCAGTTCATCGGGTCGCATGAATGAGAATAAAATAATTAAAATGTGTTTCGGGGAGAAAATGCTTATCTGCCTTCCAAACGATATAAGTTATTATATGTTCTTAAGTGCACGGAAAAAAATATATTGCGTTCCGAAGTAAAGCAACAAAGAACTTTTAAAAAGAAGTCATCAAGGCAAGCAGCATATGCTGATTTTATTAAATATATTTGTACCACAAAACCTAAAGTAAAATTTTTAAATTTAAACACACACACACACATGTAGGTGTATACATAATTTTATGTATTTAATGTTATTTTATTTTATTTTAGATATAATACCAAGAATATGATCATACATTTATTAATAAATAATACATTTTTGAAATAAAATTTTATTTGGTTTTATTGCGAAAACCATACAACATGTTGCATGGTGTTAGGAAATATAGAAACATGGTTTAAAAGATCGTTTCTGTTTTTCTTCTAAACATGATAATATGTTTGAGACAATAACAAGCTATTTACATTATGGGTGAACATATATTGTTACTTAAGACGTGTTTGACGCAATCATAACCACAAACATTAATGATAGTTTGCGATTGTGGTTGCATCAACCATGTTTTTTCTTTGCGTGTAACTTTGTCATTCTGTTTGTAATTTCTACAATATTGATCTAAGACCATATAAAGTATATATATTCAGTATCCTTACGAGAAGGAAAGTTCAAACCCGGTTGTTTGTTTGTCCGTCTGTCTGTTGAAATAAGTTTTCCGAAACCCCCAGATATGATGGGGGCTTGGCCGGGGTATATTTATTTTAGGTACTCTTATTGTAATTGCTATTGAAATTCAGCCAGATGAAATATGAGTAAAAAACCTAGCACAAAAAACCTAATGCACAATATGATTTTCGTTATCAGTCATTTTTATTATTTTATCTATTTAACGAAATAATTTTAACAAATAGAAACTAGGAATTTTTGTTATGTTCATGGCCCCTCTTATGGTTCACAACTCAAATAAGCTGATTTGTAATTTTTGTATTATGGTTAACAACTTTGCTATATAGCGGTGAACAAAAACATTTAATTACAACTCAACTGAGTTAAGTTGTGGACCGTAAAACCGGCCATATTTCATTTTAATGATATTCAAACAACGTTTCTTTATGGTTCAGTTGTCTAGGGGGTTTTTAAACTTAAGAAACTGTGAGTCCCCTGGTTCGAATCTTGGTTTTTCAAATACATTTTTTTTTTAGTTTTTATGTTCTAAAAACGATTTTAAAAAAATATTTACCAGTTTTTGCTTTTTAAATTTAATTTATAATAAAGTTTTCAGTATTGTAAATATGTTTGTATATGTAAAAATTTTTTAGTTTTTGTCTAGCTGCTCTGTATACTGCTCGCACAATGGTGAATAGTATATGAGATTTGGAACAGCCGAATATAACACTCTTACTTTTTACAGAGCAGCATGTCTTCACTCCCAAATGAGTCTACCTTGTGTTAATGTAACTTGGTGTAGACTATAAAGAAAATTTTAGTAAACAATATGGTGTAGCGTATCATTAGGTCTTTAAAGTATACTTTCTTACTTATTTTCCATTAACACGCACATAAATACATACATTTATCCAGAGTTCGTAAGGGACACAACCTTATAAAGTCCTCATAAATTAAATGCATAACAGTGACATGTACTGCTTAAAAAACTTGAAAAAAATATGAAAAGTGTTGTATGCAAAGAATATGCATTTCTTAGTAAAATATAATAAAGAAAACGTAAATTGGTGCTTTGTTCGCTAAACTTGTAGAGTACTTCGCTTATGGTGCGATCGTTCATCTGAGCAGCTAATAAGCAATTCTATGAATCAGCTCTTAACGCGCGTACAGAAAAAGCGATCGCCGCTGTAGACGTGAGTGTGACAGCGGACTTGAATTTATCGATCCGATGCCGTTGAGGAAAAATATTAGCCCACATCCATATAAGATCCAACTGGTGCGAATTAAAGTATTTAAAAATTAAAAACGTTTGGTTTTTTTACCATCTAAAAGGGACGAACATTAACTAGCCGAACAGAACACAATGAAGTTTGTGGTTTTAAAAAACAAGCCGAAAGGAATCAAATGTTCTCATCTTTTTGTTGAGTTGGATAAGAACAGATGAAAAACACGGAAACTTTTTTCAATGATTTACTACACAAACACTATTAGCGTTTGCATTTTCTACAAATCTACCCAAATGTACACTAAGGAGCGATATTTAATGTAAATTTTTGAACCCTGGTTCAAACCGACTTTTATCGTCAAGTCATTTTAACACTCACACTTTTTTACTAACACCATCACATTTTTCGTACTTCCAACTCAACTTACAAGAGAATTGGCTTGCAAGTAAATTTTTGACACTTGTCACACTTGTGGAAAAACAGCGTTACCGTGGATGAGTTTTGCATTAACTAACTAGTACTTAGTAAAATAAAAGTTATGTTTATAGCTGATTTCTGTGTATTTATAAAAAATTAAAAATAAAAAAGACAAAACATAATTTTCAGGCATTTAAAAAAAAAATTAAATCAAAATATTCTTTTTAGTAATTTTATGATAACGGAAACACGGCAATAGTGTATACACATATTTTTAAAAATAAACATAACTTTTCATAAAGATTTCATAAAATTTAAATAAGAAAGAAATTACAAAATTGATTAATTTATATCATAGCCATGAGGAGAGTTTTTACATGAAACGATTTGAGAATAAAAGCTAGAAGTTAAGTTGATGACGAAATTTTAAAAATGAATTTGCACTGTCCTCTGCAAAAAATTTTGTATTATTTTTTATTTCTCCTGATTTTCGTAATTAATGCGTATACACTACTTGCAAGTAATTACTAGCTTCTGGCAACGTAGGGTAGGCGATAAGGCTCATTTCTAGCTTTACGGCTATGTAAACAAGAAGAATTGTAATTTTTGGAGGAGCGCACAATTCCCAAGACTCTATTATACCAAAAAAAAAAATGTGTTTGGTGCTGGTTCCATGTCTAAGGCGTTATCGTCCCATTTGGTTTTAAATCCGAAGCCGTGAATGGCGAACGCTACCAGCTAATGATTCTCGATTTGTTTTTATTCATCATGTCATTGCAAATAATTTGGAGGAAAAGTATTTAGTTCCACCAAGACGCCGACACTCGTGAAACCTTCACTTTGTTGAGCCAAATGTTTGGTAACCTGTGAAGTGGCCACCTCGTTCGTGAGATTTGAAACCTTTGAACTTTTTTTGTGGGAGTTTGGTAAATCTCTGGTCTATGCTGACAAACCAACAGCGATTGATCATTTAGAAATACGACCGGGTATGCTCGAAAAAGTGGTGCAAAATTTGAGCGCAAGGTGCAGTCGCGGTGGTCATATGCCAGGCATAGTTTTAAAACATTAACCTTAAAATTAAACATTAAAAGCCATAATTTTGGTCAATCCATTGAATTTTTTGTATTTTGTTTTTAAAAAAAGTTAAATGCCTCTAAAAAAACAAAACTCAGTTTCGCAATACATATATAAAGTGCAATACAGCAGAATTGATATGCAAGATCCCCTGAACATTTCTTTTTCAACACTTTTATATTATTTTGTCTTTTACATTATTTTGTCTTTTATTCAACCCATTTTAAAATCCCTTAAGTTGTCAAAAACATTTAAATATGTTTTTCAATTCTGCATACAAAAGATTTGCTTATTACATACAAAACATTTTTTTATTTAATAAAATTTTCGTCTCATTAAGCAGATACCTTTTCGATTTGAAGTTTACCTTTTTTTTTTTTTTGCTCAAATTTTGTTATTTTGCTGACAAAATATTTATGTATTCTTAGAGTTTGTTTATTGTCTCCCTTTTCATTTTCTAAAACTAGCAACAAGCACATTTTGGAAAAAAAACATTGCTGGTTTTCAGGGATAAATATTTCCTTTTTATACCCTTCACCACATGTGGAAAAGGGTATATATAAGTTTGTCATTCCGTTTGTAATTTCTACAATATTGATCTTAGGCCCTGTAAAGTATATATATTTTGGGTCCTTATGAGGAGAGAAGTTGATTTAACGATATCCGTCCGTCTGTCCGTCTTTCGTTTGATATGTGTTTTCCGGAGACTCCAGACATGATAGCGGCTAGGTTGTTTTAGACTTATGTCACATATACTCCACCATTTCTTGCTATTGATTCAGCCAGAACGGTCCAAAAATGGCTGAGATATGAGCAAAAAACGACGACTACCTCCAATTTTTTCCAAAAATCCCTTGTTGTTGTATTTTTTTATTTCTGTATATCTTGAGAACGGCAAGACCCAAATTGGGTATACACATTAACGTTATCAATACACAGCATCCCACAAAATGTGGGCGGGATTGAGCAAGTGGGCGTGGTACCTCCCGTACAAAAAATATCAAAAATTTTATAAAAACCTGATTTTTTTGGACTGTCATATGACCTATGGTTACGCCTTATATATCAAAAGATCGGAAATTTTTAATATAAAATATTTTCTGAAAAACTCGGGAAAATCGGTTCAGATACGAAAAAGTTATGACCAAAATATTAATTTTTTTTTGAAAAATACCCATTTTCGGGAACCATAGATCTTCACGAGTTTTATAACCAAAATAACTGGCAAATTTCTTCTTTAACACGTCGGTATATAAATCTGTCAAATCGGTTAAGAAATAGCAGAGTTATGACCAAAATTCTGAAATCCCAAAAATTACTCTTTTTATAATTAAGTTTGTTTTTTATACCCTTCACCGAAAGTCCTATACCCTATAAAGTTCTGGGTATTCTGGGTCCTTATGAAAACCGAAGTTCAAATCCAGTTGTCCGTTTCTGTGTCAACTATGTTGAGTTGTGAACTGTAAACTGATCATATTTACTTTTAATGATATTCATAAAACGTTCCTTCATGGTCCAGTTGTCTAGGGGGTTTGCTTAGGTTAGAAACTGTGAGTCCCTGGTTTGAATCTTGTTTTTTTCAAAAAGAAAATTTTTTTTTTAATTTTTTTATATTCTGAAACGATTTAAAAAAATATTTACCAGTTTTAACTTTTTAAATTTAATTTATAATGAAGTTTTATGTATTGTATATATGTATGTTTATGTAGAAATTATTTAGGTTTTGCCTAGTTGCTCTGTATTCTGCTCGCACAATGGTGAAAGGTATATAAGATTCGGCACAGCCGAATATAGCACTCTTACTTGTGTTTTTCTTCGTCTCTTCTAGTTTGAATCTAGACTTTTTGTTAAGTTTATTTAAGGTCTTATAAGTATGGGTCAAAAAGAAGACATAAGAGGAAAATGTAATTCAACAGTATGTTACCAGTATCAGCTTATAGTTATAGTGTATCTACTTAAGTTTATTTTGTATCTATTGTTTGTATGTAAAAATGACAAAATAGAGACAAAAAAAAAAAAAAAGGTAGACAAAAACCATGTGGTAGACCAAGAAATAAGACACAGTGAAGCATGTGAAACTGGCAATAGTAGTTATAATGTTCCTTTAATATTAACGGTAATGATAACGACAATAACGGCAAAGGGGACGATGATGATGCTGGCGATGTAGACGACAAGGTAATTGCTGTTATTGTTATTGTTTTTGATGAAAGTGTTGGCTGGCATTAAAGTGCCAAAAATAATCGCATATATTCACACATTAAACTGAAATTGCCTTATCAGCATAAAGAACTCAATGAAATAACAATTTGGCAATAATGCTTCTTAAATTTATTGGCACTAAACATGTTTTTTTACAAATCAAGTCAAAACAGGAGGTGAAGAATTCTTTGAATGAAGTACAAAAAAAAGGAGTTTCCATTAATAATGAATTATTATAAAAGAATTCAAGAAATACAGGTTAATAAAACTAACAAATTGGCAAACAGTTTGTATCATGAAACTCTTAATTTTAGTATTAAACTGGTACGTCTAATTTAATTTTTCAGAGCACTCAGTGACACGGTGATTTAAAAGTGAAGGAAGCAATAAATGCAGTGCTTTTACTCCATTATTTACGAAACTTCTCAAAATTTTTCTCGTTACTTCGTTTTTTTTTTTCAAACTATTAAGAAAGTACATTCGGTCACATTCAACAATATATAATACCCTTCACCACAGTATTTACAGAAAAATTTTGAAAAATGTACCCTCTTTGGGAACGGCCATACCACTGTGGCCCCATATAGTTATTCGGCAAATCAAGAGCAGATTTTTGTTAAGAAATTTAAGAAAAATTGGTACATTTAATTTTTAGCTACATTTGTTATCCGTTTCCTGAAATCTTAGCTTGATGCACGATAACTCAGGCATGTTTATCCGATTTAAGCAAATTAAAAACCATTGGACGCGTAATTTAGTAGCCTTTCAAAATGTGTGTTTATCATTTTAATTGAACCAGCATTTGACTCTGGATGGTGGCTGAAAGAAAAGTATACAGTAGAGTGTTTCGGACCCCATTCAAAAAAAAAGTTCAGTCAGTCACCCCTTAAGATTAAAGGTAAGTTGAAAAGAATTCCAGAAAAAATTTTTTTAATTTTTTGCCACGCCTATGGAGACCGCCCTTTTATTTTTTTTTGTATACTGCGTCGCCATTTAAAGTCAGATCATAACATATTGTATATCGTTATTCATGTTTTGTCTATGGCTTCATTTTTGTCTTAGGTGTCATATTAATCTGACATCAAATTTGAGCCGCTACTTACGCCATCTCGGAACTTGCCCCCCTAATACCCAATTTGTTTCACGTGGCAAGAAAACCTTTCTAAAACTTTTAATGAACTCTCTTTTATGCCACGCCCCAAAATTATGCCCTCTTTTCTTTACTTATATATATATTACAATGAACTGTTTGTTTTTTGTATATAGCGCCGACGTTTAAAGTCCAATTTTATTGTATCGCATATCATTATTAATGGCCTCACTATGGCTTCATTTTTGTGTTTGCTGACTTTTTAATCCGACATCGAATTCTGCACTGAAAGAATTTTGACATTAATCCCATGAAAAATTGCATTAAAAAGGAACCTATGCAGCGCTTCGTTGGATCAATGAAACCTGTTTCATTAAAATGTATTTAATGAAACATTACATTAGATCTATGAATGTTATTCATTATATGAATACTTTCAGAAAAGTAAAAAAAAAATTTTTTTATATAATTTTTTAATTTTTAATTTCAAAAGATTTTGTTATTCGTGCTTAATTCCCAGTTTTTATTACTGATAAAAACACTTGAAATTTATTGTTGATGGGATAAGCTATTCCTATGCGCATTTCACTGGTTGCTTAGGCCAGATCATCAGGAAACTTCATCCATAACGTTTTAGAAAAACTAAAGATATTAAACCAAATAAAACTGTTAAGCGTATAAGACTTATAGCAACAGTTCTACTTGTAATAATATCAAAGCTTAAACAAAACACATCAACAATAAACAGTGGGTTTATCTCATCTTACATTCCCCACTACAATTAGTTGAAATTCTCTCAACATTAATTGTAGTTGTAAGTAGGTTAAGAAAAACAAAATAAAAACAACAACAACTTACAAAAGATGCTGTCAATTAAGTGTTTTTTTTTAGGCCGTGCACTGCCTGTTTATTATCAAAAAGTAATTTCAATTTTTGGGAATACAAAATTTTTAATTTCAAAAGATTTTGTTATTCGTGCTTAATTCCCAGTTTTTATTACTGATAAAAACACTTGAAATTTATTGTTGATGGGATAAGCTATTCCAATGGGAATGTAAGATGAGATAAACCCACTGTTTATTGTTGATGTGTTTTGTTTAAGCTTTGATATTATTACAAGTAGAACTGTTGCTATAAGTCTAATACGCTTAGCAGTTTTATTTGGTTTAATATCTTTAGTTTTTCTAAAACGTTATGGATGAAGTTTCCTGATGATCTGGCCTAAGCAACCAGTGAAATGCGCATAGGAATAGCTTATCCCATCAACAATAAATTTCAAGTGTTTTTATCAGTAATAAAAACTGGGAATTAAGCACGAATAACAAAATCTTTTGAAATTAAAAATTTTGTATTCCCAAAAATTGAAATTACTTTTTGATTTTTTAATTTTTTTTTTTTTTTTTTTTTTAATCTAAGTTGTTCTTATTCATCTTTTTTGTTAACCAGAGTCGCTGGCGGGAATCGATTCCGCAACCTCGGCGCTGATAGACTACCAGCTAGCCTACTGGGGCAGTGTAGTTTTTGAATAGAAAAACTATGTTTTTTGCCACTACTCAATTAAGAGCGTAAATATGAGATTAAATTGCCCATAACATAACAACAATAACAACGTTGATTTTTTTGCTAACGCATAATAAAAAAGACCATATAAAGAGAGAACAAAGAAGACTAAAAAGTTTTTGTTTCATTACTATAATGACATTTTCATTGTCATAATGAAAATTTAAATTTATGAAGTCATGCTTTTTCGAAATATTTTTATACTTTTAATTATTGAGACTATAGAGTTATTTGAATGTTAAAAATAATTTTTTTTTCAATTATTGAAATCTCTTCCTTTTTTAAAAAAATTTTTGATTTCATAAATTTAATGGCATATTACATTAGATGTATGAAATAATTATATCTTACATTTTTTAATTAACAATTAAACATATTTTTAAGGAAACTATAATTTTGTATTAATTTATGAATAAAGCTATGTTTGTATATTGTTTTTTATGTTCCCAATTAAAATTTTTTGTTTGACTTGGACAAACTTTAGTTTTCATATATTCAATGAAAATTTTTAACGTAATTACGAAATCCAATGAATCGATTTTAACGTAACTACTTCATTATAACTACGAAATTCCATTTGGACAATGAAAATTTTCATTTAACCAGTGAAATTTTTTTATGAAAACGATTTATTAAATATGTGAAGCATTTTTCTTTCAGTGTGGGCGCCACTTATAGCACCTCGGATCTTTCCCCACTAATGTCCAATTTTTTTCATGTGGCAAGAAAGCCCCTCTAATACTTTGTATGTCTAGGTTTTAATTTGCTCTCTTTTATTCCAAGCCCCATTTTTTCTTTTGTACATAAATATTATATTAAATCAGGTAGATATCAACACACAAAACAAGAAAATTGCATCAGTTAGAATGAAATTTTATATTAATAAAGTATCTATACTTATAAAAAATGTTTTGCCACCTCTCAAAATGTGTAACTTTTTGTTTTTTATATAAACCTATTATAAAAATAAATTCCACTTACAAATCTATTTATGGTATTTTGATAGCTTTACAAAAATATATATTTTATCTCAATATCCTAAGCACTTTTTTAATTCTTAGCTTTGCCTATGGGACAGAGCTCTGTGCGGCGGTGCGAAATGTGACACCAGAATATAACATCCAATTTTTTGGTAATTTTTTTGCTTATTTTGGGTAGGAAGGCAGAGGAACAATAGACGTTCATTAAACGACTGCCCGCTAATCCGATCTTTATTGTACTGATTAGCGGGCAGTCGTTACTCGTTTTAATAAAAATTTCTATATTTTTATCCTGAAGATGTTTCCCGTAGGGTTACGAAATATTGACTATTAAAATAAATAAATAAAATTTATTAAAAAACTAAGGCCTTGAGCTTAATTATTCGTTTACTTATTGAAGTTAAAACAAAAAAGTCGAAAAAACATACATAATAATAATAATAAAAATTCCTAAAATAAAAAAGAATAAATTCAGAACAAATAAACTTTGCATACAAACCAAAATCAACTTTTAGTGCAATATTTTCAAGAGTTAAGGCGCCAATAGAAAAACTTCAACAAAGTAATGTTTTTACGAAGTAAAGTGTAATAGTGATAATAATTTTAAGTTGTGCTTTACTGTTTTTGTTAAATGTTTATGTGCAATTCGATTTTATTAAAAATCTGATGTTTTTAATGCAAAATTATATTAATATTGTCCATTTATTACTTTTATTTAAATAGAAGACCCTTAAAAAAGTCACCCAAAAAGTGACGAAACGTCGGGTGAAATGAAATAAATTTGTTTTTATTTACATCAACTTCATTAGGTCTTATTAGCTTAAAGAGAAAAATAAACTGGAAAAAAAATATTTTTATTTTTTTAATAAAACGTTAACTTCTTTTTACTTTAAGACACTTCGGTTACCTAAAAAATATTTTAATTCGGATCTTTTTAAAAATTCAAAAAATTTTATATACAAATTTCTATGGAATTGTTAAATCAAAGAGGATATAATCGTTGCGGCAAGCCTACGGTCCCGCCATGCTACCTGGCGTGCGACTTTTAGAACCAAAATTGTACAATTTATCGGGATATTAAAATTCAGGACATTGAAATTCGGCCTTTTATGTTTCTGATAGTGACTCCAATAAAACCTTCAGTGTTTTTTTTTTATTTGAACTTTTTTCAGGTAAAAATTCTTCATATAATTCAAGGTGATTTTTAATAAAGAAGAATTACGTCAAATTTAAAGTCATATTTCAAATGTAAGATCATAAATCTGTGGCCTTTTGACAAAACATCTTAAAAAGTTGAAAAAAACCCCGTTAGTTATATGAATTATCCTTAAAAAAAACATTTTTGTTTACGATTTTAAAATTTTTTATTATAAACGAAATTTTTCTTTGATTTTGGTTTATATTATTATTTGCTAAAAATTATTTTTTTCACCGAGTTTTATTTAACTTAACTACCCAGTAAAAACTTCGCCTACAAAATAATGTGTTGAGTAATCAGAAAAACATAAGAGCACTACTTACAACTCTACTGAAAGAACCAATGAATTTTACATGGGATGTCCCAAAATGAACGCATTCAAAAGTAAGTCATTATTTTTTTACCTACATACATCCAGAAACAAGGAGTTATTGAAGTTGTTATAGATGTTGTTAAAGCAGAAAGCTACTAAATAATGAGTTAAAGAAGCTATTCATTTTGAAAAAGTAGGCGAAATTTTTACTGGGTATTTAACTGTTTTTTACTAACTTATCTCGACTTAAGATGTTTTGTCAAAATGTCACAGATATATTTTTAGGGCTATTCTTAAATTGTTTGGAGAAATATTTTAGTAAAAAAATTGCTTTAAGGAAAAAAAATTTCTAAATTTGGGGTCAATTTTTATTTTCTTTATTGAGTCATATTTCCTTGCACGCAAACGCATAATTCCCTCTCCTCCTATATTGGTGTGAGTATAAAAACAGATTCTGGCGGCCAATTTCACTAAGTTCAGTAATAATTAACTTTCAGACATAATTGTCAAAACGTATCTTTAACTGGAAGTTAAAGTAATAGTTAGTTTCAACTGAACTAAAAACTATAATTGGCCATGAAACTCATCAGATAATTTTTTGTAAGCTGGTTTTTTTAAATTCTGGCTTTAATTGAAATATAGAAATTTTGACATTTACTTTTTTTAAACGCTTAAACATGGCTGCTTTGCGTTTTTTATGTTAAAACCCCTCAAGTTTTTTATAAGCTTTTTCTTTTTTTTTTTTTTTTGATTGTAAATCAGATTTTAGATTTAAGACTAACGTGTAGATTTTACAAAAAAGGTTCATAAGCTAACTTTACAAAATATCTTAATATATGAAATTCGAAAGGGAAATGGATGAAGGGAGTGATGCTTATTTTGTTGAAATAAGAAATTATTAAGGATTTTACCTATTTTTATGTACCCTTGTTTTTTGGAAAGCTCAATTATTATTAAAGTTTTTAAAAATTACTTATCAATTTTACCTTAAAAGTTTGTATAATTCCAATATCAACAAGTTTCTTTATAACTTTTCGTAAACATCTGTTTTTGAAAAAGAAATTAGTAAATAATTAAACTTTGTACCTTTTTCCTCCATCAAACCTAATTTCATCACCTTTAACTGATTTCATTTCTGGCCAATTTGATAAACAAAATCACCGGAAATCAATAATATACAATTTTGGTTAGTTTACGGATGGTTTGCTTCAAGGTTGGTAACCGATACTGCTTTAATACCGTTTAAAATTGTGTACGGGCATTAATACTGAGTAAAACAAAAAGTTTGATACCGGTATTAAATACGATACTGAAATTCGTTTTGGTTGCCAACAAAAATACATTCCATTAGCAAAAGTGATGAAAATTTTACTTTGTTTCAATTATGCAAAATTTATCTCCACAGAAAAATTTTACCAACTAAAGCATTAATCAAAAATAAAATCAGTTTTAATTAAAAATTTAATCAAGTGAATTAAACGTTTATTCAAGTGAATTATACGTTAAATCAAGTAAATGAAATTGATAGTAATAATTTGTTGACTGGTGCAAATTTAATAATATCACAAATTTTTTATATTTTTTATACACCCAGAGAAAAAACATGTTTTAATATGGTGACCTCCAACAAAACTATTTATAAAGAAAATTTTAAGCATATTATGGTTAATATAACCATATTATTGTCACCTACAACCATATTATGGTTGAATTAGTCCTCCATCAAGAAGCCACAACCATATTATGGTTGCCTCCAAACATGTTATGGTCACAAATAACTAAAACATGTTTAACACTTATAATAGCATGGTTGGTTTTCAACCATAGCATGTTGCTCTTGGAAAAGAGGAAAATACTATTGTAAATTTTAAAACAAATTATTGTCATATTTAACCATAACAGGCTTAGAGTCCATTTTTCAGGTGGCGTTGAAAGCACAGCTGTGCTGTAGTATCACCACCTCCGTTTACATGAATTCGCCTTGCAAGTTGGTTAACATTAAAAAAAAAAAACTTGATATTTTACTACTTAAACCTCAAATCGTCGTTTAACGAATGTCGACTTCTGATCATCGCAAATAAATTCCAATACTTTAAATCGAAAAACTTAGACTCGTTAGTCAATGAATTTCTTTAATGATATTCATTGTTAAACAAAAATCTTTTTCAGGAAACGTCAGTTTTTGTTTTCCATAGAATAATGAGCACAGTGTAGTCTTTGGACGCAAGAAAAACACATTTTTAGATATGGTCACCTCTAACAAAACTATTATCAACGAACTTTTGTTTAACATTAAATGCTTACCTTAACCATATTATTGTCACCGACAACCTTATTATGGTTTAATTTGTCATCCCTGCAAAAGCAACAACCATATTATGGTTGCATTTGAAGATGTTATGGCTAAGAATAGGAATAATATGTTTCTAATATCATATCATTTATAACACAAACATTTTTGAATCATATCATGTTGGTCTTGAAACATGAAAAAAAGTTATTGTAAATTTAAAACCATACAATTACAAAGTGCAATACACACACAATTACAGAGTGCAACACATAAAATGAGCACTCCATTTTGACTTGAGTTTCTGAAAGCACTAATTGAAATTAGCAAAAGCCTGCTTGGGTGTTGGAACCTTTAACAAAAAAAAAGGGAAAAAGTGGTAGTTTTTGAAAATTTTGCGATTTTGAAGAATGGAAACAAAATTCCAAACGAAATATAGCCGAGAGAAATATTACGTTTTAATTGAAAACATGCTCAAAACCAAGTTTCAGCAAAATATTATTGATGCCACAAAATCTAAATCCCAACACAGTCAGAAAACCCCAGACTTTGTTTTGCTATTTTCGATAAGTTTTATCAGAAACCGAAATCAAAACTAAATGCAGATTTAATGACCTTGAAAATGTTGCACTGTGTTATAAGTGGTAACCAAATTATTGTTATAATCAACCATAAAATGTTCGGAGACAACAACAATATAGCTTTGGCTTTTTTTATGAAGCACTAACTAGTGTAGCCCTAATATCCAGCCCTTACCGCAAAAACAGCTTAAGCAAAAAAAAACCCCAATTTTTCACGAGAAGGGTTTTTTATTTTATTTCTTAAAAATTTTGTATGAAGGTTGGCGCTTAAGTTAGAACTGTTTATGCTTTCAAATCGTAATGGTACCTTATGTGACCATGGCATTTTAGGGGATGATGCAAGTGTTGTCAATAAATTAATTAATTAAAAAAAAAAAAACGAATTGAAAATGATGTCGCTTAAGCTGTTTTCTCGGTAAGGGCTCCATATGGTTTTTTGAGACAATAATACATATATTGAAAGAAACCATAGTAAGTTTAAAAATGTTTCGTTTAAAATAGTTTTGTTGGAGGTAAACATTAAGAAAATGTGTTTCTCTGCATAAAATGCATATTTTGTGGATTTTAAGGTATTATTTATGTTTGGACTTTCTCAAACGGTATACCGATAAGGCTATAATTAAAATACCCATACCGAAATAAAAATTACTAGTTCAATAGCGATAGCGAAAGTCATTTCGGTTACCAACCTTGGTTTGTTTATATAATAGACACACACGCACACATGTCATTTTGTAAACATCTGTCCGTAATTGTATTTATGCAAAAATGTATATTTAAACATCTTATAGTATTTATAAAAGTTTTATGTATGTATGTCAGTGTATGCATTTATGTATAATTTTACCTACACACAAAAAAATAATTAAACATAAATAATATTTTACGTAACAACATTATGTTGCATTTATATTCAGCATGTTGACAAGGACAAAAAATGGGGAATAAATACTTCTACATACATTTCATTCTAAAGAAATAAACATGTACTCAAAGAGATTGGCTTAATATCCTGTCTACAATTGAATTTGTTGTCTTTGTTTGCTGCTACGAGAAACTTAAATACTTCTTTGTTTTCTATTTTTTCTTGTATTTTTTTTTTCTTCAAAAAAAAAGTAAATTATATTTGGCAATAAATGTTGCAAATTGTATGTTTCTACAAAAAACATTTACTTGTGTATGAGGGTTTGTCTATATTCAAGAAGTATATATGTATGTGTGTGTATTTATTTGTGGGTGTCTATAAATATTTGTGGGTATTCAAGGAAACAGGAAGTTCTTTTTATATAGAATGCCTGTATTTACTTACGTGTGTGTATGTTTATTTTTATGAAACAACTAAAAGAAGTGAATGAGAAAAAGCTTGCAAGTGTTAATGTTTGCTTTAGTGTTAAAATATTAAACGCACTTTAATCACGTACTTAAAGATACGTATATAATAAATATTACTTAAAGTTATTTACTCTTAAAATCCTGCTTATTTCTTTATTTTATTGATTCTATTTTCCTTTTTGTTGTACAACTACAATAAAACAAATGAATATTTTTGTTGGCTGAGTGGCATGCTTGAGGTTATATAATTATGTATATGTGTTTGTGTGTGTTTTTATAGGTACCCAGCGGGGAAACTCAGAAGGCCTTCTTACTTCATGCCTTTTGAAAGGCCTGCCAAACATTTTTTATGATTCAGTTACTTTTCCTTTCTAACTGCTAAAGAATACCTCATACCATATAAAATATAAGATACACCCTCCACACTCCCTGCCATGAGAAGGGAGTAGAGAAGGAGTAACGTTTTTTGTATTTTTTTTTACAAGCAAAAGAGGCCTTCTAGAAGGCATCCGTAATCCTTCTTTTTCCCTCTGGGTATATTCTTAAATGGCCACAATTAATTTAAACGTACATCCATACTTGTATAAAGTAAGTAAATATAAAGTCTTCTTAAATAAACCAAAATTATTTTTTGGGTATTTGCAAGTAAATATTTATGCAAAAGAAGAGATTTCTCATACCTTTTTATGTAATTAAGGAAATTAAACGAACTCATAAAACAAAAGAACAGTCATTGTTTTAAAACTTGACCCAGAAAAATAAAAAATTTAATTAATATTTGTAAATTTTAAATTAAAGGGCAAATCTGTTTCCGCATGGAAAAATTAGGTAACTCCACTTTTGGGAAAAATTGAGATAACAACAAAAATAGAAAGTGTGTTTCATTTACTATCACTCTGTCGGATCGAAATTTTGATATCATTTCTTATTTATTAAAAATCAGAATAATACCAATTTGTATGAATAAACTAGTTAACCATTACAAGTCACTGTACTTAAATGAGTACAGCTGGCATTTTACAAGTTTCCAAGCAAAAACAAAGAATTTTTAATCGTTGTACCGTTATTTATGTTCACAACAATTTGTGTCTCTTTTTTGTTTTTGGGTACAAAAGTATTAGTCTGATTTGTGTCACGAAAACAGTGCGAAGGTATGAACAATATTTTGATAATACTGAAAATAATATTAAATTAAAATCGTATCAGAATAACTTACAGACAAAAATTAATTTATTACATAAAAAGATAATTAACGTAGAGCAGTATAAAATTGACTGTACTCGTTTGAGTACACTGACAACATGCATAGGTAAAAAATAAGTTTTTTTTTGTTAGATTACTATAAGTGGAGAACATTTTACGGCCCAAAAGTGATTGAAAAGCCTTCAAGAAGCATATCATGTGGAGAAGAGGTGTATAGGAACATATAACGGTTTCAAGCCTATCAAAAGACAAACCTGGTACTATTAAAGTTTTCGTAAATCTTGAAATCTTTGACAACAACATCAGTGCCGATAGTGATAAAGAACCGTTGGCACCAAAGAAAACTCGGCAAGACTTCGCAAAGCAAAAAAATCCTATTTGGCGCAAATACTTTTCATCGCAGTGCTCGATCCCTCAACAGAACTCTGAACTTTGTAAAAGATGAAATAGTGTATGTGAAGAAATATTTTAAAAATCTTTGATCACAATGTCCATGACTTTATATCCTCCAATTCTTGAAGTCAAATCGAACTGGCTTTCTTCGAATGAAATGCTTACAGGAATGGTGAACAAAATATTCCTTAAAATGGGTCAATCGTAAAACATTTTGGCTACCATCCCGATTAGCAAGTTATTTGAGGAACGCCAGTTCGATTTGGCTTCAAAAACTGGGTTGCGGGTATTGCTGCCAGTTAGTTAGTTTTGTACTCCGGAAACCGCATGTGGAATCTACTGATACATTTGGTTCGCGTGTTGTTAAAAATTATTGGAGTAGTTGAATTGTACTGCACGAAATGATAGTGTTTTTTACAACTTTTTACGAGATATTTAAGTTCATCTTAGCTGTTTAGAGTAACGTCTGGATCAATGTTTGCAGGATCATTCCAAAATGGGGCTGGACACTAGCCTACTAACCTACAAAACCATCTGAGGTGCATTTTTTGCCATATAAGAGCCCGTGCTTAAAACGCTTTGCATTAAAAAACAATGTTCTGAAAATTTTCATTAATATGAGGTCAGTGTACTTAGTTTAGTACACCCCAAAATCTCAGTTAAAAAAAAAATTTTTTAAATTTTTTTATTTTATATTTTTTTAAAAACTTATTTTAATTAATAAATAAAGTTAAACTTTAAAAATGATGGCCAGTTTTTGTTTGACCTCTAATGGGTTAACTCCATGCATTTTTTAAAACAAACAAGGTAACTCCATACACTAAAAAAACTCAATTCAATCTGAAGATTGAACGGTAAGTACGGATTTTCTTGAATCATTGAAATAATCCGAAAATGAGATTCATTTAAGTTAAACTAAATTGAAATCAATTTAAAAGGCGCTTGATTCAAATATTATAAAGTTAATTGATTGACCCTAATTTGTAATTGCAATAAACCGAAAGTGAAATTAAAAGGAGAATTTTATTATGATTGATTTACTTACCCGTTTTACATCTTACAGAATTTCAATTATAACCATCATTCCCGATATGGTTTTAACTTTAAAAACTTAATGTGCATATATTACTGAATATATAAACTAAATGAGAAGCAAGAGTTTTCAATTTTACTTTTAAAACATGAAAATAATGTGTTTTCGTCTTGTTCTGTTGTTTTTGTTTTTTCTACACACAACAAGCAAATCGTTTTTTAACTCCTTGTGTGGTATTGTTGTAGAGTCTGCAACAAACTTTGATAAGTTAAGTGCGATTAAACCGCTCACTTTGTAATTTTACTCTCTGGGTGGCACTACGAAAAATTCAATCTTTTTTTTACTTATTTTTATAAATTCCGAGATTGATTTTCGAAAGTAACCCCATTTAGGATTGTTTTAATTATGTTTTAGTGTTATTCGTACATCAATTTTTGAGTACGACTTGTACTTAAAGTAAGTATAAGAAAATTAATTTATCCCGAGTGTTTTTCTTTCTGTGTAGTTGCATATAATATATGCATTCTTAATATGCATATTGTATCTTTTTTAAAGTTTTGATTTATAGAATACAACTGCCAACCAAACTTGGCTATTTTTGTTATGTGTATGTATATATAAGAATAAAATTAAAAATAAATGGTTTTTGGAAAAACTGGGTAACTCCATTTTTTCGTGAAAAAAAAACGGTACGTGCTGCGTCAAATAGTTAATATTTTTTCACAAAATATTAATAAAGTTGCCTTAATTCCGTAAAGTATTAAAATAAGATGAAAAAAAAGTTTTTTGGAAAAACTAGGTAACTTCATTTTTTGAAAAAAAAAACCAGGCAACTGACGTTGATTTCGGTGTTAATGTCCAAAAATTAGTTCACTGAAACCAGAAATCTTTAACATTAGTTTTGTTTTAATACTGATGCATTTTTTTTTTGCGATTCGATAGCATTTGGGTAGATGTATGTTTAGTGCAAAAGATGGATTTCATCGAGTTTAAGTTTTCATAATAATAGTTATAAACATGTGGTCACGAACGTACGCAAAATAGAAGTCAACTTTGGCTGACGCAGTGAAATGTAAAAATTTGCGTAATGGAACGGAATATTCAAAAGTGATTAATTTATTTCAAAAGTGTATTAATGAAGGTCTCCATACAGTATTTACAAAATAAAATATCTCTTTTGGTTTTTGTTTAATTGGCTTATGTACCGGTCGCGAACGTATGGGTCGCGAACGTACGATTTTTCCATATGTTTTTTTATTATTATCACCATGCAGATTCCCATAAATATCTTCAAATTTCCTTAACAAGCAACTTAATACTCAATTTACAATTGATTGTAATGGAGAGATTATGAAGAAAGAGTGTAAACATAACATATTTTTTGCATGTAAAACAGGTACATAAATGTCTTTAGAAGTGGAAAATATAAGAAAATATAAAATTTTCCAGTTTCCAGCTCAATTTCCTCAAGTAAAACAGCTGAGATATGTTTTGAAACCATTCTTTTAAAACAACATAGGCTTTTTTATAATAATAAACAATAAAAGACGATGATTATCAACATTTTATTTTTTTATCCTGGTAGACCATTCTGGGGAAATGCCCATCTTAAATAAATTGTAAAATAAGTGCATATGTTTAAAACTTTAAGTGTGTTTTTCTCGTGTTTTCAAAAAAAGGAGTAACCTAGTTTTTCCATAATGTAACGAACCAAACCACAAAAGGCCCTAACTAATAAGAGGACTTTGCTACCTATAGTTACCGGCCGTGCTCGTCGAAATGAGGGTGGTTCTTTCCCCTTTCTAGTTAGACTATGGTTCTAACATTCATTTAAAATTTAGGTAGCTGTTATTAAAAAAGTCTTCTAACCAACAAATAAAAAAAAAATAATAAAACAATAATACTAAACCATTAATAAATCACATATCTTTGAAGTATCTGTTTAGTTCAAGAGCTTTTGATGTTATAACCTCCGTCAATTTCATTACCCTCCCAAGCCATGCTATCTTTGTTTTAAATAAATTCTCAGATAGCCCTATTTTGACTTACCTACAATTGACCTTAACTTTTCATAGAATAGAATTAAGACTTTAGAATTTCATAACGCAAACTTGTAATTTTTTATTCATTTCATCACATACTAATATACATATTCTTTTAATAATAATAATCTTTTATAAATTATTTTCAGTGTTATTATTAAATTAAACTTTAATATAAAAAAACCCTAAATTGTTAAATTATTATTAAAATTAAAGAAATTCAAAATGTAAAAACTATTACCATTGGAAATGAATGGTTACAAATTATATATGTACTTATAAGATAAAACAGAAATATTTTTTTTATTTCTGTTCTGAGATTTATTTTATTTTTTTTTTCTCCAAAAATAGTCTTCCTATTATGGAATATCGTATTATAGGTATTGACTTTTCCTATGCAAATTTCCGTAAAGGCAGATTTTTTTGAGTTTCCTTTTTTTACACTACACACTTAAAATTGACTAAATGCTTGGATTGTTGCAACAATAAACAATTAAATTTGTTGCAATCGAAAATATTAATTTGCAAATTTACCAAAAAAAAAAAACATTGACTTAACCCTTCTGCACTCCTTGGGTCAATTTGACCCAATTTTGGTTTTCAAACGCAAAATTTGTCTCTTTAAATATAAGATATGGACGTGAAACTTTAATTTATCCATTACAGGGACGAAAATTATAAATTTAAATGAAAATGAGAATAATAAAATTTAAATTTTTCCTCCCCCCTCCACATTTAAAAACACGATTTACATACATTTAATATCCTTTGGGTCAATATGACCCAACAAGCGATATTGCAAGTTTAATTCCACCTTAAAATTTTTTTCCTATTGAATATAATTGAATTGAGTTCATCTTTATTCAGAATCATCGATCAATAATTTT
Organism: Pollenia griseotomentosa; assembly: GCA_963931875.1. NCBI lineage: Eukaryota > Metazoa > Arthropoda > Insecta > Diptera > Polleniidae > Pollenia > Pollenia griseotomentosa. The sequence goes on from OZ007561.1 coordinate 28,001,840, forward strand.
TTCAGTCAAAAAGTCAATAGAATCGCTTTTATTTTTAATTATACTTAAATATGAAATGTTGTTTACATTTTATTGTTGGGTCATATTGACCCAAAGGATCATAGGAAGGGCACATATCCAAGGGATGCAGAAGGGTTAAAAAAAATCTGGTTTCTTTTATTATTATTTTTTTACACTCAATTCAAATTAAACAATTTTTTAGTAATCCAAAAAAATATCTAAAATTTTGAAAATTGTTATTAAAATTTTCAAGCAATTTTGATCAATTAAAAAAAAACAATAAAACATAGTTATAATTTATAAAGTAGAAACAAAAATACAAATAATGAAATCCACCCAACAGCCTCACAATACGGACACAGAAATATTGATTACAAATTTAAAAAAAAGAAGAATTTTGAATATTTTGTAAATTTATTTTTCTACCCAATAAGCAATTTTGCTGGAAATCAAGTGCAAAACAATTGGTTTTCAAGTTTGATGGGCTGAGATATACTTTTGTTACACTTTATTTCAATAGCAATCTCAAGTAAAATGGGAATTTGAAATCAAGTGAATATTTTCAAAATAGTTTGAAACTTAGTTAAATATCATTTAAAAATACGTTGAACTCAAGATTATTTCATGTTATATTTTAAGTTCTTGAAATTTTGTTTTTAATTGCTTATTGGGTACTACCAAAATAGTTCTTTGAACGATATTAAAAAAAAAAAAAAAATTCATATTATTTTCTTTCTTATTAATAAAACTAAATTTACTTTTGTTAATTTAGAACATTATTGTGATATAGTTTGACAGCTAAGTATGTCAAACTCTTATGACATTTTTGTTCAGTTAGATTTGGCAAATCATCATGAATCGTTTAGCGATAGAACAATGCTTCCAAGTTTTGGAAACTTACTTTGACCTTCGATCTCATGAAGACATTTTTGTATGTGAACTCATGGTATCTACCTGGGTGGATAATGCCTTTACCCACTCAATTTGTTTAAGGCATTTTATGTATGTACAACATTTTTTATCAAAAAAATCTAATACTAGAATAATACTTAGTAGAGGAGTTGATACAATGGACAAAATGTTGTATCAATACTCAATCAAAACAGTAAGAAGACGTTGGCCTTTGGCGATGTTTTTTTAATTTATTGGATCCCTGGCAGCTTACAATATATATGCCAAAAACAACACACAAATTACAGTTAAAAACTCTCGACGTAAATTATTCTTGAACTGCTTGGGTAGAAATCTTTGAGTATCACAAATAAAATCTCGATCGGAAAACCAGACGGTAGATCGTAAGTTTTTTTTATCAAGATTATCTACCACGGTATATATTTATAAGGCCGCATATACAAAAACACAAAACAAAAAAAAAATACTTTTTTGTTGTTTATTTCCTGAAATTCGCCGGTTTGATAACTGAGCTGAAAGTGATTTTAAAGTGGATGAAAACCTTGTAAGTCATTAACAAATGAAGATCAAAATATCTACCACGGAAGATACTATGAGGACGAAGGGTTATCCTGTATAATAAAAACATAGTTTATAATTTTTAAACAAAATATAATATATCATAAAAAATATATGCATGAAAATATTATGCAATACTGTTTGATTTGTAATAAAAATGTTGAATTAAATAACATGTATAAAAAAGCAAAAATATAAAAACTATTTAAAGGATTTTTTACCAAGGACATGATTTTTGAATTATCGTCCTACAGTTTCTTTATAAAATGTTTAATATAATTAAGCAGAAATATCAGATCTTCTGTTTAATGCTTTTTCTTGAATGTAAAAAAGTCCGAAAAATTTAAATATCTACTTACGATTTTAACCCTTTCGCGGACACTGACGTGTATAGACGTCAAAACAAAGTTTTCTCGTGGGTCATGACGTCCATATGCGTCATAAAATGTTTATTTCATAGAATCTTTACAAATAAACATTTCTAATAACATTTTGCCTTATATCATGTGTAAATATATTGTACATACACTGAAAGAATTTTCTTCACAGATCCAATGGATTTTGACATTAATCCAATGAAAAATAACATTAAAATTCAACCTATGTAACGTTTCATTGGATTAATAAAGAATGTTACATTAGCCCCGCGTTAATGAAATGTTTCATAAAATCGATAAAAAATTTAATTTGTTTAATGGCGTAAATTCATTAAACTACTGATTAAATTTGGTAATTTTTATGACCATATATGTTTTTATGTTTATTTATTTCAGCCATTTCAATGTGCGTTTTGAGTTGTTGTGAATTTTATTTTTTTTTCCTGTTTCAAATCATCAAGTTATATTAATTTTATTTCGTTTATATACATATTTCTGTTACATCATGTTATGTTCTACTTGTATAAGCTTACCTTTTAGTAAATTGTTTTTAATTCAGTGTTTTTCTTGGGATTCAAAAAATTAATTTACAAGGTGTCATTTTCCAGCCCGGGTCGACTTTCATTTTGCTTCTTTCCATTTTGCTGTATTTAAATTAACAATTAAAGAAAAAAGAATATGAGAATTTTTTGCTCTTGTTTTTTCTTTCTCGTTGTATGTTGTTGAGCATATTACTAACATTTAGCTAAATTCACTGTTTCGTTATCTCTATGAATTTTTCATTGATGTTATGAAACATTAAAATTTACAATTTTTTTCATATATTTTCATGTCTATCGTTAAAAATGAAATTAAAAATACGTTTTTACAGCAGTTATAGGACGAAAATATTTTCTAGTTATAAGTATTTTGAAGTTTAAGAACTTAATCTTGGTTTCATTGATTTAGTTTCATGGAAAATATGAAGTAACAATTTTTTTCATTAACTTAAAAATATTTGAATACATTAACTAATAGTTAATTTAAATCTTAAAAAACCTAATGAAATAATGTATAACAATTAGTTGAATTTTTCTTTTGAAAGAGATATTAAAGTTGTCATTAATCTAATGAAAAATTTTACCAAATTACGAAACTCAATTTCGTAGGGGTAATGAAATTGCTTCATTTTTTCTATAATATTTCATTCCCGTAATGAAATTTTTCATTGGATTAAAGAAAAAAATTTAATGAAATTGATTCATTAGATTTATGAAGCATAATTCTTTCAGTGTACTATCATATGTAAGTAAACATTCTATTAGACAAAAAACACTTCCTAAATATGCAACTAATAAAAGTCGTTAGAATCCATACATATTTTTTAATTCGGAGTTTGTCATGCCGTTTTTACATCATAACCGTCAAAAACAAAACCTTAGTTTTTGCTGTTATATAGTTTTAATTTCTAGCAGTTTGGTGTTTTGGTTTGGTTTTACTATCTTGAAAAATTACGTAGATATAGCAAAATGCCTGCGGAAAACCCTTCGTCAAAAGGGGTGTCCACGAAAGGGTTAAAGATTTTTATAAATAATTATGTGTGTAACGATGATTTTATTTATTTATGTAATAGGTTAGCTAAAAGTGAACTCATTATTAAGATCTTTAATACTTCTTCAAAGGAATTTGGACGACACCAGCCAGCACTTTGCTTAAAAATCTTTCTATTTTAACAACATTATATTTTCTTAAAAAAAGATATAAATACTCCAAATAAGATATAAACTAAATTATTAAAATGAATGAAATTATTAAAAATCTACGTATAAAAGATAAACAATGTTAATAGAATTGCTTTAATAAAACATCGATCATATTCGATTAATTTTTATTTTTAGACTCTCTTACTTTTGGGTACTTCTATATGTAAATATGTAATACATACTATGGATTTACATATAAAACAAAACTGTCAATAGCTGTGTGTATTTTATATGTGCATGAGTCCACATTCTCTTAAATAAAATAGCAATATGGTATAAAAGAATTTTTGAGTAACCATAAAAGGTACTTCAACGAATGAAATCATGACTCTGGCTGACAGTGATGAGTGGGTTGTTTGGCAGTTAATATGATAACGATTTTTGTTTGTTGACAAAAAAAAAAAAAAAAAAAAAAAACTTTCACCCACGTATTCATAAACGTTGTTAAATTTAACAAACGTTTATTAACCCTTTGAGGACGAACGGGACACATATGTCCCATTAAGTGTTTTCGTCATTTCATCTACTTTTTTGAATAGATTTTGATCTAATTCCCGTTGTTCGATAAAAAACAAATGCCTTATTTAGTATTTGTGCTAACAATAAGATTTTGTTGTGTCAACTGGGCTTAAGGGTTTCTGAAAGTCAGAAATTTATGTTTTTGCCATTTAAATTTGATAATATCTCGTGCCCAAATTACTACTGTTGGATAAACTTTTAGTATTATATGTATTTATGCGTTATGAAAATTAATTGGTTAACGCATTTGAAATTGGTTCTATAGTTTTCTCGATAGATCTGAAAGTATGATGGGACATATGTGTCCCACTCGTCGCCAAAGGTGAATATAAAGGCGAACTCTTATTCTTTTTTTTTTAATTTTATTTAATTTGTTACCATTAAAAAACGAAGAAATCATAAACCATTCAGTAAAAACATTAAATATTATCAAAGTAATTTTTAGGAATGCGGAATTTGCAACTCGTAGAGCGGTAACGCTTAAACGTGGAAAGATATCCTCTAATTGTGGTTCTATAACCATTCAAAATGGAATATGTGAAAAATATCAGCTTGTTTGAAGTGATCATTTGCAGCGAATTGTCAAACAGTCTACATTAAGAAGCGCTGGCTTGAAACTATTAATAGCGATAAATCATGGAATAATTGGAATATATGGATCAGAGATCTGCAATGAATCATTTGTTCGCTTCTTAAAATTCAACTACTCTGATATACTCATACTCACAACAATATTGATTTATATTAAGTGGAATCTTTTGCATATGTATATAATTTTATATATGTAAATTTGTAGTGTAAACACAATGTAAATATTATTAGTTGCCTTCTAGTGGCTCATATCGTAAATTATTTTTCCCTCGTAATTTTATCCCTTTTCACATATTTGCGATCATGAAAAACTCTCATGAAAAAAAATTTTTAAGGTGCGCTGAATAATGCTCTTTATGTGTCAAAAATGTATCGCTTCAAAGTGGGAACTCGCCATATAAACTTCATTTCTTCCGTAAGCGCAATTGTAAGCGAAACTTTTATGTTTCTTCCTTAAAACCCTGCTTCGTTGGAAGCTCCATTTTTTATTGGGGAGGGTTTTAGAAGTAGAGTTAAACTCATAATATACTAATATTCTTAAGTTGTGTACGATTAGAGGATTAGTACGGATATCTGTCAATTTTCCCTCAATCGTTCACCGCTGGCGATCAGTAGTGAACTGACATCCATAAATCGTTGACAGATAATGATCAATCTGGCTGTTATACCAATCATGGATGGTTAACAATTAGTTGTGTATTCTTACACATTCAAGATGGATCGATATCTGATACTCGTGATGTTGTATTTAACAAGCGTGCATTGATATATACCTCTGCTAGTTGTGGATTAAAGCGGTCGGCTGTGGCGCTGAATTGTGAATTGACAACATTCCATTGTTTACTGATCAAATCTAATCAAAAGTCCTTTTTAAACCATCAATCCAAAGAACATATCTAATGCTATTAAATTTTTGCCTAATCGTAATTCGTGGATTTATGTATCGTGGTAAACTGTTTATTTTGCGTGTAAATAACAATAAACAAAGATGGAATGTTTATAATGAACAAAAAAATTTTAAATGTAATTTAATAAGGACTAATATTAAACATTAGTGAGCTGATCTTTTGTAGGTTTATATTGACAAAAATTTATTTAAATTTTGTTTTGATACTCCAGTAAAATGGCAATGACAAATATTCATCAATAATGTGTTTTGTATTATGAAAAAGTAATTGTGATTTGCTAAAAGTCTTACATAGATTTACATCAAATAATCACAAGTTTCTAGAGAATCTTGTACGACAGAAGTCCTAGATATTTTTTAGTTGATGGACATCTGTAATTAAGTGATATCTGTAATAAACAGATATAAATATATCGAAGATAACTAACAGTCGTGGAAAAGCCTCAAAAATGGATTTGTATCCATTGCTGATTTAATATTTGGGCATAATATTCACCAAAAAATAATATCCTCCATAAAAAGTATTTATTTTTATGATACCCATCGTAAATTGGTTAAAATTTTTGTAAATGTACCGTTTTCAATCGGGATTAAATCACAATTTAATACCGATTTATATTCAACTATGAATTGATTGTTAACCAATATTTGAGATAAGCGTAAATGAGATCAATTGTGGTTTAAAATAACTAACTAAACTTTTGTTAATTACTTTCTTTTTTCGTTCCAAATCCCTTAAATATTTTAAGCTTTTTAATTATTAAAATAGATATCAGAATTCTAAACAAAAGGTCAAATTAGTCCAACAATCTAAATCACTTCAAATCGACTAGGAATTAAAAAAAAGAAAATCAGAAAATTAAACAAACATGACCCGTTTGACACCTTAAAGAATTGCTGCATTTAAGTAAACAGAATCTTATGTATCACCTTTTTATAGGAACAGCGTTTGACTTTATAAAAGTCAAAACAACAGCAGCAACAATCTCTGAAAGTTTTTCCTCATTTGAATAAAAAGTCTATTGTTGAAAAGAGTGTGTGTTGGTGGGAAAATTTGTGTTTGTTTGCATGTAAATTTTTTACAAGGATGTTAATGTTATTTGCCTGGATTTTCATTTGTTTTACATTTTATCATCCTCCGGTGAAGAGCGGAGGAGGGGGGTTAAGATTGATAGAAGTGACCGTACAAGTACGAGTACTCGTACGTCCAGTCATTATATATGAATGAAGGCTGCTTGATGGGTATGTTGCTCTTGCTTTTCGCTATTGTACATTTTGGTGCTGCTGTAGGTTTTTTTAGTGTCTTAACCATAAAGTAATTACATTTCGAGTGAATTGTGATGACAAGAGAATGTTTTTTTTTTTTTTTTTTTTTTTGGTTAAATAAAAATATGCAAAAAGAACAAGTGTATATAAAATGATGTTGTTGGGATTTTTCGTTATGAAGTGTGAAATAACAAACAGTTTGATATTAAGGTTTTATACACCTTCACTGTTTGAGATATTTTATTAAAAGGAAGAACATAATAAAAACCAAATTAAGAAAAATGGTAGGTGAAAAAAATGTCACTCTTGTTAACAAAAAATTGACACAGTTTTTCGGATTTTACTAATGAATATTTCTTGAGTGGAACTGCATATATGTACACGCAAAGAAAAAACATGGTTGTGGTAAACATATTCTAAGAGCAACATATTATGAAAGGATTCATGATTGTAGTCAACATATTACGATTATTATTAGACCCATAAAATATCATATTATGACCAAATAAGTTCGTCATACTACATCATACTATTTTTGTTTTTATTACGTCGTTTTATAATTAAATGTAATCATAGTCCTATTGTATTAATCATAATAAGTTTAGAAGTAATAATTTTGTGATACAAAGTGAGTAGGTCGCAATTATTTATAAATAATTTTGTAGAATTTGCAGTCTTTTCTCTTAAAATGACATACAACTTACGAACAATTGTCAATATGTTTGCACCAATATTTAAAATATGTTTGAACCACATTCAGAAACATTGTTTACAGTTACTTAAATATTGCTGATATTAACCCTTATGTGTGCACCAACGTACTGGGGTGCCTTTGAAGTTTTCTACAAGATTTTTTCCGTGTATTTGTACGTGTTTTACATGGGGATGTGGCCATTTTAAGTATATTTTATTAAGTTTTTAGTAGATCTGCATCAACTTAGAATAGTCTATATATATAAAATATATTCTTTAACAATTTATTTGTTAAAAAAAAGAAACAACAACATAAAGAAAAAAAAAATTCACTTAATGATAAAAAAATAAAATGTTAGCTCAGTTGTAAGAAGTGGAACTGTCATGTCCGAACCATTTACTCCTCGAGAGGTGTCAGACAACAGGATAACTTATTTTGCAAGTTTTTCAACCGATTAATCACAAAATTATTGGAATAAAAGGGTTACGCCGAAGACAAAAGTTATATGCTCCCCGATTAGGCAGCTGATATTGATATTATTGAAAGACACATGCGAGATGTAACTGCTTTCTATGAAAAGGACTCAGCTAAATTTATTCTGGCGTTAAACGAGGGCAATACAAAGATATTGATTGCAACTAGAGAAAAATTAACGCTAATTTAATATGTTGATGAATTTTAAGTTGACAATTGTATTTTCGAGGTAGTAGAATAATTTACCTACCTTGAATTAAAATGAAGGATAGTGCTTGCAAATGGACTAACAATCATTTCAAAAATAAAGCCATCTACGTTAAAACGAAAACCGCTTGTAATACCCGCGCCAAAACATTGGTTCTTGAGAGAAAAATTTATTCGAAAAATGTATGGGCCCATATGCGTTGATGAAGTGTATTGGTGACGAATGAATCATTATTTCAATCAAATTTACACCACTGTGAACATAAAAGAAGCATAAAGATCGAACGATGGGACTAATCGTAAGAGTGATCGCTGATATATAATGGAAAGCGAAAACTTGGAATACTTTATAATCCCTGCTGCATCGAACTGAAGACAACATACACATAAAGCTCGAAGCGCATGGAGAACATTTTTCAAGCAGGCTAAAACCAGCAAGAGGTTAAAGTGACATGTAGGTACGTAATTAAGTGTCTGTAACAAAGTCCATTAATATTTGACAGCTTTTAACTTTATATTTTGTGCGATAATGTTTGTTTTCTGCGTATCTTCCATTTAGGTACCCGGGTTGCTTGCCGACCATTGACAGGTGTTTTTTGACGCACACATTAGGGTTAAACAAAAAATACCCAACAAACCAAAACAGAGCAAAATGTAAATGAGTTGTAGAATAAGCTTATCATAAGAGATTTCCTACAACATAACAACCAATATGATTGCAAATGATTTATTCTCGCAATAATTTTGTAAGTGTTTTTGAGAATGATATCATTCTATGTCCTGTTATTTGAATTTTGTATTATTAGTTACAGTTTTCCGTATTTGTGTTTCGTTCAAAGAGTGAAGTGTTTTCAAGAGTTTTAAAAAGTGCCCGATTTAAAAAAGTAATTAAATATTTTATAAGTAAAAAACTTTTTGTAAACATGCCATATAAATTAAAAGAGAGTGTTTGTTAAGAATTTAATCTTATTATAGATAAGAAAAGTATTTTTCTGTAAGCTTATTCTATAACTAGACTTCTAAGCTTACATTATATTATAGATAAGTAATGTTATCGCAAGGGATCAGTTTTCATTACTAAATAATTATTAACAAGCCTTTAATAATAGTAATCACAACACTTTTCTAAGCTTAAGCCTTATGTTAGTAAGCTTGCTACTAGTCCTTTCTATATCGTTTTGGTTTGTTGGGTAACAATTTTTCTTTGTACGACAACAATATATTGTTACAATAAACATAGTATAGTTGCCGCAACCATGCCCAACTATATTTTTCTGTGTGTGTATACACAAAGCTTTATTTCGTATTAACCCTTTTCCATTACTGATGGGTGAAAATTGCCCAAAAAGTTTTAATTGCATATTATTTTAAAAACTAGACAAAGAATTTTTTAAAAATGTACAATTATTTTTTTTATTGGGTAGTATTTATATATAAAATATTTAATGTCAAGGCTTTTTAATAATGCCTGTACCAAAAAAGTTGCGTATTTTATAACCATAAGTAAAAATTGCCCAACACTATTAATTCGATACAAAGTATTCAAACAAATGTACCGCATGTAATAAATTCATGTAAAAATCCTTCCGAAACTTGCATTACATGCGTTAAATGTAAAAAAATGAACAGAATTAACAAATGTATAGTGAACTTACTATAGGCAGAATTGATCCACAAATATTACATGCGTTGTATTTTCTAAGTACAGGATAAGTCAATAAAAAATATATTGGGAATATTTTAAGAACAATTTTGATTTTTAGTTGAACTGTTAATTTTTAATTTTTTTTGATATTCTTTAATTAGAGACGCATCAAAGGAAATAAGATGTCGTATAGAGATGGCGAGAGATGCTTTCTTTAAATACAGCAAGGTACTGACCAGCCATGACATCAGTCTTGCAACAAAGTCACGGTTTATCAAATGCTATGTGTGGTCCGTGCTTTTATATGCGGCAGAAGTATGGACAGTTAAAGCGACGGATGAGAAAAGATTGGAAGCATTTGAAATGTGGGTTTACCGGCGCATATTGAAGATACCATGGACTGACCACGTCCCAAATATCGAAGTATTGAGAAGAATGAACCTGGACCGACAACTTTTAAAAACCGTTAAAAACCGTAAAATATCGTATTTGGGACACCTGATGAGAAACGACAAATATAAATTTATCCAAACAATTCTCAAAGGGAAAATAGAAGGAAAACGCGCTAGAGGTAGAAGAGAACTTTCCTGGTTAAGAAATATTCAAGAATGGACAGGTTATCGTGAAGAACGAAGTCTCCTATATGCCGCCAAAAATAGAGAACTGATTTTTTCTGAAAAAAGACTTCCAAAATGAATTAATTAATTATATGTTTTATAAAATGTACTGCATATTGTATGATCGCTAATATCCGAATAACGGATGGGCAAATAAAAGAAGAAGAATTAGGCTTGAGTTCATCAAATTTAATTATCATTAAATTATTTTCACTGAGGGAAGGAATTTTACAACTTGGAATTTTTATTAAAATTTATTGATAATTTTTCTTGGCTGAGCTGGGATTTGAACCCGGGTTGATCTTTACATGTTTCAAGAAACACCACTTTCTATCGTCAGAAGATCTTTGTGTTCTACCCACTGCACCACTGCGGTGCCCGTTAGCCAACAGTCAAACATCAATCTTTAACCAGTAGTACTGGTGGTTCGAAATTTGCTGTTATTATTACTTAAATTTCAAACTACATGTTGCCTCCTTTTTCCTCTGTTTTTTTCGTATTCTTTCTGTCAAGACTTTGTCTTGAAAATCTGAATACATTTGTTTATTATGTTTTTATTGTCCACTTTCGTCGACATTTTTATTTGTACAAATTAAAGTACAAATGTAAACATTAGAGCTTGTGCCATAGCTATTTCTAAGAACAATTTTGATTTTTAGTTGAACTGTTAATTTTTAATTTTTTTTTGATATTCTTTAATTCGGCTTGAGTTGGGAATAGTTTACCCAAAAATACCACATGCGTCTAATTTTTCTATTACAGGATAAGCAGCGTAGCGAAACGTTTTCACATTAGTCAGCCGTGAGCGAGCGTGAACGTTTTATCATGTTGCTGCTTATTGATACTAATGAGAGTGAGGAATAAACACATTTTTAATTTCCTCACTAATAAGGAGCGAGCAAACAAACAAATTCATATGTGAATTTTCCAGATATGAGCAATGGAATTTATTTATATTGAGATCCTTTACAAGTAAAAAATGCGATTTGAAAGACCATTCCGAGCAAGGGTTATCAGATGTGGCAATTTCTCGCCAAACGTGAGCATTTTTGGGCATTGATTTATTACGACTTTTGGCATTGGTTTATCGGACTGCAGTTCGTCAATTAACCTTGTTTTGACTGATGAAGGTATTAATAATATTAAATACTGTATAGCGAAATTAGGCGTTTCCGAAATTTTTTAGGACGGAAGTGGTAAAGTTCGTTCAAAATCCGTTGTTGAGGCAGAAAATTATACTTTGCACAAAGTCACAAACAGCGTTTAAAAAACTTCAGTCGAAACTAAAACTGTCGAACAAAAACGAAAATTTGTATACAACTTTTTTCTTTTTATGATGGTTTGTTTACATTAAATGCATCAGAAGTAAAAGCTACAGTTTTTTTTTTGGCTAATGACGAACGAAGAAGTAGATGAAATTCCAGTTTTTCTACTTTGACTGCAGTTTTAAAACGCTGGTCACAAAGAAACATTTGACATATCGCCAAATTGTGACATCCTTGCAAGAAAATTAAGCTGTCAAAAAGATTTTTTTGCGTTGAATCCTACATAAATTTACAAAAGCTTAAGAAATGTTCGTTTCAACTGGTGAAAAGAAATACTTAAGATATACACAGATGACAAATTTTAGATCTCTCTCTATATGAGACCGAAACAAAACAGTAAAAATCCAGAAGTTTGCTCAATCAAGCTGATAAGGAGAATACTACAAAAATCTTAAAAGCTTAAAAGTTTTATTATAAGGCTGAAATTAAAAAAATTACTAACGATGATTTGTAGAGAAACCAACAAACCTCTTCTTCTCATTAGCTTTTCCAACATTTGCATATCAAAAATTTATAATATGAAATTTTGATATTTAGTTAGGCTTGAGTTTTTTAGTTTATCAATAGTAAGAATTGGGAATTTAGCACATTAAAACTAAGTCTTATTAATGATATTTGTTGACTCCCAAGAAAACCTTTGATAACAAATATGCAAGTGGCAGTGCAAAAAACTGAACTGGCAACAATGAAATAAAGTAATTTGTTTTTATTTATTTTTTTTTTTTTTTGTTTCCCCTTACAACTACAATTACAGTTGACAAAAAATCAACCAATTGTAGTCGGGATTTTAAGACAAGATAAACTCACTGTTTGTTTAAGCTTTAATATTATTACGGGCAAGACTTTTTGTGTTTATAATTCTTATTCGCTTAACAGTTTGATTTGGATAATATCTTTAGCTCATTGGATGAAGTTTTCTGATGATCTGGTCTAAGCAACCAGTAAAATGCGCATAGGAATAGCTTATGCCAACAACAATAAGTTTCAGTTTATCAATTTTATGAATTGGGAATTTAGAACATTAAAACTAAACCTTATTAATTGAGTTCATAAAATTTAATTTTCATTTAATTATTTTTACTGAAGGAAAGAATTTTACAACAAGAAATTTATTTAGAATTGAATTGATAATTTTTTATTCTTGGCTGAGCTGGTGCTTGAACTCAGGTTAAATTTACGTTTCGAGAATAACAACGTTCTCATAATCTGAAGTCTTTGTAGTTCTACCCTCTGCTCCACTGCGGTGCCTGCCAGCCAACAGTCAAACATCAATCTTTATTTATGGTATTGGTGGTTCGAAATTTGCTGTAATTAATTATAATTTTTCAATTTGTTTACATGTTTCTTCCTTTTCTTCTTGAATACCTGAGCATAAATTTATTTTAAAACTTTTTTTATATTTTAAAATTTCTAAAAATGTATGGTCTCTTGAAGTTTACTTGATAACGAATTTCTTATATTGTATTTAAAAATATGTTTAGGAATATGCTGCATTCAAATTTAAATCAAAAAAAAATATTTGTAATGCAATTAGTAGAAGATAACCTGCTGATTTCAACAACAATGTGTCTCCAACAGGGATTTGGTGGAAAGCAAATGAAAGTTTAACAAGAATTTATAACAATTTATACATTTTTGTTATAACAAAAATCCCACTCACATTCTCTTTCCAGTATGTAATCTATATCTAACAATAAACACTGGTATTAAAACACAGTTTTACACTAGTATGCATGTATTTTTTGGGTCAAAAAGGGAAAGAGAGACATACTCTCTGTATTTGTCTACCTGTTCATACGAGTGTGTTCCTGAACTGGTACCTTATATTGCTTCTTTATTAGCTTTCACTATAGATTTTTTTTTTACTAAATTTATACATATAAACTTTAATATAAAAGCCAAAAGTATAAAAATAATGAAAACAAATTTTTGTAGGTCTTTTTTTTGTTGCTTTCCTTTAGTTACTTCCACTTGCAGCAGACTCCCAAACAAAAAGATGTTCCGAGGCCACAATAACATCAACATATTTTTTTTTTATAACAAGAATGTAACTTTTGTTATTTGTTGTAATTTTTGCTTGTGTAAAGTCTGGTCAAAATAAAAAAAGAAAAAGTAATTTTGTATGAAATGAAAAATATTTTGTTTTCCATTGTTCCTTTGATATCAACACTGTTTTCACAATATTTTGAAATTTTTTTAAAATCAATAACAAAAAGGACAGTAAGTCATAAATAATATCAACGAAAATTTTTAGAAGATACATTATGTCAAGAGAAAATTGTGTTTCCTTAAAAAAATACAACTGTAAAATCAAGAGTTTATTTATTCTCTTTCTTCAACAAAGTTCATTCAAATAAGAAAAATATTTTTAATTCATAGTATGTTGTTTAGTTAACAATGATGATTTGAACAAAATTTACTATAAAAAAAAAATTAATGAAATGCTATTGAATCAACAAAATTTTAGTTAAAAAAATTGTGTGTAATTGAAACAACTCACAAAATTATTAAGATCAACATTGCTTGAATTGAAAAATTAGTTTGTAAGTTTGACAAAAATTCTTTTCATGAAAATAATTCGCGTCTTCTTTAGAGATCAAGATTTAAGTAGAAAAATATGGCTAAGCATCGTTAAGCAAAAGAAAATCAATTTTAATTTAATTGAACAAATATAAGGTAAAATAAGTAAGAAAGTATAGTCCATCCAACCAAACCATTTAATTTTTTACAGTTCATATAGAGAACAGTTTTTTAGTCAAGAGCACTTTTGACCGACAGATAAGTTAAACCAGAAAATAATTTGCCCAACTTCAAAGCTGAATAATTTATATTTTTGACCTCTGCAATAAATCCTATGGTTTCAAGTTGGAACAATGAGCCGTAACGAAATCCTTCCATCCGGATCTGTCCTGTGCCATTAGTCTTACTTCAGCCCTGGTTCTGTTCCTACTGCCTTGACGATTCCAGTCAATTGCCATTTCAATTTCTATGTGGACTGATGTTGCACCTGTTTGCCACAGGTTTCTTATGGAAACTACGTCTAGCAGGGTAGAGCGAACATTAAAGGAAAAAATGCGCAGCTTAGTACCTGTATGTATTTGTGGTTACTAATATTATTTGTAATGCACCAAATGACTGTCTTGCCTTTTTTATGCGATATGAAATATCTTCACGTGAGCCGCCTGTGGAGTATATTGTGCTTCCTAAGTAGCAAAACGATTGCACATCCTCCAGCTCTATGTTGTTGATCCTGAGCTTAGAGTGATTGGTTGTGTTGATGCGTTTAACCTTTGTTTTGTCGATGTTAAAATGAAGACCGACACCTGATGCTGGCTATGTACGAATAAGCAGATATCATCAGTGTAATCCAGATCCTTCAGTCGACCTTTCATACCCTATGTGATGTTTCTTCTAGTGCTAGTTGATTGCTGCATAACTGAGTTCAATACAATATTGAATAACAGCGGAGAAAGTATACATCCTTGTCGTACACTAGTACTTACACCAATCGGGTTGCCTAACATGCTTTCGTGCATTACTCGGCTTGTTGAGTTGCCATACAGAGCTTTAATAAAGTCGATTAGCACAAGTGGGATTCCATTGCATCGAAAAACATGCCAAATCGACTGATAGTGGATAGCGATTTCGACTTCGTCTAGGCAGATTTTACTTATGTCACATCTGATCTCATGTAAGGTACAGTGACAGTGCCAGACAATTGTGGGTTGCGAAATTGACAGTATGCCGGTATAAAAGACGGATCATGTTGCTAGTTGCGATTCCACGGACGAGGCAGTTGTGCCCATTGTATCTTTATGGGCATATGTAGTATATATAATTAATTCAATGTGTATCGGCAGCTGCCTGGGCCCTTGTGGCCATGTTTTCCATGCAAGCTCGCTTGTCGCGCCCTGCACTTCGCTTCAACAGCAGGTCTCAATTTTGACATCTTGCCAACATTATTTATATCACAGTAATAGACGTGATGGGTCCTATTTGTACTATTTTCAATTAAACTATTAATCAAATATAAAAATAGTTTTAAATAAAAATTTAATCAAGTGAACTAAACGTTTACTTATAAATATCAATAACATTACTGCAGAAAATGTTGTAAATATCAAAAGACTTTTAATGGATACCATTAATTTGTTTACTGGTGCAAATCTAATTAATGATTTAATTAATATCACAAATTTTTTAATTGAAATTAATTTTTATTTTTTCTGTGTATGATTTAATTATTTTATACACTCACAATATTATTACAGTAACGGACTGTAGTTTATTTAAGAAATATTCCGTTCAGTCATTTTTAAATAAATAAACATTTAAAATTCCAAGCAAATTTATTTTTAACTGATTCTAACAGTTATTCAAAAAACTAAGTGCATATTAATACGGATTTTCAGTTGCAGTTAATATTGTCCGTTGATTGAGTTAAATTCTTCTTTATGTTAAAGTAAATAAAAATGTAATTTAAAGCAACGAAAAGTTCATTTAATTTTTACTGTCAAAAATTCAACCGCGAATTCCGTAAAAACAAATCAATATTCAGTTATCTTATATAAATTAATTGTCAAAAAATTAACACCATATTCCGTAAATACAAATAAATATGCAGTTATTTTATAAAATTTTACTGTCAAAAATTCAACACCATATTCAGTAAAAACAATTAAATATTCAGTTATTTTACATAATTTTACTACCAAAAATTAATTTTTACTTATGAATGAAAAAATGAATTGCTTGTTTTGTGTAAGCAATTCCCATTTTCTATTTGTTAAAATAATTTAGTTAAATACATCAAATTTTAAAAGTAAAATAATTGCGAAGCCATATCGGTCATGCTGCTGGTGTCTTATAATTGAGAGTTCTTCTGTAAACAACGTGGTCAGTACAACAAAAGTAAAACAAACGTGTGTAACTGGGTAAGTAAATAAAAATATTCTCCCCCTCTCGCTTATAAGAAAAACAAGCGAACAGGTGTCGGTCTGGTATTTTTTAAAAATTCGGCTCTTTTGTGGAGTAAACGAAAATTTAATAAAATAACTGAATATTTAATTGTTTTTACTGAATATGGGGTCAATTTTTTGACAGTAAAATTTTAATAAATAACTGAATATTTAATCGTTTTTACTGAATATGGTGTTGAATTTTTGACAGTAAAATTTTACAAAATAACTGAATATTTATTTGATTTTACGGAATATGGTGTTGAATTTTTGACAGTAAAGATTAAATGAACTTTTTGTTAAAAATAAATGAAAAATAGGTAGACCGGTTTTTAATTGAACTTTCATTTATTTTATATTACAATTTCAGTTAATTTTACGTACAGAATATTGTGAGTGTATGAATCCGTGTTTTGTTCTCAATTTTAATTTAACTGCAGAATAGGTCATACATCGCATTAAACTTTACAATAATTTTTAACAAACATAAACGCTCAAGATCGTTTTGATTTATATCTATTTTTTTGACTAACCATTAACGGCGAAAAAATTGTGATGATTGCACTGTGCTAGAAACTTACACTTTTTTTAGATAAGCTGGGCACTAAGGGTTTTAACCTAATTTGGGTACGCTAAATCCAATGGTGCTAGCCGTTTTTTTTTTAGGTTAGCTCTGGTTTTCGAGATATACCGTTATTTCGAAAATGGAGGAGGTTGCACAACATATATTCACGTAACTCAAAAACTGTTTAGTTAATTGAAATTACTGGAATCTCGCAATAAAATTTCCTTTAAGAAAAGTAAAACATTTTTCTTATATAAACAGTCGTTTTAGAAACATAATTTTTTGTATCAAAATTTCGAAGATTTTGTTGTTAAAACGCCATGTGCCCGGCTTGTCTATTTTTTCAACTAGCACAGTGTAATTAGTCAAATTCATGCCAGAGACTGTGATAAATTAAATAAAAATTTTAACTGTGTAAAAAGTAAAACAAATATTTTGGTACATCTCAGAATATCATACAACAATTTTGATATTCTTAGGGGACCTTTTGATATATTTTATAAAATTTTCATGGAAAACAGTGTTTTCATTTGTTCATAAAATTTTGTATGCTATAGACACAAATAATATGATTATATTTTTCAAAACCACACACTAGCACACACATCCCTAAAAATACTCCTTTAAACATACAATCTCTGTACAATCACCCAAAAATTTACCTACATCCCCAAAACTTTTACTTCTTGGCTTATGGTAGTGAGACACGTACTTGCATTAAATTGTATGTAGTTCTTGTCCTTTAGCAGGTATTTTGTTGTCCTATTCTCTTCTCAATTTAGATTATTTTGTAACTTTTTTGTTATTGTTTCTTTAAAATTCCAAAACAAAAAGGTAATAAAATATGTTTAACAAAGAAAAAAAAAATATGGAAAGGAAAATCTAAAAACTTTATAAAAAGAATTTAAATAAACAACAATATAAACAAACATATTTGTAAGTGTTTGTTTATTTGTTTGTTTATATATTTGTTTTTATTCTTAACATTGTATTTTTCTATACTGCTTACCAGCACTGTTACACAGACTTATAACCCAGCGGTAGATATTGAAAGCACCGGAAGTTGCAGGCCTTTTTAAAGGCCTCTATACGCCTTTTCATATTCCATATTCATATTCCTGCCTTCAGAAATATGCCGTGTAGAAGGAATTAATTTCGTTTAAAAAGACCTTTCAATACACATTCGCTACTCCCTTCTGTATGAAGGAAGAAACGAAGCTGTAAAGTATTTTTTTTTTTTTTTTCTTAGTGACATTCCTTAGTACCTTGCCAAAAAGTTATATTTTTAATACTTATAAGGTATTCATACGCCACCGAGCACGAGTACAGACAGGTATGAAGTATGAACATAAATAAGTTTGTATATCGACCGGTACGAGTATGAGAAACAGGCATGCGTATGGATATTCGTTTGAATGCGTATGAGTTTAAGCATGTATCGATGAGTATCGACAAGTAACTTCAAAAACTCGTACGCTTATTGTAAAGCAAGCAGTGTTGCCACGACCTAAAAATTGATTATGTAGAAAATGTAATTATGAGCGGTGTACTGGAATTCGAAAACGTAAAACGCAAGAATTATAAAAGTCGTTTTTAAATAAGATTTAGGTAATTGAATAATTTTATGACAAATATTACTCTATTAAGCAGAGTTTTATAAAAAAAAATATAAAAATAAGATTTAAAATGTATTAAAAACAGCTTCCAAATTCTTGCGTTTTACGTTTTCGATTTCCAGCAAACCTCTGTATATTTAAAGTATTTGAAAACCAGTAAAACAAATATAGCACTGATTAAGTCAGAATTTTATTAATTTAAAGTTATATTAAAACATAAATATTTTCTATTATTATAAAATTATGCTTCTATTGACAAAAATAAAATATAGTCTCTCTTACCAAAGAGGTTTTTTTTTTGTAAAAATTTAAAAAAAGAAGGCGATCAACTGTTTTTGGCTCTATTCTGTTTCTTTTTTCAGTGATAATGTTTCCAGCTAAAGACAAAACTCGCTCTGATGCTGCGCTGCTGGCAGGAATTGATAAAATTCTTGATGCGAGTTTAGATAACCGTGGATACCTTGTGGAGTTGTTTTTCCACCAAAGCATGACGTCGAAGTCCTCTGTAAGGCTAACATTTTCGTTGGAATCGACTTCCGCCCTTAAATTTTGTGGGCCGGGTTCTGGCATTCTTACAAGATTTGAAAAAAAGAAACTAAATTTTCTTGCTGTAGGCTGTGTTTCAGACAAAGTCGAGCTAACTGTTAATGTTTGCATTTGGCCAGATGTTGATGGTGCTTCTGGCGTTGGCTGAACCATTTCATCTTGCCTTTCAGTTGAAATTTGTTCAATGCAAAACTCCTTAATATTATTTATGTCACTAGACTGCAAAGATTTTGCTGGAGGGAAAAAAAACACTGCGGCTTTATGCCAAATGCTTAAACTTGTGCTCCATTTCGTCAACGACAGTAATATATTTCTCTTGAGGGCTGTTATACCGTGTTCTTCATTACTTCGAACGGTACATATCATTTGTATTTTGTTGATGGATGGAATCGCATAACATATTGTTGCAGACATACAGCCTTGAAGTTCCTTAAAAATAACCTCAAAATCACTGCATATTTCAACCAATTCTTGAAGGAGAGACATGCTGAAGTTTAATAGACTGCGCCTGTCAGCATTGGCCGTTAGAATTTCGTAAACTTTTCCATAGTTATCCAAAATTGACTTTAGCATATAGTAGTTTGAGTTCCATCTTGTTGGACAACTGGTTTTCAATGTTGTATTCAGCATGTGCTGCTTATTAGACTTTTTGAAATATTTGAAAATTTTCTTACAAGAATCTAAAACGACTTTTAATTCAGCTGTTTTCTCAAATGCGTCATCCAGGACATTGGAGAACAAATGAGCCGAACAGTTTAAACGCGTAACTTCTTTTAGTGCATTTTTGATGTTAGATCCTCTATCCGTTATAAAAACCACGTTAGACATATCTGTGACAATAAATTCTCCAAATAAGCTGTTTAGTGTTTCTAGAATATTTGCAGCTGTATTTGCCGTAAAATCCGTTGACTTCATGCCGAGGGTAATGTTTACAAGTTCAAAATTAATTGGAAAATGTAACGTGGCGCACAAAAAATTTATTTTTATAAAATCATCTGTCCACAAGTCTATAGTAACCGATGCCTCGCCATTTTTTATGATCTATTGAATGTGAGGGCTTGCTCTCTTTTTTTCTTCTTCGGCCATTAATTTAGTCCTTCGAGATAATGTCTTTGCACTAGGGATAAAATGACCAATATCGACGATACTTCCATATTTTGCACCAATATCGATACACTTCTTAATCATTTTCTTAAAACCATGTCCCTCAACAATGCTAAATGGACGGCAGTCCTCAACTACGAAATTTAAAAAAGCTTCAAGCCAAGCATTTTTATCTACATCATTAACTAAAATTGGAGGTAAATCCAACGGTGGCGTGTGAACGCATTTATGTTTTCTTAAGTTGGACATTTGGCCATTTTTGAATTTATAAATATTATGACAAACTTCACAATATAGTCGGTCCTATAAAATAGAGCCATCTTGTCTTTGAATATGGGAAAATATTTTCCATACAACACTTTTTAAATCATGGTTTTTTAAAAGGATATATGTGCCATTACTTATTTTTGCTTTTATATCCTGTATTTCTTCCATTTTTCTTTTAAATTTTACAACAAATTAAAATCAAATAATTTTAGACGTCTTTAAAATTCAACTGCCAACAAATTTGTCAAATGTTTGAATGTATTTACCAGTGATATCCGTTAATATTCGATTAATTTTTTTTTTTTTTTATTTGGAACGATTAAATTCAACACGACGTATTTTAATTTGCATCAATTTTGTCATTTTTATCAGATTTTTTTTGAAAATTGTTTTTTCTATTTAGATAAGAACGCAGGAGGCAAATTACGGCATTCGATATCTATCGATCGAAGTTCTCATTTAAATTGCGTTGTAATTTCGATCGATATCGAATGCCGTAATTTGGCCCCAGATCTTTTATTTCAGAGATTTTTGTAGAGTCAACAATACATTTTCAATAAAATTTTGTTGAATTTTACTCACACGATTTAAAAAAAAAAGTATTTTATAGTGATTCAGCAATTACAAAAAACATTTCTGGCAACATTTATGAAAAAAAATTTAAAAATAAAAAATGTTTGAAGTCAATGATATAACAATGGGTGTATGTGGATATGTGCGAGTATGAACAACAATAAGTATGATAAGATACATGAATGAAATCAAATGCGCATTCAAGAACCAAATTTTAGAAAGTACCAAAAAATGTGTCACAGCACCGGTGAAGACTGTACTGTTATTCATTACTTTTTTTTTCTTCATAAACCAGTTAAGGGATTGGTTATTCTTTCACTGGTCATGAGTCCTTTCTTTTTATACTTGTTCTATTTTCACAAATCCCAGGACTAGTCTGTTGGACCAATTGACACAAATCTCCCACAGGGTTCTTTCGGAAGGAAAGCAGCTGTTAAATTTTTTTATTGTCTGCCTCGTTACCCTAACGTTAGTTTTAATGCTGCGGATCAACTGTTTTATTTTGCTTAACAGACTAATGGCCATTTTCTCAATGTACCGACAAACTGTCTGTTACTTGATGTCAACATAAATTTATTAGACCGATTAGCTGTCTGTTAACAATTTTGGGTTTCTTAATATACCGAAAAAAACATGGTTTTCAGTTGGCAACTCCTCTCAAAATACATGTAAAAGTTGGGAGTCAGCTGATTGAATTTATCTGTACGGCAAATAAAAGGAAAATAAATAATTGGCAGATGAGTGCTGGTTAGTTTTGCGACAGTATAGAAGCAAATGAGACATTGAGAAAACCAAATTTCTTGTTTTTTTAATTTTGTTCGGCATTAGGTCATGAGATAAAACAAATTTTTAAATAAAAAAAAAAAAAAAATAAAAAAAAATATATATAAACATATTTTGTTTAAAAATTCTATTTTATTTTATTTCCCAATATTTCGGTCAACTTTGTTGACCATCTTCTGGGGTTATTTAAAAATAATTAAACGAAAACAAAAAATTTTAACGAAAAATCGCTTTCTTGAGCTGTAAGATTTTGTCAACTAAACATCAGCTCTTAAGGAATTGTTTTTTTTATATATTTCTATAAAAAACGCAAAAATAACATAAGCTAAAAGACATTCTGAATATTTTCTTTTTAAAGTCCGATTTTGGAAGGGCCTGCTCAAAATGACAACCTTTGTACAAAATTAAATAAGTATGGAATGCGGCGAAGTGTGCTTTTGCCTTATAAATAAGGCCTTCTGTTAGGCCTCTTTACTTATTTTTTTACCACTAGGAAACAGTAAGTGTATGCCCAACAAACAGGAATGTTTGTTTTCAAATTAAAAATTATCTGAAATTAAATTCTTTCTCAAAACAATTTGGATTTTTAGTTGAACTGTTAATTTTTAATATTTGATATTCTTTAATTAGGCTCGAGTTCATCAAATTTAATTTTCATTAAATTATTTTCACTGAGGGAAGGAATTTTACAACTTGGAATTTTTATTAAAATTTATTGATAATTTTTCTTGGCAGAGCTGGGATTTGAACCCGGGTTGATCTTTACATGTTTCAAGAAACACCACTTTCTATCGTCAGAAGATCTTTGTGTTCTACCCACTGCACCACTGCGGTGCCCGTTAGCCAACAGTCAAACATCAATCTTTAACCAGTAGTACTGGTGGTTCGAAATTTGCTGTTATTATCACTTTAATTTCAAATTACATGTTGCCTCCTTTTTCCTCTGTTTTTTCGTATTCTTTCTGTCTTTCTCAAACCTACAACTTTTAAAAATAATTTGATAGTAATTAAAGAAATAAAAATTCTCAACAAAAAGTGGAAATTATTTTCTGATGACGAAATTAATTTGTTTTCAACTTTCCTTTTAACGGTATTTTCAACTGTTTTTTTAATGTGTGTTTCAATACATTTAGGTCAGATTCGCAATGACAGCAATATTTTCACTTGCTGTTCACAATAAAGCAACAGTTTTATTCAAAAGCACAAACACTTTCTTTCAATCAAGAAAACGTTTGAAAAATTCAAGACGAATTTATCTTAACGGTGGTGGCGATACTGCAACAAGTACAACATCAAAAACGCAACATTGTATTTTATTTGTTGCTTTTGTCGGTCGTTATGTCAAAAACACAAGCAACTTTTGACATTCCTCTCTCTAAATACAAAAAAAAGTAGCACAGCTGTGCTTTCACCTGCACCTGAAAAATGAATTCGCCTTCACGCAGAGAAAAAATATGGTTGGGCATGGTTACGGCACCAACACTATGTTTAATGTAACAATATATTGTTGTCGTACACAAATAATTGTTATTTTTATTTAATATCAACAATATTATAGTTACTGTAAACATATCAATGTTTATCGCAATTATGAATTTGAGTATTGTTGACCGAAAAATAATTATTTTTCTAACAACTTAATTATGATAACTTTCTAAACATATTATATTTCTCACAACCATATCATGATATTTAATAGCCATAACATGATAACTTTCTATACATTTATCATATTATGTTAAAGATGTAATCAAACTATTTTTACTCTAATCATATTATGTTAGCGCCATTTGTAAAATAATTTTGAAGAAGTTGTGTCGTTTTTTTTATTTGTGAGCGGTTAAACAATTAAAAGATAAAATTTCATAAAAAAAATAAGTTTAAAGAAATTAAAAAATTAAAATATTAGCGGAGTTCATTCAAGTATTAGTGATGTAATAGTGCAAATGCAAAATATCATAGTTTTTTGTAAAATCCAACAACAAAACACACAGAGATTTCGTTATATTTTATAAAAGTGCTACGATATTTCTGTGGTTTTCATGGGCAACCGCGTATGTCTTAAAACAAATTGTTCAGGAAAGCCGAAAACCCATTCTAGATCAAACCATGGGCTAGGTATTGCACATTTTAAACTTTGTCATTACGTTACAAAACGGAATTGATCCATCTTTTTTCAAAAACATATAAAGAGCGTTCAAAATTAGGCAATATGGCATCAACATCAAAAAATCAAAAAAATGGACACACGCGGTTGCCCATGAAAACCACAGATTTTTCATTTGCTCTTTTGTAAGCCTTATATTGAACTCCGCTATTTGATTAACATTAAGAAAAATTGTAAAAAGCCACAAAATAAAAAATCGATTCAAAAATATTTAAATCTATTTTGTATTTTTATGACAGCTATGAAAGGTGCTGTATCATAATATGATTGCTTCTAAATTTATTATGATTAACATGACAATAATATGATTAATTTCTTAGCTTATTATGATTAACATGACAATAATTTGATTACTTCTAAACTTAGTATGATTAACAGAATAATAATATGATTAAGGGAAAAATATTATGATGACATATTACGAGTATATTGAGCCATAATATGTTTCAATAATAATCTTAATATGGTGACTACAATCATAATTCTTATCATAATATGTTGCTCTTAGAATATGTTTACCACAACCATGTTTTTTCTTTGCGTGTTGGAAAAATTGTTAAAATTTTTATTCAAAACTAAATAAAAATTATTTTTAACCCCTTTTTACAATTTCGTACAATTTGTTGCTGAAGTAGAAGTAGACTCAATTTTTAAAAAACTTCATTTACAATTTTGATCGTAAAATAAATGGAAAGTATATGAACTACAACTTTACTGCAATCATTGTGAACGAAGCTTAAATGAAAAATAATTTCTGTTTTTTAATTTCAAATTTTTTTAGTGCCTTTTTTTCAATTATAATTTATTTCTTACCAAAATATTCTGTCACCTCTACATTTGACATCGTCGCTGCTTCCTAAAGATGAAATGGCTTTTCCTCCGACCTTAAACTCTTGAAAACACTCCTTATTTTCAGGATTGTCGTGAACCGTTTGTAGCTTATTTTTATTTAACTGACATTTGACTTTGATTGCCATGTTTAATGTCCCGTTTTCAAATGACAAGCAATTGATTATGTTAATGTCAAAAAACTAAGTGCTTTTCATATAAATTTTAGTACACAATCAATCGCCTGTCATTTGAACATAGCACATACAGCTAAGAACATCACTATTCGTATATACATATTTTCTAAAAATTATTTGAAGGCTTAAAAAAAATTAAGTGCAGTTTTGTTAAACAAAAACTATTTTCAAAGTTTTTTTTCGGAGTCAAAAAATTAATTAACAAGTTTTCGTTTAAATGTGCTAAATTCCCATTTTATACTATCGATAAACTGAAATTTATTGTTAATGAGAAAAGATATTCCTCTGCGCATTTCACTGGTTGCTTAGGCCAGATCATCAGGAATTCATCCAAAGATTTAAGAAAAACATAAGATACTATACAAATAAAACTATTTCATTTGTTTTTATCAAAAAAATAGAAAACTCACTATATAAAAAAAAAGTAAAATTCGTTGGGACAAAGGTATTTGTGTTTTTCTTATTTCCTTATTTTTCTTAAAAGCAGTATTTAACTGGACCTCTAATCACATCAAAATCGGCCTGCAGTCTTCTGAGTTTTGACGGTACTAAATTTTTTGTAAAATCTGGAGGTATTTACTTCCGGGCTTCCATCAAAACAATTTAGCCTTCCTTTTTATTTCGAGCCAGGGCTGCCAGGTACTTTTTTCCTTTTCCCCAAAAAATAAAAATAAAATTTTCAAAACTCCCCAAATTTAAAAACAAAACCGTAAAAATTTTTTATTTTTACCAAATTTAAATTTTTTTTTAAAAATAATAAGAAAAATTATAAAAAGTGTTATTTTAGTAACAAAGAATTAAAATTTTTGGAAGTTTATTATAATTTACAAATCTTTGGACAATGTTACTACCATATAAAATTAAAAATTTTAAATACTTCAAAAAAAAAAAACAAAAACAGTGCAATAAAAAACAAATTTACTCCGTTTTTAACGCGTCAAAAAAGTGTACAGTTTTAAAACACTAAGAAAAGTGAAGTGGGTTATGCTTTGTTTGATTTCTTTTTAACTTTTATGACGGCTTCTAGTCTCTTTGGCATTCATTCCACCCATTTTAAAATTAGCTCAGTAGACATTTTTGGCCAATCTTCCTGCAGAATTTTCTTCAGAGCGTGCTTGCTGCTTATGTTTTTTTTTTTTTAATTTGTCTGTCCAAATGCTCCCAGATGCTTAGTTGAGTTGATATCGAGCAAATATTTGGCTGATCCAGCTGTTTTAGGTCGCTTTACAAAAGCCAACCCCATCACGCTTCGCTAAAAATACTGTATGTTTTCCGTTGAATTTCTTATTTCTACCCTTTATCGCGTTTTTTTTTTTTTTGTCCAACTTGCTTTCGTAAAATTTTGGAGTAACGTATTTTTCACTGATGACAGCAAGCTTGAAGTCTAATCAAATTTGGCAAAGTAGAAATTTAACTTTTTATAACTAACAACACTTTTTATATTGGAAATAAAGCTGTTTACTTAATTTTGACGCTCGCTTATTTATTAAATACTGCGACGCATTGTTTTTCCCAAATTTTATTATATTGTCTTTCATATGTACTAATTTTTGGGGAACACATATTTGCCCAAAAATTATCTTTAAAATATGAAAAATTGTGTGTTATCATCGGTTTTAGATTCTTTTTTTTTTAATTCTTCTTTTTAAAAACACTCACTTAAGAATAATAACACAAATTCATTAAGTACCTTTTACACACTCAACAATAATTATAATCTTAATTAGATAAAAGTTTTGCTACTTTTTTTATATTTTATATACGAAACAAAGAAAAATAAGAGTAAATATTAAAAAAAGGGAAAACATATTAAAAATGTGTAAAATCCCCAAAAAATCTCGGAATGACTTTTTTGTCCCTTTTGCTCGCATGCCATCCCAAACTTTGGGGATAAATCCCCAAGTCTGGCAGCCCTGTTTCGAGCGTTTTTTTACCAACTTAATTGTGGGTATACAATCTGGAATGAATGAAAATGAATTTAATTTGCTAGATTGCGTAAATGCATTGCATAGTGTGTACCCAGCATAACGTTTAAAACGATCCCAAAGATCCTTGATAGGGTACTGGTCAGGAGATTGCGGAGTGAAATTAATTGCACTGGTGCATAGTAACGCAGCCTCTCCTATACTGAACATTCTATATGTGTTGGTTGATTATCCTGTTGAAATACCCAACGGTAACCAAGACGCAACGCTTCTACGGAATCCCTAAGATTACACACAAACTATTTTTTGTTTCAACCAAAAGCTTTTTTGTACGAAAATACACTTTTTTCGCAAATCAATTTTTTAAGACAAAAAGTAACTTTAGTTCATAAGTTTTTAAAAAGAAAAAAAACCTTTATACGCAATTTTTTAAGACAAAAAGTAACTTTAGTTAATAAGTTTTAAAAAAGAAAAAAAACCTTTATACGCAAACGCCTCAGCCTTTCGCCAATGCTCAGATACAAGCTGATGCAACAACAAAGTTATATATTGCAAATGATCATTAAAAATTATTTCAAGGTTAAGCGTTTTTTGTAATTTAATTCAATGGTAACAACCAAACTTATTTATATTTTTGTTTTTGTATGTAAAAACTTTCATGTATTTTTAGACATAAGACAAAATAGTTTACCTGCTTTGGATGTTTTAGTAAATTGTTTACAAAATCATAAAACCAAAAAATTCCATTAGTTTTTTTGCACATTTAGTGCATGTGTTTTTTTATTAGAATGATTAAATTACGACCAGTTCACGAAAACGAACTAGCACAAAATTTGCTTAAAAATTGGAGCTTCTGCTTTTTTCATACCTACAAATACAAATATTTATTATTGCAATTGATATATAACGTTATTCTGTACGCCATAAATTAAATCTTCATTAATAGAAGAAAAAAGTAACATAAAATTATTTAGTTTAATACATTTATGTAGCAATCATCAATATATCCAAATACCTTAATTTTTGACTAAAAACTATTTCACTATAAACTGCATTTCTGGCAACATTGTTTAAAATGAAAATAAAAACAAAGATGGCTTTTAATGAGTGTGCACGCGTGGCTAGTATTTTATGCTCATGCGCATGAGTTTCACCTATATGCGCATTGATATAAGAAAATGTTGCGCATGCGTATGAGCACAACTTTAAGCGCATGAGCTGCACACTCACGCGCTAATATGAACTCTGAACTTATGAAAACAATCGGCAGTCGTGTGCTAAGTTTTCTTCTGCTTTTGATAAGTTAAAAAATCAAAATCACTCGCAGTGTCTTTGGTTTTGAAAGTTGTCATAAATCACAGTCGTAAAAGCATGCGTTCTGTTAGTTTTATACATTTTAACCAGAAAAATATTCCCTTTTCTCTTTCGTACTTTTCACATGTCACACACACGTTTATTATTATTGTTGCTTTTGACAATATTTGAAGTGAGTTTCGTTATGTGTTCGTGTATGTGTGTGAAAATTACGAAATGTGCTCGGGGGCATTTGTGTAAAACACGAGAAGTGAAATCAACTGATTGCAGTTGCTTATAAGTTATAACTTTGAAATACAGAAGTTTTTTTTTCTGCAACTGTTTGCGACTTACAAAAGCAAAAAGACTGATTGTAGTTTTACTTGCGAAACTGTTCAAAAGAGAATAAAATCAAAATCTTAATTTGCTTTCTTCTTATTTAATTTAAACATCATAATTTTTAAGTATCGTTTAATATTTTTCAATTCTATCTAATTTTAATTTCTTTTATTCCTTAAAATTAGTATTAAGTGATTTTATTTTTTTACCAACAAAAATCATATTGTGCCACTATGTCCCCAGTACTATTAGATAAGACTGCAGGCAAAAGTTTCGTTCAACTGTTTATTTTCGTTTTGTGATTTTGATTTGACTGAAACTGTTGGTGATATCAGAATTCAAATTAAAAGAAATGAAAGTTATTGCAGTTTTTTAAACACTGATTTAAACTAAGTTAAAATATATACATAAAAGGGTGGTTAAATTTTAAGAATCGATGTTGAATGTGAACCACACCTAAACGTCAAGTTTTTTTATGCATTTCATTTCGACATTTCAGACTAACTCAATTTGAACCATGGAAAGATACACAATCGAGCAACGCGGTAAAGTTATTCAGGCTTATTATGAAAATGGGCGTTCAAATCAAAATGCATATCGTGCACTTCGTGATTTGTTCGGTCAATTTTACGTCCAAATGTGAGTCCAATCGGTAAAATCGTTCAAAAATTTGAGATGTGTAAGAGATGTGAAAATACCAGTGCCGTCCACCTCAACTCGTCGTCGTGCCCAATAATTGCACCTCTCACGCTCGTCATGAGGAACATTATGCATAAAGACTTGCATTTACACGTTTACAAGGTGCAATTGACTCAAGAACTAAAGCCTCTTGACCGTTCCAAACGTGTTCAATGGTCAGAATGGTGGCAAGAAATGACAACAGTGGATGATCCATTTTCGATTTAAAACATCTTCAGTGATTAGGCACATTTTCACCTAAGTGGATTAGTCAATAAGCATAATTGCTGCATTTGGGCGAATGATAAGAGTGATTGTCGAAAAACCAATGGACCCACAAAGAGTGACTGTTTGGTGCGGTTTATGGGCTGGCGGTATCATCGGGCCGTATTTTTTCCAAAATGAAGCCAGTAAGGCAGTTACTGTGAATGGTGTTCGCTATCGTGAGAGGATAACGAACTTTTTATGGCCCGAATTGGAAGATATGGATGTGGACGATATGTAGTTTCAACAGGACGATGCCACTTGTCACACAGCTAACAAAACAATGGCTCGTTTGCGCAACAAATTCAATAGCCATGTTATCTCACGTGATGGCGATGTCAAGTGGTCGCCAATATCATGTGATTTGACACCGCTGGACTTCTTTCTTTGGGGTTACTTGAAAGAAAAGGTGTACGTCGATAAGCCTGCAACAATTCAAGAGCTAAAGGATGAGATAATTCGGCACATTAACGACATAGAACCTCAATTATGCCTCAGCGTCATCGAAAATTTGGACCATCAAATAGAGGTGTACCGCCGAGTTCGCAGCGGCCATTTGGCCGACATTTTGTTCCATACATAATTGAACCATACCAATATTATCTTAATCAAAAGAAATGACAATAATTTCCTAAATAATTTGTGTTTTATTCAAAATCAACATCGGCACTAAAATTGAACCACCCTTTATATATCTTCTGTCGTTGTATTTGTAACATTTAATACATATATTTTCTTATTAAACATTCATCCCAATTATTAATGAAAATTCCCCGGGAGTTTTCTCCCTTCTCTCATTTTTCCTATGTTAATTCAATTGTAAAAGTAGGAAAAGGGAAAAAAACTCCCGGGGAATTTTTATTCATGATTGGGCTGATTATGTATATATTCCTTTAAGAGTTTTTCTTTTTTCAAAGATCAAATGCCACATACACCCTGCAGATAACGAGACTAGTCCATACATGCATGTAAAGAGTAGTCCATAAAGGAGTAGGAGTACTCCAAAACTACTCCAAATATATGGGTAAAAGGTGGTCCATTTAACATTACGATGTCCTAGGAGGGGACCATACAACACACAGAAGTAGTCCCTAAACTACTCCATGGAGTACCAAAGTGGGTTTGTTTTAAAAGTACTCCATGTCATTACAGTATGGAGTACACTAAAGGGGTAGTTTAAGCATTTTTCATTTTTTACTAATCGCCTTTTATGGCGTGCCCTGTACTCTATTATTGCTATTATTAAATATATTTACTTGGTATTTTTTATTCCCTTAACTTTTATTCACAAATTTCACAAACTTTTACTTTTAAATATACAATTAATAATGGACACCACCAGGGCTACCATGCAGTTGTTGGCAGCACTGCATGTTAATTTCTTATAACATGGTCCATATTACAGTAGATTGGACCATGTTGTAAGTAGTCCATTTAAGCCACAATGGAGCACGTAGTCCAATATTATCTGTAGGGCATACATGATATATTTACATAAGCTTCAATATTATATAACAACTCTCAGAAGACATTAGTTGAAATCAATTCAGTATTAAATAATGCAGAAGAATTTGTCGAACCACAAAAGTTTAAGGAAGCCAATAGTTTTGTTAGTAATAAAGGGTGCAATAAAAAGTGCTGTCTCTAAATGTTTATGATTAAATTTTTCCTTGGTTTAATGGCAATATTTGACAGCTCACTCTTTCTGTATAACTCTTTTCTCTTACACCATATATGCAAATCTTTCTAATCACATTAAAAGTCCTGTGCATGTTAAGTAGCTGTACTCTTCCAAAAATTAACTTACACTTCCTACGTCCTTTTAGCTCCTAAAAATAAACAAACGTTGCTCTTAACCAATTACAAAGTGGCAAGTATTTCGCAGTTTTCTACCCCTAATGAATGAAATATTTTTGTATATAAGTATATGAAAATTTGTGTTTGTACTGCCCGTGCTACCAGTTCCCTTAACTTTTAATGTAATAAATACTAAGAACCATTAATAATAAACAACTTGTGGCCACATTGTCTAAATTGACTATGCGACTGCTTAAAATAATAATGTTCTTTTGCTTTCATGTTAACAATTGTCTGAAATATGGAAGATGTCTAGAGAAATGCTTATTTAAGGCAGCATTCATGGAACAAGTATTTCTCATCTTTCTTCTTGCATACATATTTATAAGTTTATACGCATAGAATATTGACTAGAATGGTAAGAGAGAGGAAAAACCAAACTCAGCTGTCAAAAAACCGAACTCTATGATTGTATAAGAAATGTGCTAACCTTGTTGTTGCGTTTCACACGTACGATATTTTTAGAAAAAATTTGTTTTAATTTTTTTAAAGAGTTTCGATCCTAGTCAAACTTCTATTTTACGAAGAAACCCAAGCGCACACATACAAAGTTGTGTGTGTGTATGTGTGTATTTGAAATAATGTTTTGCGTAATTGTAGCAATTTCTTACACATATTAATATGTGTAAGATTTTGCAACAAGTTTGTGTAAGTTGCTGATTGTAATGCCATGTAGACTTTTGCTTAAATGTAGTCATTCAATAAAAAAAAAAATTAATATATTGTGTTGTTAAGATCTCAGTCATTTAACCTTCCGGAGCACTGTAATTATTATAATTTAATCAAAGATTTTTAATAAACTTTGACGAGGGATATTTTGTATTATAGGGTTCAATATGTTTTTACTTAAACAAAAATATAAGAATATTTCAAATTTTATTATCGGGCATGTTTTGACAATCGCAAAACGCTTAACATTGGCGATTCTGGATTAAAATTGCAAATTAGGTGTTCTGTAAATCGCAATAGCAAGAAGTTTGGCGACTTCAAATTGCAAAAGAGAACAGATCGCAAGCTAAACTACGAGTTAAAGAACACCATAAAATAAATCTGGCGTTTTGCGATTTCAAATCGTGCGATTGTGAGAACATGGCCGTATAATAGGCCATTCACATTACAACGAAATCTAGTAGATTTAATTTTTAATCTTCCTCAAAATCTAGTGCGTTTACATTATACTTTTTTGACATTAGCGAGATTTTGTTTTTATTACAAAATAACTGACTGATTACCTTTAATTTATAGTAACATCACTTATGAATGAAATGAAGTGGATCTAAAATCGCACAAATATTGAAAACGATCCTGTAAAGAAGGTTCATGAAAATATTCCTTTGAATATACTTCATCATACTTTGATTACTTAATATCTTTACAACTGTCGAAAACCGGATAAACTACAACCCTTTTGTCAATAATTGAGATCAAAATCTCGTTCGATTTCAATTCCACTTCATTTCGATTTGTAGAACATGCCCGATTATTTGTCTTTTTACAATTTTTTCAAATATTTCTTATTTTTTTTAGCCGTTATTGTGTTGTTTTTTATTAAAATCTCATTTTTTTCTTGGGCAGTATTTTATAGTGCTATATGGAAAATGCCTCACTAATTACAACTAGATTTTAAGCAGATTTCGTTGAAATCTAGCCAAGAAGTAGACTTTGTTTTGTGTGTGAAATCTGGTCAAAAACAACTAGAATTGGCTCGGAATCTACTAAGTATTAGATTTCGTTGTAGTTTAAATTGGCTATAATTAATTTTTCTGCTCAAACGTAAACGCTGAAATTATTTTAAGACTAACTGCCCGTTGTTTGATTACAAACGCAAAACTCACTTGTTTAATTAACCCATTAGAGGTCACTATACTCAATTGAGTACAGCTACTATTTTACAAGCTTCCAACCAAAAACAAAGAATTTTTAATGGTTGTACCGTTATTTATGTTTACAACAATAATACCAACAGTAGCTAAAATTTGTGTTTCTTTTTTATTTTTGGGTACAAAAGTATATGATTTGTGTCACGAAAACAGTGTTAAGGTATGAACACTATTTCGATAATAATGAAAACAATATTGAATTTTTTTTTTGGGATAATTTTTAATTTTTATAATTAAAATCGTATAAGAATAACTCACAGACAAAAACAAATTACTTACTTGAAATCATTGACAACGATGTTAGAGGCGATAGTCATGATGAACCGTTAGCACCAAAGAAAACTCGGCAAGGTTTCGCAAAGCAAATGCTTTCCATCCCAGCAAAAACTTTACTTACCAGGTAAGTTAGCAAATAATGTTGGAGAAAATAAACACTACTTATTTTTCGGCTGAAAAACTACTTATTTTTGTTTGAGGTGTCCACAGAATTCAGTACTTACAAAACACTTACTAGAAGTCAAAAAATATCTATTTATTATTTAACTACTAGTAAGTTGAATTGTAAGTACTTACAATATACTTACCAGAAGCCAAAAAATCACTAGTTAATAGACCTAATAAGTAATTATTAAGTGCGTTACCAGTAAGTAAATATTCAGTACTGAAAACAACACAAGTAATAAGTAGTTATTTAGCTGATTATTAGTAAGCAAATATTCAGTAGTGAAAATAATAGAAGTAATAAGTAGTTGTTGTGGTCATTACTAGTAAGTACTTATTAAAGTTTTCAAAATAATGACAATTGTAATGACAACTACTTACCAGGTAACGTATGAAATAACTACCACCTATTACTAAAAATCAAAAAGTTTTTCCTGGGATCGCAAAGCTCAACCCCTCAGCAGAATTCTGAAGTTTGGGAAAGATTAAATAGTGTATGTGAAGAAATATTTGAAAAGTCTTAGATTACATTGTCTTTGACCTTTATCCTCCGATTCTTGAAGTCGAATCGACCTGGCTTTCTTAGAATGAAATGCTTACCGGGATGGTGGCCAAAATATCCATGAAGACGAGTCAATGGTAAAACATTTTGACTACCATCGCGCTCAGCAATTCATTCGAGGAAATCCAGTTCGATTCGGCTTCAAAAACTGGGTAGCGGCTACTGCTTCCAGTTAGATTTTTACTCCAAAAATAGCATGTGGAATCTTCTGATCCATTTGTTTCCGTGTTGTTAAAAATTTGTTGGATTAGTTGAACTGTACTGCACGAAATTATCTTGCCGACCTGAGTCTCCGGCAAGAATCAAACTCGCACTTGTTACTGAAAAAGTAATTTTTTACACCCAAAAAGTCCCTTTTTATGCAAAAAGACTCTTTTTTATAGAAATTCTCCAAAAAATATGCAAAAAAGATGGGATTTTATTGCCCGTATTAAAAGTGTCCCATTATTACAATTCTTTCCTTTAACTTATTGCTCATTTAAGGTTAAAGTTAGGTTATGATAATGGAACAATTGTCATACGGCTGATTAAATCGTAGCGTTAGCTATCGGTAAGTTGTGAAAACGGGCCTTAATATCTCAAAAATTGTAAAACACAGTATTGTACAAAAAATAATTATTTGTTGATTGCTTTAAACATTATGACTACGATGCCAGACTAGATCACTCTTGATCATTTTGACGAAATTTTATAAAACAAAAGGGGAAAAGGTTGCTACAAAATAAAAAAAAAGGCCCAAGGTTATATGAGTATCTCAAATCTCACAAAAAGCCGCACGACTTTATCGACATGCGGCAACCCTTCACTCATCTACGCCGATAAACCAGAGATATTTGAAAACCTGGAAATCAACATTCGACGAGTTTTTGGTAAAATACGACTACAAACGCTGCAGCCACATGTTTATTATATAATTTTTTTGTATTACCCTCTTTGGGAGCATATGGCTTCCACAAAGCATTTTCATCTGTTGTTGTTTCAGCTAGGTAGATGGTTGGTCTGCTGTAACTAGGAGTATGGGACTGCCATTTGTTGTCGCCTAGAAACAACGCCCTTCGTGAATTTGGTGTAGTGGTAGGGTGGCGACTGCCTGACCTTTGCCATAATGTTATCGTCTTTTCCATGCGGAGGAGGTCAGGGGGCTTCTTGGATGGATCGTTTGGAGGGAGTTGAAGTAACCTAATTTTAAAATTCGAAAACCATGGTACACTTTTTTTTCGTCGTCTGCCAGGGATCGAACAAGAGGTGCTAGGTTTTGTAGGCAAGCACTTTAACCACTACAACACGCCGCCACCTTATTATATTATTTAAAGTAATGTTACTGCAAAAACGCTTTACCTTTTCATGTTATTATTTACGAAGAAATTCCCATGAGTTACTGGAAAGGAAAATAAAAAATTGTGCACTTTCGCACGCACAAAATTTTTTGCGCCAGTAAAAGAATAAACAAAAATAAAATCAGTTTTAATTAAATATTTAATCAGGTGAATAAAACTTTTAATCAAGTTAATTAAACGTTTAACTGAAATATTGTCAATTAAACATTTAATACACTTGATTAAAAGTTTAATTCACCTGATTAAATATTTAATTAAAACTGATTTTATTTTTGATTAATTCTTTTACTGGCGCAAAAATTTTTTTCTGTGCGGGAATGTCAAAAATTTGGAAAATTAGAAACCCTACACTGGGGATTAAACCCAACTGTATACTGGTTATACCAATGTGTCATCAAACTCATTCTATGCTGCGGTGCAGCTGTTTGGTGGTTAGCGCTCAAGGGAAGGAACCATCACACTAAGTTTGTTCGTATAATGACAGTGGTGGCAATAACGTTAACAGCACCCATTCTAAGGCATTATTAATGATTTTGAACTGGTTAGTTACCACCGGACATTTTGGCGCCTAAGTTAGGAATGAAGAGATTACAATATCGGAGTTGATAGAATCCTATATGAGATAAATTGTCACTTGGACGTTGTTTACATCACATCTGGGCCAGTCTTTGATGCAGGCTTCACTGTAAGCATTTTAGATAACATAGTTTTCAAAGTATCTTATCTGCAAATATTCTGACTAATTCGACTTCTTTTTTTTCACTGTTCACCGTGATGACTTCCGGATTCCCGTAGATTCCATAAAGACATATACCAAAGGGTCTAAAACATAGTATGTTGGTCCTGGCATTTACTTCGAGCAGTTGGGCTGGTGCATTTCTCTACCATTGCCGGATTACTGCAATATTATTCAGGCTGAGATAATGGCTATCTACACAGTCGTGAGGCACATTTGGTATGGTGTAATGGATGTAAAGCTGACGTAAGTTCTCTGCAGCATGTGTTAATCTTATCCAGAATTGTTCAATAATGCTTATTTTCTATGGAGGACAAAGCGGCACATTCTATGGTAACCCTGAAATGGATCTCTGGACACAGGGGTATATATGGGAACTGTATGGCTGACTCGTTGGCGCATGCAGGCACCACCTTAAATCGGAACGGTTCAACGTATGACCTAGATGTTTCGATCTCTAAGTAAGGAACTTATCGCACGCAAGTTTTAACTTATTGTAAGTCAGAGATGTTTTGATGAAACAACCTATGAAGAAACCAAAAAAAATCTGACCCATTATAAAAAAGGACTCGAAGGGCTTTAAAGCTGTCAAGATTTCATTTCTGGAATCTAGTTAATTGCAGTCATAGCTGGCCATTCGCCTATTGGGAAACAAGATCAAAGGTTACGACTCTCTTACAATGACCTGTGTAAAAAATGCGACAATGAGGTAGTAGAGCAGTCAACGGAACAACTTATATAACATTGCCCGGCATTCGGAGACCTAAGACCCAAACTGTTTGGTCGAAAAACTCTTAGGATTTACTCCTTCATTGAATCAACTGGCTGGCTGAGTAAAAGTGACGGCAGCCAGGTAACATTGGACCCCTGGAAGGCATTAAAACATGCTAACACAACGGGAAGTAATGTTTGGACCCATGTAAAGCTATGCTTGATTGCGGCTGCTAATGAAACCTTACCTAGAATCTCTACATGCATGTTATAAGACAAATTCATGCATTCTTGCCTTATCTCGAAAAATTTCTTTAATAAAATTCAAATCACAAAAATTACCATACAAAAGGATGAATATTCGATTAATTCGACTGACTACTTACTTAAAAGCCTTTTAATATGTTTCAGAATAATATTATATATATATATTTTTTTTTTGTTTCATTAAAAGATACGATTATTGTCTTAAAATATATTAGAAAATGTTTTACAATTTTAAGATGTCCGTAAAATTAAGCATACAAAAGCAATTACACACAAATGCAAAAATAATAATACACAAACAAACATTGAAAAGACACAAATACATTTATATATATATTTGTTTAAAATATTATTAGCAAATTACACAAGGATTTGTAATTTCTATTTTCTTAAGTATTTTAAAATTAAATTCTTTTCAACTTTTCTTCTTTGTTTCGTTGATCTTATTTAAATTCGATAATAATTGCAGACATACTTTAACTGCCATTACAAATAATAAAAAGGGATTAAATTAGGCATTTGAAGATTTTACATATTAATTAATTTTTAATTATGGATTAAAGATATTGTCAGAGAGAAATTAATGCAAAATTAGATACATTTTTGGACATTCATTCTAAAGAAATGTTTTAGTTAATATTTCAAATATTAATAAAAATATGTTAATATGTTGCTAAAGAAATATGAATTTAATTAAAATTAATGTAATTGTTATGTAGGAATAAGGGAAGTTTTGGTATGTTTAAAACTTTGTTAATGAAATAATAGTAAAAAGAAATAATAATTTAAAACAAAATTTATTTCCAATTTAATTTTCATATAAAGGTGTTTTTTTTTTTTTTGTAATTCACATAAGGGTTAAAAAAATTTTCTGGAGATTTTCTACCAATAAAATTATTAACTGACTGTTTGTGAAAGCAAAATTACTTTGAAATAAAATATATAAAACAAAAACAAATTTGATTTTTTTTATCGTTTTTTTGCTGTTTATAAATTCCCAAACGAACATTTTTATTTTTATTCCAAAAACAGGTAAAAAATAAATTTACATGTATTCACCTTTTATACCCACACCACCTTAGTGGAGAGGGAAAAATTTGTTTGTGCTGACTTACAATTAAGTAAAGAGTTTAACTCAGAACCACATTTTTAGTCAATGTCCGTCCGTCCGACTAACTGTCCATATAAACTTTGTGCGCAAAGTACAAGTCGCAATTTTGAAGATAATTTTATGAATTTTGTACATATTAGCTCCATAATTTTACCATACACAAACCATATTATAATGTTGGCACTTAGACTAAATAAATTTAATCATCCTAACCGACCGTTCAATTATGACCATAGAAACCAAAAATATGCAATTGCATGTTTTTCGCTGTGCTACCAATGAAACAATATATTTATCCGTTTTAAAGCTTTTTATGAATTTTGGCATCGATTTGTTTGTGCATATTTTTGCATATTTTACCGTTTGCAGCATTTTTTTTTTTGCATAATTTAGTTAAAAGAGCTTTTTTGCAGCATTATTTAAGTTTTTAGCGCATATATTGCCTTTTTTAAGGCATATCTTGATACATTTTTTTAGAAGCCTGCAAGAGCTTTCGCAGCAAAAATTGTTAGACAAAGGCAGATTGTCATTAAAGATAAATGTTATTTTAAACTTTAGAATTTTATGTATAAGCAAAAATCAATTAGTATAAATAATCTTGGCGGTGTGTGTAATACATAGAAATCTGGACCAATCCTTTTTTTCAAATTTATTTACAAATTAATTCATTTACAGTTGTTGGTCTCAGCGCCTTAAAGGCATTGTTGAGACAAGTTGGCATAATAATATTTTCCATAAAAATTATATGTTAAATACAGAAAAAAAGAAAAAAAAAAAAAAAAAAAGAATATGTATATCAAAAAGTTAATTAAATTAATTTGAGATTATTTAAATCGATAGCATTATATATAAAGTTCATTTATATATTGCCGAATGTGTTGTTTAAGAAGTGTTTTAAAGACGAAAATTCTATTTTCATTTTTTAAAATTAGGGGTAATTTATTAAATTCACGACTACCCATAAATTCCACGCGTTGTTTAATAATTTCCAACCAGTGTTGCCAATTTAGTTGCTAGATTTAGCCATTTTTCACCCTGTTTAGCCATTAAAAAATGAGTTTAGCCATTAGCCATTTTTTTTTAGCCATTTTTCAACTTGTTTAGC
Source organism: Pollenia griseotomentosa (assembly GCA_963931875.1). Lineage (NCBI taxonomy): Eukaryota > Metazoa > Arthropoda > Insecta > Diptera > Polleniidae > Pollenia > Pollenia griseotomentosa. The sequence continues at coordinate 28,041,784 of OZ007561.1, forward strand.
CATAAAATTATTTTTTGCCGTTTTTCTTTTAAAAGAATAATTTTCATATTATTAAAAAAATTTATAAAAGTAAAATAAACATTTTTAACAATTAAAACGCCTTTAAATTAAATCACAACTTTTACAATGTTGAAAATCGCTATAAACTATGATTATGCAAAATCTTTCGAAAAAAAAGGAAAACAATTCCAATATTAAATTTATAAAATGGATCAACACAAACGTCGGTGTTTCTTTCTGGTTGCAAGGATTGCAATAAAGAGATGCAGGCGGCAACAAAAATTTTTTGAAATTTCAGAATTGACTATAAAGTTGCTCTCACTTCCATGGTCTAATGCTTAAGTAGAGAGGGTATTTAGCCAAGTAAATATTGTTAAAAGTAATTTGAGAAATAGGTTACATTTAGCAACCGTTAATTCGATTTTATCAATTAGGTAAATATTTTTACCATAACAATAAAATATTTATAGCAACACCACAATAGTAGAGATGGTACTATGCGCTTGTGTTGATGTTTGCAACACCTTAAAATATTGGTCCTAAGCCCACCTTTTCGTATACCGATTGACTCAGAATCACTTTCTGAGTCGAATTAACGATGTTTGTCCGGCTGGCTGGCTGGCTGTCCATGTAAACCATTGTGCAAAAAGTACAGGTCGCAATTTTGGAGATTATTTGATAAAATTTGGTACAAAGTTTCTAATTTAAATATGATACCCTACTTATAGTTGGGGTTGACCGACTATACTTTCTTACTTGTATTTTATTGTAGATCTGGACTCAAAAGGTGGGGTAAATATTGTCGTGATTATGATTTACGTTTAAATTATTTAATTCCTATGAGATGAACAATAACGAATTTATCGATGATTTAATTTTTTAAATATCTATCAAAATATTAATTTACGTTTATTCTTATTTATCAAGTTCGTCTTAACTTACAATTTCATCGTAAACAACTTTAAATGAATTATTTCTGTTTTGTTATTGAATTTTAATGTGTTTTATTTAAAAAAGCTTTTAGCCATTTTTTGGCCCATTTTTAGCCATTTTTTTCCGTAAATTTAGCCATTTTTGGTCACCAAGTTTTGGCAACATGTTTCCAACCAACACCAGGCGATTCTTAAGTCTTCATTATTCCTTGTATTTATCACATGATTGTTCCTAATGAAATGTATAGTGTGATGTCCAATATAGTGCAGACACTTGAATACGTATGTGAGAAGTTGCATCCTGTAAATACCATAAATGGGCAAAACTGTTTGACATTTATCAATATATAACGATGTAGTTGGGTATGTTATTGGCAGATTGTAGACAGTCTTTAGAGCTTTATTTTGCATACGTTGAAGGGCTTTAAATTCATTACTCTTTTTATAACAGAAACAAATGGCTAAATAATTCAAATGGCTTTGAATAAGGGCATTATAAACTGAAAGTTTAGTATCTTTATCAAACTTATTTTCGAATTTATACAAAATACCAACCGCTTGAGCTGTTTTTTTTTTCTTAAAAATTATAGGTGTTCATTCCAAGCGAGATTGCTTTGTAAAATTATACCTAAGTATTTTATGCTTTTGGTTTCAAAAATTTCTCTACCATCAACAAACACTGAAAAGGTGTTAGTTTGACGGGTGGGCCTAAATCTTAGTAACTGCGTTTTATCTGCGTTAAAAACAAGTTTGTTTATCCGTGCAAACTCAGATATCAAAGCTGCATCACGTTCCATATAAGCTCTTACTACCGTTTCGTGCTTATATGGCTAAAATAAGCAAATATCATCCGCATACATAAATATGTTACCAGTAAGTTCAAGGTTATGTAAGTCATTGAGAAAAATGGTAAACAACAAGGGCCCGAGTACACTACCCTGAGGCACTCCATATGAAACTGCACGTAATGAGCTTTAAACTTCACCCATTTGTACAAACTCCTGCCGTTTAGTTAAATAACTGTGCAATAAGAGCAAGTCCTTTGGGAGCAAAATACTATGATCAATGAGGTCAAAAGCTTTGCTTAAATCATAAAAAATGCCTTAAGTATACCGATCGATTTAGAATCACTTTTTAAAGTGACCTAACGATAACCATCCGTCCGTCTGGCTGGTTGCCTGTCCATGCTAATATTGTGCGCATAATAAATACAAGTTGCAATCTTGAAGATGATAACTTTTTCAAATTTGGTAAGCACATTTTAATTGTACTAAGAACAAAGTCTATGTAAATGGTCTATAACTTTAAATATTCCCCATAAAAACTTCTTTTCAAATTAGACTCTTTGTGTCCGTAAACCATCTTATTATGTTGGTATTTAGATTAAATTCGGCTCAAAAATATTTTACTGCAAATCAAATTATTTTCGAATCAGTTCACATTTGCCCAAAGCTCCCATCTATAAAAGCTTTAACTTTCTTTTAAATATTAACATTATTAAACAATTTAGGGACCGTCCCTAAAATCTCATATGCATGTTAATATCTAGTGAAGTATCCATTCGATTAATCGTTGATCGATTAATCGATAAATTTTTCCGCCATTATTTGATCGAATAATTAAAATAGTCAATTTCTAATAACGAATAACTCGAACAATTAGTGTCAACTAATCGATTTAAAATAATTTCTAAGAAAATTCTACTTTTTTTAATCTAAAAATATTTTGTTTAGATTTCTAACCTTGAAACCAAATTATATGTTGTTACCTTTTGCATTTATTTCCATTACTCATACTTTTAAACATGTTTTAGTCCATTTTTAGATTTTGGCGTGTGTGACAAATTATGTAAATCACTATTAACTGGGTTTAAATAACTGCAGTCGATACCAAAAATTGTCTAACAAACAACGAAAATGTCTGTACAACTTTTCGCTTTTTGAGTTGTTTTGATAGCTACTGTTTACATTTTATGAATCAGAAATAAAAGCAAATGTTTTTTGGCCAATGACAAATGAAGAAGTGTTAGGAATGACAGTTTTTCTACTCTGACTGCAGTTTTTTAAAAGCTAACTAAAAACGTCAAATTGGTAAAAAAAAATATTCATCAGCAGTAATAAATATGTAAACCATGTACTGTCAGATTATGGGTTACCTGTTATTACCCTAATGTCAACTTTTTTATTACCTCGTATCTTTTAATCGGCTGAATGTTGACATTTGAGATATCATTAAAAACTTAAGTGTCTTTTTTTAAAAATGATTTTTGTCGTGAAATATTAATACGTTTAAAAATAAATTAACCAAACCTATAGAGTAGTTTTTTAAAATAAAGGAAATTTAAAGGGAATTACAAAAAAATTTCTATATATGTAAGTTATCAGCCAAGTTCCAAAACCGAAAACACATGAGTGAAATTAAAATCAAACTTATTTAAAAAACGATCCTGTTTCAAAGTCCTTAAAAAATGCCTTATATACAGTACATACGTTGAATTCTTATCTTTAACAGAACTTCTCGTAAAATCAGGACAAACTACGGTGATTTTTATAAATAATTCAACTGAGAATCTCCATCGACTTCAATTCAATTTCACTAGATTTCCAGGAATAATAAATTGGCTTAAAATATTTTCATAACTGGCTGCCACCTTTCACCTCTCTTTTTCTGTTTATTAAAAAACAAAAGTACGAGTTCAAATAGTTTTTTCCAATTGGATAAAATTATTTGAATTCTTCAAGTTATTCGAGTAATTCGAACAATCTAAAATTTTTTTTTCGATTAATCGAGCAATTTTAAAATTCAAAAATCGATTAATTCCTTACTCGAACAAAACAAAAATACGAATAATTGGCACAAATAACTCTTATATAAATTTTAGCCTTTTAACATAGCTTTGTTTTTTTGAGCCGATTACTGCTTATCGTTTCCAAATAGTGTAAAATCTCGAAAATTCGTCTGTTAATACTATAGTGTTTGGGCTTTACCGCTTATAATTTTAGGATTGTTTTAATAAAATGGAACTGTTATTAAATTGTTGAATGTTTTGTTTTTAAACTAGCAATTTTTGAATTTTTTGGGGCATATTTTTAACAATTTTCCGGGCATATTTTCAATTTTTTACTGCATAATTAATGTGCATAAAACGTGTTGTTTAGAGCATAATTCTGGTTTCCCTGATTATGACCATACCTTGGCAAACCTTTCGTAAGAGATTGTGTGGTTACAGTTGAAACATATTAGGGCAACTTGTCCGTGAAAACCTGGGTTCGATTCCCAGTTCAGCCAAGAAAGAAAAATTATCAATAAATTTTAATTAATTTCATGTTGTGAAATTCCTTTCTTCACAAAAAAAATTTTATGAAAATTAAATTTAATAAACTTTAGACTGATTAAAAATATAAAAATTTAGATTAGAAACCATAGATAGTTCAATAAAATATCCACAACACTAATTATTAAAATCTTTGTCATGAGAAGTACGTCCATAATTGATAATATGAAATTTCAAATATTAAAGTAATATTCCGCACAAATAACTCTTATGTGAAGCTGATCCTTATAACATAATTTATTTTTCCAGGTCTATGAGGGGTCTCAAATTGGGCTCAATCTTAAAAATTGTTTTTATATACTGTTTATATAGTGTAGGGCATGAAATGGTCGGGCTTGGCCGACTATAATTTCTTGTCATTATTTAAACTGCAGTAATTTTAATCACTGTTCTTTAACAATTCTTAAATACTGCCATTGTCTTTAAAGAATTTTTAAGTTTTCATTACTTTTTCCTTCGCTCTTAATTTGTATTCTTAAATTTGAATACAAATTGACAAAAATATTAGTAATTTCCTTAACAAATTAGAGAAATTAAAAAAAAACTCATTGTTGCCCTTATCAAAATGAAACAAGACCAGCTCCCCCTTCCACATTTTTTTACTGTCGTCATAAAAATCTTAAAGAAAACTTTTTTGTTTCCGAATTAATTTTATTAAATCTTGAGGAAAATTCTTATTATTTAAGTAATTAACAAATAAATGAAATGAAATGTTTTCTTTTTATCTACAGCCTCTCTTAAAAAAGTTTTCAAAGTAATCTGGAAAAGGAATACGCAGTTTTGCTGTTACAGCAGAGTCCAAGTGTCGCTGACAAATGTACGCATCCAAATTTGAAAAAAATATTATTATACCAATGCAGAAAACGAGAGCAAAGCACAATAAAATATCAACTTTAAGTAAAACGTGTCTCACCAAATTATTATCAAAACACCAGAATACAAACAAAAGTCCAATAAACCCGAACAGGTTGGTTGGGTGGTGGATTAGTTGGATTATGGTAAACAAGCAATAAAAACTTGCAATATTGAAATGGGGATGTTACAAACAAATACAAAAATAATTTATTATAATTGCTGTAGTAAGCAAAAAAAAAAAGGAAGAGCAGTAGTTGAAGAAATAATAAAAAACAAGAAGAAAGTTGTGAAATAATGTTAAGCCAATAAAACCAGACAGACACAAAAACATGTCTAAATACTTTAAGTCATCGACAATTTGGTCAATACAAAGACTAAACCTTATCAACAAAATATAATAAAAAACAAGTAAGAAATTATATTTCATCTAGACCAACCACATGATACCCTACACAGAAGGAAAAGCACCTCATAATCAGCGCTGGCAGATAAATTTGCCAAAAAATCGTCCACTTCATACATGTAACTTTAGTAAACTGTAATTGCCAAATCGTCACTTTGCTATTTCGGGGACAAATCTGGCAGCCTCGCATTTTGCTTCGCCTATACACATTGAGTTGAGTTGATTCTAAATCAACCACTACAAATGTTGCTAAGTATGAGTACGATGAGTAAAATAAAAGTTCTGAGTGTATATGAGTTGGAATAACATTGGAATAAGTATGAGTGAGTATAAGTACAAGAATTTATGAGTCATGATTTAGCTCTCCTCATTTTTTCACTACTCATTGCTGATCTCTGATACCCTACACCACAGTATTTAAAAACACATCATGCTTATGTGTAAATATAAATATGAATTTATCTATGTTAATAAACTTCATTAAAATCGGTTTGAAAGTTTGTGAGAGGCAGAAATTGCCCCGTACCTCCCCTTGTGGTCCTATTTTTGAAAAACTGTTTAGCTTATGTTTCCATATAGATATGGATCTGTCTTTGTTTTAAATTTCATTAATATCGGTTTGACAGGCAGAAATTGCCCCTATTTCCCCTCGTGGTCCTATTTTTTAAAAAATGCATACCTTTTGTATCCACATAGATATGGTTCTATCTATGTTTTAAATTTCATTAAAATCGTTTTGATAGTTTCTGAGAGGAAGAAATTTCCCCTTATCTTCCCTCGTGGTCCTACGATCTCTAAAATTGCGACCTGTACTTTGCGCACAAGGTTACATGGACAGCCAGCCAGCCGGACGGACATCGTTAGTTCGACTCAGAAAGTGATTCTGAGTCGATCGGTATACTTTAAGGTGGGTCTAGGACCAATATTTTAAGGCGTTACACACATCAGCACAAATGCATAATACCCTCTCTACTATTGTGGTGTTAATATAATAAAATTAAACTGGTAGTGCTACTCTGTGAGTAAAATTACAAAGTAAGCGTTTTAATATTTTTTAACTTATTAAAGTTTGTTGCAGACACTACAGCAACACCACACAAGTACTTAAATAAAGTTTTGCTTGTTGTGTGTATAAACAACACAAATATCAGAACAAGAAGAAAACACAATCTTTTCAGGTTTAAAAAGAAAAATTAAGAACTCTTGCCTCCCATTTAGTTTCAGTTATATATGTACATTTAGTTTTAAAGTAAAACACAAATCGGGAATTTTTTATGGTGCAAAACTGGTAAGTAAATCAATCATAATAAAATGTTCCTTCTAATTTTTTGGTTTATTTCAAGTACGAATTCGGGATGGAATCAACTTTATAATATTTGAATCCAGCGCATCTTGAGATTGGTTCAATCTTTACTTTACTTAAATCAATCTCATTTTCGGATTATTTCAAGTACGAATTCGGGATTGAATGTGGATAAGTTAAGTATTTAGCGATTAAAAATCCGTATTTGAATCAATCTTTCTGTACCTGATTTAAGGAAATCCGTACTCACCGTACTATTGATTTGCTTCGGATTGATTTGAGAACGGATGGATGGATATTTCTTTTGAGTGTACATCACAGTACTTAAAAAAAAATTTTCAAAATTGTACCCTCTTTGCAACGCATAGTTAATCATGAATCCGCCAGAACAAAATTGTGTTGCGAAGTTAATAAGATTCATATAAAAGTTCTTTGAGCTGAATATTATCTTTATCTATATGAGATATGTTTGCCTATAAGTAATTTGAAGTAGGGGCCCACCACTAGGGGGTATATATTAAACATATGGTTAATTTTGGAACTAGCAGCACAACATTTTCTCATGACTATTACGTAGAATTTCATGCACAAACACAATTTTGGCAGTAAAATGATATTGATTTGTTAGTGCATATTTTTCCATATTTCATCGTGCATGCATTTTTTGTCATACAGTAATTTTGACTTAGCTGCACAATCTCCTTTGCACGATTTTTTGTGAAGGTAAATCAAAAATGCAGCTATCTTAAATGTATTTAGATGCCTTAATGTGCACTTAAAGTAGAGTGTTTGAAAGAGGAGTATCAACGTTTTTATAAATTAATTGATAATAGCAATGACGTTCGAACAACCTGTAGTCATTTCTTATGCATTTTTATACAGACCGAGATAGATAAATTGGTAACAAAAAAGTGTGGAACAGAAAAGCCGCTGTAGTACAACGTTAAGAATAGCGCTGCAAGCTGTCAAAAGTTAAAAACGGCAGTTTTAAAGTAGTGCCAACAGAATATGTAGTTGTAGTAGTCGTTGCCGTTGAAGCTTAATATACGAAATTTTGAACTTTAACGCTACAGAGCATTCGTCAGCTTCAAATACTACTACAACTACTTTATTCTGTTCTAGACCTAAGATTTGCTATTCCTTTCATATAATCGTGGTAAAGTTGCTGTACCCACAACCCATTTGCATAAATGTTGGTACATGCAAACAAAATAAATGAATTATAATGATACCAACTTTACTTGTTTGCAATTTTTGTTTTTATAAAATTGGTAAAATTGGATATTTATGTGAAAAAGTGGTCACCATATTTTTTTATGTGTGCAACTTACTTTGATGTTTTATATGAACATATTTTAAAGCTGCCCAAAAATAGGAAAAATGTGCAGTTATACAAAATGCACGTAAACAAGGATTTTGACGAATAATAACAGACAATATGTATTTTGGGCAGTTAAGTCAAAGTGCAGCTAACTTGAATTTTTTGTATGAAAATAATTTTAAAATGCCAAAAATTTTGTGCACTTATCTTAAATGTGCAGGTAAAGAAAGTGCACTTAAAAGAGGAATTTGTATGGGATTATAAAGAATAATGCCTAAAATTATCAATTTTGTGCAGTTAAGTCAAAAGTGCACGTAAATAAGAGGCAGTTAAGTCAAAACTACTGTATAATGTTTAAAAATGCACAGAAATTCGCATTTTGTTACTTTTTGCTAAAAAAAGCATAGTTTTTGTTCTCATTAAAATTATTTTTGTGTAGTCTTAATCAAAACATTTTAGCATTCAAAGAAAAATATGGTGTGTTCTAGAATCCGAATCCACTCGAAAGTGGATTACTTCAGCATTTTTGGTGTTATGCATTTCACATCCACATGTTTTTATTCGTTTTCATTTAGAGTAGTAAGGGGTTGGTGAAAGTAAAACGAATCAACTTTTATACTAATATGTGATTACCATTTTTAACAAAAAAAAAATGTTCTTTATCCAATTTAATCAAAAATATATCGTTACCTAAAACGCAAAAGGCCCTAATTAACCCAAAATCTAAAATCAACTTTTTCATTGATTATGATGTAGTTATCGCTCAGTTTTTAACGCTATTTATATTATTTTCCGACAATTTGTTTTTTAATCAATTTAGCGATATCAAATTAGTTTTTTGGATTGTTTTAAATTTTGCAATTTTTTGCAAATTGTTTGCCATGTACGCGATTCAAGCGATTTGTTACTGTAAGTTTTCTAATTCGTTACAGCTTAAACGATTAATTATAAATAGTAGACTTTGCTTTCATGCCGCTGTAAGCAAATTTTTGCAAATTTCCGCTAATTTTACAAATTTTACTGAATTTTTGCCATTCCTTATAGTTTCAGGCTCTTTTAATCAATTTTATGGCTTGTTTGAAATATTAAAAATTTTCGCGAATTTTCGCTATTTTTGCAAATTTTTTGTTATTTTCCGACATTCGGTTTCTTTAACCCATTTTGCAATTTCAAATAAATTTTAGTGTTTGTTTAAAAATTTGCAATTTTTCGCGAATTTTAGGCATGCTTGTAATAGAAGCGATTTTTCCTGTGACTCTTTACAGCTTTCACGATTTTTAATAAATATTAGACTAAGCTATCATGCTGCGGTTAGAAAATTAGCGATCTTTAGTTCATCTAAACTTTTTTCGAACAAAAACTTCGAATACATTAAAACATGCGGATTTGAGAACACCAACTTATGAGTTAAGCGGATTCAAAAAATGTTTCTTTTCCAATTCGAGTCGAAACCTAGAACATACCTATTTATATAGCTTTATAAAAATTTAAAACCATTGTTTAAATAATGTTTAATGTAGCATTCCCGATGTGCAAGGCAACCGGTCGAAGTCTTATGGCATGAAAATCTTCGAGAAGGGATTTAGTTTCTGTACCAATTTTTTTAATAGGACAAATTTTTAACAGATACTTTTTCAATTGTGCTGTTGTTAAAAGTATAATGGTAAAAAAATAAGAATAAGAATATTTTTTAATTTTAAGTTCAGCCACTTAAAATAAAGTTTACTAGGTACAAGGTTAATAGGCAAAGTCCTTGTGACAATTAAAGCCCTTGTTCCAAATTTCATCGAATTATATCCAAAAGTGTGACCTGTATTTTGCGCACAAGGCTTATATTGACAGCCAGCCAGTCAGGCTGCCAGCTGGACAGACGGACACCGTTAGATCAATTCAAAAAAGGATTATTATAGCCAATTCCAAAAATTTATTTAACTATCAATGTATATATGTTTAAAGTTCGTTTTTCATGTCAAAAAAAATAAAATTATATGAAAAACTATGTATGTATGTATGTTAAAACATTAATTGGGCAATTCCACGCACGTCAACCATCAATGGAAAAAATGAATATCTGATTTTGGTAGTAAAAATACTTAAGCATGGTGGCAACATTATGTTACTTTTAAGTTTTTATAGTGGCAACAATTTTTTGATATTTTTTTTAAAAATTTGATATTTTTTTAAAAAATTCGATATAAAAAAAATAAATTTTTTAAGTTTTTGAAACATTTATATTTCTTATTTCTAAAAAGGGGTTGTTTTGAATTATTTTAGTTTCAATGTTGGCTTCTAACTTATTATTAGTGATTTCGTTTAGGAAGTATTTATATTCAAAAATAACATTTTAACTAGTTCTTTATTTACAATTTTATATCCTTCAAATAATCTTAGAGTTCCTATTTTATGCGCTGTGATATCAATTCTAAAGTTTCATGTAAAAATACTGATTTTTATACTACACAAAGTAAGAGTAGTAGTGTCGGTCACTAATAAATATTTTTTTAAATAACTTACCGCTTTTATTTCAGCATTTTATAATAGTTTGTTTCTTGAACTTTCGATAAAAACTCAAATTAAATTTATTACGAAAGTGCAGAGAAAGATTATTGAAGCTTAAAAACACTCTCGAAAACTACTTCCTTTTGCATGTAGTGTCAGTCACGTTTATATTTTAATAAATAAATCATATTTCAAAATATCAGTGGTTGCCATTTTTTTCTCTATCGGATAATTGTTGGAAACTGCTTCATAGCCATGTTTAAATTGATACTTAAAAAAATATTACTAATCGTAATATAAGACAAAACAAAACGCAAATTGTGTCAAATGTCAAATGTAGAGTCAGTCACATATGGAATTGCCCAATTGATATTTAAATAGAATTGCTGAAGTTGGATATTAGTCGATCGGTTTACATATTTTAAGGTGTTGCAGACATCAGCACAAACGCATTATAACCTCTCCACTATTGCGATACAGATGAACAGACTAAACTCAAATTGCAAGAATAACAAACAATTAAGAGTGCTATGTTCGACTATGCCGAATCTTTTGTACCATCAACCATGTTGCGATAATAACAGATAATTATATAAATATCGCTCTTTAGACATAAATTAATATAGATTGTGCAATGCCCACTTGTCCTTTCCCCCACATATTGTCGGATGTCGTGTTTTGTTACCCAATATGCTTGTACCTTATTAGGAAACTTTGGTTCTTGTCGTTCTTCAAAATTTAATATACATAAAATATAAATAAAAAAACAACAAGGGACTTATGGTTAAAATTAGAGGCAGTCGTGGGTTATCGCTGATATGTCAGCGATTAGTGGACCGACTTAATTTTTATAGCAAGCAATTCCGTACTATATGTGACATAAATATACATATAACTACGAAGTCCCCATCGTATCGGGGATCTTCGGGAAACCAACTTCAACGGACACACGTCTAGGCGAACATCCTTAACTCAACTTCGCTTCTCATAAGATCCCAACATATAACGCTCCATTATTGCAACATAGTCATATCTCAAAAAATAAAAATTTTAAGTTACTTAAGCAAAAGCGTTCCTTCGTACCTTTTTTGTATGTAAAATAATTATTATATCTCAAACTGAACCGAAGTTATAGCAAAATATATTTTATTAAATCTGTAAATTCAGGTACATTCAGAAAACTTTTATCGCATTTTGCCAAGTTTGATTTTTTTTTTTTTTTTTTGAGATATGATATGAGATATGTTGCAATAAAGGAGCGATATGTACTTTATAGGGTCTAATATCAATATTGTAGAAATTACAAACGAAATGACAAACTTATATATGCCGTTTTACCTTCGGTGAAGTGTATAATAATTGTATGTCTGAAATTTTGTTCATGTGTGTTATTTTTGCGCCGTGAATATTCTATACATGTACATAGTTTTATCTATATAAACCTATATTTATATTCCGCCATAGAAAAATGTTAGTTAAAATTTAAGATTATGTCATAAATTTTAGCTTAAATCAAATGCAGTGATCAGCATTTTATACAACTGGAGCAATGAAATCCAATTTGGATGTACAGACTTTATAAATTTGCATTAAATAGCATGCTTGTTTTGAGAACCGTGTCATTACAAATAATTAAATAATAATTAAAAAGGAAAGAAAACATATTAATTTAAAAATCTGGTGCTATGGTATTCAGTTATGGAGCACTCCTTTGGTCTTTTATATCAAAGAATATCAAAGGCGCAAAAAAAAACTTCTTCGAATAATCAAAGCCGCACCCTGGTATGTTAAAAGCTAGAATATCCACAAGGATCTCAGTGTGCTATTAGTAAAAACTAAAATTTCGAAATATGCAGTAAAATATTTAAAAAGACTCGAATCGCACACAAATCCATTAGCTTGAAATATTTTAAATGATGGCTGGCCCACTCGCCTAAGGAGAAAATATACTGCAGGACTCATCCGATTAGAATAGAGCTAAAACCCTACATATGTGGTCCGAAAACGGTGATAGGGAGGGCTTCACCTGGCAGTAGCAGGACATAAAATTAAGTATTAGTATAATATTTGATTAGTTTTTGTTAGATCATATTTAATATGTAGATTTTATAAAGATTGAAAAAATATATTAATCGTAAAAACCTTAAAGCACTTGTTGGTGCTTATGAACTTAATTTATTCTTTATCAGCACAAAGCGTAGATTACTTTTTATTAAGTCGTATTTGAGATTGCTTTTTTATTAATTTATTTGGTATAATAAAAAGCCTCGAAGGTGGCGGATCCCAATTCGGTCAGTCGCACTTGCGGCAGTGCAGCAGAAAGACAGAATAGGAGTTCAACGTTCTCCTCTCCATCTGAGGCAGTAGTCATAGCGTCTGGCTCCTAAAAAATGTCCCGTGATACCAGCTACTTAAAGTGATAAGGCCAATTCCGAGCTACAATTTCCTGGCAATCCTTTATAAAGTGTTTCGGCCCATTTAGCATTAGCAGATTCGATAGTCAATCCCCAAAGTTCGAGTAAGCTGAAGAGCAAAGGTACCCCAATATTTTGCAAATCCAGTGGAACCCGTAAGGTAATGCCAAGTCTAGTCCGAATCTTCCCCAGTATATCACCTTGCCCTAGAAACCAGATGATCCTATTGTCAAACAGCGCAGCCATATCTTTTAGAGATGAACGGTAGGCAAGGGCTCTCGTTCTGCTTTAGAATTTTCTTAACTAAAAAGAGTGAAAAGCCGCATAATTAAAAAAGCAGTCCTGTGCCCTTGTTCTGTAACTCTCGCTTCGAGAAACTTTTCGATTGAAATGTGTGAAATGAAACAAAAACTAAACTGTGGTGTCTGTAAATTTTTTTTTGGCGAGTACTAGCTGTCACGTAAGGAAATTACTCGCCAATTTACAGAAAAAGCGTGTCTGTAACATTTTTGTGAGAAAATTTCCCGCTTTAAACTGTCAAATAAACTCACGAAACAAATGGGGCGAGAAACAATTTTAACACTAAAAAACTATTTAAAATGCAAAGAATAATAATAATATTTTGTTCTTGGCACATTTTTTCATTGTTAAATTATTTTGCTTTTAACATTTTTATAAATATACGAACTTTTTCAAAGCTCGTTTGCAAACAACAAACATTAAAGTCGCACTTTACATTATTTGGTATAGCCGACGGTTGTATTTTCTCCGCCGTCTTCAAAAATTTTTCAATTTTGGTAAATTTTGGTCGCCGTCAACGATATGATTGACTGGCGTTCTCAACGCCTGCAATGTCACATCGGCTTCGAGTACAATGTTATGAGATTTATAACCTAACGGCGTAATCTATTTTTATAGTTTTCGACATGAGTTACAGACACACTTTTTTCACTTTTCGAGAAACGATGGAATATTTTGTTTCACATCTTTTCGATGCGAGAAGTTCTCGCTAAAGTTACGGAACATGAGTACTGGTCTAATATCGAGCATCACAAGCGAGCCAGAATCATTTTTTTTTTATAGAGTAAAATTATTTCTAAGCCCTTTACTAATAAAATTTTCTGACTTTATTACCATTTACCGCTAAAAATATGCAAGAGGATATCAATAATTTTGTATCTATAAATGTGCATTTAATTCGTTTCATTTTCAGTCTGCTTCAAATAGGCGTTGCTCTGAAAATTAAATGAATTGAATAAATACGGAGCACACAAATTTCTGTGTTCTTCTATTTTTTTTTTTTTTTTTTGGAAAACGACTACTTGCTAAGTGCGGCAGGCAGGAAGGTAGACAGACATTAAGAGCAGGCGGACAAATAGAATTTATACTAAAGAAAATCGACTATTGAGAGGTGAGGCTGGTTTTAAACTCTTTGGGTTTTTGTTTGGTTTGGCAAAAAAAAAAAAAAAACATTAATAAACACTTAAGGCATATGGTGTGGTTAGAACGTGCTTTATAAATTATAAAATTCTATTTTTTTTTTTTTGGTTATCACCCTTATTCCCTGTAAGCATTACAAAGAAATCAAAAGGGATGTAACGATACCCGATAGCGATACACAAAAAGATATATCGGCTATACCGATACGCATATTGAATTTATATACAAGTTTCAATTAACAAAATACAAATAGAGTATTTTTTTTTTTTTTTTTGTTTTTTGTTATAGAAAATTACAATGTAAGAGATTATTAATCAGCCCAACCACGAATATTCCCAAAAAATTTTTTTTCTTACGGAAAATACTTTTCTCGAGAAAAAATGACGCTGGAACAAAAAAATTTATAAGGGGCATCACCAAAATTGTTTTGCTTATTTACATTGATTTTTTTGTTCTAGCCTTGCAAGTTCTTTATTAAAAATTTCTTCTCTGACAGGTTTATTGGTAACACCAGCGGGCTTTACCGGCACAACTTCGACGTATGATATTAATTTTAGTTTCGATTGGTCCATTACTTTTAAGAATTTTAATAACAACCATTTCTTCACTCCGTACTATAGTTATTTGGAGGATCCATGTAAAGGGTGTTTTTTTAAGCCCGAAAGAACTTGAAATTGTAAAAAAAAACACAAAAAATTAAATTGTAATCAAAAATTTTTTTTTAGTCGAAAGATCAATACGTAACATTAACATTTGAAAATGATTTCTGGCATATGGGCACCGCGGCTGTTCTTGACGAAGCGAATTCTGGACGTCCAATTTTGGCCACTTTTTCGAGCACTGCTGGCCGTATGTCACGAATAACACGAACAATGCTGGCCTCCAAGGCGTCAATTGTTGCTGGTTTATCAGCATAAACCAGTGACTTCACGTAGCCCCACAGGAAATAATCGAGAGGTGTCAAATCGCACGACCTTGGAGGCCAATTGACAGGTCCATTTCTCGAAATCAACTTATCGCCAAATTTTGATTTCAATAAGTCGATGGTTGCGTTCGCCGTATGGCACGTAGCGCCATCCTGTTGAAACCACATCTCCTCCGGATCAATGTCATCCATATTTTCAAACAAAAAATCATTGATCATGGTGCGGTAACGATCTCCATTGACCGTAACGCGAGCTCCGGCCTCATTTTTGAAGAAATAAGGTCCGATGATGCCACCAGCGTGAAAACCGCACCAAACGGTGCATTTTTCTGGATGTAATGGAGTCTGTAGGGTCTCTTGTGGATTGGTCTCGCTCCATATGCGGCAATTTTGCTTATTAACAAACCCGTTAAGCCAAAAATGCGCCTCATCGCTGAACACAATTTTGCGATAATTTCGTAGCGTTGTTCAAGCGTGAGTCTATTCATGATGATTTGTCAGAGTATACTGAAACGATAAAAAAAAATATTTCATCAAAATTTAATTTTTTTGTGTTACTTTTTACAATTTAAAGTTCTTTCTAGCTTAAAAAAACACCCTTTAGTTAAGTTCGTTTTTATCATCCCTCCAAATATCCTTTTTTCAGTTTTTTACTAACTCCGTTCTATTTCGCCAGGGAATTTTTTTTGGAAAAATTGAGAAATTTTATGCGGAATTTTTATTTGAAATTGGAAAAATGGGGAAAGAAAACAATTTCCAGCGGAATTTTTATTCGTAATTGCTTTTTATAAGAGTTACAAATTTTATTTGAATTTGAAACAGTATAAGAGTTATATACATATATTATAAACTAATATTAATAAGATTTATGTTTTAAAACAAAGTAATCTTAAGCTTTGCGAAGATAGACGATTTCGCAAATCTAACAGTACTTATTTGAAAACTTAAGTTTGGGTATAATATGCCAGTACGCCAGTAAGACAAGTTTAAAACTCTTCAACTTTTACTGTTCAATTTCTTTTTAATTCCCTTTTAAAGTTGTCAATATTTTTGAACTGATGTAGCATCGGGCACAATAAACGTAACTTTCGGGTGTACTACTGACGACGATGTGTTCTATGTATTTTTAATTCGTCCTTAAATAATCAAAAGTCTCTTGATTGCGCAAAAATAAATATTTTTTTAATGTGTTGACAACATCCAGTACTGTAAAAGGACCAACAGATCTGTGGGAAAATTGAAATTTTTTTTTGTTTTTAAAAAATTTAGGTGGATGCATCATTCTCGAGGTATTCAAAATTTATTGGATGCCTCTTTTTCTTCATGCACCGATGCTCTACTATACTGTTAAACTGTTACAAGTATCTGAACAACTTTTTAAAATTACGAAAGAGTGACCCCATTTTGTATTTGGTGCCGGTTCACACACGTTAAGTTTGACTCGTCAAGTCTTGAGCTTTTATGAGAGAAAGGAAAAGAGAAGGCCATTTCCTTTCCCCTCTCTCCTAAAAACTCAAGACTTGATGAGTCAAACTTGACGTGTGTGAACCGGCACTTGAACATTACGTTTTTCTGTTGTAAAATTCCTCAATTTTTTTTTTAATATCTACTTAATGTGACGATGTGGTTTAAATGTGGTATGCAATCGAAAAACACTCTATCAAGTGCTTGGAGGGTTTTTATTTAAGTGTCAGTTTGTTTTTGTAGGTAGGTTGTTTTATGTGTATGGGTTTGGATTTAGTTGCGCATATTAAAACAATATGCCAGATACAGTGCTTAGTTTTTTTTTTAATTTTTGGTAATTTTTTTGTCTGTCCTTCTTCAGCCTTGTTTGGCCTTTAACAAGTTCTTGTAGTGGGTGTGTGTGTCTAGGTTTTGTTCGTTGAATTTTGTTTTCACTCTATAAGATATTTTGTGGTCACTTGGTAAATGTAAATGTAAAAGTCATAAATATTATTTAATTGGATTAAAAGCTTAAAAAAGTAACACTGACCATAGTCAAATTTATGAATTGTAACAAAAGTGTACAGGAGTTTGTAATATAAAAAAACTGTTTTAAGTAGGAGAACATGTGTGCTTGTTTAGGTGGCTTGTAATACAAATTCGTAAAATTTAGTTGCACAAGTCTTAAAAGGACTAAAAATGTAACACTGTACTAACAAAAGTTTGTTAAAGAATTGTATAACTTGGATTTAATAAACGATTTAAACGATTTTGCTAACTTCGTTATTTGGAATTTAAGTAAAAAATTAAATAGAATTGTTATCTTAACTTATTTAACAGAAATATTTTATCACTCATCATATCGTTAATATAACTTTTCCTCCTATCGTGAATGCTATTTTCACGGGAATTTGCTCGCCATTTTAACAGCGAACTGCTTAAAAATATTTATATTTTAAGGAGCTATTCAATAAATAGAAAATCAATTGAAATTTTATTGCAAAGAATGCAAGAAAATCCGTCCATAGAAATTCTGTAAGAATCCCGCATCTTTTTGATGTCCACCTTCAGCCAAAAATCGCAAACATGAAAAAATTTTAATAACTTTTTAATAGTCATATCTTGGGAGAACATAATGTTCACAGTTTTCCACCGTAAGGGTGAATACTAGAGTTTGCTAAAAACCGTAAAAATGTGAAACCGCTATTTGCTATATTTGCTATTGTAATAAAATTTTGTACGCCACAGTTTAGATCGGTCCAAATTTTACCATATGCCCCATAACAGTTTAGTACGCCAATATAAATTCCCCTCTCGAAAATATTTGTTTAAATTAACTTTTATATCACAAGAAATAAAAGCATAAAGTTTTCCGATTGTCGGTCAAGAAATTTCCATATGACGCCCGTTTTGATAAATATTAATTAATAAATTCAACATTTTGTATTTTTCGAATTTATTCTATCTAAAGGATAGCTAAGGTAAAATGTAACAAGAAGATACAAGATAATAATCAGGTAGTGAATAAAGTCATTCCTGAAAATTAAAGGAATAGGACTATTACAAAAAAAAAACTTTTTAAAAAATACATAACTGAAATTTAGCTCATAGAAAAAAATTTTGAATATAATAAAGTAACTTATGAAAATAAATAATTCTATTTTATTAATTAATAATTTATTGATCCCATATAAGACCCCCGCCTAAAATTTCTAACTGTCGGTGGAGGGTATCAAAGATTCGGCTCAGCCAAATATAGCACGCTTACTGTTCTTTTTTTTTCAATTTCTGCGATTTTTTTTTATAATTTTGACTTAATTTTTTTAGATTTTATTTTAATTTTGTATAAGTCAAAAATACATAAAAATAAAAAAAAAGTCTTAAAAAAATTACAGAATTTAACAACAAACGCAAAAAAAAAATTTGCGCAAAATAGGTATTTAAAATTTTTTTATTTTAAAGGTTATTGGTAGGACTGTTAGACAACATATCGTTACCTTAGTCGGAAAAAGTGCTAAGTCCAATTTTCTTCGAAAATGGAAATTTTGATGTAGCTTGCTAGTATAATTAAAAATACATCATTTACAAGCATAAATATTACCATTATTTGGTTTTTTTTTTTGCTGGAATGCAGTGGTAGACAAATATGCTAGGTCCAAAAAAAAATTTTAAAAAGTAAGAAAATATAATATAAGTCCAGTTGAAAAGAACAATTTTTTTTTTTTAGTTTCAATTTTTTAATAAAGTCTTTTCTTTTCAAGTTGTATTAAAAAGAGTTACAGCAATTTGGCAATAGCTACAAAATTAAATATCTACTTTGCATTTCATAGAATTCGATATATCAAAGTGATTACAGTCTTAAATGCTATTGCATGCATTGAGAATTTTGGTTTTTTTCAATACTTTTTTCGTCCTTCTAATAACCACTCATCTATATACAATCTTAAGTACTTACTGTCTTCAGTCGATTTACATACGGGTTTATGAATTTTAAAAAATATGAAATATTGCAAAATACCATAATTAAACAGTTTTTTGACGCCGAAGGTAACTATTTATTGTATCTGGGAAATCATTGTTAATTATAAGTTTTGTTAGATATTTGCCATGGACTCTGCTGAGAAAAATAACTAAAATTGTGACGATTATGGAATTGAGTCGGAGGATACACAGAAAAAAATATCAAAAGTTATTTAGTAATTAAAGAAAATTTGTTAAAACTTTTCTAATATTTTTAACAATTATCTTAATAAACATGTTTGTAAGCTGTGCTACTTTTTTTTCTTAGCTAGAGAGAGAAATGTCAAAAGTTCCTTGTGATTTATTGGTGTGTTTTTGGTGTTGTTACTTGTTGTAGTATCGACACCACCGTTTACATGAATTCGCATTGCAAATATTTCATTCAATATTACAAACTCATTGTTAAAAATATTTGTTGAGTTTTAACAATTTTAATTAACAAATTAATTTTTTGTATTTACAAATTTAGTTGTTGGTGCCTTTTTAATTAAAAAGTTTATTGTATTGACGAATATGGTATTCAATATTACAATTTATTTGTCGTATTTTTTTTCTGTGTAGAGTTAAAGTTCTGGTTCCCTATGGATTTAACAGTAATTCCGATGATTCGTAGAGGAGAGGTCGTGTAGAAAACCCTGCTTGGTTGGCCAAGAAACAAAAAACGAAGAGAAAGAGGTAAAGGTTATTTGGGAAGACAAAAAGTAGGTGAATAGGTGCAAAGGAAATGTTACTAAAAGATGCGTACAGATTACAGACGATGAAATATGCAATATATTTACAGAATTTTGGAAAAAAGGCGTATGTTAAAAGCATGATCAAAATTATTCCAATTAAAAGACCTCGAAATCGCAAAGTGTCCGACGAATCCAAAAGATGTCGAACGTATCAGTACTATTTTAGAGAAGAAAACACGAACATTCGAGTAAACAAGACATTTTTCTAAAAAACTTTGAACATTGGCAAGCAATCTGTTTTTATGTGAATAAACAAGCCTTTAGTTTCAAAAGTATATTTAAAGAAAACTGCTCAAAAAGAAAAGAATTCAACAGCAGATAGGCAATGCTTGAATTCCTTTTCTAATTCCCTGCCTTTAATGGAATCGCATTATTGCCGCGCCAAAACTCAAGAAAAGTATTTACAAGCGGAGTGAAATTCGAAATAAGTTCTACGAGATATGTTAGTGACTGGTGCGCTAGAAGAAATGCTCGTCCTCTTTCGACTGCGGTCTTTTATCAAACATTCTATTCCAAAAATCTGGCTTTGTTTTCTCCTAAAAAAGACCTATGCGAAATATGTGCACGATTTTCAGTCGGACATATATCACAAGAAGAATACAATCTTCACCAGAAAAAAAGGAAGAACGGATATTCGTGCAATTAAATATACACCAAATTGTGAAATTAGGTATAAACTTCGTTTCACAGAAGAGTGGAAAAATTTACCACAGAAAATAAATAAAAATAAAAAACCTAATAATTTTGTAGTTTGGAACCACTCTTCAACGAAAGAAGGAAAATAACGGCAAGAAAATACGAAGACCTGCAATTTTTTAAACTGACTTTACCAAGGACCATCACCGTTTTTATGATGATCTGCCTCATCTATGATTTGTTTTTAAGTTTCCGCTTAAAATAAATACACTATTGAATTCAACATAATCGTATAATTTTAAGCAATTGAATGTTTCCTATATCGCAAAAATATATATTTTATATTTATATATTTTATATAATGGGTGATTTTTTAAGAACTATAGGAAAGTTTAAAAAAAAACACATAAAATTCAGAAAATTGCATGAAATCTTTATTTGAAGCGATAATACGGTCCATATAATTTAATGTTTGAAGATTATTTCATGCAAATGTTGACCGTGACTGCGCCTCAAATGGTCCATCCGCTTAGTCCAATTTTGGCATACTCTTTCCAACATTTCGGCCGGTATCTCATGAATAAATGCTTTAATGTTGTCTTCCAATGCGTCAATTGAAGCGGGCATGTGTATATAGATATGAGCCCCACAAAAAATAGTCTAAAGGCGTTAAATTGCACGATCTAGTCGGCCAATTGACCGGTCCCGAACGTGAAATAAAATGTTCACCGAACTCGCCTCTCAATAAGTCCATCGTTAAGCGTGCTGTGTGGCACCGTCTTGTTGAAACCACATGTCTTGCATTTTGGGCAAAAAAAAGTTGGCTATCATCTCACGGTAGCGCTCACCATTCACAGTTACGTTACGATTCGCATCATCTTTGAAGAAGTACGGTCCAATGTTGCCACCAGCCCATAAACCGCACCAAACTGTGACTTTTTCTGGATGCATTGGTAGCTCTTGCAATGCTTCTGGCTGATCTTCACTCCAAAATCAACACTTCTGCTTTTTAACGTACCCATTGAGCCAAAAATGAGCTTCGTCGCTGAACACAATTTTTCGATAAATTTTTTGATAATTTTTTGATAATTTTTGATAATAAAATTCAATAATTTGCAAGCGTTGTTCGTTTGTAAGACGATTCATGGTTAAATTATAGACCAAACTGAAGATGTTTGACAGTGAAACAAAACACAAAACGTGCGTCAGCTGTTTAAACCAGTGTTGCCAAAAAGATAATAGCTAAAAAATCACCCGATATTATTGGCTTTTATCAAAAAAGATTAAATCGCGCGAAAAACAGGGATGTGCAGTAATTCCGAGTACAGATTCGGATTCAGCGCAACTCAAACCTTCACGTTAGCAAACGTTAGTCTTAGGATTTTAACTTTTTCTAAATTTTGCCGGCCTGTATAAGCTTTGCGCTGGGGATAATGGATATAACAGCTGATGAGCTAAGTATACTTGTTCGAACTTTACGGATTTCACTGGCCCGGCAAGGTACTTTGGGAACTACTAACAGATAAGCTGCAAGCAAAAGTTGCAGTTAATCTTGTAATAAATTACGGGCGTACCAAAAACGGCCTCAAAAATTGTATATTTATTGATATTGTCTCATTAGATAAAAATTCAGAGCAGCTGGGTCCTGGGTCGCTCAATAAACAAATAAAGTTATTTTAATATTGCAATAAGGAAAGCTTTTACAAATCTTCTGAATTGTAAAATATATTTATCTTATTAAATCTGTTTGTGAAACAATAAATTTAATGGTAAAGCATTCGCAGTTACTAAATTACCACTAAAACTTTAAATTTATCTAACATTTCACACCACAATTTCAAAGTTTCATTTCCTTCCTTTAATTGTTAGATCTACGTCCTACAAACATTTTCTAAGGACATTATCAAATCACATCAGAAAATAAAATAAAACGCAGTCGGATGTTTTGAAACTCTCTAACATTTTAAGTTGCTTTAAATATAATTCTAATCTATTTACCTTGTTTAACAACGCTAATAACAACAAAAAAAATTCATTAACTCTTTCTTTTTGTGTTTATAAGAATATCTTGTTTCTTGTGCCCTGCCAGCAACAAAAGCGACTTCAAATAATGTCTTATTTTTTTTTTTTTTTGTTTTCTTCTTTGTCTTTTACTTATTCCTCCTTCCCTTTAGTGGAGTGTTCTTCTAAGAAAAAAAAAAATTGTTTTTATTGTTATTTCATTCATTACGACCGAAAGCACTTGCGACTTAACTTCCTCCCTCTTCATCGTTTGCTTTGTTTAGTTAAAGGCTTAAACAGTGTTGTCATACAAACTAACACTTGGTTTTCAAAAGATGAAAAGAAAAACAAAAGACAATAATATAAATAGTTAACAGAAAAAAATGAAGAGATTGAGAAATATGGGTCCTTGTTAAGTTTTTTTTCATATCTGTTTTGTTTATAAACAACAGCTGTACCATCAGTATTTTTATTTTTTTAATAAGTTTGGAATATAAAAAGATAATATTAAGAGTTTTTAAGGCATGTCAGGTCAAAAATTTTGATCTAGAATGATAATATTTCCTTTCCCTTATATTTGCAGATAAGTCCCAAAATACTGAAATTTGAAAATTTGTTTTAATACTTAACTATTCTTTTTGAATAAAAGCCTTAGGCCGGGGTTTTGAGATGTAGATTAATTTTAAACTTAGTTTAACGTAGTCTGAAGTCGGATTTTTCCGTCGAAATGTGATTTGTTTATGTTATTCCATTAAAGACCGTCAAAATAATCTGTTTACAGATTAACTAAACCTAGTTTAAGTGAAATCTAAAAAACCCAGTCTTAGAAAATCTTTAACCATAGCATGCATAACCAGGTGACGTCAAAGGTTTGTACTTGCAAAACTAAAGCTAAAAGAATATTAAAGCTTCGGACCTAAAAAAATTAAGTCTTTCTGTGTTATTTTATTGAGCACTTATGAAATTAGATTATGCGGTTCCAGAGCTAAAAGCTTCCTAATGAAAGCGACGCAAAAACATAATCGGAGTAACCGTAAACTCAATAGATTTTATTGTGAAAAACAGTGCAAATAAGAGGCTGTTTAAAGGTTTTTTTTTATAACTATATGAATTATTTAATTAATTTTTTATATATTTTTGTATTTAAAAGGGTTTCAAAGAACTAGTTTTTTTTCTTTAAAGTTAATAAAAATTATAATGAAATATACGGACACCCTAGTTTACGTGATAGAATTTTTTTAACTTAATAAAGGTATTCACCTAAAATTTAGAAACAAAAACTTAATTGTTTTTACTAATAACTTGAACGAAATATTTGTCAAAGTGGTTGCTGTTATTTTTTTGTAATTTTCCTTTTTCGCAAGCCGAGGAACGAATCACCTATGAAGAGGGCAATTAACTGCAGCCAGAGCTTGAAACTCCCCAGTAAAAACTTCGATAACTTTTTCTTTCACTCATTATTAAGTAGTATTCTGCTATCACTATTTTTTTTCTGGATGTAAAGAACTACTTTTGAAAGTGCTCATTTTTGGACATCCCTTGTAAAATTCATTGGTTCTTTTTTAGAATTGTAAGTAGCGCTTGTATGGGTCAGCAGTTGAATGCCTTTTTTATAATGGATGTAAGTAAAATGCACAAGAAATAATAAGTGCAATATTATTTTTTTAGTTACAGCGACAACGCTTCTACGTCGAACAACCCTTCCCTAAAGAAGATTGGAGTTATCATAGTTTAATTCCATGGTTGGTGGGGATATTAATTAAAACGCTACTTTTTTTCTGTACTCCTACAATAGCAAATGTTTGCGGGGCAAATTAATATGCTATTTTAAGTTCATATGTATTTGAGTGGAAACTTCAAGGATGTTAATATTGCGACTCTATTGTTTAGTCCCAACAAACACAATTTTCAAACCATTTTCAATTGTTTGATTTAAACATTTTAATTCAAATTTATAGTGATTTGAATATAAACATCTGACATACAATAATTTATCAATTTGATCTCAAATTGTTATCAAATGTAATTCTCAAATCAAGAAATAACTAGGCACCACTGAAGCGAAAATTAATGTAAACACTAAGAAATGGCGATTTAAGTTATATGTGTTGCACAATTAAAGAAAAGTTACAAATTACATGAAGTTAATTCGCCTTTAAAAAAACCTTGATTTTGTTACAAAGTAAAAGAATGTGAATAACAATAAAACTGGAAAGTGAAGAAAATATAATTTGTTGTACGATCGCGATGCTACGTGATGACAATCCTCAAAACAAAAAGGAGCCCAGTATTTTGTCTTTCCATGAATTAGAGGACGGAAAGAACACTACTCCGTATTTTACACAGAAAAACATTTTTAATCAAGTATATTGAACGTTTAATTGACAATATCAATTTGCACCAGATAACAAATTAATAACATAAATTAAACGTTTAATCCACTTGATTAAACGTTTAATTCACTTGATTAAACGCTTAATTCACTTGATTAAATTTTTAATTAAAACTGATTTTATTTTTGATTAATTCATTTACTGGCGCAAATTTTTTTCTGTGAAGCTATGATCCCGAATCTTTATCTCACAGTTTATTTAAATAAATAATGAGTTTAAACTAAAAAAAACATTGTATACAACATTTGAAAAAGACTTGAGAATAACGTTTGAAAGCAAGTTGAAAATAAATGCATTTCTCAATTTGAAAATAATTTCGCCTTTTTGTTGAGAATGCTATGATTTGCAAATGATTTTCAAACCGTTATCAAACGTTTGGGTTAATTGCAAATCACTTTCAATTTATAATCAAACCTCTGCGTTTGTTGGGGTGCTATTGCTTATTTAACATGATGGTACTTGTGTATTTGTGCCTAAAACGTCCCAGCGGGAAAACTCAGAAGACCTTCTTACTTCAGGCCTTTTTAAAGGCCTGCTTAAAAGATTTTTTGATTCAATTACTATTCTTATCTAACAGCTAAAGAAGGCCTCGGTTCTTTCGTATAAAAGATAAGATACACCTTCCACACTTGCTTCTATGAGAAGGGAGTAGAGAAGGAGTAACATTTTTTGTATTTTTTTTTTTGCACAACCAAAAGCAAAATCAATTTTTTTGGTCCCGTTACCCTTCTTATGTACCTGCTGAAGAAGCGAGAGCGGAAGGCCTTCTCCGCAATGACAACGTGTGTAAAAAAGATATGAGTATGGAATGGAGCAAGAAGGCCTTGTACTTCCAAAAGAAGGGGTACAGAGGCCTTCTAGAAGGCTTCCGTGCTCCTTCTTTTACCCGCTGGGGTTGTGGGCACAGGGAAGACTTTTAACTAGTTGCCATTTGTTGTAGTTGAAATACAAAAAATGTTAAAAAAGGGGTAAATTAACAAAGGGGAAAAAATCTCAATTACAAACAATTGAATTTAATTTGTTTTATAAGGAAAGAGAAACCAGGTATGCCAAAAACAACAACATATTTTAGTAGCTATAGGGTTGTGTGTGTATTTCGGTTAAAGAGCGTGGATGTGTAGGTGCCCATCAATACAAATAGTAAATGCCAAATAAAAGTGTAGAATAGTTAAGTATGTTGTTGTTAAAGTAGCTTAAGATTTCACTGGGGCTTGTCTTTCAGCTTTCTATTTTAACTCTTCTTTTTTTAGTTAAAATTACTTGTTGTAATTATAATGAGTATTTTCTTTTTTGGTTAGTAAAGTTGTTGTTTATTCCGTTGTTTGTTTTTGGCTTTGCCGCTGTTAATTTTATCACTGCTTGTTTTACTCTTCACGTTGTTGTTCTTGTTGTTGGTTTGTTTTAATTATTTTGCCAATAAAGTAAAGATTTAAATTCATTGAAGCGTTGTCTAATTGAATCTTATTTTCATTATTATATTAGTTCATTCATTTATTCATTCACTTAATTGCGGCATTGGTTGGTCATGTACAATTTGTTTTAAATGAATTGTTTGTGCATGAGTATATGTATTGTGTACGTTGTTATTCAAAAGTTTTACTGATTGTAGCTACGTTTTACATAAGTGGCAGCAACGTTATCAAATATGTATTTTAAAGGACTTGATTGTATTTTATTATTGCTTGGTTGTGATTTTAATGCTCTTTTACATAAAAAGACAATTGTTAATGTTAATTATTATATTATTAGAAAAAGAGTTAAGTCTATAGTACACGGAATGTTAAAAGCCACATGCGCATGCGGTTCTGACGTAATTTTGTCGTAATCACACAACACGAACTCGCTATTGTGGCTTTGTAGTGACGTCAAAACCACATGCACTTGTGGCTTTTTACATTCCGTGTATTGGCTTTAGTTCTATACATAAAAGAAAATTATGTAATTCCCTAATAATGAAGAGTTTTTAAATTTTGTGAAAAAACCAGTGATCGAAAATATCACACTTTTTCGTTATTAACTTAAGTTAAACTGTGATTACGTATCTTAAAAGCTAACATGTACATATACACCTTTTAATTGGTTTGACATAAGCTCTTAAATTGAAAAATAGGCATAACAATTTTTGACTCGGATAACAACCTCAGTTGTAACAGAATAAATTTCTATTGGTTGCATTAACCGAGGTTTGACTGTATTTTTATTTAAAGGCTCGAAAATGTTTTTGTTTTTTTTTTTGCAGTCTTTAGAAAAAAATGTTTGATAACACAAGTCAACACTAGTTTTGGTGCCAAGAAACTGTATATATTTTTTTAACTAGGACTTCATACTGATAACAAAAAGTTGGAATTCTTACGTGTAGTTTTTTAGTATTTCGCTTTTGTTCATATATATGAATAAAATGATTCTTTGCATTATTATTTACAAAAAAACTTTCCTTTTCGTGACTTTCGTGAATGATGTGCAGTGGGAAGGTTTCGTTGCATTCCCCAACAGTAGTCAGCTATCATATGCCAATCCCATCGGCCTTGGTACCTCTCTTCCATAGTTTTCAGATCCTGATGAAACCCCTTCCCTTGCTTATCGCTACAAGATCCAAGGTAGTGCAATTCGATAGATATGTTGCATCCCAAGTTTCTAAAAGTTATCTAGCATGTGGAGGCAATAAAAACATGGATATTTGGTGAATCCACTTTGCTGTCCTAATAAGAAGTTAGTCATCTTAAGATCATAACAAATTTTTTTTTTTTTTTTTTTTTTTAATTTAATTTTCCTAAGCTAATTCCGCGAAGCTCTTCGCTTGTCTGCAGGAAAGAAACCAGTGTCTCTGGCGCGAATCGAACCCGCAACCCCGGCGCTGATAGACTAGCTCACTACCAGCTAGGCTACCGGGGCGCACAATAATCCAATGGTGATCGCTATATTTGATTTTGTCTAGCACAATGCGATATTTAGGTACTCTTCTTTAAGTCTCGAAAATAGGAAATTGGAACTGAACCATATGTATTGCCATAGTGCAAAAGTACACACTTCGTTTGCAGCTATCTATAAAGAGGCGCCATTCATTTGGCTGGTATTCGGAAACACCCATTTGCCAGAATAAGGCCTTGCACATCAGAACGAAATACTATATCGTCTTCCGAATGAAAAACTTGTAGTAAGTCTTGCTCTCTTTTGCGATAGTATGTCACTTGCTTTAGGTAATTCAAGACCTCACCATATCATTTTATTCTACTTGTTTAAATGGTTTTGGGGCTGTACCCAGTATTTCTTCAAAATCACTTTCGCTACTCATTTTGTCAAGCATTTCTTCAAACAAGGGTTTATTTTTGGAGCATAAATTTGGAACAGGTAGAGGTCTTCTGGCTGATTCTACGACTGGATAAATATTTTTGTTTTTCAGATTAATTCCACGTAATTTAATATATCATAAGTAGCAGTCATCTAAGTGATTTTTTTGTTCTTTCCACTGCATAGACACTCCGAATTTCATACGACGTCTTTGACCATTCATACACTGTCTTAAATGTTCACAGCAAATTTTACAAACCATATGAAGAATCCACGGCTTATTTTTTTCCTCAATTTCCAAATTAAAATAAGAAAAATTAGCACGTTTTGTAAAATCCGTTATACGTTTTCTAAACTTTTTAACGGTGTACTCACGTTGGACAGCTACTATTAAGAATTGACATTATCAGGCCCGTTCTGAAAATCACTTTAACTCAAATCATGTGATTTAAAATCACATGTGCCTATTTAAATCATACACGCAGAGAAAAAACATGTTTAAATATGGTCACCTCCAACAAAACTATTTTCAAAGAAAATTTTAAAAATATTATGTTTAATATAACCATATTATTGTCACCTACAATCATATTATGGTTCAATTAGTCCTTCATCAAGAAGCCACAACCATATTATAGTTGCTTCTAAACATGTTATGGTTAAATATGACAATGATATCTTTTAAGATTAACAATAGTATTTTCCTCTTTTTCAAGAGCAACATGCTTTGGTTGAAAACCAACTATTCTATTATAAGTGTTAAACATGTTTTAGTTATTTTTAATCATAAAATGTTCGGAGGCAACCATAATATGGTTGGGGCTTCTTGATGGAGGACAAATTCAACCATAATATGGTTGTCGGTGACAATAATATGGTTATATTAAACATAATATTTTTAAAATTTTCTTTAAAAATGGTTTTGTTGGAGGTGACCATATTTAAACATGTTTTTTCTCTGGGTGTACGTGTGATATTTTAGCGTCCCGTTTTTGTGTGTCTTGGTGTGATCTTCAATTGCCGAAAGCACACCGAGAAACACAAAAACGGTATGACTTGCAGAACACCACAAAATCCCACGTGTGATTTCATTAGCACGTGAATTGAAATCACGTGATTTTCAGAACAGGCCCGTATATCTAAAACGACACGTAGGAAAATTTTTAGTGTCGGCATGTTACAGAACGACTAACGGTGTCTCGCCAACATTTAACTTTTTTTTAATTTGTTGACTTCTGTAATCAGTGTTTTTGAAAGTTTAGTGTAAACATTTACTTCTTATATAAAAAGTGACTTTTTGTTTAAAAAGTGACTTCATGTGTAAAAAGTAACTTTTTGTGTAAAAAGTTAATTTTCGTGTAAAAAGTGACTTTGTGTAGAAAGTGACTTCTTGTGTGAAAAGTGACTTTTTGTGTAAAAAGTGACTTCATATGTGAAAAGTGACTTTTTGTGTAAAAAGTTAATTTTTGTGTAAAAAGTGAATTTGTGTAAAAAGTGACTTTTTTGTAAAAAGTGACTTCTTGTGTAAAAAGTGACTTTTTATGTAAAAAGTGACTTTTTGTGTAAAAACTGACTTTTTGTGTAAAAAGTGACTTTTTGTGTAAAAAGTGACTTTTTGTGTAAAAACTGACTTTTTGTGTAAAAACTGACTTTTTGTGTAAAAACTGACTTTTTGTGTAAAAACTGACTTTTTGTGTAAAAACTGACTTTTTGTGTAAAAAGTGACTTCAAAACTCTTTTTTCTTGTACAGATACGATTATTTCAAAAAGTAATAAACGGTATGGAGGGAGGCTGGCGCCGTTTGAATTATCGATTGTGCGGATTTGTAAGCCACGATGTCGCAGTGGTCGAGTGGGAATCGGACGTTCGTTGTGGAGACATTTTTTAAGAGCAATAATTCTTACGTAATTGCATGATATAATTGGACCATTTTTTTTTTCGAAAATTCTCGAAAAACCAGGCTCCGTTTTGAACAGTGTTTTCAACTCGTCGGAATATATCTGGATGCTATACTCTTTGAAAAATATAATTCGCATTTCCATTCTATCGTTCAATGCTCTTAATAAAACTTTGTGTCAATTATTACGTTTTTTATTTAAGTTTGAAATTATAACTCTGCTACCAGACACCCTGTAGTATATGCGTTTTATTTGTTGAAGCTTTAGTAACTAAATTTGCTCTTCTGTTTTTTTTTTTTTTAGTAGTTTTCTTCCATTTTTTTCTTTTTTTTGGCAAAGTGTCTGTTAAAAAATGGCATTTTACTCGACCTTACAGAAATGTTGTCATAAATTACATACGGATTTTTCGTTAGCTTGTTCTGTCGTACATTTTTTTTACTTTTTGCGCAATATTTATCAATTTTTTCAAACTGCATTGTCATTGGCTGCAGCAAAAGTTTCATGAAATGTGCTGTGACAGTTTATTTTAACCTCTCAGTGACTACCGGCAACAAAAACTGTATAAGCATGCAGAAGAAATATTAGTTATACAAACTTTTACACTGCAAATATAAAATGTGCAAAACTTAAGTCAACTGAGATGGGACGTTGTTGTAGCAAAAGCTTTTAATCGCATGATAACAACACCAAATGTTATCAA
The DNA here is from genome assembly GCA_963931875.1 of Pollenia griseotomentosa. Classification (NCBI taxonomy): domain Eukaryota; kingdom Metazoa; phylum Arthropoda; class Insecta; order Diptera; family Polleniidae; genus Pollenia; species Pollenia griseotomentosa. The sequence goes on from OZ007561.1 coordinate 28,072,824, forward strand.
AAGTATAAACTAGAAAAAACAATACTAAACGTTAGAAAAGCAAATGAATACTTGTCTATGTACTAGTCCAAAATGTCTTTTAGTTGCTGCAGTACCGATAATACTTTTATTTTTTTTTTATAGTTTCCAGTTTGAGTTTGAGTCTTATCATGCAGCTTATACGTGCATTTTATGCACTTTGTCAGTGATACGAACTGCTGTAGTTATGATAGCGTTGTAAGTAATTAATTTAATTTAAACGTGACCAGAATTTTACAGTAGCATATTTATTTACAGAGGAAATCTTCATTTAAATAATTGAAGATACATGTAAATTCTTATCTATCTGTATGTGGAATTAAAGTTGCAGTTTAAAGAACTAATTCGTTACCTAAAACGCAAAACGCCCTATCTAACATTTTGAAAATTTTACAGGAGAAGCAAATTACTACTAAAAATGTTAATCAATAAATTGCCTTAAATGGTTTATAATTTATTTTTCTTCAATTTTTCTTGTAAAACCTACCAGTTCTTTCGACAATTGACAATGTTGCATATTATGCAAACTGTTAGTAAGGCCTTTCAGCGCGTATCATATAATCTTTTGCAGATAGGGCCGTTTGTTTTTTGTTAATAAAATCTGTAATTTTGGTTGAAAGATTATAAAATTTTATGTGGACATTAGTGTTGATGCAATTCATCAGATTTGTTGAAAAAGTCGATTTTTAATTTTTTGTTAGTTAGGGCCTTTTGCGTTTTAGGTAACGAATTGTAATTGCAAAGGCTAATATTAAATATCAAAGAGTTACAAGTAAAATCATACATATTTATAAGAACGTATGTACTTAAAAAAAAAAGAAAGATATTTTATTTTACCAGAGTTTTCATTAATTAAATTAGCCGATTATGGTCTTAAATTTATATATACACAGAAAAAAATTTTTGCGCCAGTAAAAGAATTAATCAAAAATAAAATCAGTTTTAACTGAATTTTTAATCAGGTGAATTAAACTTTTAATCAAGTGAATTAAACGTTGAATTGAAATATTGTCATTTAAACATTTAATACACTTGATTAAAAGTTTAATTCACCTAATAAAATATATAATTAAAACTGATTTTATTTTTGATTAATTCTTATACTGGCGCAAAAATTTTTTTCTGTGTAGTATGATTTTATTACTAGCGTAATACATTTGAAAATGTTGTATGCAGCCCCGATTCTCTTGCCAGGGCATCAAACGGAAAAAGCAAAACTTCAGCTATGAAGACTGACTGCAAAAAACGCAATAATATGAGAAGAACTTCTAACGCAACTATTTCTGAATCATTTACAACAATAAATTTAGTACCAGAATTACTAAAAGCATTCCCCCATCATTCCCCCTAATAAGACTTACTTACACTGAAAGAACTATACTTCATATATCTAATAAATCAATTTCATAAAATTTTTTTCTTTAATCCAATGAAAAATTTCATTACGGGAATAACATTTTACAAATATAATGAAGTAATTTTATTTACACTACGAAATTGAGTTTCGTTATTTCGTTAAAATATTTCATGAAATTAATGACAACTTAATGTCTCTTTTAAAAGAAAAATTCAACTTATTGTTATACATTATTTCAATAGGTTTTTGAAGATTTAAATGAACTATTAAATAAAATTTTCAAATAGTTTTCAGTTAAAGATAAGAGGAATACAATATAATAGTTTTTTAAGGAATAGAACTATTACAAAAAAGCTTTATAAAATACATAACTGAAATTTAGCTCATAGAATAAATTCGAAAAAATAAAAAAACGTTGAAGATAAAAGGAATCTTTTGTAACTTCATATTTCCATAAAAAATATCTCTTAATCAATGAAAACAAGACAAACTTCTCTAACTTTTAAATACTTATAATAAGAAGATATTTTCTTTTTATAACTATTGTAAAAAAGTTTTTATTTTCATTCCATTTTTAGCGACAGACATGAAAATATATATTAAAAAATTTAAATTTTAATGTTTCATTACATCGATGAAAAAAATTCATTACGATACTGATTTAAGCTAAATGTTAGAAATAGGTTCAAAAACAAACAACGAGAGATAAAAACAAGAGCAAAATTCTCAAATTCTTTTTTCTTCAATTGTTCATTTAAATACACAAAATTTACGCAGTAGTTCAAGCCAGTAAAATGTAAAGAAGGAGGATGAAGGTCGTCGCGGGAAAATGAAAATGAACAAAATTCAATTTACTTAAATGTAAGCTTATGAAAGTTGAATATAACATGATGTAACAGAAATAAAATGAATATACCTTGATGAATTGAAACAGGAAACTATAGTTACAAGATTTGTAAGCGATTCATAATAATTCATTATGAAACAAAAACAAATTTTGTACAAGGATGGGGGAGTTGGGTATACGTACCGAAAAAGACAAATGTCGAAAAACCATTCATTGTAGTTATTGTGGGCCAATATCTGAAAGTTTCGTATAAAAAAGTGTAAAGGTCAGCTTATTTATTACCTAGTAAGTATTCAAATATTTAGTCTAGTCTCTAATCGATTCTTAAGTGTAGTTTTTAGTCTAGACTTTAGTCTATTCTTTGGTCTACACAAAAAGAAAAACAAAAGAGGAAAAACATATATTATTTTCAAGTTTAACCCTCCGGCTTACACGTGTTTTGATTTTCTATACACATTGAAAAAAGGTCTGGCCAGACCCATGTGTACCACAAAGGGTTAAAAAGTAAATTTGAACTCTTGCTTCTCATTTAGTTTATATTTTTGGTTAAATCTGTACTAAAGACCTGCACGAGTGTATCAGTAAGTATTGTTAAAACAGATACACCAGATATTTATCTGTTACTACTGATATAAATGAGAGAATTAGTGTAACTGATATTGTATGGTTTTGCTTTTGCCCACTCACCATATCTTAAAAACAAAAACAGATGCTTATGGTTTTGGATTGAGTGTGTCATAACATTTTTTTTTTTTTGCTTACAAATATCTGTTGTCACCATAAGTATTTCTACAATATCTGTGGTTATCTGTTGTATGCTAAAATATTGTTGGCGAGTTGATGAAAATAAGAGAGTTTATAAAAACTTGTATAAGATCTCAACCAGGGGTGCCAGATGGTTTTAGTAAAAAATCGGCATATTTTCAAAAACAAATCGAAAATCAAATTATGAAAAAACGGCAAGTTAAAATTACTGTTTAAAACACAATAAAACATTTTTTTAATGACAAAAACAACAAAGCAAAACAATTAACCATTACATAACGCTTTAAAAAAAATAAATAAAAATAAATGTTTTATAAATTTTATTTAATTAAAAAAATTCCGGGGTATCTGATAGCAGATTTATAATTTCAAACTTAAATAAAAAATGTAATAATTGACACAAAGTTTTATTAAAAGCATTGAACGGTTAAATGGAAATGCAATGGAAATGGATTTTATTTTTTAAAGAATATGTCATCCACATGTCATTTGTCGACTTGAACACACTATTCAAAACGGAGCCTTGTTTTTCGAGAATTTAAAAAAATGACCCAATTTTCTCATGTAAAGGTATTTGATGTTTCAATCGAGGGTTGGAGGTTCTTGGAGACCAGTAATGGTAGATTTGTTTGTTGACGTGGCTATTTAAGTGAAAATGAACTTTGAACAAAATTGTCGACGAGCAATTACGTAAGAATCATTGCCCTTAAAAAATGTCTCCTAAGCGAACGCGCGATGCTCACTCGACTACTGTGACTAACAAATCCTCCCAATCGATAATTCCAACGGCGCCAACCTCCCTCCGCACCTTTTATTACTTTTTAAAATAATCGCATTAAAAATATAATTTTGCCACCAGACACCCTTTATATGAATAGATTTTACTTAAGGGTAAATGGCAGGTACCGTTAATAAGAGTGATCCATATAATTTTAGCTTGAAAACTCTTCATATTAGAGTCAGCGGAGACATATACTGTCTTATACCAATAGGTTCGACTCTTTAAGAACCTATGGTGATCTAGAATAAACGATCTTAACTCCACAGTTAAAAATTATTTTTCAACGGATGAACTCAATTTTCAATTGCGAACCTTTAACCATTATCGTTATACATATATATTTTATTTTGGTTGTGGTAATCAATTAAAGTAAAATTAATTTTTTTGGTTATTGATAACCTAAGTAATTTTTTGGTTACAAATATCTTTTGGAAAAAATTATTTATTTATTTATAGCAAAATTTAAATATGATTATATCGCCTTTTGCTTTTTTCCTTTTTCCTAAAAGAAGAGCAAGTTAAAAAAGACAAAACAAAAAAAATTTAAAGCTCAAAGAAAAAAAAATCTTCTCTGACTGGTAATAACAAAAAGCCGGTTCAATAAAAAAAAGCAGGCGACGATTACAGATTACAACGATAAAATACTGATCAGTGTACAACTTGACAGCTTGTACAAAAATTTGTTTTACTTTCCATACAAATACCGTTTCCGCTTGGAAAAGGTAAAACACACAAATTGTGACGTTTATTTGATTCCTACATTGTATATCAAAAATATCACTTGTCGTCGTAAATTATTTCTCAGCAATAGTGTGACTTTTAGCAACCTTTTGTGCTGCTATTATCTCCGATTTTGCGTCTATTAGCATACATTGGTTTTTGATTTGGCGGCTAACATACAGAAGCTGTTTGTTTCATTCTTTTTCCTACAACATAAAAGTGATTGCCGTTGCTTTTTGAGCTTGTTTAAATAAAAAATTTTTGCCATTGTTAAAAAATCAAGTTGCAGCTGCTTTTGAAAAGTGTGGGCTATTTTAGCAGTAGAACTTTTCAATTTTGATTTTTTTTAATTAAGAATATGACAAAATTTGGCTGCTTTTGCTAATATGGCGATAGCATTTTAAACCCTGGTTTACATAGCCAGCCAGCCGGACGTTTGAATTTCTTTAGATCGATTCCCCTTGTGCTTTAAGTCCCTTATATGAAGTTGTATATTTTTCAAAATGTGTTTGTTGTGTTAGACATACCATAAAAATATGTACTGATAATATTTTTTTTTTTTTTTTTTTTTAATTTCCTAAGCTAATTTATATAAAATAAACCAAAAATTACTGTATTGTAAGTGTTTCTCAAAAAATAGGCACTTGATAATTTAGAGGCAAAAACCGTCCAAATGCCGATAAATCGTTAAATATGGCAGGCCTGATCACAATGATTCTCGCTTGTGTTGTTGTTGTTGCTCGACAATTTGTACTGCCACAGCATGAACACACAGTGTGTGTTTGTGAAATATCTGGTTTTTTCTTTTGCGTCGTAGGTATAATAAGAAACTAGTAGTGTTGTTGTTGATTGGCAATTTGTACGAACACAGAACGAGCAGCCTGTGTGTTTTGTTTTTGTAAATTTTTTTGTTTGGCTTTTTTTCGCTCGAAATACATTCACGCTCTCTTTCATTGAAAATAACGGTATCGTACAATAAGTAACTTATTGTATTCCATAAGTATCCACTAGTATCTGCTTTTGCGAAACAGATATAAGCAGATATGATACTCTCTTTCGCTTTTTTATCAACTTACATCCACTCTTTTACAAATCATATCAACATCAACTTATATCAGAAACACAAGAGCACTCATCCATACGCATCAACTTTAGAAAAAACACAGAAACAGATATAAACAGATACATCTGTGCAGGTCTTTAATCTGTACATAAGATATTTAAAGAAAACCCATATCTATGATGTTGGTGTGTTATCATTCTGTAAGGTGTAAAACGGGTAAGTCGAAATAATTTTTCTTTCTAATTTCTTTTTTGGTTCTTTTCAAGCACGAATTCGGTATAAAATCAACTTTATAATACTTGAATCAAGCGCATTTTGAGATTGATTCAATCTTAGTGTTACTTAAATCAATCTCATTTTCGGATTATTTTAAGTACGAATTCGGATTAAAAAAATGTTATATGTCTTGAATCAAGCGCATTTTGAGATTGATTCAATCTTAGTTTTACTTAAATTAATCTTATTTTCGGATTATTTCAAGTACGAAATCGGGATTGAATATGGATAATTTAAGTATTTTGCGATTGAAAATCCGTACTTGAATCCATCTTTCTGTACTTGATTCAAGAAAATCCGTACTCACCGTACTTTTAATACCGCTTTGAATTGATTTGAGCACGGACGGACTGATTTTTCTTTGAGTGAAGTCTTAAGTCTAACCTTTACGCTAGTATTTAGTCTAGTCTTTAGTCTGTACCAGTGTTGCCAAAACTTGGTGAACATAAATGGCTAAATTTACGGAATAAAATGGCTAAAAAATGGCTAAAAAATGGCTAAAAGATTTTTTAAATAAAACACATTCAAATTCAGTAACAAAACAGAAACAATTCATTTAAAGTTGTTAACGATGAAATTGTAAGTTAGGATCACTTTGTTGAATAAGAATAAACGTAAATTAATATTTTGATAGATATTTAAAAAATTAAACCATCGATAAATTCGATGTCATTATTGTTCATCTCAAAGGACTCACTCGTTTTCTATAATTAATCATAATCACGACAACATTCACCCAACCTTTTGAGTCCAGATCTACAATTAAAAACACGTAAGAAAGTACCCCGACTATATGATACCCTACACCACATTAGAACCTTTGTACCAAATTTTATCAAATAATCTCCAAAATGACGACCTGTACTTTACACACAAGGTTTACATGGACAGCCATCCAGCCGGACAAACATTTATTCGGCTCAGAAAGTGATTCTGAGTCAATCGGTATACTTAAAGGTGGACTTAGGACCAATATTTTAAGGTGTTACAAAAACATCAGCACAAACGTATAGTTTATATTTTATTGTTATGTTAAAAATATTTTCCTAACTAATAAAATCGAATTACCGGTTGCTAAAAGTAACCTATTTCTCAAATTACTTTTAACGATGTTTACTTGGCTAAATACCCTCTCTATTTCAGTATTAGACCACGGAAGCGAGAGCAACTTTATAGGCAATTCAGAAATTCCTAAAAAAAAATTTGTTGCCGTCTGTATCTTTTTATTGAAATAATTGCAACCAGAAAGAAACACCGATGTTTGTGTTGATCCCTTTTTTAAATTTAATATTGGAATACTGTTCCTTTATTTTGAAAGATGTTTCATCATCATAGTTTATAGCGATTTTCAACATTTATAAAAGTTGTGGTTTAAATTTAAGTCGTTTTGATTGTTAAAAATGTTTTTTTACTTTTTTAATTTTTATAAAATGAAAATTATTCTTTTAAAAGAAAAATGACAAAAAAAATTTTATGGCTAAACAAGTTGAAAAATGGCTGAAAAAAATGGCTAAATCTAGCCACTAAATGGCTAAATTGGCAACTCTGGGTATAGGAAATTATCCATATGTTTTTTTTTTTTTTTTTTTGTTTATTATTTAAGTGCCCACAGTACTAAAACAAAACTTTGTGTACAAAAAGTAATTATTTCAAGGTTGAATTCATTTATTGTGTTCGCTTACTTGCCAAAACCTTTATTCAAGGAACATATCGATATGGACCCCCATCGAACTAACACCAAAAATTTAGGTACTTTAATATTAAAGAAATATCTTAGCCTTATTTTAAAACTTCAGGAAAATTATGATATAGTTCGGTCATTTATGAACCGATTGCCAAAATTTGTCATATTTAAGTGAGAAGTAAAAAAAATATTCATATCTCATGCACTAAGGGATCCAAGTACATAACAACGTAGTACCCATAATATCTAGTGTGTTTTTGGAAATCACATTTGAACAAACAAACGGACCAGGTAATATTCAAGAAACTCTTATTATCCTTTCCCTCTGTGGTAAAGCATATACAAAAAACAGCTTTAATTCAAATACAATTTTTAAGTAATCTGACATTTAAAATCCTTAATTTAATATTCATGGCATAAACTAAAACTCCTCTTCAAAAATAACTAAAACTCATAATTTTTTTGTTTTAGAAAAACGAAAGACAAAGCTCTCTTTACTACTTAACTGTAGTTGTTGCAATTAATATCAAGCAAATTGTCACATGTGTTTTACTTCCGTCTGAACAGGACAAACAGCTGTTAAAATGACAACTATGAAAAGGAAAATAAACATTAAAAAATGAGAAAATATTTTAATCCAAATGAAATACAATTTTCTACAAACTTGAAAAAATACTGCAGTATTACATTTGCACAAAAAGAAAGTGCAAAAAAATACAAACAAAACTAAACAAGAAAAATGATGAATTAGACACAACAAAATGATAATTTCAGCTGAGTTTTAATGATAATTTAAAACAAAACAGGGAGTAACCAGAGTAGAAGTAAAATAAAATAAGAAGCTAAATGTGGAAATGATTAAAAAAGAGTCGTCAAGTCGGATACAGCAAAAAATATGTAGAAAGGCGATGCAGAAGTTGCTCAAAAGCGATAAGTAAGTGTGAATGTATGTATTGAGAATTGTGGTGATAAGGATGATGGTGATGGCAAAATGATGATCACTACGACTATTCCGATAATATTTTCATAAGCAAATGTTAAATTTTACACCAACTGGGGAAAAATGTATCATTGCTTGTCCACGTGTTATTTGTTGCTAAAATTTAAATGCAAAAAATCTGACTCTAGAAACAAAACTAAAAAAATTTCTAGAATTAAATTAAAAAATTTATAAAAAAATGCACAAAAAGCTATTTTTGAATAACTTTTATTCAGAAAAATTTTATTTTTAATCCAAATTTTTAATATTTTTTAATTAGTTTTAAGTTCATCGAATTGAATTTTCATTAAATTATTTTTATGAAGAAAGGAATTCTACAACATGAAAATTAATTAAAATTGTTATTGATAATTTTTCATGCTTGACTGTAGCCGGGCTCGAAGCCTGGCCGGCAGGTTACCCTGGCATGTTTCGATCGCAACCACTCGATCTCCTCAGAGGGATTTGCCGTCTTACACTCGAAGCCATCGACGACGGCTGACGTCAATAGTCCAACATCAATCCTTAAACTAAATTGTATTTAACCTTTGGCAAGTCGAAATTTGCTTTGCATGATTATCTATTTTAATTGATTTTACATGTCTTTCCATCTGTTTTTTCGTACTGTTGTCAAGAATTTTTCTTGAAGTCCAAAGTACATTTTTTGTTTTCACATTTTTGTCTTGCTTTTTCTTGTTGACCTTTTTCAGCACAACTTGAAGGACAAATTAACACATAGAGCTCGTGCCTTAGCTGTAACAATAATTAGTATTGTGGTGACTTTTATACACTACCAAACTATTATATTGTATTTTCTTGTTACATTTTACCTTAGCTATCCTTTGGATAGCAATGAAGTATATTGTATGTACAGAAAAATTTACAATTATTAGACACCAGCAGAATGTAATGCATTTTCTGGCCCGCTACGGCCTTCGTCAGCATTCTTTGTGTCACATAAATAAAAAAATGTTGAATATAATATAAATTAACCTACGAAAGGAAATAATTCCCAGTTTCTATTTGTTAAAATTGTTGAGTTAAATACATTCAATTTATAAAGTATCACTATCCAGTGTGACACAAAGAATGCTGACGAAAAATTTAAGGAATAGAACTATTGCAAAAAAGCTTTATAAAACACATAACTGAAATTTAGCTCATAGAATAAATTCGAAAAATAAAAAAAATGTTGAATATGTTAAAAATATTTACCTAACTAATAAATTCAATCCGAAAAAGAGATTGATTTAAGTAAAACTAAGATTGCATTAATCTAAAAATGCGCTTTTTTCAAGTATTATAAAGTTGATTTTATCCCGAATTCGTGCCTGAAAAACCAAAAAAAAAAAAATAGGAAAGAACAAATTATTATGATTGATTTACTTACCTGTTTTACACCTTACAGAATGATAAAACACCAACATCATGGCCGATATGCTTTTTACTTTAAAATCGTATGTACATATTTAACCAAAAATATAAACTAAATGAAAAGCAAGAGTTCAAATTTACTTTTTAACCCTTTGTGGTACACATGAGTCTGGCCAGACCTTTTTCAATGTGTATAGAAACTCACAAACATGCTTAAATCGGAGGGTTAAGCACAACGAAAAGTCTAATCTTTTTTTTACTTGATTTCAGATTTATTCCGGGATTGGTTTTCGAAAGTTATCCCATTTAGGATTGTTTTGAGTACGTTTTAGTGTTATTCGTACTTAAATTTTTGAGTACGACTCGTACTTAAAGTAATCATAAAAAACTTAATTTATCCCAATGTTTTTCTTTCTGTGTAATTTCTGGTCTTGAAACGCATCAAGAAATTCCTCTTTTTGAATACAATCGTTAAGGCTACAAGCACTTGAGGATTTTCGCTCAAAGCTTTTTCCAAGCCCTGTTTGGTATCCATCTAGAAAACAAGCTTTCTTATCACCTATGTTCGACCTTATTTGAAAAAATTTATTCTCTAAAACTTTTTCTTTTACGATTTTATTACTTCCATTGGACATCTGGAAGCCCGAGATAATTTCTTACTTTGTTTTGAGCACAGCGAGCTCCTTGCACTTAATTTACACTTGGTTTTGATACCAATTTTTGATCTTCCTTCAAACTCACTAAATTATGCAGTCTCATCTTTATGAGATCCACTAATACAGCTTCAATTTTTTTTGTATTTTACGAATGCTTCAAAAAATTTTTAGTGTAGTATTAAGTACAGTCTAGTCATTAGTTCATTGTAGAATCCGGAATTAGTTGTTGTTTTCTCTTTCTTTAATTTGTTAATGGAAAAAAACCCTTAAAATTACTGTTCATATATTTTTTCTTTACCCAATATTCTTTTTATTTAACATTTAAAATAATTATTACCTAAGTTTTGAAAAATTATCAACTGGAAAAAATTTAATAAATAAACAACCAAACAATAACCATCAATCCAATAAAGGATATATGAAGCCCAAACTTATAACAATATATCTAGTAATTGAAACGAAAACGAAAGCAACAAAATTTAAGGCAAGATAAAATAAAAAAGAATACGAGCTTGAGAAATAAATTACTAAACAAAAAAGATTTTGACATCTGCAAATGATTACACTCATTACCAATTTTTACTTCTTGCCATTTTACTGCCAATAAAACATACAAATATACTTACACGTATGACACACACATATAAGCTCTCATTTAGATACAATAGCAGGCGTGTGAATTGGAAATGTATTGAATAAATATTAAATTTAATAGCCATATAAATTTATTGTTCTTATTTTTGTTTGTGCATTTTCTTCTTATAGTTGGTTTTTTGTTTATTACATATTTTTTTTTTTTGTTCTATTGGAAATTGTATATTGCAAGTCAACAGAGACTTGAAGATTTTATTTGTTTTAATTAAATATGAACGTGTAAGTGTATATGCATTTATATCAACATACACACAAATCTATTAAATTAAAGGTTATTTATAACTAGAGTTTCTACGCGGGAAAGAATTCCCGGGAATCCCGGGACAGTTTTTTTAAATTAATTAAATTAAATTATATAATTTTTCCGGGAATTCCAAATTAAATTTTTTGAAATTTTAATTTGTTATACTACATTTACACCTACGCAAAATCCAGTACTTACGAGATTTCGAGCCAAATCTAGTTGTTTTGACTAGATTTCCCATACAAAACAAAATCTACTTCGTAACTAGATTTCGACGAAATCTACTCAAAATCTAGTAGTACTTAACGATGCAACTATGGTTTTTTCAATATAGCACTAAAATATACTTTCCTGCACAAGAAAAAATGACATTAAAAAAAAAAACAAAACAAAAATTGTTAAAAAAAAGTTAAAAAGTTTTATAAAAATTGTAAAAAAATAAAAAAGAAGAATAATATTGATAAAATAAACATCGTTGATTATTAGTAAAAGGTAATGCAAATTGTTAAATGTATATTTCTTTTTGTGTTTGTATGTGTAACGAAAAAACTTTTAGTCGTTGCTCTGTTATAAAAACAAAATCTCGCTGATGTCAAAAAAGTATAATGTAAACGCACTGGATTTCGAAGAAGATTTAAAATCAAATCTACAAGATTTCGGCTTATGTAAATGTAGTATTCGCATCGTTAAAATTTAAAACGAGCAATAAAAATATATTCTTTAGTAAAATTACTAAAAACTACCTAAAAATCGTACTATTTTCCCTACGCCAAAAAATCAACGGTCTTTTTAATTGCGGATGAAAGGTCTAAAAAGCTTCTTGAAGTAGAAAATGAAAATGTACACGATACACCATCACCAACACCAGATGATGAACCATCTACAAATTCTAAAACAATAAATGTAAAGAAAATACAAAAGCCCGAAAATATCTTAAAAAAAGAACTTGACGTCTACGAGGTCACGGGTAACAGGCCAACAAATTTATAATCTTTATATTATGCGCTTCTTACGATAAAACCAACTTCTGTAGAAAGCGAGAGCACGTTCTCGGTAGCAGGCAATATTAGCGTGGCCGTTAGTTGTATGGAGAAATTTTTTTTTTGATTTCTTATACTCTCCCCCTCCAAATCGGTTCAGTTTTATGTAAAAAAAATACAAAAAAATTTCGTAGCGATAAGTTGTGTTTTAGGGGGGGCGTCCGCCCCTCAAAGTTTGCCATCAAGCCATTTATTCAAATGTAATTTGTTTGCGTATGACCATCTTCTAAAAACAAAATTTTACAAGAATATGATATATGGCAATATTTTAGCTCTTCTAGTCAACAACATAGGCCTCCAAGAAAGTTTTTTGCTAAGACTAATATCTTAGAAAATAATTAAGAAAATAACAACAAAATACCAAACATTTTATATACGTTTTATATATGTATATAAAAAGGCGATTTAATGTCAAGTGACACAATTTTGAAATCGATGTCTTCCGATTTGGATGAAATTTACACCAAGGTTAGTCCTATTAGATAGTAGCTTACACACAAATTTTCAACAAGATCGGTCAAAATGTTTTAGAGGTAGAGGGGGTCAAAGTTTGCCATACAGGTGTTCTTTCTCATCCATGTAATTTATTACCTATTGGTGTTAGCAAAATTTGTCCCAAGTAGCTTAGATAGCTATTTAATCAATCTTTTTTAAAAATATTTTTTATTTTTTTTTAAAAATTTTTTAATTGTTTTTTTTTTAATTTAAAACTTTTTTTTTTTTTTTTTAGCAAAGTGTTAAATTTAAAAAAAAAAATTTTAAAAATTTTTTAAAAAAACAAAAAAATTTTTTTTAAAAAGTTTGATCAAAAAGCTATCTAAGGTACTTGGGACAAATTTTGCTTACACCAATAGGTAATAAGTTACATGGATGAGAAAGAACACCTGTATGGCCAAAATGTCAAATTTTGACCCCCTCTAACTCAGAAACTTTTTGACCGATCTTGTTGAAAATTGATGTCTAAGCTACTATCTAACAGTACTAAAATTGGTGTAAATTTCATTTAAATCGAAAGACATCTATTTCAAAATTGGGTCACTTGACATTAAATCCCCCTTTTATATATCGTTACTTTAATATATAAAAGCCCTAACTAACATTTTCCGTACTTTACAGGAGAAGGAAAAAACTTAATAAATATTATATTCTTGCAGTCGCGATTTTTTTTAAACGCAGTTTTTTATTTAACTCTCTAAACAATTTAATAAAAAACTGCGTTTAAAAAAAATCGCAACTACGATACTACAATTTTTATTAAGTCTTTTCCTTCTCCTGTTAAGTAAGGAAATGTTAGTTAGGGCTTTTCTATATTAAAGTAACGATATATAAAACGTATATAAAATGTTTGGTATTTTGTTTTTATTTTCTTAATTATTTTCTAAAATATTGATTTTAGCAAAAAACTTTCTTAGAGGCTTATGTTGTTGACTAGAAGAGCTAAAATATTGCCATATATCACATTCTTGTAAAATGTTGTTTTTAGAAGATAGTTATACGCAAACAAATTACATTCGAATAAATGGCTTGATGGCAAACTTTGAGGGACGGACGCCCCCCCTAAAACACAACTTATCGCTACGAAATTTGTTTGTATTTTTTTTTTACATAAAACTGAACCGATTTAGGGGGGGAGAATATAAGAAATCAAAATAAAAAAATAACGGCCGCCCTAGGCAATATACATACATATCAACAAGTATTAGAATATAATCTCTGATAAACTTTTAAATGTTTTAATAATACTAAAAAATTTTTTTCTTAAAAGAAAATTAATTTTACAAAGTTGCTTTTAATAATAACAACTAAATATTTACTGCCGTATTCATAAAAAATTAAAATGGATTTGAAATACATTTTAAGAAAAATTTGTATGAAAATTTTGCCTAAAAACACATTTCAAACTTATTTTATTTTTTATGAATACGGCAGTTAATATTTAATAATTCGTGATCTCCCAAAAAAAAAAAAAATGTATACATACATATGGGGGATTTCATGTCAAGTGACCCAATTTTTAAATCGAAGTTGTCCGATTTGGATGAAATTTGCACCAAGGTTAGTCCTATTGGATTGTAGTTTAGACACAAATTTTTAGTTCGGTCAAAAAGTTTCTGAGTTAGGCCAAGGCCACGCAATGAGCGGCTAAGCGTCAAGCGTCTGAGCGATGAGCGTCAAAAAATTAAAACATATGAAATACTATTGAAGTGGCCACGAAATGAGCGGCATGCGAGCGAAATTTTTGAGCGGCTAAGCGGCGTCGCTCAGGAATAAAACTTGTTCTAATTTTTAGTTGTTTTCTGAGCGTCAAAGAATAAACATGGCAAAAGTGAATGTGGAGCTTACAATTTCATCTATACAAAGCCGACCGCTATTATGGCAAGACAGATTACCAAATTTTAAAAATAAAAATATAACCGAAAATTTATTTTTTTGTTTTGTCAATCTAGTGTTAACTGCTTGCAACAGCAAATCAATGGATTTCACATTTGGGTAGATATATCGTTAATGATGAACACCAAGGCCTGTTCGTAGATTTCGATTAATATATATATATATATATATATATATATATATATATATATATATATATATATATATATTTATAATTTGTTTTTGTTTTAAATGTAAGTTAAGCGAACGAAGTCTTCGCTCGAAATCGACGAACAGGCCGCAAATTTTTTTTTCTTCTTAATAAACGCATTAAATTCATATGAATACGATTTTCGCGTAATAACATTAATCAATCCACTCTTTACAATAGCATTTTAACAACTAACCGCTCAGAAATGACGCTCAGTAATAAGCCACTTGCCGCTCAAACTTGACGCTTTGACGCTCATCGCTCAGACGCTTGACGCTTAGCCGCTCATTGCGTGGCCTCGGCCTTAGAGGGGGTCAAAGTTTGACATTTTGGCCATACAGGCGTTCTTTCTCATCCATGTAGCTTCTTACCTATTGGTAAACTTAAAACTTTTTTTTTTTATCCGGAATGTTTTTTTTTCCTTAAAAGAAAGCTTATGTCCTTTCCTTTAAGGTAGTTTTTGTCGCTTTTATATGCATTGTTCTTTCTCATCCATCTAACTTATTACCTATTGGTGTTAGAAAAATTTGTCCAAAGTAGCTTCGATAGCTATTTGATCAATCTTTTGAAAAAAAATTTTTTGTTTTTTTTTTGTTGTTTTTTTAAAAAATTAAAAAAATTTTTTTTTTTTAAATTTAAAACTTTTTTTTTATCCGGAATGTTTTTTTTTTTTTTTTTGCTCAAAAGATAGTTTATGTATTTTCCTTTAAGGTAGTTTTGGTCGCTTTTTGGGATGCGAAAAACTAGATAAATTAACCTTTCCGACGGTATGTAACATAGGCTGACTTCCAGAACGTACTAATACCAAGTTCGTACACAATTTTACTACTGTATTTTAACAATGTACCATGTACAAAGTACCGAAACAATGCCTATGTGTTTTGTTTATTAAAACGTTTTGAAATGTAAATGATGCAATGCATAATACCTTTAAAATAAATCTGAATTGCTTGCAAATTAAATGTTAAATGTCACAAAGCATCAACTTTAAAACCGATGCTCTGATTGCTTATTTGATGCGTTACTAATACTTAGCAGTGACGTTTTGGAAGGGTTTGCATTGTATATATACTGTACTGCGGCGTTAGGAAAAATTATACTGTGTTCTAATACAAAGCAATTGCCGTTTTGGAAGTCAGCCATACCCAACTATCATTTTATACCTTTGATACTGTAATGCCCACAATATTTTAATCCCAGGAATAAAATCATTTTTTTTCTTTTTTTATTTTTCCTACATATAAAAATATGTTATTGTGAGCGCAGGTAATACTAAATGTGATATTTGTTGTCAAAATATCAGGTGCCCCAGAGACAAGTTTTTAAATCAGGTGGAAATATTTTATAGCCATTCTCCGAAATACCAGTTAATTTATTATTTTATGACACTTGCCTTTAAAATGTGGGTGAAGAGATAAAAGTTAACAGGTAGTTTTTTAATATTATGTTGAAAAGGTGAAAATTTACAGGGGGCTTATTTTTATTATTATGAGTAATAATTGGTTAAAAAGGTACTTTATTATTTTTATTATGTAACATGCGGTTAAACCACACTAATCCCTTCTTCACCCTAATAAAAAATTAGATGCATTCGTTAAAATGCACTACCTATGTGATCTTAAAAAAAATTATTTATTGTCATTCTGAAGACTTTCATAATTCAGTTTTTTTGAAACAGCGTAACAGTTTAGACGTGAGTTATATACATAATTAAAAAAAAAAGGCCAAGCATCAAAGTGATATATTTGCTTCTTTTTGTTTTAATCCTTTTAACAAAAAAGTTCACAGGTCATCGAATATGCGAAATATTTTCCACGGCTTATTAAAAAAATTCCCTACGCTGTCAAAACAGATGCAAATTTGTGGATCATGCAGGAAAGAGCTCAGAAACTTTAAAGAATTACCGGATTTAAATAGTAATAAGCCTAGCGTTGAAGTTATTTTAGATGAAGACAAAAGTAATTCTGAGAATGATGACAGAACTGTTGTAGATAATGGTTATTCTAACTTTTCAGTAGAAGGTATACGTTCAAAGAATGAGTGTCAAAACAAAAATCATAAGAATGCAGTAGAAGTTCTTGAACAAATAAAAGAGAAATACAAAACGTCACAGAGTAGAGCTGAAAGAGTTCAAATAATACGTAATTATCATAAATGTAATTTTAAATTAGACAAGGTATACTATGTTTCGGACGGAGCTCGTCAACATTTTAAAAACAAAAGTAGCTTCGCAAATCTTATAGCTCATGCCAGCTGAGTGGCATTTTCATCCTACTGCTCATGGTAAAGGAGCATGTGATGGTGTTGGAGCAAACCTCAAAAGAAACGCAGAACCGCTTGTCGATCGAAGACTCAAGATGAAAAAGTTTTCTGCTTCTACTCAATGCGATTTCTTTCCAAAACAAAAAAAAAAACCAGCAGCGAAATCAACAGCTAAACGTAGTAACGCCAAGAAAGGATTAGCAAAAATAGCAGAAAATAAGGGCGATAAATAGTGAGGATGAAAGACAGGGCATTTGATCAGCTACATCAGCTACAACAAATTAAATGTAAACACATTAGGATATAAAAGGATCTAATGTGATTAAGATTAAATTTTATTACATTATTTTTATTTTTATTACTATTATATATTAATTTAATTATTATAACAAATTAATAAAAAAAAATAATTATTTGTCAACATTTCTACAGAAAAAAGTGATTTTATTACTCGGATTAACATATTGTGGGCATTACAGTATCGAAGGTATAAAATTATAGTTGGGTATGTTACATACCGTCGGAAAGGTTAATTTGTCTAGTTTCTCTGCATAAGTTTAGAAACACTTAAACACAAATAGGAAAAAATTCAAAATAGTGCTGCATATGCTAAAAATTGAAAAATTGATTAAGAATTTATTTTTTTTTATACATACCCCACTCGCATCCAAAAAAGCGACCAAAAAAGCGACCAAAACTACCTTAAAGGAAAAGACATAAGCTTTCTTTTGAGCAAAAAGAAAAAAAAAAAAACATTCCGGATAAAAAAAAAAAAATAAAAAAAAGTTTTAATTAAAAAAAAAAAAATTTTATAAAACACAAAAACTTTTTTTTCAAAAGATTGATTAAATAGCTACCGAAGCTACTTTGGACAAATTTTGCTAACACCAATAGGTAATAAGTGAGATGGGTGAGAAAAAACAATGCATATATGCTTAAAATTGAATAAAACAAAACTACCTTAAAGGTAAAGACATAAGCTTTCTTTTAAGCAAAAAAAAAAAAACGAAAACATTCCGGATAAAAAAAAAAGTTTTATATATAAAAAAAAATTTTTTTTAATTTTTTAAAAAAACAACAAAAATTTTTTCAAAAGCTATCGAAGTTACTTGGGACAAATTTTGCTAATACCAAAAGGTTATAAGTAACATGGATGAAAACTAACACTGCATATGCTAATAATTAAAAAAACCGTCGTCTAGAGTTAGAAATTATTTTTTTTTTAAATATCCCACTCGCATCCCAAAAAGCGACCTAAACTACCTTAAAGGAAAAGACATAAGCTTTCTTTTGAGCAAACAGAAAAAAAAACATTCCGGATAAAAAAAAATAAATAAAAAAAAATTTTTTATATAAAAAAACAAAAAAAAAATTTTTTTTCAAAAGATTGATCAAATAGCTATTGAAGCTACTTTGGCAAAATTTTGCTAACACCAATAGGTAATAAGTTAGATGGATGAGAAAGAACAACGCATATAAAAGCGACCAAAATCACATTAAAGGAAAAGACATAAGCTTTCTTTTAAGCAAAAAAAAAAAACATTCCGGATAAAAAAAAATTAAAAAAATTTAAAAAAAAACATAGGTAATAAGCTACATGAATGAGAAAGAACGCCTGTATGGCCAAAATTACAAACTTTGACCCCCTCTAACTCAGAAACTTTTTGACCGAACTTTTTAAAAATGTGTGTCTAAACTACTATCCAAAAGGACTAACCTTGGTGCAAATCCAAATCGGAAGACAGCGATTTAAAAATTGGGTGACTTGACATGAAATCCCACATATATAATATGCATGTACATATGAATGTTAAAATTTATTTGGTTTTCTGTGGAATTAATAAAGCAAATTTTTTTAGACTGTTGTATATATAAAAATTTTGTCTTGAACTCATTAAATGAAATCATTGTTTTATTCAAAGAATCCCGGGATTCCTGGGAATAAGATTTTTTTTGTTTCGCTTCCCGGGAAATTAGAAACCCTATTTATAACCGAAAATAAGAATGTGTATTATGTAGTTGCATAATATATCAATCGAATATACAAACGTTTCATCGAAACTAAATTACCTACAAAGGGAGTGAATTATTTTTTGAATATTAGCTAGAAAAGGCCAACACATGCTATCAGTTGCGTAATTCGAATGTTATTGCAATTTTACTCAACTCTTAAGCCTGTTATAATTTTGTTTGGAATCTACGAGAAATATACTGCCGGTAGCAAAGTACTCATGAAAGTAAAATGTTGACACTGTTGACAAAATAGATACCTATTGCTACAGGTTTTAGAATCACTTATCTGAGATATATGGCTGTCTTAAGGCCATTTACAATAATATGTATATATCTTTAAAATTGGACAACAAATGGCAACCAGTAATACTACAGCACAAGGGGCGTTATTAATGGACGTGTCAAACGGCCTTCAGCTTCTTCAGCCACTCACCCAAGTTTTATTCTTTTACAAAAAGAAATAACAAAGTTATAGTGTTTAGGCTGTGCAATATAAAAAAAACATATTTTAGGTATTTCTCATGAATGAGAAATGATATGTAGCATTTCTTTTGCATTCATGAATATGAAGAAAAATAAAGCAAAATATTGTGGTCTTATTCATTCATGTATAAGATGATCTTTGATTCTTCGATTTTAATCATATTTTTTTAGATAAGTGAAAAGGACATGAACGACCCTGTTTAATCATATTGTTGCTTTTTTTGGGCAGTTCTTATATTTGAATGAATACAAAAGTTCTAAGATTTGTTTGAACACAAAGGTCTTAAGACTTTTATGAATACAAAATAAGGACCAATTAGAGTGGAAGCTCCTGCTGGCGAATACTGACCGTATTTTTGTTCTCTAACGAGAGATTACTACCTTCGTGATCGTTCGCTTTAATGTGTCTAGAGGAAACTTCGAAAACCGTGGGAGTTGTCCGGCTGGAAGAGCTGACCTTGAGTAGAGCTGTCTAAAGTAAAATGTTATAGATGGGACAAAAATAGGACGGTGATGCTCATAGTGTTAACAATTAGGAATGTAATGATACGCCTGTTTACCGATACGATACCGATACTCAAAACAAAATATCCTCGATACTAATACGCAATGCGTATTACGCATACTGAATTTGAATTCAAGTTAAAATAAACAAAACTCAAGTGGAGTATATCGGAAAATCTGAAGTATTACCGATTTATCGGTATCGGTACTCGTTACCTCCCTATTAAAAATATGTAGACTTTTTTGATCGTGATATGACTTTATTGATATTTTACTGTTTGTTTTTTAACAGTTTCAGTTTTTCTTATGACCTTAAATTTATTGTATTAAATGTATGCTTTCATTCATACAAACCAATAAATATTCAAACCTTCAAACAACAACATAAAAGTGTATATGTATGTTTGTATGAAAAGTGTGTGCATGTATGTTGTAAGATGAAAATGAATACAAAATTACTGAAAAATTAGGTCAATTGTTAAGGGAACTTTTTTCTTATCGGAAAATTAAGAAAAATTCACATACAGAAATATGCGATTGTATGTGCAGACAAATACATGCATAAACAAAATTGATAAGCACTATAAAAGTACACTTAGAAACTAGACTTTATTATGGAATTTTTCATATTTATTTTAGTTGCTTCGTTAGAAAATAAATTTTTTTTAAGTTGTAAATGATATTGGAATTATGATATGCTTATTTATAAAATCTTATGCAAAAATAAATATATTTTATACTTCATTTTATGTCTTTTTTATTTAATAAGAATTTTTTTAGGAATCTTCAAGTGATCAATGATATGGCTATTATTTGTGAATGTTGTAATATATTAGTTATATGCTATGTCGTTATGCATTTAAACTTTCATTAAGGTTTACAATATAATTCTATGAATTTTTTTAAATTTAATAATCGTTTAGGTGTAAGAAGTTATTTAAGTGTAAAAGTCTCGAAAAAATTTTTTTTTATATAAAAAAATATAATTTATAGAGTTGTGCTGTAGAAATCAAAATAAAATTGTATAAGTTATATTTATAACTATTAATTATAATAATCATACGCCTTCAATCTAAATGTGTACAAATTATTTACTAATAAACACAAGTTATTTAACTTTTTACTATATTTTAATCCGAACAGTTTAAATTGACTAAAAATAAACTTTTAACTAAATATGTATGTATAAATATGTTTAAATGAAATTTTGATTTAATTGCAACAAATCAATAAATTCTAAACCGTTTTTAATCCTATAAGCCGCGTTTTTTTATTCTAGCGTTTTTTTTTTGTCTCATCAAAGTTAATGTTTTAAATGGAAATTTGCATATTCGAATTTTATTAAAATTTTCGATATATTGTTTTAGAAATCCAGCAACTAAATTGTATGCAATTGCTATAAAGTGTTAAAAAGTGAGTGTAGTGTCGGTCACGTTTTGGGCTGTAGTGTCAGTCACAATTTATTTAACTAATAAATATTTTTTAAAATAACTTGCCGCTTTTATTTCAGCATTTTATAATAATTTGTTTCTTGAACTTTCGATAAAAACACAAATTAAAGTTATTACGAAAGTGCAGAGGAAGATTATTGAAGTGTAAAAACACTCTCGAAAACGACTTCCTTTTGCATGTAGTGTCAGTCACGTTTATATTTTGACATTGCCATTTTTTCTCTATCGGATAACTGTTGAAACTGCTACATAGCCATGTTTAAATTAATACTAAAAAAATATTACTAATCGTAATATAAGACAAAACAAAACGGAAATTGTGTCAATTGTAGAGTCAGTCACATATGGAATTGCCCCGTTCTTAGTACGGTGAACATATTTTTAAATCAAAATACAGAACACAAAAATTTGATATTTGATAAACATTGGCTTTGCTCGGATGCGTCAATCACGAGCTGTTTTTCGAATTTGCATTGTGAAAAACTCTTAAAAATTGCAATCTAGTTTTTGGTTTTTAAGAATTTTGGATTTTAACCACCCAATGAACTTGAGTTTAGAAAAGTATCGAGGATGGAATCGTTAATCGAAAATGAACATAACCGATCTTATAACAAGATATACAAAAATTAATAACATCCAAAAAATTAATAAAATATTCAATGGGTATTATAAATTTTGTTTACACAGAAAAAATTAAAAATTGTTTTTAATCATTAAATATGGGCATTTCCCCAGAATGGTCTACCAGGATGAAAAAATAAAATGTTAATAATCTTTGTCTTTTATTGTTTATTATTATAAAAAAAGTCTATGTTGTTATAAAATAATGGTTTCATAGCATATCTCAGCTGTTTTACTTGAGGAAATTGCACTGGAAACTGGAAAATTTTATATTTTCTTGTATTTTCTACTGCTAAAGACATTTTTATATACTTATTTTAAATGCAAAAAATATGTTATATTTACACTCTTTCTTCATAATCTCTCCATTACAATCAGTTGTAAAAGGTGTCTTAAGTTTTTTTGTTAAGGAAATTAAAGGATATTTATGGTAAAAAGGCATGGTGATAATAATAAAAAAACATATCTAAAAATCGTACGTTCGCGACCCGTACGTTCGCGACCGGTACATAATACCAATTAAACAAAAACCAAGAGAGATATTTTATTTAGTAAATGCTGGATGGAGACCTACATTAATACACTTTCAAAATAAATGAACCACTTTTGAATATTCCGTTCCATTACGCAGATTTTTACATTTCACTACGTCAGCCAAAGTTGACTTCTATTTTGCGTACGTTCGTGACCACATGTTTGCAACTATTATTATGAAAACTTAAACTCGATGAAACCCATCTTTTGCACTAAACATAGAGCTACCAAAATGCTATCGAATCGCAAAAAAATCTAGAAAAAGTTTTGTTTTCTATATTTTTTGCATACCAAAGCGTACGAACGCACGTTCGTGACCCCAGGCAATGCCCATATATAGAATCAAGCAAATAATTTGTTGTTTTTGCACCTATTACCAAAATGATTATAGTGATTACTAAAAATTAAAGATTCTGAATTTTTTCCAAAAAATGATATTTCTACGTTCACATAGAATATTAATTACATTTAAAACAAATTTAAGAATTTTGTTAAACTGTTAATCTTAATTAAAAAACATATCAAGAATCTTTGCATTTCAAGCAATGTGTTAATTGATTCTTTTAAAACAAGTAAGAAAGCATAGTCGGTCAAGTCCGACCATATGAAACCCTACACCACAGTATGTAAAAACAATTTTTGCTAGTGTTCCCTATTGTGGAGCCATGGGAAATAATGGATCCGCCTAAACAAAATTATGTAATGAGGTTAAGATTCATATAAATGTTCTTTGTGCCGAATATGATTTAGATATCTTAATCTATATGCGATTTTAAGATGGGGGTTTAAATGGGACCTATGGTTACGTTTGACC
Organism: Pollenia griseotomentosa; assembly: GCA_963931875.1. Lineage (NCBI taxonomy): Eukaryota > Metazoa > Arthropoda > Insecta > Diptera > Polleniidae > Pollenia > Pollenia griseotomentosa. The sequence goes on from OZ007561.1 coordinate 28,096,545, forward strand.
TACGAGGTCATGACATAGTAGCTATCGTTAAAGTTATTATCGCCAATTTGTATGTTAAAACCAACTTTTATAAGAAAGTTGTGGCATGAAATGTGGGAGCTATGGTCAAATATGGACGGATTCCTATCAAATTTGGTAAGATGATTTTGAATGCAATTAATAAAAAAGATAATAATACACTCACAATATTCTGTACGTAAAATTAACTGAAATTGTAATATAAAATAAATGAAAGTTCAATTAAAAACCGGTCTACCTATTTTTCATTTATTTTTAACAAAAAGTTCATTTAATTTTTACTGTCAAAAATTCAACACCATATTCCGTAAAATCAAATAAATATTCAGTTATTTTGTAAAATTTAACTGTCAAAAATTCAACACCATATTCAGTAAAAACGATTAAATATTCAGTTATTTATTAAAATTTTACTGTCAAAAAATTGACCCCATATTCAGTAAAAACAATTAAATATTCAGTTATTTTATTAAATTTTCGTTTACTCCACAAAAGAGGCGAATTTCTAAAAAATACCAGACAGACACCTGTCAGCTTGTTTTTCTTATAAGCGAGAGAGGGAGAATATTTTTATTTACTTACCCAGTTACACACGTTTGTTTTACTTTTGTTGTACTGACCACGTTGTTTACAGAAGAACTCTCAATTATAAGACACCAGCAGCATGACCGATATGGCTTCGCAATTATTTTACTTTTAAAATTTGATGTATTTAACTAAATTATTTTAACAAATAGAAAATGGGAATTGCTTACACAAAACAAGCAATTCATTTTTTATAGATAAGTAAAAATTAATTTTTGGTAGTAAAATTACATAAAATAACTGAATATTTAATTGTTTTTTTCTGAATATGGTGTTGAATTTTTGACAGTAAAATTTTATAAAATAACTGCATATTTATTTGCTTTTACGGAATATGTAGTTAATTTTTTGACAATTAATTTATATAAGATAACTGAATATTGATTTGTTTTTACGGAATTCGTGGTTGAATTTTTGCCAGTAAAAATTAAATGAACTTTTCGTTGCTTTAAATTACATTTTTATTTACTTTAACATAAAGAAGAATTGAACTCAATCAACGGACAATATTAACTGCAACTAAAAATCCGTATTAATATGCACTTAGTTTTTTGAATAACTGTTAGAATCAGTTAAAAATAAATTTGCTTGGAATTTTAAATGTTTATTTATTTAAAAATGGCTGAACGGAATATTTCTTAAATAAACTACAGTCCGTTACGGTAATAATATTTTGAGTGTATGGTTAATGAACACAAAGACAAAGGAAAGATGCCTGCATGGGGGCTATGTGAAATTATGGACCGACTCGCCCCATTTTCAATAGGCTTGGTCTTTGTGCCAATTATTTGTGACTTTGGGCCTGATTTTGGTAGTCGTGATCGAGTACTTTCTCGATTCGAAAGCAATTCGGAGTTATTTTTTCAGTGTTGTAAAGCATTAGTTTGAGTTAAACCGATTAACGGTTAACCGAATGAATACCCTAATCCTGACCACAATTCGTAGAAAATCTTTGTAATTTTGTAGATTTTCAACACACAATCTATTTTTTATTTAACACAAATAGACAAAAAGAAAAAGAAAAATAGACGTTTAAAAGTATAAAGCTTACAATCGGTTCCGGAGAAATGAAGTTATAGTTTGTATTGCTGATTCTCACATGTTTCTATTTTTTCACATTTTTGCTAAGACTCTCATTAACGACCGTTCTCTCATTAGGCGATTATCTTTTTTCCAACCAAAAACTACAGATAAAAATAATTTGGCTTTCCCAATCGCAATCTTCTGTTCTTTCGCAAAGCGAACCAAAACTCATCTACCGATTATTGATTTGCGGTGCAGAAAAATTCAATCAACTGGCTCCCAACTTTCATTCAAGTATGTATTTTGTGAGGCGTTGCCGACTGAAATCCATGTTTTTGTCGTTAAATTGAGAAACCCAAAACTGTTAAAGAACAGTTTATCGGTCTAATCAATTTATGTTGACATTAAGTAACAGGCAGTTTGTCAATACATTGAGAAAATGGCCATAAGACTCTCAATATTAATATTTCTATAAAAGGTATAAACAGTTTTTTATGTAAAAAAAAATATATTCGCCATTATGGTAAACATGTTTTTGATCATGAACTCTAAGAAAAATCGTTTTTGTGGCTAATCAAAATTTTGAAAATTACAATAACTTAAAAAGGCCTTGGTCATTTGAAAAGTAGGCTTTTACTGTCACGCTTTATAATAGACCCTAGCCAACCAAAGTAGTTGGACGTATTTTTGTTTGAAATTTACAATAAGCATTTTGTAGCAGACATACACTATGTATGTGTGTGCTTTCACAACTATCCCACAAAATGATTGAATCATAGCATTCTTAATAACAAGGGAAATTATTTTTAAATTCAGAAATGAATTTATTTTTGCTTGCTTTCAAACGTTATCCTCAAATATTTTTTTAAATATGAATTGTCATACAATGTGAAACATGAAATGATAATGAAAAATATTATTTATTCAAATTAAAATTCATTATTTATTTAATTAAACTGTCAGCTAAACATTCGGTGCCATAGCTGCTGCATAAAAATGAAATATCGTTCTTTCCTAGTGGTGAATGAGGCTCTATATTATACCCTCCATCACCACAAGTGGTGAATGAGGCTCTATTTCATACCCTCCACCACCACTAGTGGTGAATGTGGGTATACTTATGTGTTGTTTCCGACGGCATGAAATAGCCCTCAAAAAATAATGAAATGACCCCCGAAGTGTGGAGTCTTATTTCATATGCAATTAAGCCCCAATTTTGAAAATGAAATAAACCCCCAACGAAATTAAGTAACGCCTCAAACAGAAATTAAGTAATTCCATAATTTTTTGGAGCTTATTTCATTAGAATTATTCACCAAATTTAAACAATAAAATAACACCACAAACAAAATGAAATAATCTCCAAAAGATCGTTGTTATTGTTGTCAGTATAAACTTTTGGTGTGTTATTTCATATTTTTTTGGGGGGGGTTATATTTTGTGTAAAATTTTTATGAAAAGCACTCAAAAACTTGATTGATTTTCATATAATTTTTTTTATACAATCAATTGCCTGTTACCTGGAAACATCACATACGTTTGTCATTCCGTGTTAAACCTTTTTATAAAACAAATCATTATCATAATATTTTACTTAAAGTTGTTCAAACTTAGTTTTATTTGACTAAAAATGAAAGCATAAAACTTTCTGATTGTCTGTCCGTTGTTATAAAGACTATTTAATAATTTATACATCTCATGTAGGGCCTATGGCTGAAATATTATATATATCGTTGGAAATTATCAAAGATTCGGCATAGCCGAATAAAGCAATCTTACTTGTTATTTTAGGAATTGTCATGGGCTCTGCGTAGCACCGTGATCGGGAAACAAACTTTTTTATTTCTTTACTTTCCTCTCTTATTTCTATTGTTAATTTTACTATTTGGCATTTATTTTTTACTAAAGAAAAAACAGCATTATTCGCTTTAAAAGTAATTTTTCTTAAATCGCCATTTTTAATGTTTAGATTTTTTCGCTTTGGCGTCGCAACCTTATTTTTTATTTGAGAATAAGATTTGCCAACACCTTGAAATCATATTGACAAGACACGATATGTCAAATATTTATATCATTATACACTTGAATTAAAATGTTAAAATTAATCAATTATTTGAGAATTGTGCTTGATATCAGATGATAAAGTCATTTCATATCAAAGGTTTCCCTTCGTGTTTGTTGAGTTTGTACTTAAACAGTGTTGTAAACTGAAGCACAGTCATGAATAATGTTGTGAGTGACAAAATAGTTATTTTTCAGGAGAGCGTTTTTAAAAGACAGGATTCCCTTTTTTAATTTTTTTTTTTTTTAGATTATCAAAACTAATGATTATAAAAACTTGTATGCAAACTATTAAGAAATTTGAATTTAAAACAACATGGAAATTTACAGTTTGTAACTTTTTTTAGTGGAAAAACGTTTAATATCCACAATCGCGATGTCGTTTAAAACGTTTTTCCACTAGGCAAGCGGCTTTTAAAACGTTATTCCTGGTTTTAAAACCATTCACGTTGTTTCTTTTTGTAAGTAACTTACAACGTTCTTCCACTAGCTGACTCTTTGTATGTAATTTTGAAGGGGTTATGGTGCATAATTTTGGTGGATTTGAGGTTTAAATCATGTAAGAGAGTAATAATAACGGTTATCGGCAAAAAAAACCGTTTTTGCAAAAAGTGGCGTTTACAACGTTATTCGCGGCTGTGATTCAACTATGGAAAATAGCATAATAAATTTTTGAATATTGTAAAGGACATGCAAAAAGAAGAATATATAAATACGTTAGGATTAACGAAAATAAAGCAAAAAGCCATATGTATGTAAAATGCAATGCGTGGGAATCTTATATAACACTCGCTTTTCTCTCATACACACAAACACACACATTTATATATAACAGCATAAACCATAAAATATTGACTAGAAGAGAAAGACAGCGAAAAAATCTAACTCTTACTCAGAACGGTTATCAGATTTGAAGATTTTGGGAACCAAAACTGGGCCAATGACGTTTTTTACGATTAATGCCCTAAATTTGTCGAATTTTCGAATGAAGAATTTTGTACTTATTTAAAAAAGTTTTAAGTATTTTTGAATAACTTTTTTAATTCTTCCGTTTATTTGATTGGCAGTAAAATTTCCTGTTTAGCCCTTATGTGAATGGCAAAAAAAACCCTTTACAGCACTGCAAGTTACACGGGTACCTATATGGAAATAGTATTGGAAACTTAAATTTTTTATCGAAAATATGTGCATAATCGCGAATAATAACTCTGAGACTTACAATATAAGTTCATTTTCAGTAAAATTTTAAATTTAGCGTTAATATTTCCACATGCATAACAAAGTAAGCAAATGTGAAACAAATAAAATTGTTTATATTATTCCGGTGATACACAAGTTGAACTTTTTATGTGTAATAAAAACATTTGAAAAATTCCGTGAAGAAGAATTAAACGCTTTTATAAGGATCCTTATTTACGCTGGCAAAATCAAATCAAATTGAGAACACATAACAGAGTTGTGGAAACCTACTCACTTGCCATTGTCTGCAGATTCAAAATGATGCTACAGTTCAAAACTTCTGACAATGATGAAACCCGCATATTACGAACAGAATAGATAAAGCTGTTTTTCAAGATTATTTGGACAATGTTGAATGAGAATTTATGTCAGAGATATAAACCTTCTTTGGCTTGCGATGCAATGAACTCTTACCCTTTGCATGGAAAGTTGTGCACAACAAACAGCAGAAAGCCTAATGTAGAATCTATTTTTGCTGGTAAACCTGAAAGTTTTACTTTTTACAATAAAACCAAAGGAGGAGTTGACAATATGGGCAAACTATTAGGCGAATATTCCTTCAAACGCCGAGCAAATCGATTTTATAGTACTATAGATGTAGCAGCATAAGGATCTGATATCATATATGGAAAAGCATTCTCAATTGCGTTCCACACACCGTGCATGCATCATAAACCCAAAAGTTATCTCAGTGAAATCTGAAATACCGCGTGTGCTGGGAAAAGATTTTAATGTATCCACGCCAAACATTTTCGGTTTGCAAAATAAATAATAAAAGCGAACGTACTTCTCTAGTAAGGAATTGTCGCGTGTGCTCGCAATTACGTTTGCAGCAAATAAAAACAAGCAAAGCTTGCACTAAATGTTCCAAACCAATTTGAAATGAGCATTCAATTCAACAAATTGAAGCGATCAATGAAAATTTATTTGTAGCTAAGTGTTCATTACAGGTTATTTTTTATTTATCTATGTACATATACAAAAATTGATTTTTTTGTTCGTTTTTCTTTACCAAATAAAAGTTTTAATCTAAAATATTAATTACGAATTTCTTTGATCTTATTTAAGTGACACTTCACTAAAAATATGCATGCAATAATCGTTTTTTGATACTTAATATATGAAGGTACCCGGGTACCTTGCCATACCGTTAAGGGTGTAAGATGAAATTTGGTAAAACAAGCCCTTCCAAAATGATTTTTTTGCCAAAAAATAAGGATAATTTAAAAATTATTATTAGTAAGGAGTTTTCAAGAAGTTTCAGCTATGTGAATCATCTCCTTCTATAAAAAAAATTAATCTGAAAACGCCAAAGGTACCCGGGTACCTTGCCATTCACATAAGGGTTAAGCAGCTCAGAAAACTAAATAAATAAATTCAACCCGTGTTCGAGCCCCAGCTCAGCCAAGAATAAAAAATATCAATAAATTTTAATTAATTTCATGTTGTAATATTCCTTCGTTAAGTAAAAATAATTTAATGAAAATTAAATTGGATGAAATCAAGCCTAATTAAACATCCAAATTTCAAATTAAAGGTTCAACTAAAAAATCACAATTGTTCTTAAACTAAATAACATTTAAGCCCAACAAACTTTTTATTTGATTCAATGCTTCAATCAAAATTAAACCTTGCAAAAAAGCACTCAATAAAACATATTTAATAAAGAAATAATTAAATATTTATACATATTAAGTAAACAAAAGTATTTTAATCGAAGTAAAGACAGAATTTATACCACTTTTGTCCGTTTTTTTTTCAATATGTTTGTCTGTTAACTTAAAAATTTTGGGCAATAACTTATGGGCATTTCCGCCAAAAGGTCCACTGTGCCCGAAAATTTAAAAGTTATTAAAAGCTGATTATTTTACGGTATTGTTATAGAGAAATATTAAAATCTTACAAATTTTATAAATTTACCCATAAATTTGTTCACTTAGATGAACAATCAGACTGCAAAGTTGTGCAAACGTAATTTCTTATATGTGAGAATGTTTTGTTGTATGTTTTCTTTAATATTATCTTCCTTAAAAAAGGTGATATTTGATGAAAATTATTCCAAAAAAATTTTCTTACATGGTCTGTAATCTAAGGAAGAGTTCGAAGAGAATTATGGTATTCGGATTAACGGTAAATTTTTATTTTTTTAATCATTATTCAGTTAAATTATTATGGAAAAAATGTCACGTATCGAACCAGATTTTGGCTTAAACAAAAAAAATAAAGAAGATTTTGGAATCAAACAAAAGACAATTTAAATGTTACATTGCAACGTAAAATTCTGAAAGAAGTTTGACTAAAAAATTGTGCCAGGTTTCGGTGAATTACGCCTTTTTATACATGGCCACAAAAACTACTTCTATTCTTTTCACGTTCGAACCGCTACTTCTTTTGCCATTATCTTTGACCTAGAATCGCGCCCTCCATAAACTTTAGCATAGGTAATAGTGCTTTCTTAGTGCTATAATTTTAGGGTTTAAAGAACGTAAAAATATTTGTTGTTTAAAATGTTATTGCATTTTTGATGCGTACGACTGTCACGTTCAACACTTTGGAATTACCCATATACTATACACACAAAAAATTTTTTTTAAAACCATAAAAATCGTCATCGCAGAAAATTCTTAAATTGTTTAATAAATATGCAATTTTCGTATTCAAATATGAAAATTATTTTTTTCTATGTACGCCATATCGTTTTTTTGCGTTCATTATAACGGGGCCAATAAATTTAATAGTTTACGCTTTGGCTTATGTTTATCCATTTTTTAACAATTTGGTAAGCACTGAAACAGGATTTTTGATGAGTCAAATCAGTGTTCGTATTTCTCAACTTATGTTCAATTTTCGCACTTTTTATATGACGCCTTTTACTGTTGAACAATTTTTGATAGTGTTACTTTCAATGACTTAAATTCTTAATCGAGTTACATCTCTAATACTAAATTCTTAAACTTGTGTAACCTTTTAGGATGTATGACATTCTGAACGATTCACAAGAGGCAAAGCCATCTGTTGCAATATTAAAGAATTACATTTTTTTTTTTTTTTTTTTTTTTTTTTTTCTCATTATTTTTTATTGAATCTTCATATTTTAAATATGAACTAACAATAATTAATCAAATCTTAACCTAATACGTTATTTTACGTCCTGCCAGTGCCAGACAAAAATTTTCTTCATCACGGGTTCTGTTCACTTATATAGGTGTTTATTTCTCATCTAATTGGGTAAGTGCTGCAGTGTCTCTTCTTCTTAAGCGAGTGTGGCCGCCATGGTTTAAAATATTTCGAGCTAGTGGATTTGGGTGTTGTTCAAGCCTTTTTAAATATTTTACTGCATATTTTGTAATCATAGTTTTTACTAAAGGAACATTGAGATCCTTGTGAATATTTGAGTTTTTAACATACCAAGGGGCAGCTGTGATTATTCGAAGAAGTTTATTTTGGCGCCTTTGAATTTTTTCGATATTAGAGGCCGAGGCAGTGCCCCATAGTTGAATACCGTAGCACCAGATTGGCTTTAAGATGGAGTTGTAAAGTAAAAGTTTGCAGTCGAGACTTAGGACAGAGTTTCTTCCAATAAGCCAATGAATTTGGATGGCTTTTAGTTTCATTTGAGATAATTTTGCCTCTATATGGCTTTTCCACGTTAAACGGCGATCTAGATGAATACCGAGGTATTTTACATGCGAATTTTGAGGCACTAAATGATTATTGATTTTAATAGGGGGGCATGTTTCCCGACGCAAGGTAAATGTTACATGTACGCATTTTTGCTCATTGACCTTTATCCTCCATTGCTTCAGCCACAGTTCGAGTTGAAATATATGATCCTGTAGGTATCGAGATGCTTCTTGACTGTTTTCGTGCACGCTTAGAAAAGCTGTGTCATCAGCAAATGTTAAAGTTTGGGTGTAGTTGTTTATTGGCATATCCGAAGTATATATTAAGTATAAAAGTGGGCCTAGGATGCTTCCCTGAGGGACTCCAGCTTCAATTGGTTGAGGAGAGCTTAAATAATCACCTTCTTTAATAATAAACTTTCGACCGACTAAGTAGCTTTCTAACAGCTTGTGTGTGTTTACTTGTAAGTTTAGCTTCAATTTATGTAATAAGCCTTCATGCCAGACTTTGTCAAAAGCTTGAGAAACATCGATGAAGAGAGCGGAACAATATTTTCTTTCTTCAAAGGCTTTTCTTATTGCATTAACTATACGATGGGTTTGCTCAATTGTGCTGTGTTCTCTTCTAAAGCCGAATTGGTGGTTAGGAATACATCTGTTTTCATTTAGAATTGGGGTTAATTTTGACGCTAACAGCTTCTCAAACAGCTTTGATATATTTGAAAGTAAACTTATAGGCCTATATGACTCAACTTTTGTGTGATCCTTTCCTGTCTTAGGTATCATGATGACTAAGGAAACCTTCCACTTTTGAGGATAGTATTCCAGGCGTAAAATAGCATTAAAAATTAAAAGAATAATTCTCCTTGCTATGCTGGGTAGCTCCAAAAGCATTTTGTTGCTGATCTTATCAAAACCAGGAGCCTTCTTGGGGTTTAAATCACAAATAGCCTTTTCGATTTCTCTTATCTCAAATCTTAGGGGAACAGCTGCTCTAGCAGCAACAGGTGGTAACTCGACCGCCATATCGTGAGATATGTTAGGGGTAAATACGTGTTTTAAATGATTAACAAACAGATTTCCTTTTTCAACATCATTTCTTGCCCAACTTCCATTCAAGTTTCTTAATGGCGGATTAGCGACAACTGGCCTTTTGAGGTTTCTAGCTGCACGCCATAATGAGTAGTCTGATTGTGGAGTTGCATCAAGTTCCTTAAGATATTTTTCCAGAGAAGCCGTTTTCTGAGTCTGCAGTAACTTTCTCAGCCTTTTTGTACAGTCTTTTAGTAAGTACTTAAGTTGAGGGGATCTGTGCAATTGCCACTCTCTACGAGCTCTCCTTTTTCAGACAAGAGACGCTCGACATCTGAGGAATATATTTTATTATTTTTGGTTTTTTTGGGGGCAATGCTGGAATGTTGAACAGCTAGTTTTAGAAAACTGTCAAAATTGACAATAGAGCGATCTATATACTCCGGTGTGCTAAGCGGAATATTTTCTGTGCAATGGGTACTGAGATATTTTTTATATTTTATCCAATTTATATGTGTAGCTGACGTCGCTATGTGACCAGAGGGAGATTCAATTCTATTGGTGTTTTTTATAGTAACAATTGTAGGTGTGTGATCAGAGGATAATTCTATGGAAGCTTCAACGTAAATCGTTTCTGTGGGGATGTTTTTAACCACGCCAAAATCGATGACATCTGGAATTTTTTGCGGATCAGCAGGCCAATATGTTGGTTGGCCGCTCGCGACAACATTTAAATTCATTTTAGAGATTGTATTAAACAAAACACGACCCTTTGGTGTTATAAGTCGTGACCCCCAGAAGGTAAGTTTTGCGTTGTAATCGCCAGCAGCCAGGAAACATGGTCCCAGTGACTTATAATATTTGTAATATTGGCTTTCTGATATTGCAAATCTAGGTGGTGAGTATAGAGATGAAATAACTATGCTTCGATTTAGCTCTTCGACACAAATGTTCGTAGCTTGGAGATAATCTTCACGATGATCACACATTGGGTAGTGTTTAATTCGGTTTTTTATTAATATAGCAGAACCTCCACAAGCTCTATCTCGAGGGTCCTTGGTATCATATAGAGTATAACCATTAATTTTAAACGTATTTCTTGAGGTCAAATGAGTTTCAGAAACCATCATGACATCAATTTGTTTATTTTTAAGAAAGTATTCTAATTCATTTTTATGTTGGCGGATGCCGTTTGCGTTCCAAAAACAAATTTTTAAACAGTTCATGGCTTGTTAAGAATAGCTTGCAATAACATCGATTGCATTCTAAGAATTTCCTGCATCATATTACCCATTGTGTTTGTAAAATTATTTACTGTTTGCACTAATGTTTCCATGGTTTTTTCTAGACGACTTAGATTAGAAACTGGAGTTTCGTCATTACTTGACGAAGCGCCTTGCATTGGTACATTGTTTGATTTTAAAACGTTAGCATAAGAGGTTCTGTTACTACTAGGCTGCGGAGCCTGAAGATCATTACTGTTTACTTGATTCGTTACCTGCATTTGAGGGGGATTAGTTTTCGGTCCAACCGACTGCTTTACGATAGTGTATACAGGGCATCCTCTATAATTGGCAGTGTGATTACCACCACAGTTGCTGCATTTTTTTACGTTGGGGTCGGTTTTAGACTTATCGCAAAGAACTGTACCGTGTAGCTCACCCCATACTACGCAAACAGGGGGTAAATAGCAGTATGCCTTAGTATGGCCAAATTCTTGGCAGTTCAAACATTGAACGGGACCACCTCTTTTGTGCGGCTCCTCTATAGTTACCTTTCTGTACAGAATGTATTTTAAATCATAGATGGGATGCGTTTCATTTTTTTTAAGCTTAACGTCGCCGGGTTCAAACTCTACTCGAAAAAGTGGTTGGGGAATTTTTTCTCTATTTTTAATGTTTACTACATGTTTTACCTTGAAGCCTTTTTCTTCTAGGAATGTTTTGACCTCTTCTGGGTCCACACAGGAGTCAATACCCTTAATCACTACCTGAAGACCTTTACTGCTTTTCAGTTGGTATGTATAAAAGTTTTTTTTTAGTGCTTCAAAGTTGTTTATTACTTTGCGAAAGTCATTCTCATGATTGACTTGAATTTTAGTCTCGTTTATACTACCACGCTTGATAGCCGCTACGTAAAACGAATTTTCACCTATCACTGATATCAAACTCTTTATGAGCTCATTTGAATTTTGTTCCCTAAGATATATCGGGGGAGGCTTTGATGATTTTATGACGTTTGGTGCTTCAGAGGATTCATCCTCCAGAATTGCAAAACGATTTTGAGTATTTATTTTATCAAAAGTTGGTACTTTTGAGGCCGAAGCAACTGCTGCAGAGGTAGGGCTGCGTCCCCGTTTGAGCACTGTTATGTACCTGTCCATACCAACTTGTACTGTAGGCTTTTGAGAAATTTTTCCTTGAGTTAATGAGTTGTCCATAGCGGCTGTTTTGGGGTTAACCGTATCATCACTTATTAAAGTTTTTTTTGGCTCTGCGGCAGCGCCTGCAGTTAACAAACTTGTTATTGTAATACGATCGACCGTATTTGTAAACAAAGAATGTGAGAGGGAACGGGTTCGAGTAATAGGTTTAGCCGTTAGGTAATTGCTATCATCGATTCTTTTTTTTGTTTCTACTTTTGTTTCGTCAACACTCACTGTAACATATGCATTTCTTTCATTATGTTTAATTGTTTTTACATTGTACGCATTCATAAGTTTTTTTATTTTACAGTTTGTTTAATTGTGCTCTTCTTGTTATTTGTTGTTAAAAACCCCGATAGTAAAAAAGAAGAATAAACAAAAACAAGAAATGTTTTTGCTTAAAATGTATGTTTGTATGTTTATGTATGTATGTTCATACATACATTTTTTTATTAAATTATAACTTTTATTATTTTAATTATTGACGTTTATGTTCACAAATTAAAAATTATTTTTAAGCGTCCAATTCGCTGATATTATATTATTTATTTAATAAATAATATTATGATTTTATAACAACTTATTTAAGTATGTTAAAAGAAAACAAAAACCGTATGCCGAGTTAAAAAAAAACACGTCTGCATTCAACGAGCACTGTGATAAAACAACTGATTATTACATTTTGAGAGATTATTTTTTATTTTATTTTGGGAGAGTTTCCGTTCTGTTAAATTTTCTATGACATAAACCTTCATATATATACACACACACATACAAGCTCAAGAATGCCTGAAAGCAATAAATATGTATAGAAAACATTGAGGTTATAAAACCGGTAATAAACTTGACTTAATTTGCATTGTCATGAAATGCCAAAACCAACGCCAACATTAAAACGCCCAGCCAACGAAGACAATCTGATCCAAAACGGAACGGCGCCGGCTAGGAAACAGAAAAAAACTGATTGTAGTGGCGAGGTCGTTGGGAGAAATATATATTTTTCCTTTTTTTAACAAACAAAAAATGTGAGCTAAAAATTTTTATAATTCTTTTATTACATAATCCCTACTTTAACTTAGTAAAAAAAAAAAAAAAAAAAAAAAAAATTTGCAGTGAGATATATCTTAGTTAAAGATGGGACAGTGGGCAAATGAAAGGCATAAAGGTGAAATTGTATTTAAGAAAATTAAAAAAGTTAGATTATACCTAATCTACAATGAAATTAACTTAAATATGAAATATTGTGCGGTTTTCACAATACAAGTGATTAAACGTGTAGACAACTTTATAAGAAAACCACACAGAAAAAAATAATTTTCATATTTGAATACGAAAATCGCATATTTGATTACAAAAATTTTTGAATTTTCTGCGATGACGATTTTTGCGGTATTGATAAAAAGTTTGTATGTATAATTGTTAAATTTTTAGGCAACAACCAAGTTTATTGAGTCAATAAAAAAAGTTGTTGCCCAAAATAATTTTTTTCAACAAAATGTTTACTTGATTTGTTAAAATAAATTGTTGGAAATGTTGAATAAATCAAACAAAATGTTAATCGAATTTTTATTTTTTTTATTTATTAATGATGATGTTATAAATTTTAATTTCAAAAGATTTTGTTATTCGTGCTTAACCCGAATTCTCCCGGTTTATGAAATAATCGTCCGATTGTTATATTATTTGATTCACTGCATCTCTATGATACCTATATATCTGCAAAGAGAACTGGCATATCGGGTCTAGTTTTCGAGAAAATAGATGTCGTCATATGACGACGCTATTAAAATAAAGGTACAAAAATTTCAGTGATTTGCCATGTTTTTCCTCCTAGCATCCAAATGATTTCGTTTTGCTTTTTTTCATGTATTTATTTTTGTTAATTTGTCTTGTGGTTTGGTGTTTGTGGGAAACTCTCCATTGTTTCTTTGTATTTCAGGAGGTGCCAGAAGTTGATTACGAGACGAAGTATTGATATTTCTTTCGATTTCCTCATCTGAGTCTTCATCAGTCAAGACGTCAACATATGGAGGTACGAAGTAAAACTCGTTTGATACATTTTTTTTATCTTAAATATCCAAAATGTCCGCGACACTAAGAAATTTACTGATAAAAAACCGAAAACAAAAAAAAAGTTTCAATCAGATAGTACTCGTTGTATCATAGTGTCGTCATTTGACGACAACCAGATATATTCTCATAAAAATTATATTTCTTCTACCACTTGAATAAAGATTTTTAGCAAGAATCTTGTAAACTAGTATTAGTTTTTATTTTATATTATTTTAGGGCACATTTATAAAATTTATTAAGTTTTTGACACTTACTTTCTAGCCAAACTCATAATTCTGAACTTTTTCAAAAAACTCTCACAAAAAACAATTTACCACACAAGAACTCTTTGAATCACAAAGCTGAACAATTTCTTTTATGGAAAAGTAATTAACACACAGCACAATTGTTATTGCTTTATTTGTTTCTATGCAATAATAACGGTTCACCAGCAAGTTGAAGCTGCCAATGTTTTTGTCTTCATATGACGACGCTAGGAGAATTCGGGTTAATTCCCAGTTTTTATTATTGATAAAAACACTTGAAATTTATTGTTGATGGGATAAGCTATTCCTATGCGCATTTCACTGGTTGCTAAGGCCAGATCATCAGGAAACTTCATCCATAAAGATTTTAGAAAAACTAAAGATATTTAACCAAATAAAACTGTTAAGCGTATAAGACTTATAGCAACAGTTCTACTTGTAATAATATCAAAGCTTAAGCAAAACACATCAACAATAAACAGTGTGTTTATCTCATCTTACATTTCCACTACAATTAGTTGAAATTCTCTCAACATTAACTGTAGTTGTAAGTAGGTTAAGAAAAACAAAATAAAAACAACAACAACTTTAGAAAAGATGTTGTCAATTAAGTGTTTTTTTAGGCCGTGCACTTGCCTGTTTATTATCAAAAAGTAATTTCAATTTTTGGGAATACAAAATTTTAATTTCAAAAGATTTTGTTATTCGTGCTTAATTCCCAGTTTTTATTATTGATAAAAACACTTGAAATTTATTGTTGATGGGATAAGCTATTCCTATGCGCATTTCACTGGTTGCTAAGGCCAGATCATCAGGAAACTTCATCCATAAAGATTTTAGAAAAACTAAAGATATTTAACCAAATAAAACTGTTAAGCGTATAAGACTTATAGCAACAGTTCTACTTGTAATAATATCAAAGCTTAAGCAAAACACATCAACAATAAACAGTGTGTTTATCTCATCTTACATTTCCACTACAATTAGTTGAAATTCTCTCAACATTAACTGTAGTTGTAAGTAGGTTAAGAAAAACAAAATAAAAACAACAACAACTTTAGAAAAGATGTTGTCAATTAAGTGTTTTTTTAGGCCGTGCACTTGCCTGTTTATTATCAAAAAGTAATTTCAATTTTTGGGAATACAAAATTTTAATTTCAAAAGATTTTGTTATTCGTGCTTAATTCCCAGTTTTTATTATTGATAAAAACACTTGAAATTTATTGTTGATGGGATAAGCTATTCCTATGCGCATTTCACTGGTTGCTTAGGCCAGATCATCAGGAAACTTCATCCATAAAGATTTTAGAAAAACTAAAGATATTAAACCAAATAAAACTGTTAAGCGTATAAGACTTATAGCAACAGTTCTACTTGTAATAATATCAAAGCTTAAACAAAACACATCAACAATAAACAGTGGGTTTATCTCATCTTACATTTAATCTTTATAAAAACCAAAAATTTATTATGCGGGGATAAGTAAGTTCCTATGCGCATTTCACTGGTTGCTTAGGCCAGATCATCAGGAAACCTTTTCCAAAGACTTTGGCAAAACTAAATATATTATTCAAATAAAACTGTAAAACGAATGAGAGTTATGAGAATTTACTTTGATTCAAATATTGTTTTTATTGAATTTGAAGAAATATTTAATTATTTCATTACTATATATGTTTTGTTGAGTGCTATTTTGCAAAGTGTCAATTTGATAAATTTTTTCTTTGAATCAAACAAAAAGTTTGTTGACCTAAAATTTTATTTTTAACAAACTGTGTTGTTAAAAATTTTCTTGATATATTTTTTTCTGTGCACTCAGTTTTTTGCTACACGTTCAATCACTTGTATTGTGGAAACCGCACATAAATTTCTTATTTAACAAGTTAGAGTGCTGTATCCGGCTGTGTCGAATCTTTGATACCCTCCACTGACAGTTCAATTACTTTAGGAGTGATATCTACATGATATCCATTTATTATTATTATTTTATCTTTATAAAAACAGACATCAGCATTAAAATGGTTGCGGTTTAGATTTATACTAAATTATTGACCGACAATTTTTTTTAAGCAATTTTAACTAGCTTGAGTAAAATATCATGATTCGTAACAGTTTAAGCCGAATTTGATTTTCAGGAGAGGAATTTATATTGGCGCCTTGGTAAGTTATGAGTCAATCATCCCAAAACTCCGCAGAGTGATTTCTGGTATTAAAAAAATAAATATCAAAACAGCAGTGAAATTAGTTTTAGCGTTTACAGTTTATTTCAGAAGGCTGCTAAAATGGGATCTAAGGTTTATTATGGACCGTATATCACAAAATTCCATGACATTTTTTTCTGGCCATATGAATCTACGTGGGAAGATATTATACCACAAAAATATATCTGCTACGGTTTTAGGCGTATTTAATTAATTAACCAGAGTGGGCTTTATATGGGTAAATTATATAACGATCTTCACGAAATTTCACAGTGTCATTTCTAGTCCTATAATTAAATGAACTTTTGCAAAATCCTCTTTCGTACCGTGCATTGTTCCAACATTTATGTTAGTTTTTGTAACGAAATAATAAATTTTTTAGGTGGTGGTTCCACATTTTGATTCATAGCTCTGATCCTACTGAACTGATTTTGCTGGATTTCAATCTTAAACTGCTTAGAATAACTACAAGCAATTTGACACCAAGTTTGCTCATTTCTTGTTTTCGAAAGTGAGAGTGTTTTCAACAGACGGACAGACGGACATGGCTAAATCAACTTCGAATTACTCAAGGAGCCAGAATATATATATACTTTATGGGTTCTGAGATGAATAATAAAAAAGTTTCACATGGAATGACAAACTTAGTATACCCTCTTTACAACTAATTGTGGTGGAGGATAAAACAATTTGCTTTCCTTTAATTTTATTAAAAAAAACTTTCGTATTAAATTATGGATACTAAAAACTTATTTTTTTAGATTTTATAATCCAATTGTAATTTTGAATAAATCGTTCGAATTACTCAAGGAGCCAGAATATATATACTTTATGGGATCTGAGGTGATTAATAAAAAAGTTTCACATGGAATGACAAACTTAGTATACCCTCTTTACAACTAATTGTGGTGGAGGGTAAAAAAATTTGCTTTCCTTTTATTTTATTAAAAAAAACTTTCGTACTAAATTATGGATACTGCGAATTATGATGGCTGCGAGTGTAAAACGGCAAATCCATTTGAGAAGATCGAGTGGTTGCGATCGAAACATGCCATGGTAACCTGCCGGCCGCGGTTCGAATCCCGGCCACGGTCAAGAATGAAAGATTATCAATAACAATTTTAATTAATTTTCATGTTGTAAAATTCCTTTCTTTATAGAAATAATTTAATGAAAATTAAATTTAATGAACTTAAGCCTAATTAAAAATATTAAAAATTTGGATACTAAAAACTTATTTTTTTAGATTTTATAATCTCATTGTAATTTTGAATAAATCGTAAGTTCAATTCTAGTACTGGATTCACATTATAGGGTTCTATCTTGGATGAACACATCTAAATTTATATTTTGTAGCCGATCGATTTATGTATAAGCTATTAGCCTGTACAAGTTTCTTTACTTACAAAAAAACATTTCTGTTATCCAAGCAAAAAAAAAAAATAAACATTAAGAAATGCCAGTCATATGGAATATACTTAAAGATTTTATTTATTATAAAACAAATAAGAAGTACATTTCATTTAAATCTTTCAAGTTAAAAAAAAGCTTTCTTAATAAAACACAAATGTGTCTTTCTTCTTTTATTAAGAAACTTTTTAACGATTTGACGTGTCCTAAATTAATTTGGAAGCCGGATTCATAATGGAAGTAATACTTTTATTAGTTGTTCACAATGGTAGCAATAAAATTCTTTTCAAACGAGTTGATTTTATAAAAAAGAAAAATCTGCAAGCTGCACGCCGAGAAATATATATAATGTTAAAAATTATTTTGAAAAATGTTCACAAATTGCTTTTTTGTTGCAACAACGTCGTAAATCAAAAATGCTAAATTTTGACTTAATAACACTTATTAATAGGTTATCATTCTTATAAAGATATTGTTAGCTCAACTCTTCACAAAAAAATTAAAAATTGTCTCTAATCACCAAATTCATACCAAATTCATAGAATCAATTAATCAAATTGTAGATTTTGCACCTACTACTACTAGCTCCCTACCAGAGATCAGCAATGAGTAGTGAAAAAGTGAGTAGAGCTAAATCATGACTCATAATATCTTGTACTTATACGCACTCATACTTATTCCAATGTTATTCAAACTCATATTGACTCAGAAGTTTTATTTTACTCATCGTACTCATACTTAGCTACATTTGTAGTGGTTGATTTAGTACCCTGCAGGCAATTCAGTTAACTTTCAATTAATTTAAAGCTAACTATTTCTCAAGTAGTGGTGGTTGACAATTGGATTACTTTTATATGTAATTAACTAACTTTTTTAACATTGCGATGTCCTAGGAAGTAGTCAATTGTCCGACCCTGCATTACTTTCAGTTAACTTTAAGTTAACTTTTTGTAGCTAGCTATAAACTCAATACTTTAAGTTAGCTTTAAGTTAAGTTAGTTTAAGTTAAGGCCGATCTATGAATGTTATTCATTGGATGAATACTTTCAAAAAAATAAAAAAATTTTATTTTTTTATTTTATTTTCTTTTATTTCTTTTATTTTATTTTATTAATCAAAGTTGTTCTTATTCAACTTTTTTTTAACCAGAGTCGCTGGCGGGAATCGATCCCGCAACCTCGGCGCTGATAGACTTGCTCACTACCAGCTAGCCTACCGGGGCAGTCTAGTTTTTGAATAAAAAAACTATGTTTTTTGCCATTACTCAATTAAGAGCGTAAATATGAGATTAAATTGTCATAACATAACAACAATAACAACGTTGATTTTTTTGCTAACGACTTGGCTCTCACTACTTAAAATATACAACACAGTGTTTGTATACACTTTGGTTAATGTAAATCATAGTTAACCAAAACTCTCAATAAATGAAATGCGTCTGTATTGGATAATATAATATTGCCCAGCAAACACAAAACTAAGCATTGCAAATGTAATAAATTTTAGTTTTAAAAGCAAAATGGAAATGAAGTTTTAAAAAAGTTAATAAAATTATATACAAAATATGCCTCAGTTTTTACAGAATCAGGCAATTTGTTTCACACATATTTAATTGGTCGTGTTTAATTTACAATTAAAACTTAACAAATTAAGTGAATTTAGGGATTATAAATTAAATTTTCCAAATTTAAGATTTTGTAACAATTTCTTATTAGCAAAATATGTTTTTTAATGGCAAAACAAAAATTTCTGTCTTCCATCATACCACATATTTTGTTTGCTGGTTTATTTTGAAATTAAGTCAAAGCTGAAAAAAGTAAGCATCCGCACATGTGCACTCGTTAACACTCAATTAACGACTGAAATCAAACTGAAATAAAAGAGAACAAGCGTCGGTGTGAGTTTTTATTATTGTTTTTGTAGCACAATTGTGCACAGAAAATGAAGATTTGGATTACACTGATGTAAATTTTGCATTGCGTAGTAGTTGGCTTTAAGTTAGTCTATACAAGCTAACTTAAAGTTGGGTTTTTTTGTAGTTAGCTACTCATTTGACGGCAGGGTATCTACTCAACTCTATGTGTATAGGCGAAGCAAAATGCGAGGCTGCCAGATTTGTCCCCGAAATAGCAAAGTGACGATTTGGCAATTACAGTTTACTAAAGTTACATGTATGAAGTGGACGATTTTTCGGCAAATTTATCTGGCAGCGTTGATTATGAAGTTGTGTGTTTGATCTGTTGTGTTAAAACGGTAAATGGATGAGTTAAATGAGTTGAATCATTGTGAGTATTGTAAGTATTTTCTTGAAATTATAAATCAAACTGATGTCGACGTCGCACTCATATTAATTTCTCTTGTGAGTATGAGTGAATCAGAGTAGTTTAGTTTAAATGATGTCTACGCACTTATACTTACAATTGCATGAGTCAGTATGAGTAGCGAAAAAACGATTCATTGCTGATCTCTGCTACCTACTACCTACTAAATAAATGATATTTTAAATTTGAATTACAGAAATGATCAAAAAACTTTGCCGTTCCAAACAATGTGTTAATTGATTTAATTATATATAGCTCAGGCTTTGACAATTCCCAACAACAATCCTACCAGTTTAAATAATTTTATTTTAAACGAAAAAATCAATTAAGCTTTTTGTTATTCAATTACTATTGTAATTAAAACTTTTTATTTCAAAATAACTTAAATGTTAATTAAATCGATATTATATTTTTAATTTTCACATTAATTAAATTGAAATACTTTTTTTAACAATTTTTTTTAATTGATAAAAAGCATCAGATAATTTTTTTCTGTGTTAAGGGAAGAACTAAATTTTAATTTTCCATTATTTTGAGTGTATGCACTGAAAAAAAATGCTTCATATATTTAATGAATCGTTTTCATAAAAAAATTTCATTGGTTAAATGAAAATTTTCATTGTCTAAATGGAATTTCATAGTTATAATGTAGTATTTTCGTTAAAATCGCTTTATTGGTTTTCGCAATTACGCTAAAAATTTTCATTGGACTTAAGTTAATCAAAAAATTTTAATTGGGAACATAAAAAACAATATACCTACATATATTCATAAATGAATACAAAATTATAGTTTTCTTAAAAAAATGTTTAATTGTTAATTTAAAAATGTAAGATTTAATTATTTCACACATCTAATGTAATATGCCATTCAATTTATGAAATCAAAAATTTTTTTATAAAAGCAACATGTTTCAATTATTGAAAAAAAAAAAAAAAAATATTTTAACATTCAAATATCTCTATAGTCTCAATAATTTAATGTATAAAAATATTTCGAAAAAGCATGCCTTCATAAACTTAAATTTTGATTATGACAATGAAAAATGTCAGTATAGTAATGAAACAAAAACTTTCAATCCATAAATATGTATGTTTTTAGTTTTCTTTTATATGTAATAAGCAAGGCCCGGATTTTTATGCAAATGCATATTTGTTCTCGTCAGTCGGAGATTACCATATACAAAATATCTGTGCGAATCAAGAAATTTGCAATAAAATGGCATCGATTTGTTAGTGCATATTTTTGCATATTTTGCTTTGAATGCATATTTTTGCATATATTACTGATATTGCATATTTTTGTTGCATATTTTGAAAAAAAAAACTTGTTTTAATTGCTTTATTTTGGCATGCACCCTTCCGCAGAAGAGATAAAAAACAACTTCGATGATATTTATTTATTGACTTCTTATGGGAAAAAAATTTTGTAAAGCACCTTCGCGTGTTGCCGCATATTAAAAGAATTATCCGGATTAATGTCTTCCTCTAGGGCCTATAACAACCAGATAGGGGACGTGGTTGAAACCAATTATGTATTATGTATTGTGCTAAAAATTTTTGCCAATTCAAAGATGTGGTAAAAGGATTCAACAATGGTGAATTTAAGTTAATTGATATTGGCATAAACAAGATGATTAAACAAAAATTTTGGATTTAAATGTATTGTTTTAATTCCATATTTAATTAAATTTTTTTTTTTGTGAAAAGAGCGTAGTGAAAATAAATATACCACAGAGGAACTATCAGCATTTAATCATGCACCTATCTCTTCTATTTTATTTTGTTTTGAAAAACAGGCAGTAAACTTTTATTTTGAAAAAGTGTAGGGTCAAATATATGTATCTCTAAAGGCATTTTAAAAACAAAATCAAAAAACATTTGATTCGTATGTAATTGCGAACAGTTTCGCACTTTGCTTAAGCAAATGAGAGTTTCAAAAAATTTAATAAAAAGTTTTCTTAAATTTAATATGGTTTGACAATTATGATTAACACAGTTGCACAGCGGCTCAAGCCAGGCTTATGCATATTATAGTTGGGCCTTTGCAAGTGACCTTATTTACATGATTGTCTTACTGTTTCTTTATATATTTGTGTTTTACTTTATTTTAACTTCTACTTTTGTGGTTACTGTGCCTTAGTTACGTTTATGAGACTAAATTTTTCTTTATTGTTATTTTGTTTATTCTTGTTATTTTTATGTTTTTTATTTATCCCTAATAAAAAAATTTAATATAATTTTAACTGCATTTTTTTTAAATTTTTAGCGCATATATTTCTATTTTTAGTGCATTTTTATGCGCATAAAACGCGATTTTAACTGCATAAAAGTCCTGTCCCTGGTAATAAGTAATCAACAAACAAATGTTCTCCTTTAAAAAACACACACTTATTTTTTAAACTGTTATTTAATCTCATATTTACGCTCTTAATTGAGTAATGGCAAAAACATTGTTTTTTATTCAAAAACTACACTCTCCGGGTATGCTAACTGGTAGTGAGCTAGTCCATCAGCGCCGAGGTTGCGGGATCGATTCTCGCCAGACACTCTGGTTAAAAAATATTTAAAAAAAAAAAAAATAAATAAAAAAAAACACAAAAAAAGACAAAATAAAATAAAAAAAAAAATTAAATACATTTTAATGAAACAGATTTCATTGATCCAACGAAGCGCTGCATAGGTTCCTTTTTAATGAAATTTTTCATGGGATTAATGTCAAAATTCATTGGTATTGCGAAGAAAATTATTTCAGTATGGGTAAAACTTTAAAGTCGGTTTATGTAAAACTAATATTTTTGAGTTATGATGATGTTGCAAATAAGCGATATATCATTTACAATTTTATTGCTGGTTTTGTACCTAAAATAAAAAGAGTTTGTTAAAATGTTTAGGAAAGAATGAGAGAGAAATTGTTGCTTCAATTGTAAATGAAGCTTAAATAAATAGAACTATATATATGGGCATTTCCTGGGGTCGCGAACGTACGTTCGTACGCTTTTGATGTACAAATAATATAGAAAACAAAACTTTTCCTAGCATTTTTTCTTGCGATTCGATAGCATTTGGGTAGATGTATGTTTAGTGCAAAGGATGGATTTCATCGAGTTTAAGTTTTCATAATAAGAGTTATAAACATGTGGTCGCGAACGTACGCAAAATAGAAGTCAACTTTGGCTGACAGCAGTTAAATGTAAAAATCTGCGTAATGGAACGGAATATTCAAAAGTGATTAATTTATTTTTAAAGTGTATTAATGTAGGTCTCCATGCAGTATTTACCAAAAAAAATATCTCTTTTGGTTTTTGTTTAATTGGCTTATGTACCGGTCGCGAACGTACGGGTCGCGAACGTACGATTTTTCCATATGTTTTTTTATTGTTATCACCATTCAGTTTCCCATTAATGTCTTCAAATTTCCTTAACAAACAACTAAATACTCAATTTACAATTGATTGTAATGAAAAGATTATGAAGAAAGAGTGTAAACATAACATATTTTCGCATGTAAAATAAGCATATAAAAATGTGTTTAGAAGTAGAAAATATAAGAAAATATAAAATTTTCCAGTTTCCAGTGCAATTTCTTCGAGTAAAACAGCTGCGACATGCTATGAAGCCATTCTTTTATAACAACATAGACTTTTTTTATAATAATAAACAATAAAAGACGATGATTATCAACATTTTATTTTTTCATCCTGGTAGACCATTCTGGGGAAATGCCCATATATATATATTTTTTTTTTTTAAATTTTTACAAAAAAAATTTTTTTTTTATTTTGCAAAAAAAAAATGGCCAAATTATGTTTGCACTTAAAAAATTTTCAATAAATAACCAATAATAATATTTATAATAATATAACCAACAGTACACAGAAAACAAAATGAGAGTGACTCATCAAGCAAGAAACTCCACTGTCCTTTTTATGCACACAGATCGCCGTGTTTTTGTTTCTCGTAAACGGCTAAAGAAAAAACAGCTGCAGTTGGGAGACTCATAAATAAGAATTAAAAAACATTTTTTTTTTGTTCCTTTTATTCATTTTCTGTTACAATTTGCAATTAAACAAAATGTAAAGACACATAAACTAGGATGTGGGCACTAAAGTGTGTGGTAGTGAGGGATTAGACACAGCACACAGCAAATAAAGTGAGGGTGACTCATTAAGCAAGGAAGCCAGTAAGGAAAAAATTGTCCAGGATATTATTTTTTTTTTACTTAACACATAAAGTAAAAGTCAAATCGTTTTTTATGTTTATACTCTTAAATATATTTCATTTGTTGTACTTGGCTTTTACGCTCTATCCCTATGGGTGATACATTTCCCACACTTAATTAATTTTTTTTTTTTTTTTGCTTTTTTTGTACGTCGTTTTTGGTATTTGAATTTTATTTGAAATAAAAATGGAGAGTGAGTAACAAAAAACACGCATTTATTTTAACCCACATACAAACATACTTCCGCAGTGTTAATTAATCAGAGGGTATTAACACTGCACCGTGATGTTTATATTCTCATACGTTTTCCCAGTATTACACACACTCATACTAAACAAAACATTTGCAGAGAAAAATAAAACCCGTAACATTGACAAAAACCAAAGAAAAAAAAACGAATTAGTTACAGTAATAACAATAACCATGTGAACAATGTACAATTTAGCCAGTATTCTGGCTTTGTGTAGTTGGTTACAGTGACAAGCAAAATTGGTTAGATATTGAGCCTAAAATACGTAAAAAATTGGTTTATTTATTGAGAGTTGTGGATTTGTGAAGTGAAATGCTCTTTTAATACAGGGTAGCCTACAATAAGACCTACAAATGTCAAACATTTATAACTTTGTTATTTTTATAATATTTTTTTTTTTTTTTATATAATCTTGAATTTTTTCACTATGTAATTAACACTTATTTGGGTGGCATCTGCTTTAGTAAAATATTTTAAGATATTTATATTAAAAATTTTTTTTATTTTTTTCAATATTTATTTATTGAATCTTCATATCGCACTCGTTCAACAATACTGTATTAACTCAAAATTATTTTATATTATCTTTTTGGCAAAAAACAATACATAACACTAATGTCTACCTATGGTTAAAAATTCCGATAGTTCTGACCATTCTTTCTTAATAAAATTACATGTTGTGACCTTTTTGCTGGTGGAATGGTTTATTTCTGTGAATCAAGAAAACAAAATTATTTTGAGTTATTTGAAGTGATTGGCCTTAACAAATGATTGTTTTTTGCTATAAAGAGTAGTATTATGAGTTATGTTGTTATTCTAATAATAAAAGTTTATTTTAGTCAGGTAGTATTTTGAGTTGCAACTGTTTAATTGATTCAGGCTAAGTACATTTTTTGTTTAAATTCGAAATATGATTGTTTTCATGAAATAATGCTTAACTTTTTCTTTGAGTTCTTACTGTTTTCGTGAAATAATTGTGTTTTTTGTTGAGTTATTACTGTTTTGATGAAATAGTTTTGATGACACTTTGTAATATTATCACTTTATTTTTTTGCATTGCAGCAATATAGCAGTGCATTTTTGATCAGCTAGAAATTTTATTATCAAGTTAATTAAACATAATAGTGAATACTTGAAATCAAAAGGTGTAATAAGTTCAATTAACAAAATGAGTTGTCCAAATGAAGAGCACTATTCATTATTAAGCAAATCAAGCTCCCCAGATCATACTACAAAAATATAATAGGGAATTAATTTAATAAAATATATATTTTAAACTTTTTAGCAGTTGTTAGCATTTATTTAGCTTTAAAAAACTTTGTTTACTTTAGTCTTTTCTCATTTCATGCTTAACACTTTTATTAAAAAATGTATTAAATACAGCAATAAATTTCATGTAAACAGACACAACTCAAAATATTTACTTCTCATTAACAAAAATAATTCAAGAAAATGATAACAACTAAAAAAATCGCGTTTCTATCTCCAAACAATAAACAAATAAAAAGGTTATGTGGTGCAATACAATAATTGATGGGGCTTCTAAATATTGCCTAACTTTTGTTAATGGAAAATTCCTTAAGCACTAAGAAAACAGTTTTTTGTCTCTCCTGAACACTTTGAAGTTTTTGAGTTAATACAGTATTGTTGAACGGGTGCGATATAGTAAATATGAACTAACAATAATTAATCAAATCTTATCCTAATACTTTCTTTTGTGTCCTGCCAGTGCCAGAAAACAAATTTCGTCATCATGTAGGTGTTTATCGCTCATCTGAAAGGGTGAGTGAGGCAGTGTCTCTTCTTCTTAAGCGAGTGTGACCGCCATGATTTAAAATATTTCGAGGTAGTGGATTTGGGTGTTGTTCAAGCCTTTTTAAATATCTTACTGCATATTTTGTAATCATAGTTTAAACTAGCGGCACATAGAGATGCTTATGAATGTTTGAATTTTTAACATACCAGGGAGCGGCTGTGAATATTCGAAGACGTTTATTTTGGCGCCTTTGAATTTTTTCGACATTAGAGGCCGAGGCAGTGCCCCATAGTTGAATACCGTAGCACTAGATAGTCTTTAAGATAGATCTAGATGTATACCGAGATATTTTACATGCGAATGTTGAGGTATTATTTGATTATTGATTTTAATAGGGGGCATAATTACCGGCGAAGGGTGAATGTTATTTGTACGCATTTTTGCTCGTTGACCATTATCCTCCATTGTTTTAACCATATTTCTAGATCCTGTAAGAAACGAAATGCTTCATAACCGTGTTCGTGCACGCTTAGAAATCTGTATCGTCTGCAAATGTTGAAGTTTGGGGGTAGTTGTGTGTTGGCATGTCCGAAGTATAAATTAAGTATAATAGAGGGCCCAGGATGCTGCCCTGTGGGACTCCAGTACCAATTGGCTGAGGTGAACTTAAGAAATTTCCTTCTTTAACAATAAATTGACGACCGACTAAGTAGCTTTCTAACAGCTTGTGTAAGTTTGCTGGTAAATTTTGCTTCAATTTATGTAATAAGCCTTCATGCCAGACTTTATCAAAAGCTTGCGAAACATCGATGAAGAGTGCCTAGCAATATTTTTTTTTTCTTCAAATGCTTTTCTTATGACATTTACTATTCGATGAGTTTGTTCAATTGTGCTATGTTTTCTTCTTAATTCGAATTGATGGCTTGGAAAACAATTATTTTCACTTAAAATCGGTGTTAATTTCAAAACTTGTAACTTCTCAAATAGCTTTGACATATTTGATAATAAGCTTATAGGCCTATATGACTCAACCTTTTTATGATCTTTACCAAGCTTTGGTATCATGGTAACTAAAGAAACCTTCCAATTTTGAGGGTAGTATTCAAGGCGTAAAATAGCATTAAAAATAAAAAGTTTAATTTTTTTTGCTACACGAGGTAGCTCCAAAAGCATTTTATTACTGATCTTATCAATACCAGGTGCCTTCTTAGTGTTTAAGTCATAAATAGCCTTTTCTATTTCTCTTATCTCAAATCTTAGGGGAATAGCTGCTCTTACATTAACAAGCAGTAGCTCGACTGTTATATCGTAAGATATATTTGGGGTAAATACGTTTTTCAGGTGACTTGCAAACAGATTTCCTTTTTTAATATCGTTTCTTGCCCAACTACCATTCAAGTTTCTTAATGGTGGCTTAGATTGTACTGGCCTTTTTAGATTTCTAGCTGTTCACTATAACGAGAAATCTGATTGTGGAGTTGCATCAAGTTTTTTAAGATATTTTTCTAGAGAAGCCCTTTTCTGAATCTGTAGTAACTTTCTTAATATTTTTGTGCACTCTTTTAATAAATTCTTAAGTTGCGGGGATCTGTATAGTTGCCACTCTCTTCGAACTCTCCTTTTTTCAGTCAAGAGCCGCTCGACATCTGTAGAACATATTTCATTATTTTTGATTTTTTTGGGGGTAACGCTGGAATGTTGAACAGATAGTTTAAGATAACTGTCAAAATTAGCAATAGAGAGATCCACATTTTCCGGTGTTCTAAGCGGAATATATTCTCTGCAATGGGCACTGAGAAATTTTTTATATTTTAACCAATTTATTTGTGTGGCTGACGTCGCTAAGTAACCTGACGGAGATACAATTCTATTTGGGTTCGAAATAGTAACAATTTTCATTTCATTTGCAGCGCAGTAATTCACTTACGAATATGTCCTTTATCTCAGTTTGCGTTTTCTGGGCTTTTTTTTGGCAAATGAGTTGTGTTTGATACAGGTCCTCTGTGATAATCTGGCATGGTCTCAGCAGCTCATTATAAACAGTAACGTTAAATACATAGATTTGTCGTCTATTTGATAGCAGCATTTTGGCTTGAGTGGTGCCCAATTTTTGCTTTTCTTAAGGACAAAACTTATCTCATATCGTACATTTTTAACAGTCACTATAACTACAACACTGTCGCACATCCAGACCGACACACATACACTTGCATGCTTATAACAAATATGTAGGTGTATTAAAAAGTATAAATAGTACCCGTATAAATTGATAACACACACGCAAAATTGTCTATGTCCTGTTGATCCTGAGACATATGAAAACCGAATATATTTTGTAATTTTGTAAATGTCTTTTTTTCTCACTCTCTTTCCAGTACTTTTTCTATATATATTTTTTTTTTGTTTGTTTTCATGTCAAATGAGTTTTTGTGGTAAGTTGTACGAGTGTGTATACGAGTATTAATGGCAAGTTGTACATTTTTACCACAAAGTAAAAAAATTGAATTGAAAAAACATACGTTTTTTTGTACTTTAACTTATCAAAATAGGCATAAAATAGAAATATGAGTCTAATGAAACACACAGAGTTAAATAAAATTTTATGCAGGTATATAACAAAACGAAATGTTTAATGGTGTTTCCCTTTTTTTTTTTTTTTTTTTTTTTTTTTTGCAAACAATCATGTTTATAGACGTACACACACACACACATATTTAAAGCAACATATTTAGTACAACTTGCGGCATTTACCCTGTATGAGGGTGTTTCTTTTTCCCGTTAAATTAAAGGTATCTTTTTATAAAAGCATTTAAAGTTCTTAGAAATAATAATATTTTTTGTGATATTTTTCTGCTTTTAAATTAAAGTGTAACATTAAGACGGCTTAGTGTTGTACCATGAGATGGCTTTGCTTCAGAGAATATTTTTGTTTACATTTGCAGCTCCAGTGTCTTTATATTTTTAAAAGTTTCGTTTGTATTGAAATTAATCCTCAAAAAATTTTTTCAATTTGTTAATCTTACATTTATTTAAAGGTTTTAATTTATTAATGAATTCCCAAACTGATTTTTTATTATAATTTTGTTGCTTGGGGGAACGTCATGACTTTAAAGGAGCCCAGAAAATCCATTAACATGTCTGTTCTTCCAAGCGAAAAACCTCTCTTAGAAAACCATTTTTTGCTTTTTTTAAAATTATCTATGTGCTTAACTTAAAGTAAAGCCAAAAAATATTATGATTCACTATTATAAATCATATTATAGCTCACACTTAAGGTAATGAAAATTTAATTTAAGAAATTTTTAAATTCTTTACCGAAAATTTTCGCAAATATATTCATTATTTATGACCTTTTCCATTAACATGAATCATTGCATTTACGTTGGCTTTTGTGGAATAAGTGAATAAGTAGTAAATTTTGGCACAAATGTTGCATGCAAAATTTTAACCAACAAAAAAAAAAAACGGAAAAAAGTCAAATTTAATGCAGCGTAAAACAAGGGTTTGACTCATGCAATTGCATGTTTGTTCACTTGGCCAAAAAGCAAAAAAAAAAAAATTAAAAACGGAATAAGGCAGGAAATTATTGATAAACAAAATTGAATTTATTTTAGGAAAAAACAAGTAATAGTGCTATATTCGGCAAATCCCGAATCTCTGATACCCTCCACCGACAATTAGAATATTTTAGGCATGCGCCCTATATGGGATCTATAAGCTATTAATTAATATTTATATAAAAACGGACCTCAGTATCAAAATTGGTTGCAGTTCAGACCTACATATGCTTTAATTTCTAGTCATATTAAACTTAGTTTGCACGATTTTGAGTAAAACATCCTGATTCGTAACAGTTTTAGCCGAACATAAAATTATTTTCGAGAGAGTAACTTATATTCGACCCATGATTAATTATGGACCAATCATCACAAATTACTGTAGAGTTATTTTTTGTACTAAAACAGCCTAAATAAGTACAAATTTTAAAGTGTTTTTCAGAAGGCTGCTTAATATGGGACCTAAAGTAAATAAATAAAAAATAAAAATTATTAAAATTATTCCAAAATTACATTGTATTGTTTTAGGCCAAATGAAGCAAATCTTACAATATCTTTATCTGCTATGGCTTAAGGCGTATTTAATTATACAAAGCCTATGGTATATTAAGGACGGATCCTTAAGACATTTTCTACTGTGTTTTAAAGCCTTATGAGGCTTTGAAAGACCAAATTCTAATACAAAACCCTTATTCGTTACGGGTTTAGGCGTATTAAGCCGTTTTCAGAGAGTAAGATATATATAGGGCCTATGGTAAATTATGGACTTATTTTCACGAAACTTTACAGTGTCATTTCTAGTTCTATAAAACTTTATCGTACCAAATTTTATTGCAGTAGCGGTATTTTTAACGGTTTTAGGCGTACTAAACTGTTTTCCGAGAGATGGCTTTATATGGGGTCTTTGGTAAATTACACAGTGCAACAAAATTCGGGTCATCGCCGCCAGCCTCAATACTTGCAAAGCGAAATGAAACTAGACTATTTCGGGTTCCCGAAATATCGGCCCCTAAAGTTTTTGAATTTTTTGAAAAGGCGTTTGGTATAAGACAAAAAAATTATACTAAATGTACTTCTGAGCTAAAAAACTATTTGAGATGTCTGCAGTAGAATTGTATGGCGATTCTTTTCTTAGAATATATTTACCCTCTAACATAAATTTTAAGTGGAAATTTTTGTCCTTGTTTTAAGCTTCCACACAAAAGTCTACTATGACGGCAATTTAGAGGGTTAAAATGTTTCACGGATATTTTCTGCATCAAATTTCACTAGGGATCTTTAAAGACCAAAAAATCGTACAATGTATTAAAAACGGATTTTCGAAATTACGGGCCTTGAAATTTTTAAATTTTTCGAAAACTCGTTCTTTATACTTTCCATACTAAACTGTTTTCCGATAATAGAATTTAATAAGGCTTATGGCTTAATTATGGACCGATCTTTGCGAAGTTAACCAGTTTTATTTTTAGTCATATATAACGAATTTCTGCAAAATCTTCTATCAATTGGTGCATTAAACCATCAATTATGTAAGTTTTTGTAACAAAATTATTAATTTTTTAGGGTCGGGGATCAACATTTGGATTCATAACTCTTATCCTATCTAACAAATTTTGCTGGATTTCAATCCCGCTTAGAATAACTAAAAGCAATTTAACACCAAAATTGTTCTTTTCTTTGAGTTTTTCGAAAGTTAGCATGTTTTCAACAGAAGGACCAACGGACAGACAGACGGACATTTCTAAATCGAGTTACAACTAATTTCTCAAGGAGACAGAATATATATACTTTATGGGATCTGAAATGAATTAAAAAAAGTTTCACACGGAATGACAAACTAAGTATACCCGCATTCAACACTAGTGGTGGTGGAGGGTATAACAAGTAAGAATGCTCTGACGAATTGTATATACCCTACACCATAGTATTAAAAAGGCAATTTTCCAAATAATTTTTTTTTGTCTTGTGTTCCAAAATTAGTTTTAGGAAAATATGAGACTGGTCTGATTTCTTTTTAAATTTAAAATTAAAACTTCAAGCCAAAATATTCTGCAAGACATAGTTGAGCCTCAAACTTAGATTATTAGTCCCAATAAAAAATTGAGCTTCAAACGAAGCAGGTTTCTAAGATAGAAATATTAGAGTTTCGCTTACCATCTCGCTTACGAAAGACATACATTTTATATGGCGAGTTCCCCCCTTTTAAAGCAATAAATTTTTGACACAAAAAGCGCTTTATTCAACGCATATGAAAACTGTAGAATGCAGCGTTTTTTACAGTTATTTTTTAGTATTCTCCCTTACAAAACTGCTTCGTAGTAGGGCAATTGCGTAGCATTTGAAATGTTAGTTTTTATTCACTTACTTTACTGCATTTATGTATGTTTTTTACGTAGCGCATAATTGTGCGCTAAAATATATAGGAACGCAAATTTGGTTTTTATAGGAAGTTTTTCACAAATTTTCTTTTTATCAGATATTTCAAGCAAAATTATTTTTTATAAGAAACTCCACGCAAATGAGCTTTTTATAGGAAGTTTTTCGCAAATATGCTTTTTATAGGAAGTTCTTCGAAAATATTCTTTTTATCAGACAAATTTACATTTTATAGGAAACCAGCTTAACCCGGTGAACTTCGTTACCCCCTTTAGTAAAACAGATCTCGTGTATTGCTAACGAAGAAATTGGTATGCTTCTAATATTATGCTTCTATTTGCTATTTACAAAAGTATAGAAAAAATTAAAGAAAAATTCACTAATTTTGCTATCTATAGCAAACTTAGGGCTAATTTGCAATGTAAAGAAAATTTTGAGTCAATTTTTTTATACAAAATTTTCCATTATTTAAAATAATTCTGAAATTTTAATATATTTAAAATAAACGCAAATATGTTGCTAAATTGTCAACTAACAAATACATCACAATATGTTCATTCTATTTTTTTAATTCCGTTTTTATATTGCATAAATTTAATCAAGCACCTTATTTAAAAACATTTTATTCAATGAGTGGTATCGCCTTTTAATACAGCCTAAACAAGCACCCCTCTAAACGAAATTAATTCTTTGTTTATAAAAACAATACAAAATAGAGAATGTAAGCCTGTCATGTTTCAGAGGGTTTTTCAACTCCCGCCCTTAACACACTTGGCTTTTATGCTTTAAGTCATTTTTAATTAGTCATTTTTGTTGATTTTATGTTGTTTTTTTTTTATTCGTATTTTTAATTTGATATGCTACTGTTATTTTAAACCTCACTAAAGTCTGCTTTTGTTTGTAGATAAAATTCACATTTCCGTAAAATTATAGCACTTGTTTAAAATACATAAAATTTTGACAGCATGTATTTTTTTTTTGCTTTTGCAGAAAAAAAAGTTTTGCTTTAAAAGCTAACATTTTTTTGTATGAGTAAAATATACTAGGCAAAATTTTCTGTAAATCTCTGGTTTTCATGGGCAATCGCCTATGCCTTAAAATCAAATTTATCAGGAGAGCCGAAAAACCATTTCAAACTATGGGCACTTTTTAAACTTTGTTATTAAAGTAAAAAACCAGAATTGTTCCATATTTTTCAGAAATTTTGAGAAGTATATAAAGAGCGTTTAAAATTGAACAATATGCCATCAACATCTTAAAATCGAAATCGACTTACGTGGATGCACATGAAAACTTCAGATACAACAAGTTTTCTAAAAAAAAACCTAATTCCTGCAAAATTTTCTATAAGAATCTAATTTGTGCAAACTTATTTATAACCATCAAATTTGGCCAACATTTTCGGTAAATATCCAATTTGCGCAAAATTTTTTATAAATACCTATTTTTCGCAAAACTTTTGTAATATTCTAACAATATCAAAGTTGCTCAAAATTTTTTATTAAATCAAATTTGCGCAAAATATTTGATATATGTCAAATTTCTATTAATATAAAATTTGCGCAAAATATTTTAACTATATCAAATTTTTTCCAAAATTTTTTATAAATTTCAAATATGTCCAATATTTTTTATAAATATCAAATTTGACTAAAGTTTTCTATATTCATTAAATTTGCCCAAAATGTTGTATAAGCATTCGATTTGCACAAAATTTTCTTTAAGTTTTAACTTCGCGTAAAATATTCTATATACATATATAATAAATTTGAGCAAAATTTTCTATAAATATTAAATTTGCGCAATATTTTCTATATATATTTAATTTGATCAAAATTTTCTATAAATACCAAATTTGCGCAAAATTTTCTATAAATATCAAATTTGTCCAAAATTTTCTATACATAAAAATTTGCACAAAAATTTATATGTATTCAATTTGCGCAAAATTTTCCAAAAATAGCCAATTTTTATCCAAATTTTCAATAAATATTTGCTAAAATATATGCGCTTTATTTTCTAAAGTTATCAAATTTGCGCAAAATTTTCTTTATACATATATAACAAAGTTGCGCAAATTTTATTATAAATATCAAATTTTAGCAAAACGTTTTATAAACATCAAAAACGTATCTAAATATTAATATCGCGCAAAATTTTCTGTACGTATCAAATTTTGGCAACTTATTCTATAAGTACCAAATTTGCTCAAATGTTTCTATCTATATATTAAATAAGCCACAAATCTTCTATAAATATCAAATTTGTCCAAAATTTTCATAAGTCTCCAATTTGCTCAAAATTTTCTATATAAATCAAATTCACGCAAAATTTTCCATAAGTATTTAATTAAAATTTAAGTAGAATTTGCTATAATTATCAAATTTGCCCATTTTTTTTTTCAAGAATAGCGCATTTAAGCAAAAATTTCTATAAATATTAATATAGCTCGAAATGTTCTCTTAATATCAAACAAATTTGAGCAAAATTTTCTTTATATTATTATTAATATTAAAATATTATAATTACATATTATAATAAATAGAAATTTGTTCGCATATTTGCTATTTATAAATTAGCGCAAATTGGTTACTTAAAGGAAATTTTAGCCAAATTTTATTATTATTTATGCGCTAATTATCTATCGCATTAGCCTCAAATTTTCTAAAAATATCATATTTATGTAATTTTTTTTTTTTCAAGTATGTATCAAATTTGAGCAAACTTTTTTATATATATTAAATTTGCACAGTTTTCTATAAAAAGAAAATTTAACCATTTATTTTTGTCGGTGTAGTAAACTTATCATGCGTGGCCACGTGACGTTTGATATGAAATTCAATATTCGATTTTCAATTTCTTTTTTTAATCTGTCTCCTTTAATTCCAATAAACTTTTGATTGTTTTTAATTTAAATTTTTTTTACATTTTTCGCTGTTCCTCTACACACTTTTATTTTGTTTGCCTCATTAATTATTTATTTTCCATCAAGGGAACAAACAACGTGAAGCAGAAATAAAGAAAAACAGCCAAGTTGTATCTATAAAAATAAATTAGAAAGTTCAGGAGAAAACACAACACAGGTTGCTCTAAAACTTAGTGTAAACAATTGAAATTAATTAATAAAGTAATTACGAGAACAATTTTAAACTTATAGGTGTTAACTTTTTAATATCAAAAATATGCTCGTGGATTTAACAATAGGACAAATCCAGCTTTTTAACGATTTTATTAAACGAAATATTATTGCCATTTATAAAATAAAGTATCAGATTTATGGCAGTTTAATTGTAGGGTTTCTACATTTAATTTAAAGGTTAAGCTAATTTTATATTAGTTATTTTTATTTTATTTGCCGCTCGCGCCTTTTCTGCTTAATTTTCTTAAAGCCCTAAAATGTATTCCTTTTCTTTTACATAAAGTTACAAATAGGCATACTTAAGCAATAAAATAACCAGAAATATTATCTTACCATTATAAGTAATATTAATAAGGCAATAACCTGCTTCTTAGCATATCAAATTGCCCTCTTACTAAGTTTGTCACCAATAACTACGCATTACAATAATCACTACACTACCATAATAATGTGTACCTAAGAGTGTGTGTCGAAATCCTTTTCACCAGGCATTTATTATCCATATCATTTGCTTAAATAATTTCTTTCTCATGTGCCTTAGCTAGCCGTTCTTGTAAAGTTATTTTGGCTTATGATTTTTAATATAACACATAAAACAATAAACATTAATGACTTCATCCTGTTTGAATTTTTGAGATGATGACAATGAAAATGTGATCCCTTTTTTCTAACTGCCTTTACGTTGTAATGGCAACAGAATACGTTTATAGACGTTTATGGCTACTAGATACATTTAGAGATTAATTTTCTTTAGCTTAAGCAGCTGATAAACATACACACATACTGCTACTTTTAAATCATCTACATCTACATCTGAACGCATAAAAGAGGGAAATCCAAAAATTGTCGACAAACAATTTATTTGCAGAACTAAAAAAAATTTAAAAAGTCTTGTGTCTTTTTGTGTAAAAGGTGACTTTTAATATAAAAAGTGATTTTTTGTGCAAAAAGTGATTTTTTATGTAAAAAGTGATTTTTGTGTAAAAAATGACTTTTTATGTTAAATGTGACTTTTTGTGTAAAAAGTGACTTTTTGTGTAAAAAGTGACATTTTAAGTAAAACTTTACTTTTTATGTTTAAAGTGACTCTTTGTGTTAAAAGTGACATTTTGTGTAAAAAGCGACTATTTGTGTAAAACGTGAGGTTTTGTGTAAAAAGTGAATTTTTATGTAAAAAGTGACTTGTTATGTTAAAAGTGACTTTTTATGTAAAAAGTGACTTGTTATGTAAAAAGTGACTTTATATGTAAAAAGTGACTTTTTATGTAAAAAGTGATTTTTTGTGTAAAAATTTACTTTTTGTGTAAATAGCCACTATTTCTGAAAAACTTGAAGTTTTGTGTAAAAAGTGACTTTATGTAAAAAATTACTTTTTATGTAAAAAGTGACTTTTTATGTAAAAAACTACTGTTTATGTAAAAAGTGACTTTTTATGTAAAAAATAACTTTTTATGTAAAAATTGACTTTTAATGTAAAAATTGACTTTTAATGAAAAAGTGATTTTTTGTATAAAAATTTACTTTTTGTGTAAAAACGAATTTTTATGTAAAAGAGTTTTTTTGTCAAACCTAAGCTTTGTACAGAGGTGGTAAGATCTTACAATGTTGGCATTAAAATTGACTAAAAATGTCTTGCAACTGTGTGAACATTTACGCTATTTTCATTTGGCAGATGTGTTAAATTAATGCATCTGACAATGGCACCATTGTGTTACAAGTGACTTTTTGTGTAGAACTTGACTTTTTGTGTAAAAAGTGACTTTTTGAAAAAATGTGACTTTTTGGTAAAACGTGACTTTTTGTGTAAAAAGCGACTGTTTATGTAAAACGTGACACATAATGTAAAACGTGACTTCTTGTTTAAAACCTTACTTGTAATGTAAAAAGCTACGATTTATGAAAAATGTGTCTCTTGTATAAATATGACTTTTTATTAAAAAAGTTAGTTTTTGTGTAAAAAAAAATAAATTTGTAATGTAAAAAATATTATTGGTGTTAAAAATACTTTTTAACACTGATTTCGTACAAAATATGAAAAGAACTTCTAAACATAAATTATCAAAAGCATCAGCATCAATAAATAACCCATAAACATGATTATAAACTATCAACTTGTTGCTTGCACATTTGCCTGATTTTATGCTTTTTTTCCTTTTTAAACACTCACTCAAAAGCACACAAACAACAACGTTCGCACAAAAATTGACTCATTCTTTTTCAACAATAAAATAAAATACAGCAAAAAGAGGGTAAGTTTTTCCAAAAATCAAAACTGTAAAAGAATGAAATTTTAAAAAAGCTTTTAAATTCCAAATATTTTCTTTTAAAAGAAATATAATAGTTTTATTTTTAATCGCTTAAAATATTTCTGTGGCCACAAGGAATAACAACTAAACTCTATTTTAAGAAGTTTTCAGCAGAGCATTTTTAAGTTTGAAATTGGTGCCTGAAATCAGGGAATTAAGATTAAGCTAATATTTGAAAGTTCGATGTTAGCAATTTTATTATATTTTAATTTGCAATTCAATTCATAATGAAAAAGCAGCTAACTTAAGAGAAATAAGCAAAACAAATTGTTAAGCTTCTTTTCCTTTTTCGTTTCTAAAAATTTTTAAGTCTTATCTCGACTTTAGCTGTTATACCAAACTCAATGAATTGACTTTAGCTATTATGCACTTTCATTTTGTTACTTTTGCTGAATAAAAAGTTATTAGATACACTCAATTTACATGATGAATTTTATGACGTCCAATTTTGGACGTCATTTTTTTGTTTGGTAGCAAGCGGTGTAGAGATGAAAGAGGGGTAGAAAAATAGACATGATTTCTGTTTTCTCTTCCTCTTTCTTCTCTACACCGCTTGCTACCAAACAAAAAATGACGTCCAAAATTGGACGTCATAAAATTCATCATGTAAATTGAGTGTTAGATATAGCAAGTTTTTTTTTTAATTTTTTTTTTTTTATAAGGATTATAAAATTGTTATATGTATATTTGTACTTCAGTTGCTGTGATTAGAATTAATTAAGGAACATAAACCACTATTACCACTATTACGACATTGGCGAATGATATTCTTATTTTTACCGGATTCAGCTTGTAACTCATTTTCCATTCGTTGCCCCAGTAACCTCATTTCAAAGTCTGATTCAAACGCACTTCCTTCAGTGTCACTTGAAAAAAGCTGAAACTCTTTAACTACGGCGCTATCATTACTCGATGTACCACAATAGTCTGGATCTTTGACGGAGTCATCACAATTTTCAGATAATGATGAATCATTGTTAATTGACTCAAAAATTTCAGATATAAACAACTCTTTTTTGTTTCCAGAATTTGAACCTGCAAAAGATGCTTTCATAATTTGTTGCACATAGTTTCGATAGGAGACAAGACAGATGTTAACATATAACTATACCTTTTAATATATTATTTAAGTCAAAATCAAATCCGTTGATTGAGGATTTGGTCTCATTTTGAACTACGGGTTCATAAAAAGTCTGCAAAAAAAAACACTGTTGTGGGATCAGGTTGAAGTCTAAGAGAAATATTAGGCCATTGCTTCAAACTGAATTCCTTATTCCTCATGTCGTCTATAACAAATTTAAAACTCTTTTTCGTTAAGATGATCCAGACTCTACTCTACGTAGGTACCATACTTTAAAAAGTTAAACTTACTTTGAATATCTCTATCAATTTGATACTGCCTTTCAACATTTTGAATAAGAAAAGAATTATTCGAGGTTGTTTCCACTATAAAGTTTAAGTTTAAAAATTAATTTTAACGTTTCATCATAAGGAAATATATTATTTAAAACTTACCTTGAACGCTCGATGACACTTCTGAATTTTGTTTACTGCTAACTCTAACATTTTTTTTACACGGTTAGACATCCTGATATACTTTTCTGTATGAACTCTTACACTTAACAACCAAATTCGATTTAAGATTTTATTGAACTGCACACAAAATTTGGAAAATGAACTTAAATTTACTTAAGTAATGCTTCAACTGAAAACCTGTTACGGAAAAACAACTTAAGTGGAGTTAGGCCTTAAACAAATTATTCTTCACATTTGGAATAACGACCAAATTCGACTTTGGCTTTTACTGGAAACTCGAAAAAAACTCAATAATGACTAAACTCGAGTTTGGTTGTTATTCCTAATTTGAAGAATTATCAATTTAACATACGGAATAATGACTAAACTCGAGTTAAGCAGACATTTTACGTCTGAATACACGCACGGCACTGTTTGGAATAAAATCCTAATTCTACTTAAGAAACTTTTTTTAAAAAAATATTGAAGCAAATTGCAATAGGCTGTTATTCCAAAATCATACGAGCAAAATTTCGACTTTAGCTGTTTAGTTTTTTAGGTATAAAATACTAATTTTTTGAGCTACGATGATAAAATTTTGTGTGGTAGTGCATTTAAATACAGTGAATACAACAGTAGTAATAACTCTACTTTGTCCTAACTCGACTTTAGCTGTTATTCCTTGTGGCCACAGATTTGTTATTTGCTGTTAGTTGTTCAAAGCAGATTTCAATCACAATCATAACTAATACTTAAATAAACTCGATTGAATTATTTATTAATTGTTTAGAAAAATGTTAAAATAATGATATTTAGTAATGAAATGAAACATTTCTCTCAACTGTAGTTGAATAACAAGGTTATTGCCCTTATTATAAGTTATTAAAGCTTTGAAAAAGCTTTTTTTATTATTCGGTTTAGAAAATACTGGGTTTTTTTTTTGTTGGCATGAATGCATTTCTTTAACACTTCCTCAAACTTATGAGTATGGTCAGACCTTTTTTTAAGAATTTATTTTAATACATTTAACATTTAGTTAGGACTTGAAATTTCAGGTACCCTTCTAAAATTTAGTTTGCTATACAAATTTAAATAAAATTTCCTGAAAAGAGATAGCAGCTTATTTGAATATTTTACAGCAGAAATCCCATTTGTAACACATGTGCTCTGGTCAGACCCAAATATATTTTGTGTTGAAACCCTGTACTTTTTAATTTTTAATGGCTGTTTTTAATTTAAATCTATTAAATCCACAAACCAATAACTCCATCAAATTCTCAATTCGAAAAAAAGCAATAAACATGCAAAAACAAAAACTGTAAAATGGTTGCTTTTTTAATGAATTTTACTTGTAAATTTGTAACTTGAAGTTTTGGGAAATAGGGCCCAGATGCTGATTTTTACATGTGAATAGCGGACGCTATGACTTATGACTTAGAAAATGAAAGAGCTGCTGAGAAAGGTGATTAAATCAAACCCTTCGTAGATGAGCAGAACAGTGATGTGACTTACGTTCGAAATGAGGACATGGCATCAGATATTGAAAATAGTTTAAACCAAATGAAACGCGTTATTCTGAAGTCGATGAAGAAAAGCCACAAACACAAACTGGTTAAAAGGTAAAGATGGAACAAAATTGAATAAGCAGGATCGAAATGTTGGTATATGCCTGCGTCAAAAATATATTAGGTATTTTCGAACTGAACCCAAGGAACAAGGGTCTATTACAATTGAAGTCTACCAAAAAATGGAATAAAATACCTTAATCGGAATTTTGCTTGCACAACAATACTCAAAAAGCTATGATTTTGTGGCTTTCCGACCACTTACTTATATTCGGCAAGTCACCATTTTATTGCACTGACACGATATATATACATATAAGTTTTGACGATGTCTGCTATCGTCTACACACGCTAAAGTTGACTAAATGATGATAAGGCCGCACCAATTTGACATGTTATGTTATGCCTAGACTATCGAATCTGTATATGAAAATCAAAATATGTTTTAGTCGGAGGGTTAAAAAAAAATTCTTAATAATTTGTTTTTATAACTGAATTTCGTTGAAGTTGAAGGAAGTAGTTTTTAGCCGAAATTTTTTTCAAGCGTTAATAAAAATAAGACTTTGTAATTAATAAGATTTTGTTTATGTGCTTAATTCCCAATTTTTATTCCTGATTAAAACACTGAAATTTATTGTTGCAGGATAAGCTAGTTTCTATGCGCATTTTACTGGTTGCTTAGTCCAGATCATCTGGAAACATTCTCCCAAAACAATTTTAGAAAAGCCAGAAATATTAGCAAACAAAACCGAGAATTGCAAACAAAATTCTAACAATAAACAGTTTATCTATCTTTTTCTTACATTCCCCACTACAAGTAGTTGTTAGTGGGTTAAGAAAAAACAAAAAAACAAACAAAAATTGCTTTATTGTTTTCGCAAGAAAATCAAATTTAACCAACTTGCCAGATCAGTTTCTTTTATGCCGAGCACTTGCAAATTTATTATCAAAGTTACTTTGATAATTAAATATTCTTCAAGCAAAATGTATTTATATTTAATAATTGCAAAATTACGAAACCAGTATATTTGATTTGTTCTGCTTTTGAAGAAAGTGCAGAAAATAATTCGTTTGGCAGCATTTTCGACGACACCTTTTAAAAGTTCGATAATCAAAGTTATTTTAAAATTTTGAAAATATATATACAGCATAAGGCAAATACCGGAAAACAAAGTAAAAGACAACATTATGACTGTTTAAACTATTGTCCAATTCACAAGCTCACAATATCATCGTATTCGTTGTATAATCATCTTATT
Source organism: Pollenia griseotomentosa (assembly GCA_963931875.1). Taxonomy (NCBI): domain Eukaryota; kingdom Metazoa; phylum Arthropoda; class Insecta; order Diptera; family Polleniidae; genus Pollenia; species Pollenia griseotomentosa. The sequence continues at coordinate 28,138,745 of OZ007561.1, forward strand.
ATAAAATGGTGTATTTTAGTTAATTATTATATTCATACAAAAGTATTTTCTTATTTTACAATTGATTTTTGTATGTTTTGAAAAAGGTTGTATTTATACCAGGTCTGGAAATGTTATATTTTTTTGGTGAATTTGCTAAAATCTTTTTCGAATGTTATATCTAACATCACAAATTCTACTTAATGATAAATATATGTTTAATTCATCTTAGTTCAAAATTTCTTTAATTAAAATTGCTTATTAATTAATATCTATTACCATTTTATATCAAAATAAAACTTCGATACCTGGTTTAATTTCATGGTTTCGATTAATACAATTGGCAAATTTTTTTAAATTAATTTGCCTTTCGAAGCTCGACATTTCATTTTTCGTTTAAATAGTTTACACAAAGTGAATTGGCTTCGTACATTGAATTGATATTTTCCTTTTTTGTCATTTAAAAAAAACGATATAGTAACGAAACAAAAAATTTGTCTGTTCAGTAGTGCATAAACAAGTATTGAATTTTTTCTGGTATTTGTTCTTGCAGAAATAATTATTTTCATCAAAGTAATTTTTGGGAATACACAATTTTACAAGATTTTATTAGTCGTGCTTAATTCCCAATTTTTATTCTTGATAAAAACACTGACATTTATTGTTGAAGGGATAAGCTATACCTATGAGCATTTCACTGTTTGCTTAGGCCAGATCGTCGGGAAACTTCATCCAAAGAATTTAGAAAAACTAAAGATATTAAACAAGAAAAAACTTATAAGCAAAAGTCTTACTTGTAACCATATCAAAGCTTTAACAAAAACAACAACAATAAACAGTGAGTTTATCTTTTCTTACATTCATTCTAGTGGGAATGTTAAGCACGACTTACCTAGAAAGGCATACGATATTATGTTATTTTTGCTGTTTTTTTTCCTTTAAAAATCAGAAAATAGCAGTAATATTTTGTTTTTATAACAAATGCTAAATTGCTTTTAAATTTTAAGATTATTCCCAGAAATTTCAAATAGTGGAAAATAAATTTATTACGTTTGCAGTAATGTATATTTCATAGCCATAGCCTAATGAATAGATATGGCTTTCATTATCTATTACCTTTTTAGCTTAAAGAAACACTTATGACTTTAACAGGCGCAGGATGCAGAAACGCATAAGCAAATACATACATTTCCTTTACTTATTTCAAAGTCATGCCTGTTCGCAAATATTAAAAAGCCTTATTTTAAATCTAGCCTTTACATTTTAAAATCTACATTTTAATTTTTTGATATTCTTTAATTAGGCTCGAGTTCATCAAATTTAATTTTCATTAAATTATTTTCACTGATCCCAGCTCAGCCAAGAAAAATTATCAATAAATTTTAATAAAAATTCCAAGTTGCAAAATTCCTTCCCTCAGTTTTAATAATTTAATGAAAATTAAATTTGATGAACTCGACCCTAATTAAAGAATATCAAAAAATTGAAAATTAACAGTTCAACTGAAAATCAAAATTAATCTACATTTTGTTCAAATAAATATTAATTTACAAGTTTTTTTAGCTTCTTCCTCTGACCTACACTAATCCTTATGCATAATGTATGACCTACACTGCTCTAACGGAAGCACAGGTGATTATATAGATATAAAATAGTCTACGTATTTCTTTTGACTACAAAAATATCCTTAAAGCGAGTATAACTGTTATACACCAAACAAACTTCAATAAACTTTAAAAAGGACCATGAACACAACAAAAATACTCTCCAAAATAACATTTAATTTTCTCTCGAACGCAATCGAGAGAAAAGCTTTTTTTCTATTAACGGTAGCTCTTTAAAATAATCTCTCTTAGAATTTACTACTCTGGCCATAAATGCTCTACTGTATGCCGGCGTTAAAACGAAGTTAACGTTTTTTTGCTAGTTGCATATTGTGATTCTAATAGCACGCACGCCATTTTTATTCTAATAAATGATTTTCTATAACTTTCTCTAATAGAAATTTAGAACTTTGTCACTATATTTGTGTTTATGACAAAATAAAACGTCAATTTATTTGTCTTTAGTGGTTAACTGGCAAACAAAAAAAAAATTAAGTTGAACTGATAAAATAATTTGATACAAAAAAGTAAAAAAAAAATAAAAATTAAAAAAACTAAAAAAAAGTTGAAAGTTTATACAGAAAAAGACAAATAAAAAAATAAAATTAAAAAAAAAAAATTAAAACCAAAATTCTTTAATGCTTCTCGGTTGATTTGAAGGCTCCTTTCCAAAACAAAATGCAAAAGTAAAATAAAGAAAGTGATTAATGATGAAAATAATGCTTTAAGGAAAAAAAATTAAAATTGAAAAAAAAATATAAATAAAAAATTAATTTAATTGCTTTATATTCTTACCAAACAAAAATAAAGAATAATTTGAAAAATAATTGAATTGTTTAGTAAAGTAAAAAGGGGACTTAAACCAGCAGAAATGTTTTCCATTAACAGTAATAACATTATACTTTAAATACTGATTACACTGTCTAAATATTATGTAAACTTTTAAATAATAACGTGATTGTGCGTGTCTGTGAGTGGCCGCATGTATTCTTGTGAATGTGTCACCTGTTTAACTCTGGGGTCCCTTTTGTTTTTCTAGCTGGGTGTCGGAATGCAGGAGTAAAAAGTTAATGTATATTTTAATTGCATTTAGTGTATGTGAGTTTTCAACATGTATTTGTAACTCCCCTCACTACACACGCCCCTACCCACATGCAAAGCAGAATACATGTTTTAAAAAGTAAGATCTAAAATTTAAGTACATTACACTTTTAACGTTGTTGCTTTATATTATAACTAAAACGACATTGTAATCATAATTTTTAATGGCTGCTAAGCATAGAAAATAAGCCACCAAACTATGAAAATTTGTTATAATAGTCAAAACTTCTGTTTTTGTTAGAGTTATTAACAACGAGCGTAGTAAGCCAGGCAAATGAAAGATACGAGTTGGAAGAACTGCTATTGTTTTTAAAGAGGATTTATGAATTTTAGTTTTAAATAGTTTATTAAATGTAATTAAATGTTTAAGAATTAATTAAAGGGTTAAACAAGAAAATTAATGTGGTTTGAACTTTTTTTGGTTTATGGTTTTCTTTCTTACACACATAAGACATTTAAAGGGTGCTTTTTTAAGCCCGATAGAACTTGAAATTGTAAAAAATAACACAAAAAATTAAATTGTAATCAAAATTTTTTTTTATTCGAAAGATCAATACGTGACATTAACATTTGAAAATGATTTCGGGCATATGGGCACCGCAGCTGTTCTTGACGAAGCGCATTCTGGACGTCCAATTTTGGGCCACTTTTTCGAGCACTGCTGGCCGTATGTCACGAATAACACGAACAATGCTGGCCTCCAAGGCGTCAATTGTTGCTGGTTTATCAGCATAAACCAGTGACTTCACGTAGCCCCACAGGAAATAATCGAGAGGTGTCAAATCGCACGACCTTGGAGGCCAATTGACAGGTCCATTTCTCAAAATCAACTTATCGCCAAATTTTGATTTCAATAAGTCGATGGTTGCATTCGCCGTATGGCACGTAGCGCCATCCTGTTGAAACCACATCTCCTCCGGATCAATGTCATCCATATTTTCAAACAAAAAATCATTGATCATGGTGCGGTAACGATCTCCATTGACCGTAACGCGAGCTCCGGCCTCATTTTTGAAGAAATAAGGTCCGATGATGCCACCAGCGTGAAAACCGCACCAAACGGTGCATTTTTCTGGATGTAATGGAGTCTGTAGGGTCTCTTGTGGATTGGTCTCGCTCCATATGCGCCAATTTTGCTTATTAACAAACCCGTTAAGTCAAAAATGCGCCTCATCGCTGAACACAATTTTGCGATAAAACAACGGTGCAATCGACGACTGATTTTCAAAGTAAATTTGGATAATTTCGTAGCGTTGTTCAAGCATGAGTCTATTCATGATGATTTGTCAGAGTATACTGAAACGATAAAAAAAAATATTTCATCAAAATTTAATTTTTTGTGTTACTTTTTACAATTTAAAGTTCTATCTAGCTTAAAAAAACACCTTTTAGTTTGTTTAAGAAATAACAAATACAAAAAAATTTTAAAAACAAGTAAAATAATGTAATATTCTGCGGTGCCGAATCTTTCATACCCTCTACTAATAGTTCGAATATTTTAGAAGTGGGCCTTGTATGCGATCTATAAATTATAAGCCAATCTTTTCAAAAACTGACAGCAGCATTATAATTCATTGCGATTGAAGGCGTTGTTTCGAAAACTCTTTTAGGCATATTAGCTTGATTTTTAGGAGGGAATTTTATATTGGAGCTATCGTACATAATAGATCATTTATCAGAAAACAAGTCATATTATAAATTATATAAATATAAAAATACCAAATATAAATAATACCTAATTTCAGCATTTTATGCGTCTACAAGGGCTTTTCAGAAGGCCGTCTTGTAATGAGCCCTATGGTAAATTATGTACGGTTATTCACAAAATTTAGTAGAACGGTTTCGAGTCATATAAAGCGAGTTTGTGCATACTTTTCAAAGAATCGGTGCATACTTTCACCATTTTTTGTTAGTTGTTGAACAAAAATATCAGTTTTCTTGGGAGGTTGCGCTGAATATCAATCCTAAACTTTTAAGGAGAACTAGAAAGAATTTGCCACCGATATTATTATTTTCTGATATTTTCTGTGTGCTTTCAACAGACGGACTTGGTTAACTTGATTTAGAATTACCCAAGGAGCCGAAAGATATATACATTACTAGCTGACCCGGCAAACGTTGTTTTGCCATATTACTTATTTCTAGTGAAAGAAAGAGGAAGGAAGCGCTTTATATCATGATCGGCGATGAACAAAAAATCATACGTCAGCTCATTATTGGTTTGGCGCATATGCCAAAAAGTCGGAATGGAGTAAAACAACAAAGAAGGTTTAAATAAAGATTCGTCAAAATGAATAAAGTTAGAAGTTAATAGTATTTTATTGAAAGTGAAAAATATTATTTTGTGTCCGAAGTAGAATAACCAGAGAAAAAATTTGTCAAAAAAATACATAAAATTTTCAAGAGAAACGGTAAATTAATTAAGAAGGTATAGGAAGGCGACGCTTTTACCCTTTTTGCTGTATTTTACGCCGTAAATGTTAAAATTTATAGCCTTTAGTTCCTTCAGGACTTGAAACTGTCATCGTATAATTAATTAAGAAGACATGGGTAGAGGGAGCTTTTACCCGTTTTTCTCTAATTTACACCCTCAATGTTGGAATTAACAAAAAAATTATATCTCAAAATTCCTTAAGATGTTAAAGTGTCTGCATGCCAAATTTTTAAAAAACCCGGTTGATAAGTTAAGAAGATATAGGTAGGGGGAGCGTTTACCCGTTTTTACCTATTTTACGCCCTCTATCGATATATAATATACTTTTTGACCTATTTTGAATGTCACTGTACACGTAAGACATTACTGTATATGGTTTGGTAACTTTTCAAGTGACAATACAAAATCATAATATGGAAAATGGAAAAGATTTTGTTAATATTAGTATAGGAATATAAAGAAAAATCTAAATGCCGTATCTCCGGAACCACTAGGACGATTTCGTACACAGACTATCCCTAACGTACCCTGAAATTTTGGTTGAAATCGTTCGACCCGTGTCCGCAGTTAGTGGTCACATCAAAGTGAACATTTCTTTTTAAATATATAGATGGGGTCTAAGAGAAATATGTAAAAAGTTTCCAACCAGTAGATTATATGGGAATAGAAATATGTATACATATTCATTAGCGTGGCCGTTAGTTGTATGGAGAACTTTTTTTTTTTGATTTCTTATACTCTCCCCCTCCAAATCGGTTCAGTTTTATGTAAAAAAAATACAAAAAAATTTCGTAGCGATAAGTTGTATTTTAGGGGGGGCGTCCGTCCCTCAAAGTTTGCCATCAAGCCATTTATTCAAATGTAATTTGTTTGCGTATGACTATCTTCTAAAAACAACATTTTACAAGAAAATGATATATGCCAATATTTAAGCCCTTCTAGTCAACAACATAAGCCTCTAAGAAAGTTTTTTGCTAAAATCAATATTTTAGAAAATAATTAAGAAAATAACAACAAAATACCAAACATTTTATATACGTTTTATATATATAAAAAGGCGATTAAATGTCAAGTGACACAATTTTGAAATCGATGTCTTCCGATTTGGATGAAATTTACACCAAGGTTAGTTCTATTAGATAGTAGTTTACACACAAATTTTCAACAAGATCGGTCAAAATGTTTCAGTGGTAGAGGGGGTCAAAGTTTGCCATACTGGTGTTCTTTCTCATCCATGTAATTTATTACCTATTGGTGTTAGCAAAATTTGTCCCAAGTAGCTTAGATAGCTATTTAATCAATATTTTTTAAAAATATTTTTTTGTTTTTTTTTAAAAATTTTTTAATTTTTTTTTTTAATTTAAAACTTTTTTTTTTATTTTTTTTAGCCAAGTGTTAAATTAAAAAAAAAATTTTTTTTAAATTTTTTAAAAAAACAAAAAATTTTTTTTTAAAAAGTTTGATCAAAAAGCTATCTAAGCTACTTGGGACAAATTTTGCTTACACCAATAGGTAATAAGTTACATGGATGAGAAAGAACACCTGTATGGCCAAAATGTCAAACTTTGACCCCCTCTAACTCAGAAACTTTTTGACCGATCTTGTTGAAAATTTGTGTCTAAGCTACTATCTAACAGTGCTAAAATTGGTGTAAATTTCATTTAAATCGAAAGACATCTATTTCAAAATTGGGTCACTTGACATTTCTGAGAGGCTTATATTGTTGACTAGAAGAGCTAAAATATTGCCATATATCATATTCTTGTAAAATGTTGTTTTTAGAAGATAGTCATACGCAAACAAATTACATTTGAATAAATGGCTTGATGGCAAACTTTGAGGGACGGACGCCCCCTCTAAAACACAACTTATCGCTACGAAATTTTTTTGTATTTTTGTTTACATAAAACTGAACCGATTTAGGGGGTAAGAATATAAGAAATCAAAATAAAAAAAATAACGGCCACCCTAATATTCATATGTTAAAAAGTACCCCGAAGAAACCTGGGTGCAAGTGTCTTCATGTCACCAGTTTTGTCGACTAATTTGGTGAATTTTTGGCGACATTGTCAACGAAGTGTCTACACTTTTATAAATGCCTTTAATACGAAATAAAATGTTGCTATCAAATGGTATTTTAATTTTTTTGTAATAATATAATTAAATGTTCAATTCGATATCTTCATTAAAAAAGTTCCAAAAGTGTAGACTTGATTTACTAAAATATACTTGTGATTCACTGGTTCTAATGTCTACAACCGACCTAGCTAGTCAATAGTACCAACGTTGGAAATAAATTTTCAAAACTCCCGTTTTCCTAAACGATTATTAAATTTAAGAAACGTTTATTAAGAGAAATTTTCATAGAAAATTTGTTTTGTACACCTTTATTAAATTTAAAATATTTTTATAAATACGGGCATAAATGTCTAGTAAATAACATTGTACGGGATATAAAAAGTCACTAGTGCTGGTGACTGTGTCAGTAGTGAATCAGTACGGATTCACTAGTGATATTTTCTACTCTACGTAGACTTGTTAAAATACAGAAATATTAATCATACGTAACCATTTCTTCTGTTTTATACAAAATAGGACTGTGTTTTATGACTTAGTTCTGGGTAATTATTTTTTTTTTTAAACAAAAATGTTTTGTATTGTGTTGTGTATATTTTACTGCATTTTATAAATTAGTTATAATTAAAAAAAACTCCCACAAAGTTTCTTTTTGTATTTAAATGAATTTTTCTAAAAAACATTGGTATTTTTCTTAAATACGTAATAACGGGTGGTCCAACCATAATGCACGATGTCGATTGTAAATAAATCACAAAGTTTTCAGAGAATTGTCTTAATATTTGTTTATTATTTTAGAAGGATCGATAACAATTATGTGTGTCTCTATTCGATGGTCCATATTTTTAATGACTCTGAGACATAATTGAGGTTCAATGTCGCTAATGTTCCGAATTATCTCATCCTTTATCTCTTGAATTGTTTTTAGCTTACTGACGTACACTTTTTCTTTTAAATGTCCCCAAAGAAAGAAGTCCAACTATGTCAAATCATATGATCGTGACGGCAAATTAACATTGCCACGATATGAGATAACACGGCCATTGAATTTCTCGCGCTAAAGAGCCATTGTTCGTTGGCTGTGTGGTTAGTGGCACCATACTGTTAGAACCAGAATCTAAATCGCAATGGCGAACACCATTCACGGTAACTGCTTGGCCGACCTCATTTTCGAAGATGTACGGACCACCAGCCCATAAACCGCATCAGACAGTCAGTCTTTGTAGATGCATCGGCTTTTCAACAATCACTTGTGGATTCTCATTTGCCCAAATGCTACTTGCTAACGAAGCCACTGAGGTGCAAGTGTGCCTCGTCGCTGAAGAAGATTTTTTACGAAATTGCATTCTGTTTTGAACGTCAATTTTCGTAAAAGGTTTAAACAATCTTAACGCGCTGCTCAATTGTGTTATTCTTTATTATTGAATTTGTCAAACTCTGAAACAACGAAATGTCAAATTAAGTTGGACAAAAAATTTGACATTTAGGAGTGACACACAATTAACATTGGATCACCCTTAAGTTTATTCTTTTAGAAACTATCTATATTTTACCAAAAATTGGGAGATTTGCACTTTCCGATTTTCGGAATTCTGATAGAAATAAAGTTTGTAGTAGTAAATAAAACAATAATTGTCATAAAAACCTAAAGATTTTAGATTAAACTTGAGTGTTGGCATTGAGATAAAACTTAACTTTTATAACAAGTGGGCCAAAATGGATCACAAATCAGTATAAACTCCCTCATTAAGTACGAATAAGTCAGGTAAATTTTTAACTTGCAACCGAAATTCGTGGTCCAAGGTCCTTAAAAGCCTTACCCAACAAAAAATTAATTGGCCTTATGTGTTGGTTAACTAATGTCAACCTTAACGTATTTTTGCATTAGGAGGTTAAAGTTTAATATAGGGTTCACTTCCACCAGTCGCATTTTCTGGAATAAGTTTGGTTTGATCTACTGAACATTTTTAAAAAAAATTGAGTTTTGTTTGTGGTATTTATATTTATTTTGAATACCTCCTTTCTAAATGCAAACTCTCTTTCACGAAATTTTTTTATCGTTTCTGAGATATTAAGCATTAATTTTGCTCCATATTAATTATTTAAAAGTTTGTTAAGTATTGTTTTGCTCTACACGCCACTGTTTGGCGAATGCTGCAAATTCCTCATACAACAACGAACAAAATAAATGTTACTCTTGCTTTGCTTCATTGCCGTAAGAAAAAAAGTTGTAGAAGCAAAGAAAAATAAAATGTCAACAACTCAATTCACAGCAGTAAGTATACGTATGCGGCACAAAAAGTTACTTTTTAGAAAATAAATTTAGAAAAGTGGCGAATGCGACAAAAAATATTAATTTTCACTTTCAATAAAAAACTATTTACTTCTAAATTCGTTCATGAACGTTCACAAAAATTTACATTTTTTTAAAAAACATTTGCCGGAAGCAGGGGTGAAAATACAAAAAATGTTATCGGGTATATCTTCAGAAAACTTCATTGTCATTTTTCTCCACTACGACTTTTTGGCATATGCGTCAAACCAATAATGAGTTGACGTTATAGTTAAATATGAACTAACAATAACACACTTTGTGACGAAATTTAAATTGCGGATTAAGGATTCACAATGGACGGCATTGGTCTCCCTACTAAGCCTAACCTAACCTTTGGATAGACCTAGTGTAGTTTGTCGGCATATTGAGGTTGATAATTTTGACGTTTTTAGAATTTCGTTTATACCCCCAAGATCAAAAATTATCGATAAAAACGGTCTTTGAGACATTGTGGAGATTTATACGGGTTTCAAGAGATGAGCAGTAAGGGTTTATAAGTACATTTGAACAATTTTAGATTGAGCAACATTTAAAAGATGTATCGTAAGGTGGTTTCTGGTATAACGCATGGCACTTTTTTCTTTTCAAATCTCATCCATTTTTTGATACCTTGAATATATTAAGAGATATCGAGCTCTAATATTGCCCCATATCCTAAATTTTATAGTTCTCTAAAGACTGTTTTGCTTCATTTGCAACTTATTTTGGTATGAAGCAAATTTCCAATAAATATTGTAGTTTGTTATTGTTACGCTGCATGTGCTATTCAAGGAATGTAGATTAAAACATTTTTATTCTGTGCGGCAAACTAGTAACCACCCGACGATATAATATGTGGCTTCTTTTTTGTGTTTGCTTTGGCAAATACTTTGACGTAATTGAATGATATTTAAACATATTAATGTAATAATGGTATATTGGGCACAAAAATGGTTTAATTTATTTTAGTTAAAACTTATTGAGTTAAAACTCAATAACATTTTTTATTTTGTGCAAAAAGTTATAACGACTTTAAGTTTCAATAGAAAGCTTATCTCGCGACTTACGTTATTTTTAACGAATAAATCTATCGTGCAGGCAATAAATGCCATTATTGAGCTCAATTATCCACACAGAAAAAATTATTTGTAGTTTTTTATCAATTAAAAAAATTAGTATATATAGTATATAAATTTAATTAATGCGATAATTGAATCAATTATTTTTTTTTTTGTTGAAAGAAAATTAACAATATCATTTTGATTTAATTAACATTTTAGTTGTTCTAAAATATATTTTGAATTAAAATATTAATTAAATAACAAAAAATTATTTCGTTTAAAATAAAATAATTTAAACTTGTGAAAGTGTTGTTGAAAATTGTCAAAATCAATCAATGCCTTGTTTGAAATGGCGAAGTCTTTTGATCATATTTTTAATTAAAATTAAAAATATCATTTATTGAAAAAAAATTAAATTTTTACAATTTTAAGTAATAAAGATAATCATTTTGGTAATAGGTGCAAAATCAACAAAAGTTCTATGAATTTGGTAATTAGAGAAAATTTTTTAATTTTTTCTGTGCATATAAAATTTCAATTTAGCTATTGTTCAAATAATAAGAAAATTGTTATAATATTGACTAAAATTAAAATGAAACACTGTCGCAAGTGTATTTAGTGAGTAAAACACAACTCACTAAGTATAGTGTTTTGACAAACAACAAAAACAAAGGTCCAACCATTAGGTCTGCGTAAAAGAATCAAAAGTTGTTTACAGTTTGCTTAAGTTAATTGATAATTGCGTTAGCTAAATTGTGTATGCGAAAACAGAAAGATAGTTTTGTCAATAAACCGAATATTAACTCAATAAAAAATGTATATCTGTACCTCAATTCTGTAACTTTTATATTTTAACTACCGATATCGTTAAGTAACGAGAAATCTCGGTCACCTTAACGAACTTGTTATTCTCTATTTTAAGTTAACAAATGTATTCGATAAGAAAAAATAACTACAAATATCGGTAAAAATGTAAGAACGTCAAAGTTAAAATTTTTAAAATTAATGAAAAATATAAAATAAATTTGCTTGTAAAAAATTTATTTTAACAAAACATGAATGAAAAAGTGTAAATATTGATTATATTTCTAAACAAATATGTTGGTTTAAAATCTTTTTATACATAGGGAAAAAGTTCGAGGTGCCTTAACCACTCTAGCACAACCATCTGCTCTTACTTTTTATACCCTCACAACTGTATCTGAAGAGGATAATATGTGTTTGTGCAAATGTGTGTAACACATTTAAATATAGATTCTGGACCCACCTTTTTGTATAACGATTGACTCAAAATCAATTTCAGAATACATCTAACGAGGTCCGTCCTTCTATCAGGCTGGCTGGTTGTCTGTCCAAGATAACTTTGTGCGCAAATTACAGGTCGAATTTCGGAAATAATTTTATAAAATTTGGCACATATGATTTTATTGCCACAAGGCCTTTTAAAAAGCGGAGAAGCGGTTATTTATTTTTCATATCCCACATGCAAACTTCTTTCCGGAATAGGGTTTTTTGCCCATTAACCATCTTGTTTTATAGACATTTTGGTTTAATTAGGTCCAAAAATATTTTGTTGCAACCTACATAAATCACCAATATTAGAATCCGTCCATGTTTGACCACAGCTCCCATACGAATACACTTAAAATAAGTTACCCTAATAATAGCTTCTATGTTATCTCATAGTAGTTATATTTAGTAGTAGATATATAGATAATATTTGGCACACAAATCTCTTATGTGAATCTTAACCTCACAACATACTCTTTTTGCGGAAACATGATAGCCCAAATACTGTTATGTAGGGTCGGGCTTTATCGACTATACTTTTTTCCTTTTTTTGTGTAAAAAACTGGCTTCTTTACTCTATATTTTTAATCTTTTAACAGTATATTTATTATCGTTATTATTTAACAAGAACTTTTTTTGTATCGTTAGCTACCGACATTGTTTGCCGATAAAAATTGTTAAAATTTCATTACAGAATAGTTCTTAACGACAATTATCGTTAGCTAACGAATTTTGACTACTTAACGACAATTTTTTGTCGTTAAAAAGTTACAGAATTTCAGTCCTGAACACCATATTATATTTAAAATTAAAACAAACATTCTTTATCGGTTTTTCTAGAAAAATCCATTTTTTGTTCCGTATGACTAACTCGACGATATAAAAAAAAATTATTTTCTCCACTATTTTTCCTATTTTCTAAAAAAAGTGCAATATATTTGGAATAACATAAGTGCAACAATATAAAAATCGGTTAAAAATTGACAAAGTAATAATTTTTTTATGAAAAGTATATTGGCATAGATTGTCTGTGGAAAAATCTAAATGAGCGTAAGGATAATGAATTTTAATAGATATTTTGCAACCTATTTTAAACTAGTTAATCTTTAAGAAGCCACAGCCATATTATGGTTGTCTCTTAACATTTTTAGTTAAGGTTCGATCATAGTATTATGACTGCCAACAGACAAACAATGTTATGTTGGATTGTAATACGGCTATTCTGCTCACGTTCGGTCGTTAGAAGAACAGTGGGTGAAGTTGACATTTCGAAACATATGGGTCTTAAGCATTATTTGAAAGCTTATGGGGTTAAATATTTTTGAGATTTTTTTTCCGATTTTTCGGAAGAGGTTTGGAGCTCGCACAAGTAAAATTTTTGCCAAAAATCTAGTTTTCCGGTCTTTTTTCGAGTTTTATTCATAACTTTGCCAAAAACCAGAATTTTCTGCAATTTTGCGGAAACAATTTAAAAGAAAAATGTAAAAGCTTAATTTTTATGGGCAAAAACTTAAAGTGTTTGCAATAAATTTGCTCATTTAGTCACATTACATTACAATTTTTCGTAATTTTTCCAGTTTAAAACTCATACTTAACAAACAAATAAAAATTAAACGTAAAAGCGATTAGGTTCTATGCCCTGAAATAAGTTCTGAAAATCAGTTTTAAAGGTTTTGACATTAATGTAAGTGTTAACTTGTCGCTGGATCAGCAGAAGCAAAAGAATTATTAACGAAGCAGTTGCACGTGCCACATTAAAAACTTTTATAGGTGGTATAGGTGTTACTTTACCTCAAAATTAGCTACCTTAGCGTTTTTGATGAACGTTTCGGCAACAAAACTTTGCGTTTAATGGTAAAAAAAATCTACATTCGCCAAGCAGCGAAAGTGTATTCGCTTCACATTCCCATTGGTGCGCCCCTTTTTTATTTTATTGATAAACATTTTATTGGCAATTCATTTGGAATTCCATGTTTATTTTATATTTCTATTTAAATTCACAATTGCATGTTGCTAATTTGATACACTTAATCAGATCAATAAGCAATTGGACTAAATTAAAATTACTTTTCACTTAAAATCTATCTAGCCTTCATAATAAAAATGCTATTAAAATAATTTTTTATTTTTTTTAATTTTTTTAAATCAAATGGAAATTTTTCGGTAACATTTTGTAAATATTTTGCTGGAAATTCTGATGAAATATTTGCAGGCCCAGAAACCCAAGAAGTGACCATGTTGTAGTTAATTTTAAACGGAAACAACTTAAATCGCCAGTAGGAAATTGGCATGAAAGGAAAATATGTACATATAAATGTCATAATATGCTATAAATATTATACTAAATTAAAAAATAAACAAAAATACTAAGAATTTAAATAATTGCAATAAATGAAAAGGAATTGGATAAGGAATAAATAAAAGAATTTTTTTAAGTGTCAATCATCCGATACAGATATTTCTCCATTGTGAATTGAAATTTCTGCTTGCCTGTTTTTTTTTTAATCTTTAAAGTTTGCCTTTGAATTGCATTTTACCAGAAACAACATGCTTCTCAATTTCTTTTTGACATTTTAGATATGTCTTGATGACGACATTACGGCCTTAGTAATCATTTCACGTCATAAATGCGAAATTTGTTTTCTATTAAATGTACGAAAAAAAATTTAAGTTATTTATAACTTAAAAGATATTCCAAAAATGTGTTTTTATCAAAAAAAAAAAAAATGGAAAAAAAACTATGGTTGGTTAAGCTTAAACATCTGATATACTACACCACAGTATATATTGACAAATTTTCGAGGGTATTCCATATTTGGGCCCATGGACAATAGTGGGCCTCCCAAAAGGAAATGGATTTATAAGGTTTAGATTCAGTAACCTCGCCTTAGCCAGGTTAAGCCTGCAGTGGCACCATCACACCCAAGTAGCAATTTCAGTGTGTAATTCGGCCCTTGTATAGAATCTGATACTATACAACCTCCAAAGCATTTGGAAAATGCCGGCAGTTTCTGTTAATTAGCAACAGCACTACATTGTCGTTCCCTAGGTTCAAATCTCCCACCAGTGTTGAAAAATAAGCCCTTAAGCGACGTGAAAGTATCCTGTCAGCGTACTTCCGCAAATACAATCCCCCTAAAAGACAAGAAGCCTTTCTAGCTAAATGCATACTAATGGAGGCCTTAGCCAATAGTCGGTGGCATGTCACCCGGGGAAAATGACTCCCGTGCTATCAGATAGGACCTCTGGTCAGCCGCGATCTCAAGAGATTTGTCAATTTTGGAACTTGTCCAAAAACCAATTATTGTCTGCACCTAATTACGCCCCTGAGGATGTAACCAGCGTTGCCACGACCAAAAAAAAATTGTAACCAAAATGTTAAAATAAAGTAACCAAAAGCGGAAAAAAGTAACCAAAATTATTTTGTATTAAACACGGAAAGAATTATTTACTAAATCACCAGAAGATATGGTTTGAACCAAAAAAATTTTGCACCATTCTCGTCCAAGCCAAACATTTTTTATTGTAAACATATGCGTGGCTTGGTTTAAGCAAGAGGTTATGACTCAAAGCGAACTAAAATTTACTTAAATACAGCTAAAAAAAATTAATTATAATTCTATAGTTACTTAAATCAAGTTTTCGTTGCTAAGACCCAATTTTACCAATTCTTTTTATATACTATATAATATGTATTTTGTTCGACCTTTAATATTTCAAATATTACTAAATTTTCGAGCTTAAGGTCTTTTTGTTATAAAAAACTTTTAACGTTTATTTTAAAACCAATATTTCGGCACTTCCTTGAGTGCCTTCTTCAGGGTTTTTTTCTTAATTTATAAATTTTTTTAACAAATTATAAAAAATTTTAACCATAACTGACAATTTAAAAAATTTTTAATTCAAAAACAAAAAAATATTTTTCAAATCAAACTTGATCTATTACAATATAAATAAATTTTTAACTTCCGTTTCTATTTTTATAAATTAAGTGTCTATAATTTTGTGCTACATTCTCAGTGTCTGACTTAAAATTAATTCTTGAAATTGTCGGAACCTTTAGTGGAAGTGGCACCTCCTACACAAAATTTACACTTATTTTCGTCAATTTTAAAATTTTTATGAGCTAGAGCATTTAACCTTTTTATATAAAGAGATCCTACAAGTAAAACTTTTTAAGTCTCGCTGCGGTTATGGTATCAAAGTGCAAAATTGAGCTTAATTATGCGGTAGATCTTTTATATAAATATATATTTTTGCCCGGTGGAAATATAATCATATTACACGGGATGGGATCGGAAGGACTTTTGACATTATCGTTTATCTAGAAAAGTGTTTCAGTTAGACCTATGAACCATTAAGAGTAGCAGATAATGACCATCTAAACCTCAAAGAATATACCTTATATGGTTAAGTTGATAGTCTGTTGAAGCTTAAGCTTCAAAAAAATAGTTTTTAAGTAGATGAAAAAAAAAAAATAAAGCGGAGCGGGTAGTTCTTGTTCCAAAACAAAAAAAATTGGTTATTTTTGTGTTGATAAAAAGTAACCAAAATGGAAAAAAAGTACACAAGTACACATTGGAAAAAAAGTAACCAACTTTGGTTAAAAGTAACCAAAACGGCAACGCTGGATGTAACACCAGAAGACCGCCAGAGAAAGGCGTGGGAGCTTCCCTTTTAATTTTCAGTATTTCCCTCATTTTGCCTCTCTTATTCATCTTTCACCTATTCCTCAAATGATTCAAGTGTTCGGATTACTTCCGGAGGCAAGTACTAGTCATCATCATCGTTTCCTAAGACATCAAATTCGCTATCATTCAGCATATCTCCAATCTGTTGTTCATCCATATCCAAGCTGACGAAACTTTTTAGCATAAAAGACTTATTTTGGGCGAAATATTTGTCATGCCCATGACATATAGCTTATTTTGTTAATTATATACCTGGCCTTCTGATAAATTATAAAAATATAAAATTTATTTAAATACAAATGACCTTGAAAGGCTGTTTAGATAAAATCTAAGAAAATAATAATAAAGTAAAGAAAAAGGTCGATTAATAAGTAATATTGATAAAACATTTGCCCTTAACGTTTTGTTATAAACTTTTAGAACCAAAAAAAAAAAAAATAAAAAAAAAATAACTATCACCACTAATATCTGAATAACTCCCAAAGAGTTGAAATTTAAAAAAAAAACCTTTCTAATGACTTAAAAAAATTTAATTCCTAATTATTTGCTCGTGTCTGGATCAAAATCGAACAAATCGCTTTCAGGAGGTAATTACATCTACTAGAATAACCGCCTAATTCTGGGGTAAATATTAGTCCAGCGAATAAAAAATCTGAGCACGATAGAAAACAACTGAAAACGAATTTGAATTTAGCGCGTTGAAATCTTTATAGTCCACATGTTTTTATAAAAAGGGGATTTTTGCTACAGACCATTGTCACTTATTTCAAAATGTATTCAATAAAAGCTGCCAATTTTTACACCACATAATTATCGATATTCGCGAAAGACAAAATAGTTCAATTAAGTTAAACGTAGTTTCCAGATTCAGTAATAAACTTATTTATTTTTTGCTATCTTATATTTTTTATGAATTTTATAAATTCAAAATTGTAATAAATTTTTGATTTTGCATCAAAAAAAATTTTCCTTTTTTATTTCGTTGAAAAGAAATTTTGAAAACCTTTACAGCCTTTTTATTCATCGATTTCGAACGTCAACGTTCGCATAGAAATCGGTAAATAGGCAGTTAATTATATAAACAATAACTTTAAAGACGCCTATAATTCTAATCACTTAAAATAATTTCTAACAAAAATGGATGAATCTGTCTCTAGTTATAAAATTAAATCTGTTTAGCACTCTCTTCAAAACTCAATTGTTGTTAAAATCAGGATATATCACTTTATTGCGAATAAAATCAAGATTTGCCTATTGATTTTCATGAGGTAAATCTTGTTTTATATGGAATGAACTTACACAGAAAGAAAAACACTCGTGATAAATCAAGTTTTTTATGATTAATTTAAGTACGAGTCGTCCTCAAAAATTCAAGTACGAGTACCACTAAAATTTACTCAAAACAATCCTAAATGGGAGTATTTTCAAAAATCAATCCCGGAATTTTTTGAAACAAGTATAAAATTTTTAAATCAAGTAAAAAAAAGATTAAACATTTCGTTCTGTTTAACCCTCCGGCTTACGCATGTTTTGATTTTCTATACACATTGAAAAAAGGTCTTGCCAGACTCATGTGTACTACGAAGGGTTAAAAAGTAAATTTGAACTCTTCCTTCTCATTTAGTTCATATTTTTGGTGAAATATGTACATACGATTTTAAAAGTAAAACCCATATCGGGCATGATGCTGGTGTTTTTTCATTCTGTAAGATGTAAAACGGATAAGTAAATCAATCATAATAATT
Organism: Pollenia griseotomentosa; assembly: GCA_963931875.1. NCBI lineage: Eukaryota > Metazoa > Arthropoda > Insecta > Diptera > Polleniidae > Pollenia > Pollenia griseotomentosa. The sequence continues at coordinate 28,157,040 of OZ007561.1, forward strand.
TTTTCTTTCAAATTTCTTTTCATGTTTTTTTTTTTAAGCACGAATTCGGGATAAAATCAATTTTATATACTTGAATCAAGCGCATTTTGAGATTGATTCAATATTAGTTTTTCTTAAATCAATCTCATTTTCGAATTATTTCAAGTGCAAAATCGGGATTGAATGTGGATAATTTAAGTATTTTGCGATTGAAAATCCGTATTTGAATCAATCTTTCTGTACTCGATTCAAGAAAATCTGTACACAGAAAAAAATAAAAATTGATTTTAATTAAACAATTTGTGATATTAATTAAAAAATTAATTAAATTTGCACCAGTAAACAAATTAATATTATCAATTAAACCAGTTAATAGTATTAATTAAACGTTTAATTCACTTGATTAAACGTGTAATTCACTTGATTAATTTTTTAATTAAAACTGATTATATTTTTGATTAATGCTTTAATTGGTGAACAATTTTGGAGAATTTTTTCTGTGTACTCACCATACTATTGATACCGCTTCGGATTGATTTGAGTACGGAGGGATTGATTTTTATTTTGAGTGTAGATTAAAAAAATTGTTATAAAAAAAGTAAGTTTTTTCCATTTTCAATTTCTTATAGATTTTGTAGTAAATAAAAATTTTTTAATTTTGCCAAAAACAAAATTTGTTTTCTCTTTGCGGTCTGAATTATTCCGAATCCGATTAGTATTCAAAAAATAACATAATGCCGACTTAAAGACAAATATATTTATATAATTAAATTTCGAATGTTTTTGTAGTTAGGGAACCATAACACATCAAAAAAAAAAATATATATAGTGGTCATCAAAGATCATAACAAAAGTTCAAGCTTGTTGCATAGTGTAACCAGACAGGCAGCTAGCCGGACAGACGGACATTGTTCAATCGACGATGAAAGTGAGTTGATCGGTAGACTAAACGTGAATCTAGAAGCAATAATTTTTTATGTAACATACTTCAGCACAAACATATAACACCATCTCCAGTATTGTGGCGTGGGTTTAACAAAAGTGACAAAAATTGTGCCAAAATATTTGTATGGTTAACAATTGTTTTCTTTCGTTGAAATGTTAAATCAACAAACTTGATCTATCCTTTTGTAACCTAATCCCTCATCTTCGGATACAATGAAATTCTAATAAATAAAACATTTTGTATGAGTTAAAACTTTGTAATCAATAGAAAGAAACTGTTGCAACAAAAGGAATTTGCTAAAGAAGAAAATAGAAAAGGGTCTTTAAATCCAGCAAAAAGAAAAAAGAAGTGAAAAGGAAAAAAAACAAAAATTTTAACTCGTAAAAAATGGCATGTGGTGAAAAAATGTTTCTGTTAAAAGGATAAAACTTGTTGGCTGCAAACTTTTACTATAACAACGGTAAAATAAATACATGATGGATAAAATCTGGTGGCAAATGTCATACTTAACAAAAAAAAAAAAAAAAAAAAATACAAACATACACGCATTAACATTATTTAAAACATTTACATACACAAACACACGTACGCTTGCACACAAATGTTTTTTTAATGAATATTGATGATGAGGAGCAAATGATGACGGTATTATGTAAATTTTATTTTTTTTTTTTTTTTTTGTTCGAACAATTTTTTTTTATATGATTTCTTATTTATTTCTCATTTAACCAAAATAAAATTATACAAAAATTTAATGTGTTTTAAGGTTTAATTTAAAAAGTTATTTGCATTTTCGATATTTAAGATAAAAAGCTGGATCTTCCTTTATTTTCCTTTATTTAACAAAAATGTTGTTTAAAAAATCGGGTTTTATTTTTGTTTGATTAAACGATTAATCGATTTGGCATTTTTAACTTATTCGTTTAAACGAATAAAATTTTAAAAAGAAACGATCAATCAAAAAATTCTTGATCCAGAAATTTTCGAAATTACAAGATTTTTTTTTCGATAATTTTAGGAAAAAAAAGTACTTGAGTTAATAAACATGCTTTTTTAGTAATACTTGTCAATGTACCTCCAAATTGTTGCTTCAATTTCGGGCACTTGGATTTTAAAAGAGTCAATATAACTTCAGATTTTTTTAAACTTTTCAAGAACATTGCATCCTCTACTATGCTTTTGCAAATAATTTTCTCTAGAGAATCGATCGAAGTATCTTGTTCAAAATATTTATTCATTCGACCACTTATAGCCCCCTACGATTTTGTTGGTGGAGCATCTTCTTCAAGTACTACGTTATAGTCACTGTACTGTGTAAGTGGCAAAATAGTGATGATGTTGAAGAACATTTACGTTAAAGGTGTTATGATACTTGCTATTTTTTGTATTTTTTCTATATTGGAGAACAGTGCAAATATATTTGCATAGGAAAGCTGGCTAAGTGTAAAGAGTATGATTATATCATAAAAAATCTTTGAATGTCAAACAAATATACGTGTGTTATCGATAAATAATCTAAGACTGTCAAAAAAAAATCAAAATTTTTCACTTAAAATTGACATTTCCATATAAAATGTTAGCACTATTGCCAATTTTTTTAGTTTTTGATCGAAAGTAGCGGGTTTTAACTTTTTTTTTGCTATTTTTAGCTTTTTTTTAACCGGTTTTTGTGGGAAAAAAAAGTGGGCAATATTATTTGTTTTGTTTACATTTAATTTTGGAATCACAAAAATTTTTTTTTTAATTCAACAAAATTTAATGCAAATAATGAAAAATAGTACGAATTATATCTATTATCTTCTTAATGAGAAACTAACTTCAAATTTTAGAAACTATTAAAAATTGTATGTGTTCCCAGGGTTTAAATTACTGCAGTCCAAACCAAAAACTGTCGAACAAAAAACGAAAATTTGTGTAAAACTTAAAAAAAAGGGTACATTCTCTAATTGAAAATTTATGATTTGGAGTCCCATATGAAGGGCACCTGCTTCATTTCATTTATCAAAAACAAAATATTTTCATCTGCCCAAGCTTTTACCATTTTTTTTTTTTTTTATTTCAGTTAAAGAAAAAAATATACATGAGAAATGTTAATCGGAAAAAAGGGCTTGTTTACATATTGTATTTCTTGTTCTTTCTCGCATTTGTTGTTGCATTCAGTCAATCCTAAAAAAATCCAATACAAAATATATCAAGTATCACAATGGCTTAATACATTTCTCGACAACTGTTACATTTAGCATTATTAGATTTATCCTTCGTACAATATTTTTAAACCAAACTCATTCTAAAGAGAGAAACGCATGAACTATTTTGTTAAAAAATACGGGCATGTTCTAGAAATCGAAATGAAGTGGATTTAAAATCGAGAACATTTTAAAAGCGACCCTGTAATGAAAGTTCATTAAAATATTCCATTTTATCACCTTTTATTCTAAAAGTATCTATTATTTTTGTAAGAACAAAACTTAAAACCATTAATAACTACGGTCATTTTGTAAATAGTAATTGAATTTAAATTATCGTTCGATTTCAAAATCACTTCATTTCGATTTCTTGAACATACCCGATAAATTAATATAAGTCTTTGACTTAACATACCTTTGTCGTTTTTTCTTTTTTGAAATGAATTATTATTTTTTTTTGTTTGATTTTTTTTTGTGGAAGAAATATTCTTAGTATATATATGATGATATTTATATTAAAGTATATTTTGCCACAATTAATGGAATGTGGCCAACCATTTCAACTGAGAGTAGACAGACCGCCCGAAATGAATTATTTAATTGTGTTGAAAAATTGCAACAAAAAAATAAGCTAAATTACTCACTAAACATGACTGTTTTCAACAACTTATTTTTCTCGACAATCAAAAAAGGTATAGTACTGAATGAAAACATATGGTTCAGATAATAATAATGTGCTTCCGATCGAATGATACAATCCCATGGTTAATTATTTTTTTATGATATTTTTCCGTGATAATAAAATTTCAGAAAAAAAATCATTTGAAATAATTTAACTTGCTATAAAAAGAAAATTTGTATGAAAAACTCTAATTTTTCAAATTCCTATGCGAATGTAAAGTTAACATTCGACGAGGAATTTGTATTGAAAATAATTTTAAAAGTTATAAAATCGAAAAACAGGCAGTAAATGCTCAGTTAATCTTTTCTTTATGTTTCTGTTCTGTTCCGTGCCGTTCTGTTACGAAATTGTAATAGTTACTTTTTCCGTAGCAACTTATCAGCCATTTATGACAAATTTATTAGTTTTGCACCGTCCATTGTTTTATTTCAATAACTTAAATGCACATAAATTTGAAGAAATTAAATTTTATGAATTCTTAAAATCAAAAAATAGTTTATTTCAATATAGATATACATTTTTTTTATATTATTTATTTTGCTGTAACTTACAATTACTTAACAAGTTTTTGATTTTAACAAACTTTAATATTGTTAATATGAGTATTAAAACAATTATCTTATTATGAGTTTTACGCCAAGATGCAGTCCCTCTTAAGACAAATAGACACTAGCTTTTTAATTAAAACGTACACAAAAACATCATTTAATCAAAAAACATGAGAAAATCATAAAAAATATTAAAAAATTAAAAGCAAAAATCAATAAATAGTGAACTTCAATCGATTAAATTTATTTTATAAAAAATTCAAAAAGGCTGTTTAAATCGATAAAATCGCAAGAAAATCAAATGAAATAACAAAATATTCTCATAGAACAAAGAATTTTTTGCAAAAAAAAATTATTTACGGCCAATTTTAGCAAGTTCATTTATAATTAACTATTAGTTATAACTGTCAAAAACATATTGTTAACTGAAAGTTAAAGTAAGTTTTAACTGAACTTGGTGAAGTTGGCCTGTAAACTGTTAAATTTTGGAAATACTAACAACCATAGCCATGAAAAATCTTATATAATGTTTTAGATAAAGTTTAGTTAAAAAACATTTTAATTCTAAAAAGCTTTTATTTAAAATTCCTATTCATAATTAGCATTTTAACCAGTGTTCGAAAATAAACGATATCTATTTTTTTGGGGGGCTTGTGTAGACGAACACAAGCCTTTGCACCGTTCGTAATTATTTTCAAGAAATAGCCGAACATTATATAGTGTTCTGTTCCTCGTTAAAAAATTAAATGTTCTCAACTTTTTGTTTAGTTGGATTAGAACAGTATTATTTTGAGATCCATCAAATTTTTAACTTATAATTGACATTTCCTGAATAAATGGTAGCACTGTTGCCATATTTATTAGTTTTTGCTCGAGTGTAGCGGTTTTAACTTTTTTTGCTATTTTTTGTTTTTTTTTTTTGACTAGTTTTTGTGGGATCAAACGTGAGCAATATTATATGATCAGTTTGGTTTGTATTTCTAGTTCTTTCACGGATTTGTTGTTTCAATTAATCAATCCTATAAAAATTCAATAAAAAAAATAGGAAGCGTCCTAATAGCTTAGGCAAAAATAAAATTGAAAAGAAATCCTTTGAATCGAAAAGTTTAACAAAATCCCAGATAAAACTGCTTGAAACAGAATATCGCTAAAATAGAAAAATTGCAAAAAAAAAACAAATAATATATATATGAAATATTTAAAGTAGACAAAATGTTTTCCCGTATTATATAAAATAAAGACTATAAAACGTATAAAAAAGAAAAGTCATAAAAATGCCTTAAATTTGAAAATAATAAAAAATAGCGTAAATAAATAAAAGTATCTTATAAAATGTATTTAATATTTGCTTAAAGAAAAGTAAGCTAAAATTTTAAAACGAAAAATCAATAAAACAACGAAATACTTTGATATCCTTCAATTACAGCGCACAGTGTTGTGAAAGTGGTCATAAGTGGTTAAACTTTAGGTGTGAGAATATAACAACTAATTTATGAATGCGATATAAGAAAGAAACAAATTAATGCAAATAAGAAAACATGCTAGGCAAGACCTATCTAAAATACTTTTAAGATATACTGATCTTTAGAGATGAGGGTTTTGACTTCTATATTTTTTCTGTTAAAAATATTATAAAGGTTAAAAAAAAAAGGGGCAATAATGGAATATCATTTTAATGGGTTGTTATAATCATATAACTGGTATGTATAAATATGCAGAATCTTAACATAAGATCTTGTAGTTTGTAATGCAGTAAGTAAGTAAGAGAAGTAAGAGAAAATATATTCTTAATAATTCTTTTTTAGAGAAGATATACTGAAAAATATTTGCATTAAACAATACTAACTCCACGTAGAGCAAAATGTCCATCAGCAATCAATTTCCATGTTTTGTATTGCAATTTTGCTCTAAACGCCACTAAATGGCATATAGTGCAAAATTTCAAAAAACATTTTTGTTTTGAGGGATATAGAGCAAAATGGACAGGATTTATCTCAGCCACCAGACGAGATAGCCGAAAACGGATTGCAGATTTGAAAAATTTGGGATCGAAAACCTAAGATGGCATCCTTAACTCAAAATCGTCAAAACGGCGTATAGAGCACTTAAACTTTCGGACGACGAAATGTTGTCGTTGTACAGTAACTCCTTCTATTTATGGTCGCTATTTATATGAAATGAAGACACTGTGCAGCGTTTTGCAGATTTGTGGTTTCTTAGAGCTTCTGTAACATATCGGAATCACTTGTAGATTACGGCTGAGGTTTCATTTCCTAAAGTATTAAATTAAAAGGGTGAAAGCTTAAAAGGATTTACAATTTTATTGTAAAAAATTGCTATTGAAAAAAATACCAATCAAAACCTCTTTTCATTAATAGTTCTGAAACTCAGAGCACTTCAGTATTTAGAAGGCAAAAATGACTTTAAGTCAGCACAGAAGCTTTTATAAAATATAAATCAAAATAATTGTAACCTTCTCTAAACTAATTAAACCCTTTATATTGATAACTTTCAAAAGTACTAAAACAAATTAATTTTAACTTTTTATTTTTATACGCTTTGTTTCCCTTTCGAATATTTAAATAAATACTTCATTAATACTCCACTACCAAGTATTTAAAATTTTGTTCAACAAACTCTTTAATACCCAAAGATTATTAATAACAACTACCATCATTAAATTGGCCCCTTCTCTACACATCTATGAACAAGATAAGTTTATAAAATAAATACATCAAAAGCAACAGCTACAAATTTCTATATTTATAAATAACAAAATACCAACAATTTTGGCAGAATTTAATTGAAATTTATTTTAACCGGAAATAACATTTTGTTAAACGTTTTCTACAGCAGCAACAACACTAAATAAAACCATCATAAAATTTATTTTACTACCATAACAAATAACAGCAGAAGCTAATACAAAAACAACAACAACAAAATCGAAAACGAAAAAATCATGTTGCCATCCAGCAACAACAATTAATTATTTTTGCGCAATTGACTGAAATTTATGACATTTGATTAACTAAACAAGGAAAAGTAAAAAGTAAATACGAACGAAGTACAATGTGTGGCCAAAAAAAATGGGGACGAAAGCAATAACCAAAAATTAATAAAACTTACGAAATTTTCCAAACTTTTTCTTCAAGTTTTATTTTTAATAAATTTGCCAACCTTTTTTGCTGATATTTGTGTAGGAAAATACGATAAAATAAATTTTCGTAAGTTTTTATTATCTTTAAAAATTATAAAATTTTCATAAAAAAATCTTATTTTAAATTTTTACAAATAAAATTACAAAATAACGTAAAATTTTAATAAATATTAGTAGACATTTTGTTAATAACATAATAACAGGGAATTTTTAAGTGCTTTTTTGGAATTCCAAAATGTTAGACAAAAATAGCTTTTTCTTTACAGAAAAAATTGTCTCTAATCAACAAATTTATACCAAATTCATAGAATCAAGTAAATTTGTAAAAATTTAAAATTGCGAATATTTTTTTTTCTTCACTAAATGATATTTTAATTTAAATTAAAAAAATAATCACAATATTTTGCCGTTTTAAACAATGTGTTAATTAATTTATTAAAATTTAGGTTTTGATAATTCCCAACAACAATTCTACAAGTTTAAATTTTTTCATTTTAAACGAAAAAATCAATAAAGATTTTTTGGTATTTTATTAATAGTTTTATTAAAAATTTATTTCCAAACAACTAAAATGTTAATTATATCATAATTATGTTTTTAATTTTCATTGAACTAAAAAAATAATTGATTCACATTTATTAAATCACATTTATTAAATTGAAATACTTTTCAAACAATTTTATTTAATTGATAAAAAATTACGTATTCATTTCAGTTTTTTTATTGGTTGGAAAAATGGAAAAGTGGAAAAATGTAATTTTTGTTACAACAAACACATGGAAAAACTTTTCCACTGAAAGTCGCAATTTAAACAAGCTTTAACCAAGTTTAAAAAAAATCAGATTTGAAAACTACAACTTTACAATTGTTAAAAAGTTGGCAATTCATAAACGTCAAATTGAGTGTGTTTGGCACTCTATTAAAAATATTGTTATTTTTCACAAAAAGTACTAAAATTTACATATCTTATTAAGAAAATCAACTATGATTCTTAAAGACTCCGTTTTAATTAAATCAAATTTAAATTTTTTTAAAACGTCGTTTTTCAAAGCAAAATTAAAAATATTAAAAAAGGACGTAAAAATGATGTGACAATTAAATTATCAATTAATTCACTTTTAACAGCGTTTATTTGGCATCTTGAAAAATATCAATTACTTCCAAGAATTATATTACACATTTTTTTTTTTTTTTTTTTGACAGTTAAAACTTTTGTACTTTTTACTTTTAACCATGGTGAAATAAACAGGTGGCAGCACTACGCCAGATGACGATTTTTTGCTCTTGCATTGTTTGTCTAGGTTTATGTCAAAGTTTTGTTTATGTTTACAAAAAGTCCACGTTTTGTGCTGTGATTTTTGTATTTTATTAAAGGTTTTGATAATTTTAAATTAAAATAAAAAAGATATTGACCATAATTAAATAAAAATTGGCTAAAAATTTATTTATTTCATCACGTTCATCGGCACGCTTTGATTTTTGTTTAAGCCCTTATGACACTACATTTTTAATGCATTGTTCAAGTTTTGGTGAGCAGTACAAATATAATGTAATACAAAAATTTACCAAGTGCAAAGAGTTAAGCTGTATTAAGATAAATGGCAAACCGTCAAAAATTTTACTAAGGTTATCGATAAAAAATGAAGTTATGTCAAAAAAAAATGTAAAATTGTTTAACTTAAAATTGACATTTCCAGCTTGAAATATTAAAAGTGTTGCTGAATCAGCGGTTTATGGACAAATTCAGCGACTTACCGCTTTCTGTTTTTAGGTTTCTCATAAACAAAAAGTTGGCAACATTAAATAAAATAAACAAAACAGGGATGGCTAAGTTGTTTCAATTGTACTTTTTTGTTGATACTTTTTAAACTAAGATTTATAATACCTTTTTTTGGTGTTTTTTATGAACATAAATAAAATTAATTTCAACTAAAAAAAATCTTTTAGTACAATTAGGGTAAAAAAGTAAAAGTTTTAAAGGTTGTTGGTACAATTTTAAAAATTCTCAACGCCATCCCTGAAACAAAACCATAACAAGAGAAAACAAAAACAAAAATCTTTATTTACATTATGTATAGTTAGCTCTTTCTAACATTTACTGTTTCTTTCTATCAATTCTATATCAATTAATGAATAAAAAATGTAGTGTCATAAGGGCTTTAATGTATTTTTTGACGTAAACGGTTATGTAATTTCCATTTTTGTTGTAATGTTGTATTTGTTGCCGTAACGATGCCACCTGCTTATTCCACCATGCTTTTAACTAAAAAAAAATACCGTTCACGTCAATAAGAGTCTAATTTTCCTTTTTTCCATTTTTCCAACCAAAAAAAAAATTTGAAATGAATACCCTTATAATTTTTTATGTGTTGAAAAATTATAAAATTTTCATAAATAAATCTTATTTAAAATTTTTACAAATACAATCCTAAAATAACTTTGCAGAGAATTTTTAGTGGTTTTTTTTTAGAATTCCAAAATATTATATAAAAAATAAAAAATAGTTTTTTCTTATGGAATTAAAAAAAAACATAATAAATGTTAAAATTTTAAACTTTCCTAATATGTATTCAATATCCCATAGTGCAAAAATCTTTAGTTATTTGAAATTTCTCAAAGGACTTTTAAAATTCTAAGTCCTTCTTATTTTTTTAGGCAAAATAGAAAAGGTTATTTACCTTTAACTATGGAGCAGGGTTGTCAGATTTGGCGATTTCTCGCCAAACGTGGCGATTTTAAAACTTGTTTGGCGACCTAATTTTTTATTTGGCGACATGGCGACTTTTTGGCGATTTAAAAAAATATTTGGCGATTTTGTTGGCTATTTTTGGTGAGCTATGGACTTGTTTTAAAATTCGTTTTATTCAATAAGAAGAAAAAATATTACTTTTATTCTAGTATTTTTATGTATTAAATTTGAGGCATTCATATTATAGTCAGTATTTGAAAGTATGTATGTTCAAATGGCTGACGAAGTTAATAAAAATCTTCGAGAAAATTGTTTTTCGTTTTTTAAAGTGATCTTGAAAGAATCAATAAATATAATTCCCTAAAACATGAATATATATAAAGTCTATGAAAATTTTTCCATTAAATGTATGTGGCAATTTATTATCATAGATAAAAAACGTTGTTGTTAGAGATTTTTATGAATCCTAACGTACCTTTTGATGTTTACGAAACACACCCGAAAAAATTAGCGTTTGTTAATTGTAAAGAGGGTTTTAATGATGATATTTCATGTTATTTGTATAGGTTTTTTATATAGGATTTTTTAGCTACATGGATACGGCAGGTACGTACAACAAGTATTGCCTGTGCTGAAATTATGAACTCCACAAAAACTCGCCTTTGAAGTAGAATGCATTACGAACTTCTAGACGCGTCATTACGAGGTTTAAATTATATGAATGTGAATGTTGCATTTTTTTGTACCTTCTTTGAATAAATATAATTCTCTCACAATGTATTCCAAAAAAAAGACAAATAGGGAGTCTTGCCAGTGAAGCGTTTTAGATAACTGCAACTTATATGCAAATGTATATCCAATATTTGTTTAATACTAACTGCAAAAATTCTTTTTTTGTTGCTTTAAGTAGACTTTAAGTAGATTCAGTAACTATTTTTACTGTGTTCTAAATAAATATTAAACAAAATATATATTATGGCGACTTTTTTTAATTTTTGGAGTATTTTAGCGATACTGAACAAATTAGTTTTTTAGATTTTTTAAAAAATATTTTTAAAATTTCTAAAAATCTGTATTTTATTGTCAAAAACTGAAAAACAAAGGCTTTGGCGATTTTGGCGATTTTTGACATTGAATTTGGCGAAAAAGTTCAAAGTCAATCTGACAACCCTGCTATGGAGGTGGTGGTAAATTTGACCCTTTCTTTTTATTTTTTTAAAATACTCCCTTCCGTTGTGCTTAATTAATTTTTATTCACTTGTGTTTGTGTAATATTTTCTTTGAAAATATTTAACTACCTCTTCAGCGTAAGCATTTCGTAGAAAAAATTTACCCCACATCAAAATTAAGGCCCCTATTATGGTTGTAGGCTAGACTTGCTTCCTAGCCTCTTAATAATTTTTATAAAATTTAAAACACGGTTGGTTTTTAATATGCTAAACAACAGGGGTTTTTATTAGAGCTTCTTGCTCTGTTGAAGTTCAAGATTATACTTAAAAACTAAATTACAAAAAGGTTTGTAGTAAGCCAACAAACTCAAAGGAAAACTACAAACTCAAGAGCAAAGTATATACATATATACATATACATATGTATAACGAAATAAATGAAATTTAAGAGAATTGCAAAATTCCAAAGAGTGCTCTACACCTAGAGAAAAAATACAAATTTAATTAAATTAAAAATTAAATAATATGAAAATTTTTAACAAATCAAAATTCAAAATTAAAATTTTAGAAAACAAAATTTAATATAAATAATAAAGAAAGTTGAAAATTAGAGAAAATTAACAAAATAAAAGAAAATTAACAAAATGTAAGAAAATTGAAAAAATAAAATAAAATAAGACTGAAGTCGCTTCAACATGCTCCCCCCGGAGAGTGGCGAGAGCACCCCCTTCACGCCATAAATACGATCCAGCCAAAGGTAGATATTTCGGCTACTAATACGTCAAGGTCCGGCTGCGTCAAGAGCACTCTTTTTACAGCCCCTAGGGGATGCTTGCTTGTAGGTACTGCGGGATTCTTCTAGATAAAGTTTCTTGGCCACGGCTGCCAATTGGGTGCCATCTAGTTGACATATTGTGGCTTGTAGTGTTGCCATTGCATTTGTTGGTGGACTAGCTGCCGGAGCTCTAGCTAACACGGGTCCCTCGCGCTAAGGTTCAGCGAGGACATCTCTGAACTTGCGGGTGTAGCAGAGTGTGGGGAAAGGCATTACAGGCCACCCAGTTGACCAAAACTGCATATCCTCTGGTTGAGGTACAATGGTCTCGAAAATGATTGTAGGCCAGGCAAGACAGGCAGTATTGCAGAGGGTGGTTAAGTTGGAAAATATGGCATCGTGGTCGCTTCTTCATCTGTATTTTTAGCAAAAGAAAAGAAAGAAGTATATACAGTGTTAAAAAATACCTAATGCGACTGAGTTTTCTAATTTTCTATTTTTGTTGAGGAATTTGGTAGACTATTTGGTAGACTGTGGTGGGCGTGCACTCACAGTGTGGTTTGTCGGTAGCAAACATAGTTTTACAACTGGGCGTAAAATTATACCCCTTTTAGTGACAACTTCAGCAACTCTTACTTTGCTGTCTCGACCATAGATGACGCTGCTAACGCGACCAAGGAGCCACTCGGTAGGTGGGAGTAAGTCTTCTTTGACTATAACAATATCATTTGGTTTTAAGTTGTCGCGTTCCTTCTGCCATTTAAAACGGCGCTGAAGCTCGGTGACATATTCAGACTTCCACCGTCGAGCAAAAATATGTTGCAACGCTTTTAACCTTTCCCAACGTTTCAGAAATGGTACTTCTTCGAGCGGTGGTTTTGCAGGTGCTTCTGGTAGTGCTGTAATTGGAGCCCCTCTAAGTAAGTGTCCTGGGGTCAGTGGCAGTACTTCACCCGGGTTTTCTGTTAGAGGCGATAGAGGGCGCGAATTTAAAATGGCTTCGATGCGAACTAGAAGCGTGCTGAATTCTTCGAAGGTGAAAGACAGGTTGCTGGTAACTTTCTTCAGGTGGGACTTCATGCTCTTGACTGCGGCCTCCCAGAGGACACCCATATGAGGCGCATATGGCGGTATAAAAGACCAGGTAACGCCCAAGGTGGAGTACTTTTCGACTAAAGTCTTTTCAATAGATTTCAAAAACTCGTTGTGGCCTTTAAGAAGAGCATAGCTCGCACCGACGAAATTTCGACCGTTGTCGGAAAACATGGTTTTGGGGAGTCCTCTGCGCCCGGTAAAGCGGTGAAAGCAGGCTAAAAAGGCATCGGCTGAGAGGTCTGAACAGACCTCTAAATGGACGGCTCTGGTAGAAAAACATACGAACACAGCAGCGTAACCTTTGAGAAACTTCGCATTTCTCAACGTCGAGGACTTAATATTAAAGGGGCCAGCGAAGTCGACTCCGGTATATGTGAAGGGCAGGGAAAAGTTCACACGTTCTGGGGGGAGTGCGGCCATGATTTGGTGCTGGACCTTATGCTTGTAAATCGTACAAGCCTTGCACTCTCTGATGTATTTTCGAACAAGATTTTTCAATCGTGGGATGTAGAACCCCTGGCGAATCGCACGTAGCATTATATGGTGCTCAGAGTGGAGCATAATACGATGCGTGAAACTAACTAAAAGCCTCGCGAAATGAGACCCTTCTGGCACAATAACTGGATGACGTTCCTCGTAGCTTAAACCTGCATTATTAAGCCTGCCACCAACTCGTAAAAGGTCGTCCTTATCAATAAAAGGATTCAAGTTAAGCAATCTGCTTTTGCGGCTTAACGGTCTCTTTTCCTTCAGACAATCGTATTCACGGTAAAAATATCTCTTTTGAGCGAGCGAGAGGAGTCGAGTCTTCATTGAGCTAATTTCTTGAGCGGTAATAAACTTTTCGGTGGAGAACGGTTTCTTAAGAACTCGGTTGACAAATCTAAGTCGATAGCAAAGAATTCGCAACGCCCTTGGAAAAGATGAAAATTCTTCAAGTATATCTATGCAATTTACGTCAAGATGAAAGTTGATTATAGACTTCTTTGTCTCTAAGTCGACTGGGTCAAATGTACGAGGTACTGGCCACAAGGGTGTGGGAAGTTGTAGCCAGGTGGGGCCATGCCACCAGAGTTGATTGTCTGCAAGCTCCTGCGGGGAGCAGCCTCGAGTGCCCATATCTGCAGGATTTTCTTCAGTTTTGACGTGTTTCCAGTGTTGAGTGCTGGCGATGCTGATGATCTGAGTCACACGATTTGCGACAAAAGTTTTCAATGTGTAGGGAGGTTTTTGCAACCAACCCAGTACTATGGACGAGTCTGTCCACAAAAATAGTTCATAGGGGAACTGACAATCCGTGACTACACTACGGATGAGCTTAGCCAACAATAAAGCTCCACACAATTCGAGTTTCGGAACGGTAGTCCGCTTGATCGGAGCAACTTTCGTTTTTACTACCAGCAAATAGCTATTTATTTGGCCTTCTGAGTTTTCTGTTCGAATGTATACCGAACCACAATATGCCTTCTCTGAGGCATCACAGAAGCCATGTATTTGGATCTTATTCCCTGGGGAGAAATCTACCCATCTAGGTATCTTGATGGTCGAAATAAATGGCAAGTTTTTCAGAAATAAGTTCCATTTTACAAGTATGTGTGGAGGTACCCCTTCGTCCCAATCAGACTTTTCTTCCCACAATTCCTGCATCAAAGTCTTAGCATTAATAACGACTGGGCCTAACCAACCTAGAGGGTCAAATAATCTTGCAATTACCGACAAGATTTTTCGTTTTGTAGCGGATGGGGTAATTTCAATCGGCTCTACAGCATAGTAAAATATATCCGCCAACGCATTCCAGCGAATTCCCAATGTTTTCAAAGAGCTGGAGTCATCAAACTTTAAGAAATCTTCGTCTAGAAGATCCTCCCGGTGCAAACTTTCGAGTAGAAACTGATGATTTGCTGTCATCTTTTTAAGGGGAAAGCCACCAGATTTCAAAGCTGTAAGGAGCTCCACTTGCTTCTGCTTGGCCTCTTCAAGCGTGTGTCCCCCGGACAATATGTCATCAACGTAGACCTCGTTCTTCAGAATAACAGATGCTTTAGGGTACAGGTGTCTGCAATCATGACCTAACTCAAGTAGAGTCCTAATCGCCAAAAAGGGGGCGCAATTCACGCCGAACGTAACAGTCTTAAGTTGAAATGAATTCACGTATCCCTCCGTGTTGTTGCGAAATAAAATTTGTTGATAGGGGCGATCTGCTTCATGCATCAAAATCTGCCTATACATTTTCTGGATGTCTCCAGTGAATACGTACTTATAATTTCGCCAACGTAAGACAAGTTGCATCAAATCCGTTTGAAGCGTTGGGCCCTGGTAAAGCACATCATTTAATGAAAATCCGCTTCCGGTTTTCTTTGAGGCGTTAAAGACCACTCGCACTTTTGTGGTTTTACTTTCGGGCTTGATTACCGCGTGGTGGGGTAGAAAAAATGAAGAAACTTTTTCTGCTTTAGGTTCAAAATGTACAACTGGTTCCATGTGATCCAAGTCCACGTATTCTTGGAGAACTTCAGCGTACTGCGCTTTCAAATCTGGGGTCTTATCGAGCATTTTCTCCATTCTATGGTACTGCGCAAGAGCCATATTACGGGAGGGGCCTAAAAAAATCTCTTTCGGAAATTGTTCTTTGAACGGCAGTCGAACTACGTAACGTCCATCAGACTGTCGAATTGTGGTACGTTTGAAATAATTTTCACAGTAAATGTCACTTTCAGCTTGAAAATCGGTTTTTTCAGCCTCTTCTATTTCCCAAAACTTTTTTAATTGCTCATGAAGGGCCACATCGCTGCAGGGCGAGACAAAAGTATGGAATGATTGAACTCTAGTTTCTGGCTCAGGGCCTAGCAAATACCAGCCAAAGTGAGACTCTCGGGCTTCAAGATTGTGTCCGATATTCATTTTTACGCCGCTCAAATTTATAAAAGGCAGGTAATCACTACCAATAATCATTTCAATTGCAGCAGGTTTGTAGAAATAGGGATCTGCAAGCTCCAAACCTTTTATATCTTTTACCGTTTGTATTGGGATCGGCCGTGAAGGCATAAAATGTGCCAATGTTGGTACCACAATCGCTCGGATTTTAATTTTAAAATCGGATATTCGAGACTTAACTGTGACATAACACCTTCCCTTCGAACTTCCTACCACCGTATCACCGAACCCTGATATTTCGCTATGATGGCGTTCTAAGGGGATCGCTAAATTCTGTTGAACACGCCTTAGGATAAAACTTCTAGTCGACCCTGTATCAATTAACGCACGAACAGTGAATTTTTCGCCTAAATGCTCTACATGAACCAAAGCTGTAGGTAAAATTGTAGTTCCGCTGTGTTGAGATAAATTAACCTGTATTGACTCCATCGCATTTGCGCCCGAGTTGGCAGATCGTCCCGATTGAGAACTGGATAGCCTGCTGCTGTTCTGTGTGCCCGACCCTGAAGGCCTTTCGTCGCCTTGAAACTGCTCATGAGTTGACGCCCTTTGAGTGGGGACCTTTCTCGCTTTTTCTTCCTCAATATGCCTGTATTGACTCCATCGCATTTGCGCCCGAGTTGGCAGATCGTCCCGATTGAGAACTGGATAGCCTGCTGCTGTTCTGTGTGCCCGACCCTGAAGGCCTTTCGTCGCCTTGAAACTGCTGATGAGTTGACGCCCTTTGAGTGGGGACCTTTCTCGCTTTTTCTTCCTCAATATGCAACATGGTGTGATGCCTTTGATTGCATCTGTTGCAGCTACTGGTGCTCTGACATTTCGTCTTGAAATGATTGGGTGAAAAACAATTCGCGCAAAATTTATTCGCATACACATATTTTATTCTATCACTGACTGACAAACCCTTAAAATATTTGCAGAATCGTAATGGATGATTCTGTCGGCATTTCTTGCAGCTAAATTTACCTTTATCAGTTTCAGCATCAGAATAGAAAACTTGAGATTTGGAGGTATTATTGTCTCGGCTGGGCGGCTTCCTTAAATTTGTAAAAGTTTCTAAAGTTTCAATCCGCTCAGACAGAAATTTGTTAAGTTGTTGCCACGTAGGCAATTCCTTATGGTTAGTCAGAGAATCTTCCCACGCACGCGAAGTTTCTTCAGGGAGTTTTGAAGTGCAAATATGCATGAGAAAGGGGTCATTATCAGCTACTTCAACTTGAAACGAACTAATAATCGACTAACCATCGCTGACCGTATTTTGAAGTTGCCTTAAAAATTTCAAAGTTTCATTCTGAGGGGCCTGGATGCCATAAATTTTCCTAATTTGATTATTTATTAAAATTCGCTTATTTTCGTAGCGATTTTTCAAAGCCTGCCAAGCTAGCTCAAAATTAGCATCTACCAAATCATAATCTTTTATGAGTTGGTAGGCCTCCCCCCTCGTCTTGCCAAGTAAATAATATAACTTGTGCGCTGGTGCAACAGAAGGTTCGTTTCCAACCACTGCCCTAAACATATCCCTAAATGCCGGCCATATGTCGAAACCTCCTTCAAACGTTTGAATTTCGACCGCAGGTAACTTAAGAGATGACTGACGTATTGTTGTTTCTGCTGCTTTTTGTTGCGGAGCCTTAGCCTTCAATAAGTCCATTATTTTAGCCTTTAGTATCTGGCACTGTTCACAGGCATCTTCGTATCTCAGAGTAATTTCATCTGGAAAATCTTCTTCTTCTTTCCCTTTTCATAGCCTTTGATGAATTCTTCAAATGTTGCTATCATCTTCAGCCATCTTCTTTCAAGTTCAGCCTGCTTTACCTCTAATAGTGAAATCGTCAAAGCTTCTGAAGAAATCCTTTCAAAAGTAGCGCAGAAATTCACTACTTGTCGAATGTCGTATTTACATGCTCTTTCCGAAGCCATTTTTTAAAATTTTTGCTCAAAGCCTTAAAATATTTTACCCCTCAACGATTTCTCAAAATGAAATGAAAAAATTTACAAAAAATAATCGTGAAGAAATTCAACCTTATTCAAAGGTATATTAAAATTATTCGCGACGAATGAAAGCGATGCAGAATGTTTAAAAAACAGCTTTAAATTTCACCAAAAAATTTTCAAAAATATTCGCCTCAAAACTGCCAAAAAAATTTCCCAAGCTGTTTATATTTCAACGTAAAATTAAATTAATTTTCTTTAAACTTTTATTTCTTAAATTTTTCTCTACCACCATAAAATTATTTTCAATATTCAGCCACAAATCAATTTTACTCAGATTTCGTAAAATTTATTAAAAAATCTACTCATTAAACTTCCCAATAAAGTTATTTTAATTGTGCTTTAAACTAAATTTTTCTAAAATTACGCACTCTTTTCTCCATACAATTTTTCAAAAATAATCGAACACACTTCATAACAAATTTAGAACGGGTTGTTCATAAGCATTCAGCTTTTTAATTAAATAATGCTTTAAATATGTACCACTTGTAGGGTCACCTTGTAAATTTTTTATTTAAATTTACCTCTTTTCGGTTCACCCTTTTTATTTCAAAATTAAGTAAACTTGATGCATTTTTGCATCCAATATTAATGCTCTTTTCAAAGATTTGTGTACCACTTGCCGGGCCACACTGTAAATTTTTCTTAAAATATCAGCACCTTTCGAATCACCCTTTTAGTTTCAAACTTTATTAAACTCGATGTTACTGTGCATTCAATTGTAATAATGCTTCAAAAAAAATTTTGTGTACCACTTGAACGGTCACCGTGTAAAAAATTTTTTTATAAAAAATACTTCTTTATTATTTTTTAAATGACTATGCCAAACACTGTTTTATTCTAATTCTAATATTCCGTGCCAAATTCTTCACAAAAATATATAATTTTTTAAATGCCACACACTCACCGTTTTCCCGCTAAAAACTCCGTACCGGGAACCATCGTTTATTTGAGACAGCCTTTTCACAGTTGTTGTTGTGTTCTGTTTTTATTCCTTTGTAACCACTTTATTTAACTTTTTAATTAAATTTTTTCTCGAAGAAATTCAGCGCTTTTTATTCCTTTTTGTTTTTTAGCCACTGTTTTCTTTTTAATAGCACCGGTTACAATATATTTTTCTTTTAATTTGTATATTAATTTTTTATTTAAATTTCTTCCACACTATGTAGGTACATTTATTTTTTCTCAAGAAGAAATTCAGTGGTTTTTGTTTACTCTTTTCTTTTTCCAATACAAACTCTTTGTTTTAATATTAATTTATTATTTTAATATTTTCAACAGCACTTTTTTTTACATCATTTTTTTTTCGATCGCGTTTACCTTTTGATTTTTTTTCCTTTTATGTGTAAAGTTGCCGGTCAAAATTCAATTGTAAATAACAAAGTTGGGGAACGTGTAGGAATTGAAACACTTAATAATGAGTGTGACTAGTATGGCAATTATATTTAACAGCAAAATATATGTAATAAAAATCCGTTGTTTTTTCTTATTTACCAGTGTTGGTACTTTTTAATAGAGTTGGCACGTTGGGGATTTTTTATATCAGTGATGGCACTTTTATTAAATTTTAAGGTTATGTTCGATTACTTGTTGGATATGATTGTGCAGTAATTTTAATTAATTTTTTTCCGCACTTTTAATGAAAATCAAACAATCGCATTAAATATAATTAAAACACTGCACTTACCCAATCTAATCCTCTTGGTGATTCTTAGCGTTTACCTTATTGATTTTCCCTCTCGAAAATCACTCGTCTGGTAGACTTTTCTTCCTTCTTGGAATGTTTAGCGCAATTGGGAATTTTTTTTCCTTTTGATGGAACCAAATGTACGGGATACACCTCAGATTTATTTTAGTAGCCCTCTTGACTACTGTTGATGTCGTAGTTGTTGCGGTAGAACAACTTTTGATGAAATTTGCCGCAGTTGTTACGGTAGAACAACTGTTGTTGGCATTCAGTGGACAGGTTTGCCACTGGTAATTCCAATCCTAGCTCCTCTAGGATTTATCGAAGGACCAAATGTAGGCTAGACTTGCTTCCTAGCCTCTTAATAATTTTTATAAAATTAAAAATACGGTTGGTTTTTAATATGCTAAACAACAGGGGTTTTTATTAGAGCTTCTTGCTCTGTTGAAGTTCAAGATTATACTTAAAAACTAAATTACAAAAAGGTTTGTAGTAAGCCAACAAACTCAAAGGAAAACTACAAACTCAAGAGCAAAGTATATACATATATACATATATGTATAACGAAATAAATGAAATTTAAGAGAATTGCAAAATTCCAAAGAGTGCTCTACACTTAGAGAAAAAATACAAATTTAATTAAATTAAAAATTAAATAATATGAAAATTTTTAACAAATCAAAATTCAAAATTAAAATTTAAGAAAACAAAATTTAATATAAATAATAAAGAAAGTTGAAAATTATAGAAAATTAACAAAATAAAAGAAAATTACCAAAATGTAAGAAAATTGAAAAAATAAAATAAGACTGAAGTCGCTTCAACAATGGTTTACAACTCAACTCAGTTGAGTTGTAATTAAGACAACTGGTTGTGATCAGTTGTAATTTGTGTTATGTTTTTGTTCACCGCAATATAGCAAAGTTGTAAACCATAATACAAAAATTAAGAAATTGCAACTCAACTGAGTTGAGTTGTAAACCGTAATAGGGGCCTAAGGTAATATTTTCATAGAATTTATTTATTTATTATTTAGTGCCACGCCGACTTCTCTATTCCCGCTCAGATGTTGTGTATTGATATCCACTATATTTCGATTTAAGTCGAAAGCTTTAGTTCTTGCCGATTTGTCTGCAGTGTAGTAAGCCAATGTATATGGGATGCAGGTTTTGATGATTTAAAACCCTCCAAAAAGGTTGACCTGTAGTTTATACACCTAATTATTTTTTTCCGTGATCTCTTTTATATCTTTAAATATATAAATTTGGCTATATAAAAATGTACTTTAATTTTTTTTTTTTAATCATATTTTTTTGATAAGTTTTTGCAATACATACATATCGTTTTTTTTTATTAAAAAAAAGGTTTGTGAAGTAAAGTACCTGTTTTGTTGAAACAAATAAAAATAATTTTTGTTGCTTTATTTTTTGTAATTAAAAATGTAGTAGTTTATTTTTCAAAAACAAACAATTATAAAAAAATATGTTTACTAAATTTTTTTAGTAAAATTTAGGGCCGTTTTCACAACTTACCGATAGCTAAAAGTAGACTTTAACTGGCCTTATAAAAAGTGTTCCATTATTAAAACTATACTCTTACCTAAAGTGAGCGATAAAGTAAATTAAGGTTCATCCTACCTGGTAGGTTAAAGTAAGGTTGTAATAATAGAACACTTTTTATACGGCCGATAAAATCTTAGTTTAAGCTATCGGTAAGTTGTGAAAACGGGGTAAGAGTGGTAAAATTTACCACCACGTCATAAGGTATGCCCCAAAATTTCTTCTACACAGTTAAAGATTAAGTCGACTTTAGTAAACTTTAAGTTTATGGCAACTTTGTAGTCTTCATATTTTAAAGTACCCATTGACAAAGTTTCAATTATTTTGTACGATTTTTTTTAGAAAGTTATAGCAAAAATACTTTTTGCAATTTTTATTTTATTTTTTTTTGGTCACTCAACCACCACTCAAAAAAACTTTACCAATAGAAATTGTATGAAAAATTTAGAAAATTTGTACACAGATTTTCGTTTGTACACAAATTGTCGTTTCGTTTCGTTCGACAATTTTTGGTTTCAACTGCAGTTTTTAAAAATCTGGCTTATACAATTGATCATAATTTGAGAACGATTTATTTAAATTAAAAGCGGACGATTGCATTAATCCGCTTTTAATCAAGCCACTTGCAAGCGATTGGGAATAAGACTGCAATGAAGTCATAATGTCTTAAGTTTTCATTTGTTTCGGAATGATTTTAAAATTAATGGCAATACATTTTTGTTTCCATGCAAAATTATTACAAATTTTTGCATTGAAAAATTAAAAAATAAAAGCTATACGGAAAAAATTTTTACATTTATCGGAAAGCCAGGTATATAACGAATAAAATATGTTTGTCTTATGTCATGAAAACCGGTGAACATAATAAATTGATTTGGCTCAGTTATAATGTCTAAAACTCTTTATTTTCAACAAACCCAAGGACTCAAAATATATATACTTTTTAGGGTCTAACATCAATATTGTAGAAATTATAAACAAAATGATAAACTAATGTATCGTTCGTCTCATGTAGAAATGCCCAAATCACATAATAGCAACTTTGAAGGAAAAGGTAAAAACATTTGGGCTCTTCACAAGGTAGTCATAAAGTTGTAAAGTCATATGTCTTAAATTAATTACAAGAAAAATATGTGACTGCTGTGTGCAAGCGCTTATAATTTAGATTTCTGATGAACAGTTACGACGACATAATGAACACAGCATTAAAATTTTTATTTTGTTTTAAACACAACAATTTTTTTTTTTTTTTTTTTTTTTTTTTAAACAATTGTAAAATATTATTTAGGACATTATGACGATATGACTTAATAGCACACCTTGTGAATAGCCCAATAATGTATTTGAGTTACTAAAAAAGATTGAGTTGTGCTTTTTTCGCTGAAACCTGAAAGGTACATATACCCTTCCTACCTGACTTGCAAGTTTCGCGTTGAATTGAATGGTCGACTGACTTTTGTGTGTAAATTCTCAAAGTGAAATTTAAAAGTGATTTTTGTGGTGTTATTACCTGTGCGGAAATTTCGATTTTTGTTGGGTGGATTGCTGTGGAGCATTTGCTGTTCGAGAGCGTTTGGTTTGGTCCAATCGGTTGGTTAATTCCAAAGTTCTGGGCGGATTGACAATCTGTCTGTTTTCGTGGTGGTACTCTGTGGCTGTTTTTGAGGTGAGTGGTTTTGATATTTTTTTGCCGGGGGCGTGCCGGTAGTGCGGGTTGTGCTGAGTTCGGTGGTGCTTTTATTTTTTCGGTCCGACCTGTGGGGGCTGAGATATAGGCATTTACATTTTGTTTGGTTCATTTTGTTTGAGTGTGAAGTTTGCTGGTAATTTTGTTAATTTTGTTAATTTTCCCGGCATTTTTTCCCGTTTCAATCCCGTAATTGTTGGTATTTTATCGCCAACTTTTGTCTTGACATTTTTATCTTCTGATATTTATATCTGCGGGTGGTTTCTTGTTTTGCTTGATATTTGGGTAGTTTTTTGGTATGTTTAAGGGCAAGAAGGCCCGGGATCGTAGTGGCGGGTCCTCGGATGGTCCGTCCGGGGGCGAGGCGAAGATGGCTAGGGTGGGGGGGTCCCCTCCCCTTGGGGAGAGGTTGAAGGACTCTAGGGGTCGCTCGAAGGATAGGAAACTGTCTGTTTTGAAGGGTGGTAAGGGTGGTTTGTCTGGCTCCTTGGATGGGTTGCCTATTGGCTTTGCTGATGAGTCTGGGGTGTCGTCTGTTGACGGTGGTAAGGGTGGTGCTGTTTCTTTGGATGGGGTGCGTTATGCACCCAAAAAGGGGGTTGGGCCTTCACGGGCCATGAGGGCTATTACGTCTGAGCTTGTTGATGTTGCTTTGTCTGGTGGTGTGTCACGTGAGGTGCTTAGGGTAATTTTGGGGCTGGTTGGAAAGTATGAGGATGTACTGTTTGACGTTATGCTGGAGAACGAGTCTCTTAAGGGGAAGTTGGAGGTTTTGAGTGGTGGCGGAGTTTCTGTACGTGCTCCTGTTGTGTCTGGGGTTTCTGCTGTTCCATCTGTGCTTGGTGCGCCTGCGCCTACTGGCGCCGCACCGGTTCCGAAGCCGGTGGAAACATGGTCGGTTGTGGTCCGTAGTAAGAATTCTGAGGCTTCATCTAAGGATGTTGTTAAGAAGGTGGTTGAGGAAGTGGCACCTGCTCTTGTTGTGCGGGTGCATGAGGTTAGGACGCTTAGTAGTGGTGGGGCGGTGATTAGGACGGTTAGTGAGCGTAATAGGATTGTTGCGAACGGGAAATTTGATGAGTTGGGACTTGACGTTAGTGTGAATAGGGTAAGGGTCCTAAGGTGGTTGTCCGTAATGTGGACGGTTGTATTTCGCCTGGTGAGTTTATGGATGAGTTATTTGAGAAGAATTTAAAGGGGGTCATTTCGTTGGAGGCGTTTAAGAAGGACGTTCGCATTGTGAGTCAGCCGTGGGGGCCTGATGCTGGTATGGTGACTGTTGTGTTGGAGGGAAGTGCTGCTGCTATGGATGCGTTGCTTATGAACGATCGATGCTACATTAAATGGTTCGCCTTTCCTTTGCGGCGTGATGCTCGTGTTGGGTGTTATAGATGTTGCGGTACGGATCACTTCCTTAGGAAGTGCAGGGTTGAGGGAGTAGTTTGTCATCGTTGTGGTCAAGTGGGGCATGTTGCCAGGGAGTGCGTTAATGCATTGTCGTGTCGAAATTGTGCCTTTAGGGGCAAGCCTTCTGGGCATTTGATGACGTCTGCGGACTGTCCACTGTATAGTTCCTATGTTGCTCGTCAAAATTCGCGTCATTAATATGGAGGGTCGAATTATACAATTGAACTGTCAGGGGGCGTATGCTGTTATGGTTGATTTGGGAGAGGAGTTGTGCGAGGCTGGAGTTGGATTTGCGCTGTTACAGGAACCGTATGTTACGGATGGATGTGTAAGGGGGTTGCCTGCATTTATGCGGGCCTTTCCGGATGCTTGTGGTGGTTCGGCTGTTGTTGTTAATGATGTGAATGTTGATTGTATGGTGGTGAGTGTGAGTGAATTGGGTGTGTGTGTTGCTGTTGAGGGTGTTTTTGGGAGAGTGTTGTTGGCGAGTGTGTATTGTAAGTTTGGGGATTCAATCGAGCCATATTTGTCGTACCTTGGTGATTTGTTTCGTCTTGCGGGTGATCGCCCATTGATTGTCGGGTGGATGCCAATGCGACGTCGCCGTTGTGGTTCAGTAAGGTCTCTGCCTCTTCGAGGCGTGCGAGCGTTGACAGAGGTGTATTGTTGGGCGAGTGGATCATGTCTGGTGGTGCTTTGGTGCTTAATGTGCCCTGTGCGGAGTATACGTTTGATGGGCCTATGGGTGTGAGTGATATTGATGTCAGTTTGGTGAATGGTGCGGCGTTTTAGGTTTGAGTGGGAAGTGCGTTCGTGTGGTATCAGCGATCATAATATGATTGTTATTTCGTTTGCTGGTGAGTCTTCTGCTGCTGCGCCGGATGGGCAATTGTGGTGGAGGTCTCGTGGGGTTGATTGGCGCGTGTATTGTGAGGGGATTGCGCTGGCTGCTAGGTCGGTTCCCTTTGCGGAATTTTCTAGGTTGCCGGTGGATGACCAGGTTGCTTTGCTTGATGGATGGGTGCGGGGTGTGAATGATGGGCTCCTTGGTAGGGTTCGTAGGTCGAATCCGGTTGGTGTTAGGTGGTGGACACGTGAATTGGGCATCAAGAAGCTGGAGGTTCGTCGGCTGAGGCATATGTTTCAGCGGTCCAGGCGTGCTGGTGGTGTCGATGTTGGGGTGCGTAGGTCTGCTTACCTGCGGTCCCTGCGGGAGTTTAATGGTATGATTGTGAGTGTTAAGGAGAGGGAGTGGCGTCAGTTTGTGCATGGTAAGCGGGATGATCCTTGGGGTAGGGTGTATAGGATGTGTAGGGGTAGGTCTAGGAGGGTTGGTGTGTCTGCTCTTAGGGTTGGAGGTGAGATGGTGACTGATTGGACTGGGTGTGTGAATGTGTTGTTGCGTGAATTCTTTCCGAGGGCTGTTGGTTCGGAGTATCCCTCGTTTGGATCGGATCCGGTGCCTCCACCGTTGGATGACAGTGAGGTTGTTTCGGCTGTTGGTCTCGTAAGGGCGGGGAAGTCTCCGGGTATGGATGGGATGACCGGGCAGATGTGTAAATGCATCTACCGGGCCATACCGGAGTACTTGGGGGTGCTCCTCGCTGGGTGTTTGCGGACCGGTTGTTTTCCACGTGCTTGGAAGTCGGCGAGGGTTGTTGTGTTGCTGAAGGCTCCGAATCGTGTTAGGGTTGATCCAAGGTCGTATCGGGGGATCTGCCTCCTGCCGGTACTTTCTTAAGTACTGGAGCGTGTGATGGTTTGTAGACTGCAGGAGAGGGTTCGCGAATTTGTTGGTGGTGTGTGTGGTGATGATGGTCTGTCCGAGTTTCAGTTTGGTTTCAGGAAGGGTCGGAGTGTGGAGGATGCGTGGTTTCATGTTAAGGGATGTGTGGATGGTAGCTCCAGTGTGTATGTATTGGGTCTTTTTGTGGATTTTAAGGGTGCCTTTGACAATTTGTCTTGGTCTGCGATTCTGGCTAGGTTGCGTGAGGTTGGTTGTCGGGAGTATAGTCTCTGGAGGAGCTACTTTTCTGGTAGGCGTGCGTGTGTTGTTGGTGTGAATGGTGATGTTGCGGTTGATGTTGTCCGTGGTTGTCCTCAGGGCTCCATATGTGGCCCATATGTGTGGGACCTTATGATCGATCCTTTGCTGTTGCGGTTGGGTCGCCTTTTTAAGGTTTGTGCGTACGCGGACGATTTGTTGGTCATGGTTGAGGGTAGGTCCCGTGCTGACCTTGAGCGCGGCGGTGAGTCGGCGATGCGGATGATTGCTGAGTGGGGTGCTGAGGTTGGGGTTGAGGTGGCTGCGGACAAGTCTTCTATGATGCTGTTGAAGGGTAGGTTGTCCCTGAGTAGACCGCCGTTGATGAGGGCGAGTGGGGTGTCCCTTCGGTATGCGACTGAGGTGAAGTATCTCGGTATCACGATGGGTGAGAGGATGAATTTTTTGCCGCATTTGTTTGTTGTACGTGATAAGATAGTTAGTGTTGTTGGGTGTCTGCGTCGTGTTTTGAGGAGTGAATGGGGACTTGGTAGGCATGCAAAGCGTGCTGTGTATAGGGGTCTGTTTGTTGCCTGCGTTTCTTATGGCGCTGCGGTGTGGGGTGATCTTGTTAGGTCTGTTGTGGGTCGTCGTAAGGTTCTGTCTATTCAGAGGGTGATTTTGTTGGGTTGCATTCCGGTTTGTCGTACGGTGTCCACCTCGGCATTGCAGGTCTTGGCGGGGGCTCCTCCTCTTGATCTGGAGATTTTGCGTCGTTCTGTTGCGTTTAAGGTGAGGAGGGGTATTGATGTGTCCGGTCACGATTGGTTGGAGGTGGCGAATATGGCTCGATTGGGTCAGGCTGAGAGGAGGACTGTGTTGAGTGAGTGCGTCCTGTCTAGGTGGCAATCTAGGTGGGATAGTGATGTGAATGGGAGAGTTACGTTTGGCTTTATTAGGGATGTCCGTTTTGTGATTGAGAACCCAGAATTTGATTTGGGGCTCAGTCTGGGTTACATCCTTACGGGTCATGGCTCTCTGAATGGTTTTCTGTGTGTGAGGGTTTTGAGTGATACGGGTGAGTGTGATTGTGGTGGGGGTGTTGAGGATTGGGTGCATGTATTGTGTGAGTGTGCTTTTTATGAGGACATACGGGACTTGTCGGCGTTTGGTGTTGCTCGCACGGATGGTGGTTATGATGTTGGTGGCGCCCTTGCTGTTGGGCTTGTGAGGTTGAAGGAGTATGCTGTGGAGTTGTTTAGGAGGAGGCGACTTCGTGGTGAGTCGCGGGGTCGTGTGGGTTAGAATGGATTGCTGTCTTTTATTTTTCGTTTTTGTTTTTGGGTTGTGCTGATTGGTATTGACTGCTGTTTTTATTTTTGTTTGTTTTCGTTTTTGTTGTTGTTTCTTTTGAGTTTGCTTTTGCACGTTTGTGCATTTTTTTGATGCAGGGGGCTTTCAGTAGGGCGGGGAGTTGCTGTGCATCGTTGGACATCGTTGGTTTGCGGCCACCGTGTGGACATTTTGATGTTACTCTGTGGGTAGCTGTGTTTGCGTGGTTGTTTGTTCCATCGGTGTCGGTATGCTGTTCGGTCACCAGTCCGGAGCTATTATGGGGCTCAACTGGTAGTAGTTTTGTTCTAAGAGGCTGACCGAAGTCTTATTCGGTACCACGGGAGTCAGGGGCCCCTGGAACCTTGGTTCCAGCCTGGCTGATGGGTTGGCCCTTCGGGGAGTATCGTGGTGGCTTTGGTTTACACCCAAATCGTGGGTAAAGTGATTTATTGCTCGATGTGGAGTTGCATTGCAACCAACCGCTGTTGCATAAGAACAGTAGGAGTGTTAGATAGGCTCCGCACCTCACCAAGGTGGAAGTAGTGGCCATAGATACATCTACTTTATTTGGTACCCTTGCTCACTCGGTCACGGCTTTGTGGCGGAGGGTTCAAGGGGGCGGTGATCAGCGTCTCACTTTACTGATCCAGTGTTTGGAGCACCGTGCGGTCAGGTCCAAGGACGATACCACGTTAATCAATTTCGACTATTTATACCCTTCCTACCTTTTAAATAATTATTGTTTTTTTTTATACTGTGGTAAGGTTTTTTTAATTTTCATAAAATTACTCTTACCTAAAAAGTGTTTATTTTAGAAATAAAACGATAAACCTTAAGAAAATTTCGTAAAATTTTTTTTTAAAATTTCAAATATTTTCCATATAAATTCTTTAAAGTTTGTCGTGTTAATTAATAATATGACCCTATACATTTTGCAACAAAAATCTTTTTATAGGTACTTTATTACATAACTTTTTCTAGACTTTTACTTGTTCAGATATTCTTGACCCCCATGTGTATACAATCAAACACCAATACCACCAAAACTATCAATAGTAGAACAACAATTTCAACAACTATAATAAAACAGCAAAATTGAAATTAGAGTAAAAATGCGGAAATGAGGAAAACAA
Organism: Pollenia griseotomentosa; assembly: GCA_963931875.1. Classification (NCBI taxonomy): domain Eukaryota; kingdom Metazoa; phylum Arthropoda; class Insecta; order Diptera; family Polleniidae; genus Pollenia; species Pollenia griseotomentosa. The sequence continues at coordinate 28,185,987 of OZ007561.1, forward strand.
AACACAGACAGAGGGAGCAAGGGAGAGAGAAAACCAAAAATAATTAGAACACACATAAATATCAATTTTTACAATGCGATTCAATCAATCGTTAATTAATAATACTATAATTGAATTGAGGGCAAAAGCTGAGATGCCTGATACCACAACTAATATTATAATTGGAAAAATGAACACATTATAGTTGCCCAAGAAACACTTGATAAATAAATATTTTTGTAAACATATTAACTATTTAGACTAAGGGCCTAATTGTATAAAAAGCAACGCAACGCCCACAATTTCATTGAAAGCAAATACGAAATCAAAAATATTTAATAGAATAGAAATTCATTCCAATTTTTAAATTTCAATCACTTCATATATATTTTAAAATTTGAATTTCTATAGAAAGTAACAACAAAATCATTAAATATATTTGATTTTGTTTTTGCTTTCAATGAAATTGTTGGCGCTGCGGTGCGTTTAAGGCCCTAAAATGCTTATAAAAATCCGATATTTTCTTTATTAACTAAGAGTTAAAAATTATATTCTAACTTTATTAACTCGAGCAATAGTAACTAAGACATTCAACACGTTGTAGTGAAACAGACCAAAGTTCCTCGCCGGAATTGGACCCGCAACCATCGCACTAATGGGCACTGGTGGTGAAAACAACAAAATCGGCCTATAAAGAACCCAGGCATAGACAACTAATAAAATTTTTTCTTCCCTGAATCAAAGTTTTGGTTCACTAACTCCCACACCATATAAGATAGGAGGGCAAAATTTTGCAAAGATATTTCTTAAATGGATATTTCCACAGGAAAGTCCTTTGTTACGTTTCGTTAAAAGGAGAAAAATTTTACCAACATGGGTCTAAAATACAAGATTAGTTTATTTATTTAATTAATTAGTCTATGGATTAACTCCCTTCAGACAAAAATTACAAAATATTACAAAATTTTAAAAACATATTTAACATCATCTATTTAAATATAAAATTAAATTCTGTTTGATAGTATTAATATCCAAAGTTATATCAATAATACTGTACAGATCATTAAAGTTTACACATGCTCGACGAAAAGGGTCGGCATTTGCATAATTTTGTTGAAAGTATTTAATTGATAACGGCTGGTAATAACGTGTAGGGCGTTGGGGAACATTAAAAAATAAACTGTTTAACAGGAACTCCGAGCAAATATTGCCTTTAATTAGATTGATAACAAATATCACATTCAGCATTGTTCGGCGGCTTTTTAAAGTTGCTAAATGAATCTCCAATAACCTGGTTCAATATGGAGGAAGATATGTAGATGGATTTGGGTAAGTGCTCCGTAGTATGAATAGCAGAAATTGTTTTTGTACAGACTCAATACGATCACTATGAACGTTGTAATATGGGTCCCAAATTTTTGAGCCATATTCGATTATAGGTCTGACAAGTGCTATGTACAACTGTTTTGTTATAGATCTATCCGAGAATTCCTTTGACCAACGTTTAATAAATCCAAATACACAACGAGCTTTATTAGTACACATATTTATATGTTCAATAAAAGATAACTTAGTGTCAAATAATACACCGAGATCCAAGAAAACATTAACAACTTCCAATTTGTAGTCACCAATAAAATAGCAGCCAATTGGTCTAGTTTTTCTGGAAAAACGTATATGTTTGCATTTTTTAAAATTTATATCCAGTAAGTTTATTTGGCACCAATTATGGAATAAATTTAAATCCTGTTGTTAGTGGGGTTGAACAATGGAGACAGCACAGCTTGAAAACATTTTTACATCGTCAGCATACATAAGTATATTGGAAAATTTTATTGTGGTAGGTAGGTCGTTGACATATAGTAGGAAAAGTATTGGTCCGAGATGACTACCTTGTGGAACACCAGAGTTGACTATAATATGTTAGATAATGTATTATTAAAACACACACGCTGTTCACGACGTAAAAGATACGATTTTATCCAGTTCAAACAGCAATTCGTAAATCCCATTAAATACAGCTTATGCAATAGAAGATCATGGTTAACTCTGTCAAAAGCCTTACTAAAATCAGTGTATATAACATCGGTATAACTTCCATTTTTAAAGCCATTGTTAATTATTGTTGTCAGTTCAAGTAAATTAGTCGTAGTTGAACATCCTTTACGAAAACCATGTTGAAAAGGTGTGAGTATGGAAGAGACTTGTTTACTTAAAATTTCAGTAAGATATTGTTCAAAAAGTTTGGGAATGACACTTAATTTGGCAATACCTCTGTAGTTCACTATATTCGATTTACACCCTGATTTAAATAGTGGAATAATAAAAGATTTTTTCCATAATTTCGGGAAGTAGCCATGCTTTATAGACATATTGAATAAAATTGTTAAAGGTATAGCTATAATATGCGCACAATTTATAAGAATACAGCTAGGAATACCATCGGGTCCACTGTAAAACGACGATTTAAGTTTTAATAATAATGTTGTCATATTGGCAGTAGTGACGAAAGGAAATGAAATAGGTTGTTGTTCAGGGATATAAAATGGATAAGTTTCCGATGTATCATATTCCTCCATAGAGTAGGTTGAAGCAAAAAAATCCGCAAACATATTACTTGTTTCCATATGATTAGAAGATTCAGTGGCTAGGTATTTCAATAAAGATGGAAATCCGTCGGATTTTCTTTTCGAGTTAACAAATTTATAAAATGTTTTCGGATCGCGCTTAATGTTCATTTTCATCATATTTAAATAATTTTTATAAAGGTTATGGTTGAGTAAATTGTATTTAGCACGGTATAAAGAATATTTGGAGTAATCAATCAGTCGTCCAGTTTGTTTATACTTCTTATAAAACTTATTTTTTATATTCTTTAATCTCGAAAGAGAGCTTGAATTCCATGGAGGGCCAGATTTATTGACAACTGCATATTAAGGTAGACAATCATCGATGTAATGAAACAGAGTATTATAAAAAGAATTTATTGTTGCATCGATTGCTGCCGAAGTGCCACTGGATAATGACAAAATTTCAAGCCAGTTTGTATTAGATAAAAAGAAATTTAAATCGCTGCAGTTAGTCTTTTTAAAACAGTAATTTTTTATATTATTGCGTTTTTTATCTGTTTTCACAAAAAATGGAAAATAACAGTTGACTTCAATAGTAGGATGATGACGATCTTCAGGGCTAGTAAAAGGATGGTGACGATTCAAAGTAAAATCTTTAGGTTCATTTACAAATACCAAATCAAGCAGATTCTTAGAATCATTTAATAATCCGTTTATTTGAAAAAGGCATAAGTCCGATATGTTGTTTAAGAATTCTTCGATAAAATTGTTTATATTTATTGGAGAACAACATAACGAATCAGGTAAAAATTTCCACGATAAATACGGTAAATTAAAATCACCAAAGACGAGGACCAAATCTTCAGGGTTAGTCGAAAAAAGAACGGATTTTAATGCAGTTACGTGTTGAAGATATGTTATCTGTTCCGAATTTGGAGGGATATAAGAACAAGTTATGAACATATTATTGCAGTTTAATTTTATTTTGACTGCAATAAATTCAATATTGTCTATGGGAATATTATCAACTTTGACTGTTTCCAAACATTTAGATACAGCGATCAAAACTCCACCAACAGTAGTATTTGTGACTCTGTCGCGTCTAAAAATTATGTATTTATTGCAGAGTATTTCAGAATCCAAAATATTGCTATTTAGCCAAGTTTCAGAAAATACAAGAATTTGATGGTTTAGATCAAAACTATCGATATACAGGTTAGATATTTTAGATTTCATACCATTTACATTTTGATATATGATGTTTAATTGATTATCGTAGTTGTTAATTAGTTTTTTGAAACATTAGTTGAGCGGGATGGTAAGTGAACAGTGTTAGTTGGTCTTCGGTTGTCTCTGTAAACATATTCACGAATCAATGCATTTACAGGCCAGAATCTAGGATCTATTAAACGGTCAAATATTGTAATATACGCTTAGACATTTCCATTCTGTACAATATTTGAACTAATCTCTTAAACATTAATCCCGTCTGATTTCAAAATTTTGATTATTCAATTGAATTTTAACGGTCATAATTATTGTGGATTTTATTTAGCTCACACTGTTGCATTCACTATTGCTCATCTAGTTAGCAACATTGAAAACTGCAAATAAACTGCGTAAGAATGCAATTACTTAAGCATTGCTACCGAACACTCTCTACAATAAGAAAACGCGTGGTTTTTCTAAACTGAAAATCTATTCTTTCTTTTTCAATTTGCACCTTCCGCCATCAACATCAAAAATAAGAAAAATAGGAAAAAAAAAATAATTTATATTAAATTATTAACCAAGTGTGTGTAACATCCTTACAGGATAATTTTTTTTATATAAAATTATGATTGTGGCCAAACATATTTGTTAATGTATTAATACTAAAGGTAATTTTGTTTAAAAATAATTACAATACCTTGCATCGCAGGCTTATTTTATTTCTTATTTTTTTTTTAACTCATAGAGATTTAACAAAAAAAAAAAAAACAGATCACCAATTGCAAAAGTTGTAGAGAAATTCGAACCTAAGGTTAATATTCATATAACAACTTCTAAAGTTAAAATATCCTGCAAGGACTCTAACAGTCAGGTAATATGTCTACAAATTAAACTACGATCCCCAGTAATAATAACAATTTCCAATAGGCCGTTTTGTAAGCTCCATGTACAGTGGTGGTCACGTTCCTCTAGCCACCACTGTACCGTGATATTTCTCCCAAAAACAGCAAAAAAAAAAGAAAAAAAAAAAATTATCATAAGAAATTTGCCGATATAAAACCAGTTTGTGGTTCAACTGTTTTTGAGAAATAGAAAAGAAGAAAAAAAAAAAAACCATTTCAGCAGAAAAAACAATTTTAATTGTTTTAACTCATAATACGATACAGAAAGAAGTGCATGAAGAACGCAACATTTTAATATTTCAACGTCAACATATGTACATAAATATCTATATGGAATTAACATAAAAAAACAAGAAAAAACTTTGTTTTTTTCCAAAATTGTTGGCTACTTAAAAGTAATAGAGAATTTTACTTTTAATTCATATTGGAATTCCCCCCCCCCCCCACCTTATATGAGGACTACATGCTGAATAGGCTACACCCAAATTGATTCCTCCAGAACCCATTAATCGCATCAATTATTATAAAAGTGGCTTAAAAAATTAAAACTATCTCACGTAAGTGTTAAGTATTTTCAAATCATAGGGCAAAAAAAAGTCACAAAGGTAACTAATATTTTCATACAAATCTAAAAAAAAAAGTCACGCTATGGATAATTAAATAAATAGATTTGGAAGAAATTCAAACTTGTCTAAAGTAGGTTGTAAAACAAATCTGGATTCAGATGATACCATAACTTTAAATGAAGCAATAGTTCTCGGCTGAGAATATTTAAACTTATGGATCACTATTTCAGCATCAAAATTTAAATTAGTTTTTATATAATATTCAATATCTTCAGTTGAAGTGTCAAAAGCAAAACGGGATATAAAAATTATTTTTTCATTCACTGAAGATGTAAATTTTTCCAAATTAGGGTATTTGGTAAATAATTCTCCAAATTTATTGAGTTTAGTTTGCAGCAACAGAAATTCCTTATTGATTTTATTAAATTCATCTTTAGAGTTTTTAAAGAGGTTATAAAATTCAACACTAATAGTTCTGCAATTTGGGCATGTCCAGTGCAGAGATTTTTGAGGGTCAGCAAGAGCATCAGCATCGCGTGCTTTTAGGCCACAGCATTTCAAATGATAGCACCCCACGCACAGCCAGCAGGATACCATACGATCATTTCCAGTTATTTGGCAGCTTACGTTTGAACATTCCATAATTGGTAAAAAAAGGTTTGACAGCACAGAAAGTTATGGGTAAAAAATGGTAATGCTATATTACAGCTTATCAAATACACAAACCACAATATTCTCAGAGTCGATAATGCAGTTCCAGAATTGCCAGAATAAACAGCAAATTAAAACATATGATCAATACAAAAACAATTGGTTAGTATAGTGCATATAGATAATGTAAACAATGTTTATGCAGTATCATCGGCTTTATGATGATCTATTTTTTAAAAAAACACAGATGAACGATAAATCGAAAAAACACGAATTTTACTTTAAAGAAGAATGATTAAAAATGACAAAGAAAACACGTATTTATGTAAAACACGAAATAAAACAGTAAAATTTCAAATTATTTTTAAGAACAATGCAAGACACACAAAAATACGTCAAAACACGACGAGGTTGCCAGACAGGGATGTTTTTTGGTGAAGTAACGTGACACGACTGTGGAAGTGACCAAATATAAAACGTTTTAAATACAGAAAATGAGCCAAATCGAAGCATAACGGAGCGGGAACGATTAATTGGCTTTTTAATATTATGGCGAACGAAATATAGGGTTCGTCAACTTTTACTTGTTTTTTTTTATTTTTTTTTTTGCATTTGGTATTAATTTAAGCAAATTTGGTATATTTTACAGTATTTTAATTTATTATATAAATTTTCATTTCGAATGTTAGTTTTAAGTCAAATTACAATTTATAAAGCTTTTATACATCAAAAGTCTTCTTTCTTCAATATTTTCCAGGAATCTTTTCTATGCACTATCAGAATTTTTGTTTGTATATTTCTGTTACGACCCTTAAGGAAACCTGGGTGCAAGTGTCTCCAAGTCACCAGTTTTGTTGACTATTTTGGTGACATTGTCAACGAAGTGTCAACACTATACTACATTTGCCACTATATTTGGTTTAAATACGAAAAAAATTTTATCAATAACAACTGAGAAGTACAATTCCTATAAGGTTAAACAAATATTAAAAAAGATTGTTATGATTTCGTATTCGTACCAAAACTGTAGACTACATTTACTTAAATGCACTAGTGGTTCTCTGGTTCCAATGTCTATGTTCCCAAAGGAACTACCAAGTCAGTAGTACCAACGTCAGTAGTAGATTTCCAATGACACGCACATGTTAAATGTCTATAGTAAATAACATTGTCTGGGGTATAATAAGTAACTAGTACTGGTGACTGTGTCAATAGTGAATCCCCTGTAGGAAGTCAAACACATTTTTAAGGAACTTCAAACTGCTTTTTTTATAACCACATCTAGTTGATTAAGTGACTGTTTTTCATGTCGACCACTCATTATTTTAACATAGACATGTCATAGGCTGTAGTCAATTGGTTATCTCTGCATGACTTTTTAATTGACTACTAACTACTTATTTTTCAACCAATTTGTAGTTAATTAAAGTAGAGTCGGCTTATAATAAATTATTTAAATTTTAAAAAATGTTTGCCAAAAAAATATATGTACATATAAACATACATTTTTATATACATATTTTATACAAAAATAATTATTTAAGAAGATTTTGCACCAAATTACTTTAAATGATCATGTATAATAGTGCTGAAATAAATACGCTATATAATTTCTTGTACATAAACGAATTTGTATTGCTTTAATTTTTAATTATTTTCAATTATTATTATTATTTTGTGTTTGTATATATATATATTTTTTTTTATTTGACTTCATGCCATGCTTGTTTTACTTATTTTGTTTTACTTATTTGTGTTTTACGTATGCCTCTATGCAATATGTTTAGTTGATATCTGCATGAGACTTAAACCAATTTGTAGTCATTTGAAAAATAGTTAATTTATAGTTAGTGTTTTTTTGTAACTGACTATTTTATTTACTACAGGGTCAGTACAGATTCACTAGTGATATTTCCTGCAGGGAAGGCTTATAATATCTATCCTTTGCCTGTATTGAAATTTATGTTTTTTAACACCAGAAATCACTCTGCATAATTTTCGGATGATTTTCTTAAGCTAGTTAAAAAGCCAAAAAAAAAGCATACAACTTTCTGATAAATCTAAACCGCAACAAATTTTTATGCTGATGTCTGTTTTTATAAAGATAAATTAATAACACTGGTTCACAAATTTCCAACAAAGTCGTGACCAAATGAATCTGACACCTAATCTTTAAGTAAAATTTTCCGTTGAATCCGAATATGAAGTCAGTCTTGTCAAAAGTAGAACAGTTTTTGAGATATTCCAAAATAACCGTTATTTGCGTTTTGAAAATTGATGATGATTAATCTTCAAAAATTTTAAACGGATTGCGTATTTCTTTTTTTTATTAAGAGATAAAAAAATTACTAAAATAACCATGGGTCGCTTGTGAAGATAAGTCAACAAATGACAGAGTAACAGTGGACAACATTTCAAACTACATAAAAAATTTGATGATTTTGTTCAATTTTGCTTTTTACAAGTTATTTTTTTTTTTAAACCAATGATTTAAAAATCCTAATGTTTTATTGCATGCGACATTAGAAAATAATTTGTTTTGTAATTGTTGAACATAATTTGACGTTTTTTTGTCGGTATGACGTAAATTATCATTTTCATAAAAAAGATTAGAAACGTTTTTAGTAGAATTTTTAATAAATTTTGGAATTATACCTGTATTACGGCAACGAATCAAATAAGTTATAGTTGCTTTTATTTTTATTAATTTGTCCCTTATCGTTTTATACCTAATTATGTATCTTCTGATTCTTTGGTTGTTCATAAATAAGTGGAAATTTATTGTAGACGTGTTCATCATATTTTATTATATTATAAAATCCATTTTGCGGTTTCAAAAGTAAACGTAAATAAAACACATATAAAATATTTTTTTTTCATGATATTTATTTTTTACTATAAAGTTTGAACGTTGGCATTATATCATTTAAATGACCACCACGCGAAGTGTTGCAAGCATTGATTCTTTTTGAAACCGCAAAATGGTTAACTTGAAAAGAGCAAAATTGCAAAAAATCATTAAATTTATAATGAAGTTTGAGATTTTGTCCACTATAACTCTGCCATTTTTTGACTCATCTTCACAAACGACCCATGGTTATTTTAGTAATTTTTTTATCTTTCACTAAAAAAATTAAATACATTATCCGTTAAAATTTTTTAAAGATATTTGCATTTCAGTCACATCAACTTTTTTTAAAAACTCATACAACGGTTATTTTGGAATATCTCAAAAACTGTTCTACTTTTGCCAATTGATATTCGGATTCAGCGAAGATTAGGTGTCAGATTGATTTGGTTAAAAAACTGTCAAGTAGTGTAATAAATAGACATCATATATATATCACTCCTAAAACATTCGAACTGTCGGTGGAGGGTATCAAAGATTCGGCACAGCCGAATATAGCACTTTAACTTGTTTTGAATACATTTTAACTGCTTTCTTTTCATAATTTTCTTGATAATTTAATGGAAAATTTTTAAAAACTCCTGTTAAGCTTGACATATGACATTTCTTGATTCTAAACACGCATTGTAAAAGCTCGACATTCAAGCCAAATATTTGAAAGTATGTCTAAAAACAGCATGCACTGGACCACTTTAGAGCGCATAGAGAAATAAAAATATATTCAAAAGCAACATAATACCTAATTACCACATTTGACTTTTATACAAATTGTGTTGAACAAATTCCCGAATGTACCACTTCATATAAATTCCCCCAAAACAAACATTCCCTTTAGTCCCAGACCCTTCGTTTCGGAAAAACGAAAAGCCGCTCGGAATTTAATTCCCGCCAGCCTCAATGTTTGCAGGGCAATACATATTTTAGTGAGATTTTTTTTATTTTGGGGGCAAATAACTAAAAAAAATGATGACATGAAAAAGCGTTGTTGTTTGCCTCTTTGCTACTGTTTACTTGTTTGTTTGGTTGTCTGTTTGTTTTATATTTTCCCTTACATACTTTTAGGCCATAAATATTCGGCTGTAGAATTGTTGTAGATTTGCTCGAGCCGATACTGCATTCAATGACGACGACAAACAGCTATTTATCTTGTTTTAGTATTTCAGTTTAAGTTTTTTTTGCCCTTCATGTTGGAAAATTAGAGAACAGAGTTGGTAAATAATTATTTAAGGGTGGGGCAAAAATTATGTGCAGCTTCTTTGTTTAAAAGATTATTTAATTTATGTTGAAAAGAATGGTATTTTTGAAATAACTTATTTAAAGGGGGTCTTATGATTAATATGGTAGTATTTGGGGGAAAAAGAGAGTGAAAACAACTTATGTTTCGGGGGGTGGGGGGTTAAAGCGTCATGTTAGCTAATAGTTAACATATAAAAAATTTAATTTTGACTCTTAATTAGCGAAGTGTTAGGATCGTTTAATAGCATTAGATAGTATAACCGTTCAAGCCTGACCATATGATACCCTACACATTCTTATGTATAAAGATGATCGTAATTGATTTTAAAGCAGAGTAGGTAAATGAATTTCTTTTTTCTTTCTTTCTCGCGAAGGTTTTTTTGTACAAAACTTTTCGATTATCATTATCGCGAGAAAGAAGAAAATATTGTTGTTGTTTCCTTCTTTTGTGTTTGCCGAAGCAAACACAAATGCTTCTCTTCGTTTAGCAGAACGAAGAGGAATGATATAGAAGGAAACAAACTGAAGGAGAATAAAATTAGAAAAGAAAAATGAAATCGAAATATCGAATGGAAGGAAGGAAAAAATAAAGAATTCTTTTTCTGTTTTTTATTGAAATTATATTGTTATGAAGTAAAATTAAAAGCAAAGACTTGGTTCGTTTTTGAAAAATTCCCTAATAATTTACCAAAACGAAATCAATTTATTACATAGACATTCATTAAAACAAATTTCAATGAACAAAGTTTTTTCCTTCTTTTATTTCCCTCTATTTTTTTCCTTCGATTTAGAAAGAAGAAACAATTTTGTTTGCTTCTTCTCTCCATTTCGTTTCCTTCTTTTTCAGCCAAACGAATGGTTTTTTATTTCAGCACAAATATCAACGAAAGAAAACACAGCAGTTTCTCGCCTTCGTTTATAGAACGAAACAAAAACAACAAATCTCTTCTTTTCGCGAAACGAAGAGGGAAAGATAAAAAAAAAAGAATTCTTTGCGATGAAATACCTACCCTGTTTTAAAGTGTTTGCTTGAAATTAATTATCTGGGTACAGCAAATTATATTTAAGCTAGGTAATAAGTTCATGTGAAAGCTATTGCTAAAATTCGATAGCATACGATGTAACATGATCGCGAAAACCAAGATGATACACATATCTAATTATTTTATTGAAGCATTTCCTTATTCTATTAAAATTGCTATCATTCGTTAGAGAATATACTTCAATTCCATATAGAATTAAAGGCATAAGCAATTCTCCTTCGAACTTTTATTGGGAAATGGTAACTAAGAGAATACAATCTTCTCAAGTTAAATAACACCCTAGAAGTTATAAAACTAATATGATTATCAAAACGCAACTTGTTGTCAACATAAATTCCCAAGACTTTTAAATATAAATATAAGGCGAATATGAATAAAAATATTCGTAGACAAGCCGGGTACCTGGCGCTTTATCCTAATTGGGGCACGCTGAATCCAGTGTTGTTAACAGTTTTATTTTAAGGTTAACTCTTGTTTTCAAGATTTATCGTTTTTTCGAAAATGTAGGTGGTTGCACAGCATATATTCGCGTACCTCAAAAAAGGTTTAGTTTATTAGTCGTCTTAATGATAACAGGGCACTGGCCAGTGGGGACTTATGTGAGGAGAATTGGGCTGGAGTTCAATGAATATTGCAGAAGTTGTCATGATGAGGGGAAAGAGAAAACGGAAGTTAGGATAATAGGAAGAGAAAAAGGAAATTGGGTCATTAGGAAGAGACAACTGGGAAAGCCGGTGTTTGCCTGTTTGGCTGATTTATCTCAGGTTATTTTTTCTTCATTAGGAGGACGAATTGGTTTAATTCTGCAATGTCATCAATTGAGTAACTGCTCGTAGGATGAGCATTGCCGCTGAGTAACAGAGGTGCCTTGAAGGCCCCAAATGAGCTGTTCGCTCGATGTAATGATTTTGACATTCTGAAAGGAATTTAGGCAACCCAAGACCTCATTAAAGATATTTTGGCTAAGGGCTAGCCTTACATGTAAGGCTGAAGAAAACCATTATATTATTTGCATACAAGGGGTATTTTGTCTTTAAAGAGCTCAATGCTTTCCCTCGAACGCCGCAGTGACCAGGGAATAGTGAATGTCGAAAGGAGGTGTCATCTTAAAGAATATGCCTGTTAAGTAAAATCACACTATGTACTTAAAGTAATATATTGATAACCAGCCTTTACATGCCGTTTTTAAGAGATCTTACCCATTTATTGAAACTCATTGTGATTTAAGCCTTGATCACAAGCTACATGACAATCTCGTGAAATCAATAGTATGGGAGCTACGGAAAATCATTGACTGAATTTTCTCAACTTTAAAATTTTTCTTAGTACAAATTATTTTTTAAGATGCAACCTGTGCCTTCATAAAGAATTTAACAAACATATCGTTACGGAAAACGCAAAAGGCGCTTAGTAACCAAAAATTCGCAATCAACTTTTTTGTTGATTCTGAAGTAATGCATCAACACAAATGTCCACAAAAAGTTTTGAAATCTTGAGTCCTTACTAAAGCGGGCCATACACTTGCAATATTATTGTATATGATATTCGCCATATTATTTCCATTTTGTCCTATATTATGCAATAAGTCTCACAATGGTTTCATTCATTCAATAAAAAGGTGAACATAACAATACATTTTACTTTCTTTTCGTTGTGCAATAAAAATCAAAAGTCTTTTGATTGTTATCAATATATTGCGCCACCCTCGAATACCACATACACATCTTTGGTGTAATTGTGCAATACGTAAAATTGAACAATTTTATTGCTTAACAGTTTGTATATTATGCAACATTGTCAAAAAAAACTGGCAGGTTTTACAAGAAAAATATAAGAGACATAAATTATATAGTAATTTTGACTTAGCTGCACAATCACCTTTGCACGATTTTTTGTGCAGGTAAATAAAAAATGCAGCTATCTTAAATGCATTTACCTGCCTTAATGTGCCCGTACACAATTGAGTTATCTGCACAAAAGTGCAGCTAAAGTAAAGTGTTTGATTTAAAAGTGGAATAAAAAATATTTTATTAAAAGTTAAAAAATAGCTTAGGTTTTTTAAAACAAAATAAAAATCAGTTACGTCCATCGTACAATCTTTCTTGCCGCAAAATAATTTTTTTACGTTTGTGGATCAAAAACACATTAAGAAGACGGAAACAAATAACCGAAACATTTGCTTTTGTTTTTCGCAATGCGGATGAAGCAATTCAACGGTACTTATCTTAACGGGTATTTTTACATTGACAGTTATACTAAATGATTTCGTTCCATGGTTTTTATTGCAATAAAACGGAAAACTCAATTAAGCGGGGCTCAATTAACCGAAAACAACGTACATAAATTTATACTTTATTAAAATTTTATTTCAAATAACAGATCATTTTATACATGTATGTATGTATATTTAATATAAAAAAAACATTAACAAAAACCATGAGAATTCACAAAGAACATACAAATGTATGGAAAAAAGAAAACAAAATAATCGCGATTTAATTTTTAATAAACAGCTTAAATTTGATATTAATTTGAAAAAGTGGCCACCATATTTTTTCATGTGTGCAGCTAACTTTGATGTTTTGTGTGAAAATATTTTAAAGCTGTCCAAAAATATGAAAAATATGCAGGTATGTATACAAAATGCACGTAAAAAAGGATTTTGAAGAATAATTCCAGAAAATATGTATTTTGGGAAGTTTAGTCAAAGTGCAGCTAACTTAAATTTTGTGTATGAAAATAATTTTAAAATGCCAAAACTTTTGTGCATTTATCTTAAATGTGCAGGTATAAAAAGTGCACTTAAAAAAGTAATTTGTATGGAATTATAAAGAATAATAAGGCAGTTAAGTCAAAACTACTGTATACAATTTAATACCGTGTTCAGATATGCACCTTAATTGAGTTTTACGCAATAAATGACATTATTGAGCTCAATTATCCATATAAAATTGCAATTTAGTTATTGCTCAATTAATACGAAATTGTTATAAATATTGAGTAAAATTAAAATGCGACCCTGTCACAGGTGTGTTTATTAAGCATAACACAGCTTACTAAACGGGGTTTTGACATTTGGCAACTGAAATTACAACAAAACAAAGGCCCATCCATTAGGTCTGCGTAAAAGCCAGATGTTTATTCCTTAAGGATGTCAAAACTTGTTTATATTTTGCTTATACACGTACATTTTTGTTTACGTTGAATGTTGTATGTAGTAGTAATATAAATTGAGTTAGCTAAATTGTGTATATGTGAACAGAAAGATAATTATGTCAATAAACCGAATATTGACTCAATAAAAAAGGTATATCTGAACACGGTATAAGGCAAATAGTCAATTTATCATTTTAAATAGTTTTTGCTTCTCCTGTAATATTTTCAAAATATAAGATATGGCCTTTTGCGTTTTAGGTAACGATATGTATTTAAAAAAGCAGACATGCCCCAATTTTGATTAAGAAAGTTAATCTGTGTCAAATCAATAAAATTAAATAGTTAACAAAGAAAGTTCTTTTTGCGCTGTTTCTACTGGGGCAAAATCCACAGGCATATGCATATGTATAAGTAATAAAAATATTTTGTATAATAGAAATATCACTAATACGTATAGATGAATATTTTATTTCAATAAAAGAATTTAAATTCGTTTGTACATAATTTAAGCGAAAACCATGAAATCGACTACTAATTTAAAATTTTAGAAATTTTTTTAATAATTGAAAATTTTGAAAGTTTGTTTTTTAGCAAACTCGATAGTTTTAGTGAGCCCTTAGTAATAGCCCTTAAGGAAACCTGGGTGCAAGTGTCTGCAAGTCACCAGATTTGCCGACCATTTTGGTGACATTGTAAACGATTGTCTACACTATACTCCATTTGCCACTATATTTGCCTTTAATACGAAAAAATTTGTATCAACAACAGCTAACAAGTTTTATTCCTATAAAAATTGAGAAAATAATAAAAAGTATTGTGATGAATTCGTATTCATATTAAAAGTGTAGAGAAGTAGATTTACTAAAATAACTAGTAAGATTCTCTGGTTCCAATGTCTACAAATGTTCCAAAAAGAACTACCTAGTCAAAAGCACCAACATCAGTACCCAGTAAAAACTTCGCCTACAAAATAATGTGTTGAGTAATCAGAAAAACATAAGAGCACTACTTACAATTCTACTGAATGAACCAATGAATTTTACAAGGGATGTCCCAAAATGAACGCATTCAAAAGCAAGTCATTATTTTTTTTACTTTAATACATCCAGAAAAAAGTAGTTATAGAAGTTGTTATACATGTTATAGAAGAAAGCTACTAAATAATGAGTAAAGAAGCTATTCATTTTGAAAAAGTAAGCGAAGTTTTTACTGGGTAGTAGATTTCCAAGGCCACGCACATGTTAAATGTCTAAAGCAAATAACGTTGTCTCAATAGTGAACCAGTACAGGGAGTATTTAATATATGTTTTTCTTAAATTTTTTTCGGACCTACTTTTTATTTTTGTTTTAAAACTTCAATTCCCAAATTTTTACATCCAAGCATTTCAAAACTAGAACTCAAATTGCATGTCCATTCCTTTCATGCACTTGGGAATTGGTGAAGTGTAGCAAATAAATTTTCATGTTGGCTGCTTTTCAGTTTTAACTAAAAGAGTAAAGAATGATTTAAACAAACGGTAATAATTAAACGGACTGCGTGCTAACATATCCTCGAGTTATGTTTACAGAGTGATGAATTGATGTTAAACTCACTTGCAGCAGCCAAATAAAAGCAGAACAAACACACAAACACTTAAACACTCACAGTAACACATACATTTACAAAATTTATATCAAACGACTGCAAGAAATGGGAGTTTATAGAAATTAGGAAAGCTGCAAACTGTTGACTGTGTTTCAGAAAAAAAAAACCAAAGCTAGTTCAACTGTTTTCATATTTCTGCTATTAGAAAAACTTAATCGGTAGCAAAACTAAAATTTTTTTCATAACCTACTTACAACTTCAATTAATGTTGGAAGAATTCCAACCAATTGTCGTGGGGATGTAAGAAAAGATAAACTAACTGTTTATTGCTGTTGTTTTTGTTTAAGCTTTGATATGGTTACAAGTAATAGCCTTTTCACACTGATCAAAACCTACCATCAATTTGCCACAATTTACGAAGATGTTAACATCTTTCCATAAAAAATTAATAGTGCTAAAACCAACATCAACATCTTAAAAAGATGTTCCTATCTCACTTTATTCCATTCTACATATTTCGATTTTTTTAGTGTCATCACTAGAAAAGTGGTAATGGGTACTTTTATTATTGTGGCATCACTGACAAAAAAAAAAAATTTTTTTGAAAGCAACGTTACCATTTGTCAAGTTTTCTCTTTTATTGCAATGTTTTTTTGTAAATTTTCTTTTTTATATTTTTAAACAGATTGAAATTCAAATACATTTTTGTGTTTTTAATTTTTAAATTTTGGCACTTTTGTAGAAAAAACATTTTTTATTTTAAAAACATATTTTTTTTTTCAAAAATAGTGACATTTTTGTTTGATGGTAGATGTTAGATGTGAGCAATGTGTTTCACATTTTCTACATCTTTGATGGTAGATGTTAGATGTTGATCAGTGTAAAAAGCCTTTAAGAGTGTTGCTTATAGTTCTTATATGCTTAACAGTTTAATTTGTTTAATATCTTTAGTTTTTCTAAAATCTTTGGATGAAGTTTCCTGATGGTCTGGCCTATTCTTGATTTAGTGTTTTAATCAAGAATAAACATTGGGAATTAAGCACGACTAACAAAATCTTGTAAATTTAAAAAAAAATTTATATTCCCAAAAATTACTTTGATAAATTTTTGCATTTAAAAAAAAAATCTTAACCAAAATTATGGTAACTTTTTCCGCATATCCCTATTATTTGCTTCAGTCTCTGCTTTTATTTACGTTAAGAGCTTGAAGACATATTTTCATTATTTGTCCTACAAATACGACAACATAAACACTTAAAGCATGTAAAGACTTTATAGAACAATGACTTAAACTATGGAAACAAAAACTTACTACAAATAATATCTCTATTCCTTTATTCTACTTATTTTTGCCTCTATAGTGCTGATAGTGCTGTTGCTACTGCGGCTCTCAGTTGTTGTTCATTTCGCTGATGTTCGCAATGTAAACTATAGTTTTAGCAAGTGCAACGTCAGCTCTTCCACTTGTAGTGGTAATTAATCTTCGCAATAAATGTTTTAAAATTTATGAAACACTAAATCAAGCTATAGACCAAAAATGTCTGGAAACAAGAGGAAAACGGTGGGATTCAAAAAACAAAGACTTAGACAAATTTTTAAAATATATTGCTACAATACCTGGGCCTCGGTAAGCTAGGGCACGCGGGTTCGACTTCCGTCAGAGACTTTTATCTACTTCATGGCAGACGGTTGAAGGACTTTATTGCTTTTTATTTTTTTTTTTTTTAAGCAGTTATGGGGATTGTTTTATGGAAACTTTTGTTCCACTGCTCTTAATGGCAGTAACGAAATAAGGCCATAAATTTTTTTAGGAACTTAAAATATTTATAAAATAAGACAAAAAAATAACGCATAAAAGAAAATGATCACATAATCTGTGTAACAATTTTAACACTCTGCCATCGAAGAAATTCATAATGCAGCAACTGAACTTCACCAAAGCCATGATGAGCATTAAACTCTAATAACGCGTATCATATTGTTCAAATAAAAGTGATTAATTGTAGAGCAAATTTTTTTTTAACTTGACAACTACTTCAACAACAGAAAAACGTTAAAGCTCTTTTAAACGTTCTTTAATATTTATGTGGCAAAAAGGAAAAGATGCTTAAGTTGACTTAAGGAAAAATTTGGACAAAGTTTCAATTATTTTGTACGATTTTTTAGGAATTTGTAGCAAAATTACGTTTTACTTATTTGTTTTTTTTTTAAATCTGCAATAACATTTCATCAGCTCATTATTGGTTTAGCGCAAATGCAAAAAAGTCGTAGTGGAGAAAAAAGACAATGAATGTTTACATGAAGTTGTCTGAAAATATACCCCGATAGAATTTTTTTGATTTTCACCATTGGCATTTGTTTTAAAGAAAAATTTAAATTTTTGTGAACGTTCATGAACGAACTTATAAGTTGATTAAGCGTGTTTTTGAGATTGTCACAAATTTAGGTTGGCATCACTGCTTTATTTAAGCACCCTTTTGACAGCTGATAGTTGCTTTTTGTTTAGTTTGCTTTGAAATTTCATTATGAATCGACTTACATAATCGTCCTTCAGAGCGGCTAATTCGAAGAACAATTGATCGTTTTCGGACCACATTTACTGTTTCTAATAATGTGCATCCCGTGAGACGCGGAACGGTGCACACTGAAGAAGCTGTAGCCTTTGTACAGGAAAGCATTGAAGATGATTCTAATCAATAAATTCGTAGCCGTTCTCAGCAACTGGGGTTGTGTCTTTTCACTTTATGGACGATTTTACGAAAGGATCTTCGCTTAAAGCTTTCAAGATTCAACCTATGCAGGAATTAAAGCCAAACGACTATCGTATGCGGGTTTTACAACTGAAACCTTGATGAAAAATAATTTCACGAAATGGCCCAATTAATTGGCCACCAAGATCGTTTAATTAAACCCCATTGAATTATTTTCTTTGGGGTTATGTTAAGTCACTTGTCTACGTCGATGAACCACAAACAATTGATCACCTAAAAATCTACATTCGAGAAGTTATCGGTGAAATACGGCCTCAAATACTGCGAATAGTTGTTGAAAGTTGGTGTTCCAGATTGCGCCTTCTCGCGTGGTGGCCACATGGCAGAAATCATATTTAACCCTCCGATGAGTGAGAGGTGCCTTTTCACACCAAAAATTACTCCTACTTCGGCCACTACAACCCCCCCCCCCCCCCCCCAAAGTTACTCTTCCAAGAGTATTTTGTTGCAAATCAAGTCGATCGGATCATTACTTTAGGAGTTATTGAGGTTTTAGTGAGAATAGTACGCGGACGTGTGAATAGGTCCGTATGGACCTTGTACTGAATTTCACTAATAAATGCATGTTTTTGGGCATCATTATAATTTTTTTTATTGTTTCAACACATAATTTACTTGTTCTGAACACAAAGACCTAAACTCAAAGACATTTGGGATGATGATAAAAACAAAAAATTCGAAGAAAAAATTCTAAGAACAAAATACTAAGAACAAAAAATTCTAAGAACTGGTTTATTGCTAGTAGTATAAAATTAGAATATTGTGCCTTTCCTTGAAAGCAATAAAGTTCATTTATTGTAGAATTTAGTTATAAACAATAAAAACAAAAAAAAAAATCAAAAAAAAATTTTTTATATGAAAAAAACATGATTTACAAAAAAGGTCCGTAGGGACCTTTTCACACGGCCGTGAAGTTCAGAACTGTCACTCATCGGAGGGTTAAACATTTATTTCATAAAATTTTCTTATCAATAAAGCCCGTTTCATTGACATTAAAATTATACTTCCTTGTTTTATTATGATTAAAACTTGTGTCACTCTATAAAAAAACCCCTTTAGTTTCTTATTGAAAGTAAAAATTATTGTTTTTCTACCATACGCCACTTTTCTAAATTAATTTTTAATTTTTAACTTTTAAAAAGTAGCTTTTTGTGCTGCATAGTATACTTACTACTGTGCATTGAGTTGTTGACATTTTATTTTGCTTTCGCCTTAATATCTTTTTTTCTTACGGCAAAAAAGCGAGAGTGAAATTTATTTTGTACGTTTTTGTGTAAGGAATTTGTTGCAGTGACGAAGAGCAAAAAATTACTAAGCAAGCTAAATTAATGCCAAATATCTCAGAAACCATTCGTGAAACTTGGATTGAGAAAGGAGGCGGTATTTAAAATATATATGCCCCATACCTGTCTCAATTCTTTTAAAAATGGTCGGTAGGTCAAACTAATAATGCTGACGATTTGGAAAAACAACTAAAGTGTACTTCCGATCTGGCACGTATGGTGTATTTAGGAATAAAAACTTAGAAACACTATTACCAAAGAGAACTGATGACTTTATGAGATTGTAAACATATTTTATAAGTCTTATACGCTTAACAGTTTTATTTGGTTTAATATCTCTAGTTTTTCTAAAATCTTTATGGATGAAGTTTCCTGATGATCTGGCCTAAGCAACCAGTGAAATGCGTATAGGAATAGCTTATCCCATCAACAATAAATTTCAAGTGTTTTTATTAATAATAAAAACTGGGAATTAAGCACAAATAACAAAATCTTTTGAAATTAAAATTTTGTATTCCCAAAAATTGAAATTACTTTTTGATAATAAACAGGCAAGTGCACGGCCTAAAAAACACTTAATTGACAACATCTTTTGTAAAGTTGTTGTTGTTTTTTATTTTGTTTTTCTTAACCTACTTACAACTACAATTAATGTTGAGAGAATTTCAACTAATTGTAGTGGGGAATGTAAGATGAGATAAACCCACTGTTTATTGTTGATGTGTTTTGTTTAAACTTTGATATTATTACAAGTATAACTGTTGCTATAAGTCTTATACGCTTATTTGGCTTAATATCTCTAGTTTTTCTAAAATCTTTATGGATGAAGTTTCCTGATGATCTGGTCTAAGCAACCAGTGAAATGCGCATAGCAATAGCTTATCCCATCAACAATAAAATTTCAAGTGTTTTTATCAATAATAAAAACTGGGAATTAAGCACGAATAACAAAATCTTTTGAAATTAAAATTTTGTATTCCCAAAAATTGAAATTACTTTTTGATAATAAACAGGCAAGTGCACGGCCTAAAAAACACTTAATTGATAACATCTTTTGTAAAGTTGTTGTTGTTTTTTATTTTGTTGTTCTTAACCTACTTAAAACTACAATTAATGTTGAGAGAATTTCAACTAATTGTAGTGGGGAATGTAAGATGAGATAAACCCACTGTTTATTGTTGATGTGTTTTGTTTAAACTTTGATATTATTACAAGTATAACTGTTGCTATAAGTCTTATACGCTTAACAGTTTTATTTGGTTTAATATCTCTAGTTTTTCTAAAATCTTTATGGATGAAGTTTCCTGATGATCTGGCCTAAGCAACCAGTGAAATGCGCATAGGAATAGCTTATCCCATCAACAATAAAATTTCAAGTGTTTTTATCAATAATAAAAACTGGGAATTAAGCACGAATAACAAAATCTTTTGAAATTAAAAATAACCTTAAAACCTTAAGAATTTATTTTCTTCAAAACTTATAAAATAGACTTGAGATCTTTTTTCTTGTTGCCACAGATTTAAAGATAACTTGAATTATAAAAATTCTTATATTCAGGAAAACTGGAATGTATTAATCATAAGGATATATATTTTTTCTTTCCGATTTGTTAGCAGTAGAGTTACAAAAAGGGAGCAATATAAAGGTTTTGGAAATTTAATCTTGCTAACTGCTAACTAGGACTTAAAATTTTAAATATTTACCAAAGTCTTAATAAGTCTTTAATACCAAGTTTGTTCTTTTCTATCCTTTCAGCATTCTCAACATTCCACGGAATTAGTGCAAGAACGAGTTTTAAATAAATGAAGAAATGTATGTTAAATTAAAAAAGTCCTTTACTTCAAGGTCTCTGCTACTATAAATTAATTTAAAATCATTTCTAAAAATATTCAATTGCACAAAACCATTTAAACAAAATGAGTTTAAAACATCAGCACTACCAGCAGTATCATCATCATTATTACAATCAACACCGGCATCATAATCACCATCAGCATCAGCATTTTACAACGGCAATGCCAAGTCAACAGAATTTTTAGTGTATTATACATTTAATATTGTTTTTAATAGGTAAGTGGATAAAACAAACATTGTTTTCTTATTATTAAATTATTGAAAATTTTATAAATTAATATAAATTAGATGTTTCAGTGTTTTGGGAACTAAGTACGATAAGCAAAACCTTGTTAATTAATAATTTCGTATTCCCAAAACTTACTTTGACAATAAACTGGCATGTGCACGGCCTAAAAAATCTGAACTGGCAACTTGCTTTATTTTTGTTTTTCTTGCGAAACCAATAAAGCAACCTGTTTTTGTTTTTTTCTTAACCTACTTACAACTACAATTAATGTTGGGAGAATTTCAACCAATTGTAGTGGGAAATTTAAGAAAAAGTTAACTCACTTTTAATTGTTGTTGATATGGTTACAAGTAAAGCTGCTACGTAACAGTTTTATTCGTGTAATATCTTTAGTTTTTCTAAGATCTTTGGATGAAGTTTTCTGATGATCTGGCCTAAGCAACCAGTGAAATGAGCTTAGGAATAGTTTATCCCATTAACAAAACTGTCAGTGTTTTGATCGGGAATGAAAATTGGGAATTAAGCATGATAAACAAAATCTTGTTAATTAAAAATTTTGTATTCCCAAAAATTACTTTGTTATTATAAAATTGTAATAAAAACAATTTGACGGGACGTGATATCTGCACGACAAAATGTAAAAAAATTTAATGAAGAAGTCAAATCTATTTTTATAAAGGGTGTTTTTTTATGAATTAAGTTTTTCGAGCTGGCAGCACTGGTTGGTAATTGTGTCCAAACTACATCTGTGAAAGTGAAAAGTGTTCAGAATACTCTACCATTTCATCATGGAGAAACTCACAAACGAGCAACGAAAATTCAGCTCGATGGAAATCCACTGTTTTATCGAAAAATTGTGTTCAGCGATTAGGCTCATTTCTGGCTAAATGGAAACGTAAACAAGCCAAACTGCGTAATCTGGGGTGAAGAACAGCCACATGCCGTACAAGAGTTACCGATGCATCCCGAAAAAATTACAGTTTGGTGTAGCTTATGGGCTGGTGGCTTCATTGGTCCAGTTTTCTTCAAAGACGACCGTGGAAGAAACGTTACCGTCAACGGTGAACGATATCGAGCCATAATACGCGACTTTTTTTTCACCAATTGGCTGAGTTGGACTTGGTTAATATGTGGTTTCAACAAGACGTTGCCACATGTCACACAGCTCGTGAAACAATGGACATATTGAAGGATAAATTTGGTGAGCAGTTTATCTCTCGAAATGGCCCTGTGATTTGGCCGCCAATATCATGTGATTTGACGCCTCTTGACTATTTCTTGTGGGGTTTTGTGAAGTCGTTGGTCTGTGTGGACAAGTCAAACACGATTTATGCCTTAGAGTATAACATAACACGTGTTATTCATGGACTACAGGCCGAAATGCTCGAAAAAGTGGTGCAAAATTGTACCTAACGAATGAACCATTTGAACCGGAGCCGCGGGCAACATTTACATGAAGTTATTTTTAAAAAGTAAATGGCAAAGACCAATTAATCGATTCCAATAAAAATTTTGAAGATACGATGCAAATTTGAGTGTTTTATTAGATTTTTAAAAAAATCTACGGTTAAAAAATCACCCATTATATGCAAGGTAATGAATTAGCACTATATTCAGAAAAATAAATTACAAAACTGCATAATACTGCGAATTGAGCAAGACGTTTTGTATAAAACCCTTTTTAGTAAGCTTTGGACTTATATAGATTTTATTTCCAATCTATCAAATTTAAACATTTTTGCTCGTTTAAAAGTACAAATGGGCATTTCCAGCGAAAAGTCTACCTTTTTTAATGTAATGCAAATAAGTTTGTATTTTAGAACCATGTTTTCCAAATGTTATCCCTTTTGTTACTAAATGTAGAGCTTGTTGAGCTTTACACCAATATATAAAATAGTAAACTTTAAATATAAATTTTTTTGGAGAAACAATTTAAATTACTTCTTTCGTTACCTTACAAAAAGTACACTTTTTGCTGGTACTGCCCATATAAGGGCTTTAGAGAAAAATCGACCACTCAAAGGGCTTGGCAAGCACACACTTCCTTTCCTGTTTCTGTCTGCAAATAAACAACACAAAGCATTAATTTTTCATTTCGGTTTTGTTTTCAACGAATGCAGATGACGATAGTATCGGTATTGGCTTAAAACGAGGTAGAAGTATATAGGAATGGAAATTATTTGGAGTAAAGAGTGGTTCATTTAAAAGAATTTACGACTGAAAATAATATTAATGTTTCTACTTCTACGTCTTCAATCTGCAAAGTTTTCACTTTAATGATTATATTTAGTACTAGAAACCACAAAAAGTTTGACAAATATTTCGACAAACATGCTTTGTCCAAGCAGCAAACATCCCAATTAACAAGACACAACATGTGTACAAATGTATAATTTTGACAAGCTAGTTGTGAGGTTTAATATGAGCCTTGTTCTTAAAACAGGAAAATTCAATGAATAAAGACTTTTAGTTAAAAAAAAGTGTCTTTTTTGTGAACAAAAATACTTTATTTAAAAAAAAACTACTTTTTATGAAAAAAGTTACTTTTTTTGAAACAAGTGCCTTTTTGTAAAAAAAAGACTTTTTGTGAAAAGGAAAACCTGCTATTCTCAAAGTCAGTTCTCACATCGATTTAATAGCTTTCTACCAATTATTAAAAGGGACACTCTTAACTTAACTTTATTTTATATGTTGTTCAGACTTAAACTTATTATACTTCCTGCCTATAAATTAAATCAAAACATTGTCCATAATACACATTAAAATCTTCCAACTTTTACTTGTCTCAATCAAGTTATCTGATACTTATCTGACTTAATTCAAATCTACTTTATTTAAGTATTGTTCCTTTAATCCTTAAAATAATTGAAATAAAAAGAAAAAAAAATTAACTTGACACTACTAAATAATCAATCAAAATCAAACTATTAACAACTAACACACCAACGATTACTCGAACTGCCAAACATATTTCAAGTATTTACACACTGCAAGTACCTTGAAGTTGTTAGTGTAATTAAAACACATATAAAAAAACGAAACTTTAGCCTAGAGCATGAAAAAAATAATCAATAATAGCATTTAAAGCAGAGTGAGTGTTAATACAAAAAATAATGAAGAATTTGCAATAGAAGGGCAAGCGAAAAATTGTCGTGGGCTTGTGTTTTTTAAAACAAGAAAAAAATCATTGTACTTCAACACTTTAAACCCCCCTCACATTGTTACTAATCCGCTTACAATTAGACCATGGCCTTTTATGTAACACTAATGTAACATTTAAATACACCATTAAAGCTTTCTCCCTGGACTCTTTTCATGGCAACTGCGAGTAAAAGAACAATTTAAGACAAAGTATGTGTAGGCTTAGAGAATGGTCTGAATAAAAAAATAATGAACAATACAAAGTATGTTCAGCTGGCTAGAAGTATACTACTTTAAATATAGAATGCAACCGATTTCCTACAAAATTTTAATTATTAAAAATTTGCTTTTTATAAAAATGGAATTTCTTACATAAAAAAATGCAATAAGTAATAAATAAAATTTTTTTAATAAAGAGTTGTTTTGTGTTTAAAGTACTACTCTTTTTAATATTAATTTAGTTTTTGTATAAAGTTAAATTTTGTGCCAAAAGTGTATTTTTTTAATAAAAAAACTGTCTTTGCAAAACTCCGTTTTATTTATTTTTTTTTTTTTGTAAAAAGGCAATTTGTGTGTAAAAAGGCAATTTTTGTGTAAAAAGTGACCTTTTGTGTAATAAATTATTAATTAGTTGTTTTTTGTCGTGCTCTTCCTTACCATTTATTCTTGATAAAAACACTGATTATTAATTGTTGAAGGATAAGCTAGTTTCTATTCGCATTTCACTGTTTGCTTAAACCAGTGCCCATGTTCTGTAACTCTCGTGTCGAGAAACTTTTCGATTGAAATGAGTGAAATAGAACAAAAATGCCGTATATTGAAACAAACAGCTGTTTTTCTCACTAAACTGTGTCTGTAACTTTTTTTGGCGAGTACAAGCTGTCACGCAAGGAAATTACTCGCCAATTTACAGAAAAAGTGTGTCTGTAACATTTTGGTGAGAAAAGTTCCCGCTTTGGACTGTCAAAAAAACTCACGAATAAAAATGGGGCGAGAAAAAAATTTTAACACTAAAAAACAACTAAAAATGCAAATTGCAAAGAACAATAATAATAAAAGTATGTTCTTGGCCCTTTTTTTATTGTTTAATTATTTTCTTTTACCATTTTTATAAAATATACGAATTTTTTCAAAGCTCGTTTACAAACAACAAACATTAAAGTCGCACTTTACATTATTTGGCATGGCCGACGGTTGTATTTTCGCCGCCGTCGTTGAAAATTTTTCAATTTTAGTAAATTTTGGTCGCCGTTAATTATATGTGTGACTGGCGTCCTCAACGTCTGCAATGTCACATCGGCTTCGAGTGCAATGTTATGACTTTTATAACGTAACGACGTAATTTCTTTTGATAGTTTTCGACATAAGTTACAGACACACTTTTTTCTCACTTTTCGAGAAACGATGGAATATTTTGTTTCACAACTTTTCGATGCGAGAAGTTCTCACTAAAGTTACAGAACATGGGTACAGATCATCAGGAAGCATTCTCCCAAAACAATTTTAGAAAAGCCAAAGATATTAGCAAACAAAACTGCAGAGTGAATGAGAATTGCAAACACTAAAAAATCATTATTTGCAACGATAGCAAAGCGTAAACAAAATACCAACAATAATCAATAAAAAAAATTTATTTTGTGCAAAATATTATTTTTTGTGTAAAAAAGTTAAAATTTTGAGTAAAAATAGTTTTAGTGTAAAATAATTATTTTGCATGTAAAAATTTATTATTTTTTGTGTAAAATATTATTTTTTATACAAAATATAATTTTTTGTGTGAAAAAAATATTTTTTGTGCAAAAGAATTTTTTTTTTTTTTTTTTTGTAAAAAAGTAATTTTTTGTTTAAAAAAATAATTTTTTGGGAAAAAAAATT
The DNA here is from genome assembly GCA_963931875.1 of Pollenia griseotomentosa. NCBI lineage: Eukaryota > Metazoa > Arthropoda > Insecta > Diptera > Polleniidae > Pollenia > Pollenia griseotomentosa. The sequence continues at coordinate 28,212,949 of OZ007561.1, forward strand.
ATTGTTTCTGTAAAAAAAATTCTGTGAAGGGGAAAGATAAATTAAATAATTAAGTAAATTTCCTTACATGTGACAAAATATTTTGTGTTAAATACTATTTTTTGTGTAAAAAAAAAAAATATTTTGTTGTGTTAAAAAAATTATTTTTTGTAAATAAACGTAAATTTTTGTGTTAAAAAGGCACTTTGTGTAAAAAATTACATTTTTGTAAACAAAAAGTGAGCTTTTGTGTAAAAAGAACCATTTTATTTAAAGAATTCCTTTTGTTTAATGATGTAGGGTTAAAAAATGTTGTTTTTTAAAGGTAACAAGTTTAACTTCTTTGTTTTTGTAACGTTTGTTGTTTTTTTTTTTTGCTCTTTTTTGTTACTTCAACCTTTCTGAGTGCTAAAAACTTCCTGTATTAACATTAAGAACAATCGCTACTACTGAAAGCATGATTTAAAATAAGCGGAGGAATTGACGAGAAATACAGAAACGTGCATATCTCACATAATCAGCAAGACGGTATTGACTCAAAAATTTTATTTTTCACTTTTTGGAAAAAAATGGACACGTTATATTCATATCTACCCGCTTTAAAAGGATCGAGCTATTTTGTTTACTTTTTTGCAATTAAATGGTTGGGTTAAACAATTTTTCTCATATTCCTTAAATATTAAATTAAAAATTGTTTTGTTTCTACTGAAAACTTAAATTTTTTTTTTAAGTTTGTAAGTTTATTTATTAACAATATAATTCAAAAAACAATTGTCTCGCGGCAAAGACGGCTGAGTGAGACTAGTTGACAAAATTAGTGTATCTTATAATTATGTAACAATAAGTTTTATAAGTAATTTTTTACATTTTTACATCTTTTATAAAAATAACAAAAAAAAATATTCGAGAAGCATTTCTATTCGTTCTTATATTTTTCTTAAAGATTGATAACCGATTACACGTTTTTAAACTTTAAACTTTCAACTTCCAGTCTGCAACGTGTCATTTTAAGATTTCCATCATTTCTTGTGTTAAAACGATTTTGATCAATAGTAAGTTTAACTGAACGATAACCAATGTTGTTTACACAGAAAAAATTGTTAGAAGTTTTTTATCAATTAAAAAAATTATTTAAAAAGTTTTTAAATTTAATTAATGTGATAATTGAATCAATTATTTTTTTTTTTTTTTGTGTTGAAAGAAAATTAAAAATATAATTTTGATTTAATAAACATTTTAGTTGTTTGAATTTTGAATTAAATTAATAATTAAATAACAAAAAATAATTTCGTTTAAATTTAATTTTGTGGAATTGTTGTTGGAAATTGTAAAAATGAATCAACACATTGTTTGAAACCGCAAAGTTTTTTGATGATTTGTTTAATTAAAATTAAAAATATAATTTATTGGAAAAAAAAAATTCAAAATATAAAATTTTTACAATTTTTAGTAATCAATATAATCATTTTGGTAATAGGTGCAAAATCAACAAATGGGTTGCTTGATTCTATGAATTTGGAATAAATTTGTTGATTAGAGACAATTTTTAATTTGTTCTGTTTATAAATTTATAAACTTAAAATAAAAGTTTTTTTTCGTACAAACCATGTATTGGTTAAATATTTTTACAATAATCATTAAACAATGATATAGTTCTGTGTGTAAGAGGTAAATTAAAAACACATTTAAGAGCTTTATTTTGAACTGACTGCAATGATTGTAGTTCATTACTATATTTACATGCATAAATAATTGCAAGGTACTCGAGACGGCTGTGTATAATAGATTGATAAACTAGCATTTTTGTTCTTGTACTTAATTTTTTCTTTAATTTTAAAAAGCATCCCGGAGGCTGAAGCTATTTTAGTCTTTAAGTATCCCATATGAACATCCCATGACAAACTACTTTTCAAAATAACATCCAAGTATTTTATTTCATGTTCTTCATTTACTTTTTTCCCGTTAACGAAGATATAAAATTATTATTCAAAACTTGACAATGGGGTCTAAAACGTAGCAATTTTGTCTTATCAGCATTTAGTACAAGACGATTTATTCTTGCAAATACAAATAATAAAGATGAATCTCGTTCCATTTGTGTTTTAAGTACCAAGTCAAATTTATAAGGATACAAAATCGATACATCATCAGCAAAGATAACAATTTTACCATCAAGACCAATATTATTGATATCATTAAGATACAACATAAAAAGAAGAGGTCCTAAAACACTGCCCTGCACCACACACCGCAATTCACAGAAGCAATAGAACTTTTCTGTCCAAAAACATCAACATATTGTTTTCTGTTCGTTAAAAAACTTTCAATCAGTTTAAAATCCGCAACAAAAACGCCGTAGTATTGAAGTTTTTCGACTAAAATTTTGTGATCTACCAGGTCAAACGCATTACTGAAATCATAAAATATAGCAGCAGCTCCACTATAGCCTTTATCCAGACCATCACAAACAGTGTTTACAACACTGACAACTGCCTTGTCCAGTTCCACTGCCCTGAACAAATCCAAATTGATTTTTGAATATTAACGATTCTTTATCAAGAAAATCCCTCAACTGAGAGTGAATTTTTTTTTTCAAATACTTTATCCATAACAGAAAGTTACGCTATCGGTCGGTATTTATTCACCGTTGTTGCTTGTGTATCTTTCGGTATTGGAATAACTTTGTGTTATTTGAGAGCTTCAGAGTAAATAGATGTTCTAATCATGACATTGAAAATCCTAGCTAAAATGTGGTGACAGTACTGTACAGCAGTTTTGATGAAATATTATCATTTCCAGTACTTTTTAAAATTTATTATATTTATTATTATGTTTTTTTTAAATTTATTATAATGTTTTCCACTTCACTTGATGTAACAGCTTTTAATGAAAAACGTTTATTATGCTGGGTTAATGATCTCAATGAGTTACAATATCATTGGTCTCATTAGTATACAGTATTAGTAAAATAATCATTTAAAATCGTAGATTTAAGTCCATTGTCTACAACACTTATCCCGTTTACATCTGTAATATTTATTGTTTTAATCTGCTAACGTCCGGTTACTGCATTTAAAAATCGCCAACATATCTTCAATTCTCCACCACAATTCAACATATTATCCTCATAATACTTATTCATTGATACTCTTTTTGCTTCTCTTATAACCTTCCTAATTCTCTTAGACTTTCATTAATAACTGCCTCATGCAAATTCTTTCTCCTCTTTTTCAACCGCTTCTTCTTTAATTCAATTAGAGACCACAAGTTTTTATTAATTCATGGGGAAATATCTTGTTTTATACATTTTTTTCCATAGATTGATTTGAGTTACTCAAAATAGCACCATTCATCACTTTTAGTAAACAAGCAGTCGCATCCGATGGGTTTTGTGAGATGTTAATGTTTAAAAGATTTTGTTCTAGGTAGTTTTTTACCTTAGCATAATTACAGGTAATTTTTACACTTTCCAAATAGTTCAGTTCTCCAATATCCAACATTTATTTACAACAAATAAGATTATGATCAGTTAGACTGCACTCTACTGAGTCAATAGCAATTTGATCGGCTAGGTTGCTAAAAATATGATCAACACATGTACCGCTTTATGGCCTTGTACACAGAAAAAATTATTGCTGAATTATTTTCAAACAAACGCTTGTTTGAAAATTTTTTTAATTTCTACAAATTTTTTTACTGATTCAATTAATATTTTTGTTTGATTTTTATTTTAACCAACAAAAATGTTGACAACTATTCAAAAATATAATATACGCGTTATTGGTTTCAAGTTTTCATAATTTTGTATGAAATATTTAACGCCATTTCATGTTGTCGTTTCTTTTTTGCATTTTTTTATTTGATCGTAAGCAACACTTCTTTATGTGAAATATTAGAGCAACGACAAAAACACATACAGTCTATTTTTGGACACTTTAAAAAAGGACAACAATAATAAGAAGAAGAAAGATGGTAAAATAGCGTGGCGGGGTTTGAAGTTAAAGAAAAACAAAAACAATAGCAGGTAAAAGAAAAAACTTTTCACTCTTTTTAAACAACAGAAACAACAACAACATTTTAAGAAACAAAATAAATTTTTGGTAGGTTTCAAAGTTGGTAAAAAAGAATGAAAAACAAAATCCCGTATTCAATTTTTTAAAACTGTTTAGTTAAATACATATATCAAATACAAAAATAAAATGATGACGAAAAACATGTCGAGTCGGTCTGCTGCCAAGGACAGGATACAGCAACAGCGAGTGAAGAAGAAAAACATTGTGTGTATAAACAAGACTTAGTTCAAAAATTATTCCAAAAAAAATGTGTCTCAAAGCCAGCCGCCGCTCTGCTCTCTCCTCTGTATTCATCATCTCCTAGAGTGCTTGCTTGTGTGCGCGTCATTGCTTGTGCAAAAACTTTTTTGTTTGATTCAGCAAAATTACTTGTTAGAAATTTATATGAATTTCAGTAAACTTTTTGTTTGATTCAGTAAATTATTTGTTTGAAAAAATCAGTGTTTTTTTCAATAAACGAAATGCAAATAAATTGTTTGAATATGCGAATTTGTTTGTAGGACCGATTTCAGACAAAAAATGTTTTGATTCTACAAATATTTTGTTTGAATTGGAAAAATAATTTTTTCTGTGTAGCTAGTGTGTGGCAATTATTTAAATTAAAACAATGAAATAAATTTGTTAGATCTTCTGATACACCTTCAATTAAATCAACAATCGATGGAGTATTAGGAATATTTATTAACTTATTTTCTAATATGTTCATTTTTGTGACCTGTAATACGCCATGAACTCTAATTGCTTCCCATTTACTTTGATATTTTTCAGCCGTACTTGAATCAAATCAACATAGTTGAAACTCTCACAACAATCCAATCCCATGTTGATCAAAGCAATAATGTAATAAGTTTTATAAAACTACGACAAAAAATAAACAAAAGAAGGCTACATCAAAAGAAATGCGAGACGATACTCGTTCTAATATTAATATAGAGATTAAAAGTGCCTGATTTGTATTTAATTAGAAAATATTACATTTTAAATAATTTAATTAGTAAATTGCTTAATGGATTGCGTCTTAAAAAAATAACAATATATATTTATTTTGCTTTCAAGAAATTCTTAAAAGTGATAATAAAAAGTAACAAGAGCTTTTAAGACAAGAATTTGATATGAAAATACCTTCGTGCTCTTTAGTTATTGCTTTAGTTAATTTTTTTTATCGATTTTTCTTATTTTTTATTTTCTTCAAATTTATCAGTTTGTAAAAATGTAGCTTTGATTGTACAAAAAAGGAACCAAAAATAGATCTTTAAATTAAATCTTGTCTTGTTTGAAATCCACTGATGAATTTCTACATTTAGTTCTGACCTAGATTGTTAATGAATTTAAAGTCTTAAATACAAAACATCATTCACAAAAAAAAAGCAATGAAAGTGCATGTCTGTTTTTTTTTTGCAAACAAGGAACCACTTTAAAGATCTTCTATGGAAGACAAAACGTTATTGTATATGTTCAGTTTTATTCGTGTGTGATTACTTGTCATTGTCAGATTAAAAAATTGTCGCAAGAAGAAAGCAAAGAGGCCAGACTTCTAAGAAAATAATATTCATTTTTTACAAAAACATATACACACAAAAGCTACGAATATCCACTTGTATATGACAGTTTCGGTGTTATTGATTTTTATGGAAAAGAACAAAACTTTCGGAGGGCCGTATATATAGAATTCAAAGCACTACTAAAGGGCTTTTAACACTATTACACAAGTCTTACGTATTTTAGGAAAATACCACCCTGTCATGGTAATTTGTTATTATTTTTTGAAACAATACTAAACATGTTATGGTTAAATATGACAATAATTTGTTTTAAAATTAACAATAGTATTTTCCAATTTTCCAAGAGCAACATGCTATGGTTGAAAACCAACCATGCTATTATAAGTGTAAAACATGTTTTAGTTATTTGACAGTTACATGTTCGGAGGCAACCATAATATGGCTATGGCTTATTGATGGAGGACAAATTCAACCATAATATGGTTGTAGGTGACAAAAATATGGTTATATTAACCATAATATGCTTAAAATTTTCTTTAAAAATAGTTTTGTTGGAGGTGACCATGGCTTCTTTATGGAGGACTAATTCAACCATAATATGGTTGTCGGTGAAAATAATATTGTTAAATGAATCATAGTATGTTTAAAATTTTTTTTAAAAATATTTTTTTGGAGGTGACCATATTTAATCATGTTTTTTCTCTGGGTGTCCGATCTTTAATTGTTCTTGGCTTATTGACGTACACTTTTTCCTTTAATATCCCCAAAGAAAGAAGTCCAACGATGTCAAATCACATGATCGTAATGGCAAATTAACATCGCCACGACGTGAGATAACACGGCTATTTCTTGCGTTAAATAGCCATTGTTTCGTTGGCTGTGTGGCAAGTGGCATCATGCTGTTGGAACCGCATATCGGCCAGGTCTATATCCTCAATTTCTGGTCACAAGAAGTCCGTTTTATCTCGCGATAGCGAACACTATTCACGGTAACTCCTTGGCCGTCCTCTTTTTAGAAGAAGTACGGCCCGATGACACCGCACCAAACATTCAATCTTTGTGGATGCATCGGCTTTTTAATAATCACTTATGGATTCTCTTTTGCCCAATTGCGACAATTCTGCTTGTTAACGAATCAACTGAGGTGAAAGTGTGCCACCTCGCTGACGATGATTTTCTTTGAAAAGCCACCATTCACTTCTGTCTGGCTTCAACAATCTTAACGTGCTGCTTAATCGTAATCCTCTCCATGGTTGAAGTTGTCAAGCACTCAAACAAATAAATGTCAAATTAAGTTGGGCAAAAAACTTGTGTTGGGCAGAAATTTGTGACTCAAAATTAACATCGTGCATAATGGTGATGTACATTAGGGGTATAACTTATTCCCATTTTTGCAAATATCAAAATGGCGCTAGCATAGTCGAATAGTCCATTAAAAACTATTTAAAAAAAATCATATTAATTTTTCGCGGTTTTCAAAAAAGGTCGCCCACAAAACGCGGTAAAGTTGGAAAATATTTTTTTTTATTATTTTTATTTGTACTCATACATTTAGCCAAAAACTCATAGTTTTTTTATGAAATTATTATAATTATTATTAATTAAGAAACTTTTTAACTTTTTTTCATTATTAATAAAATATTTAAAAGTTTTTTATTAAATTTTTTGATTTAGGGATTATAAAAAATCGCTTTAGTGTGTGAGGTTTTTATTTTCAAACGATCCAAACAAATTGTTTTAGTAAATAACACAATATTCGCTATCGCGTAGTGCTAGGGCCAAAATTTGGTTACACCCCTAATGTACATATACAGTGACTTACAGTGAAATTGGCCCACACGTGGACAATAGTTTTGATATGTAAAAAAGTCGAAAAAACAAAACAGTAATGCAAAATATATTATTTAATATTTAGTTAATTTTATTTACATATCAGATTCATCAAAAAAGATATAACATGCATAACATATTGAATAATTGTCACAATGCAAATGGTCCGCTTAAAACAGCCATAAGTTAGCCATAAGTTTTCCTTTACATCCAAGTCTGGTGAATAGTTTTGAGTACTCGAGGACAATGATGCAGTAGCTATTCCTTAACAACATTAGAAGTATTTTTCTAAAACAAATGAAAAATTTCTTTCATTCAAAGTGTTTCGGCACTTTGCTCGAAGCTATTTCTTTAATGTATTTAAAAACTGCATTTTGACCAAGGTGCCATCAATAAAGTGCAATTCACCAACACCAGCAGCCGAAAAAGCACTCCAGACCATCACATGGCAACCAAAATGTTTAACTGTCGGATGCAAATGTTTCGGATTAATTAATTAATTTTTTCCGATCAGAAAAGGTTTTATTTACTTTCATCTGTGAATAAAACGTGTTTCCAGAATGAAAATTCTTTTCCAGCGTAAAAGTGTGCAAACTGTAGCCCGTTTCTGTATTTCTCGCATCGTAAAATTTTCCGAATGAAACCAGTGAATCGGGACAGAAACAGTGAAAAATGAAACAGAAAATGGTATTTCTCACACAAGTGTTTCTGTATCTTTCCTTTGCGAGAAGTATCTGTCATTTAAATAATTTTCCAGCAATTATTGGAAGGATGTGAGAAAAAGTGTTTCTGTAACAATATTCTGTCAAGAACTGTCAAAATAAGTCACATTTAAAATTGGTGCGAGAAAAACAAAATATACATATTTTAAATATAAAAAATGTTTATTTGTTGCTATTTTTTTAATATAAATAAAAACTAGAAAGAATTTAAATGATGAATTCATAATTTAAATGATGAAAATAAATAAATCACCATTGTTATATTTTGTTAATTTAAATTTTTTTAGCCTTTCCTTGTTTTGGTTTTATTCAGGGCTGCCAGACAAATTTGTGTAAAAATCGTCAATTTCCTGAGAAAAAATAAAAAGTTCGTCTTTTTTGTTTTCAAAAATCGGACAATTTAAAACTAATTTTTAACAATTTTTGTTCGATTAAACATAATCAATCAATTCGATAAAACATAATCAATCAAAAACATTGTTAAAGTTCATGGGTATTTTATACATAATTTTTTAAATTTATGTTTATTTTATTAAGCTTGAAGTCTATTTTTTATAAAATTATTTCTTTTTTTAATCCGACATCAATTTAAAATGGTTATTTTTCCCTGAAGAAGTCACACAAAGGCGTGACAAAATATCATATTAAAAATAAATATTAACAAAAAAAAAAAAAAAATTATAAAACCAAAAAGAAGTCAAGCTTAACAAAATAAACATACATACCTTTTAAAAATAGATAAGTATATACAAATACCAAGAAATCAAAAATTTTCAAAGTTTTTCTTGGGTTTAAAAAAATTAATTAAACAGGTTTCGTTTAAATGTGCTAAATTCCCATTTCATTCTATGGAATTGTTAAATTAAATCAGCTTTGATAACAGTATTATAAATATTTAAATATTTAGGGTTTTTATTTTTGCGAAAAACCTAAAATTGATAGTGACGACGTTGTTTTATATTTATACCGTATGTAGTCCGAAATAGGATATTATTGAAATTTAACAATATCGGTTCACAAATGGCTGAGATAAGAGTAAAAAAACACGTTTGCCTCTAATTTTTACCCATAAATCTATAATTTACCTATTCTTAAAGCTATTAACTTTATTTTTTCACTTGAAATATACTTAGTAGAATACCTGGTAGTTAAAATTGAAAAAAATCGGTTCATAAATAAACAGGTTATAGACAAACAACTTTTTTTCTTGCCGAAATAGTGGTTTGGCACAAAAGTGTTCATATAAGCTAAAAAGATCAAATATCAAATATATAAATTTGTTGTTGCTTTCTACATAAATATAAATTGTTTTTTTAAATTTTCAACGCCACAAAATATGAAGTGTTTGAAATTTAAAAACTCAATATGAATTTTTATAGAAAGCTACAACAAAATTATAAATATAATTGATTTTGTTTTTGCTCTCGTCACTTTTTTAGAAAAGATCAGCAAATCGGCACTTTGCTTATTTCGGAGCCAAAATCGCCAAACTGAAAATAAATCGTCAAATCTGGCAGCCCTGTTTTTATTATATTTATTTCTTTTGTTGACGTTTCGTTTGCATTTGACATTTGATGACTGGAAATATTCCAGTATACACAGAATTTGTGGTGTCTGTTTTCGCATTCAAATACAGAAACACTTTTATCTCACAAATCGAGAAACGATGGAATTTTTTGTTTCACCATTCATGTGAGAAATTTTAGTTTGCGAGAAATACAGAAACGAGGTACTGAAGTCAAATCTTTTTATTTTTTTGTTTATAAACAGCTTCTTAAGTACAATTCAACCATTTAATGCATTTTTTCAAAGAATTCTTCAGATGCTTTCAGGCTTATATAAAATATTGTTCGACCCTTTACCGTAGTTTGGGTGCAATCCTGACTTTGTTTCTATCTATCCCATTGTTTCTGAACAATTTTTTTTTTACCGATATACATTGCCATAATTTTCGAGAGTACGTGAGCGTATTTGTGCTCTTTAAAACGATAAAATTTAAAAATATATTTTGTACAAATGAGTCAATATTAAGAATACTTAAAAAAAGTGTATTCTAGTGGCAAAACTATTTAATCTGTTACAAAAATTGTTTTTGGTCCTTTTAAATATTAAAAAATAGATAAACTTTGTTTCCACATTTTTCTTTCACATTAATCTATTGCAAGGAACTTGCAGATGTCAAAATCATTCAATCCTTGACCAAGTATAATTTAATTGTGTCTTTGTCCACAAAACCGTACACACAATTTTAAACTTTTGTGTACAAGAGTGTGTTTGGAATACAAACACTAGCACTGCAAGCATTTTTTAATCTCGAAGTCCATAAAAATTATCGTAAATCATTTGATGCAAAGAATTCTCTCTCAGACGAATCAATGAAGACGATTTTGTATGGTTCGTTTAAGAGTCTGTGAGAAGGTACTTAAAGTGTTTTGTATTTCCAAAATTTGAGCGATTTTTAATAATATAATTGCATGTGCTCGTGCAAATAACTGAACTGGTAAGAAAACAATATAATTAAGCAATTTGTTTTTATATTAGTTTTTTCTTTTTACCCACTTACAACTACAATTCGAGTCTGAAAAAACCCAGCCAGCAAAATTGTCCGACGTCTTCCAGATATCTGAGAGAAACGTCGATAAAAAGTTGGAATCGTATAAGAATTCTGTCAGATTTCTGACCCAAAAAGGTAAGAAGTGGTTGACACGAATTCTGACAGATATGTCGTGGGAAATTCTGTTTTTTTTTTGTTTTTGGCGACATTTCTGATAGATATCTGACAGAAATCTAATGAAAAAGGCATGGAAAGTTTTGATGATTTGACCTAGACTCTTATTGGTTTTTAACTGATAACTAAAAGAATTCCTTTTATAGCAAAAAATTTAAAAGTATATAATAATAAATTTTACACGTACGTATCTTTTTTAAATCTTTTTATCTTGAAACAATAAATTAAAATTGAAATTATTTTCAACTTAATAACAATTGTCATTATTTTCACAAAAAAAAATATAATAATAATAATAAGTTTCATTAGTCACATATGTAAGAATTCCGTCGGAATTCTATGAGACATATCTGTTCATAAATTTTCCCCGATACATCCATTCGAAATCGACCAGAAATCCTCCAGACAGTAAGAATATTCAATGTCTGACAGAAATCTGAACGAAGTCTCTAAGAATGAAGTTTCTAATTCAGGCAGCGTCGGAGTATTTTGCTGGCTGGGAAGCCAACCAATTGTATGGAATTTAAGAAATAATAAACTCACTGTTTATTGTTGGTGTTTTGTTTAAGCTTTGATATTGTTACAAGTAAGACTTTGAGTGTTTATAATTCTTATTCGCTTTAAGGTTTTATTTGTATAATATTTTTTAGCTTTTCTAAAATCTTTGGAAAAGGTTTCCAGTGAAATGCACATAGAAGCTAGCTTTCCTTCAATAATAAATTTCAATAAATATCATATAAAAAATTGGGAATTTAGCACGTCATACAAAAATCTTTTAATGAGGGATCAAATATGTTATTCTTAATTTCATTACTGAATGTTAGCCATTTCCTTTCAGAAAAAAAGAAAGTATGGATTCTACCTATTCTTTCTCTCTCTCTCTCTCTCTCTTCTTAAAAAAAAAAAAAAAAATTCATACAAAAAAGCTAGTATAATATTACAGTAAAAAATCGCCAAAAACTGAGAAAAAATACAAAAAAAGTCGCCGAAAGTAAATTTTGTTTAGTTTCTGTTATTTATTTTTTAAATACATAAAATGTAGATGATATAATCAGTTAAAAAAACTAATCCATTTCATTGCTGGTGTTCTGACCTGCATACAAACTATTAGAATAAAATAGTGACTGAATATAAAATTCACTCAAAATTATAACAAAACAAAAATCATGTGGAGAAAGTTGTCAGATTTTTTTTTTTTTTTTAAATTACAAACTGTTAAAAAAATCGCTGAAATAATATAAATGGTAAACATAGCCAAGTAAATCGCCAATTACATAAAAAATGACCAAAAAAGTCGCAGGTCGCCAAATGGTAAATCCCACCGCCAAACACGTTTCAAAATCGCTACGTTTGGTGAGAAATCGCCATATCTCACAGCCCTGATGTTTTATAATTTTCATACCCTCCGCCAAAACTAGTTGTTTGTCATACCGTGTAAAATTTTTTTTAATATTAATCTAACACCCAATAAAGAACATATATTCTGGGTCTTTGAATAATTCCTAGTCGATAAAACCATGTCCATCTGTCTGTCCGTCTTTAGAAATCACGCTCACTTTCACAATATTGATTTCAAATTGTTTCTAGTTCTTCTAAGTAGTATGGGATTTAAATCCAACAAAATCAAGATGTGGAACAACCACCCTAAAAAGCTTTTAATTTTGCTTAAAAAACTTGTATAAATAGCGTCATAAATATGTGTAATTTTGATATAAGATTTTGCACAAGTTCATCCTTCTTGAAATCCAACCACAAAATTTCATGAAAATCGGTCAATAAGATATTAAATGCACCATATAAAGCCTTCTCTCGATACTTTGGTACGCCTAAAATTGTTGCGAATAATGCTTTTGTAATAGATTTTGTTCTGCCACAGTTTTATTTTACTAGAAATTACACTGTCCAATTTCATGAAGATCAGTTCATAATTCTATAATTTTGTGAACATCGGCCATTTTAAATATATTTCTGAAATAATAATACAATTCTCTTATAAAACTACGAATGCAATGTATTTTGTTTTTTTTTTTTTTAAATCTGCAAATTATTCTTTCATACGCTTAAAAGTGTAGAAGAAGAGACGCCCGGTCATATGCATATTCCAAACATCTTCTAAATGCTCGCAGGGAGTATAAATGCAAGTGTAAGTAAACGTATGTGTATATGAATTTGTATGTACATATGTATTAAAGTCTTAAATGTTCTTAACATGTCTCATGTGTTTTAAACATTTTTTGATTCAAGTTTTGTGTCAGCATTGTTGTTTTACTTTATTAGTATCTAAAACAAAATAAATGTCTAATTAAATTGTTTCTTTGTATTGCCTTAAGATCAGAAAATAAAGAAATACAGACATTATAGCGAAACTTCAACCAAATTCAACAACAATTTAATTTTAAATAACATTTCAATGATTTCATGCGAAAGACTGATAGACACACAGACAGATACAATGAGAGATAATGAAAAAAAAACATTAGAATATATATTTTGTATGCCATCATTAGTAAGTAAAATTGTTTATCCAACCGAACAGTAATTTCCTCATAGTGTCGATATGTATTGAACTGTTTTCCCTTACATTGAAAACCTTAATAAATTTTGTAAGCAAAATGACGCATTGACGGCGGTAATCTCACCCCATTTTCGATGTTATTGATCACTTTTCTCAGATTTTTATTTATTTCATACTCATCTTACTTTCTGTAGCAGGGTTTGTCTCAGAACAGAAATCTATAAACAAATTGCAAAATTAGCACATCATTTTTATAAAGAAATCAAACCTTAAGACTCAATCAAAGATAGAAACATGAATGGAAAAAGGAAGGCCTTAAAAATAAACTTAACCTTTAATTAGGCGCATGGGGTCAGGAGAAATTAAAATTGAAAAATTTATACGTTAAAATGTTTGGAGCGAACTTGTTTTTTCTATAGCTTCATACATTTAAAAAGAGAACATAATTTAGTTGCGATTAGATCGTTAAAGCGTACACACGTGTCGCTTTACTAATACGTGGTGACCCCATGCGACTAATAGTGTAACTTTTTTTGATCGTGTTAAGTATTTATTTTTTTGATTTTATTTACCCTTTTTATTTGTTTCTTCAAGTGTTAGCGTAACAATAATTATATTTTGTCCACTTTTTTGTGTTCAGTTTTGAAAATGGCTTCAGAGAAACAGATACTACAATGGATAGAAAAAGTGCGATGATGAGTTGGATGTTGCTGGTTCTAATTCAGAAAACGACGATTTTAGTGTCATAGAGGAGGTTATTTCACAAGATTCGGAGAGTCAAATAGAAGACATGGCAGAAGGACATGTCATTGTTTCTGAATTATCAGATAGCAACAATTTTTTATCCAGACATACGCAAAAAAATAGCCAAAAATTTAAGTGGTCTAAAATTCCATCATCAACATCTGTTAGAACACGTGCGCATAATATTGTGATTCATTTACCAGGAGTCAAACGGTTTGTGAAAAAATATAAAATGTTGCATGGAATGTTTCCAATTATTTTTTGATAAAGATCTAACCGAACTTTTGGTCATGAACACCAACCAGTACTGAATTTTGTTTATGTTTTATGTTTTTAAATAAAAAATGTTATGTTTTTGTTTTTTTTTTTTATACATTATTAAAATAAATAACTCTGAAAATTTAACAAAACATACTCATTTTTATTTTTTTGTTGTCCAATATGTACTTGCAATAAACTTTGGGGTCACGCTAGACCCCATGCGATTAATTGTGTGATTTTCTTAATGCGCCTAATTAAAGGTTAATGAATGGCCCGGAAATAAATGTTTCGTTAGGTAAAAAGAGTGAAAAATATTTGTTTGTAGCAAAAAAAAAGTTTTTTTTTATTTTTGTATCTTTTTTTGTTTTCTTGTTCCTTTTTTTCTAATATGACGTCAATGATTATTCCTTTAGCAAATGTTTGAATTCTATTTTAGTTCGTATTTTATACCCTGCACCTGCGAAAGTGATAAGTATGGGTACATTAAGTATGGCATTATGTGTGCTACACCAAGCAATTTAAGATCCCATAAAATATGTATATTTTCAGTAGGTACTTCTAGGTCCGTTTTTGCGATGATAAAATGTCCGTTAACGATTTTAATTTTCTTAATATATTGAAAAAAACATTATTTTAAATTTGCAATACTTTGCTAAATGTTAAATTTGGGAGTCAGTTAATTGAATATATCTGTACGGCAAAAAAAAATAATTGGCAGAAGAGAGCAGGTTAGCTTTGCGAACCTGGACATTGAGGAAATCTGGAGTCTTTTGTTGGGGAAAAAGATGATCGCCTAAGGCCCATCTTTGTTTGTCCGTTTCACCGCCAGTTTATATGTATGTCTCTTTATCGTTCCGTCCTTCTGTTTCAAATAAACGCACTTTTGAAAAATTCTACGGAAAAAATTGGTCTATTTGCTGTAAATCTTATAATCGATGAAAGTTTTTTACATTCAATTATTCTTTGAAAACCTGTAGTTTTTCCAGATTTAAAAAGCAATTTTACCCTAATTCGATTTCCAACACATGGCTAGATAACTTTATTGACTAATCAGTGTGAGAGTGAAACCCAGCTGAATCGCTTTATCAGAAAAAGAGTACATGTGGACGCAGCTTCGTGGCAAAAATTTGAATTTCTATTTTGTTGAAACAGTATGCACCATTTGAAACTAATATAAATAACTGTTTTTAGTGTCTCCTAGTAATATCTTATTTTTTCAGTACAAATATTTTCGATCCGCCCTCTTGGGTGGGCGTTACAACAGATAAGCTAATATTTAATGAATCCGTAAAAATATTTTTGATCCGCCCTCTTAGGTGGGCGTTACAACACATAAGCTAATATTTAATGAGTCAAGCGACAAAATACAAAAAAATTTGCATATTCTGAAATTGCACCTCGAAATCCCTTTGTCCTTAATGTACAGCAATAAACATATAAAGCCCACTTGTATACTTCAAAGACGCTAAAATATAATGGCATTGTGGAGAATTGTAGCCAATTTATTTTACCCACAACAAAATTGTAAGGCTGGTATGATTCAGTTGTGCCCAATTTTAATATACCGATCGACTTAGAATTTTGAATCGATCTGACTATGTCCGTCCATTTGGCTGGCTACATGTCCATGTGGATTTTGTGCGCAAAGTACAGGTCGCAGTTCAAGTGTTAATTTGATGAAATTTGGTACACAATACTAATTATTACGGGGACCAATCCTTTTTAACATTCCGTGAATTGGTTCGTAATTTTCCATAGTCCCCACATTAGCTTCTTTCCAGAATAGATTCTTTGTGCCCATAAATTTGCTACAAACTTATTTTATTGCAATCGTAATCATCTTACCGAGTTATTGATTCATATTTCACGACAACACTTGTGCCACTTCTAATAAGATTTCCTTAAGCCCTTATGACACTACATTTTTTATTCATTAATTGATATAGAATTGATAGAAAGAAACAGTAAATGTTAGAAAGAGCGAACTATAAAAAATGTAAACAAAGTTTTTAGTTTTTTTTTTTCTCTTGTTATGGTTTTGTTTCAGGGATGGCGTTGAGAATTTTAAAAATTGTACCCACAACCTTTAAAAATTGTACTTTTTTACCCTAATTGTAAGTTAAAATTTAATTGTTAGTTAAAATTAATTTTATTTATGTTCATAAAAAACACCACAAAAAGGTATTATAAATCTTAGTTTAAAAAGTATCAACAAAAAAGTACAATTGAAACAACTTAGCCATCCCTGTTTTGTTTATTTTATTAAATGTTGCCAACTTTTTGTTTATGAGAAACCTAAAAACAAAAAGCGGTAAATCGCTGAATTTGCCCATAAACCGCTGATTCAACAACACTTTTAATATTTCAAGCTTGAAATGTCAATTTTAAGTTAAACAATTATACATTTTTTTTTGACATAACTTCATTTTTTATCGATAACTTTAGTAAAATTTTTGACGGTTTGCCATTTATCTTAATACAGCTTAACTCTTTGCACTTCGTAAATTTTTGTATTACATTATATTTGTACTGTTCACCAAAACTTGAACAATGCATTAAAAATGTAGTGTCATAAGGGCTTTAACTAAATCTAGTTTATCGATCGTCTGTTTTTGGTTATTAATTGTCTGTATATGTGTGCACAATTTTCTGTCTCTATTCGGATATTGAGACAAAGCTGTAGATTAACATCAATAATATGTAGCTTTTGATGCCATAGCTTTCTTATAAATGTTGGTATTGACATACAAATTTGCGACAATAACTTTTACGATAGCTACCATGTCAAGTCAATATTTTGTGCTGCTGGGTCCAAAATTAACCATAAATTCTTAACTAACCCCCTTCCTAAAAACAAAATGCAAGCCAATCTCATATAGATGAAGTTATAAAAACAACAATCGGCATAAAAAACTTTTCATGAATCTTAATATCATAACATAATTTTGTTCTAGCCGGTGCATCAGTGCCTGCTTGGGTCTAGGGCTTCTAATTTCCCGGACTTTTGCCACTCCCACGAAATTGTTGTATAGAGAATAGAATGTAAAAGTAAACTAGATGTTATCAATTACACAGGTCGACATTGAAAAAGTTTTTCCAACCATTCCAACTGATCCCTATGTTTTTTGGCATGCTTAATCCGCATATCAGTTCAGTTTTGTCCCATCACGTCACATTTTTCAGATAATGGTCAATTTGTGTTTACTTCTTTTTTAGCATTCTTCCAGTTCAGTTGATAACAAAATTTTGAGATCGGAAAAAACTAAAAATCGTATAACAAAAAAATATACAAGACATTAGATATCTGAAGAAGTCGCTCAAGTTTTCGTTTGTCCCAAAAAAATCTCCATAGCATCGTAAAAGATTTTAGAAAATAAATAATGACTAGAATTCAACATTCGCTTGAGAGCTAAATTAAATAGAGATTCCGTCATATAATAATTCATTCGACTTCGATTATATCCTTGCCCAAAAGTCGTTGAAATAGTTTCTAGATTTTTTATTACAATTTTACCTTTTTCCTTTCTTTATTTTAATGTTGCTATATAATTTATATTTGAAACAAGACCCTTAACAAATCAATGCGAAGTTGGGCAAAAAATGTACTTTTACGATATTGTAAATTCAAGTCAAAAACTTTAGGGGGAAATGTTCGAAACTTTAGTCTTCAAAAATCCGGTCATTTTAAAAAAATCTTTTTCGGCAATTTGTGGAAATTTGCTCCCTATTTGCTCCCATTTAAAAAAAAAAAATTAATAGTCCTAAAACGGCAGATTTTATAGGAGTCGGCTCATAACTTATACCAGATCACATAAAGGACCACTCCCAGAATACTAATTTATAGTGGAGGGTATCAAAGTTTCGGCACAGTCGAATTGGATTTTCTTACTTGTTTTCTTCAAATCTTTGCTCATCAATCATTAACAGTTTAAGCTGCCCTTGAAGATAAATTGAAAAAAATTTGTTCGTCATTAATTTTTTTTTGTACTTCTTGTCGTTGTTTTTGTCTTTTTGCCAAATTTTTGTAATCATCATTTTGTCAATAGATAAAAATTCTTGAAATGGTTTTTGCTACATGACTGTGTTAGTCCCGCTTTAAGTTGTTGCTTTCTCTTTGGCAATAAAACAAAAAACTTTTTTCATCATTTCTTTTATTGATTTTGTTTTTGGCTTAAGTTTTTATTTAGTTTTGTTATCATGTTGCCATATGTGTCATGGTTTTCAATATATAGTCTTGTAGATCAACAGATATATATTGGTCATTTGCTGTTAAGGTTATCATGATTACTTGGCAGATTGTTTTCTCATTTCCTTGAATATGTAAAAAGGTGTGAGTTAAAGTGATAAAAGCGATTCGAGAAATTAAAAGAACACTTGTTTTACTTATTTGGTTAGGGAGAATATCTTTCGATTATTATTTATGATTGTATTAATTCAAGTGGGTAATAATTAAGAAAGTTTTTTATAGCAGATGTATAAGACGGTTCCGTTTCACATTCATTAGTAAAAAGATTACTTTTGAAAAAGAATGCTAAGTCTGTGAATAGAATTTCAAACATAAATTCTTCAAAAAAAATTGTGTGTGCGAAAAAAATGTTTGATGATATCGTTGTTTATATTATGATATTAATGTTATTATACATAAATACTGCGGTATTTCGGCTTAAAGAATTCTCGTAAAACGAATAAATAAAAATATCGGTAGCCAATTTAACAAGTTTTTTAAATTTAATTTTTAAAAAAATTTATAAGCAAGAGAAAATGTCACCGTTGAAGAGCAACTTGTTGTATTCAGGGGGTGATGTTCTCTTCGACAGTTTATGCCATCAACACCAGAAAAATATGATTTAAAATTTTGGTTATCGGTGAACTCTAAGTTAGGCTAAGTATGGAAAATACAACCATACCATAAGCCTAGAAATGCACAGCCTGAAAAGAGCCAAAAGCAAAACGTTGTATTGGACTTGACAGAAGGTTTGAAAGGGCAAAATATAACAAGCGAAAATTTTATTCCACTTTTGAGTCGGTAAAAAGCTTCAGGAAAGAAACTTACATATGTAGGGTTTTAAGGTGGCGTAGATACTGCTGATCAAATGGTTGGTTTCTGCAGCACAAATCGAAAACAAATCGATGACCAAACTTTGTATTTGCAAACATACTGGATATATCCGCTTTGAATGCGTTCATGCTATTTTCTAAAATAAACGTTTCGTCGGCTCCAGCTGATCGTAATCGCAGGAGATCTGAGTTTTTGTGGCAACTAACAATTTCCCTTGCTTAGGAGTATATGATGAAAAGGACTAGATTACCTCAACAAAAGTTCTCAGCACAGTCATTGACTGAAATACGATCACCATGCATAGTTCCAGTGGCCTTTTCTAATAATAATACTTCTAACTTAGGTGCTCAAAAGCGAGGAATTTGTAGTAGCTGTAAGTCTAAGTGTGACATAAAATGCTCCATTTGCAGCAAGTTTATTTGCAAAACTAACCGAAAAACATTTTGCTTATCATGCAATGATAATTTTAATAAATTAAACTAATAAATACTTATTTTTTTTTTTAATAAATGTAAAAAAATCAAAGAAAACCAAAGAAAATATACCATGGACCAAATGGTCCCTTAACCTAAGATTCGTAAATTTATATTCTTCTCAGAACTGTTTTAAGTCAAAACCTTGAATTTTCGTAAACAACGTTGTTTTATAAAAATACCACGTGAGCTAAAAAACTAAGTCAGTAATACCACAGTTAAAAAAATTCCAAAGGAAACAATTTAAAAAATGGACCAAATGGGCTTAACCTAACAGCAGGGTTAATAAAGTGAACATAATATTCTCGAAACGTTGGGAAAATATGGATTAAATGCATTTTTAATTACATATAGAACTTTAGGCCGTATAAGCTAAAATAAAATTTTATTTAATGAAATAAATGTTTATTGACATTTTTCAACGCACTGTCAACGGGCAATTAACTTGAAATTATTTGATTATTATCATGGTGAAATAAACAGGTGGCAGCACTACGCCAGATGACGATTTTTTGCTCTTGCATTGTTTGTCTAGGTTTATGTCAAAGTTTTGTTTATGTTTACAAAAAGTCCACGTTTTGTGCTGTGATTATTGTATTTTATTAAAGTTTTTGATAATTTTAAATTAAAATAAATAAGATATTGATCATAATTAAATAAAAATTGGCTAAAAATTAATTTATTTCATAACGTTCAGTGGCACGCTGTGATTTTTCTTAAATGTATTTTTTGACGTAAACGGTGATGTAATTTCCATTTTTGTTGTAATGTTGTATTTGTTGCCGTAACGATGCCACCTGCTTATTCCACCATGATTATTATCTCTATTAAAATTGTTAGTGAATTGCCACAGTAAATTAAGAAAAACAAGTTAGTTTGGTAAACAGTTTTCAACTTACAATTGTTAGTTTCTTAAAAGCTTGTCCTTTTTGTCTTTTTGGAGGAAAAGCATTTTATTAAAGCTGTTTTTAATAAAAAAATATATGAAACATGATTAATGGTAGTCAAAAAAATTATCAAAAATTGAAAAACTTTATGATACAATTATTCATTTTTAAAACGTGTGTAGTAAAACTATAAATTTCAAATACAAAAGTTTTAAAGTTGAAAGGTCAAGTTAAATGTTGTCTTTAAATTATTAATAAACTACACACAGAAAAAAATCAATGTAAAAACTTCGAAACCAAGGTTCAGAGTTACCGTTAGAAATTTTTAAAATTTGACACAAAACGTCGTCTTATTAAAATAATGTAACACAAAAATTTGTAAAGAAAATAACTGCATGTTCAACAATTTTAACCATAAACGTTTGTATGGAATTTTTGTTTGTAAAATATTTTATAGAACTGTTTCCTGTGCTTTTTCAATTAAATTTTCTATGCAAACGTTACCGTTGGAAATAGATGAACAGGCAGTTAAAGTCGAATATATTTTTTTTAATTCCGTTTATTTATAAAACTATACGAAACTTAAATTGACATTTTCCGACTCAGTTAAAAAAAATAGTTGCTCAAGTTTTGGATGCTTTTCAATTACTTTTTGTAAAAAATATAATGCTAGGAACACAACTGGGACGAACGACGAATTTCGCCCTACACGACGAATTTTTTAGTAAATATTCGCTGAGTAAATTCGTCGTATGAAACACAATAACGACGAATAACTAACAGCTTTACTAATTAAGAAAGTTGTTTGCTGTTTGTGCAAAGAGAGAGAAATAGTGTGACCATATAAAAAAAAATTTAATTAAAAAACACAAACACTAACAAAAACACAATTAAAAACTATTCTTATAGTTTTCTACTTTGTACAATTATTTTAAATGCGATAAAATAATAAAAAACAATTATTAAAGTAAAAGAGTAGCTTAATATACTAAAATACTTGAAAACTAAAATCAAACATGGTCACCTGGTACTGATTTCTTCGTCGTTCGTCGGCGTATGAAATAGAAATAAATCTATGACGAAAATATGACGAATTTCGGCCGACGCCATGATTGTGTGTATTTTCATATACACATATGAATTTTATTTTTGGCGACTAATATTCGCGGCCAAAAAATTCGTCGTTCGTCCCAGTTGTGTTTCCAGCATAGGATTTTAATATTTTATCCATTGACATGAATAAAATATAAGTGGCAAATTATATATAAAATAATGTTGCCAAACAAAGAATAATTTGTTGAGTGGGTATCATGACGACGATGACAGGCAGGGCTGCCTGATTTGACGATTTATCGTCATTTTTTGTTCCGGAATTAGCAGTGTCGATTTGCGGATTTTTTTTTTTAAAGGTTATGATTTTTTTCATTCTCTGTCAAAGTCTGAATAAAACATAAAATTTTCTGACACGTTCATTTTTTAATCTTGGAGTGTTTAACAGCCGTATCTTAATAAGAGCGGAAGGCGGAACATTTTATTTCTCTTAGCTTTTACGCTGATATGTCATACCTAAGCAAGAGCGTCAACATTGTGTCGCGCAAACAATAGTGATAGCTTTCTTGTTTAATAAAACCCACAAATTATGAAAAAGAGATAAAATTTTCATTATAAATGAACAAAAGCGGCAAACTTCAATATTAAACGAGCTGTCAAAATCGGTTTTTCCAATTGCAAAGCGTTGAGGCCGCTCTATTCAAAAGTTAGAAAACGCGTGCCTCTTTTGTTTAGGTACGGCTGTAATATGCAAATTTTAAGAAAATATTTAAATGATTATTTTCAGAGTACAAAAACAACAATGTTACACTTTGTTTATCTTTCGTCAAACCGTCATCGAATGAACCTTTTACGACTCTCTGTATAAATCTAATTTTCAACAATTATACGGCGAACATTTCACGAGTTGTAAGATAATATCTACATGAGTCTCATAAGATCCTTGACATGAAAGACTCGTTAGATAACTTTCACCCACGTCTTAAACGATTCATCTTTCGCTGTGCTATGGAAGTATCTCAGTCGTGTCAAAGCTTTTCCCATGTCAGGAATCTTCTACGATTAAAATAATGCGGCCATCGACGATCAAAGACGCTCTTCATGAGACTCCCAGTATCTCTTACACGATTGAAAATGCTAGCTGGGTATGAAGTAATTATGTTTTTGTTTGAATGTTTTTTATTTATTAAAATCGAACAAAAATTGTTAAAAAAAAAAAAAAAATCAAGTTGTCCGATTTTTTTTTTGAGGATTTTTCGAAAGGTGAAAATCGATTTTTTTATTTTTTCTCAAGAAATTTACGATTTCCTCACAAATTTATCTGGCAGCCCTGATGACAGGCTTTATCACTGAGTTTAAAAAGTCGCAGACTGACGAAAAGGGGTAAAATATCGAATTTTGATGAAGCATCTTGGTTTTGAATACACAACATCCGACAAAATGTGAGCGGGAGTGGAGAAGTGGGCATAGTAAAAATAGATTTATATATATTTCAAGAAAGGTATTTATATAACTTTCTGTTCTTATCGCACCATGGTGAAGGGTAATATAAGATTCGACATGGCCGACCCTTACTTGTGATTATTGGAATTTTTTTAAAAACTTACTAATGAAACTTTTTCATTACCAAATGTTTGCTATTTCAACAACATTGCTCTTACACCCCGCAAAGTTTACTTATTCTGGATCCTTTTGAAATTCATCTCATCGTCTTCTTCGCGTTTTCTGTTTGTAAACTTAGTATTAGGCAGTGATAAGCTGTAATAAAAACCTCACTTCATTCCTCTAGAACTTTAGGGTACTAATTTTTACACCCAGTTATTAAAAAAACATGCATTTGCACATGTATGTGTAAGTCATCCAAAAACAAGTAACATTTTTCTTCCATGTATCCATTAATATATGCATGTGTATGTATGTACATTAAGGTAATAACTTTTTTGGTCGTCATTCTCCCATGGGTCTATCTAGCGGTCAATATTTTTTAGCTTCAATTTGGTAAAAAAAACTAAACTACTATTTAATTTTTTTTTTAATAACTCTATACAAAAATTATAACATTAAATGCCCTGCAGGAAATTTGTGTCAATTGGTCCAACAGACTAGTCCTGGGATTTGTGAAAATAGAATAAGTACAAAAAGAAAGGACTCATGACCTGTGAAAGAAGAACCAATTCCTTAACTGGTTTGTGAAGAACAAAAACGTAGAAAAAGTAATGAATTTTAGTACAGTCTTCACCGATGCTGTGACACATTTTTTGGTACTTTGTAAAATTTGGTTCTCGAATTTAATTCTAGGACTTGTTTTATTGAAATAGTACTACATTGTATTGAAATAATACTACATTTTAGTAACTGACACTAAGTACGTTCATGGAGAATAAACCTGTGACTGGTAAAATGGTGTCAGTTGACCCCCTCCAATGACAACCCTATGTAAAAGTGATAGGTCTCTACCACCAAAAACCTATCACGGGACTACTTCGGTGTCAGTTCGCTTCCCTCTAGGGTGGTTATGACTAGGTATTAAAAGAAATAAACTTCAAGTTCAGTGTACGCAATGTTTTACAAAGTGTATATAAGGCTTGCACTAGTTTAATTCCACGTTATTTGCATATATTTCTGCGTTGTTGATTTGAAATTGCAGACGGTGTTCAATGAAACACTCGTGGGCTTTCGTTAAATTTGTTAATGCCTAATTCAAACCATGCGTCACAAATAAAATTACATAAAGTTTCCAAAACTTTTTGGTAATTTTAAGGAAGAATATAGAACAACATTTTGCTTATCTTTTGGCTCATTTTGACTACACCAACTTTATTTTCATGTATTTGCAAATCATGTGGAAAAATGACATTAAAAGAAAAGTATTTTCACATAAATATTTTAAAATTTCAGAAAAAAAACCATTTTGATTTAAAACAGTCATTACCACTCCATAGACTCGCGAGGCAGTCTATAATCGTATTTTTCACACAGACACGGTCGGCAATTCACATGTATATAACAACTTTGTTCGTTTCAAAACATCAGTCTATCGTCAGTCTCTGCTCAAGCTTTGTGAAAGCAACATCACGCACGCTTGTTTGGTATTGTTTTTGTTTTTTTTTTCGTAATTAACACAAAAGTACACAGAGCAACAACGTTCAACAATTTTTGGGAACTGATGTTTTTTTTTTTAATAAATATTTTATACTAGCTGGCCCGGGTATCCGGCGTTGCACGGGATCCAATAATTTCATAAAAAAAAAATTAAATCAAATAAAAATAATTGATCTTGACCTAATATAGCCTACTTGTCCTTCTTGGGCGACAGTAATATACTGTGAAACTTTTATGAAGAACGAGTTAGTAGTCTAGACGCCTATACGGAACAAAGATATATACATGCAATTTTATATATATAGATTGTTACACAGTGTACAATTCGGCAGCGACCGCAGCTTCTGCCCATCGGGAAAAAGAAGGAGTAGGGAGGCCTTCTAGAAGGCCTATGTACCCCTTCTTTTGGATGTACAAGGCCTTCTTGCTCCATTCCGTACTCATATCTTTTTTACACATGTTGTTATTGCGGAGAAGGCCTTCCGCTCTCGCTTCTTCGGCAGGTACATAAGAAGGGTAACGGGACCAAAAAAAAAATTGATTTTGCTTGTGCAAAAAAAACAATACAAAAAAATATTACTCCTTCTCTACTCCCTTCTCATAGAAGCGAGTGTTGAAGGTGTATCCTATCTTTTATACGAAAGAGCCGAGCCCTTCTATGAGGCCTTCTTTAGCAGTTAGATAAGAAGAGTAACTGAATCAAAAATCTTTTAAGCAGGCCTTTAAAAAGGCCTGATGTAAGAAGGTCTTCTGAGTTTTCCCGCTGGGTGTTTGCGACCGCACACAAGCACATAATATCTTTGTGTACGTGCGTTAGGGGCTTCCCGGTGGCGTTTATGAGCGACATTGTCATTATGACATTTTGATCGATGAATAATCGCACCACAATCAGTAACAAGTTGATATTTAGGGAGTTATGCATGACAACGGCTTTGCAATGTCACTATTCCCTTAAAAGGAAAAACTAAGCGACATTGTCTGTTATGAATAGATCACGAAGTGATCGCTGCAGGACTTTGTCTGCTACATGTCTCCGTCAATGAATAAATCAGAAATAACGGACCGTTTCATTTTTCTGTTTGTTCTGTTCCATTTATTACTTGAGTTTATTCTGTGTTTTCCTTGTCACTCTACCTGAAAAATTCACTAATGAAAGTTGATGATATTGTCTGTTAGGACTCACAAACAAATGGACGCCTACAAGACAAGATCAACATTGGTCATCTATGACAGTTTGGACAAATACTTTAAAAATTCATATATGACACCAAAGTAAAATCAACACTTGTCATCGATGATTTAATATTGTCAGCGTTTGTCACGCTGAATCACTATGACGTTCGCCACCGGGTTGGCGCGCGTACTTTTTTAACGATAGCGAAAAACTGAAAATGCAGTTCTTAATATTTTTCCATGGCCAAGGTCAACTCGTGTATTACCTTGGGAGAACTGATATTTGCAAGAACTGCAAAAAGTTATACCTTAATGCACATATAAAGGTATGTATGTATGCTTTTACCTTTTTTGCTTTTCAACTTAAATTTTTTGTTTATATTTTTTTTTAATTTATGTTTTACTGACTGATTCGTTTCCGCATTTTTTATGCTTTACAGGAGGATTTTACACGTGTTTTGTTGAGTTTTTTCCCACATGTTTTATTTATGTTTATTTTATTATTCTCTTTTTTGGGCAACTTCCCCATGCTTGTTTTCTTTTTTGTATGTGTGTAATTTATTTGTTTCTTTAGCTATGACTTTGATAACAATTTGAATTTTAATAACATTATAACGAGCGACCTGCAAGATGTGCAGAAATGGGAAAGTCATTTCAGGATGAATTGTTTGCAGCAGAACAATATAAGTCTCGTAAAATAAAGAGAAATTTCTTGGGTGCTATAGTATAGGAAATCGATGTGTCAATTTTAACTGAGAGTATATGGAAATATGTTTTAAGCCATAAATTTGCTTTAAAACCATATTTTAAGAGGTAATTTTAGCAAAAACTTCATGCCAAAAATTTGAAAGCTAAAAAATCTTTGATATTGTCTATTCTTTTTGGTAATTTATTTTTTAAAGTCACGAAATATTAAACTTATTCTCCTTAATTTATGACAATGCAAATTATTTATGTTTAAGAAGAATTTTTTTTTATGTTATGAAGAGGAGAGATTTACAGCCTGTTCATCGATTTCGAACATTAACGATCGCATAGAAAATTACATTTACAACAAAACCAAAATTCTAAAATTTGTTTTTGTTTTAAATATAATTATCTGTGCGAACGTTGGCGTTCGAAATCGTTAAACAGGCAGTTAATGTAGAAATTTGTGTTCAAATCAGTAATTTGTAGGGATTTTTACGGTAATTTTCAAGCGTAGGAAAAAAAGGACAGATATTTTATTTAGAGGCAAATGTAGGGAATTTTCCAAATATTCAGGGGTGTTCTGGAAATCGAAAACATAAAACGCAAGAATTTTTAAATTGTTTTAAATACATCTTTAATCTAATTTTTATAATTTTTGTTTTAAGATTAATAGAGAAATATTTTTATACTAATTTGTCATAAAATTCTTTTAATACAGAATTCTTATTAACAAAAGCCGCACTGAAATGCCAATTCATAGCAAACATATTAAAGCTAAACTATCCAAAAAACTGCATCAAAATATTAGTAATTGTAGGTGTGGCAAGCTGCTGTAAACAAATATTTTATGTTGTTTTAGAAAAAATTTTATTTATGTAAATTTGATCAGAACTAAATTATGATTACTCTCAAAATGTTGTCAATAACACAGTGCACCACGAAAAAAATAACCATATACGGACAACTCTACGTGATAAAAGACCAAAAAAAGGCCAAAAAGTTGTACCTAAACGGTGCACAGAGGGATTTGTCCATACAATGTTTGGCAAAAAATATAAGGAGTGCTCGTAGAATGTTGAAATTTTGCTCTGAGCCTTTACTTAGCTCAATTAAGAAAAATATAAAGTTTCATCAAAATTGGCCACGCCCTCTACCCACCGCCCATAGAACCCAAAATTAATTTTTGGCCCAAAGTTTTTGAAATTTGGCACAGAGCCTTTGGTTAGCTTAATTAAGAAAAATATAAAGTTTCATCAAAATTGGCCACGCCCTCTACCCACCGCCCATAGAACCCAAAATTTTTTTTTGGCCCAAAGTTTTTGAAATTTGGCACAGAGCCTTTTATTACCTCAATTAAGAAAAAAATTAAGTTTCATCAAAATTGGCCACGCCCACTACCCACTACCCACCGCCCATATAATCCATATTATATTTTTTCCCACAACTTTTTGTTTCATTACCAAAACTAATTATTTTATAAATAAATTTCAATACATGCATTTAAATATAGACTTTTATTCATCATCTATCATTTCTGTAACTATATCATCAAGTTCCATAACCTGTTAACGGGGTTGACATCTAATGCTACTTATAAAAGGATCTGACGATACTAGAAGTCGATGAAAAACATCTGTATTTGTTGCAACTCTATCACATTTTCTGGAGAACCTTAATCTATAATTTCTATAATCTTTATTTCTGGCTTCTTCGGCTTCTTCAGAAAGCATGCCAATAGGAAGTATTGCCGCATCCATGATATCCTTTCCGTGTATACTGTTACTGGCATATAATACCAACTATATTTTTCAACAAAAAGTTTTGCTGTATCTTGAGCAAAATTGTTGAACTTCAAGGAATTAACTTTTTTGCCACAAGTTATTATTTGTAGTATAATGCGAAATCGATCAATTAGTTGCTCCTCTACACCAGTCACATCGGCAACAAGTGCGGGGTTAGAAAAGAAACGCCTGGACTTATTTCCATCGTTAGTAGACCCAGTTCCTTGTTGAACTGCATCCACTCGTATACCCATCTGTTCCTTTAAGGCCTTCTGAATTCGAAGTTTGTTTTCCAGTTTAAGACTTTTGTGTTCGTCCTTGAGCGCGGACCATTTTTCAAATGGTTTGTTGTAGGCGATATGAAGTATGCACTCCATAAATTTTATGCGAGCATGTAAGGAGGAAACGCCCATTTTGATTGCTTCACCATCAATAGCTTTGCTTGAAACTAATTTAAGATTATTCATTTCAGTTGGTTTTGCTTTGCAAATGTAACAAACAGCTGCTGAAGATGTACCTGTAACAGTTTGAGCTGTCTTGCCATCTAACATTGTAAACACGAAATTATGCTTGATCGAAAATTGCTTTCCGCATACTACAACTTCGGTTTTTTTCAAAGCAGCAATTTCTAAATTAATTTTTTCAACAAGGCTTAGCACTTTTTCTTTTGTTTCTTTGGTAAATTCAAAGGAGATAGGACGGCAGAATCTTGTTGATGACGGACTTTTATTTCGCCAACATTCGTCTTGAGAAATTGTCTGTAGACTTAACGGAACCATACATGCCAGTAACAAAGTTTTATCGCTTACATCAGCTGCTAATCTGATTATACTCAACATGTCCAGAGGAACCATCGCAACCCCACTTACAAGTAAACTCTAATTTATCCGTCATACCATTAAATTCTTCATCCGGAAAAGTTTGAAATAATCGGCTTAACGTATGATCCATTAAACTTTGCAAGGAAACAGACGCAGCTTTTTCAGATATTTCAATTTCATCTGGATAGCAATGCCTTTTTTCTTCTCTTACGTTTGCATATGGTGGCAAAATATCGTATCCTTCATTTTTGAGAAAACTTTTGGTGGCTTCATACTGACTCTTTGTAAGCTCTGCATCCATCATCATTGCTAGTACAGCCGGCGAACGAATATAACACCGAGTTGGTATATTTCCACCCATCACTTTACTTGCCATATTCAAATGTTCTTGTGAATATTTTGAAGCTAATTCAGCTGCCTTGAACCTCTTTGTGCGAACTTGACAATCTTCGAAATCTTTTGCTGGCCTTCCTAGTTTAGTTGAACAACTAGGCTCGCTATTAAGTGATACTTCAAATACATCTAAAAACACAATAGGAAAAATCATTTACACATATAAATTTGTATAACTCTTTAAACGTACTTTTTAACCAATCTTCATTTTTTTAAAAAAAAATGGGATTTTAGTTTATACGATTCTTGCCACCGTTTTTTGAAATGACCAAGAAACCTCTTTTGAATTGCTCTTTTCACTATACCGATTTCTTCATCCTGAAGCATTGCATTTTTTGATGTAATGAAATCGGTTATTAATTCCAAACTTGCATTGCAATTAATGAGTTCGTAACTCAGTTCACTATATAACACAGAAAACAAACTCATTTTAAAAATATCTTTTCCACTTCGATATTTTCACAAATTGTTTTATTTTTATTGTTGTTAAATCATATGGTTTTGTTTTTAATCTATTCTAAATAAGTTATTGTTGTAACTTAATGTCATTATAACGCACGTGCCTAAAATTATGCAATATATTTTTGTAATTTTTTTAAATTAAAAATTTAATGAAATCGGAAACCAATTTTATCTATCTATCTATATATATAAAAATGAAAAATGTTTGTATGTTTGTTTGTTTGTTTGTTTGTTTGTTTGTTTGTTTGTTTGTTTGTTTGTTTGTTGGCTTATAGACTCCTAAACTACTGAACCGATTTTCCTGAAATTTTTACAGATACATCACGTGAGCCCTAAAAATAAAATAGGCTACTTATTTTTTCGATAGGGGCAGGGGAATTGGTATCCCCCATAGGATGCCAATATTAATTATCGCATATATTAAGATCCGCTGCACGCATTATGCAGAACTTTTGGTAGTAAGATCTTCTGAGCCCCAAAATTAAAATAAAATAGCAGCGGGGGAAGTGGAATCCCCCATAGGACGCCAATGTTTAACATCGCATATCTAAAGAACTGTAATAGTGAGAATGTTCAAACTTTCTAAAAGTCACTCTTATGGTATACAACACTTTTGAAAATAACAATAAAGCGGGTAGGCGCAGGGGGGGAAATACCTCCCATAGGATGCATATATTAAATATCGCTCAACTGAAGAATTATTAAAGGGAGAGTCTTCAAAAGTGGTTAAAGCTATAATTATAGTAAACTATAAATTTCAATATACAAATGGGCGGGGTAGACGGGGGAGGAGCAGTACCCCTCATAGATAGAAATATAATTAAGAGCCGCTGCACGCATTTTGTTGAACTTTTGGTAGTAGGATCTTCAGAGCCCCAAAATTGAAATAAAATAGCAGCGGGGGAAGTGGTACCCACCATAGGACGCCAATGGTTAATATCGCATATCTTAAGAACTTTTATAGTG
Organism: Pollenia griseotomentosa; assembly: GCA_963931875.1. Classification (NCBI taxonomy): domain Eukaryota; kingdom Metazoa; phylum Arthropoda; class Insecta; order Diptera; family Polleniidae; genus Pollenia; species Pollenia griseotomentosa. Next base: position 28,244,160 of record OZ007561.1, read on the forward strand.
AGAATGTTCAAACTTTGCAGAAGTCTCTCTTATGGTATACAACACTTTTGAAAATAAAAATAAAGCGGGAAGGCGCAGGGGGGAAATACCTTCCATAGGATGCATAAATTAAATATCGCTCAACAGAAGAACTATTAAAGGGAGAGTCTTCAAACATGGTTACAGCTTCTACTATGGTAAACTATAAATTTCAATATAAAAATGGGCGGGGTAGACAGAGGAGGAGCAGTACCCCTCATAGATAGCAATATTAATAAGAGCCGCTGCAAGCAATTTGTTGAACTTTTAGTAGTAGGATGTTCTGAGCCCCAAAATTTAAACACAATAGCAGCGGGGGAAGTGTTACCCCCCATAGGACGCTAATGTTTAATATCGGATATTATAAAAACTATTAAAGTTAGAATGTTCAAACTTTGTAGAAGTCACACTTATGGTATACTACACTTTTGAAAATAAAAATAAAGCGGGAAGGCGCAGGGGGGAAATACCTTCCATAGGATGCATATATTAAATATCTCTCAACTCAAGAACTATTAAAGGGAGAGTCTTCAAACGTGGTTAAAGCTACTATTATGGCAAACTTTAAATTTCAATATAGAAATGGACAGAGGAAGAGCAGTACCCCTCATAGATAGAAATATAATTTAGAGCCGCTGCACTCTTTTTATTAAACTTTTTGTAGTATGATCTTCTGAACCCCAAAATTGAAATAAAATAGCAGCGGGGAAATGTTACCCCCCATAGGACGCCAATGTTTAATATCACATATCTTAAGAACTGTTATAGTAAGAATGTTCAAACTTAGTAGAAGTCACTCCTATGGTATACTACACTTTTGAAAATAAAAATAAAGCGGGAAGGCGCAGGGGGGAAAACCTTCCATAGGATGCATATATTAAATATCTCTCAACTGAAGAAGTGGTTTAAGCAGTGTAGCGAAGCGCACCGGGTTAAGCTAGTGATTTTATAAAAGATTATTAATTATTTAAATTTTTTTTTTTTTTAAATGATAGTATGGAGTCTTACCTTTCATTTTATTATAGCGAGAGCACCGAGCACGACCGAGCAACCTTTTTTTTTTCCAAGGAAGTTTGTAATCACGGCACATTATAGAACAAATTTTATTCTATCATATCTTTTAAACCATATGAGCGAATTTTATAATTTTTTTTTAAATACGCAGAAAAGGCTATATTTGAAGAAAATCACTATTTAAATCAGAGCAATAAAATTATCTTACGTACAAACACTTTAGAAGTGCGTAAACAGTTTTCAATATTTTGGACCAAAATTTACATGTGACTTTACTTCATTATTTCAAAGACAAATAAACGTTTTTTTGGAATACTGTTTATGGATTCTTCATACTGAATCAATTTTCTACAAAACTGCATCATTACATTTTTAAATTTTATGTGTCGAAAAAATGACTTATTGCACAAAAAATCCCACTGTGCGGTGTTAAGAATCATTCCTAGGAAGTTCATATGCTCTAGAATATTGTTTATTGAGATCTTAGGTAAATTTTTGTAGTCGGTTGTTTCCTTGAAATTTTAACGGTTTGCTACCTATGGACCTGAACAAGGGAAAAAATTTAAAAAAAAATCGAATTTTTTAAAGTTTTTTGCGATTTTGATCTTAAAGATGAAGTGTTTTGATTTTATGTGTTTACAATTTTTATTCTTTATGGCAAGAGCTACAACTTTGTCTCAGAGGGTAAATCAAAATTCCACACGGTTTGCAAGAAATGAGCCTGAGAAAATGACCACTTTTTTGCAAAAATGACACCGAGGCCCCAAATCTTTAGGGGTCCATAAAAAAAAGTGCATGACTTTGGGCAAAACTGGGCGAAACGTGTCTTTTTTTTTGTCTTTTATCACGTAGAGTTGTCCATATATGGTTATTTTTCCATGACTTAAAAACTTACACACAGTGTAATGGGTCGAAATTCATTTATACCTGATGTGTTATTAAAAGTTTCCTCAGGTTCTATATTTTAGTTAAATCCGAAATTCAGAGGAATAGAACTTGTTAGTGTCCAAAGGGGTTAAACAGATTTTGGTACCATTAAGAATGTGCATATCGTTGCTTAAGTAAATGTGCGAATAAATGTAAATATTATGTGCCAAACCATATTGAACGTCTTGTTAAATTTTATAAAACTGTCATTTGCTTAAGTGAAGTGCGAAACTGATCGCTTAAGTGAAGTGCGAAACTGATCGCATATTCCGTACGGAACCAAATGTTTTTTTTTTTGGTTTTTGTTCTTTTAAATGCTCGTTGATTTTTGACAGTAGCTTGAGCTTGTTTATAGATATTCTGGTTGGACCTTTAGAAAGTTTAAAGTGTTCTTTTAACCCCATATATACATACTTTTGCAACTGTTTGGAACTGTCTGTTGAACACTTTTTTCATTTTAATGAAATTTCTCGCAACATTTGTTTGCTCTTTTTATTTTACTGAAATTAAATAATTCTGCAGCTGATGTTATTCTTGGAACTGTTAAAGCCGGACAGCTTTTGAAATGATTTGAAAGAACGCGGGTCCATAGAGGGTCATAAGAGTGACTTGTGGTCCTCTAAAATTGGTAGCCTCGGATATTCAAGTTTTTAAAAAATTCACCAAGAATGTATGTATTTATGGATTGCAAAAAAATAAGACTAAAGCTGACCTACAAATATTTTACTCAGGGGAAATAAAGTTAATATTTTTATTTAAAAATTCTACAGAGCCTTCCCTTTTACTTCGTACCGAGTTTGCTAAAAAATGTTAGAATTCTTCATGGTTTTTAATCCAAATTTTAATAATTGTAATCAGGCCCAAGTTCATCAAATTTAATTTTCTTTTAATTATATTATCATTCTTGACAACAAATTTCGATTCACCAAGTGAAATAACATTTGGTTTAAAGATTGATGTTTGACTATTCACTGCCAGCCGTCCTCAATGGTGGTGAGTGTTAAACGGCAAACCCCTCTGAAAAGGTTGTGTTGTTACAATCGAAACCTGTCCGTAATTTGGCCCCTGGGTTGATTCCAAGTTCAGTCAAGAATGAAAAATTATCAATAAATTTTAAAAATAATTTTATGAAAATTAAATTTGATTGACTTTAGCCTGATTGAAAAATTAGATACTTTTATAAAAAAAAAACTAAAAAACGGGGTTAATCACCAAAATAATTGAAACAAGCAAAAAATTGTTTAATTTTGCACCTATCACCGAAATGATTATACCAATTACTCAAAATTGCAAAATTTGCAAAACAATAATTTTTTCCAATTAAAAAGTTTTTACATTTTAATTACAAAAATAATTGAAAAAATTATTAATATTATACAATCTTTTAATTGAATGAATTAACAAAGTAATTAAAAAAAAAACTAAATTTTAATTGAATGAATTACTGACGTAGTTGATTACAATACAGAAAAATAATTATTTTAATAATTGTATTGATTAAAACAGTAATTTTTCATTTTTTTTTGATAACAAAACATGTGTGTTTGTATGTATGTATCTGTATGTAAGGGTATATACAATGTAATGTATGTATGTATATTATTGATGTTGCTAAGTAAGCGTTGCATGCTATTTTTTGCCGAAAAATACGGTTAGCATTATTTTAACAAAGTGTTTAATTCAAACAACAGAGTTGATTGATTTAATGAAGCATTTACTTAAATTTAAGGTTAAAACCAAGTAAAATTTTAATTGAAAAAATATTGTTTTTTAATTCAATCAATTTAATTAAATTTATTTTAGAATTCAAAAATCACCATTTATTGAAAAAAAACTGCCAATAATTTTTTCTGTGTATGTTTTGGCTCTAGATTAAAGTATATATACATTTAAATTTGTGGCATAGTGTTATTTTTAAAATGGAATTTTAAAATGCGTTTGCATATTTATTTTGTTTTTTTTTTTTTTGTTGTCAGAAAATGCTTAAATTATAATGTATACACAATGCTACCAAAAAATATATATTTGTTTGCCTGTTGCTCAAAACAATAAATTATTAACGTAGGGAAAAGTGTAGGGAAAAGTTTTTTGGTTTTAGGGGAAAAGAGGAATTTTTATATAGACACGTAAGGATTTTTTTTTTAAATTTCTACTGGCATCGCTGGTTCAGGTTGATTTCTTTTACTAAGAAATATTTTCCAAAGTTATAAAGGCACACACACTTCAATGTAAATCTCTTAGGAAACAAATAGATAATTCGGTGGGCTACGCTACCTCCCGTTGAAATAAAAGTACTAAAATCATTTTTCAGATCTCGTGTATTGATAACCAAGCAATTTGTAATAAATTTAAATACATTTACTGCTACAATTCTCCAGAAATACAGGATTTTATTTTGCATTTATATTGAAGCTGTAATGGATACTTCTCTACTACTTTTTAAAAGATTTTTTTTTATAAAAAACCAAATTTAAAAACCTTTACTGCAGCCGTTCTCCAGATAAGTAGAAATCTATATTGTCTTTGTATAGGAGGTACCACGCCCACTTCTCCACTTTAGCTCACTTCCTAACAGATGTTTTGTATTGAAAAGCAAGCTATTCGAACCAAATTAAAAAAAAAATTGTTGTTACCGTTCCCATGATATACAGAAATTTATATTGTCTTTATAAGGGAGCTTCCATGTCTACATTGCCAATTCAGCCTAATTTTTGAAAGATTTAATGTTATAATAATCATGATATTAGTACCTAATTTGGAAACTGTTTCTGTTTTCGTTCTCCAGATAAACAGAAAACTTTATTGTCTTTGTATGGGAGATGCCACGCATATTTTTAAATCCAGCCTCCTTTTTGCTAAATGTTTTTTACTGATATTCAAGTTATGTATTTGTTTCAAATTTGAAAACTTTTAAGGTAGTTCATATTGTTGTTGTATGTTCCGTTCCACGCTCACTTTAAAATTTACAGAAAAATCGTTTCAGTAGTTTATGTGTATTTAGGAAAGAAACAAACAAACCCAGTTGTCCACGTCCATTCAAGACAACGTCGACGACGCGTACAAGACCCATTGTAAATCCCTGACAACAAAGGGCACTTAAGTCGTACACGGCAATGTGAGCGACATTGTCATACACATTGTCGTTAATGATCATATGGGAAGCGATCTGGTTAAAGATGTCATTGGCGACTATATAAACGACTTTTTCATCATAAAGTCGATTAGCGACATTACCTAAATAATGCCGTTGATGACAGTATTATGGACACTATCTACAGTTTATTCGCCGATAGGTAAGTGACAATAAGGGATGTAACGAATACCGATACCGATATATCGGCGATACTTTAGAAAAAGATAATAAATAAATTAAGATCAGAAACATAACATCGTAAACTGTTTATGGTTTTGTCTACAACCATGTACAAAGTCTTGCCCAAAGCCTTGTTTGTAATCTTAACTGTAGCATTTTAACTTGACTAAAGTCATATGGCTAATTTCACCAATTCTATTTAAATATCAATTTATAATTAAATAAAGTTTTTCAAATTTTCATATTATTCGAATGTGTATTCTAAGTCAAATTACAATCCTCAAAAGCTTTAATACTTTAATAGTCTTATTCCTTCAATATTTTTCTGAAATATTTTCTATGCACTATCAGAATTTTCGTTTGTATTTTTCTGTTACGAGGCTTACTTTAGCTATCCTTTGGCTAGCAATGAAGTTAATTGTAAAGAAAATTTATACAACTATTAGATATAAGCAGAATGTAATGCATTTTCTGGCCCGCTACGACCTTCGTCAGCATTCTTTGTATATGATAATTGGATAGTGCCTATTGTAAATTTAATGTATTTAACTTAATTATTTTAACAAATAGAATCTAGGAATTTTATTTCTCATGGTGCGTAACATTTTATAAATTTTCATATTATTCGAATGTGTATTCTAAGTCAAATTACAATCCTCAAAAGCTTTTATATTTTAATAGTCTTATGGCCGTTTTCTCATTACATGATTATCTTTTTTCCCAACGAAAAACTGCACAATAAAGAAATTTGGTTTTCTAAATGCTTCATTCGCTTTTATTCTGTCGCAAAACTAACCAGCACTCATCTGCCAATTATTTATTTTCCTTTTATTTGCCGTACAGATAAATTTTATCAGCTGACTCCCATGTTTTACATGTATTTTGAGAGGTGTTGCCAGCTGAAAACAATATTTTTTGTCGGTATATTGAGAAACCCAAAATTGTTAACAGACGGTTTATCGGTCTAAAAAACTTATGTTGACATTATGTAACAGACACTTTGTCGGTACATTGAGAAAATGGCCATTATTCCTTCAATATTTTCCTGGAATATTTTCTATGCACTATCAGAATTTTCGTTTGTATATTTCTGTTACGAGGCATAGAAAATATTCCAGAAAAATATTGAAGGAATAAGACTATTAAAGTACAAAAGCTTTTGAGGATTGTAGTTTGACTTGAATACACATTCGATTAATATGAAAATGTTACTCACCATGAGAAATAAAATTCATAGATTCTATTTGATAATGTTTTTCATATAATTTTATTTTTAATTTACATGAAAAATTAATTTTAAACATAAATCGATATTTAAATAAATTGGTGAAATTGGCCATTAGCCTTGTTTTGTCTTAGGTATTGTAAACAGATTGCTTTTTATTCTTATCTACTGAAGACATCTACGATGCATATTTACTAAATGGCAGCCCCATACTCAAACCTCTTTATTTACGGAACTGCCTTTTTGTATTGCATTGCGAAGGTTCCTAGCGTACGCTCTACTCCAAGCGGTTTAACCATATTTATTTAATGACCCTTTAAATTTATCTACTGCAACCCAATTCTTTATCGATTATTGCATGGATGCGATCAAGTTAAATACTGTCAACCTAAGAACCAACACGGTTGCTGTGTCTGCCTTTTAAATCGTGGGCAGTTAAGTACCACATGTTCTGCCGTCTGGTTTTCGTTTGGAGAAACTGGACATCATGGTAAGGTTAAGTTTCCAAAACGATTTAGCTGCCACATGTAGCCTCAATGACCTGACAGAAACTGAGGTTTGTTAAAATTCATCTCTCCATGTTTTCCGGTTAAAAGTTGAGAAAAAAAGACATGCTTTTACTTATCGTTTGCGTAGCAACAGCCTTAATTCTTCATTAATGTTTCTTTACAAACTTGAAAACTAATGTGGCAATACTTTGATAGAAAAATACATCAGCTTGTTTTGTTTTCTCAAAAAGTTTAAGAAATGAAAATGTTTCTGTATAAATATTAACTTAATACTTACATAAGAAATCAATTTAATAATGAAACATTCTATTTAATCTTTTATTTTACCCTTAACTACAGGTAGAAAGAGAATATTTTAGTTTGTCATTCCGTTTGTAATTTCTACAAAATTGATGTAACACTCTAGAAAGTATATACATATATTCTTTATTCTTATGAGTAGCGAAGTTGATTTAACGGTGTCCGTCCTTGCGACTCTAATTTTACTCTTGTTGTTTGTTTTTTCGTTCATATAAGGAGAAGGACAAGAGCCACAGTTTCCATATTAGGAACAGGAATCATGCTTATCAATACACAACATTTATCCTGTAAACCGAGGTATCATGCAAACCGTGACTATCGGTCTGGCTTGCAGTCAGGGGTTACTGACTTTACCACGTCGAGATCCCCTAAAATGAAGACCTTCCAAAACAAAAACAAAGAATTGCACGGAACAGGACATGAACATGACTAATGATAAGGACAGCGGGACGAAGTCAATCTCGTCGGTGGCTGTATCAGCATCGATACTCACAGGAGGACAATCTGGTAAAGCCAGGCTGGATGAATGTGCAAAGTAAGCCCCAGCAGAAGGCGGTTGCCTTAAAACTAGCGGCGATGTACCTCTGTCAAGTATATTCAAAGCCGCAAAAACCCTTTCCGTCAACGGGGATAAATCCCATGCTTCGCGTGCTGCCAAGCTGGAAATGACAAAGTCGTCCAACAAAGCAGCTTCCCATATGCCTATTGTGCAGAGAGGGTCAGAGATGAGTACATCCTGTCCCACTTCTGCACCTCCTAATGCCAACTACGACTTCATTTAAAAGACACAAGGCGTATTATTGAGCCTTCCGCTGAACAGGAGACTTCATTGGTATGGGCTAAGGCCCCAACTGCTGGGCTTTATAGCGTTTCACCTCCAGCTCCTGCGAAGGCAGGAAAAAGCGACAGCCGTAAGACAGCAACAGGGGACAAAACGTCCCAGACACACACCGAGGTCAGCTAACCGCTCCTACAGCGAGGTGACTAAAGACCAGCTTGTTAGGGCGGTTATAAACAGAGGTGCAGCTGATGGATCTATCCGCCACTCTAAGTGGGACTTGGTGAAGCAGCGGATGATGGGTGTCTTCTGAAAGATCCTCAGTGAGCATCCAGGAGCACCCTCGCAGTGCTGCTGGCTGTTACCAGGGTCAAGTTTAGTTGATGGCGTGTGTGGACGAGCGCCCAGCGTTTCTGTTGAAACTTGTCATCAGAGCGATTGGTGATACGTTCGACGAGATTTTGGTGAGTGAGATACCACGCAGACCTAGATCCATCCCAGCGAAACCCTCTGCACCGGAGGAAGTTTTAAAGATTATTCAGTTCTGCAACCTCCAACTCGCCACTCATGACTGGAAAATTGTCAAGGTTTTATCAGCTGAAGGATCATCAAGAACGGCGATCGTTGTCCTGAATTAGGACTAGTTGAAGCCACTGGGGGAGAAACAGGACGAGATTAAAAATCTGGAGACAGAGAATTTAGAAATAAAAAATATGAAAAAAGAAATAAATGAACTTAAACGAAAACAACTAAAACATGAAAACTCTATTGTAGCTGGTGGTATACGAATACGTGGTATACCCTATTATGCAAAAGAGGACCTTTATCAAATCTTTAGTACTATTTGCGATAGTTTAAATTTTTCAACGCCTCAAGTTGAAAATATATACCGCCTTCAGAAAATATACAAGGAAAATAAACCATACTCTCCGAATGATGAAGTGATAGTCGTTAAATTATATTCTTCGTATGAAAAAAACTTTCTGTTAAAAACAATTGCTAAATATAGAAGGGAAAATAAAACTACTCTTTGTTTAAAGCACGCCGGTTTTAATAGTACTGAACCAATTTATATAAATGAAAATTTGACACCTCACAACCATAAAATTCTGCAATCAGCATTGAAAATGAAAACCGATCATAAGATAAAAACAGCCTATTCTCTTCGCGGTCTCGTTTACGTAAAAAAACTCAATTCAGATGACCCAATATTAATTGAGTTTTTTGATGACCTCAACCAGCTTTTTCGTGCGTAACTCATATAATCTAATACCCGTTGTGCCATTTTATGATGGTTCTACAATCGCAATTATTTTTAATCTTTTATTTTTAAACTTTTATTTTTTTCAAATGAATGATTATTTTTTTAACATAACTGTCTGTTTTTATAATAACAAGTACTTTTTGTATCTAATTTTGTATCTAATTAAATTATACCGAACTATTTTAGTCATATCCATTATTAGGTTTAAAAAAATGAAACATGAATATAAAACAAGCGTTGCTGGTAGGTTTTTTGTTCTTTTAAATTGTTCTAAATATGTCGTCAACAAGGGTTAATAGAACATATTCTGAAGACGTAACGGCAAACATGATTAAAATACTGGCTAAACAGAGAACCGGATTAAAAATTTGCCATATTAACGCACAAAGTCTATCTAACAAAATTGATGAATTTAGATATATTTTTGAAAATTCTGGTTTAAATGTAATATGTGTGTCAGAGACTTGGTTTGGTAAATCTATTACAGATACTCTGGTGTCATTGAATGGGTATACTTTATATAGAAATGATAGATCTGATAACTATGGGGGAGTTGCAATTTATGTTAAAAAGGGTTTGGTATGTACAATCAAAGCCAAAAGTGATGAAAATTTATACAAAAACAACAAAGTTGAATATCTCTTTCTTGATGCAAGTGGTGGAGGAAGAAAATTTCTTATTGGTTGTGTATATAGGCCTAGAAGTAATATAGATTTCACTCATTTTTTTACAGTATTGGAGGATATCACACCATTATATAATGACATATTAATAGCTGGGGATTTCAACTCAAATCTGCTAGTTGAATCACGTTTAACTATTAGTATGAAATCATTTGATCTTGTCCCTGCTAATATAAATACGCCAACCCACTTTACATCATCCAATAATACTTTACTTGATTTATTTTTTGTCTCAAACGCAGAAAAGATCTTAACATATGATCAGTTGTCTGCATCTTGCTTTTCGATGCACGATCTAATATTCATGATTTTTGACATTCCACTTCAAAGTTCTACTAACATTATTCAATTTCGTAATTTTAAACGGATTAATTACATCATTTTGGAACAAGAGTATATTAGAATAGACTGGGGTTGTATTTATTACATGCTATCGGTAAATGATCAGCTGGCCTTCTTAGAACAAAATATAAAAAGCTTGTATAACGTAATAGTACCAATTCAAACGAAGGAAATGAGTAACCGCCAGAAACCGTGGTTCACATCTGAAATAAAGCGCCTTATAGTAGATCGTGACAACGCTTACTCTCGATGGAAACGCTTTAAAACTGATAATCTACACGAAAATTATCGCAATGCTAGAAAAATCGTGACCAAAACCATTAAAAACGCAAAATCTAAATACTACTCTGAAAAATTTATGAATTCGGTTAGTACTAAAAATACTTGGAAAACTATAAGGGAAATTGGAATTGTAAAAAATAAGAATAAGCAGGATAATAGTATATCGGATCCTTATGAATTAAATTCAAACTTTGTTAATATACCCATGCCTCAAGCAGATCATAAACATTATATTAATTTTCATGCAACCAATCTCCCATCTAACCCTTTCAATTTTGAGTATGTTAGCCAGTTGGATGTTCTCAAAAGCTGCCTTTCCATTAAATCTAAAGCTACAGGAATTGATAGTATACACCCCGCTTTCCTTAAAATTATTCTTCCGTCACTACTACCATTTATCACTCATATTTTCAATAAAATAATTATGGCAGGCACTTATCCACTAAGATGGAAACAGGCAAAAATTATTCCAATACCAAAATCATCCACTGAATATCGGCCTATAGCTATATTACCTTATCTATCAAAGGCTTTCGAGAAACTTTTACATAAACAGATAACCAATTATATAAATGATAATAAATTATTGACCGATCAACAATCTGGCTTTCGGGCCAAACATAGCTGTATTACTGCTCTAACTGATGTAGCAGAAGATCTTAGAAAGGAAATTGACGATGGGTGCGTTGCATATTTAGTACTGTTGGATCATTCAAAGGCTTTTGATACCGTTGACCACACAATACTTATTCAAAAACTGGAGAAAATGATGAATTTTTCATCAACATCCATTAGATTGATTGATTCATATCTTAAAGATCGTGTCCAGTGTGTTGAAACTAGTCCTTCAACTATCTCAAATTTTCTTCCTGTTGTCAGGGGTGTTCCCCAGGGATCCATTCTAGGTCCTCTCCTTTTCTCCATTTACGCAAACGATCTTCCTGAACAGTTGCTCCATTGCAACATAAGAATGTATGCCGATGACGTACAATTGTACATAAGTAACAAAAAAGGGAACTTAGATGAATGTGCTGCAAGACTTAATCAAGACTTACAACGGGTTTCACGTTGGGCTGATGTTAACGGGTTAAGTTTAAATCCTACCAAATCGAAATGCATTGTAATACGTAAAAGAACACAGAAAATTATTGATTATCCCAACATTTTTATTAAAAACCAACGGATTGAAATCGTAGATAGAGCAAAAAATCTTGGTGTAATTTTTAACAACACTCTAACCTGGTCTGATCACGTTATAGCTGCCTGTGGTAAAACATATTCGATGCTTAGAACCCTATGGCCTACTCAATATTGCACCCCATTGAAAATACGCTTATTACTTGCTAAGACATATTTAATACCAATTTTAACCTACGGATGTGAGATTTTTGCAAGTTGTGATGAAACCAGTAAATCTAAATTGAACGTCACGTATAACAACATTGCAAGGTACGTCTACGGGATCAGAAATTATAACATAAATGGTACTTACATTAGTATTACACCTTACTCTAAAAAAATATTCGGGGTACTTTTTGAAGATTTAATGAAAATAAGAACTTTAGTATTTCTTCACAAAATTATAACCACCCGTGAGCCAGGTCATCTTTTTAATCGTTTAAAATTTAGTCGACTTAGAAGAAATAGAAATTTAATTCAAATCAGACATCACACATTAATATCTGAATGGCAATTTTTCATATTTGCAATACGTCTTTGGAATAATATTACTACTCCAACAATAAAAGAAATCAGCAATGCGTTACAATTTAAGAAAGAAATATTTAAATATTATTCGTAGTCAACAAGTTTGTTTATAGTTCGGTATAGTTCTATAGTTTAATATTTTTTGATTTTTTATAAATGTATTTATGTTATTTTGATATGTAGTTTTTCGTTATTTATTTGTTTGGTATAATTACAATTATTTTATTTATATCAATTTTGTAATAACTATACCTAGACTTAAGTTTATTATTTTTCATTTTCCAAAATAACATCATAAGATTTCTACTGTTTAAGACTGATGTTTTGTTGTAGAAGTTACAATTTTTTTTCTTAAATAAATAAATAAAAAAAAAAAAAAAAAATTTACTATAGTTTTTGTACGATCCTGCTCCGTGTCTACCGAAGCATCGACAAGGACCGAGGCGTCCGAAGGCTTCCGTTTATCAATGCGACAAAAGATATTATAGACTTTTGTTTTAAAATAAGGTACATGCATCTTGATTATCAATATACAACATCCGAAAAATTTCAATGCCATGTTTTTCAGATAAATCTTAACTTTGAACTAAAAGTTTTTTACATGAAATTTAAATTAAAAGTACTTTATATACACAAGTTTCGCAACCAAATCCCATTGACTTTCTCTTGCGGACACATATCAAATGGTTTTCTTTTCTACAAATAAACTTCTTAACATCTCAAGGAGTTGATTAAAAAACTACATATGTACTTTCGTGAGAGCAAAGAAATCCAAAGTAGTAGAATAAAAACACATTCCTTAGCAAAAAGTTGTTTCTTTGCGAAAAAGATTTGTTTTAGTACTTACTGATACACCACTGAGTTTAAGGACTCTACATTATTTTGAAGTTAAATTACGACTTACTATGTGGGTGTGCGTAAATGAATGCTGTTCAAAAAGAAAAAATAAGGAAAACATTTTTTTTCCGAATTGAAGTTTTATTTTTTGTTGGTTTTTTCTTGCAAACAACATTTAAAAAGAATCTTAAAAATATTTTATTTGAAAAATTCTTAAACAATTTCTTTTAGTGGCAGCAGCAAGAATTTAAGCCAACAAATGAACATCGCACAAATATTTTGTTGTTTTGTTTTATTAAATAAACACATACATGAAATTTTTACCATGGTTTTATATTTATTTAACAGTTAGGTTTTTGTTGTGCTATTTTATTTTTAAACAAATTCCTTGAATTCCTTTAGCACACACATACAAAAGTATTTTATGATTTTATTTTCACACTTTTTTAAAGTTAATTTTCGTACGAACTCCCTCTTTTAGTGAGTGTAAAAATGATGCTGTTTTTTGTTTAAACATATTGTCGTGATTGTTTTTTTTTTGTGTTTTTATATATGTTTATTGTATTAATGCCTAATAACAGTGTTAAATAAAAATTGATTTTGAAAAAATATCGATTTTTCTTCTAAACCAAAAAGAACTATAATTAAGAGGCTTCGAAATAAAGGTACCATGATACTGAAGCCAATCAATGTTCATACAAAAGCTGAGTAATATAGAAGAAAAAATTAGTTTCTTTATTAAACCCAATACTGTATGGAAATGAACGTATTCAAAGTCATCAATTTGGATTTAAAATAAAAATCATATTAAAATCGAACGAACACGCTTGCTCAACAATAGTGTATTAACACAAAATTTAAAAATTTTCAGTAGAAGCAAAGCAACTTTTTAATTAAAATTTAAGGCATATGAAAAGAATTTTTTAACCAACAGTAATATTAATATTGCATGTCGACTTTTTCCAAAAAGTGAAAAATTAAAAATTTGGAGTTAAAACACTATTGTTAAATTAGTTCGATACGTAGACTAGTAAACGTCATAAGAAAAACTTTTGAAGGAAAAAAATATTGTTCTGCGCTATTTATTGATGTTCTTCAAAGCTTTTACTAAAGGCGTAAACTGAAGCTAAACATGCCCATAAAAAAGTACAAGCTGTTGGAGAGCTATTTGATTGGTCGAAATTTTTGTTTAGCTAACCTAATCCAGCGATGCTCTACGCTTGTCTGCAGGAGACCAGATAGACTAGCTCACAATCAGCTAGTCTACTATGGCACGGGGTTATTAAGGAAGACAATTTTCAAAGTTTCCCGCAATCGATTCGTGCTGGAGTCCCACAATAAATCAATTTGTGATAAATTAAGAAAAATCTGCAAGGTTTCGTTTAAATGTGCTAAATTCCCATTTCATACTATTGATCAACTGAAATTTATTGCTGAAGGGATAAGCTATTCCTATGCGCAGCTCACTGGTTGCTTAAGCCAGATCGTCCGGAAACTTCATCCAAAGATTGTAGAAAAACACAAAAAATATAACATATTTAAAACTGTTAAGCGAATAAGAATTATATGCCACAGTTTTGCTTGTAACAATATCAAAGCTTAAATAAAAACAACAACAATAAACAGTGAGTTTATCTTTTCTTACAGTCCCGGCTACAATTGGTTTATTTTTGCCAATTCTAAATGTAGTTGTAAGTGGGAAAAGAAAAAACAAAAATAAAAACAAATTACTTTATTTTATTTTGCCAGTTCAGTTTTATTTACACTGCCACATGCATATTAGTTATCAAATCTGGTTCTTCGTTTTCGGCAAATCTTTAACACAAGTTTAAAATAAAATAGTTAAAATGTACTTATTTTAGTAAAACTAAAGAAAACTTGCGACTTACAGTATATTTAATAAAAATCTGCTATTTAAGTAAAATTCCTCTTACTTTTTTTATAAGCTTAAAAACATTGGCTCACAAATTGTTAATATAGAAAAAAAATTTAGCAAAATTCCCAAAACTAAAATCTACGAAATGCAAGTTTGGGAGCTTTATTCGACTTTTCCGAATCTGGTTCACCCTTCACCATGGAGCAAAACGAACAGAAAGTTATATAAATACCGTTCTATATATTTATAAACAAGAGAATTTTGTGCAGCGTTTCTGATATCTGTGTAGTTATCCTAAAATGATACAAAAAATTTCCTTGGGCTATTTTAAGATCATACAGTTTTTGCATAATTTCGCATCAACATTATTTTTAACAAAAGTACGTTTTTCAAGCAAACAATTTTATTTTATTCAAAAAGTCATTCATTATTTATTATAATTTTTTTCTTGGTCCACTATTTATTCAATTTGACAACGAGCAATGAAGCCAATTTCCTATTATAGGGCTACGTCAACAAGCAAAACAGCAGGATTTGGAATACAAAGAATCCTAGAACAGTTCATCAACGACAATTAGACACATTTAATGTACTGTTTGGTGCGGTGTGTCTTTCGGAAGGATAATAAAACCATCATTTGTTGAATGTGACATTGGTGTTTTAATCTCTGTCAACGGTGGAGCATTTCGTTGGATGTTGAGATCTACTGCAGCTGCCTCGGTGGCTTTGGTAAGCAACATATTCGGCAAACGTATTATTTCACGCACAGACGACTTTAATTGGACTCTACATTGGCAGGATTAACAGCTTCTTACAGTTTTCTTTGCAGATGTTTAAAAGAAAGAAAGTATGTTAACAAGCTAATAAACAAAATTCTCCAACTAAAAACCAACATTCGAAATAAAATCATGGCCATTGCACCCGAAAATTCGCAAAAAGTTTTGCAAAACACTTCCAGCATATAATTTTTCAAAACTTATAAAATAAAATTTACCAACTGAAAAACAAATTATAATAATTGCATAAATATAACAGCTTTAAAAATTTAAAGCATGTTATATAGCTTATTCTGCGTCACGCTGTATTTATTCGTTAATAAAAAACGATACAACTTATTATCCAATACAAAATTTGTTTTGTGTTATCTATAAAGTCTTGGTTAGTTTTGAATTTTTGTCCTTGTAAATTTGAAGCCTACTCCTCTAATCCTGCCCACATTTCGTCAGATGTTGTCTATTGGTAATCAAGATGCTTGTACCTAATTTGGAAACTTTGTCTTTTGCCGTTCCAATAAGGGATTAATGGGTTAAGTTAGAGGCAATCTTATGCTTATTACTTATATCTCAGCCATTTGTGCACCGATAAGGCTGAATTTTAAATCCAAATAATTCCGGACTATATGTGACATTAATATATAAACACTTGGTCCCAATCATATTTGAGGTTTTCAGAGAATCCATTTTAACGGGCATACGGACCTCGTTAAATCAACTTCGCTCCTTACAAGGACCCAAAGAATATATACTTTATAGAATCTATAATAAATAGTGTAGAATTTACAAACAGAATGACAAGCTGATATATCACTTTTTACCTTCGGTGCAGGGTGAAATAAATAAAGCATTGTACAAAGTTATTGACTCGTGTTTAAGTGTTTCTAACAATTCAGAGAATAATATTTTTGTTAAGCAAATATTTTGAGCTGAAATCGTTAGCAAAAATCAATAAAAATTTCACAACTGCTTTCTCCATTAACTTTCCACAATTTAAAAAAAAATCGTTATGTTCAATAATGGCGGTTGAATAACAAATACGACTGTCATTCATATGCCTAGAAAAATCAAAACGTGGAAAAAATTACTTACAACAACGAAAACAATAGAGAAAAATAAATGGAATTAATAAAATATTAACAGCGTATTAAGTGCTTAAGTACAGGGAAGGAAAAGGAGCACTCATAGAAAGAGGGAAATTGAATACCTAACTGAGTATGAGGATATATGCTTAGCTGTTGATTTATCATTCAAATGAGAAATTTATGAAAGTATATATTTGCAGTTTGGTCGTTAACCATTGTTTTCTTTTTTCCCCCGTTAATTTTTTGCTTTTCTATGTATGTATTTTATCTTTGTATTCATGTTTTTGTGTTAATGTATTGCTTGTTTATTATTTATACCATCGGTGGAGAGAATATTATGCGGTTGGGCTGTTGTGGGTAAAACTTAAAAAAATTGGTCCCAGACAATGACCGAGTCCATTGAAATGGGTGACAAAACGTCTATAATTACACATAGCCATTAGGTTCATTAGGTTCACAAACCATCTTATCTTGTCGGTTTTAAGAATACATTTGGTCCAAACATTCTCTATTGAAATCTATAAATCTTACCAAATTTTATTGGAATCGGGTCACATTTGACCCAAGCTTCCATACAAAAAATAATACCCTTAAGTATAGTATAGATTGCCATTTTTTATTTTTTATTTTTTTATTTTATTTTATTTGGTCTATAGATTATAAATCCTTACAGACTAAAGAATATAATACAGGTGTGAATACATTAACTATTTAAATACAAAATTAGTTTTCTTTTTAAAATATCATTGCTTTCAGAAAGATCTATAATATGATACAATTTATTAAAATTTTCACAAATGCGACGAAAGGAGTCATTATTAGCATAATCAGATCTGTAGTAGTTAAGACTGATGAGTTGAAAGTTACGAGTAGGCCTATTTGGAACCCAAAAGTTAATTTTACCAAGCAGGAACGTAGAATCAACTTCACCATGAATTAATCGAAGTAGAAAAGATATACTCAGCATAACACGGCGGCTTTTTAAGGTTGGCAGCTTAATAAGAGCAAGTCTATTTACATACGATGGCAAAACATACGAATTCCAACGAAGACCACGTAAACAAAAAATCAAAAATTGCTTTTGTACGGATTCAATACTATTTATATGAATGGAATAGTAAGGATCCCATACAATTGATCCATATTCAAGAATTGGCCGAACCAAAGATGTATAAAGTTGTTTCGTGACATAGGGGTCAGAAAATTCTCTAGACCACCGTTTCATAAAACCAAGAACACCGTTAGCCTTATTAACAGTTAAAGCGATATGATTACGGAAATTTAGCCTATGATCCAACAAAAAGCCCAGATCATTTATGCTGTCCACTTTTTCAAGTATAATTCCATTAAGATAGTATCGAGATTCTAATTTGTTAGTTCTGTAGAACGTCATATGTTTACATTTTTTAATATTAAGGTCCATTAAATTAATTGTACACCATTGGGAAAATTTATCAATATCAGACTGTAGTAAAAGTTGTTGATTAGAGTCGTTAAAGCTCTTGAATATTTTGACATCATCTGCATACATGAGTACATTGGAATACAAGATAACAGATGGGAGGTCATTTATAAATAACGTGAACAGTGTAGGACCAAGATGACTTCCCTGGGGAACACCAGAAGTGACGTATATGTCTGTTGAGGTAACATTTCTAAACTTAACTTGTTGAGTTCTATCAAATAAATAAGAACGCAGCCACTTTAGGGCTGTACAACTAAATCCCATTAGTGATAGTTTGCATAGTAACATTTCATGGTTCACTTTGTCGAAGGCTTTACTGAAATCCGTGTAAATTACATCTGTTAGCATGTTTTTTAAAAATCCATCATTTACCATAGTAGTAAGTTCCAGTATATTAGTTGTCGTGGAACGCGACTTGCAAAATCCATGTTGACAAGGAGATAACAGCGAAGAAATTTGGTGTGATAAGCTGTCGGTTAACATTTTTTCTAAGAGTTTAGGAATAGCATTCAGCTTAGCAATTCCTCTATAGTTTGCAACATCGAATTTATTACCACTTTTAAACAAAGGGATAATAAACGATTTTTTCCATTCGGAGGGTAAATAGCACAATTCAATAGATTTGTTGAAGATTGTAGTAAGTGGGCCGTACAAAGTTTCGGCACAATTTTTAAGAATACAACTAGGTATTTATTTATTTATTTATTTAATAATCTTGAAGCCACTTAAGGCCAATTGATTACAGATAAATATGCTGACAGTAATTGTTATGTATATACATATGTATAAATATATTATATAATTATAAAGTGTATTATAATTAAATAGTTTTTAAATTCATGTACAAATTTATAATCAGTTATACCCATTCCTCCCCATCACGAATATGAATTCTTGGTAACATTTAATGTCTTATATTTTGTTTAAAGGGTATTCCATCAGGGCCAGAATTATTGCTCGCTTTTAATGATCTTAAGTTTAATAGAACTGTTTCATTACTCAAAAATGAAAAATGTATACCAGCTGAATGCGATAAATTAAATGGATAGGGAGAATTACTATCGTACGTTTTTTTAGAATATGTAGTAGCAAAGAAATTCGCGAACATGTTGCTAATCAGTGTGTCGTCATCAGTAATACAGGAACCATGTTTAAAAAATTTTGGATAGGCAGAAGCTCGACGTTTCGAATTAATAAATTTATAAAATTCTTTAGGGTTAGTTTTCAACTTTAATCTCATACGAGCTAGGTAGTAATCATATGCCAATTTGTTTGTTGTATTATATTCGGAGCGCGCGATAGAGTAATTTCTAAAATCAACTAAGGTTCCAGAGCTCTTATATTTCTTGTAACATTTATTTTTTTTATTTTTGGCATTGGTCCTTTTTTATCACAGCTATTTACTTTTGGGACAGTTTTAGAGATGAATTCATAAAGAATGGAGTAAAAGTTAGAAACAGTATGGTTGAAATTATTTCCAGAAAGTATATTGTTCCAGTTGACATTAGATAATAAATAATTAAGTTTTGTATAATTAGTATGTGGAAAGCAAAACACTTTGTTAAGACTATGGCTGCAACTCTTTGAAATAGGTGCTAATTTTTTTGCTTGAAAATATATTTCAACATCAATCGTAGGATGGTTGAGATCTTCAGGATATGTGAGAGGAGGTATATTTCGTACATGTATATCCATCGGCTGATTAACAAAAGCAAGGTCCAGAAGTCTCCCACATTTATTATGAATATGATTAACTTGAAAGAGCCCAAAGTCGAGTAGTGATTTAATAAATTCATTTGATACAGTAGGAATTAAGTAATTTAGTTCATAAGTTGAATTCCATGATAAATTTGGAAGGTTAAAGTCTCCAAGAACGACAAATATATCATATGGCTTAGATAGCTGCCAAACTGTATTAATTGCCGAAATATGAAACGACAATTAATCCTATATTATTAACTAGGTCATGACAAAATCTTATGCTGGTAGTTTCAGAATTGACCATAGGTCCTATATAAATCCCCTCTCTGAAATCAATTAAAGACGAAAATATACATGACTAACCATGGGTATAGATTGTCCATGGGTCGAATATGGTATCATAAAGTCGGGCTTGACTTTCTGAATTGTTTTATTGTAAGTGTGTGGGTTTCTTTTATTAAAAAGTAGCTGGGCGCCCCGGCTTCGCTCGGTAGCTGATTACTAATGATCGATGGAGCCGTTTTCTAATTTAAGGTAAATCGAAACAGTAGGTGTAAAAGTAGGCGGGGCAAAATTTTCTTTTCTTAAGTTGGACCATGGCGATCATTTTAAAGAAAAAATCGTCCAAATCGGTCCAGCCGTTCTCAAGTTATGCGCTTTATAGAAAAAGTGGGCATAAAAGTAGGCGTGATAAATTTTTCTTTTGATGAGAACTTAAAATGGATTAATTCTAACATTTGACAAAAAAATTGGTCAAATCGATGGAGCCGTTTTCTGATTTTAGGTAAATCGAAAAAAGTGGGCGTAAAAGTTGGACTTTGGCGATCATTTTAAAGAAAAAATCGTCCAAATCGGTCAAGCCGGTCTCAAGTTATGCGATCAGCAACACACAACATTTCATTTTTATTATATAGAATATGCGCAGTGTTCCCAGTTTTGGGGATTTATCCCCAAATTGGGGATTTTTTTTTGTAATTGGGGATACAAATTTCGTGAAAATCCCCAGGGGATTTTTTGGGGAAAAGCACTTTTTTCGCTGGGGATTTTTGGGGATAATATATTATTCTAAATTTAATTTTTCCAATGGCAAGACCGATTTGGTCAATATGTGGGTACAAATTTTAGTCTTTTCCCGGTTTTAAACTATTTTAAGAACTTGTTGAAATAGATTTAAATATGCTTTTTGTACCAACAAGCTTTTCTTCTGTTGAACTAGCTTTTTTCTGTAATGAATACAACCAAAATCAATATTTGCAATAGAATACAATATGAGTTATTAGGAGCTCTTCTTAGAATAGAAGTTTGTACACTTTAAAATAATGCGGCTTGCTGTGACAAATTTATTCAACAATCTTAAATGCACTTTTTAAACAAACAACATGTAAAACAAAATTGCATTGGCTTATGACTTAGAAGATTATGGATTCCCTAGATTTGTAAATGATAAATATTAGGCTTTTGCAAAAGTAAAAAAAAACAAATACTTAAACACATTCTCTTTTTTTCGTGTATTTGTTTTATTATACCTTCTCTTTATAAAGCAAATTTCTGTTCTCTATTATAAGACACAAAAACAATAAATATTGTTTCTGGACGAAATAAATAAAGCAATATTTAAGCATGGTAAGAAATAAGCATGGTAAGAAGTAAGCAAAATAAGAACCAGCACAGTTAAGACAAGAAGTTCTTAAACCATTTACTAAAATACTTAAGTATTTTTGGAAGTTTTTTTTTGTTTGTATGAAATTTCGCGTTTGTTTAATTTTATTTTAAGAACAAATTATCAACATATCAATAGTTACATATACCTAGATAGGTATGTACATATGTATATTCCATAAAGTTAAATGCTTAATTAATGCTACAAATAAAAACCAAGAGAATTTCTGTAAAAATATTTAAATACATATCTTTTTAATTTAAATTAAAGTTTCTTATATTTCAACTTCTGAACTATTCTCTGATCTTAACAATACAATTGTTTCAACTATACTGTATTAAAACCATAAAAATTACAACAAAAAAAAAAAAAAACAAAATATAAATAGCGGTTAAACAAAGTAATAGTTTTTATTTTAAAAATTAGTAATAATCTGCAAATAAGACAAATTTAAAAGCAATAACCATTGCTTGCATTTATTGCTTATAATACCCACATGGTAAAATAAGAATCTTGCAAAATACTTACAGAACATTAGCAAGAAAAATGTTTACTTTGACTTGTTTATAGTGAGTAAGAATAAGTAAGTACAGGAACTCTGAGCGTATAAAGAGAATAATTTTTTTCTTTGTGTTTTTTTGTTTTTAATTTATTTGCTTTGATTTCCTTTTGTACTTAGCTTTACTCTGAGATTTTTTTAAAAGGCAAATGTTTTTGAATTTAAATGTACTTAGTGCAAAAGCCTAATAAATATGTATGTATTGACGCATAATTATTTTTCTTTTGCGTTTTTACGTTACCTTTGTTACATTCAATACATGTGCACACATAGATACGTAGAACTCAAAGAATAAAAACCATTAGTTTTAATTATATTACACAAATGGATTTGTTTATATAAATCGATGTATGCATATTTTTCCATTGACATAATATTATGTATTTTATTTTTAAGAAAATGTGGGGATTTTTTGGGATAAGAAAATGGCTATTTTGGGGATTTTTGGGGATGAAAAATCACAAATTGGGGATATGGCTTAAAATAAAACTGGGAACTCTGAATATGCGGATAATTAGGATGTGTACAAATTGGGTACATCGTAACATTTTCGAAAACAAATGAGTTCATTTGGATATTGATTTTAATCAATTATGTTCCTTCATTTTATTTGATTGTTTCTATTAAATTTTTTTAAGTTAACAAGGAATCCTATGTTAATAATAAATAATAAGTAAGAAAGTTTTCTAATCCAAAAGCCATCTTTGCCTCTTCTATTTTGCACATTTACATGTTTTTTTTTAATACAGCATACATAACTATTTTTTTTCCCCCAAATATTTTTTCAGTTAAAGTAAAAAAATTACCCAGTTACTAAAAGAAAATTTATTATTTCAACCAAAACACTTAAGCTGGGCTGAATGAATTTTAAAATAAATTAAAATATTTGCTGCAAATTTACATTAAAATAATAACCAGAATTTTGCAACATTCTGTGAAATATTTTTTATGGAAAACCAGAAAAAGGCCACTCATAAACTAAAAGGCACATGTGCTCGTTTGTGCATGTGTGTGATTTTTAAGTGTTTAAAATTAAATCACTGCTATAAAAATTTAATTAAACCATTTTAGTGTGTGTTGCAGTTTTTTGCTATTAAAAGTTTTATTTTTCCAACATATGACATTTATTCTCATTAGAAAAGTTTGTTCTTCTCTTATTTTTTTTTTAAGGGTTTTTAAACTATTTAAATTAGTAAAGTGAGACATAGTTTTAACAAAACAAAAAGACTAAATCAACAACACCAACAAAACAACGTTTAACTTTTTGTTTTCATACACAGAAAAAAAATACCAATGTTAAATTAACATGGCGAAATGTTGATTGAGAATCATAGTAAATTGGTGCAAAAGTATGCCCTTTTTACATTGATTTTTTTCTGTGTGCAGTTAATCAACAAAACTGGCAAAAAAATATTTTTTTTTGGTTTTTTTATAAAATTTTTGAATTCAAAAAATTCATAAAAAAATTAAAATCAACAAAAACTTACCACTTAGTACTTAAGCTCAAATCTGCATGTATTAGAAGTAAAATAAATTTTATTTCATGAAAATCCATGGATAAATTCCTGTTTTATTCCCGATAAACTGAAAGTACCTAGTTTTGACCTTTTTTATCGCAAATTTGTGTAGAGCTTAAAATCACATATGGGGGATTCACAAGGTGTCATAAAGTAATAAGTCTTAAAATAATAACATGAAAAAATATGACTGTTGTGAACAACCCCTCATAATTTAGTGTGCTAATTTTAATATAAATCAGCTGATTTAAAACAAATAAAAAAAATAAATATTTACCTAACATCAAAATATTTTTTAATTCTAATCCATGAATTAATAAATTAAATTAGATTTTATCGAACTATTTTCCATTTTTCAGACGCAAATCACAAATAAATTTTATTTTGTTTGTTTACGAAATATCAGAGTCCTAAGCAGATTTAATTTTACGCCGCAAGTGATTTGTTGCAAAAATTGCCAGCCGCAGGTTAAATACGGATGTTAGCCGGATACAACTATACCATCAACGGCGACGGCTACAAAAACTAACGCGGCACGGCTCAGCCACTCAGCGCAAGTCTCTTCTGATTCATTACGACAGCACAATAAACATAGCGATCAAAATTCTATTAATTTAAGACACTTTTTGTTTACAAGGCAACAACAATATTTTTAAACCATTGTAAAATGTTAGAACATTATGACAATATAACATGATAGCACACCTTGCGAATACCCCAATAGTTTTACCTTTTTATTACACAATCACCCGTATTCAAAACAAAAATTTAGTTACTGCATATACCCTGATTAAGGATTTCTTATTCAAAACACTTTTAAATAAACTATGATTATCGAATGATCAAAGACTTTTTAACTCCTAGCTAAAGCCCTTATGACACTACATTTTTTATTCATTAATTGATGTAGAATTGATAGAAAGAAACAGTAAATGTAAGAAAGAGCAAACTATAAAAAATGTAAACAAAGTTTTTTATTTTTTTTTTCTCTTGTTATGGTTTAGTTTCAGGAATGGCGTTGAGAATTTTTAAAATTGTACCAACAACCTTTAAACATTGTACTTTTTTACCCCAATTGTAAGTTAAAATTTAATTTTTAGTTAAAATTAATTTTATTTATGTTCATAAAAAACACCACAAAAAGGTATTATAAATCTTAGTTTAAAAAGTATCAGCAAAAAAGTACAATTGAAACAACTTAGCCATCCCTGTTTTGTTTATTTTATTAAATGCTGCCAACTTTTTGTTTATGAGAAACCTAAAAACAAAAAGCCGTAAATCGCTGAATTTGCCCATAAACCGCTGATTCAGCAACACTTTTAATATTTCAAGCTTGAAATGTCAATTTTAAGTTAAACAATTTTAAATTTTTTTTTGACATAACTTCATTTTTTATCGATAACTTTAGTAAAATTTTTTACAGTTTGCCATTTATCTTAATACAGCTTAACTCTTTGCACTTGGTAAATTTTTGTATTACATTATATTTGCACTGTTCACCAAAACTTGAACAATGCATTAAAAATGTAGTGTCATATTGCAATTTCTGTCAATTGAATTTAACTAAAACAGAGATGTAAAAATTTTTCTTAATCGGGCGATTTAAAAGTGTTTTGAATAAACTCATGACTAAATGGTGATTAAGCTTAATTAACATTTTAGTTGCTCACTCGATGAGCGGAGTATAATCGGAGTACACAAATTTTCGTTTTGAATACGGTTGAATATGTTTTTTAAATCTATAACTTTAATTATTATTTCATAAAGATGCATATAATAGAAATAAAAAAAATTTTGTAAGTATATGATTTTGCAAGTCTTCTTACAAAAAAAAAAAAACTTTTAACCTGTTAACGTTTCTTTCGTTGTAGTCGTTCACTAATTTGGCGAAAGCAAAGTGGTTGCTTCATATATTTCCAAGGCGTTTGATCGTGTGTCGTATGCCAATATGCACTCGTTTCAAAGCTTATTGCGTTTGGTGGCGGTAGTGATTTCTCTCGTTTTATATTGAGTTTTCTCAAGCAACGCTTCATACGTGTTGTTATAGATGGGTTCTCATCGGTTGAGTTTCATTTGAACTTAGGGGTACCCACACTTTTTTTATTTTTCCTAACCACCTCCTATCTTTTGTTTTGCATATGACAGCAGCATTTGTTATTCCTATTCATTGAAAAGGACTTACTTAAGCTATAAGGCAGAACATGAGCACCATAGATGTCTTGCGGAGTCAGCTTCATCTGTATCCATGGGTGATGGGTTATAAAGCACGTCGTTTAAAACGACCTTTTATTATATTTTATTTCCTGTACATAATCTGTTTTCCTTAAACATGAAGAACAAATAAATATACATATAAAAAAAGTCGTGGATAGAAAAATCAAGTCAGTAGAAATTGCATATCACTGCAGAAAATGCTGTAGCAAATATTATTAAAATCGTATTCAGAGCTTAAAAAAATAAAAATTAAAATGACATTTAAAATAATTACAAAAAATATATGTATGTATGTATATGAAAAAAAGCAATTTAATTAAATTAAGGAGAGCCGAAAACAATAAATTTTAAGTTCAAGTAGAGAAAAAGAAACTTTTAAGCTTTTAAAACATCTTTCACTTACAAATGATTTAGCTGCCTGACTACTAGTTTTAAATGTTTTAAAGTTGTTGATAAAAGTTCTTATTTTCTCTTGGGTCACCCTTAATAAAAATGTTTATTATGCCAATGATGATGACAAAGTAGTTAAATAAAAAATATGTAATAACGCTTGTTCAGAGACGAAAAAAAATAAATGAAAATTTATGTTTTTATAGCATATGTATGAATAAACGTTGTCAATAGCAACGAGACAACGCAGAAAATTTACAAAAAAAATTTGCATATATTAACGTGCATTCAAATGCACTGCTTTTTTATTTTTTGACATATACATTCTCTCAAAAATGCACATATTTTAAAGCAAACGATATACAACTGCAAAAAAACCAATTTAAAAAATAAATTACTTTGACAATACAGTTGTGAAATTCTTTATATTTTTTTAAATTTTGTTGTACTTTTTTAAGTGTTTTGATGCCATAAAATAAATATTTTAAATAATCAAAAAAAGATAAGGCGTTTAAGGCCCGTTTTCACAAATTACCGATAGCTAAAGGTAGTATTTTATCGGCGTATACAAAGTGTTCCATTATTACAACTTTACCACCAGGTAGGATGAACCTTAATTTACATTATCGCTCACTTTAGGTGAAAGTAAAGTTTTAATAATGGAAAAATTTTTACAAGGCCGTTTAAAGTCTTCTTTTAGCTAACGGGCCCAAAAGCGATAACATAAAAAAAGAAATAATAAAAAGAAAGAGTTTTCAAGACGAAAAAAATAATTTTTCATACACTCAATTTTACAGTCGTGCCCAAACTTTCCTTTCAAACTTATCCTCGCCAAAGTAGCAAATAGTATAAATTTTTGATGACACTCAATAATATCCCGATATCAGGCAAACCAATAGAGTATAAAATTGCGATATCTCTATTGTTTAACTCTAATAAAATAAAAAAGTAAATTAAGTTCATTAATTGCACTGTACAGCACAGACAAAATAACGGGGTTCTGACCATTGATGATGGTAGAGGAGACAAAAAAATATATATATGTTCGTGTGTGGGCATTTAGAAAGATCACACCGGAATTTTGTTTCAGGAGGGGGAAGGGGGGGGGGGGGGTAAAAATTATTTCCCCCTTTTGGCCTGCGGGAAATTTGTGTCAATTGTTCCAACAGTCGGATTTGTGAAAATAGAACAAGTACAAAAAGAAAGAACTGATCAGTGAAAGGAGAACCAATTCTTTAAATCGTAGATGAAGAACAAAAAGGTAGAAAAAGTAATGAATTACAGTTCAGTCTTCACCGGTGGTGTGACACATGTTTTATGACTTTTTAAAATTTGGTTCTTAAATTTAATTCTAGGACTTGTTTTATTGAAATAATACTACATTGTAGTAACTACACACAGAAAAAAATCTAAAACAAGGTTGATTTGACCGTTTTCGGTAGTGATTTTGCTTTATTGTTACTTTATGTTAATTTAACATGATTTTAAAATAACATGCGAACAACATTTTTTTCTTTTCTAATAACTATAATTCATTTTAATTTAATATTGCAGTAAAGTTAGAGCAAAATGTCATTTATATCGAAATAATAATCCGAATCACGTTGAATGAAAGTTATTTCAAGTTGTAATAACGGGAATTTCATGTAGAATTATGTTGGTATGAGTGTGAAGAAGTTTCAGAGACAACATATGTGACAGCGAGATATGGTATGGGAATGAAACGAATACTTTTGTTGGTTGATTAATAATAATGACAATTTTATTTACTACAACTATTTATATCATTTAAGGCCAATTTCACCAAGTTCGGTTAAAACTAACTTTCAATTAAAGTTCCAGTTACCAATATGTTTTGACAGCTATAACCGGTAGTTAATTATAACCGAACTTGGTGAAATTGGCCGTTAATTGCAATTTACTTAATTTTACTAATTCCAAGAATGATTTAGGGAAATAAACTAATTAATAACAATAAAATTATTACTTATATTTATTTATTAATGACCTCATTTAGTTTTACCAATTCCAAGAATAACTTCAGGAAATATATTAATAAAATAAAATGCAATAAAATAAAATAAAATAATGAAATGCTTACTTCTGTTTATTTATGTCTGACCCAATTTGTTGAAGTAGGTTGATGAATGTGGCTTTAGTTATTGTTTTTGTTGTTGATATATTAGTTGTTGTCGAGATCGTGTAATATTACTGTGGTTGCTGCTGTTGTTGGTTTGATTGGTGACCGTAGGTAACTTGCGCATAGAGAAAGGGACCTAAGGGTAAAAACAATATATGTTCACTTTTTTTTTTTTTGATGTAGACAACATCTGAGCAATGTATGAGACCGATCCCATGCCCCAAAAGTGTTCCCTCGCAAAGATATGCGCGTTTTATGATGTGATGGTACACCAAAGATACACGTATTTAAATCTTTAAAATTGCTCTCCTGAACAAAACCGGTTTTTACCCTTAGGTCCCTCTCTATTTTGCGCGTCACATATGCATTTATTTTTGAATAATTCAAAACACTTAACCTTGTAACACATGTTTCACTTATGTTATATGCCCCTTTGTTACCAAAAGCATCAGCAGAATGGCCCGATATGGTTTCCGTCATCATTCTACTTTGAGAACTTGATGTACTATTTAACTTAATAATTTTAATTAAAAGAATACGGGAATTGTCTTCTTTGTATAACATATTTTGAACATGATAATAAAAAAATGTACATACTTAAGTATGCATGCATGTTAATTTAACAAGATAAACTTTTGATTTAAATATAAAACAGGTTTTTATGGATTCAATATTTAACAATGTAACTTCAACAGTGAATAACATTAAATAAACGTAATTTAAGGTTATTTTAGTATTTTTCATTTAAAATAATATGAAATAATGATTTATTTAAATAAAGGGCATACTATTGTAGAGATTAACATGATTCTCAATCAACATTTCGCCATGTTAATTTAACATTGGTATTTTTTTCTGATGAATAGATGTGTGACTGGCCAAATGGTGTAAATGACAACCCCATTAAAAAGTGATAGGTCTTTTTAATATAAAGTGTTAGAACTAGAACCGGGTTTTACCACCAAAGACCTATCACGGAACTTCTTTGGTGTCAGTTCGCTTCCCTCTAGGGTACGTATTCTCTACATCTGCGGTAAAGATATGTAAAGCAACTTTAAAAAAAATACGGCAAATGTGTTAAAGGGCAGTCTTGAGTTTGCCTGTTGTTTGCTCTCTATTTTTAGTTTTGGGATTTTTAGTGTTTCGTCCTATCGCGTCATAACCGCAGAAAAAACAAAATTTTAATAGAGAAGGTTTTTTTGTTATAAAAAAAGAAAACATACAAGAAATGGCGCTTGAGCTTAAATTGTTTTTGCTATAAAACCGTAACGGTATCTTGTATGACCATAAAATATTAGGAGATGGTGCAAGTTTCGCCAATTAATTTATTTATTAAAAACAACAAAAGTGAAAATGTTGTCGCTTGAGCTATTTTAGCGGTTATGGCTTTATATATAGCAAAGTTGTGTGGCCAAACGTTTGTAGTTTATTTCATCCCCGCCCTCGCCATTATTAGGGATGTTTTTTGTAAAGGGAAGTAAGAGGGTTAATATGTTCCACAAAAATATTTGTCGCTATACCTTAGATATAAGGAACAGACAGTTTCATATGCGGATAATCTGGAAAAAAGGCAAAAGAGTGATCTTTTAAAACGCTGATACACGCACATACATATATTTTTGTTTTGGTGTCCTCTACCAAAATACATTGTTAGAAAAAGTTAGAAATTGTTGAACAGTGTTATTAAAGGACTTTCAAAACTTATGAGTAAAAATTAATGGAAGTCGTTGGTATATCGGTCAACGATGTATTTCAAAAGCAAATTTTAACGAATCATATATGACACAAATATGTAACAAACTGGTCCAAATAAGTTCTGAGGTCTTCGACCATCATATTGACAACAAATAAACGGACAGACAGACATCGTTTTATTAACGTCGCTACTCATAAACACCCGGAATATATCGGCAGCTCAATTCAAAGTCATGATAAGTCCACTTTCATGTTTTTAAATTTTTGAACTTCTTGAATTAATTAGTTTTCAACTTAAATGGCACAAGTCTACTAAGCATTCTTTGCTTTTGAACTTTTTAAATTTGATGAAATTTTAAGTAGACTCAACATTATAGCGACAGTTTAATTCCAATACATGCTTGGGCGAAAAATCGTGTTTTGTAGGAGAAGCTCTTAAAGTTAACGGGCGATACAACATTCAGTTGTATGCGAAGTACTTTTTTGTGCCGAACTTTAGATTGGATTAACCGACCAACACCAAAATTTGACAGATTTAAAGTTGAGCAATATTAAATTCAAAAACGCTAATAAATTTAAAACATGCTACGTCGACTTAGTAATAGCAAAGCGTTCAATTACATCAAAAGCACATACACGGTCAATCGGCTAGCACAATCACTTGATTGCGCGTGCATGCTGCAGTCGTGTATGGGCTAAAAAATGCTACGTTATTTTTAAGCAAGATAAACTTATACTTTTTTTATATGCGAAAACTTGAAAAGAATTTTGGAAAAGAAAAAGTTTACCTCAAAAAGTAGAGATATCGCCCATAAACTTTAAGAGCTTATGTTGCCAAACTATAGTTATTGGTTGTGTGTTGGACGTAAAAAATTTGTTAGGTGTGACCATGGCTTTAGAAATATGATTTCAATAGTGCGATATGATTGTTCGCTAGCTACAACACAAATTGTTTGTTGCTGTTGTACGTAAATCAGAAAAAAAACTTAAAATGGTTCCTTCTATTAACGGAGTGTAATGCTTTTTAAGATGACATAACTTAACAAGATTTTGTTTGTCGTGCTTAATTCCCAATTTTTATTCTTGATAAAAACGCGGATATTTATTGTTGATAGATAAGCTATTCCTATGCGCATTTCACTGGTTTCTTAGGCCAGATCAACAGAAAACTTCTTCCAAAGATTTTAGAAAAACTAAAGATATTGTACAAATAAAACTGTTAAGTCAATAAAAATTATAAGTACCAGTTTTACTTGTAACAATATCACAGCTTAAACAAAAACAATAACAACAAGTAAGAGTGCTATTTGGCTATGCCGAATCTTATAAACCCTTCACCATGGTGAGGTAAGAACAAAAATTTATATATATTATGTGCTTTATATATAAATAAATATTAAATCAAAGAAATGGAATATAGTCCGTTTCCTCTTTTGCCAAAGTTGATGTTTGAAATTCCTTTTATAATTTTATAATCTTAAAATGGTTTTTAGAACATAAAAAAATTAAATAAAAATAAAAAAAAAATAATTTTTTAGACTCGAACTCGCAACCTCATGAGTCTCAGGCGAAAAGTTAGATAACTCGGCTTCGAACGCTTTTACTGAAGAAGCGTTGAATTGAAATATATTGAGTCTGCGTGTTTGTTTCTTTATTTGAGCGGCATATCATGTAAAACATAAATATTTATGGGCTTGTGTGCATAAAATTAAACGCTTAAAACAAAACAACAACCAGAAGGGATTTTTTTTTTAGAAAAATTAGATGCAGTCGTGGTTTTTTGGTCATATCTCAGCCATTTGTGGACCGATTTTGCTGCATTTCAATAGCAAGAAATGTTGGCTATATGTGACACAAATGTAAAACAGCCTAAGCGCTATCATGTCTGGAGTCTCCGGAAAACACATTTCAAACGTAAGACGGACAGACGGACGGACGGATATCGTTAAATCAACTTCTCTCCTCATAAGGACCCAAAAATTATATACTTTATAGGGTCTAATATCAATATTGTGGAAATTACAAACGGAATCACAAACTTATATATACCCTTTTCCACCTGTGGTGAAGGGTATAATAAAGAGTGAGTTTATCTTTTCTTACATTCTCCACTACAATTGGTTTGAATTCTCCCAAGATTAATTGAGGCTATCAGCGCAGAAGTGGTGTAACCCACAATTTAAGTTGGTTACGGTTCTGGTGTTACAACCAAGTTACAACCAAGTACTATAGTGCAAGAGTAGTTTTAACTCCTCATTATCTCATAATAAGTAGTCTGGAGTTACACCACTTCTGCGCTGATAGCCTGAATTGTAGTTGTAAGTTGGTTAAGAAAAAACAAAATAAAAACAGACTAACAATATCGGCGGTTATTCACTATCCCACAAAGTCTTTAGTAATTTACAAAAATGCAACCCTGTCATGATAAGTTGTTATTGTTTTTTTTTAAAATGTTCAAAGAATAATTAGATTAGGGAAGCGTTTTTGAAAAATACGTAAGACTTTGTGGGACAGTGTGTAACGGTCATAATTAATATTTTGTATTCCCAAAAATTACTTTGATAATAAATTAATATTTTTAAATTTTTTGCAATTATAAAAGATTCTCTAAAAGTGGCATGCAATTTTAATTTTGGACCTCCGTGTATAATATTTACCCCTCTTAAGAAAATCCATGTCGGCACAGTTTTGAAGTCAACGGCACATAAACTGCCGTCCTTTACATGTAACAACGACTTAAAATTGACGACGAGGGCGACTACCACTTCAATGGTATACCATTTTTCAAGTGAATCTTTCACATATGTACATACATAAATTAAAAATATATTTTTTTAATAGTATTCTTGTCAAAATTGAAATTTTTATTCCAATTGAAATTACTGACAATTAACATACATACATAAATATAATAAATACTATATTCTCTACAAAATTTACAAATTTGTTTTATTTACATACATTTTTATTACCCATTTTCCAATTTTAATTTTACAACATTTAATATTTGTGCTGATTTGCTTCAAAATGTCAAAAAGTTTTTGCCTGGTTTTTAATACAATTTTACGATCTGATTTTTATAGTTAATCACAAACAAATATTCTTTATTGCGGGGGCAATTGTCAATGTAACAATACATTTTTCCACTTTTCTCCCCACCATTCAATTTGTTATTTTTTTTATCGATGTGCAAGTTCTTTTTTTCTTGTTTTATTTATTTTCCATTTTTATTGTCCTGTGTCCAAACAGCAAATGTAAAACCTATAAAAAAAGTGAATGTATTACACAGCAAATAAACAAATTATCAAAATAATTTGCATAAACACATTTTATTTGTCGCTAAAAGTTAAACTTGCATAAAAAAACAGTAAAAGATTTTATTTGTCGCCTTTTTTGGACAGAATATAATTTTATATGAAAAAGCATTTTAGCATTTGTTAAAAAAAGTTGGTAAATAAATTTGTAATAAGAACGGAATAAATAATTCAATATTACTCGATAGAAATAAAAAAGTGGTTTTTGATGTAGCCAAAAATTTGTAATGGGCATTAAACTTTGGTTATCATAAAAACTATTAATTCTAAAAGTTTTCAAAACTAAAGGCCCTACTATAATATGCTTAAGTTGGCTTAAGCAATTGTGCGAATAATTGTGATCCATATGTGTCGAACCATATTGAACTTAAGAAAACTTTTTGGCTTATTTTTCTTTAATTTAATTTTGCTACCATTTACTTAAGTAAAGTGCGAAACGGATCGCACTTTCCGTACGAAAAAAATAATTCTGACTTTTTTTGTTTTTTTTTTTATGCTTTTAAGATGCTTTTGAGATGCTTTTTGTTAATTTTTGACAGTAGCTTAAGCCAGCTTATGTATATTATAGTTGGTCCCTTACTGTTTTGGTCTATGTGTCTACCATATTCTAGTAAACGGGCTGTAAGGCGACTAAGAGCCAGTGTTGCCAGATGTAGAGACATGCGTATTAATAGGCCATTTACATTACAACGAAATTTAGTATATTTCATTTGAAATCTTCCTCAAAATCTAGTGCGTTTACATTATACTTTTTTGACATTGCCTAGATTTTGTTTGAATAACAAAACAACTGACTAAAAGTTTTCTGCGTAAAATAGACAAACACAATAGACATTAAAAAATTTGCATTACCTTTTATTAGTGTTGATTACTCATTTATTTTTCATTTAAATTTTCTCAAAATTTCAAATTTGTTTTTAACAGTTTTTGTTTTGTTATACCCTTCACCACAGGTGGTGAATAGGGTATATATAAGTTGTCATTCCGTTTGTAATTTCTATAATATTGATGTTAGACCCTATAAAGTATATATATTCTGGGTCCTTATGAGGAGCGAAGTTTATTTAACGATGTCCGTCTGTCCGTTGAAATGGATTTTCCGAAGACCCCAAATATGATAGGGGCCAGGTTATTATACATTAATGTCACATATGGTCCGGAATTGTTTGCTATTGAAATTCAGCAAGATCGGTCCACAAATGGCTGAGATATGACTGCCTCAAATTGTTTCCTTTTAAGGTCCAATTAGATCTGACATTACCATACCAACACTGTATTACCAAAACGACATAAACATACCATACAAACCAACTCAATTTTGGTTTCTACGGTCATACAGTGGCTTTGGTAATACAGTGTTGATAATGTGTTTTTTTTTTGTTGTTTTTTTATACCCTTCACTACAAGTGGTGGATTTTATTTGTAATGTGTTTAATTTTACGCATCCACATACACATTAATGCATGTATATAATATGCCGCTCAAATAAAAAAACAAACTCATAGACTCAGTATATTTAAATTTAACGCTTCTTCAGTAAAAGCATTCGAAGCCGAGTTGTTAAGTTCTCTGCTGAGACTGATGATATTGCCAGTTCGAATCCCAAAAATAATTTTTTTCATTTTTTTAATTTAATTTTTTTATGTTCTAAAAAACGATTTTAAGATTATAAAACGAATTTCAAACATCAACTTTGGCAAAAGAGGAAACGGGATTAGGTACATATATACATTTTTTTTTATATTCTTCGCCATGGCGAAATGACAAGTTGGCGTGGCTCAATTAATATTTATTTATACCTATCTAAAGAACGTTATTTATGTATATTACTTTTTGTTCTTATCGCATCATGGTGAAGGGTATATAAGTTTCGGCATAGCCGAATATAGCACTCTTACTTGTTTTTTATTAAAATGTATTTTTTTTGTTCAGGCAAGTATTTTTAGTGCTCTATGAAAAAACTCATAGTTGCATCACTAAGTACTACTAAATTTTGAGTAGATTTCGTCGAAATCTAGTCACGAAGTAGATTTTGTTTTGTTTGGGAAATCTAGTCAAAAACAACTAGATTTGTCTCGAAATCTCGTAAGTACTACATTTCGTTGTAGTGTAAAGTTAACTGCAAAATTAGTTTTTCTTTATTTCTCACTCTGCTTATTAGAAAGTTGTGACATTAAATGCCAGAATTGGCACCCCCTTCCGAAATACACTTTAATCCGATAAAATCTCACAAAGCACTCTTTTGTTAATCTTAACCACATAACAAAGGGAACGCAAATAGCAAACACTTTTAAAAATGTGTCTGTAAATACTGCGGCGTAGGGTATCACATGGTCAGGCTCAACTTGTTAAACTTGTAAACTTGTTTTATATTTATTTATTACTAGCGGATACCCTTTGTGTGTTACTACGTTCCTCTCTTCTTGCAGATCCATTTTTTAAAACATTCATAGCTTATGTGTCTATTTAAATGGCGATCTATTTATGTTTCAAATTTCATTCGAATCTGTAAGAAAGTTTTGGAGAGGCAGAAATCGCATCCGACCTCCCTTCGTGATAAAAAATGTATATCTAATCTGTACAAATAGGTATGGACATATCTATGTTTAAAATTTCATTTAAATCTGTTGGATTGTTTCGGAGAGGCATAAATTGCCCCATTACTTCCCTCATGGTCCCAGTTTTTAAAAAAATGTATACCCTAAAACGATCTTTACAAAATTGCCTTTCGATTGAAACTGTTTTGAAGCACATCAGTTGGATGGTTTTAGAATCTTTAAAGGATATAGGAAGAAAAATATGTAATTCTTATACATACTAGCATTAATTCCGCTACTTCGTGAGAGCCTCCTTTTC
This sequence comes from Pollenia griseotomentosa, assembly GCA_963931875.1. Taxonomy (NCBI): domain Eukaryota; kingdom Metazoa; phylum Arthropoda; class Insecta; order Diptera; family Polleniidae; genus Pollenia; species Pollenia griseotomentosa. The sequence continues at coordinate 28,280,604 of OZ007561.1, forward strand.
TTTCTTGGACATATGTATTTATATCCCAAAGCTTATGTTTCTCAAAAACGGAAAGTTGCAAAGCAAAAAAGCTTTAAAGAGTTATTCTTACCGTATTGCATATTTAATTTTATATTTCTAGGTCCAATACTAACGAAAATTCAAAAAGTACCAGGACATTGCGTGTTGAATTTATTTTTATAGGTAAAATATTAACTATAATTAAAGAAAGTACCAGTTGTAAAACAAAAAACTCAAAAAAGGAATTTAATTTCCCGTATTTCCCCCTTTCTGATACTTTGTTCTCCCCATTAAAGCATCAAAAACTTCAAAATTGTAGTAGGAGCTAAAAAACTAATACATATACTTCAATGAATGGAGCAAAATGTTTTGTAAAAAAAATATAAAAAATAGTTAAGTATTTCGCCCCTAAAACGTTCGAATTTCAAATATGTACCGAATTCGAATTAGTACTTTTTAGATTAGTTTCGAATGTGATATAAACTTGTTTTCTATGATTATTTGTGTAAGAGATGGTGTGACAAAAAAATTCCAAAATACAGTTCACCCCTTTACTTCCTTTAAAGGGCCGTATTTCAAAAAAAGTACCAGAAAACTGTACGCTTATTTTTCTAAAGAACAACGATACGTATTACATTTTTTTATATCTCTTTTAGTTCCGTCCGTTTATCCCGTCTTAGTGGTTCGATTTGTGGAGAGATCATTCTCCTGTCCAAAATTCAAGTTTTTAGCTTTAGGCGTTTACGCTGTTTGATGATGAATCAGTCAGTAACGTTACAATCTTATATATAAAGATAGAGATTAGACTGTACAACAGAAAAAAAAAATTCTGCCAACTGATTCTTGTAGAGGGGACTTAAAAAAGATATCGGCGTGTATCGGCGTTTTTAAAGGTTTCCATCTGAAACTAATTTGACGGCCCATTTTAAGTTGCACCCATGTATAGTAAAAAAGCGTAGAAAACCGTGTGATACAAAGGCTTTTGCTATATAGTAAAGGACCATTTATAGAAGCATTACCAACAAAATGTTGCGTGTAATGCTAGGAATAAATCTTCTGAAGACATTTTATACCACAAAACCTAAGTATCACACGATTATGTACGTTTATTTACTACAAAAGGCCGTAAAATAAGTTTGAGACTTAAACTTAAAAAACGCCGATACACGTACATTAGAGCGACTCAAAATGTATGGAAGCAAAATTCGTGCTCAATGTACCCTCCTAAAAATGAACCTTGGACTTTTTTAAGATACCATTTTAAATATTTCGGCTCCAGCTTTGACCTCTCGTGAGCTGGACCATTTTTAAAAAGAGTCTATTTTTGCATGTTTTGTTAATTTGAGAATCTGTTTCCTTACCAACATATACAAATTGGGTATCATAAGAAAGGTTTTTTTAAGGCGCGTCAAACTGTATATACAATTTGTCCAAGGACGATCATCCATATCCTTTTTTTTAAGGTTTTTCTGTAAAAAAAAACGGTTTTTGAATTTTTTGTTCGGCGTTGCTTGTAATAAAAATGCCAAACTAACATATTTTAATCTTTAGTCGATTTAATTAAATACGTGCTTCAGCTTTTTTGGAAATTCGCGCTAGTTCGCGTTTTGACAAAAATGCAATGGGGTGGCAACCCTTCATTTAAATATAGCAATATGGGCATCAAATTTCTTCTTTTACCAAGTACATCATCTTTGTATGTAAATAATATTATTTTTTGCAAATTAGATGCATTTTACACGGTGCTCTGGAATATATATAAATGCAATTTTGTAGTAACTGTAATATGTTAGCGGATTTAGTTTCTAGATCATGTATGGATAAAAATAGAACTAAAGAAAGAAAAAAAGGAATGATCCACGACTTTTTGGCGGCATATTTTTTTTGCAAATTAAAAAAAAAATTTAAGTCGTAGATCATTTCATTTTTTCTTTCTTTAGTTCTATTTTTATCCATACATGATCTAGAAACTAAATCCGCTAACATATTACAGTTACTACAAAATTGCATTTATATATATTCCAGAGCACCGTGTAAAATGCATCTAATTTGCAAAAAATAATATTATTTACATACAAAGATGATGTACTTGGTAAAAGAAGAAATTTGATGCCCATATTGCTATATTTAAATCGAAGGGTTGCCACCCCATTGCATTTTTGTCAAAACGCGAACTAGCGCGAATTTCCAAAAAAGCTGAAGCACGTATTTAATTAAATCGACTAAAGATTAAAATATGTTAGTTTGGCATTTTTATTACAAGCAACGCCGAACAAAAAATTCAAAAACCGTTTTTTTTACAGAAAAACCTTAAAAAAAAGGATATGGATGATCGTCCTTGGACAAATTGTATATACAGTTTGACGCGCCTTAAAAAAACCTTTCTTATGATACCCAATTTGTATATGTTGGTAAGGAAACAGATTCTCAAATTAACAAAACATGCAAAAATAGACTCTTTTTAAAAATGGTCCAGCTCACGAGAGGTCAAAGCTGGAGCCGAAATATTCAAAATGGTATCTTAAAAAAGTCCAAGGTTCATTTTTAGGAGGGTACATCGAGCACTTTTTTTGGTGAGTCGCTCTAACGTACATATATCTTTTTAAGTCCCCTCTACAAGAATAAGTTGGCAGAACATTGTGATTTTGAAATAAAATTTTACTTTGTTGTACAGTAGACTGGCCCACGCTTGTATGGGAAAGTAAAAGTATAGTCCAATACTTTCTCCACAAGCTTGATTTTGTTTATTTTACCAAAATAAATGTGTATACCAAAAATTGGCTCAATGGGACAATATTTAGAGGTCGCGATGAATGGCGACTTATTTATATGTTTCACATTTGATATTACATGCATTTACTACTGGCTTATCATTATTGAACTTGTTTATGTATTGGAGATACTTTTCCACAATTTTCTTTGATCTTTACGAAGGCGATCTATTGCATTAAAATATCTATGTCTGAAAATCAATTTGATCTGAGGAAAAGAAAGCAGTTACCGAAATAAGTTTGTTTATAAGTCTTATATATGGCCGATACTGGAATGAAGCTCCTTTAGCAATAAATGCTCCTCTTAACGATAAACAACTCGAAAACCATCCCAATGAAAAAATTGTTAAAGCTGCTGGGAAAGCATTTCGTCGACATCTATGGTATTTTTCTGAATATTTAATCGGGCTAACCTTTATCGATTCCAGAGTTATTTCTTTCAAAGGGTCCTACAGAGTTTTTATTTCGATTAAAAAAATGCTAGCCCTTTAAAAGTTGTAAATGACTGTGCAGAATGAGGTGTTGCTTTGGTGACCCGATTTAACAGTTTAAATACGAAAAATGAGGAGCAAAAACAATATTTGCTTAGAATAGTTGATCACAATAGAAAAAAATTTCACGGGGTTTCTAAAGCTAATATTGCAAAAATGGCTATCGATAAATTAAAAAAATAATAAAATTTGTGTTAATTTGTACTTAATTTACAGTTTTATTAATTCTTTATTAATTTGTTTTATTAAATATTTTTATTTTTAAATAAACAATGAATATCACCATAAAAAATCAGAGTATGCTTTATTTCTATCTAACCCCGAAAAATCATTAAACTATCGCAACCTCTAAATATTGACGGATTGTGCTCAAATTTGGACTAAACATTTTTAAGCACTATTCGAATAGGATCAGCGTAGTGGAGTGAGAATATTCGATACTTTTGTATTTTGGGCCACCCTATTGTACAGTGTTATTATAAAAGTCAAGTGACGAAGTTATCTTGGCGTATATTACAAAAATTATGTTTGGGAAATTGAATCTGTACAATAAAAAACTAATGCTAGGGCAGACCTATTTAAAACATCAACTTTAAGGAAACAAACCACGAAGGGAGTTTCATAAGCGATAGCGACTTGCGCGTTGATTTTATCGATAGATAGATTCAAAGGAAATGGATTTATGCCTTTTTTGTATATAATGACATGCGTCAAAATCACTTCGGCATCAAAAGATGCCTGCTACTGGAGCATTGCTGTGCTTTTAGTTAAAAGGCGGGAAATTCACAAAGTGACGGATTAATTAATTATATCTTGGTACTATTAAAGTTTTTTACAATTACACAATTATCCGATGGTACTTTAATGATAAATAGCCCAATTTTTTTAAATCGCTTTTTTGTTTATTTTGCTGGATAAATGTCAAACGCATCTTGCTTTAAAATTTTATTGGCCTATTAACCTTTTTTTATATTAAAAATTTTACGGATGCTATTCAGTTTCTTCTTCCTTTGTAACACTATAATATAACACATTTATACGGCTATAAAATTTTCGAATATGTAGGTATTTACTATTGTATTTTTTTCTTCCAAGCTCTAAACTTAAGATTATTTTTATTGAAATAAAAATAAATTTTATTTGTTATTGTTTAACAGCCATCAGTAGTACAAAGTCAAGGAAAAATAAACATCTGATTGGAAAGCGAACTATTTTTTTATGATAAAAAATTATCACATTATAATATTTTGGTGAAACTTAACAGCTCTAAATAAATAAAGGCGTAGGAAACAACAATGGGGCTTTTAAAGAAAAAGAAGTAAAATGCTGGTATATTCAGCTATGTCTTATACACTATACAAACAGAAAGTAAATTAGATACCATTCTTTTGATAAAAGTAATTCTGTTTTGTGCCACGTCCACTTCCCAAATTTCACCCAGGTGCTGTATTGATATCCAAAATACTTATAACAAACTTATAACAAACTAGTCCCAATGATATCTGCAGTCTTCAAAAAACCAATTTCAGCGGACAGACGGACATCATTTAATCTACTTCGTTTCTGATAACGACCAAACATATGAATGAATGCTTTATTGCATCCAAGATCAATATTGCATAAAATCAAACGGAATGACAAGCTTATATATACCCTTTTACCTTTGTTGAAGGGTTTAATAATAAAAAAGTATCTATATAAAGCAATTACTTTATTTCCAAGTACAACATTAAAAGTACAACATTAAATCTGTGGCTTGGTGCTAAAAGGGACAATGTCAAAATACTAGCTTTTGAGAAAATTGAAATTAAAGAAGAGTTCTTAGTGAAATTAACTAGAAAAGCCTTTATGAAGCTGTTCTGGTTTAAATTAGAACTTGACTGTTTCAGCAAAATAAAAGCGAGTAATAAAAGACACCTTATGAAACGATTAACTCAAAACAACAAAATATTGACATTGGCTCTTTTAGCACCAAGACACAAAAATATGACAGCATTTAAAAAAACACCCCTGCACTCTTCACTTCAGATAAAAAAAATTAAAACAAAAAAAGCCACAGAAACAATATAAGCAAAGTTTAAAATAATCCCTTAAAATCCATAAAGTATACATAAATATTTAATAAGCCCGCAAAAAGCGATTATATCTAAAAGTTGCGGTAGCAAAATTTTAAGAAGCAAAACATCATTACCAGAAGCAAAAAAAAAAAAACAAACATAGAATAACAGAAAAGTACTCAAACATTATTTTTACTAAAACACTTACAAACACAAAATCATAAAAAGGCCTGAAAATAAGCTGAAATTTACAAACTTTTAAAAAACTACAAACTACAACGGAAAAAGGAGATACAAAGCCATACACACACACGTATACAACATGTGAATATATATAAACACCTTCATGCCAAAAAGAACAAGCATATCTGCACAAGAGTTGCTTACTCCAGTGTCCTGTATGTGGGAAACAACAGTCGCTATTTTATCTCGAAATTAATTCTGTACTGTCACTCTATAGAGCTCCTTAAAAAAATTAAGACAACACAAAACGGCAAAGAATAATGAAATTGAGTGGAGGGAAATAACATGGGGAAAAAGGATTCAAGGAACATGCCGTGTATCATGAGTGTTTCAGATTTCAGTGAAAAACATCAATACTGCGCTGACACCGAAAAGGGTAAAAAAGCAGCATGAAACACAAAAGTTACGGAAAATCGGAAAATACAAAACATTCAAGAAATTATTCAACATAAATGATCTTAAGTTATGCAAATGTTGAGGGATTAAATTGAACGCGACATTGTATGTTTTCTTTAAGTTTTATTATATTTTTAACGCCAACTTGCCCAACAATGATGCTGTCACTGTGTGGTGGCAAACAAAGAATTTATGCAGGTGAATGTATTTTTTAAGTGAGTTGAGTGTTTGTGTGTATATCTGTGTAAGAGTGTGTATAAGTGTTTGTTTGATTTAAAATATCCCAGTAGTCCTTATTGTCTTCAGTCATTCTTTTTGTCAAATAAAAATAAAACCTACTACATAGATTTATTTTCACCAAACAACAAACTTGGATGCAATTCAAAATATTAATATCTACAAAGAAACAGAGTTTCAAAGGAGCCAATTCTTTTTTTTAATGATAAAAAAACAAATTTTCGTTAATAAGTAAGGAATTTCCCAATTATTATCCATTTATAATTTTATACTATTATACTATTTGGAGAGCGTCGTCAACGAAAGTACGCGTGAAGATGCACATTTAAACACACAAACATGCATAGACCATTGTTTTGTTAAGAATAAACAGAACAAATCAACTGGATATGCAGCAATAATAACAACAACAATAGCTGATCATTACAGTATTATTTGTTGTGTAGAAAAAAGCAAGAGAGAAATAAACAACATAAACAATCAGAGGTCGCCAACCACTTTATCAGACCCTCAGGGAGTCTCAAACGGCTTTTCAAAAAAATATGTAATCAATAATAAGAGAGTGGATAAATTAATAACGGAAACTAATTGGATAAATTTATCAACCAGTATAGATAACATAAACGACTTTTATAATGTCATCAATAACAAATTTTGCGAAATATATGAAAAATCTTTAGTCGTGGAAAAAAGAACAAAATCAAGAAAATCAAATCAGTGGATTAATAGTGAGCTAATATCATATTGTGAGAAACGGGATAAACTTTATAAAAGGTGGCTTAATAACAAAAATAATAAACTTTACGAAGATGAATACAAAAAATTTAGAAACATATTAAACAAAAAAATAAACTATACAAAAAATAATTATTATAGAAAAAAATTCATAGAAAATAGATATGATATGAGAAAAACTTGGCAACTTATAAATGAAATAAATGGTAAAAAAGTTACAAAACTAGATGAAATTATAATAAAAAATTTTAAAAACAAAAATCTAGCAGATATTTTGAACAATTTCGCAACAAATCTTAAAGAAAATGTGCAAAAAATAATACATACATGTAATAAAATTACATTAAACTACACAAAATCTACTGTCGCAAATTCCATGTTTATCGAATATGCAAGTGAACAAGAAATACATAATATCTTAAATGCTCTTAACATTAAAAAAGGCGCGGGAATAGATGGTATTAGACCAAGAGACATTAAAATAAATGCTAGCACTTTAGCCCCAGTAATAACAAAAATAATCAACAAAATTTTGGAGACAGGTTGTATCCCACACCAGTTTAAAACATCAATTGTTCGTCCTATTTATAAATCAGGCTCTAAAAGCAACTACAATAACTACCGACCGATATCGATTCTACCGGTAATAGAAAAAATAATGGAAGAAATACTTGTTACAAGGCTTACAGACTTCATTACGAAATTCAAAATAATCAATAGCAGTCAATACGGATTCCAAAAAAAAAAAAGCATCAATAAACTGCTCGGAAACTTTGCAAATCATATCAATTCGTGCCTTACCGAAAATTTACACTGCCTGGTGTTATTCGTGGACTTCAGCAAAGCTTTTGACACACTTTCCCATAGCAACCTGTTAGATACATTAGAAAGAATGGGAGTGCGTGGTAATTGCCTTAATTTTTTCAAAACATACTTAGACTGCAGAAAATTTCGGGTAAAAATAAATAATACGCTAAGCAATGAAATAGAGTCAACACACGGAGTTCCTCAAGGATCAAAGTTAGGGCCTATCCTTTATTTGCTATATGCAAATGACCTTATTAATGTACTTAAAAAAAGTACAGCATTTGCATACGCTGATGATACTGCTATCGTTGTTAAAAATAAAAACATCTCATTAGCAACAAAAATAATGCAAGATGAACTGAACATAACTACTAAATGGTGCCATGATAATGGACTAATTATCAATCCAAAGAAAACTAAGTTAATGCACATAAAATCACGCAATATAAGATACGTAGCTATAAACCTTAAGTTTCACAACATCGATTGCATACATAGCAAGTCCAATACATGCTATAACTACTGTGACACAATAATCGAATTGGTTAGCACATTTAAATATCTAGGCGTTTATATAGACCATAACTTCACATGGCGTCATCACATCGAAGATGTTCAAAAGAAACTACGTAGATCCTCCATAATGCTTTACCATCTAAGCAATGCAGCAACATATAGTGTCTTGCGACAAGCATATTTTTCCCTATGCGAAGCTTATTTGAGGCATGGGATCACAGCGTGGGGGAGTTCTACATACTGTAGCATACTCCAAAATACACAAAATAGAATTTTAAGAATACTGTGGAAACATTTATACAAGTTAAAAAAATACAATACCAACAACGTGAATAATAACAACATTAATAATGTAACAAATCAAAACTTCAATCATCAAAACACGAACAGAAATGAAGATATACGCAACACAAACAACTCATCAAACACACAATCGAATCTCGAAAACAACCAAAACTACAACAACAACCATCTTATATTAAACAACTACACCAACATAACATCGCAACTGAAAGTTTTAAATGTTGAAAGTTTATATAAGATTACACTTATAAATAACTTCGAAAATGAGAGTAGATTTCTTAACAAAATTGAGCACAGATATAATACTAGACTTCGTGCCGAAGGACGTTACAAGACAGTAAAATTCAAAAACAATTATGGAAAAGCAATGCTGGAAGTAAAACTGCCAAAAATTCTTAATAACATACCATGCGATATATTAAATATTACTAATAAGTATCTAAAATATAAAAAAATCAAAAATTTATATTTAAGTTCACAATGAAGAATCTTATGATGAATTTTGTAAATACTTTTTTTCTTTTTTGAATATTCTAAATTAAAGCATTATCTTTTAAGTCACATCTAGTTACTTTTTTTTTCCAACCTGCAGACAAGCCAAGATTGGGCTTCGCAGGTTTTAATAAATAAGTGCAAATGTAACTTAATAATTGTAAATAAATAAATAAATAATAATAATAAATTCTACTATTACACTATTATACAATTATACTATTAAATTATTCTACTATTCTACTTTTATACTATTACACTATTATACAATTACACTATTATACTATTATAATATTATACTATTATTCTATTATAATATTATACTATTATTCTATTATAATAGTATACTATTATACTATTATACTATTATACAATTATACTATTATACTATTATGCTATTATACTATTATACCATTATACTATTATACAATTATACTATTATACTATTATACTATTATTCTATTATACTATTATACTATTATACTATTATACTATTATACTATTATACTATTATACTATTATACTATTATACTATTATACTATTATACTATTATACTATTATACTATTATACTATTATACTATTATACTATTTTACTATTATACTTTTATACTATTATACCATTATTTTATTATACTATTATACTTTTATACTAATATACTATTATACTATTATACTATTATACTATTATACTATTATACTATTATACTATTATACTATTATACTATTTTCTCTACTACTGTTATACTATTATACTGTACAATAACAGTTATACTATTATACTCTAATAATATTATACTGATATACTTTTATACAGTTGCTTTATTTTACTATTAAACTTAAACAATTTACTCTTTTAAATGTAAAACTTAATACGTTTGCTGTCGGAAACTTAAGAAAGCTATTTTTCCACAATTTTTAGTTGCCAAAGGTGGTTTTCAAACCCTAACTATTGTGGTGTGGTTTTCACCACGAATTTCTTTGTAATATGTGTGTATGTTTTACGTTTGAGCAGAAGTAGTACTTTTTGATAAAAAGAAAAAAAGTAAGCCATTAGGTTATAAATAGATAAGAAGGTGCGATGCAAGCTAATTAAATTAATTTAAAATAATTTACAGTTTAGTAAAAACAAATCTCTGTCGTTTCATTATGAAGTCTTTTTTAAATATTTACCTGTACTGATTGCAAGCAAGGGAATTTTAATAAAATTCCTTCGAGCAAAGTAAAATTATTTTAATGAAAAGTATGATAAGGTCTTGTGAAGCCATTTTTCCATGGGAATTCTTTCTCGAACAGGGTTTTTACTAGCAATTAAGAAGTGAAGTGTGAAATCAATTGTAAATTAATTTTATATCATAGAATGTAATTGTTTATTAGCTTTAAAACGGTTGGTATTATCCTTAAGTTAATAGTAGTTTCTATTGCTTCCTTGAGGGAAATAAGCAAAATTTGAAGTTCTAATTACTTTTGACCAAAAATAAAACCAATGCAGTTCAATATAGGAAAGGATTTGTTGTATTCGAGTTAAATAACATCCTTCAATGTGCGATTTACCCATGGACTTTTTACAAAGCGAATTTTATACAGATAGGGGCAGTACTTCAATAATCCAAAAACAACAGAGGTCTCTTGTATTGCATTGTTAGTTCGAAATGTCAACCATTCCGATCAAAATTTTTTAAAACCAAAACAAATTGGTTCGAACTGTCAAAATCAAAAGGCTTTATTCCGCCACCTTTAGGGAATTCGCCTTGGTAATATATTCGTTCCAAGTCGTTTTAAATGGTTCATTCTCCCAAACAGATCATAACAAAGATCTGGCAGTTTTAAAAATAGATTTACTCTAAACTACTTGGTATATATTTACTGCCGTATTCATAAAAAATTAAAACAGATTTGAAATGTATTTTAAGAAAAATTTGTATGAAAATTTTGCCTTAAAACACATTTCAAACTAGTTTTATTTTTTATGAATACGGCAGTTAAAATCTACGCAAATTAGGCATTGATTTTTAAATAATAGATTCTTGTCAATATTTAAGGGAATTTTTAGCGGACCATCAATTGTGTTGTGTGTTTGTTGAATGGGCTGCGAATCAACTGGAATTTGAACCAGATTTTCTTAACGGACATATAAACAATCACAACTGTTTTTTTTTGGGGAGAGCACAATCTTTATGATACTCTTAGGCCCGCAATACATCCCTAAGAAATCACTGTTTGGTGCGTTTAACATGCCGAAGTAGGGAATGGTAAATGGGTTCCAAAATCGATTTTCGATTTTGATCGACTTTTTTATTTCGGTTTTGATCTCGAATAATCGACCCTCAAAATCGATTTTAAAATTGATTTCAAAATCGTTTAAGATTAATTTGGAAACTTATTACTTAATTAAATTAAACTAAGATTGATACAGTGGGTAGATATGACTACTGTTTATAATTTTCCTGCAAAAAGTGAAAATGTGTCAATTTTGAGATGGCTTTTAGAGGACCAAGTGCCATATGTATGTACATTTCATATTTGTTTTGCTTCACTTTTGATCGAAATTGATTTCTGTGACAAGCCTAAATGTATGGATACTGTTTCAAAGGATAATGACAACAGTTTCTGATCGGTGGCGACTGTTTCTTTGCTAAGTTATTATAAGTTAGTTTTAGACAACAAACGTTTGCATGCCATTGATGTCGGAAAGACGCAGATTTATTTCCTTGTAATAAAGTATCTGTAAGGATAAATTTGTTTTTCACTCTGCTTATGACTAGATTTAAATATCGCTCACACAATGGTCTGTTTGAAAATTAGCGTATTTTCACAGAAATGCCATGGTTTAATTTACCTGTTGTGTTTCTATATAGTAGGTTGATTTTCACAATGCTGACTTTTAGTGTTTGGTTCGGTACGATATGTTTGAACTGTTTTGCTCACTGTCCATTGATGACTTTAATTTCTGAAGAACAAGAGCCCCTATATTAAAGTTGAAAGTATACCAAGGGTTCTAATAGGGAACTACGTAAAACTACAACTTTAAACTTGAAAAACTGCGTAAACATGCCACCTACACACCTGGGACTGGTTTTCGCAAATCCCGGGATTCGGGATTTCAAAAAATCAAATCCCGGGATCCCGAAAAATTTACGGGTTTCAGAGATCTTACGGGTTCCCGGGATTTTTCGGGATATTGGGATTTTCGGGATTCGGTGTTGTTGAAAATTAGAAGATAAAAGTTCTTTATAGATATTTATTAAAAAAAAATCTTTAAGGCCCATTTTCACAACTTACCGATAGCTAAAAGTAGACTTTAACCGGCCTTATAAAAAGTGTTCCATTATTAAAACTTTACTTTAACCTAAAGTGAGCGATAGAGTAAGTAACGATTCATCCTACCGATTAGGTTTAAGTAAAGTTGTAATAATGGAACACTTTTTATACGGCCGGTAAAATCCTACATTTAGCTATCGGTAGGTTGTGAAAACAGTCCCAAGAGGTTTACAAGCAAAACTTTTATAATTCATTTATTATTTTAAAGTTAAATATTATATGTATTATATTTATTAATAACATTTGTAAACAATGAAAATTTTAATTTTTTTTCTTAATTAATGATAAATTTAAACAAAAATATGATAAAAAAAATAACGTACGATTTCTAACAATGTGTTAATTAATTCAATTAAAAAATAATTACCATAAAATCTATATTTTATTCAATTACCTCAGTTGATTCAAACTAAATAAAAAATAGTTAATTTAGTAATTGAATAGAGCAAACTTGCAATTGATTTATTTGTAAGACTCTATTAAAATTTTTATTAAGTAATTCAGAATGAATAATTCAAATTTGAATTCGATAAACATCTTATTTTTACAAAAACACATTTTTATACCCACCACCCAGTGGTAGGAATTATGTAGTGTATAAAATACACTTCTTAATTTCTTAAAATCGCTCCATAAATTGCCGTAGTTCCTATGCCTACTCTCGTAAAACGCTTTAATAATTCTAACCCTGTGAAGAGTAATGCTTCAATGTCGAATTTGGTGCACCAGTGGAATGTTTTGTGCAATTCAAAAGGCATTTTTTTCATTTATTAATTTTCTTCTTTAATTATTTTCTGCACTTCTTGTTAAAATTTCTTTATAATTGTTAGACACGCTTAAAACAAACCAAGTTTAACTTCTTTGTTTCTTTTTAAATGACAGTATTAACAGAGTTAATCAAATAAATATTAAAGATCAATATTTTGTTGCCTATCCTCTCAAGTGGGAATATCATGATGAATTTCTTTTTATAAAAACAGGTAAAACAAAACAATTTTGTTAACAATTTCGGGATTGACTTAATCCCGAAAATCCGGAATTACGAAATGTTCGGTATTCAGCGAATCCCGAATCCCGGAATTTTCAAGATCGGGATTTCGTTATTGGCATCCCTACTACACACGTATGTACGCACAAAAAATTTCAAGTTGTATTGTGCATGCCCATAATTTACCGATTTAATTAAGATTTAAATTAAAAATAAATTTTGATAAAAATAAAAAAAATCGACTTGAAAAGCCCTTTACGTATGCGATTTCAGTATAAAATCGCATACGTAAATTCGATTGGAAAAAATCGATTTTTTTACCACAAAATCGATTTTCGATTCGAGTCGAAATCGATTTACCATTCCCTGTGCCGAAGGTGTCATCGGCCCATTTGTCCTTAAATTCGGTGCCATCATTACCTTGAATGGCGAATACTACAGGCAAATAATTCGTGATTTAAAATTTTTTTTTTTTGAGTAAGATGGCTTAACATGCCATACAGCGCGTGAAACCATCACTATGCTAAGCAAAACGTTTGGTGAACGAATAATCTCAAGAAAATTAACCCGTGAATTGGCCGAGTCGTTCGTGTGACTTAGCACCTTTGGACATTTACATTTACATTTAGAATGTTCTACAAAATTTGGCTTTAAAGGTTCAAATAATTTTAAGCTTTTATTCCCATTACGGATTGCATTTTCCCTCTTTAATGTTACTAATTTTGTAACCCAAAATCATTTTGTATATTCTTAATGCATAATTACAATTATCCATATTGTAATTAAATTTAAGTACCACTACATAAAATAATAATGAACTATAAAAACATTAAATCGAAATCTATTTATATACACATATATATATATAGATATATATGTGTGTGAGTGCATTCGTATATGTACTGGACAATGTACACTCTTAAGTGGAAGTGCACTTGCAAACACAAATATTTTAACAGTAAGGGACACACACCTACAAACACTCACTTACACAACAAGTCATCATAATGGAACAATTATGCTTGTATGCTAATAAACAAATTCAAATACATATTTACATGTGTATTTTTTTTATACACACGTATGTACGTACAATACATGTGTGTACATATGTTAATAATGCTCTGGTCCACTTAAACTAATTAACTTGACTGCTAAAAAACTTACCAACACACTTAACTCTTTCACTACCACTACAACTTAAATTTTTATTGCAAGACTCGAATTTCTGACTGGCTCTTTAGTTCATTTGTTGGCTGCATGAACGAACAACTGACTTCTTTTTTCGACGAGAAAAACCACTATTTCACCCAGTAACTAACTAACTAACTATGCACAATAAAAATAAGTATTAAGATTATAATGATGGTGATCATCACCGTTGTAATCATAATGATGGCTTAGTACTTAAACCAAAATTATAATGGCTCTTAAAACTGACATTTATAAGCCTTTAACATACACTCAAATATAGTCATATAATAATAAATACAGAACATTCATACACTCAAAATACATATAAGCATACATAGATATAGTTCATAAATGAATACTATCTACATACATGTATACATATATGTAGATATATCTACATATATATGTATACATTAAATAGCTTTATTGCTACTTATATAATATTGCTTTTTATTCAAGTGCTTGTAGACATGTTGTCGTTTGTATATGGAAACATGTTATTGTTTTACATTTTAATATTCATTTACAACAAGTACTTGGCATTATAACAACTCTTTAAAAAAAATAGTATTTACAAATACAAATTTATAAAATTTGAAGTAAAAAACATTGACTTCCAACATCAAATTCATATATATATAGCAAGTTTAACTTGTATAAAAACTATTTGTCAAATTCATAATTTTTTTTTTTGCAAGTTTTGTAGATTTTTGTTGTACTTGTCAAACATGTATAAAACATAGAAGAGGTATAGAAAAATTTTAGTACATAAATGTTGACACAACATATATTTTAACACAATCATATACACCGTTACAGGTATCCCAGTTGGCCACATCTTCAAGGCATCTTTAACGACGGGTACAAGGCAACAGTAAGTTTTAGAAGATATTCAGCTCAATACAAATCGTCGACGAAATTTTCATACAAATTGCGGAGAGGTCAAACATGGCATTTTCTTTAATAATTTCATCGACGAATATCTACAAGTCAATATATACTTAACTAGCTGTTTGGTCCCGGCGCTGCTCGGGATTTTTTGAATAGAAAAAAATTAAAAATTGTATCAGGAAACTTTTTTGTTTAATAAATATATTTTTTGAACTTCAGCCAAATTGTACCATAAAGAAAAAAAATTAAATATCACGACAACAGCTACACCTATCGGTATTAAACTTAAGAGAAATCTGGCTCCCGGCGTAAATAATTAATTGTCTAAGTTTGGTGTCGATCAAACCGGCAGATCTTTAGTTTTAGGAGCACATATACGGCACAAACGTTTTGAAATTTATATAGACGATAGAAGACAATCGGCCTTATTATGTGTGTCATTGTCGTAGTCGAAAGCCAGTCGTTTTTAAAAATTTGTATTTTGATTGTCGTAAATGAGACAAACTTTCTCTGTGTTAAACATCGTAAATTTTAATTCTTATTGACAACAATTTTAAACGGCTACGACTTTGACCACGACAACGTCTCTTATTATAAGGCCGAATATCTCCTTATTTATTGTCAACGAGTCCAAGCACGACAATATCGTCTGTTTTATTATCCTCGACAAAAATTTCTATCGGGTGTTCTTTTGCTAAATGAGAACTTTCACTAGATCGACGCTTCCTAATTGTGGAAATTAACTTTGAAAAAAAATTATCTAATCGCGAAGTAAAATCCAATTTACCAATCTTACGAAGCTCATTTCTGGTAAAATGGCAACGTAAATAAGCAAAATGGCCAATTTAGAGCGAAGACAATCTACAAGCGGTTAATGAGTCACAATTACATCCTTTAAATTTTACTGTTTCGTGCGGCTTACACGCTCTTTCAAAATGAGCAATGAGCTACCGTTATGGTGAATAAATGTTTCCAAGAATTAATCCGCTAAACATCAACGATATTTAGTTCCAACAAGACGGCGCAACTTGCTATACAGCACGGTTAACATTCGATTTCTTGCAAAATCAATTTGATGACAGCTTTATTTCCAGAAGCGATCCTATTCACTGGCCCTCTCGTTCGTGTGATTTAACGTATCTGCAGCCAGAGAAAAAACATGTTTAAATATGGTCACCTCCAACAAAACTATTTTTAAAGAAAATTTTAAACATTTTATGATTCATTTAACAATAATATTGTCAACGAAAACCATATTATGGTTGAATTAGTCTTCCATCAAGAGGCCGCAACCATATTATGGTTGTTTAACACTTATAAAAGCATTGTTAATTTCAAAACAAATTATTGTCATATTTAACCGTAACATGTTTAGAGGCAACCATTATATGGTTGTGGCTTCTTGATGGAGGACTAATTCAACCATAATATGGTTGTATGTGACAATAAAAATAAAAATAGTTTTGTTGGAGGTGACCATATTTAAACATGTTTTTTCTCTGCGTGTGGACTACTTTTTTTGGAGCTATGTTAAGTCATTGGTTTATACCAACAAACCAGCAACTCTTGAAGCCATTCAAGTCAATACTCAAGCCACCATTGCGCCATACGGCCACATTTATTGGAAAAAGTAGTCAAAATTTAAACTGATCCAATGGCCACATGCCGCAAATCATATTTAAAAAATAAATGCCAAGAAATTACCAACAGATTAAAGTAAAAAAAATTTCATTCCAACACTATTTCTATATTTTATTAAAATTTTTTCCCAGCACTTTTTGTATTCCCGGGAAAGCAGGAAATAAAGATCAAATTCCCGGTATCTTACCTTTGTCTACTTATTTATTTTTTACTTATTTCTCTAAGGAAACTTATATTTCTTACTAGCTACTATAATTAGGCTGAAAGTATTGAAGTCTTAGGGGAATTCTGGAAGGGCGAATACGAAAGAAGAGCTCAACATTACGAATTAGGAATTTTGAAACAAAATCAACGTTCAGCATGAAGGAGAAATACCCTTAAAATAAAAGCTTACTAAGTTTGTCATCCCATTTGAATATTTTTAAGAATTGTAGTTTTTCTTAATGGTAAATTGAATATTATTTTTTTGGTGTGTTTCGTAGACTTTGTTTCGTAGACTTAAGTTATTGATACCAAACGAAAAAAAAATTGAATTAAAAACAATTAAAAATTGAAAACGCTTTTTTTATGAACAATTGTGATTTTTAGTTGAACTGTTAATTTTAGTTTTGATATTTTTTTAGTTATGCTCGAGTTCTTCAAATTTAATTTTCATTAAATTATTTTAAACTGAAGGAAAGAATTTAACAACTTGGAATTTTATTAAAATTTATTGATAATATTCTTGGCTGAGCTGGGGCTCGAACCTGGGTTGAATTTACATGTTTCAAGAATCACCACATACTGTCATCAGAATTCTTTGAGTTCTAACCTCTGCACCACTGCGGCGCCTGCCAGCCAGCAGTCAAACATCAATCTTTAACCAGTGGTACGTGCTGTGTTGTTGGTTCGAAATTTGCTGTTATTATCATTTTATATTTTATATTACATGTTGCTTCCTTTCCTCCGTTTTTTCGTATCTTTGTGGTCAAACATTTGTTTATTATGTTTTTTGTCAACTTTTGTCGACATTGTATTTGTACAACTTGGAGTACAATAACAGTTCAACTAGAATCACAATTGAGGAGCCGCAGAACAAAACGTACTTTTTCACATATTTAAAATTTTTGGGAAATTGAGGTTTATTTTTTTCGACCCCTTAAAAAACTGTATGAACCTGGAAATGGAAACAAGTTTTTTGCTTACCAAAAGATGAATCAAACTGCCGTAAGTCAACATATTAAATGTCAAGGATATTTAATATCAAACCAATTTTATATCGAAAAAAGTACGTTTTGTTAAAAAAAAATGAAAAAAGTACGTTTTGTTTAAAAAAATATTTAATAAAATATTTAAATTTTCTACAGATTCTTGTAATTCTTCCATGTTTCAATTATACTATTATATTAATTATTTTTTTCATAAACTCATTCACTAAACAATAGTTAAATTATTGCAATTATTGGAGGCTATTCTTGAAAACTCGTCGAGCAAATACAAATGTACATTAAAACAAAAGTAAAGTTTAAAAAATAGTTTTTGTTTATATATATTTCTAAAATTAAATAAACGTGAGAATTTTGACTCGATTCTCTCTCTTTAAAAAACGGTAAATTGTATGACAACCCAAAAACAATTTCTTTAACTTTGTTTTTGTTTAACTGAAAATTTTCACTTTTTCGACGCGTTTTGAAGAATAGTCACCATTATTTAACAGTTAATTTTAACGAAAATGGTTAAGACATAAATAAACGTCAAACAAATTAAGAATATTAAGGCCCCTATTACGGTTTAAAACTCAACTCAGTTGAGTTGTAATTTCTTAATTTTTGTATTATGGTTTACAACTTTGCTATTTTGCGGTGAACAAAAACATAACAAAAATTACAAATGATCACAACCAGTTGTCTTAATAACAACTCAACTGAGTTGAGTTGTAAACCATAATAGGGGCCTAAGAAATGATTTGTTATTAAAACAACTTCACGAAGAAATGGCAAAAACAATGAAAAAGCACGTTTTGAAAAAAAAAATGAAAAAAGTACGTTTTGTTATGCACCAATTTTTTAGAACCCATTTTCTTGGTAAAAAAAAGAAACAAAATATGCTAACAAGATGTTTTCTTAAAGATTTAAACCCAAATATTATAAAAATATCAAAAAACCAATTTGTCAAAAAATGCGAAAAAGTACGTTTTGTTCTGCGGCTCCTCAATTGTTCTTAAAAAAGCTATGGCACAAGCTCTAATGTTTACATTTTTACTCCAATTTGTACAAATAAAATGTCGACGAAAGTGGGCAAAAAACATACTAAACAAATGTATTCAGGGTTTCAAGACAAAGTCTTGACAGAAAGAATACGAAAAAGCGGAGGAAAGGAAGCAACATGTAATATAAAATTAAAAATGATAACAACAGCAAATTTCGAACCAAATTTTGACTGTTGGCTGGCAGGCACCGCAGTGGTGCAGAGGTTAGAACTCAAAGAATTCTGATGACAGAATGTGGTGATTCTTGAAACATGTAAATTCAACCCAGGTTCGACCTTTTTTTATATTAAAGACATTTTTGCCTAACGGCAAGGATATATTCTAGGGCCTTCAGTAATACTAAGTCGATTCAGCCATTTGGATGTCAAATAGTTTCTACACAGAAAAATGGATTTAAATTAAAAAATTTGTGATGCTTATTAAAAAATTAATAAAATTTGCACCATTAAACAAATAAATAGCATCAATTAAACGTTTAATTCACTAGATTAATTAATTAATTTATATTCAATATTTTTTATTTTTCGAATTTATTCTATGAGTTACATTTCAGTTATGTATTTTATAAAGCTTCTTTTTTTTTTTTTTTTTGTAATAGTTCTATTCCTTAAATTTTTAGGAATGACTTATACAATATAAAAGTCTGGTAGTGTATATAAGTCATTCCTAAAAATTTAAGGAATAGAACTATTACAAAAAAAAAAAAAAAAAAAAAGAAGCTTTATAAAATACATAACTGAAATGTAACTCATAGAAAAAATTTAAAAAATAAAAAATGTTGAATATAATATAAAGTAACCTATGAAAGGAGATAATTCCTAGTTTCTATTTGTTAATTAATTTATGTATTTTTATTGAGCGCCGTCCTAGCTAAAATTTGGGATTGGGGAAGTGGGCATGGCATATTCTAGAATTGCGTATATGACAGGACGGAATCAGTTAAATTTACATATTTGGTACAAATAGCTTGGTTATAAATGCTTAATAACTCTCAAAAAATTGGCGCGATTCGATGAGTGGGCTTTCCACAAAATAATTTTCTATATTTATCTAGAAAACGGTAACATTAAAAATATCCAAATTTGATAAAAGATAAAATTGGCCAAAAATTAGTATGTATTGGATTAGTGGGCGTGGCACCGCCCATACTTAGATAATATAGATTTCAAAATGTTTTTAAAAAACTGCAACAGAAGAAGTCTTCAAATTTTGTACATATAGCTTTGCTAGCAATACACGAGATCTGTATTAAAAAACTTTGCCTATTTGATTTCAATTGGAGTATCAAAGCGTTTAAGGTTTAAGAAAGTATTATTTAAATAATAAAAACCCATAAGTCGTTGCCCTTTTTCTGATCACCTCTGCTCCACTTTTTATTTCTATTTGACATACACTTTAAATAATATTTTAAGGTTTGTTTTTTTTTTCTGGAATATTAAAGGAAAAAAGGTAAAAATAAAGTTATTATGATAGTTGTGTCATATAAAATAGTTGGTTGTCATATTTTTTGTTGTCAGTTTTTTTTTTATTCTCTAATTCAGTTTTTTATTGATGTATATGGAAAGCTTCTATGCATCTAGTTGTTAAAGTGCTAAAGTTTTTGTACTTGATAAGAAAATTCTACACTCACCAAAAAAAAAAAAAAATAAGTAGAAAAGTACTGCTAAAGGCTAGTTTACACGGTAATACAATGTATTACGACTTTGTAGAATCAAAATAATATGAAATTCTCTTCGTGTTTAAAAGAAAAAAATAAAAGTCTGTTGTAAGTATATTTCATGTTTACACGGATGGTATAAGTAAAATCAAAAATAATAACAAAAACGCAGATGGTTGCAGTTTTACAATTTTTACAAAAACAACATGAAAATTTCCTGAGTTGATTTAAGTTGTTTTTGTAATTGTATATTGTATGCTATGTTAAAATACACCTCTGGTGTGATGAGAATACATACCAGCCGTACGTAAGCAAGATCGGAAAGCGTTTTCTAGCTGTCAAAAATTCTCATGCACATACAATTTGTATGCAGCATCCCTTAATAGCGGAGCGTCAACGCTTTGCAATTGGAAAATTTGATTTCGATTTTTTGAGAAAGTTAACACTACTGCTCGTAACACAACGTTGACGCTCTTGTTTAGGTATGGCATATCAGCGTAAAAGCTAAGCTGAAGAAAATGTTCCGCTTTCCGCTCTTATTTAGGTACGACTGTAAGTTGCTAAAATGGCTTAGAAAAAAAAACATGTACCGATCGCTTGTCAGATTTTGTGTTCGTATTCTCTCTTACTAAATACATTTTGCTTTTACATGATAAGATTTTTCTCAATCTACATAATTTTTCGTAAAACATTGTATTACCGTGTAAACTAGTCTAAAAGGGTACTTTACACTATTATACTTTGTCAAAAATAAAACGTGTAATAGTGTGAATGCAATGTGTCATAAAACAGAGAAGTTCGAAAATGTATTTTACGTCCCATAAGACGTTATCGTTTTTTTTTTTTTTTTTAATTTTGTTAAACAATTATACTTTTCACTTGATCAGGGTTGCATTTTAGCAGAAGCAAATAAAATTATTATTTCATGTGTGATAGTGTGAATACAAACTGTAATGTTAAATAAGATTGTTTGACAGTTGCAACAAAACTCATTAAATTTCTATCTTTAAAAGTATAATGGAAAACGTAAGACTTGTGAGGTAGTGTAAAGTAATCTTAAATAATACCGAGTGCGTCGGTAGGCTAGCTGGTAGCGAGCTAGTCTATCAGCGCCGAGGTTGCGGGTTCGATTCTGGTTTCTTTCCTGCAGACAAGCAAAGAGCTTCGCAAGATTAGCTTAGGAAATTAAAAAAAAAAAAAATTGAAATAAAAACTTTTTAAATGGAAATTCTAGTAGGAAAATTTGTATCCGTTTAGCAGTTAATTTCATTGGTTAACGGATAATTATTACGTTTTTATACCTTCCACCACCAACTGCACCTGTCTATCCGTCTGCTGCAAAACTCAAAAGAAATAAACAAACTTGGTGTCAAATTGCTTGTAGTTATCCTAAGCAGCAAAATCGGTTCAGTAAGATCAGAGATATGAATCAAAATGTATATAAAATTGACAACTTTGTTACAAAAACTAACATAAATGGTGAAATAATGCACGAAATGATATAAGATTTTGCAAAAATTCGGTTTATTCAATTCACACTGCCAAATTTCATGAAGATCGGTCCATAATTTATTCTAGGCCCTATATAAACCCTACTACAGGAAAACAGTTTAGTAATAAATAATACAATTGTAATAAAATTTGGTACGTCACAGTTTTGTAAGTGTAGAAATGAGACTGTGAAATTTCGTGAAGATTGGTCCATAATTTACCTTAGATTCCATATTAAGCATCCTTCATAACCTATAAAACTTATTCCACCGCTGTATTGAAATTAATTTTTTTTAATACCAGAAATCACGCTACAGAATTTTGGAATGATTGTTTTATAATTCACCATGGCTCCAATATAAATTCCCCTCCTGAATATCATTTAAGTTCTGCTTAAACTGTTACAGATTATGATATTTTACTCAAGCTAGTTCAAATTTCTAAAAAGAAAACACAGAAAAAATTTTTTAGGCCAGTAAAAGATTTAATCAAAAATAAAATCAGTTTTTATAAAATATTTAATCAGGTGAATTAAACTTTTAATCAAGTGAATTAAACTTTTAATTGAAATATTGTCAATTAAACATTTTATACACTTGATTAAAAAGTTTAATTCACCTTATTAAATATTTAACTAAAACTGATTTTATTTTTGATTAATTATTTTACTGGCCTAAAAAATTTTTTCTGTGAAGCATAAAATTTTCTGATTGGCGGTCAATAATTTAATATAGAACTAAACCTTAACATAAAGAACCCACTCCTGAAATTTTCAAACTGTCAGTGGAGGGTATCAAAGATTCGAAATATATCACACTTACTTGTTTTTATTTAATTCGTTGCAAAATTTCTTTGAGTGTATTAGACAATAAATAATATTCTAGTGCGGTGTTTACTACTTGTACAATTTTAGTTGAAGTTATGTAACCTAGTTTTTGTATTCACTTTTTCTAGTTCTTTGCGACTTTTTTTTTGTTAGTTTTAAACACCCATACGCAAATATTTCGTATAAAGGAGTATGTGTGTGTGTGTATGTAAATTTTAAATGTGTTTATGTGTGATAACTAGTGTTTGTATATATTTTATGTATGTAAATTAAGTTTTTCTATCCCTTTTTTTGCTGCTTTTAAAAACTTGTTATGTTTTTATTCGAATAAGTACTAAAATAAGTGTACGAGTAGTTTATATTTTAAACAACTTCACTAGTTTTTTTAGTTAAAATAAAACGCCAATGTTTTTTAATCTAAAACAAAAAAATATGTCACTTATTTATGCACATATTGAAAGTAGAAAAATATCAGCTTTTTTTGTGTATAAGCGAAAAAAATGGTAATTTTTGCACTAGAATTTATGTGTATTAAATAATTTTTCATAGATAAAATTTGATTAAATGGGACAATAAGGAGAATTTTAAACGTTTTAGGTTTCAGTAGAATAACATTTCAAAAAATTTTAAAAGCATTTATGAATATTGATTAAAATTTGCAAGTGAAAATAGCATATTTTGCGAAAATTAATCATATTCAAGTACTGAAATTTTTTTCTTTTTTTAGTTCCAAAAACGTAAACTAAATTAACCCTTATGTGAGTGACAAAAAATCACCTTTAACAGAGTGACAGGGTACCCGGGTACCATAAACAATATATTCGAAAGTTTTATATTATATGCCAATATATTTAAGAAAATTAATTTTACGAAATGTAAAGTATAAGTTTTTGCAATGTCTAACATAAACATGAATCTGGTGATTTCCCCTTTGGCTTTGTGACTGATCGACAAATTCATCTTCTTGCTACTGCTTTTATACATGAATAAGTTCGTTGAGCGCAAGAAGAAGGTAAAGTGTAATACAATGGCTTCTTGTTATAAAAAAGCACGCTTTAATTCCACCGATACAAATGAGGTATTAAACGAATATAAACATAGGATATTAGCGATATAATATCAGAAGCATACGATGCAGAACATATGGGATATATAGAGGCTAAAGAGGATTCACATGATGCTGACAACAGTGAAGAAACAACTAAAATCCTTGGAATGTTACGCATTGGCGTCTTGATCCCTATCCGGAATACCAATACACCAACAGAAATGTGTTACGGCAACGTAGAGGTCCTGGTCCTGGCTTAAATATAGTAACTCCTAACGATATATTCAAAATTTTACTATCCAACGAGATTTACGATAAAATTTTGCGTAAAAGTAATAGTAATATCAGAGTTGTCGGCAGTTGTTGTATTTGCAA
This sequence comes from Pollenia griseotomentosa, assembly GCA_963931875.1. Taxonomy (NCBI): domain Eukaryota; kingdom Metazoa; phylum Arthropoda; class Insecta; order Diptera; family Polleniidae; genus Pollenia; species Pollenia griseotomentosa. Next base: position 28,305,331 of record OZ007561.1, read on the forward strand.
AACTAATTAATAAAAAATAGAAAAACTCGGAAAGCGTGCGCAAGTTGTAACGAATATTACAAACCGACCTCCTGGCGAATCCTGTTTCCAAGGATCTCAGTACACTATTTTTTTTTTTCTGATTTGTTCTATAGTGAAGTGTATATAATTTCTATTTTTTGTGCTTTCATCAAGTCTTTTATTTGAATAAACAAAATAAACGAAATATACAAAATTTTAAATTTTAAATTTTTCATTTTCATTCATGTCAAAAAAAAAGAAAATATTACAGCTTGAATAAACCAACATGATTTTAAACTCAGTTTCATGAGAATAAATCAAACAATACTAAGAAATAAATGTTATTTTAAATATTTTTATTATGGTACCCGGGTACCCTGTCACCCTGTTAAGGGTGCAAAATGTAAATTGACCGACAGCACCCCCTCAAGTTAAGGAACCAAGCTAATATTTATTTAAATATATTTAAAACACAATCATAAGAGTTCTCAAGAGGTTCCACTCCCTTCAGAAACTTGAAAGCAAAAAAAAATTCCAATTAAAATTTTAAAAGTTACCCAGGTACCCTGTCACTCACATAAGGGTTAATGGTATTAATACTTTGTTAACAGTTTCCAACGTTTTACTGAAGTCGAGATTGCAACTATTCATTTTCTGTAATAACTTAAGATTTGTTTAAAGAGATGATATACAAAGAAACGATATAAAAATATAAAAAAAATTTCTCTAAAAAAGAAAAAAAAAAAAAAAACAAGTAAGAACGCAATATTTGGCTGTATGAATGGGCTTTATAAAGGATCTATGATAAATTCTGCATGAATCTTTTTAAAATCTTATCTCACCGTATTATAATTCGTAGCCGTTTAAAAGTCGATTCCGAGAGTATGCTTTACACAGCACCTATATTATCTAGTTTACCAAAAGTTGTACGATTTTATTTTTAGTCATATAAAACTTAATAAGACCTAATCTCTTAAAAATATCATCACTCGTAAATTATGCAACGATCTTCAAGAAATTTGGTAGTGGGACTTCTCGTCTAATAAAATAGGTTTGGGCAAAGTTAATGACAAGCGTGGCATTTCGCCACCATTTTTTATGGAGGTTGTTGCAGAGCTAGTATTCCATAACTATTTTTCTACTAAGCCGATTGTGTTTTATTTCAAGCCAAAACTGATTTGAAGAATTAAAAACAATTTGGCATCAAAATTATGGAAAGCAAACGTGATTTTAAAAGGCGGAAGGATACACAGTAAGGCATGTATTTACTAGAGAGACAACCAGCCAGACAGCCTGACGAAGTATGTCCAAAATATAAGCATCATTTTAGTTTTAATAAAAAGGGTTTTTGAGATTTTTATCTCAGGTTATTACAAATAGGTTTTGGCTAAACATTTAAAATGATGTGTGTCAAGTGACCCCCTTTTAAGCTCTTGAACTGTTGTGTGCAGTGCTCAAAAAATAAACAGAACATTACTTAGCGTTCGGCTCACACACCCAGAAACCTTTAATACCGTTCTTAACTATTTTCAAGAAAGAGCTGAACAGTATACACAGTTCCGAAACAATTGTAGTGATACTGTACACAGAAATAAATTTTGCACCGCTCCTGTCTTTGATGAAAGGCATTGCAGACGTCCAATTTTGTTCCATTTTTTCGAGCATTGCTGGCTGCGTATCACGACTAAAATAAACAATGTTGACCTCCAAGACGTCAATTGTTGCTGGCTTATCAGTATAAATCAGTGACTTCACAGCCCTACGGAACATTTTGAACCTTTCCTTGATATATGCAACCAAAAGTGGAAGTTAAACTTATTATTTTAGGAGTTTTATTAATTGTTTTTTAGTCTTTAATGTTATTTTTGTTTGACTAATATTGATCGTCGTTCAATGAGTTTGTTGTGTTTTTGCTTCTTTGTTAATGTCCTTTTATTAAATAAAACTTCAATTTTATATCAGGTGTAATTAGTTTCATTAAAATCGGGTAATTCTGCTTTATCTCAAGTGTAATTTTGAATTGTTTGCTGGTGGTGGTTCTTTTTAATTGGAAGTTTTTACATTAACCCCCAATTTTACCAAGTTCAGTTATAATTAACTATCAGATATAGATGTCAAAATATATTTTTAACTGGAAGTTAAAATAACAGTTAGTTTTAACTGAACTTGATGAAATTGGGGGTAAGACTTTTACTGACAGTTTGCAATTTGGAACGTTAATGATTGCTAAAATTTAATATGAAAAATATTTTTAAACCTTGTATGCGAACGTTAACGTTCGAAATTTTTCGAACAGGATGTAAGTACCTTTTCAATAGGTCTTGTCCTTAAAATAAGTTTTGAATTTAAAATTGTGAACTCTATGCACGGTTTAAAGGGACATATAGACAGCTAGGCAGCCGTTCGAATGGACGTAGACCCCGAAAAGTGATTCTGAGTCAATCGTATCAGCTCTGGTTTTAAGTTTTGCTTAAAAGTTTTAAACAAACACATAACAGCCTTCCAAACTTTGGGTTAGGACTAACTCGTGACTCAATTAAATCAATTATATTAAAGAGTAAAAAAACTGCTAGAAGTCTTAACTTAATCTGAGAGTACTAGACTGCTCAAAATTTGCTATATTTAAAGCTCTCAATAACATCACCAGTCATCATCATACACTTCGCTTTTGTTGTTATTTTTGAAGAGTTTTTTCTTCTTTAAGTTCAAATTAAGCATGTCATGCACTTTAGAAATCATAAACATAGAACAAATAAAATAGAAATTACGAAAAAAGTTACATAAAAATATAAAGTCAATAAAGAAGAAGAAGAATGTATCTGTTGGGTGCTTTTTAGACGAATATAAAAATAAAGTTAGACAATAATAGTAGCAACTTTTAGGATCAGCAATGAAAACCTTGTTTTAGAGCAGAAAAGCGAAAAATAGTGTAAATATACGGGAAAGTAAGTAGGAAAATAAAATAGGATAATAAAATCAAACAATACAAAAACAAATGAATAACAAAACCGTCAAACACAAGTGCATACACACACATATACACACTGATGTCTTCCAAAACTAAAGACATAAATTACAATGTCGTCATTAAAGAGGCCTTTTTTCTCAAATAGTCATACAGTCACCTAAAGTCCAAAAGGCTGTAAGAGACAAAAAAGTCAAAATCGATATACTGGTTGCACGTTATCCGAATCTGTACTTATCAGGTTTTCGCGATTCCGTCGCTTAAAATTAAAAAAAACACTGTTTTTCATTACTTTCCTGAATTTAAGCTTGTTAGGCCGGCCTGGAGCTTCAATTTAAATAAAACACCAATATCATTACAGTTTTTTCCCAACGTTTCGTTGAGTATTTTTTTTTTACTTTTTCAGGCGGCTTCTATAGAATATATGTAAATATATGTAAAAACTTACACTACGATACAATTTTTTTGTTATATCCAAAATAGATAAGGGTACGTTCGTAAATGCGGTTGTTGCGCATTATTAAAGTTGAATGTTCATTATTGCATCACTTGTAAAAACCTTGGCATTACTTTCATGTGTCAAAAGTTTTTTATGCAGTGATGCCGCAGTCCTGCAGCAAATATTGGCAATTATTGCATCAGTTAATTTTCTGATGCAATAACTTTTAACATTAAAGAAATCGTTTTATTTTTCTTTTTTGATGCTTTTTCTTGTAATTTATAAGAAATCTATTACTTTTGGTTAAATATTTTTAATAAAATTTGCTATCGCCATTGTTGATAACATATTTTTTTATAATTTTATGTTCGCTCATTAAGCTTTTAAAATTTAGCTGTTGTGCAGTAAAAAATCATCAGCATCACAAGTGCAACTTGTGATCAAGCATCAGCAACAAAATTTTGCATAGTTTTGATGCATTTACGAACGTACCCTAACTTAAAATTTTTTGGGTTATTTGACATTCTCTCTATCCAATATTTTGACGTTTTAAAAATCAGCAGTATGACCATGGTGTAAAATATGCTGTGCTAGTCTATTTTTCGCCATATTCGAGACGTTATAAATATAAAATAATCTTTATTTATAAAACTTTATATGTAATCTGGAAGTCCCACCAATTGCATTTAAAATAAATGTTTACCCTTTGTGTTATATTGTTTTTACTCTGAGATATCTTATCCCCAAATATTAAAAGTCCGATTTTCTTAATTGTATTTTCGCCATTTTTTTTAAGATTTTTTTTTTTATAATTTTGACCTAATTTTTATATTTTTTTGTCGAATTTTTTCCAAATTTTGAAAAAATTTATAATGTATTTTTTTTTTTAATGACAAAGTCGATTTTGAATTTGTTGTCGCTTACAACCTGAACTGAAGTCACGCCTACCCCAGTCCTTTTTTTGGGTTCATATTAAGGTTATTTCAATTTTTGATGCTACATCCTCCGGGGAAATCTGGTGAGCTAATAACTGAGATTCGGCCAAAATCCCAAATTGACTGATCTTAAGAGGTCTGTGTATGGTGAGCTGGAGACAACCGTTAATATGCCTCTCGCGGCAAATGCTCTCTGTCTTTGTGGGAGTTTCGCCTTTTAATTGAAAATTTACTGCGGTGTCTGTAGTCTACTTACCAAAGCCGCGGGAAGGTAGATCCTGAAAGTCTGGCGCTGATAGGTAGATAGCTGCAGTTTCTAAACAAGGGGCGAGTGTATAGCCTTGCCGGACTATGTACTTAAAGTAATACATGAATGAGGTCGGTTGGTAAACGCATTATTTGTTTAAGACCCACCATGAAGTAGGCCTTAGGGCAGGGGTCTAATCACCGCATACGATATCGAGCAAAATTGATCGAAATTATATATTTTGGTATCGTGAAACTCGATATCGAATGAAATGTATTGAATTTGAAATAATTGCATTCGATATCGAGTAACTCGACATTACATTTATCGAGTTTTCATTCCATACGTCAGTGTCTATCGTATGCAAAAAAATTTGATAGTTTATTCGATACGATAGTGTCGAATGCGGTGATTAGACCCCAGGTATCTATGCAAATATTTTCCATATCTGTCGATGCCTTTAGTATACTTCTCTTTATCCTTTTTTAGTTATTTATTTAAGGTCTACGGAATAAATCCTGACAGACCAATTATAAAAAAAAATTACATTATATACAAAATAAAAAAAAGATTTAGACATCCATTTAATTACACTGATTAAGGTGCAAAATAATATTACGTTTAATGACATTAACAATAACAGAAAAATCAATATGAAAATAAAAATCATTACAATGTTTACACAATTTTCTTAGAGGATCAGAATTAGCATAATTAGTTTGGAAAACTTGTAAATAGATTGGAATGTAACGAGTTGATCGATGAGGTACATTAAAATTTATGTTGCTGAGTAGGAAGTCAGAATAGACTGCACCATTTATTAGGTTGAATAAAAATGAAACGCTAAGCATAGTTCTTCTGCTCTCCAACGTTGGTAATTTTATTAATGCAAGCCTTGTAGTATAAGGAGAAATAATGACGTTAGGATTCCATGTTGAATTACCCAAGCAAAAAAGAAGGAATTGTTTTTGGACTGATTCAATTATGTTTTTGAGATAATTCGCATTCGGATCCCAAATAACAGATCCATATTCTAAGATTGGTCTGACTAAAGATTTATGTATATAACCGTTAAGTAATGATTGGTTCAGTAAACTCCTTAGCCCATCGTTTTAAAAAGCTAACACACCGCGAGCTTTGTTTACCATCATATATATGTGTTTCTGAAAATTTAATTTAGGATCCAAAAGTATTCCAAGATCTGAAAACTCCATAACCAGTTCAATTTGGTGCCCACCCAGTGAAAAGTTAAATAAAGCGTTAATGTTCTTGAAAAACGCATATGTGTACATATTTTTAAATTGAGTTCCATTAAATTTAGCACGCACCATTGAAATAGTTTATCCAAATATATTTGAGAAAATTTTTTTCAATGTTATTGTCATAGCTATGAAATATCTTCACATCATCGGCATATATTAAGACGTTACAATATTTTATTACGCACGGCAAGTCATTGATGAATAAGGAAAATAAAATTGGACCAATGTGGCTACCTGGGGGCACTCCAGAACTTACGAAAATGTTTTTTGATGTAGTATTATTAAAAACAACATTTTGTTTTCGGTTTGTTAAATATGATTTAATCCAATTTAAACTGTCGAGTGTAAGACCCATTGCATAAAGCTTTATCAGAAGAAATTTATGATTGACTTTATCAAAAGCTTTACTAAAGTCCGTGTAATCACAATCTGTAAATTTCCTTTTAATAAATATACACTCACAATATTATTACAGTAACGGACTGTAGTTTATTTAAGAAATATTCCGTTCAGTCATTTTTAAATAAATAAACATTTAAAATTCCAAGCAAATTTATTTTTAACTGATTCTAACAGTTATTCAAAAAACTAAGTGCATATTAATACGGATTTTCAGTTGCAGTTAATATTGTCCGTTGATTGAGTTAAATTCTTCTTTATGTTAAAGTAAATAAAAATGTAATTTAAAGCAACGAAAAGTTCATTTAATTTTTACTGTCAAAAATTCAACCGCGAATTCCGTAAAAACAAATCAATATTCAGTTATCTTATATAAATTAATTGTCAAAAAATTAACACCATATTCCGTAAATACAAATAAATATGCAGTTATTTTATAAAATTTTACTGTCAAAAATTCAACACCATATTCAGTAAAAACAATTAAATATTCAGTTATTTTACATAATTTTACTACCAAAAATTAATTTTTACTTATGAATGAAAAAATGAATTGCTTGTTTTGTGTAAGCAATTCCCATTTTCTATTTGTTAAAATAATTTAGTTAAATACATCAAATTTTAAAAGTAAAATAATTGCGAAGCCATATCGGTCATGCTGCTGGTGTCTTATAATTGAGAGTTCTTCTGTAAACAACGTGGTCAGTACAACAAAAGTAAAACAAACGTGTGTAACTGGGTAAGTAAATAAAAATATTCTCCCCCTCTCGCTTATAAGAAAAACAAGCGAACAGGTGTCGGTCTGGTATTTTTTAAAAATTCGGCTCTTTTGTGGAGTAAACGAAAATTTAATAAAATAACTGAATATTTAATTGTTTTTACTGAATATGGGGTCAATTTTTTGACAGTAAAATTTTAATAAATAACTGAATATTTAATCGTTTTTACTGAATATGGTGTTGAATTTTTGACAGTAAAATTTTACAAAATAACTGAATATTTATTTGATTTTACGGAATATGGTGTTGAATTTTTGACAGTAAAGATTAAATGAACTTTTTGTTAAAAATAAATGAAAAATAGGTAGACCGGTTTTTAATTGAACTTTCATTTATTTTATATTACAATTTCAGTTAATTTTACGTACAGAATATTGTGAGTGTAGCTATTGCATGTGCGGAATTCTTCAGAACACAACTGGGAACACCATCAGGACCCATGTGGTATGAGGACTTTAATGATTTTAAAGTCCCTAAAATCTGATTTATGTGGATTGGATAAAAGTGTTTCATTTGATGGCCCGCAATTGGGTGTGGGTATTCATTTAAACTATATTGAGAATCAGAGTAAGTTACTTATTATTATTCGCTGATATTGTGTTAAGGACTTTGCAATGCTTGCTGGTCTAAGAATAGGGCAAGTGGTAAACGTGGGGTTGTACGTAGGTGTGAAAGTTGCCTTGTGCTTTACTTAATGAGCATGAGCCTGTATTAAAATTCACATCTAAAAAGAATACTGAATTGATAGGAGTTCCTTTTATATTTTTTTTTTTCTATATTTTCATCTTTACTTGAAAAGTGAAATTCTACAACAAGAAATTTTAGAGACAAATTTTGTTTAAAATTTTGTAAACAAATTTTGGCCTTGAACTACTATGTAGGCCCCCTAGAAGGCCTTTAATATATTTTATTTAACCTTCCAAGAGCTTTCTTACTACATACACCCATTTTCCCATAAATCGCCAAAAGTAGTTAAAATCTTAGGAAGAACAAAAGAGAAAACTTAAAAAAGACTACAAGATCCTTTAACATTTATTTTCAAAATTTATCCTGGTGTTTTGGTATTTTAATGCCACTTTAAGTACAATTTTATTTTATAACGCTACTTTAAAAATCTATTAGAGAAGAAATAAGGGACAAGTAGAAAAAAAATCTAACAGTAAAAGAAAAGAAACAAAAACAAAATTACTAATACCCAAACAAAAGCTGTATAGCTCGTAAAAAAACGCTATACGAAAACCCAGGACAAATGTTGGAAAATGAAAAGATAATAGAAAACTTTTGGCAAACAGTGTTGCCAATTTAGCTATTTACTGGCTTGATGAATAATATTATTTAGTCGTTAGATATTTTTAATTATTTTTTATTTATTTATTTATTTTATTTATTTTTAGAAGTGACAACAAGCCCTTAGGGCCAATTTCTTTCACAAAAATATTTTGGCAATACAATATATATAAAATTCAAAATATATTTATTGTTAAGTTATACGTACATACTTATAAACTTAAACTAACCCTCCCCACAAAGATACAAAGAATAACCGCCATATTCATAAAAAATATTATTGATTTATAAGAGGCTTATTAAACGAATTTCCTATGGAAATCTGTTTAATAAACCAGTTATTAACCTGAAATATTTTTATGAATACGGCCTTAAAAATGTACATTTATAATAAAAATTTCTACATGGTGTAAAATGTTAAAGCTTATGGTTAGTAATGTAATGTAGATAAGCGTATTTACTTAAAAGTTCTCTAATAATTTTTTTTCAAATTTTGCCACTGAGTTTGAAAATCGTCTTTCCCGATATGGTATGATATGATTCCATAATCGTGTAACGCGTATTAGAAATGATCTATTCTTTATAAGGGATGAATGAAAAGGCATAATTAATGAATTTGTTCTGGATGAGTTGCTAAAAATAAACCTTTCCGCTGGATATTCAGAACAACCACTTTTAATGATTTTGTAGAACATTAACATAATCCTTTTCAATACAAAATCATTGAAATTACAACCTAATATTTTCCTATACTTATTCATGGTTTTTAAAATTTTTGACAGAGAAATTCAGATCTTAATCCTATTTTTTTTAAGTTCAAAAAGTTCGCAAATTTTATATAAGTGAAGAAATAAAACCTTAGTTAGGCCCTAATTGTGTAAAACGCAACTCAAAGCCAAAAACTATATTGAAAGCACAAGCAAAGTCAAAACTATTTTATAATTTTGTTGTTATTTTCTACAGAAATTCATATTGCGTTTTACAAATTTCAACGCCACCAGAAATGCAGCGTTTAAAATTTGAAAATTGAATACAAATTTCTGTAGAAAGCAACAACAAAATTGCAAAAAATTTTTGACTTTGTTTTTGTTTTCAATGTAATTGTTGGCGTTGCGTTTTATACAGTTAGGGCCTTAGCCCGTTTTGTTTGTGAAGAACTGGCAGCATTACTAGCAGCTAACAATTGAAAACACCTTTTCCCCACCCAGCCCAATAACAAGTCAACATTAGTTGCAAGCAAATAACAATAACTGCTAAAAACTAAGTTTGTTTTAATATACAGTAATTTACACAAGAGATGCTGAGAAAATAGAAAATTAACAACAAAGAAAAAATACATAAGAAAAGAACAAAAGATGAAAAGGCTTAAATATGTTAACGCTTGAATAAAACTTTCCATTTTCATTTTTTCACTTGAGGGATTTTTTATGTGTTTTTTTAAGCACGGTACCTAAGAGATGGGAAGTATATCAAGTAAGACGTGTTGTTTGTAACAATATAAAATTTTGTAGCAAATATTACTTAAGTTCTACCATTTACACACTCTTACTGAGACACCCTTTACAAAAAATTTATTTTACAATGAATAATTTTTTGAGGATTTAGGTTAGTTCATTTAGCGATTTTTTATGTCATGTTTAAAAATAAGCGAATTTTTTAGAAATATTTTATTAGGAAATTTTGCAAATAATAGCTGAGCAACCTAAGATTTATTTTCACGTTTTTTCGGAAATCGTCTCGAACGTTGAAAACTGATTCTAAGATTCTGGCGCAAAAAAATGCTGAAGATCCTAAAGAACAAAAGCGACCCAATTTAAGAAAACAGGGGCCTGATTCTGGCAGTCGTAATCGAGTAATTTCTCGATTCGAAAGCAATTTAATATCTAATTACTTCAGTCAATACTGAACGAATTGGAATTATTTTTTCAGAGTTGTAAAGCAATAATTTGAGTTTCACAATACTGAAAAAATAATTTTGATTCGTTCAGTATCGACTGAAATAAAATTGCTTGCGAATCGAGAAATTACTCGATCACGACTGCCAGAATTAGGCCCCTGGATTTTTGTGTTTTTTTTTGAGCAATGAGGGAATGATTAAAATCTTACCTTGCCTTACATTTCTCATTTCTTTATTTATTTAAACATTTGACTAGATTGCTTTCTGAAGTTCGTATGGAGTTTGCTTTGTTTCTATGGTGGGAGTTCGGTGGTAACTGAATTTCGTGGAACTAGAATGGCTAAATGGCTATTAATTTGTCCATTTAACCATAATATTGTTTTTGATGAGAATTAACCATAACGATATTAACCATAATATATTAAAAAATGTTCACTTAAAAATAGTTTTGTTGGAGGTGACCATATTAAAAATGTGTTTTGTAATTAAGTGAATATCTTGAAAACTAGAATTAATCATACAAAAAGTGCACTAGAAATTGTGCGCCAACATTTGTTTCTAACCCGTTGCATAATGAATGATAACATTTTAGAAATCTTAAAAGTGTATGTATGTATGTGGCCTGCTATGCGCTCGAATGTACAATGACACGCTGTCACCAAAGACAGCCCCATAAAAATGATAAAATCAATCCACCAAAAGGGTAAAATTTTTACAGCGTTACATTTTTTTAACCCTTGACGTTTGCCTCTTCCTACTTTTTGTTAGTCTTGCTGTTGCTTCTTTCCATTTAAAATAAGTTTTTTTCATACTTGTAAAAAAAAAAATAAAACAATATAAATTTTTGGGTAATTTTTGGTGTGCTTTTATAGTTTAATCTTTTTTAAGGGCGCACCAGAGGAGCCAAGTTAAATTTGAGTACCAAATTTAAAAAGACAGTTCACGAGGAATCTTTAATACGAAAGAAAAATGTTAAAATAACAAAAACATTACCACGCGCTTCATATAATTTTATTAGATAAATTTCTACTAATTTGACGGTTTTGCAATTTAAAGAATGAAGAAAAAAAAAAATTAAATTGTTTTTATTTTTCTTTCGAAAGATTCTAAATTGTTATTATATTTCAACTATGAGGATGAAGAAAAACAAAAAAAAAATAAAGAAAGGATAGTCATGACAGCAGTTGACAATGTAAAGAAGAAAATTAGAAAAAAAATATACAAGTATGTATGTAAGAAACTGAAATATTTTAAATTGTATAAAAAAAAGATATTAAGGCAAAAAATTAACTATAAAAAAATTTCCGTTTTCAAATTAAATTTTTTAATATTTAATACTGAATACCTGTAAAAAATTGTTATTAAATTTTTAGATTTTGTTTAATATTTTGTTTCAATCAAATATGAAATAAGAATTGACAGTTTTAAGCCCTGTTTAGAATAAGTATAAACGACCTTAATTAAAGCTTAAATTAATTAGCCTTTATTATCTAACCAAAATTATAGAATTTGTGTTAATTAACTAAATATATAAATTAGGTACTTCAAACCATTATAGAAATTAAATATGACCTTACGAGTTCGTATTTTATATAAAATTGTTACTTGGCCTGTAGTTTTTACAATATAAATCGTAGTCCATACAGACTATATATCTGTCTGTCCGGCCGTTTATTTGTCTGTCTCTGGTTATGTTGAAATCATGTTTTCGAAGACTCAGGATATATATAAATATATATATAAAATATATAATATATATATTAGTGCGGGCTAATTTTTTTTTTGCTGAAGCGTATAGCAACAACGTAATCTATAGGTAATTCTGAGAAATTTTTCTCAAGAGACCATAGCTCTAAGTCGGGTTTGGAGCCCCCCAAAATTTCAAAATAGATATTTTTCCATATATACATAGAATAATTTAATTAAATTCGTCATAAAATCGGATCGAATTATAGTAGATTTCTCAATCTGGGCTTGTTTGAAGGTATTTCTATCAGCTTTCAAAATCTGTATTGATACTAATAAATTCTGAATTTTCTTCGACATTTTTTTGGCAGATTATGAACAATGAATGATATGAATGAATAAGGTCGCTGATTTCAAATCTAGTCTCCATTTTTCTCTATCAGCTCCACTTTTCGAGATATACCGCTATGTCGAAATTAAGGCACTTTCACTTCATATATTGGAATAACTTGAAAACGGTGGACCATATTCAGTTAACAAAAAAATCCGAAACTCGGCAACAGTATTATCTTTAAGCCGTGCTTACATTGTATTTAAATTTGCCCTGTAGTTTCAGAGATATCGTTGAATTTTTGAAAACAAAAAGGAAAATTTTGAAAAAAAAAACAAAAATTGTTCTTTAAATATTCATAAAAAATTAAATTGCGATAAAAATCACAGTTTTCGTCTAAAAACATTTAGTTCAACATAATTTCGAATGAAATGAGGTTTAATTCATTGTTATCGGTGCACAACTTTTGATTTTATGCACAATTTACTGAGACAACTAAATATCGATTTCCATACACTCGTTCGAACGACGATATGGTTCGAAAATTATTGTGTTCCAGCATTTCACCTATGTACATATCGACAGCTCAGTTCCAAAATATGCTAAGTCAAAAAAAATTAGTTTTGCAGGAGAATTTCTTAAAATTGACGGGCGAAACAACATTCTGTTGCATGCTACAGAAGTACTTTAGTGTTCATAACTTTGGATAAGAGTAGCCGATTAACACTAAAATTTGACAGAAATTAAATTTTTAACGTTTTTAGATTTAGTATTTTTTCATTAAAAACATGAAAAAAATAAAAACATGCTAAGTCGACTTAACATATTTTGGAATTGAACTGTCGATATATTTGGACAATAATTTTACACAAAATATCACTTATTTGTTGCAAAAATTAATTTAACAAATTAAATGAAAAAGTAATTCCAGTATGACAGATTTTTTTTAAATTGTTTCTTTGTTTACAATAATATTGTTTTGTTATCATTAATTTACAAAAATATAACATGTCATGTTCATTTTTAATATTTGTATAAAATTTGCTCTAGTTCAACTAATAATATGTTGACATAATTGATTTATTTACAAAGTTAATTTTCGACCATGACAATATGTCAATTTATTAGTTTAAATAATGTGGTTATTGATGCATAAATTAATGGGCCAGAAAATAAATTAAAAATATAATATTATTATTAAATATAAAATTATTTTTAAATAACTTAAATTTTGTTAAATAGCAAAATAAAGTTTTTAGGCAAAAATTCAGCCTTATTAAGTTTTTTGATTTTGAAAACGACTAAGTCACAATCATATGTTGTATGTTACTTTATTCCTAAGATAATTACTCTTAAGTTAAAAAAAAAAAATTGTGTCTCATGCATCACACTGTGAAAATTTTTGTTTTCGAAAATTTTCAAAAAAAAACTCATTCGACAAATTTCAAGCTTTTTCATATAATTGAAATTTTGTAAGGGAGTTGCTATTAGGAACTTAGAAAGAGCTTTGAATCCTTAAGTCCGTAAAATAATTGAAGTCGGTCATAGAAATTAGCACCCAATGGTTACGCGTTAAGCCCTTAGGGTCCGAACACTAACTTCGGCTCTGAACGGTATTTTGTACGGGAGTCATGTTTAATTAAAATATGTAAAGACTGTATTTTCTTACTTGTTACAAAATAATGTTGTTTGGCAATTAAAATTCTATATATTTCTGAATTTAAATTCATGTGTTTATATATTAGTATTTAGGCTATTCACAAAGTGTTCTATTGTGTCATATTGTTTTATTTGCTTTATTTTATGAATATAACATTTATAAATCCATAGCAAGTACAATCAATACGACACAATAGAACACTTAAGAATTTAAAAGTTTATTAAAGCTAATGGTCTGAAAATATTCATCTTTTGACAAATTGTTACAACTTTTGGAAATTATTCATCAGATAAAGCAAACTGTGTTTATACCAACTAAAACTATCGGTCCCTTCGAGTTCGTTATTACCCAATTCTATTGTATTTACATAAAATTTATTTTTATTCTAATTTGCCAAGATTAGTGTTGCCAGAATTAGAGAACAATTCCTATACGTGGGTGTCTTCTTCTCTTCTTATTTTAATAAAGATCACAGGTCCTCACCATTACTTGATTAAACTTCAGCATCCGATCGTAGATTTAGAACTTAAAAACCATGTACCACATTTATAAAGCGAGCCGCTTGTTGCAAGATCCGACGCCTGCTTTCAGCACACGCTAAGATGGCAAACATGAGTTGCTATTGGCGCCAATCGCTCGCCTTAATGTTTCAGGTATCGTAAGAACTTAGAACTTGCTGAACTGCGACTGCATTAGTTGCTGCTTCGCATATATACATAACCTATAGTTTTGGAGTGACAACATACTTGACCTTCTCGTTTTCTTGCTGTTATCAGCAGTGGATTGCACCTAATGAAGGATCTTAAAAACAGATGCGTACGGATAATCAAGAAAATTGGCAAAATTGTTTCTTAGTATTATCTAACTTTTTAATGAGTGAGTTTATCTATTCTTACATTCCCCAGTACAATTGGTTAATTGTAACTGTAAGTAGGTTAAGAAAAAACATAATAATAACAAAAACAACTTGTTTTTGCAAAAAATAAAGCATGTTGCCAGTTTAGTTTTTTAGCCGTGTACTTGCCAGTTTATTATCAAAGTATTTTTTTTGGGAATAAAAAATTTTTAATTAACCCTGCCTTTACACATGCAAGTAGTGTATACGTATTATCAACGAAAATGTCGAAGAAAAAGCCGAAAGTCTTGCAAGTAGCTTGATTGGTTATACAGTCAGTTGTAAGTTAATTTTTCAAATGTTCTCGAAACGAAAACATCTTATTAAAAAAGGTTTGTTTTTCGGTTAAAAAACATTACCATGTTGAAAACATTACCATGTTATAATTAGTATTGTGGTTATTTTGTCGAACTATTCATGGTTTAAAAAAAAAAACTAATTTCGATCTACCAAAGGTTAAAATACAATTTGGTTTAAGGATGGATGTTTGACTATTGACGTCAGCAGTCATCGATGGCTGCGAGTGTAATACGGCAAATCCCTCTGAGGAGATCAAGTGGTTGTGATCGAAACATGTCAGGGTAACCAGCCGCCTGCGTTCGAATCTCAGGTCAGTCAGGAAAGAAAAATTATCAATAACAATTTTAATTAATTTTCATGTTATAAAATTCCTTTCTTCATAAAAATAATTTAATGAAAAATGATTAAAAATATTAAAATTTGGATTAATTACCATGTTTTAACAAAATAAAATTAATAATTTCTTCTTTATTTAATTTTCGGTCCATCTTGATGAAAAAGTTATGTTCATTTTAAAAAATATGTGACTACAGTATTGCCGTAGTGGCGATATAACAACTGAGAAAATATTTTGATTAACAATTTTTTTTTCAAAATGCTTAAAATTCATGCTTAAAGATGCGTTGTTGTATAGTTGTGCTCTTTTTTATTTGTTATTTTTAAAAAATACACAGAAAATCCGCTATAAACAAAAATTTTATTTTACTAAGTACTAGTCGATTGATACAAAAGTCATCCACGGCAACACTGTTTCTTCATTTGTCATTTTACTTGCAGCAAGTGTCAAAAATTTACTTGCACGCAAATTCTCTTGCAAGTTGAGCTGCAAATACGAACAACTTGATGGTATTAGTGAAAAAGTGTGAGTGTTTTGAGTTTTTCGAACTTGCACTTGCAAGTGTAAACCCTAGGTGAGCACGACAAACAAGATCTTGTAAATTAAAAATTTTGTATTCCCAAAAAAATCACTTAATAAACTTAGAAGTCTAAATCGTAGGAACACGAGGGGAGATAGGGAGCAATATCTGCCTCTTAGAAGCTGTCAAACCGATTTTAATTAAATTTAAAACATATTTAGCTCCATATTTATATGAAAAATTAAGCATTATTCTCCATTCGTCCCGAAAAGGGTGCACTCTCGTAAATGTGTTTTACAATACTGTGGTGTAGGGTATCATATGATCGGGCCTGACCGACTATACTTTCTTACTTGTTTTAATTTATAATTTTTTAAGACAAACTCACAATCACTTTTACATTTTTTGAAACTAAACAATAACAATGAAAAAATAACTTTAACCGGAAGTGGTTTAAACGTAAAAGGAATTTGTTCGCCCTTTTCCTATATAAAATTTCTTTTTGTTGCTTTAATTTTTTTCTATTTTTTGCATAAATAGGCGTTGAAAATAATATATAAAAAAATAAAATGAAAAAAAAATTTAATTTTCTCAGCCATTATTGACACTGACATTTGACTATGTCGCCTTTTGTTTGCAATAGTTAAAAGGCATGAATTTATAAAAAAAAAACAAACAAGCGCCCACATACAGATGCACAAACGTGCAAACCATAACTTCGTTTTTGTTCCACAAACACTTTAATATACTACTAACATTCTTTCATTTACCTCCATAGATGTCTGACAAAATGCGTACGATAGCAATGAAAACAAAGAGTAACACGCAAGCAAAACTACTGTAAAAATGACAAAAAGGATGTATGTATGTATGTATGTATGTATGTATGTATGTATGTATGTAATTGTAGTTTTGCTGATGTTTTTAAATTAATCCTTACTGTACTAACCTTACAGTTCTTAGTGAAAATGTAGGCTTACGTACTTCTTGCAAAAAAAAAAAAATTAAAAACAACAACAAATTTCTCTACATTCTACTTAGAGTTTGTAAATACAACTTTTCTCTTTAAGCAAACTTTAACCTGAGTCAGTCCTTTATGCCTATAGCGAAATAAAAGGGATAAAAGTTTAAAAAAAAAATTAAAAAAATGTCTATGAAAAAGTTATGAAAGCCTCAAAGAAACAAACATTGAGCTTAGAAAGAAAGAATAAGCAAAAATAAAATCATAAGAATATCTAATACTTAAAAAAGGTTACGGATAGTTTCCTAGCGGCAACAGATCAAGTGACATGTGAGCATAAAAAAGCTGTATTTAAAAAGCAATAAAAAAATATTTTTTACTCATACACGAAAACCTTTAAATTCGATATGTGAAAAACCTTAAGATGTGAAAAACCTTATGATCAAATTGCAAAAGACTGAAATTTAAGGCCAGTTTTGAATTTGTATTTAAAAATTATTTATCTTTAAGTGTTATTTTTATAAGAAATTTAGTTTTTTAGTAGTCTTTTGAAAGGATATTTCAACAGCTTACGTTGCTTATTTAAAGCTTATTTAGGTTCTCATGGGGTTTTACATGACAAGGTTGCCTTAGTATTACAACAATTCAAAAACAACAGACAAAGTGCTAGACAATCAGCTGTTTATTTAACGCTACCTTGTAAATAAATACACCTCCCCAAGCGAAAAAAGAAGTAGTACAAAGACCTTTTTTGCAGACTGAAGGCCTCCTAGCCGCATTTCAGTTTCAATTTTAATTTACACGGCGCACAGAGGGATGATGGCTTCATGCATTTAAGTGCAAAGAATATAAGGAGTGGTCCTATATCATTGAAAGTTGGCACCTAGCATGAACTAAATTATGCACGACAAACCAAATCTTATTAATAAAAAAAGCAAGTTGTTTTTGTTTTTATATTGTCTTTTCTTAACCTACTTACAACTAGAATTAATGTTGGACGAATTCCACCCAATTGTAGTGGGCAATGTAAGAAGAGTTAAACTCACTGTTTATTGTTGTTGTTTTTTTTTAAGCTTTGAAATTGTTACAAGTAAAACTGAAGCTTATAATTCTTATTCGCTTAACATTTTTATTTGTTAAATATATTTAGTTTTTCTAAAATCTTTGGATGAAGATTCCTGACGATCTGGCCTAAGCAACCAGTGAAATGCGCATATCCCTTCAACAATAAATTTCAGTGTTTTATCAAGAATAACAATTGAGAATATAGCACGACAAGCAACATCTTGCTAAATTAAGAAACAAATTAAAATTTATTAATATGGGCCCCACCCCCACCGCCCATCACCATACAAACAAATTTGGTAGATACACCTTTGAGACTAACCGAAATATAAATGCCAATTTTCATCAATATCAGCCTTGCCCACTTTCCACTGTCAAAATCCAAGTAAATAAAGAAGTTTCTATGCATGAAAAATCTTCAAAATTTGGTAAATACACGTTCTAAAGTAAACAAAATATACATGACAAGTAGTGATGCCAATAGTAGGGAGTTTTCCCTTTTTGTAGGGATTTATTCAAATAATTTCAAGAGTAGGGAAAAAAGGAAAGATTTTTAATTTTAAGGCAAATTAAGGGAATTTTAAAAATATTATTTAATTTTTAATATATTGTGCAAGAATACATAAATATTCGTATTGTTTTTATTTAAAAATTAAAATTTTTCATAAACAATAGCATTTAAGTACAAATGTAAATAGTATATCGAATAAAAACCATACGAGTCCTAACAGCCTGTCATCCTTTAACAAGTGCAAAAACAACGTACGTATATTTTAGGGGCGGCGAATATTCGGGTTCACATTTGCGAACTATTCGCTTTTTTTTGCTTTTTTCATTCGCACTCACATTCATAATGAATGAAATTTCTACAAAATTAATTTTGTACCGAGAAAAAAAAATCACACCTTTTAAACTATGAGAAATAAAATCATACAATTTCGAATTTTTAAAAAATATTTAATGAAAACTTTTAAGGCTATTATAACTTTTTTATATTTTAGTTAAACGGAACTTTAGAAAATATATTTTTTTTTAATTTTAGAGAGCCTTCTCATTAATTTGGTACCAGGTTTGCTAAAAATTATTAGATACTTAACTATTTTGAAAAAACAATTATTTAAAAAAGTATTCTTGAAAAATATTAAGATCTTTAACAAGGAAAAAAAGATGAGGAAATGGAAAGTAAAGCACGCAGTGGCGTTTCGGCCAAAAAGAAATTAAAATTTGTCACAGTGTTATTTTTAAAATTGAATTTTTATATGTGTGTATACTATAGATACCCAGCCATTAAAATAATTCGATGTCTTTATCTGAGAGAAACGTCGACAAAAAAGTCAGAATCGTATACGAATTCTGTCAGATTTCTGAGCCAAAAATGTATGAAGTGGTTCACACGAATTCTGACAGATATTTATTTTGTTTTTTTTTTTTCTTGTTGTTAATAAATGCTTTAATTATAAATTGTAATAAGTGCTTAACATATGTATAATATTTACAAAATGTTAACAAAATATGTATTTGTTTGCCTGTTGCTTAAAACAATAAATTTTTAACGAAGAGAAAAGTGTAGGGAAAATGTTTTTTGGTTGTAGGGAAAAAGGGATTTTTTTAGACACTTAAAAATTTCGTTAAATTTCATGGAACATTTTTGTCAGAAAAGGAATAATTTTGTCAGAAAAGATAACACGATTAGTAAACCTTCCGCAATTTACCAACTTTAACAGTTTTCCGAAGACTTGTTTTCAAAAATCTAAGAACAAAATTTTGAAAGGCTAAACTTATTGCTAAAGAAAGCAAAAAACGAGTTACCTTTTTAACAAACAAATGCAGTAATTTGTCATGCATCGTTAAGGTTTTCTTTAAACAAGTTGAAATCAAGCTTAATTTGTTTTCTTGTATCTCTCATTGAGGCTGTTATAAAGCAGAAAAAGGGAAATTGTAGATTTATATGGTCGAGGATTTTATTTTTTCGTTGGTTTGTGTTGTTTTTTTTTTGGGTTTTTATTACTGTTTTGCGCTTTTAACGGTTTTGCCTTTAAAGATTTCCAGAAGGCTTATAACAAAAAAAACCAATATTCACGAAAGTGAGGTGAGGCCCCCTTTTATTACATGCATAAGTATTTATGAGAATATTTTTTTGTATAACCCAGTCAGCATTTTACAAAAATTACAAATATTGTGATAGTCTTTTTGCTTCCCATGCATGATTAAAATATTCATATATCAACTGATTTTCTGATCAACGCTGATCCTTTCGTCTGTAGAACATGGTCATACGGACGACTCTCCTTAAAAGTCTTGTATTACTAGTTCTTCTAGAGTCTAAACAGCTTTGCCGCTTTAAAAAGTCGTATTTTTTATCGTTTACGAGTATTTGCAATCGTTTATGAGTTTTTAAGAGTTAATTTTTAATGGTAGTAATTTGTGTCCTTTATTTTTTTTTTTGTCGTATTTGTATCTGTGAGTCTTTCAAATATTGTTTTGATCCATTGGTAGAAGTGGGAGTGGCACCGCCCATACAAATAAAAAATAGATTTCTCTTTACCTGGAGAATTGTATAAGTGAAATTTTTTAAATATCGTACACGCAGAGAAAAAACATGTTTAAATATGGTCACCTCCAACAAAACTATTTTTAAAGAAAGTTTTAAACATATTATGGTTAATGTAACAATATTATTGTCATCTGCAATTATATTATGGTTAAATAAGTCCTCCATCAAGAAGCCACAACCATATTATGGTTGCCTCTAAACATGTTATGGTTAAATATAACAATAATTTGTTTTTAAATTAACAATACAGGCAAAGCTCGGTATAATAAATACTCACTTTAACGAAAATCCGATATAACGAATGAGCAAGTTTTTTCATTAGCTACCTTATATAACGAACGATCAACTTTTTTTGCTCCCGGTTTAACGAATGTTTAAGAAAAACAAAGCAAAACCAAAAAGTCGGTACAATACCGTTTGTTTGGATGTGCTTTTTTTGTTTGTTACAAAGTATGAGAACATGCAGATTAGTTTTAAGCATAATAAAAGAGTTTTGTTTGAAGTGTTGTTGAAGCTAAATGGTGAATAGGAAAGCATATCATTCAGTGAAAAAATAAAAAATCTTAGAAGAATGTAAAAAAGGTGTAAGTCTTTTTCTTATATCGCGTATTGAATATGAATACGCTGATAGAGGAATTTGTTATTATTTTTAAAAATATGAGTGTAAGCATACATACAGATTTTTTTGGACAAATAATTTGTCCCAATATGTAAACACGTATGTACTTACGTATGTAAGTTTAATAAACATGCATTTAACATAAACAGCTCGTTTTAATGGTAAATGTAGCTAATTTTGTATTTAAAAGAAAGTTCGGTATTACGAATATCTCAGTTTAACGAAAGGGGCTGACATTATATTATTCGTTATACCGGGCTTTGCCTGTAGTTGTTTCCTCTTTTTTAAGAGCAACATGCTATGGTTGAAAACCAACCATGCTATTATAAGTGTTAAACATGTTTTAGTTATTTTTGACCATAACATGTTCGGAGGCAACCATAATATGGTTGTGGCTTCTTGATGGAGGACTAATTCAACCATAATATGGTTGTCGGTGATAATAATATTCTTAAATGAATCATAATATGTTTAAAATTTTCTTTAAAAATAGTTTTGTTGGAGATATCCATATTTAAACATCTTTTTTCTCTGGGTGTACAAAGATGAAAAGGCAGTTTATTGATATTTTTGTGCAAAAAAGAAGGAAAAAAGTGAAAATTTTCGCATTGTTATATTTTATTTATTTAAAAAAGAATTTAAAAATTTGACAGCTTGCAGTGGAACAATCAAGTTTAGGCTACCTTGCAAATATTTTGGTAATATTTGTGTGTTAAATTGTGTGTGTTATATTATTTTTATATTTTAAGTGGATATATAGTTTATATTCGTGTTGCAAATTGCTGTTTATTTTAAATATTGGGGTTCCTTTTTTGATGTAACTGACAACCTTAAACTTTTCATGGAGAATGGCAAAACAAAATGTAACAATCATTCGTAAGACTGCTCTGTGCGGGAAAGCAGCTCGTCGTCACTCTTTGTCGTTATTTTTGTTAGTTTCACCTTGCATTGGCTAATGGCCCGACTTCATACAGACGCACCGAGTTACAGTTTTTGCTTCTTTCGCCATTTTCCATATGCAATCGTTTTTAACTTGAAATTTCTAACGTGTTTGGTCTGGTGGAGAACCATTAATAACTCAATGTGACTTGGTGGAGGGCCATATAAAACTCATGCGATGTACTGGTGGGGAACCGATTTAAGCTCAAATTGATTACTGGTGGAGACCAAAATACTCTGGAGCCGATTCTGGAGTTCTCGTCTTCCTATACGAAGGCTTAGGTCGACAGTTGACTTTTGACTGAGGCCCTAAAAAATAGTGAAAAGTAAACAAAGCGGCAGGATATTTTTACAGTGACTAGATATGAATATATCTTTCTTGCTTCCTTACCTTTGTGAATTGTCTTGCTTTTATTTAAATTAACTTGTTATTTTAATAACTTATATTATGAAAGTTTTCCATCGGAAATGAAAAATGTGAATATTGATCTATTTGGCCTAAAGTCTTTATGATCAAATTGCCATAAATTTCAATAATTTCTCAACTTGCAAATGTTTTTTCTCTCAGTGTATCTATCTGGCCTAAAAATACCTCTCAGTAATGAATCTTTTTTGTTAAATCATACATTTTTTGTATTTGTTAAACAGTACGTTAAGTATTTGTTTGTTGTTGTTGCAGCAGATTTTTATTGCTCTACCAAAATTAAAAAAAAGAATGAGAATACAACTTACATACATACTGCACAAAAACAAATAAGCTGTTAAAGTAAAAGCAACAGCAAAAAAAAAAAAACAAACTTTATTTTCTGCTAAATAAACAAATTTGAATGTGAGAAAATTACATCAAAAAATTGTTGAGTTAAGCTTCTTAAGAGGACTCAACTACCAGAGACTAATAAATAAGCAGTAAACTCACAAAAATTGTGAACAAATACGGCCTAGACACAAATAAAAACATATGTATGTCTGACACAAAAAACACAGACAGGACGATTGGGAGACTTTTTATAAACCATCCTTTACATAACTAAGTAGAGACTTTTTTTGTGCTAATTGTAGCAAACTGTAATACAACATATTAAAATAAAAAATGGGTTTTTTGTTGTTCGTTATATATGAATAAACGTTTGAACATGTCTAAGGGCTTTAACTCGTTTGTACGAGTGTGTGAGTCAAATTTTTACGATTCTTCTTTATACACATACAATCCTTCATTTTTAAGCATGTAAAATATATATTTTGTACATCTTCTCATACAGAATTTTGCTTAAAAGTTTATGTAAACAGAGAATAGGTAGGATAAATATTAAGGCTTAAGGTTAAGTTGTTAAGTACATAATTTTATGACAGAAAAAGATTAAAGGAATTATAATTGAAACATGGAATTTTGCTCATTTTTTTTAATGGGTATATGTTTTTCTATTTATATACATAAATGGGAACAACAAAAGCTGCACACCCCGTAAACAAAAAATAAAAACAAAACAATGGGATTACTTTAATGCAAATTTAAGAAAGGTTTAAAGCAATAGTAAAACGAGTATATTGAAGAGATACTTTAAGTATTACCCAGCAAAAACTTTACTTACAATCCTACCTTTAATGACTTCCTAAATTCAAATAAAGCTACCAATTATTCGCCACTTTTTGGATTATTTGTAATATATTTAATAATAACTTTATTATTATATTTAAAATAAGTCATAACTATACATTACAAAAAAAATTTAATATAAGATTTAAATAAGTGATTATTATACGATTTTCAATAATTCGGTAATTCTATAAAATTTTAACAATAATTTTGAAGTGAAATCCATGGAAAATCCAAAAGTCAATCAAATGAATGTTTCTATATACATAAATATTTTCCAAATATACCCCCACAGTATTTTTTTTGTTTTTAGAACACTAGTAGTTATATCGATCTTTTATAAACGATGTTTTTTGAACAACATAACATTTACATTACACATATGTATTTGTATTACAGTGTTTAGAGCTATAAATGATTTTTTGCTTCCAAAACACTCCTTATTAAATGTTTTTCAAAAAATTTATTATTGTGTTCACTTTCATGCATATAAGAGCAATTTTAATAAGTGTGTTTTCAATTGACTACTTCCTAGGACATCGCAATGTTAAATTAGTTAGTTAATTACATAAAAATAAATGCAAGTGTCAACCACCACTACTTGATAAATAGTTAGCTTTCAGTTAATTTAAAGTTAACTGAATGTCCGACAGGGGTATTATGCATTTGTGTTGATGTGTGTAACGCCTTAAAATATTGGTCCTAGACCTAGACCAACTTAGAATCACTTTCTGAGTCGAACTAACGATGTCCGTCCAGCAGGCTGGCTGTCCATGTAACCTTGTGCGCAAAGTACAGGTCGCAATTTGGAGATAATTTGATAAAATTTGGGACATATGTTCCTTTTGGCACAACTTTTGAGTTTGTATCGTGTTTGAACTTTTAAAAAGGGTGGTTTGTTTAACCAATTTTTTGCGATACTATTTTTTGGCTTTTACAATTGGATAAGCTTTCGACGTTGGCGATATTTTTTTCAATTTAAACTTTTTAATTAAAATTTAACACCGTTTCTTGTTTCTCATTTTATAATCCTTTATTTTGACAAATAAAGGGTGTTTTTTTAAGCTAGATAGAACTTTAAATTGTAAAAAGTAACACAAAAAATTAAATTTTGATGAAATATTTTTTTTTATCGTTTCAGTATACTCTGACAAATCATCATGAATAGACTCACGCTTGAACAACGCTACGAAATTATCAAAATTTACTTTGAAAATCAGTAGTCGATTCGCGCAACTTATAGAAGACTTCGTCATTTTTATGGCTACATAATCGTCCATCTGAACAAGCCATTCGTCGAACTGTGGATAGATTTCGTACCACATACTCTCTAGAGGATGCAATAACACCAACACGTCGAAGGAATGTGCGTACTGAAGAGAATATCGCCGCTGTAATCGAAAGTATGGAAGAAGATCCAAATTTATCGATTCGTCGTCGCTCGCAGGAATTGGGGCTCTGTCCGTCCACTACGTGGAAAATTTTGCGCAAAGATCTCGGCCTACACCCGTATAAGATCCAGCTGGTGCAGGAATTGAAGCCACGAGACCATTATATGCGTCGTTCTTTCGCCGATTGGGCTCTAGAGCAGTTGGCAACTGACCCGTTGTTTTATCGCAAAATTGTGTTCAGCGATGAGGCGCATTTTTGGCTTAACGGGTTTGTTAATAAGCAAAATTGCCGCATATGGAGCGAGACCAATCCACAAGAGACCCTACAGACTCCCTTACATCCAGAAAAATGCACCGTTTGGTGCGGTTTTCACGCTGGTGGCATCATCGGACCTTATTTCTTCAAAAATGAGGCCGGAGCTCGCGTTACGGTCAATGGAGATCGTTACCGCACCATGATCAATGATTTTTTGTTTGAAAATATGGATGACATTGATCCGGAGGAGATATGGTTTCAACAGGAAGGCGCTACGTGCCATACGGCGAACGCAAGTCGATACTTATTGAAATCAAAATTTGGCGATAAGTTGATTTCGAGAAATGGACCTGTCAATTGGCCTCCAAGGTCGTGCAATTTGACACCTCTCGATTATTTCCTGTGGGGCTACGTGAAGTCACTGGTTTATGCTGATAAACCAGCAACAATTGACGCCTTGGAGGCCAGCATTGTTCGTGTTATTCGTGACATACGGCCAGCAGTGCTCGAAAAAGTGGCCCAAAATTGGACGTCCAGAATGCGCTTCGTCAAGAACAGCAGCGGTGCCCATATGCCCGAAATCATTTTCAAATGTTAATGTCACGTATTGATCTTTTTTGTGTTATTTTTTACAATTTCAAGTTCTATCGGGCTTTAAAAAACACCCTTTACAACGATCAACTCTTTTACCCTTTTTCCGACTGAACCACGCAAAACCAATTTGTACAATTATCACAAATACGACAGAAAAAAAATCTTGAAAAATGGTTTTCGGTTCAGGATAAACAAACTGAAACCCTGAACTATCAAATTAAAGCCGATAGTCATATGCAAGCACAAGGTGACCTTTTATTCTTCCACTCACTCCCATAATTTACATAAAAATTAAAAAGAATGCAGTCGAACTTGGATTTGGTTGCAGTTTATTTGAAACTCACAGCCACACACGCTCTCATTTGTGGATATTAACACACACAAATGCATATTTTCCGCACTTGTTTTTACATACGCTTGTATGTGTACTTATAATGTACTTGTGCGAAGGAATTTATTGTCGCAGAATTATTCATGCGACAATTGCTTACACAATGCTGGCAGCTTTACATACATAAATATATTCGCATACGAAATAATGCAAACAAAATTCGTCCTTTTATTAAAACTCCACAGCAAAACTTAAATAGTGGCAACCATCAAAAGCGTAAAAAATACAGAACGCCCTCGATTTTTTGTTTATTTCTGGCAGAACTTTTATAAAAAAGAGGTCAAATATTTTATAGAAAAAACCTACAATAGTTGAAGAAAAGATTTGTCGTAACACCACAAACCAGCAATGGAACAACAATAGCTGGAAATGTCTGTAATTTAAAGAATGTGTACTGTACTGTTATGTAACGAATGTTTAACCACAAAATTTAAACTTAATAGCCAACAGAACCCTGTTGCATATTTTGTTCACTTATTTATTAAGGTGATAAACTTTTTCTGGGATCTTTTTGTAAACAACTATTCGCTATTTATTGGCCGTCACTTTTAAATATCTGTCTTTCTGTCTAAAGAAAATTTTGCTTTAAAGGTAAATTTGTGCTCAAAAATGCACTTTAATGCAAAAAGTTAATAGAATAATTCACGTCACAATTTTTAGACTTGCAATAATGCGAAGTTTTGCACTAGTTACCTTAAGCATAAATTTTAGCAACAAGTGCATAAATGCAGACGCAAAATAACAGACGTCATCTTTTATTAGAGTTTATTTTCGATTGTCTGCTAAATAATCTATTATTTTTTTGAATTTCGAAATATGTCCTCTTTTATATTTCTTGAATTTGGATTTGTTTTATATTTTGCAGCATTTATTTTTATTAAATTAAAAAAATGTCCTTCTAATTTTGGCTTGTTGCACAAAAATAAAACTTTACGGTTGATGATTTCACTTGCCATTAAGGTTTTGGACTGGAGCAACCAAATATCTTTCCTAGGGTAATTTGGTGGGCTGAATTCGAATCTGTAATTGGTTTTTTTCTATCACGTCAGGTTTTCGAGATACAAAAAAATGTTTTTATTCGTTTCTTACATAAAAAAATCTCTAGTTTATTTAAAAATCAATGAATTTACAAAAGTGAATGGCCGTATTTGAAAGTCTTTTGTATTTTGTTGGTTCGGTTTCACGTATTAGAGTCCAGCAAAAGTCTCACAGCATGCTTTTGTCTCAAAATCCTTGATACATCCTTTCAATTTTCATTAAATCTTGGTGAGCATGCTCCCCTTATACGCGCGCACTGCACCTAGTTTCCTTTGGAAAAAAGATCTAAAGGCGAATGAAGAATATGCAAAACGTTGTCGGTGTCCACGGTTTGTCCAAGTTTCTGACTGCAAAACCAAAATAATTTAAATGTGAATATTTTAATGATTACGATATTGCATATCCTTTTTTCCAACCAAATATTCACCACACACAATGCCAAAATATCTTGAATCAGTAACACATGCTTCAACGCTACTATTGTGAAGATTTAGAATGAATGTGGGCTTCTGTCAAATAAATAATTGTGAAATTGTAGTGTCAGTATTGACTGCTAACAGTATTGCCAGCATGCGATAAAAAATTAACAAGACATGATAGCCCAATTTTTATGCCAGATTCGAATTCAGCGCACCCAGATTTGTTAAAGAACATGCTTCGTTTCTGCAGTCAATGTTATTTTCCAAATTTGTAGACCAGTGTCATTAGTTGCTCTTTTTGCTACTTTTTTAAGCTTTTTAAACGCTATATTTTATGAGATTGGCAACGCATATGTGTTGTGCAATAGCTTGCATTGATTGACACTCGTAAAACTGCTCTGAGTGGAGAGGCAGCTCGCGCTTTTTGTCATTATTTCTGAAAGGCAAGCAGGTCGTTTTTGTTTGTCTGCTTTTCGTGCGTTTTGCGTTGTCACCCTGCATTGGTTAATGGTTTGGCGTCGTATAACTGTACCGAGTTACAGTTTTTGCGGTTGTTCAGCATTAATTATGTATATGCAATCGTTTTTAACCTCAAATTTTTAATGTGACTGGTTTACTGGTTTACTGGTGGAGTATCAAGGAAATAACTCAGACGCTTACTGGTGAAGACTAAAATACTCTCGGGAGGATTCTAGAAGCTCTAGCCTTCCTATACGAAGGTTTAGGTCGAACGAGTACTTGCGGCTGAAGCTCCAAAAATTGTGTGATACCCTGGCAATATAACTCAAGAGAGTTAGCCAAAAAAATTTTAAAATAAAAAAAAGCATCGATTGATTTTTCGCACTTGCTCATGGGAAGTGCGAGGTAGTTAATTTTATGTTTCAAGAAAAGACTAAAAAAAACAAAAACTTGTATGAAATTTACCTCGTGTAAATCGTACCTAAAAAATATTCTGCTCAAAGAACTCTTGTAGAAATCTTTACCTCATAAAATTATGAGTCCCAATTATTTTTAATATTGCTTGACGGGCTTGACCGACTATATCCTTTTACTCGTTTATTATATGCAAATATAAATAAATTGTCGAATGTTTTGTTTTTCAATTAAGACTAGATTACACTATTATACTTTGTATTAATACATGTCAAAAGCTCAAGTAATATGACAAAATGTGATAGTGTGAATGCAATGTTTCACGAAAATGACAAGTATTATGAAAAAAGTTTGACATCCCATACGACTTCATCGTTTTTTTGAAAAATTACTAAACAATAATACTTCTCATTGGATCAGGGTTGCATTTTATTTCATGTGTGAGTGTTTATACTTTGTGTGATGGTGTGAACACAAACTGTCATGTTAAATTAGATTTTTTGACAGTCGCAACAAAACTCATTAGGTTTCTATCTCAGAAAGTATTATGGAATACGTAAGACTTGTGAGATAGTGTAATCTAGCCTTTAGTAAGTTTTAGGGCATATTTTCAAGTTTTTACTGATTATTTAGGCAAAGTTTTAAATGAATATTTTTTTGTGTGCAAGGTCGTTTTACTCAAAAAACTTGCGTCCATCTGTCGAAAAAGTTCAGTGCTGACGCACTAGATTTTAAAGGAAGAATTCCAGTCAAATCTATTAGAGTTCGTTGTAATGTAAACGGCCTATAAAACGTTACTTTTTGCTCAAAAAGGCACTTCCACACAAAAAGTTAAGATTTGCACAAAAAGTTTCTATGTACACAAGATGTCACAGTTCACACAAAAAGTCACTTGTTGAGTAAAACTCACCATTTACATTAAAAGTCATTATTTAGGCAGAAAGTCACTTTTTATTTTATTTCTGCCAGAGACTGTGGTCTGTTCCACTTCAGTGGGCTTAGCTTCCATTATATCATATTGCACATTTTTGTTAAATTAACATAAAATAGAACAATTGTGATTTTTAGTTGAACTGTTAATTTCTAATTTTTGATATTTTTTAGTAAGGCTTGAGTTTATCAAATTTAATTTTCATTGAATTATTTTTACTGAAGGAAGGAATTTTACAACATGAAATTGATTGATAATTTTTATTCTCATAAAATATGATTCGTAGGCCAGTTTATAGTGAGCTAGTCTATCGGTACGACTGTTGCGGTTTCGATTTTCGCCAAAGAATTAGGTTTGGTTCACCACCATATTATTTGTATTAATAAAAAAAATAATTTGTAAATGTACTCTTAACATATACAATAATATAATAAAAATAAATATTTAGCACCCTAATATTTCATTGCATTAAAAATTGCTGAATTCTTCTGCAATAGGAAGCATTTCCCAAACTCCATAAAACCTTATAGTTAAAAGCAGAGGAAAAAGGTTTAACATTAGATGTATGTATCAAAATATCCGACAATCTTTACAACAAAACTTTACAATTCCTCTTTTTTTACCCACAAATCCACAAACAACCGAGACTTTTAAAGATAGTATTATTATTTAAATGTGTGACATGTGTATGTAGAAGAATTGTAGTTGTTTACACAAGCGTATGTATATTTTTAAGAAATTTGTATGAAAGTCTATATTGAATATGTGGAGAAAATCAATTTTGTTCTCCATTTGCCGTTGGCTATTTGCATAATAAGGTCGTTTGGCGCAATTTGCATGTGAATGTTATAAAATCACATTGTGTGTTTTATCATATTTTTTTTTTTGTTATTTTCCGTTTCGTCTTTTTGTTAGCTTTGTCGGAATTCTACTACTACATACTTAATTTTTTTGTTGTTATTTGTGGCTTAGTTGTTTTTTTAGAACAAAAAAAAAAAAAAAATAATGCATGGGAGTCAAGAAAAACTTTGAAAAAATATTTGGTTTTGCAAAAACTTTTGTGTGCAATTTCTCCTTTTTACTTTAGCTTTACCCGGTGCGCTTCGCTACCCCCATTGAAATTAAGTAAGTCAAATTTTTTAAAACAGATCTTGTGTATCGATGACAAAGCAAAAAGTACCAACCTTAGATACTGATATACAGAAACCTATATCGTGCTTATATTGAAGGTGTCATGACCATTTTTCAAGTCCACACTCAGAGAATGTTTTAGTATGGTCACCTCCAACAAAACTACTTTCAAAGAAGATTTTAAACATATTATGTTTAGTTTTACCCTATTATTGTCACCGACAACCATATTATGGTTAAATAAGGCTTCCTTAACCCTTTCGCTACATCTTTTTATTTAAGAATTTTAAAAATACAATTTTTACAAATATTTAATAGTTTTAATCAATAAAACCAAAATAAAATAAATAAAAAAAAAATTTAAAAATATTCAGAAATTTGGATTTTCAGACTGTTGCCATATGGCAACAATTTTTTTTAATGTGTTAAAAATTTTTTTTTATGTTGTTTTAAAAAATTTTTTTGACTAGTTTAAACAATTTTTTTGGCATTTTAGTCATACTTTTCAAATAAACTTTAAAAAAAATAACTTAAAATTTTTTTTTTTCATAACAGAAAAAGTAAAACTAATAAATATTTTTGAAAGTCAATCAATATTTTTTTCAGAAATCAATACAAAACTTTAAAAATAGTAAAATTCATTCAAAAGTAATTACAAAACTTTATAAAATTATATTATTTGATAAAATTGTGGTATTCTCGAAAACAATTTCGGTCCTTGTTTGGTATACACAAATGCACATTGCATTTTGAACATTTATATCTGGAATATCCATGGCAGCCTTTATGCTTGCATCTGCTTTTATTTTCTATATATTCTGGCCAATGTTGATTTCCATCATATCGGACAGAAGTTGATGGTGCTGTTTCATATGTCTTTTTTGACGTCGATGGGCTGTCTAAGTTACCTACACCTGTAGACGTTTTAGGTCTTCCTCTTTTGCGGGAGCAAACATTTACATTTGATAGTGCCAAAAGTCCCTCCGCAATATCATTTCGAAAACGTAAGAGATCCATGTAATCTTTTGTTTTTCCATTGTTTACTTCGTAGTCTTTTCGATATTCTAGCCAGGAGTTACATATTGCTAAGTCAATAAAATGGTCAAATAATTTTAGGGTCCATTTTCGGGATCTTATAGAAATTCTATATAACGAAAGTAAAAAATCTAACTTATCAACTCCGCCCATACTTTTGTTATACGCTGAAATAAATTCTTCTGCGTAATATTCCAAAAAATATTTCACAGGAACTTTTTCGCGATGGGTGGAGAGCTCACAGCTAAATGGCGCTTCGAGTGTGGTCCAGGGACATTTTCTCCATCGGAAGTCATTAAATTGTTTAGCAACATATTTCATATTTTCATATTTCATTATTACTAACTGTAACTTCGTAGTTCTCCCCTTGTAATATTTCTTGCCTTATAAAAGAATCATTTTGATCAAAAGTTTCTATTAAATCTTTTAAAACATTTGTTTCCTCTAATTCTTCTATATCTGATAAATCTGAGTCTTCAAAATTTATCAAGATTTTTTCGATTTCACTATTTCACAAGACGTATATCATGTTGGCAAATAAAATATAAATGAAACCGCACACAAAATAAAGTAACGTTTTTTTTTGGTAAATTGTATATACACAAAAATGTTTTGTTGCCATATGGCAACAAGCTTATTTGAAAAATTTGTTAAATTCTTATTCGTTATTAAAAGGCTTAGTTTTAGGCTTATATGCATAATCTAATGTGTTTTTGGTCTATTACTATTAAAATTTTTTTTTTTAATATTGCAAAATATTATTAAACAACATATTTAAAAAAAAGCATTTTTTCAGAAAAAATGGTGAGGTCTATGAAAAGGTAGTTCAATATTAATTATTTTTCTGTGAGTTGTCTAACATATAAATATTTTGATATATTCTTGTTTATAATGTATACAAATATTAAAAATAACTTTTAGATCATGAATTTATTGAAACATAATAAAGCTACAGGTCAAAAAACTTGATGTTGTCATATGGCAACAAAATAGCGAAAGGGTTAAGGAAGCCACAACCATATTATGGTTGCCTCCAAACATATTATGGTTAATAATAACTAAAATATGTTTAACATTTAAAATAGCATAGTTGGTTTCCAGCCAAAGCATGTTGCTCTTTAAAAAGGGAAAAATAGTATTGTTAATTTAAAAACAAATTATTGTCATATTTAATCATAACATGTTTTAAGGCAACCATAATATGGTTGTGGCTTCTTGATGAAGGCCTTATTTAACCATAATATGATTGTCGGTGACAAAAATATGGTTAAACTAAACAAAATATGTTTAAAATTTTCCTTAAAAAAATAGTTTTGTTGAAGGTGACTATATTTAAACATGTTTTTTCTCTGCGTGCAGCCAACTTTTTGTGAAGAAAATCAAACTATTTGTCCCAAATTTAAAAACTTTTACCTACTGTGTGTCCGTTCTTTAGATGTTAAGAAATCTATATTGTCTTTGTATGGGAGGGATAAATATTTGTACAAAATCTTAATGCTTTTACAGTAACCGTTCTCTGGAACATTATCATTTACACCATCTTTTTAATGTAGGGGCCACTACCACTTCTCCAGTCCAGTCCATTTTTTGGCTTTTTACCCTCTAAGTATTTAAATTTCCAAAAATCTCTTTAAGTGGATTTTTTCGTTGGGAGAATTATCCACTGTTCAAATTTGATGACTCTAACTTTAGCGGTTTGGGCTGCGCGATGATTAATCAATCAGCCAATTGACTTAGTAAAAATTTTATTTAATAATGAATTCAATGAGGCTACTGCTCCTTCCCCTATCCACAAAATAAGTAGTCTATTTTATTTTTTGTACTCACAGGAAGCTTCTCTAAATTTTTTTTTGCTTCCCGTGCACCTAAATCCTTTATTTTTATTTAAAAAAGTGTAGTTTACCATAAGAGTGGGTCCAACAAAGGGGTATACTGCGCCTCCCATTTATATTTTGTAATTAATATCGGGTGATTTTTTAGCTATTATCTTTTTGGCAACACTGGTTTAAACAGCTGACGCACGTTTCGTGTTTTGTTTCACTGTCAAACATCTTCAGTTTGGTCTATAATTTAACCATGAATCGTCTTACAAACGAACAACGCTTGCAAATTATTGAATTTTATTATCAAAAATTATTAAAAAATTATCATTTTTGGCTCAATGGGTACGTTAATAAGCAGAATTGTCGATTTTGGAGTGAAGATCAGCCAGAAGCATTGCAAGAGCTACCAAAGCATCCAGAAAAAGTCACAGTTTGGTGCGGTTCATGGGCTGGTGGCATCATTGGACCGTACTTCTTCAAAGATGATGCGAATCGTAACGTAACTGTGAATGGTGAGCGCTACCGTGAGATGATATCCAACTTTTTTTTGCCTAAAATGCAAGAGCTTGACTTGCATGACATGTGGTTTCAACAAGACGGTGCCACACAGCACCCTTAACAATGGACTTATTGAGAGGCGAGTTCGGTGAACATTTTATTTCACGTTCGGGACCGGTCAATTGGCCGACTAGATCGTGCGATTTAACGCCTTTTTGGGGGGCTATGTTAAAGCTCATGTCTATACACACATGCCCGCTTCATTGACGCATTGAAAGACAACATTGAAGCATTTATTCCTGAGATACCGGCCGAAATGTTGGAAAGAGTATGCCAAAATTGGACTAAGCGGGTGGACCATTTGAGGCGTGGTCACGGTCAACATTTGCATGTAATAATCTTCAAACATTAAATTATATGGACCGTACTATCGATTCAAATAAAGATTTCATGCATTTTTCTGAATTTATGTGTTTTTTTTAACTTTATTTCCTATAGCTCTTAAAAAATCACCCAATAATTTACCATAAAAGTGGCTTTTATCACGTTTGAAGACTCTCGTTATAATAGTTCTTTATTTACGCGACATTTAATATATATCCCCCAGCACCTGGTAAGGGCTCCTACCAAGTTTAAACCTTCTCTCTATAACCGTTCATAAAATAAATAAAATATGTGATATTTAACATTGGCGTCCTATAGGGGAACCATTTTATCTGTTGTTATCTTATTTTAATTTTGGGACTCAGAAGATGTTTCTGCAAAAAGTTCAAGATAATGGGTGCAGCGAGTCTTAACATATGGGTTACCTAATATTGGCATCCTATGGTGGGTACCAATTGCCCTGCCCCTATCGAAAAAATAAGTATCCTATTTTATTATTGTTGCTCACGTGATGTTGGTTCAAAAATTGCAGGAAAATCGGTTCAGTAGTTTAGGAGTCTATAAAACAAACAAACAGACAAACATTTTTTTTTATATATGTGACGCGCAAAATAGAACCACTTATTGAAAGTTGCCTACTACTTGAAAAAATCAAAATCTTTTGATTTTTCTTCAACTAACTTTCAAGCTAATCAATTGAGAAATCAAAACACGCTTTGATTTGGACAACAACCGACTCCGTTGACAATTGAATTGAAACGTGTATGGGTTGCTTTACAAACAAACATCCATCTAACACAAAAAATTACTTATACACTTAATAAACAATGATTTTCACTTTTAATTGAACCAGTCGGTTCTTTTATATAAAAAGTCATGCTTTTTATACACCTCCAGGAGTCATATTTGTAGGAAAAAATTATTTTTTAATGTATGTATGTATGTCACGGATTTGTACTAAGAACTCCTTTGGTTTGTTAGTATTTCAAAGTGTATTGTTTTTTTTTTCGAGTCATATTATGATCTATGTTCTATAAGAGTTAATATTCCATATATATTTTTTTTTTTTTGCAAGCAATCGTATAAGTCGTGTTCTTCTTGCTGCCTCACTAGACACACTTTGTCATATTTAAAACACAAGTAATAGAAAACACCAACACACAACAACTGCAAAAAATATAAAATCAACAGCAATAAAAAATTCTAAGAATACTTGGCAATGTTTATGAATCATAAATATATTTAAAGCTAAAGAAATGAAGAAGCAAAAAAGGAAATAATATACATTAGGGAAATAGGCCTAACAACAAAGCAACAACGACAACAATAACAAGAGCGACAGCAATACCATCAAAACAAGTAGGGGACACTTGTACTGTTTTCAACAACAACCTAAAGTCAGTTAGTTGTTCTTTTTGTTCAAAAGAATCTTTTAAAGTTGCTATATTCTAGACAGCATAAGGAATCAATGTGAGCAAAAAAGTTGTTTAAACTACTTTTGTACAATGACCAATTGTAGAACACTGAATCACATGATTGAAATATTAAAAGTTTTTAATTGGCCAACTTTAAGATTATGACTGAGACTGCACAGGTAACAATGGCATGTCGCAAATGGCGAGCAAAAAAAAAATTATAAGAGAAATGGGTCAGTTCATAAAGTGTGCAAGCGGAAAAAATAAATCAACCTAGGTATTGTGTAAGGAATTTAGATTTTTTGCTCTTTTTTAGAGCAAGAAAAAAGTTGGGTGTTATTTGTGTTTGGATTAAATTAAATTATTCAAAAGAGAGCATAAAATAGACGGCACTCAAAAACTGAGTGTTTTTCATATAAATTTTTTTCCACACCAATTGCCTGTCACCTTGAAATAGCACATTGTTTTCATTAGTTTTTCCCTACCAGCTCTAGATTTAAAGTTATAGTAACATATATTATTTGTCTAATTTACACAATGTTTTGTATTATTCGGTCAGTATTTCGCAAACGGTCCCCCATACCTCAAAATACTTTCTGTTTTAGTTGAGTAGAGTCATGTTATCCCAGGTAAAACTTTTTGACTTTTAGTAATAGGTGGTAGTTCTTTCATACGTTACCTGGTAAAATGTTGTCATTATAATTGTCATTATTCTGAAAACTTCAATAAGTACTTACTAGGAATGACCTCAGCAACTACTTATTGCTTTTATTATTTTTAATAATCAGCTCAATCAGCTACTTATTAGTTGTGTTGTTTTCAGTACTGAATATTTACCCTCTGGAAACGTACTCAATAACTACTTATTAGGTCTATTAGGTAGTGGGTTTTTGGCTCTTAGTAAGTATATTGTAAGTACTTACAATTCAACTTATTCGTAGTTAAATAATAACTATTTATTTTTTTGCTTTTAGTAAGTGTATTGTAAGTACTGAATTCTGTGTACACCTCGAATAAAAATAAGTAGTTATTCAGCCGAAAAATAAGTAGTGTTTATTTTTCTCCAATATTACTTGCTAACTTACCAGGTAAGTAAAGTTTTTGCTGGGTATGGTTAAAAATAAGAAAACATCTCTGAAATTATAATATTCTAAAACACTTTTGACAAAATTATGGAAAATTTTGACCATAATATGGTTAATATTGGCCATATTATTGTAAATATTGATTAACTTATGGTAAATTTTGCAAAAATGATGGGTAATTTTAGGTTAATTTTTAGTAATAATATCATGGTCATATTTACCCATACTGTGGCTACCTGCAAACCTATACACTGTTTAACTTCAACCATAGTTTGTTGCTCTTAGAATATGGTTACCTCCAATTTTGTTGGGTATGAGTAATAATATCATAAACTGGGTACAAAGCTGAAAATCGGTATAACTCGGGAACGGTAAGAGCAAATTCAGAAATATTTATTTCTAAATTATAACCAATTAATTGATCTTTCAAACTGAGTTGTTAGTTTGTTTCATTTTTATAAAAATTTTAAAAGTTATATAGTGTTATTTACAAAATGTATGGACAAATTTAAAAAAATTGTAATGAAGGGTGCCTAGTTGAGCAAAAAACTTGCATTCTTTGTACACCAAAATAAAGCTTGGACACTTTTCTTTTATACTATGTCCTTAAAAAGAAGGAAATCGTGGTTTTTGACAAAGTTATGAAGATAACTTCAAAAAGACCGGCAAACTCGATTTTTGGCAACAATTCGACTTGAGCGATCTTTAAACCTCTTCCGAAAAAAATTTCAAAAAAGCTTTACTCTATAAGCTTTTAAATTAATGCTTGAGCCTCAAAAAAATATTTTTGTGGGACGCACTAGTATATATATATATTTATCGAGCCCTAACCGCGAAAATAACGTTAGCGCCAAAAATCAAATTTTACATGAGAGAGTTTTTTTATTTAATTTCATATAAAAATTTTATGAAATTTTTCGCTTACGATAAAATTGTTTTTGCTATAAAATAGTAACTGTACCCAATGTGAGCATGGCATTTTAGGAGATGATGCAAGTGTTGCCAATAAAGACATTTATTAAAAAAAAAAAACGAAAATTGAAAATGATTTCACTTACGTTATTTTTGTGGTTACGGCTCGATATATAAATATATGGCTGCAACACATGGAATATAACTTGACGCGAAATGAGAGCTATGCAAGCTTTTTTAAAACGTGCGTCGAATACAATCCCCAAGGTACTAGGAGACCTGGCAGACCAGCAAATACTTGGATACGACAAGTTATGAACGAGTTGCATGAGCATTGTGTATTCTGGAGTGAGATGAAACTGTTGTGTAATGATAAAATACAATGAAGAACATTAATTTTCGATTCAAAACTTACTAAAAGATTATTTAAATTTTACTTTGAACCACTTTTGTTTTCATTTACCCCTAATTACAGAGGTTCTCCGGTAGATCCTATAGCTCAGTAAAACAAGATCCCTTAGAATACTGTTTGCCATCTTTTTTGTAAACAAACACCACGATTAGGGCTGTCTAACTTTATGGTGAACTCCATTTTTCGAAAAGCGTGTTTACCATTGCTGATAACTTTACCAATTTAAACTTTGATTTAGTTAAGAAAAAACAAAAATTTAAATCTAACATTAAACATAATTAAATTTGTTTGTACTCGACATATTTGCGAGCAATCCTGTTTATATCAGCATTATTTTTGCATTTGCTTTTCCGCATATAATATTGTCAAAGCAGACACTATTTTATTTTTTTTTTTACACTTAACACACATATGAAATTGCGTATAGATGTATGTGAAAAT
The DNA here is from genome assembly GCA_963931875.1 of Pollenia griseotomentosa. NCBI lineage: Eukaryota > Metazoa > Arthropoda > Insecta > Diptera > Polleniidae > Pollenia > Pollenia griseotomentosa. The sequence goes on from OZ007561.1 coordinate 28,344,031, forward strand.
ATTAGGATGGCCCAATGTGTTCGACTCAAATAATTTAATTAATATATACATAAATCTTTTTACCTTTACCACAAAAACAAGAAAGTGCAGGATGCTTTATTTTCAGTTAAACATAATGAAAATCATAATGTGATTATGATGGCGATAAAATAAAAATATCCAATTAACATGCTCGTAATATCGTGGTATTCGTTGTATAATCGTCTAATTAGAGAATATTTAATATTTGTTGTTGATAGTTTTCACACAAAAGTGTTGTCCCATTACAGAATTGATCTTTTTAAGAAAAATGTTGTATATATACCAGGCCTGAAAATGTTCGAATATTGAATTTGTAAAAATCTTTTTAGAATGTGGTAATGAAAAAAAACTTACCAATTAATATTTATTACCATTTCAACTCAAATGAAAACTCCCATACCTGGTTTAATTTAATGTTATGGCAAATTCTGTTAAAGATGAAAGGTGAATTCATACAGGTGACCGATTCATGAGATAAAACTATGCTTGCTATTTCTTTTTGTTAAAAATACTTTGTAATTTGTTTGTGTAAAAAGTTAGAATGAATGTCAAAATTATTTGCTGAAAAATTTTCAGTGAAAATATAAAAATAGTAAATTTTTTTGTTAAAAAAAAAATACACAAAGGCCTTAGAAGGTAAACCTTTTCTTCTGTATTGTAAATTTGTTGTGGCTTTACTTATTCCTTACGCTTTTTTAAATCCTTGTGTTTATATTTTATGTTTACTTTTAGTTTTTTTTAAGTATTTAAATTTATATTGAATTTAAAATTTTAACTAATTTTTTCACAAACAACAATAAACAAGTTTTGTTCTCAATTTCAAAATCCATATAACGTCAAACAAGAGAAAATGTGGAAAAAAAATTAAAACAAGCGTCAAAAATAAAATAATTTTATTTGAAATTAAATGGATAAATAATGAAAACTATCCCTAATGAACATACCTGGTACTTCCAATCTAAGGGAAATGCTAAATCTTCCGTGAAAAAATTTTCACGCTTTCAGTTGTCAGCGAATGAAAATAAAAGAATAAAGATTAAAAAAATTAAAAAAGTTTTTTCTAAAAAAATATATGTATATAAGGGCGGTCGATTTTTTTTTTAAATCGTATAGCAAAAACGTAAACTACACAAAATTCTAAGAAAATTCTCCTCAGAGAAACTACTTATCTAAAATAAAATCCTGATCCGCGCCTTTCGATTTGAAAATGTATATGCCCGCCTTTGCCAAAAAAAAATGTTTAAAAAAATAGCTTTTTCCAAATATAAATCGAATTTTCTGAATGAAATTGTTTAGTAAGGTAGTTCTTTTGCACTTTATATTTTTCTACACTCAAAATTATTAATATTATTATTATTGGAGTGATAGTGTGATTGCAACGTTAGTCTTTTGCACTCTTAAATTTTATGCAGTGAAATAATTTCTAAAATGACTTTAAAAAGCTTCATCCGCAGGCAATCGACCTGTTGTTTTGCATTTTATTGCGCAATATATCAACTTGTGCCTTATTAACAGATCCGGCCTTTAATATTCGAATTATAAGAACTATGTATGTACTTACATACTTGTTCTGTTTCCCTGCAAAAATAAAGTGAGTAAATCAAAGGTAAAAGTGAACAAATTAAGAGGGAAACACTTTTCAAGATAAAAGAAATGTTTTGCCACGAATTGACAATGTACATTAAATTGGATCATAGTTTTTATCGTTCCGATTTGAAATCGTTAATATAATTCTCAAGCTTTCGCTACGTCTTGTTTTAATTGATCTGTTAAGATTTTCCCCATAAAATATGAACAACAATTTGATATAATGCACGTTTATTACAATGAATTTTGACAAAGAAATCTAGAGTTTGAACTTATCATCTTTATTACTTTTTTTATTTAAATATCCTTCAAAAATCAATTATTTTTAACCACATCCAATTTAAAAATTTTATACAAATTTTCATAAAAGTTCACGAACAAACAAAACATTTACTTTTGACTATACAATTTCAGGAAACAATATTCCAGAGAATTGCAAGAATTTATTTGTTATCATTAGCAAATTTGGAAAGTTAATGGACGCAAAAACTCAAGCCCGTAAAGGCATTTAGGTATGTAGATGATGGGCGAAATTGTAGTCTTATTCTCCTTGTATTCCATCCTCAGACCAATTGAAGCATATATACCAAATTTTATTTAATTATCTTCAAAATGATCACCTGTATATTCTATACACGCAAAGAAAAAACATGGTTGTGGTAAACATATTCTAAGAGCAACATATTACGATAAGAATTATGATTGTAGTCACCATATTAAGATTATTATTGAAACATATTATGACTCAATATACTCGTAATATGTCATCATAATATGTTTCCCTTAATCATATTATTATTCTGTTAATCATACTAAGTTAAGAAGTAATCAAATTATTGTCATGTTAATCATAATAAGCTAAGAAATTAATCATATTATTGTCATGTTAATCATAATAAGCTATGAAGTAATCATATTATCATCATGTTAATCATAATAAATTTAGAAGCAATCATATTATGATACAGCAACTTTCATAGCTGTCATAAAAATACAAAATAAATTTAAATATTTTTGAATCGATTTTTTATTTTGTGGCTTTTTACAATTTTTCTTAATGTTAGTCAAATAGCGGAGTTCAATATAAGGCTTGCAAAAGAGCAAATGAAAAATCTGTGGTTTTCATGGGCAACCGCGTGTGTCCATTTTTTTGATTTAAGATGTTGATGAGATATTGCCTAATTTTAAACGCTCTTTATATTTTTTTGAAAAAAGATGGATCAATTCCGTTTTGTAACGTAATGACAAAGTTTAAAATGTGCAATACCTAGCCCATAGTTTGATCTAGAATGGGTTTTCGGCTTTCCTGAAAAATTTGTTTTAAGACATACGCGGTTGCCCATGAAAACCACAGAAATATCGTAGCACTTTTATAAAATATAACGAAATCTCTGTGTGTTTTGTTGTTGGATTTTACAAAAAACTATGATATTTTGCATTTGCACTATTACATCACTAATACTTGAATGAACTCCGCTAATATTTTAATTTTTTAATTTCTTTAAACTTATTTTTTTTATGGAATTTTATCTTTTAATTGTTTAACCGCTCACAAATAAAAAAAACGACACAACTTCTTCAAAATTATTCTACAAATGGCGCTAACATAATATGATTAGAGTAAAAATAGTTTGATTGCATCTTTAACATAATATGATAAATGTATAGAAAGTTATCATGTTATGGCTATTAAATATCATGATATGGTTGTAAGAAATATAATATGTTTAGAAAGTTATCATAATTAAGTTGTTAGAAAAATAATTATTTTTCGGGCAACAATACTCAAATTCATAATTGCGATAAACATTGATATGTTTACAGTAACTATAATATTGTTGATATTAAATAAAAATAACAATTATTTGTGTACGACAACAATATATTGTTACATTAAACATAGTGTTGTTGCCGTAACCATGCCCAACCATATTTTTCTCTGCGTGTTCGGGGTCTACATGGTAACACAGACAGTTATCTTGAGAGATGCGAAGACCTTGTTGGTGTTACAAAATCCAAAACTAACGCTTTCCTACATATGATGGTGTAGGTATAATAACCTTCCCTTTCTTTCAACCATAATTAGCTTGTAATAATAATGTTAAGCGCAGATTTAATTGTTATTTTTGTTTACTAATCATTGGAATGATAGTAGTGATCATATTATAATTGAAAAAAAAAGTCATGATCATGTAAAAACAAATTATTATTCTGGATATTTTTTTAAAAATATTTTGTAAAATTTTTTTTCTCCAAATATAAGCGGGACCATCCTAATGAGTATTTTTATGTTCATATGTATGAACCTACACTCAAAATATTATGTAGTTAAATTCCAACGAAAATTCATTTTAAACAACTGAAAATTTATTTAAAAAACGGATCATTTACATTTCATTTAAAATAAATGAAATTTACATTAACTTTTAAATGTTGATTTATTAACCAGCATATTCCGTAAAATTTAACAGTTTTTTCTTTTTTTTTAAACGACCAAAAATCAAACTACATAATAATATAAACAAATGTTTTTTAAGTTATTTTTAACTGACGAATTTTACCTTCAAATTTGTTATAAGCTAATGCATTTTCAGTTGTTTTAACTACAAAAAAACTACCTACAGTTTCGATAATAACAACGGACTTTTATATTTTTTCAAATGCCCAAAAATTACTTTTCAAAACAGTAGAAACTACTGATTTATCATTTATTTTACCTATAATAAATTAACTTTCCATAATATAAGGTCAACAATATTTTCGTTTCTTCCAATTTTATTTAATTTGACCAATCGAATAAATTTTATTAGGTTTTACAATTCATTAAATGCAGCAAAATATTTAAAACTAAAGATTAAAATAACATTTAAAATTATAATCGTAAATGCGAAATTTTTAATAACAAAAGACATACATACTTATTACAATAAAAACTAAACTTATGAACAAGAAATGTTAACAATTGTTATGTGCATTAAAAAAGTTTGATATAACTTTTAGGTTACTACCAACAACATCATATTTTAAGTCAATTTGAAATAACACTTTTTGAACAAAAAACCAAAAATTCATACATTTTACGTTATATTCCAAGTTAAAAACTTGGTAAATTTTAAAGCAAAGGGCTAGAGCAGATGCCACTGTATCCACCTGGTATACAATTTGTTCAGTTATAACAAATACGGAATTAATTGAAAACAAATTCTTCTTAATAAAGAGGAATGGTTTATATAGTGGACAACCACTATATAAATCTAGTTCAATGTCCTCTTCTATTATCTTAATTGTACTCGTTTGGGAGTCTGCTATAGTTGGACGATAATTTTCTTTATTATGCCAATCAGGCTTTAAAACTCCATGTATAATATATATCAATACAGCATCTTTTGAGTCTAAAAAAGAAAAATTTTAATTTCGCATAAAATTTGTATATGTATGTGCGTAATTACTTTGATCCAAATGATCCCATCTTTCTTTTGCGTCGCTCCACAAAGATTTGAGTCTTAGGTCTTTTAAGTTTAAGTTTATATAAATTGGTAATATGTCATTAAGTTTACTCCAATTTATTAAAAAGTTGTTTGCTTTATCAGGGAATAATACTTCAAAATCAATCGAAATCTACAATAAAAATAATGTGTTATTATCCGCAAAGATGGTAATAAATTAATCTTACCAGGTCCAAAGAATTGTTTGTATGCAGGCCAGCTATCAATAATACTTTTAATGTTAGTATCTTTACAATTAAGAAGTTCACTTAACCGGTATTCAACACATTGTTTCCATCGTTGGCATGTTTGACATTTATCATGAAAGTTATACTTCAGATAAGTTTTAATTTTTGATGCATCTTGTTCTAGAGAAATGTGTAAGTTATAATCAAAGATTTTATTTAAATTACATATGTAACTATACGAGAATTTTTACCGTTGCCATGAAAATAGATATTTTTTTCCATATATTTCGGAGATTTGCTTATAGGCTTTAAATTAGCTTTCATAGCATTTTGATACCTATGAAATAGTTTTCCTTTTGCCTTTTGATGCTAATGTTATCATAGCATGTATATTTCTTAATTTTGTAGACGATTCAATTAAATTTTCGTTAACTAATCTACCTTTTTTCCTTCGAAAAAACACGCGCGGGAGCTTCTTTTCTTTCAATTTTATTTTTCTTCAGTCAACTATTGAGAAAAATTTTTATATGTTTTATTTAAAATTTGTGGTTATGTACTCATGTCCATATATGCAAATATACTTACGAATTTTATAGATTGTTACATAGCAATGGATCCCGATACTAGTATAAATATCTGTTAAGCATTCCAACAATAAGTACACAAATATTTATTATTATTAAAACTTTTTAGTTTATTTTGTTAATTTTGAATAGCATATGGATATTTTGAAATTTTTTGAAAGCTAAAACTTTTATAAATGTAATAATTTTACGAAATTTTTTTTTAAACAATTTCAAGTGAAAATTTTATCTATTTTTATTTTAAAGTTTTGTTTTTCAGGTAAAACAAATATAACTGAAAATATTTATAGTACGGAAAAACATTATTTTTTGGTAGGTTGTTTTTTTAACAACAAACACAAAAGTCAAAAAATGAAGTTATTCGTAAAATAACTATATTTTTATTCATTTTTAACACAACGAAAAACGAATTTATTAACCTACAATCAGTTACTGTAATAATTTTATGAGTGTAGACATTAATACTTAAAGCCTATCACTATCAATAGTTCAGTACATAATAACAAAGAAAAAAGCAACACAAAAGAAAGCTCGTAATGAAAAGTCAAGTGAAAAGAAAACAACTGACAATAAAGCAGACAGTTTAAGCGAAATTGTGGAAAAACTTGATAGTGTGAAGTAGATGTTTGAAATAACAACCAGTGCTCGAAAATAAACACTAATTATCGCTTCTTAAGGTACGTTCAGACTGATGAAATATTTGAAAGCAAACATCAAATATTTCATTTACGTAGTCTGAACACAAAATATTTTTGAGTGTCAAATAAAACAAAACCTGATTTTGAGCAAATAAAAGTATTTGCCGGCAAACAAATATTTGTCCAATGTGAACATAGTGTGAACACAAAATATCAAATATTTTAGTTATTTTTGAGCAAACATTTATTTGATATTATAAAAAAATTGTAAGAGCAAACAACGACAAATAATTTTAATCATGTTCCCGATAGAAGCAATTTTTCCTGTAAGTTTTCGGATTCTTTACAGTTTTAAAGATTTTTAATAATAAGTAGGCTTTGCTATCATGCCGCTATTAGCAAATTTTTTGCGAATTTCCGGTAATTTAGCAATTTTTGTCGAATTTTTGCCATTCCTTACACTTTTATGGACTTTTAATTAATTTTATGGCTTGTTTGAAATATTAAAGTTCTTTGCGAATTTCCGATATTTTTTGCAACATTTTTTTTTTTTTGTTTTTTAATCGATTTAGCGATTTCAAATAAATTTAAGGTTTAGGTTTGGTTGCAAGTTTGCAATTTAAAACTAAATTTTTGTAAAAATGTGCCTACTAGAAACCTCCCGACGAAATTAAATTTATAATTTTAAAAACTAATTTCAGCCAAAAAGCGCTTATAACAAATTAAATTGAAGTTAAAAAAACAATTTGTAGATTTACTGCCATATTTTAAATGAGTCAACTATCAAACTTGAAAGCGGAGAGTTCAAAGGTATTTTGTTGGGAGACTCAGGATATAAGCTGCAGACTTATTTATTCACCCCACTATCCAAGCCACAGAATTAAAAAGGAAAACAAATATAATGTTGTACAGATAGGCACTAGAAACTCTGTTAAACGTTGGTTCTGGGCTTGGAAGCAACGATTTCGCTGCTTGTTAGATGGGTTGACGGTTTATCTGGCAAAAGGAAAAACATTGATTATCGCCCTAGCAGTACTTCACAACCACAGAATACCACAGAACTGTAAAAAGTGACGTGTAAAAAAGCCCAAATCAGTTGCGAGGGCAGCTTTCGAAGAAAAAGACAGAAAGCTTTTTTTGGTAGTGAAGTGGCAATGTGTAAAAACAGGCAGCAACAATCAACACAAATGGCATGATCAAAACAAAAATAACAAAACACAGACCACGTTAAAAAATGCATTTGTTCAACAAACGTTGTGTTTTGTGCAAAACAAAATGTATTTATTAATATTTTTTGTTTTATAATGTTATTTATTTACTTAAATATTATTTACTTGTGTTGTGGTAAACTTAAAAGTTAATTTTTACAAAAGCTTTGCAAATAAATCTCAACTAAATAAATTTGTGTTCATTGTATTGCGGCATAAAAGATGATGCAAAGAGAAATGAAAAAGGGCAGCTTTCTTAAAAAGAGGCAGAAAAAAACGCAAAATCTTCCGTCTCGTGCCAGTTCTGTGGTATTCTGTGTTCACAACATTGCTATTGAGGAAAATGATACTGTTACAGGTAAAAACATTTCAACCTAAAATATATTGGCAGTTATATGTGGCTAAAAATGTTTTGTTAAAACCTAGGAGGTTTTATATCCAAACATCTGCCTATAAAAAAATGTATAATAAAAATTGGTAAAATTATTCATTAAACATAAAGCTGTAAATTCTCTTTTGGAACCTACCGAGTTTGAGCAGTAAAAATTTGATATTGCTAATAAATAGAGTTTTTTTTCCCCGGACTTTTTCGATTCCCGCTCCATATAAATAATACAAAGTAAATTTTGTTATTAATTAATGAAAAAAACTTTTATAAAAAAATGTATTATTATGCTTTTGCTCAGTATAATTATGCTCTGGATACAAGATAAAAAGATAACATAAACATAACAATTTAATTCATAAAACAATAATAAAAACAAAATAAAAATTGAGGTACTCAAGGTATAAGATCAAAAAGTTAATTAATAAAATAGATAAAATACTTTAAAGAAATATATAACATTTTTTAATGGCTTAGGAAATGACTTTCTGACACACTCAAAGCGCTTAGTAAGTCGTCAAAATGTATATTCCTGATTTTATTTACTAATTATCATGTTTCCGAAAAATTTCGTTCATTTTTTACCGAGGTTGGACAAATAGTTAAAAGTGCACCGTTGTAGCATGCTTCGGATTCACAATCAAAACCAATTTTTTCTTTTTTATAAACAACGTCTATATCAGTCAAATGTATGTCAAGGTTGATGCAAAAATAGCATCAACCGGACTGCTTCTTACAAACCTTTTCATTTCAATAGGTCCATTTGTAATCTTTGGGACAATGTGTTTTTCAAGTTGTATGTTGTAGTATCTTACACGAGTTTGCAAAATGTTATTTTATTTCGGTTTCCCCGCACTTCACGGGTATATAAACCAACACAAATTGAAATTGAAATTGGGAATTTGTGTTTATCACCTAATAAGCATATCGCTCCTTCATTGCATCATAGTCATATCTCAAAATTTGAAGTAAATTAAGCAAAGTTTTCCTTCATACCTTCTCGTATTACATCTCAAACTGAACCGAAGTTATAGCAAAATATATCTTTAAATCGGTACATTTTGAAAACTTTAATCGCATTTTGCCAAGATCGTTTGTTTTTGTAGATATGACTATGTTGCAATAAAGGAGCGATATGTTTAGGTATCTCCTATTTTTAAGACTTGTTCATGGACACTGAAACTTTACTGCCTGCATCTTATTTTGAATTAATGCACTTTATTAACTCTTCACTTCACTAAATGTAGTAATTATCAACTGTTGCACTGCCCATTCCGCTTTGAGTAGATTTATTGCATGAGGAGACATTGATTTAAATACATGTTCTCACTTCTTGTAATTGATCTAATCCACAACCCATCCACAGATGCTAATTTTTAGAGAATAGAAAACTAAATTTCAAAGTATAAATAACTATTATGAGGAATTTTTTATTTCCCGGGATCCCGCAAGAAAAATTCCGGGAAAACGGGAAATAAAATAATTGAAATTCCCGGGAAAACCCTACTAATAAATGATTTACATATTTCACTTCTATTTCAATAGTATGTATTTTATAAACAAAAAAAAAACCATAAAATTATTTAAAATATTACGTTTTATAGAAATTCATTTTAAATTGAAAACAAAACAGAAATTCACTTAAAATTCGTTCGTTGAATGATCGTATTTTCTCGTATCGTTTAATCCCCAGTTGTATGCATCACTATTACAAAAATTACAATTAAAATAACATGATGTTGCTAACATAAAAATACAAAAGTAATGTAAACGTTTAGTGGATTAACACACTCCTATTAAGCGTTTATAAATCTGACTTTTTATTAATGGCTTATAAAACAAAAAGTGTTTGTTAACTATTGTAAGCATTAAAGCTTAACCCTGGGTCTCCACGTAGCAATATTTATTGCGGCAAACGTCAAATTTCATTGCTCCATAAAATTTGCGACGTATAGACCGCATATTGCCATGAGTGGCAATCCATTGCGCAATGATTGCTCTTCTTATTGCTTGAGCAATTATTGCTTAGCAATATGCTGTCAAATCAGTTGTAATTTATCTGACATTTCATTTCTCTGTACGGTTGTTTTTTGTTTGTGTGTTTATTTATTAAAAAAGCAATCAATAAATATATTATTATATATTATATTTTTTAATAAGCGTCAAGATCAACAAAAGCAAACGACGAATTTATTTTTTTTTATATTTTTATAGAGCATATATAGAACAATTCAACTTTTTTTTAACGCAAATAAACAAAAAAGTAATACAAAAGACAGCTACGGCAATTACAATTAATTATTTTATTAATTTAAAAAAGAAAATTTCACAACCACTTTAAAACACAACATAAAACATTTGTTATAAATATGTACAGCCACAAAACTTTATACGACTACTCGCGGTGAAAATTGCAAATTTTTGGCAAAGCAATTTCAAGTGTTCTCCAGCAATAAATTCAGCAATTATTGCTCCATTGTTCTGCCGACGTTTTTGCTTGTACTTAGCAATAAATATTGCAACGTGGAGACCCAGCGTAAACAAGAAATTTTTAAGAATTAGACCGTTTATATTTAAATATAAAACGTTTTAACACGTTACATTTAAAAAAAAAACAATTAGCTATTATTAATTAAAATATAAAAAGAAAAGATGGGTTCACCCAAATCCTAAATAAATGTATAAGAGTTTGAAATTCCTTCAAGATTTTATCAACAGAAGTTTATGACTCAAAAAATCTAAAACTCTTCTAAAAATTGTCCATCTTGCAAAAAAAATTTCCGTATTCCTCTATCCATATAAAAAAAAACCATTCACCTTAACCAGCAAAATAATCAATAAACCAATATCAATATAATTTTCCAAACCTTTAGGGAAAAAATAAATTAGGAAAAAATTGCAATAAATGAAAAATAATGTATGTTAATATTCATTATTGAACACAAGTCCCTTAAGGCGAAACTCTTGATACTTCATGTTGTTGCATTAAGATGCTCTACTACTTTACCAGGGCTGGCTGGCATTAAAATACTACAAGAATGTACTGCATTCTTAACTAACTTAATGTAGAATCGTACTGGAATAAGAAGTTTGTGTATGTACAAGGAACTCTATTCATACAATACGATAATAAAGTACACAAATAAGACTTTTTTCTCTAGAAGTACTGAATATATGCGAATGTAACTGAATGGAATGAAGTAAATGCTCGTTCAATGAAAATACTATAAAATGTCTTGGAATGTCTTAAAACAATAGACAAATAAAATTATGGGTTTAGCTGCAAATATGAAAATGTATATATGAGTTTATCCTTATAAAAACACATACAAACATATATATTCATATGTATATATCCGGAATAAAGGAATTAAGTTAAGTAGTTTTTTATATACGAGGAGATACCCTTTATTTCAAAAATCACTTAATTCACATAAAAATAGAGAAAATAAAATGAAAATGGGTAAAATAAAAAAAAAACAAAATCGCTTGAATACTTATTTAACCAAAAACTTTGTAAAATGAGAAAAACATTATGCGCTAAATTGTACTAAATAGTAGAAAAAAATGCTTAATTAATAAAGCAGTGTTTTGAAATCATTTAAAACAAAAAATGTATACAAATCGTTAAATCGGACCTAATCGTAAAAATATAAAGTGACTAACTTTACAAAAAGAAAGAAAACTTTAGAAAATAGACTATATGTTTGTAAACATAAAATTAGTTTTAATCGGAAAAAAACAAAACATAAAATAATCAGCCATGTCACAAAGTACAATTCTGTTCGGAAACGGAATTCATTCGGTATTTTGGTGCTTTAGAAATTGCCGAAAAAATTTTTCGGAATGAAACCATTTATGTTTTCATGAAAGGAATGGGAGTATTCTGTATCTGAAAGGCCAAAAAACTATCAAAATGCACCTTCTATCAATAAACAAATATTTTTTCTTCGATTCCTAACGGAATAATTCCGAACGGAATTGTTCGTTGTGACATGGCTATATTTATTATAGTTTGAAATAAACGGAAAAAGTCGGCAAAATTTATAAATATAAAAAAAATTACAAATTGGAAAAATTGCTAAAAACAGAAAAACTCGTAAAAATTTTAAAACTGAATAAAAAAAAGCAAAATAAAAAAAATGGTTGATAATTTAAAAAAAATATAAGTAAGTAAATTTTAAATTGTTAAAAATTACTAATTTTACAAAAAAAGAAAAAAAAAATCTGGAAATTAATTAAAACAAAAAGGAAAGAGAAATTTTTAGAAAATCGCTTGGATCTTAAAATGTAAAAAATTAAAAAAAACAAAACCATAAAATTATCCTTATTTGAAATAAGCAGTAAAAGTCGGCAAAATGTTTAAATATTTGTTTAAAAAAATCGAGTTGTAAAAATTGTTTAAATTCAAGAAATCGTAAAAATTTAAAAAGTGAATTAAAAAAATAAACAAGCAAAACAAAAAAAAAAAAATTATTTGGTAAAACTATCGCCAAAATCCAAAAAATATAAAAAAAAGTAAAAATTTTAAAATTTTAAAAATATTACGAAGTTTACAAAAAAAAAATGTGCAAAAAAATGTTAATTCATTAAAATCGTAAAAATCAGATAAAATCCACTTATTTCCCAAATGTTAATTGTATGTAAATCTAGAAACTTTCTTAAATAGAAATTTAAAAGTCTAACAAAATATAAGAATACGCCTTATTATAATCATTTCATTGGAAAACAAAAAAAGTAGTCGCGAAAAATAATTATTTTATTAAATAAATAACGAAAAATTGAAAATTAAACTACAATTTATTTATTAAATCACAAAAACAGAAAACCATAAATTGATAAAAATCTGAAACTAAAAATCCAAAAAAAAATATTTTACTCAAAGGACAATAAAACGAATGACTTAAAATAAAATTAAAATCTTAATTAAAATAATCGCTAAATTTACTAAAAATTATGAACACAAAATCTTGAAAACAAAAAACAAATGCAAAAAATCATTAAAACATACATAAAATTTAACTCTTCAACAAACAAAAAAATTAAATTTGAAATTTAAAGTTATGTTCACACCTTTTAAATATTTAGTTTTGTTAAAAATGATTTGCTTTTGCATAACGTTTGTCTAGAACAAGCATCATTTAACGGTTTCTAAGTAACGTTGTTCAACTTTCATCTTATAAATAAAGTTTAGTTAATCAATAGAAATTGTTAATAATAAAACAAAAAAAAAAAAAAAAAAAAAAAAAAAAAAAAAAAAAAAAAGAATAATTTGGTAATAGAATAGCAAAATTCCAAAAAATATAAAATATCAAATCATCAAATATCAAATATTTATTTGGTCTGGCATAGTTAGAGCGAATTTAAAAACAAAACTGAAAAAAAATTTTTCTTTGAAAGGACTAGAATATAAAATAAGTCAGAAAACATTTTAACAAACCAAAAAATACTCAAATTTAAAATCAGTTAAACCATAACTTTTAAATCAAAATCTTTGATTGTTTCAGGTCCAAAACGCAGCTTATAAATAATTAACGCACAATGTTTATATAAAACTTATTTATTAAAGATTATATATAATACAAAAGGTTTAAAACGAAAAACAAAAGTAATAATAATTTTCATAGGAAAAACCATAATATAATATGTACCAGGTATGTTCATTAGGGAGAGTTTGCATTAATTACCCATGTAAGGTCAAAATAATTTCTTTGATTTTTGACGATTGTTTTAATTTTTTTTTCATATTTTCTTTTGTTTGAAGTTATATGGGTTTTGAAATTGAGAACAAAATTTCTAATGACTATACCTTGTACTTATTCTACCATGGGAAAAACTATACATATAATTTCGAAACCTATTCGATTAGACTAAAATTAAAACAGTACAGTTTATTTGTGCAAAGTTGAAAACGAGTGTTTTCCCACAATGATATCTTTAATTTCACGAAAAAAACCTAAACTAAATTTAATTGCAAATCCACCCTCGCATTAAGAATATAATGCATATTAAACTTACTTACACTCAAGTGCATTTTTTCCCCTCACTAACACACATTAAAAATTATTTATTCAGTCATTCAATTTTAGGTTACATTGACAAACTATGACTCCAAAAGCAGTTTCATGTGTACGAGTTTGTTATTAAAACAAACAAAGAAAAACTTAAAGTTGCAAGTGCAGCAGTAAATAGAGACAGACAGACAGAAAGACGCATATAGTACAAACAGTTGTTTTAAATTTATGATATTCCTTTAAATAACACATTATACCCAAGCACATGTATGTGTTTTTGTGTTGAAAAATATGTTCATGTTAAATCCTTTTACTAAATACCAGCAGTTACTTTTTCCTGCAACTTCCACACACGCACACAGCCAACTTAACAAACTAACGCTGCTTGTTCAAAATAAATCCTAGCGGGAAAAAGAAGGAGTACGGATGCCTTCTAGAAGGCCTCTGTACTCATTCTTTTGGATATACAAGGCCTGTTCGTTCCGTTCCATACACATATATTTTTTACACACGTTGTCATTGCGGAGTAGGCCTTCCGCTCTCACTTCTTTAGCAGGTACACACAGAAAAAAATCAAGTTAAAAACGTAAAAAACAAGGTTGATTTAAAATTTTTCGGTGGTGATTTTGCTTCATACGTTTTTCATGTTAATTCAACCTGATTTTACAATAACTTGCAAACAACATTTTTTTCTTTTAAAACAACTATAATTCATGTTAATTTAACATTGCAGTAAAGTTAGAGCAAAATGTAATTTATATTGAAATAACAATCCGAATCATGTTGAATAAAAGTTATATCAAGTTGAAACAACGTGAATTTCATGTAGAATCAAATTGGTTTGAGTGTGTTATAACAGTGTGAAGAAGCTTCAGAGACAACATATGCATTTATTTAAGAATAATTCAAAACACTTACCCCTGTAACACATGTTTCACTTATTTTTAGAAGCATCAGCAGAATGGCCCGATATGGTTTCCGTCATTTTTCTACTTTGAAAACTTGATGTTCTATTTAACTAAATAATTTTAATTAAAAGAATACGGGAATTGTCTTCTTTTTATAACATATTTTAAACATGATAATAAAAAAATGTACATACTTAAATATGTATGCATGTTAATTTAACAAGATCAACTTTTGATGTTAATATAAAACAGGTTTTTATGGATTCAATATTGAATCCATATTTATTTATATTGTAATAAATTTTTTTTTTTATTTTAACAGTGAATAATATTAAATAAACGTGATTTAAGGTTATTTTATTTAAAATGAATATGAAATAATGATAAATTTAAAAAAAGGGCATACTTTTGCAGAAATTTACTATGATTCTCAATCAACATTTTCCATGTTAATTTTACAGTGGTATTTTTTTCTGTGTGTACAAAAGAATTGTACAGGATCAAAGAGCCGAGGCTTTCTATGAAGCCTTCTTTAACAGTTAGATAAGAATTGTAATTGTATCAAAAAAATGTTTAAGCAAGCCTTTAAAAAGCCCTAAAGTAAGAAGGTCTTCTAAGTTTTCCCGCTTGTTCGGCTTATTTAATACATGAAAAGGATGTTGTCATTGATAATATTGCTGACATTGTTGTTGTTACTGTTGTTTGTTTTAAGCTTTGCTATTACATACTGATAAAACAAAAAAACTAGAGAAACTAGGATATTTTAAAATGGGGGTTCAGGAGCGTTTAGGAGCCGTAATAATATATATTGATATGTATGTGTATCCTTTTTCAAATATAAACATATAACCGAAATTGTAGTAATTTAATACAACTACACGAGTTGTCGCTATTACTGTCATTTTATTCAGAGAATTACAGACAATAGAGTTGCTTATATTGGTTGGTTTTTGTTCTAGTAAGCAGCTGCAGTATTAGTACATACATATATTTAATCATAACTTTTTAAAAATAAAAACAGTAGCAATCTAAAACACATTGTTTAAAAAAGAGGTATAAGCTTGAGTTGATATTATTAATTGAATTTAAGAAGTGAAGGGAGAAAATAAGAATTAATTCATAAAAATAAGTTCTACTGTTGAAAAATATTATATATAAAGATGTTTTAAGGTGACAGTGTTGCCAACTAAGTCCCTAGATGTAGCTTGACTCGCAGTCGCAAAAAAGCACAGATTACGTGGACATAGTTAATAGTTTCTGTTGTTAGAGTTGTCAACCGATTAAGAATAATTCGATTAATCGATCAAACAAACCAAAACTCTTGTTCGAATAATTTAAAAATGGCGATTTTCGAATAAGGATAAATCGAATTATTAATGTCGATTAATCGGAAAATTTTTTTATCAAAAATAAATGAAGTAAAAGCTTAGAATTTCGTTTATTCTCATACGTTTTTAGTGATTTTAAATAAAATGAAGGAAGGTTAAAAATATTGTAGCCATAACCCTGACTATAAGTAATCTCAATAATAACACAGGTCAACAGCAAAAAATGGCTTGAATAACCGCTATATTTTTTTGATCCGCTATAGTCACCTAACTGCAAAAAACCTAATTTTTTAAAATTCTATGGTCAGGTTTTTTTAAAAATTTTTTTTTTCTAAAATTTGATGTTTTTGAAGAGGCTGCTCCATACATCTTATCGTTACTTTGGAACGACGTACCCGATTTTGTTATGAAATCCGTCAAAACATTTTAAATTACGCCTGATTTAAGTTTTTCAAATATCATTTTTTAATTTAGCCATTAGTTTTGGAGTTATTAAGGCCGAAGTGGCAAAAAAAATTATTTTTTTGTTTTTCTATAAAATTTTTGATTCCAAAAAATTCATAAAAAATTGAAATCAACAAATACTTACAAGTTTTAGCACTTCAGCTTAAAGCTGCATGCATTAGAAGTAAAACACATTTTATTTCATAAAAATCCATGGATAAAAACCTGTTTTATTCCCGATAAACTGAAAGTACCTAGTTTTGACCTTTTTTATCGCAAATTTGTGCAGAGCTTAAACTCACAAAGTTGTACCTTTGTATTACACAATATTTTTTTTAATTCTTTACTTCAATTATTTTTTCATAAAGCTGCATATAATAGAAATAAAATAAATTTTGTTTCATGAATTTCATATTTATCAATGGATTTTTATGAAATAAAATGTATTTTACTTCTAATGCATGCAGCTTTAAGCTTAAGTACTAAAACTGGTAAGTATTTGTTGATTTAAAATTTTTATGAATTTTTTGAAATCAAAAATTTTATAAAAAAACAAAAAAAGAATTTTTTTTTGCCACTTCGGCCTTAATAACTCTAAAAGTAATGGCTTAATTAAAAAATGAAATTAGAAAAACTTAAATCAGGCGTAATTTAAAAAGTTTTGACGGATTTCATAACAAAATCGAGTTCGTCGTTCCAAAGTTACGTTAAGATGTAAGGAGCAGCCTTTTCAAAAATCTCAATTTTTACAAAAAAATTTTTTTAAAAGAAACCTCTCTCTAGAATTTAAGATTTGGACCATATTTGTACTACTGGAACCACAATACATCAAAATTGTATAGTGGTTTTTCCAGCCTCTAAAATTTTTTCGATTTTGTTGCCTTGTGTAAATAAACAAAATCCTGGTGAGTACTCACAGTATTTCAAAAATGTATTTAAAATGTTCTTATTGAACAAATCTTTGAAAAACAATTGTATCAACTGTTTTCTTTTTAAATCAAACGTTAAAAAAATTTCAAGAAAGGGGTTTTTCAATTTCGGGTGAAAAACTTAGAAATAAACCAAAAGCTAAAAAAATAAAGAACTGATTTACATGCATGGGCATTTTTATTTTGACGTGACGATATATTTGTACAACAAAATGTAAAAAAATTAAATGAAGAAGTCAAATTTGTAAAAAGGTTTATTATATATGGAAAGTAATGAAGTAGAACTATATTCAGAAAAAAAAATTACAACAATCGACGCTAAGGATTTGCAGATATAAGCAAAAATATGCGCGGCGTGACTTTAAAAAAACAGAAGTGGATTTTGACTTGCATTACAAAACTGAATAAGACTTTTTGTATAAAACCTTTCTTAGAAAGCTCTGGACTTATATAGATTTATTTTTTAAGCTATCAAATATAAAAATCTTTTTTTAAAGTAACTCCAGAATGCAAATAAGGTTGTATTTCAGAACCATGTTGTTCAACCGTTATCCCTTTTATTACTAAATGTAGAGCTAGATTTTTTGAGAAACAATTTAAATAAAATACGTTTCAAAAAGTACACACAAACAAAGACTGTAATGCCAAAAGAAATTGATTTTGATTCAAATAGAATTTACATTCGGATTGTGCCCAACAAGATTTTGCATTTGTAGCAACAAGTCTGTTTCTTTTGTCCCAAAGTGTAAATTCATTGTTCAAATACAAATTTTTTTCGACAACAGTAATATTATTTGATTCAAAAAATAAATATTTTATGGCAACAAAAATTGTTATTTCCTGCAAATGCAAATCATTTACGTCAACAGCAATTTTCAATGCGCTGTTATTTCAGAGGAAAACCTTTAACGACAAAAGATATTTCATTTGCAACAAAAAATTTTGCTATTGAAAAACTTCAAATACTTTCATGTTGTTGCGGTAAAAAAAAATTTTGTTGGAAATTTTTTTGCGAGAAAAGGTTTTCATTTACGACAACAAGTTTTTGTTTACCCCAAGAGCATAATCGCAAATGCTCAAATTATTTGGAAATACAATATTTTTTTTTTTTTTTTGTGTAGACTTTTCGCTGGAACTGACCATATAAATCATATAATGAAAGCAGAAAATGTTGTAATTGTATTATTCTTTTCTTAAATTATATATATTTTTACCATTTGCGTAAGTGTAACAATATTACCATTGAAAACGAAAGATAATCCAACGACGTCAAAAAATGTCGAACTTGGTCCAATAGAAAAATACATAAAGAGAGACAGCGTTTGCTCTATAGATTTTCTTGGTTACCGCATAGGAAGTTTCATCAAACCAGCTCTGACTGGCAATAAGATGAATTTCTGTATGCAAAATAATATTAGTCGAGCTGCAACGATTCCAGATAGTTCCTGCATGCGCCAACGGGATCTTGTGAACGTTTGACTATCGGTTATAATGTGAACAACCCGGCCAAATACCTCACCATATCGAATATGCCTCGCAGGTGGTAGATGGCCATTATCTCGACATAAATCACAGTGCAATGATTCGGCAGCCTACAAGAAACCGACATCATACAGTGTTTTAGACCCGTCGGTGAATATCTGTATCAGGATCAAAGATTTGCTCTTGTGTCATAAGCATGTTTTATTTTGTCGTTAATAACAGAGAAAAATATCAGGTCTCAAGCAAAACACGCGAGTTTCAAAAAACCCTGAATATTTCTGACGTTTTGCAAATCTTTTTGCGATTTTAATTCCGATTATTAAGCAATTTTTTTTAATTTTAAAATTCTTTAATTAAAAATGTGCTTAATAATGTTTGTTACTAAGAAATTTTTGTTTAATACGATGAAAATTTTGTCGATAACTTAAACATTCCACTTTTTAAGTTGAATTTATAATCCATTTTTATAAAATAATTATGTTGTTATTCAATAATAAATTTAATGGTTCAGATTAAAATGAAACAGTTCACATCTCTGCAATAAGCAACATCGAATTATTAGTTTAAAGTGAGGTTAATCAAAATAACAAATGTTATTGATTTTCAAAACGAAATTTCACGGTTCACGTCAAAACACAATATTTCTATTTACTTTGAATTGTATTTAAACCAAGAAAATCCAAATTTGTTTTCTAATTAACATAAAAACTAATGGCCAATTTCACCAATTTATTTAACCTTTCTGCACTCCTTAGGTAAATTTGACCCAATTTTAATTTTCAAAGGCAAAATTTTTCCCTTTTATTATAAGATATTACCGTAAAACTTTAATTTATCTACAACAGGGACGAATATTAAAAATTTAAACGAAAATAATAAAATTTAAATTTTTCCTTCCCCCTCCACATTTAAAAACACGATTTACACACATTTAATATCCTTTGGGTCAATATGACCCAACAAGCGGTATTGCAAGTTTAATTCCACTTAATAATTTTTTTAGTATTGAAAAGATTTACATTGAGTTCATCTTCATTCAGAATCATCCATCAATAATTTTTTTCAGTCAAATAATCAATAAAATTGCTTGCATTTAATATTTTTTTCAACAAAATTTTATTATTCTCAAACTGTGGAATTGGAAAATACCGTAAAGGTATCTCTTGAAATTTGGCTTATGATGATATGGTAACGCACTTGAACTTTGAACAGAAAAGAGTTCATTCTAATTGCAATTTGGTGATTCCCCGTTTTGTATATAAAAAAAATATTTCGCTATAAAAAATATTGTGATTCAAATAACAAATCAAAAAAGCTTTGATATGAAAGAGCTTGATGCATATCTTGGATTACAAATAATGGCAGGAGCTTATAAATCTCACTAGATTTTGGAATGGAAAAAGCAGAAGACCTTTTTTTTGAGCAACAATGAGTCTTAATCTTAATCACGTATTAAAGTGCAGTTTGGGGCAATTAGAGAAACCAGCTGAAGGTGTTTTACAATCCACATGAAAATGTTACTGTAGATGAACAAATGGTTCCGTTTCAAGGTAGGTGCAGTTTTAGGAAATAAACTCTATCAAAGCCCGCCAGATATGGCATATACATTTGGGCACTTTGCGATTTCACAACTAAATATGCCTTGAATATGGAAGTGTATACAGGCAAAGCAAGAAATACCTAGCCAGAAAAAAAATCAAGGTGATACTTTTGTACTTCGAATTACATTAGTTATATTTCCATATTATTAATTCAGGTGAGAGAGTGGTGCTAACGTTATCAGATTCTCTCCCAAAGGGATGCACAATTACATGTGATATTTTTTTTACTACATACAATCTTTGCCATTCAACTACTTGGTCGGAATATTACATTAGTTGGCACAGTTCGTAAAAATAAAACTTTTTTGCCATCAAAATTTCTGGATATGAAAAAAGCCCGTATTGCACTCTGATTTTTTGTTCTCATATGATAGACCTAATTTCAAAAAAAAAAAAAAAAAAATAAATAAAAATATCTATTGGCTTGTTGCCGTCGCCTGGTATTAAAAGTGCAATTACTACCCAGTAAAAACTTCGCCTACCAAATAATGTGTTGAGTAATCAGAAAAACATAAAAGCACTTCTTACAATTCTACTGAAAAAACCAATGATTTTTACAAGGGATGTCCCAAAATGAATGCATATAAGTCATTACTTATAAGTCATTACTTTTTTACCTATTGGTAGAAGAAGTTGTATAGAAGTTGTTATAGAAGTAGTTATAGAAGAAATTTAATAAATAATGAGTGAAAAAAGCTATATATTTTGAAAAAGTAAGCGAAGGTTTTACTGGGTATTTTATTATTTTTCCCAAAAAAGGCTGATTTTAAAATTTAATTTAATTTATTTATTATAATTGCTCAGTACTGAAATTCTGTAACTTTTTAACGACAAAAGATTGTCGTTAAGTAGTCAAAATTCGTTAGCTAACGATAATTGTCGTTAAGAACTATTCTGTAATGAAATTTTAACAATTTTTATCGGCAAACAATGTCGGTAGCTAACGATACAAAAAAAGTTCTTGTTAAATAATAACGATAATAAATATACTGTTGAAAAATTAAAAATATAGAGTAAAAAAGCCAATTTTTTACACAAAAAAAGGAAAAAAGTATAGTCGATAAAGCCCGACCCTACATAATAGTATTTGGGCGATCATGTGTCCGCAAAAAGAGTATGTTGTGAGGTTAAGATTCACATAAGAGATTTTTGTGCCAAATATTATCTAAATATCTACTACTATATATAACTACTATGAGATAACATAGAAGCTATTATAAAGGTAACTTATTTTAAGTGTATTCGTATGGGAGCTGTGGTCAAATATGGACGGATTCTAATATTGCTGATTTATGTAGGTTGCAACAAAATATTTTTGGACCTAATTAAACCAAAATGTCTATAAAACAAGATGGTTAATGGGCAATAAACCCTATTCCGGAAAGAAGTTTGCATGTGGGCTATGAAAAATAAATAACCGCTTCTCCGCTTTTTAAAAGGCTTCGACCTTGTGGCAATAAAATCATATGTGCCAAATTTTATAAAATTATTTCCGAAATTCGACCTGTAATTTGCGCACAAAGTTATCTTGTACAGACAACCCGCCAGCCTGATAGAAGGACGGACCTCGTTCGATGGATTCTGAAATTGATTTTGAGTCAATCGTTATACTAAAAGGTGGGTTCAGAATCTATATTTAAATGTGTTACACACATTTGCACAAACACATAATATCCTCTTCAGATACAGTAGTGTTGGTATAAAAAGTAAGAGCAGAATGTTGTGCTAGAGTGGTTAAGGCACCTCGAACTTTTTCCCTATGTATAAAAAGATTTTAAACCAACATAACTTTTCCTAGCTTTTTTTTTGCGATTCGATAGCATTTGGGTAGCTGTATGTTAAGTGCAAAAGATGGATTTCATCGAGTTTAAGTTTTCATAATAATATATATTAACATGTGGTCACGAACTTACGCAAAATAGAAGTCAACTTTCGCTGACAGCAGTTAAATGTAAAAATCTGCGTAATGGAACGGAATATTCAAAAGTGGTTAATTTATTTTGAAAGTGTATTAATGTAGGTCTCCATTTACAAAATAAAATATCTCTTTTGGATTTTGTTTAATTGGCTTATGTACCGGTCGCGAACGTACGGGTCGCGAACGTACGATTTTTCCGTATGTTTTTTTATTATTATCACCATGCAGTTTCCCATTAATGTCTTCAAATTTCCTTAACAAACAACTAAATACTCAATTTACAATTGATTGTAATGAAAAGATTATGAAGAAAGAGTGTAAACATAACATATGTTTGCATGTAAAATAAGCATATAACAATGTGTTTAGAAGTAGAATATAAGAAAATATAAAATTTTCCAGTTTCCAGTGCAATTTCCTCAAGTAAAACAGCTGAGACATGCTATGAAACCATTCTTTTATAACAACATAGACTTTTTTTATAATAATAAACAATAAAAGACGATGATTATCAACATTTTATTATTTCATCCTGGTAGACCATTCTGGGGAAATGCCCATATTTGTTTAGAAATATAATCAATATTTACACTTTTTCACTAATGTTTTGTTAAAATAAATTTTTTACACGCAAATTTATTTTATATTTTTTATTAATTTTAAAAATTTTAACTTTGACGTTCTTACATTTTTACCGATATTTGTCGTTATATTTTCTTATCGAATACATTTGTTTACTTGAAATAGAGAATAACAAATTCGTAAAGGTGACCGAGATTTCTCGTTACTTAACGATATCGGTAGTTAAAATAAAAAAGTTACAGAATTGAGGTACAGGTAGGGCTTATTTATTTTTACTTAATAAAAAAACAACAAAACTAATAAATTTCCTATAAAAAATATGAAATTTTGTTTACATTTAAATGTTGGGTCATATTGACCCAAAGGATCATAGGAAGGGCGCATATCCAAGGGATGCAGAAGGGTTAAATATCAATTTATGTTTAAAATTCGTTTTTAATGTAAAATAAAAAAAAAAATATGAATAACTATATAAAAAATTGAATTTATATTTAAATAGAATTGGTGAAACTGGCCATATATGTCAGACAAATTAATTCATTTTTGAAATTGTTTTAGTGTTAATGAATTATTATACCAAACCAAGTCTTAAAAAATATATACATAAATAAATACATTATACTGGCTTTAATTCCTAAATTATACTTGATAAATTAAGCTTTTCTAAATTCTTTTGCATTAAGAGGCCAATACGATAGCAAAGTCGCAGTTTTCCTTTAGATCAGTCAATTCTTTCAGTAAAGATACTTGTATGATATCATCTTACTACATAAAACTAAATCGTTTAAAGTTCATACTACAGCCGTAAAGATATTATTTTATGCTCAATTACTTTCTGTAGCTTAAATTAAGCTTATTATAGCAAATATCAAAAAATTTACATAAAGATATCTCTACCTGAATTCATATTTATTTTCGCAACAGAAACAAAAAAAAAATAATAATAATCCTCCCTTCCACAAAATACAAATACTCTTAATTCTCTTAATCGAGGGCTTATAATAAAATAGTGCTATCTGCAATTTTTTGAAAACGATGACTTGTCATTTTAGTTATAAAAAAAAAAAATATTCTCTTAATCGAGGGCTTATAATCAAATAGTGCTATCTGCAATTTTAGTTAATTTGTCATTTTAGTTAAAAAAAAAAAAACTATTTCCAAAAGTTTTTTTTTAAATTTGTTTCTGTGCTGTCTCACACACTTTGTTTTGTTAGTAAATCAAGTTTTTACTCTTAAAGTAAACGAAAACAAACAGTTTTTTCGCTCTTCTTTAAAATAGTTATATTGCAGATAGCACTTTTTGAATATAAGCTTTAGACATGCTAACACAATCCCCTTTATTCAATTTTTAGTATTCTTTTTATATTTAAATGCTGATAATACTGTTAATATTGCTAAAGGAAACAACATTTGTAGTAACGCACACATATCTATTTTCAAATACAAAAACAATTTTACAATTTATCTATTGTTGGTACAATAACGAAATTTTGTTGTTGCTGAATTTATTCATTGTTTAGTTGCATTCTATTGTTAGATATTTTATAAGTCCTTTACATATTTCTAAACAGTACAACTCCTACAAAGACAACTATTCTATTCTCGTGCATACTTTTAGGAGATAGGAGAATAGCAGAAATATTTAAGGTGCATTCTCTTGTAGATGTTGGATTCACTTAAGCTGTGTGCTTAAACTCTTTTAAACAATTTCATCTATTATTATTTTACGTTTTAGTAAAAACTTTTTTTTAAATGGTTGATTGTCTGTCTGGTTGTTTAGTGCTGATGTTTTGCTATACATTTCCTGTTTTAGTTTGATGCACAGTTTCTTTTCTGGTGTTTGTCTTTGGGTTTTCTTCGCTGTCTGAAAGTTTGTTATTTCTTATTTTTCAGAACAACTTTTCCTTTATTGTAGAACACGTCAACATCATTTGTCTTCAAAGGAAATTATGTTACCATAAAATAATGGTTGGTGTTGGTGTGTATGGAGAAAGATTGTTTCAACACCAGTCTAAGTAGTGGCAATAGAAAACTCTAGTAGAAGAAGTTTAAGTCGTACGTCACGGGAAAATAACAACGTTGTGCAACTGCTGTGACATGGAAAAGCAAGTTAAAAACAGTGGACAGAAAAAATTGAGAAGACAACGTCAATACAAATCCCAATAACTGTACGATTAATGTTTTTTTTAATTTTAAATTACTTGAGAAAAGCTTAAATAATTGGTTAAAAAAAGGCCATAAAAGAAAGTAAAATCCCAGAATCTTTGAAATTGAATAGAAATATTGATTGAACGCAAATACCAAAATTACTTTATTTAAAGAAAGTTTCTAAATCAAAGTTCAGCTTTACCGAATCTTTTCATTTAGAACTTAGTTTGCGAAGTTAAAATAAAATATCATGATTCGTTTCAGTTCTGCCCGTACTTAAGTGATTCTTAGGAGGGGAATTTATATTGGATCTGTGGTAAATTATGAGTCGCACAAAAAAAAAAAACTCGAAAGTGATTTCTTTATAGAAAGAAAAACACTCGGGATAAATCAAGTTTTTTAAGATTACTTTAAATACGAGTCGTACTCAAAAAATTTAAGTACGAATAACACTAAAACGTACACAAAACAATCCTAAATGGGATTAATTTCGAAAATAAATCCCGGAATTTGTTGAAATAAGTACGTATGTTTTGATTTTCTATACACATTGGAAAAAGGTCTGGCCAGACTCATGTGTACAACGAAGGGTTAAAAAGTAAATTTTAACTATTGCTTCTCATTAAGTTTAGATTTTTGGTTAAATATGTACTTCAGAAAAAACCATATCGGGCATGATGATGGTGTTTTATCATTCTGTAAGGTGTAATACGGGTAAGTAAATCAATCAAAATAACTTTTTTTTCTAGTTCGGAATAAAATCAACTTTATAATAATTGAATCAAGCCCATTTTTAGATTGATTAAATCTTAGTTTTACTTAAATCAATTTACGAAATCGGGATTGAATGTGGATAATTTAAGTATTTTGCGAATGAAAATCCGTACTTGAATCAATCTTTCTGTACTTGATTCAAGGAAATCCGTACCCACCGTACTATTAATACCGCTTCGGATTGTTTTGAGTACGAATGGATTGATTTTTCTTTTGAGTGTTGTATTTAAATAACTAAAATGTTCTCAATTTCAATGCAGTAATACAATTTTGTTTTAGCATTTAAAAGTACCATAAGGAAGGCCTTAATAGAAGCAATTTTACACGAATGTCTTTTTTTAATCGTTCGAAAGAGAGCGTGATTTCAACAGATGGACAGACAGACAGATATGGCTTATTGAATTAAAATTACAAAAGGACCCAGAATATATACACTTGATGTGGTCTTAGATAAATAGTTTAAAAAGTTAGAAAATATGGCCTATTGATACCCTAAACAACAGTATTTACAAAAATTTTTGATAGCGCACCCTATTTGGGACCCATGGGCATTCATGGACATCCCAGAAAATTAAGAGATTTAGGAAGCGGGTTTGTTTAACTTCGGATGCAGATTCAATGCTTAGCTTAATTCACTGCCATTCCCAAGCTCTTGGACAAATCATGGCTGTTACCATTCCAACATGGATGATAGTCGTTCGACTTCTGGTAATCTTTTGGAACTTATAGCTTCAGTGATAGCCTCATACTGTTCAGGCATGCAAACTAAGATAAAGTAAATCATGACCTTCTTGTGTACAAAAAACATTAAATCAATCTCTCTCCTTAGCTTCTTAAATGAATGCCCACATATCTAAAGGAAAGATATCAGTACATATTGTTTCACAATTGTAATTCTAAAGCTATACCTATACTCAAAATTAATGTATGAGTTTTTTTTTTATTATTGAATTTTTCTTGTCGAAAATTACAACATGTATTCAAAGCAATACAGTACATTATTTAGCGTTCGGCTCACACACTCAAGAACGATATCGTTTTTTTTTTTTTGTTTGTGTAGACAAACACAGCCCTAAATACCGTTCGTAACTAGTTTCAAGAAAGAGCCAAACATTATATATTGTTCTGTTCTTCGTTAAAAATCAGAACAATTGTAGTGATAATGTATACAAACATAATATTTTAATGTTCTATAATGTTTCTTCTTTTGCATTGATAAAGAAATGAACAAATAAAATATTTTTTGCAACGACCGCACCACGAACAGCTTGTGTGTGTATGGTGTATATGTTTTGTTTTTTTTTTTGTATGTGTATTTTGTTTTTGTAAAAAATCTTTTTTTTACCAGCCAAAAGGGACGAACATTTATGAGCCGAACCGAACACAATGAAGTTTGTGGATTTAAAAAAAAACCGAACGGAATTAAATGTTTCCGTCTTTGTTGAGTTTGATAAAAACAGTTTTATTTTTGTGTTCGAAAGATGACTAACAGGGAAACGTTATTTTTTTAATGATTTTCTACACTAACACTATTTGCGTTTGTGTTTTCCACAAATCTACCGAACCGAACACTAAGGAGCTATATTTAGTGTTTATTTTCGAACACTGATTCAAAGCTTAGTCATTATTGTTTTATTTTTTGGGTTATTACCAATGAAACTGCTAATTAACTGCATTCAAGTTTCAAAAAACGCCTGCTAGGCTCAAACTTCGAACTGTCCCGAATGAGCGATTGTGTGCAGATGATGTTTTCTTACTACGAAGTATTAACTATGTCTTATGGTGTGAAATAAATAAATTAATAAAATAATTTAACTCGAGAAAATGTGAACATATAAACACTAAAAAAGAAAGGAGTTTCATGATCCCATTTAAAAAATAATTATATATTTATTTATTGAGAGTATACGGCTTAGTCGTCTGTGATCCCCAGTATGTGGTGAATTCTATAAAACTGGAATCCGCTCAAAAGCAATCCCTTTCATTCTGTCTCCGTACAGTGCATTGGAATCCGTATATCCACTTATCCCTGTAGGAGAACTGTTTAAAACTTAATAATTTTTCAACCTTAAAAAAATCAAATATATATAAGAACATCTCCTTATGCTTAATTTGTTAAACGGTGAAATTGTTTTAAAACTCCTTCTTTGTAAAATTGAGTTTTCAGCTTCTGTGCGCCCTTTAAGAAATTATATTTCCTTCAGACTTCAATACCTTCGGTCTAATTATGCAAATTTTGATCCTATCTGTAGACTGAGCTCTAAATTTAACAACTGTTTTCTCTGATTCCATTATCATCAAAAATAACCGTCTAGTGACTTCAAATAAATTAAATCTTTAACCTTTAACTCTTTAGAGGCTTAATGTTCAGTTTCATGACTAGATTTTGAATTTCATAGAGACGTCAGACATATAGAACGGTGAAAAGCACCTGACTTCCATATATTTTTTGAGTTTTTTTCGTAACCGACATCCTGAGACGCACCGGTTTCAGCGTGCCCTTCAGTATAACCGCAGAGAAACCTAGAGGTCGCCCCTCACTTTAGCCGTTAACTAACAGTTGTTGATTGCCGTTACCAGGGATAACCACGTGATGGGTACCGCTTTTGTCACACTTGCAATGTCATCACAAATGATGATAAGGTGAGAAGACTTGAACTCATATCAACAAGAATAGTAAATAGCCTGACCATGTTAAAGCAATCGAGCCATTCCTAATCCCCAGAAGATCGTTATGCTTTAGATTAACTTATTTTAAGCATACTAGCCAATAAGAAATATTAGTTTCATTGGCGAATTAAGAATAAAAAACAATTATAAAATATAAAAATGAATAGCAAAAAAAAAAAACTGTAAACTCTGGAAAGTAACTAACACAAAATTCTTAACTATTTCTTTCCTTACCCACTGTTCACCCGTAGTGCAGTGTCAAAACAAAAAAGTACCAAAGACTGCATAAAGAAATAAAAAAAGTAATTGAAACCCAGCTGCAACTTCTGTGTTTAGCGTTTTTTAGCTATTATTACAGTTTGTTTTTCTTTCTGTTTAGAGTTTGTGTTGTTGTTTGTTCCCCGTCTAATTTACGTGAAAACCAATTTGTAAAATAAGCAAAACATTCTAAAACATTTATGTGTCAAATATTCCCTTTTATATACATATGTTTTTTTTCGCTCGCTTTAAAGCAAATACAAGTATAATGATCATTCGTTTTGTAATTCCCTTTCCCTTTAGCATCCTTTATATAAAAAGGGTTCTTTAATTTACATTACTAATTTATAAAATTTATATATATAATATTTTACTACAGAAATAAACAAAATTGTTTTTTCTTTTACACTTCTAGATATTACCAGCTCTCTAACCATGACGGAGGTGAAAATACCCAATCATATAATGCGCTTTAAAAGTGTCATTTTATGTTGTCGTTACAGTCTCGATGGAGAGTCTTTGTATTCGGTGAAATGGTATAAAGACGGTCATGAATTTTATCGTTATGTGCCACGAAATAAACCACCAGGACAGGCATTTCCTTTGCCGGGTATCAATGTTAAAGTAAGTATTTTTATGTTTTTGCTTTTCCCTTTTCGCAGACTCCTTTTCGCAAGACAGTTTGTTCCGTTTTACTTATAACTTACCATTCCACACAGCTAATGGATGGATTTTCTGCGAAGAATACTCTTGATTTTCATTTATTTACTGCTTGCTGTTCGTCCAGGGCTTTGAAATTTATTGGTTATTTTTAAAGACATACTTCTCACAAATGAGTTTTGTTTGTGCATAAAAATGTACAGTAGTGTGAGTAGAGGTACATACGTACGATGGACATTAGCAAAGTGATTTTGAAAATCTTGCTGGTATACAGAAAAGTTTAGGTCTAATGTCCCGTTACTCGTACGTTAACCTTAAAATTATCCTTGTGTGGAAACCCACAGAGAAGGAATCATTTTTACACGATAAACAAAAAAATTGCTGAGGTACACTAAAGAAACTTCTTCGCTTTGTTAGCAATATCAATTAAGTACTGAAAACACATTTTTTGATTTATAATATTTTTTAGTAACGAAATATTTCAGAACTTACGTAAGTTGACCTCGTGTGTGGTTTTTCACACATATGAAGTCTCTATGTAATTTGCACTAGAGACTTAATTTTCTGTCGGCAAGTGTGAATATTTTTGATATTGTTGCGAACTGCATGCAATGTATGTTTTTTAAAGTGAGTGCTTGAAAAAAATACACATAAGTTTTGTATAGTTTGTTGTTGATCACCAATGGAATAAATAGTAATGTTACGTAAATCATGACTTTGATTACAAACGAACTATGGCGCCGCAGCAAAATGGACAGACATTGCATATGTGTGAAAAACAACACACGAGGGTAACTAACGTAATTTTTTTTAAGGTTTATGTTGCGGTCACATAAGCGTTGCGGTTGGTTGGTAGCTACTAAAGAGTTGAAATGTGTAAAAAAAACAGAAAATTTGTAAAAATTTATAAATTTTTGGCTATTATTTGTAAGTCTTGAATTAAATTTAAAAAATTTCGTGTTCTTCGATGTAATGTTCGCTTTGTCAATAAACATAAAATTCTTTAATTGCTGATACTTAGAAATGTTGAAAATTTTTAATTTTATTGGGTTCATCTTCAACGCAACGCCATGTCAATGTACGAGTATTTATTTTTACATATGCTTGGCAAGGAAAACGGAACAGCTGATCTGAAACATATACGTTTTCGTACGACCCTGTAGGAAGTCAAACACATTTTTAAGTAACTTAAAACTGGTTTTTTTAAACCGAAATCTAGTTGATTAAGTTACTTTTTCCATGTCGCTACTCATTATTTAAACATAGGCATGTCATAGGCTGTAGACAATTGGTTATCTTTGCATGACTTTTAAATTGACTACTATTTACTTATTGTTCAACCAATTTGTAGTTAATTAATAGTTTAATATATTTAATTTTAAAGAATTTTTGTCAAAAAAATATATTTATGTACATATAAACGTATATATTTTTATATAAAAATAATTATTTAAGAAGATTTTGCATCAAATTGCTTTTAATGATGATAGTGCTGAAATAATTACGCTATATAATTTCTTGTACATAAACAGATTTGTATTGCTTTAATTTTTTATTATTGTCAATTGTTGTTACTATTTAAAAATGTTTGTATATATTTTTTTTCATTTGACTTCATCATGGCATGCTCGTTTTACTTATTTTGCTTTTATTTGTGTTTTGCGTGTGCCTCTATGCAATATGTTTGGTTGATATCTGCATGAAATTTAAATCAATTTGTAGTCATTTGAAAAAAAGTTAATTTATAGTTAGTGGGTTTTTGTAACTGACTATTTTATTTATTACAGGGGAGTAACGAGACCTTTATACAGGTATATTTTCAAAAAAAAAAAAAAATTGTCGTTAATACAGAGAAATTTATAATGAAAAACTTTTATACAAATAACACAGCCCGACAAAATTAAAAAAAATTTCTAATTTACAGTTCTGGTAGTTGCCAAAAAAAACATTTTTTACTTAAAAAAATTTTTGGTGTAATTGCTAGCTGATTAACGGGAATTTTATATGTACAATATTATTAAGAACGTTATTTTTTCTTGTTGCACTCCAATTGAATATCGGAAGTTAGTTGCTTGTAAGAAGTGGTTTATTGCAGTTGGCAAAGTTTTTTAAACAAGTGTTGATCTATGGCAACTACCATAACTGTAAATAAGAAATTTTGATGAAAAAATTTTTTGAAAAAACTAACAGACGGTCATAAATGGAGGTCATAAGTGGAGGGTAAAAAACTAGAGCTGATAGAGACA
This sequence comes from Pollenia griseotomentosa, assembly GCA_963931875.1. NCBI lineage: Eukaryota > Metazoa > Arthropoda > Insecta > Diptera > Polleniidae > Pollenia > Pollenia griseotomentosa. Next base: position 28,376,089 of record OZ007561.1, read on the forward strand.
AACTGATTACAGATTTGAATTCAGCGCACCCAAATTAACTAGAATCAGTTGATAAATTCAAAGAAGCAAATTGAGTGTTGGCCTGTGTAATTATTGAAGAGGATGTCGGAATCTTTATTATTGCCCAAAAAACAATCTTTAGCATTTACTCTTTAAAAAAATTTAATTATAAGGTTAGCCAAAGCTCCTCTGTATGTAGTCCATTCGGCTGGTCCAACTTTTGATTCCTCTTTCCTGCTTTGCAGCGGTATCTTACGCAAGAGCGCAAAGAAAAAAATTCAGAAGTGTGATATCGCACGATCTAGACAGCCATGCTAAAGCAAAGTGCGAAACTGATCCCCAGGGAAACCAGAAATATGCTCTAATAAACACGTTTTATGCACATTAAATATGCAGTAAAAACTTGAAAATATGCGCTGAAAACTGCTGAAAATATTTAAAAACCAAATATTCGTCCTTAGTACAATTAAAATGTGTTTACCAAATTTAATAAAATTATCTTCAAGATTGCAACTTATACTTTGCGCACTAAACTAATATTGACAGGCAACCAGTCAGACGGACGGATGGTTATCCTTGGATCACTTTAAAAAGTGATTCTAAATCGACCAGTATACTAAAAGATTGTCCAGATTTCTATGTCTTACATCGCCAAAACGTATATGATTTATTTGCTCTTGTAGGCATCTAAAAAACTTTAACATGCATCAAAATAAACAAGATATGCGCTAAAAATTAAAAAAAAAAATGCTGCAAAAAGTCTCTTTTTACTAAGTTTTGCAAAAAGAAATGCTGTAAACGGTAAAATATGCACTTACAAATCTTTGCCAAAATTCATAAAAAGCTCTAAAACGGATAAATATAAATATTCTGCCTTCATTGGTCGCACAAGGAAAAACATGCAATTGCATTTTATGGTTTCCTTGCTGATCAGACATTCCGTATACAATCATTTATTTTTGTTGTTTTATTTTTGTCGATGTAAAGGGTGTCCAAAATTGAAGTACCATTTTGATTTGTTGCCAATTTTTTCCACCTAGAATTTTTATTTTCAAATTCTAAATACATTCCATTCGTTAACGTCTTTCTCCTGTCGAGAAAGAGTAAATTATTATCCACCAAGATCGTGCGATTTTGCACCTTTAGATTATTTGGGTTTTTTTTTGAAATTGAAGTAGTACAGTAAAAATCACTTCAAAAGCTAAAAAACAACATTATCGAGCAGATATCCACCATTGACAACAGTTTATTGAAAAACATGATTAAGAATTTTGGTAAAAGATTGAATCCTATTTGTAATAAGCTGAAATAAAAATATTTTTAATATTTTTTTTTATTTTTCGAATTTATTCTATGAGCTAAATAAAAAAAATGTTGAATATAATATAAAGTAACCTACCAAAGGAAATAATTCCCAGTTTCTAATATTTTTAATATTTAAAAAAATTTCTTTTATTTATTTAAATTAAAATTATACTTAAATTTTTGACACCTTAAATTTTTGACACCATTTATATCAGGGTTTTCGTTATTTTTTGACAGTAGCTTAAGCGAGCGTATGCATATTATGTTTAGGCCTTAAATCTTTTTTATAGAAATTGTAGTTCTTACACAAAAATTTTATTTTATACAGAGAAATCTTGTTAAGAAAATAGAGTTTCTACATGAGGAATTTTTATACAGAAACTTAAATTCTTTTATAGAAAAATTTTGCATAATAAATTTAACTCTTCCTCAAAATACCTTCTTATGAAAAATTAAACACTATCACAGAGAACTTTTATTAACTATGTAACTGTTATAAATTTCTTTTAAAAAGACATTTTCTACAGAATATGTAACTAATACATAGATAAATTTTCTACGTAACTTTTATGCACAGAAAATTTTCAAAGATTTACAAGATATTTTCTATAGAACTCTTAAGCTGAAAAATAATCCATGCTAAATTTAATTTAAAAAATTTAATTTCATTGAAAGACGAATTTTTTTTTAAAAATTTAGCACTGCCACAGAGATTGTAACTCTTTTAATTTTCTATTAAATGGCTCTTTTAAAATGAGATTTCATACAGAATAGGAAAATCATATATAATGAAATTTTCTATTATACATGCAATCTTTTACAAAGAAATTTTCTATAGAAAATCTTACTCTTACACAAAGAAAAATTTCAATAGATTGTTTAACTATCAGACTTTGTTAACTTGGAGGCCAGACGATAAGTTTTGCCTTTCAATTTGCAATACACTCTCACTTATTTTACTAACATAGGCTGACTTCCAAAACGTTAATTGCTTTATGTTAGAACAAAGTATAATGTTTCATAATGCCGCAGTACAATACAATTCAAACCCTTCCAAAACATCACTGTTAAGTATTAGTACGGCATCAAAAAAGCAATCAGAGCATCGATTTTAAAGTTGATGCTTTGTGACATTTAACATTTAATTTCCCACAATACAGATTAATATTATGCATTGCATCACTTACATTTCAAAACGTTTAAATAAACAAAGCACATAGTTGCATCGTTTTGGTACTTTGTGCATGTACTTGGTTAGAATACAGTAGTAAAACTGTATACAAACTTTGTATTAGTACGTTTTGGAAGTCTGCCACACTCAAACTTTTTAAACTGATCATGAGATTGCTTGCAATTTTAGTTTTCCATTTGTTTGGCAATTTTACATTTAATTTAACAGCTGATTCCAAGTTAAGTGAGGAAATTTCTTGATAAATTGTTGTCTTGATGACATCTTGAAAGTAAATTGTTACAAATTGAGTGCATCCTACGTCACAGCATTAAATTTATGTACATTTTGACAAACAGTATACGCAAAAGACTATCAAGAAAAACTTGATCGTGTGGCTGCAGTGTAAGGGAAAATTTTAGTCCTACAACGTGGTCGTTGCATTGACTTATATTAAATAACTTTTTATTCAGCCTTTATAGTTATGGCTTTTTCTTTAATACTCAGACATTTTTTTATGTTTGCCTTCTGAGAAAACTTTATGAAAATAAGAAATTTAATTATGAATAATTTATTTGATTTCGTTTTTTACTGCAGTATTGCAAAAAAAAAGAAAATTATAAGGTCATTAAAACAACTAAAAATGGAAGTTTTTTTAAGAGTAGCACAATATTTACTGACGAATGAATATAACGAGTTCATTTTATATGTATGACGGGTCAGAGAAATGGAAATTTTACTTAATAATGTTAAATACAAAACTTAAAGAATATTTTGCAGAAAAAATTTATATAATAAATAAAAAATTTGATAAAATTTTTTAATTTAAAAAATATTTCTACTCTAAAACAAAATGTTTATAAACCCAAAATTAAAGTTTTATTTTTTGTTTTTCTTTCGACAATATAACAATACTCTTTTCAAATATAATTCAACCACAAGCATGTATTATAAAAGTTTAAAGAACTAAAGTTTGCTCACCACTTTAAACAGCTCATGCACTCACATACATAGAAATATAACTTTTAGAGGACTTCTTTCTTTTTCTAACAAGAAATAAATAAATCCTTCAGGATTCTGAACAGAAAAAGAAACGTGACTTTTGCCATTGTTGACTATTATTGTAAATTTTTGAAAAAAAGGAAAATATGAAGATCTTGTCTTTTATTTAAACAAACTTAACAATAAACGATTTTCTTCAGACTTTATTATAAGGCGGAAATATTTCGTATACATGTTTTATATTCTAGTTGCCATTGTAAAAAAAATGGGTAGACAACTTCGAAAAAAAATTAAATTCTTTTTGACGTGACATTGTCTTTAAAGTGAACAATTGTTATATGCTCAAGATGCAATATATTTCGTTAGGGAATATGTATGTATATATAATAGGGTATTCATTTAACCGGGCTTTTGCTTTAATCGGTTAATCGCTCGATTAATTAATCGAGGTTTTGGTTTAATCGGTTAATAATCGGTTAATTTTGTTTTTGATCGGTCAACCGATAATAAAATTTTTTTATAAATTAAGTAATTTCAATAAATAAAAATAAAAAAATTATTCATCATTTGGAGTTTATTAGTAAAAAAAATAATAACACAAGTCTTGAACAAAAACGAGCAAACAAAAAATAATTTATAACTATGTTACACATATTTTTAAAGGAATACAATTGAGTAGGTGAGATGCAAAACTCGTTCGTTACACCTTTTTCGAATTTTGGGAAAATGCAAAAAACATATAGCGCCGGATTAACTGGACCAAATTAGTTGATTTTTTTGATTTTGAAGTGTTATGCCATTCTTGATTAATAACTCAACAGTTGAAAAATTGAAACCAACTGAAATAAGAAAAATAATAGATTTAAATTTGCAACGAACGAGTTTTGCTACAAATTTTCGAAAGAAACTAGTTTTGCTACGATCCATATGGGATCGAACTAGTTTTGCAACGCACTTTAGCCCACCAGAAAAATTAATTATTGAACTTTGGTATATTTTTAAAGTTATATCAGTATATTAAAATTATGGAAAAAATTTTAAAGAATTTAAAAGCTTATTTTAAAAAGTTTAAGAAACAACAATCAATTTTTAAACCGATAAAGAAAGTAATTCATCTTCAGCGTACTCCTCATTGTTTTCTTCTACACCATGTTCATCATTGGTATTGTCCAAGACAGAAATATAAAACTGCAATTCTTTATTATTTTTCCAATTTACCCCAAAGTGGTTTGATAACAGCTTTTCAACATCTTTTTTCTTTTCAGGCTTAATTTCCACATTGATTGGAAGTTCTTCTGGATTAATATCCTTGATTTTTTCCTCGTTTCAAGAATGGTTTAGGCTGGCAAGAATTAATTCTGTAATTCATTTCTCCTTGAAGAGTCATTATTCTTTTCCCTGTTTTTTCTATTATAATTCGCTTTGAGGCTTTAAATTGGAAATGTAGTTGCCCTGGTGCTTTCAGCACAGAAGCTACAGCAGTTTTCCAGTCATATAGAGGCACTTCACTCCCAACTTTTCGAACTGTACAGAATTCATTAAATAAATCCCAGTATTCGCTAGGCTTTATTATCGTACCTTTTTTTTAATTTTTTTTCAATCCTCCCGAATACCCTATCGGGTGGAATGAATGAGTGCCCTACTACAGGATAAGTTATTGTAATTTTTTTGCAACTTCGTGATTCAGACAAAAACTTGCTCCGCATTCCTAAAACAGTGATATTTTTATTTTGGCCTGGGCAGCCATCACAAAACAATTGTACTTCCTGAATGTCTGTCAAGTTTTTATTCTTTAAGTGGTAGTATAAAATAGAGGAGATTTCATTGGATCCTTTATGCCTTTCGTTTTCACACCATATATATGAAAACACTGATCCAGGATTTTGCTCACTAGTAGAATTTCCCTTGCAGATTGTGAAATTAAACAAATAGAGTTGTCTACTATAATATGCGGATTGGTCCGGGACACGCGGCAACAATAGGTTTTTTTGACAGACAAATGAGAGCTTAAGGACTGATGTACCCTCTTCTTTTTTTAGCATTGTGTAAAACGCATTCGATTTTTGCTTATGCACACTATATTGAGCCATGACTTCAACTTTCGTTGGTCCTGGAGGCATTTCTTTTATTTGTGATTTCAAACGAATACATTGAGAACAAGCATCTGTCGCTGGAGTTTTGAAGCTAATGTTAAAGTCATAATTGAAAATATGAAGAAAATAGGAATACTTGACTTGTAAATTAAGAGGAGCAGCAAACCGGTTATACTCCTTCCATAAATCTTTGACGGTGCAATCGCTTGGTAAATACTGTCTGTAGGATTTTTCCCGAGTATAGTGGAAATCTACAAAGTGCAAGGATTTTAAAAAATTGGTTACTCCTTCCTTCTTAAATTTAAATTTTTGCGATGTTCTATCACCTCCTCTTCGTTCTTTTGGAGACTGCTGGATATTTATCAAAATTATTATAATACGTACCTATCCAATTTAGCAATTTCCCTTTTCCAACTGTTTTTATTAAATTTTCTTTTTTTTGTATTATTATTGTCATCCATATCTTAATTTTAATAAAATTAAGAAAATTATTGTCCGTGGAAAAAAGCCTTTTTTGCTGTTAACTTTGAATAAAACTTTAAAATGTTTTAAATTTTAAACTATTTGATTTCACTACAAGGTTATTGGGTTAAATATATTCAACTTAATCGTCTAAAAGTTAAAGAGCAAGTTAGTTATAATTATAAAAATTTGTTCAAACGGTGTTTGTCTTATCTCGGTGCACAAATCCACATTTTTTTTTGCATAAAGTTTTGATACGTGTCACGCTAAACGGTATTTACATATGTTTGTTGTTGGTAGATGCATATTAAAACACAAAATTTGTGTTAAATTGTTATTGTAATAAGTTATTTTAAAAACTGCAATATTAAGTTGACAAATTACCCAGTGAACAAGCGACTTTTGCTAAAGAACATGTAACGAGATAGTTTTGAAAATGACTGCTCAATGGAACAAACCAGTTTTGCTACTAACTGCAATTTTAGGTAATAAAAAAACATCGAAATATAAATGTATTAAGTCGATGAGTATATTCCTTCTCATTAGGCTTCAAAAGAACTTTAAGAATCAATTGTCATCTCGTTTTTTTTAATTCTTGTAACGAACGAGTTTTGCATCTCACCTACTCAATTATATATGTATTAATTAAAAAATAAACTTCGTGATCATATTATTTCAATAGTTTAAGCAGATCTTATAAAATAATCTTTTAGAAAAAGAATTGGTTAATTTGGCACTTTTCTTTAGTTTTGATAAAACTTTACATGGAAAAATTCTTTCAATTATCGTAGATATTAGAGAAATCGAGAGCAACCCATAATACAAAATTTCTAAGTTTTTAGTCCTTTTACTGGATTTCTCTAAACATATAAAATCTGCAATTATTCCATTAGAGTCCTGTTTTAATTTTTAAAATTTTTAATAATTTTAATTGTTTCGGTTAATTTAGTTGTTGTGTTACTATCGAGAGTTTCTTCTGTTGGCAGGTCATTATCTAACTTATCCTGGCAAAGCTCAGCACCGAGCATTTTGCAAAAAAGTTCATTTCCGAATTCCCTAATTTCTTATTTGGTACTGTATTTTAAGAATGAATTTCTTGAAGGAAATATATTGCATGAAAAAATATTTCTAAACACAACTTTTTTGGTGCACTTTAGTAACTTTTTTGGTGAACTTTGGTACAGATAAAATTGTAAAATTCAACATGATTGCATTGAAGAATGCATTTAAAGAAGCGAGTTGGTTTGCAACTGCCGTTTGGTTTAATGCTACAAAAAATCAAAAATTTTGTTACATCGGTTAATCGGTTAATCGGTTAATCGACTGAAATTGACCGGTTTAATCGTTAATCGAAAAATGCCAATTTTAAATTAACCGATCAGTTAATCGAGAAGTAATTAATCGGTTAACCGATTAACGGCTAACCGAATGAATACCCTAATATATAAACAATACAAATGTTTCTTTTACAATTTAACTCTTATACTATAGAATTTTCTAAAAAAAACTAACTGCAACTTTTTGTAAAGTAATTCCACATCTCAACTTGCCACGAAACTTTCTGTATAAATTATAAATTCATATTATTCTACAACAAAAAAAAAAAAAAAAAAAAAAAAAAAAAAAAAAAAAAAAAAAAAAAAAAAAAAAAAAAAAAAAACTCTGATACAAAGAAATTGTCTATTCAGTAGTGCGATCAGTGTTTCCAGAAGTGGGGGAAAATCCCAACATGTAGGTATTTTTGATACTAAAATAGAGGCGTAGGGAAAATCGGACAGATTTTTTATAATCACCAAAAGGGATTTTTCGTCATTTCGCATTATTTATAACATAAATTCTGAAAAACGTTTTGTTCGTGATATTTTCTTGTCCAAAGCAGTTAAACATTTTTTCTTTTCACTGAAATTGCTTGAAAATATATTTCCAGAGTTGTTTGTGGTTTGAAAAGTTGGCGACACTAATATTTATGTATATATTTTTTTTAAGATATCATTTAATTGAATTTTTAAAAGTACATACATATCGTACCTATTCAACAATACTGTATTAACTCAAAATTTTTATTTTTTCACTTTTTGGAAAAAATCTACAGTTATTATTCATATCAAAAATAACGAGCTAATTTGAGTACCTTTTGACAAGGAAACGGTTCGTTAAAAATCCTTTTTAATATGCCTTCCATATTTAATTAAAAATTATTTTGCTTCTATTGAAAATTTTGAGTTAACACAGTATTGTTGAACAAGTGCGATATGTTTTATTTTTTTTAAAGTTTTGTACTTATTTTTGGTCAAAAAATTTATTTTAATGACAATAATGCATAGGGATTTTTGTAGGGGAAATTTTTTCACCGTGTAGGGAAAAATCGTATTTTTTTTTTTAGCATGTGTAGGTATTTGTCAAACAATTTATTTTTTATAACGAATGTGTTTTCTTCTAGCCCCGGTAGGCTAGCTGGTAGTGAGCTAGTCTACCGGCTAGTCTATTTTTTTATTTTCGTTTATTTATTTCTAAATGTAATTATAGTTTTTGTGTTTGAAATGTTTTGTGTAATTTTTATAATAATTTGTGCAATATATTTTTGATATAGAACCCCTGAAGATGGTTAACAAAGTTGACCGAAATATTGGGGAATAAAATAAAATAGAATTTTTAAAACAAATATGCTTATATTTTTTATTTAAAAATTTGTTTAACTCATGACCTAATGCCGAACAAAATTAACAAATAAGAAAAATTATAATAAGTAATCCCCAAAAAATTATTTTATTTAGTTTGTAGCGACTAGTTTCGGCATGTTATTTAAATTTTTTTTATGCGATTTCAGTGAGGAAACACAAGCAAAACAATATGCTGTTTCTGAAGAATGAGCCAATTTATAAGAACTTGGAGCTTGTTCAATCGGTTTTAGGCATCCTTAAAATTAACAATAAAAATACTTTTATCCGTCATTTAATATTTCGATGCATTCTTTTTCCCAAACTCAATTATATTGTGTCTATTAACGAAATACTTATAATATATCGCAGTGGTTCCGCTAAAGGGGGTTAAGTCAAAATTTATAAATTTTCATTAGACAAAAAACTGTTTTCTTTTTAAAAGTAAGTACTCTTATACTACAAAGGGGGATACAATTGTATTTTTTTTTACAAAATACTAGAGAAATTGACTAAAATTTTTAGAGTGCGTACATCGATTTCTTGCAAAAAGTGAAAATTGAAAAATTTTGGGTTGACTCTCTTGAGAGGAAGAACTGCGATATATAGCGCTGTGGTTATATGGAATAGTAGCCTAAGTCGGCATAAAACAAATTTCAGCAATTACAATTAGAATAGATGTTAAATCTTAAATTTTTGCCTCCATTAAAGTTGTTCCTTAGACGATAATATAGATACAGACTTAAAGTAAAAAACTCGTCGAATGATGATATCTGCGAATTACAATATTCGACATAAGCTACTCTTACAAATAGGCACAGATGTGTTTGTGTAAAAAATTTTATTCTTATAAAGATAAATTTTTTAATTTTATATTCAGTTTTAATTGACCTTTTTCAATAATATTATGAATGTATTTTAAGTTAAGCTCAATTTCTTTTTATATACAATTTTTATTTATGTAATTATTATTTTTTTTTCGATATTTCGCTAACATTTGGTTAGTATCTTCAGGAAAATTACCAAAATTCTTTATATGTATTTATATATAAAAATACATATATAAATACATATATTAATTACGGTTTTAGGCGTACTTTACTGTTTTTCTAGAATTGAGCTTATATGGGGCCTATGGTAAATTATGGACCGATCGTCACGAAATCCAACAGTATAATATCTAGTCAAATAGAATGAATTTGTACAAAACCTTACACAGAAAAAAATATCAAAAGATATTAAATAATTAAAGAAAATTTTTTAAAACTTTCTATTATTTTTTAACAATTTTCTTAATTAACATGTTTGTAAATTGTCATATCAACAAATTGTTTCATTTATAGAAAATTAATAAGTTTATCATAGAAAAAATAATTTTGTGTCAAAAAATTAAAAAAATAAAAAAAAAGCTGGATTTTGGATCTAAAATATTTAAAAGAATAAACGATATGATGATTATTGCGAAATTGTATCAATCTATACGGTAAGCAAAATTATTATCTAATGATATATAAATAATTTTTAACCATTCTTTTATAAATTATAGATTTTGAAGTATTACTATTAATGGTTTCCGTTTCCGATTCCGTTTTGTGCGGATGAACCTTCCAGTGCATCCAGGTCTTAATTTGTGGCTTAAATAAATGTTGATGTTATTAGTGATGTTATTTTTAATATGTATATTTATTTTTCTTAAAAAAGATTATAAAAATAACTTTTAAATGCATCTTCTTTTTTCTAGTTACTTAGTAAGCAACAAAATATTTTGTTAAAATGACAAACACACAATAAAGAATTATATTTAATTGTTGACAAATATTGCATTCAATATTACAAACTCATTGTTAAAAATATTTGTTGAGTTTTAACAATTTTAATTAACAAAATAATTTTTTGCATTTATAAATTTAGTTGTTGGTGTCTATTCAATTAAAAAGTTAATTGTATTGACGACTATGGTATTCAATATGACAATTGATTTGTCGTAATTTTTTTCTGTGTATATCAGTCAGTTTTTGTAAAAAAAAATTATCAGTTTCATAAGGTGGTGCTTCCACATTTTGATTCCGAACTGATTTTGATGTATATGAAACTGCTTAGGATAACTAGAAACAATTTTATACCAATATTGTTCCTTTTTTTTGAGTTATTTGACAGACAGATCGATATGGATCAATCGACTTAGAGTTACTCAAGGAGCCAGAATGTAAAGGGTGGTTAAATTTCAAGGGCCGATGTTGATTTTGAATAAAACACAAACTATTTAGGAAATTATTGTAATTTTGTTTTATTATGATATATTGGTATTACTCAATTATGTATGGAACAAAATATCGGCCAAATGGGCGCCGCGACCACGGCGGCACACCTCCATCCGATGGTCCAAATTTTCGATGACCCTGAGGCATAATGGAGGTTCTATGCCGTTAATGTGCCGAATTATCTCATCCTTTAGCTCTTGAATTGTTGCTGGCTTATCGACGTACACCTTTTCTTTCAAATAACCCCAAAGAAAAAAGTCCAACAGTGTCAAATCACATGATCTTGGCGGCCAATTGACATCGCCATTACGTGAGATAACACGGCCATTGAATTTGTTGCGCAAAAGAGCCATTGTTTCATTAGCTGTGTGGCAAGTGGCACCGTCCTGCTGAAACCACATATCGTCCACATCCATATCTTCCAATTCGGGCCATAAAAAGTTCGTTATCATCTCACGATAGCGAACACCATTCACAGTAACTGCCTGACCGGCCTCATTTTGGAAAAAATTCGGCCCGATGATGCCGCCAGCCCATAAATCGCACCAAACAGTCACTCTTTGTGGGTGCATTGGTTTTTCGACAATCACTCTTGGATTATTATTCGCCCAAATGCGGAAATTCTGCTTATCGACAAATCCACTGAGGTGAAAAAGTGCCTCATCACTGAAGATGATTTTCTTCGAAATTTATCATCCATTTTCATAATAAGTCTGGATAACTTTAACACGTTGTTGCATTGTGTATCTCTCCATGGTTCAAATTGAGTAAGTCTGAAATAGAGAAATGTCAAATAAAATTCGGAAAAAAACTTGGCGTTTAGGTGTGGTTCACATTCAACATCGGCCCTTACAATTTAACCACCCTTTATATATACTTTATGGGGTCTTAGATGAATAATAAAAAAGTTTCACAAGGAAAGACAAACTTAGTATACCCTGATTCACAAATGATTTTATAGATAATTTTGCTCCTACACAAACAATTTGTTGTAGAAAATACAACTCTTACACATATGTAAAATTTTTTACAGAAAATTTAAGTCTAAAAGAGGCAATTTTTTTGCAGAAAGTTTAAGTCTTATAGAGACAAGTTTTTTATAAAAAATCTAACTCTAGCACAGACCAATCTTCTTTTTAAAAAAAGTTTCTATAGAATATTTCTGTGGCAATTAATAATAAATGTAATAAAATTAAAAAGCACTTTAGTCAATTTAAGATATAATTATACCCACACCACAATAGTGGAGAGGGTATTATGCATTTGTGCTGATGTGTGTAACGCCTTAAAATAGTGGTCCTAGACCCACCTTAAAGTATACCGATCTACTTAGAATCACTTTCTGAGTCGAACTAACGATGTCCGTCCGGCTGGCTGGCTGGCTGTCCATGTAACCTTGTGCGCAAAGTACAGGTCGCAACTTTGGAGATAACTTGATAAAATTTGGGTCGTAGGTTCTCATTGGCACAACCGATTTTAATGAAATTTAAAACATGGATAGATCCATATCTACATATATGGACACATAAGCTATACAGTTTTAAAAAAATAGAATCACAAGGGGTGATGAGGGCAATTTTGTCTCTCAAACCGATTTTAATGAAATTTAAAACATAGATAGATCCATATCTATATGGACACATAAGCTATACAGTTTTAAAAAATATAGGACCACAAGGGGAGAAAGGGGAAATTTTTGCCTCTCAAACTGATTTTAATGAAATTTAAAACATAGGTAGATCCATATCTATATGGGCACATTTGCTATACAGTTTTTCAAAAATAGGACCACAAGGGGATGTAGGGGGCAATTTCTGCCTCTCACAAACTTTCAAACCGATTTTAATGAAGTTTTTAAACATAGAGAAATCCATATTTATATGGACACATAAGCATAATGTGTTTTTAAGTACTGTGGTGCTGGGTATCATATGGTCGGGCTTGACCGACTATACTTTCTTACTTGTTTTTTATTGCCTTATTAAAAAATTATGACAAAGAATTTTTATAGAAAAAATTTATCATTTAAAAAGAGATATTTTTTCAGAAATTAATCTAATCAAATGTTAAGAAAAGTAAGTGATCCGATTTCAAATCTTTTTTGGCAGCCGTGATGAATTTTGAGCGTTTTTAAAATTCTTTTTTGACTTATAGTCTTATTTGTTTGTTGAAAAAAAAACAGTATAATTTCCATAAATAATATAAAATTTTAAAGATTAGTGACAGAAAAAGAAGAAAATATATTAGAAATGAATTTTTAAAGATATTGAAAACCATAGTATAATAAGAACAAGGTATTTTTATTAGGGAGAGTTGTGCTTATTTACCCATGCTAAGTCAAATTCATTTATTTATTGATTTTTGACGCTTGTCTTAATTTTCTTCCATATTTTCTTTTGTTTGACGTTTATGGGTTTTAAAATTGTGAATTAAGATTCTAATGACTAAACCTTGTAATTACTTATTCTACCATGTTGAAAACTATGTTGGGTTTTATTACAATACGTTTTGTTTCCAATATGGTTTTTTTTAACATTAAATTAAACTCTTTATAAACTATTTTTTTTACTTTTTCCGATAAAATTGGATTGAAAGTCCTTTTCTAATACACAAAAAATTTAAAAAAAAAAAAGATTAAATAGTCTCATTTTTAAACAGAAATAAAATCAAATCTCTCTACAAGGTCTCTGTACAAGGTTAATAACTTATGTTACACCTTTGTTCAAATATCGTTTATCAAATAACGTCTGCAAATCGCATATTATTTAATAAAAATCAATGATTTGGCAATAGTTAAAACTCATTTATCTTAATTCTTATACAAACCAAACGCAAAACCGGTTTGCCTTTTTATTTTTTTTTTTTTGCAAATTTGCAAAAAAAATGCACATTTATCTTTAAATTTCCCACACCATTATTCATTAAAAAAAAATACTTTTATATACTCTTAAATTTGACTAAGCCAAAAAAAAAAAAAAAAAAAAAATAAAACAAAAGTTGAGTAAAAACTTTAAGGCTTGAAAAGAAATAACTGAAATAATGGAAAATCGACGATTGAACTGCAATGATATTGTTACCATTCTAAATAAAAGCCTCTCTGATATTTCAACTTGTAATAGCGTGGACGAGGATATTGAATATGAAATCACTGGAAGAAATGCTTCTTATTCAGAAAATTAAGTGAATGCTGCAGCTATCGGTGACGTAGAAGAATTCAATGTCGCAAAAAAAGAAATGCTATAAAATTCGGCTCCATATCTACACAATCATGGCCAACATGATTTGCCGTTTCAGATGCCAGGATTTGTTGCGTTCGTTTTTATTATTTTTCTAAGGTGTTAGGGGGAATAAAAACAATTATTGCAAGGTAAAATTCGACAAGAAATGGAAAGATCTTGCAGGAGCTTACCGAATGATTTATTTTCATATAGCAACAAATTTATATTAAAGTTGCAACGGAAGATAATTTGCTCACCATATACTGAGAAAAAGTTGATTTTTTTCATATCAATAAATCTAAAAACAAGATCGAACCAAAATGGTCCTAAACCTAAGATTCGTAATTTTTCATTTTTCCAATTTCCTTTAGATCATTCATAATTTAAAATTTTGCAGAAGTAATAAAATATAAAAACACCTCATTAGCTTACGTTTTAGGTTCACATATTTTACCGTTCCGAAGATAAAGCGAAAAGAAAACAAAAAATAACCAAAATGGTCCAAACCCAACAGCAGGGTTAAAACTATTTGCAATTTCTTTGGAATTTTTAAAATGTTCTTTTTGTATTTGTTATTTTGTATCTTTGAAGTAAATACAGAGTAGTTTTAAGCACCCGAAACTTAACATCTCAAACCGGAAAATCCCGAATTTCTAAATCACAAATTTTAAAATCCAGAATAGTTAACTTAAACTTCTCTACAAAGCCCAAGAAAAAATTCCGCTGTATCACTTTTAAAAAGAGTACTATTTTCTATAGTAAATATAAGAAGACAAAATTTTCTATATAAAATATAGTTGTCTCCTATTAGAAATCGACGTTTTTTATAGGTAATGTAACTCTCTTATGAAAAGAGCAAAATATTCTTTAGAAAATATAATGCTTTTACACAGAGAAAAAATTATAACAAATCAATTGTCGTGTTGAATGCCTTTTTCGTCATTACAATTATAATAATATAATTTTTAATCTAAAACGCACCAACAACATGTAAGTTCATGTTTTTTACCGAATCATAAAATAAATTACAATACTGCTTATCTCAAGGATGGATTCAGATTTATTTTTATACCCTTCACCACAGGTGGAAATGGGTATATATAAGTTTGTCATTCCGTTTGTAATTTCTACAATATTGATCTTAGACCCTATAAAGTATATATATTCTGGGTCCTTATGAGGAGAGAAGTTAGTTTAACGATATCCGTCCGTCTGTCGGTCTGTCCGTCTTACGTTTGATATGTGTTTTCCGGAGACTCCAGACATGATAGCGGCTAGGTTGTTTTACATTTATGTGACATATAGTCCACCATTTCTTGCTATTGAAATTCAGCCAGATCGGTCTAACAATGGCTGAGATATGACCAAAAAACCACGACTGCCTCTAATTTTTCCAAAAAAATCCCTTGTGGTTGTTGTATTTTTATTACTTTTTTCTGTATATCTGGAGAACGGCAAGAGCCAAAGTTTTCAAATTAGGTACAAACATTTAGGTTATAAATACACACCATCCCACAGGATTGGAGAAGTGGGCGTGGTACCTCCCATACAAAAAGTATTAAAAATTGTATAAAAACCCGAATTTTTTGACTGTAATATGACCTATGGTTATGCCTTATATATCAAAAGATCGGAAATTTTTAATAGAAAATATTTTCTGAAAAACTTCCCGAGATCTTCCCGAGTCCAAGATTTATAACCAAAATAACTGGCAAATTTCTTTTTTAACACGTCGGTATAAAAATCTGTCAAATCGGTTAAGAAATAGCAGAGTTATGACCAAAATACTGAAATCCCAAAAATTACTCTTTTTTATAATTACGTTTGTTTTTTATACCCTTCACCGAAGGTCCTACACCCTATAAAGTATATATATTCTGGGTCCTTATGAAAAGCGAAGTTCAAATCCGGTTGTCGTCTCTTCTCTAGTTGTAAACAGTAAACGGTCCATATTTCATTTTAATTATATTTAAACAGCGTTCCTTAATGGTTCAGTTGTCTAGGGGGTGTGTTAAGTTAGAAACTGTGAGTTCCCTGGTTCAAATCTTGGTTTTTTAAAAAGAAATTTTTTTTTAATATTTTTATGTTCTAAAAACGATTTAAAAAAAATATTTACCAGTTTTCGCTTTTTAAATTTCATTTATAATGTAGTTTTAAGTATTGTAAATATGTATGTATATGTAAAAATTATTTAGTTGCTGTGTGTTCTGCTCGCACAATGGTGAAGGGTATATAAGATTCGGCACAGCCGAATATACCACTCTTACTTGTTATAGTTTGCTTTGTTTGTGAGTAAATCCAAATATATTGACTTATTCCAATTTTGACATAAAATTTACAAACACGTTATTTAATAATAAAAATTGTTAAAAGTATCAGAAAAAATCTTAAAATATTTTTTTAATCTTAATAACTATTGTTATTTTTCTGTGCTAATAGGGGAGCGAAATTTTCTTAAAAAAAAAAAACTTTCTAATAAAAGAACTTACATTTTTCTCTTAAGATCGGATTTCCTTTTATTAAAAAAAATCTCTTTTACCTTAAAGAAAATTATTATTTTTGTTCTTAACTCTTAATACCATTTCTCTATTTCTGTATTTGCTTATACTTTTATTGAGTTTCTTTAACGTCTAACAGCTGTTCAATTAAGCAATTTGTGTTATTTGAACAGTTCTTTTTGTTGTTCTTCATTCCACATAAACATCTTTGGTTTTCTTCAGGTTGAAATCGCCCTATTTTCCATGTAAAAGACGTATTAAGGTTCCTTTATGTTC
The DNA here is from genome assembly GCA_963931875.1 of Pollenia griseotomentosa. Lineage (NCBI taxonomy): Eukaryota > Metazoa > Arthropoda > Insecta > Diptera > Polleniidae > Pollenia > Pollenia griseotomentosa. Next base: position 28,393,029 of record OZ007561.1, read on the forward strand.
GCACACAATTTATTGCAAAGTGTATAAATAATTTGGCCTAGATATTCACTTTGTTTTCTTTTGCCGTCTCTAAGTCGACTTCTTGCAACCCACTCTTTACGGAGATGCAAAAAAAAAAAAAAAATTATTGCGTAATTTTTTTTTTCTGCTGGATCCTCTTTCGCCAAACGTTTTTGTGCTTTTCGTTAGCAAAAGCATAAGAAAATTAAAAAATATCTAAAAATTGAAAACACTCGTATACATTATTACAAAGTTAATTAAAAAAATTATTCGTGTCCTTGTAAAACAGACCTGACAAAAAAGGATTTCAAACTCAAAAAGCATATGGGAGAACTACTCAATTAAAACGTCATAATTTACTACTGAAAACGGTTGTATGTGTGTGTGTTTGAGCGGGAGTGCATGTATATTTTTTATACACATAAAATATGAGGATGTGCTTGTTAATCCAAAGTTGTAATAAACGCCTACATTTCTAAAAGGAAATGAGTAGAATTATGCTGATGATAAATATTCTGTCGAAGACATTTTAACTTGAAAATACTAAAAGAAATAAAGAAACGAAGAGCTTTAAAAATGTTAAAGTCTCGTTCTCTATAAATTTTCTAAAAGAAAATTTACTTTTTTAGACTTGTTTTGAAATGTTTAAGGACAATAAATCTACAAACAATTAAGAGTATTTTTAGCTAAAAATAATTTGGATCAAGGTCATTTTAAGTTAAATTTGTTTAATAATGGCCTTTAATTTTTCCACGGAAGGTGAAGGATAAAAATGTAGGATTTTTTTTAATTATAAAAGTACCTTTTAATGTGTAGTATGTATGTACTTATGTGTGCCAGTTGACTGTTTTTTTGTAGATTTAGCATTAAATATGTTTAGTCCTTTTTCTACGAAGGATTTTTTCCCATTCATACAATTGGCTGTTTGACTTACACATCTACACTCCTAACTCATACACAGAGCTTCGTAAAACAAATACATTAAGTTATCAAAAACTACCAAAAATGTTCGTCTGCAATTCATAAAAAAATAAAAAAACTGTTGTATTCAGCTATGCCGAATCTAACAAACCCTTTGCCATGGTGCGATAAGAACCAAATATCACAAATATCGTTATTTAGATAAAAGTAAATCAATATTGTGCCACACCTGTAAATGTAAATCCTTCCCAGAGAGGTTGTATATTGATGTACCTTATTTGGAAACTTTGGCTTTTGCGGTTCTCCAGATATATAGAAAAAAGGTATAAAAAAACAACAACCGCAAGGGATCAATAGATAAAATTAGAGGCAGTCGTGGTTTTTTGTTCATATCTCAGCCATTGATATACCGATATGGCTGAATTTCAAAAGCAAGCTTTAGTGGAGTATATGTGGTATAAAAGTATAACAGCCTAGTCCCCATAATTTCTAGGATCATAGGAAAACCCATTTCAACATACTCGTGGACAGACAGACATATTTAGATCAACTTCGCTACTCATAAAGACCCATAATATATATAATTTATATGGTCTAAGATCAATTGTGACAAACTTTTATGTAGCGTTTTACCTTCAGTGAAGGGTATACAAATGCTAAACCAATACTTGGCGATGCCACATTAATTTCACACAGGGATGGAAAAGCAGACAGAGCAAAAAACTTTAATAATAGAAAATTTTCATTGAAATTTTAGTGTTTGTTTTTTGAACAAATGAAAATGTTTTGTATCTACATACAAATATGCACCAGATTATGTTATTTTGTTTGAATCCTACGAAATTTTGGCAAAGAGTTTTCTTTTTCTGATTTCAGTTTTTTGTTACAACCACCGCCACACAATAAGACAAGGACTTTTTGTTAAAAAATGCTTTGAATGGGCGTTTGAATGTACTCTTTTATTAAGTATTTATTTTGTTTCTCTTCTTCTTTTCTGTGTTTTCAACATAAAATCACTGTAGTATTACTGGCAGCACCGGCAGCAGTATTTATTTCTCTTAGGTTGCTTTAATTTTTTGGTTACAGTCTTATTTGTTTCTATTGTTGGTTTTGGTAAAAAAAATTTAAAAAACTCGTTGGATTGTTTTCCTTTTCATTCTCTTCGTTAGCGATTTATTTTGCATACCGCAGTGCGTAAAATTGCAATCATTGTGGTATCCTGCCCACACAAAAGAGGGTTTTTAAACTGGAAAACCAACAAAAAATTAATATTTGTAGGGTTTTTTTTTTGATAAAATTTATGATAACGCAGTTGCTTTTCTAAGAAATATTATAATTGCACTACAAATTTATTTTCTTTGAATTTGGTTTTCTAAGAAGCTATCAAAATATTTATTTTTATTAAATGTATGGGGTGGCGTATAAGTAACGCTATGATTTATTTAATGCATCAATTTTGTCTTTATGGTTTGTTTTAAAGTTGGTATTTATTAAAATTTTGATTGTATTTTGGAAATATGTTCACATTATGTTTTGTATGCTTCGACCTGACGTGTTCTTTCTAGGACATTTTCCATAACTTTTCTTAGAATTTCATCTTTCAGCGGCCTCACTTTTCGGATGTTAGACTTAAGCTGTTAGACGCTTCTTTGCTTATTGGTATAAACCTTACCCTTAAGGTCACCCGTAAGAAAAAAATCGGGCGGCCTTAAATCGGGCGCATGCCGTGGAGAGTTTTAATCAGAAAAACGCCATATATTTCGATCGTAAGAAATTTCGCGAAGGATAGCCATTATTGAAAGAGCTGTGTGAGCTGTGACTCCATCTTATTGAAACCACAATTCTGCATTATTCTCTACTTCGAGTATTCGAAAATGTTCAATAATTTCCCGGTATTGAGTGCTATTCACAGCGCAACTTGTTTTTTCGAAAAAAACATATGACCCCATGTTCTTTTCTAAAGTTATTCCACAACAAACTGTGTATCTTTGTGGGTTCATTTGATGTTCAACAACTATTCTTGGAATTTGGCTTCCCCATATTCTGCAATTTCGTGTAATCCCCTAGAGCAAGCTCTAGCTTCAAACTTGAAGAAATAAGGTCGATGATGTCACCAGCGTGTAAGCCGCACGGTGCATTTTTCTAAATAAAGTAGAGTCTTAAGGCTATGTTGAGGATTGGTCTCACCCTACATGCGGCAATTTTGTTTATTCAAAAACTCGTTAGCCAAAAATGAGCCTCATCCCCGAACACAATTTTGCGATAAAATATTGCCGAATCGATGACTGTTATTTAAGGTAAATAAATTTGGATAATGTGGTAGCATTGGTTAAGCGTGAATCTATTTATGATGTTTTGCGAGAGTATACTGAGAAATGTCAGTGAGCCGTAAATATACTTCAACTTTACTTGTTTTTGCAGCTAGGCTTTATACAAAAACCGTAAAAAATATTACAACCATTAGAAACTGGGAATTATTTCCTTTCGTAGGTTACTTTTTATATTATATTCAACATTTTTTATTTTTCGAATTTATTTAGCTGGTAGAATAAATTCGAAAAATAAAAAAACTTTTAACTTTTTTAACTTTGTTATAACGTAAAAAAATATGAATTGGTCCATCCGTTTTCAGAAATTTTAAAAACCATGTAACGAGCGTTTAATATTAAAAATGGACATAAGCGGTTACTCATGAAAACCCCAGAGTTATCGATATCGATATTTCTCATGCAGCTAAAAAAAACACCCGATTCCTATAAAAAGTATAATATTGCAAAATAAAAATGTAAATCAAAAAATTAGAGAAAATATAAAAAAAGAAAACATACGTTCTTCTTATAACACAAATCTGTTCACAAAAAGATTATGGGCCATGTCCATACATGTTAAGTAATGATTAGCTAATGCTAATGATTGCTAATTAACATTGTTTTGTGAAATTCTCTAATTGATCAAACAATTAGAATTAGTTCAACTAATTCCCATTAGCTAATTGAAATTTTTATTCTAATGGAAAACTAATTGCAATTAGTTGCCATTAGCAAAAAAAAATTGGTTAACCTTTACAATTAGAAATCTAATTGACTTCTGATAATGCAATTAGATATTCAATTATTAAATTCAATTGATTCTAATTCGAGCTAATTGAATATCTAATTGCATTATCAGAAGTCAATTAGATTTCTAATTGTAAAGGTTAACCAATTTTTTTTTGCTAATGGCAACTAATTGCAATTAGTTTTCCATTAGAATAAAAATTTCAATTAGCTAATGGGAATTAGTTGAACTTATTCTAATTGTTTAATCAATTAGAAAATATAAACTAATTGCATCAATTACTAATTCTAATTGGAATTTAACATGTATGGCCATGTCACAGAGTACAATTCCGTTCGGAATGATTCCGTTCGGAATTGAAGAAAACATATTTGTTTGTTGATGGAAAGTGTATTTTGATAGTTTTATGGCCTTTCAGATACAGACAACTCCCATACCGTTCATGAAAACAAAAATGGTTTCATTCCGAAACATTTTTTCGTCATTTTCTGAAGCACCAAAATACGGAATGAATTCCGTTTCCGAACGGAATTGTACTCTGTGACATGGCTGTATATTACCATTTCAAGAAACAATAAAGGAAAACAAGCATATGTAAGAAATGTCTAAAGGAAATCCTTTGAGTATAACTATGACTATGAAGTTTTACAGGTAATGAAGTATGGATATGGTTATTATTACAAATATAAAAAGTAAAAGAAAATTTCTTTGTGAAAAAATATACAAAAATTGTGAAGGAAATTGCACAAGGGTGGTACCAATTTTCTTTTTAAAATTTAGAAGTACATATATTGCTTTTTTCTGCATTACCATTCGTTAATTAGTTTAATCAAAGATAACACAATTCAGATCTAAAAAATAAGATAAGTAATTCCACCCTAATATTTCAACAGATACAATATTTTTAAAATACCTTTTTAAATTGTAAGTTAATTTGCAATGGGATTAAATTGCTCTTTTACAACTCTTGTAGATAAAGTAGTAGTAAAAACGAAATCATTTAGTATGCTTTTAGAATGTAAATTATCTAAGAAATTGAAATATAAAAAAAAAAAAATTTAATTTTAGCAAATACAAATCCCTGCGAGGATGCTGTAAAAATTTTGTTGTAATAAAACTTGCTAATTAAATATTAATTTATTTCTAATAGAATGAAAACCTTAATATTGTGGGAAGATGTTAAAAAAAAGCTAAAGTCAAAACTTTTATAGAAGTTTTGCATATTGAGCTATATTCAGTATATTTAGTACAATAACAGATTTATCAAATGTGTTAAAAACAAGTAGGCGGTCGAGGCCGACCACTTCAAGCCCTACGCCAAAGTACTTAAATAATAAATTTTCGAGAGTGTACCATATTTGGAACTCGTATGCGATAATTGACCCGCAAAGGAAAAATTATGTTATGGGGTTAAATAAAATTCATATAGTTCTTGTTTGTTTGAGATTTGATTTTCGTAAAGCGAACTTTTGTAAAAAGCGACAAAAGCACCTTTTTAACAAAAGCACCTTTTTAACAAAACTACCTTTTTAACAAAAGTATATTTTTAATAAAAGTACATTTTTAACAAAAGTACCTTTTTATACCAAAGCAACTTTTTATACAAAAGTTCCTTTTTATACAAAAGTACATTTTTATACAAAAGTATCTTTTTATACAAAAGTACCTTTTGATACAAAAGTACCTTTTTATACAAAAGAAACTTTTTATACAAAAGTACCTTTTTATACAAAAGTACCTTTTTATACAAAAGTACCTTTTTATACAAAAGTACCTTTTTATACAAAAGTACCTTTTTATACAAAAGTACTTTTTATAACAAAAGTACCTTTTTATACAAAAGTACCTTTTTATACAAAAGTGCCTTTTTATACAAAAGTACCATTTTATACAAAAGTACCTTTTTATACAAAAGTACCTTTTTATACAAATGTACCTTTTTATACAAAAGTACCTTTTTATACAAAAGTACCTTTTTATACAAAAGTACCTTTTTATACAAAAGTACCTTTTTATACAAAAGTACCTTTTTATACAAAAGTACCTTTTTTTACAAAAGTACCTTTTTATACAAAAGTACCTTTTTATACAAAAGTATCTTTTTATACAAAATAACCTTTTTGTATAAAAGTAAATTTTGTAAAAGAATGTACCTTTTTGTAAAAAAATATATAATTGTAAAAAAATTACACTTGTGGATATTACAAAAAATATCCTTCGCCAAAATTGTTACCATATAAATTTAAAATCCAATAAACAATTATCTTTCTTTAATAAAATTGTAATATTTATTCACAAATAGACATTTTGTAGGACTTTTTATATTCTTTAAATTTTCATTTATTACGCCCTCCCCCCCCTTACGAAATTTTACTTTTTTTAAAGTATTTACTTTCGATTCAAGATTTTTTGCAAAAAAAAAACTGAGTTAGAAATTTTAAATGCAACCTCTGGGGGAATGTGAAAGAGAATACAAAAGAAGTAGCTGTGGCAGCGGCAATATAAAAGAATAAAAATAATATTGATAATCCTTAATGCATGATTTTGCCTTAAGCAAAACATATGCATACATGGGAGTTCCAGTATCTATGATTTAAAATATCAATTGTATGTAAATTTTCTTTACATGAAAACGTAAAAATATTATAAACTCAATTTTCTTTTCACAACTTTTTTATTATTATCTTGAGAAGTTACCAATATTGCATAAGTTTTAAGCAGTTTTGATTGTACACAAAAGGGAATTTAAATAAATACCAAAGATTAAATACATGGAGTGGCAGGGAATAATCAAATATATTCCTATGAAGTAAAAAGAGTTGAGAAAATATTTAAAATATTTATATGTAGAAAATTTTACATACGAATCTGATTGTTATTTCTTATCATAACTATTTCATTTATTTTATGAATTGAAGTCTGAATTTACATATTTATTAATAATTCTGACCTTAAAAACTTTGCAAATTAAAAGAAAATTACCATCATAAACAACCTTGAACATTTTGTCATTTATTTATACATATTTTAACTTATTCCATCCTTTTAAAAACAAAAAGCCACAGGCATTCTTTTTTATTACCTTTGTGACACACTTTACTATTTTTCCTTCTGTTATTATAATAAATTGTAAAGTGATAATTTTGGTTCTTTTAAAAAGAAGAATAAAACATTAAATAGTAAAATTAAGTCGCTTTTCATAACTATAAATGCTATATATGACTTAATTTAACAAACATATTTCACGTCTATTAAACCTCCTATAGTTTTTAAATTACCCTTATTAAAGTAAATTTTTCCTCTTCTTATCACTTTTTGAAGCCAAGTGTAAGGTGTTAAAATTAGTAAGCATGTTTGGCTGCAAACACCCAAGTACGTATAGAGAACAGTGGGTTTATTTGTAAAATATTTCGCTCATTTAGATCAAAAGTATCATAATTCAAAAATACTTTTTTCCGGTAGAGCCGTTTTAAGTTTTTGATTTAAAAATGTCTTCTAAAAAAAACGTTATATACACACAAAAAATTATTTTTTCAATTCAAACAAAAAATGTGTAGAATCAAAACAGTTTTTGTCTGAAATTGGTCCTACAAACAAATTTGCATTTAAACAATTTATTTGCATTTCGTTTATTGAAAAAAAACCTGGTTTTTTCAAAGAAATAATTTAACTGAATCAAACAAATAGTTTACTGAAAACCATATAAATTTCAAACAAATAATTTTGCTGAATCAAATAAAAAAGTTTTTGCACAAGCAATGACGCGCACACAAGCAAGCACTGTAGAAGTAGATGGTGGCAGAGCAGAGAGGCGCGGCTGGCTTTGAGACAAATTTTTTTGTCTTGTTTATACACACAATTTTTTTTTTCTTCACTCACTGTTTCTGTATCCTTTACTTGGCAGCTGACCGACTTTTTCGTCATCATTTTATTTTTGTATTTGCTGTACATAGGTTTTTAACTAAACATTTTTAAAAAATTTAAAACGGGATTTTGTTTTTCTTTCTTTTTTACCAACTTTGAAACCAACCAAGAATTTATTTTGTTTCTTCTAATGTTGTTGTTGTTTAAAAAGAGTGAAACGTTTTTTTACCTAATAGAGTTTTTGTTTTTTTTTTACTACAAACCTCGCCACGCTATTTTATCATCTTTCTTGTTGTTGTACTTTTATAAAGCGTCCAAAAACAGACTGTATGCCAAAGATGCCCAAGGTATTAATATTGGTGAGAGTGACGAAATTGCACTGGAAGAAAACAATTTGCTATTCATTTTATTTAGTCGTCAACGAGATTGCTACGAAAGCATATGTGTGGCGGGTGTTGTAATTTTTTTTCTGTTTCTTTGTTTAACAAAAGGGAAATGTAAAATTAATGTATGTACATATTTTAGTAATACTCTTCATGAATGTATTTATTTTAGTAATACTCTTGATGAATGTATTGAATATATAATTTATATATGCGGACATCTAAATGTCTTATGACAAAAAAGACATTGCATGTCATCAAAAGCATTTTGTAACATAAAATACTTTTCGGCTGACATCATTAATATATCGCAATAATTTCAATTTATATGTTCACTGACAGCAGTCTTGATGACGATTAAAATGTAAAATAAGACACAGAAGTTCTGCAAGTGTAGTTTGTCTCTCCCACTCAACATGCTGATTTCCTATTGGTTGATTGACGATCAAACAATAGAGCGTAAGTATACGTGTGAGCAGTGTTGCCAGTGAAATTTCGAGAAAGATACATTTAAGTTTCCAAAAAGATACACTTTTTCCCAAAAAGATACGTTTTGAAAAAAATTTAAAAATCCATTTTTAACGTTTAATATTTATTAACATTTTTATTTCATATTTAAATGCATATTGTAAAGAAAATAAATTCGTATAAATTCATTTTTATACTTATTTTAGTCATAAATATTAGGTACATACATATGTAATTTTTCAAAATACAGTAAGCAAACTTTAAAATTAATTATATTTAATTATCTTTGAATGTTATCAAAACAACGTTCATATAAATTTCCTGAAAATAAAAAAGATGTTCATATTTCCTCATTACAACTTCGCACTACTAGTAATCATCGATTTAGGTGGATCGTATGTTGCAACCTCTTAATGTTTTCTTTAACCATTACATAGCGTCTTCAACTGACAATTTTTTGTCATACCAAACGTCAAAGTCTATATAAAAAAACTCGAAAATTTTTGTCAGCGTTTTTTTAATATGAAGTTTGACGTTTGGTATGACAAAAAGTTGTCAGGTAAAGACGCTATGTTATTAAAGCTGCTATCAAGGCGAATTCACTGGAAGGTGGGGTCAAGTTAACATATGGTGTTTTTTTCGGTGGTCGACTTATCAAATTGTGTATGCAAACAAATTTTTTATGTAAACTAAAGCTTCGTACGGGCGATGGCCAGATCTTTCAATGTTGTCATTTTTCTAACAATGATGCCATTATCAGATGCATTAATTTAACACATCTGCCAAATGAAAATAGTGTACAATGTTCACATAGTTGCAAGACATTTTTAGTCAATTTTAATGACAACATTGTAAGATCTTAACACCGTCTGAACGAAGCTTAACCTTTTATACTAGCAATATTTTTGACAATCCGACCACAGAAGCAGTGTTGTTGTATAGTTGCCTCACCTTTTAGTAATGGCGCCTTGGCTGCTATTGTATTAGTGTTGAGTCGGTTACGATGATTAGTTCTATTTAGTTTTAGTTGGCTTAAAATTTTCGAATGTTTTGTTTCTGTACATTTTGCGTACAGATTCAAAAGATACGAAAAATGTCAGGATTATACATGATACCTGAAGTAGTCAAAAGATACGAAAAATGTATCTTTCGTATCCTAACGGCAACATTGCGTGTGAGTTTAATTTGCTGATATCAGCCACTACTGGGCATCTTTGCTGTATGCGTTTTTTGTTGTTGTTCTTATATTTCACATAAAGAAGTGTTGCTTACGATTAGAGTTTTTCTTTCCCCGAACTTTTTCATTTCCCGGGATCCCGGGATCCCGTGAATTCCCGTTCAATGCAAACAGATGCAAAATATAATTTAATTTGATTTATTTGAGCAAATAACATTTCCTAAGGTCAATTAAATCAGTTTGTAAATCCATTCAACTTTTTAATTTCTGTGGCAAAAAGGAAAAAGTGCTTAATTGCACCTTTAAATCTTCATGTTCATAATACACAGGGGCAAATTTTACATTATTTTGTAGGATTTTTTGAGAAAGTTATAGCTTTTTGGTTATCTATTTTAATGTGCAATAACATTTGGAATAATAAATACTTCCGATATATGACATTAGGAGGTTTAAGGAAGAAAAACTTAAAAAACTATAACCGCTGAGAACTGATGATTATATAAAATTTGGAGTAAATTTCCAAAAGCCACCTTTTATTTCAGAATAAGCATTTATAAAATCGTTTGAAAACATATTTCTAATTTGTGCCAAGAAGATTTCAATGTAAAACACCCTTCCTTTCTACGGATCAAAGAAACATTATATAATCTGAAGACACTTTCAGTTTTCTTAGCACTTCCTTTAAAACTTGTAATTCCTTTTTAAAAAAAATTATTTTCTCTCAAAATTTGAGTGCATTAAACCTTAAACTTTGCCTTACATATCGGATATGAATTGACATATCTTTGGCGTTTGGCAAAATTGTCTTAAGTCAGAATCTGTAGATTTTCGTTATGTTAAATTTGAAAAATATTTATTTGGTGTATTTCATAGACTTTTTTCCTAAGAGCAGATGATAACGGTTAGAAGCAGTTGTGCTAGACTAAAGTGATTTAAGATTTAAGTGATTTAAGAAAAAAATTGAATTAAAGCCAATAAAAAACTCAAAATGAGTTTTTGTTAAATTAATACCTTTTTGCCTAATGGCTAAGATCTATTTCATGACACAACTTATTTACAATTATATATATCAGCAGTATAGTTGCCATAATTAAAAAAAAAATCCCGGGACAATTTTCCCGGGACTTGTTTCCCGAAAAATGTCAGGGATCCCGGAATTTTTGTCCCGGGAAATCCCGTATGAAAAACACTACTTACGGTCAAATAAAAAAATGCAAAAAAACGACAACATTAAAGAGCGTTAAATATTTCATACAAAATTATGAAAACTTGAAACCAATAACGTAATATACGCGTTACATTTTTGAATAGTTGTAAACATTTCTGTTGGTTAAAATAAAAATCAAACAAAAATATTAATTGAATCAGTAAAAAAATTTGTAGAAATTAAAAAAATTTTCAAACCAGCGTTTGTTTGAAAATAATTCAACAATAATTTTTTCTGTGTACTGTTCTTTAGTGTTTGATACGGTAGAAATATGGAAAACACAAATTCTAAGTGCCGGTTCACAAGTGTCAAGTTTGACTCGTTAAGTCTTTAGCTTTTAGGAGAGAAGGGAAAAGAGAATGCAATTTCTTATCGCTTCTCTCCTAAAAACTTAAGTCTTGACGAGTCAAACTTGACGTGTGTGAACCGGCACTAATAGTGTTTGTGTAGTTGCAAAAGAAATTTCTACACAGAAAGAAAAACACTCGGGATAAATTGATCTTTTTATGCTCACTTTTAGCACGAGGCGTGCTCAAAAAATTTAGTACGAAAAACAGTTAAACGAACTTAAAACAATCCCAAACGTACTTAAAATAATCCAAATGGGATCATTTTCGAAAATCAATCCCGGAATTTCTCAAAATAAGTATAAAATTATCAAATCAAGTACAAAAAAGATTGAACTTTTCGTTGGCATTGCCACTCTGAGGATTAAATTATAAAGTGAGCGTATTGTTCTCAGAGAACTTATAAGTCTAATCTCTCAGCTTTGCATTCTTTTATGCGTGCGTACCAGTGTTGCCAGTGAAATTTCGAGAAAGATACATTTTAGTTTCCAAAAAGATACACTTTTTCCCAAAAAGATACGTTTTGAAAAAAATTTGAAAATCCATTTTTAAAATTTAATATTTATTAACATAACATTTTTATTTCATATTTAAATGAATATTATAAAGAAAATGATTTCTTATAAATTCATTTTAATATATATTTTTCAAAATACAGTAAGCAAACTTTAAAATAATTTATACCTGTGTAATTATCTTTGGATGTTATCAAAACAAATTAATTTTTTTAAAAATTAATATACGAGTTAAGGCGTTTATACTAAGGCGATTATTCCAACGTTCGTATAAATTTCCTGAAAATAAAAAAGATGTTCATATATCCTCAGAACAACTTTGCACTGCTAGTAATCATCGATTTAGGTGGATCGTATGTTGCAACCCTTTAATGTTTTCTTTCACCATTATAAAAGCTGCTATCAAGGCGAATTCACTAGAAGGTGGGCTCAAGTCAGCATATGGTGTTTTTTTTCGGTGGTCGACTTGTCAAAGTGGGTATGCAAACTAATTTTTTATGTAAACTAACCTTTTTCTATTAGCAATAATTTTGACAATCCGACAGAAGCAGTGTTGAGACGGTTACGATGAACAGTCTTAATAAGTTTTAGTTGGCTAAAAATTCTCGAATGTTTTGTTTCTGTACATTTTGCCTACAGGTTGATAAGATACGAAAAATGTCAGGATTATACATGATACCTGAAGTAGTCAAAAGATACGAAAAATGTATCTTTCGTATCCTAACGGCAACACTGGTGCGTACGTGTGTGTTTTTCAAAATGTATTGTACAATTGCAAAAACACGACACAAGTTCGAACAAAACGATTTGCTTTTTGTTTGTAGTAACAACAAAAACAACAGAACAAGAAGGAAAACATATACAGTAGTTTTCCGATTTAACGAACCTAATTGTTCGTTAAAGTGAATTGTTCGTTATATCCAGTACTAAGTTAAAAATTAATAACGTCCTCTATATTATTTAAAACTCAAAGTATACGTAGTATTTTTAATATTTTATTAAAAGAAAACAAACATATTTTATTAATATACATTTAAGTAAAAGAAAAATTCATAAAGTAATTTAATACTCTCTTAATGGCTTCTTCTTGAAGCTCTCTCAAGAGCATTAAATTTGAGCAACTTATTTTGTTTTGTTAATCCCATTTAATAAAAATTAATAGTTAATACAAAGAATATGACAATTGCGCTGCATGAGGAAGGAACCATTGAAAAAGTTAGTTTTCCATTCTTGGGAACTCACCTTGCTTTAAAGCTCTTCTATTGCGATACCCAAAATTACTGGTTTTTAACTTTATCCGCTAAGAACAATCTATTTCTTTTACCCATTTTGATGTTTCTAACACAAATTACTTCACACACCTGACTCTCAAATGCTATTAAACAAATCCGTCAAAAGAAGAAAATTAACGGTACGTTTTTATTTACATTCTTTTTAAGTTATTTTTTTGGTAGCAATTATGTTTTATATTTAATTTTACATTTGTTCGTTATACCGAGTACAAAATAAAAATTATTGTTCGTTATATAACTCCCAGTCTCCACCTAACATGAAATGCAGTTAAAACATGAAGTTAAGACTTGCTGTTAAAATGGTTATATGTTTATGGTGGCGTACACGTAGTGAAGTTAGAGTTAAAACTTTTCATTATTTTCAATTCGTTGACGCGTCAAGTATGTAGCTACAGTGTGTTTGTGGAAAATAATTAAAGTTATTTTGAACTTAAATGTTTGTATTATATTATATTATTCACAAAAAGCAAAGTTTATTACGTGTAGTTTTCAACCCTTTTAGCAAATTAAATAAAGATTTCGAAAAACAATTACAAAATAGCGTACTGTCAAACTTAAACGTCAATTTATGTTATAAAAGAACTTTCAAAAGAAATGTTATAACAATCAAGTTAAAACTTTAACTGGAGCAGTCTCCACTTAACACTAACTTGCAGTTAGTGTTAAAGTTAGTCATTTTATGTTAGGTGGAGACCCCGGGTAAGGTACTCAGTTGAAAAAATTTGAGTGTTCGTAAAATGCGATGTTCACTAAATCGAAGGTTCGTTAAATCGGAAAACTACTGTACATACATTTATATGTATGTATTATTTTCATGTTTAACCCTCCGGCTTACGCATGTTTTAATTATTTATACACATTAAACAAAGGTCTGGCCAGACTCTTGTGTACCATGAAGGGTTAAAAAGTAAATTTAAAATCTTGCTTCTCATTTAGTTTATATTTTTAGTTAAATATGTACATAAGATTTTTAAAGTAAAAACCATATCAGCATTATGTTGGTGTTTTATCATTCTGTAAGGTGTAATACGGGTAAGTAAATCAATCATAATCACTTTTTCGTTCTTGTTTTTTTATGTTTTTTTTTCAAGCACGAATTGGGGATAAAATTAACTTTATCATACTTGAATCAAGCGCATTTTGAGATTGATTCAATCTGAGTTTTACTTAAATCAATCTCATTTTCGGATTACGTCAAGTACGAATTGGGGATTAAATCAACTTTATAATGCTTGAATTAATCGCATTTTGAGATTAATTTGATCCTACTTTTACTTAAATCAATCTCGTTTTCGGATTACTTCAAGTACGAATTCGGGATCAAATATGGATAAAGTGAGAATTTTGGGATTGAATAATCCGTACTTGAATCAATCTTTTTGTACTTGATTCAAGAATATCCGTACTCACCGTACTATTGATACCGCTCCGGATTGATTTGAGTACGGATGGATTAATTTTTTTTTTGAGTGTAGAGAAACAAAATTTGTTCCAAATATTTCCTTTAAATGGTTTTAGTTTTAAATTGAAAATGAGATGTATCATACTAAATTTGAGGGCAAAAACATGTATGAGCTCCTCATAGTAAAAATAGCATTTAAACACTTAGACCTATCAGTTTTCTGAGAAATTATACACTTAAAACAAAATATACAATTGTGATCACGTTTTTAACATATTTTTACCTTATCGTGATCCATGCTAATTCTACCTTCAATACGACGGGGAAGAGAGCTTACAGATCAATTTTGTGTGCATCAGTTCAGAATTTTAGTTGTAAGCCGAGATGTGAATTAAGTTTTAATTAAGAACATTAATTAATAAATCATAATAAATCTCTGAAGGCCCTTTTTACAGATCATAAAACTCGGTAGTAATTTATTACCGAAATCAGATATTAAAACTTCGAATAATTTGGTAAATTTGTATAGGTTTTTGTAAACCATTTGTACATTGTGCGGTATGACTATTGTTCGGGAATTCTACGCTAAAATAACATATAATTTTTTTAAACAAAAAATTGATCAAGATAATTTCGAAAGCTTCTTCTGCAGTGAAGCGTATTTCAGTAAGAGAGTTATAAATCAATTGCAACAAATCTTTCCAGGCACTTTTTTTTAGCAGTTTAAAACTTTGAGTTGTGGAAACTTTGAATTGTGGAAAATAATCGCTTAAAATTAGGTCGCGTAGTCCCGTCAAACGAGTTATTTTCTTTATAACCACCACCACAACTAGTTGTGAAGGGTTTGTCATTCCATCTGAAACTTTTTTAATAAGTATCTTAACCTTACGAAGTATATATATTCTGGGTCCTTGAGTAATGCAGTCGAAACCAAAACTTTTCGTTTTTTTGAGATGGTTTGACAGCGACGGTTTATATTTTGTGAATCAGAAGTAAAACCAAGAGCTTTTTTTTTGCCAATGACAAATGAAGAAGTGAAAAAAATAGCAGTTTTTCCACGCAGTTTTTCCACTTTGACTGCACTTTCGAACGGCTCAATGGAAACTACAATATTGGTATCAAGTAGTTTGGAATTCAAAAACAGCAAAATCAGTTCAGTAGGATTAGAGTTATGAATCAAAATGTTGAAAACCACCATAAATTATTGATAATTTTGTTTCAAAAACTAACATAAGTGGTAGAGGAACGCATATATTGATATGAGATTTAGCACAAATTCGTTCTATATGACAAAAAATCATACTACAAAATGTTGTGAAGATCGGTTCATGATTCACAAATGACCCCATAAAAAGCCCACTCTCGGAAAACACTTAAGTAAGCCTTAAACTGTAATCAGGGCTGCCAGATAAATTTGTAAGAAAATCGTTAATTTCCTGAGAAAAAATAGAAAAATCGTCTTTTACGTTTCGAAAAATCGTCAAAAAATCGGGCAACTTAAACTTTAGTTTCTTTTAACAATTTTTGTTCGATTTTTATAAAAAAAAAAACATTCAAACAAAAACTTAATTACTTCATACCCAGCTAGCGTTTTTAATCGTGTAAGAGGTACTGGGAGTCTCATGCTGAGCGTCGTTGATCGTACATGACCGCATTTCTTAATCGTAGAAGATTCTTCCCACGGAAAAACTGTTAAACGACTGAGATTCTTCCATTGCACAGCGAACGACGTTTCTTCAATCATTGTGGGAATCGTTTAAGACGTGGCTAAAGATTATCTATGGATATTTTCGATAGATATTATCTTACAACTCGTGAAATGCTCGCCGATAATTTTTGAAAATATGATTTATACAGAGAGTCGTAAAAGGTTCATTCGATGATGGTTTGACAAAAGATAAACAAAGTGTAACATTGTTGTTTTTGTACTCTGAAAATAATCATTTAAAGATTTTCTTAAGATTTGCATATTACAGCCGTACCTAAACAAAGGCGGCACGCGTTTTCTAGTTTTTGAATAGAGCGGCCTCAACGCTTTGCTCTTTTAATAGTGAAATTTGCCGCTATCGTTAATTAATAATGGCAATTTAGCTATTGTTTTTTTGATCAACCTTGCGTTTTTATCTCTATTTTTATTAATGATGTGTGGGTTTTATTAAACAAAAAAGCTCTCACTACTGTTCGTGATACTACGTTGATGCTCTTGCTTAGGTATGGTATATCAGGGTTAAAGCTAAGCGAAAGAAAACGTTTCGCCTTCCGCTCTTGTTAAGGTACGGCTGTTAACCCTTCTGCATCCCTTGGATATGTGCCCTTCCTATGATCCTTTGGGTCAATATGACCCAACAATAAAATGTAAACAACATTTCATATTTAAGTATAATAAAAAATAAAAGCGATTCTATTGACTATTTGACTGAAAAAATTATTGATCGATGATTCTGAATGAAGATGAACTCAATTCAATTATATTCAATAGGAAATTAGGTGGAATTAAACTTGCAATATCGCTTGTTGGGTCATATTGACCCAAAGGATATTAAATGTGTGTAAATCGTGTTTTTAAATGTGGAGGGGGGAGGAAAAATTTAAATTTTATTATTCTCATTTTCATTTAAATTTATAATTTTCCCTGTAATGGATAAATTAAAGTTTCACGTCCATATCTTATATTTAAAGAGACAAATTTTGCGTTTGAAAACCAAAATTGGGTCAAATTGACCCAAGGAGTGCAGAAGGGTTAAACATTCCAAAATTAAAAAACAAACGTGTCAGAAAATTTAATGTTTTATTCAGACTTTGTAGAGTAATAAAAATCATCACTTTTTAGAAAAAAATCAGCAAATCGGCACTTTGCTAATTTCGGAACAAAAAATCGTCAAAATGACGATAAATCGTCAAATCTGGCAGCCCTGACTGTAATGAATAATGCTATGTTAATAATTTTGGTCTCTCACAGTTTTATATGACTAGAAATCAAACTGTCAACTATCCTGAAGATCGGTCCATAAGTTACCATATGACCCATGTAAAGCCCACTCCGGAAATATTTTAACCAGTGTTTGAAAATAAACTGAACATTATTTAGCGTTTGGCTCACATACTTAGGAACGATATCTATTTTTTTAAGTGTTTGTGGAGACGGACACAACCCTTAATACCGTTCGCTACTTTTTTCAAGAAAGAGCCGAACATTATATATTGTTCTGTTTTTCGTTAAAAAACAGAACAGTTGTAGTGATTCTGTAGACAAACATCATTTTTTATAGTTCTATAATGTTTCTTTTTTACATTGATAAAAAAATGAACAAACAAAACATTTTAGCAACAACCGCAGAACGAACAGCTTGTGTGTGTTTTGTCTATATGTTTCGTTTGTGTTAAGTTATTTTTCCTGCTTTTTGTTTTTTTTTTTTTTGTATGTGTATTTAGCTTTTGTAAAAAATGTTTGGTTGTTTTTACCAGCCAAAAGGGTGCTACGCACAACAGAAACGAACGAACATTAATGAGCTGAACCAAACACAATGAAGGTTGTGGTTAAAAAAAAAAAAAAAACGGAATCATAAAACGCAACGCCAAAGAATTACATTGAAAGCAAAAACAAACTCATAAATATTTTGCATTTTGTTGTTGCTTTCTATAGAAGTTCATGTAATTTTTAACACCACAAGTTATGAGGCGTTTGAAATTTTAAAAGACAATGCGAATTTCTGTAGAAAATGTTCTCATCTTTTTTTTGAGTTGGATAAGAGCAGCATTATTTTTGTGTTCGAAAGATGACAAACAGGGAAACGTTTTTGTTTTCCACAAATCTACGAAACTAAGGAGCGATATTAAGTATTTATTTGCGAAAACTGATTCCAACTCTAACTTGTTTTTTTTTTTGTAAAGGTCTGCTTTAATCATCTGGCTCGTTTGCATACACATAAAGAAAAAATTCGGCCCGGATAAACAAAACTTTAATTACATTTTGTGTTATTTTACTAAAATTCCTCAAATTGGAAGCAATGGTTTACAAAATATTACTCATTCACGGCCAATTTCACCAAAGTCAGTTAAAACTAACTGCTACTTTAACTAACAGTTAACAATTTGTTTTGACAGTTCTAACTGGTAGTCATTTTAGCCATTTTCAACAAGTTCAGTTATGGTTACTTGTTGAAAATGGCCTTAAATTTTGTTATTTTTTTTTTTTTTTTGGTTTTGTTAAAAAATGTCTTTCAAAATAATCAGCTCTTTTTAACACATCTTGCGCCAAACCCAAAAATCACAATTGACTCATTCGGGCCAAATTTTTTTTTTTCTGAAAACATTGTTTTTGTTTCCTTATATTATATTTTAAAACAAAAAGTGAAAACTCTCAGTTTTTCCATCGTTTTTCAGCAATTTTCCGTGTGATCACCGGTGCACATCTGACATTTTTATCTTTCTTTATTGTTTCAGACGAATTAATGCAGCTAATTTGAAAAAAAAAAATAAAAGATGTCATCGAAAAAACTTAGTGATAAAGAGATAAATGAAACTTTGAATGCTTATCTCACTGATCTCTCAGATTTTGGTGACTCAGAAGACGCTGCTGATGATGTTGATAGAGACGTGAATTACATTCCTTCTAGTAGTTGTGATGAATAGTCAACATTGTCAACATTGTTTTGGTATGGTAAAAATTTATTATTATTAAAAAAATCTAAAAATGAGAACAGGTGGTCTCATTGAACCAAATAACCATATATTCACGTTCTCCTGGGGCCACAGATTCATTCCATGTATATAAACCCAATGTTAATCGTGTGCACTATGCCACATTCACGTTTAAGGATACTAAGGTTGTGTGTGGATATGTGAACACGTGGCCCGAACGAGTACTCAGGTCGTGTGCACCGGTGCCGCACATGGCGCTAAATGTGTTAATAATCCCGTTTTTTATACAAACGTCAAGCTTATTGTTAAAAGTAATCTGGCAAGCCTTAATAAACTGGTTAATCAATGGATATCTGGTATCCGAAGATATGAAAACAAATTTTGTGTTCTTTTCTTTATACCGTAAAAACTGGAATCTTTTAAAATTACTCTTAAAATTGATATATTAAGGAGAAGATATACATACTGCCGGATTTATCCGATCAGAAAAGCGCTCTAAACTCCTATGTGAGCGGGAGCCGTAAATAGGAGATTTTTCGTTGGGAATTGGCAGGACATATTATAATATTACTTGATTAACTATTGTTAGCTCATATTTTTATAAATGGAGACCTAATAAATAAACATAATTATAAAAAAATTGTGATATCGTTAAAGGCCGTTACACACTATCCCACAAAGTCTTAAGTTTTTTTCAAAAATGCTTCCCTGATCTGATTATTCTTTGAACATTTTCAAAAAACAATATGTGCGTTCGTTTACTTTTTCAGTAAAATCCAGTAGGTGAGTAATATGAAACTTTTACAAATTTATGTGTACGCGAACGCATTTCAGTAAAATCCAGTACAAATTTGTACAAAATTTGGGGTAAACGAACGCAGCTAATAACAACTTACCACGACAGGGTTGCATTTTCGTAAATTACTTAAGACTTTGTGGTGTAGTGTATAACGGCCTTAAATTTTATTTTTTAACTGGTGAAGATTTTCCCTGAAATTTCGAAATTTTAAAAAGAATGATTTATTTAAGATTAAATACTTATAATTTTGATAACCTACTTACTGTACAAAAAAAAGAACTTATGAATTCGTAATAAAAACTCACTCATACATACATACATAAAATTTGCATAATCTACTTGAATGACTTCATCGTTTGGTAATAATACCACCAAAACAATCAACATGACACTACTACTACGACCAACTCTATCTCAGCACTAAGTAGACAGGAAAAATACGGAAAATTTGGTAAAAATCAAGCTGAGGAAAAAAGTATAGAAAAATGTCTACTTACACGAACATATGAAAGCAGTGTGTATGGATAATTTTGAATAGATGCAAAACATCTAGGCTTAAAACACACACACACATAGATACCTAAACACTTGTGTTTGCTACAAACCAATACAAGGGCAAGTGCAAAAAAAAAAGTATAAATTTCTAAGTTTATTTTAAAGATACAAAAATCTTAACAAAAAAGTGTGAATAAAAGTATTTGTTTACATTTGTCTTTTTTTTTTTTTTTGTTAAGTTTGCTTTTCTTTTGCGAGACATTTTAATTTATGCCTTCATTGCCACAAAAGACAAAATCTTTCATTTGAGGTGTTAAAAAAAGTTAAAAACACACAAAGATATACATCTTTATGGAAATTTAAGGCATTTTATTGTTATAGCATTTTTGTTAGAAAAATTTCCAAAGTTAAGCTAAAACAGGAATTTGTGGTTTAACATGTGTCATTTAGTGGTGAGTGGTTATAAGGAAGTTCTGTTTTTTATTTCAATTATATTCTTCTTAAAATCACCATGGTGTAAATGATGAGGGTTTAGTTGAAAGTTTAGAAATTTGTTTATTATTGATTTGTAGATGTTAATAATACGTATCTATTACCTTAACTGTTTGAATTAAGACTCTGATTTTAGGAGGGGAAGGAGGAGTTTAAGTTTAATAAAGAATTTAAAGTAAAATATGGAAAAGCAAAGGAAATCCATTAAGAAAAGCCGCAAATTTAATATTAAGCTTATGGAAATTAGATAATAAGTTTTGTATCAACCTAAGAATATGCCCCAAATATTTACAAAAAATATGTTGTTGAACAAAGATTAGTGCTCAATATATTAAATAGAGGTTTTTAAGTATTTTAAAAAGCTTCTTAGTATTTTTTAAGCATTCTCAGGATATTCTACAAATTTCAAGAGAAAAGTATCCATATTATCCGTTATGTCTAAAAATCTTCAAATCAGCCGTAAAAATATTGAACAGAATATCTTATAATTTTAGAAAAAAGAACCCTTTAATATTTTTGTCAACAATTTATTTTGTTCTACAACTGACACCTGATGTCAAGAACAAATTTTTTCATCAGCTTAAAAATATACAGGCATGTTACAAATTCCGATCGGAATGGTTTTAATTCTGTATGTTCAATTCCGATCGATTTAGTTTTAGCTTCTTCAGATTCCGATCGATTTTGCTAAATGTGTTTTTTTATAACAACTCTGGTTTTACAATTGGATATGGCAACTTTACATAAAAACCATATGATTTTTGTGTTAAGTATGGCAATGTTCAGAAAAAAGTGGTTTGTGAGGGAAAAAAGGTGGCAATGCAACGGTAAAAAATTTATTATGTTTTTAATAAAATCAATATAAAGTAAAAAAAAAGTGTGTTATTTCTTCAATCTATATCATAAAAACATTGATTTATCCATAAAAAATAGTTTTAAATATCGGGTGTTTTTTTCGAATTGAAATAAAACACAAGAAAATCGTTTTAATGACCATCAATTTGGCTTTATTGGAAGGATAATTTTATGCCATTAATGTTTAAATATGATTTCAGGCTTTTGGCCGCCGCGGCTGGCTCGAATAAAGCCAATTCTACAGGTCCAATTTTCAACCACTTTTTCGAGCATATGGGGCCGTATGTCGGCAATAACGCCACGAATGTTGGCTTCCAATTCCCCTAACGTTTCTGGTTTGTTGGCGTAGACGAGCGACTTCACATATCCCCAAAGAAAATAATCCAATGGTGTCAAATCACACGATCTTGGTGGCCAATTGACAGCTCCATTCCGCGAAATTATGCGCTCATCGAATGTTTCCTTCAATAAATCGATTATGGCGTGCGCTGTGTGGCATGTAGCGTCGTCTTGTTGGAACCACAACTCATCCACATTCATGCCATCCAATTCGGGAACAAAATAGTCGGTTATCATGGCTCTATACCGGTCTCCATTAACGGTAACTGCCTCTCCAGCATTATTTCGGAAGAAGTATGGCCCAATGACTCCACCAGCCCATAGAGCACACCAAACAGTCAGTTATTGTGGATGTAATGGCGTCTCAAGGGTCTCATGTGGATTCTCTTCACTCCAAATGCGGCAATTTTGCTTGTTGACGTAGCCATTCAACCAAAAATGAGCCTCATCACTGAACAAAATTTTGCGATGAAAATCAGCATCGAGATCAATCTCATTTTCGGCCCATACACCAAGCGTTGTTCTTTTGTCAACCTGTTCATGATGAAATAGCAAACCAAACTGAACATAAATGACATTAGAGTTGTTAGATTTGACCACAAAATGCCAGTTTTATCTCTATTCGAAAAACAAACCTGTAAAAAAACACCCATAGTTTTTTCGGTTATAAAATACTGAAACAATCAATTCTACTTAGAAAACCAAAAGTGGTTTCATTCCGAAAAAATTTTTCGTTTTCTGAAGAAGCAAAATACGAAATTAAAACCACTTTCGATCGGAATGGAATTCTATGACAGGCCTGATAATAAAGATATTAAACTTTAAATAAACCAATTTCAAGAAATTATGGGTAATAAATCAGTGATTTTTGATTTAATTTCTGTTTTTTTAAACACTTTTGTGAGTCTTTTTGTTTATTTTCGATAGTACCTTCATCAAGCTTCTGCATATTAAAGTTGGGCCTTTAAATTAAAAATAAATGTTGAACAAAATTTTTTTTGTACTTTACTAAATTTATGCCACAAACATTTCCATTCACACTCTAGAAGCCACTAGAACTGCCCTATAAAGCAGAGAACTTTTTCTTTTCTGGCAACATGTATAAACACTTACGCCGAACACAAAACAAACATAAAACTTTCAAAGCATATAGTCAGGCTATTGAATTAAAGCACATATAGAAATAATTACCAACCGATATCTCAACTAAAAGAAATAACCCAATTCTTAAAAAATGCACCATGTCCTGAAAAAAAATGCCGGAAATGAAAATAGATTTTACCAAAAAGACCAAATTAAATAAATAACAAATCAACAGTTTTAAATGATTTACTTTAACTAAAATATTTCATTGCACATTTTAAGGTTTCTTTTATAAAGCCAACATTTATATGGCATACATTAAATGTAGAAGTATTCCCATTTTTTAAAACCAAACTATTGCATTTTTCCAGGATCTAAATAGAAAACTAAATAACAGCAAAAAAAAACTAAACAACACAAATAGTTCTTTAAATGAGCAAAACACAAACAGCCAGCATAAAACATTTGCAGCATAAAGAAAAGCAAAAAAAATACTACAACTTGTCAGTCCGTTTTGCTACTTCTACTAAATAGAAAATGCTGCTGTTTGTGTTGCTTGCATATAAAACCTTTCATTTTACAAATTTATTTTATTTTTCTGTTTACAACTCAAGCCCTTATTTTACAATTTTATTCTTTTTATTTTGCTGTTATTTTCTACTCGTATTTGGCGAGTGTCGGTCGGGCCTGTTAAAGAAAAAATGTGAAAAAAATCCATTTCTTTTATAAACTCATTTAAATTAAATGGCTCTAGAATGGAAAATGAAATGTTATATGCAGCAGAAAAAAAATTAAATCAGACTTTTCTGCAAAAATATTTTATGTGCAGTCTACTTTCTATGAAAAATAGCTAATATAACGAACATAGTAGAATGTGAAAAGCATCGCAGTTTTAAAAATGTATGTAATATTTTAACAGACTTAAATATTTGTATTTGCTTTCCTATAAAGTATCAAATTTTTATTTTAAATATTTATGGGGGATTTCATGTCAAGTGACCCAACTTTTGAAATCGATGTCTTCCGATTTGGATGACATTTGCACCACGGTTAGTCATATTGGATAGTAGCTAAGACACAAATTTTAAACAAGATCAATCAAAAAGTTTCCAAGTAAGAGAGAGTCAAATTTTGCTAACACAAATAGGTAATAAGTTACATGAATGAGAAAGAACACTTGTTTGGCCAAAATGTAAAATTTTGACACCATCTAACTCAGAATCTTATATGCATATGACACATTTATGCATTACAATATACATAATACAATTTTATCAAATTACAATAAAAAAATTCTTTTATGTGGTGGTTTCAGTTTAAAGGGACCTATGGATGAAAAAACCGATTTTTACTTTTTTGGTGATTCTTAAAATAGACAATACGCCCTTTCCAATGCAGCAAGCCGCAGTTTTCTAACTGCATTACTTTTGTCAAAAGTAATCTTTAATATACACCTTTGATAAAAAAGAAAAAAATAAAATAACCCGATGTAACACAATTTTTTGTAATTGATCTAATTTACTTGAAACTCACCTTTCGGGGGTTTTCGGGACCGAAGATTACGAATCTGGTATTAGATTTTCAGAATTCAAAATCAAATACGGCGGACTTTTTGTAGTTATCCGGGATTTTTTGGGATTGTAGATTACGAACCTGTTCTTAGATTTGGAAAATTCATAATGGCGGAGTGTTTTTTGTAGCATTAGGGGATTTATTTGGAACTCATCATTTAGGGGTTTTTAGGGTCGCTGATCACGAATTTGGCAGAGCTTTAAACTCCGATATTTTGAATTTTGAAAGTCTAACTTTAGATTCTTAACCAGCTACCCCGAAAAACCCTGAGTGACGAGGTTCAAACAAATATAATATTACAAAAAAAATAGTCCGCCCAAAGTGACGAGTTTCATGCGATTCCAGTAATGTTACAAAAAATAGTCCGCCATATTGGTTTTGCAATTTTGAATTTTCAAAATCTAATACCAGATTGGTAATCTTCAACTTCAAAAACCACCGGATGATAAGTTTCAAGCTATAAGTGTTTAGTTGTATCTTCAAACTTACAAAAAAAAAAGTCCACCGCATTGAATCCACCCTTTTTGAATTTTCAAAATGCAATACCAGGTTCGTAATCTTGAATTTTGATACAAATCCACTTGTTTTAAACAATTCCAATAACATTACAAAAAATATTCAATCATATTGGATCCGCCATTTTGAATTTTCCAAATCCAATACCAGATTTGTACTGAGCGACCCCCAAAACCCCCTTATAACGGGTTTCGAGTTATAAAAGCGTTCAGGCGTTTTAAAAATAACGTGTCAACTTCAAAATCGTTTTTCTCCAAAACACATTTTTTGGCAATAGGTCCCTTTTAACTGAAACTGCCACATTTAAGCATCGCTTAAAAATTGATTAAAATATAATAGAAAACTCACAAAAGATATTTCATCAAAACTAAATTTGCAAAATTTTAATTTTAATTCATGCTCTTTCGATGAGAGTAAAATAACTTTTTTTTTGTGATGCTGTGTTAAAGCAAAACAAAAACGGCTAAATTATGTAATGCTTATATGCGAAAAATACTGTAGTACAATTCAGAAAGAGAGAGGTGTTTTTATAAAGTAAGTTTCTGGAAAATATGTGTGGTTAAATTTAGTTAATATTTTTGTCAAAAAATTTTAATACATAAAAACTAGGCGAAAGGAAAAGTAATAGTTTAAGATACAAAAATTCACATTGACTATGCAAAGAAGACTGATTAACAAGAGTTTTTCAATATATTCCCATTCAATAAGCGAAAATAATATCTATAAGCTTCATACGTTCGGGAGGGACATTACAAATGAAAATATGAAAAATTCAATAATGATCTGGATAGAAGATCGAACTCAACAGCGAATCCCAATTAATACCAATGGTATTACAAATAAAGCTTTGCAAGCTTTTTAAAAACTTTGATTTGCTACCATCTACAGAAATCATCGTTTCGGCAAGTCATGGTTGGTTTGAAAATTTTAGCAAGGACATTCCTTACATAATCTAATATAAAAAATGAACCAACTTCAGCTGATAAAGATCCGGGAAAATTTGCTAAAATTATTGCTTTCAATTCATACACTCCTGGACAATTTTCTAAAAAAAATTCAAATATATTCGTATTTGGGTCTTTTTTTTGATAAACACGTTTTCTCATAAAAAAAAATCGTATAAATCGAGGGATAGGTGAATTAAAAAAATTGCATTTCGGAAGGCTGCTTTATATGAACAGACTATTACAAAACTTCATGTTATACTTTCTTGTCATATAGTTATAATTATAAACTCATTATCAACTCCCTCAACAATAAATTTAACTCGTCATACAGAAATCGTTTAATCTGTTTGGCATAGAACTCCTTTATTTTTCTGTCACTTCTGTTTGAATATTTTACGAATCTTTTTTAAGAAAATCTTTCAGCTGGGTTTGCCAGAGATGTTTGATGGGATTCATGTATGGTGATTGCAGGGTATTGGAAGAATGTTTGTCACATGGTGAATTATTTAATTTCGCACATCAAGGGCATTAAGCTTTGCCATGACCAAGCTTTTGAACACTTTTTTGTAGGTTTCCCTTTAACATGTTGAGAAAAACGTGCTTGTATTATATAGTAAAATCAATGAAAACCAGGTTACTGATATAGGAAGACGACATCAAATAAAACACCATAAACACCCCCTCCCCCTTCCCGCCATCATGTTTTACTGTGTTGATAATGCTGTTTTCCTCTAGTTCGTAATTTGGCTTTTTCTATACTCTTATATAATTTTCTTTTATATGTGACTAGTAGAGTTTAAAATCAATAGATTTATTTTAATATGATTTTACTAAATCAATTCTTTGCATCTGATTCACCAATAACAAGCTAATGATGTGTGAATAATTTTTTCCAGCTCTGTATCTATAAACATTGCCTAAATTTTCCCTAATAAAAAAAATTATTTATTATTTTATTGTTTCCAGATATGGCTACTTAATCGATAGCATGGGTGCTAATAATAAAAAATCAAATCGTTGGTTTTTACGGGAGCTAATTTTAAATTTGGTTGGTATTTAAACTAAGAAAAAAAAATTAAAAATACCTAATTATTATATTTATATAAAATTTTCGGTTCTGTTGCCTTAAATGCTTTAGCTGATAAAATAATATTTCATGATTTCGTTTTAATGACGCATGACTTTTCAGCGCGTATAGAAGATGGCTACATATGTTTGGATGATAGCAGTCATACGTGTCAAAATATGTTTCAGAAGGCAAATTATTTAATTTATTAGAACTTGAATTTTATGAATTTTATTCAATCCCCATTTCTTAGCAGATTTATCTAATTCGGATACTCGTTTATCTGTGCAAATGGCTCTGAATTGCATATTTACAATCGTGCTGATTTATATGATGAATTCGAGAAAACATTTGGCTTAAAGCCATCTCTAATAATTCCGGTAAGTTTTTGGCATTCTACAACTTTGAACATATTTTATACAACTTGAATTTTTAGGCCGATTCCTTATCAACCGAAGAAGGTTCGAAATTGAAATAACATACAATGAATATGGAAAATGCTTGTCATAGCAAGCATCAACGTGTTCCACACTCCGAAGCTATGAAAGCCACAACATGACGTGATATCATACCTGTGCTTAAACTTGATATATGCTCAGGATTTTTGATTTTTTTTTTTGCAATCGTCTTGCACCCACCAGTCTTTCCATTTCAATGGAAGAAGCTTGCTGCTAGCACAGTACAAGGCCAGCTGTTTGTTGTTTAGATCATTTCATGCATTTTGTTAAGGCATGCATTTTGTTATGTGTTGAATGAAGCTACTGTAGAGATTTTGTTTTCTTAAAAAACAGAAGCTAATGCCATGCATATTACCTGCCTCATATGTGAAAGGGACCATTCCCTGGATGGTTATACCTCTAAAATTCAAGGTCAACTTTTTCTGGTTAAGGCAATATCCGTTGTTTAGCAGAATTTGAATCACTTGAGTATAAAATCCGTAAACATTATCCCACAAAATGGAATGCTCCACATAATCGGAGCAAACCGCTAACGGGCTAAGGCCACCGCTTATATTGTTTACAAACATAAATGTGACCTTCCAGATCTCATGGAAGATTGTGCCTTTTGTTAAATTTTTACCGAAGACAGTGACTTTCAAGTTTTGGATACTCGGAGAAGTTTTAGATTTAGGTTTAGTTTTACCAAAGGATTTATCGGCAATAAATGATAATGAAAATGCTCGTCTACGCAAGTGGAGGCGAAGTTAAATTAAGACAAGACTTGAATTGTATACTAAAAATGGCGTAAAATTTGCCAAAAAAAAAAAAAAACTTACGATATGATAGGCAGACAAAATCGCGATAAACATTCAAATCAAGGACATTTAATGTTGACTGCTGTGCAGGTAAGGTTAAATTTAAAATTTTGTAGGTTCTATAACAACACTGTCCAACAAATAAAGATTTTTTCAAAGTTATTTTTGGGAATACAAAATTTATTATTAATAAGATTTCTGTATGACGTGCTAAATTCCCAATTTTTTATATTTGATAAATACACTGAAATTTATTGTTGAGGGAAAGGTAGCTTCTATGCGCATTTTTTGATTGAAACAGAATACCAACCCTATAATTCTGAAAGGACATGTTGAGTAGATAATATTTATGGAATTAACTTACATTTAACTTACGGTTAGTCAAAGTTTTAATTTTTTTGTCGAAGGGAGCAATATACTAAAATTGAAAAAATGTTAAAAGTTAATTTCTTAGAGAATTCTTGTTGTCAGAGTCATATTGTGAAATATTATGAAAATGGTTTTTTGGACGATCTTAACCTTCTAGCTCCTCTTTTTATAGGTCAGTTTGACCCTTTTTTTGCGAGAAAATCAAAACAACGGCCATTTTAGAATTTAAATGTTCTACGAATCTTTTTGCCGTAAAATTTCAGCGGGGGCCACCAAAGTCGTAAATAAAATTCTTTGGATTTATGTTTAAAGAACATGCTCCCAAAATCACTCCAGCGATTTCTGTCTTGGGCCATGTTTCGGGTTTGTGGCCGCATGAGACCTCGTTGTCGATGCTCCGCTCCTGCCGATCTGCTATATGTTGTTCGTTGTTGTCCAACATTTCGTCTCCCTTGGGGATTCCCTTGTATACTGGCAGTGCGTGGCCAATCCAAGTCTATTTCCGGCGGCGGGTTTCAAGGAGAGGAGCTTAAAGGTAAGGATCTTTCACAAAAATTATACTCATAAAATATCACAATATAACTCTTACAATAACAAATCTCTCAGACATTAATATCTAAAATTTTTTCATTCAGTATAATGCTCCCTTCGACCAAAAAATTTAATTTTGATCCACTAAAAAAAAAAACTAAGACGAGCTGGACTATAAATTTAGTCTAAAAAAATTATCTGCTCAACATGCACTTTCAGAATTATAGGATCGCTTTTCTGTCTCAAAAATTCTGTTGGACAGTGGAATTAATTTAAGTTATATAAATTTTATAGTGATATATTATCTTATTTTAGCTTCAAATAATTATTTCAAAATATGCCACTGCCGATGAACATAAAATGTACTACAAATTGGAGGAGCTTATCACCCGACAATTTAAATCATCTAAACGGGTATTCTCCAGTTTGGAGCCTTGCTTACATGAATGCAATGCCAGCATGAAACGTAGACAGCGTAGAGATCATAAAAAGTCAATAAATAAGTCATCAAAACCTCCTACGGTGGATACGGATGCACGTCATTATAGAATTTGCCAAACCGTTAGAGTTTGTAGCCCACTTTAGTAACTCATTACGACCTAATGTCAATGTTTTTGGTGGATCTGTGGAGTTTTATGGCAAGAATATTTTATTAGCTTGTTTTCATGGCATCAATTTTAAGTCTAAATCGTGGGCTTTGTTTAGCTTGAAATCTCCCTTCATTAACTTTACTACGGAGGCTCATCAGGATTCGAATAACAGAGAAAGGCTTGTAACACAAAGCCTGGTCATTGTTTTAAGAATAACAACGAAAAATGTATTTCCACCCAAGCCTAAGACTTTGAATGAGTGGTACCTTTTTACCTTTGCTAATAGGGAAATTGATGGTAAGTTTTATTTTATTTTTTTAGGGAAAGTGAGTTTTAATTTATTTTATTGTTCATTTTAGCTGTGGGTCGTTTTCTCATTTTGGAACGTGATCAAGAAAATGCTTCATATTCTATCGAACGGCCCCGTAGAGCAAGTTCTAGTAGTTCTTGCAAATCTCAAGATCGTGAATAGATATTTGCCTTACCAAGTCGCATTGACATTTTTAGACAGAGTTAAAAAAAGGACCGACAACACCCCAACAGACAGGTAATAAAAATTTTAAAAAAATACAGAATCTTAAATAATTTAAAATATTTTTAAATGACAAAAGTAGAAACTAAACCTGAAGTTATTTGTAGTTTTGCTACGGAATTTGATGACCACATTTTTGTAACCGAAGACGCGGAGCTTTTTCTTTTGCATTACCTAATAACATCATAAGTCAAAGAAAAATGTAACATGGTAAGTTTATTAAGCCAATTTTTACTAAAATTGTTTAAAATATGATTTTCTTCAAACTTTTTTAGGTGGTAGTTCAATCAGCACGAGCTACATTTCCCAGTTTATCACAAACTGTCTTCCCGACCAGCTTGAATCCCTATGTGAGCGAAGATATGATGAAAAGAAAACAGCAGCAGCAGAATCAACAGCAATCATCAGCAACTTCCTCAGCCACGAATGCTCTCTCATCAAAACATGCAAGTTCTCAAAATTAGGATGTTAGTCAACAAACACTCATGACATCATCACCGCATTTAACACACATCAATCACAATCTACGCAACGGTACCAAAGGCTTTTCCGCAAAACCATTATCTAACACCAATATCAATTCACAAAATAGCAGTAATACACATATCACAGCTTTGAATGCAATTAACACTAATGACAACAAGTCCTCCACTTCTTCAAAAGTGTAAAGTATCGCAACTACGGCAACTTCTACTGCCGCAGATGAAGATATTGATTTAGAATCATACTTAAGAGATTGGAGATATATTGATTTTCAAACTTTGTATTTAGAGCCCACAGTGAGAATTTTGAACTGGGCTGGAAAATCCTTAGAACCCTATGACAATGTTTTTATCCGTACCGAAATGGTTGCAAAGAGGCTTTATAGATCCCTTGGATAAGGCTCAGGCATTATTAATGTTGGTATTACTAACCATTTTACTGGAGAATAAGCAAGAGCCTGCAGTAAAAAATAATACAAATTCAAATAATAATAAAAGTATATAACGCTTCAAGTTCTTTTGCTAAAATGCATCAAAAATGTAGTGGCAATTATTTAACCCTTTCGATCCTATTGGGATAATACATCCCAGACAATGTTTGATTGATCTGATTTGTTCTTTAAAGTAAAAAATCACGTTTGAAATTGTCCCAGTCGAACTTTTTGTGTTAGTTTATCAAAGAAGTAACGGTTGCCAATTTTGAGCACATTATTAAAAGATTTGAACATAGTTTCGATATTAGTGGAACATATTGTCCCATTTGTATTAAAAAACCGGTTTTGACAATACTCCGAAAAATCCGATTGGGACAATATCTCAGACAATATCTCAGAATAATGAAAGGACTTACGGAAAAACTAATAATGCAAAACATAATAAATTTTTAAGCTTTTTCAATATGTGTTAACAGATTTTTCATGTACATTGTTGTTTCTCAAATAAAAAGTCGGACCGAAAGAGTTAAACAACATTTTACTATATAACAAAAACATAAATATATATTATATATTAAACTTTTGACAATACAACTCTTAGTTTCTCTCTATTTCTCTATTTATTATCATCAATCTTTATCAGAGAGAAGAAAAAAGAATAAGAATAAAATAATTTAATATTGCTAACTTTTCTACTTTGATAACATTTCAAATATATTAGGAAATATCTAAAATATTTAAAAAGAAAATGTATACTAAATTTTAAAAATAGTTAGTACCATGTCTTACAAAAATTATAAAGTTTTTCTTTTTAATATGGCATTTAATTTTTCGTTTTCCACTTCTTTTTTGTTTGTTTAATTGTTATTTGTCATTCAAGTGTTAAGAAAGGGTCTTTTATTTTAATTATATTTAACTTATATAAAATTATATTAATTTTAAAAATAAATATTCATATACATATATATTAAATTAATAAATATTATTATACAAATGATGATAATGAAATAAATTAATAAACAAACCAAAGTATAATAAATAAAAGTACTTTGGACCAAACATTAATAAATATTAAAATTTTTTGGAGTTTTATTTTTTTAACTTTGGAAATAGTTTAAATTTATTAAATTTAAACCAGATTCAAAATGTAAGTTCCATTTTTCCTGAGTGCTCACAAAATTTTTTTGAAAGCACACACATTTTCAGTTTGCAAATTTTGCCCATAACACTTTAACGTATCAAATGTTTTCAAAACATATTCAACCCAATTATGAATTAAACTTTGCCGCGAGTTTTTCTCTTCTCCCATTTCACCTATTTAACCCATATCGTCTCAATGTTCGATTTTTCGAACAGTAAATTTTATGCGTTTTTGTAATTTTTTTACTCTTTTTAGGTAAGACAAAGAACTAATTTTTTTAAACAATTATATATTGTAAGTGGTTAGCTGCACATATAAAAATAAAAGTTCTTACCCACTTCACTCCTCCCTTAATTTTAGCATAATTTTTAAAACTGAAAACTTCGTATAAAATATAAAAATATGAAAAAAGTGATTATGTAGTTTCATTGGAAAAGGATTTAACTTTCAACAACAGGAAAAACATTTCCGTGTTTTTCAATTATGTTTTTGTTATTTGACTTTAATGCCATGTTCGCACGATGCTTTGGATTACTTCGCTCTCTGTTTTTATTACTTATTTGAATTACCATGTTCGCACGGCATTTTCCTAATCGGTTTTGACAGTTCTTCTTCTTTTTATTAATTTTGTTTATTGCTAAATTTAATTACTTGTTTGCGGTTACTTGTATTAAGAATGAAAAGAAAAAGTAAGTAAAGATATTATTTCAAAGAAATACATACATATAAAATATTTATTTTCCCAGTAAATAGAAAAGCTGTTAGCAAATGGACTCAATGTATTTTTAAAACATAAAATTACTTCCTTTACTTTTCTTCAGGGCTGCCAGATAAATTTGTGGGGAAATCGTCAGAAATCGTTTCGAAAAACCGTCAAAAAAATCGGACAATTTAGAATTTAGTTTTTTTTTAAACAATTTCTGTTTGATTTTTATAAAAAAAACATTCAAACAAAAGCATAATTACTTCATACCCAGGTAGCATTTTTAATCGTGTAACAGCTACTGGGAGTCTCATGAAGAGCGTCTTTGATCGTCGATGACCGCATTTTTTAATCGTAGAAGATTCCTCACACGGGAAAAACTGTAACACGAGTGAGATTCTTCCATAGCGCAGCGAAAGACGCTTCTTTAATCTTTGTGGGGATCGTTTAAGGCGTGGGTAGAGTTAATCTAACGAGACTTTCATGTCAAGAATCGTATGAGACTTATGTAGATATTCTCTTACAACTCCTGAAATGTACTCTGAAAATTATCCAAGATTTTCTTAATAATTGCATATTACAGCCGTACCTAAAAAAAGCGGCACGAGTTTCCTAGTTTTTGAATAGAGTGGCCTGATAGCTTCGCAAAAGGAAAAGCCGATTTTGACAGCTCGTTTAAAAGTGAAATTTGCCATTATTTTTAATTAATAATGGCAATTTAGCTAGTTTTTGGTCAATCTAGCGTTTTTATCTCTATATTAACTATTAGCTATTACTACTGTTCGTGACACAATGTTGAAGCTCTTTCCTGGTATGGCATATCAGCGTAAAAGCCAAGCGAAAGAAAACGTTCCGCCTCCCGCTCTTGTTAAGGTAGGGCTGTTAAACATTCCAAGATTATAAAACGAAATTGTAAGAAAATGAAATGTTTTATTCAGACTTTGGAGACTGAAAAAAATCGTCACTTTTTTTAAAAAAATCAGCAAATTGGCACTTTGCTAATTTCGGAACAAAAAATCGTCAAAATGATGATAAATCGTCAAATCTGGCAGCCCTGCTTTTCTTTGTTTATGTTATATTTTTTTTTTGCTTTTTTGGTGCTTTGACAGCTGGTGATGGAAAAAAACCGATAAAAATTAGAGATCACATTGATTTTAAAGTAATCCACAGGGTAATAAAAACTGAATTACGTACAAATGAGATAATCCGCTCTCAAAATTTTGTATGACGAATTATGTATTTTGAATCATAATTAGGCTGTGGATTACGAATGAGAGAGTGAATTACGAAAAAAAGCTGTCGTGCGAACATGGCATAAAAAGCAGTGTTCGATTTTTCGAACACTGGGCACTATTTAGCAGTTTTGTTTTTTCTCTGAAAGGCTAACTGAATCATTGCAAATTAGCATAATATAAAGTTTTCAAGCATTTGAATAAACGGAAATAAATTTACTCAGTTTTTTTCTGAACAATAAAAAGTTTATGCACAATCAGCGTTCTGTGAGAAATGTTTTTCGTGCGATTCGAAGAACTTACGGTCCGAATAATCGGCCTACTGAAACCACTATTGCTAACATCGTTCGCAATATTGAGTCCCAGTCTATATTGGTGGATGATGCTCGACCGGTTAGACCCCATCCAGCACGTATTGAAGTCCATATAGCAGCTGTAGCTGAGAGTGTAATAATTGGTGCAAATGTTTTCAAAATTGAGGACAATCAGAATGTTACCGTCAATGGTAACCTCACACCATATTTTTTTTTTGTTATGACCAGCATTCAGGGGGTCATACCCTAATGCATACCAGTGCATTTCATTGGATTGGAGCTAGGAAAATAGGTTTTGAAAAGGAGAGAAGAGGTAGAAGTGCCTGTGAACATTCGACTTGAATTTATTCATTTTGCAAGTGAGTGGGAAGACTTCCGCAGGAGGTCATTCCACATACGAAGAGTCCGGCCAAAAAACGAATTTTCCCTGTAAAGCATTGTACGATTTACCGACCAATCATTTCCATGATATCTCTTTCATGCAGTTTATGCCATAAATTGTTTTTTTAACCGATAGTAAAAATTTCAAAAGTTCACTTTCAAATTTATGTGTTTTATTGTACATTATAATTTGAAGCTCACGATGAATCACCCGATATATCTATTAACCATTTTTTATTATCAATGCACAGCCCGGTCCTGTGCGAGTCGGATAGTCGAGGTTCACCTGTATATTTTTAATTTTAATAAATGCCTTGCTCTATTTTTCTTTAATAAAATCAAATTAATTAGCCTTAGTTTATAAAAAATTTAGATTTTCTATATTTACAATCTATAGGAGCAATAAAACAAAAATGCTTAATAGTCCCAAATGTTCGATTAATCGAACACCATTTTTCTCAAAAACAAAAAATATAAAAAAATTTGGACTTCAGATTCGTGTTTTCTAGTCCCAAATTGTCTATTAACCACCAAGTTTTATAAAGTTACTCGAAAAAACATCGCTGGGACGAAATGGGTTAAATTAAATTGTAAAAATGGAAAAAGGGGAAAAAACTCCCGAGGAATTTTTATAAACTTAATACGCATACAAATATTGTATTTACATTGATTCAAAATAAAAGCAGTATTTTGTATTTAGTATGTAGTTGTATTTCAAAAACATCAAAGCATGTTCTATGCCAAACCTTGTCAAAGAGACACCATTAGAAAATTCGAATATAGTTGCAGGGCTAAGTCGCATATTCTGAAACAGGTATTATTTTTGCTTTCATCTTTGTATTTTAAAACAACTATTAACAGCAATATTCTGGAAATCGAAATCAATAGAGATTTTCAGTTAAATCTTTTTAGTGGTAAATGAGGGTATACTAAGGGCCATTATTACAACTTACAAATAGTTATTTTTAGGATGCTATCTGACAGATAAATAGTTTTTGGTTATTACAAGGTAACATTAACCTAAAAAGTGACTGATAAGCTAACATCAGGTTTGTCCTCATGGTAACTTTACAAGTGAACTTTAAGAACTTGAAGATGCCATATTTTCTGCTGAAGATATGGTAACTTCAATGATAGTCTTAAATTACTCAACTTTTTCAAAAAACACAATTTAACACAAAAAACAAAACAATTTACCATTAAAACCAAAAATAAAGCACA
The DNA here is from genome assembly GCA_963931875.1 of Pollenia griseotomentosa. NCBI lineage: Eukaryota > Metazoa > Arthropoda > Insecta > Diptera > Polleniidae > Pollenia > Pollenia griseotomentosa. The sequence continues at coordinate 28,429,652 of OZ007561.1, forward strand.
AAAATTTACTCTTGTTTTTAATTAATAAATAAAACAAAACTAAGTCGTTGCCACTACGTATTTTAAACAACGAAAAGTAGTCGGTATATACTGCAATGTTGCCACAGTATATAAATTACATTTTTTATTTTATCGGACAGTTGTAATAATGGAAAAAACTTATTAGTCACTTTATCGTTCAAGATAGCTATTGTTCACGTTAACTATAAGCAACTTTATCATAAGGTTGTAATAATGGCCCTAAGTGTGTCATTAAGGTGGTCGTTAACTGTATGGAGCATATTTGTTTTCTATTCTTCCATGCTCTCACCCCCCAATTCGGTTGGTATTGATAAAAAACGACGCCGAAAAAATTTTAGGACAATCGGCGAAGGCTTAGTCATCCCTTACGCCCGCCAAAGTTTGAAAAAAAACGTAAAGTCCGACTTTTATGCCTTAAACTTGGAAAATATTAATTTTACATAAAAATCGGGGATACAAATGTATGACGGACCTTCATTAGTTTTATGTGCTTAACATTTTTTTAAAACACATATCTCCACCCCTTAGGGGAGCTTCCATACAAATATTGCGTTTTTATGAAATTCTTAAGTTTGGCCCCTGCAGCACTTTGGATGCCCCCAGATGTGTCAAATGTATGACCGGCCCCACTTTATTTTGTACATCCATCATTTGTTTTTAACAAACCTTCCCGTTATGTCTCTTCTTTAACTCTGAAAGGGGACTCTTCATTTTAGAACATTAAGGTTACGCTTCGTCGAACTTTAAAAAAAAAATGGAAACGATTTTTAAAGTGAAAAATCAACAAACATCTTTTTATTTATTCTTTTATTAAAAAATTAAATAAAATAAAACGTACAAAATAAAAGTTCTTCTTTTCTCTCAAAATTTGATACGAATTTTAGCACTTTTTTGTGTTTTCAAATGAATTATTTTTTAAAGCTTTCGTCATCAGCTAACGTTGTTGAAAAAAGTAGCGTTATTTAAATACACATAAAAAAGTTATATGATAAAGTGTAAATGAGCTTCGTCAATTCAACGAACAGTAACCATCCAGGGTTAAGGGGGCTCCCATACAAACAGACTAGAAATATATTGAAGAAAAAGCCTCGTAACTGCCAAGGAGTCTCCCCTAGGGGAATAAAATGTATAGACGACCTCCATTAGTTTTTTGTTTTTAACATTTTCTTAAAACATACTTTATATCCACTTTTTAGGGAAACTCCCATACAAATATTGCGTTTTATAAAATTCTTAAATTTAATGGAAATTTTCCGTCTTTTCTGAATAATATCTATAGTTGTAAACGGATTTAAGTCCCTTATGGCTTTTTTTTGTTTGCAACTTCGTTTTTTATATGTCTAGAAAAAATTATAAGCATAGCTGCACTTTCCAATTTTTTATGATTTTTTTAAAGGAAAAAAACTTTGAAATTTTGCGCAAAAATTATTTATTTTGCCAAAAAAATTATGTTTCTAAAACGACTAGAAAAAAGTTTAACTTCACTTAAAGGTTATTTTATTGCGGATTTTCAGGTTTTTTTAAGAAATTTCAATAAACTTAACTGTTTTTGAGTTACGCGAATATATGTTGTGCAACCTCCTCCATTTTCGAAATAACGGTATATCCCGAAAACAAGAGCTAACCGGAAAAAAGGTTATCACCACTGGATTCAGTGTACCCGAATTAGGTTAAATAATAAAAATGTTTTTTAACCAAATTAAACATACGTGATTCATAGAAAATGCGTTTCTTTAATAAATTAAAAATTTGATTTTTTTAGTGGCTTATTTTATATTTTTCAGTTTATTTTGTTTAATAAGAGATTCAGGAAGATTTGTTAGCAACTTTTCTACAAAATTATTATTTTCTAAGTTATGAAATATAAAAGTCAGATTATAAGTAAAAATATTGTTACGAAAGTAAAATTATCTAAGCATTATTTATAGTAATAAGTTATCTTTTAAGTTATAGTAGTTACTTAAAATTGTCATGTATAATTTTCAACACAACTGTTATTTTAAAATAATTCCTACATGAATTCCCTAGTCATTTCTAGAAATGGTTTTAGAACATAATAAATAGTTTTTACGGCAAGGTTCAGGAAAAATCTAGAAATAATTATGAAATATAAAAAGGGGTGACTCATGTATAATGAGTTTAGTTTGTTTTGAGAAACGGTTCTGTTCGTAACTAATAATTGTGAACAAAATAATTAATAAAGTTTGTTAAGTTAAATAAGTGTGTGTTTTTATTCGGTTTTGCAATTAAAAGAACTCAAACGCGTTTATTAAAGGAAAAACGTAACAATATAATTTTTTCAAACTTTGGTGGGCGTGAGGGACGGCTTAGCCTTTGCCGATCGTCCTAAAATTTTTTATGTGTTGTTTTTTTTTTGCCAATGCCCACCAAATTGGCAAGTGAAACCTAAAGAAATCCAACTTTGATTTTAACGGTCACCCTTGTGTGTCATTCATAGTGAAACTTTTTTATTTTACACATAAGACCTTAAAAAGTATATATATTCTGCCTCCTTGAGTAATTCTAAGTCTATTTAGCCATGCCCGTCTGTCTGTACGTCTGTTCAAAACACACGAAAAACTCAAAAGGAAAGAACAAACTTAGTGCCAAATTGCTTGTATTTATCGTAAGCAGTTTGGGATTGAATTGGTGGAATAATGCACAGAATGACAAAGGATTTTGCACAAATTTGTTTTATGCGACTAGAAATCACACTGGCAAATTTCGTGAAGATTGGTCCATAATTTACCCTGGGCCCAACATAAACCCTACTGCCCGGAAAACAGATTAGTACGCCTTAAACCGTAATAAATAATGCATTCGTAATAGAATTTGGTACGTCACAGTTTTATAGGACTAGAAATGAAACTAATAAATTTCGTGATGATCGGTCAATAATATACTATAGGCCCCATATAAACCCTACTCTCGGAAATTAATTAAATATGCCTTAAGCCGTAGCAGATATAGACACTACAGTAAAATTTGTTTTGATTCAGCATCATTTCGCAAGAAAAAATGTGATACAGTTTTATAATATACGGCCTTCTGAAATTCAATGTAAACGCTAAACGTAATTTAAATGCTGTATTGAAATTTATTCTAATTTATGCTTTTTAATACCAGAAATCACGCTACAGAATTTTGGGATGATTGGTCTATAATTCACCATGGGTCCAATTTAAATTTCCCTCCTGAAAATCTTTTAAGTTCGGTTTAAACTGTTACGAATCATCATATTTTACTCAAGCTAGCTCAAATTTCTAAAAAGCAAATCCAAAAACTTTCAGATTGTCGGTCAATAATTTAATATATGTCTAAACCGCATCCAATTATAATGCTGACGTCTGTTTTTATAAAGATAAATTAATAATAAATAGAATCTGGGAATTTATTTCTCATGGTGAGTAACATTTTTATTATATAAAATATGCATTAAGACCCCACAGGGTTATTTCAATAATTTTTGGGTGGTTTAATTTTGGGGGATTATTTCGTGCCGCCGAACGAAGCAAAGGGCGCATATAGCAGTTAACAACTAAAATTCATATGAGCTGAAGGCAAATAAAAGTGGATCTCGATGTGCATCAAATTATAAGACAAAATTTTGGTCTTAAATATGAGAATGGTGTGCCTAAGCCGCGCCTTAACCACCATCATAAAAATGCACGTATTACATTAGTGCCGAAAAAAAAAATTAATATAGAGAGTTCATGCTTACAAGTTCATAGTTGAGTATGACTCATAAAACGATCGTATTAATAGGCAAAATAAATGCAGAAATATACACTGATTTGTAAGAAAGCCAACTCCTTGATTTTGCTGGTGATTTGCACAAATCTTATAAACATACATATCGTCATCTTAAATGCAAACGGACATAACTGCTTTTTTATTTGTTTTTTTTTTACAGGAGAAGCAAACTTTACAAAGTCAATAACAACAAGGTGTTTTTGCCGTTTGTATTTCTCTAATAAAGTCGCCATTTTTGATCGCCAGGAACTTCAAATAAAACGAACAAAAATCAATAAAAAACTCAATTTCGAGTTTTTGTGTAGTTAGGTCCGTTTGTGTAGTTAGGTTATTTTACAACTAAGATAATAAATACATACGTACATACATATAACAATTATATCCCTGCAGTTTCACAAGTAGTGGCTGGCAACATTTCCCCGACTACATCGCCATTGATTTTTCATTGACTACATCGCCGATTACATTGGTACTCAGTGGTAATCTGTAAGGTAGTGTCTCCAGAGATTTTCTATTGTTTTTCTTAACCTTAATGACGAAATGTAACCGATGAAGTAATCGACGAACAGTAAGGCATTACCAATGCGGACATCGCCTTGTTAAATTCGCCGCTCAAAAGCATTTCTGGTAGTTTAGCGAGTCGTCGACGAAAGGTTTGTGGTAGTCGTTGAACTCATCGGCGTAGAGTCGATTACCAATACTGCAGGGATGTATCTGATTTATGCACATATATATATAAATATTTTCTATGGAGATTTAAAGATTTAGTTTTTTTTATTCAAAAAAATATTTGCATAACTAAGTGCAGAAAGGGAGCTACTGACATTTACATCAACCTTAACGCGATGCTCACTCGACCACTGCGACATTGTGGCTAACAAATCCGCACAACCGATAATTCCAACGGCGCCACCCTCCCTCAGCACCGTTTATTTTTTTTTTTTAAATAATCGTATAAGAACATTTATTATTATTAACTACACTGTTGTAGTTGACTATCTCAAAATGAATGTTTTGAAGTAGTTCCCTTTCTGCACTTGGCGATTCATTTGAATTTGAAATCGAAAACAATTGTCTTCCTACACAGAAAGAAAAACACTCGGTATAAATTAAGTTTTTTATGATTACTTTAAGTACGAGTCGTACTCAAAAATTCAAGTACGAATAACACTAAAACGTACTCAAAACACTCCTAAATGGAATAACTTTCGAAAATTTCTTAAAATAAGTATGAAATTCTTAAATCAAGTCAAAAAAAGATTAAACTTTTTGTTGTGTTTAACCCTCCGGCCTACGCATGTTTTAATTTTTTATACACATTGAAAAAAGATCTGGCCAGACTCATGTGCACCACTAAGGGTTAAAAAGTAAATTTGAACTCTTGATTCTCATTTAGTTTATATTTTTAGTTAAATATGTACATAACATTTCTAAAATAAAAACCATATCGGGCATGATATTGGTGTTTTATCATTATGTAAGGTGTAGTACGGGTAAGTAAGTCAATCATTATAACTTCTATTTCTTCTCTTGTCATCCTTCTCTCCCGTTGGAGCATAGGGCCTCAACAACTTCTCTGTATCTATCTCTATAATTAGCTTCACGGCATATGTCATTACAACTGTAATTTGCAGTACCCAACTCTTCATCAATAGTTCTTATCCAGGTTTTTGATGGTGCACCAGAGCGTCGACTTCCTTGAGGGTTCCAAATTAGTGCTTGTCGAGCTATGTTTTCTGCAGGCCTTCGAAGTATATGGCCAATCCACCGCCACTTTCTTCGTTTTATTTCATTTGGAACTGGTTTTTGATTTGTGTGTAACCACAAGTCTGAGTTACTTATACGATTTGGCCACCATATACCCAGGATATTCCTGAGACATTTGTTTGTGAATGTCTGTAAACGTTTATCTATGCTTCTCGTACTTTTCCAGGTCTCGCATGCGTAGTACAGAACCGATTTTACATTTGAGTTAAAAATTCTTAGTTTTGTATTTTTTAAAATTTGACTAGATCGCCAAATGTTATTTAACATGCCAAACGTAGACTTGGCTTTGTTTATCCGGTTCGTGACGTCTTCTTCAGCTCCACTCCTATTACCAACAGTACTGTCAAGGTAGTTGAAAATTTGAACATTTTCGAGTTCCTTATTACCAATTGTTAATGTTGGTTGATGTAATGCACTGTAACCACCAGACATAAATTTCGTCTTTTTAATGTTTATCTCCAGTCCTGCAATTTTAGCGTTTTCGTTAAGTTCCGTTAGGTTCTCCTGATGACTGCTAAGTTTTTGACTCATCAGACATATATCATCAGCATATTCGATGTCTTCGAGATGTGTAAATGGGTTCCATTGGATTCCTTTCCTACCCTGGAGAGTACTTCTCATAACTTTGTCTAGGATCAAAATAAATAAAAGTGGTGACAGTATACAGCCTTGTCTTACTCCAGATTCTACATCGAATGTTTCAGAAAGAATGCCTTGGTGAAGTACTCTACAACAAAAACCATTATACATAGCTTTTAAAAGGTTAATGATTTTTATTGGAATTCCTCTTCTCTCCAAGACATTCCATAAAAACGACCTGTTAATGCTATCGAAAGCTTTCTTAAAATCAAAAAACTCCGCATATCATTATAACTATTTCTTTCTAATTTCTTGATAAAATCAACTTTATAATACTTGAATCAATCGCATTTTGAGATTGATTCAATCTTAGTTTTACATAAATCAATCTAATTTTCGGATTATTTTAAGTTCGAATTCGGATTAAAACAATTTTATAATTCTTAATCAAGCGTATTTTGAGATTGATTCAATCTTAGTTTTACTTAACTCAATCTCATTTTCGGACTATTTCAAGTACGAAACGGGATTGAATATGGATAATTTAAGTATTTTGCGATTGAAAATCCGTACTTGAATCAATATTTCTGTACTTGATTCAAAAGAAACCGTACTCACCGTACTATTAATACCGCTTTGGATTGATTTGAGTACGGATGGATTGATTTTTCTTTTGAGTGTAGTTTCATTGTATCGATTATAGTTAAACAAGAAGTCTTGCTCATATAATTATTTTACAAAGGTTTTTAGATAAATATATAAATAACGTTAATATTATTTAATTATATATAGTCCAAATTAAAAATTATTCAAGATTTCCTTTAATATTTTGAGCCTTAATAATTTCTACATAATCGTTTTTATATATTATAATAGATAATATGTTAATATTTGATAAAAGGTTAGAGATAATTATATATTATTATTTGATTAAAGATTAATAAGTATATAATCGTAAACAAATAAATTTAAGCAAAGATATAAAATGTAAATAATTTGTTACAATGAAATTTAAATAATTTGTTACAAAGTTATAATATTTTACGTATGTATAAGTACTGCAATAACATGTAATTATTAATATTATTCATACGCCTTAGTGCACTACACACAAATAATATCAATCATGCGTGACGATATACAAATACAAATTCATTGTTATGTTAATATACATAATCATTGGCCCAAATTTTTTTTTACCTAAAAAATTATTTTGCAAAGAAAATGAAACATAAAGTTCATTTTCTGATTACCTAATTCGTGTAGGAGTAATAAGAAAAATCTACTTACTAAATGGCTGTTATTTAAGAAAAGCGAACTAAAGACTAATCAAAAAAGTAATTATTTGAATTAAAAATTAGAATATATCTGTTTGTTTTGTTTGCCATTCCATAAAAATTGCTGAAGCGCAACTTTTAAGAAATCAGTGGAAAATCAACAACTCAATAAAAGGATACGAATAAAAAAAAAAAATAAATAAAACTGAAAAGAGAAACTAAAAGACTGTAAAAAACTAGATTCAAAATAAAGTAAGAACAAAATAAATATTAAGAACAAAAAGGAAATTATAAAATATACAATTTTGCTTTGATAGCAAAGAACTTGATTACCAAAGAAACGGTCACACTTATTAAATATTTGACCATATAAGCATAACCACCATGAGATAAGCATCGGTTCAGCCGTTGGGTCGTGATATAAACACTACTGTTGTAACGAATATGTATGCGTATCGCCGAATATTCGTCTATTTTGTGACATTCGTATTCGTATTCGCCTACATACATGCCCGTTTCTTATGGCCATTATTACAATTGAAGTTAGCCAAAGTCAAGATAAGTTGGCAGATAGATAGAAATTATTTAACACCAAGTGCTTCTGTAAGTTACGTCCTAAGTAAAATCAAGCGTTTTTTTTTATTTTTTTCCATGTTTTACGCGAAAAGACAAATAAATAAAAAAAGACCCTTTTAAAGAAAAACTAAACCTAAATGTTTCTATTCTTGGCAAAAAAATATCGTTGAATTTTAACTCATTTATTCATCCATAAAAAATCATGTCTTCCTTTACAGACTTTTTCTTGTTTTCTTTCTTTTACTCTACACTTTCCAAACATCGTTTTGTCGTCCTAGTCATTACCGTTCATTCCAAACATTTGTCCGTCCAATTTATTGTCGTTTAACATTTTTTTCGGTTGATCTTTGTGTTGTATTTTTTTTTTTCGTCTAATATTTATTCCTCGTAAGAAGGGTCTTTTGTAATTTCTTAATGCTTTCTAAGCATTTCATTTTCTTGTCATCAAGGTTGCGTTTTTAATTATTTTTTCTGCACTTCTTTTCATGATTTTTTTTTTCTTCATGCCAAAAGATTTCGCTTAAAAATGTGAAAAATATATAGATTTTCTTTAATTTTTTTGTGCATAAATGGCGATTTAAAAGAGTGTTTTGTTCCATTAATTATATTTTAGCTATAGTTCTAGTTGCGGCCCTTTGTTCCTACTTGCGGCCCTTTGTTCCTACTAGGAACCACAGGACATAATATATATATATATATAGTTCTAGTTCGATTCAAGTTCAGCTTTAGTGCAATTTTAGTTCAGGATTAGTTCAGTCCTAGTTAACTTCACGCAGTAATGAATTTTTACTATGGTTGTAATTAAACAATACTAATGTTTGTAAATATGATTTAATATGACCATAATATGTTTAAAATTAAGCATAACTTGGTCGAAATTAACTATAATATTGTTAAAATTTACCAAAATATGTTTAAAATTATGCATAATTTGCTCCAAATAAACCATATTATGTTTTTAAATAAGGAATTATTTGATCAATATTAACCATATTATGGTCAAAACTATACATAATATGCACTGAAAGAATTTTATTCACAGATCCAATGGATTTTGACATTAATCCAATGAAAAGTTACATTAAAATTCAACCTATGAAGCCCTTCAATGGATTAGTGATATTTATGATATTAAATTTCCCGTATTTCCCTTTTTTGATACATTTTTCCCCATAGAGGTTCGATTGACAAACAAAGGAAGAAAGTGTTCTTAACTGTTTGCCTGTGCTGATTTATATAATCGAAATAATCGAAAACCGGTTTTTTAAAAATGTCTTATAATCGACCACCCTATTTTTTTATTAATTGAATTTTGTGTATTTGTGTTAGTAGCAAAATTGAACGCTTATTACTCTGAAATTATTGAACAGATTTGAATAAAATATACATTGTGCACTTCTGTAAGTAAATATCTTTCAAATGGTGTATATTTTGTTCAAATCGGTTGACATACAGAGGAGGAAAGTGTTCTTAACTGTTTTGCCTTTGCCGATTTATATATAGATATGTACATATATTAAGGGTGGAATAGTGTTATATGAAAATCCTAAGCAGCAAGATTTCGATACGCTAGAACCCCCAATTTTGTGAAGTTTGTTAAAAAAACACATGAGCCAAAAAAAATTGGGGGGGTGGTATGGGGGTAAATGGCTCCTTATCGGGGTCAAAGCCAGGAGAAAACGATACAAAAGCCAAAAAAAGCTTTACAATTATCCCTGAGTCGCTCCTTGAGTTATAAAATGTGAGACTGACTACCGTTAATATTTCCCCCCCTATATTTTTTTTTAACATACTTACCCCCTGTCAGTGCTCTGAAAATGGAGGAGTTGCACAACATATGTTCGCATAACTCAAAACCGCTTTAGCTTATTGAAAAAACGCTTTAGCTTATTGAAAAAAACTAACAAAATCGAAATTCCGCAATAAAATTTCCTTTAAGAAAAGTAAAATTTTTTTCAAATATGCTCTGTCGTTTTGGATACATAATTCTTTTTTTGAAAAAAAAAAAAATTATTTTTTTATTAAAATTTTAAAATTTTTGTTTTTTAAAAATTCATAAAAAATTGGACGAACCCCACTTTATTTTGCATTCCAATCACTTATTTCTAACATACCTACCAGCTATCTCCATTCCTTAAGAGGGCTCCCATACAAAATGTTCAATGCAGACTAGAAATATATTGAAGAAAAAGTCCCATAAATGCCCAGGAGCCGCCCCTAGTAGGATAAAATGTATGAACGACCTCAATTAATTTTTGGTCCCTAACATTTTCTCGAGACATACTTGCCCTTTATCGCCACTTCTTAGGGGGGCTCCCATACAAATATTGCGTCTTATGAAATTCTTAAATTAATTTAAATTTTTTGACTTTTGTGAATAAAATCAAAAGTTGCTAAAAGATTTTAAACATTTATGGCTTGTTTTGTTTGTAATTTAAGTTTTTATACGAAGCCTAGCTGCATTTTCCAATTTTTTTTTAAGAATTTTTAAAAAACAAAAATATGTAAATTTTAATAAAAAAAATATTTTTTCAAAAAAAAAAAAAAATTACGTTTCTAAAACGACTGCGCATATTTTCTTGCGGAATTTCGGTTTTTTTTAGTTTTTTCAATAAGCTAAAGCGTTTTTGAGTTATGCGAATATATTTTGTGCAACTCCTCCATTTTCGAAATTTATGTATACCCTAATGATTAAAGATAGAGATAGGTATGTTCTGAAAAAATGCTCGGGTAGCAAAAATATTTGGGTTCCGTCATATATTTGACTCCTCTAGGGGCACTCTGGGGCTATTTAGGGCAGTGTCGGGTAATTTAAAAAAAACAAGTAAGAGTGCTATATTTGGCTGTGCCGAATCTTATATACCCTTCACCATTGTGCGAGCAGAATACAGAGCAACTAAATAATTTTTACATATACATACATATTTACAATACTTAAAACTTCATTATAAATGAAATTTAAAAAGCGAAAACTGGTAAATATTTTTTTAAAATTGTTTTTAGAACATAAAAATATTAAAAAAATATTCTGTTTAAAAAACCAAGATTCGAACCAGGGAACTCACAGTTTCTAACTTAACACACTCCCTACCATGAAGGAACGCTGTTTAAATATCATTAAAATGAAATATAGACCGTTTACTGTTTACAACTCAACACAGTTTTTTGTTTGTTTTCTTTTTGTAAAGGCACTGTTGTCATTTTTTATCTCTTTTGGCGAGTTTTTAAGTAGCAAAAAAACACAAAAATTCCTAGTTTCTATTTGTTAAAATTATTTCGTTAAATAGATGAAATAATAAACGAAAATCATATTGGGCATTATGCTAGTATATGTAAACAAATGCGAAGGGGGGGAGAGATGAGACGACAACCGGATTTGAACTTCGCTTTTCATAAGGACCCAGAATATATATACTTTATAGGGTGCAGGACCTTCGGTGAAGGGTATAAAAAACAAACTTAATTACAAAAAAGAGTAATTTTTGGGATTTCAGTATATTGGTCATAACTCAGCTATTTCTCAACCGATTTGAAAGATTTTTATACCGACGTGTTAAAGAAGAAATTTGCCATTTATTTTGGTTGTAAGACTTGGACTCGGGAAGATCTATGGTTCCCGAAAATGGGTATTTTCCAAAATGAAATTAATATTTTGGTCATAACTTTTTCGTATCTGAACCGATTTTCCCGAGTTTTTCAGAAAATGTTTTTTATTAATTAAATTAAATTTGTATTTCTTCGACCTTTTTTAAATTATTAAAATAAAAAGTTTTTTCGAGCTCGAGGCCAATTATTTGTGAAAAATATATGTATATTATTTATTAAATTATTTGTTCCAATATTTCGATATCCTTCGGATATCATTATCAAGGAATGAGTTACAAATATATTTGTAAGAGACGTATTACTATCTCCACATTTAATATTGTTTTTTATTAATTAAATTTCCGATCTTTTGATATATAAGGCGTAACCATAGGTCATATAACAGTCAAAAAATTCAGGTTTTTATACAATTTTTAATACTTTTTGTATGGAAGGTACCACGCCCACTTCTCCAATCCCGCCCACATTTTGTGGAATGGTGTGTATTAATAACCTTAATGTTTGTACCGGCTCTTGCCGTTCTCCAGATATACAGAAAAAAGTAATAAAAATACAACAACAACAAGGGATTTTTTGGAAAAATTAGAGGCAGTCGTGGTTTTTTGGTCATATCTCAGCCATTGTTGGACCAATCTGGCTGAATTTCAATAGCAAGAAATGGTGGACTATATGTGACATAAATGTAAAACAACCTAGCCGCTATCATGTCTGGAGTCTCCGGAAAACACATATCAAACGTAAGACGGACAGACGGACAGACGGACGAATATCGTTTAATCAACTTCTCTCCTCATAAGGACCCAAAATACAAAGCCTAAGATCAATATTGTAGAAATTACAAACGGAATGACAAACTTATATATACCCTTTTCCACCTGTGGTGAAGGCTATAATAATATTTAGTATGGGAGCCCCTTTAAGAAGCACTGATAAGGGGTTAGTATGTTAATAAAAATGTAGGGGGGGAAATATTAGTGGAGGTCAGTCTTACATTTTACCCATCTAGGAGCGACTCAGGGACAGTTGTGAAGCTTTTTTTGGCTTTTGTATCGTTTTCCACTAGCTTTGACCCCGATGAAAAGCCATTTACCCCCATCGCACCCCCCTCATGCGTTTTTTTTACAAACTTCACAAAATTATGGGTTCTAGCGCTTCGAAATCAAAAAGTCGTGCACTATTCCACCCCTAATGTATATATGAATAAAAAGTTCATTTTTTAGTTTGTTTTTCTTTCACCAAATACAAGTTTTAATCTATAATATTCATAACGACTTTCTTAAACTTTAATTTAATAACATTTCACTAAAAATATACTTGCATTAATCGTTTTATATATGAAGGTTCCCGGATACTTCGCCATACCGTTAAGGGTGTACGATGAATATGGCTCCACTACGCCTTTTGAAAATAATTTTTCAACTAATAATTAATAATAATGATTATTTAAAATTTATTAATTGTTAGGAGTTCTCATGAAGTTTCAAATATGTGAACCATCTATTTCTATAAAAAAAAAATTAAGCCGAAAACACCGAAGGTAATACGACATAAACTATAACTAACAAGATATCTTATAACTTAAACTATAAGTAATTTTAAGATAAATTTAATTTCGTATTAATATGTCTGGAGGCATCCATAATATGGTTGTAGCTTTTGGATGCAGAACTTATTAAACAATAACTTGGTTGCCGTTGACAATAATATGTTTAACATAAACATTAGCATAAACATTGTATTGTAAAATTGAATAATATTTTAAGTTTTAAGGGAGGCAAACATTTTGTTGGGAAATAGAAACAAAATTTTATTTATCGTGACAAAATTAATGTTACAAACAACAATTGTTTGCTTGTGGCCATTGCGGGGACCATCACATTACTTTTTAAACCATATTTTAACAATGTTTCTTTTCTGCGCGTTCTATGTTAGTTCTAGTTCAGAACTATTCTAGTTTTGTCCTAGCTCAGTGCCTATTACTTTTACTTTTAAGTTCAGTTTTAGTTTATTGTAAAGATTTTAGTTTATAACGCTTCTGCTATTATTCAATTCAACTAGTGTGATATTTGTTCAACTAATTTTTTTATACGAAGCATTTTTAATGTCGTGTTGATTTTTTTGTTGTTCTTTTGACATAAGGATGATAAGATTTTTTAATGTACGCATTAAAAAAGACTGACTATACAACAAATTGTTCAACTATATTACTTAAAATAAATAAAAAAAAAAACGAAAATATCTAATAAAAAAGAAAAAAAAAGATATTAGAAAAAATAATAGAAAAAAAGAAAATTAACACTAAGACTGAAAGACTATGAATATGTAATTTGCCGTAAAAAATAAAGCGAAGAAAAAAATCGAAACCATTAAGACTACAGCTCGAAAGGGTTCAAGTATTAAGAGCAGCTCCAGTAAACTGAGGTACCACAAAAAGGGAAAAAATCAACCACAACCTTTCACTGGCATAGCACAATCCAACTCAATGTTTATGGTGGGGTTTATTAAGTAGTAAAAATAATAAAAAAAAGCTGAATCCAGAATGAAAAAATTGTTAAAGAAAAGAATCAGTTTACTTTCAAAATAAGTCAAAAGAAAAAAGTTAATAGAGGTTAAAAACTAATTGTACGTTTTAGATAAAATGTTGATTTAATTTTTTATAAAAAAAAAGAAAATTAGAAAAAGAAAGAAAAACGAACACAGATTAAAAAAGTAAAGAATGCAGATTTCTCACAAGATTAAAAGTTAATATGATTTTGTTTAACCTTTAGACAAAATATTTAAATAAAATGGTTTTCAAAGATTATTTTATTGAAGTTATTTTTTTAGTAGTCTATTAATTTAAACTAAAATTTAAAGTCAATTGTTTTTATTTGTAGTATGTATTAGGCAACTTCACAAAAAAATGTTTTTTTGCTATCATCTCATAACTTTCTAGTTAGAATAAAAAAGCTCTCCCTGAGGATCAGCTACATATTTTTATTCTACGCGACGCTCAACTTCTTTTTTTTTTGGTTTTTTTCATATAAATTACAAATGAAAATTATCTATTTCGTATTTTGCAAATATAACTGCTAAAAAGTTTGTTTTTTTCAAACTTGAGTGTCATACTCTTACAGGAAATTATATTTTTCACAAAAAAACCTCTAATATGATTTTTTTTTAATACTGAGCGTTGAGCGTCGCGTAGACTCCAAATATGAGGCTGATCTTGTGGGAGAGCTTTTTTATATCTATACATCAAGACACCTCCCTTGTAGGCCTTTATTAAGGAAAAAATTCAAAATAAAATACCTAATCGAAAAGAATCCATCGAAAATGTTGTCAAAGGACACTATTGCAAACTCAGAACGACGAGAAGTACATGTTATATATACCAGAAAAGCATCTGTTGTGAACATAATAACATAGAATTTTTCTTAAAGTCCAAAGTACATTTTTTTTGTTTTTTAATTTTTTTATTTGAAAAAAAAAGAAAAAAATATTCACTTTGGACTTCAAGAAGAACTCTTGACAAAAGTACGGAAAAAAAAGAAGTAAAATCAATTAAAATTAAAATCATTCAAAGAAGCAAATTTCGATCTATCAAAGGTTAAAATACAATTTGGTTTAAGGATTGATGTTTGACTATTGACGTCAGCAGTCGTCGATGGCTGCGAGTGTAAGACGGCAAATCCATCTGAGGAGATCGAGTGGTTGCGATCGAAACAAGTCATGGTAACCTGCCACGGACAAGAATGAAAGATTATCAATAACAATTTGAATTAATTCTCATGTTGTAAAATTCCTTTCTTCACATAAAAATAATTTAATGAAAATTTAATTTAATGAACTTAAGCCTAATTAATTATTAAAAAATTTGGATTAAAAACCATAAATAGTTCAAAAAAAAAAAAGAAAAAATAACCACAATACTAATTAGAAATTGACACTGCTGATGTCAGATGGTTTGTCACAAGAAAATAGAGCATGCTCTTATTCAAAAATTTTGTCTTTTTGACTTTTACAGAACCAATGTTATAAAGGTAACATACGACATTTATGTATTTTGCAGTGGAAAATTTGACAAGTCGATGTAAAAAAAAACGTTGTGTACATGCAGCTTTACTTAATCGTCAACTCCAAAAAATTAAAGATTTAAACACAAAGCTCGAAACATTCAAAGATAAAAGATAACAAAAAACGTGTTATTGAGCTACTTAACATGACTCTCCTAATCGAAAGTGTTGAAGACACGGTCACTTCTATAACTAGTAAAAATTCTGATAAGTCTATTAGAACTGACCCTTGCACTGATGGTTTTTCTGTGCGAAATTAATAACTCTTAAAATATTAAGACAGGCATTTCTGGATAAATCTAAAAAAAAATTAGCCCATTGGTGACCAATTAGATGCAAAACAAATCAATTTATTTGATTATTAAAAAAAAAAATTATTTTGCTTTAAATTTTAGTCAAATTGATTGTATCAGTTAACTGCAATTCATTTTATAGACACATTTGACTGAAAATATTTATTGAACTAGTGGGTAAAAATTCGCCTTGTTCGTAGTGGTTTTCTTCATCCACATTTTCATTTATGTATATCATTGGAACTTAGAAGCTCTATAACTTCATGTGGAAGGTTATAAAGCTTATGTTGTTGCATGCGCCTGCTTAAGTATTTTATCGAAATTATTGGATCTGATGTATCTTAAGATCAATATAATTTTAAAGCAGCGAAAACTAAATCACTAGATAAAGCTCGCCGGGATGTATTTCCGTCGTTGAAGCTTCCGAAGCCACCAACTTTAGGCATATCCACATAAAGACCCAGCTCCCTCCAAAAAGCATTTTGAATTTCTTCTTTTCTCTTTGAAACTTTAAGTTTGAGGACCTCTGACCGTATTTGCCATTTTTCTACTTTACATTTATGGCCTAAATGTAAAATGAACTCAAAAAAACGGGTCCAACAAGTACTTACTTAGCCCGAATTTTAAGTTGGTCTCTTTTGCACGAAATCTTTCACACGAATAATCAGTTATATTAAGAAAGTCCATTGGCGTCGCACCACAGATAGGACAAGCTTGAGTCGATTTTGTCCCCTTCAAAATATTTGAAACTTTTCCATCTATTAATGTTAGATATAACTTGAACAATGTTTGTACCGTTTTTCCATTGCCAATATTTATAAGTAAATTTTGTAAAGCCTGCATTTCTTTTCTTAAGTCCAATTCTTCTCTCAAAATATATTCCTTCGTTTCGTTAACGAATTCCAACTTAATTGGCCGACAAAACCTTGTTGACTGGGTCGTGTTATTATTCCAAATAGGTATTCCAGAGGAGAGTATGAGTCTCAGTGGTATAATTGTTGTGGCTTGAAGCGAAGCGTCAGAATTATTGAACGAGTCTGTTGTATGAAACATCTGCTTTTATTGCGCTGTGCCTGTGCTAATGTCAAATCCGTAGTTAAAAATTAACTCACATTTTAAATGATCAGAATTTTCCAAAACCTCCTGTTGCATTTTAACAATTCTATTGGCTGTATGCAACACAACAGATTGTAAAGGAGCTCTTGCTGCGGTCTCGGTTGCTTTGATACCTTCTGGTCGGCATTTTGACTTCGCAGCTAGAATTTGGTTATAGTGAGGATATTATCACACTTTCTCGATTCTCTTTCACGACATATTGTGTTAAACTGTGCTGTTGTGAAACTGTTTTCTATGAAAAAAGCTAACGTTTCATTAAAAAGGAATTGGTTTAGGTTTACTTTTTGAGTACATCTTTTTAATTTGGAAGGTCTTGTTGGACTTGCTTTGGTTTCATTAAGAACTCCTCCTTGCTGCTGCTTGTACTACTAAATCAGTTTAACCTTATATATCCGTTGAAGCTGCTCTTCTTTTCCCATATTCCGACTTTTTGCAAAATAGAACCTCTGGACGTCCTACAGTGGAAAAAGTTGTTTGAATAGCTGCTTTTTTAATTTGAAAAGATATCTCGCTATTTAGCCACGAAAAGTTTTCATATCGAAACTCATTTTCTCTGTTTCCACTTTTTATCCATTTTGTTTCTAGAAGCTTGCAAAAAAGGCGTACCAATAATTTCACGCAATCACCGTCCATCTCAGACGCTTCAACACATTGGACAAGGATATCATTTTTTTAGTTTTTTGAGAGTTGTCTAACCTAATTTCAAAAAGTTCGATTTTTTCAAAGCATAGGAGTCTGCAAAGAATGATATTATTTAGATTACGCAATATGAGATAAATTCTAGTTAATGGTTTGCCAAACGTTAACATTTGTTTAAAAGCTTACATGAAATTAAACTTTTGAAAAAAAAACCATTTTAAAGGTTATAATAAAAATTTAATTTTTCAAAAAAAATTTTAAAAATTTTCAAGAATTTATGAAACAAATCTTGGGTACTTACATGACAGATTATTCTTTATTACAATCTTTTTATAAAATTTTAACACGCTTTTCACAATAAATGCTCAAACTTTCGATAAAAAAGTGATATTTTACAAAATTGTTTTAACACGTATGGGAACAATGACTTTGACTGCGCGCTGTCAAACATTATTTTGTACTTTACAAAAAAAAGTATCAGTTTATTTGAATTGGAGTATAACACTCAATTTACATGATGAATTTTATGACCTCCAATTTTGGACGTCATTTTTTGTTTGGTAGCAAGCGGTGTAGAGAAGAAAGAGGGGTAGAAAAATAGACATGATTTCTGTTCTCTCTTCCTCTTTCTTCTCTACACCCCTAGCTTCCAAACAAAAAATTACGTCCAAAATTGGACGTCATAGAATTCATCATGTAAATTGAGTGTAAGTAACTGGTTGTCAAAAAAAAAAAACAGCAATATGGATAGTTTCCAAATTTTTATTTCGCATGGAAAAATCAGGTGTTTGAAATATAGTGCCTTGGAGCGTTTGGGAAAATCTTGAGAAGAATTGTCCTCTGTCCATCCTACGCTGTGGTTCAGCTTAAGCGCCTATTAGACAGTCATACTTCGTGTGTGAGAATGGTACGCCATCATGCCATCATACTCGTGTAATACCAATTCTAACATACTCAGTACAAATGTTTTTTTTTTTAATTTTTGCAGGCAAACGGTGAAGATAGCTTGGTTAGAGCGCGCATTTTTGAAAGGTTATATGAGGAATATGAAACTCTGGCAGGATTGTGAAATAAAGAAGTAACATTTAGAGAAAAGAAGTTTATAAAAAACGTTTAAAAAAAAATTAAGCTGTAAGCAACAATTGAAGTTGTAAAGAAGAAAATAAATACTTCGCTTTTTCATCCGCCAATAACTTATCAATTACCAAAGCAGCAACTAATTCAAGCGCTAGTATTTTGTTTGTTTTAAATTTGTTTGCTGACTTTTTTTTTTTTTTTTTTTTGTAAAAATTTTTGAGTTACTTTATCAGCCAAAAAGGATCTAAGCACAACTGAAACAAACGAACATTATGTGAACTGTACGAAGTTTAAAGTTAAAAAAAAACAGAAGGTTATAATCAGCCCAATTATGAATACAAATTCGCCGGGAATTTTTCCCTTTTCCCATTTTTTACAATTAAATATACATAGGAAAAATGAAGAGAAGGGAGAAAACTCCCGGGGAATCTTTATTCATAATTGGGCTGGATATGTTCTCATCTTTTTGTTGAGTTAGATAAGTGTACATTTTTTTTTTTTCGAAGATCACAAATAGAGAAACGTTTTTTTTTAACGATATACACTATCACTACTAGAGTTTGTGTTTTCCACATATCTACCATACCGAACACTAAAGAACAATATTTAATATTTTTTTGCGAACACTGATTCCAACAAAAAACTGAATCGAAAGAAAAAAAGAAGACAATGCTTGCAGTTTGCTATGAAATGTATGAAATTGGAACACAAGAATTAGCAGTTTAGCAAACATGTTAATAAAAAGTTGAAATTAGTTCAAAAAAACTGTGATTAAAAATTAAATAAAAACAATTAACAAAAACCAAATATTTATTTATTTCGGACAAGCTTTTTGCTTTTCGTACTGTTAAGGTTGTGTTTTTACCTGCAATATTAAATTTACCTGCTAATTATAGAAAATAAAAATATCCAAACGCAGAATAAGGGTGACTATTTTTCCAAAAAGTTTATTTTCTTCAGTTTTTCTCCAAAAAAATATCTTTATCACAAAAATTTTATTTAGTCAAATCGTATGTTTTTATTTAAAAGTTATATTTACCACAAGAAGCTTTATGGTTATTTTTAAAAAATTACTTTTTTCACAAAAAGTCTTTTTACGAAAAATTCTCAATTTTTCCCAGTTAAAACAATGCGTATAAGTAGCATTAAGTCAAATTTACCATTAATATAACTTATACGCTCTGTTGAATTCACATAAATGGCTTCTTTTTATATGTGCATGAAAAGAAGAATGGAATGATTCCTAGTCAATAAACTCCTTTTCATAAAACAGACTAAGTTTTGATTTGCATAAATACAAGTCTTTTAAAAACAATATAATGTATACTTACAAAATAACTTCTTTTTTATTCACACACAGACTTAAACTCGTCTTATGAACACGCACACATATTCTCACAATCGCTTTAACACATTTCAACACTTTGTTAAAATGTTTTTATTCAAGCTGTTGATGTTTTTGCTTTTTATAAAACAAA
The DNA here is from genome assembly GCA_963931875.1 of Pollenia griseotomentosa. NCBI lineage: Eukaryota > Metazoa > Arthropoda > Insecta > Diptera > Polleniidae > Pollenia > Pollenia griseotomentosa. The sequence continues at coordinate 28,449,889 of OZ007561.1, forward strand.
AGCTGTCATTACGAGCTTAAGAATGAATTTTGAAGTAAAATAAACTTTCCACACATTGGATAGATATTACTGTATACAGTGGTATGTGTTTGATGTTGGTGAAGAGAGTAAAGTTGGAGTGTGCTAAAATATTTTATGCCATGTTATTCTCTGTGACTTTTTAAAAACTTACATTTTTACAAGAGCAACAAAAGGAACAACAAACCCGAAAATTTTTAATAAACAGAAACACGTGTATGAATTTTCGTCTTCCTTTAAGGATTTCTTTGTTAAAAGTTTCTTTTATTTTTATATACATTATTTCGGTTTCTTCTTACATTATTATTTTGTTTTTTTAATTTATATGAATGTGTCGTTCCGCTATATTACACATGTAAGTCTCATGTTTAACAATAATAAACAGATATGATGTGCAAAATAAAAGTCATATGAGTGCTCAAAAAAAAAAAATTTGTTTGCGATTTTTTCTGTCTCCCGAAAATCGCAAAATTTGAATCCCAACTTCGGAAGGTATTGACATAATTTTTTTTATATTTTAATTCCCTATTATAACCTCAATTAGTTCCAACGTGATGATCAAAAAATTCTAGAATTTGTTTAACAAAATTTTAAAGTGGAGTTTTGAAACTGCCTGAAAAAAATTTTCGAATAGGTTAACGGTAATAAATGAAGACAGAAACTCACAAAACTTAGTAATTACGGGATTATCAGCAGCTATTCAAATATTTCAAGTATTGTTCAAGTGGCCTGAGACACGTAAATGGCCTGGGGAAATACTTTAAAATTTTTAAGCCAAATTTTGTGATTTATATTTCATTAGAATTGCAAAAGTAATTGTTAAATGGCAAAATTTTTACTTAAACTTAAAAAAAATTTATTTTTTCTTCTTGTAAATGCACCTTCTATCCTAATATTTAACAGAACGTATATCTTCTATACATAGAACAATTGTGTCATGTAATTCCTTTATGGAATATACGCTTTAATTCTCTCCAACTGTGTTCTGAAGCTCTGATTTCTGGACAGTGCAATTTCCACCTACACTACCTTTCTAAGGTAGAAAATCACATCTCCTTAGTAGTAGTATTGAGCAGGGTCGAAAAAAATTCTACTCGCGAGCCCAATTCGAGTCAATTCACTCGTTTTAAAATTTGTAAAATGTAAAATGGAGATGCGACTTTCTTTCTTAGGAGAGCCGTATATTTCTTTGTACGAAAAAGAATTTAATGGATGGTGTGCCAGAAATCAACGTTTCTTATTTTTTCGGGCCAAAATACACGAAGGATTTTACAAAGGTAAATATTAACAAATACAGTACAGATTGGAGTTAAAGATTTTAAGCTTTGTGTTAACAGACATTTGTAAGAAACGCCACACGGACCAAATCAAACGGTTGGTTACTTGGTCCGTTTGGCGTCTAGTCTGCACTTTATGAGTTGAAATCTTCTAGATGCGGATGCAGGCCCGATGTTTTGCCTCTGATGCGGTTGTGGCATTTAGCCTAACAGCGCCAAGGATGTTAAATATAAGAGGCGACAATACGCTTCCTTGTCTGGCGTCTTTTATGACTGCCAATTTTATCTCCAGTTCCATTTCCATGTAGCACTCGAAAATTGGCATCCAAGTTAAGATTGGCAATTATCGTCATAATAATTATTTGGGTGCATGTGTTACGAGAGTGTGAAAAAAGTTTTTAAAAATTGCAAAAATCTTTATTTCTAAAAAAATTTTTTTTTAAAGCTCTATTAAAAATTTTAATTTCTCCAAGAAAGACAATTTTTATAAACAACTGGAGTTTTACCATTTTTTTACCAATACATAAGTTTTTGTTTTTCTTTAATTTTAAAGTTCCTTTTTAACCCTTATGTTAATACCCGGGTACCGGGGTACCCACCTAGGCATATTTACATGAAAAAAAATGTATTCAGAATTTAAATTTTTAAACATACTTTTGGATCGTCGTTATTTAACTTAAAAGAAATCGAATTCAGATGCTAGATTTATTTTTTTGCTCCTTTAAAACTCAAAAAAATTTGCTTAAACTTTAACCATCGCAACATGCGCAACCAGGTACCCTGGTACACAATACAATACAATACACTTTCTGGAATAGCACAAACACGTTTTAACTGCTCAAAAAAATTCAATAAACTAAATTCTGTATCATACAATTACGTGAGTTTAGTTTCCAAAGCGTTAAGGCCTCGTTAAACGTTGCGTTCGACTTAAAATAGTGGTAGTTACTAAAAATACGTAAGCGTGTCATATGGTGTTGAAGTGTATGTGTGTACTCGTACATATGTATGTATGTATGTATGTAAATTATTATTTGTTTTGATTTTGCTCACAGTCTTATTCCAAAAGATGTTGCTGACATTCTTGTTTAAAAACGCCAATACAAAACGATATCGGCGCTTTTGTACAAAAAGTTAAATACTTTATGCATATAAATTTACATATACAGCACTAAAAATGCTTTGAAAAATAAAATTTTTTTATCTAGTTTTTATTGCGCCTAAGGATCTAGTTTTGGAGTTATGGACCTTAAAATATTTTAAGTCATTATAAATATCTCTTTAAATAAAACTTGACATAACCAATAAAAATTGAAAAAAAAAAATTTTTATAATTTTTTTTTATAATTTTATTGTAAATTTAATTTTATTAGATCGCAAAACGTGGATCGTAGTATACGACGATACTCGTTGTATAATCGTCTAATTATACAATATTGTATATTTGTTGTTGGTAATTTTTTTCAAGTAGTACGATTGATTTTTATGTGTTTTAAAAAATGTTGTATTTATTCCAGGCTTGGAAACGTTTGAAAACTACCAAATTTATTTCTTCTAAATGATATATGTCGCACTTGAATAGCAAGAGTGTATTAACTCAAAATTTTTATTTTTTCTCTTTATTGAAAAAAACCTACACATAATATACGTAGCGAACTATATTGTATCCTTTTTGGTAATGAAAATGTTGTTTTAAAAATTATTTTTCATATGCCTTTAACGTAAAATAAAAAATGGTTTTGATTCTACTGAATATTTTAAAATTTTGAGTGAATTCCCTCTTTTTGATTAAGTGCGACTGTTTGATTCGCTTCAATTAATTTTTAAAACTATTTAAATTAATATCTATTACCATTTCATCCCAAATTAAAGCTCCTATCAACCAATTTTATATGGCGAATTTTGTTAAAGAAGAAGAAAAAATGAATAAAAGAAAGGAAAGTTATAACTAAAATTAAATAATTTGCTTTTTTGGTTTTATTTTTCATATTTTTTTATGTTTTGCTACAAGAAATTTGTTAATTTTCTAAAAGAGTTTACTTAAAGTGACTTGCATTGAATTGATATTTTCAATTAATGATATTAGGAAATACGACAAAGTTAAGATACAACATATTTGTTTATTCACAACACAGAAAAAATTATTTTTCCAATTCAAACAAAAAATTTGTAGAATCAAAACATTTTTTGTCTGAAATCGGTCCTACAAATAAATTTGCATATTCAAACAATTTCCTGATATTTTTAAACAAATAATTTAACTGAATCAAACAAATAGTTTACTGAAAATCATATAAATTTCAAACAAATAATTTTGCTGAATCAAACAAAAAAAGTTTTTGCACAAGCAATGAGGCGCACACAAGCAAGCACTGTTTTTTGGTGGAATAATTTTTGAATCAAGTCTTGTTTATACACACAATGTTTTTCTTCTTCATTCACTGTTGCTGTATCCTTTCCTTGGCAGCAGACCGACTCGACATGTTTTTCGTCAACATTTTATTTTTGATGTAAGTATTTAACTTAACATTTTTAAAAAATTTAATACCAAAATTTATTTTGTTTCTTCTATGTTGTTGTTGTTGTTTAAAAAGAGTGAAACGTTATTTTACCTAATATTGTTTTTTTTTTTTTTAATACAAACCTCGCCACACTATTTTATCATCTTTCTTATTGTTGTACTTTTTAAAAGCGTCCAAAAATAGACTGTATGTGTTTTTTGTTGTTGTTCTTATATTTAACATAAAGAAGTGTTGCTTACGATTAAATAAAAATATGCAAAAAAACGGCAATAACGCGTTTATTATATTTTTGAATAGTTGTCAACATTTCTGTTCTTAAAAATAAAAATCAAACAAAAATATTAATTGAATCAGTAAAACAATTTGTAGAAATTAAAAAAATTTTCAAACAAGCGTTTGTTTGAAAATAATTCAGCAATAATATTTTCTGTGAAATGCATTAACAAAAATTGTACTTTTTCAAACGATCCATACAACAGGGCTTGGGACTTGGAAAAATGTCTCCTATGACTTTAGAATATTTCCTCTTTTTCAAGATTGCTATGAAGTCCTGTTGATTTACCAAGAGGTTGGTTTAAGATAGAAACTTCAAATATCTTTTAATATCCAAAATTCTAATAATTTTTGCAGAAAGTGCATGCATTTTTTTTAAAAAGTGTTGGAGTTTCTTTTTAATTTCTACTTGTGTAGTTGAAACTTGTTAAGTTTTAAAATCAAATATTTTTTTCAAATTGTATTTAAAGAAATTTTTTTTTATTAAGTTGGCTTAGGTTTTTTTTGTTGTTGAAAATTTATAATATAAATTGGTTTTGGTAAATTGTCTAAAAATTTAAAAATTTTAAATTAAACATATTGAATATACCCAATAAAAAATTGTATCATTTTGCGAAGCACTAAAGGTTCATTTAAAAAAATAAGCGCACAATTATGCTGTACGCAATAAGACAAATAGAAATGCAGTAAAGTAAGTGAAAGAATTCTCAACAACTTTTATAAAAATAATAACATTTCAAGTGCTACGGCATTCCCTTACTGCGAAGCAGGTTTGTAAGGGAGAATACAAAAAAATGACTGTATCAAAACATTCAGTGTGTAAAGCTAATCGTTACATCCAACAATTTTTATATGCGCTGAATAATGCGCTTTATGTGTCAAAAATGTATTGCTTCAAAGTGGGAACTCGCCGTATAAAATTCATGTCTTCCGTAAGCGCAATGGTATGCGAAACTTTTATGTTTCTCCCTTACAAACCTGCTTCGTTGGAAGCTCAATTTTTTATTGGGTACATGTTCGGTTTTGATCAAGTAGCCTTTTGAAAAATTATTAGATTTGGTTTTATGAAGGTAATTTGATTAAAAATATTAATATTTATTATTTAGTCTATATTCTTCGACCTTTTAATTTTATTTCTTCTTATTTTTAATTCAAGCTCAAGGTCAGGTTATGCAAAAAAATATTTATTTAAAGTTTATCCAATATGCATTTGGTTTTGCAAATTTTTTATTTTTGGAAAATGGAAGTTGAAAAGATTGAGAGAGAAGGAATTTAAAACGTCTGAATAATTAGAGTGAAAAAAACGAAATGATTCGTGAAATGATACGTACAAGGATATATAGAAAGAATATATGTGAAAGGATATGAGTAAAAGGAAGAAAAATAGTTATATGAAAGAAAAGCATATTCAAATAAAAATAAAGTTATTGCATTAACAATAGAAATTTAAAAGAATGAAAGAATAAGAAAACAGAAATATATAAGTACCCAAAAATTTAAATATTGGGAATAAATCTGTTATAAATAAAGTTTAAAACGTGTTAAAATTTTAAGCAAAATATTGTAAAAAAAAAAAATAAAATAGAAATAGTGATAAAGGAGAAATATATTCGAGAGTAACCATGAATGAAAAATTTATTGACTTCTTTTTTTTTTTATTTGACAACAAAAATTGTGATAAATTAACTTAAATTTTTAAAAGTTAAACCATTAAATAATAATTTGAATCATTTATAAAAGACCAAGCAAAAATAAAATAAATAAATAAACCAACAAACATTTTGATACGGAAATAAATGTATTAAATTTAACAAGAATTTCAAAATTGCTTCCAGGACAAAAGCATCAAAAATAACTGGAAAAAACCAAGAATTGCTTATTAGATATCCTGTTGTAAATGAATATTCAAGTCGTGTGTTTATACATAAATATAATAAAAAATAATTTAATTTAATTTCGTAAATATTAATTTGATTGATTTTTTTTTACTTTTGTGAAATTTGTTTTTAAATAATTGATTTCTAAGAAGCTGAAATGTACATTGCAACAGTCAACTGGAAATAAGTAAGTTGTTATTGAATCGTTATTTAGAAATTTAAATTTGATTTGGTTAATTGTTTTTTTTTTAATTTGTGATATCAAATGTCCCATTGTTGTTTAAATTTTAAAAGAATTGAAATACCATTGTACACAATACTGTTTTTTTTTATATTGTTTAATTTTTGTTTTTATTTTGGTTTAATACAAATGATAATCTTGGTTTAATGGAATGAAGAATATGTGTTGCTAAGTTTTTTTTGATGTGTTGAGTTGTGGAAATATAGAAGGATAGATGGAATAAAATCACAATAAAATATTTTTTTTTATGGAATTGGGATTAATTATAACATTGACTAATTAATAATGGTAGTATTTTGATACCAAAGGGGTGGGCTATGTTCAAGGAACATTAACAACTGTTTCCTGACAAATATTCAAATTCGTTAAAAATTTATACCGTCACTAATAGAACTTAATATAATTGGTAACTTTACAAAAGTCACATTATTACACAAAAAGAAATCTATTAAAAACCATCCTTGTTGAAAATGTGACTATGTAAATTTTATAGAAGTAATTATCTACACAAAAAATTACGTTTTATACAAAAAGTAATTTTTAATACAAATTGAACAGTAAATTTTTCGAGAAAAAAAAAATCTTTTACATAAAATGTCAAGTTTTTTTTTTGTTTTTTTTTTTTTGGTAAAAGAATTTTAAAGACCATTACCTATTAATATGGTTGTGCTAACACATGTTTTGAGTTAAACTGTGTAGGTTTTTTTTTGGGAGTCTTCCATTCTGGTAAATTCTTTGTTATTGGCATTGAGCATAGTTGGGCATACTGCATTACTTTTTTACTGCAGCAGGCGTTTCAGTAATCAGTAAAAATTTACTGGTAATGAAAATTATATTTCATTTACTGATTACTGGAAGAAAAAATCAGTATGCAGTAAATTTTACTGATTACTGGAAAAAAATTACAGTATTCAGTAAATTTTACTGATTACTGAAAAAAAAATTCAGTAATCAGTAAAGTTTACTGAATACTGAAAAAAATTTCAGTAATCAGTAAAGTTTACTAAATACTGAAAAAAAATTTCAGTAATCAGTAAAGTTTACTGAATACTGAAAAAAATTTCAGTAATCAGTAAACTTTACTGATTACAGAAAATTGAGTCACGATTACGTATTTTTTTTTTTTTTTTTTTTTTTGACAAGCTCAAAGCTTTGCGGGTTCAGCACAAGAAATATTTGTAAATTTGAAAATTTGTTGAATAAAGATAAACGATTTTATATATTATTGGCTTTTCTTAATACAAGCATTTCAAAATTTGTATCACTGAGTATTTGTCTTCTGGATCGATTCACAATCCCAGCGAAAGAAAACAATCTTTCTACAGAAGCAGACGAAGGCAAAGAAGTATTGTATTTCAAAAACACGTTTTTAATAGCACTGTGATTATGCAGACAATTTATGCTAGTGTCTTGTTCGGCCAGGTACAAAATTGTTTCCTGGATATAGTTTGCCAAGTCACCTGAATTAATAGTTATACCCGCATCAGTTTAAGAAAATAAGATAAGCATGTGAATAATAAATACAAAAATTTAATGGAAAATAAGATGCAAAACGTTACCAAATCATTACTATTAAAATCAGAAATTTCACTAATTTTTTTCAATATTTAACAAATTTAAATACAAAATTCCAAATATTTTCGGAAAGAATTTCTATCCTCTATAATACACAACTTGTTTAGCAACAACTTTTACAATAAATCATGTAATTAACACTGTTAATTTAACAGCACAGGTTGATTAACATATTCATATTAACTGATAAATATTGTATAGTCCATAATTTTTTTAATTACAAAGGAATGTACATAAGGTCCGTTCACCTGTTCCTTTGTTTTATATGCATATTGGAATTTCGTTTTATTAACGTTTATTGAGTACGAAAATTCTTACAGTTTTATAATTCTTGTTTTTAATGTATACACAGAAAAAAAATAATTTTCCTTTTTGAATACGAAAATCGCATATTTGATTACAAAAATTTTGGAATTTTCTGTGATGACGATTTTTGCGGTATTGATAAAAAAGCTTGTATGTATAATTGTTAAATTTTTAGTCAACAACCAAGTTTATTGAGTCAATAAAAAAAGTTGTTGCCCAAAATAATTATTTTCAACAAAATGTTTACTTGATTTGTTAAAATAAATTGTTGAATAAATCAAAAAAAATATTAATCGAATCTTTATTTTTTTATTTATTAATGATGATGTCATAAATTTTAAATTTTTATATTTTTACACGGAGAGAATTGTGTGCAGAAATTATGCGCTATGGGCACAACTTATGCACAAATTGTTCACGAAAAACGACCAAGAACAGTTGTTCATAATCTATGAACACTTGTTCATAACTTAAGTTCAGCACTATGAGCATGTTTTATGAACAACTGTGCATAGGTTATGAACAACATTTTCATAGATTGTAAACAACTGGGAAAAGACTATGAACAACTGTGCATAGGTTATGAACAACATTTTCATAGATTGTGAACAACTGGGAAAAGACTATGAACAACTGTGCATAGGTTATGAACAACATTTTCATAGATTGTGAACAACTGGGAAAATACTATGAACAACTGTGCATAGGTTATGAACAACATTTTTATAGATTGTGAACAAGTAGGAAACATTTTACACCTCCTGCAAATATTAAAGAAACAAAACTTCATTTTATTTTCAAATGTCTTTATTTTAAAGTACAAGCGCTTTATAACTAATATTATATATACACATATTAAAATAAAATAAATCTTATACTTCAGTATTAACATGTTTATTTTATATAATTTATAAAATAATTAATTTTTTTTACATTTCTATAAAATTCTTATCATAAAACATAGTCTAGTGCTTAATATTGGATGAAGCTCAAAGGGTTTAGGAAATTCAATTTCTGTAATAGATTTTAATACATAATTTTCCGTTCTTTCCCCAATAAAATATGCATAATAATGCAAATCAAAATCAAAAAATCGTAATTAGCGCAAATTTTTATTCCAATTGGGGAATCTAAGAAATTATGTAAATTCTGAAATATTAACAATATGTTATACATATATCCGATATTTGTCTAGGAAAAATGTGTTATACAAATTTGTATGTAGAGCTATCGGTTATAACCGACTCTGAAAATGAAGAAATCGAGTCCGACTGACTGATTGAGCCACTAACTGAAGATTGGTCTGAATGTTTGCAACAACATGTTGAAATTGGGGCCAATTGCTGCGATTAAAAAATTCAATATCTTATACTATAATTCATATAAAATTTGCTTTCTCACATTTGCAATTCGCCAGTCATTGACTAGGCCACGAAACGTTATGCGAGTGCCAATTTCATCATTAAAAATCTCTTTAATGTCAGCTTCTGTCATGGCCTTGAAGCAGTCGATATTTATTTTGGCATTTATTAAAGACAAATAATACTCTTCTAGTCCATATTTATTTAATAGATTGAAAAATTCAGAGTCTACATCTACAGTGACAATGTTACCGGCTGACAAATCTGAATTAAAAGGAAAAAAATAAACAGAAATGTATTAAAAAAGCCAACCCGTGCATAACAAATATACAACAAGTATACAGAAATAACAGAAAATTAAAATATAAATTAATACCTTCTAAATTTGTAGGAATCATATATTCACTTCTTAGTTCACCTGCGAAGTTTTCCATATTTAGCACTTCAATGGAAGTTTTTCTGCAAAACACAAACAAAAAGTAAACAGAATCAGCTGAAGCAGAACTCCATAAATAGTTCGTCAAGCAACTACCCAGTCAGAAAAACAATTGGCTGTATCAGTTATCTTTGTTCTGTGATAAATATTTGATAATAACTCAATACTTACCTCTGGTTTTCTTGATTTGCACTATTATATATTTCTAAATAATATTCACTTCAATTCACTTCAACTACTGTCGCTTCTAAACACAACCGGCGCTCTTGACACAAGAAACATAATATTGTTCATAATCAAGGCAACCAAAAATATGATATATCATATTTTTTTGTGGGCGTCGTAGAAACATTAAAGGTAATTATTTATCCGATTCATAACTTTTTAAGGATTTTGGCATCGGTTTGTTAGGGCATATTTTTGCATGTTTTGACCTTAAGAGCATATTTTCGCATATTTTATTTTTAAGGGCATATTTTCTTTTTAAGTGCATATTTTAAGGGCATTTTTCAAAAAAAAATTTCTTTTTAAGAATAAAATCGTCAAGTGATAATAAACAATTAAATCCGGCAGCTCTGTTTAAAGAAATATACTCCCTTTTAAGCAACTATTAAATATTTCTAAAAGAAAAAAGCACAGCAATTCTTTTGAATCTGAACGGAATTTGTATGTAACAAAGTGTCTTAAATAAAATTTGTGTTTCTTAGTTGGTAAAGATTAATTTACATTGTATATTTTAATTTACTTAAAAAAATAATGTGAGTAAAGTTCAATACATAAAACCAAAATATTGCTATTATGCTTTTTTCTTTATTTCTTAGAAAATGCCAAAGCAAAAGTTGTCTCAATCAGCAAAACTAAAAAACATTGTAAAAGAGTACTCTGAATTTAAAACGGATGGAACAGTTCTTCTTTGTACCGTCTGCAATAAGTCTGTGTCCTCAGATAGGATTTTTTTTGTGAAACAACACATAGCAAGTGTCAAACATATTCAGTTAAAGGAAAGGCATGCAAATAAAGACAAAACTCAAGTGTTCTTGCTTGAATCTGAGTCTCAATTTTCTAAAGATATTTTGTTTCAACAAAAGTTATGCGAAGCATTTGTGTCTGCTGACATTCCTTTGTACAAGCTTAGAAATGAAAACATAAAAAATTTGTTTGAAACGTTTACGAATTATAAAGTTCCATGTGAATCAACCCTTCGTTCGAAGCACATCAACAGGCTTTACGTAAATTGCATAGAAAATATAAAAAAGGCGTTAAAAAATCAATATATATGGATATCGATTGACGAAACATTGGATGCAAAAGGAAGAAATATAGCAAACGTAATAGTTGGAATATTAAGCTCTAATGAAGAAACCGCAAAAAAAAAATTTTTATTAAACACTGCAATCCTAAAAAAAACTAATCATTCGTCTATCGCAACACTTTTTGATGATTCAATTAAAATTTTGGATGTTAACTTTAATAAAGATATGATTTTACTTTTTGTAACAGACGCGGCTCCATATATGGTTAAAGCTGCAAAAGCCATTAAAACATTTTACCCAAAAATAACACATGTGACATGTTTTGCCCACGGTCTTCATAGAGTTTGTGAAGCTATAAGGGATCATTATGAAAATGTGGACAAAATAATTTCAAATGTTAAAAAAGTGTTTTTAAAAGCACCATGCAGAGTAGAAATATTTAAGGAAATTTATCCGGAACTTTCTCTCCCTCCTGAACCCATAACAACCCGTTGGGGTACATGGCTTGAGGCTGTAAACTACTATGCCATTAATAGTGAAAACATTTTAAACGTTTTAGATAATTTAAAAGATGATGCTCAATCGATAAAAAATGCCAAAGAAGCTTTACGCAAATCTACGACAAAAACTGATTTAGTTTTTATTGCATCTAATTACGGATTTATTGCCAACCACATAAAAAAATTACAAACTTCTGCCATTTCCCTTAATGAACAAATAAAAATACTAAATGATACAATTAAAAATATCGACAATGTACCCGATTGTAACGCTAAATATACTGTTCAAAATAAAATAAAGCAAATTGTAGAAAAAAACAGAGGCTTAGAAACACTACAAAATATTTGTGGTCAGCTAAATGGCTCTAAAGTAACTCCAACTACGGAGTATAATGTAAGCGAAGTTTTGGCTTTTAAATATGCACCAATGAATTCAGCGGATGTAGAAAGAAGTTTTTCTTTTTATAAAAATATTTTTAGAAGCAATAGACAAAATTTTCTTTTTGAGAATTTACGTCAACACGTTGTAATTTATTGCAATTACAACATGAATTCACCTTAAATACATATTTTACAGAGTATGAACTGTATGAACTTTTATACAGAAATAAAAACATAATTTTAATTCATACAAAACACAAAATAACACAATTAACAAGTTAAATTTATGAATTCGCGATACTGTTTATTTTATATTGAATTTTGTATCATTTTTTTTTTGTTTTAATAAAATATTCTATTAAAAAAAACGACTTTTGTTAGAGCAAATTTTTCATGGTTTTAAGGCATATCTTTTGTTTTTTAGAGCATTTATTATGCGCATAAAACCTTTTTTTTAAAGCTTATTTTTGGTTGCCCTGTTCATAATCTATGCATAAATGCGCACAACTTATGAACAAGATACACACATATCAAAATGTTGGGCAAAATCCATGCACAAGTAGGCATAACTCATGAACAAAAAGTGTTAATAATAGTCATTCATGCACAATGTTCATATATTATGATCAATTGTGTTTAATTTTCAAATAATTAAGCTATGAACAATGTTCACAAACTGTGCACATTTTTTGTGTATAACTTATGCACAATTTCAATAGATTGTGCAGAATTTATGATTATTAGGCATAATTTATGCGCAAAGTTGCATATTCAAAAATGTACCTAATCATTTTATAGTTATGAACAGCTTGTGCATAAATAATGCACAACAGTTTTCTCCGTGTATAAATTATGCGGGGATAAGTAAGTTCCTATGCGCATTTTACTGGTTGCTTAGGCCAGATCATCAGGAAACCTTTTCCAAACACTTTGGCAATATTATTCAAATAAAACTGTAAAACAAATGAGAATTATGAGCTATTTAAAAATGGACAAGAGTTGTTAAAATACTGTCTTTACTTTGATTCAAATATTTTTATTATTGAATATAAAGAAATATTTAATTATTTCATTATTAAATATGTTTTATTGAGTGCTATTTTGCAAGGTGTAAATTTGATAAATTTTTTCTTTGAATCCAACAAAAAGTTTGTTGACCTAAAATTTTATTTTTAACAAACTGTGTTGTTAAAAATTTTCTTGAGATATTTTTTTCTGTGTAGGTAGTAAAAACCTCCCGATACTGCATTCTTATCAGTAATCAGTAAAATTTAATGATTACTGATTTTTTTTCAGTATTCAGTCAAATTTACTGATTACTGTCATTTTTTTCAGTACTGAAGAAGTGCTGGTACTGCAAAGTGCCCATCTTTGGCATTGAGCAGGGCTGACAGATTTGACGATTTATCGTCATTTTGACGATTTTTTGTTTCGAAATTAGCATAGTGCCGATTTGCTAATTTTTTTTCTAAAAAGTGACGATATTATTCAGTCTCCAAAAAAACAAAACTTTTAATGATTTATATGTTGAGATATGAAGCAGCCCAGAAAAAAGTTTTATAAAAAAACTACTAAGTTTTTAAGGTTTTTCCCCTAAAAAATTTATGGGGAAAAGCAAATGTTGCAATATAATAATTGTCAGTCATTATTCACGAAAGGCGTGATTACTTTATGTATGTTTTTTCTTTTCTGCCAATGTAGAGGGAATTTTGAGTATAGTAAATTTAAGTAACACATAGCATTTTATGTTCGTTTTTTAATCTTGGAATGTTTACTGCCTGGTTTTCGATAATAAAAACCAACTTTCGTGTGGGAAATTATATTGAAAACAGCAATAAAACACAAAAATTTGTTTTTGTTTTCAAATTAAATTTTTCACGAAATTTGGTTCTATTTTCTGAAAACAGGCAGTTAACAACAGCCTTAGTTAAATAAGACGTTTATATGCCATATACCTAAACAAGAGCTTCAACGTTGTCACGGACAGTAGTGATAACTTTTTTGTTTAATTAAATAAAAAATAAAGATAAAAACTCCAGATTGACCAACAAATAGCTAGATTGCCATTATTTATTAACAATAGCGGCCAACTTCACTATTAAACGCGCTGTTAAAATCGGATTTTCCAATTGCAAAGCGTTGACGCCGCGCTATTTAGAGATGCTTCATACAAATTGTATGGGCACGACAATTTATGACAACTAGAAAGCGCGTGCCGCTTTTGTTTATGTACGGATGTGACATGTTACGTACAAAGTACAAAGTACAAAAATACAATGCTACACGTTGTTTATCTTTAGTCAAAACATCATCGAATGCACCTTTTGCGACACTTTAAATAAATCATATTTTTAATAATTATACGGCCAGCATTTCACGAGCTGTAAGGTAATATCTACATAAGTTTTATACGATTCATGCGAGCGTCTTTCGCTGTGTTGTGAAAGAATCTCACTCGTACTACAGTTTCTTCCGTGTGAGAAATCTTCTACAATTTAAAATTGTGCTCATCGACGATCAAAAACGCTCTTCATGAGACTCATGAGCTGGGTATGAAGTTATTACGTTTCTGTTTGAATGTTTTTTTTTTTTTTTTATAAAAATCGACTTGGTAAAATTCGAACAAAAACTGTTTAAAAAGCTAAATTTTAAATTGTCCGATTTTTTTTTGACGATTTTTCACAACGAGAAAGACGATTTTATTTATTTTTTCTCAGGAATTTAATTTTTTCCAAAAATTTTCTGGCAGCCCTAGCATTGACTTAAAAAAGTCACATGTGCGTAAAAATTATTTTCAATTTTTTTTTTGCATAATTTTTAATGTTTGTGTTGCAACACTTTTCTTTTAAAAACAATAGTAATTTAAAAAGAAACAACATAAAAAAAGTTTATTTTTGAAAATATAAATTTATGCTGATGTTTGAATTTATGAGTCTTTCTTTTTTGTTTTTATTTTCTTTGAACAATTTCTAAATACACTTTTTTTTATTATTTTTGAATATATTTTTCCATTAGTTATAATTTTATTTCAATTTAAAACAAAAGAAGGCTAAAGAATAATTCAAGGTTATACACAGAAAAAGTTTTCAAACTTAAATCGTAAATAATTATTAAGTTAAAAGTTATTTCTTAATTCATATTGTAAACTAAATAACAGATAGCGAAATTTTAACAAAAAAATAAAATATCTTTCTATGCTTAATTCCGCAGAAACTAAATTGTATTTTTCAATCTTATTTTGTTTATATTTGTATGTGCTTTTGCTTCTGTTTAAAAATTAAAAGTGGCTTTTTAAGTCAAATGTTTGGCATGGTTTTTATTAAACTTTTTGCTACATCTTCTTCTCTCATTCTAATTTAAAGCGACGTATCTGCTGAAGTTCATACATACCTTTAAGCAAATCCGCATTACAACCCACACAATAAAAAAGTTTGCACAAAATTTAGAAAGTATTAAATGCTAAAAAAAATTTTATATATTTATATAAAGTAAACTGAACATCAGGAATTTACCCAAAAATGTGGTGTCAAGGAAAAATCAAAAGTTGCATGTGATGAAACTCAAGCAATTAAAAAAGTTTTAGCTTATTTAACCAAATCGGTTTACGTAACTATAATTAAACTCAAATGATCTAAAAAAAAAACTAAAAATTATCTATAACTTAATTAAAACAGAACTTGAACTGAACTAGAACTGAACCAGAACTGAACCAGAACTGAACTTTAACTAAGCTAGTACTGAACTAGAACTGAACTAGAACTGAACTAGAACTGAACTAGATCTGAACTTGAACTGAACTAGAACTGAACTAGAACTGAACTAGAGCTGAACTAGAACTGAACTAGAACTGAACTAGAACTGAACTAGAACTGAACTAGAACTGAACTAGAACTGAACTAGAACTGAACTAGAACTGAACTAGAACTGAACTAGAACTGAACTAGAACTGAACTAGAACTGAACTAGAACTGAACTAGAACTGAACTAGAACTGAACTAGAACTGAATTAGAACTGAACTAGAACTGAACTAGAACTGAACTAGAACTGAACTAGAACTGAACTAGAACTGAACTAGAACTGAACTAGAACTGAACTAGAACTGAACTAGAACTGAACTAGAACTGAACTAGAACTGAACTAGAACTGAACTAGAACTGAACTAGAACTGAACTCGATCTCGAACTGAACTAGAACTGAACTAGAACTGAACTAGAACTGAACTAGAACTGAACTAGAACTGAACTAGAACTGAACTAGAACTGAACTAGAACTGAACTAGAACTGAACTAGACCTGAACTAGAACTTTTTTTTTTTATTCAAAATTCATTTATTGATAATGTTATATAATTTTACAACGTTTTTAATTCTAACCCCGCTAAGCCAGTGGCTTGTCAGCAGGAAAAAAAAATTAAAACTAGTTGAATAAACTATATATTAAATTAAATATTAAATATAAGTATGTAGTTGTATAAAGGATTAACAAATTATTCTATGTGTTCATTGCGAACTTATAAAGAATTTTTTGATGAGTTTTTTTCTTTTGTGTTTGTTTTTGGTATTTAATATATTTGTTGGGAGTTTATTGAGTATTGAAAATAGAGTAACTCTGAGGGTATTCCTTCCATACTCATTATGAAATCTCTCAACCTTATACCGTTTTTGCGCCCGACGTCTTGTGTTATATGCATGATCTATTTCATGCAAATAATCTTTGTTGTTGAAGAACTCATTTGCCAGAGTAGTATAAAAAAAACTTTTCACATTTAGAACTTTCCGATCTTTTGCAATGTTGCCGGTGTTCAAATGACGTGTACTTGTGATATTTGTGTTAATTAGCTGGTTGTTGCTGATGTTAGTTGTGTTGTTCATATTTTGGGTTCTTGTGTTGTTTGTGTTTACTTGTAGATAGTTGTTGGTAATGCTAGTGTTTGTTGTGTTGTTGTTGGTATTAACGTTGTTTGAGTGACGTATTTTTGTGAAGTATGTGTTTACTTGTTGGTTGTTGTTAACGTAGATGTTTGTTATGCTGCGGGTGTTTCCGTTGTTAAGGTTTTGTATACTAGTGCTGTTTGTGTTTAAATGTTGGTTGTTTATGCTGATGTTTGCATTGTTCATATTATTGTTGTTTATTTCGTTGTAGCTGTTGTGATAAGAGTTATTGCCTGTTTCGATGAGTATGTTGTTGATAGGTGTATATGTTTGGATAATGTTAGCTGAGTTATTAGTTGCTGTGTATATGTTTGTGTAGGTTCGATGCTTGTTCCAAAGCAGTTTTAAAATTCGGTTTTATGTTTTTTGTATATGGGTAATTCCAAAGTGTTGAACGTGATAGTCGTACGCATCAAAAATGCAATAACTTTTTAAACAATAAATATTTTTACGTTCTCTTAACCCTTAAATTATAGCACTAAGAAAGCACTGTTATCTATGCTAAAGTTTATGGAGGGCGTGATTCTAGGTCAAAGATAATGGCAAAATAAGTAGCGGTTCGAACGTGAAAAATATAGAAGTAGTTTTTATGGCCATGTTTAAAAAGGCGTAATTCAGCAAAACCTGGCAGAACTTTTTAGTCAAACTACTTTCAGAATTTTACGTAGCAATGCAACATTAAAATGTCTTTGGTTTGATTCCAAAATCATCTGTATTTTTTGTTGTTTAAGCCAAAATCTGGGTCGATACGTGACATTTCGAACGTGACATTTTTTCCATAATAATTTAACTGAATAATGATTTAAACAAAATAAAATTTACCGCTAATCCGAATAACATATTTCTCTTCAAACTCTTCCTTAGGCTATAGACCATGTAAGAAATTTTTTTTGGAATATTTTTTATCAAATATCGCCTCTTTTAAGGAAGATAATTTTAAAAAAAACATACAATAAAACATACTCACAAATAAGAAATTACGTTTGCACAACTTTGCAGTCTGATTGTTCATCTAAGAGAACAAATTTATGGGTAAATTTACAAAATTAGTAAAATCTAAATATTTCTCTATAAAAATATCGTAAAATAATCAGCTTTTAATAACTTTTAAATTTTCGGTCGCGGTGGACCTTTTGACGGAAATGCCCATATATAAGACTTATATAAGACTCAGCAAGAGAAAAATAAACTTGTCGAAGTACACTGTATGTTGCACAGTTGCTTAAATGGTACAAAAAGTATGCTGATTTCCTAAGCTTTTTCTTAACATTTTCAACTTGTGACTTCCATTTAAAGTTACTATCGACATAATCTCCTAAATATTTATACGATGGCACAAGTTCGATATTTGTGTTACATTTTTCGTTGTGACTATTAGGTTTTAAGACTTGATCATGCAAGCACTCAGTATTATGGAATTTTATATTGATGGGCGAGTCTGTTAGATGCCTTGGCTTTATATGCATTACCTTCGTCTTAGATACGTTGATAATTAAGCCATTGTCGTGACACCATTTTGTTGCAATATCTAGTTGACGTTGCATAACTTGAGTGGCGGTGTTGATATTTTTATTAGCAACAATGATTGCTGTGTCGTCTGCATAAGCGAATGTTGTACTTTCTCTTAGTGTACTGAGCATCTCGTTGGTATATATAATATTTATTAAGTATTGGGCCCAGTTTTGATCCTTGTGGGACTCCGTTTTGGGATGTCATTTTATCGCTCATACTATCTTTGATTTTGACATGAAAAGTTCTAAGTTCAAGGTAACTTTTGAACCATTTTAGGGTGGTGTTTCTGATGCCATTTCTTTCTAAAATTTGTATAAGGTTTTTATGGGAGAGTGTCAAAAGCTTTGCTAAAATCAATATATAACACTAGGCAATGTAGGTTCTTGCTCAAGCAGTCATTTATATGGTTTGCAAAATTTCCAAGCAGTTTGTTAATGCTTTTTTCTTTTTGAAAACCATACTGGTTTTTATTTATAATTTTATATTTGATTAAGAAATCAATTAGCCTCCTTGCAACTATTTCTTCTAATACTTTTTCAACAGACGAAAGCAAGGCTATAGGTCTATAATTGTTACAATCATTTGTAGTACCACTTTTGTAAACTGGTCTAATAATAGACGTTTTCAAGATATCTGGAACAATTGCACTTTCTTAACTGCTGTTTATAAGTTTTGTAATAATTGGTGTTATTATTTTAGCATTATATTTTAAATCCATTGGTCTTATGTTATCAATATCAGGACCTTTTTTTTGCATTTAAGGCTTTTAGAATATTGTATATTTCTTCTTCAGAAGTTTGATACAGATATATTGAATTTTGTTGCGAGGTTTGTGTAATGTTAAGTGTTTTAATATCACAGTTGTGGATTAATTTATTTACATTATTACTAAGGTTTTGTGCAAAAAAGTTTGTTATTTTATTCATATTTTCGTTTTTGAAATTTTTTATTAACGTTTGATCGATGTTTTTGGATTTTTCCCAACTATTTCGTTGATTATTTGCCACGTAACGCGCATATCACTTCTATTTTCAATAAATATTTGCCGATAATAATTGTTTTTCGCGGTAATAATTGTTTTATTTAATAGATTTCTAAATCTTTTATATTCCAATTCAAGAATTTTATTTTTTTATTGTTTCGCCATTTTTTATGAAGTTTATCCCGTAAATTACACAACTGAACTAGAACTGAACTAGAACTGGACTAGAAGTGAACTAGAACTGAACTAGAACTGAACTAGAAGTGAACTAGAACTAAACTAGAACTGAACTAGAACTGAACTAGAACTGAACTTGAACTGAGCTTGAACTGAATTAGAACTGAACGAGAACTGAACTAGAACTGAACTTGAACTAAAATTAATTAAAATTTCATAATACAGAATGTCTTCATAGACAAGCAACTCAAAATACAAACTATAATGACAATTGTTCAACTACTATAGAAATGGTTTATTCCTACAAATATCTTGGAGTGTATGTTGATCACAAATTCAAATGGAAGACGCATATTGAGAACCTACAAAAAAAAAAAACTCCGTCAATCCTCATATATGTTATATCACCTTAGTAATTGTTCTACTTATAATGTATTACGTCAAGCCTATTTCTCTTTGGCTGAATCATATATTCGCCATGGAATAGCCGCATGGGGAAACGTTAAATATAGCAGCACGCTACAAAAAACACAAAATCAGATAGTAAAAATATTATGAAAAAAGCACAAATACGATATAAAAAACACAAACTTAAGTTATAATTTCAATAACTCTTTAAATACCCATAACAACAACAATTTAACACACGAATACGCAGACTCTAACGACACAACAAACACAATTTATGGAAACGTAATTCAAATATCACAAACAAACAAGGCAAATAACATAGATAACACAAACATTCAAAATCGTCACTGTAAAACGTCAACAAATCATTTCAAAGATCTTCATATACTTAACGTGAAAAATATATACTACACAACTATAATCAAGGAATTTTCCAATGACACCAGTTTTATACAACGCATTAATCATGTCCATAACACAAGGCAACGTGCACGAGGAAGACTTAAAGTAGCCCGTTTTAAAAATGAGTACGGGAAAAGTACCCTTACCGTAATGCTGCCAACAGTTCTCAACAAAATACCAACAGATATTATTAATATAAAAAATGAGTCAAAACAAAAATAAATTGATAAAGAATCATTTAATAAGTTTGCAATGAATTTTAATTTATAACTCTTTATTTCTTAATTATTTGAAAATGCATCAAAATAACAAAATGTAATGTAATGAATTTTTATATATATTACCTCCTGCGGACAAGCCTAAAGCTTTGCAGGTCTAGTATAAGAAAATTTTGTACATGAAAAATTTTAAACTTGAATAAACTTGAAATTATTAATTATTAAAAAAAAAAAAAAGAAAACTGAGCTTGAACTGAATTAGAACTGAACTAGAACTGAAATAGATCTGAACTAAAACTGAACTAGAACTGAACTAGAACTGAACTAGAAGTGAACTAGAACTGAACTAGAACTGAACTAAAACAGAACTAGAACTGAACTAGAACTGAACTTGAACTGAACTAGAGCTGAACTAGAGCTGAACTAGAACTGAACTAGAACTGAACTAGAGCTGAACTAAAACTGAACTAGAACTGAACTAGAACTAAACTAGAACTGAACTAGAACTGAACCAGAACTGAACTAGAAATAAACTTGAACTAAACTAGAGCTATAAAATAATTTTTTTTTCATTCATTTATTTACATTTTCAAATTATGTATTTACCTTTTACTTAAAGCTTTACTTTAAATTAAAGGAAATTCAACACAAGTGTTTTTTGTGAAGTTTTGTGTTTATTATTATTTTATAATTGTTTTTATAACCCTGACTAACCAAATTATTGGGAACTAAAAAAGATATAAAAACAAAAATCACGAGCTTTTTATTTTTTATTTATTTAATTTATGTACGTCCAGCCAAACAATAACAACTAATAATTAACCTATCAGAAAAAGGCCATATATAAAAACATAATTTTGTAATAATATAATAAAAAAATATCGCTTATTTACTTTAATAGTGTCATATCTCAAGTATGCAAAAATGTGTGTTTGAGTGGCAACTGTTGTATGGAAATTTAAATTTCTTATAAATTGTAAAAATAATCAAAAGTTGCGCATTCAATTCAATTAAAGGGCCCCATTGCTTTGGAATATATTTAACTTCATGCTACTAAACAAAAAAAACTGGCGAGTTGTTGTATTTTTTTTAATTTTTAATAGTTAAAACAAAAATGTTAAAAAATTTTATAAAAAACTTTTTTTTTTTTGCCAAACTTGTACGACATATCTGAAACTACTGTGCAAATCTAGAAGCAATGTTTACATGCCTTAATCCCAAAATCATAACGATTTTTTTTAAACGTTAATACTAACGCCACGAAGATATTACGTACTGAAGAATCTTTTTCTAAAATGCCTAAATTAATGCTTTTTTATGTCCCATTTGTTTTTTGTATACATATTTTGTTTATTCATTATTAAACATAACCTAAAATATGTAATAATATAATTAATTTTGTAGAGCAAGAAAAACACCAACGCTTCAAGAAAAATTTTTATTTGGTGCTCACTGCAATAGGCGATTTTTATATCAAATAAACGTGTAGTCTTTTATAAAACACACATTTAAAACACTTTGAAGACTGAAAATGTTTTGTTTCTGATTTTGTGCCTGTTGAAAAGCTATTGTTGCGAGCGCTTGTGGATCTTGGTACCGTTAGGAGGCTACACGCTTGCGTAGCAACAATAAAAAAAAAAAAAAACTAAAGATAAAATGTACGTACAATATTATTTTAGGGTTAAATATAATTTTGTTGTCGAATGCTAATATACGTTCTGCCAGTGTCTTAATTTTTTATATAACACCTTGTCCGCAAAGTACAATTTGCAATTTTGTAGATAAGAATCGGTCTATAATTTTTATATAGTTTTTATATAAACTTCTTTGTGAAATAGACTCTTTCCCCCGTATTTATAAAAAATTTTAAAGTTAATAAAGGTTTACAAAACAAATTTTCTATGAAAATCTTCCTTAATAAAAGTTTGTTAAATTTAATAAACGTTTATAAATACGGGGCTTAGTGTTTATAAAATATTCAATTATGTACGAGTTTAAATTAAACTTGCCTTAAAATATTTTACCGCAAACTAAATTCTTTTTGAATCGGTTTACTTTTGACCATAGATCGAATCTATAAAAAGCTTTAACTTCATTTTTAATGTTGATATATAATTTAGCGACCGCCCTTTAAATCCATTAAAATGAAAAATCTCACTACGATGGTGTATTGACACAGTCAGTCTTATTATGAAAGTCGTTGTAGTCGAAGTCGTAGTTTAAATATCCCTAAAACGACAGTAAAAAGCACATAGAAAGATTATCGTATTTATATCGTTTACGACAATAGTAATACCAATTTGTTAAAACGACTGGTTTTCGATCACGAAAACGACACTCATAATAATACCGAATTTTCGGAACAAGTAATTCTTATATGAATTTTAATTTCATAATGTAACTTAGGTTTAGTGAGACCAGACTTCCCATCGGTTCCAAATAACAAATACTATATTGCATGGGCTGTAATGACAATTATTTGTGTCTTGTTTTTTAAATGCTTATATCGAGTGTTTACTGCAAAAATAGCTTATTTATTTATTGAATTGCTCCATACACAAGACTAAGAGTCTTTTTTTTCAGTATGGAACTGAGAATATGTTAAACTTAAAATCATTAATTAATTAATGACTAACTACAATGTTTATATAAGTAAACAAAAAACAATTAAATTTAAACAATAAAAAAAAATTAAGATAATTTAATTTAAATATTTAAAAAAAGCATAAAACAATATATTTTAATAATCAAAAATTTAGATAATTTTATATTTTTTTAATCTCAAGTAATTATGTTTCAAAGTGCTATGCTGAAAACAGTTTAAAAATATTTTCCCTGAATTTTCGTGCGTTACTTAAAAGTTGAAGGCTATAGGGTATAGAATTCCAGAGAGATACTGCGAATATGTAGAAATGCCACTCAGAAATTAAACTTTTATATCCGAACGATCTAATTCTTTTCCCCCTGCTTATGTCAGAAATACAAAGCTTACCGTACAGGTCCTCAGGTTTGTGGGTATATATTATCTTATGTTAAAAAGTTAAAACTCTCATGTTCAGAAGATTATCTAAGGAAAGACCATAAAGCCGAGATGAAAACAAAGAAACACTAGAGCGCCTTTTAAGTCCATACACGTACCGTACAATATTGTTAAACGCAACGTTCAATTTCGGCTTACTAATCGTATCAGACTTAGCAAATAGCTCACAGCCATACAGTAAAACTGGCATCAGATAAGTTTTAGCAAGAAGCATTCTTATTCCTAAAGGTGTACAGTGCTGGATCCGCCAAAGAGTTTTAATCATTGAAAAGGTGCGACCACAAGCATAGTTAATATGGTTCGACCACGTAAGAGTGTCATTGAAAAATATTCCTAGATTCTTAGCAGATTTTACTATTTCAATCCGCTGATTATTTATATATATAGGTATATTAGGTATAATATTGAGTTTATTTAGTCGCCTTTGAATAACTATGCATTTAGATTTTTTTGGATTTATTTCCAAGCCATTTGCCGTTGCCCACGTATAAATACGATGAAGTTGTTGATTAAGAGATATAATACACTGGTCGATTAAGGCATTTTTACAACTGGTATAAAGTTGAACGACATCCGCGTACATTCTTACATTACAATTCATTAGGACGCCTCACAGTGTGAGATTTAATCAATCTGGCATCTCGAAATTCAAAAAAAAAATGTTTTCGTAACTCGCTCATATTTTTTTTTACGTGAGAAGAGACCCCAATTGTTACGAAAACAAACACAAAAGAGAATAAAAAAATGTTATTGGCGTGATAACAGCTATTAAACATGTGCAATTGCATAGCATGCAAAAATTGATTTGCAAGCTTGCATTGATCACAAAAGTTTGAGTGATCAGGTCGAAGTTGTGAGTGGTTTTTTTTGGCCTAAAATATTTTTTGTATTGAAGGTTATTACTTAAACTTAAAATTTTTGCTTTATACAATATTTATTTTTGCACTCAAGTATTTTGAAAAAATTGTTTTATAACCAGCTAAAAGGTAAGACAAATTTTAAAGCTTTCAAATCTTTGATAGACTAGAACTTCCAAGTCCCACGGAGTTCCGTGATGGGAATGCCAGCAGAATCTTTGTTAATGTGCCCAAAACAAATTTCAAAAATAAAATCCTGCCCATTTTTTGCCTTTTTTTAGTATGAGTGAAATATCGCGAGAGGAGCTATTTTGGATTTGGTTGAGCAAGGTGGAAAGCGAAAAAACAGAAGCGGTCGAAAAGCACGTTATATCAATTTTTGGAAAAGATGTTGACGATACCAAAATTAAAGATCGTATAAAAAAGCTTTGCTTCCAATTTCAATCGCGATGGAGCAAATCTCACCGTGATAAAGCAAGATTTATGCATGACAATGCTATCAGACCCTTTGATTGCAAGTTTACGTTTGCCTCCAAAAACCAAGCGTTCTACTTTACCTTCTGAGGTCATTGCACTTTTGTCTGACACCCAACTAAATGATGAATTTATTTATTTAGCATAAAAAACTTTGCTTGCAGCTCTCTGGAATTTTTATTTTTGTATAAATTTCTTATTTTTTTTTTATTTCTACTTTTCGCTTTTTTACTTTTGTATAATTTGTATATAATTACTTTATTTTATTTTATTTTATTTTATTAATATCTTATTTTGAATATTTTCCATTCTTTTAAGAACTTTCGCTGAATTTTTTAGTTTTTCCTCTTTATTATGTTTTAGATATCAATAAATTTAACATTGAAACAACATTAACTTTTTATTTTTCTCATTTGCAAAGCATCATCGAAAACTAAAGTTCGAAACTTGAATCATTTTATAGAAATGGTTGTATGAGGGTACTTATATCAATATATCGACAAGTTTAAGTTAGAAGAGAAAAAAAGAAGAAATTTTGAATATAAATGTGTAAAAAAAATTGTCCCCAACTAGTGTTTTTGAGGATAGTTCGGAACTAGTCCCCTTTGACACTACTTGGAACTAGTTATCTTTCACCACATTGAAGCTTATAATCTCCTTAACGATCGTGCCAAATTTCAAGTTGATATATCTAAAACTTCATATAAAAATTAATTTTGAGATGCTAGATTGACTAAATCTCACACTGTGCGCCTGGGAGGTCATTTGAGTACAGTGAGAATAATAGTGGCCCAACAATTGACCCCTGAGGTACCCGTCTTGTTACAGGCAGTGCCCTGGATTTCCGCATTCCAGTTTCAACATACTGATATCTGTTACCCAAGTATGTTGACAATAACTGAGTAGCGGTCGAAGAGAAATTGAAGAAATGTTTTAGTTTGTAACAGAGAATGTTATGATCCACAGTATCAAACGCTTTTGAATCATCTAAAAGTACTAAAAATGTAGTCTTGCCATCATCAAGTTTCGCCCTTATCTCCTCCGTAACATCAACTAACGCTGTTATGCAGCTGTTTTTCCTTCTGAACCCAGATTGACGATCTGTTAGTAAGTTATTGTTATCCAAAAAACAAGTCATTTGGTTATGCATAATACGTTCAAATACTTTGGAGAGAAATGGAAGAATGGCTATTGGTCTAAAATCGGAACCAGTTTTGGGTATTGGAACGATTTTAGCTATTTTCCAGTTCGAGGGAAAGTAACTTGAGGTTAATATTTTGTTAAAGAAAAATGTAATAATAGGAAGAAGTTGAGGTAAAAGAATCTTTAGAAACTTTGGATCAATGCCGTCCACTCCTATAAAGTTGGATTTAATAGACAATAGGCTAGATAAAACGTCACATTGGTCTACTGCAGCAAAAGAAAAAAAAGAGCTAGAATTGTTATTCGAATGGTTATTGGTATAATGATTTTGATCTGCTTGCACAATAGGGATATTTAAAAACTTCTTAAGCTTAAGCGTCATAAATTTTAATTTTCGTTTTTTTAATAAATGAATTTATTTCAACACTTGCATCATCTCCTTAAATATCAAGGTCACATAAGGAACCGTTACGATTTAATAGCGAAAACAATTTTAGCTTGAGCGCCCATACAAAATTTTTATAAATACAATAAAAAAACATTCTCCTCTAAAATTGTGTTTTTGTCGCTTAAGCTTATTTTGTTTCCAAGTTAGACATTTTATGGTATTTTGGGCATGTTTTTTACAACTTTTCTGCGTGTTATCAAGTTTTTACTGCGTAATTAATTTCTATCAAACATTTTTTTAAACATATTTTTGATGTCCCTAGTTATAACAATGCCATATCTCAGTTTTGCTCTACTACAAAATAGAATTTTTTGAGTAAACCCACTAGGGTTTAAAAAAACTGCAGTCGAAACCAAAAACTATTCGTTGAGTTGGTTTGACAGCGACATGTTTATATTTAATGAATCAGAAGTAAAAGCAACAGTTTTTTTTTGGCCAATGACAAATGAAGAAGTGGAAGAAATCGAATTTTCTAATATGACTGCAGTTTTTTAAACGCTGAATCACACTATTGAAGTAAATAAGCAATATGTCGTTTTCTAGGAAATATAAATTTTAAAAAAATATTTATTAGATGATTCGTATAAAATTTGCAGATTTTAAGAGAGCTTTTTAGATTGCTATATAAAATATGTTGATTGCTATAGATCCACAAAGTTTTGTTTTGTAATAAGCAGAGAAACCAAAAAATATGCAATTTAATGTTTTTCCTTGTGCGACCAATGAACGCAGAAACAGTATATTTATACATTTTAGAGCTTTTTATGAATTTTGGCATCGATTTGTTAGTGTATATTTTATCCTTTGCATCATTTTTTTGCATAGTTTAGTTAAAAGAGCATTTTTGCAGCATTTTTTAAGTTTTTTTGCGCATATTTTGCTTTTTTAAAGCATATTTTGATACATGTTAAATTTCTTAGATGCCTACAAGAGCTTTCGCAACACATACATTTTTTTTTTTTTTTAATATTTTGACTTTTCTGTTTTAAATATCTATCTGTATACCCAACGTCTTGCTTCAATGTCACCATCAACATTTAATTTTTACTCGAAAATTATAAGTAAAAGCAGGTTGAACTTAAAAATTTTATGTATAAGAAAAAATTAAGGAAAAAGCAATTATGTAAGTTTTTGGCGATGTATGTTATACATAGAAACCTGGACCAATATTTTAGAATATCGATCAGAATCATTTTTTAAAGTGAAATAACGATGTCCATCCGTCCGTCTGGCTAGTTGTCTGTCCATGTCAACCTTGTGCGCAAAAAACAAGTTGCAATCTTGTAGATAATTTGATCAACTTCGGTAAATACAGTACAATTAGTACTAAGGACGAAGTCTTTGTAAGTGTTGGGAGTTGGTCTACTATTTCACATATTCCCCATTAAAACTGCTTTCGAAATTAGACTCTTTGTATCCGTAAACCATCTAATAATGTTGGTGTTCAAATTAAATTAGCGATAAAAATATTTTACTGCAAATCAAATTATTTTCGAATCGGTTCACATTTGCGCAAAGCTCCCATCTATAAATACTAGAGTTTTCAAATATTCGCATTTCAACTGTGTTCGAAAAATTCAAATAATTGTTTTTGTTCGTTTGATCAAACGATTAAATCTATAAAATTATTCGATTAATCGATGAGAATAACAAATAAAAAAATTATTTTTACCAGAATTCGTCCACTCAAATACAACTATAGAAAACCTTCCATTTTCTTCTTTATTTTTACTAAAATCTGCTATGAATTCTTCTTTTTTTTTAAACGAAAAACTTTTCATCTTAACTCCATATGGTTGCTTTACTTAAAGGCATTGTAAAACAATTAATTGCGTTATAGTCCGATATTATTTTGGCGTTGGCAGACCTGCCATCTTCAGCTAAACTTTTGCATACAATTTCTTCTATAGAGCAACCGCTGTCTCTCTTTATGTATTTTTCCATTGAATCAAGTTAGACATTTTTTTATGTCGTTGGGTTATATTCCACTCATAGATGGGGGTAGTGCATTCATTTTGCAGTTTCAACTCACACTTAGTGATAGTGCAAAAATATTGCAATCATTTTGTTGATGTTGAGTGATGAATTGAAAATTGGCAGCCTCACTAAACATGAGTGATAGTGAAGTAAAAAAATTTTGCACTCAAAAAAAAGTAGTTTGATTTAAAATAAAGCAATCATCAGCTGATTGCAACTTTTTTTTCTTCACTCATTTGAGTGCAACTTAAATTGTTGCACTAATTTTAAAATTAAAAACTTGTTTTTTCATGAATAAAGCCAATAATTTTACCGTTATTGACAAAATATCATTTTGTTTAATGTTTTTTACTTATTCATATCCTCAAAAGAAATCAAAAACCATGCACATACAAAGTTAAATTTTTTAAATTTTAGTGAGACAATATTGTATGCAGCTTTTTTGATTGCATGTCCGAATTTTGCACTATTTGATTTGAGTGCAGATTTTTGCATTCAAATCTGCGTTTAGTGATAGTGAAAAAATTTGCAATATCACTCAAAATTTTTTAGTGGTAGTTAAAAAATAACAACCATCACTAAAGCTGGTAAAAAAGAGTGCAAACTAATTTCTTTGCAGTTTTATTTAGTGAAAGTGCAATGCTGATTTAAATCAATATTTAGTGCACTACCCCCAACTATGATTCCACTACATCGTTTCAATGGTAATATTGTGACACTTACGCAAATGGTAAAAATATATATAATTTAAGAAAAGGATAATACAACAACAACATTTTCTACTTTCATCAAATGATTTATATGTATATGTAAATAAATTCTTTATTTTTTTTAGCTTTTTGTTTATTTTAAAGTTTTTCACCCAAAATTGAAAAATCCCCTTTCTTGAATTTTTATTTTTACGTTTGATTTAAAAAGAAAACAGTTGATACAATTTTTTGTCAAAGATTTGTTCAATAAGAACATAAAATACATTTTTGAAATACTATGATTACTCAACAGGATTTTTGCTTAATAAAAATTGAGATTAATTACAGTCATGGCTATGGCCACAATATTTTTAACCTTTCTACATTTTATTTAAAATCACTAAAAACGTATTAGAATAAATCAAATTCTAAGCTTTTATTTTAATTATTTTTTAAAAAAGAAAATTGTTCGATTAATCGTTATTAGTTAATCAATTTATTCGTAATTCGAAAATCGTCATTTTAAAATTATTCGACCAAGAGTTTGGTTTTGTTTGATCGATTAATCGAATTATTTTAAATCGGTTGAGAACTCTAATAAATTCCTTTAACTTCCTTTTAAATGTTAACATTAATAAACATTTTAGCGACCGTCCCTAAAATCCCTTTTAGACAAAAAATCTCATATGGATGTTAATATCTAACTAATATTCGGCACAAATAACTCTTATATTAATTTTAACCTCTTAACATAACTCGGTTTTTGTCAGCCTATGACGGCTTTCGTTTCCAAATGGGGTAAATTCCCGAAAATTCCTCTGTAAATACCCAGTAAAAACTTCGCCTACAAAATAATGTGTTGAGTAATCAGAAAAACATAAGAGCACTACTTACAATTCTACTGAAAGAACCAATAAATTTAACAAGGGATGTCCCAAAATTAACGCATTCAAAAGTAAGTCATTATTTTTTTTTTACCTACATACATCCAGAAACAAGTAGTTAAAGAAGTAGTTATAGATGTAGTTATAGAACAAAGCTATTAAATAATGAGTTAAAAATAATGGGTACTATGGAGTTAAGGCTTTTTTGAATTTTTTAGGGCATATTTTTAACATATTTCAGGGCATATTTTCAAGTTTTTACTGCTTATTTAATGCGCATAAAACGTGTTTTAGAGCATATATTTGGTTTCCCTGGTAATAAGCAATTGTATTTAATCGGATTAAAGGGAAAATAATGCATTCTATTAAAACAAACCTAATTCCCTTTTTGCTGTTTTATCACTAATAAAACCTATTTTATAATTTTTCTTAAAAAAAAAAAAAAAAAAAAAAAAAAAAAAAATACAAAAAAATATAAATTATAATCTGTTCATATACCTAAATATAAAGCACCATGCTTAGCTTGCATAAACAAAATCAGTTTTGTTGTTGTTTCCAATAAAAATTTTTTTAACTTACACTAAAGGTATGTTCACACCTAAGCAAACATTGAGGAGAAAATCCAGAAAAGCGTGACCACTTAATTGATTTAAATTTAAATTTCAAAAAATTAGGATAATGAAAATGTTGTTTGATCTAGCAAATTTTAAATATTTAAACATTATTTGAAAAAAAAAGTGTGTTTACGTGTGAGGCGACAAATATTTATTAAGTTTATATGTTTATAAAATACGTAAAATTTTAGTTTTGCGTATGTAGCAAAATTGTTAAGTTAAAAAAAAATAAATCGTAAATAAAAGTAATAAATCCATATAAGCTCTACATACATACAATGTGTATTTGATTGTTAAAAAAAAAGAAATAAAATAAAATTTTCAAAGTAAACTGATCAAAAATGAAGTATACTAAAAAAAATGCATACATATAAAAAAAGCAAAAGAATTTAAAAGGAATGAAAGGAAAAATGATATTAAACAATGCTGTAAATACAAAAACAAAAGGCAATGGCTAAAATATGCCATACATACGTTGTATGTTTGTATTTTAAGGTTAAAAAAAAATAAAGCTCATGCACAAAGAATACACATAGAAAGGGCAACATAATCAGCTGCGTCATGTTGCCTTTTTAAAAAGATTTCAAAGTTCGGTCATATATCACAAAAACAAGTAGAAGAGTATAAACATGTTGCACACACACACACACATACACATTCGTGTCCTGTACAATATGAATATGAACGTTATGTACACTACGTGTGCATATGAATGTGTGTGTGCTCATGTGTCAATATGGCCATTTTTTAAAACAATAACTTGTAACCTAGACTTGCCTTTTTATACACTTACACCATAACACTCATTCAGCCATACATATAAGTTCATACGAATCAGGCGCGGATCCAGCTTGAGCCTTAGGGGGGTGGAGGGGGGGATTTTTTTATAATAAAAACAATTTGTTTTTAAAAGTTTATTAAAAACAATATGTGTATTTTATATTAAAAAGAAAAACTCAACAATAAGGTTAAATATAATATAACTTCAGTCCAATATAAATTAAAATAAATTAATCTTTTTAAATAAGCAACTTATGGTTTTCTTGTGAGGCAAATTTATCTTCTATCATTGTTGATCTGAGCCATGATTTTTTTCGGCGGAAGGTAGGAAATTACCTCTCGCTCGTAGCATTACTGATGAGCATTAAAACGAAAATTTGAAATATTTTTCTTAGATTTGGGTAAATATCTTCATCACCGTTTATCTAAGCATCTACAACGTTATCTGATAGATTTTCAGATATTTTCCATGTAACCAATGCAATGCAGCTCAGGCTCAAGTTTAGATGTTTATCTCTTTTATCAAACATAATCAGCTAGTTGTGGTTTTAAAAGTTTTGTATCTGTATGTGACTTAATTACACTTTGAGGTAGAAGTTTAGGTATGTTCAATACATTTAGGATTTCTATTGGTAAAAGTGTTTAGAGGTCTTCCTTAATAAATTCAAAAAGAGGAATGTAACCTACGACGCGGTAGAAATCTTCAACATTTTAGATGTGATTATTTCGTTCAAATCTTGTCTTTTCGAATGGAACCTCGATTTGAACGCAAATAACTTTAACTTTTTCAAAAATCGGCTTAAATTGTTCTTCGGCTTTATTTCTTTTCTCTTCAAGGCACATGATCAACGTTTTGATAAGGCTTAATCCTTTTTGAAGATCTATGTCGTGCTTTTGTAAAATGATACTAAGCGGCTGTGTTACAATAAGTATCACTCTTAATATATTTATTCCGCAAATAAATTCAAAAGTACTAAGTTGAGTTCCATAATATTAGGCTTTTGGTGAAGTATCTCTACCTTTCAACTCAGATATTTTTTTCAAAGCTTCTACTATATGATGTACAATTGTTGTAAAGTGTAAAATTGAGTCGTGACGGTCCACCCATATTGTCTCGCATAATGTAGAGAGTCTGACTCCCAAATAATTTACTAAAACTGTGTTTCGCTTTGGATGATTATATTTAAAAAATGTTGTCGTTTCTTCAACAAATGATACAACTTTTTGTATTAATGGCACTTTATTGATTTTAGAAATTGAGTTGTTTGATTTATGGGAATAGCAAGGCGTTTGTTAACAGCTTGTAACAGCTCCATTTTCTGCTGACATCAGTTCCGACTCCAACTCAATTTTTTTAGGTCAAGACCAAAATTTGTCAAAGCTTTAAGAACTATTGACACATCAACGTCATTATCAATATCCTTTGAAGCCTCTTCAAATGCGTTTACAACAAAGCCAATAAATTCTTGCCTAAAAACTTTTTGTTTGTTGTATGTTGAAATATCTTAAAGATAAGGAAATCTGGCTATTCCCCGACAAATCCGTGCTTTCTTCAAAAAGTATGGAATAGGGTTTTGACTCATATAACACATATATACATAAATATTTCATATACTAAGGCTTATTAATAACACTGTGCATGAAATTGACACTTTTTTTTCGTGACAAGCCGGGCACATGGCGTTTTAACATAATTTGGGGACCCTGAATCCAGTGGTGCCCGCGGTTTTTTCAGATTGGCTCTGGTTTTCGAGATATACCGTTATTTCGAAAATGCAGGAGGTTGCTCAACATATATTCGTGTAACTCAAAAACGGTTTAGTTTATTGAAATAACTAAAAAAACCGAAATTCCGCAATAAAATTTCATTTCAGAAAAGTAAAACTCTTTTTCTAATATGAGTAGTCGTTATTGAAACATAATTTTTTTTATCAAAGTTTCGAAATTTTTGTTTTTTAAAAATTCATAAAAAATTTACAAATGCAGCTAGGCTTCTAATTTTTTGCAGACTTATAAAAAACGAAGCTACAAACAAAACAAGCCATAAATGATAAATAAATATAAATCTGTTTGCAACTTTTGATTTTATTCACAAAAGTCGACAAATTTTAATTAATTAAAGAATTTCATAAAACCCAATATTTGTATGGGAGCCCCCTAAGGGAAATTCTTAAATTAATGAAAAATTTGTCGACTTTTGTGAATAAAACCAAAAGTTGCAAACAGATTTTTATCATTAATGGCTTATTTTGTTTGTAGCTTCGCTTTTTATAAGTCTGCAAAAAATTAGAAGCCTAGCTGCATTTTTTAATTTTTTATGAATTTTTAAAAAACAAAAATTTCGAAATTTTGATAAAAAAATTAATTTTTTTTCCAAAAAAAAAATTATGTTTCAATAACGACTACTCATATTAGAAAAAGAGTTTTTTTTTTTTCTGAAATGAAATTTTATTGCGGAATTTCGGTTTTTTTAGTTATTTCAATAAACTAAACCGTTTTTGAGTTACGCGAATATATGTAGAGCAACCTCCTCCATTTTCGAAATAACGGTATATCTCGAAAACCAGAGCCAATCTGAAAAAACCGCGGGCACCACTGGATTCAGCGTCCCCGAATTATGTTAAAACGCCATGTGCCCGGCTTGTCAGTTTTTTCAACTAGCATAGTGTAATTATTCTAATTCAGTTATAATTCAACCGCACGCATTTTTAAGTTAATCGTTTACTCTTTGGATATAGATGGAATCTGCTGGGTTTTAATGAAGAATAATAAGTATTTGAATACAGTAAACTAGATTTTTCATTGGAAATATCTAATAAATAACTATTAGGATTAAGATTTGGATACTTATTGAAAATTTCGTTAGAGATTCAATAAAAAACACAAAAAACCTTGCTAGGATTTTCAAAAATTTTGTACATTTAAAAAAAAATATTATTATTGGGAATTTTTGTACTATCGAAATTAACAAAACATATTTTTATAACTTAAGCCTGGTACTCTGTTCAACATTTCACGTGAAATGCTGTCAAAACGCATATGAAAAAACTTGTGCGGAATATCTATGAAATAATGTTGATAGAGTTGTACTCTGTTCATTTTGTGAAAAAGTTCCAAAATGTTTCTGGCAACATTTTTTCACAACTGCGAAACAATGTAAGCTGCACTTAATTTTTAATAAAATACATGTGGGGTTTGTTTACATACGCAAAACAATGTCGTATACTTTGCAGGTATAAAAACGTCAAATTGTATAAGCTCACAAGATAGGTAACATTGATACATGTCAAAATTTTCGTGTGAAATAATCAATGTTGCTCAACATTATTCACAAATTTGAACAGAGTACCAGGCCTTAGGGGGGGGGGGGAATTTCTTTATCCCCCCCCCTGAATCACGCGCCTGATACGAATGCATTTCTTTTCATGCACTTTATGTCCTTTTTATACAACGTCACAAAAACAAATAAGTATGTATAAAAAAAAAATAAACAACCATATAAAACTGTTAAACAATCAATTTTAAGAATCAAAAAGGGAGTAGCTTTGGGTTTATTTCCAAATAAATCTTTTACCTCGATTACATTTTTAATATTTATTATTTTTTCAAATAATTTTGCTAGGCTAAGAAGTATTTAAAAATTGAAAGCAAAATTTATTGCATTTAAAATATTTGTTACTGCCGTCTCTGCTGGCTGACAATTTTCTACTCGTACAATATACAATTATGATCAGTTTTCCAATAAATCGTCTCGTCTCTGATTTCAAGCACAAATACATATACAGTGCAGTAAAATGAAACAAGTACCACGACTACTCCTTAAAAAAAACAATGAAAGAAGAATTTTTTTTTTGATACACTTACAGAAGCGTCTTTTTAATTGGTGGCGGGGAGGGGTAATAGATCATTCTCAGAACAAACTCTTGCATAAAGTCAGCTTATAAATTCACTGGGCCTCTGCACAGAAATCCTCTCGGAATAAGTTTTAAGTGTATATTCACCTTTTAATTATATTTGGTAGATTCAAATGGATATAAGTCAAAACACAATTTTCATAATTTTTTTTGCAAAGGTTGGTATGCAAATACAATTTTGCTGGCTGGTTTGTCCTATAAATCATACAGACATGTTTTGGAAACCGAATTCGAGTGAAATTAAAATTTAACAAATTTTGAAAACTACCCAATGAACTAAGCCCGAGAGCAAAAATGAACTAATTTCCCAACAATGAATTTTAGGGAGTTTTTTTAATTTTTTATGAAATAGTTTTTATTTTTGCAATGGGGGACTGTTTTATAATGAAAAAAACTCGATGAACTCATGCGTTCCGAACAATATTTTTGTCTGGATAACGTTTTTTTATATTGAGTTTGACGACTTACTTTTAAGAGAGAGAGAAAGTATTTTGTTCGTCAACTTTTTTCTTGAATTGGTTTAATTTTAATTCTTGTTTAGAGCAAAATGAACTGAGATATCACCTTTTTTCAATTTGTTCATTAAAGTTGAATTGAACTGGCGCACATACTCTTTTTTCTCTCTAGTTTGCTTGTTAAAACTTTTCAAAATCTATAAAACAAATCGTTAAGATAATAAAAACCTACGTTAGATGAATTAATTGAAGAAATGAATATAATTATTTATGTATAGATTGAAAATTCTACATGAAACTTTATTTTAATGATAGGACTTTTAATTTTTAAAATGGGGACTTGTATCATGAATACATAAGTATCCATTTATGGGATTTTAGTTAATTTTTAATTAATTAATTAGTTTTGGGGTTTTGTTTAATTTTCAAAATTGGGGTTTTAATTCATAATGAATCAATTTCATCAGTCTAGGGATTAGGGTCTTAGGTCGTGGCGCCCATAAACTATTCCCTTTTATATACTTCGTACTTAAGTACCACTTATCTTTATTAGATGTACTCCTAAAATCACGAAAAACTGCAGCTATTGTTTAAACGTTTTCCATGTAACCAATTCGATTACGATTTCCAGAACATGTCCGTTACCCTGGTAACGTAATATTTTTAATTAATCATAGATCCCAATAGGGGAGCACTAACAGAAAATATTCTCAAAAAATTATTCTTAAGTAGATAAAAAAGAAATCTTTATTGCAAAAAATAGTTATTATTTGCTATAAAGTAATCGAATGATTTCTTTCATTTGAACCGTATTCATATCTGCTACTTCTTTGTACAAAAATTCTGATTAAATTAAAAAAATTTCTGCTATAGGACAAGTACAGACCACGCAATTCCTTTCCTGCAGTTTTTCTTTTACATATCTACGCGTATATAAATGAATTTTGCTAAAGGCTGACTGGTTAACGTATCATCTTCTTTGACAAAATGACATTTTCGACAGTTTCAGTATTTTGATATTTCTTACTCAACTGCACTGATACACATACAAGACGAAATGATTTTTCGAAAATAAATGTCTGTGCAAAGGGTGATCCAAATAGAACTAGCAGTTTTTACCACTTGCAAAATTAAGTACTTGATATGGAAGAAAAAAATCGATCGATGATTAACGAAGGACAATAATTTCTTTAAGCAAATGTTAATTAAGAATTTACTCAATTTTTTCGTCATTGGCCATACTTATACATACTTGAAATAGAGATAACATACACGTCTGCAACTTGCTGCGAATTAAATATGATTATACTCAATATTTGAAGTAAACATAGTTTTTACACAACATGGATTAATTAACGTGATTTTAAATGGCATATGTTTGGAAAATGTGTAAATCCATTTATATTTGTAAAAAAAAAAAAAAAAAAAAAAAAAAAAAAAAAAAAAAAAAAAACAATTTTGTCAGTTTCAAATAAAAATCAACCCCAGCCAGCCTGATATATGAATACGTCTTGCTGTAAATAATACAAATAAGCAGGGTAAAGAACTTTATGCAACTGCATGTTTGTTGTTTATGTTCATATCTTTGCGAATCACAAAATTTCCATTAAAAAGGCATCAATTTGTTAGTTGCATGATTTTGCGAATCAAATATATAAAAGCATATTTTTCGTCACAAATGTATGCAATTGTACAAGGGCTATAAACGATTTTGGTTTTCTCAATATACCGACAAAAACATTATTTTAAGATGAAATCAGCCCAAATTTGGCATACATCGCTGGGTTATAAACACAGGTTTGGCCTAAGCGCCAAAACAGCCGTTATTTTGCTAAAATATATGGTCCATTTAATGCATTGGACAACATTAAACCTTCACACAAAATTTGATTGAATTAACTAGATGTAAGCAAGATATAAAAAAAAACCTTCTCCTGTAGAATTTTGTTTTTGTCGCTTAAGCTTTTTTGCGGTAGTGGCGTGAATTATAGTTGTTAGAGTACTTTTATGATTAAAAATTAATTTATTTTGAAGGAAACTTTATGTTGGACCACCCT
Organism: Pollenia griseotomentosa; assembly: GCA_963931875.1. NCBI lineage: Eukaryota > Metazoa > Arthropoda > Insecta > Diptera > Polleniidae > Pollenia > Pollenia griseotomentosa. The sequence goes on from OZ007561.1 coordinate 28,487,874, forward strand.
GTTACATTCCAAAGTGTTCTTTGCACAAAATGTATATGGGGCAATCCAAAGAAATCGAGCTATAAGAAAACTATGTTCAAATAAATACTCATAACTTTTTCAATATTAGTCCAAATAGAATATTTATTTTTTTGTATTTTTTCTTTTTTTTTTTGTGTACTATCCAAGACAAAATATAAAAAAATTATGCACAGTGGGCCTGGAAGCGATTTTCGGGATTTTTATTTTAAATAAATTTTTTTCACTGTTTGTACTCTCTGCTTTTCCTGAACTTTTTTTATATAAAAATTTGATTTGTTCCACCAACTTTAAGAGCCATTTGGTTGTGGGATTCAAATAACTGCTATTTTTTTTGGTTTTTGGACATTTTAGTTATTTTATATTTGTTTTTTATTTTATTTAAGTATTTTTTTAAAGAATTCTTGACGAAAGGTACGAAAAAACAGAAGTAAGGGAATAACATGTAACTCAATTAAAATGAATAATCACTCAAAAGCACATTTCGATCTACCAAAGGTTAAATTCAATTTGGTTTAAAGATTGATGTTTGACTATTGACTGCCAGCAGTCGTAAATGGCTGTGAGTGATTTGGATTAAAAACCATGAACAGTTCGACAAAATAACCACATTACTAATTATTAATTTTAAAAACATTTTAATTTTTTGATCAAGAAAACTTTTTAGCAAATATTGTATCAGCAATACAAGAAACTATTAAATGAAATGTTTGCGTTCCCGGAATGTCTCGGCCGTTACATATCGTAAATCCATAGATACTTTTGCGTCGAAATAATGCTGTTCTGGAGGAAATTTTACTTCAATGTTTAGTAAACTTCTCGGCTCGGATGCCCATTCATACAATTCCAGAGCTCTAGTTATTTGTTTATCAATTTGCTTCTGAAGACTTACTCTTCCGTCAATTCTTTTCAATGTGCCTTTAATACCGTCACATGGCCTTTTACAAATAATGCCGCTCTTCCAAATTTTTTGAATTGCTGCGGAGTGCCATCAGAAAAGTAAAATATTTAAGACGCATTTGATAATAATTTTTTCATAAAATCAGTAATAATCTTTAAATACACGTATACAGCAATTTCATCATGGTTATTTACATCAGAAATTATGACCAGACTAAGATGAGTGAGGCCTACCTTATGCTTGAAATAAATAACTACCGCGAATATGGGTACCTAGAAAATTTGTGCGCAGTGGTTTATAACGAAAAATTTTTTTTTTTAACAAATTTCAAGAAATCAAAAAAAAAATATTACATACAGGTATGTGATGGAAATCGATTTTAAAAACGAAACGATTTGAAACCGAAAAAATCGTTTTCAGTATCTTTTAAAATGGATTTTTAATGCATATTTCTTTTATTTTCAGTCTTTATTCTTTTAAATTTTATATTATATACGTTAACTGAAGTGTATTCTGAACGAAAATTTAAGACTATAATTCAGAAATGGATTTTAAAATCCCTCGAAATTCATCACACCTTTTAAAAACGTTCGTTTTGAAATCGATCGATTTTCATCACATACCTGATAGTTATTTGAACCCCATAACCAAAGGGGTCTTAAAATTTGTGGAAAAAATCAAAGTTTTATATAAAAAAAATTAAAGAAAATCAAAAAGTACAAACAGTGAAATAAATTAAATGCCGAATATCGCATTCAAGCCCCCTGTGCAAAATTTTTTATATTTTTTCTTGGATAGTAGACAAAAAAAAAAAAAAAAAAATATACAAAAAAATTAATTACACTATTTGGACTAATATTGAAAAAGTTATGAGTATTTATTGAAACATAGTTTTCTTAAATTTGCTGAAATGTGCTGTTGATAAGGAACTTTAACACAGTAAAAAATAAAGGAAATAATAAAAAAAAAAAATTCCAAACTGCCCGATTTCACTTGGATTGCCCCATATTCATTCAACTATGTGACTTTCGGTTTATGTGTTTTCCCTGTATGCGATTTCTTTGGAAGATGAGTATAAACATGTTACATTGCACAAATACAAAGCCACAATCGGGTTCTGTAAAATGTATTGTTACTTACACTTTCCTTTACTCACAAAAAACAAAATCTCAACACTGTCTTAACAGACATATATGTATATTAGCGTGTACCATTTCTTTGTTTTACAAGACTTTCTAACTTAACTAGACTGCAGGTAAAATTGGTACCGTAAGGTTTTAGACTAGTTTCTTACTAGTTGTTAGGTATCGAAAAATAAGAAAGATGATAAAATTTCGTCTGTACAGCTTTGTTGTAGAAACAACAGCAACACTACAAAAGTTGGTTTATTTGAATCTAGTTGGGCTCGAATGCAAACCAAATGGTAAATACGATGGTTTGATATATGGAAAAATCAAAAGTGCAGCTAGTTTAAAGTAAATACCAACCAGTATATTTTTAGCTTAATACTATTTACTTTGTAAGGGCGCCAGTTTGTAAGACAAAAAGTGTTTTTGAGTTTTTTTTTTAACCGAATGATCAAAATACCTCATATTTTTTCTATTTATCTTACGCACGAGTTTTGCTAATTTGAATTCAAATTTATCAAAAATTTGAAGCTTATAAAATAATCTGACGTATTCGTAAAAATATATTAATTTTAATCAAGTTTTACTAAACAAATTATCTAGGAAAATTGTACATCATAAACGTTTGTTAAATTTAATAATTGTTTAAGAATACGGGAGTATTTCTTTTGCTCTCAATAAAAATCTTGAACTTTTTGTGGCCACCCTAATTAACAATTATATGAGAAAGTATTTGGATTCAGAATGGACATCATTCATACGTTTAACAAAGTACTTGTAAATTTATCCTAAAATAAAAAAATGATAAAAATATCTGTGATATATGTCAAGTGTTTTATTTTTGTTTTTGCCTTTCTATACATTTTACATGACACTTGCGTAAAACACTTTTGGCTTATTTTTATTTGTCATTCTGAATGGGCAATGACTTTCATTGAAAGCAAAAAAAGTCACTTCTTTTGGACAACTTTTAAAGAAACAAAATTTTTTTTTAATATTTTGCTTAAGGGATAATTTTGCTTTCGCAAAAAAATAATTATTACATTCTCAAGTTTTGGATGTTATTTAAATGTTTATGGTTTGAGTTATGACTGAACGTTTTTAGGTTAATGTGTTTTCCTATTTATTTCAATCAATATGAGATATTTGACTATTTATAGCTTCCAAAAGTATGCCATTATTTAAAATTCGGCACTGAAAGAGCTTTTTGTCGGATACTGCTTTTCTTACGAGGGCTTTCTAGATTTTTTGATAATTAATATATTCAAGCCTTTTTGGAAATTAACGAAGACTACGCGTAATCTATGCCTGAATTAATAAATTTGTACCATAATTATTTGAAGAGACGATAACTAATTTACACAAGAAGATTTTAGTCTGAACCATCCTTGTTAATTGCGAAGTATGCCAAACATTTTTTCTGATATCCTGTCCAGGATAATAAGTGGTGCCAAAAACAGCAAGAACCCTCTCCAATTATTGCTTTCTGAAGTTGCACCTTTTTTAGGTGTTTCAATTAGATTTCCCCGCATCCAACCGTCGGTTGTCTTTGAAATATTCGAGCTTTGTATCGAAGGTCAAGAATCTTTCATTCACAGCTAATGCTTAGTTAGTAGGAAATTTTTGGGACTCTGAACTACTCTCCATCTCTATTTATGGAGTTACTACTTTTTCACTAACGAATGAGACCTTCTAACTGGCGGAGTAGTGTCAGATAATGTCTTTAATGGCTTTGCTTATGTAGCCTATTCAAAGTAGCCCAACAATTCAGCAATATTATTTTTACTCTAACAAACACTAATGAAAATGAGAGAAAATTTAATTATTAAAACGTCTAACTGCTGTACACAGAAATAAAACACTCGGGATAAATTAAGTTGTTTATACCTATTTTAAGTACGAGTCGTACTTAATAATTGAAATTTTCGTTGGTAGTACCACTCTGAGAGTAAAATTACCAAGTGCACGTTTTAATTATATAAATCTTAATGCATGCATACGCTTGAGTTGGTCAAAGTTTGTTGCAGACACTACAACAACACCACACAAGTAGTTAAAAAAGGATTTGCTTGTTATGTGTAGAAACCACAACCGAACAAGAGGAAAACACATTATTTTCATGTTTAAAAAGTAAAATTGCAATTAAGAGTTCTGATTTAGTTGATATTTTGATATGGCCTTTTGACAAAACATTTTAAGTCAAATTTAAAAAGTTGGAAAAAATGCTGTTAATTATACGAATTTTTCTTTAAAAATATTTTTGTTTACGATTTTAAAATTTTTTATTATAAAAGAAATTTTTCTTTAATTTCGGTTTATTTTATTATTTGATAAAAATGATTTTTTCACCGCCTTTTCTTAAAACTTTTTTTGCTATCTTATCTCGACTTAAGATGTTTTGTCAAAATGCTACAGATATGTACATTAAGTTTTAAGAGTAAAATCAATATTCTGTAAGGTATAAAATGGGTAAGTAAACCAATCATAATAAAATTCACATTCTAATTTTACTTTTGGTGTATTCTTAGCATGAATTCGGGATTAAATCAACTTTAGAATATATAAATCAAGCGCATTTAGAGATTGGTTTAATCTTAGTTTTACTTAGATCAATCTCATTTTCGGATTATATCAAGAACGAATTCGAGATTGAATATGTCACCGTTTTGTCTCGAACAGTAGGATTTCTTGTTTAATAAAACCCACATAAAAGAAATAAAAAATGTAGCTAAAAACGCTACATTGACAAAAAATAGCCAAGTTGTCATTATTTATTAACAATAGCGGCCAACTTCGCTGTCAAACGCTTTGGCAAAATCGAATTTTCCAGTTGCAAAGGCTTTATGCCGCGCTATTTCGGGGGAACTTATTGCAAATCGACAATTTTTAGCTGTAAGAACTAAAAGAAACAAATTAATTTTTCGGTTTTAATTTAATGCTATGCCATTTTAATGTGTTTTTTATTTAAGCTATTATGCAAAATATAAACATTGAAATTTAAATTGTTTGTTAAATAAAAATAAATAAAGAAGTATTGTCTTATCGACAGTGAAATATCGGCGATTTCCATATATATATATCGGTTAACCTAAAGTTTTGCCGCTATATCAGTTTCGGTATCGGTTACATCCCTAATTTTAACAGAGAAATTAAATAATATATTATTAAAAAACTGTCCTTATCGATTTCCCAAAATTAACTGCTATTAATTATATGCTATAAATATATTTTAATTTATAATTTAGTATAAAATTACTTCTAAAAATTATTCACAAAATACAGACCAACAAAGCCATAAATAGCAATTAAGAGGACATTTTAAATTAAGTAATAAATTATGTACTCAAGTCTGGCAATTTTTTCTTAATTTATTTAAAATAAACACAGTTAATATCAAAGTCATTTATAAAGGGTGTTTTTTTAAGCCCGATAGAACTTAAAATTGTAAAAAATAACACAAAAAATTAAATTGTAATCAAAATTTTTTTTTTATTTGAAAGAATAATCAACTTATCGCCAAATTTTGATTTCAATAAGTCGATGGTTGCGTTCGCCGTATGGCACGTAGCGCCATCCTGTTGAAACCACATCTCCTCCGGATCAATGTCATCCATATTTTCAAACAAAAAATCATTGATCATGGTGCGGTAACGATCTCCATTGACCGTAACGCGAGCTCCGGCCTCATTTTTGAAGAAATAAGGTCCGATGATGCCACCAGCGTGAAAACCGCACCAAACGGTGCATTTTTCTGGATGTAATGGAGTCTGTAGGGTCTCTTGTGGATTGGTCTCGCTCCATATGCGGCAATTTTGCTTATTAACAAACCCGTTAAGCCAAAAATGCGCCTCATCGCTGAACACAATTTTGCGATAAATTGTCGTCTATAAGTTGCGCGAATCGACGACTGATTTTCAAAGTAAATTTGTATAATTTCGTAGCGTTGTTCAAGCGTGAGTCAATTCATGATGATTTGTCAGAGTATACTGAAACGATAAAAAAAATATTTCATCAAAATTTAATTTTTTGTCTTACTTTTTACAATTTAAAGTTCTATCTAGCTTAAAAAAACACCCTTTATAATTTTTTTTTTAAATTATTATTTACTAATTACAAACTCCATGTGACAGTTGTTACAAACGGGAGAGTAGTTATAACAATGTGCTTCACCCCTGCATAAACAAGGTTTTCCATATTGTAATTTTGTTTTTTTTTTTTGGGATTCCATTGATTTGGAAAGGACCTTTTAATAATCTTTGTCTTTCAGTCAGTCAAGTCACACCTAAATAAGATCGGTAACTTTACAACAAAACGACAAAAACAGGATTATTAAAAAATTAAATTTAAGAACTCTGATTTCTTAAAAAAAAAAATTATTGCAATACTGGTCTTTCTTTACAGACATATGCAATCCGAAAATTTTTCAAAAGGATAACAAGTGCCAAATACCAATTTTTCCCCAGATTTTCCTCTTAAAAAGTACCCCATATTTGAATCTGGGCCATATGCTACTGTCTACCAAATTTCATCCAAATTCATGATTCGGTTTTCGCTTTATTCTGCCACAAACTACCAAACATCTAAACAACCAAACATACAAACTTTCATATTAATAGTATTAGAAAAATAAGCTTTACATATATATTTTTAAGTTTTGCGTAGAGGGGAACTATGTTGATGTGACATCACTAACTAAAACTTACCTCGCAGTAACTAATCAAATTCATAGTGATGGAGGGTATTTTGTTAAAATAGTGATTTGCAAATATCCTTTTTAAAGTTTTTTTTCAAATGACGTTCAATTTTAAAAATGTCCACTTTCTCTCATATTCATTCTTTGGTATTAAATTTCTTTTAGGATCAATTTTATAAGTATATTTTTTATTAGAAAACTGCTTAGGTAATATAAAATATAAAGCTGTTTTTTTTTTCTTTGGCTTTAATTTTATTTTCTTGCTCAAAAATTAGTTTATGCGAAGCAAATAAAAACTCTTGGTCTTATACCATTTACCATACGAGTATGTAACACAAAACAGGTTTATTCAAGATTCTATAAAGTATATATAGGGTACTTCAGAAGGTAATTCCGACTTTGATATTGTTGAAGCTAAAGCTGTCTAACTGGCTGCCTTTTATACAGTTTGTAGTTCCAAACGACCATGGACGAATAAATAAGTACGCTAGCAAACAAGATTATTGAATTTAAGACCATAAAAATCCACATGATATCAAAGTGCATCAAAAATTAATCACTGCTTTAAGTGTAGAGTTTCGGCTGGGGGCGTCATCGGCCCATATTTCTTTGAAAAATTGCCATTGACCAGGCTATTACCGTTAACAACAAGTGCTATATATCGAGTTTTCCTACTTCTTTTGGCCTAAATTGAATGATATGGACACCAACGACATGTGATTTTAACCGAAATGCGCTACGTGCCACATTTTGACATCTTGTACGAGTGATATGAGGGCATTTTCATCTAACGAGGAGATGATGGGAACTTGTCAGCAAGATCGTTCAATTTACGCTAATAACACTTTTTCTTGTGGGGTTTTCTGTATAGCTGTAATATTTTAAGTCAATATTATATCAATTTATGTTTAAAATTCCTTTTTATGTCAAATACAAATAAAATTAAATTAAAAACCATATTTAAATATGAAGTTATATTTAAATAGGATTGGTGAAATTGGCCATTAGTCAAGGTTATAAACGATTCGAAATTTAGCACTCTCATTTTTTTCCTTTTTATAAAATTTTGAATATTTGACTTTTTTATAATCGAATAAGCAATTCATCTTGCTGCAAGTTAGACCTTGAGTTCAACTCTAAATTGATTAGAGCAAATTCACAATTTTCGATTGAAAGGTGAGAAATGAAACAAAAATGACTATTGAAACAAACAACTGTTTTTCTCACTTAACTGTGGCTATAACATTTTTGGCGAGTAATTGATATCACGTTAGGAAATTACTCGTAATTTTACAAAAAAATTGTGTCAGTAAAATTTTTGTGAGAAAGTTCCAGCTTTGAACTGTCAAATAAACTCCCGAATAAAAATGGGGTGAGAAAAAAATTTTACACACAAAAAAATATATCAAAAATTCAATGAATAATAAATAACACAGAAAAATTAAGTATTTATTTCTTGGTTGATTTTTTTATTGTTTGCTTTGAACATTTTTGAAAAATATGCGAATGTTTCCAAAACCATTTTGTAAACAACACAAATTAAAGTACTACTTTACATTATTCCGTATAGCCGACGGTTGTATTTTCGCCGCCGTCGCACAGTGTTGCTATTTTTAAATTCACATTAAAGTAAACACCTGAGAACCTCAGAAGCCAAAAATTCAGATCTTTATGTAAACATTTTTCCTGACTGAAAAGTATGATTTTGTCATAAATTTTAAAAATTCAATCGCTCATTTATTTTATTTTCAAAAGGAATTTTTATGAAATAAGCGGTTTTCGTCAAAATGGTTTCATAGCTTTAATTTCAATTTTCTGCAAGACCGGCATAAATCAAAAAATGAAATTTTGGAGTTAGAGATGCAGAATTGTTCGTTTTTCTTTATATTGTGAATTAAATTCATTTTTATATATTTTATACTTTCCCAGTTTGAAGAGAATGTGTTTTCTTTTTTTCTAAGTAGTTAGGGCAAATCAACAACTTTAAATGCGTTTATCTCGAAATGGATTTTTTTGAGTTATGCCGGTCTTGCAGCAAATGAGCGACATGTTTCTCCACTTTCAAAATCGCTTTTATAGTATTTGTAAAAATGTGTTATATTTTACATAAATTTATGGTTTAATGGACTAGAACCTTAGGGAGCTCCTAATATTTCCTAAATACATAGTACCATTTTAAAGTACGAACTCTCTCCTTTATTTACATACCCATTTCGTTTTGCTTTTTTTTTTGCTCGTTTGGAGCTTGATCCACTTTTTCGGGTACCTACCGTACAAATGACCTTCCGGAAACCAATTAATAACAATAATAAATGTCCGGCAAAAACAGATATAACGATCAAATAAAGCCAAAAGAACTCTTGTATGAACATAAAATGTTACACATAATTTTATTACAATCGGTTAACATTGGACCATACCTCCCATATAACTCCCACTCCCGAAAGGCACGTTAATGCCAAACAGATACAGCGCACATAGGGCTATTTTGCAAATCTAGCCAAACGTTAGGCAAAAAATTTAATTTAACGAATGTTGAATTTACGCAGCTCGACAGACAACAAAATTCTGCATCGTATAGTAAATTTTCAAGTCGTTACTTGAGATTGGTCGTTTTGGGAAACTCTTAAAGTCAGGAAAGTTGAATAAATTGCATGCGTTTTAAATGACTTTTTACGGTTTTAAGAGGTTTACAATAAATTTTTTTGGGGCTAAACGAGTTAAGATTTAACATTGATTTTTTTTTCTGTGAAATTCTAATAAATATTAACAGCTACATACGTATAGTAATTTTTAGACAAATTTTCATTTTAATTTTGATTATAAAAACAAAATTGGCGCGAAATTAAAAAAAAAAAACGATTTGTTCTTCACTATTTTGTTAAAAAAAAAATTAAAGGTTTTTGAAAGTGAAGGTAGTCGCGATCCTAAAAATGTTATACATCACGATAAAATTTGTGCTTTAAGACTCAAAAAGTTGTTCGCGCTTTCGAGCCATTTTTTGGGTGATTTTTTTTTTTTTAAATTTCACCTTTTTTCTAAATTTTTTTTTTTTTGTCTGGCACTGGCAGGACATGAAATAAAGTATTAGGCTAAGATTTGATTAATTATTGCTAGTTCATATAAAATATAGGAAGATTCAATAAATAAATAATGAATAAAAAAAAAACTTTTTTTCTATTTTTGCATATCTTGTATAGGTAGGATATGAGTAAGAAACCCGTTCGTCAGTCATAAAATGTTTGGATTTTAAATAATTGTTTGTAGATGTTTGTTATTTAAATTATTAAATTTAAATATTTCTAATAATAAAAGAAAATTCAACATTTTATTTAAAATTTCTGTAATTATTCGACAAAAAGATGGACTCAGAAAGGCTTTTATGTTATTCAATACAAAAAATACTCAATTTTTAAATTTGCCACTCTGTGCGTCGTCTGTGACACTTTTTTCTCACTTTTCGAGAATATATTGTTTCACATCTTTTTGCCGCGAGAGTTTTTCATCAAAGTTAGAGAACATGGGTACAGGACGTGATTATTTGTCTTAGATTGAAGCCGTTAAGAAAATAAAAATAAACTGAATCATAATGAAACATAAACTGAATCAAACAGAATTGAATCGAGTCAGAAGGACAACAAACGAAAACCAATCAAATTGTTAATTTATTGCAATTTAATGTTTTTGATTTTATTTCATTTCATTTGGCTTATTCAAAATTATTGCTGAGAAGAAGATACAAACACACAAATTTGTTATAACTTAAGAGAACAATGAAAACATTCTTTGGAGAGTGTATACGTTGGGAGTTTGAGATTTATTTTATTGCTTTCTTTTTACATATATGTATTTGCATTAGTATAATTGTGTTTATATGTATCACCCTACGCTGATATGGGTGGAAATTAACGAAGACAGGCTGTAAAGGATTTCTTTTGAATCCAGAGGGAAGTTCGGTTAAATATTTGGACAATTGTATACTCCTCCTGGGATTTTGTAGGAATAATCTTCTGGCATTACGTCCTCCGGAGAAATAAAGTGCATTCAATACCTGGAAAAATCCAAAATGGACTGATCTTAAGAAAACTTAACGATCCACTTGCGACTTCGGTGAACTAGACATCCTATCTGGTACAAACGGAGTCAGTAGACGCCAGTGAGTTAAAACCGGACTCAATACTGATTGAGGCCTCTGTAGTATGCTACTTGCTTTCCGTCTATCAGGATTATTGTCGGGAGTGATACTTTTCCGTTGAAAATTAAAGTTCCCTTTTTGTGGGTCTAAGTAAGGATTATCTGTGATTAAGATACACCAGGGATTGGGCCTTAGCACAGGTATCAATATAAATCTTTTCTACATCTGTCATTTGTATGCCGATTAAGTACTGGAAATTTCATCGTTCCGGTTCTAAATCAAGGGTGAATTAGATAAGCCAGACATTAATGAGCTAGTGTCTATATACGGAAACGTTGGTAAAATCAGAGTTTTCACTTAGAATTACGAGCACCGTTAGCTGAAGCCGTAATGGAAGTTATTTGTAAATGTTGTGATTGTTCACAATCTGATTATTGAAAGAAATCTTAGAATCTTACAATCTAAAACAACTTTTCAAACCTTCCCAGCACTTTTAATATGTTTTCTTTGCATAAGTACAAACATTAAAGTGCATAATTTTGTGTATGTGTAAGTTTATGAAAATATTTTCTTTGTATAAATTTATATTTGCTCAATGTATGTCCATATAGAAAGTACGAGTTTATGTTGTTTTTTGTCTATGTACATATTTATGTGGGCATTATTGTGGGTGCGTGTGTGAATATCAAAAGGCGTTTCTCATTTTATAATGTTATTATCTTGTAATTTGTTTTGTATGCCACACAAGAACAAAGAAAATATTTATGTGCCAATGTAATCTTAAGGTCGAATGTGACCAATAAATTTATTCAAATTTTTTTTTTTAATTCTACTCATTTTTATTTCTTTTCTGTTTTCCTTTGCCATTGACTTTACTCACACTTTCTATTAAGCAGCGATTTAAAATGAAATACATATTGTTGTTATTATATTTTATGAAAAAAAAAAAAAAAAATTAAATCAAAAAGGAAAAAAAATATAAGTGTTTTAAAAATATAAACCTTAATTTTTACCCAACTCTTACTTATGAGAGCCATGGTGGCAGAGGAAAGGAAAACAAAAGTGAAATTTAAGAAATAAGCATTAATCAATTATAAATTGTATTTCGGGTTAAATGTTTTATAACGAATAATAATTTCATCAATGAAGAGATATCAGTTTAAAACTCAGGCATTACGTTGAATTCTTGAAAGTAAGGACAAATTGTGTAACCTTTATGTGCTCGGGATTGTTTACTTACGTTGGCGGTCGGGAGTCTACATTTGTAGCAAATATGTATTTGTATGAAAAACTATGTCCACAGATTAAAAAACCACTAGTACGCAGAGTGTTATACTTTGATGCATATTTATAAAATATAATAAAGTCAAATATGCAAGCACATGCATGCATACACAAACGTGCACAAGAAAGCAAAGATTAAAAAAAAATACTAACTGCCTGGCCAACATGTCGACAAGAACATTTCATTCGTATATGGGTAATTCCAAAGCACAGAATACCACAGAACTGTAAAAAGTGACGTGTGAAAAAGGCCCGAATCAGTTGCGAGGGCAGCTTTCGAAGAAAAAGACAGAAAGCTTTTTTTGGAAGTGAAGTGGCAATGTGTAAAAACAGGCAGCAACAATCAACACAAATGGCATGATCAAAACAAAAATAACAAAACACACCCCACATTAAAAAAATGCATTAGTTCAACAAACGTTGTGTTTTTATTAATATTTTTTTGTTTTATAATGGTATTTATTTACTTAAATATTATTTACTTGTGTTGTGGTAAACTTAAAAGCTAGTTTTTACAAAAGCTTTGACAATAAATCTCAACTAAATAAATTTGTGTTCATTGTAATGCGGCATAAAAGATGATGCAAAGAGAAATGCAAAAAGGGCAGCTTTCTTAAAAAGAGACAAAAAAACGCAAAATCTTCCGTCTCGTGTCAGTTCTGTGGTATTCTGTGTTCCAAAGTGTTGAACGTGACAGTCGTACGCATCAAAAATGCAATAACATTTAAAAAAAAAAAATGTTTTTACGTTCTTTTAACCCTTAAATTATAGGACTAAGAAATCACTATTATCTATGCGAAAGTTTATGGGGGGCACGATTCTAGGTCAAAGATAATGACAAAAGAAGTAGCGGTTCGAACGTGAAACAAATAGAAGTAGTTTTTGTGGCCATGTATAAAAAGGCGTAATTCAACGAAACCTGGCACAATTTTTTAGTCAAACTACTTTCAGAATTTTCCGTAGCAATATAACATTTAAATGTCTTTGGATTGATTCCAAAATCTTCTGTATTTTTTTTTTTTTTTTTGTTTAAGCCAAAATCTGGTTCGATACGTTACATTTCGGACGTGACATATTTTCTATAATAATTTAATTGAATAATGATTATAAAAATAAAAAACTTATTGTTAATCCGAATAACATATTTCTCTTCGAACTCTTCCTTTTATTACAGATCATGAAAGAAAATGTTTAAGTTTTTTATTCTTGTTTTCAAAATAAATATGCGAAAGATATATTCTTGTCGACATTGTGGGCCAGGCAGTTAATTACATGTTCGGCATGCCGCACTCAAAAAAATTTGAGTTGAGTAAAAAAGTGACTATATTTGTAGACTACCGGCCAGGAGTTGGTCATTTTGAAAGGAAGGGTCTGGGGGTGCAGTAAATTACTTTTTAAAGTGGTAGTGGCCTAAACTGCTAAGAATTGATTTTTAGGAATCTACTGAACATTTCGGACCCTGTTGTTGTCGAGTTTTTTTTTTTATTTAACATTTTCTGCAAAAATACTACAAATGTAGACTACCGAGCACATAAAGGTTGAAATAATATGGTGTTTTTTTATCATATTTTTAATAAAATTAATAAATTATTAAGAAAAAATTACAATTTAAAATGTTCATAAATTTCAGTCATTAATAAGTAATCAAAAAGAGTGGGACCCGACCCCTTTCGATTTGGTGAGAAGGTTCCTTTTATCCTATAAGGAAAATATATATACGAAAAAAAATTAAAATTTTTTTTCGAAAATTATGTCATATTCAAAATGTCATAATTTCGCTGAATAAACCGAATGTGTTGAGGTTATTTCTTCAATATCTCAAAAACAACTACACATACGACGGTGATTTTTATGTCATTTTAAAGAGAATACTTGGAGCTACAAGCTAAGTCAAAAACCTATTTTTTTATTTGGCTGTTTTTTTTTTAATACCGTTTTAAACCGTTCTTTAAAAATCTTGAAATTTAAATGGAGGGGTTTTTTTTAATATACTTTCGCAACCTTAAAAAAATAATCTTAAAATAGAATTTTAATATTGAAATTTTGAGCAATAAGTACACTCTGCTAGTTTCGAAAACAGACTAGCCAGGTACCTGGCGTTTTAACCTAATTGCGGCACGCTGAATCCCGTGGTGCTAACCGTTTTTTTTTTAAGGTTAGCTCTTGTTTTCAAGATTTACCGTTATATCGATATCGAAAATGTAGGAAGTTGCACCGCAAATATTCGCGTAACTCAAACTCGGTTCAGTTTATTAAAATTACTAAAAAAATCCAAATTCGAAAACCTTAAATCCCGAGATCCCGGGATGTCCTAAAATCCCATGATCACGGGATTGTATATTTTGAAATCTAGAATTCCGGGACTTGAGAAAACCAGTCCTGATCTTTGCAGTTTGTAATTCAATACTTCAATATTGATCTTAGATCTAATAAAGTATATATGTTCTGGATCCTTGTGAGTAGCGGAATTGATTTACCGATGCCCGTCTGTAAGTCTGTCCGTTCGTTGGTTTTTGTCCTTTGTGTATGTTGAAATTGAATTTCCTTAGACCCCAAATATGAAGCTGAAAAGTTTGTTATATATTTCCCAGTAAAAACTTCGCCTAAAAAATAATGTGTTAAGTAATCAGAAAAAAGTAAAAATACTACTTCCAATCCTACTGAATACAAGGGATGTCCTAAAATGAACGCATTTAAATGTAAGTCATTATTTTTACCTACATTCATCTGAAAAATAAATTAATATAGAAGTATTTATATTGGTTATAAAGAAGAAAGCTACTAAATAATAAGTGAAAGAAGCTATTCATTTCAAAATAGTACGAGAAGTTTTTACTGGGTTATATCGCATATAATCCGGAATAGTTTTCTATCTAATTCCGACACATCAGTCCATAAAAGGCTGAGGTATCGGCGAAAGACCACGACTGTCTTTAATGTTTACCTAAAAAACGAATAATTTAGTAGAACTGAAAATCAGTTCATTGATGTGCTAGTTATAAACAAATAACTAATTTTTTCTTTCAGAAAAAATGGCTTTGGTACAAATGAGGAAACCGATTTACTAAAGCACCTCACAGAAAAAATTCTCGTCAATTTGTTGTCAATAAGACCATCTATCAAAAATAAATTCATTTTTAACTAAAAATTTAACCAAGTGAATTAACCCTTTACTTATATCAACAACTTTACTACTGTTGTTGGTATAACATATTTAATTGATGCTTTTAGTTTGCTAACTGGTGCAAATCGAATTAATTAAAATCAATTTTTATTTTTTCTGTGCTGTCATATGGTCTTACCTCATGGTAGATCTTAACCACTGGGTAATTCATTTATGCATATACCAAATACCCCTGTGTGCGCACACAAACTTCACACACAGGTAGCAATTGAAGTGTACAATTAAAAAAAAAAAAAAAAAAAAAATTAAACTCTGTCTTGGAAGCCGGAGCTTTACAATCTCTACTGCTATATTTAAATCCAGAAGCATCTGTGGAAAAGCAAACGCACGTTAGACCTCAGCACCTCTACAGGCCAAAGTTCCCCACAACGGGGAAAATCAGCCTTCTATGCGGAATCTGCCCGCGGTATGTCATCCCCAAAGTGTCTCTTCCTCAAAAATGCTGCTCATCTTTAACCCTTTTGTGAATTCATACCTTGAAAGAGGCTCTCCCCTAGCGGATGGGTAACAACTTGCTAAAAAGCAAGACAATTATCCTAAAAAAAAGAAATATTTCTCGCAAAAAGCCAATTAACGGCGGCCTTAGCCAATAGTCAGTCCGGTGGTATATTGTCCGGGGACTACAGACTCCCGTAGCACCAGATTCCAAGGTACTCTGGTAAGAACGCTGGACTCGAGACATCCAAATACTAAAAGATCCTTGCAATTTTGGATATTCGCAACATCCCAGGTATACATACACCTGATTTGCCCGGGAAGATGTTACACAAACATAGGAAATATCCTTTACAACAGGACAGTAATGACCATAATATATAAGCTAGGACAAACAAAGTTGGCTCAGATAATTCCTGTATATAAGTAGTATTAAGTTCTAAAAATGAACCAAATCGGAGCATTTGAGCTAAGAAACAATTTGCTTTTCAATTTTATGGTGAAGAAAATTAAAGATTCGGTAAAGCCCAAATACTACATTTACTTATTTTCAAATGCGAACTTTTAAAATTTTTTGTTTATGTCTTTGTCTTTAGGGTATTTGAAGATTTTGTTTTAAAAATAAACATTACAAAAATGCAAAAAGTACGAATTCAAATGCAATATCAAATTATATAAATATAACCTTATAACTGAGAGACTTTTTTTAAATACATTAAAACGCTCCTTGAAAAAGAGTTCAAATATCACTAAAACTTTGTTTTTTTCAGCCATGTTTTCTTTTATCTTTATTGATAAATATCTCTTACAACTCACAAATAAGTAAAAAAAAGGGTAAACAGAAAATAAATTGATATCCATTTTTTTTTATTTGATTACAAACAAAATACTCATGTGTTAATATTGTCGTATCAATGATGATTTTAATATTTTACAACAAAAACAATGAAAATTGCTCCAACAACTAGTTAACAATATAAATAACAGAATAATAAAAAATAGAAAAAATTAAAAACATATAATATATCAAATTATTGAAATTGAAAAGTCTGCAAAAAAAAAAAAGACTGGAACAACAACGAGTTACAAAAAAAGGATACACAAAAACAACATTTAACAAATTCTGTAAAGCAGTTCCAATTATTTCTGCTCTATTAAATTTATTTATTGTTTTCATGCAGTTGTTATGATGATGATGATGCTGCTTGATGTTTGAATTGATGATTTTTGTTACATGATATTTTATTAGAAAAAAAAATACATATTCAAACTGTTTGAAAAACTCTTACATAGAGTTTACACAGATATGAACACATTTGCACAAATACAAACATTTATTTTTTTCTTTTTGATTGATAACCATTGTTATACATTATGATGGCAACAATAAGGAGAATGAGATAGGTCATGGCAACGAAATGTATTGAATGTATGTTATAAAGTACTTTTTGGATGCTGTCATGTTGTCATGACTACTACTCAACAAAGTATTCATATTTAAGTATTTAATTTTCTATTGGAATCAATATGGACTTACATATAATTAAAAAGTAACTTTATATATTAAAAAAAAAAGCAATCATTATTTTGAATTTTTTCTTTAATCATAAGAAGGGAAACGGTAAATAAGCAATTGCATGTTTTTCCTTGTGTGACCAATGAAAGCAGAAACAATATAATTATCCATTTAAGAGCTTTAAATGATTTTTGGCATCGATTGTTTAACGCATATTTCTGTGGTTTTCACGAATAATCGCGTAAGTCGGTTTTTACCGAAATTGAGATAATGATGTCAAAGTGCTACATTTTGCATTAGGTTTTTATAAGTATTAAGCTTTTTAAAATATAAAGTAGTATTATTAATTTTTTTCTGCTAAAAACAACTTAAGTTAACTGTTTAATAAAATATTTTGCTATTATAACGATTTATGTCGACATACATCGCCAAAAATTGTAAAATTGCTGAATATGTTTCCAAATAAAAAGCATATGTGATGTTATGTTGTTATTCGTGCAAAAAATATGAAAGTATTTTTTGAAAATTTTTCTATTAATAACAACTTATATGTACATATGCGTTTATTGTTGACTTCTTTAGTTGCAACAACAGCAGATGAGCGGTTGTTTGTAATTTTAAGTCCATACGTTGTGCTATAAGTATCAAAAACTCTGAATATGTCGCCAACTTGTGTGCTAAAAATAACAACGTAAGTCGTCATGTGTGATTAAAATGATAACATTTATTTTCACAAAAAAGAACTATGTTATATTGCACACACTTAATGAGTCAATCAAACATATGCATTTTTAATCCTTTTACAGATTGTGATCCTGTGAGGATTTTTTCATGAAAATTATGTATAATACGTAGAAAGTCACTGTTAAGAGGATAGTAAAGAAAAAGGTTTAAAAAAGCATCTACAGAAGCCGCAATTGAAAAAAATAATTGTTTTTGCTCTCCTGAAAAGTTTGGTTTTATAACTTACGCGATTATTCGTGAAAACTACAGATTTTTGTATATTTTACCCTTAATCTTTAGTCAAAATATCATTTTTGCAGCATTTTTTAAGTTCATAGAGCATTTTGTTTTAAGTTCTGGTATACAGATTTATTTTCTGAGTATCTGTCTGCCTACCAAACGTTTTGCTTCAATTTCACCATCCACATTTTGTTTTTATTTTATCTCTGGCTCAATATTACAAGGCTGTATGTGCAAAACAAACACATGGAGAACATTTTTAATTTCTTATTTTTATTCTCTTATTTCTAAACAAAGTTACGCAACAAAACTAAGTTTAACTATTAGTTAGCAATGAGTAGACTAGAGAAAAAACTAAATTATGCTCCTTTATTTCTTTCAATATTGTTACCTCCAACAAAACTCTTATTATTGAAAAATTGTACACATATTTTTGTTAATTCAACCATATTTTCCTCCATCAAGAAGCCACAATCACATTATGGTTAAAAAGGACAATAATTTGTTTTAAATTTTGAGATTTCAAAATAATTTGATACTTTCCTTCCTGTAATAAAGTTTGATAAGAATTTATAATTTAACATTAATTTTTTTAATAATAATAGTTTTTTCATTTGTGTGGTTGATCAAAATTTATGTTTTATCTTGTGTGTCTATAAAACTAAATTTGTTGAATACTTAAAATGAAAACAATTGAGACAATATATATCAATAAAAATATCTCCCTGATGATGTTGGGAAACTCCAACGAAACGTCGGAGAAACAATTATGATATAATCTTTGTAATTCCATAGAAGAAAAGACCTTAATAAGCCGGTTTAGAGTTTTCTAAAAAAACATAACAATAAAATTAGGAAAATGTCGATAATAATTAAAATTTAGC
Organism: Pollenia griseotomentosa; assembly: GCA_963931875.1. Lineage (NCBI taxonomy): Eukaryota > Metazoa > Arthropoda > Insecta > Diptera > Polleniidae > Pollenia > Pollenia griseotomentosa. The sequence continues at coordinate 28,507,014 of OZ007561.1, forward strand.
ACGTCATACAGAAATCTTTTTAATAAGAAAAGCATGAAATTTAAAAAAATAATCCCTTTAATTTTAACTAAGGGGTCATTAAGCTTGAATATGAGAGGCGCGGATTAGGATTTTTTTTTAAATACATGGTTTCTTCGGAGAATTTTCTTAGAATTTTATGTAGTTTACGTTTTTCCTATACGATTAAAAAAAAAAAAATCGTCCCGCCCTACTGTATACATATTATTTTCTTTAAGGTGACATTAAATATAGCTCATACGCTCCGATATCCAGCATGACTGGTAATAACACCGTGATACAAGAGTTAATAAAAAAACCAGTAAGAGTGCTATATTCGGCTATGCCGAATCTTATATACCCTTCACCATGGTGAGGTAATAACAAAAATTTATATAAATAATGTTCTTTAGATATAAATAAATATTAAATCAAAAAAGGTATATAGTCCGTTTCCTCTTTTGCTAAAGTTGATGTTTGAAATTCGTTTATAATTTTATAATCTTAAAATCGTTTTTAGAACATAAAAAAATTAAATAAAAATTAATTTTTTAGACTCGAACTCGCAACCTCATGAGTCTCAGGCGAGAAGTTAGACAACTCGGATACGAACGCTTTTACTAAAGAAGCGTTGAATTTAAATATATTGAGTCTGCGAGTTTGTTTCTTTATTAGAGCGGCATATCATGAACATACATAAATGTGTATGTGTAAAATAAAACCATTAAAATAAAATCCACAACTTTAGCCCAGCCGTAGAAAGAAGGAGTAAGCAGGCCTTCTGGAAGCCCTTATTTCTCAGTCATCACTCATACATTTTTTACACACGATGTCCTAGCCAGCCAAGGCCTTCTGCGTTCCCTTTTTCAGCAGGGCTGATTAGAAGCCTTCTGCAGCAGGCCTGATTATACTCTTCTTTATTAGACCTGACTGAATGCCTTTTTTGGTAAAAAAATGGAATACCTACTACAAGTTTATTTAAACTTACCTTCAGAAATGCAAAAACGTTGTCTTAAATGAAAGAAATAATTTAACAAAAAAATATAAATAATTTTATTTCATGCGATTTTATTAAAAACATTTACATCTTACTAAATATTATACATAAATATGCAAGACTAACTATACCGTCACTTTTAAGTGATTTAAGCTCGTACAGTTTATAATGCAGATAATTGTCTACACTACATGGCTTTTTATTTCCAATAAAAGAACCAATTAAAAAACATCCACATTTATAATATTTACAATTTTGCCCATTGTTGGCCATAGGGATGTTGCGGAACTTTAATGTAAAGGCAACCCATCTATTCCAATGTCTATTTGTATAGAGTCCATATTTTCAACCAGATTTCTGTCGAGTTTTTTTCTTTTTTTCTCTTCACAAGGTCATTTAAAGAAGAAGCAACATCGAGATTTTCAGACTTTAAAACTCAGAGTAATTCATCTACGCACCTGCGCGTAGGATGAAATTCCTTATACCACTGCAATAGCTATTTTTCTAAATTTTCATTCAATTCATTTGGTGTAAATTCTATTTCATTTATTGTTTCCACTATAGTCTTATTATTTTGTCATAGTTTATTAATATCACTTTGTTAATCAATTTTCGATCTTTTATTCATTTTGTTGTTTAAAAGTATTTTTTTTTTTTATTACTGGGGCAGCCAAGACTTGAACTTGGAACCTCAAGAGTCTTAGGCCGAGGCCACGCAATGAGCGGCTAAGCGTCAAGCGTCTGAGCGATGAGCGTCAAAGCGTCAAGTTTGAGCGGCAAGTGGCTTATTACTGAGCGTCATTTCTGAGCGGTTAGTTGTTAAAATGCTATTGTAAAGATTGGATTGTTTAATGTTATTACGCGAAAATCGTATCCATATGAATTTAATGCGTTTATTAAGAAAAAAAAAAACAATTTGCGGCCTGTTCGTCGATTTCGAGCGAAGACTTCGTTCGCTTAACTTACATTTAAAACAAAAACAAATTATAATATATATATATATATATATATATATATATATATATATATATATATATATATATATATATTGCGTTGGAAAAAAAAAATATATATATATATATATTAATCGAAATCGACGAACAGGCCTTGGTGTTCATCATTAACCATATATATACAAATCTACCCAAATGTGAAATCCATTGATTTGCTTTTGCAAGCAGTTAACACTAGATTGGCAAAACAAAAAAATAAATTTTCGGTTATATTTTTATTTTTAAAATTTGGTAATCTGTCTTGCCATAATAGCGGTCGGCTTTGTACAGATGAAATTGTAAGCTCCACATTCACTTTTGCCATGTTTATTCTTTGACGCTCAGAAAACAACTAAAAATTAGAACAAGTTTTATTCCTGAGCGACGCCGCTTAGCCGCTCAAAAATTTCACTCGCATGCCGCTCATTTCGTGGCCACTTCAATAGTATTTCATATGTTTTAATTTTTTGACGCTCATCGCTCAGACGCTTGACGCTTAGCCGCTCATTGCGTGGCCTCGGCCTTAGACGGCGACTTACACAACTCGGCTACGAACGCTTTTACTGAAGAAACGTTAAGTTAAAATATATTGAGTCTACGAGTTTGTTTCTTTATTTAAGCGGCATATCATGTACATACATAAATGTTTATGGGTTTGTGTGCATAAAATTAAACGCTTAAAACAACAACCACAAGGGACTTTTTTTGGAAAAATTAGAGGCAGTCGCTTTTTTTTTGGTATATCTCAGCCTTTTGTGGACCGATCTTGCTGAATTTCAATAGAAACCGATCTTGCTGAATTTTAATAGAAAGAAATGTTGGACTATATGTGACACAAATGTAAAACAACAACAATTTTCATGAGCGCCGACGAAGTTTTGAATAAACCCATGTTATAGGAAACTTTTCAACGATTTCAAATCTGCCACTGTTAATAATATCGCATTTTTAGTTTAGAAGATATAGCCGTTCAAAGTTGACCGACTTTCGGTTTTCAAAAAAACACAAAATTTTTAGTAAATTTGTTGCGATTTCAGGTGTAAAATCACGAAAAATAGGTAACGAATCGCCTTATTTTTTGTTTGTATTGATTGATGTATTTATTAAATGTATAATGATAAAAAAAAATTAACTGTTTGCTTTGTGTTTCTCCTGGTAAATCACTATTTAAAAACTATCCGTTTTTTCACTATTTTTCAACTTTGACGGAAAATAAAAAAAATCTATATTTTTCTATATTTGCCATATTTGCAAAACCTGTTCATTGATTATTTCTTTACATAATTCAAAAATTTTATCTGCCCGTACGTGCCCGTTTGGCTTCTAGAGGTAAAAAAGTTAAAAAGACATGGTTGCAGAAATTGTATGGCGTCCATCCCTTATATGTTTTGACTGACAGTAGTTTGATCTAATAGTTTGAAAAAAACTACTCATTGAAATTAGCAGGTACGTACCTCACTTAAACAATACTTTGGCGTACAAATGGTCAAGAACAATATTGACTTATGGTCCCTACAGGTAGGCACAAATCTTATTTGGACACGTGCATAATATCAAAATGCATTATTCAGCCTAAATCCATATGTATGCAGGGAACAGGTAAGTTTTTAGGCATGGTAGCATAAGCCTATATATTGCAAAATAAGCATATGCCTGCATTAGTCTACGACTGAAAGTTGGCGCAACAATTACTGAAACCATTAAACAATTTAAGTACTGAAAACATGGCGTTGAACAATTTAAAATTATTTGAACTGTTTAGAAAGTCAACCACACCAAAGTTTTACACGGAAGCTGCTTTAGAAGAACTTGATAGCTTAAACGGAAATATTGAGAGAAGCGAAATTATAAAAAATTATTTTTGTCTGATATATGCAAATATAAAGGCAAAATGGGTGAAATCTAATCGAACCATTCAGAACTTCAACTCCAAATACGAGGACTGGCTTAATAAAGACACCATCCTGGATATATTGGCAGTAGATAAACCCACCACATCAACCAGAGGAGCAAAAGGAAGGCCAAACAAAAGGATTGAGGAGTGTTCAATTTTTACAAGAAAGAAGTTACGAATAGAGTTAGAAAATAATTATAGTTTAGAAATTGTTAGTCTTTAAGATATACCTACCTTCTCTTACGAATTGTGATGAATATTTTACAGAAAATTGAAAAATAAATTTAAAAAAAAAAATTATTTTTTTTTAATTTGTTGGGTAATAATTTAAAACATAAAACCCTAAAAAAAAAATAAAAACAATCTAAAAATGTAAAAATAATTTTTTTTAGTTACCATAAAATTGATTTTTCTACTAATTTTAAATTTGATAACCCATAAGTAGGCCCCTACAAAGCGTAGCACCCTTTCCAAACGGTCATTTCATAGGCTGAACAGTTATCTATCATATGCTGTTCAATTATCTTATTCGGTTCAAAAGATATGATTTTTGCAACGAAAAAACTCAAATGGCGCCGCTGTAAGACGGACGGATATCGTTAAATCAACTGCTCTCCTCATAAGGACCCAGAATATATACACTTAATAGGGTCTAAGATCAATATTGTGGAAATTACAAACGGAATGTCAAACTTATATATACCCATTTCCACCTGTGGTGAAGGGTATACAAATATTCAGGGGTTTTATTGTACCAATTCTGTTTTGTGGCGGTTGGAGGAAGAGATTTTATAACACGGTAAATGTAGTGGAAACAGGGGTTTAACTTTAAGCTGTCATTTCTTCATTGCTTGAATATTGTGACTTTTTTTCTAGTTGAAATATGTTGCCCTAATCTTTTAAACAACCCAGTAAAAAATGGAGCTTGCCTGTAAGCAGTTTTGTAAGGGAGAGAAGCCTAATACCCTCTTACAAACCTGCTTACAAGAGACATGATTTTTATATAGCGAATTTCTTTGTCCTCTCTACTAAAAAGAAATTTGATAACTGCTTTATAAAAAAAATGTAATTTGTCTGTTCGGGAATAATCGAAAACACATTTTAAAATCATTGCAATACAACCTGCTTCCATGTAAGGTAAGTACTTTTTCTTTAAAAGAATGATTTTAATTGTTCACTTACAAACTGCTTACTTATAAGAAATAATGCGAAGTAAGCCCATAATTTTTTTTTAAATTTACCCCAATGGTTTTCGATTCTCTGCTCCTTCTTGGTAGTTTGTAATAGCCAGCGCCTATATCAGGGCTCATGTACTTTTCTTGCTTCCAGAAACCTAAATTTTTTTTTTCTAGGATGGTATGCTTTACAAAAATCGATTAACATTTTTATTTCTAGAAAATTCACCAATTTTTCTTGATACTGTGTTAATATTACAAAAAAATTGTGCACGGCCTAAAAAAAAATTACTGAACTGGCAACTTGCTTTATATTTTGATTTTCTTGCGAAAACAATGAAGCAAGTGGTTTTTGTTTTGTTTTTTCTTAACCTTCTAGTACAATTAATGTTGGGAGAACTCCTACCAATTGTAGTGGGGAATGTAAGAAAAGATAAATTCACTGTTTATTGTTGTTGTTTTTGTTTAAGCTTTTATATTGTTACAGTAAAGCTGTTGCTTATAATTCTTTTTCGCTTAACAGTTTTATTTGTATAATATTTTTAGTTTTTCTAAAATCTTTATATGAAGTTTCCCGATGATCTGTCCTAAGCAACCATTGAAATGCGCATAGGAATAGCATATCTCATCAATAATAAATTTCAGTGTTTTATCAACAATAAAATTGGGATTTAAGCGCAACAAACAATATCTTGTTATATAACAATTTCGTATACCCAAAAATTATTTTGATAATTTTTGAATTTTTAAAACGTCAATTCCCGTTTTGCATAATTTCTTTCTAAAGGGTGTTTTTTAAGCACGATAGAAATCCCGAAATGGTTAGTTGTAAAACGAGCTGTCAAACTGCGCTTACCCGTTTATTTTAATGATCAGCATACTTTGGCGCTTGAACAACGCTACCTAATTAAGCAAATTTATTATGAAAATCATTCATCGATATTTTATCGCTGTTTGATAATCATTACCAATGCACAACAGGCCCTATAGATGCCATTACATCCTGCACCGTTTGGTGCAATTTGCACGCTGTTGGCAAAATCGGACTTTATTTCTTAAAAAACAAGGGCTAAGCTTGATTTTTTGCTTGAAAACATGAATGATATTGATCCAGAAAAGGCCCGGTTTCAACAGAATGGCGCTATGTGCTTTAAGGCGACCAATATTATCGAGCCTTTAAAATAAAAATTTTGCGATGAATTGATTTAGAGCAATGGATCAGCCAATTAACCGCCAAGGTCATTGGCATTTGAAACCTCTAGATTATTTCCTGAATGGCTACTTAAAGCCACTTCTTTATGCTGATAAATAAGCAAAAGCTTACTTCTTGCAGTGCAACATTGTACGTGTTAATCGTTATACACGGCAAGCAATACTCGAAAAAGTTATCCCAACAGAACAGCGGCGGTGCTTATATGCTTAAAATAAATTTCAAATGGATTTAATATGCATCGATCTTTAAAAAAAAAAAATATTTTTACATAAAATTAAATTTTCTGTGTAGTTTTTTGCAATTTTGTGTTCTATCGGGCTGAAAAGAAACACTATTTATGATGCGGTCGCAACAGTTATAAACGTATACGCTATATTTATCTTTACAAAAAATTTTGTAACTTATACGTTCTATATACTAAAGAAGGGTAAATATTTCACCACTTCTAACTTAAGTGGTGATGTTTTACGCTAAAAATTAACAATAGTTTTAACGAAAGAACTTCACAGTAATTTTCTTGCTATATTTTATTTAACAATAACTTTATTGTTTTATCAATAGAACAAAACTTACACACACAAACACACAAATTCATAGAAAACAAGAAAGAAAGTGTAGTCAGTTGAGACCGGCTATTATTTTTGAGATTGTACCCTATCGGGGACACATTCACAATGTCACCCCCCGGCAAAACAAAATTAAATTAAATAATTTTAGAACAAATTTTATCAAAATATCAACATAATATGGTGGTTTATGGTGACGAAAACTCCATTCTGAATAGAAGCTTGTATAAAATAAATGACCGATTATCACCATTTTCAATAGAGCCTACGTACCAAATTTCATCAAATTATCGCCAAAGCTGAGCTTTGCACACCAAATGTACATGGACATCCAGCGTGCCAGCCGGACAAAAGGTTGTCGTTAGATCGAGTCAATCGGTTAACTAAATGATGGGTCAAGAATTAATATATTCACGTGTTACAAACATTAGCACAAACGCATTATTCCCTCTTGATTATTGCGGTTTGGCTATAATAATATCATATAGTGTTTTTTGTCGAATTAATAACAAGAACAATCATTAATAATAACAATGACCAAAAAAATATGCTACAGAAAAGTAAAAATAACACAAGGGAACAAGGTTTTTGTTACTTAAGGACTGAATGTGGTTTTTGGGACGCTCAAAAAAAAAAAAAAAATAAAATTGTTGTTCTTCAAAGTATCATAATAACTAAAAATGCAACAAAAATTACAGGTTTGGTATAAAAACATTTAGTTCAACATATTTCAAATCAAATGAGCTTTATTTTATTGTAATCGGTGCACAACTTATTAGTTTGTTAAAAAATTTTTTGAGAAAACTGAATTGTAAAAATTTTTAATATGTGCGTGTTTGTGTTTGCAACTGTTCCTATTAACGCACGATTTTTCATTCACTTGAAAATATGGTACCTTCACTAAGATGTGAATAAAAGTGAAACGCGTTCATCGATTTTTATGATCTTTGTCTCATTTTGTTATGTGACTTTACGTTAAAGTAATAAGGCCCTATACCATAATATGCGGAAGTTATGCGAATACATGTTGTGCATATGTGTCGAACCATATTAAACTTAAGAACATTTTATGAAATTGGCATTTGCTTAATCAAAGTGCAAAACAGATCACACTTTCCGTACGGAATAAAATATTATTTGAGTTTATTTTTGTTTTTAAATGCTTTTGAGAGGCTTTTTATTAATTTTTGACAGTAGCTTAAGCCAGCTAATGACTATTATAGTTGGGCCTTTAAACTTTTTCCCGTTTCAAATTGTTCATGACTTTTCAAAATACAAAATTTGTAATTTTTTTAACGTTAACAACCATTGCCCAGCAATTTTATTGGTGATTTTCAAAAATTTAAATGGTTTTCAAAGCTTACAATTACATCTTAAAAAATTTTTAATCGCTTAATGAAGAGTACAGTTATGATTTTTTGAACTTTTTTTGGCAAAAAGTCAAAAATACAATTTGTTTCTGTAATTTAAAAATGCGAGCTGGTAGAGAAAAATGGATTAGATCATCAATCAGCGACCTAAAATTGATAAAAACTTGCATCGAACCTCCACTCAATACAACAATTTTGTTCCCTTGTGTAATTTACAAAAAAAAAAAAATTATTAAAAAAAACAATAAAGAAAACAAATTACAGAACAAAAATAAATAACAACATTATTACTGACTGTTGTAAAAACAATACTTATAAAAACATTCCTTAAAGAATAATATTAAATTACTTGTTTTATATTTGTAACAATTTTTGCAAACATTGTTACAAGAATAACTGGTAAAAATGGAAGAAAATAATAAGAAAAATTCAATTTCTAGTCTGTGCTTGCTTTTAGTAACAAATTTTGATTGAAATTTACGATTTTCTAATTTCTTTTCAATTTTTTAATGAATACATATTGCGTCTATGTTTTCAGAGAGCATCACAAAAACAAATTAAAAAAACCCATTATCATTAGAATAATTTGTTAAGATTTGTTTCGTATTTTTTTACCTGTTTTTTATTAAAAAAAATTCACAGCATTAATATTCGTTAGCTTAAAGTGTTTAGATGGTGTGTGTGTGTTTATGTTTTCAATATGTAGTAGTAGTAAATTTATTAGTGAGTTTTAAGAAAAAGTTTAAAATAATAAAATCATATTTCAAAAATAAAGTTCTTAAAAGTGCAACAAAGAAATTTCAAGTAACCTGAATCAAAAAAATTTATTCAAACTTCTGCGAATAAAGTTAAATCGACACATTTTGTGTCTGTCGAATATACGTAAGCTTTCCTCATATCAAAAAATTTTATTTTTTTAACTGAAATTATTTTATGATAAAATAATTTTAAGTAGTGCGCATTAAACAGGCTCTATAAAAATGTTAGCAGGGTAAAACGCTGATCAGTTTATCGAATGGCGATCCTCTCTTCTTAGTGCTTATAGATTCAAGAAAGACTTTTTTATTTCTTAAGACGCAGAATAATGTGGACAGCACTAAAACGAAAGTGCTACGGTAAGAGTCCGTGAACAACAAAACCTTCACTATACAGAAAGAAAAAACTCGTATTAAATCTATGTCTTTTTGGCTTACTTTTAGTACGAGTCGTACTTAAAAATTTAAATGCGAAGTACTTAAAATAATCTAAAATGTGACAACTTTCGAAAAACTGTGCCGGAATTTCTAAAAACACCCTGCGGGAAATTTGTGTGAATTGGTCTAACAGACTGGTCCTGTGATGACCAGTGAAATATAAGCTAATCTCTTAACTGGCTTATGAAGAACAAAAATTTAGAAAAAGTAATGAATAAGAGTACAGTCTTCACCGGTGCTGTGACACTTTTTTTGGTACTTTCTAAAATTTGGTTCTTGAATTTGATTCTAGGACTTGTTTTATTGAAATAATACTACATTTATGTAAATGACACTAAGCACGTTCATTGAGAACAGATCTGTGACTGGTCAAATGGTGTCAAGTGGCCCCTTCCAATGACAACCCCATGTAAAAGTGGTAGGTCATATTCATATAAAGTGTTAGAACTAGAACCGGTCTCTACCACCAAAGACCTATCACGGGACCACTTTGGTGTCAGTTCGCTTCCCTAGTGTAAGTATAACATTGTTAAATCAAGAAAATAAAAGCTGGATTTTTCGTTGTTCGTGGCACTCTTAATTCTTTATGCCTGCATACGCGTGTGTTTGTATTTTTTTTTTGTAGAAACAACAACAACAACACTTGCAAAGTAGGTCGAAACAGGTTTGCTTGTTTTGTGTAGAAACCACATGTTTAAATGTAAAATAAAGGTTACTGAGACATTCAGCCCGTTGCTGTTAAACAGAAAATAGAGGATTCGCATTCGGGAGATTACTATACGAAAGTGAAAGAAACAAGGATTACGTGAAACACGATACATACCACAGAATGTCAACAGGGAGATGAATAAGTTACTGTACAATACATATCATTTGTTTTGGCCGAATAATATGTCGAATTCGGATCTTTTTAACAAAACTGACAAAACGCCAATTATAACCCAAATCAAAAGAAAAAAATTTAAAAAATATTGTTCAAAGTATAATCACCCATAACAAAATTTGCGTTCTCTACTCCATTGGTGTGTCATGCCTTTCTGCTAGCGGTGGTTTGCAGGCTGTGCATGAAAATCTAGTTCATAATTAAACAGGTCCTAATTAAAAAAATAAATAACATAAATTGGCAAATAAGTTTTACCTATGTTCACACTTGGGTGCTTAAACGCTTTTAAACAACTTGAACGTGATAAAGCTCTAATCACATCAAAACCCAGAAGGTTACCTATACATTGAAGTGATGTGCTAACAACTTGAAATTGACATGATTACAACTTAATCACTTCATTTATCACAAAGAATTACAACTTAATGACTTCATTTATCCCAGACAATCCTCTGAACATACCATAAACTAAGTATAATGTAGAATCGGCTATCATGAACGTACCCCTCAAGTGTACAACCGACCACGATTTCTTCTTATTGTTTTTATTTCGCCCTTAAATAATTGATAAAATTTCAAAATTTCATCGTGAATACATATGCTTAAAATCATCTTCTGATTACTTTATTGAATTTTTAATACTTATATCAATTTTTGTGTTGTGTTTTATTTATTAAACCACAGTTATCGTAATCATCGCAAATGTAATGTGAACGGCTTTGATTAACTTAATCAACATTTTGCTTAAACGCGTTTAAAAACCCAAGTGTGAACATAGCATTAATTGACACAAGAAAGATGTTTCATGAAAATTATACTTAAAATTATAATTTACAGTTACTTTTAAGAACTAACTATAACACCGAAATATGACCACTACAGAAAATCACATTAATTATTAATAAATCTTATAAATGTATGTAGTTGTTGATTTCGAGATAAAATTTGTGTCCTTAAATCCGTCTGAAAATTCTCCTGCATATGGATTTTATCTAAAACATAGCTCATTGGTTTCCCACTATTTTTTTTGAGGCCATATATTGATAGCATAAATGGGGGTAGGGCACTCATTTTGCAGTTTCAACTCACAGTTAGTGCTAGTGTAAAAATTTTGCAATTATTTTGTTGATGTTGAGTGATAAATTGAAAATTTGCAGCCTCACTTAACATGAGTGATAGTGATGTTTAAAAAATTTTGCATTAAAAAAAAAATAGTTTGACTTAAAGAAAGCAATCATCAGTTATATTTAGAGTTTTTTTTTTATCCAGGAATTTTTCGATTTCCGGGAAAGTGGGAAATTTTTTTAAATTTCTTGGAATCCCGGGATCCCGCTCCATAAAAATAATACAAAGTAAATTTTGTTATTAATTAATGAAAAAACTTTTATAAAATAACGTAAGGGAACTTGTTTACAAAGAAAGTAAAAGAAATGGTTCAATACTAAAAAATTAATTGAAGATTGAAATAGGAACTTGAATTATTATTACCTCACGCCTTTATTCCCTATTATTATGCTTTTATTCAGTATTATTATGCTCTGGATAATTCATAAAACAATAATAAAAACAAAATAAAAATTGAGGTACTCAGGATATGAAATCAAAAAGTTAATTAATAAAAAAGATAAAATACTTTAAAGAAATATATAACATTTTTTAATGGCTTAGGAAATAACTTTTTGATACACTGAAAGCGCTTTGTAAGTCGTCAGAAAGTATATATCTAATTTTTTTTACTAATTATCATGTTTCCGAAAAATTTCGTTCATTTTTTACCGAGGTTGGACACTTAGTTAAAAGTGCACCGTTGTAGCATGCTTCGGATTCACAATCAGAAGCAATTTTTTCGTTTTTATAAACAACGTCTATATCAGTCAAATGTATGTCAAGGTTGATGCAAAAATGGCATCAACCGGACTGCTTCTTACAAACCTTTTCCTTTTAATAGATCCATTTGTAATCTTTATGACAATGTGTTTTTCAAGTTGTATGTTGTAGTATCTTACACGAGTTTCCAAAATGTTATCTTATTTCGGTTTCCCCGCACTTCACGGGTATATAAACCAACACAAATTGAAATTGAAAATTTGTGTTTATCACCTAATAAACATATCGCTCCTTCATTGCATCATAGTCATATCTCAAAATTTTAAGTAACTTTAGCAAAGTTTTCTTTATGCCTTCTCGTATTATATCTCCAACTGAACCAACTTACTTCTACTAAGGCTCAACATCTATGTATACAATACACGCACGTGTGCTAAGCTGCTCTTACCCAAGTCAGGTCAAACTTTTCATGTTGTACAATTCCTTCCTTCAGTAAAAAATAATTTAATGAAAATTAAATTTGATGAACTCATCAAGCCTAAATAAAAATATTGAAATTAAAAATTTACAGTTCAACTAAAACCACAATTGTTCATAAAATGATTTTATCATAAAACATAAACACAATTCTCAAACCTTTTTCAATTGTTTGATTTTAACATTTGAATTTAAATTGATAATGATTTGAAGCTAAACATTTGACATAAAATGGTTTTTCAAATCAAAAATAAACTTGGCAATAAAGCGAAAAATAAATGTAAACATTATCCCTCGGTCTTACACATGTTTTTATTTTCACATTCGTAACGCATGAGTCTAGCCAGACCCAACTAACTTTTCAATAAATAAAACCAATTTTTTTTAATTAAATGTGATATTTTACACATTTATAATTTAAATAAAATTTGAAATTCATTATATGAAATAATATGCGTACACATTCATATTATTTTTATTTATAATATACAAATTAACATATTTTAACCTATCAACATATTTCGAAAAACTGAAAAAAAAGATCGTTTTATTTTATAAAATGTTTATAATATGCAATACTATTTTATTTGTAATAAAAAAGAGAAATAAAATAAATGTATTAGCATTATGGATTTCCTTAGCAACTGAAACATGTAATTTTAATTTTTGAATGTTGCTGACAATCTAAACACTTTGAACAAAAATTTTTTGTGGAGATTATGAAAATTCCATTTTCAATATCAAATAGAACCAATTCGATTGCAAATTTTCAAACATCGTTCTTTTTCAAGCAAATATACGAATACAATTTGTTTTAGTTATGATTATAAATGTAATATTTGGTGTGCAAAATCTCTTGAGCGCTTGAATTGGAAAAGAGCCTCGTTCCATGGGCCCAACTCTAAAACGCATATTATTTTTACGCAGCATATACCACATTAAGTTGCTGCTTATTCCATTTTGGTCAATCTTTACCGTAGAAATAATCATGGGCAGAGTACTGTTGACAAGTTTGTACATGTGGTTCTTATTCATCGTGTTGAAAAGCAAACGATTAATTTGTTTTTATGACCAAATTATTTTCAGTACTGGATGAATCGTTCATATTTGGAACGTAGTCCACATCATCATTCTATTTAGCTGTGAACGGTTGAATTTCATAACCTTCCTCTGCAACTTTATTATGTTCTAAGTTATTAGCCTCCACTCTTCACATGTAAAAATCCGTTTCTGAACGTGAGTTACTAGTAACTGTGCTTATTGGTTTTTTTTTAATTGAGAACTAGATGGAGCTACTAGTTTGTGTGTTTAATATAATTAAATAAATAAGAGATAATTTAACAAAAAATAAGTAAAAACAGCAAGAAAGAAAGTTAAAAATACGGCATCTTTTATACAAAATATATATGGGTCTGGCCAGACCACATGTGTTACGAATGTGATGTGTGCAGCAAAATATTCGCATAAGTTTCCTTCCAGGAATAAGTATCCTTTCCAGAATATATTTTTTCAGCTTTTTATAGTAAACTAAATTCTAGAAGGGTACCTGAAATTTCAAGTCGCTACCTGTGTTTTAAATATACTAAAATAACATTTAAAATCGAAAAAGGTCTGGCCAGACTCATGAGTAAGACGAAGGGTTAAAAAATGGCGACTGAAGTTAAATGTGTTTTACAATTAAAGAAAAACTACATGTTACGTGAAGTTAATTCGCTGCGAGAAAACCTTAATTTCTTGGGAAAAATAAAAATTATTTGTGAGTAAAAAATTAATTACAAAGTGTAAGAATGCGATTTAAAATCAAACATAAAAGTGAACAATACATAAGTTTGTTATACGATCGCGGTGATACGCCATGACAATCCTCAAAATAAAAAGGAGCCAAGTGTTCCGTCTTTCCAAGGATTTGAGGACGGAAAGAACACTATATTATCTTTTAGCTATGACGCTGAATGTTTAGCTGACATACTATTATAATAAATATTTAAATAAATATAAATATTTCAATTAAAAAAAAAAATATTTTTCATTTATGTATGATTTGATTATGCCTGCATTAATTATTAAATAAAATACTTGATCTTTTGTGTATCAGTTCATTTTATTTAATTCATTGTATGCTTAAGTCTTGGTGAAAAAGTATAAAAATAATAGTAAAAATATGAAAAACCGCACTATGTCTTGTAATAATCTGTCATTTATCTAGTCAATCCATCCCAATTCCCATTCGTTAGTTAACCCTGCAATGTAAATACAGTCGTAAATAACCCAATCCTCCCTTTATGTTCCACATTGTAATGCAATCCACATTCTAAAAATATTTGAGAAAATAATGTTTAAAAGCAAGTCTAAAATAAATCTATTTCTCAATTGGAAAATAATTTCCCCTTTTAGAATGCTATGATTTTTTAATTATTATCAAACGTTTATCGTTTGAGAAAAAGTTTGATTTCAAATCATTTTCAATTTTAAATTAAATCTTCGTGTGTGTTGGGTATGTACTTTAAATAAAAAAAAATAAAAAACAAAGCAAAGCAACGGACGTATATATTTTAGATTACGCACGTGTCATTCGTGCCTTCCTTAATAATTTTTTTCTGGCTTTGCAAAAAACTGCTAAGTTCCTTAATTCTACCAAGTACTGATCAGATCAAAGGATCCATCTATAGGGTACTTAATGAAAGAATTTTTGCCGTCCGCTCCATGGAGTAAATTGTTTAATTTAACTATATTGTATTTCATCACAATGAAACTGTCCTTAAATGTATTCAAATAAGTATATAATTTTATTCGTTATGCGCGTGAACTATTTTCGAAGTAAACATTTCATTCTTTCAAACCTTATTTAGTGTTTTTGTATCAGTTAATTGTAAAATATCCAGTCAAATGAAAACATATTTCGAAAAAAGAACTCAGGATTCCAACTTGAAAAAATCAAAATTATGAAGAAAACTTTAAAGGAATTAGATGCGCCTTCAACGCGTCCACAGCTTTGAACTTTACTCCTGTTATGTTTAGAAAATAGAGCTGCATAAAGAGGAGTTTCCTTTGTTTCATTTCAAAGTGCTGATTTTACACAAACATGAAATGCCACTTAACTTATCAAAGTTATAAAAAAGGAAAATAAAATGTTTTTTGTCTTTCCTATTGTTTATTCAAATAAAAGGTAAAACAACTAATGAAAAAGTTTCTGTTTCAAAGTCTGCCTGTCTGTTTGAACTTAAAAGTGTTTATGTTTGTAAAAGTGTGCGTGTGTTTAACATAAATATAAACCAGTTGAAACATTGCTGTCAGTTGGGTTTATTAACTAGTTAATGGGACTTCATTATATTGTATTGTATAATATTATGTATCATGATATGAAATATATTTGAGGAGTTCCATAACAAAATGATAAAATTCCCTTGTTTTTAACTTTAAATTTTTGTTTGTGCTTTTTTAATTTACCTCAATTTAACTTGTTTTCGGGAAATTGGGCTAAGATAATGTCGCGGCCTTCTAAGTCTCCTGGCCTTAACCCTATTGAACATCTGTGAAAAGGCATTAAAATAAAATATTAAAAAAAGTGGATTTACGGATCAAAGTTAAAGAAGCCAATCTCGTTAAAACGGCGGCAAGATCTTATTGACGTTTTGCCTCGTAAATGTGCTGCAGTAATTTAAAATGAAGGATATCCAACAAAATATTGAAAAGAATTAACTTTTTATCCAAAAATATTTCGCCGTGCGTGCATACTTCTATTATTTTGAACAATAAATTTTTAATTAGTTTTGTTAATTGAGATTTTTTTTTCAGCATAAATGATCTTATGGATTTTCCAAGCCATTAACAAGCAAATCTGATATAAAAATTCTAAAGAAAAGTAATATATTTCTTGCACAGCTCTCTTAGTTCTAAAATGCATGTAAAATTTTTTATAAAAAGTTTCAATAATTTTGCTGTAACACTAAAACATTTATCATTTTAAAAAGTAAATTTATAAATTTTAGAGAGAAAAAGAATTTTATATTTTTATATTTAATCTTTTTTATATTTTTTAATAAAACGCTTAACTAAAACAGATTTTTGTTTATTTTTAACTTTAAGAACCGTCCCGCTTGAATTCATTTTTTAAAAAGTTCGTCGATTCGACGAAGAGTATCCTTAATGTACTAAAATAAAGAGTAAACTTCCAGGATTGAGGATATATTACCTTTTGATTTTACATCCTCCAAAGAAATCGGGTGCAGTCAATACCTAGGATTCGGCAAATGCCAAACATTTTCAGATCTCAAAGAAACTCTACGATCTTTTACAATCGCGGCTAACCAGAGAACCTATCTGGCACCACGGGAATCAGCAGCCCACGTTTGCATAGCACCAGACGCATTATGGGCTAAGGACTTCGATGCTTCTTGCAGGAAATTCTTTCTGCCTCTCAGAAAAATTGTCTTTGCGGAAGTTTCGCTTTTCCGTTGAAAAGCACAGTGTACAAAACAGAGCCAAAATCAGTTGCTTTGGCAGCTTTCAAAGAAAAAGACAGAAAGTGTTTTTTGGAAGTGAAGTGGACAACAGGCCGCAAACAACACAAATCGCGCGATCAAATCAGAAATACCAAAACACAAACTACGTTAAACAAAAGAATTAGTTCAATAAACGTTTTGTTTTGTGCAAAGAAAAAAAAAATAATTAGTAATATTGTTTTTCTTTTTTATAGTGTTATTTACTAACTTAAGTATTATTTACTCGTGTTGTGGTAAACTTAAAATTTAATTTTTACAACAGTTTTGCAAATAAATCTTAACTAAATAAATTTGTTATCATTGTATTGCGGCATAAAATATGGTTAGCAAAGACAAATGCAAAAAAGGCAGCCTTTGAAGGAAAGGACATAAAAAACGCAATATCTTCCATCTCGAACTCTATATAGAGCACTATGTTGAAAAGATTCTTTCAGGGACCACGTGGTGGTTGTGGCTTCCTACCCAAAGTCGTGGAAAGGGTCCCACTAAAGGGCTGATTTTTTACGACTTGTGGGCGAGTTCGGCATAAGGGAGAATTATTCCTACTTAAAAGATGCTGCCAGCTTTTTTGCAAAAGAAGTGGAGGTTAGATAGCTCCAGCTTTTAAACAGGGGGCGAGTGTATAATCTTGCCGAATATTGCACGAAAATTGCTTCCTCTCGCACTCGGGGGCGGTTGGTAAACGCATTGCTTGTCACTTATACCCGTAATTTCTAGAAATAGATATCTAGCTGTGTATAGATATCTATGATGTAACCTACTTTTCATAACTTTAAAACGTATTTTTAAACTACGGGTTAAAGTGTAGTGTATTTTACATAATAGATTTTCGATAGTCATTTCACGTAGTCAAAATTAACGTCAAAATAACCAAAATAGTCTTAACTGGTAGGTAAAGATTAATGTTTGGTACGAGCACGACCAGATATCTGTTTATAGAAATTACGGGCATAAGAGGTTATATCCACCATGGAGTAGGCCAAAGGGTAGGTTTTCATGAACATATTTTCTTTAATTGATTCAATACCAAAAATAATGGCTAATATCAAAATGACTCATTTTCATATCTATTAAAATTGTATCGTTTCGTTACAACACTCCTCATATCATGTAAGTTTTTTTTTATTTTTTTTTAATTTACTCTTTTGATTTTGATATCACTTTTTTCTCAAAATAATTATTTTAATGATGAAGTATAATGAAATTATGCGAAGATAGATAAAATATAAACACTTATTCTCTTTCACACATTTAAAGATACATTAATATTAAATATACCGGAATAAATGGTTTATTAAAATCTTTTTCAAATCAATCAATTAGTTAATTAAGATATACAATCTATAATAGAGGGTTATAAAATAAAATAAAATGTTAACATTTTAAAATCGTAATTATTATTTAATTATGTTTTACATCCAGGGGTTTGATTGATTGGATTTTGTTTAAGGTAAATGTAGAAAAGTGTATTTTGAGAAACATGAGGAAATAATTATGTAAATATTTGATGATTGCAATGAAAAGGGTTTTAGGTAATTAAACTTAAAAATTAATTTATAAAGAAATAATATAATTGATTTTCTACATGTATTATTGGTTTGGTAATAGAAGTTTGATTAACTATTTATAATATGAATAAAACTATTTCAATCATGTTGTTTATATAAATTAATTACTGCGTTGATTATTTTAAAAAAAAACTGTGGCTAAATTGATTATAAATATGAAATAAGAGACTAATGGTGTTTTCTTTTCTACAAAAAAATGTGACATTTTATTGTACATGGTGTCTGTTTCTTAAAAATTTTGCTAACAAAAAGGATGAGTTTTTTAGAATAAAACAAGCCACCCTTTTCGGGAGCAAAATTTTTAAGAAACAGACACCAAATTGCATTTTTTAAAAATAAAATGTCACATTTTTTGTAGACAAGAAAACACTATAAGATTATTTAGTCTATGGGATTTCAACTAAAGACTTTGTGAAGAATGAGAAACTATCGTCACTTAAAATCAATCAAATTTCCACACAAGCAGCACATATTCTTAACAATAATTCCTACACGTAGAGAGAAAATATTTTTTTGGAAAAATGGAAGAATCTAATAATATGGCTACAGCAAACTTATTATTATTAATAATACCACCATACTATGGTTTAATGTATAAAAAAAACTGCACGGGTGCAGTGGTTTACCTTGATAGATACTAGAAGATCAAAAAGGCATCCTGGCGGCAATGGTGCATTTTTCGCGGATGATCTAGGGATTTTTAAGGCCGTATAATTGTTAGGGTTAACATTATATGGATGGCTATTAGGTTCTTGATGATCTCTTTTGTGAATTTCTTGCCAGTTCGATTCAAGTCTAACAGAATAGGACGAATAAAGATTGTTTTTGAACAGATTCTAATCGATTTATGTCAACATTATAATCAGAATCCCAGATAATAGAACCATATTATATTATTGCAATGCTAATCATCATACCAAATTTGATGGCAATTCGTTCATAGTTGACAATGCTATCTCGAAAATCGTATCCAAACACTGGGTGTAGGTTATTATAGGTCGACCTAGACCGACTATACTTTCTTACTTGTTTTTCTTATTGTTGGTTTGCTGACTGGTTGATTATTTGGTTGGTTAGTATTTCGTTTATCAGTCTATCCGGCCATCCGTTTGTCTGTTTATCTATTTTATTCAGTGGATGATTGTGTAAATGTGTTGTCGGTTGTTATTTGGTTTTGTTGTCCTTGTCACTTTGTCTCTTGTTGTTTTTTTTTTTTTTTTTTTTTTTGTGTTTATATATTGGTAAGTTTGTGTATAAATACGCTAGTATTTTTAAGTAAGTATGTATATTATTTTTAAAGAAACCAATAAAAATGTTGTTTAAATGACCAAAAAGTTATTGCTCCCCTGGCGTGAATTTAAAATTTTGCCGCCAAATAAAACATTAGACACTACTGACATCCACCAGCACACTTCTGGCGTTATATCATTTAATTTATTGACTTAATTAAGTTGTTGATCTATACATTCATTCAAAGAGACTTGGGGTGTTTAGTTTGTGAAAATAAGATAAGGATTTCCTTTATTCTAAGAGATCATATTTAAATAAAGTGACAATAAGATTTATTTTTGGAATTTCATAGTAACTTCTATTTAATTCTGCTATTACATATAAATTTTATTTTAAAACAGACAGTAACAATGTTCTTATTTTAATGGAAACCTAAATGGATTTTTTTTCTTTCAATAAACCAGTAAAGCTTTTTTGGAAATTTCGCGGGAATAAAATGGTAATAAACTGGCAAGTGCACGGCCTAAAAAACTGAACTTAAAATTTTGATTTTCTTGCGAAAACAATGAAGCAAGTTTTTTTGTTTTGTTTTTCTTAACCTACTTACAACTACAATTGATGTTGGAAGAATTGCAACCATATCCATATCCTATCCATATTTTCTTCCATCAAAATTTAGTTAATCTGACACATTTTGATCATTGAATTGATGTCAGACAATTGGATTTTACAATTTGATTGCAAAGTCTTTTGTTTCAGATTTCGGGCTATATTTTAAAAAGTTATCATTATTGTGGAACTTTATTACTCTATCTACCTCCATAAATGTTGATTTATCTTTACTAAGAGTTTATTGGCCACATCCATCGGTCGTAAAGAATTTATCATTGCTTACTATTGTAAAGAATTTTTCCGCGATTAATTGATCGAATAATTAAAATAGCCAATTTCGAATAACAAATAACTCGAACAATTTATGTCAATTAATCAATTAAAATTTATTTGTTAGAAAATTCTACTCTTGCATTTATCTTCATTACCCATACTGTTAAACATATTTTAGTCCATTTTTAGATTTTAAGCGTGTGTGATAAATTTTGGAAATCACTTTAACAGGGTTTAAAAAACTGCAGTCGAAACAAAAAATTGTCGAACAAAAACCGAAAATTTGTGTACAACTTTTCTCTTTTTGCGTTGCTTTGACAGCGACTGTTTACATTTAATGAAACAAATGAAGAAGTGGAAGGAATGGCAGTTTTTCTATTTTCACTGCAGTTTTTTAAAAAAAATCATCAGCAGCTATAAATGTGTAAACCATGTACTATCAGATTATGGGTTACTTGTAACTACCCGAATGTAAATTTTTTTATTACCTCGTATCTTCTTATCGGCTGGATGTTAACAAGTGTTCTTGCTTGAAAATGAAGCGAGTTATCAACCATATTCTGGAAACCGAGTACATAAGAGTGTAATTGGAATCAAACGAATTTAAAAAAATATCCTGTTTTCAAAGTTTATAAAAAAATCCATTTATATAACATACATTGAATTCTTATCTTTACCAGAACTTCTCTTAAAATCAGGAAAAACTGCGGTGATTTTAAAAAAAATTTAACGGAGAATCTTCATCGATTTCAATTTCACTCGATTTTAAGAAATAATAAATTGGTTTAAAATGTTTTTCATAACTGGCTGGCACCTCTCTATTTATAAAATAAAAGTATGAGTTCAAATAGAGATGATTGTTTTTTCCCATTGGAGCAAAATATTTGAATTCTTCGAGCTATTCGCGTAATTTGAACAATTTAAAACCTTTATTCGATTAATCGAGCAATTTTAAAATTCAAAAATCCTTACTCGAACAAAACCAAAAGTCGAATAATTGGATAGTCTTTTGCTTACATTAACTGTCTGTAAAAACAGATAACCAATAATCTGACAGTGTTCAGCTTGCCCATTTATAAATGCGAGAGAAATTTGGAGTCTTATTCACTAAACACGACCATCAATGTTTAAAGTCATGTACTAGTCGAACTTCTTTATCTCGAACTTATATTCCTCTTCCTGAGGAACAAAGTATGTTTGTAGATTTTTTGACTTGTTTAAAAGTTTGCAGCATCTGCGCACGTGACTAACAATACTCTATAGTTCAGATCATATTCATTATCCATTCCTTTTCCCTCCGAACTTTTAAAAATTGTTTTTTATTATCACTTTTACTTTCATCACTACCTTTCACTTTATTTACTTCATTAATACAGAAGATTATAATATCTAACGCGGTTTTAATGGATTTAATTAGTTAGAAATCTGAAAAAAATATTTTACTACTCAAAAAGAAGAATTTAGCGAAAAATTTATTTAAATCGTTTAATTGACATAAATTGATCGAACTATTCTTTTATAGTCCGAACTAGTAGTGGAAAAACAAATTCCTCGATTATTCGAACAACAATTAATGGAGTGGATACTTTACAATATATCGTCGTGTTTGGAACAACTTTACTGAATTTGAGTTGAATACAGATTCGGAATGTCAAAATTTAACAATTTGAAAAAAAGTTTGTAAATCATAAGAATTTTAATTCAAAAAACATTTTTGTTTACGTTTTTAAAATTTTGTGTTATAAACGAAATTTTTTTTTATTAATTTTGGTTTATTTTATTTTTTAATAAAAATAATTTTTTTTACCGTGTTTTCTTAACTTTTTTATATCTCATCCCGACTTAAGATATTTTGTCAAAATGGCACAGATATTAAGGGTTTGAGTTGCATTGAATCCGAATCTGTATTTTATCACATCAGGCTTTTGATGTGATTAACGTTAAAAAATTTGGTTTTTCGCCATATTCTAGACGATATAAATAACTGCGCGAATTCTTCTCAATTAAAAAAACCAAATATGTTGTGTGAGAGTCCCATCAATTTCTTCAAAATAAGTATTTCACCCTTGTTATATCATTTTCTTCTCTGAGAAGAAAATTACTTTGTTTGTGTAGAACTTTTGTATTGTACATTGGTGTAAATTCTGTTTCGTTTTGTTATTAAATTAAGCCAAACTCATTTATTTTTGAATAGGTTTTAATGTCTTAGCTTGCTACGTCTGCTAGGCATCCTCGAAGTTAGATGGACGACAATATTATTTCCTACACGACTTTTGAGGGTCATTTTCGAACGTATGGCATGAAAATCGTACTCAACACTAAGCAAGACAATGTCGCTCTTCTTGTCGTTAAGAAAAAATTACATAATTAGACGAAAATGTCGTCGTCTCCAATGTCAACGACTCCATTCACGACAATATCATCTACTTAGTCGTCACCGGCTGCGTGCACGACAACATCGTCAGAAATGATGAATACACGCAGAGAAAAAACATGTTTAAATATGGTCACCTCCAACAAAACAATTTTTAAAGAAAATTTTAACATATTATGGTTAATATAACCACACTCATAAAATTATTACAGTAACTGATTGTGGGTTATTAAATTGGTTTTCCGTACTGTTAAAATTGAAAAAAAATATAGTTGTTTTACGAATAATTTTATTTTTTAACATTTATGTTTGTTATTCAAAAAACAAACTACCAAAAAATAATGTTTTTCCGTATTTATTTCGTTATGTAGTTTGATTTTTGTAGGTTAAAATATTTTTTTAAAAGTAAAAACTCTTCAATTTTAAGGAATATGCTCTTTAATAAATAAAAAATTTAAAAATATATGTAAAAAGCATTTGTTTTAAATGAAATGTAAATGATCCCTTTTTTAAATAAATTTTAAGTTGTTTAAAATGTATTTTCGTTTGAATTTAACAACATAATTTTTTGAGTGCATATTATTGTCATCTACAACCATCAAGAAGCCTCAACCATATTATGGTTGCCACTGAACACGTTATGGTTAAATATGACAATAATTTGTTTTAAAATGAACAAAAGTATTTTCCTCTTTTTCAAGAGCAACATGCTATGGTTGAAAACCAACCATGCTATTATAAGTGTTAAACATGTTTTAGTTATTTTTGACCATAAAATGTTCGAATGCAGCCATAATATGGTTGTGACTTCTTCATGGAGGAATAATTCAACCATAATATGGTTGTCGGTGACAATAATATTGTAAAATGCATCATAATATGTTTAATTTTTTTTTAAAAATAGTTTTGTTGGAGGTGACCATATTTAAACATGTTTTTTCTCTTGGTGTAATGTACATATTGGTAATCACATTTTTAATTGATTGTTATTTATAACCTCCCCAAAACCACTTGAAAAAACACGCCGTCTCTTTTTTTCCCAACTTCAAGGAATATTCTTACTTTGCTTTACATTGTTGTTTGGTTTTTTCATCATCGTTATATTACCGTTATTATATTTTTGTAAACTCATTTCATAGAAGCTTACCCGTCAATCTTTTATAGAATACAGCATTGAAAACTTTGTCTTTCATATTGTCATCGATAGCTTTTTATACAAGAAAATGTCGTTTATACTGTCCCGCATAGACTCTAATGGAAGACAGTATCGTTTAAACTGTTGCACAAACAGTTTGATAGAAGTCAACTACTAAGATAATGTCGTTTATGCTGTCACACATAGATTTTGAGAGACGATACCAAACAAGACGTTGTCACTCATACTGTCGTGCACCACGATTTCCTCTAATTTGTATTCTAGAAAACCTAGCCGATAGGGGGCAGCTCGTGCATTCATCTTCGAGGACGATGTCGTCAGCGACAATCTGGCCAACTAGGAAACTGGGGAACTTCTTCGTTTCTGCATCACTGCTTTTATTACATCTCTAGAAAGAAGCGAACTGACACTTTTAAGTTTCTACAATGTAGTATTATTTCGATACAATGTAGTATTTTTTCAATAAAACAATTCCTATAACTAAATTTAAGAACCAAATTCAAGAAAGTCCCAAAAATGTGTCACACCACCAGTGAAGACTGTACTGTAATTCATTACGTTTTCTATCTTCATACACCAGTTAAATGATTGGTTCTCCTATCACTGGTAATGAGTTCTTTTGGTACACTCACAATATTCTGTACGTAAAATTAACTGAAATTGTATTATAAAATAAATGAAAGTTCAATTAAAAACCGGTCTACCTATTTTTCATTTATTTTTAACAAAAAGTTCATTTAATTTTTACTGTCAAAAATTCAACACCATATTCCGTAAAATCAAATAAATATTCAGTTATTTTGTAAAATTTTACTGTCAAAAACTCAACACCATATTCAGTAAAAACGATTAAATATTCAGTTATTTATTAAAATTTTACTGTCAAAAAAGTGACCCCATATTCGGTAAAAACAATTAAATATTCAGTTATTTTATTAAATTTTCGTTTACTCCACAAAAAAAAAAATACCAGACAGACACCTGTCCGCTTGTTTTTCTTGTAAGCGAGAGAGGGAGAATATTTTTATTTACTTACCCAGTTACACACGTTTGTTTTACTTTTGTTGTACTGACCACGTTGTTTACAGAAGAACTCTCAATTATAAGACACCAGCAGCATGACCGATATGGCTTCGCAATTATTTTACTTTTAAAATTTGATGTACTTAACTAAATTATTTTAACAAATAGAAAATGGGAATTGCTTACACAAAACAAGCAATTCATTTTTTATAGATAAGTAAAAATTTATTTTTGGTAGTAAAATTATATAAAATAACTGAATATTTAATTGTTTTTACTGAATATGGTGTTGAATTTTTGACAGTAACATTTTATGTAGTTAATTTTTTGACAATAAATTTATATAAGATAACTCAAGGTAGATTTACAAAAGGTAAACTCGTTGGCCCATATGTTTGTAAGCTGTTTACCCCTAGTTGGAACCCAAAATTTGTACATGTGTGCGTTAAATTGTTTTTGTTTTATATGAAGACAATTTTGACAACTTGGTTCCTTTTATAGAGCAGCATGTCTACACTCCTAAATGAGTCTGCCTTGTGTAAATATACCTTGAGATAACTGAATATTGATTTGTTTTTACGGAATTTGCGGTTGAATTTTTGACAGTAAAAATTAAATAAACTTTTCGTTGCTTTAAATTACATTTTTATTTACTTTAACATAAAGAAGAATTTAACTCAATCAACGGACAATATTAACTGCAACTGAAAATCCGTATTAATATGCACTTAGTTTTTTGAATAACTGTTAGAATCAGTTAAAAATAAATTCGCTTGGAATTTTACTGTAATAATATTGTGAGTTTACTTCTTGTATTTTCACAAATCCCAGAACCAGTCTGTTGGAACAATTGACACAAATTTCCCGCATGGATATTAAAAAGTGTGGAAATTGAGGAGCTCTAGTTTCGTATATTTTTACAGCTACGTAAGCAAAGGTCATATGACCGTTATTTTTAATTTTCAGTTTAAAATCAACAGATTAAACACTAAATTTTCCCACTCTACTTTTTGACCCCCAGAAAGATATGTAACAAATTCCTTACACAAAGTCTAAAAACAAAAAACTTTTTTTCAACACATACGACATATGTCAGTGTTAGAAATGTTTATCGTCATTAAACAATAATAGCTTAAACATCAGCCCCATTATCTGTAACAAAACATAAAAAACTTGTACAAAATAGTCTCTAAATGTTTATCTTAATTTGTCTACTTCCGTTTTCGCGTTTAGAAAGAAAGAAAAACAAAAGAACACCATTAAAGGGCAAATAGTTTCATCATTCTTTATGTGTATCTTTTTATCTGCGTCATCACCAACTATCAAAGTAAGTTTGTTTGTATGTATTTGTTTAGCCTGCCACATTGATGTACAAGTTGTAGTATTAGTGCAAAAAGAGAAGAACATTCATCCTCCAGTTTTATTGACAATAAAATGTAATTTCTTTTGTCTGTTTGGGAAAGATTTAAAAATAAGAAATCAACTTGTGTTTTCTTAAATTCTTTTTATTATTGTTGGTGTTTCTTATTTTATTAATACATTTTTATATTGTTATTTTATTTGAGAGCTTGTTTCTTTGGCTGGTCGGCCACCACAGCACTTAGAAGACAACAAAACATGTTGATTCTTAGAGTGAGTTCATTATCTTGATTTTCAATTTTGTTACGTATTAAAGATTGAGCAAAATGTTGGTTTTTGCTTAAAGTTTTAGGAAATGGGTGGTAAGTTTGATATAGTTTGGCGTTTGCAACGGTAAAATGGAAATATTATAGAAAATTCCAAGACATAGAATAGATAGCTCAAATATATTTTTATGGTTGGTTCTATTGTTTGACCATATATCACTATATATCTACTAAAAAGGTTTTTGAATATTTCGCAGGTTTGTTTTTAAAAACATTTTTTTTTTGGCATATAGTAGCATATTCTGCAATATATTTTTAACACAAATAGGACTTCTTCACATCAATGACTGTATTGGGATCTTCGGAGAAATCTCTGATAATTAGAATACTTCTGCCAAATTTTGGCTCATTACTAAAATGGAGGTAAATTTTCGGTACATTCTCCTGATCTAAGCGTTGTTAATAATAAAAAGATACTTGAGTTTATTATATTTTCTATAGTTAAGCCACTGAGAAGACATTTTATGTTCACGAAATATTCATAAAGCCATAACCATTTCGGGTTACGCCAGATACACTTCCTCCACAAGATATCGACGACCTGTACCTTCATATAGGATGCGAAGATTCCAATATCGGCTCCTTATAACTATAATAAGGACTTATCGTTGGTTCTCCACAACGTTGTAAAAAGTAAGCTTAAAAAGGATTGGTTAATGCCGAGCACCGAAAAACTGTGACGTGGCCATGTAACACGGGAAGTACAAAAGTGATTATGATTTACATGAGCACCTGCCATATAGCCTAATCTCATGGTAGATCATAACAACTAGGTGATTCATTTAAAACATGTACCAAGTGCGCCTGCATTTGCTAGGATACCATTTACACACAGGTCGCAGTTTGTGTGTATAATTCGAATTGCCCTTTGTTAACGAGCCAGAGCTATCTAGCCTTCACTGCTGTACTAAAATCCAGCAGGTTCTGTTGAATAGCAACAGTACCTAGAGAACTTCCATAGGCCACACTTCCCCACAAGGGTGAAAATTTAGCCATCCACATTATCCCCGAAAGTAACTCTTCATCCGAAAGACAGCAAGAATTTTTCGCAAGAAGCATGCTTAAGGAGTTGTCAGCCAATAGTCAGTCCGATACTGAAGTAATGCGGGTTTCAGACACCCGTAGCACAAGAGTATATCTGATGGCGCTTCACCTTTCAATGTCCGAGAGTACAATATCGACACAACAGAAACTGTCATGCGCCTCTAGCCCATAAACCATATCTCTCTTAAAAGAACTCCATTGCAGTACGACTATTAAACAGAAAATAAAAAACTTCAGATACCTCCCGACGGCATCTCTATAAACGCAGTCCTATTGCCAGGCACTTGGTCAATTTGCAGTTATTGACTGAGCCCTAAGTAGATGCAAGAGGTGGAATCCGTAAGATGCTTTCCTACGCCCTCTGAGAGGCGCAGTCAAATATGACGGAGGAATTACGCGTGGAACATTTATTTGGAAGAAACGCGCGAAGACTGACAAAGAGAGACGATTACCATTTAAGAAATAATTACAAATAAAATGCAAGAAGCTTCCATAAAAAAAGTAAAGATTGTTAATTTAACTCAACAAAAACTTAAAGATTCATTGGCACCAAGCAGCAATTTTAAAATGCTACCAAGTAGTAGAATTCATTTGAAGGTGAGATACGGTGAATGAAGTTTTTGCATGTTTAAAATTATGGTTGAATAAAGAAGTCGCTTTTAGATCAATTTTGTACGATAACTCAATGATCTGGATGTATGTGAAGCCCAGTCCACCAGAAATCTCACTAGACCGAATAATATTTATCCGCCTGAAGCAAGCATTGGACAAAACAGATATTATATAAGACATGCAGTTGTAATATATGGTGTTTTTTTAGCTGCATGAGAACTTAAAATAACAATACAAGACATTTTTTTATTATAATCTGGTAGATAATTTTATGGCATATATTTTTTAAATATGATTTCCGGCATAAGTCCACCACGGCCACGAGTTATAGTTCATTCGATCAGTTAAATTTTTGACTATTTTCTCCAATAAATCTAGCTGTATGGCGTCAATGGTGGCTTGAATATTGGCTTCCAGTCCTCCACAAGTTGCTAGGTTATCGGCATTAACTATACAGAAAAAATTAAAAATTTTCTCTAATCACCAATTTTATACCAAATTCATAGAATCAAGCAACCCATTTGTTGATTTTGCACCTATTACCAAAATGATTATATTGATTACTTAAAATTGTAAAAATTTAATATTTTGAATATTTTTTTTTCAATAAATGATATTTTTAATTTTAATTAAAAAAATGATCAAAAAACTTTGCCGTTTCAAACAATGTGTTGATTGATTTTGACAATTTCCAACAACAATTTCACAAGTTTAAATTATTTTATTTTTAACGAAATAATTTTTTGTTATTTGATTATTATTTTAATTCAAAATTGATTTCAAAACAAATAAAATGTTAATTAAATCAAAATTATATTTTTAATTTTCGTTCAATAAAAAAAAATAATTGATTCAATTATCACATTAATTAAGTTTAAATACTTTTTAAATAATTTTTTTAATTGATAAAAAACTACTAATAATTTTTTCTGTGTAATTGCTTTAAATAGCTCCACAAAAAGTATTCTAGAAGCATTAGGTATTTAATACATACAAGGGGGCTAGTGGACAGGACTACTCTCTGAAAATAACGTTGTCAACAAATTTGTTTTGCAATTAATTGATTGTAAAGTGAGATGTATGGCAACTTACGCCATCTTGTTCGAATCAAATGTCATTGATGTTTAGCTGATTAATTTTTAAAGGGAAAAAATTCAATCAGCATAGCCATTCACAGTAACGGCATCCCTTTGCTCATTTCGAAAGAGCGTGTAAACCGCACAAAGGATGTTATGGTTATTCGTTATCCGCTTGAGGATTATCTACTACAAAAATAGTGCCTTTCTAACTCTTTATGAATATAATGACTATAGTAGCGTTTTCTTTTCTGAGTATTATTCTGCCTTTTGCATTTTGTTATGTGCCTTTCTGGAAAATATGTTTTATTATAAAAATGTTATGCGTTCTTTTTTCTTGATGTTCCCCTTAAAAAGAAACAAATATTTTATGTTCTACACTAATTTTAATTAACCTTCATAAGGTCTTCCAATTTGCTGAAGTTAACGGTCTTCGGGTCACCCAAATAGACCCAAAGACCTTTGACCCAAATAGAAAATTTTATATAAAAACTCACTTTTTTTAATGAAGTATGTTTTAAAAGTTGATATTTTATTTCTAGATTTATTCAGTATATTGAAGCTGTATTTATTGTTAACAGTTATCGCGAATACAAAAGTATATTTTACATAAAGTGGTTGTATATGTTTTGTGAAATAATTGGCTAGGACTTATTTTTGACTGGTAACCATATGTTTTCATCTATATAATTCAGCTAACTAGAGAACCAATAAATGCGAAATTTTGATGTCGCCACTTCAGTCCAATCAATACCAAATACACATTTACCTGCATTATTACTAAACTTCAAAATAACGCATGTCACAGGAGGTAAAAAATTAATAAATAACAACTGGAAATTTCAAACGAAAATTCAAGAATTTTGCTACCGGTCAAATATGACCCAAAGACCTAAAGTGCAAAAAACTTTATAAAGATTTTTTTCGCCAATATTTTTTTCTGAAAACCTAAAGTAGTTGTTGGCATTAAAAATTAAATAGAAGTCATAAAATATAAAAGATATAAGTCACTCACTCTTAGAGAAAATTTAACTTTTATTTCAAAATGGGTCAGATTTGACCCGAAGACCTTACGAAGGTTAAAGGGGCATGAGTGCAGCACCAGATAAACAGCTGGTTTTTGTTATTATTTCTAAAAAAATGAATTATTTTTGTTA
Organism: Pollenia griseotomentosa; assembly: GCA_963931875.1. Classification (NCBI taxonomy): domain Eukaryota; kingdom Metazoa; phylum Arthropoda; class Insecta; order Diptera; family Polleniidae; genus Pollenia; species Pollenia griseotomentosa. The sequence continues at coordinate 28,537,910 of OZ007561.1, forward strand.
GTTCGTCTCTCGAGATAATTCAACAGTTTTTGTGTTTTTGTTCTTCTTAGAGAATAAGCTGTACAAAGGAGCTTAAAATTGTCTAAACTAAATGTACTTTATTGTAATATGCCGAAACTTGTATTCTTTTGCAAAAGTAAAATATGCTACACTTTTCAGGTAAACTTTAAAAAATGTCGCCAAATCACATGTAACACTTGGACACTGGCCGGTGGGGACTCATGCTGGAAGAATGGGTCTGGTATTCAACGACTATTGTAGGAGTTGTCAGAACGAGGAGGAAGAGGAGACTGTGCTTCACTTCCTCTGTCACTGCCCTGGACTGCGGGGCATAAGGGAAGAATACCTGGGGGGACCGGTGTTTTCCTGTTTGGGGGATCTGTCTGGGATGGAACTAAAATCGCTCCTTCTCTTCATTAGGAAGACGAAGTGGTTGGAACTTGCAGTGACACCATCTGAGTAACTGCTCCAATGGATGGGCATTGGCGCCGGGTATCACAAAGGGACCAATTGAGGACCCAAGTGAGCTGTCTTCTGATGGCTGCCCATGGAACCTAACCTAACATGTAACACTTATGATACACTTTTTTTAGAATAGAGGTTATGATCAAATATCTACAATATGTACGAGAAACTGGCTGTCTTTCTAAACGTCAGTATGCAACGACCAGTGTTCGAAAATAAGCAGAACGTTATTTAGCGTACACCCAGAAACGATATCTATTTTTTTAGTGTTTGTGTATACGAGCACAACCCTTAAAAGCGTCCGTAACTTTTTTCGAGAAAGTAACGAACATTATATAATGATCTGTTCTTCGTTATAAAACATAATAATTGTAGTGGTGCTGTAGACATCCTTAAGATTTTAATGTTCTATAGTATTTATTTTCTACATTGATAAAGAAATGAGCCAACTACAAATTTTAAAAACGACTACATCACGAGTAACTTGTGTGTGTTGTGCTTATGTTTTGTTTGTGTACAATTTTTCGATGGCTTTTTGTTTTTTTGTTTTTTTTCGTATATATAATTTGTTTTTGTAAAAAAATTTGGAATTTTTTGTGCTAAGCAAAACTAAAACGAACGCACATTTATGTGCCGAAAGCAACACAACAAAGTTTATGCTTTTTTGTTTTAACAAAACGCAATTAAATGTTCTCATCTTTTTGTTGATTTGGATAAGAACAGTATTATTTTTGTGTTCGAAAATCAAAAGCAAAGAAACGTTATTTTTTTTTATTGATTTACTATACAAACACTATAAGCGTTTGTGTTTTCCAAAAATCTACCGTACGGAACACTAAGAAACGAGATTTAATGTTTATTTTCGAACACTGCTTACATCACTGACAATATAACGCATTGTAATTTTGAATTTTACAAAGCATTGTTAATTTTAATAATGTGCTAGTAGCGTTTGCATATCAGCTGCTAAACGGATGTCACATACAATAAATTTTTGCACTGCAGCATATATGACTATAAATTAACACTTAATACTTTCAAGAATACACAGAAAACATTATCACCAATTATTGTTTTTAATTAATCGAAAATAAACTCAGTTTTAATTAAAAATTTAATCAAATGTATTAAAAGTTTACTTATGAAATCAACAATACTGCACAAAATGTTGTTAATACAAAAAAATATCTAATTTATACTGTTAATTTGTTTACTGATACAAATTGAAGTAATTTTCTAATTAACATTTAAAATTTCTAATGGAAATCAATTTGTATTTCTGTGTATGTGACAACATTTCTTGTAATAACTATTACACTCTGACAAGATTAATCTTTGCAAAATCAATTTTTTTTTATTTCATTACTTCTTGCGAAAAAAATCAATTAATTTTTTATAATTTTCACACCATCAATATTAAGTGAAAATTAAAATAATAGTTTGAATTAAAGTGTTTCATAACTTTTGTTACGAACAATTTTAAACCATAATTTCATTAAAGTCATTCCATCACCACTTGTCGTTGCTACTTTATAAATAAAGCGAAAGCAAATGAAAGGAAAAAGCTCTACGAGATGACTTCAACTCAACTTTTATTTAAAAAGAAAGAAGCAATACACTTGAAAGAAAAAAATTAAATTTTGTGATACCGACCATTTTATTATGTTGATTATTTTGTTATTGTTGTATTGTTTCAGACTAGAGTTTCCTTCTTAACGTTCTTTCCAAAGTTGTTTTTAAGAAATGCCAGCAACATCGTTTTCATCATCATCATCATCATTATTGTTAAAATGATAAAGACTAAAAAACAGTTTGTGTTGTGTGTTTTTTCTTCTTAGAATGAATGTTTTACCAAAACGCTGTGAGACTTAATAAAATTGTAATTCAATTGGAAAATCACCATTCCATATGACAAGTAGATTTCACTTTTGTAGCGGTTTCTTTTGTTTGTTGCTATTTTATGTAGACAATTGCCGACACTTACTTTGTCTTATAACTTGTGTTGTGGAATAAGATATAAAGTAGTTTAGTGCCACACAAGTGAACAAACTGACATTCAGCCGCATGACTTTTTTTTCCTACATAGGAAATGTGTTATGCTCTAATTAAAGTTGTTATTAAAAAAACTAAACGAATATTAAGTGGAAAATAATTTCAAAAATTATATTTATTTTAAGCAAAAGAAAAACGGAATATGCAAAAACACAAAGTGAAAACAAATTGCTGTGTTTAATGTATTGTTCTATTGCTTTTTTCATTGTGCCAGAGCAAGTGGTCTTTGGCTAAGAAGCCACAGCTACAAGCAAAGTATATATTTAGATTTAATTTCCCAAAGGTGTCATTTTTTAATACACAATGTAATTACTTTGATGTTGGTCTTGTTTGTTTTTTTATTCCTGCTGGACTTTAAATGAAATAAATGCATTTTTAATCAAAATTATATTTTCCAATTATACCTTTTTTTGATTCGTTGTTAAAAAATAGGAAATTAGAAAAATTTGAATTTGTGGAATTCACAAGCTCTATCGTATGGTTTATATATAGTTTCAAAAAATAAGATTTTTATACCCTCCACCACAAGTAGTTGTGAAATCTCTTTTCAAAAAACCATAATAATTGTTTTATATCTTGTTTTTATATCCTCCAGCACCACTAAAAGTGAATGAGGGTATACTAAACTTTTCATTCCGTGTGAAACTTTTTTATTATTCATCTCAGAACCCTTGAGTAATTCAAAAGCTACGGTCACACTTATTAAATATTTGATCAAATAAGCGTAACCCCTACTTTTGTTAATAGTTAGTGAGGTTTAAAATTGTCTTAATATTACAAAATAAACTAATTATACTACTAGACATAGCAAAAAACAGTTTTTTGTAAGATGTGGTATTTTAATCAAAATATATATTGATATTAAGCGAAATGATTTTTTAGTTTGGTTGTTGGTCCCGTTTTTTTCGTCAAATATTTGATAAGTCTGACCGTAGCTTAAGTCGATTTAGCCATGTCCGTCTGTCTGTCCGTCTGTTGAAAAAACGTTCAGTTTCCAAAAACTCAAAAGAAATGAACAACCTTGGTGTCAAATTGCTTGTAGTTATCCTAAGTAGCTTGGGTTTAAAATCCGACAAAATCGGTTCAGTAGGATCAGAGCTATTAATCAAAATGTCGAACCACCACCTTAAAAAATTTATAATTTTGTTACAAAAACTAACATAAATGGCGGAACAATGGACGGAATGATATAGGATTTAACAAAAAAATCTTTTTATTCGACTGGAAATCATACTGTAAACTACTCCCGGAAAACAGCTTAGTACGACTAAAACCGTAGTAAATAATGCTATCATTACAAAATTTGGCACGTCACAGTTTTATAGGACTAAAAATCAGAGTAATAAATTTCGTGATGATTGGTCCATAATTTACTATAGGCCCCTGTTAAAACCCACTCTGGTAAATTAAATAAATACGCCTAATACCATAGGAGATACAATTATTGTGGTAAAATTTCATCCAACTTAGTTTCAAATGGCCAGAAAAATTTTAGGAATTTTGTGATTTACGGTCCATAATATTCCTTAGATCTCATATTTTGCAGCCTTCTGAAATTCGCTGTAAACGCTAAAACTCATTTCACCGCTGTTTTGAAAATTATCGCAATTTATGTTTTTAATATCAGAAATCACTCTGCAGAATTTTGAGATGATTGGTTCACAGCTTACCATGGCTCCAATATAAATTCCCCCCATCCTGAAATTCATCTAAGTTCGGCTTTAACTGTTATGAATTATTATATTTTCCTCAAGCTAGTTAAAATTCCTAAAAAAAAGCATAAAACTTTCTGATTGTGGGTCAATTATTAAATAAGAAACACAAATTTTTTAGAAAAAACTTGATTGACATACATTTATTTATTATATCAAACAGGAATTCTATTTAATTAACGTGTTAGGAGAAAGACAAAGAATTAAAGTATAAAAAAATTAGAAGATCTTAATTATTATACTTTTTATACGAGATTTTAGAAGAATATAGTGTATTTTTGAGGTCACAAAAGTATTTTGCTTTTAAAAAAATCAAGTATTTTCTCCGTATAACTATAATTATGTCACAGTTAATACTTTGTGGCATAACCGATGTTTCTAGAAACTGCAGCTAATCGTCGTGATATAGATTCCACCAAATTTTTGCACTTTTCTTGAGGCATTTTTCCACATTCTTATAGCAAAACTAGTTTCAACTTAGTTTTCGAAGACATGTGGCGTTGGCGAAACTTTTCCTCCAAATACGCCCATACATTTTCTATTGGGTTCAAGCTTGGGCTTTGAGCAGGCGTTGGCAAATGTTTGGTGTTATAAAGAATCCACAGTTTAACATCTAAGGCTGTTTGCTTGGGATCTTTGTCCTGTTGGAAATAAAAACCTCTTTTATCAGCACTCGTGTTAAGGTTTTCTTTAAGAATTGACAGATACACATGTCTGTCCATAATTTCATCTATGAAGACTAGATTTCCACTCCTGAGGTTGACATTCAGCCGCAAACCATAACAGAACCTCATCCATGTTTTACTGTCAGCTTGATATTTTTTATATTAAGGAACTCATTCGGCTTTCTCCAAAACATGCGTCCTCCATCGGACCCAAAAATATTATATTTGCTTTCATCGTTAAATATTACGGATTTCCAAAAGTCAAAACCTTTGGTTCTATGTTGATTAGCGAAGGATAACCGCTTATTTCTATTTATTTCAGATATTAGAGGTTTTTTTACTTGCTACTCGAGCATTAAAGTTGTTTGATCGTAGTACTCTACGAAGTTTTTCGTTGCTAGCATTTTTGCATAGAGTTCTTCTCAGCTTATCATTCAGTTTTGGAGCAGATAAATGCGGGTTTTCACGAATTTCTTTAAGTATTTGCCTTTAATTTCTGGCTGATAACCATTTTGGACGGTCATGTCGTGCCAAATTTTTAAAATTTCCATTTTCTATTGTTCGACGACACCTCTTAAACATTTGCGATATCAAAAAAAATGTTTTACTTTGGTCATGAAGGTGCAAGGTGATTTTCCACTCGGCAAAACTTGGTTCCTTTTCTTTCGGCATTTTAATTAGATAAATAATAGCCAAATACCTTGAAAATATTATCTTATTCCAACGAAAATATGATTAAAACGTATAAATGAAGCAAGCCCATATAAATGTAAAAATGTATAACAATATTTGCAAGGATAAGACATAATACATAATAAAAATACTTTTGTTAGTATTAATTATATGTTCAAAATAGTTTAATATCAGAAAAAGGCTATGAAATTACAAGTTTTTGTTATTTTATTACCATATTTAAGTTGTAACACACATCACCTACGTAATAAATGGACTTTTTCTCAAAAATTAAACAACTTGTACTTCATTTTGAGGAATGTATTTAATCTTGATGGAGTAAAAAAATATGCAAATTATTTATGATAATCACTGTAGGTCTAAACCGCAACCAAATTTAATGCTGATGTCTGCTTTTATAAAGATTAATTGATAATTAATAGATATCATATACAGAACGAAAAACACTCGGGATAAATTAATCTTTTTATACTTACTTTAATCTCGAGTCGAACTTAAAAATTCAAGTACGAATAACACTCAAACGTACTTAAATCAATTTTAAATGGAATTACTTTCAAAAATCAATCCCGATCAAGTACAAAAAAGATTAAACTTTTCGTTGATAGTGCCACTCTGAGAGTAAAATTACAAAATGAGGGATTTGATCTCATAAAACTTATTAGTCTCATCTCTCAGCATTGCATTCTTTTATGCGTGGGTACGTGTGTGTTTTTCAAAATTTGTTGCACAATTGCAAAAACACAACACAAGTTCGAACAAAACGATTTGCTTTTTGTTTGTAGTAACAACAAAAACAACAAAACAAGAAGGAAAACATATAAATATATATATGTATGTATTATTTTCATGTTTAACCCTCCGGCTTACGCATATTTTGATTATCTATACACATTAAACAAAGGTCTGGCCAGACTCATGTGTACCACGAAGGGTTAAAAAGTAAATTTGAAGTCTTGCTTCTCATTTAGTTTATATTTTTAGTTAAATATGTACAAAAGATTTTTAAAGTAAAAACCATATTGGGCATGATCACAAAGCATACAGAGATGAAAAAAGTGACGTACGAAAAATGCCTAAATCATTTGCGAGGGCAGCTTTCGAAGAAAGAGAAAGAAGACGTGTTTTGGTAGTGAAGTGACAATGTGTAAAAACAGGCCGCTACTATCAACACGAATTGCGTAATCAAAACAAAAAATGCTAAAAGGGCCGCTTTCGAAGAAAAAGACAGAAAAAAACACAATATTTTCTGTCTCGTGACGCCTCTGTGTGCTCTGTGGCATGATGTTGGTGTTTTATCATTCTTTAAGGTGTAAAACGGGTAAGTAAATCAACCATAATATTTTTTTTTCTTATTTCTTTTAAGTTTTTTTCAAGCACGAATTGGAGATAAAATCAACTTTATAATACTTGAATCAAGCGCGTTTTGAGATTGATTCAATCTTAGTTTTACTTAAATCAATCTCATTTTCGGATTACTTCAAGTACGAAATCGGGATTGAATACGGATAATTTAAGTATTTTGCGATTGAAAATCCGTACTTGAATCAGTCTTTTTGTACTTGATTCAAGAAAATGCGTACTCACCGTACTATCAATACCGCTTCGGATTGATTTGAGTACGTTTGGATTGATTTTTCTTTTGGGTGTATAGGTCCTATAGTTGGGTCATATAGATATAGATAGGTGAAAGGTATCAACGATTCGGCACAGCCAAATATAGCACTCTTACTTGTTGTTTATGCATTTGTTTACTTTGTGTTATTGCTTAATGTCAAAAATGGAAAATATCAAATCAATATACTTACATACATTGCCAATTCACTTTGAGGAAACTATTTAAGAAGATTAACAAATTTTTATTTAACAAATAATAAAAAAATATGAAAAGTGTAACTAAAAAAAGCAAATTATTTAATTTAGGTTATAATTTTTTTCACTCTTGGTTTTTATTCATTTTCTTTTCTTTAATAAAATTTACCATTCACATTGGTTGATACCATGCAATTTAACCAGGTATGGAAGTTTTAATTTGAGATGAAACATATATATATAATATATATAATAATTAAAATAACTTAAAAAAAATTGTAATAATCAAACATATATTAATCATTCAGAAGAATTAAATTAGTGGTGGTAGCTATCACATTCTAAAAAATGTTTAACAAATTCATTAAACAAATCAAACTTCTCCAAGCCTGGCATAAATTCAACATTTTACAAAACATATAAAATTCAATCGTATAATTAGACAACAATTTTGTATGAAAATTGCCAAAAACAAGTACACAATATTGTATAATCAGACTAGTATACAACGAATACGACGATACTACGAGCTAATGAAGTGGAGAATTATATTTGTTTTTTAGTTTGTAGCTTTTTTTCGAATTAGTAGTCTTTATGTGGAGCATAGACGGATATGGCTTATCCGTCTTAGAATTAGTCAAGCAGCCAGAATATATGAGGACTTCCAGGTCAAGGGTGTAAAACAGGATAATTGATCAATATTAAAAAAAAATTATTTTAATGAATATTATGTAGCAAAACTAAAAATTCAATTAATAATTGGATTCTGCATTTATTGAAAATGTTCATATTCTTAAATAGTTTTCTTCTTTCGAAGCATGAAAATATGTCCAAGTGCTTTTGTAGATTAAACATAGAACAAGCTTTTATAATTTTTTTTTCGCTACGCCCAGAAAGCCTATCTGCCGAAGGAAGGAGTTTCCGACAACAAAAATACGATAACAGCACAAAAAAGCAATACAAGTTTACAATATAGGCAGATTATGGCTGCAAGGGACGAGTTTTGTTTTGCAAGGAATCATTATTGTTTCTCACTAGACAATGCAAAAAAAAAAAAAATCCAACTCGCTCCAATTTTATAGAGGTCAAGGAGAGACTTTTGTTTCTTTTTTACTTCAGATACTAAAGCAACGCAATGTTATATGACAAAAGTCATTGCTAATATATTTTTTTATTAAATGCAAGTAACAAATTTTTGAACACAGCGCCTCATATATACTTTCTTGGGTCTGAGAATAATAATAAAATATGTTTACACGGAATGACAAACGTATGCACTCATTCACCACAAAGTACTTAAGCAATATACTTAGTTTACATAAGATGAAATTAAAAAAATTGAATCCATTATTTATATGAGGACTTCGAAAAGCTAAGGCCAATTAGTAAAAATTTGAGGTTTATGGTTTAAAAATTAAGAGAGGCAGCTGTGATATTTTGCTCATATCTCAGTCATTTATGCACCAATATGGGTGAATTTTAATACCAAGATATAACAACCTAGTCTCCATCATATCTGGGCTCTTCGAAAACCCATTATAACAGACAAATGAACATCTTGAAACCAACTTTGCCACTCAATAAAACCTTATATTAAATTGCTTTCTCTGTTGCTTTAAATAAATTCCACATATTTGTTGTAAAAAAGTATGAAAAAGAACGATCTTATCAACTTTTGTACCCTTGAATGAAATAACGAAAACATCTGTTAAAAAATTTGCCATGTAAGAATCTTTTATACCTTTAACCATGGTGCGATAATAAGAGAAAGTTATACAAATACCATTCATTAGATATAAATAAATATATTTTGTGCCACGCCCACTTTTCTAATTCCGCCCACATTTTTTCGAATATTGTGTTTGCATAACCAATGTGCTTGTACTTAATTTGGATATTTTAGATCTTGCCATTCTGTGGATATACATAAAAAATAAATAAAAAACAACAACAACATGGGATTTATGGGTTAAATTAGAAGGAGCCTTTTGTGGACCGATCAGGTCAATAGCAAAAAAATCCGGGCTATACATGACATAAGTATATAACTACGAAGTCCCCATCATATCTGGGGTCTTCTGAAAACTTATTTCAACGGACATACGGACGGAAGGATTACCGGACGGACAGACGGATATAGTTAAATTAACTGCAATCCTCATTAAAACCAAGAATATATATACTTTAAAGGTTGAAAAATCAATATTGTAGAAATAACAGACGTAATTATAAAGTTATACATACAATTTTACCATCGGTGAAGGGTATTAAACTTAAACAACAAAAGAACAACAAATTTAAAATATTAAAACTGAAATAAATAAAGAACAATATTCGAAATCCCTCTCGTACCAGCCCTATTCGAAAAACGAAGTTATAAAATAAAACTATCATTATAATAAAAAGGAACCATGCAAAAAATTAACCTATAGGAAAAATAACACCAATGGGCAAGTTAAACTCTTACACACACATGCCAACAAATATGTACTAGTACATTAGCTGGAACGCATTTTTGCATTTTTAATGTAATGGCAAATAAACACTTACTGTTGCTGATGACGCTTTAGTTATTGTTACTGTTGTAACTGTTGGTATTGCTTTGAATTTATACACAGTATGAGCACATTGTCTACATATAATTCCACCTCTGTAGATATAGACTCTTCATTTTCACTTACTATCACCAACACATGTTCAAAAACACACACACGCATACACAAACTAGCATCCATTTACGGAAAACGCAACTGTGTACTTCCGTTAAATATTTTTTGCACGTAGCCCTGAGGGCATTTCCTGTTTATAGCCTGGAATCAACACAAATACAATGTGTTTTTTTATACTCTTCTATACACGTGTGAATATGCCAGTATGATCGAAAGTAAAGTGAGAGGTAAATGCGAGAAAAAAATTTATATATAGCGTCTGGGGGTTTGCATGATTAATGGCATAGAGTATAAATACATAGGTATAGGGGTTGTTTTGAAATAAAAAACTGCTGCAGTTTTAAAACTTATAAGTGGAAATTTTAAATATTATGATCACTTTTCCAACTATTTTTGTGTAAGAAATTTGCAAGAAATTTAATATTAAAAAAAAGTTTAGTAAATTTTCTTTCAATTTTATTTTCGATCACGTCAAAGTGATCTTAAAAAATGGGCATAATTTAAAAAATTACAAAAACAATATAAGAGAAAATATATTATACAAAAATAAATTAAAAGAGAAAAACTACAGAATGGTTGCTATTTTGGTCATGCAGACTAATACATATCTCTCGTATGAAACATAAAAATTAGGGATTTTTTTGCATTAATTCTGAAAAATTTTTACAACAACATATACTTAAAATACAAGCAATTGTTAGCTTTTACTTTTCTCCTTCTTTCTAGCAACATTTTGATTCCGCCCCAAACGACTTGCTATTTTTTTTTTGAGGCCAAGAACAAAAAAAAAATCCAATTTCGGTTACACTGTCTTGAAGTGATTCCACTTTCAGTGAAAGAATTCTGCATCGATTGATACAAATGCTTGCCGAACTGGGCAAGGTCTGGAAATAAAAACGGGCTAGGAAAAATACAAACTGTTTTTTATACACGCAGAGAAAAAATATGTTTTAATATTGTCACCTCCAACAACACTATTTTTAAAGAAAATGTTTAAAATATTATAATTAGTTTAACCACATTGTTGTCACTTACAACCATATTATGGTTGCCTCTAAACATGTTATGGTTAAATAGAACAATAGTTTGTTTTTAAATTAACAATAGTATTTATCTCTTTTCCAAGAGCAACATGCTATGGTTGAAAAACAACCATGTTATTGTATGTGTTAAATATATTTTAGTTATTACAAACTATAACATGTTCTGAGGCAACCATATTATGGTTGTGGCCTCTTGATGGAGGTATAATTTTACCATAATATGATTGTCGGTGTCAATAAAATGGTCAAATTAAACATAATATGCTTAAAATTTTCGTAAAACATAGTTTTGTTGGAGGTGACCATTTTTTTTTAATAAATATTTTTATTCCATATCTTTTTTTTTTTTAATCCAAATGACCAAGCGTTGCTTAAATGATATATAACGACTTCATGTCTGGTCGCAATTTCGGGCTTTCTTTACTTAAAACGAATCAACGGTGCCTGGTACAGATCCTCTGCGATTGTGTGGACCAATTTGAGCAGATCATAATAGATGATCTGCTCGCATCGCATCAAATACGAAGCATAACCTTAGCGTCAATGAATATTCGACTTTGACGTTCATTTAGCTGGTTAAGCGGACTTCTTACTACTAGTACGCAATTGATCCAATTATTATCGACAGTAACGATTTGGTACAAAAACTACATCGTTTTTAACCGTTCAAGCATCTTTTCTGACATGTACTGCTTTGCTGCTACAAACGTTTCTGATTTCAGCTAAGGTGACATTCAATAAGTAAGTTCTTATTGAGTGTGACAATGCATTTATCATCTTTACAAGTTTTTGTCTGACTTGACGGTCTTTGTTTTCGTGCCAGTACTACCATTTCTATTCTGCACAAACCACCACATGTCATATACGCATATAGTCCTAGTTTTATAAACAGATACAAAGTCATTTATTAAATAGCCATGTATATTCCTACAGATATATAAACCTAGAATTATACACTCATCGAATGTTTATTCGTAATACACGTTTTTCCTCAAGAGTCCATCCTTTTGTAGTCGATTGGCCGGTGCATCGCACAACGTATTACAGGGAAAATTCGTTTTTTGGCCGGACTGTTTGTATGTAGAATAAACTTTTTGCTGATGTCTTTCCTCACACTTTCAACATGGATAAATTAAAGTCGAATGTCCACAAGCGCTACACCCTCCATCCACCTTCCCATAACGTATTTTTCTTGTTGCAACACAATGCAATGCATTGGTAAGGGTCAGTGGTGGACAATGCATTTATGTACATATTTCGAGTTTTGAATTAAATAAAGTTCAGGGAAGTCCTGCCGTATTACGATAAATATGACGCATTGAATTTATTTTGTTTCAGTCTTGTATTCTGTGCAAAATGGCAAATAGCAATTCTACAGTGCGTACAATTAAAAAAAGCCAACACTGATATTTTAATAAAATTACATGCAGAGTATTCTATCAACGCAAAAGCTAATATTTTTTACGTGCAGAGAACAACAATAACATGCATCCATAAAAACTTTAAATACCTTAAACTTTACAAATGTATTTATTTAAACTATCAAAACGCATTATAGTTGAACGAAAAGTAAAAGCTCGGTATTTGCAACAGCCTCAATACTTCCACTGAGTCGAGTTTTCATTGCGAGCAAGAATCGAGTTTCTACTGTATTTAAAATTGTATCTTACCGCGTTTGTATACCCTCCACCACCACAAGTGGTGAATGAGAGTTTACTAAGTTTGTCATTCCGTGTTGAACTTTTTGAATATTTACCTAATACCCCTTAAAGTATATATATTCCGGGTCCTTGAGTAATTCTAAGTCGATTAAGCCATGTATAACTGTCTTTTTGTCCATCTGTTGAAAACACGCTAAATTTTAAAAGAATTAACAGAAAAGAAAAAAATTGGTGTCAAACTATTTCTAGTTCTCCTAAGCAGTTGGGGATTGAAATCCAGTACAATCGGCTTAGTAGAAAAAGAGTTAAGAAACATTTTTTTTTGTTACAAAAACTACCATAAATTGGTGACATAACAATTGGAATCAAATTAATAAGTTTTGTGAATAGCGATTCATAATTTACCAAAGGCCGCATATGTAGCACACTATTGGATAAAACTTGCCTAAAGCCGTAACGAACAAGGTTATTATAATTGGGTTTGTCTTAGTTCCATACAATTACAAACCACTCCGCCAAATATTCCACATCAAGGCCACTCTCAGAAAACTTTTTAAGTACGCCTAAAACCGCAACTAATAGTTCTATTGCAGTAAAATTTGGTTGGTCGTAGTTGCATATGATAACAAACCATTTTGCTAAATTTCGTAAAGATCGATCCATAAATTACCATATGCCCCATATAAAGCACACTCTCGGAAAACACTTTAGTACGCATAAAACCGTAACGAATTATTCTATTGAAATAAAATTGTTTCTGGCATAGTTTCATATAATCAGAAATCACTCCTTCAAATTTCATGAAGATTGGTTCATAAGTTACCATAGGCCCTATATAAAACCCAATCACTTTAATTCTTCTAACAATATTTCTGAAATAAATCATGATATTTTATTTAATTTGTGCAGCGCGTTTTTATATAGATTGGTTAATATTTTTAAGATACCATATTGAGACCACTCTTGGCATATTCGAACTCTCGGTGGAGATTGTAAAAGATTCTGCGTAGCCAAATAAGGTATTCTTACTTATTATTTGTGAGTATGTTCGACAGTTAAAAGCGGGGACTTTACCCACAAAAATTGGCGGGTAATTTCCATCCTTACAGCTATTAACGTAAGAAACAGAGTTAAGTGAGAAAAGAGCTTTTTGTTTCAATCACGGAATTTTTGTTGCATTTTACACATCCTAACAGAAAAGATTCTAGACCCGTGAGTTACAGAACATGAGGTCTACAATCATATCTGTGGCATTTTGACAAAACATCTTAAGTCGAAATTAAACAGTTGAAAAAAATGCTGTTAATCATACGAATTTTCATTCAAAAAACATTTTAGTTAACGTTTTAAATATGTTGTATTTTATATATATTTTTAAATAACAAAAACAAATTTGAATAAAAATCAGGATTTTTTTTCAATAAAAGAAATGCAAAATAAATTGTTTGAATATGCAAATTTGTTTGTAGGTCCTGTCTTAGACCAAAAATGTTTTGATCCGGCAAATTTTTTGTTTGAGTTGAAAAAATAATTTTTTCTGTGTAGATTTCTTTAATTTTAGTATATTTTGTTATTTAATAAAAGTATTGCTCCACCGAGCTTTTTTAAAAAACTTCTTTGATATCTTATCTCGACTTAAGATGTTTTGTCAAAATGCCAAAGATATAAGTTTTAAAATTTTCTTTATCCGAATTACAGGTAGACCCCCATATAAGTTAATATACCTAAACGTATTTCAACCAACACTCATTTTTTGTTGTTTTGCTGCTGCTGCTGTTATAAAGTTTATATGGATGCTTTAAATTGGTTTGTATTTTTAACGGTTCATTGCCATTATGAGTAGGAAAATGTGTTGTGCTGCTGCATAAATTTTCTCATGCGGTTAACACCGCATCATATAGCAGTACTGACAGCAAAAATATATACAAATAGAAGAAAAGAAAAGAAATTGCAACAACAAAACAGAGAGAAATTAAACACAGTGAGAAAGGGTCTAGTATCCACATTAAAAATGGGTTACTTTTTATGATGTGCTATAATGTAAATTACTGTGTGTGTGTGTGTGTGTCGGTAGTAAAAATAATAATATGTGTAGGTGTGCAGCTGCTGCAAGTTTTTTATGATTGTATAAAAGTGTCGGTATTTGTGCTGCAATTTACTAAAAAAAAAGAAAAGAGACTATATGAAAAATTAAATTTTGATTTTTTTCCAACAACTTAACAAGTAAACAGGAAAATATATACTAACTATTTCCAGGGGGCAATATACAACATGCACGAAGTAAAAAAAAATCTTGTTTAATTTTTATTTTTTTTTTTTTCTTTCATTTTGTTTAATTTTTTTCTGAAGTGTTCGATGCGGCATAAAAGAAAAAACAATAATAGCAACTAAAGTATCAAAGAGAAATGGAGTATGAAATATAAGAAATTCACTTAAAA
The DNA here is from genome assembly GCA_963931875.1 of Pollenia griseotomentosa. Lineage (NCBI taxonomy): Eukaryota > Metazoa > Arthropoda > Insecta > Diptera > Polleniidae > Pollenia > Pollenia griseotomentosa. Next base: position 28,553,120 of record OZ007561.1, read on the forward strand.
AACTATTAAAAAAGAATGTAAAATATTGTTTAACCTCATGCTACGTGTATGGAAAATAGAATGTGTTTAGCAGATTGGTTAAAGCAGCTTAAGACCAGATGCACAAGAGCTTTTGCCACAGCCACCACTATTTAACAGCAAATAATAAATAAAAATATATATAAACAAAAACTTCCAATATAAAGAGGCCTAGAAGGAATATAGTTATAGTTGTTAAGCACTAATAAATAGATTCAAACAGCTGTGATAATGTAGAATTTAATAAAGGGGCAAGGATGATTTTAAATCTTATATCTTGATGCAAAATGTCGGAGAAGAGATGTACAATTTTCTATTGATAGTTAAGTTTTCAAAATAGTATGTTTGTTTTTTTTTTTTTTTTTTTGAAACATAGAAATAAAGGAAAAATAACTTCAATTAATACATTAGTTAGAAATTTGCACTACTAATTAAATTTCGTACTGATTTTCAGATTGCAAAGAATTTGATCATATCAATTAACGTATTTGTAAGTTTGACTTTTCCTGCTGTTGAGTTTCAATTAAGAGGTTCGTTGAAATTAATTTTTTTCACTGCTAAATAAAGTTTATACCACGAGTCAGATAGTTCATATATATGTAAACCGAAAACATAAACACAAGTTTACGAACAGAGTCATGTTCACAAAACATCTTTAGTCTAGATAAGATAGCAAAAAATTAAATTAATTTCGTTTATAATACAAAATTTTAGAAACGTAAACAAAACTGTTTTTTGAATGAAAATTTTTCAACTTATTAAATTTGATATTTTTTCACTAAACTCAGTTAGTTGAAACAATTAAAGAATTGTTTGAAATTTTAATTAAAGAAATATTAAAAGAAAAATTAACAAATTTTTTTGCAAAAAAAAAAGAAATTAGAAAAATGTTGTGGCTATTTTGTTGAACTATTTGTCGTTTTTAATCCAAATTTTTAATATTTTAATTAGGCTTAAGTTAATCAAATTTAATTTTCATTATATTATTCTTTTATGAAGAAAGGAATTTTACAACATGAAAATTAATTAAAATTTTTATTGATAATCTTTCATTCTTGACCGTGGCCTGGGCTCGAACCCTGGCCGGCAGGTCACCATGACATGTTTCGATCGCAACTACTCGATCTCCTCAGATGGATTTGCCGTCTTACACTCGCAGCCATCGACGACTGCTGACGTCAAAAGTCAAACATCAGTCCTTAAACCAAATTGTATTTTAACCTTTGATAGATCGAAATTTGCTTTTTTGAATGATTATGCATTTTAATTGATTTTACATGTTTTTCCTTACTTCTGTTTTTTCGAACTTTTGTCAAGAATTCTTCTTGAAGTCCAAAGTACATTTTTTCTGCAAAATACGAAAGCAAAAATTCAAATCAGAAAATAAAAATTTTTTAGCCTGCAAAAATAAAAATCTAATAATAACAATTTAATTATTTTAAAAGAAGAGGGAAAAACTATGCTTGCAGATCATCATCGATCGGTAGGAACTGAATGCTCAGGCCGTCAGTAGTGGCTTGGCTATATACATCGGTGGTGAGATTCATTCTTACGTATGGATGCTGTGTTTGGTAGGAGGCAATTAGGCTGGCAAGTCGAAGAAACCTTCTGTTTAAAGCTCTGCGGTGTGCTTCGATCAGCTTGACAGTGGCCATCCGAATTGAACAGTATGTGATGAAAGCCAGAAGACTTCTTATACTGAGGAAACTGTTGGGGAATTTCGCGATAGATCGCTCGCGGATATTGGATGAAATAGACATTGGTGGTTGCCTGGGCTCGCCCAGGGGTGCATGGGTCTACTTGGAGGATATAGATATAAGAAGGTCATATATGCTTCCTGACAACTGCCGTGTATTTTTGCCAGCATTTTTTCTTAAACATTATTCAAATTCTAACACCTTGCAGCGCATTATAAGGTGTTTTTTTTTTTTTTTGGTGCGCAGATGAGGGTTATATAAGAACATATGCTTTTTAATTTTGTGTCTAATTTTTTTTTTGTTGTAATAATTGTCATTTAGGTATATGATGAAAATCAGTCGATATTAGAACGAAATTTTTTTTTCTAAATCATAGTAAAAAAATTGAAGTTTAAAACACAGTACAATTAACTTTAACTACAACATGAAATTTTAAAGAATTAAGACATGAAAGAAATAGTGGAGTTACTATACTACCCCTCAGTATAAGCGTTTGTTTTAATCTCTAGTCATTTGTCAAAGTTATTAAAAAAAAATTTAATTGAAATTTATAACATTTTTTAATTTGTTTAATAATGGTTTTTGTTGAAGTAAAAACTTTGTTTTTTACCGAATAAATAGTCCCAAAAACAATTAATTTGAAAAGAGCATTTTCAATCTATTATTTTTAAAAAGGGATAATTTGCATTTGTTTCATTTTCTGCTTAACTCTAGAACACACCCGGGTACAAATGTATCATCTCGCAACTTTGCAGTGCTGTAACTCAGGAACGGCTTAACTTTAGGAATAGAGATCTCGGATCTAGGAAGCATAAGTCGACACCTACGTTAACACACACCCGGGATACGTTTGTACCACACCAGTTTATATCAAAATAAAAGGCAACAAACCATTTTATAGTGTGTTTAAATTATATTATTTTATTTGAAAAATGAAAATTGTGAATTATTGTTACATATTGTGCACTCGGTATTGGTGATCGAGTGTTCAAGACACAATGGCTTCTTACATTTGCCACACACCTTTCTGGTTTTTCTACGTCGTTTTGTTTCTTGATCATAACATAAGTAGCAGGAACCGCTGATAGGTTTTGGCGTGCGGGCTGCGGCAGATGTCGATGGTGCCGTGTTTAACATTGATTCCAGCGGACGGTTGAAATATAACTCAATCGCTGTTTTAGTGAAGAAGTTTTGCGTGACTTGCCGATTTAGTGCACGTTCTTCAATAATTGGCATACACAATGCTTCCGCCAAGCTGCGAAGGAACTGCTTACGCTTGTTTGATTTAGCAGGCAGCATGGGGTTGTTCATTTCATATACTATATACGCTGCAACAAGATCCGTTATGTCCAACATGTTAAAAAATAATGACAATGGCCAAAGCTTCGTCTGTCATTGTGTAGGATATTCACTGAACAATTAGTCCATTTTATCAACGCCACCCTTGGTCATATTATAAAATTCTGTGATATCAGGCTTCCCACCCTCAGCTATCCCGCCAGCATAGTGCATTGATGAAAGTGGCGTCACTGATTTATTTTTTCATGGAACATAAGAGCACATCGTCACATTTTTTATGAAGCCGAATAATGATGAATAAATTGGCATGTCCTTGTGCGCCTTCATTTCCGCAGGAATATACGTTTTGTTTCTGCGCAAAGTCCCAACGATTGTTAGGTTTCAGGTGAGGAGAAGCTCTGCAACGGACAACGTCGCGAAAAAATTGTCCACTGTAATATTTCTTCCACTTGCTTTATATCTGCTAGCAAAATCTTTTACAACTCGTTTCCCTTGGCTCGTTTCCCTTCCGGACGCTGCACTCTTCTGCTTATATCTTTTGAACCATGTAGAATATTTGCATTAAACAAAACTAAAACATTTTTTAAATATTTATTTACGCTTAAAAAAAAAACAATAATAATAAAATTGGACAATTTAAACATAAGAAAAAGCCAAAATAAGCTAGTAGGTACAAACGTATCCCGGGTGTGTTTTCTCGTAGAAAAAGTTAGGTATGCATTGTACGGTTAAGCAAACAATCAGTTTCAATATACACAGGCTCTTTTTGGTTAATGATATTCATTATATTTGTCGATAGTGTAATTTCATGTACGTTACCAAGGAAAATGACATAAAAGGATTTTTGTTAACAAATTTATGCATAAACATGTTTCGGTTAAAGAGGTCCTTTACATGACATAATTGAATGGAGTCATACAATTAGAGCTACTGCACTAACGCATAATAACAATACTTCAATTACATAAACATTCAAAAAGAGAAAAATGTACAAAAAGTAAATCCTTTTCTAATTTGTCTATGTGTAGACAATAAACAACTATGGGAGAAATCTTTGCAGAAGAGACTGGAATTACACTGAAAGATAGATGGGCCTTCGCCAAGGTATGATAATTCCAACATCATTAGAAGTATCCTGCAAAAAGAAATATTTATGTTAAAAACAAATTACGCAATATCTACATGCATAAAAGAACTCTTAGATGTTTTCATGTTACAAGTTGCAACATAAACTTTGCATTGAAGATTATGATTTTGAAGTTTTTATGCTAATAAATGTTTTGTACATGTTGCAAAAAGGAATACCCAACAAATTTTAAGTCCGTTTTTCTCATTTTGAGATTCATTTTTTTTTATTTAATTTAAGCACGAATAACAAAATCTTTCATATTTAATATTGATTAGAGAAAAGCGTTTTTTTGTAATTTGCTATTCTAAAACCAATATTAAGCTTAAAAATTTTAATAATTATTCAATCGTTTTAATTAAAATATTTACATATTTGCATACTTGAAAAAGGTTTTTTTAGAAAATTTATAATTTTTTTTCACGATTTTCTCAAACATAAAAACTAACGTATTTTCTTAAAAAACCTCAAAAAAATGTTTAATGTGCTCCACGGTGTGTATGCGTAATAAATAACATTAATTAAATATTGCGTATACGCACACATAACGTTTCAATTGATGTACCTGAAATTATGCAATACTTTATGCAAATATGAAATAACAGATAATCAATATAAAACAATAGTCATTAATTAATAATTAAGTATACGCAGAATTTTCCATAAAAATTAGGTTGTCCGATTTTTTTGAGCTTCATCGCCAAACCGGATGTCTGAAATCGTAAACGTCAATTTTGTTCAGGTACCGTATTTAAATATTATAATATTTCCATAAAAAATTGCCAAAAAATGAGAAAAAGTACAAAAAAGTCGCCCAGAGTAAATTTTGTTTAGTTTCTGTTGTTTTTTTTTTTTTTATAACTTAAAATGAAGATCATATATTCAGTTAAAAAAAACTAAAATTAAGTACACAAGTCTATATATTGTACATTTCAGCCTCATCGAATTCATTAATGGTGTTTTGACCTACATACACACTATTAGAATTAAATATTGACTTTATATAAAATTCACTTAAAAACAAAACAAAAATCATGTGAAAAAAAGTTGCCAGTTTTATCTTTTAACTAGTAATGATAATAAAAAATGACAAACTGGTAAAAAAATCGCTGAAGTAATATAAATGGAAAAATGGCCAAGTAAATCGCCAGTTATATCAAAAATCGCCAAAAACGTTTCAAAATCACCAAGTTAGGCGAGAAATCGCCATATCTGACAGCCCTGATGAAAATGTGAATAAACGAAGTTGGCAACCGAAACGAACTTTGGTACAGAATATCTTAACAAAGCTAAATATATTTATGTATAGTATACATATATATATGGGAAGCCGCGGAACAAAACATAATTTTTTGCTCATTTAAAATTTTTGGAAAAATGAGATCTATAAATTTTGCCTCCTTAAAAAACAGCAAGAACCTGGAAATGGAAGCAAGTTTTAAACATATCCAAAGATGCATCGAACTGCCATTATTCACCACAATAAATGTTAGGGTGTTGAAATTAAACCATTTTTATGTTGGAAAAATTTAGTTTTGTAGAAAAATAAAAAATAATAATTAATTCAACTCACAGAAGCACATTCGAGAAAAATTCCTAATATAATTAGTATGCTTTGTTAAACAAAACAGCTTGAGTAATAGATTTATACTTTTAACGCTAACAATACATAGTTGAACAAATCTACTAGTTGACGAGAGTTGTAAGTTTCTTGAATAGGACATATAAGCCACTTTTGAACTTTTTGCTTTTCTCGTGAATTGCGTTAGCTCCAGCATTTTTAATTTCATTTCGGGTCAACTGACTCACAAATCAGACGTCTGACGCCGGTAACAAAATTCCGATTTTGAATTTGTTTGCAAAAATGTTACGTAATAAAGTTTGATTTACATTTAAACAAGTATCAACAGACTAACTGTACATCAGAAAAATGCTAGCAATGTTAAGGCTGATATCTAAAATATTTAAAATTAATTAATAAATTTAAAATATATATAATTTTATATATATATATATTATACAATTTAAAATATGCACTTTATATTTGAAAAACATTTGAGAATAACTTGAATAAAAAACAGTTCTTTACTTGGAACCATATTTCTCAACTCGAGAAAAAACAAACGATGTCCATTTGGGAAAGCAACTCTTTTTTAATAATTTTTCGAATGTTTACATTTTTAAAAAAGTTGGTTATATATAAAATTTTTCTCGATTTGAGGTAAAATTGAAATTGATGTCAAATATAAATTTCAAATGTTTATCGAACCTTAAAACAATTTAATTTTAGTTTCATTAATTCATAAAAAATATTTTTTTATTTATATATGCGGAGCATCTTAACAAAACGGAACAATTCCAATCTTACAATATTTGAATAAATGAACAAAAAAAAACTTAATTAAAGCCATTATATGTATGGTTGTAAGTGAAATTGTTGCGTTTTGATCCGATTCAAAGTTAATTAATTCGTTAAAACAATGACAATAAAGATTTTAGTATTTACAATATTATTCAGTAAAAAAAAAACATGAAATTTAAAAAGTGGTATTGTTGCGTTTTGCTATGGACCTCCTCAAATAATAAACCAAATACCTTTTTTTAAAATTGAATGTAATTCCGTTACTTGAAATAATGTTAAGAATAAGCCGAAAATAAATTAATTTTTCTCTTTGAGATAACGTTTATATTTTTTGTTAAAAAAGTCAAATATCCTACAACTATTTTTAAAACATTTATAAAAAAATTAAGCATTTGAAAATTTTAATTTTATTTTTAATTAACCCTGCTGTTTGTTAGGTTAAGAAAAACTTACGAATCTTAGGTATAGGACCATTTTGGTTCATATCAGTTTTTTTAATATGTGCAAAATTTTGTTTACTTTTTTTAATAGTCTGCAAACAAATAGAGGTAACTGTCATATCTTCCACTCTTACTTCTGTTTATATTCAGTGTTTGACTGATTTCTTTGCTGAAATAATAGAAAATCGACGATTAAACTGCAATTTACATTCCAAATAAAAGCTTCTCTGATATTTTAACTTGTAATAGCGCTGACGAGTATGTTGAATATTAAAATTATTTTCATTTAGAAAATGAAGAGAGTGCTAGAGCTTTCGGTGACTAGAATAATTGATTGTCGCAAAAAATGGAATGCTATAAAATTCGTTCTATTACACAGTGGTATACATAAGAACTTCAGCTGAAAATATCATATCCACACAATTGGGGCCAACATGATATGCCGTTTCCAGATGCCATGATATATTGCGTTCGTTCTTTAACTGAAAAAACAAACAACTATTGAAATTAAAAATTCGACAAGAAACTGAATCTAGATCTTTCCGTTTCTTCATTTCTACTTTGCATTACATTTCTGTAATAATTCTTGCATGAGTTTACCCCAAAAAAATTAAGATCTTCATGATTTATTATTATATAGCAACAAATTTATATTTAAGTTGCAACGGAAGATATTTTGCTCATCATATACACACTGAGAAATTTTGATTTTTTTTCATATCAATAAATTTCCTTTACATCATTCATAATTTCAAATTTTGCAGAAGTAATAATATATAAAAACACCACATAAGCTAACGTTTTAGGTTGGCATATTCAACCGTTCTCTCAATAAAGCGAAAAGAAAACAAAAAATGACCAAAATTGTTCAAACCTAACAGCAGAGTTAATATCATATTTTTTTTAACAGATTTTCAATTTAAAATTAAACTGTTTTTTAATTGAGCTTAAAGTATTCTCAACTTGAGGTAAAATGGTTATTTATTTAAAATACTAAGTTGTTTTTTAAATTAAAGCTTAAATTTGGGGAAATTTTTTCTTATTTTAAGATAGATTGTTTTTGTTATCAAAATAATTTTTAGGATTACAAAATCTTAATTTAAAAAATTTTGTTATTCGTGCTTAATTCCCAATTTTTATTCTTGATAAAAACACTGAAATTTATTGTTGATGGGATAAGCTGTTCCTATGTGCATTTCACTGGCTACTTAGGTCAGATCGTTTTTGTATTTTTCATTCCATACAAGCTCCATGAAATAAGTTCCCAGGAAATAGGTCTCCAAAAGCAAAATAAAAAAAAATCCCAAGTTCGGGGTCTTATTTCGTATGAAATAAATCCCCATTTAATAAATAAAATAAACACCCTTTGGAATAAAATTACGTCTCTAATGGAAATGAAATAAGACCACAATAGAATACATTTTATTGTAAAGCTTTGGTTTTAAAAATCGGGCGATAGATGGCATGGTTGAGCCTTCGGTGGGGCGCAACGATTTTCTCCTCTATGGCGTTACAAACACTGGTTTCGGTAACTAAAGCTTATCTGCGTACAAGGCCGAGTTAAGGAGTTTAAGTTAGCGAAGCCGTTAGTAACCTATTCGAGATTTTCGAATTCGGGATTATTTAGTTCGGGATATCCGTTAACATTTTGATGAGAAGTCTTTTTTTAAGTTGAAAATATGTTTTTCTAAACACATTATTTAAATATTCTGAGTAAGCGAGAAATTCTTTTTTATTTAATCTCAGTTTAAAGCAAAGGTGCCTAAATGAGAGACTTTGGAACCCTTGGAGGCAGTGACATGTTTCCAGAAGTTTCACGAACATTTTTTTAATTCAAAATTGTTTTTGATTTGAGTTACTATTATTTTTAATTTGTAAAGATCATATGAGGAGGTCCATAACAAAACGAAATAATTACACCATAACATTTTTTTTTTTTTGGATAAACGACAAAATTTAGTTTAAGTAAGTAGCACATAATTTTTTTAAAAAACAATTATTGAAGTATTATTGTCTACAAAAAAATAATATTAATCACAAATTTATTATTTTATTCGACAGTTTGTTTTAAAGTTATTTAGATAGCAAATTTGGAATTATTGCGTTTTGTCCCGAATCATAGTTTTTGCTTAACAAAAGCCTCGGTAGGCTAGCTGGTAGCGAGCTAGTCTATCAGCGCCGAGGTTGCGGGTTCGATTCCCGCCAGAGACTCTGGTTTCTTTCCTGCAGACAAGCATAGAGCTTCGCGGGATTAGCTTAGGAAATTAAGAAAAAAAAAAAAAAAAAAAAAAAAAAAAAAAAAAAGGTATTAACTAAACAAAAATTCCTTACGTTTTGCAGTTATCTAAGAGTTACCACCACAGCATTATTTATTTATAATGTTGACTTTTTTAAAATTTCTTGTAGCGATTTATTGCATTTTGCTCTGAACCATTATATTTGATATTGAATTGCAGTGTAGTTATTGAGTTTTGGAATACTTTATAATTAAGGTAATATAGATTTCAATGTGTAGAATAGGATTCAATCAAAAATGTAATTATTGCGTTTTGTTATGGACCTACTCATATTATTTCCAGTTTGAGTTAAAACCTCTTATCAGTGTTTCTATTTTAGCATATTTTCTGCTAAATTTAGTAGAAATAGTTTGGAAATTAATTTTTTTTTTTTTTTTGGAAAAATATGATTATTGCTTTATAGCATATTTTATTGTCCAAAAGCATATTTTTACTTATTAGAAAAGCAGATTTTTTTTTAGCAAATTTTGTTTAAAACAGACTTACTATACATATTTTCAAACCATTTCATATTAAAATTATTACTACTTCTTCGTTTTTTGCATTATTAATATAGAATTTTTTTTTTAAATAAAATTTCAATGAAATATATATTAAAATTCCTTCTTATTTGCCTAATATTTTTATTAAAATAAAGCAGATTTTTGACATATTTTTTTTTTTTTTTTTTTTTTTTTGTAAAAATTTAACTTATTTTTGGAAAATTAAAATTATTAAAAGTTTTATGTTATAATTTTACGATTTAGCACATTTTTTTTTTTTTTTTTGAGTTTTGGCATATTCTCATCAAACAGTTATGGCAACACTGGCTCTTATGCTCAAATTTCTTATGCTCAAATCGCTTTTCATTTGACCTTAAATTATAACTAACATGAGAGTTAAGGTATGCTCAGACCTTAAAAATATTTGACGAAAAAATCCGAAAACGGCGCACAGTGTGAGATTTAATCGATCTGGTATCTCGAAATTCAAAAAAAAAATGTTTTCGTAACTCGCTCATTTTTTTTTTTACGTGAGAAGAGACCCCCATTGTTACGAAAACAAACACAGAAGAGAATAAAAAAATGTTATTGCCGTGATAACAGCTATCAAACACGTGCAATTGCATAGCATGCAAAAATTGATTTGCAAGCTTGGATTAATCACAAAAGTTTGAGTGATCAGGTCGAAGTTGTGAGTGGTTTTTTTGGCCTAAAATATTTTTTGTATTGAAGGTTATTACTTAAACTTAAAATTTTTGCTTTATACAATATTAATTTTTGCATTCAAGTATTTTGAAAAAATTGTTTTATAACCAGCTAAAAGGTAAGACAAATTTTAAAGCTTTCAAATCTTTGATAGACTAGAACTTCCAAGTCCCACGGAGTTCCGTGATGGGAATGCCAGCAGAATCTTTGTTAGTGTGCCCAAAACAAATTTCAAAAATAAAATCCTGCCCATTTTTTGCCTTTTTTAGTATGAGTGAAATATCGCGAGAGGAGCTATTTTGGATTTGGTTGAGCAAGGTGAAAAGCGAAAAAACAGAAGCGGTCGAAAAGCACGTTATATCAATTTTTGGAAAAGATGTTGACGATACCAAAATTAAAGATCGTATAAAAAAGCTTTGCTTCCAATTTCAATCGCGATGGAGCAAATCTCACCGTGATAAAGCAAGATTTATGCATGACAATGCTATTTGGCTAAGTTCAAAAATTTCTGCTGTTGATTTTGCTCTTGATCACGCACCATCAACTTCAAAACAAATACCGCAACGCGGAAGGCGAGAAAAAGAGTTTGCTGAAAGTGCTTCGAGTACACAAAAACGGAAATGCAAAGAGTTAATATCAAATGTAGCTTCGGAACAATTAACTATGGCTACCGCAATGCATCTGAGATCCCGTGGAAAAAGAGACTCAGCAAACATTGTCAAAGAGTTGTCTGCTGCACCCCCTTCGAGAGGTACAGCTATAAAAAGAGCAAGGGTAAGCGTTACTGAAAAGAAAAGTCTTACACCAGATCAAGCACTGGCCATAATCGTAGACGAAAACTTATCAACTGAGCAATACCGTGGAATACGATTGCATACGATACCATACAGTCCGAAATTGTATCCATGCTATGACCTTGTCAAGCAATCAAAATTATTGTGCTACCCAAGCCTTGTTACTGTTACTGAAACATATGCCGAAATCAATTTGCAATCCTTAATAGACCACACGGTGAAAAGATTAATAGATGCGCAATATGAGGGTTTTAAGCCGTTCCCTGCCATTCAGGATGAATTAGGCATAATAATAAAATGGGGATGCGATGGAGCTGAACAGAACCGTTACAAGCAAAAATTTTCGGATGACAACATGTCAGACGAAAGCATGTTTTCTCTTTCGATGGTGCCTCTTCAACTTAACTCTGGAGCTGAAGGAAGGAAACATATTTTTTGGCAAAATCCAGCTGCGTCTTCGACAAGATATTGCAGACCGATCAAATTTATTTTCACGAAAGAGACGCGTGAGGTCATTAAAGCGGAAGTGGAGCATATTCGGCAGCAAATTTCTGTTTTGAAACCAACTAGCTTTGAGCTTCACGGTTATAGTTTCACGGTTAAAGCCAATTTAATTCTATGTATGATTGACGGCAAAGTCTGCACCGCTCTTTCAAATTACACGTCATCGCAAGCGTGCTATTTATGTGGTTCAACTCTAAAAACTATGAACGACATGAATGCCTTATCACAGCGCGAAATCGATGAAAATATGCTTGCTGTTGGTCTTTCACCTCTACATGCCTACATAAGGTTTATGGAGTGCTTGTTGAACATTTCTTACAGATTGGAAATAGAAAAATGGTACGTATCAGGCGATGAAAATAAGGAGAGCGTTTACTTTACCTTCTGAGGTCATTGCACTTTTGTCTGACACCCAACTAAATGATGAATTTGATGATTTAGCATAAAAAACTTTGCTTGCAGCTCTCTGGAATTTTTATTATTGTATAAATTTCTTATTTTTTTTTTATTTCTACTTTTCGCTTTTTACTTTTGTATAATTTGTATATAATTTCTTTATTTTGGTTTTTGATTAATATCTTATTTTGAATATTTTCCATTCTTTTAAGAACTTTCGTTGAATTTTTTAGTTTTTCCTCTTTATTATGTTTTAGATATCAATAAATTTAACATAGAAACAACCATAACTTTTTATTTTTCTCATTTGCAAAGAATCATCGAAAACTAAAGTTCGAAACTTGAAGCATTTTATAGAAATAGTTGTATGAGGGTACTTATATCAATATATCGACAAGTTTTAGTTAGAAAAGAAAAAAGAAGAAATTTTGAATATAAATGTGTAAAAAAAATTGTCTCCAACTAGTGTTTTTGAGGATAGTTCGGAACTAGTCGCCTTTGACACTAGTTGGAACTAGTTATCTTTCACCATATTGAAGCTTATAATCTCCTTAACGATCGTGCCAAATTTCAAGTTGATACCTCTAAAACTTCATATAAAAATAAATTTTGAGATGCTAGATTGACCATTAAATTAATGAATCTTTAGCTACTTTCTTTTAACAGTTTCTATTGATTTACCAAAATTCATTTTTAAGAAGGTAGCTAATTGTATAATGAAATTTATAAACTATTAAATGATGTTTATCTAGACAAACGTTTTGCAAAAGCAAATTATTTTTTAATAAAACTAGTGGTTACGTGTAGGACGTCAGATATTTAATAGGTGTGAACATAGCTTAATCTGTAATCAAATTTATCTCAAACGGATTAAAAATCGTTCACAAACTTTCCCAGTTTGAGAAAAAAAATTTAATTTAAGATTTTTTGATTTTTTTCTAAATAAAAGAATTTTTTTACAATTAAGAATGAATTTCATTTAAGTTCAAATGATTCCGATTTAAGATCGAATCGACATGTTTGCTTGGTACTCCTTTTACAAGCACATTCACATGCAATGTTTCAAGTTTATTGCAAATACTCTTAGAATTTTGTATATTTTCAATGGCCTTTTGTTTGCATGACAATAAAAATAAATCAACTGTAATTAAGAAGTAACATTGTATAACTAATGCCATGCATTTGAGAAACAAAATTTTGAAAAAGAAATGTCATTTAAACAAACATTTACATACTGACTTTTTCGAATACGTATGTTTGTACATTTAAAAAAAGAAGCCTACGGCTCGGAGGACTTTTGGCAAAATAATGATTTATCGTGTTGTACAACTTGTGCACTAAAGATATGACCTAGGAGAAAGTCATTTGTAAGTAATTACATGTGTTTTAATTGGTTCAATGTATATTCCTTACTTAAACTGCCCTCAGGTAAATTGAGGAACAGCCAATTGTCACTTCCTCAGGACTCCTCCTCATGTATATGATAACTTAACTCATTGCATTCATTCAGTTTTAATCGCTGATACTTCTATTTACTTTGTCCTGCAAAGAAGGAACAAATTGTTCGACCATAGTAAACCAGGAAATTTGTTAACCTTAGACAACTGTCTGTTGATTACCTGGTTAAAAATAAATTATTCGAATCTTGAAACCTTTGCTGCTCAAATTAGTTAACCGATTCAGGTTCCAGATTCATGAGGAAATAAACAGGCTGCATTCATATGCCAGAGGACGATTTTTTGCTCTGATACACTTTATCCAGTCTTCGGTTAAAGTTTTGTTTATGTCTAAAAAAAGTCGACGTTTTTAACGTTTAATAAAAAATAAAGTAGATATTGACCATAATGATATGAAAATTGGTTAAAAATGTATTTATTTTAAATAATTTTTGACGTATTCGGAGATAAATTTGCATTTTTGTTGTAATGTTGTATATATATGTATCCCTAGTGCTGCCAACTGTGTTATTTCACCATGACTAGATTAATTGATAATCCTCAAAGTAGTAAATTTACAAACTTGAAACTTTTTAAATTTAAGAAAAAATCTGTTGCTTCTTTCACTCAATTTCATTTCAATTGAATTGGCAAAACTTCCTATTCTGAGCTTTTGAAGCTTGAGACCGAAGGCTGACCAGAGTTACCTATATGGTGTAACGGAGGCTAGTATCCCCCAATGCCACTAGTATGACTATTGGATTAAGCCTCTCTTTAGCGGGAAATGTTTCCTGTCTTTTAGGATTATTGTCTTTGCGAGGGCTTTACCCTTTTGAAAATTAGTACTTCCAATGGTTAAGCTTGTTCACCTTAAGGTTAGCGGTTCAACGGAATATGCTTTTTCGACGAAAGGATACTTTCGGGGATGACGTGGTGGTTGTGATTTACACCCAAAGTCGCAGGAAGGGATAATTCTGAAAATCCCACTAAAGGGCTGATTTTTCACCACCTGTAGAAGCGTTTGGTCTACGGGAGATGGATACATGGGTGCTATTCAACAGAACCTGCTGGCATTAAAGGCAGTGAAGGTTACTAAGCTGCGCCTCCTACACAAGGGTAGAGTGTATATTTTGCCAGATTATAAACTGAAAATCGGTACCTGGGTGTGATTGTGCCTCACGCACTTGGGGGCAGTTGGTAAACGCATAGTTTCTCACGCAGTTATTAAGATGCACCATGATATTAGGCCCAATGAAAGGTCCTCGTGTAAAACTTTTTCCACAGCATTGTTTTCCTGGTAATGAACACAGAAACTTATTAATCTTATAATGGTTTCTGTTAATTCAAAAATAAAATATTATTGTTTCTGCTTTACGTTACTTGGTATTGTGTAAAGTTTTGATTTAAAAAAGTAAATTTTTTCCATCGATAACATTAAAATAATGCGGCCGAACTTTGGTAACATAAAAAGAATAAATATGCTTTAAGAATTGATTTCCTACATTACCAAGTAATGTGTAAAATTATTATTGATGTTGTGACCTCTTCTCTATTCCAACAAGTTAGTTAGAAATTAATTAATTAAGTAACTAATTGAATTTGTAGAATTTACTGTGGATATAAACTGCTTTTTTTCTCAGATAACTTGGTAGTTCATTAAGTTGAAATTTGTTTATCCAAGAAAAAGTTTATTGTGCGGACTGCAACTGAAGGAGAAAAATTTTGCTTGATGAATTTACTTTCCCCATTACCAAGTAATGTACAACATTATTTTTAATCTTATGTCCTCCTCTCTTTTCCTAATAGTTCCTGCCTTCTTTTTTAGATTACATGATTATTCACAAAATAGCAAAATAATATTTTTTATTTATTTATTTAATAGATATTTTTATAAATATTTACAAGGGATAGTAATAAAATTTATTTAGGTTATATGCATCTATATTTGGCTTTAACTATAATAGTTGTGAACCAGATTTGCATTTTAAAGTTGATTTTTAATAAAATAATTATCAGCAAATTTACTTTGGTTCTACCAAATTTTAAATTGATTATTAAAAAAGAATAAATTGTACATTAAAATTAATAATAGATTTTAAAGGAATTTAATTGAATTCATTTAGGATAAGTTTTCTGTACTCTAAACAAATTTCCAAATATTTGTATAAACTATAGAAATTAATATCATTGCCATTAAGTATATTTACTACTTCGTTCATATCCAAAAATGTTTAACTAAAATATTAAACCCGGAACTCATTAAAAACAGGACAAACTCCTAAGAAGTGAAACGTATTTTCGGATTCATCCAGATTACAAAGGATACATAAGCCAACAGAATTACGTCTAAATGCTCTACTATTTAAATCAAGAAGACCTCCACGTACTCTGATTATTAGACTTGTAGCACGCGACGAAAATTCTGAAGTAAAAATAGGATTTGTGCTATAAGTTAATTGCGGATACAAATCATGAAATTGTGAGCCTCTTGCATTAGATATAAGATCTTCTCTTTCCATTGTTTTAAAAAGTTCAAGTATTGGTTTCCAGTATTCACACAGGGGTTTAGAAGCATTTTCAGGAACATATTGAATTTTTGCACATATATTTACCCACTCCTCAGCCCAAAAGGTTTTCATTGTTATAATTTTTTCAGCTAACATTCGTGGTAATCTATGTTCAGGCAGTTGTAGAGCTCTGTTAATGTAAGAAAAATGTAGCCTTAAGGTATCATTTCATTTCATTTCATTTATTTATTCATTTTGGATCACAAGCCCATTGGGCCTAATTAATCCGGAAAATACAATTGGCTTAGATTAAAAAAATATAATACATAATTTTTTTATATATGAGTATATATCAACAGATTAGTACGTATAATATAAATTGACAATTTTTTAATTATAATGTAAGTAAACAATTCCCCCCTCATTTTTGCACAATTACTGAAAATGGTAAAATTAAACAATCCAAAACACCTGAAATAGTAGAAATAAGCAACGTTTTTTTCTATAAATTAAACAACAATATTCTTTTAAAACCTGATAATGATCTATTGAACCTACGGTCCTCGTATGGAATTAACAGATTCCACATTCTTATCACACGAACAACGAATGATCTATTCATAGCAAGAGTTGAAAAAAATCCAATGAGTGCGTTCGGTTGGAGTGACCAAAACTAAACCTTTCAAGAAGATAGGATGGCGCTCCAAATTTAAATATTTTATAAAATTGTAACAAAATCCTTTGTTTGATAAAATTTTCGAAGTCACAACAATATATAGTGAGTTGAGACCAGTTTTTATATAAAGCATGTAGTTTGGCGTATTATATGGTAAATGTAACATTTTCTTTATGAAATATCGAAATAATTTTTCTACTTCATCATATTATTTAAAACCCCAAATTTGAGCACCGTAAAACATTGTAGATCGGGAAGCAGCGACGAAAATTTTAAGTTTATTGTTGTTTGATATCTTAGGATGACTTACATATTTTGACCATGTTGATGCAATCGCCATTTTCGCAGTTGTTAATTGGTTTCCGAAGTGCTTTGTAAAAGATAAGTTAAAATTGATATCCATTCCCAGATATCTGTAGTTATTGACAATTTCTATATTACGTTACGTTAAACCAGTACGAAAAACAACAAACAACTGTCTTTGATTTTTCCAAATTGACCTTAAGACACCACATCAAGCAGTTAGAATGAAGAGCATCAATCATGGCTTGCAGTTCACTTGGGGTATCGGGCAAAATGACAATGTCATCTGCGTAAAGAACAATTTTAACAGCAATGTCTGCAACTTTTACTCCGCCAGGAAGTAAATCAGATAGATCATTAAGATACAATGCAAACAAAATTGGACTAAGTATGCATCCTTGTTACACGCCAACATTAACTTTAAAAGGTTCAGAAAACGAATTTCCATACCGAACTTGACTAGACGTGTTTTTGTGTGAAATCTGTACAACACGAACAATTTTTGATGATAAGCCTATACTAGATAATTTATAAAAAAGCATATTTCTGGGAACCAAATCGAAAGCCTAGGAAAAGTCCACAAAAAATGCGTATGAGTTTTTACTAGTTATTCTGTTTAAGTGTACAATATTTGTCAGATTGAAGACGTTATCATCTGTAGAGTAATTTTTTCTGAATCCAGCTTGATATTCGTTTAATATGGAATACTTTTCGATCCAATTTGTTATGCGATTTAATATTATGTTGTTAAAGATTTTGCACAGGGTATCAAGTTGTGGTAAGCCACGGTAATTTTAAGCGCAATTTAGATCAACTTTTTTTTAACAATGGTATTAATATGGCGGTTTTAAAGCTTGTTGGAACATTTTCGTGTAAAAATATATAATTGAGCACAGAAAAAAATACTTTTCATATTTGAATACGAAAATCGCATATTTGATTACAAAAATTTTTGAATTTTCTGCGATGACGATTTTTGCGGTATTGATAAAAAAGTTTGTATGTATAATTGTTAAATTTTTAGTCAACAACCAAGTTTATTGAGTCAATAAAAAAAGTTGTTGCCCAAAATAATTTTTTCAACAAAATGTTTACTTGATTTGTTGAAATAAATTGTTGAAAATGTTGGTTAAATCAAACAAAATGTTAATCGAATCTTTATTTTTTTATTTATTAATGATGATGTCATTAATTTTCAATTTTTATATTTTTATAAAAACAATAATTAGTATTGTGGTTATTTTGTTGAACTATGTATGGTTTTTAATCCAAATTTTTAATAATTTTAATTAGGCTTAAGTTCATTAAATTTAATTTTCATTAAATTATTTTTATAAAGAAAGGAATTTTACGACATGAAAAATTAATTAAAATTGTTATTGATAATCTTTCATTCTTGACCGTGGCCGGGGCCACTTATTATGCGGGGATTTATTATGCGGGGATAAGTAAGGTCCTATGCGCATTTCACTGGTTGCTTAGGCCAGATCATCAAGAAACCTTTTCCAAAAACTTTGGCAAAACTAAATATATTATTCAAATAAAACTGTAAAACAAATGAGAATTATGAGCTGTTTAAAAATGGACAAGAGTTGTGAAAATACTGTCTTTACTTTGATTCAAATATTTATTTTATTGAATATGAAGAAATATTTAATTATTTCATTATTAAATATATTTTATTGAGTGCTATTTTGCAAAGTGTAAATTTGATAAATTTTTTCTTTGAATCAAACAAAAAGTTTGTTGACCTAAAATTTTATTTTTAACAAACTGTGTTGTTAAAAATTTTCTTGAGATATTTTTTTCTGTGAGAACTGAAAGTATTTCCGTAACAAAACAGGCGGGAGCAAATTAATAGAGTTCATAGCTTATGCCGTCGATTCCAGGAGACTTATTTAGTTTTAACGATCTTAATACTGATGCAAGCTCAAAAATCTCTATTGGCGAATCGGGAAAAGCATCAATATAATATGGCATACACCAGTGAATTTCATTTATTTGGTTTGTATTTTGCAATAAATTTCTAAAATGTATACGAAAATCATTTCTTGATTTCATATTATGGGAGAGTTTCCACCACGCTTTACTGCAGCTGACCAAATTAAGTTGTTTCAGATTTTTATTATAGAACTCAAGTCTCCTATTTCGACAAATGTTAAGATACTTAGATCTTGCAGAATTATGTCTTGATTTTATAACATCTGTGTGCCTCTTTCCGTACTCTTTTAGAGCTTTTAACATATTTTTACAGAAACTGGCACATTTCAAGTTGAACCATTTTTGTTTTGGTTAAAATCCAAACTTGTTTTTTGTAGATACATTAGCTTCTCTAATTTTATTTTTAATAGACAATACAATGTCATCAACCGAAATATTGTGAACATCAACAGAATTATAAGTACTAGCGAGTTGATTTAGATTTTCACAATATTTGGTGACTGAATTGACATTCCATCGAAGCCTTTAAGGTTCTATTATTGTTATATGCTGGACAACTTAAGTTTAATTCAAGAGGCATATGATCAGAAAATGGCCTGTAAATAATAGTAAAATCTTAAACATACTTAAGAAGACTGTGTGAACAAATACAATAGTCTATTAATGAACTACAAGCACCTCCACAGAAACTGTATTTGTCCTGAGCATCACCCGCTGTTCTACCGTTTAGTATTATTCTCCCTAAGTTAGTAGCAAGAGACATAAGTTGCTTTCCTTTCGGACTAAGCGTTTTGTCTTTCGAGCATCTCGTTTCACTGATATTTGGTAGGTCTTGTAGAAACATAGGTTCCAACATTTGTTCATCAGCAATACAGGCATTTAAATAACCCAATATACAATAGTTTGTAGGGGAAAGTTCTTCCAAAAAATTTTCAAAACATTCCATATCAGATTTCCAATTTGTGCAATTTAAGTAAAATAATATATTTTTGTTTTTAAATCCAGCAAATTGGTGATAAGGAAATTCATTTCGCGTTTTTAGTAGATTTAAAACGTTGAATTATAAGTGTCACTAAGTATACAAATCGAAAAATCTTTATCTCCAACGATTTTTCTTCAGAACCGTTGGGTAGTTTTATACTTTTTCATGCTTATAAACATGAATAAGCATTTGGTTTTGAATACCTGGTCTGCAAAGGTGTCAGTATCCGCCTTTCTCTCTCTCTTTCTCTGCATATTGAACAGGGTGGCGCGTAAGTAACGTTATGAATTATTTGATAAATAACTTTTTTCTGATATTATATAAATTAAGTTAATAATCAGGCTCGAAATCTGTGTTATAATCTATTATGTTATTTATTAATTTTTTTTTAATATTTCGCCTACCATCGGTGTGTTTATTAAAATTTGGATTTTAGTTTGGAAATAAGTTCAGATTATATTTTAAAGATAATTAACCGTATTAGTTATTAGTGTCGTTGTCGGGGTCTTTCAAATGGTGGCCATTGTTTGCTTTGACCTGACGTTCTCTTTCCAGAGCGTTTCCCATAACTTTTCTTAGAATTTCAGGTTTCAGCGCCCCGATTTCTTCTTGAATATTCGCCTTTAGTTGTTGGATGTTTCTTGGCTTACTGAGGTATATGCCTTCAGCCAGCTTTAAAAAAAATCGTTAGCCGTTAAATCGGGCGAACGTGGTGGTTAGTTAAAATCAGAAAAAACGAGAAAATTTTGGACGAGCTGTGTGAGTTATGGTTCCATCTTGTAGGAAACACAATTCCGAACTGTTTTCTACTTCGGGCCTTAATAAATTTGCAATCATTGCCCGCCACTAAATTTTATTCTAATTCACCGCAACTTGTTCGTCATTTTCTAAAAAATATATGTGCAACTAAAAGGGTGCATTTGATTATTCTTAGATTTTGGGTGGCCCATATTCTGCAATTTTGTTTATTCCCATGATCACTGAGGTGAAAATGAGCATCATCGCTCATTATTCGATATGATCTTTGTGCCTGAACAATCGAATACATACAAATTATTGGAATAAAAGTGAACAACTTCGGTTCTTTGTCCTGTGCTGAAACCCTACATCATAAATTTCATAAATTTTTTAAAGTTTATTCGGAAAAATCAGAAATTTATTAAATTTTTACATCATAATGTTACTTTTTCACCACCCTATACAATTGGAAAAAAATTCCATACACAATTCAAAACAAGTGTAAATTATTTTGAAAAACTCTTGTTTTTAATGCTGGCAAAACTTCCTAATAATTGTCTCGTTTTTTTTTCTCAAAAATGTTCTGCAACAATACGTACGTGTTTAAAAGCCACTTTTTCAAATTTTGTCCTTTTTCTAAAAAAAAAACACATATAGAAAACGATCTGTTTTTGAAAAGTTTTTCTTTGGTCAACATTTTGTGGTGTTAAATAAGGGTTATGATTCATTTGCATTGTGGACTGACTGCAATTGCAACAAAGTTGGCTACAAATTTTCATTAAGGATTTTTGTATTGTTTTGTTTGTTAAGGATTTCTTTCAAGTCAATTGCAGTAAATATTTATGAGACTAGAATATTTATGATGTTGGCTATAAATATTGTAATATACCTTAAGATATAGGCAATTTCAAAGTTAAATATAAGCATGTGTGTACTTCTAATTATTTTAAGGACTCTTAGTTAAAAATACAAATGCTAAAGCATAACATAATTGTCTTTTTTAATTTGCTTTCTGTGATTTTTATGTATAAAAGGTAAATTTTTTTTAAGACATTTCATATTAAATCCTGTATATATTACAAAACAAAAAAAAAAAACCATATTATAATTTTTATTTTGCATGGGTTTTACCTTTCAATCGTCTTGTTTGAAATACGTCTTTTTATATATGTGTATCTGTTCTTTTTGCAAGATGCAATACAGTTAATGAAAAAAATCTTCATACACCCCTTATTTTATGAGTTTTTAATGTATTCACTGGGAAATCAATAATATTTTCGCATTATTATTAAAAGTACTAGGTTAGGTTCAATGGGCAGCCGACTCGAGGCTGGCTCACTTGGGTCCTTAAAACGGTCCCTTTGTGATAACCCTAGCCAGTAACAAGAGTCAGCCAGTATCCCTGCAACATTTCGTCCAAACATGGCCATTCCAGTCTCCCAAAATACTTAAGCCGAATATCCCCGAAACCGGGGCATTGGTAAAGAAAAAGAACCATTCTCCCCGCATGAGTCCCTATCACCCAGTGACCCGTCTTGACCGATACCACTGTCCTTATCTGGTCCCTACCGAAACCAAGTAGCACGCAAGTTCTCGTCGCGTCATAGCAAATGCATAGAAACCTGGCCTTAGCCCTTGTGTTAATACCCAAATTTTTCTAGATTGTTAAGCACCCGGGGTACCAGGGTACCCATATACTCTAATGTAAATAATCAATATTTTTATGAAATTAAATTAAATTTTTAAACGTTTGAAAAGCGTATTAAATTAAATTTATGTTAAAATATGATTTTTTAACTTTGTATTGCATAAAGACTTAAATTTTTAACTTTTTATACAGGACAGTATTCTAAAGTATAACAGTTCAATATTTTTTGTCATACATGATATGTAAATTAGACTTCCCCGTATTATAATACTAACGCTTTGAAAACTAAACTTAAGTTATTGTATGATACAGAATTTAGTTTATTGAATTTTTTGAGCAGTTAAAACGTACAAACATCGAGTGTATTGTATTGTATTAGGTACCGGGGTACCCATGTTGTGATGGTTACCGTTTAAGCAAATTTTTTTTAATTTTAAAGGTGCAAAAAAATTTATCTAGAAACTGAATTTGCTTTCTTTAAAGTTAAATAACGACGATCCAGAAGCTTGTTAAAAATTTTAATTCTAAATACATTTTTTTCATTTAAAAATACCTAGGTGGATACCATGGTACCCGGGTATTAGCACAAGGGTTAAAAGTGCTCAGAACAAAGATTTTTTTTTTAAATATAAAGGCAGCCACATATGGGTTATCTACCCATTAAGTGATTTCAAGGCTGTTAAATATCTATGATCTAAAGTGTTATTTATTTAGCGAATGGTTTGGCACTATAGAATATGTTTCGTTTAATAGCCGAAGAATGCGTAAAAATAGTTAAAACTTACTACAAAAGTGGTGGTTGTGGTGACTACGCAGATAATCCATTTCCCAAGTAATCTACGAGATACCGCCCGAAATGCGCAAAATGTTGGTGGAAAGCTACCTCAAAAGGTTCGCCTGTTTCAATCAAAATAGAGGCGGTCATTTAAAAGACATTCAATCATGTTCTGACAATAGCAAGGTTTATAATCGCAAAACGCCTATATAGTGCATTTTGCTATATATTCGGTTATATTTAAAAAATAATATCAAAATTGTTTTCAACGCTTGTCTGCAGGAAAGAAACCAGAGTCTCTGGCGGGAATCGAACCTACAACCCCGGCGCTGAACGACTAGCTAACAACCAGCTAACCTACCAATAACTCAATATAGTAGCGAGTATGTAGAGTTTTTTCCTTAACTGTATAATATTGTTTATATATATTTTTCATATTCTTTTCTTCTCCCTTCAAAAACAATAAACGTGTAAACGCCCTTTTATAATTTGCTTAGTATTTGTCGTCATTTCAGATTATCAAGCAGCCAAACCCAATTCTTGTTACTTTATCTTCTTAAATATGTAAAAGAAGATGGTTGAAGATATTCATAAGTATTAAAAAGGGTGTTGAAAAAGAAAAAGTTATTTTTTATATTCCAGTTACAAATTAACTTAAAATTGAAAAAAAAAATACATAAGAAAAAAAATTTTACTAATTGTTAGAACAAAAAACAAATATTTTGTTTAAAAAAAATTGTCATATATGTTTTTTTAATACAAAAATAGTACATTTCTAGCGCATTCTTTTATACTTATGTATAAAACAGTTAATACGAGGGTAGTTATTTTAAATTACTAAAATGGTAAATGTTTAGTTGCTTAAAAACTAAATATTTCTTACTTGCCGGATGATTTTAGTGTCCTGCAGGCGGTAAGATCTGTTATATGTCGGACGTCTGACTGGCTAAGGTGTTATCGCAACAAACATCGATTGATACGTCGCTCATTTGCTGAAAATTTGTCTAACTTAAAAAATACATTTCGAAATAACCATATTTAAAGTTTTCGCAACACTTAGAAAGAACCTTCACATTCTCTTCAAATGGGGAAAGTATAAAAGATATAAATATGAATTTTATACACAATAAAAAGAAAAAGATATCGAACAATTCTGCATCACTAACTACAAAATTTATATCAAACTTTGAAGTGAATGAGCGATATGTTTATTGACTGATAGCATGTGGGTGACTATATGACACCAGGGCTGTCAGATATGGCGATTTCTCGCCAAACGTGGCGATTCTGTAACGAGTTTGGCGATGGGATTTTCCATTTGGCGACTTTTTTTTGGCGAATTTTTGATATAACTGGCTATTTTCACCATTTATATTATTTCAGCAATTTTTTTAACAGTTTGTCATTTTTAGTTATCATTATTAATTTAAAAAAACTCGCAACTTTTTTCACATTTTTGTTTTGTTATCATTTTAAGTGAATTTTGTATTCAGTCACTATTTATTCTAATAAAGGCAGAAACTGTGGGCAGAATTAGTCTTTACTTACTGTTTCTGTTATGTACCATGCCGTTCTGTTACGAAGTTGTAATAGTTACTTTTTC
This sequence comes from Pollenia griseotomentosa, assembly GCA_963931875.1. Classification (NCBI taxonomy): domain Eukaryota; kingdom Metazoa; phylum Arthropoda; class Insecta; order Diptera; family Polleniidae; genus Pollenia; species Pollenia griseotomentosa. The sequence continues at coordinate 28,577,849 of OZ007561.1, forward strand.
TGTAGCAACTTATCAGCCATTTATGACAAATGTATTAGTTTTGCACCGTCCACTGTTATATTTTAAAAAATTTAATGCACATAAATATAAAGAAATTAAATTTTATGAATTCTTAAAATCAAGAAATAGTTTATTTCAATATAAATACATATGCTGTCACTTACAATTACTAAACAAGTTTTTGATTTTAACTAATTGGACCGCAACAGAACAGAAATAACAAAAACAAATCAACTGATTCGTAACAGAACAGAAAGCAAAGACTAATTCTGCCTTAATAGTATGTATGCAGGTCAAAACTCCAGTAGTGAAATCGATGAGGTTGAAGTGTACGATCTTTTAGACTTGTGTACGTAATTTTAGCTTTTTTTTAACTGAATTAAAATAACAGAAACTAAACAAAATTTTCTTTCGGCTATTTTTTTTTTGTATTTTTTCTCAGTTTTTGACTGAAATATTATGCTAGCTTTTTTTGTATGCAAAATTTAATTAAAAAAAAAAACCAAGAATGAACAAAATTGACGTCTGACGATTTTTGGCGATTTCTGACATCACGTTTGGCGATGGAGCTCAAAAAAATCTGACAACCCTGTATGACACTAGTCGTAAGTGGGGTATCGTTAAAGATTGTCAGCTTTGTTTCAAAAAATCCGTGTTTTCAAGTATGTAGGTCCAGTTTTTGGAAAAAGTCATGTTTTTATAAAGTATCCCAGTTTCCATAAAAGTTTTTTACGTATACAAATATCATCATTTTCATAGAACTCATTTAAACAAATATATTTTTTATTGTATAAAATAAATATTTTAATTTATTTTTTCAGACCCTCGCAATTAACACACAGATACATTTTATGTTCCCATCTTCATTTCCGCTTACAGCTTTAGTTGTGTTAGATATTTCCTTTTTTTATTTTTACTTGCTGCTATAAATCTGTGTATCAGCCGCAAAAGTATCACAAGAACTCATCTTGTACTTGTGTATGTGCTTACAAAAGTATGTGTATAATTGTGATTATGTTTGTTTGTTAAATGTGGTTGGAAGTGCGTTGTGTTTGTAAAGTTTCCACCTTTTTGTTGTTTGTTGTCTTTTTAAGCAGTTTTGTTTATTCTTTACTTGTTGTTTGGTTTTTTTATTTCTTACTTTTTATCCTTTTTTTAACTTCTTCTATTGCAAAAAAAAAAAGAAAAAGGTAAATTGTAAAAGAAACTTATCATGCCAAAAAACCTGTAAACAAGTTTCTTTTGCAACTTATTTATCTTTAAAATCCATGCAGTACGCATTTTCTATGCAATAGTTTGTGTGTGTGTGTGTACGTTAAAGTGTCTTTGTATTTGTGCGTTAGTATAAAAAAACTTTTTCCCCTTTTCCATATCATTAAAAAAACAGTAGTTATTATGTACATGTGTTTATTTCTTTTCTGTAGTTTTAAGGATTTTTTTCTTTTTTTTTTTTTGGGTAACTAAAGCCATTAACTTGATAAAGATATTTCTGTTTTGTTGCTTAAAGTTTGTTAAGAAATTAAATAAAAACGAAACGAAAAAAACTAAACATCAAATGTAAACTGAAATACAAAGTATTGTGGAAGAAAAAATTTATTATGGTTTTGAAGAGAGCAATACAAATCATTAAATTTTGTCTAATATGCAAAATAAAGATTGCTAGATTTAAGATAAACATTTCAGTTTTAAGTGAATACATAAACAATTGTATTTCGAATAGTTTGTGTTTTTAAAGATTAAAGAACATAAAGAAAGATACATGCTTAATAAACTTTTCAAAAATATATAATAAATTAGAACTATAAAAATGGACTTCTTAAAAAGTCCCTTTTTCACAAAACTAATGTTTTGGATAGATTGCTCTTTTCTACATAAAACTCATAATTTTTTTTACATTTTTTACCAATATTTTTCATCTTATAGGTTCTCATTCACTCAGGACCCTGCACATTAAACTTTATTTTTCAAAGTACAATATAATCGAAAATTCAAAAAGTACCAAATGTAGAACTGAAAAGTTACAGAAAGAAGTTTAGTGTCCAGTATTTCCCCTTTTTGATATTTTTTCTCCATTGAATGATCGAAAATTTCAATATTGTAGTGGGATCCCGAAAATTAGTACGTAAGTATATGTCAATGAATGGAGAAAAATATTTTGTTTAAAATAAGTACCAAAAATATGTAGCTACAATTTTCACCTCTTAAACGTTCCAATTTTAAAAAAAGTCACAAATTTATATTAGTATTTTTTAGATAAATTACGAATGTGTTCTAATTTTTATTTCTTTGTTCATTGATTTAAACGATAGATGTGATGAAAAAAATTATTTAAAATACAAAATACCAGACACCTATCCGCTAATTTTTTTTATTGAACAATAAGAAACATAAATTTGTTTTTTGTATATGATGTTAGCATATTTACACGTTTTTAGCCATTTTAACCACTTAGTGGAACGATTAGGCGAGAGACCAACCTTCGGTCCAAATTGCATCCTTTTAGCTTCAGGCATTTAGTCAGCCAATAACGTTACAATTTTATCTACATATATACAGGCAAGTCATTAATAAAATTATAACAACAACCAATATTTTTTGTCCAATTTTTTAAGTGTCGCAAAACTTTTTATTCAAGATGATAAATGAATCGAATTGAAGATACAATTATGTGTTAAAAAATTTATAAAACCCCAAAATAGTTTACGAACTAGCCTATAATAATAAGTGCACTCATTTTGCAGTTTCAACTCACAGTTGGTGACAGTGCAAAAATATTGCAATCATTTTGTTGATGTTGAGTGATGAATTGAAAATTTGCAGCCTCACAAACATGAGTGATAGTGATGTTAAAAAATGTTTGCACTCAAAAAAAAAAAAATAGTTTGATTTAAAAAAAGCAAGAATCAGCTTATTGCAACTTTTTTCTTCTTTACTCATTTGAGTGCAACTTAAATTGTTGCACTAAATTTAATATTAAAAACTTGTTGTTTCATGATAAAAGCCAATAATTATACCGTTATTGACAAAATTTTATTTTGTTTAATGCTTTTTACTTAGGCATATCCTCAAAAGAAATCAAAAACCATGCACATACAAAGTTACATTTTTTAAATTTTAGTGAGACAATATTTGTATGCAGCTTTTTTGATTGCATGTCCAAATTTTGCACTATTTGTTTTGAGTGCAGATTTTTGCATTCAAACCTGCGTTTAGTGATAGTGAAAATATTTGCAATATCAATCAAAATTTTTTAGTGGTAGTTAAAAATTAACAATCATCACTAAAGCTGGTAAAAAAGAGTGGAAACTAAATTCTTTGCAGTTTTATTTAGTGATAGTGCAATGCTGATTTAAATCAATATTTAGTGCACTACCCCCAACTATGACCGCTACACACCTCCAACATTTCTAAAATTGATTGCTGCAATATAAAATTTCTATTAGTTTTTTTTATATACAAAGGAACCAAATTAGCTCATTCATTGACTTTAGAGTTCAGATGAAGAGGAGCAACTTAATTTAAGATTTTTCTAAAAAATAGAATCGGTAAATGTTCTTTCGAAATAGAATTTTAGCGGTAACTTTTCTTCGGAAATTAAAAGCTTTCTATAGTTTGCCATTACACAGACATAATACACTCCTAGTTTTTTCTACTCACTTTTAGTGCGAGTCGTAGTGAAAAATTTAGGTACGAATAACCCTAAAAAGCACTTTAAACTATCCAAAATGTCAAGACTTGTAAAAGTTTGTTGTAAAACCAACAACAACACTACAAAGGGAGGTAAAAAACGATTTGCTTGTTTTATTTAAAAGTAACAACAACACTACATGAAGAAAAACATTTGTTATTTTTATGTTTAAAAAATAAAATAATAAGCAAAAATTCCCAAATTCTATTTGTTGAAATTTGTTTGTTCAATATATCAAATTTTAAAAGTAGATTGATTACGAAAACCATATACGGCACGCTGCTGATGTCTTATAATTGAGAGTTCTTCCGTAAAGAAAATGCGGAATTAGTGCTGGGATACTATCAATATTTATCGATAGTTTAGATGTTACTATCGATATAACTATCGATACTTTATTGAACATATTAGGCGTATGTATGTACGCACGTTATTTTACAAAAATTGATAAGTACCTTTCTAAAGGGACCGCAGTAGCAGGGACTATAAGATATTTTATTGCAACTTTAGATTATTTTCTAAATTGGTTTTAATTCTTAACCCAAAAGGTGATCAATCTAGCGGACTTATCCTCTAATGGTCGTTCATTGTTTTGTCGTATGCTTGCAATTGGAATTGCATTTAGATTTGCATTTTTTTACAACATAACAAAAATATTTGACATTTCAGTCCCTATGTAAACATTTACAAAACAATCCATACCACCTGCCATTCTTGTTGTCTGTATTTATTGCTGTAATTCAGCACGAATTAATAAAAGCAAGTAAAAACTTGCAACAAAAACTATGTGTGTATAGCTGCTTTTACATATCGATATTGATATTTTTCCTATCGATATTTTCGATATTTTAAGACTATCGATAACATCGATAGTACTATCGATAGTTTCCCAGCACTAGGCGGAGTACAATAAAATTGAAATAAACAACATTTGTAACGCGTATGTAAATAATTATATTCTCTATATCTCTGGTTCTCTGGGGTAAGACTCAATCTCACTTTCAGATTATTTCACACAGAAAAAAATCAATGTAAAATCGTCGAAAACAAGTTTGATTTTACCGTTTTCGGTAGTGATTTTGCTTCATTGTTACATCATGTTAATTTAACATGATCTGAAAACTTGATGTACTATTTAACTAAATAATTTTAACTAAAAGAATACGGGAATTGTCTTCTTTTTATAACATATTTAAAACATGAAAATAAAAAACTGTATGTTTTTCTTTTTGTGGTGTTGTTTTTTTTTTCTATACAAAACTAGTAAAACAGGTTTTTATGGTTTCAATATTGAACAATGTTATTTTAACATTTTTCGTTTAAAATTAATTTAAAACGATGGTTCTTTTAAATAGAGTCCATACTTTTGCAGAAAATATGATTTTTAATCAACATTGCGCCATGTTAATTTAACATTGATATTTTTTCTGTATGCATGTATACACGCAAACATACATATGTACCTACATACATACTTAAGTATGTATGCATGTTAATTTAACAAGATAAACTTTTGATTTTAATATAAAACAGGTTTTTATGGATTCAATATTGAACAGTGTTATTTTAACAGTGAATAATATTAAATAAACGTGATTTAAGGTTATTTTAATATTTTTTATTTAAAATTAATATGAAATAATGATAAATTTAAATAAAAGGCATACTTTTGCAGAAATTTACTATGATTCTCAATCAACATTTTGCCATGTTAATTTAACATTGGTATTTTTTTCTGTGTGTTTAAGTACGAATTCAGGATTAAGCTAACCTAGAAATTCTTTAATCAAGCAGAGTTCTAAATTAAGTTTTATCTCACTTTTACATAAGTCAAACCAATTTTCGGATTATTTTAAGTACGGAGCACTTGAATAATCCGTACTTGAATCAAGCATTCTGTTCTTGATTTAAGAAAATTCATAGTTACCGCACAATTGACACCGCTTCGGCTTAATCTACATACATTTGGCTTTATGTTTTTATTTCAGTGTAGACTTGAAACTTCGGCCATAGTTTTTTTTTTTTTTGAATAAAAGTTAAAAATTACACCAGAAAATAAAAATACACATCCTCTGTCATTAGCTTCAATTGTTTGTATTACGTATTTAAAATTTTTATAAAAAAGTTAAGATATCGTTAATGAAATAAATAATAAAAAATTAATTTGTAATTGTTTCATAAATCTGAAATAAATGTTATTAAAATAAAATATTTTGATTAAAAAAACAATATAAAAAAAAAAATCAAAACGTGTTTGTTATTCCATTGCGAATATCAGACAACTGCATTAAAATTTATAATTGTATTAAATTTAAAATTTATATTAACAAAAAGTTAAAATGAAACTGTATTTAAACTGAATGTTAATGCTTAAAATTTAACTACTTTATAATAAAAAAAACAAGAAAAAAAATATATAAAAAACCTCAGCAAATTCAATATTTTACCCCAACAAAAAAACTCTAAATTGTTAAAAAAAAGAGAAAAAAAGGAATTTTAATAACACTCGTCCTACTAACTGTAAAAGAAAAAATTAATACCTCTGACAAAATTTAGCATATGTGCAAAAAGTGCAAACGAAAAAAAGCAAAAAAATAAGGAAAACAACAAAAAAAATTATTTCAATGAAAAGTAGAAAAAGAGAAAAAATTGTAAATTCATTTGCATTTAATAAAGATGGCTTGTGATGGTTGTTGTGATTCGCACTGCGTTAAAAAATTGGTACAGTGGTGCTTAAACAAACAATAACAAGTAAGAAAGTATAGTCGATCAGTTCCGACTATATGATACCCAACACCATAGTACTTGAAAGAATTTTTTTTTGAGAGTATTCCCAGATAAAAATTCTGTTATGGTGTTAAGATTTATCTTTTACATGTGCCGAATTTTATTTAGATTTGTTTATCAATATGAGAATTGGGCTGTTTATGGGACCTATGGTGAATTTAAGACCTACCAACACAACATTTTACCGTGACATAAGCTATCGGTAAAATTATTTCGACCAAATTTTTTGTCAATTTTTGTATGGTAGCATTGGTAAAATATGGACCGATTACATTATAAATATATACGATCATATAGATTGCAATAAAATAAATTTAAATCTATTTTAATCTGTATACCAATATAAAAAGGCTGTTTATGAGCACAAGCACTTTTATTTAGTTAATTCACCAATGAAAGTAATGTTTCTTACTGGCTGTTTAAACGAAATAAATTTAGTAACTTTAGTACATTATATAAGAGAAAAATTTAGTTTTAAATTTATCTTAATACATTTAAGAATTAATTTTTGATGCCAATAGGATCAGTGAACTCAATATACGTATAAAAATTGTTAAATTCGGACCTCGTTCTGCGGATAGGATCAAAATGTACATAATTAGACTGAAAGTATTAAAGTTTAAGGGGTATATTATTTCCGAAAAAATTTTGAATGGCGGGCATGGTAACTATGGCTCTATTCTCATTACCTTCGTCCTTATGACAACTTAAAGTGATATGTACCGAATTTCATCAAATCATCCTAAAAATTGCGATCTGTACTTTGCACACAAGGTTTCAAGGACAGACACCCAGCCGGCTGTCCGTGCAGTCGGACAGATTTGTCCAGTTTTACGTGATCATCGTCCTAAGACCCTTCCTCACGGTGCTTTTAACACTGGGTCAAAACAATGCGTTGACCAGCGCCCCCTTCCTCCTTCGCCACAAAGTCGTGGTACCAGAGCAAGGGTACCGACTTCAAATCCATGCATTTGGACACTTCTTCCCCCTCGGTAAAGGGCGGAGCCTATCTAATACTCCTGCCATTTTATGGTCAAATAGGAACCGGTTGCAATGCAACTCCACACCGAGCAATAACTTACTCTACCCGCGCTATGGGTATTAAACCACAACCACCACACGTGCTCACCATAACCAGGTTGGGACCGAGGTCCCAAGGGCACCCTGGTTCCCGTGGTACCGAATAAAGACCTCGGTCAGCTTCGTAGTCTAGACTATTACCAGTTGGACCCCAAACGGTACCGGGACTGGTGGCCCACAGTAACAGCAGCACACGACGCCAGCAAACCGCAACACAGCAACACTGCAAACAGCGACACAGAAACTGCGATTCCGCAATTGCGGAAAAGTACCACACACATCTACATACAGGGACTATAACATCACCAATAGACAATACAACATAACAATAAACAGCCGCTCTCACAAGCGACACTTTGGCCACCTCGCGTGGCACCAGCAAGGGACATTACGCACAAACAATGACCACAAATACAACAATAAACACAGCTGCCCTCAAGGTCACAAGTGACCAACAGCAACTAACGACGCAGCACAAGGGGATCACGAACATAGCAGGGGGCCGTTCTGGAAATCTGCCGACAGCATGCCGCTACTTCACCAAGACACTCCCATCTCAAGGCCCAAGGAACCAGAGACACAAGTGACCCAGCACAAGCAACAGCAGCATGGGCAAATCACCAGACACCAACACAGCGAGCCTGCACCAAAAACCAGCAACCGGCCTCCGAGCACGACGCAATGCGCAGAGCGAACAGTTCGACGAAATACGCGAGCGTCGGTTCGCAAATGACTGCGAACGAGCCCACCTCCACTATCTCCGTCTTCTCCTAATAAACACATAACGGGCAAATTGCCCCAACCTCCCCATCGTCCGATCGTCCTCTAAGGCCCTACTGTAATCCCAACCCACCCCAGTGATGCCCATACTATCTAGGTCCCTAATGTCATCGTAGTAATGGCACTCGGCAATAACGTGCCACACGTCCTCAGTTCCCATCCCACACCCACAGTCCGAAGTGTCTGACAAGGCTCTTCTATGCAAAAAGGCATTGAGCGAGCCATGCCCCGTCAGTAAGAGCCCCAGACTCAGACCGAAGCCAAAATCTGGGCGTTCACGTACGAAGGGCGCATCGTGTATAAAAGCATACTTGACGCGACCCTTTTCAGATTCCGTCCAGCGCGTCCGCCACCTAGAATCAAGATGATCGGCAAACATCACCTTGATTTCCCTACGATCCCAATTCACCACGTCGACAGCACAAGAAGTGGCAACCCCTTCTTGATCTTAAAAGCGATAGCAAGGCGTATCACTTCTAAGTCAAGGGGAGCTGCACCCAGCAAGACCTGAAAAGCATCCGTAGAAACAGTCCGACAGACCGGCATGCAAGCAAGTATAGCAACCCTCTGACAAGCAAGTATCTTTCTCCGACCAGCAACAGTCATAACCGTTTCGTACCATACAGGCGCACCATACGTTGCGCATGCAACGAACAGCCCACCATAAATGGTTCGAACAGCATGCCTGCAAAGGCCCCAGTCGCACCTAAGTATACGTTTGACCTTACCAACGACAGCAGTCAGCTTCTCCCTTACATGAGCAAGATGAACCAAAAAGTTCATCCGCTCACCCATCATTATTCCCAGATACTTGACCTGAGTCACATATCTGAGACTAACAATACCATACTTAATGACAGGAGGACGTGCACTAGGCAATCTGCCCTTGAGCAGCATTACACAGTCTTGTCGAGAGCAATCTCAACACCGACTTGTGCACCCCATTCATTTACTATGCGCATGACCTGCTCACCCTTCGCCTCCAGAACAGCACGAGGCTGCCCCTCGAGCAAAATGAGCAGATAAACTGCATAAGCGCACAGATTGCAGAGACGGCTCAGTCGTGCCAACAATGGATCCATCATGAGGTTCCATATAACAGGACCACAGACAGAACCCTGCGGGCACCCCCGAGTTACATCCCTCCTAATCGTACTGCTGACACCAACCACGCAAGCTTTTCTGTAGCTAAAGTAACTTCGCCACAAGTTGAGCTCAGGACAACCTACATTACGTAGTCTGTCATGAACCGCGTCCCAGTGGAGATGGTCAAACGCACCCCTAAAGTCGACAAACACACCCAGCACATACTTGTCAGATGAGTTACTAACGCACTGCCTAACATGCAGACACGCATCTTCTACGGATCTCCCCTCCCTAAATCCAAACTGGTACTCAGAAGTCGGCTCAGTGCTATCCTCCTTCAGTCGCATCACCATTATCTTCTCAAGAACTTTTCCAAGTACTGGGAGGAGACTGACACTTCCCAAAGATCGACTCCAAGTATTCTGGTATAGCCTTCCATATGGCCTTAGCCATCTCTCCAGCCATACCATCAATACCCGGCGATTTCCCACTCTTAACGCGGCAAATACTGTCCGAAACTTCCGACCTTTCTAAGTCAGTAGGGCCGACCGATTCCCGTATAACAGGGGGACGACCAACCATCTCCGTTCCTGGGAAGAAGACCCCAAACAGTGTGCGTGCAGTCGGACAGACGGACTTCGTTAGATCGACTCAGAACGTGATTCTGAAACAACCAGTATACTAAGAGGTTGGTCAAGGAACAAATTTTTTATTGCTATACACATCAGAACTGGTACGGGTCTCCACTATTCTGGTGTGTGTATTAAAATGTACGATTAATATTGATATGTAAGGGGTATTCTTTTTCTTTTTTTTAAGAAAACACAACAAATTTAACGAAATAACCAAACCTTTGGCTTTATTAGTTTACAAATTTCATGGCATTTAAAGTTTAAAAGTAACTTCTACCAGATTTCGTCATATATAGTTGCTGGTTTATCTGCAAATATTATAGATTTCCCATACTTCCTCAAAAAGTAATGTGCATCAGATAAAACGAATGAGGTGGCCCTTTAGTAGATCCAATTCTTAAGAAAATTCGGCCACCAAACGTTTGGCACAACAATGTGGAGGTTTCTCCTAAATCAACATTGATTTACTTATTTTTTCTCTTTAAAATAATGGTTAAAACAAGTTTCATGATAATGTAAGACTTCCAAAAATATTAAGATTAAAAATAAGAAAAATGCCAGCGTTTAAAAAACTGCAGGCAAAGTAAAAAAACTGCCATTTCTTATACTTTTTCATTTGTCATTGGCAAAAAAAAACTGTTGCTTTTACTTCAGATTCATTAAATGTAAACAGTCGCTGTCAAACCAACTAAAAAAGTAAAAAGTTGTTAAAAAATTTTTGGTTCAACAGCTTTTTGATTCGACTGTCGTTTTTTAAAACCTGAAAAATGCTATAATAATATGTAAAACAAAATATTAGCGAGTTAGTAAATTAAGTTAGGAAAGTTCAATGAATTTAATTAAAATAGAGTTAAACGATAACACAAGAAATAAAACGGAAAGAAAAATTTAGGTAAGATTACTTGTAATTGTGGGGTAATTGCACTCTCCAAAAACGACAACTCTGCTTGTTTGCATACCCGTTAAGCCAGAAATGAACCTAATGGCTTAAGGTGATTTGACTACCAAAATCCGGTTTAACATGCACGACACCATTAATAGCCCGCTGGTTTTAATTTTTGCACTACTTGGGTTTTGTATAGTTGTAAGCCAAGATCTTTGCTCAAAATTTTCCAATTAGTGGACATCTAGATACCGAGTTGTTGACAACGACATCGGATCGATAAATTCGAGTCCTCTGTCACACTCACACCTACAGCGCCGATGGCTTTTTCTGTATCCAGGGTACAGGCTTGATTTGGATGACTATTATCCAAATAGTAAATGTATCGATATAATTGCCCCCTTCTAAATTTGTCTATAGAAAAATTGTTGCTTCAAAGATCTTGCTAACAAAAATTGTCGGGTTCAAAATTGCGCTATAGAAAAAATTGTCGCTTTTACGATTTTTGTGCAGAATATTTGTCAATTTTAAATTTGTGTACAAAGAAACTGCACTCAAAATATTATTTAGTTCAATTCAAACGTAAATTAATTTTAAACAACATAAAATTCATTTAAAAAATGGATCATTTACATTTCATTTAAAATAAATGAATTGTACATAAATTGTTAAATTGTTTATTTATTAAACAGGATATTTCGTAAAATGTAATAGTTTTTACTTTTAGAAATATATTTTAACCGACAAAAATCAAACTACATAAAAAATAAGTACGGAAAAACATTATTTTTGGTAGTTTGTTTTTTGAATAACAAATATAAATGTTAAAAAATAAAATTATTCGTAAAATAATTATATATTCATTTATTCAACAGTACGGAAAACGAATTTAATAACCCACAAGCAGTTCCTGTAATAATTTTACGAGTGTGCTTTAACAATTTTTCTTTTTCAATTGTTAAAGCATTGTTTTTTCCAGGGCTGTGGAGTCGTTAAGAAATAGTTATAACTCCGACTCCGACTCCTTTTGCTGAATTTTTTTAAGTACGACTCCGACTTCGACTCCAACTCCGACTTCGACTCCTACTCTAACCTAGCATTATTTAAGAGACTAGTTTTTAAGTTAAATATAGCATGAAAATGATTTTGTAAAAATTTCAAATCTATATTTTAATTCTAACGTGCCGCGCATTGAGCTTTAACCTACTAGTTACTAACATATGAGTAGGAAAGCTGCAAAATATTTTATTTGGATTTTGGAAAAAATGTAAAAACATATACCGCCCGATTCAATAGACCAAATGAGTTGAACTTTTTTAATTCTAAAGTGTTATGACATTCTTGACTTATAACTCAACAGTTTAGAAATTTAAACCAACTGAAATATAGAAAAATAATGGATTTAATTTTGAAACGAACGAGTTTTGTTACGAACTTTCGAAAGAAACGAGTTTTGCTTCAATCCGTATGGGATCATTGAACTTTAGTATATTTTAAAGGTTATATTAATTTATTAAAATTATGCAAACAGTGCTAAAAAATGTAAAAAAAAATCTGTAGGGGAGAGATAAACTACACCAATTCACATCTTTTTCAAAAAACGTTTTTATACTGTTGGAATTTATAGATGTGTGAATTTCCATAAGTCCTTTCTAATGTAGCTTTCGAGATAGAAAAGTTGAAAACAACACCAAGTCCAATATTATTATTGTCCAAGACCGAAATTTGAAATTGCAAGTCTTTATTATCTCTCCAATTTTCCCTAAAGTGAGTAGATAAAAGTATTCTCAAATCATTTTTCGGGTTAACCCCCACATTGATGGGAGTTATATCTGGAACAATGTCATGTATTTTTCCGAGTTCCTTTTCATTTTATACTATTATAATTCACCTTGAAGGTTGGAACTTAAAATGTAGTTCACTTAATGCTTTCACCACAGGAGCTACAGCTGATTTCAAGTCATATTCATGAACATGGCTGCAAAAATATTTGTTAATATACGATAAATAAAAAACAGCATCTTTACAAATTTAATTTTTAAATTCCTTAATTCGGCTCTATTTCATTAACGATATCTTGGCGAAATTCAAATAGTGAACCCGCTGGTTTTTGTTACAGAAATTTGAGGTCTCATTAAAACATAGAAAAGGACATGCTTCGATACAATCTATATAACTATTCTTATAAATTGCCAAAATAAGATGTTATCTCAATTTTTTAATTTTTGATATGAAAAGTATACTGGTCCTTATTTTCTGACTTCACAATTTCAAAAAGCAGACCCTCTTATGGCCAATTCCACTAATTTATTTATATATCAATATATGTTTAAAATTTGTTTTTTTATGTCAAATTAAAATAAAATTATAAGAAAAATTATATTTAAATATGAATTGATATTTAAAAAGAATTGGAGAAATTGGTCATTAAAATTTTTTATGTTGAAAAATATTGGAAAAATTTTAATAAAAAAAAGTCGGAGTCGGAGTCGCTAGTTTTTGTGGGTACTTCGACTCCGACTCCGACTCCGGTACAAAAACCTCAACTCCGACTCTTCAACTCCGACTCCGACTCCACAGCCCTGGTTTTTTCTATTAAAAATTTATCGATTTTCCTTAAGCAACATTTTTATGCAGTAAGCTTGTTAATTTTATGATTTTTGTACAAAAAAACTGTCGCTTTTAGGCAAAATTGTCGTTCTTACAATTGTTTATTTTTTTTTTTTTTTTTTTTTGATAAAAAATCGTGGATTAAAGATTTTTTTTATAAAAAGTTATTCGTTAGATTTGCGATTTTTCTAAAGAAAAATCTCGATGTTACTATTTGCAAGATTTCTCTATGACGTGCTTAATTCCCAATTTTTATTTTTGATAAATACAGATCATCAGAAAACCCTTTTCCAAAGACTGAAAGATCTAAAGATATTATCTATATATAAATCGGCAAACGCAAAACAGTTAAGAACACTTTTCTCCACTGTTTGTGGACGGATTTGAAAATAATGTACACTATTGGAAAGATATTTAGTTACAGAAGTGCACAGTATATATTTTATTAAAATCTGTTCAATATTTTCAGAGAAATAAGCGTTCAAATTTGCTACTAACACATATGCAGATCACACAAATACAACATTTTTCTTATTTGAAGAATTTATGATCACTGTTGTTTCTCTCATTTGCTATGACTTACTTTTTATTTGCTACTACAGAATTATGTACTTTTTGCTTCCGATATTGCAGTTGCTTGAGAGCTACTTATTTTTGTAACTGGCTGTAAAAATTGCAATGCGTAATAGAAACTTCAACGCAAAAAGAAAGCAAAACAAGTTTTTTAATTCTCTTTAACGGGTTAGCCGAGATCTACCAGTTCTTATAGCTGTAAGTAGATAACTAAATATCAGAAAAATATAAAACGATTTAAGAAAATTTAGACTACATATAAAAATGCTTAATGCCAAATACTATTGCTGAAAGAACTTTGGATCTTACACATTTTGTAAATTGATTTAGTCGTAAGGAATACCTTTTTAAATATTCTATCGGCTGGTATTTTTATTTTTTTTTTTTTTTTTTTTTTTTGACAATATAGCAAACATTTGCTTGCCTTCCCTTTTATTTATATTTTCTACAGACCTTTTGTAGACAACAACTCCAGTAGCTCTTGTGCTTTGTTAAGTATTTTCCTGTTTTATAGTTATTTCTGCTCCACACTTTGCTACACTAGCATGCATAATTTTAGCATATATTATTATTTTTTAATTTTTTTTGTTGCTTTTTTAAACGTATTCGTTATGCAAGTAAGCAAACGAGAGTCTTTGAAAAAGAAGCTAAAAAATGCAGAGAGAGAAAAAAAGGAAATATAGAAGAACTGTTTTCATGCGAGTTTAAAAAGTAAGAACAGAAAAGTGTTTTGTTTACTTTGGGGCTTAGAGGTTAAATGATTAATGGGGTGTTAACATTGCTACCCACTAAGTATTTCTATAAATCATACAAACACAACAACAGCAGTAACACTAATACAAACAAAAATTAAGTGAAAAGTGGAAAAGAAAACTCCAAAGAGCAACACAAACTGCTGCTCACTCAAGGAAAAAAAATAAATAATAATGAATGCAACAAAGTTTAAGTTTAAGCCTGTTTTGTTTTCCTTGCCACACTTGCCACATGCTGTAGCAACTGCATAAACAATTATTGTACTTATTCCTGATAATTTTTTGTCTATTGCTATTGGGAATATTGAAAACTAATAATTAAGTACACAAGCAATTAAAAAATGTTAACAATTGCAAAAGCTACTTAAAAGTTAAAAAACAAATGGGCAAACTAAAACCATAAATGTTGAAAAATAAAAATTTAAATTTTTGTGGCAAATTATTTGTTTATTTAAAATTAAATTTTTGTAGAAAATGAATAAAAGCGCAAAAAACGAAATTTTTTTTACATAATTTTTTTAAAGATTATAGATTCTTATTTAATAAGATTTAGTTTATCGTGCTTAATTCCAAATTTTTATTCTTGATACAAAACCTTAAATTTATTGTTGGGGGATAAGCTTATTTCTTGGCGCATTTTACTGGATGCTTCGGCCAGGTCATCAGGAAACATTCTCGAAAACAATTTAAGAAAAGCTAGATATCAGCAAATAAAGCAGAATGAATGAGAACTGCAAACACTCAAAAAGTCTTATTTGCAACGATTTCAGAACTTAAACAAAATACCAACAATAAACAGTGTGTTTATCTTTTCTTTCATTCCCCACTACAATTAATTGCAATTCTCAAACATTAATTTTAGTTGTAAGTGGGTTAAGAAAAAACAAAATAAATACAAAAACAAATTGCTTTATTGTTTTTGCTAAAAAATCTAAATAAAGCAACATGCAGTTCAGTTTTTTTTTTATGCCGCGCACTGCAAATTTTTTATCAAAATAATTTTTGGGAATACAAAATTTTTAATTTATTAGAGTTTTATTCTTGATAAGAGCACTGAAATATATTATTTCTTGTTTCTATTCGCGTTTTACTGGCTGCTTGGGCCAGATCAACAGGAAACATTCTCCCAAAAAATTATAGAAAAGCAAGATTTATTTGCAATTTTTTGAGTGTTTGCAATACTTATTCACTCTGCAGTTTTATTTGCTAATTACTTTGGCTTTTCTATAATTTTTTTGGGAGAATGTTTCCTGATGATCTGGCCTAAGAAAACAGTGAAATGCGCATAGAAACTAGCGTTTCCCCCATCAATAAAGTTCTGTGATTTTTATCAAGAATAAAAATTGGGAATTAAGCACGACAAACAAAAGCTTATTAATTAAAAATTTTTTATTCCCAAAAATTACTTTTGATAATAAACTGGCAAGTGCACGACCTAAAAAAAACTTCTAGACTGTGTCACAAATTTTCGGCAATTGTCCGCTGAATCCGAATGTGAAGTCAGAATAGTCAAAAGTAGAACAGTTTTCAAGATATTGGCAAATTACCGTTATTGGCAGTTTTTAAAAAGATGATTTTACTTTAATAAAAGTATCTTCGAAAATGCTCGACCGATTTTGTATTCCTTAATTTTTATTTAAAGATAATGAAATTACTAAAACAACTACAGGTCATTCGTATAAATTTTTCAATTAGTCAATGACTAAATTACATTAGACTAAAGTTCAAATTTCACAAAAAAAATAATAATTTTTTGCAAATTTTGCTCTTTTCAACTAATTTTTTTAAACCAAACAATAAAATTTTTCGATACGCACATTTTATGCCCAATAGGATCCAAATCGGATAAAGTTACAGAAGATTATTTGAAATAAACCAAATCACAAACAACACACCAAGTAAATACACATAGCGAAATGTTTAGTAACAAAAAATATTAAAAAAAAGCCTTAATCTATTAAATTACTATGTGAGTTAATTCACTAAATCTTCTGTACCTTTATCATTTTTGTACCAATCTACTAAGTATTGTTGGGCGCAAAATGTTCGAATTGAATTAAACTAATGCCCCATGCAAAGAAAAACGTTACAATTTTTGATTTGTTTGTTGGAATAAAAAAATAACTTGAAAAGAGCAAAATTGCAAAAAATCATAAAACTTTCACTGAAGTTTGAACTTTTGTCCCCTGTAACTCAATGTTTTCTTGACCAATCTTCACTAGCAATCCGTTGTTATTTTAGTAATTTTATATCTTTCATTAAAAAAATAAATACATAATCCGTTAAATATTTTTGAAGATATTTGCATTTAAGTGACATCATCTTTTTTAACCCTAGAAAGATAACGTTATTTTTTTGTACCGAAAAGATAACGACACGTCTGAAAGACGCATGCTTGTTTCTATCCTTTAAAGGATACCACCGAAAATAATATTAATCAGTTTTATTGTTGAAAACATTTATTTATTCTATTTCTATTAAAAAAATATCATTTTTAAACAGAAAGTTATAATAAAAATAAAAATCAATTAGCATTATCAAAAATTAAAGACTTTTTATAAAGAACTTCAGTTCAGTTCTAAAAACTTAAATAAATATTTTCTTTGTACTTTGTGTAGATAATGTTATCTGTATTAACTTATATAAACAAAAAAAAAATATAATTTGAATAACATTATGTGCAAGATTTACAAATTTAAATTTTGTGGTCGCCACATACAGGTAAAACGCATTTGACACATACCATTTTGGACATAAGTTTAATTTCTGATGGACAGACGCCACCGTATTATCTCTTTTTTGATTCACGCTGTTCTCCACTACAACCTCAATCATAGGTTATAGCATCTGGTAAAATTTGTTCAATGTTGTCGGTCAAAGTTTTCGATAAAATAGGAATTTCTAGCCTTAAAATTAAACATTTTATGTAAATTTCGGCACTGGTCCATTGAACACTTTCCGAAATTATTTCGGTAGTAAAAAATATCGAAGCATGAAATTTGGTCGTACAGTGAGTTGGTCCTCTTGCCTTACGAACTATATTCATTGTTGAAACTCGGCCATCACTTTAACCCTTCGATGTAGCCCACTTACTTTTACTTCTTAAAGTGGGTCGAGATATCGTAATAACGCACCTATCGGAAGAAGAAGTAAAATGTTCAAGGTTCTTGAGGATTTTCCTGAATCGGTGGTATATTCTCTTTAGGCTCAAGAATGTCAAAAGCTCATCTTCTGCTTCACTTTGAAGACTATCCTCTAATTATTCATCTTCCGATTCGCTCACATTTTCCGGTGAAACCTCCAACACGCTTTGCAAAATAGCGCCAACTTCTGCGTCGTCCAAGCCGCGATTACAACAAATTTTTAAGACAATACCTTAAAATTCAACCGTTATCTTCGCTACAAAAGTAACACTTAAGATAACGATACGTCTCTCAGACATACATATGTTGTGTTTATTTGTGTTTATGTCTCAAAAAATACATAACTTACAACATAAAAACTGCCACCACCAACTAGGTGCTGCTAACAACTGGGATTATTGAACGTGAGAAAGTTGTATGTTAACAAATGTGAGAGTAAGAGCACAAAATTGAAGAAGCGTACGTCTCGCAGACGTACCTTATCTTTCTAGGAATAAAAACACAAATAACAATTATTTTATCTCGACAACTGTTCTACTTTTGAGCATTCTGGCTTCATATTTGGATTAAATACATTTGGCCAAAAAAACTTAAATTTTTAAGGTGGTGTTTCCACACTTGAGTCCATAGCACATTTTATACTAACCCGATTGTGCTGAATGTCAATGCCAAACGCCGTAGGAAATCTAGAAACAATTTGACAATAATTTTTTTTTTTTTTTTTTTTTTATTCGTTCGAGAGACACGTTATTTCAACAGAGAGACACGACAAAATCAATTTAGATTCAATTAAAGAACAAGAATATGAATTCCGTATCGAGGCGAAGATGAATATAGAAAAGTATCACACGGACTGACAAACCTTTTATATCCTTTTCACAACTAGTGATGGAGAATTACTTTCTGAGTCGATCTAATAATTTCCGTCCGTCCGGCTGACAGATAATAATCGATTAATACTTTCGCATGGCCACCATAAAAACATCTTTACGTAATAGAGTTTTTGTTTTCATTAACTATCTTAGTGTGCTAGTATATAGAAAAAATTTGGTTTAAATATATCTTATCGCAACAAAAATCGTCTTACCAAGATCGTTTAACATCGGGCCATATTTGGCCATAGCTTGGAAGCTTGTATGGTACGAATACCACTTTCTTTAAAATGTTGGTATTGACGTACAGTTTGGCGACGATAGCATTAATACTTGCTATAATATGTCATGGCAAAAATTAGTGCAACAAAAATAGTTGCAAACTAAAAAAAGCCATAAATGATTTAAATCTGATTACAACTTTCAATTTTATTAACAAAAGACGAAAAACGTTTATTAAATAAAGGAATTTCATAGAACGCAATATTTGTATGGGAGACTCCCTAAGGGTTGGAGATATATGGCAAGTATGTTTTATGAAAATGTTAAGCACAACAAACTAATAAAGGTCCGTCGTACATTTTATCCCGCTAGGGGCGATTCCTTGGCAGCTATGGGGCTTTTTCTTCAATATATTTCAAGTCTGTATTGACAATTTTGTATGGGAGCCCCCTTAAAGAATAGAGATAGCGGGTAGGTGTGTAAGAAACAAATGATATGCGTTTGACTTTTTTCTTTTGTAAGCAAACGCACACAAACCCAAATGTTAAAGCTGATCTGACGTTTGTAAGAAAAATAGTTCTAAAGAAAAAAATTCGCATCAATGCTGTTGTTTGCTTTTTATTTTAGTTATGATAGGTTTTGTTAAATATGAGATTTAGAGAAAACTAGTTAAGTTGGAACCTTCACTAGTAGCAACTTCTTAGTCAACGATTTTTATGTAAATTAATATTTTCCAAGTTATGAGGCATAAAAGTCGGGCTTTACGATTTTTCTCAAACGTTGGTAAGTGTGAGGGAAGGCTTAGCCTTCGCCGATAGTTCTAAAATTTTTTTGGGGTTGTTTTTTTTCAATACCCACCAAATTGGCAGGTGAGACCTAAAGAAATCAAACTTTTGATTTTAACGGTCACCCTAATGTACATATCTATAGCTTCAATGTTAACTAAAAGTTGGCTTAAGCAAAAAGTATGTGAAATATTGAAGGAATAGGACTATTGCAAGCAAGATTTATAAATTGAAATTTATTCATAGAACACATTCTTAAAACAATAATGCTTTTTTATTGTAAATATCTAGATGCACGGCCTAAAAAACTTAAACTGGCAACATGCTTTTGCAAGTTGTTTTTGTTTTTATTTTGTTTTTGCTTAACCTACTTACAACTACAATTAATGTTGGAAGAATTCCAATCAATTGTAGTGGGGAATGTAAGAAGAGATAAACTCACTGTTTATTTTGTTGAT
This sequence comes from Pollenia griseotomentosa, assembly GCA_963931875.1. Lineage (NCBI taxonomy): Eukaryota > Metazoa > Arthropoda > Insecta > Diptera > Polleniidae > Pollenia > Pollenia griseotomentosa. The sequence continues at coordinate 28,598,200 of OZ007561.1, forward strand.
GTTTTTGTTTAAACTTTGATATTGTTACACGTAGAACTGTTGCTTATGATTCTTATACGCTTAACAGTTTTATTTGGTTTAATATCTTTGGTTTTTCTAAAATCTTAATGGATGAAGTTTCCTGATGATCTGGCCTAAGCAACCAGTGAAATGCGCATACGAATAGCTTATCCCATCAACAATAAATTTCAAGTGTTTTTATCATGAATAAAAACTGGGAATCGAGCACAAATAACAAAATCTTTTAAATTAAAATTTTGTATTCCCAAAAATTATTTTGATAGTATCTAGAACATATTTAAATTTCATTTTGAAGGTTAATAAATTATATAAACAGAAGGTTAATAAATTATATAAACAGAAAGTTTTAAAAAAATCGCAATTCTTGCAACTGGCGTCAGCCCAAAAAACATGGACAAATGCGTCTGTTACAACGTCGACAACTCTATGGATAGTTCTCTTAACTGTTGATTTTGCAAAACCATTTATAATGCTTAGCTGCAACTCCTTGGTACTGGCAAGCATTTCCAAACCGATGCAAGCGCAGAAGCAGTTGACTTGCAGCTGACAAAGCATTACTGCGCTGTGTATTGTGCTCTAATTTTTCTATAATTTATCTTATTACTTAAAATGAAATCAACTTGTATAAGATTTAAATGAAGGCAATTTTTAAATTAAAGTTTTGTTGTCCCGAAAAATTAATTCGGTCTTTATAATTTCTTGTTATAGCCACGTCTTCATTATCGCCAAACAAAAACTCACGTCTTAACATTTTGAAAACCTCTCTGCAAGATGCTGTAATCTAGTTACGATTCGGTACAAAGAACTCTTTTTTAAGTCTTAACCTCATAACATCATTTTGTTCTGCCGGATCCATGATAAGCCATGGATGAAATTACTCTTTATACACTGTTATTCAGAATACCATACGGTCGGGTTTAACCACCTTTATTTTCCTACTTGTCTAAATATGATGAGGTTAACAAGATATTGTGTATTTGCTTGTTTTCAAATTTACTTTAATAAATCTTGTATTGAAAATTGTTTGTCCTTTTAAGATACCACTTCCAGTATTAATATATTTTTATTGTGTTAAAATCCTTAAGTACAATTTTCTTCATTCTTAGAAAACAATTGTGTTGAGTGAGATTTTTTTTACAAAAGCAATTTATTTGTTTCTACCAACTTCAATTGAATTAAATCCATTATATCAATACTTGGATTGAATTTTTTGTTTGTTGCGTTTTTTTTTTTGATGTGGTCAAGCCATAAATTGAATTTAAAACCGATAACAACAAAAATTTTTTGAAAAACAACAAAATAATAACATCATCAGCACGAGCAAAAACATTTACTACAAGTACAGGATTTTAAGGCTACAAAAAAAAAATAATAATCCTTACAAACATATTTATGTTATCAAAATTATTTTATGAGATTAGATTTTGAAAAATTTTTAGAAGTATTGGCAGACCAACTCTTTGCCAAAAAAAATTGGGGGAAACCAACATTTGTTACATGATTATGTTCCATTAAAACAAACATTGTGAGGGAGAAAACCCAATTGATGAGGAAGGATAAAAATATAATTTTGGTTCTTTTTGCCACAATACAAGTATTCTAGAAAAAAATTAATTTTTTTATTACTTTTCTTTTTAGTTTTCATCTCTATGTTTATTTTTATTTTTCATTTAGTACAAAAACTTATATTTTTCCAACTTTTTTTCCACATGAGCTGCTTAATTTTAATTTAAACGTGTTGCCCTGTTCCGCTGCAAACTTTGTGTGTTCTGTGTGCTTTAGAAGTCCACTATAAAGTAATTATGGATCGTTTTTTTAAGTTTTTTCATTTAATTATGCCAAGCTTATTTTTACAAAATCCGCTAAATAAAGAACAAAAAACGTCAACTTAAAAAAGTTCTTTAAGCTTAAAGTGGCTGTTTAAAGTATTCTCTTAAACTTAATGGCATTTTGCTCAGCCTTTTTTCTCTACAGCCACCGTCAACGTAAAAAAGTCTTTGTTTTCCATTAACACAGAATAACGTGGAGATAAATAGAAAAAAAATATATTGAAATAAGGAAAACGCAGAAGAGTAGTGAAAGATGAAAGAAAAAACTTATAATTTAGTGCTTAACTTTTAATGCCACAATAATGCAAATAAGCTTAAAGAAAAAGCTCAAAACCAGAAAAGAAACTTAAGCGAAGGAGAAGAAAATTAAATTATGAAAAGCAAAAGTTTAATGTTAGAAACACTTTTTTGCACTTCCGGCTCATTTTCAGCAATTATCCTTCTACCGTTTGTCACAGCAGCGCGACAATTTAAAATTAATGTACAAAACATCACAGCAAAGAGAGAATTAATTTCTTCGAAAATCTATTGATTATACAATTTTTTTTTTAACCCTTGTGTTAATACCCAACTTTATCCACATTGTTTAGCAACCGGGGTACCCCCGGGTTTTTAAAGCGTATTAAATTTTATTTATGTAAAAATATGATTTTTTAACTTTGTATTGCATAACTGCTAAAATTTAAAATTTTTTATACAGGACATTATTTTTAAGTATAACAATTGAACATTCTTGGTCATACATGATATGTAAATATGTAGTATAAAAATAATGCTTTGGAAACTAAACTTAACTAATTGTATGATACAGAATTTAGTTTATTGAATTTTTTGAGCAGTTAAAACGTGTTTGTGTTATCGCATAAAGTGTATTGTATTGTATTGGGTACCATGGTACCCGGGTACAAACACAACCTAGTTATGAGAGAAAAAAAATATTTGCCATCTCGAGTTTTCTGTAAAAACATATTCCATCTAGATTTTTCTATAGAAAACTTAATGCCATCTTTATGTTTCTTACAGAGAAATTGCGATCATCTCGATTTTCTTTAGAAAAATTGTGGTCATTTTGATATTGTTATAGAAAAATAAGAAGTATTTATAGAAAAAATTGCACATTTTGATTTTTCTAAACGGTGATCCAACCATAATGCACGACATTAATTGTGAGTCACACCTTAACGGCAAGTTTTTTGCCCAACTTAATTTGACATTTCTTTGCTTTAGTGTTTGACAAATTAAACCATGGATAAAAATGCATTTTGTGCACTTTGTGATTTTTTTGGTCAGCATAATCGACCAAATGTGTGAATATGAAAACACCTACATATGCGTGCTTGTTTGGTGCAAGTTATGGGCTGGCAACGTCATCAGTCCGTATTTCTTCGATAATGAGTTTGGCCAAGCAGCTACCGTGAATGCTGTTCGCTATTATTTTCAAAAAGAATTTTCTATAGAAAAAGCATCGATATCTCTATTTTTCAATTGAAAAATTGTCGCCATCTCGATTTTTCCTAAGCATATTGTCGTTATCTCGATTTGCTGGTCGCCTGAATTTAGGTTAACCTTTAACTGTGGAGGTGGTGGTAAATTTTACCCTCTCTTTACATTTTTCTAGCATACTCTCTTCCGTTGCGCTCAGTCAATTTAATTCTCTTAGTATCTTATTATATCGTGATCCTTGTTATTCACTTGTGTTTTGGCTGAGCTCGACTTAGCACGAGCAGAGCTACGCACATGCTGGTGTAAAAATTACCACTCGTCATCATTTACGTAATTTTTTCTTTGAAAATATTTTACCACCACGTCAGCGGTAATTTTTTCATGGAATTATTTTTACCACTCGTCCGTTTTCTTGTTCTTTTTGACAGATGATGGGTATTATTAACTATTCTATTTGTACCAAATTTGGAAAATTTTACACTTATCATTAGTTAGATATAAAGAATTGTATTTGGTGCCATGCCCACTTATCTAATCCCGCCCAATTTTTGACTGATGTTGCATATTGGTAGCAAAGCTATTTGTTTCAAAACTTAAGCTGTTACCGCTTGGGGAATTTTATAACTTTCTCTTGCCGTTCTTAAGATATAAACTAATGTGCTTAGTGCCACGCCCACCTCTCCAATCCCGGCCATTTTTGTAGAGAGGTTGTGCATTGATAACCCAGCTATGTCTACCAAATTTGAATAAATCTCTTACCGTTCATTGGATATTAAAAATGTATTTTATGCCACGCCCAATTCACTTATTCCACCCACATAACCAAGATGCTTGTACCTTATTTAGAAACGTTGACTCTTGGCATTCTTCAGATACCCCATTATATATAAGGTCTCTGTTTGGGAGGAGCCACGCCCATACTTCAGTCCCGCCCAGATGTTGTGTATTGATAACCAAGATAAATCGACCAAAGTTGGAACTTTAGTTCTTGCCGATTTATCTGCAATGTAGTAGGCCAATGTGTATGGGATGCAGGTTTTGATAAGTAAGAAACCTCCAAAATTTTTGACCTGTAGTTTCTACACATAATTATTTTTTTTCATGATCTCTTTTATAACTTTAAATGTATATGTTTGGCTGTGCAAAAATGCCCTTTAAGTTTTTGTTTTTTTTATATTCATATTTTTTGATAAGTTTTTAATGTATCGTTTTTTTTATATTAAAAAAAGGTATGAGCAGTTAAGTACCTGCTTTGTTTAAACAAATAAAAATAATTTTTGGTTTCTTTATTTTTTGTAATTCAAAATGTAATAGTTTAATTTTCAAAAACAAATAATTATCAAAAAATATTTTTTACAAATTTTTTTTAGTAAAATTTAGAGAGGTAAAATTTACCACCACGTCCTAAGGTATGCCCAAAAATTTCACCTCCACAGTTAAATATTTGTTCAATTGCTTTTAAATAGAAAATTTCCATAAAAAATAGCTATTGTCACTCGCTTGGTTTTCCAATAGAACCGCCTGATATTTCGTGACAAAAAAATTATTGCTTGCTTTTTTTTTGTAGAAAATTTTTTTCCCAAACATATTTTTGGGAATTCAAAATTAATTTTTAATAAGATTTCTCTATGAAGTGCTAAATTCTCAATTTTTATTTTCGATAAATTTTCTGAAATTTATTGTTGAGGAATTTTTTTTTCGCTTGTAAGATGTTTCTTGGTTTTGCTCCAAAAATATTATGGCCTGCTTGATTTGTCGTAAAAAATCATGGCTTTTTAATTTTGTTTATAATAAAATTATCGATCTCTTTATTTTTCTTATGCAGGAAATGCTTGAGTTTTTCGAAAAATGTTCGCCTTCTAGGCCTATTTTGTTTATATTTCAATTTACTCTGCATTCTTAAGTATTTTAGATCAGTGTAACTGTGCCTTTTTCACAGTTATTTAATTTGACATTAAAAAAATCCTATGCTGAAAAGGTCACAAGCTCAAAATTTCTTTACTACGACACAATTTCTATAAAAGATTTGCACCAGCACATGCACAGTAACTAACTAACACTCTTTTAACTAAAGTGTTGGAGGAGTGTTAGCGTGTCGAAGTTTTTGTTCTCATATAAAAAACTGAAACGAAAAACTTTATTTTTTTATTTGAGTCAAACACATGAACGATAAAAAAAAAGAAATTTCAAAGTAATTTGAGACAAATAAAGTTCTTAAATTTTTGCAATTATAAACTTCTTCGCAAATTTTTTGTTTTCGCTTTTTCATTTATTTTGTAACAGCTCATTGCTGTTGTGTTGCTTTTATTTTGCATTTATAATAGTGATTTAAGGAATATCAATTTTTAATATTCGCGAAAACGTTAATATTTTCCGGATACGAATATAAAATTTGAAATTTAGCGCCACACAATATTTAAAATTTAATTGCCAAATTCGCCTGTTTGTGTCAATAATAATACAGTGCAACAACTAAAATGGGAATAGGATAAAACTTATTGCAAATAAAAGTTGATATTATCCATAACAAAACCTTCAACGGCTTTTTTTATTTCAGTGCGAATTTTTTTACACGCATTTGAAGTTGTTGATTTTGGAGCGATGTCTTAAAAGAAGAGATCATTTAAAATTTGATAATATAATGCTTCTTTATTATCCTGGAAAATTGTTTTTGGGGTTGAGGAATCTATTTTTGATATATATTTTTACCTAAAACTCATGCAAATACAAATGGTGCTATTTCTTGTAGGTTTTCACAGAAAAGAAGGGGTACAGAGGCTTTCTAATTGAAGGCCACTGCTTCGGCGACATTCCTTTATCCGATGGTCCATATTTTTAATGACACTGAGATACAATTGAGTTTCAATGTGGTTAATGTGCCGAATTATTTTATCCTTCAGCTTTTGAACTGTTCTGGTCTTATTGACGTACATTTATTCTTTTAAATATACCCAAAAAAAGAAGTCCAATGGTGTCAAATCACATGATTGTGTCGGACAATTTTCATCGCCACGACTGGAGATAACGCGGCCCTTCAATTTCTCGCGCATCTATAACCAACTAATCTATAACTAACTAAATCCTTAACTTCTGGCCACAAGAAGACCGTAATCATTTTGCAATAGCGAACACCAAGTACGGCCCGATGACGCCGCCAGCCCATAAACCGCACCAAGCAGTCACTCTTTGTGGATGCATCAGCTTTTCAACACTCACTCGTGGAATCTCATTTGCCCAAATGCGGCAATTCTGCTTGTTCAGAAATACACTGAAGTGGAAGTGTGCCTCGTCGCTGAAGATGATTTTCTTTATAAAGTTACCATTCACTTCTATCTAGCTTCTTAACACGTTGCTGAATTGTGTTCTTCTCCATGGTTGAATTTGTCAACCACTGAAACATAGAAATTTCAAATTAGGTTGGGCAAAAACCTTGTAGTGAATGTGTGACTCACAATTAACATTGTGCATTATGTTTGTACTACCCTTTACAACTGATGGAAAAGAAGCTTAAGTAATTTAAACGTTAAAAGTCGAGCACTCACACAGTGAAAAAGTTAAAACAAGTGCGGAAATTACTGCCAATGATGGTGATGGCCATTATCATGATGATGGGGACGAACTTAAAGATGTTGAAGTAAAATGCAACAACTGCAGCAGCAGCACAATTTAGCACAAAACAAAAAAAAACTAAAAAGAAAGAATTGCATCCTGGCTAAAGGGCATGATAACTTTTTGTTGCTCATATTGCCTTTCATTTTATTTGGAGCTGGTAAATTTTAATAAAAAAAAAGATAAAAATAACAACAATCGCTTTCAATGAGGTGGTTATTGTTAAAAAAATGAATTTTAATTCCAGTTTAAACAATAAAAAAATTAAGGGGTTAAAAATTAATTAAAAAATTAATTAATTAAAATAAATTCTTATTCAATCTATGAAACACACTCGCTCCCTTATTTTGTAAAACACTTCACCTCACTTAAGGTCCAATTAGACGTGACATAACCATAATGCCATTGGCGTAACTATGGCCATAGAAACCAAAGTTTAATTGTTTATGTGGTTATGGTAAAGGCGTAATGGAAAGTCACCTATTATCAAATACAGTGTTGCCCATAAGGTAAGTTCAGACAGCTGTTCTGTATGGCTTTGGTAATGTCACGTCTAATTTGAGCTTGAGAAATATTTTCATATAAATTGAAAATTAAAAAAATTTTATATCGTCACCTAAAATACAAAATAACGTAACAACATTTTTGATAAGTTTACAGGAGAAACAAAAAACTTAACAATATCAATAACAAAAAGGCGTACTTGAATTTTTTTAATATAGTCGCCATTTTTGATCGCAGGAATTTTTGTAAACAGGTAGTTTAATAAAGCGAACAAAAATCAATCAAAAAGTCAATATTGAATTTTTTGATTTTACGTTTTTTTGTATTTTAGGTGAAGATATATTTCATATAAAATTCTATGCGTTCGAAATGATCAATTTAATTTACAAAAAAAGTTTATTCACAATGTTGGAAGGAAATTTTTGCCGTATAAATATTAACTGAAAAAAACAAGTTTTAGATTTTTACTCTTGTTTTCAATAAGAAATACGAAAGAATTTTTCTTAAGATTATCCTATTGAAAAAATGGTTGTAATCACAATTGTTTATTTCTATAAAAAATTTTGGTTTACGATTTTTCGATAAAAAAAATTATATTGATTTATTATTTTTATACGAGGGCAATCCAAAATAAACGCAAGATATTAAATTTTTTGTGTTTTTTAAGGTTGCCAGCACTTTACTGCACAAATGGCGACAAATTCAAATCTTGCGTTAATTTTGGGATTCACAAAACTCTTTCGTAGACATACAATTTGTGTGGCACAAACTGCCACCTGGCAGAAACCACTGGAATTGTGTATGGAGTTTTTTGTGGCTATCGCAAAATCTCACACTAACGTGCTCCTGTACCAGGCTGGGACTACTTTTATTTGTGTGGAGTTTTATTTATTTATTTATTAATTGAATTGCTCCATACACAAGACTAAGAGTCTTATTTTGCAGTATGGAACTGAGAATATGTTAAACTTAAAATCATTAATTAATTAATAACTTAATAACTAACTACAATTTTTATATAAGCAAGCAAAAAACAATTAAATGTAAATAATAAAAAAAAATTAAGATAATTTAATTTAAATATTTAAAAAAAGCATAAAACAATATATTTTAATAATCAAAAATTTAGATAATTTTATATTTTTTTTAATCTCAAGTAATAATCTTTCAAAGTGCTATGCTGAAAACAGTTTAAAAATATTTTCCCTGAATTTTCGTGCGTTACTTAAAAGTTGAAGGCTATAGGGTATAGAATTCCAGAGAGATACTGCGAATATGTAGGAATGCCACTCCCCCTGCTTATGTCAGAAATACAAAGTTTACCGTACAGGTGCTCAGGTTTGTGGGTATATATTATGTTATTGAAAACAATTAAAACTCTCATGTTCAGAAGATTATCTAAGGAAAGACCATAAAGCCGAGATAAAAACAAAGAAACACTAGAGCGCCTTTTAAGTCCATACACGTACCGTACAATATTGTTAAACGCAACGTTCAATTTCGCCTTACTAATCGTATCAGATTTAGCAAATAGCTCACAGCCATACAGTAAAACTGGCATCAGATAAGTTTTAGCAAAAAGCATTCTTATTCCTAAAAGTGTACAATGCTGGGTCCGCCAAAGAGTTCTAATCATTGAAAAGGTGAGACCACAAGCATAGTTAATGTGGTTCGACCACGAAAGAGTGTCATTGAAAAATATTCCTAGATTCTTAGCAGATTTTACTATTTCAATCCGCTGATTATTTATATATATATATTAGGTATAATATTGAGTTTATTTAGTCGCCTTTGAATAACTATGCATTTAGATTTTTTGGATTTATTTCCAAGCCATTTGCCGTTGCCCACGTATAAATACGATGAAGTTGTTGATTAAGAGATATAATACACTGGTATAAAGTTGAACGTCATCCGCGTACATTCATACATTACAATTCATTAGGACGCCTGGGAGGTCATTTGAGTACAGTGAGAATAATAGTGGCCCAACAATGGACCCCTGAGGTACCCCTCTTGTTACAGGCAGTGCCCTGGATTTCCGCATTCCAGTTTCAACATACTGATATCTGTTACCCAAGTATGTTGACAATAACTGAGTAGCGGTCGAAGAGAAATTGAAGAAATGTTTAAGTTTGTAACAGAGAATGTTATGATCCACAGTATCAAACGCTATTGAATCATCTAAAAGTACTAAAAATGTAGTCTTGCCATCATCAAGTTTCGCCCTAATCTCCTCCGTAACATCAACTAACGCTGTTATGCAACTGTTTTTCCTTCTGAACCCAGATTGACGATCTGTTAGTAAGTTATTGTTATCCAAAAAACAAGTCATTTGGTTATGCATAATACGTTCAAATACTTTGGAGAGAAATGGAAGAATGGCTATTGGTCTAAAATCGGAACCAGTTTAGGTATTGGATAGAAAGGTAATAGGAAGAAGTTGAGGTAAAAGAATCTTTAGAAACTTTGGATCAATCCCGTCCACTCCTATAGAGTTGGATTTTATGGACAATAGGCTAGATAAAACGTCACACTGGTCTACTGCAGCAAAAGTTCAATGGCTATAGCAAGATTATTTTGTTGTCAGGCCAACGGTTCTTAAATTTTTGTTTTTTCTCGTTTTCTTGCAAAAAACACTTTGATGGAGGAATATATAAAGTTTCGTTCTAATATGTTCAATAATTATATGCAAAATATGCCTGGCCAGGCCCACGTATACACTAAAGGGCTTAATGCGTTTTCTTGAAAACTATAAGCGCTAGAGCAAAAATTACGAAAATCTGTGATCACTTCTGTTTTCCAATAAAAATTGATTTCCTGAGGATTTTCGTATTGAAAACTTTAAACGCGTTTTTCTTGAAAACTACAAGAGCTAGAGCAAAAATAACGAAAATATGTAACCACTTCTATTAATTAAAATTGATTATCTGAGGATTTTTGTATGAAAGTCAAATTTATAATTTTTGAATTAAAAATTCCGGTTTCTATAAAAAAAAACTTGGTTTTAAATTTCTTATTTAGAAAAATTGTGGGGTATATGTATTTTCTTTAAAAATGATGTACGGTTTTAAAATGATTCTATACAAAAACTGTCGATTTGATGACTTGCTATAGAAATGTTGTCGATTCATGATTTTTGTTTAAAAAATAGTCTATGTTACGATTTTTTTTTTTTTGAAAAATTTTTAGATTTCTTCCATAGAAAAACTGTAACCTTTATAATTTTTTTATAAACAAAATTTAAATTTTATGATTTTTCTACAGAAAAATGTTGTTCTATGTCGTCTTTACAATTTTTCTACAAAAAAACTTCGCTATTACGATTTTTCTATAGCAAAGATGTTTCTACCGTAAAAGCGACCATTTTTCTTTAGAATGATAAAAGAAATTGTTACTTCTACTATTTTTCTATTAACAATTTTTTCGTTTACGACTTTCTTTAAAAAAGGTATTCGCTTTCACGGTTTTTAATAAAAAAAAAAATTTAAAAAACTTATTTTGATAGTTTGTTTTGGGAAAACAACTTTAAGGTTTTACATTTCTTTAAATTTTTCACAGAAAAGTAATATATTAACAGCATTATGCTCTCTTGTGTGTTTTATACTTTATATTAATCATCACAGTATTCACTCAAGAAAAACAAGTGGTTTGTTTAATAAAATAAAACTAATTTTCTATGCTGTTGAGAAAAAAGAAACACATTTTAATAGTTAATTAAGAATGTACAAATAGAGCACAACTCTCCTTGATACAATTTCGATAAAAACCCATTTAATAAGGATGTAAATAAAGTAAACAAGAAGAAAATTATCTTGTTTGTTACATGTACTTTTTGCAGTTGTTTGTTTGTTTTTTGCTTTCAGTTTCGTTTTTTTCTGTTTTTTTTATTTAATATCATTCTTGTTGTACGTACTTCTCTCAATTTATTGTAAATTACTTATTGAAGAATTTTCAATATCAAAATGTCTTTTATACTTGATGGCAACAAGAAGGACATGGGAGAGTTAACTGATGTTAAACATTCTCAACCATGGACTGAAATAAATACAAGAAATATACACAAACTCATGTTCATATAAATGTAATACAGACACACTTGGCTTTGTACTTATCGGTTAGTGAGTGTGTGTGTGAGAGTAATATCACCGTGAGCATTTAAAAGTTTTTTGAATGATAAAAGTGACTTCTCGTACATTTTCGGAGAATTTAAAAAAGATTTTTTACAAATTACAAAAACAAAAACATTTATCATTTGACTTAGTGTTTTTGTCATTTCTGGACCATAATACGAAGACATTCAGTTAAAATTAACTATCAGTTATAACTGTCAAAAATATATTGGTAACTGAAAGTTAAAGTTATATTTAGTTATCCAAATTTTGATATTTTAATCAGACTAAAGTTCATTGAATGTAATTTTCATTAAATTATTATTATTATTATTTTTTTTTTTTAATTCTTTTTTATGAAGGAATTTTTTACAACATGAAATGAATTAAAATTTTCATTCTTGGCTGCCGCGGGAATCGAACCCAGGCTTTCAAGGACAGATTACCCTTACATGTTTCGATTGCAACCACTCCATTTTTTCAAAGGGGTTGCCGTTTAACACTCACAGCCATTGACGACTGCTGGCAGTCAATAGTCAAACATCAATCTTTAAACCAAATTGTATTTAACCTTTGGTAGATCGAAATTTACTTTGAATGATTATCTACTTTATTATGTTACATATACACTTTTGAGCTAAAGGCCCTAGTTGCTATTGCTCTTTTTTTTTTTTTTTTTTTTTAAAATTGATTTACATATTCTTCCTTACTTTTTTGTTTTTTTTTCGTAATTTTTGTCAAGAATTCTTCTTAAAGTCCAAAGTACATTTTTCTTTTTTCATGTTTTCATGTTTTTGTGTTTCTTCTTTTCTTGTTGACTTTTTTCAGCACAACTTGAAGGACAAGTGTAAACATAGAACTCGTGCCTTAGTTTAGTTTTAACTAAACTTAGTGAAATTGGCATTTATTTTGTTTTTCTATAAAAACAGGTTTGAGCAGAACATTGTTTTGTATTTATTGAGTTAAAACAGATGAAAAAAAATATATGTACGCAAATTTTTAAAATAATATCATAATCAGTACTACTAAAATGTCTACACGAGGCAAGTCCCAAAATTAGCCAATCTGGCGTTAATATGGCGGCAGTAGTTTAAAACAAATTACTTTAGTAAAAAGTGGCAAAATATGTTATAAGTTTCAAGGCGCCATTTTGTTTTTAACGAAGCGATCAAAAATTAACAATCTCATTGAATTTATAAACATGAAAAAATTGTTTCCCGTTTTGTAGTTCAATACTTTTTTTTTGATAGACTCAATCCAACCAATATACATTACATTCTGGGAGAGTATGTTCCTTCATTTACCACTACTGTATTTATCGCTTATAAGCATTTCATACTTTACACGTTCTTGGTGCTTTTAAACAAAAAGAGTATTAATAAAAACTATCTTATTTGCATATACCGTGCTTATAAAAAAACTCGCTTTTATTACCAGCATCATTAAAAAAGCTATTTTCCTTGCATTGAAAATGCATGAAAACATTCAAGGTTTAATTAATATTAAGCAAATTTAGTTTTGATAAAATAATTACCGTATTCACAAAACCCCTTCTATAGTTGTATCGATTGTATGTTGTATTAAAATACATAGTTCACTATTGGTATTTTATACAACATACAATAGATACAATGATACAAGGGGTTTTGTGAATACGGCAAATATTTTTAGGTTTTTTTATTTTACTCATGTTTGAAACGATGCTTATATAAGAATTTTTTTTAATGCAATTGATTAGAGTTTTATTATACTGTGATGCAAACCGGTGTGCAAATTATGTTAAATTTAAGTTATGCGAATGAAACTGTTTTAATTGGAAATTAAAAAAATTAAAATAAAAACAGTATAGTATTCATCTTTTCAACCCTTAAGTCAACCTCAAAAAAAACATACGTTAGTTACCCTCGTGTGTGATTTTTCACACATATGCCATGTCTATCCACTTTTCTGTGGCGCTATAGTTCGTTTGTAATCAAAGTCATGATTTACGCAGCATAAATGATGTACTTATCCCAACAAACCATACAAAGCTTGTGTCACTTTATAAATGATAAATTGCATGCAGTTCGTAACAATATCAAAAAAAATCACACTTGTCGACGGAAAATTGTGTCTCTAGTGCAAATTACATAGAAACTGCATATGTGTGGAAAGCCACACATTAGGGTAACTTACGTACCTTCTTAAAAAATTTGTTACTAAAATATATTTTTTAATCAAGAAAAGGGTTTTCAGTACTTAATTGATATTACTAACAAAGTCAAGAAGTTTCTTAAGCGTACCTCAACAATTTTTTTTGTTTATCGTCCAAAAATGATTCCTTTTGAGCGGTTTTTCACACAAGGGTGTTTTAAAGGTTTGGGTTTTAAAAAAATTTGAAGGTTAGAAGAAAATACATTTTCGCCACTTCTGACTAAATACTTTAATTTATGTACTGCCCAGAGATACTTTAAAGAAACTTCTGGAATTGTCTTTTAAGTGTTTTCTGCAACAGTTACATTCTTATTCCAAAAAACGCAGATTCCACAGTGAACTAGACTTCCCGACAGAAGATTAGAATTATGGTAAATTAATGGTATGTTTGGCAATAATTTAAATGGAATTAAGATTTTTTGAACAAACTTTAGCCATATCAAATGCTTGCAGGGTTAGATCGACTATATAAGAAAGAAGTGCATGTATTCGACAGATACACTTACACCACTTTGGCAATTGTATGGTTGAGCGCAAATAGACATATAAAGGAATGAATAAATAAATAAATGAGTGAGTGAGTAAATGAATGACATAGTGAATGAAATGATTGTAAAATACAACTTCATTAATACATTGGGCAGATGGAAAAAGGGTTTTTGAAAAGAGGCTTTGTTATAAAATTTATTTTTACGTTTACTTTTAAAACATTCTAAATAACCCTTTTCCTTTATACGCCCTTTAAATTTACTTGCCAAATGTATATGTAATGGATTCCCATAGTTCCATTATGTATTCAAGCATTACAAATGGGTCAGGCGAAGAAGATAAAGTACAATTACACATAAACGCATACTGATTCATTGCTTTTTTATGCTCCTTTTCTTTGACGATTTCATTTGGCTTTCATTTTCAGTGCAGAACTTTATAAAAAAGGAAATATGGAAAAAGTTTATGCTTTTATGGAATGAGTGCATAACAAAATAAGAGCAAAAAGAAAGTGCTTGCAAGATACTTGTAGCATGAACAAAAAATCTTCAATATTGGCCAGTTGTATTTTTTTCTTTAGATTCGATAAATGTTTTAATGAGCTACGACTACAAACAATTTTAAATGGTATATTCAACTGTGCCAAATCTTTGGTATCCTCTATCAAGAATTGGAAGTTTTCGGGAATAGATCTTTGATAGTCAAATTAAAATTTTATGACCTTATTCTTGAAATACCGGACATTTATAGTTATACAAAACTTTTGTGTGCAAATTTGATGAAAGTATTATTATTATTCGCAACAGGTTAAGGCGTATTAAAGGACATTGAAAGAGTGGCATTAATATGGGTTCTCTTATAAAACTTGGAAATATAATTTCTAATCTGATAAAACTTAAAATATATCATAATTTTTTGAATTTAAGTAATTTAACCATAGGGTTACCATCTTGGTCTGGCCAGACCAAATTTTTGTTTCATTTGCAATATTTTTCCAATAGAACAAAAAATCAAAAACAAGGTAAGTGAATTCTATAAATGATATGTTCTTAATCGTTTGAAATTTATTTGGAATGGATTGGATCAAATTTGTGGGGTGAAATTCCATTTTTATGTACACATCTATTAAATTGCCGTCTTGGTCTGGCTGGACCACGAAGTATTGTATTTGTGTGTTGTTTTGGTTTTATTTCTTTTTTTTTTTTGCAAAATTAAATAAAATGATGTCACTTGACGACGAAATTATATTTTTGTCTTTTGTTTTTGGTATTTGTGTCTTGTTTTTGGGGTTCGCACAAAACCAACAGCAAGGCAAAGGAGGTTTATATTGCTTTCAATAAAGAGAACCTAACGAAACACCCCATAGATTGAGAAACAACACAAGAAAAGGAAATATATGCTTTTTTTTGGATTGCTTTTATTTGCCGGGATTTTCAAATGTGCAACACAACCTGTTAAAGAATTTTGGGTATTTTATCACCATGATGTTTATAAGGCTGCAATGTCAAAGGACCGATTTACTCTATTGCTACGGTTGATCCGCTTTGAAAACACGAACACTAGGCCAATGCGCCAAGAATTGAGCAAATAGACGATCTTTGGTTGAGGCTTGTTGCGAATTTAGAATCCTCATTCACTTCTGGGGCAAACCGTAGATAAACAGCTTTTTCCTTTTCGATGACGAACGCGATTCACACAATACATTTCATCGAAGCCAGTCAAATATAGCACAAAAAGTGGTTGTTATGTGCCTCGAAAACCAAATATGCCTTCAAAGGCCAAATTTACACAGGCAAAACTTCTGATTGCACCCGAAATGTAAACCAGGGGGAAAAAGTTGTGATGGATTTGGCAACCGTAATTGTGCCGATTTTTTCACAATTCTGACACTCTCAAATACACTGATGGAAGTCCGCTTAGCTCTTGTTGGAACTGTTCGCTGTAATAAAATCTTTGTGTCACATTTATTTAAAAAATCAAGTTAGTCAACGTCAAGTATGCTGAACTTTATTTGGAAATTTATGAGCATAAGTATACACTCTGTCCACATGTACCAAAAAGGATAAGGCTTTTATAATATTATCGACAAAAAATTAGACAAATACTATGACAAAATACAGGAGATGAGCCAGGTTGAGCAACCAAATTGAACGTTTCAAAAAAATCTAGCCAAATCATTGAATATAACCAAAACTACAGCTGTAACGTGAAACCAATTTAATGTTTATAATATATTTTCTTAGGGCCAAAAACAACAACCTTGTAATGAACCAACCATATTGCAGTTGAAAAAAATAGTGCCTTTTCCAACATCTTCAAAAAGTGCAATATATTAACAAAAACAAAAACCCGTTTTAGCTGTGATAAGTGTGGAGAGGCCATGTGCCTGCAGCGACGATTGTGATGTATTATAAAAAATTAATTTAAAAAATTATATAATAAATAAATATAATATAAAAAATAAGCATATGGGCAAGGCCACCGTCAGTAACGTTACGCTCGTACACATATTTTGGTCAATATCTTTACAAAATACAATTATTTCTCCCAACTTAAGAGCGGCATATGAAAGTTCTCTTCATAACTGTTGTTTCATACGCAGACAATTTTGCTGCACCTCGTTTTGTTGTAAAGTTATGAGCATTTTAAGCCGTCAGTAACGTCACCGGATTTTGGAAGTGTGTCTGGAGGTTACTGAACGTTTGTGTTAAAATTAGCGAATTGAAAAGAGCTTATGTTTGTTATTGCCCAGTATGTAAACAAGGAAGGATGAAAGATGATATTTATCCAAAAGGTGGGCTTAATATTTTATGTTTTAATCACGTAAATGACATAGAAGCAGTGTCAGTAACGTGACGCAAAATGTCAGTAACGTCACTCGTACGAATTTCGTTAGGATTTTTGGGTTTTTTTTTCTTGGGTTAATAGAGGGACCCTAAACGTAGAGGAGTTTTAAGATGCAACCCGGGGGAGATATTAAGACAAAACCACTTTCGCACTAATCTCATAAAAAAAAATTGTAGTAAATCTTGCCCTTTAGAGCTGATCTTTGTATGATAGAGTAACGGAAAATGTCGAAGTGACTTCTTTTTTTTTTGCGAAAAATTTGTGAAATTTCTTCCTAAATGATGATAAAAATTTTGTGTATTTTGAACTTAAGCCAGGACACTCTGTAAAATAAAAACACATTATTATCGGAAAATAAAAAAGTCTTTATTAATTTCAGTCTTGTTAATTGTTGCAAAATTAAAGCATCACTTCAGTTGTAGTTTTTTTAACATAAATAAACATAAATTATCACAAAAAAAAAAAAAAAAAATTATTTGTATTCTTGCTGAGAAGTAGTATAAGCTACAATTTCGTCCCCAACGGTACGGATTTGGTGCGAAGACGAAATGTCACGAATGTTTTTTGCGTTTGCGAAAATTGTGGACGTATCCAAAATGGTTTTAATTTGGTAAAACTCTTCTTCAGCAACTTCCGCAACTAATATTTGCGATTGTGTACGTTGGAACGATGAGCGTCAATACCGATGTTTTCTTGCGTGGTGAGGCCGGAAAAGCACTCGATACCTTTTTCACAGCTTTTCCTAATGTTTGTGAGCACCTGTAGCTTTTCTGAACGATTTCGCTAAGGCTACAGCTTGGATTCGTATCAATTTTGGTGTCTTTAGCTGATTGTTTTAATTTCTGTCGATATTTTTTGCTTCTTTCGCGGCCAGCAGCACGGCGCATAGAAATCGCCTTTCAAAATTCACTTATTGTCATTAGTTTTTCTTCCTCTTTTCTGTTAGCCCTCAATTTTTTCATTGCTTCGGCCTTTTTCTTTTTGTACTCGTCGTATTTGTTGCTTTCTTTTAGCTTTTCAACATAACGCTTGTCTCTTTGTGCACCAGGAATCGGAGTCTAGCAATTAAATACCAAATTATTAAGCAAAAAAGTAGAAAAACAAATTTCAAAAAAAACCGTCAGTAACATCACGCAATTTTTTTTTGCAAAAATGTCCTGCTATATGCAAATAATGCTTCATTTAAGCATTGATTATGAAAGTACTTCAAAAATACTCAAAAAAATCAGCTTATCCAACCTCTTTTCTAATTAGTTAATCCATAAAAAAACATTTTATAAAAATTTGTCAGTAACGTCACCATTTATTTGCGGCTGATAACTTTAAGCCCTAATTGGTCCAAAAGCCAAGCTTTGTACACAAATTTTCTTTCTAACCAATAGTTTGATTTATATTCTATCCAAAAAAAGTAATCATCTGCCTAAAGTACAAACAAATAACAACAAAATTTACCTTTTTCGCCGACATTGCTATATTTTTCAACTACGCCTTGCACGTGCCTGTTATGAAAATAATGTAAAATGTCTCAGCAGACACAAATTTTGCACTGACATATAGTGCTGCCATATTCTATAGATATTTGACATTTCAAATGTAAAACAAAATTTTGGCTTTGTGACACAAAAAAAAAATCTATGTGGTTTCATTTTTCGTGGCCTTGCCCATATGTATGTTCAATAAAAAATATATGTACCTTTTTACTTTTTATTCAACTTGTGGTCTGGCCAGACCAAGAGGAGAATTTAGTGGTAAAAGTTTATCAGTAATCCTAGAGTTAAGGGGTTTTAGGAAGGATTGTGTACAAAGGACTTATGGTTAATCACAGACCGATCAAAATTCAATGGCATTGTCATGGAAATTTGCACGAATTTGTTTTATACTACTGGAAACTATACCACTAGCTTTTATGTAGAAATATTGCCCCAGATTTTATAGTGTTTCTTTGCATTTTGTCCTTAAATATACATATTTTTTAACATCGTGTCCATTTAGGACAGATTAACCTGAAATATCAATATACCGGTACGATACATTAGAAAAAGTAGATGACCCGGTAGGCTTGTTTGTTATAAAGGCCAGTAAAAATCATTCACAAAACAACAGATCATTGCAAAATTTAAATAGTGTTGTGGGGGTACAAGAATTCAAAGTAATTTACTCCAGACAGAACTTGTTTCTTTCGAACCTATTTAATACAGTAAAAAATGTATGCCTTTCCTCCTAGAATAATAACATTGTGCAGTCTGCCATAATTTGTGATGTTTACTTGTATGTCGTGTGTAGCGGACGCATTTTATGATGTTTACTTGTGAGCGGTATGTGGCGTATGCATACAAAGAATTGTTGTTGCAATATTATCAGAGAAATTAACATTCAAAATATTTTGTACACTAAAGGGCTGTACAAGCACATTCATTTCACCACAAACAACAAGACATTCGCTCAATTGGGCCTGACAATGGTTAAAAATAGAGATAAAAACAAATTGCAGAGTACTTGACAATAAACACAAATTTAAATGACTGTGGGCTTGTGAGTACACTGATAACACTGACTGCACTGTTAACACGTATTATTCGTAGTACAGGTTTCGTACATTTCGATATTATAAAACATAAATTAAAAGATGTCTTTTGCTAATGCAGCATAAACAAATTGAAAAAACAAATGTTCGCCTTGTTAGTGTTTTCTTATTGGCTTCGAACTTAGTCCGTACTGATAAAAGTGCACTGTTGGATTTTTTGTCGTTGGATATTTTGTCATTGACTTAAACTCGCTGTTACTCATAAGCCGTTTGTTTTGTTTTTCGTTGGTTGTTGTTGTTGTTTGCATAAACTCATTCGTTTTGAAAAATAAAAATATACGACCTGAAGTAACTGTTGTTGTGTAAAATGTTTTGAGTACGAACACACATACCCCAAGCTCACATTAAAAAGATAAAAAAGTTGTGTATCTGTTGGCATCGAGCTAGTACATCAGGGCGAAGATTGCGGGTTCGTTTCATGACAAAGGTTCTGGTCTATCTTACTACAACGATCTGAAGGATTATGCTACTATTGCTAGGTAAATTAACTTAAAATCTTATTTGTAGTTGTATTTGCATCAGTTTATAAATGATGATATTTTGATTCTAAATAGAAATATACATGTTTGAGACATTTAGAAGTGAACTAGTTGTTAACAGACAGATGTACAGACAAGTGGGCATGTCTAATGACTTAAAATTACTCAAGACTACAGAATATCTTAACTCTTTATAAACAAATAATTTTTTTGGCGCTTCAGACATAATAACAAACTTTATATAACACTCGTGGAAGTAGAGGGTATAAAAAAATCATGCAACTCAGATTTCTTGTTGCCATAGACTGGTCGGTTTTCTTTCATTTTTTGCTTTTACATATTTTGCATTTTTCTGTTGCAATATTTCTTCTAAGACTTTGTTCTTTTATGCTTGGGTCAATATTAAAATAAAAAAAAAAATAAAACATAAAATAAAACCATTAAAGCATAAACCACTTTTGCAATAGAATACACATATAAAAAGGACATGTGTAAGGTTCTGCTTGCATATAAGTGTATGATTATTTAAAAAAAAAATACTTACAACATTGACGTATATGGCACAGAGGTTAAGTGGTTAAGTAACTTTATTAAAACAAGTAAGAGCACTTCCCTTCCCCCAACGTAGCGCACCGTCCTAGACAAATCATCCACTAACACACATTATCAAAAAAATTTAAGAAATAGGTTGCATACATTTTGCGTTTAGAAAAGATTTCTGTTTTGTAAAAAGAGCAAAAAAAAACAACCGCAGCAACAGGGAATTTTATGACAAAAATTAGAAAAAACCGTGGTTTTTTGCACATATCTCAGTTATTTATGGACCGATAAACCTTTATGTGCTCGCTAGTCTACACTTGTAGCAATTTAGCAGAAAAAGTTGAATAAAAAATAAATTTCCACAACAACAGGGTCCGAAATTTTCAGTAGCTTCCAAAAAACCAAAAAAAAATTAATTTTAAGCACCCCCCAGGTCCTACTTTTCAAAATAACCATCTCCTGGCCGGCAGTCTACGAACATAGACACCATATAAATTTTATGGAAAATCACATCACTCTTTTACTCAACTCAAATTTTTTTGAATGCGGCATGTCAAACATGTCATTTAGTATTTTTGTGTGTGCTTGCATATTTGACTTTATTATATTTTATAAATATGCATTAAAGTATAACACTCTGCGGACAAATGCTTTATTTATATGTGGGCATAATTATCAATACAAATTAAGACTTAAAATGTAGACTTTTAACCGCCAACATAAGTTTACAATCCCGACCACATAAAGGTTGGGCTGAATTTTAATAGCAACATTCAACGAGAATATGTGACAGAAATATATAACAACGTAGTTTTCAAAATTTATGGTGTCTTTGAAAAATCAATTTCAACATTAAATAAACTATGCTTTGCAAAAGAACCCAGAATATATATACTTAAAAGGGTCTTAGATAAATATTATAGAAATTAAAAACGAAATGATAAAGTTATACATACATATAAACCCATTCCTCCTGTGGTGAAACATGCACTTTGTGCTCTTTAATGATATTTAAGAGAACTCAAAGGGACCGGCTATTATAACTCGTTAATAACGCAACAAAAAATTTTAATTATTTTCCATAAAATATTTTATAAAGACTCTGAACTTTCTAAACACAACTAAATAACAAAAGTAATTTTTGGAAACACAAAATTTTAATTTAAAACATTTTGTTATTCGTGGATGGACAGGCTGCGTAAGCTGTAGTTCAATGGCTTTGGAACCTTAATTGCTTTCTAACTCTCGCGTTAATAAAAAATGTTCAATCATTAATAAACCATTGTGTCATTTATATCAGCCGCAAATTATTTTTCTTTTTCGAAATAATCCTTTCTGAAGTTATTTTACGCCAACTCTTCATCTAAGTGGGTGCATTAGATCTTCAACAACTATTCTTGAAAGTTTGGTGCCACCTATTGAAAAATTTCTTTATTCACTTGTGCATTAAGGTGAAAATGTTCCTCATCACTCATTATAGTTTTCCAAATGAACGCAATTCTAGAAAACGGCGCTATTAAGAACTTCTAACAATATCAGCGTTATTTTTTAAATAATTTTTAAAATAAAACCAAACCAAAAACCTTTTTTGTAATTCGCTCTCTCATTTGTAATTCACAGCCCAATTATGATCCAAATAACATAATTCGTCATACAAAATTTTGAGAGCGAGATGTGGGCTGGGCGAAAACTTTATAGAAAAAAAACCACATAAAACCAGTTTTTAATTAGGGTGGCTTATAATGTTTATATTTTGCAAGAAAATTCAAATTTTTGCTTTTTTTGTGCAGGTATTGTTTTAATCTTATTTTTTTGACAGAAATAAAAGTTTATTATTATCTATATACTTTGTTTAATGTAATAGGTTGGTATAAATATGCAGTATATAGAAATTATGTATCAAGTGTTCATAGCGTTAAATCAATATTTTCAGCAACATTCACTATGTTATTGTAAATATTCTGTAGCACTTATTCTCAATCAACATTTGTGTGCTATTTGTGTGTTATTTGACAACGGTGGGAATAAATAAAAATGCTAAAAAGAAAACATCGTTTTTCATAAGAAAAAAATTTAAACACACATTGAACACCAGCTGACAACTTGACAAAAATGCAAAATGACAGTGCAGGATGGAAATAACAAAATGGGCAGCAGAACTTCAAGGAAATTTCTTTTGATATACAATATTTTATAAGTATTGTGTGCAAAAAATATAAATAACTAAAACATACATGCATGAAGAATAATTTTACTCATGTTTTTTTTTTTTTATTTGAATGTATCATAGAAAACTAAATTTATGTTAAAAAAAACAGTCAATGAAGATATGAAAGAAAAATTAAAAAAGGGTTGGCTTTAAAAAAATTTCTAGAAAGAGCCCATTTTGATTGCTATAATTCTCCAAAATAACTAAAATCTGGACAATAATATTTTGTACAGTAAATTACGAAATAAAAAATGTATTGTAGGGGCATGTGTATGTTTTAAAGTCTATACCAAAAGGTGTATCTAGAAACAATATTTGTAGGTGTTATACACAGCAGCACAAACGCATTACACCCTCTCTACCATTGTGGAGAGCAGAAAACTAATATTTTTTTTTTAATTATTTTAAAAGTTATTATCTAAAAGATTTTGTTATTCGTGCTCTATTCCCAGTTTTTATTCTTGATGAAAACACTTGAAATTTATTGTTGATGGGATAAGCTATTCCTATGCGCATTTCACTGGTTGCTTAGGCCAGATCATCAGGAAACTTCATCCATAAAGATTTTAGAAAAACTAAAGATATTAAACCAAATAAAACTGTTAAGCGTATAAGAATCATAAGCAACAGCTCTACTTGTAACAATATCAAAGTTTAAACAAAAACGTCAACAATAAACAGTGAGTTTATCTCTTCTTACATTCCCCACTACAATTGATTGGAATTCTTCCAACATTAATGGTTGTTGTTAAGAAAAAACAAAATGCAAAAAACAACTTGGCAAAGCATGTTGCCAGGTAGTTTTTTAGGCCGTGCACTTGCCAGTTTATTATCAAAAGTAATTTTTGGGAATACAAAATTTTAATCTAAAAGATTTTGTTATTCGTGCTTAATTCCCAGTTTTTATTCTTGATAAAAACACTTAAAATTTATTGTTGATGGGATAAGCTATTCCTATGCGCATTTCACTGGCAAGTGCACGGCCGAAAAAAACTACCTGGCAACACGTTTTGCAAGTTGTTTTTTTGCATTTTGTTTTTTCTTAACCTACTTTCAACTACAATTAATGTTGGTAGAATTCCAATTAATTGTAGTGGGGAATGTAATGTAGTGTACCTTATAAGCGTCCACTGCGTACCCAATAACCAATCTAAAATGCATACATGCCACCCCAATTACTGTAGGGTAAATGCCATACATAAAAGATCAAATAACGGCATTTACCCAAATGACTCAATGTGTTCGAACATGAGTCAATATAATGGTAAAGCAGATCAATCAGAATGTGAGTGACATGAATTTGGGTTGTCTAACGAAAATGAGTACATTCCTTACTCATGCATTCTGATTGGTCATAGCATTATGCATAAGGAAAAACCATATTAATTCCATGGTACTGAAAGAGAAGTATAGATTGTAAGAATTAATATTAAAAGTTAGAATAAGTAAGCAATATTGTAAAATTAGTATAAAAAGGGCAGTAGCCCACAAATAAAGCAGACTTTAGATTTGAAAACATAAAGTGGCACTTGTTGCCTAGTTGAATTATTTTTAGTCTCCTAATTTGGCAGTTCGCTAAGAACGCCTGACCATCGAGCTGGTACCCTACAGCTGCATAAAATTATATTGGGCTATAGGGCAAACATCCTGTCAACATCATACACTACTTGGCGATCCTGCCATCATACACTACATGGCGATCCTGCCAGGAGGACCATATTTTTTTAGATCCTACCGGTATTGATCCTAAATTTTAGATTTCTAAATTTTGATGGAGGAAGAAGTACAAGACATTTTAAAACGCTGGGAAAAGTATTTAGTCGAACAATACGTCCCGGAACCACAAACAACAACGGCACCAGCATATAAACCAACCCCGCTTAATGCAGGCCCGAAGGCTATCAGCATAGAGGAGTATCTTAAGAGGACAACAACAATTAAGAGACAACCTGAAGCACATAGCAACGTGCGGAAGAAGAAGAAACGTGCTGGAAGAAAATTCCAAGGAAGAAAACAGCTAGCCATATTATACCAGAGGCTCACCTTAACAACCACTGAGAAAGAATGCGAAGATATAAAGGGAGAAATAAAGCGACTAAAAAAAGAAAAATTTGTGTATAAATAAAATATAAACATTTAGAATTGTAAAATTTTAAAAACAATATATAAATATTAAGAATTGTAAAAATTACAAGAAATTTTAACAACATTGCCCTTTTCCAAAAAAAAAAAAAAAAAAATGACTTGGTGGAAAAATGTGTTAAAAGCCATACCTCTAATTTTCGCAAGTTACGAGGTAGGGAAACATGAGGGTTCAGAACACAGTAATAAAGATAATCAGGTAATAGAGTACATGAGAGAAAATACAGTCAAATTACAGAATAAAAATGAGAAGGAAAACCTAGATATCTTTGAAATAATTATGATAGTATCATTAGCATTGATAGTAGTTGCCTACATTATAAAATTGATGTATGCCTTACATAGGAGACAATAATAAATATAAAAAAAAAAACAACACGTAAATTTCTAACACAATGTTTACAAAAATCATTAAAATATTATTATTATCATTATTATTACTTATATTTTTTTCTATAATTTACAGAATTCAAAAACGTATAACCAATAATAAGAATAAAACAATTATAACTGATGTATAAATTATAAAAAAAAAAAAAAAAAAAAAATATATAGTTAATTTTTACTTACACATAAGTCTAAAAATATATGGAAGAGAAATTAAGTATCTTGAAGGAATTCTGGAGGAACTTGAAAAAGAGTCCAGGCAGAACCTATACCGAGTCAACGGTATTAAATAAATTAGAATATATAGAAAATTTAGAAAGTGAGTTTCAACTAATAGAGTTAGAAGAGGAAGATACAGAAAGAAAATTAGCGTTAAAATTAGAGTTTCACAATCTTTACAAACTCGTGGAAGAATACCTAAAGAATAGTATAAAGAAACCATTAGAAACAAAACATATAAACATGGCATCGTTTAGTTTAGAAACAGTTGCAAAAGCATTACCTTTGTTTACAGGTAATTACATTGAGTTAGAAAGTTTTATAATAACAGCAGAATTAATAAATAAGACCCTATCAGACACAGCAAAAATAGATTTTCTTCAGTATGTTTATCATGCTAAATTATCCTCACAAGTCAGAACAGCAATTGGAAGCTATGCAAAACCTGAAAATTTCGAAGCGCTCAAGAAGCTATTAGAGCAAAGATATAGAAGCAATAAAACAATTCCAGAGTTACAAACTAAACTTAATACATTATTCCAAGGGAAAATGTCTATTAATTCGTATAAGGAGAAAATAATGGGTATAATTGACAATCTAAATAAGTTAGGCATAGAAGAGTTAGGAAATCAAGCTTCAGAAGCTGAGAAAAACGTAATAGTTCGATTAAATAATAAACTTGCTTTAGATACATTCAAGAAAGGTTTAAATGAGTGTTTCAAGTCGACCATATACGCGGCCCGACCGACTACATTACAAGAAGCATCCGACCTTGCAATTGAAATTGAAAATGAAAAGAAGGCAACGCATAACGAAATTCTGCATATCAGAAGAGAGGAACCACGGTATCAACCTCAAAATAACAATAGAAATAACAACACATTTTCTAACTACAGCAATAACAGGCAATATAACAATCAAAACTTTAACAGAAACAATAATTTTAATAATAGAAACAATAGCAACAATGCAAATTCCAACAGAGTCAATAATTACAACAATAATCAAGCTAGAAATAATAACTATGATAATTATAATACACGAAGCAATACAAACTTCTCTAGGAACAACAACTACCAAAACAACAGAGGTAACAACAATAATGGTAGAAATAATAACAGCAGTTCTAACAGAAACAATGATAACAGAAACAATGATAACAGAAACAATAACAATGAAAACAGAAGGTACATACGCACGGTACAAGATGAGGGAAACGAGGAAGGCCCGGAATACAGGGATATTCCGGAAAGCCAAAATTAAAGATATACAAAGTTTCAAACAATAATACAAATTTCATAATCGCTAAGTACAAAAATAAAGAATTAACATTTCTTGTCGACACAGGAGCCGACGTATCATTATGTCGCACTAGAGAAATTTTTGATGATGAGCCATTAAATGTGGAGAACAGATGTAAATTATCAGGCATCACTAAGGAAGAGATACATTCATTAGGGACAAGCGAACTTAAACTATCGCTAGCAGACCAGATATGTAAATACAAATTCCATATAGTAGATGATGATTTCCCAATAGAAACAGACGGGATAATAGGAAGAGACTTCTTAAAAGAATACCTTTGCAAAATAGATTACGAGACATTTACAATTTCTTTGTTTGCAAACAATGAAACCATAATTCTTCCTATGCAAACAAAAGCATTCGACACCTTAAAAATTACTATACCAGCGCGAACAGAAATAATACAACCACTAAAATTGAACCTCACTGAAGATTGCGTCATATTTAATACCGAATTAAAAGACGGAGTTTTTTTAAGTAATTCAATAGCACCTAAAAACGGTATGACACACGTCAAAATTTTAAACACAACAAATGAAACAACAACTTTACAGGGCATTAAACTACATACTGACCCACTTAAAAACTACGACATATTAAATTACAAAAATATAAACGGCGACGAACGTTTTTACAAAATTTTGAATGACTTGCAATTAGACCATGATGACGAATATGCAAAAACACAATTAAAAGAAATATTTAAAAAATATCAAAACGTTTTTCATTTAGAAGACGAAAAATTAAGTGTCAACAATTTTTATGAACAGAATATCACGACCTCAGACAATACAGCTGTGTATATAAAAAACTATAGATTACCACACTCACATACAGACGTAATAAATGAACAGGTACAGAAAATGCTTGATGACGAGATAATAGAACCATCCGTTAGTCCATACAATGCTCCACTCCTTTTAGTACCAAAGAAAAACATGGAAGATAAAAAGAAATGGAGACTTGTTGTAGATTTTAGAAAACTTAATGATAAAATCGTTAACGACAAATTTCCTCTAACTAGACTAGAAGATATTTTGGACAAATTAGGTAGAGCAAAATGGTTTTCTACACTCGATATGACGAGTTCTTTTCATCAAATTGAACTAAATAAAGACTCGAGACCACTAACTGCATTTTCAACACCACAAGGACACTTTCAATTTAAAAGACTTCCATTCGGACTCAAAATTTCATCTAACAGCTTTCAAAGAATGCTTACAATAGCATTATCCGGACTAGAATCCGAAGCATTTCTCTATGTAGATGATATAATTGTATACGGTTGCAGTTTAAATCATCACAATCAAAACTTAATAAAAGTTCTTGATAGGCTACAAAAATACAATCTTAAATTGAATCCAAAGAAATGTTGTTTTCTAAGACCTGAAGTAGTTTACTTAGGACATTTAATAACAAAAGACGGTGTGAAAACAGACCCATCAAAATATGAAGTAATAAAAAACTATCCAATACCAAGAAACGCTGACGATGTACGACGATTTGTTGCATTCTGCAATTATTATAGGAAATTTATACCAAATTTTGCAGACATTGCGAAACACTTAAATATGTTATTAAGAAAATCAGTAAAATTCCTATGGACAAATGACTGCCAAAATGCTTTTGACACTTTAAAAGAAAAACTAATGAAACCCCCAATTTTACAATACCCAAATTTTGACAAACCTTTTATTTTAACGACTGATGCTTCAAACTACGCACTGGGAGCAGTCCTGTCTCAAGGTGAAATTGGACAAGACCTACCAATTTCTTATGCAAGTAAATCTCTACAGAAACACGACTTAAACAAGCCAATAATTGAAAAGGAATTGCTCGCAATTCATTGGGGAATAAATTTTTTCAAACCATATTTATACGGTCGAAAGTTCATAGTGGTAACAGACCACAGACCACTAATTTCCCTGTTCTCACACAAAAATCCATCATCAAAAATGACAAGAATTAGGTTGGATCTAAGCGATTACGATTTTACAATAATCTATAAGAAAGGAAAAATTAACACGAATGCGGACGCATTGTCAAGAATTGAAATAGACTCGGAAATACTTAAGCAAATGATACCATTGGAAAATGATGAAACAGAAAAGAAAATATTAATAACCACAAGGGCAATGAAAAAGAAGAATGAAGATAATATAAAGTTACAAGAGGCAAATAAAATAGCAAATAAAGAGGCAAATAAAGTTAATGGCAATGAGGAAATAGATATGAATGAAGCACGTGTAAACAGAAGTAATATGGGAAGATGCATTTCTCAGGAGTCTGATCAACTTCTAATATGGGAATGCACATCCATAAATGATATTAAGAATATGAAAAAATTGCAATTTAATAAGTTTGAAAATATAGAAGACGTCGACATAAGAATTGAAGATAATATTGTGCACATAGGACGTGATGATAATTCATCGAAACAAGATTCGATCATGAAGAAATCACGTACCCAAAATAATAGTTATGTGAAGAAAGGATGTAATGATAATTCATCGAAACAAGATTCGATTATGAAGAAGTTACATGCCCAGAACGTACAAGATGATAATAATATGCATGCAAGATTCAGCGATAACTCAGCGAAACTAGATTCGATTCTGAGAAAACTGATATCTAAAATGAAGAAAGAAAATATAAAGGAATTAGCGCTAGCAAAGAATGATAAAATATTTAAGACGTATACAATGAAAGAATTAAAAAAAGCATATGCAAAGATAAGAATAAACAACAAAAGTCCTCTACTAAAAATATTAATTTACAATGCCCCAACAAGAATAACAGATGACATTCTGAAATGTAAACTCATCGATGAATTCCACAATGCCACACACGCAGGCCACTTAGGAATTAGAAAAACGGTAATTAAGTTGAAACAGCGGTACATTTGGAAAAACATGAACAAGATGGTTAAACAATTTGTAAGATATTGTGACAAGTGTAATATAAACAAACAGACAAAGAACATTAAGGAACCACTTACGTTAACAAACACCCCAAACAACAGTTTTGAGATAATATCAATTGATACTGTAGGACCTCTTCGTATTTCAAACGGATACCGATACATATTGACAATGCAATGCGAACTAACAAAATTCGTTATTGCGCACCCAATGTCAACAAAAGATGCACTTACAACTGCCAAAACATTAGTAGAACAATTAATTTTAAAATACGGAAAATTTAAAGTGCTCAAATCGGACAACGGGACTGAATTTAAAAACGAACTGATGCGTAACATATGCTCGTTACTTGAAATCAAGCAGACATTTTCAACCCCTTACCATCATGAAACAATAGGTTCGGTAGAAAGAAATCATAGAGTTCTCAATGAATTCTTGCTAACAACAGCAAATGATTATGAATGGGATAAGTGGATAAACTATTTTACTTTCGCCTATAACACGGCACCACACATAGACACAGGTTACACACCATTCGAACTAGTTTATGGTAAATTACCATGTTTACCATCAGAAATAAGTAACAATGAGGAAATTAAAATCTATAATTACGATGATTATGCAAAAGAGCTGAAACAAAAACTAAAGTTTTCTTTAGAAAGAACCAAGGAACTGACAATAAAGACAAAAGAAAAAAGAATACTAGACAATAAATATAATAATAGATTAAATTTAAACATAGGAGATTTAGTTTTAATAAAAGTAGAGAATAGAAAGAAAAGCCAAAGCCCGTACAAAGGCCCATATAGGATAATTAGGAGAAATAATGTAAATACTATTATAGATTATAACGGAGTAGAAAAAGAAATGCACAATAACCAATTAAAACCATACCTAGGATTAAGAACTAATGATTAAAATAAAACTATATAAAAACAAAAATATATAACCATACTTATGATTAAGGACTAATAAATAAAACAAACTATGTAAAAATAAAAGTATAGAGATATAAGAATTAATTATGTAAATAGATTTTAAGAATCATTAATTAAAACAACAGATTATAATTATTACAATATTTTTACAGTACTATGAAAATATGAAGAAAAATTACTCCCCTAATTTTT
This sequence comes from Pollenia griseotomentosa, assembly GCA_963931875.1. NCBI lineage: Eukaryota > Metazoa > Arthropoda > Insecta > Diptera > Polleniidae > Pollenia > Pollenia griseotomentosa. The sequence goes on from OZ007561.1 coordinate 28,629,163, forward strand.
CTCTTAACGGTGAGGGTGTAGTGTACCTTATAAGCGTCCACTGCGTACCCAATAACCAATCTAAAATGCATACATGCCACCCCAATTACTGTAGGGTAAATGCCATACATAAAAGATCAAATAACGGCATTTACCCAAATGACTCAATGTGTTCGAACATGAGTCAATATAATGGTAAAGCAGATCAATCAGAATGTGAGTGACATGAATTTGGGTTGTCTAACGAAAATGAGTACATTCCTTACTCATGCATTCTGATTGGTCATAGCATTATGCATAAGGAAAAACCATATTAATTCCATGGTACTGAAAGAGAAGTATAGATTGTAAGAATTAATATTAAAAGTTAGAATAAGTAAGCAATATTGTAAAATTAGTATAAAAAGGGCAGTAGCCCACAAATAAAGCAGACTTTAGATTTGAAAACATAAAGTGGCACTTGTTGCCTAGTTGAATTATTTTTAGTCTCCTAATTTGGCAGTTCGCTAAGAACGCCTGACCATCGAGCTGGTACCCTACAGCTGCATAAAATTATATTGGGCTATAGGGCAAACATCCTGTCAACATCATACACTACTTGGCGATCCTGCCATCATACACTACAGTAAGAAGAGATAAACTCACTGTTTATTAAACACACACACAATGTTTTCCCTCCCTTTGGGATCCTTAGTCCCACCGTACATCCTACTCTTAGGTCTACCTGGATGTCTCTCAACAGACTACAGATTACCATATTCACATATTTTTTCTTTCCTAACCTTACTCACCGCTTTTGTACAATTCTACTCCATCATAGTTAAATGACAACACTTCTTAAAAATTTCGTTTTGACGTTAGAAATTTCATTATTTATTTAGCAAAACACCAGGTTCTTTTAAACAACTTCATTTAAATATTTATCAATAAGTCTTCAATCTGAAAATTTCACAAAAACAGAACTTTTAAGTTTTAGCAAAAGGTACTCATTAGTTAAATATTAAGATGGGGGGGTTTAATCCAAGTTTAATAATTCATTTTTAACAATTTGTAATTTTAATTTCTTAAATTTTACTTTTCACTTTACAATTTTCCCCATATACTAGCTAAACACCTTTTCTTCAGCTTCGGCAGGAACTACTATTTTCCCTCTCGATGGCTAGCTGCTAATTATTTCCCTCTTCTTCGGGCTAAGGCTGACGGCTCATGGAGCTTTTTCCAAGGTGTTAGTCGTTCGTCTAGGTCCGAAGTCCAGGCGTTTTCCGGTAACTATTTATTTAATATTATTTTTTCAAAAGTTTCTTTTAAGGTTTCGTTTTTTTCTAGGTGTTTTTTTTATCAGTATTTAATCTTAGAAAATTTTATAAAATTTTAATCTTTCAACCACTAATCCTGTTTTTTTTTATTGACGATTTCTAGGCCTGAGCTCAACCCTACTCTTCGCGCACGTTTGGCTCAAAGTCCTCCCCAAACGGACTGGGCTACCCGCGGTAAGTAAAAAAAACTCCAAATAATATTTCCTAAAACCTTTTCTTTTTAAATTTCAAACTTTTCCTTTTATTTTTATGCTTTTTTTATTTTCAGATTCCTATCCTGTCCGTCGAGCCGTCCAGGTTAACACTTTTTTATGTCTAACAAAACCTTTTTATTAAGCACCCCTGGCGTGGTGGCGCTGATGCAGCTTCTCCAGCGATGGATGAGCCGGGCTGTGTGGCGTTACAAGTGGCAGTGGTATGGTGGTACAACTCCTTGTTATACTGATTATTAAATTACTTTGACGTTACTTTTACTTTTTATTTTTAAAGTTTTAACTCTCAATTTAGTTTTAGTTTTATATCTTTCAATAAAAGCTTTACTTTATTAACAAAAAAAAACACATCTTTTTCTCACTCCGGCCACCGGAAAAGTAAAAGGAAAAAAGGCGCGACATTTTGGTTTTCGGCGGCCAAGAAGCCTCGGTCAAGCAAAATGTCGTCCTACCATCTTTCCAACAAAATTTGTTTTCAGCAATTTATTTCTGTGCTTATTTTCCTTTTCTTCTTCTAGTTTCATTTTTTATTTATATCCTCCTTTTAACAAAACTATTGCCGTCCCTTTTCCCTCGTGGTTGGTGTTGCCAACCATTTTAGCAGCACCACAGGGTGCACATGACATGTATTTGAATTACCTACTTTCCTTAATACAGAATTTTAAGACCTTTAAGAAAAGTTCCTTGGACATCGTTGTGTGTTTCTGTATTTCAGTCCACTTATTTTTAATAACATCTATAGCATAATCAACGGGAATACTCGGAAATAATGATAGTACGTCAAAGGAAATTAATCTTTCATCGTCACTTATTGCGGTATTATTTATCTTATTACTAAAATGCACTGCATCCCTTACATTAAATTCAGATATTTCCGTGAGCTTATTTATAATTTTATTTAAATGAAAAATGCGTTCTACAGGTTGGTACAAAAGTGTTTGCGGAATTAAAAAGGACACTTTGCATTTTTGCTGGTATTTTCGTTTGTTTTACCCCCTTAGACTGTCATAAGTTCTACTATTCCTTTGAATTTAAAATTTGACTAAAATATAGTACCTTAGGTCAAGACCATCAACAGGTTGCAGAGCCAACTTATGTAATAAAGATATCAAAAAATTAGACTTTTTAACTTTGAAAAATTAATTTCTGAGCCCACTGTGCGGTGTATGTTTCGAAAAGATAATCCGTACAAATTAATCTCTGCAAACGGTGTTGCATATCGGAGGATGTTGAAAAATTTGGTTAGGCCAACTGTAGAGAACCACTCAACCTTGTGCATGTGCCCTAATGGCTTTGGTTAGGGACATTTTCGGCTAACGCATTATTTCACGCACAAGTGATTTTAACTGGCTTCAACGATCAACGGATTTAACAGTTTCTGGCAGTTTTGCTTTGGTATATTTAGAAAAAAGAGTGGATATATGCTAACAAGCAATATCCATCCCGCTAATATGTTAAAAAGCGCACGTTTGTGCGACGCAGAAATGCACATTTGTAAAGGACAAAACGTTGCAAAACGTTTGGCTATATCAAACATAATTTAACAGTTGCTAAAGGTCGATTCACCCATGCGTTCCGAACAATATTTTTGACCGGACAATAATTTTTTTACAGAGAGTGTTCTGCAGAACGATTCACCCATCTTGGAAAATTTGTCCGGACAAACAAAGCTACCATATGGTTTACAGATGTAAACTATTATAGAAAGTGGCAGGACAGTTAGCAAACTATTAGTTTTTTTTTTAAAGTGTGTTAAAGAAAATGGAACCCATTTACTAGCAAAAAAATTTATCAAAAAATGTTGAAAGTAAAAAGAATAGCAGTAAGAAAAATATTACAGAAAAGAAGAACAAACGGTGTTTTCCACACACTTGGTCCTGAGATGCGCCTTCATGACGTAGAATCGTTTATAAATTTTCACCGTATGGACCCCAAAACGTTCAATGAAATCCTTGCAATTTTAGGGCCTGATTTGCGTGGCATACCTATTCGTAAACCAGAGCATATTACGCCGGCAGAAAAGTTGTCCTTAACATTAAGGTAAAGCTGCTTTGTAGCGTCTTTGCAGACTTTTCCATAATATTTGACATTCACTTCCTACAATAATTGGTAAACATTATGTTAAAAAAATATTCACCCCTATCGTGAATAACAAGTGGAATTTTTGTTCCCGTGAAATTTTCATTCCCCTCGAAGGGAAAAAAGCAATCGTGAATCTCACGTGAAAAATTTTTCATGCTATCTGTTCCAGTGAATGTAAAAAAGAAGAAAATTAGAAAAAATTAAAAATAATTGAAATTTTTGTTTAAAAATATACACGTATATATTTTAAAGGAAAGTTAAAATAATAAATCTAAATAATTAGTATTGGAGCGATAGGTTGATAACAACGTTAGCTTTTTGCACTTTTTAAATTTTATGTAGTAAAATATTTTCCAAAATTCTGCCATCAACCTGTTGTTTTGCATTTTGTCGGTTTGTGCCTTATTAACGGAAATAGCCCTTAATATTCGATTTATAGGAGGAACTACTAACATACACGTTCTATTCCCTAGCAAAAATAAAGTGAGAAAATCTAAGGAAAATGTGAACAAATTACGAGGGAAAAAACTTTTCACGACAAGGGGAATTTATTCCCGTGAACATTTTTTCACGTTATTATTCTCCTTTGAATTACATTTTTTCATGGGAGCTGTTCATGATCGCAAATATGTGAAAAGGGGAAAAATTACGAAGGAAAAATTATTCACGATAGGGGTGATTAAAATTTACCATTTAAAATTTACTTACGACCAATTGCAATAGATTTTTCTATTTCCGTCCATATATTTTGTTTAAGGTAAGTATTTTTTCTATGAACGATTGCCCATATCATAAATACATTATCTTCCTGGTTTTTTTATTTCTTCAATTAGTTTCAGGGCAATATTTTCTTTAACATCCATCTTTTGTTTAATTTTTTTTTTCTTTATTCAGCACAAAACGAAATATGTAATATGTGGCAGCTCAATTCAACTTTTATGTACAAATTGAAAAAAAGTGGCATCTCAGTTCATTTTGTTCGGCACAAGAATTAAAATTTAACCAATTCAAGAAAAAACGTGCCGAATAAAATCTTTGCTCTCTCTCTCAAAAGTAAAACGTCAAACTCAATATAAAAAAAATTCTGTCCAGACAAAAGTTTGGTTCGGAACGCATGGGTGAATCGAGCTTAAATGACATAAAGCAATTATGTTCTTATTAAATATAGTCTAGTAAATCAATAAAAATGTATTAAAATAATGCTAAAGTGTGATCAATTTACTGGTTACGGTTTTTTTTTTTTTGGATTTTTTCGTAAAATATTTATTAGGTCTGAACATACCTTTACTCTGTGTCACTCTGTATAACATTTTTTTTTTCTTTTTTAGAATAAATATATCATTTAAGACTTTCATAAAAGGCACATTTACTATTGACAATATTTAAAAAAGTTAAAAAAAAAAATTAACAAAAACAACATCGTACATGTTTCACTTTTTAATTCCGCGGAAAATAAAATCAGTAAATGCTTCTTTTTTTTTATTTTCCGCGGAATTAAAAAGTGAAACATGTACGATGTTGTTTTTGTTAATTTTTTGTTTTTGTTAATTTTTTAAAAATAAAATCAGTAAATGCTTCATTCGTACAAGAGGAGGAGGAAGAGTCAACGGAACATCTTCTCTGTAATTGCCCGGCTTTCGGAGATCTAAGACTCGAAATGTTTGGTCGAAGAGCCCTTGGGGACAAAACTTGTCTCTCTGATGTTGATGTAAACAGGATTCACTCCTTTACTGAATCGACCGGATGGCTGCGTGGGAACACTAGCAGCCAGACAACATAGGACCCATGGGAGACGGTGTGACATGGTAACACAACGGGAACTAATTAATGAACCCACGTGAGCTGTGCTTGATCACGGCTGCCAATGGAACCTAACCTAACCTTCATTCGTACAACATATGACGACAACTTCCAAAAACAGAAACCCACGAACGGGAATCTTAAAATGCAAACAAAAATATTGGTCTTAAAATATTTGTCATTTTAAAGATGTAAGAATTGTATGTTACAAACGAATGTCTGTTGGTATTTTACATTTTAGTAAGTTTATATTTTATGCATGTCAATGAAAAATACACATGTATGAGAATGTTGCATAAATGCTTGTGTTGAAATTTACAACTGCATTTATAAAAATGTAATATTTACATACATTTACTTGCAGTAATGTTTTATATGTTAGATACATTTGTAAGCAAACCTTTATGAATAAATATATTATAGTTTTTATAGCAGAGACGGGCACATTCTTTGACACGAATGCTTAGACAACAAAATTATGCTTGCGCGACATCGATTCTAAAAGTGTTAGTTTCATTTATTTTCTCAATAAAATTGTGTTTGGTATGCTTTTCGTTGGATTTTTTTGTTTCAGCAAATGTTCTGCTGTCTTACACAAAAAATCGTATATAGTTGTATTGCTCACCGCTGATCTTAAGTAATACACTGATGTATTTGTTTATTACACTGAAAAAAAAATCAATTCAGCCGTACTTAAACCAAGCCAAAGCGATGTAAATAGTACGGTAAGTATGGATTTCCTTTAATCAGATACAGAGTGCTTGATTCAAGTAAATTATTCAAGTAACTCTTACTTAAAAAATCCGAAAACAGAACTGACTTACAAAAAGGTGAAATAAAGTTAATCTCAAGCTGTGCTCTATTTAAGGATTTCTAAGTTGGTTTAATCCTAAATTCTTACTTGAAATGATCCGAAAATTAAATTAATTCTAATCACTTACCCCATATACCCAGAGATAGGGAGAAATATAAATATTTTCTTAGCCGTTACACATATTTATTTCACTTTTGTTTTATTCGCGTCGTTTGTTACTGGATCAAATCTCAATTATAAGACACCAGCAGCATGCCCCATAAAGTTTTCGTAATCATTCAACCTTAAAAATGTATGTGTTACACTTAAACATTTCAACAAATAGAATTCGGGAATTTTTGCTACTTATTATACTTTTTAAACTTCAAAATAATGTATGTTTTTCTTCTTGTAGTGTTGTTGTTGTTTCTACAAAAAACAAACAAGTAATTTTTTACCTTCTTTTGCAGTGTTGTTGTTGTTTCTACAACAAACTTTTACAAACACACGCGTATGCATGCATATTGATTTAGAAAGTGATCCCATTATGGATTGTTTTAATTACTTCCCAGTGACGCACGTGTGTTATACGTACTGAAATACGTATGCTATACTTTGTGTGTACGGGGTACTCGGAAGTGTATATACGTTTTTCGTTTACTTTAATATAGAACATGGCCGCTTTTTCATTGCTTACCATCAACCCACAAAGTGTACGAGAAAGTATCCGTCCTTCATACAATTCTATGTACTTTGTATAATGGTTGTGTAACCAAAATGTAATATTTTTTCATATACTTAGTAAAGGGTGCTGTAATTAACGTAAAGTACTTGTTCATATACAAAGTATATGGAAGTGAGCAAGAAATACACCCTAGCAAAAATGTTAGAAAAATTATAATAAAAACAATTTTTTTGTATTTAACTTTTTATTCTTTTATTAATAATTAGTAATAATTTCATTATAGATAAAAAAGATAAAATTTTAATTATAACTAAAAATGATTACTTATTTTTAATGTATTTTTAAATTAATCATTAATAATTCACAGCCAGTTTTAAGAAAATTAAAAAATTTCGTGCGAGAAATTATATTGAAAATAAAAACAATTTTCGTATTATATTATTGTTTAAAATATTATTATTATGAACTAAACATATTTTTTGGTTGGAATAACATAAAAAATAACATTTAAAAAATCCTTTTTTGTGATAAAAAAAAACTTAAAATCGATTCATACTTGTTTAATTTTTAAATTAATAAAAAAATTTTAATATAAAGTAAACTAATAAAAAATTAAGTGGTTTTAGTGGGGTGAGTAACTTCTGCTTTGCTCTTTTTCTCATTTCTTTTATTTTCATCGTATTTTCTTTTGTGGATCCTGTTTTTGAGAGTCTTAATAGAGTCACGAATATCCTTGACGTATTCGGTATGCGTGTAGCCATCATTTTTAACCGCTTCTATGCAAAGTAAAAAAAAATATGAAACTTAGGTATGTATGTTAACATAAAACACTCTTACTGCGACTTACCGAAAATTGCAGCATTCAAAAACTTATAATCTTTAAAAGCTTTCTTACCATTCACGTCATCGTAATTGTACGAAAATATAATATTTTTGTCAAGAATCCGATGAAAATTCTTACATAATCCTCCAGGATTTAAAACTTTTTTTTTAACAGTTATCTGGAAGAATAATTAAGAATAGAAAATGCGAAAAATATAGAACAAAACTTGCTAAAAATAACAACATACCATTTCGGCTTTATTTGATTCTGAAAAACGCTCCACTGTTTGCATTTGCTCTTCAGTTTCTAGAGGAAACATGGTCTGATAGCTTGAAATTTCCTTTTTAGATGTTTGCGTTAAGTATGCTAACATTTTTGCTTGATTGTCCAGCACTTTTTCTAGCAATAACTTGATGGATTATTGCTTATTTCTTACTGTCGCCATATCATGCTTAACTATGTCAATATTCTCTGCAAAAAAAAGATAAAGTTTAAGTAAAGTGTATAGTTCATATTTAAGTAGAAACAAGTTAGAAATACCTTTAAGTTTTTTTATTTCATCACCACTAGTTGAAGTCATACCATGTGTCAAGACAATGTATTCAGTTTCCGGATTTTCAAAAGTTTCAGCATTCATATTTTTCGTTCTTCAATGGAGGCCTTTCAACTTCATTTGTTAATGGCATTTCAATATTACTTATGGACGAGTTTGCTTCATTTTGTAAAATTGTAACCTTCTTAGTTTTTTTTCCTGTTCTTTATTTACAAAATCAGTAGAGGAACACATTTATTTCCTCTCCTGCGCCGCCAATCGTCGTAGATGACGCTTGTTAAATCCCTCCATTATACTGCCTTTTTTTTATTTTATTATTATTATTGTTGCTTTTTTATTTTATTATTATAATTTTTTTATACATATATATTTTAAATTTTAATTTAAACAAACTTTAATACTCACAACACACTTTATACATTGCATTGTAAGCAACATTGCTTCTGCGACAAGTGCTAAGTGCAATGAGAAAGTGTGTTACACTCAATTCTATACCACGATTAGCTTACTTCCTCTCTGCCTGTAGTACTGTTTCATGTACATTGTACAATATGAAGTAAGTGAAAGCATACTCTGTGTTACAATTCCACTTACAATTCTGAGTACTCGGAATATTAGTCACTGGGTTTTTAGTGTTAGTAGAAAAAACTCTAATTTAGTACGAGTTTCTTTTTTCTGTGTGTATATTAAAAAGTTGCATTTGAATTTTATTTGAAATGTATTCACAATATTTGCTTTATAGATGTTTCTTCATAGAATATACAGGGTGTTGCATAAGTAGCGTCATGATTTATTTATTATACCCACACCACCCTAGATAAATGGGGGACCTACATTTAGTGTACCGATCGTTTCAGAATCACTTTTACGTTGTTCGACCTTTGGACATTAACATTATCACTTATTTAATTGCTTGCGTTTAAATTCAAAATTTTGAATTTGCTTGAAATAAACTTATATTTTTGTTTAAATTTGGGTTGTTAAAAACCACCAAAAAGTTTTCCTAGACTGTAAGTGGTGACATCAAATAGGACTAGACGGGATCCAAAAACCAGCGCTAAATCGTAAAGTTTTTGAAATTGTGAACGAGATTTTGAATCGATAAAGCGATATTTTTCAGTCCAGCTAGCTGTCCGTTTTAGAGATAATTTGATGAAATTTTGTATTGGAAATATATATTAATGCAATAACTTTCTTAAAAAATGTCGGTGTTGATATAAAATTGAACGGCAATAAGTTCTATAACAGCTGCTATTTCATGTCAAAATTTTGTGCTGGAACGTAGAGAACTGATCATAGGCCCCATAAAATCCCACTCGCTAAAATTACTTTAAGATGAGGAAATCTAAAAAACACTCAGAAAATAATATGGTTGAGGTTATCATCATTTAAGTGCAACATATTATAGCAGGATTTTCACAATGGCAATACCATATTGGGTTAAATATTATCACAGTATATATAAAATTAGCCATAATAAACTATAATTTGGTCAAAAATCAATAATCTGCGAAACATCAGCTACATTATGTTATATATTCATGTTGATATAGAAAAATGCGAAAAACTTTTTTTTAACTTTGAAGTTCCTGTAAAAAAAAATATCAGATGTAATCATACCCAATACAAAATTTTATCATTTTGCGAAGCACTAATGGTACATTTAAAAAAAATAAGCGCACAATTATGCGCTACGCAATAAGACACACAGAAATGCAGTAAAGTAAGTGAAAGAACTCTCAACAACTTTTATAAAAAAATTACATTTCAAGTGCTACGGCATTCCCTTACTACGAAGCAGGTTTGTAAGGGAGAATACTAAAAAATATCTGTATCAAAACATTCAGTGTGTAAAGCTGATCGTTACATCCAACAATTTTTATATGCGCTTAATAATGCGCTTTTTGTGTCAAAAATGTATTGCTTCAAAGTGGGAACTCGCCATATAAAATGCATGTCTTCCGTAAGCTCAATGGTAAGCGAAACGTTTATGTTTCTCCCCCTTCAAACCTGCTTCGTTGGAATCAGAAGACATTGTTTAAACTTTTCGACTTTCCAATTTATACTTTTAGTGACTTATGGGAGATACTTAAACGAGCCACCGCTTTAGCTTGATTTAAATACGGATTTCTTTATAGTGTACGACTGGTGACAGGAACTGCACATGCCGGTCGCATCGCGATCAATTGCATTCGTTTTTGTATGTATCGCTATTATTTTCTTTATGTTAAAGCAAGATTAACGCTTTAAATTAGTGCAAAAATTAGAGAAATATTCAGTATTGTACTGAATTTTTTAGTGATTATAGCATAAAAAATTAATGATTTTACGTGAGATAATATGGGGAAGAGATAACAAAGTGATCATATATGCAATAAGCTTACACTATAGTTTGCGGCCCTATGCTCCTCATATATATGTATATATATCGTAGTAATAAAATAATAACATCTTCGTTTACTAACGCGTAGATTGAACATGTAGCAATAACGATCTAATGCAACTACCCAGTAGGGAACGTCATGGTGATTCATCGCGTATAATACTTTGAACGGATTTTGAACGGTTAGCATCCGCGTATAAGTGAGTCCTAACAGACAATGTCATCGATATTTATTTATGAGTTATTAAGTAATTCGTCGCCGTCCCAGCTCTGCTTTACATCTGCTCATAACAGACAAGGTTGCTTAGCACCAATATTCATCAATCCGGTGAAAAGCATACACATATTTAAAAGTCTTTAATTTGTTTTTCTTCCATTAAAAATCCAATAATGAGGAATCATAGATAAAAACACCAATATAAAAATGTCGCTCAAACAACGCCACTGGGTAGTTGCTTGAGACGGTCGTGTGAGTTGCGTTGCAACAGTGTGTAAGCTGCCTAAGAAAACTAAAATCTCTAAAAAGTTTAATAAAAAAAAATAACAAAAATTTAGTTTATTCCCAACATCGATAGTTAGAAAACTTGATTAATTGATTCTTCACACCCAGCATTCAAACACTGGAAATAAACTTGAAGAAACATTTTAATTTATTTCCAACTTTTAACTTATGTGCATTCGTTTTCAAGTAATATTTTTATTTAACGTCCATATCAAAATGTCTTCTATATATATTTATGTATGTATATTATCCCCATGTTTCTATATTATTGTTATATACTTCTTATATTACTGCATCTATCTTAAAACCTACTTATTCTTTGTTGTTGCTTCTTCTATTTGTCGTTGTTGTTGACAATACGAGTATGAAGGAAATAAGTATCAAATAATCCATGGATTACACATAAGCACAAAATATTTAATAACAACCCAGCGGGAAAACTCAGAAGACCTTCTTACTTCAGGCCTTTTTAAAGGCCTGCTTAAAAGATTTTTCGATTCAACTACTATTCTTATCTAACTGCTAAAGAAGGCCTCATAGAAGGCCTCGGCTCTTTCGTATAAAAGATAAGATACACCTTCCACACTCGCTTCTATGAGAAGGGAGTAACATTTTTTGTATTGTTTTTTTGCACAAGCAAAAGCAAAATGAATTTTTTTTGGTCTCGTTACCCTTCTTATGTACCTGCTGAAGAAGCGAGAGCGGAAGGCCTTCTCCGCAATGACAACGTGTGTAAAAAAGATATGAGTATGGAATGGAGCAAGAAGGCCTTGTACATCCAAAAGAAGGGGTACAGAGGCCTTCTAGAAGGCCTTCCTACTCCTTCTTTTTCCCGCTGGGAAGATGTTGACAAATGCGAACACACATACACATACACAGAAATAAATGTGCTTCTTTTTATGTGTGTGTGTGTTAAAATTATCCATTAAATTATATATACAACTAAACAATGTAAAAAAAGTAAGTGAATTTATTAAATTAATAACCTTATTTTGAATTATAAATCAATTTATGTTAAACACGATATTGTCATTATTACGAACATCTACATCACTATAATGTAACTAGATGTTGATGATGATGTATTCAATTACAATTGATGTGCGTACGTTCGTTTTGCAAAAAAGGTGTTTTATGTTGATACAATAAAATAAGATTATTATGTAGGCAAGGATAATAAAGTATATTGGAAAGAGAAAGAAGAATTTAGGAAAAATAGGAAAAGAAATATAAGTAAGAGAAAATTTATTTTTGTATAAATTTTAAGGTAAAATATATATTGCTTATGATATTTCTTGACATAATTTCATATTAACGGGAAATTTTATAAACATTTCTATTTGTAGTAAATTTTGGTTCAAATTGGCTATTTGTAGGAAATTTTCTCAAAAATATTTTAAATTTTTTTTGGCATAATCTAAACACCGAAAATACCGAAAATCTTTAATAAGCGAAGCCCTTATAGCTTTAGTACTTTATGGTTAGCTATTCAAATAGTTATATAATATTGTAACGAAAGTAGCTTTAGTTAAGTATTAGTTTAATTTATTAGTTGTATTTTGAAGTTATTTAGTATTTGCTAGTTATTTTATTAATTTAAATTGTTATTGTATTAGTTATGCATATTCCAGTGTAAAAATCACTGTATAGAATTTTCTAGTACAAATGTTATCTAAAAATGTTTATGCATAATTGTACTTCAACCCCACTGTAATTTTCGATAATCCCTAAAGAATTCCTTAGTTTATTGATGTATAATAGCTACATTTAAATTCAGCCATAATGTTAATGCATAATGTATTAGTTGAATAAAGCTACGGTCAGACTTATAAAATATTTGACGAAAAAAAACGGGACCAACAACCAAACTAAAAATTAATTTCGCTTAATATCAATATTTATTTTGATTAAAATACCACATCTAACAAAAAACTGTTTTTTTGCTATGGGTGGTAGTATAATTAGTTTATTTTGTAATATTAAGACCATTTTAAATCTCACTTACTATTAACAAAAGTAGGGGTTACGCTTTTTTGATCAAATATTTAATAAGTGTGACCGTAGTTTAAGTTTAGATAATAAAAGTGATCGAAAGGTCTGGAGCCATCTAGATGTGAGAGCTAGAGTCTAAATACCACATCTAGATGGTAATGAAAAATCAGTTTTAATTTAAACATTAAAAAGTGTAGATCACAATACTGAGCTGTGAATGAAAGACGGGTTTTAAAGTGACTAAGTTCTAAATAAAGGTTGTGAGTTGAAAAAGTTTTGTGTTTATTTTATTTTATTAAAGTTGCAATAAAATAACTCAAGAGGTTTATTATAAAGGATATACAGCCTGTTTTTGTAAAACATAAGTCTTCTCACTTGAAGTTTTCGTATCAATACGTTTATGTTCAAAATTTGGTTTTTAAAAAACCTTTAAAAGCTTTCGTCTATTCTTGGTTGATATAAGCTGCGTTCGTTTATCCCAAAATTTGTACAAATTTGTACTGGATTTTACTGAAATGCGTTCGCGTACACATAAATTTGTAAAATTTTCATATTACTCACGCACTGGATTTTACTGGGATTTTACTGGAAAAGTAAACCAAAGCATATATAAATAGAGCTTTTTTCTTTCGTGAATCAACATTATTGCCAATGCATTAATACTCGTACACTTCTGTTATGTTTTCATATAAAGCTTTTGTGTTTGTGGATAACCCTGGCTTTTGTTTACAAAAATTAAAATTAATTTTCAAAAACAAAATATTTTTTAAAAAGTGTAAGTAAATTAGTAAAAATAAGAGTGTGGAATGAAAATGTTAACAATAATAGCAATAAATAAAAGAAATACATAAAGAAGATTTTTTGCTGCACATCAACATATAGATATGTAGAAGATACATATTTGCGAAGATATAATTTTTTGGAACATTCGGAAAAACGGTGGTATTTTACACCAGAGATCAGCAAAGAGTAGTGAAAAAGTGAGTAGAGCTAAATCATGACTCATAAATTCTTGTACTTATACGCACTCATACTTATTCCAATGTTATTCAAACTCATATTCACTCAAAAGTTTTATTTTACTCATTGTACTCATACTTAGCAACATTTGAAGTGGTTGATTTAGAATCTACTCAACTCAATGTGTATAGGCGAATCAAAATGCGAGGCTGCCAGATCTGTCCCCGAAATAGCAATGTGACGATTTGGCAATTACAGTTTACTAAAGTTACATGTATGAAGTGGACGATTTTTCGGCAAATTTATCTGGCAGCGCTGATTATGAAGTTGTGTTTTATCTGTTGTGTTAAAACGGTAAATGGATGAGCTTAATGAGTTGAATCATTGTGAGTATTGTAAGTATTTTCCTGAAATTATAAATCAAACTGACGTCATTTATGAGTATGCGTATAATGTCGACGTCGCACTCATATTAATTTCTCTTGTGAGTATGAGTGAATCAGAGTAGTTTAGTTTAAATGATTTCTACGCACTTATAATTACAATTGCATGAGTCAGTATGAGTAGCGAAAAAACGACTCATTGCTGATCTCTGTTTTACACTACACTGTATGTACAGTCACACAGATAATAAACTGGCACAAACCATACATATGTTCATATTTTTGAGCATATGTAGTTCCATTGTTTCTAGAATTTTTTGAACCTGTTAATACATATTTACGTAATTAGAAGTGAACCTTTATAGAATATTTTATAATAGTATTAGTTTTTTAGGTTTTCTTTTTTAAAATATCGCAGTTATTTTTCATTTTTTGGTGATTTGTTTTTTAAACGAATGCCTTTTACATATCGTCATTTATTATGAAGATGTTCGTTTTATAAGAACCAAAAATATGTAGAAAAAAATAAAAGCTTTTTTTGTCACTCACCGGAAATGTTTTTTTAATTTTATGAAAACCTAAATCTGATTTCGTTCATTTTTTTTACGAAGAACAAATATTTTAATTTTCTAAAAACAGGCTGATAAACCAAAAACGTTATTGAAAAGGCAGTAACGTAACAATATAAAAGCATTAAATGTTCTCTATAAAATATAGTATGCTCAAATTAATATTTGATATCGACATAATTTTAAGATAAAGGTAATTTTTTTAAAGAAGTCAGTCAAGAAATATTAATTTCTGAAAGTGGCCCTAAATGGGTTAATATATCGGTATATAAATTCATATCATATTGGACAATCAATTTCATTTATACTCTTCAATTAGGCGGATGTTCTTTTTTTATAAAATAAAATAGGTTTTAAGCACTTAGTTTATTTATATGTTTAGTAACATTGGCAACATTATTTTTGTTTTGTAGTTAACTACAATAAAAATTATAATATTGCTGGCCATAAACTACATAAGTTCAATGCTCAAGTATGGCACTGCGTAAACGAATATTGTTGTACACACTATAAAAGTCAACTGTACAATTTGTATTACCTCAACCACTATTGGTGAATGACGGTATACAAAGTTAATCATGACTTGTGAAACTTTTTGAATATTTATCAAAGATCCCACAAAGTATTTATGTTCTGGGTCCTTGAGTTATTCTATGTCGATTTAGCCAAGGCTGTATGTCTGTCTGTCCGTCTGTTTTAATCACGCTTTTTTTCAAACGACTCAACAGAAAAGAAAAATGTTTGTGTCAAATTGTTTTTGGTGTTCCTAAACAGTTAAGGATTGAAATCCAGCAAAATCGGTTCAGTAGGATAAGAGTTATAAGTCCAATTGTGAGACAACAACCCTAATAAATTGATAATTTTTTAAAAAACGAACATTAATGGTGGCGAAATCTATGGATTTGTATGAATTAGTTTTATATGACTAGCAGTCACACTACTACGTGAACATCGGCTCAAATTTACCATAGGCACCAATAAAGCCTGCACTCGGAAAACTATTTAGTATGCCTTTAACTGTAATGAATTAAGCTATTGTAATAAAATTTGATCTGTCCGAGTTTTATATGACTAGAAATTACTCCTCTGAATTTCGTAAAGATAGGTCCATAATTTTTTTACTAACATTTTCGTTAATTTTTTTTTATGATTTGACTCATGAGTCGATTGCTACTTTTAACTATACGTTAAGCAAAAAACTTGTTTCCGCATTGTTACTGCATTTACACTATATTTATTGTAACAATATGTTTTTGTCGTACACAAAAAAAAATTATTTTTATTTAGTATCAGCAATATTAAAATAACGGTAAACATTTCAATGTTTATCGCAATTATAATTTAGAGTATGGTTCACTGAAAAATATTTATTTTTCTTAGAAAATATATTAAATTATTTAAAACCATTTAATGGTTCTCATAGTATGTTTAAGATGCAAACAAAAAGTTTTTTACAGTATACAATATGTTCCACAGCTAATTGATAATGGGAACATAAGAAACATAATAAAGGCAAAAACACTTGTTTTGCTTACAAACAGGGTTGTTAGGCTTTTTTATTAAAAAATCGTCAAAAGTTTTAACAAAATTCGTCAAAATCGTCACGAACATTTAACAAAATCGTCAACAAATTGTCATACATTTAAATTTACAAATTAGAGACAATTTATTGCATTGATTGGTTCAAAAATATAAATTTTTAGCAAGAAATTCTATTTATGGTAAAGAAAGTGATATGGTTAAGTTTTATTCTATTTATTTCAGCAAGTGAGCTGAAATATACATATTTATCTTTGAAAAGTAATACTAAGAATAAATATATTTTCATAAAAAAATAACAAAAATTTATTTATGTATTTCGTTTATTTTACATCCACATGTGGTTATGACTTCAGAGAGGAAATGTAATCGTGTAGCGACGCAAATCAAAATCATAAAAACGCAAAGGATTTAAACAATTTTTAGAAAGTGGACCAAATAGGACCGACGCAAAACGGGGCTCTAGTGTATATTTTTGGCAGTTCGATGGCATTCATATAATTGTAGAATTCGAATTACTAATGCTTCTCATGAAAGCCACTTGGTTTGTGATGGGGGAAGAATTTTTTTCTTTTTTGTTTAATTTCCAATAATTTTTTGTGTTTCGAAAAATTGATTTTACGTTTTGGACTGTTCCCAATATAATTGTAAATATTTCTTGTAATGGTTTTATTGATGCCAGAAAATCGTCATAACACTATTACTTTTAGTAAAAAAATCGTCAATCGTCATTTTACAGTATTAAAAAAAAAAAAATCGTCAAAATGACGAAAAATCGTCACATCTAACAACCCTGCTTACAAACCAAATATAACGATCAACACAATTTTTACAAGAACAAAAACACCAATCGACAAACAACAAATAATCAACGTTGTATACGAAATACAATGTAAAGGGAATAATGACGAACCATGCGACCTCATATACATTGATACAACAAAACGAAGTTTACAGACGAGAATGGGGGAACACAAAACAGACATAATAAAAAACTAAGAAACAACAGCACTAGCACAACATATTTTACACCATGGTCATACTGCTGATTTTGAAAACGTCAAAATATTGGACAGAGAGAATGTTGAAAAACAGAGATAAGTCTACGAAAGTCTACGAATCCAACAGAAAATAAATAAGACGATGAATCTGAAGGAAGACACACACAACATCAACATCAATTACAGGGTTGTTTTAAATTAAAAAAATTTAATAAAACAAATTTTTTACTGTGATATTAGAATAGGATGTGGTTGGAAAGTATTTTTGATAAATATTTTTCGTTTTTCAAAAAATTTTTCGGGAAAAAATCAAATAATTTACACATGTAAAATAATCAAAAAATGTTGTAAGTTATATTTATGAATTAACAAAAATATTGTATAATAATGTAAGTTTTTACACATATTTAAATAGACGCCCCCTGAAGAAGTAGAAAAATACTCTACGAAACGTTGGGAAAAACTGTAATAAAATTGATGTTTTATTTACATTGAAGCTCCGGGCCCAACAAGCTTAACAATAAGAAAAAAATATTAAAATATCTTTACTCTTAATAATATTTTGTTATTACCATTTGTAAAAAATGTTGCATCAGTTCTGTCGTTTTAATTATATATAAAAAAAAAAAAAAAACAATACCCATTAAAAATAAAGACGAAATTATAAGTTTAATAAAAGTAAAGTTCATTAAAAAATTTTTAAGAATCACAAAATAAAAAAGCGTTTATAATCAAATTTTAATTGTTTATACTTTAAATCATAGTATGAATCTTTCAGATATGAAATGATATGATATGATAGCTTTTAACCATAACATAATCACTTTGTATCATAATAAGATTACAAGAATTTGTTAGTCGTACTTAATTCGAAATTTTTATATTTAGAAAAACTAAAGATATTAAACAAGTAAAACGGTTAAGCGAATAAGAATTATAACCAACAGTTGTACTTGTAACCATATCAAAGCTTTAACAAAAACAACATCAATAAAAATTGGTTGGAATTCTTCCAACATTAATTGTAGTTGTAAGTAGGCTAAGAAAAAACAAAATGAAAACAAAAACAACTTGCTTTATTGCTCTCGCAAAAATAAAGCATGTTGCCAGGGGGCCTACTCTCTATTGCGATGCGAAAGCAATTTCGATACGAAAGCTAAGTTCCAACGTGGTACTCTCTATCACTTTCGCAAAATTTTTTGAAAATGAAGCAATACTGGCAATAAAAATGAATGATGGCGCAGATTATCAGTAATGAAATGCTAAAATTTGTAAAAATACTTGAAATTGGAAAATTTAAATAAAATAAATAGTGATGATTTGCGAAAAGAAAAAAATTAATAGATGCAAAAGACAAATGCGCAAACGCATTAAAGAGTACCAATCGCTAGATTTGCTACCATTTTCTTTCGCATCGCAATAGAGAGTAGCCCCCCAGTTTAGTCAGGAATTATGCCACGAAAATTTTGTATACCCAACAATTACTTTGATAATAATATGATTACAATAGTATTGTGGTTATTTTATTGAATTGTTCATGGTTTTTAATCCAAATTTTGATATTTTAATTAGGCTAAAGTTCATCAAATTTAATTTTCATTAAATTATTTTTATGAAGAAAGGGATTTTACAACATGAAATCAATTAAAATTTATTGATAATTTTTCATTCTTGACTGAAGCTGGGCTTGAACCCAGGCGTTTCTTACGAACAGGTTACCCTTACATGTTTCAATAGCAACCACTAGATCTCTTCAGAGGTGTTTGCCGTTTAACACTCACAGCAAATGACGACTGCTGTCAGTTAATAGTCAAACATCAATCTTTAAACCAAATTGTATTTAACGCTTACATTTTTCCTTCAAGTTGTGTTGAGAAAGGTCAACAAGAAAAAGAAAGACAAAAAAAAAAAAAAAAAAATTGAAAAACAAAAAAATAAAAATGTACTTTAGACTTCAAGAAGAATTCTTGACAAAAAGTACGAAAAACAGAAGTAAGGAAGAACATGTTTCGATCTACCTAGTGTTAAATACAATTTGGTGAGTGTTAAACGGCAAACCCTTCTGAAGAGATCGAGTAGTTGCGATTGAAACATGTAAGGGTAACCTTTCTTTAAAAAAAAGCCTGGGTTCGAGCCAAACTTCAGTCTAGAATGAAAAATTATCAATAAATTTTAATTGATTTCAAGTTGTAAAATTCTTTTCTTCATAAAAATAATTTAATGAAAATTAAATCTGATGATAAGAATATGAATTTATTCAATTATAATATGATGTACTAAAAACATATTATGATTGAGGGCAAATTATTATGCTGTAATATTACGAATATATGTATTTGTTCATAATATGATATTTTATGATTCGAATAATAATCATAATATGTTTTGACTACAATCATGAATCTTATTAAAATATATTGCTCTTAGAATATGTTTACTACAACCATGTTTTTTCTCTGCGTTTATTTGAATTTGCTGTTTATAGATTATGTTTCGGAATTTTTATTCAATTTTGTATAAATTTGCTGTTTAGAAAAATCTCTTAACAGATTTGCATTAATAACAAAAATTGCTATTAAAAATAATAGTTTTTTTCTATGCTTAATTTATAGAAAATTAATGTCTAAAACATTATTGTTGAATATTTTGCTCAAAATTTAAGATGCATTTGAACAAAAATGCTATTACTTAGAGTTATTGCCCTGGGTAATTTGTGTCCATAAAAAGTTGGTTTTTTTGAATATTTTTTAAAAACTTCTTATTTACAGGGAATCTGCAATAATATATGTTATATAATATAAATAATTATTAACCACCAGTGTTGCCAATTTAGTATTTTTCATGCTAGAACTAGATTTTTTTTAAGTAATTTGGCATGAAAAAAACTGATTTAGCATCTAGCATATTTTCTAGTATTATTTAAAAAAGTCTAGCATTTTTTAGTTCCTGTGGTATTTTTAATATTTTCAATTAATGTTTAATACAAATACGAAAGAATAAACAAATATGCTTACATTGAATTAGATCTAAAAATATGCATCAAATAAAATGCTCATTAATGTGAATATAAATAAACAGAAATAAAAATCAAAGAGGGAAAAAATTTTCAAAAATTGGTAAAACCTATTCAAAAAAGTTTCACAAAGATTGGCTAAATCACCTTATGTTAAAAGAATGGATGAATAAAACAGATAAAAAATATATTTTTGAAATTATTGCAAATGCGATATTGTTTCTAAACTTAGAGGCCTGAAGTAACATGCAGTAACAATCCCTTTTGAAAGAATTTTTAACAACGTTCAGCAGAGGCGGTATTAAGTTTATTTGCACCTGTCGATCATCTGACAAACCTTTGTTAAAGGCAACTGTTTTTTTTAGTATTTACTCTAGCATTTATTTAGAACTTTTTAACTTTTTTTTAACAAAATCTAGCATTTTTGCCTCAATTAGTTTTGGCAACCACTGTAAAATCCTATTTTGTTTAAGTTTATATACATGTGTCTACTCTGAGGTATGAGTATTAAAAACACATTTGTTTTCTAATATAAATCAGACGTCCAGTTGTGCTCTTTTAAATTTCTTTGAACGCCAATTAAAATCAGTTTTTTATTGCAGATTAAAAAAATATTCATAAACGATATTTTTTCTTTTATGTATAAATATTTTTTTTTTCTTTGTAATAAATAAGAGATTTTGTAATTGCGTCTGCTGTTGGTTTCACCATTTCCGGTGTATAGCATCTGGCCGAAGATAATTTCTCACAAATGATTGGAAAAAGGAAAGCATAACTTAAGGTGTTAATTGAAAAAAAAAATACAATCTTACTCACACATAAATAATAAGAAAATAAAGGAAATAAAGTTCTTTACACATACATGTAAAAACGTGCCAAACAGAGTAAAAGGGATGAAGAGTGCAAAAGCGAATTTATGATGGCGGTATAAAAAAAATTTAAACGTGATTTGAATGCAATTCAAAATATACTATTTTTTCTTTGATTTGTAGCTTTTGTTGTTGTTTTTGAAATATTTATTAACGAACACGGAATGTGGGAAACAATTTTGAAAAATAACTTTTAAATAAAATTGCTCCGACAAAATAGCAAACATAATTAAAATATGAAATATTTTTTAAACTGTGAGGGGCCATAAAATAGGGGAAAAAAGATTTTAAATTAAAAACTGGCAAACAAAATCTTGAGCTTAAAGGAATTTTCGTAAAGTGTTTAAAAAAATGAATAAAAACTTTTAATTGATTATTACGGGGTTGTCCAAACATAATTATACTATTTTTCAATTCCTTTGAAATTGCATATGGGCAGTTCGCCAGAATGGTATACCAGGATGAACAAATAAAATGTTGATAACCATCTTTAATTGTTTATTATTTTAAAAAAAAAAGTCTATGTTTTTATAAAAGAATGGTTTTATAGCATATCTCAGCTGTTTTACTTGAGGAAATTGCGCTGGAAACTGGAAAATTTTATATTTTCTTATATTTTCTACTTCTAAAGACATTTTTATATACTTATTTTACATGCAAAAAATAAGTTATGTTTGCACTCTTTCTTCACAATCTCTCCATTGTAATCAATTGTTAAAGGAGTATTAAGTTTTTTGGTATGGGAAAATTCATGGTGATAATAATATAAAAATATATGGAAAAATCGTACGTTCGCGACCCGTACGTTTGCGATCGGTAACATAAGCCAATTAAACAGCAACCAAGAGAGATATTTTATTTTGTAAATACTGGATGGAGACCTACATTAATACACTTTTAAAATAAATTAATCACTTTTGAATAGTCCGTTCCATTACGCAGATTTTTACATTTCACTACTGTCAGCCAAAGTTGACTTCTATTATGCGTACGTTCGTGATCACATGTTTATAACTATCGTCATGAAAACTTAAACTCGATAAGATCCATCTTTTGCACTTAACATAGAGCTACCCAAATGCTATCGAATCGCGAAAACAAATGCTAGGAAAAGTTTTGGTTTCTATATTATTTGAACATCAAAAGCGTACGAACGTACGTTCATGACCCCTGGAAATGCCCATGTGTATGTATGTGTAATTCAGCTTTCAAACTTTTAAGAATCTATATATATAAAAGAGACATGTTTGTTTGTAATCGCTAAACTCAAAAACTACTCCACCGACTTTGACCAAAATTTGTGTGTTTGATGTATGAGGCATAAGGAGTGTTTCTGTGGAGTTTCGTATTTATCCGGTAGATGGTACCACGTTTTTGTATTTTTGTCATTTTCGTTGTAATCGCTAAACATAATCACCCGTATTCAAAACAAAAATTTTTTTACTGCATATCCCCTGATTAAGGATTTCTTATTCAAAACACTTTTAAATAAACTATGATTATCGAATGATCAAATACTTTTTAACTCCTAGCTAACTGCTGTCAATTTGCAATTTCTGTCAATTGAATTTAACTAAAACAGAGATGTAAAAATTTTTCTTAATCGGGCGATTTAAAAGTGTTTTGAATAAACTCATGACTAAATGGTGATTAAGCTTAATTAACATTTTAGTTGCTCACTCGATGAGCGGCGTATAATCGGAGTACACAAATTTTCGTTTTGAATACGGTTGAATGTTTTTAAATTTAGATGCATGTTATGTCACTAAATCTTTATCAATATACATTTATCAATTCAGCGGTAATTCACTAAAAAACGCTAAAATCACCAAAATGAAAAAAAAAATTTATATGGTTTAATAGCCAGTTTTATTCCAAACATTTATGTTAATTTTAGTTTACAAAAGTCTATTTCCACTTCCATAAATAATTTTCAAATACGCGGTTAGGTTATCCAATCATTTTAAACAAACATGAAGAATCTAATAGCATTTGCTAGTAAGTAAAACATTTATTATTTTATTTTTTTTTATTGTTTTGAAAATCAATTAAACACGTTCATATTTTATAAAATTTTAAAACTTTACTAAGGGCCAGCAAAGCGGACCGGGTCCAGCTAGTATAATATAAGAATAACACTAATAATATTCAGTTTAGCTTAATAAAAGTCTATTATCTTAGCTAAATAGCTTAAATGTTTTACATACTGTTATTAACACATTGACTGCCACGTCGAACACATACGTGTGACACTGCACTATGTAGCTTACGCCACATCGGACATTCATTCTTTCTAGTCATGTCACACAAAAGTGGCTGACGATAAATAGTAATATGATGTACGGCCACCTACATGAGTGCGACACACTTATTTGTAAAAAACTCTCTGTTTTTAAGCTGTAGATATAACTGGTAGAATCCTAAATTTTAATATTGACGTTTTCGAAGAGATAACGCAAAAAACGCCCCCAGCACCTTATTTGCTGAAAGTGCCTTGGCAGTCAATGTGTTAAAGAAACAAAACAATGTTAAATTATTACTTAAATTTCAATTTAGTTAGTTGAGTTGATGTTTAAGATAAACTATCACAAAAAATTAGCTAATCCAATAATCGTTTAAAAGCAAATTTAGAATTCAAAACTAAAAGTATTCGCGGAAGTAGTGTAAAAAATAAATAAAGCTCTTGCTTCGATGAGTGTGCTGAGAATCAACTGGAAGTTGGCCAGATTTTTATCGTCGAATCATCTTTAGGGATGAGACTCATTTCTGGCATAACGGGACAAAAAAAAATATTCCGAATTTATTTATAAGTTATTTGTTTTTAACATTTTTCTAAAACATACTTGACCTGTTTCACCACTTTTTAGGGAGGCTCCATAATTTAATGAAAATTGTTCGTCTCTTGTAAATAAAATCAAAAGTTGTAAACAGGTTTGAATCATTTATGTTTTTTTTTTTGTTTGCAACTGTTTTTATATGTCTAGTAAAATTTATAAGCATAGCTGCATTTTCCAATTTTTTAAGGATTTTTTAAAGAACAAAAATTTTAAAATTTTGGTAAAAAATCATTTTTTTTTCTAAAAAAAATGTTTCTAAAAAGACAGCGCATACTAGAAAGTCCTTTAACTTTTCTTAAAGATAATTTTATTGCGGAATTTTGGATTTTTTAGTGTATTCAGTAACCTGAACCGTTAATAACGTTAATTTTTTTTAGTAGCTTATTCGATATTTTTCAGTTCATTTTGTTTAATAAGAGATTTAGGAAAAACTTGTTAACACCTTTTGTTCAAGATTAATATTTTCTAAGTTGTGAAACATAAACGTCAGATTTCATGTAAAATATAATTTTTCTTAAACTCTGGTGGGCGTAAGGGACTGCTTAGCCTTCGCCGATGGTCCTAAAAGTTTTCGAAAAAAATGTTGGAGCAAATGAATACACAATTGTTAAATGTAATCAAAAAAAAAAATCGTTGAAAGAAATCGGATTACTTTTGATTCTTGTTGATTATTTTGTAATAACCGCCGGTACTTCCGGTACTTGTAATCGTAATCAATTAGTTATCAGAAATTTTTTCTCATAGAGTTACATAATCATTACGATTCTTTTTCAAAAGTTATCTAATTGATTCCTAATCGTAATCGATATTTAACAGGCATGGCTTTATTTGAAAAAGTTTTAAGCCATTTTTAAGCCAATTTTTAGCCATTTTTTTCTGTAAATTTAGCCAAGTTTGGTCACCAAGTTTTGGCAACACTGTCTGTTGTTGGTCTAGTGCCTATTGTGAACGGGTTCAAGAAAACAAATGAGTTTAAGTCGTTGCAAAGAGCTCAAAATAGGGCTTTGAAAAGAGTTTTTATTTCTGCCTGTAACTTTGCCAAAAATAGTTGTCATGTATCGCTGAATGTACTTCCTGTTTATGGCTTATATAAAATGTAACTCTTCTTCAAATCTAAAAATAATATCAGTCACCATATGATTTTGTTTTTTGGAACCCAAAGAACACATAGTATAAGAAACAACACTAATTTAAGAATAGCTAAATGTCGATTGGAAAAAACATAACAGCGAATTAAACATATTGGTAGTTTTGAGTATAATATTCTTCTTCAAAATAAAAATTTGAACGAGTTCCTACATTTAAACAAACTTTAAAACAATATTTGTTTCAAAACATAGAAATGCATCTACTTTAACATCTGTTTTGGTATTGGCATTTATTTTTATTTTCTTTAATTTTTATTTAAAATTTTAATATCCTGTTTTTTTATACCCTTCACCACAGGTGGAAATAAGTTTGTCATTCCGTTTGTAATTTCTACAATATTGATCTTAGACCCTATAAAGTATATATATTCTGGGTCCTTGTGAGGAGAGAAGTTGATTTAACGATGCCCGTCTGTCCGTCTTACGTTTGATATGTGTTTTCCGGAGACTCCAGGCATGATAGCATCTAGGTTGTTTTACATTTATGTCACATATATTCCACCATTTCTTTCTATTGAAATACAGCCAGATCGATCCAAAAATGTTCTATAGACATTATAACACTTTTTTGTGTGTTATAATCGACTAGTTGTGGGTTTCATTATTTTCAAGCCTTGGAACAAAAGATGTAATAAAATTGAAAATTAATAATTTTGAATAGTATCAAAATCGCAATTTTTTTAACTCCCGGATTTCTGAAACTCGAGATCACACACTTAATAATCCCGAATTAAGAATTCCTTTATTTAAAACCTCATTATTAAATGGCGTATTTAGAAGATTAAATTAGCCAAGCCGGGGTTTGTTATACCAAAGACGACATTATGACATGCTAACTTTAAACTCCTCTCTCTGCCCTCCTGTTTTTTTTAATGTGTTCATATATTTTTTGTTAAAGGATCTTTTAATAATGTATAATACATGAAATAAACGTTGATGCGGACAGATCCCCATTACTTTCATTCCACCAGTAATTTGAACATTGATATGTTGCGAGGTTATAAATTGTAAAGTTGTGTACTTGAAGGCGCTTTTTATAGAAAATAGCGAATGCGTTTATATCGGGACAAAGTTTTACTGCTCGTGCATCCATGGTAAG
Organism: Pollenia griseotomentosa; assembly: GCA_963931875.1. NCBI lineage: Eukaryota > Metazoa > Arthropoda > Insecta > Diptera > Polleniidae > Pollenia > Pollenia griseotomentosa. The sequence continues at coordinate 28,655,701 of OZ007561.1, forward strand.
CACATGACATCTTCCTTCTTGTCCCGTTTTTTTTCCAATTGTGCACTTTCTTTTTTCAAAATATGTGTGTTATATTCGTGTAATACAACTTGTTTGGCCCTTAATCCGACACATATGTCACAATCGTCTTTATAGTAAATAGCGAATGCGTTTATATCGGGACAAAGTTTTACTGCTCGTGCATCCATGGTAAGCACATGACATCTTCCTTCTTGTCCCTTTTTTTTTCCAATTGTGCACTTTATTTTTTCAAAATATGTGTGATATATTCGTGTAATACAACTTGTTTGGCCCTTAATCCGACACATATGTCACATTCGTCTTTACGAGGCCTTTAAAGAGCCATATTTTGTTGGTGGAAAAATTGCTAAACTCAGATTGTGATACAGGCCGAATCTTATTCTCCACACATTTGGACTTATAGTCATTATAAATATCGGCTTTATTTTTGAACGTTACTGCTATGAATATCTTACTACAGTCTTTGCGGCAGTAATGACTTTCCATTTTGTCCAGTTTTTCCAGATATTTCTTTAAGTATGTTGTACTGCCTGTTTTTTAAAAAAAATTTTTAGTTTTCTATTTTTTGTGTGGAGTCGACGAAACTGGGATTTTTTTGACCACCCAATATTTTAACATGCCTCTATTTATAGCAACAGTGGATTGGAACATAGCTCTACATACCTGCAGCAATTCGTGGCTGTGGGGAAGTTTATAGATAAAGCTATTCCATTTTCTAGAATTTTCCACAGAACGTGTTTTAATAGGAAGCTGTGCTACAAGGGTTACTTGCTTACTTTCCGAAGACTTTCTCCAAAACATTTTAAAAATTGCATTTCTAGTGGCGTCATCAAATTTTTGGCAGTGTCTTACAGAACGTTTTATGCAGGTTTTCGATAAAAATGCGGTTTTAATTTCTCTTATTATATTTTGTTTGACAACTTCATCGGTTGTCGAAAATCCTAAATATTTCTGCCCCGCCACACACGATCTCCATTGACAATTTTGCAATTTTGCTTATTAACAAACCCGTTAAGCCAAAAATGCGCCTCATCGCTGAACACAATTTTGCGATTTAAATTTGGATTAAATTTTTAAATTTTTCAAAGTAAATTTGGATAATTTCGTAGCGTTGTTCAAGCGTGAGTCTATTCATGATGATTTGTCAGAGTATACTGAAACGATAAAAAAAAATATTTCATCAAAATTTAATTTTTTGTGTTACTTTTTACAATTTAAAGTTCTATCTAGCTTAAAAAACACCTTTTAGAATAAATTTTTGGTTTAAATTATAGCTATGACGGATTTTGAACAACAAACCGGTTATAAGATCGCCCTCATCTTCTTTAGATGAAGTATAATCGATTGCAATACGCTGTAGGGAGTTTATTATGTTGATTGATCACAAATTTCAATTTATTATCATACAAAGACAGTTTTTACTATATTATTATATACTCATAAAAAAACGTTTTGCAAAAACTTTTTTTCAAATTAAAATGACAGATGACAATTTATTCATTGAACACGTTGCTATAAAAACTCCATAAATAAATAAAAATTTACTATAGACCAAAACTCATCGTCAAATTTTTTGCAGTTTTTTTTTTGCAAAATTTCTACAACGAATTTTAAAATTATATTAGTTTTGGAAATCTAGACACAATTCCCAACCTATTGATGTATAATATGACCACTTTGTAATAACAATTTTTATCATTTTATTATATGAAGTAATATTTTTATCTAGATAGCACTTTTTTACAAAAAAAAAAAAAAAAAAAAAAACGTGTGTGTTAGATAGCACAATACAATATTTATGAAAAAAAGTTTTGGGGGAAAAAAATTGTACTCGTTTCTATAAAAAACACATTTTTGAAAAATTGCAGATATCACTATTTGAAAAATAACCCTCGATATGTTGGTATCATTTAACTTTTAGATTAAATCGCTTAGAGTACCTCAAAAAAGCGTCTTAATAAAAATTTTGCTTATTCTTCATAAAATTTTCAATATATTTTTATGAAAATTCTAATGCTTTCGAAATTGCGAAAAGTTTCACAGATAGACCCCCAAATATGTATGTAGAAAAATTATTCTTATTTAAAAATTCCCATGTATTTAAAATAACAAAAAATTCTATAAGTTGACTTTTAATTGAAAAGAAAAGTTTAATTTGTGATCGTTGATACACAGAAAGAAAAACACTCTTGATAAATCAAGTTTTTTATGATTACTTTAAGTATGAGTCGTTCTCAAAAATTCAAGTACGAATAACACTTAAACGTACTCAAAACAATCCTTAATGGGATTACTTTCGAAAATCAATCCCGGAATTTCTTGAAACAAGTATAAAATTCTTAAATCAAGTAAAAAGAGATTAAACTTTTCGTTGTGTTTAACCCTCCGGCTTAAGCCCATATGACACTACATTTTTAATGCATTGTTCAAGTTTTGGTGAACAGTACAAATATAATGTAATAGAAAAATTTACCAAGTGCAAAGAGTTCAGCTGTATTAAGATAAATGGCAAACTGTCAACAATTTTTAAAAAGTTATCGATAAAAAATGAAGTTATGTCAAAAAAAATGTAAAATTGTTTAACTTAAAATTGACATTTCAAGCTTGAAATATTAAAAGTGTTGCTGAATCAGCGGTTTATGGGCAAATTCAGCGATTTACCGCTTTTTGTTTTTAGGTTTCTCATAAACAAAAAGTTGGCAACATTTAATAAAATAAACAAAACAGGGATGGATAAGTTGTTTCAATTGTACTTTTTTGTTGATACTTTTTAAACAAAGATGTATAATACCTTTTTGTGGTATTTTTTATGAACATAAATAAAATTAATTTCAACTAAAAAAATCTTTTAGTACAATTAGTGTAAAAAAGTACAATTTTTAAAGGTTGTTGGTACAATTTTAAAAATTCTCAACGCCATCCCTGAAACAAAACCATAACAAGAGAAAAAAAAAACTACAAAACTTTGTTTACATTTTTTATAGTTTGCTCCAGTTTGCTCTTTCTAACATTTACTGTTTCTTTCTATCAATTCTACATCAATTAATGAATAAAAAATGTAGTGTCATAAGGGCTTTACGCATGTTTTGATTTTCTATACACATTGAAAAAAGGTCTGGCCAGATTCATGTGTACCGCGAAGGGTTTAAAAGTTAATTTGAACTCTTGCTTCTCATTTAGTTTATATTTTAAGTTAAATATGTATATAAAATTTCTAAAGTAAAAACCATATCGGGCATGATGTTGGTGTTTTAACATTCTGTGAGGTATAATACAGGTAAGTAAGTTGTTCACTATATAAGGTACTTAACGGAGCAAACTTGTGTGTTCGTTATATACGATGTTCACAGAATCGGAGGTTCGTTAAACAGAAAAACTACTGTACTTGAATCAAGCGCATTTTGTGATTGACTCAATCTTAGTTTTACTTAAATCAATCTCATTTTCGGATTATTTTTAGTACGAAATCGGGATTGAATATGGATAATTTAAGTATTTTGCAATTAAAAATCCGTACTTGAATCCATCTTTCTGTAATTGATTCAAGAAAATCCGTACTCACCATACTATTAATACCGGTCCGAATTGATTTGATAAAGGATGGATTGATTTTTCTTTTGAGTGTAGAGTTCAGTGTAAGGTAGATAGATTTACACCATTGCGTATTATATATATGGTTTTTTATTATTATTATTTTTTCCTTATTTTACTCATTTTTTCATCCTTATTCTATGCTAAAACTTTTTTCCTTTTCTGCTTAATTTTATCGCACATTTTGCGAAATAAATAAAATTTACTGTTTTAAAAAAAATGCGTTTAAAATCCTGTGATTTATAACAATTGAATCGATAAATTAATTGAGAAAACACTTTATTCCTCTTTTAACACGATTAAAAAAAATAAAATGAGGTCAAATTGTAAAAACTAAATTAAGGAAAAAAGCGTATAAATTGTATCATGTACACGCATAAAAGTTCTGTGCAGCTGTGCGTATGTTTATTGAATTATTTGCTACGTTATGTATACGTATCAATTTTTTGTTCATATTTCTTTGCCAATAAGGAAAAAGTGCATAAGTCTATGTTTTTTAGTTTTGTAAGTTAGCTTTTTTAAATTTTAAAGATAATAGTTACTCTACTGCGGCAATCATTTTTTTAGTTTTTATTCCAAGGATTTCAAATGTGCCAACTTCAATTTCAATTTATTTATTTATTTTATAATCTTTAAGCCATAAACTTCACCACTTTCTGCAACATATCTAATTATGTATATTTATCTATTTATTATTTGGAAAAACAGTTATTTCTATTAAATTTTTTTTTATTAATAACAAAATTAGTTTTTCTATTTATTATGATGCTTTCTACCTATACAGACGTTGTATTTGTTGTGGCTTATTTTGACATTGAAATGCTTGCTTTGTTATACGGAGTAGAGCAGAAGGAGCGCAAAAGGAGAAGAATAACTTAAATCGAATAACGTACCAAAAAAAATTTAATATTACTTTTTTAAATTTTCAGACTTTATTCACAACTTGATAAAAGTGCTAATCACCAATTCCAGATAAATGACTACGCTAACATGCTGAACTGCAGTTGATAAGCGAAATTATAGCAACTTAAGTTAACTAATTAGTGTGGTATCCGCTGAAAGATCATTGGCCCTTATTTTTCCGATAATGACTTTAATTTAATCTATATCAACAGTGGTGCATATTACGTATACGTAACAAATAATTCAACAAACATACGCTCAGCTGCACAGAATTTGTATGCGTGTACCTGATACAATTTTTACGATGATGGTATACTCCATTAGATCAGCTGTGGAAAACCATTCATGCACAAGAGATTTTAACAGGCATCTACGTCCATTGGATTTAACAACTCCTGAAAATTTTTTATGGAGATATTTGAAAGAAATAAAAATCAACATAAAACAAGTTAGAGTGCTATATTCGGCTGTGCCGAATCTTTGATACCCTCCACCGACAGTTCGAATGTTTAAGGAGTAATATCTGTATGATGTCTTTTTATTATTATTATCTTAAACTGTGACGATTTGTTATTAATTATGGTTTTAGGAGACTAAACTGTTTTCCGGGAGTAGGGCATATATGGGGCCTAGGGTAAATTATGTACCGATCTTCACGAAATTTCACAGTATCATTTGTAGTCCTATAAAATTGTGACGAGCCAAAATTTGTTATGATTGCATTATTTTTTACGGTTTAAGGCGTACTAAACTGTTTTCCGGGAGTAGTGTTTATATGGGGCTTAGGGTAAATTATGGACCGACCTTCGCGAACTTTTACAATGTCATTTCTAGTCGAATAAAACGGACTTGTGCAAAATCTTATGTCATTCCGTGCATTTTTGCATCATTTATGTTAGTTTTTGTAACAAAATTATCAAGTTTTTGAAGGTGGTGGTTCCACATTTTGATTCATAGCTCTGGTCCTACTGAACCGATTTTGCTGAAATTCAATCCCAAACTGCTTAGGATAACTACAAGCAATTTGACACCTAGTTTGTTTATTTCTTTTGAGTTTTTCGAAAGTGAGCGTGTTTTCAACAGACGGACAGACGGACAGACAGACGGACATGGCTAAATCGACTTAGAATTACTCAAGCAGCCAGAATATATATACTTTATGGGGTCTAAGATGAATAATAAAAATGTTTCACACGGAATGACAAACTTAGTATACCCTCTTCACAAGTAATTGTGGTGGAGGGTATAAAAATAATCATGATCATTTCACCCGAAATTTTGCAAAAATATATGATAAATATGCTAAATAATGTACGTATGTAATTATATGAAGGCATAGGCCACCCTCTTAGAATTCTTATATATATTGTAGGTAAACGTTATTAGGATAATTGGATAAAGCTGCTGCCAGGACACTAAATTTTCAGGGTGTAAAAGCAAGAGAAAAATATACATTTTGTGCTAATTGCTTGGGATGTAAATAATTGACGAAAAGAAAATATGTTAGTTATATTATTCCTATGAAACTATGTTGTCGTGCTTTTTATTAAGCTATTGTTTTTTTATATTGTGTAATAAATGTATTGGGAATCTATAACGAAACTTCAGAAACAAAATATATGTTTATGCACGGAAACCCTACATGGTTTGCGGGATGCTTAGGCATGAAAACCCTACATGGTTTACTAGCAAGTACGTTGACTCGTCGTTTTTTCCTTCTTAACATCAACAGGCTGTTGAGTGATTTTATTATTATCCCTTTTACAGTCCAAGTAGTGAAAGCGAGCAGAACAGTTCATTTTTGAACCAATTAAAGTATCCCTTACAAGTTAAGAATAACTAAATAAAAAGTGTGTTTTCTTTTTACAAATTATTAGCAAATAGATCAACAGTGCTTCTCAAAAAAGTTAATAAGATTTTAATTCAAGTGGTTATTTGCCACTTAAAAGTGAACAAAAACCAATTAAGTAGATAGTGCTCAGTGATTCCAGACAGAAAACGTGATAATAGACGATTGGTTTAGTGCCCGGTTATCGTTATTCGACGAAGCTGTCCACCGATCTGCTAAAGGGCATTGCGATCCTGTACCTACATAACAACCACCGAACCAGGAACAATAAAGTGCTTGTTATCCCTTGTATCAGCCAACAAACCAACAGTGAAGTATACCAACCACTATAACAGCACATGTAAGTACCCCCATACATTACCATACCATATAACCCTATAATCAACCCCCGTGTACCCATACAATATAATTTGATCTTTTTATTTACATCGAGTACAAGACCCTAATAGGCCCTTAGAGTTTTGTAAAAATGTTGTCATTAATTAATTACTGTTGCAACCAAATGTAAAAGAATTGAAATATGTACGTTTTTATCGTTTATAAGATATAAAAGACAAAAAAAAAATCCTAAAGTTTTTAAATTGTCCCCAGGCCTTAAACGTGTCTCAGGCCACTGGAATATGAAATGTAGTAATGAAATAAACATTTTATGATAAATATTTCAATAAGAGTAAATGTTTATTTGCATTTGCTTGTATATGGATTTTTGTCTTCGCAGGGTACCGTTTACTTATCCACAGGTATAAAAAAAAAACGGGGAAAAACAGAAGTAAGGAAGAACATGTAAAATCAATTTAAATGGATAATCATTCAAAAAAGCAAACTTCGATCTACCAAAGGTTAAAATACAATTTGGTTTAAGGATTGATAATTGACTATTGACGTCAGCAGTCGTCGATGGCTGCGAGTGTTAGACGACAAATCCATCTGAGGAGATCTAGTGGTTGCGATCGAAACATGTCATGGCAACCTGCCGGCCAGGGTTCGAGCCCTAGCCACGGTCAAGAATGAAAGATTATCAATAACAATTTTAATTAATTGTCATGTTTTAAAATTCCTTTTTTCATAAAAATAATTTAATGAAAATTAAATTTGAAGAACTTAAGCCTAATTCAAAATATTAAAAATTTGGATTAAAAACCATAAACAGTTCAACAAAATAACCACAATACTAATTAAAAAAAAAAACTTTTTAACGTTAGTTTCAAAACTCCATTTTAAAATTTTGTTAAACAAATTTCAGAATTTTTCGGACACCACATTGGGATTTATGAAGAATATAACAGGCAATAAAAACATAAAAAATATGTCAATACCTCCCATAGTTTTTCCGTACCGGCCATATTTTGGCGAATGAGCCCAATTTTCGTACTGTTATGAATTTTAAGGTAAACTTATTTAGATTATTAGAGGCCAGATTATTTTGAATATATTTTGAAGGTGAAACTAAAATCGAAAAACATTAACCCCATAATCATAAAGGTCAAAAGTCAAATATTTGGAATTTCAAAAGGAAAGTTAGCGAAAATTTTATATTTTAGTGCCGATTCTTATGAAACTTCAGAAAAATATACCCTAAAGTCATACAAACACAAAACAGTTCAAAACTTAAGATAAACCCTTAAATGCACTTGGGGTCAAAATAACATTTAACTTTGAAAAATCTGTCAATTTAAATGGTGCTACAGCTCATACTTCAAATGTTAATATCGATAACTTCAGAGTTCCACACTAGACTACAAATATTTTATTTAGTTTTCAAAATTTGTAAGTTAATTTTTTAAAGCACTCTAACGTGCATGTACATCACTTAGAGCCCGTTTACATTGTAGGATTTCTTTCGCTGAATTTTTTTCTCATTTCTGTTTTAAAGTTTCATTTACGTTTACAGTTTGTAATTTTAATGTTTTTTTTTTATATTTTTAACTTTTCCTTTTTAAGTGCATACGCTAAAAATTTGCGTTTAAGCTAAAATAAATGTTTTTTTGCCAAATACAAGAACAATGAGAGAACGAACAAGTAAACAAAACGAATGGTAAGAGTGATTGTACTGATCTACATGCCTTAATTCCTGTCATTCCTTTCAGCCACAAAGTCAGAGTTGCAGCAAACGAAATCTCACAATGTAAACAGGCATCTACAGCACATCATTTAATTAGAAAAAAAAAATATATATATATAATAGTCGGAAAAAAATGTATAAGCAATTTAAGCCATATATTTCATTCTGCGCTACCCTGTATTAGCTTATAATATTTTGTAATTGCTACTAGAGCTTAATATTTTCTAAGAACTTTTAACAGAAAATTGGGTTGAATCATTATCTCTATTGTTAATAAAAGTATTTAGTTGAATATGAGTTTTAGTTTATCAAATATAACTTTTTATTATGAGATTGTTTGATTTTTTGTTCTGCTTTTTATTTTAAGCAAAATTAGTTAAATTAAAAACTCGTTGCAGGTTCTTAATATTAAACTTTATTACAGCTTTTAGCTAAAGGCTGTAAAACGAATGACTTTCCGTTGCAAGTTATACATTGTATGTGTGGGAGTGTGTGTGTTCTTTAACAACCCAGCGGGAAAAAGAAGGAGTAGGAAGGCCTGTTAGAAAGCCTCTGTACCCCTTCTTTTGGATGTACAAGGCCTTCTTGCTCCATTCCATACTCATATCTTTTTCACACACGTTGTCATTGAGGAGAAGGCCTTCCGCTCTCGCTTCTTCAGCAGGTACATAAGAAGGGTAACGGGACCAAAAAAAATTGATTTTGCTTTTGCTTGTGCAAAAAAACAATACAAAAAATGTTACTCCTTTTCTACTCCCTTCTCATAGAAGCGAGTGTGGAAGGTGTATCTTATCTTTTATAGGAAAGAGCCGAGGACTTCTATGAAGCCTTCTTTAGCAGTTAGATAAGAATAGTAATTGAATCAAAAAATCTTTTAAGCAGGCCTTTAAAAAGGCCTTAAGTAAGAAGGGTTCTGAGTTTTCCCGCTGGGAATGTTTCTATTGTTGAATTGCTTGACTTTTGTTTAGATATGTGTGTTAGTTTGTTTAGGAATTGTGTTTGTATTGGTAAGTGGTATTTGTGTTTCTGCTTTATTGTGTGTGTTTTTGTGTTTTACTTTAGTTTTGTTTCCAGTGTTATCTTAAGCTCTCAAAACACATGTTTCTGTTAAACTTATTTAATAAAATTTTATCTCTACGTTTAAATAGTTTTTTTTTTCAGTAAGTGTAAATTAAAATTGTTATCTGTGGATAAAATTTTTTTTAAAGTTTGCTTGTTGAGTCATTAAAATATAAATATTGTTCTTTTTTTCAAATTAAAAAAAAAAAAAAAAATTGTTTGGTTATCTTAAAACATGTTAAGCAAATCCCTTAAGGTTCCTTTTTGTTAATCGTTTTGTTGAAAATAATTGCCTTTAAGATAAGTGTGTTAGTAAAAGGGTAGTTAAGATACCTTAAAAAGGGATTATATTAATTGTAGTGTTTTAGTTGGTGTTTTAGTACATAAATTATTTTGATAATTTCTAAAATTGTATACTTTTTGGATTTTGAATAAGAACAAAGAGGGGGTTAGTAATGATAGTGAATATGTGAGATATATTTATTATTGCTATTATTATTACAAAACAAGAGATCATTTTTACAGGTTTGGTGGTTAAGCTTCCCATACACGACATGTTTTTTTACATCTGACTTGTCCAATTTTCCACTAGAAAAGTCCACTCAAAGTTTCTTCATAAAATTTCAGTTAAAGCGTGCTCTATATTCTTTTGACAAACCATCTGACTTCAACTGTTTCTTTTATAAAAAAAAAACAAGTTGCCAGGAATCCATGGCGTAAGAAAATGGAAATGGACGACGAAATCATTAGCCGGCTAAAATTGATATATTATAATAATGATTTATATATGTTCCTTTAAGAATTAAACATCATTTATGTAGATAAATAAAGGTTCATTTTCATATCCTCAATTACTATCTTTGAATTAAAAAAAAAATTGTATGATGGCTGAACTTCCTTAAGCGGCTCATACACTTGCAATAAAATTGTTCAATACTACGTACTGTACAATTATATCGCCAATGTGTATGTGATATTCGAAGGTGGCACAATATATTGGCAACAATAAAAAGACTTTTGATTTGTATTGCACAAAGAAAAGAAAGTGAAGTGTGTTGGCAACATTGTACAATGCTGTTTATGTTATTCCTATAGGTTATGTTCACCTTTTTATTGACTAAATGAAAACATTGTGCGACTTATTGCATAATATAGGACAAAATGGAAATAATATGTCGAATATCATATACAATAATATTGCAAGTGTATGGGCCGCTTTAAGGGCGATTTTGCGCGATTATGAAATCGAGAACAACTTTGCTGGCTGCAAAAACAATGCGTAAGAAAAACAAGGACTATGTCAGCAGCAATTAACATAGAACATGTACGTTTTTGACTGAATATTACGAAGCTTCTTCAAAAAACAATTTTGACAGACATGCAAAATATCATGAGAGTTGAAAAGTTGACAAGTCAGATGTAAAATACTTGTCATGTATAAAAGGCTTTAGTTATTAAGCCATCTATTCTGGATGTTTTAAGAAATATTTTACGCAACCTATTAATAGTTTAATAGTCCGTCTGTCTGGCCGTCGGTCCATAATTTACCATAGGGTCATATAAGCCCCACTCCCGGAAAACAGCTTTGTACGCCTAAAACCGTAAAAATAATGCTAGCATAATAGAATTTGGTACGTCACAGTTTTTTATGACTAGAAATCACACTACTAAATTACGTGATGATCGGTCCATGATTTACTATAGGCCCAATATAAAGCCCACTCTGGTAAATTGATTAAAAACGCCTAAGCCCGTAGCAGATTTAGATATTGCGGCAAAATTTCTTCCAACTTAGCTTCATATGGCCAGAAAAAATGTCATTCAATTTTGTGATATACACTTATAAAATTATTACAGTAACTGATTGTGGGTTATTAAATTCGTTTTCCGTACTGTTAAAATTTATTAAAAATATAGTTATTTTACGAATAATTTTATTTTTTAACACTTATGTTTGTTATTTAAAAAACAAACTACCAAAAAATAATGTTCCGGATTTATTTTGTTATGTAGATTGATTTTTGTCGGTTAAAATATATTTTTTAAAAGAAAAAACTATTCAATTTTAAGGAACATACAGTTTAATAAATAAAAAATTTAAAAATTAATGTAAAAATCATTTGTTTTAAATGAAATGTTAATGATCCGTTTTTTAAATGAATTTTAAGTTGTTTAAAATGAATTTTCGTTTGAATTTAACTACATAATATTTTGAGTGTACGGTCCATAATTTACCTTAGATCCCATATTTAGCAGCCTTCTGAAATTCACTGTAAACGCTTAAACTAATTTCACCACTGTATTGAAATTTATGTTTTTTAATACAAGAAATACCTCTGCGGCATTTTGGGATGATTGGTTCATGACTTACCATGGTTCCAATATAAGTCCCCCTCCTGAAAGTCATTCGAGTTCGGCTTAAACTTTTACGAATCAAGATATTTTACTCAAGATTGTCGGTCAATAATTTAATATAGGTCTAAGCCGGAACCAATTTTAATGCTGATGTCTGTTTTTATAAAGATAAATTAATAATAAATAGACATCATATAGATATCACTCCTGAAATATTCGAACTGTCACTCTAACTTTCTTAATATCATTTCGTAACCAACTTCCATTCGTTAATCGGGGCTTAGAGATAACTTTCTTAAGTAAACTGTTTAATTTAAAAAAAAAAAATCAATTTGTTTACTTCAATTAGAATCCCATAAAAATTGTTATTTACTGTAATGTATTTATTTTCATGACTTATCCATTGTAATTCTTTAAAAAATTTTTTTAATTAAAAAAAAAAAAAAATAACAATTAACAAAACAAAAAAATCAGTGAAAGTAAGGGGTTTTTTATTCTATTAAATTTTCCTTTGAGATACTTACAAATATTTATCAATACTTAATTTGTAACATTTACAAAATAAAAAAAAAATGACATAACAAATAAAAAATTTATTGACCAAATTACAAAAAAAAAAAAGAATAAGAATAAAAATGAAAACACGAAAAAAGCATTATATAATAACAAAAAAGTCCAGAAATTAGGGCAAAACAACCTATTAAAAACCAGCAGCAAACAATTGCTTTTAAGCAGTGGTCGGCTTTTTGTATTGGCCAGCTAAACAGAAAAAATTCTCGCCCATTTTTTCAACTAGCGATTCATCAAAATTAAAATCAGCTTTAATTCCAAATTTAATCAACATTACTGCAGAAAATGTTGTTAGTGTCAAAATATATATAATTGACACTTTTAATTTGTTTACTGGGGCAAATTTCATTAAATTTTTAATTAAAATAAAAAAAATTTTAATTGAATTCAATTTTTATTTTTAAAAAAAAAAACTCTGCAAAATATAAATGTATCTCTCAAAAAAAAATTTATTTTAAACATTTTTTTTTTAATCGCAAAGCAACTACAATCTCTTTCTGCCTGCTACTGCTTTAAGTCAAAGATTCCTTTGGTGTAGTCAACGAAGGATGTGTTTTTTAAGGGAATCACATCACAATCTCAACAACAGCAAACATTTAAAATGGCATTTAAAAAGGTTAAAAATTGAACAGAAATTAAGCGACTTTTGTGTAATAAAATACAGTAAGGATTTAGTCAAAAGCTTTAGTACTAATCTTCCTGTTTAACATTTATTTATTTTTACGGATTCTGGTTTTTGTTTCTATTCCTTTTTTACATTTAAAATTTTTATTTGTTTGTTTTTTCATTTTAATTAAAAAAAAAAACAATAAGGGGGTTATTTTTTTTATAAAATGTTTGTAAAAGCCATAGTTTTTGGTTTTCGAGTTAAGTTGTGGTAATTTGAAATACAGCTGTTTGTGGTTATTTTAAATTTTTTGGAGGATATAGTGCACAATGGCTTAAAAATTAAAAAAAATATATGTATTGAACTTCTATACCAAAGAACTTGTAGTTTAATAAATGAAAACGTTTTTTTTTTTTCAATAAATATATTTGATAGTTTTATAAGCAAAACTAAATCTATATATACGATATGCAAACCGTGTGAATGAATAATTGATCAACTTTTCTTTGCATTAAATTGGCATATATTCCTTAATAAAGACCCATTCGAGGGGAATAAAAAATACATGGAAACAGAAATTCCACTTGTTATTCACGATAGAGGTGGGTGTCTCAAATCAAAATTAGCATAAAGCGGTTAGTGAATGCACTAATTGTAATTTAATTTTGCACAATCACGTTTTATATGACTAGAAATCGTGAAGATCGGGCCATAATTTATAATAGATTCCATATAAGAGTCTTAACACAATGTAACGACAATTTATTGCGGTGCGCTTTTTCATACGATTTTGAAGTAAAAAACTGCAGTGCGGAACGGCATAAAATTAAAATCTATTTTATTTTCATTGCAGACTTTTTTTTCTCTCTCAAGAGGGCGAATTTAATTCGCCCTGTCTCTCAATTTTTGATACTCGTTCTCTTTCTGATATTGCCATAGTTTTTGAATAATTGGCTATATTTACAACATCATAGAAAACAAACAACATTACAAAAATGTATGCACAAATAAATTAATAAAAATTTAAACAAAAAATGACAACTATTTCCGTCGCCTTCTTCCGTTGTGTTATGTTTAGTTTTCTCTCCCGCAACGAAATCGCACCGCACCGCACCGCAAACATTGTGTTTAGACTCTAAAGCCAACTCTCTGGAAGCAATTTAATAAGCCTAAAATCGTAACGAATAATGTCGATGTAGTCTATTTTGGGTTCGTCATAATCTTACAAGACTAAAAATGACACTGACAAGTTTCGAAAAGATCGGTCTATTGCACTAGCCAATAAGGTTTTAGACTGGAGCAACCAAATATCTTTCCTATGATATTTGGTGGGCTGAACTCGAATCTGTAATTGGTTTTTCTCTTTCGCGTCAGGTTTTCGAGATACAAAAAAATGTTTTTATTCATTTCTAACAAAAAAAAAATCACTAGTTTATTTAAAAATCAATGAATTTTAAGAAGTGAGTGGCGTTATTTGAACGTCGTTTGTATTTTGTTGGTTCGGTTTTACGTATTAGAGTGCAGCGATAGCGTCCCATGCATGCTTTTGTCTCAAAATCCTTGATAAATTCTTTCAATTTTCACTTAATCTTGGTGAGCACGCTCCCTGTACCTATTTTTTTTTTTTTTTTTTTTTTTGAAAAAAAATTCTAAATACGAATGAAGAATATGCAAAACATTGTCGGTGTCCAAGGATTGTCCAAGTTTCTGACTGCAAAACCAAAATAATGTAAATATGCATATTTTAATGATTCTGTTTTTGGATATCCTTTTTATCCAACCTAATATTCACCACACACAAAGCAAAAATGTGTGCCCCGGTAGGCTAGCTGGTAGTGAGCTAGTCTATCAGCGCCGGGGTTGCGGGTTCGATTCCCGTTAGAGACACTGGTTTCTTTCCTGCAGACAAGCGAAGAGGTTCGCGGGATTAGCTTAGGAAATTAAAAAAAAAAAAAAAAAGCTTGAATCAGTAACACACGATCTCCCTGACATGCTTCAACGCTTCAAGGGTGGTTAAATTTCAAGGGCCGATGTTGATTTTGAATAAAACACAAACTATTTAGGAAATTATTGTAATTTTATTTTATTATGATATATTGGTATTACTCAATTATGTATGGAACAAAATATCGCCCAAATGGGCGCCGCGACCACGGCGGCACACCTCCATCCGATGGTCCAAATTTTCGATGACCCTGAGGCATAATGGAGGTTCTATGCCGTTAATGTGCCGAATTATGTCATCCTTTAGCTCTTGAATTGTTGCTGGCTTATCGACGTACACCTTTTCTTTCAAATAACCCCAAAGAAAAAAGTCCAACGGTGTCAAATCACATGATCTTGGCGGCCAATTGACATCGCCATTACGTGCGATAACACGGCCATTGAATTTGTTGCGCAAAAGAGCCATTGTTTCGTTAGCTGTGTGGCAAGTGGCATCGTCCTGCTGAAACCACATATCGTCCACATCCATATCTTCCAATTCGGGCCATAAAAAGTTCGTTATCATCTCACGATAGCGAACACCATTCACAGTAACTGCCTGACCGGCCTCATTTTGGAAAAAATATGGCCCGATGATGCCGCCAGCCCATAAACCACACCAAACAGTCACTTTTTGTGGGTGCATTAGTTTTTCGACAATCACTCTTGGATTATCATTCGCCCAAATGCGACAATGCTGCTTATTAACGAATCCACTGAGGTGAAAATGTGCCTAACGAAAAATCACGAAGTGCACGATATGCATTTTGATTTGAACGCCCATTTTCATAATAAGTCTGGATAACTTTAACACGTTGTTGGATTGTGTATCTCTCCATGGTTCAAATTGAGTAAGTCTGAAATAGAGAAATGTCAAATAAAATTCGGAAAAAAACTTGGCGTTTAGGTGTGGTTCACATTCAACATCGGCCCTTACAATTTAACCACCCTTTATTATGAAGATTTCGAATGAATGTGGGTTTCTGTCAAATTTATAATTGTGAAATTATAGTATCAGTATTGACTGCTTACAGTATGCGATAAAAAATAAATAAGACGTGATAGCCCAATTTGTATGCCAGATTTGAATTCAGCGCACCCAGATAAGTTAAAAAGCATGCTTCGTTTCTGCAGTCATTTTTTTTTCCAAATTTGTAGACCAGTGTTATTTACCAAAAAATCCATATAAAATGTACTCTCGAAAAACACTTTAATACGCGTGAAACCCTTACGAGTTATTATAGAGTGAGTCAGGTTTATGAAGATTGGCTCCTAATTTATAATTCCTTCATAAATACCACTCCTGAAATATTTGAATTGTCAGTGAAGGGTATCGAAGATTCGAATAAAGAGCTATCACTTCTTTTATTTTTAAATAATTTGATAAAAATAACATTTAATTTGAAAATAAGTGAGTTTAATTTATTTACAGTTTTTTTCTGCTCTTTCCCTTCCGATCCCTTTTTGTGATATCTAATGTTTTTGCTTGTGTTAATAGTTTGGGGTCTAAAAAATAATTGTTATTTTTTGTGGTTTGACTGCAGGTTCAGTTTTTTTCGCCTTTGTTTTCCTAATACGTTTGTGTTTCTAATTTAATGGTAAAATGAGACAAGTTGGGAATACAATGAGAATTTTTGTTTGTTTATTTTTCATTTAAGCCTTAAAGCAAAAAACAAAAAAAAGTTTGGATTTTTTTTTTGCTACAGAGTGATAAACATAACGCAACATAAATTTTAAATAAATATGTAGCTGGAAGAAAATAAATATACTCTGCAACATTTTAACTCTCACTTAGAGGGAGAAATTGTTTTTAGAGCAAATCCTTTTAATAGCACTCAGACCTATTTAACTGTTTTTTTTTTAATAGTCTTTATTAGGGTTGGAGTAAAAAAAAGGGTTATTATGCTACTTAAGTTTTAATTGAGTTTATTTAGCTTTTTTGGCCATATATATTTTTGATTTTTATCCTTTTTTTTTTTTGTCTAAACAGCTAAGCTATATGATATAAAAAGGCTTATTTTAAACATAAAACATTTGAGATTTCGTATTCTAATATTTAAAGACAATATTATACAAACAATTATCTAAAGCCTTAATGGGATACATTATTCTTGTGGTGAAATTACTCTTGGGACTATTAGTAACTTATATATTAAAAATAATATTTGAACAGATTATTTTTATATTTTTATTTTCAAACTCAAAGGTTTTAATGATTATTGTGTTTATTTTATGTTTTTCGACTAAGTCATATGACAATTTGTGTAATAGTTTTGTATTTTTAATGTTAGTTTTGTCCTTTTAACTTCTATAAGCACAGAAGGTGTTTTTATTTATTTGTATTAGAAGTTTGAAATGAATAATAATCACTGTTAGATTAACTTTAAAGTATTTAAATAAATTTTGATACAAAAGGTTTTATTGAACCTAGTGCAAAGCCAGATTTTAAAACAGGCTTAATGCCAATGCCCTTCTGGAACAGATATGTAATACCTACACGCAGATGATAAAAAGGTGTTTTGTTCTGCCCGGTAAAACTTACAAAAGGATTAGCTGTCAAACTAACTCTCATACTGCGCTCACGTTTTGGCGTTTGTGGACTTGTTAAACATCAAAGTTGCCACATATGAAGTGAGGCCAATCTACAATTAGGCTTGCCAGATATCTGCAAGGTGGAAAAATTATTGACATTCACCAAAAAAAAATCTCATTCATTCATTCATTCATTTTATTTATTCAAATAATATTCACAATTATGTTGAGTAGTGCCAGGGAAGGTTGTATATAAGTTTTAATAATTTATTTTGTGAAATTTGAAGTTTTTTCATATGACAAGTGGCGCTATTTGCATACATAGGCGCAGCATAATATATTATGGCTTGGAAGATTAGAAAAAAAAACTCTTGATTTTAAAAAGACTTCTTGGCAATTAAAAACTCACACAACCTAGTTGTTCTGTTCTAATTTCATTTATTTTTTAACATGCATAGAAGGCATTTTTACGATGTCTTTTCAGTCACTTCTCTTTTCTTCATTCTCTTTCCAACATGCTACCAAAAACGTTTTGCATTTTTACGATGTCTTTCCAAACATGAATGTTTAAATGCCTAATTGCCTAATCTGCTTTATATAACTACGTACATATATTAATATATTAACAAATTTGAAAAATTATATTGACAAGCATGAAAAAGATACACGAAACGAGTCTGATTGGTAACCCTTCTTTCGTTGACGACGCCAAGTGTGCAATGGTCGGCCATTTCTTGCGCTGAGGGTTCCAATCATTAGCGGCTCTTGCAATACCTCCTTGATGCCTTCGCAGTGTGTGACCAAATCAACGCCATTTGCGGCTAAGGATTTCGATATTGATTGGTCGTTGATCTGTTTGTCGCCACAGTTTGGTGTAAGTTATAATTTTAGAGCAAAATACCCTTTGACCCTTAAAAAATATTTGGATCGCGTTTATGTCGTGTGGTGAGGTATTCCAATATTCAAAGGCGTAAAAACGCATTGACTTGACACAAGAATTGAAGATCCTTTGAAGATCTTTTTGTATTTTTAAAAAACTGATGATTTCAATACAGAACGAAGCATAACAAAGACTGGTTGGCATTTGAAATTTGATTGGCTACATCGTCTCTGCAGCCGTCTGTTTTTTAAGATACTTTCAAGAAAGCAAAATAAGTTTGTTTCTTCTCAATCAACGCACTGTATTTTGAATTTGCTATTGCTTTCCCTTTTTTATACCATATACACGTCAACAAAATGGTGTATTTGAAAGGTTCAATAGAACGCTTATTATAAACGTGCGTGCTTTAATGATTGTGGCTAATGCACAAAAGTATTTATGGGGAGAAGCTTTTTATGCAGCCACACATATCATAAACCGTACAATTGGGGTGCCGTTATAAACCGAATCTAAGAAAATTAAGGATATTTGGATGTCTTGCATACGCATGGGAACCACCATAGACGGAAAAAAACTTGAAGCCAAAAGTAAGCCATATTTAATGGTTGGGTATAGTCACAATGGGTATAGATTATGGGACATAGATAAACGCAAAGTGATTTTAGCACGGGACTGCTAATTTAATGAGTTTGAATATCCATTTAAAAAAGTTGATCAAAAAGAAAAACAACCCTACAAGAAATGCATAACCAAAACTAAAAAAATTACTAACACACACAATTTTAGATTAGTTGTTCCACTCTAACATATATGTTAGAATGGTACAACAAACATTTCCCAAATAATGCCAATATTTTAATATATTTTTGTCATACGCGTGTAAAAATTTTTGAATTTCTTAAATTTAATATTTGCGATTGGTATTGCAGAAAAAAAAACAATTAAATTAAATATATAATTTGTAACTAAAGTAGTGAGATAAAAAATTACTATAAAAAAGTGACACCGGCAGAAAGATGTAATCAGAATTCTAGTGGTAAAGGAGGGCGTGTTGATGGCGGCTTCAGAGCACGTTGTGCTTGATTATCAGGAAACAACAGAGGTCATGTGCGAAAAGATAGTTTTGAAAGGAGTGCTTGTTCAACAGGTAGCGGTAGCCACCACCCCGGCTTTGGCCAGGATAATCGTTTAAGATTTGGTGATGATAATAAAGGAACAAAAAGAATTATTCAAAATCCTGATGGCTTTTCAAGTATGTATATAATTTTTTGTCACAAATTGTTAACAAAATAAAATGTATTTTTAAGATCTACGATTAATTGATTTTAAACACGTATGTTTACCTACATTTCCAGACTCATGCAAGAAGTGGAACGTTAAAGAGCAGCCACAGAAATAATGTTACGTGGTATTTACTTTACTGAAATCTTATTTCCTGACTGTCATGTATTAATGAAATTCCATTATAATTTTTTTAATAAAAAATTTAATTTAAAATGAAAATTAAAAAAAGGATTTTTTATAAAGGTTAGTACTAACCAATTTTTACGTTATAAATAACTAGTTAGTGCTAACCAATGTTTACGTTATGACTAACTAGTTAGCATTAACCACTATTTTGGTTATCATTGACTAATAAAAAGCAGCAAAGTAAGCAGTACAGATATATGTTCCGTAGTCGAGTGGAATTCATTAGTTAGAAAGAGAGGCAAAATCACATGTACACAAGAGTTTTAGTTTTTTTCATTTTGCTCCTAATAAACTAATAGAAACTTTAACCAATATATTGGTCAACACTACCGGTCATATAACTAGTAAAATGACCAGTAGTCTTCTTGTAGGGAAGTCTTAACCCTACAAAGAAACGATCAAGAGGGGGCAGAAGAACATAATGTCGTTTCTCTCGTAGATTACGTTGGTAATTATACTCCAGTTATTGAGGCAAATGTAGAGTCATTGGTAGTAGATGAAAATAATGCCACAAAAGAAGTGCTTATTACAATACAAAATGATGAAGCTAGAGAAGAAGTTGTCAAACAAGGCCTCAGAAGAAGTGAACGTATTAAACAAAACAAGGAAAAAAAGGTACTTAAATGTGTTTTTAATTTACAATGGAAAAATTTAGGCCCTATTAGCTTACTAAAATCTCAAAAGATTCAAATATAACACCTTGGCCAAAAAATAAATAAATAAAATATATACAAAACACTTAAAATTTTAGCAATTTCTATCAAACTTTTTTTGAAGCTATAAGTACTATTCCTGTGCCAAATACGCATTCTGAAGTAAATGAAATTCCTGAGCGGGAAAAGTGGATATCAGCTAGAAATCAAGAATTAGAATCGATGAACAAAAATAATGTGTGGTCAATTGTACCAAGACCCCCGGAGAAGAAATTAATAAAAACAAAATGGGTGTTTGCAGTTAAAACTGATGAGCATGGAAATCCTGTTCGATATAGAGCAAGACTTGTTGCAAAAGGGTTCCTTCACAAATTTGGAATTTATTATCAAGAAACGTATTCACCAGTAGCAAAATTAACAACACTGAGAACTGTTTTGGCAGTTGGTGTGTCAAAAGGTTTTAACTTTTACCAGATGGATGTCAAGTCAGCTTTTCTTCGTGGCGAATTAGATGAAGATATATATTTAGAGATTCTTGAAGGTTTAAAAACGAAACCTGGGATAGTCATTAAACTCCTTAAGTCGTTATATGGTTTAAAGCAGAGTCCGAGATGCTGGAATAAGAAATTTAATTCAATTTTATTAAACTTAGGCTTCAAAAGATCTCAGCATGACTACTGCCTCTACATTCGAAATAGCCACAAAAGTGTAATATTTGTATTGTTATATGTAGATGATATTTTAATTGTTGGAGAAAACGAAAGGGAATTACATTTTTGAAACAAAAGTTAGTATCGACGTTTGAGATGTTCGATTGTGGATTGTTAACTTATTACTAGGGCAACCAAAAAATATCACTAAAAAACAGTTTTAAGCTCTTAAAAAAAGCGTTTAAAAACACGAAAATAAGCTGTTAAAATTAAAAAAAGTAATCTAAACTTTTTTATTTTCCACTTAATTCGTTTAATACGTTGTAAATTATAAGTTGATGCAATAAATTTTCGAAAATAAAACTATGTCTGTTTGGAGTCAGCAAGTTCTTGTACATAGAAAAAGTTCTTCCTACGTCTACAGATGTTAAGGGAGCATATTTAAAATTGAGTATTTGCTCTGAAGTATATTTTATACGATTGGACTCATAATTCCGCTTGCCTCCCAAAATATCCCCAATATCTTTTAATACCGAAAATCCTTCATTTTTAATGAAATTGATTTAAATTTTGTATTAAACTTGTCTCCTATATCGCCTGGAACACGGGATATTTTTCTTACGGTCCATAACGATGTTCACTTAGAAAACCAATGAAAGATTTTTTGTTTCCAATTTTGTTACAATTCGTATAAAACCCAAAAATTTGCAGAAATTAACAATATTTGATATACAGAGAAATTCTTAATAACTTAAACTATATTAAAAAAGCCAAAAAATAAGACGTTACTAAACCAAAAACAGAGAGAAGGGGAACTAACAGACGTTACTTTATACAAAAACTATATTTAAAAAGAAATAAGATGTTACAAAGTATGATGGTAACAGACGTTACAGACTGAGGAGTTTGATCGTAAGAATACAGCTATGGAATTTTCGAGAGAAAAGAACTTAAACAAGTAAATAAAAAATAAGTTGATAAAAAGGCTTACTACTAAAAACATAAAAATTATACACAATACTATAAAAAGTACGTTACAGTACCGCTTAGACAGAGTTGCATAGAAACGAAGTAAGAAAGTACAGTCGCTCAAGCCCGACCGTGTGATACCCAATACTACAGTATTCAAAAACAATTTTCGAGAGTGCATGGCTATATGAATAGGGATCTATCTATGTTTTAAATTTCATTAAAATCGGTTAAATAGTTACTGATGGGCAGAAATTGACTCTATCTCCCCTCGTGGTCCTATTTAAAAAAATGCATATCTTACGTCTCCATATAAATATTGATCTATCTATATATGTCTTAAAATTGGATAGTGGGCACAAAGACCCTCTTCCGGATAGCAGCTTGTATGGGGGCTATATGCCAATCAGAACCCACGTACCAAATTTCATTATATTGTCTATAAAATTTACCTGTACTTTGCGCGCGAGGTTACATGGACAGCCAGCCAGCCGGACGGACATCGTAAGATCGACTCAGAAAGTGATTCTGAGTTGGTCCAGGACCAGTTGGTGGAGGACCAATATTTTAAGGTGTTTCTCACATCAGCACAAATGCATAATACCCTCTCCACTCTTTAGTGTAGGTATAACAACATACAGAGATAACATAGGTTTTTGGGATGCTATTGTTCAAGGGAAGCACAAAATATTACAATAACGTTGAACGATTTTTTTTACCCAGAGTTGTTGCACATAAAAAAATAATAATAACGATTTTTGCAAAATTTTATTAAATAAGTTTTTTTCGTATGAAAAAAAAATGAAAAATTATCTTAAAATGGCAAAATAAGTATAAAAAAAGCAGATATCGTAAAAATAACTAAAAAAAGCCGATAGTGCCAAAATAAGCAAAAAAAACCCTAACAAATATAGCTCATTTTCTTTGTTTTTTTATGATCGGAATTTGTGTTCAATCAAAATCTATCTATCTTGTAAACCAAAAAATAAGCATTTGCTTTTTTTTTGGTTGCCCTACTTATTACCTTGGGATTAGAATAGAATACGACCAGAAAAATGGAAAAATGTTATTGAGTCAAAATTGAAATATTGAAAAAAAACTAAAGAAATTTGGGATGCTCGATTGTAACACAATAGAAACCCCAATGGAAAAAGGTTTACAACTTCCACGTAGTTCGCATAATTGTTCTGATCTACCCTATAGAGAATTGTTGGGCAGCCTCATGTATTTAGTGTTATGCGTACGTCCAGATATTTGTTTTGCTGTTGGTAACATGGGAAGACATCAAGAAAATTTTAGCGAAGTTCATTTTACCGCATTAAAAAGAATTTTAAGATACCTAAAGGCAACACAGGATTTGAAACTGAAATTTGAGAAAAATAATTCAAAAGATATTTTGTATGGATTTGTTGATGCTGATTGGGCTTCTGATGCAGAAGACAGAAAATCGACCAATGGTTATATCTTTTATGTTTATGGTTTCCCTATTGCATGGTGCAGTAAAAAACAAACCACTGTAGCCACATCTTCAAGTGAAGCCGAATATGTGTCGCCCTAAGTCTTGCAACTTCAGAAGGTATATGGCTTAACGGCATATTGGAAGACATGGGTATTTTAAAAAAGGATTATTTTATCATACTGTACGAAGACAACGTTGGATGCATTGCTATGTCAAGGAATGAAGAATCAAAGAGAACTAAGCATATAGACATAAAGGCTGACTTCCAAAACGTCAATTGCTTTGTATTAGAACAAAGTATAATGTTTCAGAACGCCGCAGTACAATATATATACAATGCAAACCCTTCCAAAACGTCACTGCTTAGTATAAGTAACGCATCAAAAAAGCAATCAGAGCATCGGTTTTAAAGTTGATGCTTTGTGACATTTAACATTTTATTTGCAAGCAATACAGATTTACTTTAAAAGTATTATGCATTGCATCACTTACATTTCAAAACGTTTTAATAAACAAAACACATAGTTGCATTGTTTCGGTACTTTGTACGTGTACATGGTTGAAATACAGTAGTAAAATTGTGTACGAACTTTGTATTAGTACGTTTTGAAAGTCAGCCAAAGCATAATTTCTTGAGGGATCATGTTATTAAAGGCAACTTAAAAATAGAACAAGTATCAACAAAGAACCAAGTTGCTGACATCTTTACCAAAGCCTTGGATAAGAAGAGTTTTATTTCAATTAGAAATTTATTAAATTTGTATAATTGAGAGAGGGTGGTTTATTGAATTTATATTCTTTACTTTGTTGTACTTCGTATATATATAATCTAGTTTGATTTGTAATTAATTTAGAAATTAATTTTTGTAATTTATGTCTGTTGAAAAAAATTTTTGAACGAAGGAGAATAAAAATATATATACGTTGCATTTTTTATATTAGTGGAATTATTATTTAATTCGGAATTCCTACAATTGATTAATTGAATAATAGATACAACCGATACAACACACAGAAAAAATTTTTTGCGCCAGTAAAAGAATTAATCAAAAATAAAATCAGTTTTAATTAAATATTTAATCAGTTGAATTAAACTTTTAATCAAGTAAATTAAACGTTTAATTGAAATATTGTCAATTAAACATTTAATACACTTGATTAAAAGTTTAATTCACCTGATTAAATATTTAATTAAAACTGATTCTATTTTTGATTAATTCTTTTATTGGCGCAAAAATTTTTTTCTGTGCACTAAACAGTTTCTTTATATCATTTTAAGTGGCTGCGGCGTTCGCTCGATTTTAAGAAAGAATTTTTTCTTCTGAACTTTTTTTTTAATGCAATTTATTTTTTTCAGAAACGCAAATAAAGTGCCTTTTCTCAAAAAATATTTCGACTTAGGCGGTTATAGCTTGTGACCACAGAATTATTTGTATATTTTTTATAATGCCCACTTGAAGGGTGTAACAGAAATTAAACTTGAATAAATGTCAAATGGTTTAGCATTTTTTATTACTTAAAATTAAAAAATCTGCATGGAGAAATAGCAAAGCTTTTAAATTATCGTTTACAAAATTTTAAGCTTTAAAAACTAATCAAATTTCTTTTTCGTTAAGATGTAGAAATTTTCGTTGCTTTAAACCTTGTTAACTATAAGACAGCTACTAAACAAAAGATTTTAATAGATGCTAACAATAAATAGTAACACCCTTTTTTATTTTCCCCCTCTTTTGCTATATTTATTAAAGTTATCGTTTGTAGTTTTCCCCACTTTTGCCATATTTACTGCAGCAGCTATCGTTTTTGTTGTCACAAATCCATTGAAAAATTACCAACAACAAAATGGATCAAAATAAACGAGAATTAATAACAAAAGTGTCAATATACTGTCATTGACTATTTAATGGAGATTTAAAAGGGATTAATTAACAATTGAAATTATTTTACGATGATTATTTATAAACAAAAATAACAGCAACAATTATATTAAAAATAATATAAAATGTTTTATCTTTGTAATAATATTAATTGAGAAAAATAAGGTCAATTTGATAAAATAAAAAAGTTTTTGTTGTTTACTTTTTATTTGTATTCATAATTAATAATTGGGAAAATTTTCTGATTTAATTAAAAATTTAATTACTTCATTTTAGGGTGAGTTCTTCGTTATTACTTGGGCAAGTTGATTTTATATTATTTTTCTTTAAAAAGTTAGATTTTGCATATTAAGAAAGATATCCGTCAGTACAAATCACGCTTAAGAACAAAGAACATTTTTGTGTTAAATTGTTTATCGTTTTGCCAAGCAGCTTACGGTTAGAATCCATCATAATCGGCTTAATAGGAAAATAGTTATGGACTAAAATCTAACATGCATAAATTGGTGTCAGAATATACCTACCTTGCCCAAATTCGTTTTTTATGACTGGAAATTACACCACCAAATTTCGTAACCATCGCACAGTGGTGTTAAACATAGGAAAACTGAGGATTTTTTCAGGGAATCCCATCATTATTGACATTTATATTTTTTTAAATAACTTTATATTATATAGTTGAAAAATTCTTTTTGGAAAAATCAATTGATGGAAAGATTTTTTGATTTAAAAAAGAGGAAAAAAATTATAAGTACATTAAAAAAAAAGTTAAACAATTTCAAAAATTTTTTTTTTTGCGACGCCTCTGAATACCGCCCTTTTAGTTTTTTGTACACTGCGTCGCTATTCGTTACTCATAGCTTATCTATGACTTAATTTTTGCCTTTGGTGAGTTTTGAATCCGACAGCAAATTCTGGACGCTACACGCAGAGAAAAAACATGATTACCAAGTGTTCACTACGAACATTTTTATTCATATTTGCCTAATATGTTTACCAAAATAAATTTATTATAGTCCTAATATAACTTGAAAAAATATTTTTTGTCCTTAACATTTTTAAATTCACTATAAGAATATTAAATGGTGTTTTACACCTAAAAAGTTACTCTGATCTAGCTAAACATATAAAATTATGTGATCTGTGATCATGACCAAATGTTTCTTTGTTTAAGAAATTTTACTAAGTACGAACGAAATAAGTTTAGAAAATAAACTTCTTTCCGTGTAGGTATTCAAATTAGTTCTGTTCCATTTGAGAGACTATTTTCCACTGCCTGTCTGCTTTAAACGGATTTGAAAATCGACTATATCTGCAAAAGCTAAGAATACTTTGTTTTTTAACAAAAATTCTTATTTATTTATTTTAATTAATTTAATTCCCAATTTTTGTTCTTGATAAAAACACTGAAATTTATTGTTGATGGTATAAGCTATTCCTATGCGCATTTCACTGGTTGCTTAGGCCAAATCGTCATCCATAACGATTTTAGAAAACTAAATATATTAAACCAAATAAAACTGTTAAGCGTATAAGAATCATAAGGAACAGTTCTACTTGTAACAATATCAAAGTTTAAACAAAAACATCTACAATAAACAGTGAGTTTGTCTCTTCTTACATTCCCCAGTACAATTGATTGGAATTCTTCCAACATTAATTGTTGTTGTTAAGAAAAAACAAATGCAAAAAACAACTTGCAACAGCATGTTGCCAGTTAAGTCAACTCGCATTCAAAGTGGTTCTGTCGCATTTGAGAGACTATTTTGCATTGGTTGTCTGCTTTAAACACAGAAAAAATTCAAAATTTTCTCTAATCACCAATTTTATACCAAATTCATAGAATTAAGCAACAAATTTGTTGATTTTGCACCTATTACCAAAATGATTATATTGATTACTTAAAATTGTAAAAATTTAATATTTTGAATGTTTTTTTTTTTAATAAATGATATTTTTAATTTTAATTAAAAAAAAAGATCAAAAAACTTTGCCGTTTCAAACAATGTGTTGATTGATTTAGACAATTTCCAACAACAGTTTAACAAGTTTAAATTATTTTATTTTTAACGAAATAATTTTTTGTTATTTGATTATTATTTTGATTCAAAATTTATTTCAGAACAAATAAAATGTTAATTAAATCAAAATTATATTTTTAATTTTCGTTCAATTAAAAAAAATAATTGATTCAATTATCACATTAATTAAGTTTAAATACTTTTTAAATAATTTTTTTAATTGATAAAAAACTACAAATAATTTTTTCTGTGAACGGATTTGAAAATCGTCTATCTCTGCAAAAGTTAAGAAAACTTTGTTTGTTAAACAAAATTCTTAACTATTTATTTAAATAATCACTTAGTCTTTTTTATTTTTTAAAAAATAATTTAACTTTTGTTAATTTCACCATAAATTAAAATTCAATTCGTTGTTGGGTATTATGTATTTGTGCTGATGTGTGTAACACCTTAAAATCTTGGTCCTACCCCCACCTTAAAGTATACTGATCGACTTAAGTTAAGATCCCACTATCGGCGCAATGTACCAATTTTTGTCGTATTTCATGTGCCGATAGTGTGAACGGTCACAATTTTTTAATATGCGACAATCTGTGCCGAAATTGTGCTGACTGTGGACAACTAAAATTAACGTTGATGCGCCGAAAATGTAAACACTCTTTTTCACAATGTGGAGCAATCAAATTGTTTAATATGTACCGATTTTTATCGGCCACTTGTGGGCCGATCACAGTCGCCAATCAGCACCGATACAAGGGATGGCAAAACGAAATTTTTAAATTGCATCAACTGGCTACTAAAATTTTACTTTTTTGGGCGCAATTGTACCAAATTACATTTGTTTTATCTATTGTTTATGTATTAAAACGTTAAATAGGACATTCGTACTGTTATATTATAGAGAACAATTCGCTTTAACCAAAACATTGTATCGATGTTGCCATCCCTGGTATGTAAGCATTTGTTTACAAAACAATAATTACAAAAAAAAAGAACAAGTGCAGTAAGTTTGAATAAAATTCAATAAATTTTTTATTATATATTAAAATATTGTTTAAAATTGTGAGGAAACATAATGGAATATTCAGACGGAGATTAGCGAATTTTTGAAGTAAAATTATGTCTGCCAACACGCAAATAAACAAAAAAAAATATGATTTGATTTGCCCAAATAGCACGATAGTGTGACCGCATTATACCGATTATTGTCCCAATTGAGTTTTGGCCGATATGAACCGAAAAAAACTGTCACAATGTGCGACGATAATGGGACCACCGAAGAACAAATTTTGCAATCTTTTTAAATGTGCGCCGATATAGCACGATACAAATCGTCACAGATTGTGCTATTTGAGCCGATAGTGGGATCTTAGCTTTAGGATCACTTTCTGAGTCGAACTGTCCGTCCGGATTGCAGGCTGGCCGGCTGGCTGTCCATGTAACCTTGTGCGCAAATTCGTCGCCATTTTGGAGATAATTTGATCAAATTTGAGACATAGATTATTATTGGCACAAGGACCAAGCCTATTGAAAATGGGCCGAATCGTTGAACCACGAGGAAAGATAAGGGGAAATTTCTGCCTTTCAGAAACTATCAAACCGATCTTAATGAAATTTAAAACATAGATAGACCCATATTTGTACGGACACATGGGCTATGAATTTTTTAAAAATAGGACCACGCCGGGAGGTAGGGGGACATTTCTGCCTCTGACAAACTTTTAAACCGATTTTAATTAACTTTATAAACTTAGATAAATGCATATTACTATGGACAGATAAGCATGATGTGTTTTTAAATACTGTGAAGTAGGGAAGCAAATGGTCAGGCTATACTTTCTTACTTGTTTTTCCTTGGATTTAAATGTTATATTCGTATTGGTATTGCAAATATTTTCTTTTGAGTATCGGTATTGGTATTTTGCAGTTCTGGAACGTTTATTTATATACCTTTTATTCTAAAGCAAGATTGATGCATTTTTTTGTTTTGTATTGGGTTCGATCTGGTTTTCCGTAAGATGTATGTAAAAAAGAAAAAAAGAGCCCAGTTTGAGGCGTGTCGTAAAAGTGATTTAATTTAAAGCTGGCCGTATTAAGTTTTGAAAGGACTTTTTTGCCACGTACACAAGAAGTTGGACATTAGGGGGGAAGGATCCGTGATGGCATAAGTACACGCAAAGAAAAAACATGGTTGATGCAATCACAATCGCAAACTATCATTAATGTTTGTGGTTATTATTGTGTCAAACAGGTCTTAAGTAACAATATATGTTCAGACATTATGTTTTTAAGTTATTATTGCCTCAAACATATTATTATGTTCAGCAGAAAAACGCAAACGACTGTTCAAACGATATTTCTATGTTTCCCAAAACCATGTAAAATGTCTATTTCAACATGTTATATGGTTCTCACAATAAAAACTAACAAATTTTCAAAAATTATTTTTTATTAAAAATACAAATGTATGTACATATGTATACTTTGTTTTATATAAACAGCAAAGCATATTTAAAAAAAAAATTAAATACATACATTTAATGACCGTTTTCTCACTAAGCGTTTATCTTCTTTCCTAACGAAAAACTGCACATTCAAAAAATTATTTTCCTTTTATTTGCCGTTCAGATAAATTCAGTCAGCTGACTCCCAACTTTTTTCAATGTTGTAGGTGTTTTTGGCTGCAAGAAAGACAACGTTTGTGTGTATGTATTCTAATAATTATATTTAAATTATTTACCTGTTTTAATAAACTTATAAGTTTTGCAAGGCAGCATGGCCTTTTTCTTCTTGAAAAAAGTTTTAATTATTTTGTAATATCCAAGTTGTCCAATTAGCTGATGCTCGCAGACGTAAATGACCTGAAGCAAATTTTATTTTTTTTATAAATACACATTGTTTGTTTTGACAATAAATGTTTGCTCAATTAGAGAATGTATTTTAAAGCAAACAAAAATTATGGTACTAAACATACCTTTTGTGTGCAATTTATGTTATGATTTTAATTGTATAGTTGAAATTATATATATTATAGTAGCAAACAGTTCACATAATTTTACATGTTTTGCTAGATCAGAGTAACGTTTTAGGTGTAAAACACCATTTAATATTCTTATAGTGAATTTAAAAATGTTAAGGACAAAAAATATTTTTTCAAGTTATATTAGGACTATAATAAATTTATTTTGGTAAACATATTAGGCAAATATGAATAAAAATGTTCGTAGTGAACACTTGGTAATCATGTTTTTTCTCTGCGTGTAGCGTCCAGAATTTGCTGTCGGATTCAAAACTCACCAAAGGCAAAAATTAAGTCATAGATAAGCTATGAGTAACGAATAGCGACGCAGTGTACAAAAAACTAAAAGGGCGGTATTCAGAGGCGTCGCAAAAAAAAAATTTTTGAAATTGTTTAACTTTTTTTTTAATGTACTTATAATTTTTTTCCTCTTTTTTAAATCAAAAAATCTTTCCATCAATTGATTTTTCCAAAAAGAATTTTTCAACTATATAATATAAAGTTATTTAAAAAAATATAAATGTCAATAATGATGGGATTCCCTGAAAAAATCCTCAGTTTTCCTATGTTTAACACCACTGTGCGATGGTTACGAAATTTGGTGGTGTGATTTCCAGTAATAAAAAACGAATTTGGGCAAGGTAGGTATATTCTGACACCAATTTATGCATGTTAGATTTCAGTCCATAACTATTTTCCCATTAAGCCGATTTGGATGACGATTTAGCCTAAGCAGCCAGTGAAATGCGCATAGGAATAGCTTATACCATCAACAATAAATTTCAGTGTTTTTATCAAGAACAAAAATTGGGAATTAAATTAATTAAAATAAATAATTAAGAATTTTGGTTAAAAAACAAAGTATTCTTAGCTTTTGCAGATATAGTCGATTTTCAAATCCGTTTAAAGCAGACAGGCAGTGGAAAATAGTCTCTCAAATGGAACAGAACTAATTTGAATACCTACACGGAAAGAAGTTTATTTTCTAAACTTATTTCGTTCGTACTTAGTAAAATTTCTTAAATAAAGAAACATTTGGTCATGATCAAAAAATTCCTATATGGTATATGATCAAAAATATCTTGAAGCAAGAAATACAATATAAGCTAGTTTTTAGTAGTGTTAAATAGAATCGAATTTCTTACATCAAAAGTAACAAATGCTAGAAATTTCTCCAGAAAATACTCAAGAAAGCTTGGTTTGATTCAAATAATTTTTGTTTGAATCGGCATATCAAGCAAATCAATCAAAAGATTCTAATTCATGTTAAGTTTTCTATTAGTAACTCTTGCTATACGTTTTTATGTTTTCATGTTTAAAAAGTCAAATAAAAAGCAAGACTTCCTATTTAGTTAAATGTAAATGTAAGTTTACTTGAATAAATCTTTCTGTACTTGATTCGAGAAAACCCGTACTTGCTGTACTGTTGATGCAGCTCAGGATGGATTTAAGTTCGGATGGATGGATTTGTCTTTGTGAGTTTACACAGTAAGACCAAACAAGTTTTTGAATTGAGTAAGTAGTTCTTACTTTTTTAGAAAGCTTAAAATTTATTAATTTTAATCGAGTTTTAATTCCTTTAATTTTTCAAGCAATTTACTTAGGTGTATTATGAAAAACTTTTGTTCAAATAAGATGTTTTAATTCGAGAGATATGGTTTGAATTAAACAAGCTTTTGTTGCTTTTTTGTAAAATATTTAGCAACGCAAACTTGGTTTAAGTAACCATAGAATTAAAATGATTTTTTTTTTCGGTATTCGACCGAATTTTTGTTCACTTTGAGAAATAATCACAAATTTCTAAAGATCATACCCAACAAACATTGAAGACACTCTACGCAGCTTCTTCACAACGAAACTGGATATTAACGAATAGACGACTTCATAAAAAGACTCAACAACAAATATTACGAAAAAGTAGAAAATTCATATTACACTGTGCAAAAAAAAAACAGCCTCAATACTTGCAACGCGAAATAAAGCTAGGCACTTTAGAGGGTTAAAATGTTCTACGAATTTTTTCTGCATCAAATTTTACTAGGGGTCTTCTAAGACCAAAACATCGTGCATTGTATGTAAAGTGGATTTTCGAAATTCCGGGCCTTGAAATTTTTCTAAAATCCGTTTTACATACATTGGTCTTAGAAGACTCCTAGTAAAATGTGATGCAGAAAAAATTCGTAGAACATTTTAACCCTCTAAAGTCCCGTTTTAGTATACTTTAATGGGTAAGTTTAAAAAAATGGACAAACGTGACCCCTTGAAATGAGTGTTAGAGGGTTAATATATTCTTAGAAAAGAATCGCCATACAATTCTACTGAAGACATCTGAAATAGTATTTTAGCTCAGAAGTACATTTATTATAGTATATCTGTTGGCCCAATTTACATAATTTTCCCGCAGGGTTGTTATTGGGCATCGCAAAATGAGAAATATGATAAAAATTTCTGCACAGCTTCATACGTGACGCCGTTTGTTGTAGAAAAAACAACACCAACACTGCAAAATTGTTAAACAAATGATTTACCACTTATGTATCGTAGGAACAACAACAACACGAAAAAAGTAAATAACAAGCAAATAACTTGTTTGTTGTAGATACAACAACCACACTGCCAAAGAAATCCTAAATTTTTGGTTAGTTTTAGAGTTGAAATATTGTTTGCATGTTAGAAAAAAAAGAAGTAAAATTTCCATATAATTTTTGTTAAAACTATTTAGTTGAATACATCAAACTTACAATAAAGAATGACGACGGAAACCATATCGTGGCATTCTGTTGGTTTCTTATAGAAGAGAGTTTCTTCTGTAAACAAAGGGGAAATCAACAAAAGTTAAGCATGGTGTTACAGGAAAATAAATAATAATATTTTCTCTCTCACTCTCTGGTTCCAGGGGTAATTGCTTAAAATTATTCTAAAATAAATGCACTTTCTTATGCCTTAAATTCCTAAAATACTGAACCGATTTTAATAAAATGTACATTGCCATATTCTACCAAAATATACATATGTTTCGAATGATATATCATGATGTTTAAGTATGTATAGTGTAGGTGTAAGATAATTGAAAATTTAAAAGAAATCGACGTGCCTTTTGATATACACACGCAGAGAAAAAACATGGTTGAAGTATGGTTAAAAAACATATTATGGTCCTCACAATGGAAACAAACTAACAATTGTTATTTTTTACATTACTTTTATCGCAGTTAATAATTTTATAAATGCAACGTTTTAATAAAATAAAACTACAACCATACATTGAACAAATTATGGTTAGCTTTGACCAAATTATGGTTGATTCTCGAAAAGTTTTGCTAATTTTAACCATATTATGGTCATATTTAACCATAACATGGTAACCTGCAAACATAAACATTGTTAAAATTCGACCATAGTATGTTGCTCTTAGAATATGGTTACTCCCAACCATATTTTTTTCTGCGTGCATATGTATGTATAATGATAATTTAAGAACGTTCTATACCTAAAATTTTCCACTTCGTTTTTGAAAATGTTTCTCAAAATACTTTATAAGCCTTTAGATAGTTTAAACATGATCAAAGGCAACTTAACTATGGTTGTGTAGAAATGAATATGGTTACAGTTACTAAATATGCTATCTTTACTTGCATCATCTCTTTAAATTTTCCTCCTTGCGCTCAAAATACTTATGTACCAAATTTCATTTGGTTTTATTAAAAATGTTGACCAGAAGCTTTATTGCAACACACAGATAAAAGAACGAGCACCAATCTGAGTATTTAATCAATTCAAATATCTTTGTAAACGGTAAGCCGACAAAACAACTATTTAATTGCGCTGCAAACAGATAACCCTAAAATAGATTGCACACTACTTACTGAAGCGGCATACATAGACAACGGATAGAATTCGTTTTTCAATTTAAAATTTTTTAAAGAGTAAATTAATTATTTCCAAAGAAATCTGGAATTATGATTATAAGTTTCTCTAGGGTAACTAAATAAAACATTATAAAATTTTATTAAAAATATTGTAGTCGCTCAAATCTTCTTAGTGATAGAACAACAACCCATTTTACAAACGATATAATTAAGTTGTTGGCATTTAGCAGTTCATTTTATAAACGTGGTTTTTTTCGTAGAAAAGCATATCATAAGAAATTTATGTGGTTTATAAAAGACTTTAATGGTACCCTCTGATTTCTTAATAGTCTAGCAATAAAAAACCAAAGAAAAGAAAAATAAATGTTTAACTTCACAATACATTCATTCTACATGTATTTTATTGCGATTAACTCGAAGCAAAAAAAAAAACATCTTAGAAAAACTTAAAAAATCCTTTATTTGTTATCGCACTTGTGATAAATTGCAGCATCTGAATTAAGTCTTAAACCATGCATTCCATTGACAATAATTTAATAGACAATACTTAAAAAATAATAAAACTTAAAACAACTCCCACATAGAAAAAACCACAAATACAAAATAAATAGCTTAAGTTTTAAAAACAAGCAAATTAATTTTGAAACAAGTATTAAAAAAAGAAATCTCTGGATTTTATTTATTTTAGAAACATAAAGATTAAATTGAAACAATTAAATCAAAAACTAAACAGCAAAAGCTCTTGTCATACTAAAATTCATACATACAAGACGAACATCAACACCAACACGAACATCAAACGAAGTGGAGGATGCAAAAAAAAATTTATAATTAAGACTTAATCTTTGCGAATCTTTTGAAATGTTTTATTATTTAATTGTCTTGTCTTAAGATAATTGTTAGTACTTTTTTCTATCTGTATTTGTAAGAGACTGTTTTGCATTTAAATATTATAAAGATAAATACATAAAATAGCACTTAAAATTTTTGACAGATAATTATAAAATATTTCTTCATCATATTTTTACTTGTTCGTCCTCTGCATTTTCCTATCAGTCACAATCTTAAATTCGCATCTTACATTTGTAGAGGGTTGTACAGTGGATAGTTTTGGAAAAATTTAAAACAAAAAATTGGAATATGCACATTATATTAAGAAATATGCCACCAAAGAAATGCTCAGAAGAAAAGTACAAATACACATAAAAAAAAAGTAAAAAACTTATTGGCTGCCTGATTTAGGAGTATTTTTTAGAGGCATAGATATATTTTAAAAATAAGACACAATAAATTCAATGACATTTTCAACGTTTAGAAATGATTTCTGGTACATGGCCTCCACGACAAAGCCTTAAAAACGCCATCCTGTCAGTTCAATTTGTTATCAATCTCTTATTATCTGTTCTCAAATGATTTACTAAATAAAAAACAGACGAACAAATAAACGTCAACAGTCGTTTACTTCACTTTCAATAATTCAATAAAATTGATAATATTCAAAAGTTGTCATTACCTTGTCTTCTTCAAATTATTTCATTGTAAAAATGTAAACTTTAATGATCAATTTAATAAAAGTTACATACATATTTGAATATAAATTTGATACTATTTCATTATCTTATAGATCTTTTCTTTCTCATTCGGTTATTTTTCATCCGATTTTCAAGTTTTTTTTTGTTGGAAAGGTATTCAAATTACCTTTCTAATTGTTGAATATTGTTAGTACAAATTATTGCCGCTAGATGGCGTAAAATGCATTTTTTTGGTATGCATCAAAACACCCTGTATTTGCAAATATTTTGAGTTTATATGTTCTGCAAAAGTACTCGCCATATGATTTTGTACAAAGTTGCCAAACAACATTTGGTCGAATTCTGGAAATTTAACAGTCAAAATTTAGATTTTCTTCAAGAACCTAAAAATAACGGTAATTTTGTAAATAACGGAATTATAAAAAAGTCGAGGAACAAAAATTGCTTCTGATACCCTAAAGAACCATTTTCAACAATAAAAAAGTTATTTTCGCAAAAAGTCGATTTTGGCATATTGCTAAATATATTTAATAATTATATTAAAAATTGGAAAAAGTCAAAAAATGCCTGGCCAGGCCCAGGTATACACTTATTCCTGTATTCATAAAAATTT
Organism: Pollenia griseotomentosa; assembly: GCA_963931875.1. Taxonomy (NCBI): domain Eukaryota; kingdom Metazoa; phylum Arthropoda; class Insecta; order Diptera; family Polleniidae; genus Pollenia; species Pollenia griseotomentosa. The sequence goes on from OZ007561.1 coordinate 28,692,245, forward strand.
GTTAGCTGAAATACTTTTTATGAATAAGGGGGTAAATGATTAACGCTAAAAGCCCAAACTAACCGTGTGCATAATATATAATATGATATCGTCAATATATTAAAATAATGATTTCTTAATATTTTTAAATATTTTGTATTTTTGTTCATTCGTCTTGTCAAATTAAAAGATATAAATATAAATTTTCGTGTCAGCCAAACATATTAAAAGTTTGGCTAAAAAAAGCCCAATCATTATTGTCAATTAATGAAAATAAATGTAAGTGCGAATGGCTTCTTATTTCATTTACGAGAACCTGATAACTTTTGTTGGGTTTAAAATAAAATATTTTTATATAATCAATGGGCACTTTTATCAGAGAAAAAAAATTAAAAAATTATTTAATATATAATTAAAAGCTACATGTGTATAAATTTACGATTAAGAACTGAGACGAAAAATACTTACTAATGATTATAAAACTACCATTAAAATGCTCAAAAAAGAATCAGAAAACTGCAATACGAATAATTCTTTGAGGTGATAAATCGGTAGTGTAGCGTTTATGATCGAAAAATGCGGTTATGTGAAGCTGATTCCTAGCAGATTCGATTGTGATATGAAATGCTTGCTGGGACTAAGCACTATCAGCTGTTTTCAATCTTTTTAACTTGGTAGCACTGAATTTAGTACAACTAAAACATGGTGTGTTTCATAAAATCTACTTAAAACCAAATCAAAAAATGTTTTAAGATGGTTTTAACAAAATTATTTTGTATGGTAAAACCAGGTTTTAATGATTGGTTTTATCGTTAAAACCAAATTTTGTGTTAAAACCTTAAGTGTGAAAACACTATTACAGAACAAATTTTCTATGAAAATTTTCCTTAATAAATGTTTGTTAAATTTAATAATCGTTTATGAATACGGGGGTTAAGGTTTAAGAAGGATAAAGCGGCTTTTACTCGACGATTCTCACACCATAATTATCTAAATTTTTACCGATTTAACTAATTAAGTGTTACAAAAATATTTAATTAAATTTAAAATATCTGCAATAATCTAAACTGCATTTCAATTGGGCCACACTGTATAATTTTGCAAAATACTAATGTGCAGTAAATTTAAGACAATTTTAATTGAAATGTTTTTTCAAATATGGATGCAGTCCATAGTTTATTTTATTTAAATATTTTGATAAGAAATTTACTAAATGCACAAATTTAAATTATGAAAGTTTTAAAGTTTATACTTTGTTTGACTATTAAAATGTTTGTGCATGTGTATTTAAAGGGATTTGCTGCCGAAAAAACAGCTCCAGCATAAAATAATTAAATGTCGGTAAATGAAACATTTATATAAATGTAAGTGTATACAGTAGTACTGGGAAACGATAGTCTTAAAATATCGAAAATATCGATAGAAAAAATATCAATATCGATATTATTATTATTTAAAATACAGCTTTGAAGACATGTTACAGCAGCTATACACACACAGTTTTTTGCCGCAACTTTTTACTTGATATTTTAAATCGCGCTGAATTACAGCAATGAATACAAACAAGAAGAATGGCAGGTGGTATGGACTGCTTAGCTGTGCTTTTTTACTGCGGCCTTTAAGTCGAATTTTGTACATGTTTACATAGGGACTGACATTACAAATACTTTTGTAATGTTGAAAAAAAAATGCAAATCCAAATGCAATTGCGAGCATAGCACAAAATAATGAACGAGTTTTAGAGGATAAGTCCGCTAGATTAATTACCTATTGGGTGAAGAATCAAAACCAATTTAGAAAATTATCTAAAGTTGCAATAAAATATCTTATAGTCCCTGCTACTTCGGTTCCTTCAGAAAGGTACTTATCAATTTTTGAAAAACTGTCATCTAGAATAACGTGCGTACATACATACGTCTCATACGTTTAATAAAGTGATAAAAATAACGAACTGTAGCCTGATAAAATCCTAGTTAAAGTTTTCCTGCACAAGTACAAATATTCAGTCGATAGTGAAATCTGAACTATCGATAGTAGAAAATATCGACAGTATTCCACCACTAGTATACAGGGTTGGGCAAAATACTTGCTTTAATGTAGTTGAAATACTAAATACAAAATAAGCTTAAAATAAAAAATACAATTTATACACGACTAAAATGTATTTAAAATACAAAATACTAAATACTTTTTTTATATTTTTATGCTTATATACTTTTTTATTTTAAATCAAAATTTTAATGGCCGATGTTGATTTTGAATAAAACACAAATTATATAGGAAATTATTGTCATTTCTTTTTATTATGATAATTTGGTATGGTTCAATCATATATGGAACAAAATATCGGCTAAATGGCCGCTGTGACCTCGGCGGCACACCTCCATCCGAAAGTCCAAATTTTTGATGACGCTGAGGCATAATTGAGGTTCTATACCGTTAATGTGCCGAGTTATCCCATCCTTTAGTTCCTTAATTGCTGCTGGCTTATCGACGTATACCTTTTCTTTCAAATAACCTCAAAGAAAGAAGTCCAACGGTGTCAAATCACATGATCTTGGCGGCCAATTGCCATCGCCATTACGTGAGATAACACGGCCATTGAATTTGTTGCGCAAAAGAGCCATTGTTTCGTTAGCTGTGTGGCAAGTGGCACCGTCCTGGTGAAACCACATATCGTCCACATCCATATCTTCCAATTCGGGCCATAAAAAGTTCGTAATCATCTCACGATAGCGAACACCATGCACAGTAACTGCATGACCGGCGTCATTTTGGAAAATATACGGCCCGCCAGCCCATAAACCGCAGCAAACAGTCACTCTTTGTGGGTGAATTGGATTTTTACAATCACTCTTGAATTATCATTCGCCCAAATGCGGCAATTTTGCTTATTGACAAATCCACTGATGTGAAAATGTGCCTCATCACTGAAGATGATTTTCTTCAAAAAATTTCCATTTCTTGCCACCATTCTGACTATTGAGGACGTTTAGAATGATCAAGATGCTTCAGTTCTTGAGTCAATTGCACCTTGTAAGCGTGAGAGATGCAATGGTTGGTTTAAACAGCTGACGCACGTTTCGTGTTTTGTTTCATTGTCAAACATCTTCAGCTTGGTCTATAATTTTACCATAAATCGTCTTACAAACGAACAACGCTTGCAAATTATTGAATTTTATTATCAAAATGCGATCCACTTTTTTATCGAAAAGTTGTGTTCAGCGACGAAGCTCATTTTTGGCTCAATGGGTACGTTAATAAGCAGAATTGTCGATTTTGGAGTGAAGATCAGCCAGAAGCATTGCAAGAGCTACCAATGCATCCAGAAAAAGTCACAGTTTGTTGCGGTTTATGGGCTGGTGGCATCATTGGACCGTACTTCTTCAAAGATGATGCGAATCGTAACGTAACTGTGAATGGTGAGCGCTATCCAACTTTTTTTTCCCAAAATGCAAAAGCTTGACTTGCATGACATGTGGTTTCAACAAGACGGTGCCACATGCCACACAGCACACTTAACAATGGACTTATTGAGAGGCGAGTTCGGTGAACATTTTATTTCACGTTCGGGACCGGTCAATTGGCCGCCTAGATCGTGCGATTTAACGCCTTTAGACTATTTTTTGTGGAGCTATGTTAAAGCTCATGTCTATACACACGTGCCCGCTTCAATTGACGCATTGGAAGACAACATTGAAGCATTTATTCATGAGATACCGGCCGAAATGTTGGAAAGAGTATGCAAAAATTGGACTAAGCGGATGGACCATTTGAGGCGCAGTCACGGTCAACATTTGCATAAAATAAACTTCAAACATTAAATTATATGGACCGTACTATCGGTTCAAATAAAGATTTCGTGCATTTTTCTGAATTTTATGTGTTTTTTTTTTTAAAAAACTTTCTATAGCTTTTAAAAAAATCACCCATTATAAGGAATTTGCTGCACTGGAGCCAGCTTAACAGATGTTACTCAGAACCCATACACAATTTCTTGAAACAGGTTTTGGTAATGGTTGGAGGGTAATCAAAATATATAAAGCCCACACCTAAATCATTTTTTTTAAATGGTCGTTAGGTCAAACTAATAATGAGCCAACGAAATGCTAAATAAAGAATCCTTCTTACACGAAAATGTTTTATATTATTATTTACGTCCGTATTGCAGACTTAACTTAATGTTTGAGACAACTTAGATTTTATTTATTTAAAGTGAATTTATTTTAAGAAAATATATGATGAGACCAAAGCCCCGTTTCTCAAATTACAAGTTACAAATCTACATGTCAAATATATTTGAAACAAAAATTGTAAAATTGTTGCTTTTTTTAATGTATTTGACTTGTGGATTTGTAACTTGTAGTTTTGAGAAACAGGGCCCAGAAGTATTTGAAATACAAAATTCAAAATACTTGACCCACAAATACTAAATACGTATTTGTATTTCAAATTCATGTATTTGAAATACTTCCCAGCCCTGAGTGTATATTTTATAAATAATATGTGCTGTATATATGTAGAAGCGTACTAGTGATGTACAAATATTTGTAAACTTCAGGTTCTATACTCTTTCTTTCTAATTGTTTTAAATTTTATTTGCATATGTTGACATTTAATTATAACAAAATTTTAATGAGATTTTTAGTTGGGTTTTAGTGTGCATGTGTGCTTGCTAAGTTTTTGTGTATTAGCAGAAATATGTTGATTTAAGAAGAAAAATTTAATTGAAATTTTTTGGCAATTTGCTATTAAGACATTTAACTTAAAATGGCTATAAGAGTAAAGGAAAATTATTATAAAAAAGAATTGAAATTTAAAAAACTTAAAAAATTTGAAAATATCTCTTGATTTAAAATGTTGCCAAAAGATTTTTTTTTAATTGATTTGCAAATATTTAAAATATTATTTATAGCAAAACTTTTTATTTAATAACTCTGCTTTTTAAATTACACCCATATTTGTTGATCTTAATCAACTTTACAATTTAGCATATCCTATTCTGCTTGGTATTCTCTCTCTCTCTCTCTCTCTCTTCCATCTAAAGATTTAAAAAAATCCATTCGTTTATATAAACATATTTTGAAATATTTACAAATGTAATAGATATGTAAACATTAAGTTTAAAAAAAAATAAATAAATAAATATATTTCCGCTGCAAAAATCCATTAGAGCACAAATTCCAACAAACAAACTAAATGAAATGAAATAAAATAAAATAAATGAAATGCAAAAAAAAAAGAAATAAACTTTTCTTTTTTCCCACTTCTTTTTGAAAATTAATGTAAATTTAATCAGAGGCAGAAGAAGTTTGTAAATAAACAGAAATAAATGTATATGGAAAAGTTTTTATTAAAAAAAAAAATAATACAAATCAGAAAAAAGTTAAAGGAGAGAGAGAGAAAAAAAATTAAGGCATGTTTAGATGTAAGCTAAACACTAACACCAGTATAACTTTATAAGCATATATGTGCCCTGCAAGCAGTTGCTATCTCGGAAGTTCAGAAATAGAGTTCCATCAAAAAGATTGCGAAACACATCCTCAAATTATCAATATTCTAATCTTCCATCGCGAAGGCTCGTTTTAAATTTGTTGTGTTGGTTTTGAAATATAACTTAGAAGTCTTTCAGACGACTTGTAAGAAGACACTTTTAGAAGGTTTTTTCATGTGCCACTCAGTACAGACAAAAAAAATTTGTTCAGAAGCATCGAAACTTTGTCATATAGTCGTTGCTTTTAGGAATCTTAATCCTTAAATTTATATATGTATATTACTTTTCTTTTACATTGAAAATTTAATGGTCAAATAATATTTAAAAGTATTCTATATAAACAATTTGTATAAAGTAGCTCATATAGAACATTGTTCTTTGCAGATATCCTCAGTTTTGTTGAAGTTGTATTCGATTAGTTTTTTGCTCTAAGTCTATCAACATACAGATACAGATATTGTATTAGTAACAATTTAAATAGAGCCAAAAAGTAATTGGTAAAAAAAAAATGTTTAGTATATCGGGGATTTCATGTCAAGTGACCAAATTTTTAAATCGATGTCTTCTGATTTAGATGAAATTTGCTCCAAGATTAGTCCTATTGGATAGTAGTTTAGACACAAAAATACCAATAGGTAATAAGTTAGATGGATGAGAAAGAACACCTGTAGCAAAAATGTCAAACTTTGACCTCCTCTAACTCAGAAACTTTTTGACAGATCTTGTTGAAAATTTGTGTCTAAACTACTATCTAATAGGACTTTGACCTTGGTGCAAATATCATCAAAATCGGAAGACATTGATTTAAAAATTGGGTCACTTGTCATGAAATCCCCCATACATAAAAGTTTTTACACCTTTGCTACTTGTAACAACTCAATTTTGTCTGATATCGACTTAAGCTACTCTTCCATATGACCATAACTATAAATTATATGATATAATTTAAAGCCATTTTACACTTTAACACCGAGTTTTAAGACATACCACTAAAACTCATATTAAATAAAAATATACAACAGTGTGAACTTTATCTGTTATGAAACCTCAAAAAAACGTAAAGAAATTAACCAGCTCTTTGGCTCTTACCATTTATTTTTTTAATTTCAAGGGCTTTTGGCCTCATTCACAAGTCATCGACTGACCTAAGCCTTCATATATGAAGGCGAATGCTTGTAGGATCTGCTCGAATATTTTGATCACCACAAGTCTGAGTTTTATATGGTTTTCCAACAGTCATGTTGCGTTTTTTCCCTAGATTCTCCACCAGACGTTAAAACGTTAAAATTGTAAGATTAGCAAAAAACTAAAACTCGTTTTAGTTGTGCGACGCCAAGGCATTTGCCAATTCGAGGTAATACGTAAAATGCACGAAAAGCAGACAAGGAAGGTCCCCCTGTTTATCTTTAAAATATAACGATCAAGACGTGCAAACTGCTTCGGCGACCAGAGCAGATTTACCAATGTTACATTTTTTATAAAACTTTCCTAAACGATAGATCATATCGTTTTATTTTATCTAAATTGTATTTAAACAAAAACACACGAAGAAAAACTGGGATGGAAATTTTAATTTTTTTCACAAATTTTTACTATCAAATTTTCTCATAAAAAAGCAAAAACATGAAATTAAATGTAAAATTTAAAGTGCTTTCATTTAAATTTAAAAGACTATTGAAATAAGGTACACAGACAAAAAAAAAGTACGTAAAAATTACATTCGTATCAACTTCCCCAACCCCTAATGAAAATAACAAAACAGTTGTTGAATAATTTTCCGCCAGCATTAGAATAACAATTACACAAGCCTGCGAAATTTGGAAAAAGTCGAAACTCTGGTACTAACTTATACTCTTCTAAAGGTTTTAGTTGCACTGAATACGAATCAGTACACATATTACACACATTAACTTTCTACATATTAAAAAGATATTCCCAGATTAACGAATTTATAATATGCCCCCTAAAAAAGTATATTTTATGTATTTTTTAAGTTTACAATTAAACCTTTTTAGGAAAAAAGCAATGAGTAAATGACTTTTGTAAACAAAAAACATGGCCTAGTCTTAGGAGCAACATAATTATTAAATTACATATTTAAAAACTTTTTGTTTGGAAAAATTTAGTTATACACATAAAAAATTAAAAATGTTCTCTTATTACCAAATTCATACCAAGTTCGTCGAATCAAGCAAACGATTTGTTGATTTTGCTCCTATTACCAAAATGAGTATATTGGTTACTAAAAATTGTAAAAATTTTAAATTGTGAATATTTTTTTTCTATAAATGATATTTAAAATAATTGTTTTAATTAAAAAAAATTTTAAATTTTTCTGTGTATTTAATATCAATATAACTTTGTATTTTAGTTAATTTTTAAAATAAAATATCCTTTTAAGACAGTTATTATTTCTAAAATTTCTATAAAAAAAAGACTACAGATAACATACATATCACAAAATTTCCTTTAACACAAACTATTCTTTTTTAATGTTAATTCTAGTTATAAAGTACAAAAGAATACGAAATTGTAGCTCAAGCTTTAAATCTGTGTGTTTCTTAAATAATAGCATATGTTAGTGACGCAATATATTGCAATATTTCAAAATGATTAAATCCAGTGTAAGCGATAACTTGAAACTATAAAAAGTTTATATATAAAGGGTGGTTAAATTGTAAAGGCCGATGTTGAATGTGAACCACACCTAAACGCCAAGTTTTTTTCCGAATTTTATTTGACATTTCCCTACTTCAGACTTACTCAATTTGAACCATGGAGAGATACACAATCCAACAACGTGTTAAAGTTATCCAGACTTATTATGAAAATGGATGATAAATTTCGAAGAAAATCATCTTCAGTGATGAGGCACATTTTCACCTCAGTGGATTTGTCGATAAGCAGAATTTCCGCATTTGGGCGAATAATAATCCAAGAGTGATTGTCTAAAAACCAATGCACCCACAAAGAGTGACTGTTTGGTGCGGTTAATGGGCTGGCGGCATCATCGGGCCGTATTTTTTCCAAAATGAGCCCGGTCCTGCAGTTACTGTGAATGGTGTTCGCTATCGTGAGATGATAACGAACTTTTTATGGCCCGAATTGGATGATATGGATGTGGACGATATGTGGTTTCAGCAGGACGGTGCCACTTGCCACACAGCTAACGAAACAATGGCTCTTTTGCGCAACAAATTCAATGGCCGTGTTATCTCACAAGGTGGCGATGTCAATTGGCCGCCAAGATCATGTGATTTGACACCGTTTGACTTCTTTCTTTGAGGTTATTTGAAAGAAAAGGTGTACGTCGATAAGCCAGCAACAATTCAAGAGCTAATGGATGAGATAATTCGGCACATTAACGGCATAGAACCTCCATTATGCCTCAGGGTCATCGAAAATTTGGACCATCGGATGGAGGTGTGCCGCCGTGGTCGCGGCGCCCATTTGGCCGATATTTTGTTCCATACATAATTGAGTAATACCAATATATCATAATAAAATTAAATTACAATAATTTCCTAAATAGTTTGTGTTTTATTCAAAATCAACATCGGCCCTTGAAATTTAACAACCCTTTATATAAAAATATTTTTCCAATCTTTTGAAGAAGGATCAAAATTCTGTAATTAATTTAAAAAGTGACTCGAAATATTACATACTGTGTATTATTTGGAATCTAATTCAAAAATTATTCCTCATACGCCGCCGTGCTTTATAACAGTATTATAACTCAAAAACCGTTGCCTACTTTTTTAGGCTGTTATTAGTAAAGCAGCATATAGACGACATGTTTTTGTCATCTGACATGTCAAATTTACAAGTCACATGTAATTGTGCATGTCTGTCAAAATCGCTGTTTTACATAAGCTTTATAATATTCGGTCGCAAACGTACATGTAATTTGCTTCTGACATTGTCTCTGTTTTTTTCGCATTGTTATTGCAGAAACCAAAGTAGTGCTCGGTTTCAAAATAACTTGCTGCCGCCATGAAAAGTTTTATTTGCGCCGTAAAATAGTTCAGCCATCTTAACATTTTTTTCTTTTAATTCAAAGATGCCAATTTAGGATTTTATAATAAAACGGTTTTTATATATATATTCACATAAATTCTTTTCAATGGTAAGATGATCAAACATATCTCGGTATTGTAAAAAATTAACTTCAGCCGGCTAATGATTCCGTCAATAGTGGACGCCGCTGCCGGTTTCTTCCCGGCATAGCTTTCTGATGTCAGATGGTTTGTCAGAAGAAAATAGAGCACGCTCTAATTGAAATTTTGTCAGATGACTTTGCGTCTGACTTTTTCAGAAGCAAAGTTAAAAAGGTAACACACGACTTGTATGTATTTTGCAGTGGGAAATTTGACAGGTCAGATGACAAAAACATGTCGTGTACGGGCGCCTTAACACTGTGCAAGAAGATGGTCACATTTTCTTTTTTAACCAGCTGGGCACCTGGCGTTTTAACCAAATTTGGGTACGCTGAAACCAGTGGTGCTCGCCGTTTTTTGTAGATTGGCTCTGGTTTTCGAGTTATACCGTTATTTCGAAAATGGAGGAAGTTGTACAACATATATTCACGTAACTGAAAAACGGTTTAGTTTATTGAAATTACTAAAAAAAACCGAAATTCCACAATAAAATTACCTTTAAGAAAGCAAAAAAGAAATAAATGATTGAGATGAAAAAAGTGGGGTCGGTCATACATTTGACCCATCTAGGGACTGCAGGGGCCAAATTTAAGAATTTCATTAAACGGCCATATTTGTATGTGAGCCCCCTAAGAGGGTGGATATATATGTCAAGTAAAATCATTTAAAAGAAAAGTTATGCTAAACGTTAAAGCTCTTATTGTAAAATAAATAATGATAATAATAAAAAGAAAATAATAATAAAGAGAAAGATGGAGTTTAAGGCTAGCCATTTTGTGAAACATAATCCATAAGCGTTTTCTTGAATCTCTGTCTGCCAACAATAAGTTTTATATTTGAGGGCAACGAGTTCCAAAGCTTTATGGCATTGATGAAGAAAAATCTTCTTGAGTTTAAATAGTTGTAACGAGGGGGTATTAAGTTTAAGTTTAAGTTTTGTCAAGCAGGTATGTCGGTGGTCGATCATTTAATAATTTGTGTACAAATAGTAGGTTTCGCATGCGAAGGTAGTCCACTAAGTCACAACCGATAATCATGGTTCTCTAGGATGAAACACTTCTAAATCTGTGAATACCGTACACATAAAGAGTTGCATTGTTAAACGAGACTTGTAATTTATGTAGAGTGCACGAGTCCAATTTGCTATACACCACCGCAGAAGCAGCAATAAGGGGCAGAACTAACTGTACAATAAGGCGTTTCTTGATATCTCTCGGTGTGTAATCATAATCAGAGGTTATTCGTAGATTGCGCAGTGTCATATATACACTGCATACTACATTATTAATATGATCACTGCATGACAGGGCTGAGTTGATGTGAAAACCAAGGTGCTTCACTTTTTCCACATATGCAAGTGGAGTGTCGCCTAAGCAAACAATTGGAAGCTGATTAAAATCAAGTTTCATCCTACTGATGGGTAACAAAACTGATTTTACTGGATTCAGCATAAAGTTGTTAACTATAGCCCACTCATAGACAGCTCTTAGGCCCTCATTAAGTTTGTAGCACATATCATCAACAAGACCAATGCGACTAGATATATACAATTGGAAATCATCAGCATATGCGTGAATGTTTACAAAATTTACGACATTGAATATATCATTGATAAAAATACTGAATAGTAAAGGTCCAAGAACTGAGCCCTGTGGAACTCCAGAATGTACATCCTTGAAACCTGACTCTCTTAAACCGATAACAACCTTTTGTACACGATCAGCCAAGTAGCTACTTATGAGGGCCACTGCGCTTCGACCAAAGCCAAAGAAGCATTTCAATTTCCAACAAATAAGTGAATGAGCTACTCTTTCGAAGGCCTTTGAAAAGTCCAATAAGCACATTAGCGACAGATCACACACATCATGTGCTGGCCTGATATCATCAAGTACTTTCAGTACAACAGTAGTACAACTATGGTTTGAGCGAAACCTAGATTGCAACGGGGACAGCAAGCAATCTGTATTGATGAAGTCAATCATTTGCCGTGACATTATTGTTTCAAATACTTTACCAAGAACAGGAAGTATACTAATAGGCCTAAAGTCACAAGGGAGATTTGGAGAGTTTGTTTTTGCAACCGGTATAATCCTACCAATTTTCCATATTTTTGGAAAAATGGAAGTTGTAATACAATAATTAATGATATGTGTTATAAATCCAACAACATAGGGTAATATTATTTTCAGAAATCGTATACACACACCATCTTCACCAATGGCATTAGAACGAATGCTCATCACAGTACTATAGACTTCATCATCAGATACAGTGGAAAACTCAAATCCATTCGGGAAAACATAAGAGGGCTGAATAGTAGACAAGTCTGGATCATTTGGATCGTTAAATGAGAAAAAATCATTTAGAGTGTTAGGATCTAATAGACAACAACCCGATTTGAACTTCGCTTTTCATAAGGACCCAGAATATATATACTTTATAGGGTGTAGGACCTTCGGGTATAAAAAAACAAACTTAATTATAAAAAAGAGTAATTTTTGGGATATCAGTATTTTGGTCATAACTCTGCTATTACTATACCGACGTGTTAAAGAAGAAATTTGCCAGTTATTTTGGTTATAAAACTTGGACTCGGGAAGATCTATGGTTCCCGAAAATGGGTATTTTTAAAAAAAAAATAATATTTTGATCATAACTTTTTCGTATCTGAACCGATTTTACCGAGTTTTTCAGAAAATATTTTCTATTAAAAATTTCCGATCTTTTGATATATAAGGCGTAACCATAGGTCATATAACAGTCAAAAAATTCAGGTTTTTATACAATTTTTAATACTTTTTGTATGGGAGGTACTACGCCCACTTCTCCAATCCCGCCCACATTTTGTGGGATGGTGTGTATTTATAACCTTAATGTCTGTACCTAATTTGAAAACTTTCGCTCTTGCCGTTCTCCAGATATATAGAAAAAAGTAATAAAAATACAACAACTACAAGGGATTTTTTTGGAAAAATTATAGGCAGTCGTGGTTTTTTGGTCATATCTCAGCCATTGTTGGACTATATGTGACATAAATGTAAAACAACCTAGCCGCTATCATGTCTGGAGTCTCCGGAAAACACTGTAGTATATTTAATTAACAAGACGTGGCATAGCCCTCAGTTACAACTTAAAACTGAACTTCTTTATTGATTTCTTTTACTTAATATATATAGTAACATAAAATAACAATTACAATAATATTCTTATCACAATAGAATTATTCTTGTTATTCTTATTACAATAGAATTAGGGTAAGTGAAAATACTCAGTTAGCAATTAAATGTAATGTTAGTAACTTTAAGTCTTTGAACTTAAAGTGTGTTATTCTTTGTTTGAATGTTTCTTACAGTGACTAAATTGTATGATCATATTTCAGACAATTATATTTTAAGTAGGTCACAGAAACATTACTCATTTGGACTTTAAATGTTTCTTGAAGTGACTACATTGTATGATCGTATTGGTGAATTATATTTTAAGTAGGTCACAGAAACATTACTCATTTATTTCACTACACACATATCAAACGTAAGACGGACAGACGGACGGACAGACGGACGGATATCGTTAAATCAACTTCTCTTCTCATAAGGACCCAGAATATATATACTTTATAGGGTCTAAGATCAATATTGTAGAAATTACAAACGGAATGACAAACTTATATACACCCTTTTCCACCTGTAGTGAAGGGTATAATAACGATTGCCTTGTATTTTGTTTTAATAAAATGTGTAAAAATCTACTTTTAATTCTCCAGTAGTTTAGAAGAAGTGACGCCCGGTCACTTTTATCTTCCAAATATATTCATAATGCTTGCAGGGCGGTGGCATGTAAACAAATAAAAACAAGATCACAAGATACTCGAATATTGATACAAAAATCCAGCATTAAATACACTAAGTAAATAAAACGCAGCACAGTGAATCAAAACGTAGCAAATATTTGGTTATTATTTTTGTGTGTCTCAAGCGAAATCAAATATTGTAGAATTTTAGCAAATTCCAAAATAAAAACAAGTAAGAGAGCTTTATTTAGCTATGCCGAATACTTGTTACTCTCCAGCGATAGTTGGAATATTTCGGGAGTTTTGGCAGGGTGATTTTTAATCTTATGCACCTATGGGAGTTATATAAGAATATCGTTTTTTTTTTTTTTTGTGAAATGTTTCCACATTTGGGTACATACCCTTTTTCCTATCAAGCCGGTTATACTGGATTTCAATCCCAACCTTCTCAGACGCAGAATATATATACTTAATGAAGTCCTCAATAAATATTATAAAAGTTTGTACAAATTTGACCGCTAACTGCCGATAAAGTAAGTTAGTCAAAGCAGCAAGTTAAACAATTGTTGATGTAAAATTTTATTTATTTTCACCCAATACACAACATGACTATGAAGGATAAAGTTCAGCTTTTGCATTAAACCTCACTTTTAGTAAATTTCATTCCTCTGTGCGTTGTACGCTACTACGGTCACTTTTATCTTCCAAATATATTCATAATGCTTGCAGGGCGGTGGCATGTAAACAAATAAAAACAAGATCACAAGATACTCGAATATTGATACAAAAATCCAGCATTAAATACACTAAGTAAATAAAACGCAGCACAGTGAATCAAAACGTAGCAAATATTTGGTTATTATTTTTGTGTGTCTCAAGCGAAATCAAATATTGTAGAATTTTAGCAAATTCTAAAATAAAAACAAGTAAGAGAGCTTTATTTGGCTATGCCGAATATTTGTTACTCTCCAGCGATAGTTGGAATATTTCGGGAGTTTTGGCAGGGTGATTTCTAATCTTATGCAACTATGAGAGTTATATAAGAATATCGTTTTTTTTTTTTTTTTTTATTTTTGGAAATGTTTCCACATTTGGGTACATACCCTTTTCCTATCAAGCCCATTATACTGGATTTCAATCCCAAGCTTCTCAGACGCAGAATGTATATACTTAATGAAGTCCTCAATAAATATTATAAAAGTTTGTACAAATTTGACCGCTAACTGCCAATAAAATAAGTTAATCAAAGCAGCAAGTTAAACAATTGTTGATGTAAAATTTTATTAATTTTCACCCAATACACAACATGACTATGAAGGATAAAGTATTGCTTTTGCATTAAACCTCACATTTAGTCAATTTCATTCCTCTGTGCGTTGTACGCTACTACGTTCAATTGTGTTCTTACGGCAATAAAAACATCAAAACTGATAGACATCTATTGGTGTTTTCTTTTCTACAAAAAATGTGACATTAAATTTTAAAAAAATGCAATTTGGTGTCTGTTTCCTAAAAATTTTGCTCCCGAAAATGATGAGTTTTTTAGAATAAAACAAGCCACCCTTTTCGGGAGCAAAATTTTTAAGAAACAGACACCAAATTGCATTTTTTAAAATAAAATGTCACATTTTTATGTAGAAAAGATAACACCATATGATTTTTCTATTGCATAAAATTAATGGAATTATTTTTGTTCGAATAAATTAAAAGCCTTGTTTGAATAATCGAGCAATACTAATATTTAAAATCCATTAGTTCTTTCCTCCAACCAACCAAGAGTTAAGTTATTTGATAGTCTAATTGCTTCTTTGCAACGACGCTTCCATGGTGAAAATTCCTACGCGATGAAAGAGTAGGGTAATGATAGTTCAATGATAAAATTTTATACGCTTTAATTTGAAAAAGCATCTACGTCGTTTTAGATATTTTAAAGGATGAATGGGTATATAAGATTTGACACCACAGAATATAAATTATCACTAAATAAAAATTATGTTACTTAAGCAATTATCTATTTCTTAAACAGTCAATATCCACATATAGCTACTATTAAGAACTGTTATTGATCGACATTTTTAATTTTTTTTCCATCTGTACGTTAATTACGTATGTATGCAGCGTTTTAAATAGAAATCGCATTCACGTATAAAGTTGCAACTACTTTAACTTTCTTTTGGTAAAATGCGTAAGTTTTATGAATGTTCGTTGGATCAAAAATATATGTACACACAGAAAACAAATTGGTTGGGAAACGGTTGCAGTAATAAAATATTGATCAAGTAACTTGATTTATTATTGCAACTATTAAAAATGTATAGCTCTAACTGATTTTTAATTCTCTTGATTATTAAAACGTTGTTCTAACTGAAATATTATTCCTTCGATTCTTTTATTAGTTATGATAACTAATTTAATTTAGTTCTAAAAATTAGTACAAATGGTTAGAATCACAACAGAATTTTATATAGGGCAATACTGAATATTGGTCATTGCAATCAATAATTTGCTTTCGTCAATAAATTTTGTAATATAAATGTTAATTCGTTTATTGCAGCTAATTATTGATTGTTGGAATAGTTTCAATTCGAGTACAACAAATGAAAACATAATTATTCGGAATTCACAACCGAAAAATAGTTAAAAGCCCCAATTGCTTACTAAATTTTCTGTCAAAATATTTGATGGAATAAAATAATTTTTAATTTTATATTTAAAAAATATATTTGCAGTTAAAAATGGATGTGGTAAGTAATTTACGTATTCTTATAGGTATGAAAACATATACGTACATGTGTATGTATGTATTATTTTTTTCTATATCCTGCAAATTATATTGGACTTCTTGATCCATTTTGATCCTGGGCTGGTCCAATGTAGTGCAAGTATGGACCATGTCATTATTAAAAAGAGTTTGCAGTGAAACGACATGTCTTCGTTTTTTAACGACATGTTTTCGTTTTGGAACGATTTCAAAGCTAATCCTCTGGAGTATACCATGGAGTAGTTTTAACACTTCTCCTTTGTAATGCAAACTGGGTTATATGATCCTGCGCTAGGACATCGTACTGTAAAATAAGCCACTTTTTCCATTCATTGGGATTACCTTTGGACAAGTCCTTGCCCCTTATAGGCTACATTTGACCGGTTAAAAAAATATATTGAAAACGACAATCAAATATCTTGTTATGAACACCAATTATGTGTTAATTGAGTTGCAGCTATCATATATTCGGGTATAAGCACAGTTTTGTTTCTAATAATCATACTAACAACTAACAATATCTGTTGTTATGACTGATAGTGTACTAAAATTCAAATGTTGCTATCAAAAATATTATGCTAAGCACCGAAATGTTCAGTAATTGTAACCGAATTGTGTGATAGTACATGCAACCGAAGAAATTCGATTGGCGCCAAATTCGGTTGTGATCACGAATCTGTTTTCTCTGTGTACACACAGAAAACAAATTGGTTGGGAAACGGTTGCAGTAATAAAATATTGATCAAGTAACATGATTAATTATTGCAACTATTAAAAATTTATAGTTCTAACTGATTTTTAATTCTCTCGATTATTAAAACGTTGTTCTAACTGAAATATGATTCCTTCAATTCTTTTATTAGTTGTGATAACTAATTTTATTTAGTTCTAAAAATTAGTACAAATGGTTAGAATCACAACCGAATTTAATACAGGGCAATACTGAATATTGGTCATTGCAATCAATAATTTGCTATCGTCAATAAATTTTGTAATATAATTGTTTATTCATTTATTGCAGCCAATTATTGATTGTTGGAATAGTTTCAATTCGAGTACAACAAATGAAAATATAATTATTCGGAATTCACAACCAAAAAATAGTTAAGAGCCCCAATTGCTTACTAAATTTTCTGTCAAAATATTTGATATATTAAAATCATTTTTAATTTTATATTTAAAAAATATTTTTGCGGTCAAAAATGGAAAATATGAAAAAACTTAATAAATAGGGGTAAGTAATTTACGTATTCTTATAGGTATGAGCATATGCATGTACATATGTATGTATGTATTTTTTTTAAACCCTGCAAATTATATTAGACTACTTGATCCATTTTGATCCTGGGCTGGTCCAATATAATGCAAGTATGGACCATGTCATTATTAAGAAGAGTTTGCAGTGAAACGACATGTCTTCGTTTTTTAACGACATGTTTTCGTTTTGAAACGATTTCAAAGCTTATCCTATGGAGTATACCATGGAGGAGTTTTAAGGCTACTCCTTTGTAATGCAAGCTGGGTTATATGGTCCTGCCCTAGGACATCGTAATGTTAAATAAGCCATGTTTTTTCTATTCATTGAGGTTACCTTTGGACTAGTCCATGCCTCTTATGGGCTACATTTGACCGGTAAAAAAAATATATATTGATAACGACAATCAAATCTCTTGTTATGCACACCAATTATGTGTTAATTCAGTTGCAGCTATCATATATTCGGTTATAAGCACAATTTTGTTTCTAATAAACATACTAACAACTAACAATATCTGTTGTTATAACTGATAGTGTACTTAAATCAAATGTTGCAATCAAAAATATTGTGCTAAGCAACGAAATTTTCAGTAATTGGAACCGAATTGTGTGATAGTACATGCAACCGACGAAATTCGATTGGCGCCAAATTCGGTTGTGATCACGAATCTGTTTTCTCTGTGTATCGACTCAGTTAACTTTTATTCCATAGTTAATTACAATTTTTCTAATATTTTTTTACACCATCATTGACTGCATGTTGTGGCAAAAAATAATTTTTTTAAT
Source organism: Pollenia griseotomentosa (assembly GCA_963931875.1). Taxonomy (NCBI): domain Eukaryota; kingdom Metazoa; phylum Arthropoda; class Insecta; order Diptera; family Polleniidae; genus Pollenia; species Pollenia griseotomentosa. The sequence goes on from OZ007561.1 coordinate 28,710,469, forward strand.
CGACCAACCCCACTGTGTTCAATGCAAAATAATGAAATATTGATGGCACAAAGCGTAAAGGAACTTTTCAATTTGTGTAGGTAGTTTTCTATTTTAGCAAACTTCTTTAAAAATCTTTTTTTCTGAGCATCATGCAGAATAACACAAATATTTGCTGTTTACAGAAACACTCACACGCATCGTTTTGCACTAATAAGTTTATGTTTATGTGTATGTCAGAGTTTGTTGGCTCGTAAAACATTCTATGGATTGTAACAAATATTTGGTATTAAAAGTCTTAAGTAAAAGCTTTTAGGAATAAGTTCAGCTTCAGCTGAATAAGAAAAAAAAAGAATTAAAGAAGTAGTAGCAATAATATTTGCTACAACAACAGCCACAACAGCATCATCAGCAGTAGCCAATTTTTTTAATACACCAGCATTTTGGTCTCTCTCACACACAAACTGTTTGCTCAAGTGTAATTTCTTAAGTGAAAAGTAAACATTTTTGGCGCATACTTATGGATGCGAATGCTTAAGTATTCGAATTCACTTCTTTAGGAATTTTTTTTTCTTCCGTTTTGCCATTTGTTATACAAGTATTATTTATTTATTTTAAATTATGTATATGCAGGCTTGTGTAACTTTTCTATCTCTATTTCCATGTTGTTGGTACATATAAATTGAGGCAAATTTCCCTTACTTTGGTAAAGAATGTATAAATATTTCCAAATTGAGTTGTACATTTTTAATAAGATACCAGCAATTTTTGGTTGCTCTTCGTTACTTTTTGTATGTATGTATGTTGAGCATAAATTTCTAAAAATAAAAATATCATTTTAAAATGCAAATGACATTTGAATAAATAAACAATAATACGACAGATTTTCCAACAACTTTAACAATAATGGGTAGCTTTTTCAAATATAGGGTATTTTTTTTAAGCTGTATCAGTATTTAAAATGATAATACAGGCCAAAAATATTAATGGAATAACATTTTTTTGTTATAATCTGGTAGATGATTTCGTGGCTTTTATTTTTAAAATATGATTTCCGGTATAGATTTGCGCAGCAACGATTTTCATCAGTCCAATTTTTAACCACCAACGTATCCCCGTAAAATGTAATACAGAGTCGTTAAGTCTCACGAACGGGGGGCCAGTGAAATTAGATACTTCTTGAAATAAAGGCTCGATAGCGATCGTCTTTCATCATATCGGCAGCTCTTCGATTTCGATTGAAGAATTTGTCGTGGAACCTCTTATCTTAAGACATTATATAATCTGTATATCTGGGGAACGGTAACTGTGAAAAGTTTAAAATTTGGTACAAAAAGCTTTCTTTTTGTGGGGGTGGCACCTTTTATACAAAGCTAATCTAAATTTCTTCATACCTAAAGTCTGGTTACAGTAAAAAACATTTGGAAAAATTTACGAAAACATTTTATTAATGTTTAAAATTTAAGTAAAAGCCCCCTGATAAACTCAGAGTTTATATTGTAAATTCTTTCAATTTCCGTTGAAAAATTTTTTTACCAACATTTTTTTTATTAGTATTAATTTTTTTTTTAGCAAAATTTAAGAATTTGGTTAATATTTAATAAATTTCTTTGATATAAAAAATAAGATTAAACATATTGTAAGTCAGTTTCTAAATAAATTTGTCTAATTTACATCAAGCCATCAAAATTCTTGTGTACGTGTCACCGATGCACAGTGCTTTGTACCCACATAGTGAAGAATAGTTATCGTAGAAAAATGAAATTACGTCTACTGATACTTTATATCTATGAAGCTTAGCTACGAAAATTTTTAGTTTGAGAGAATTGGTGCAAGGATATGGCTACCTCTCATACATCATGAAATAAAAAATGTAATTTTCAGTTACAGTTGTTATCGCAATGCACGTAGGAGCAGGTATATGGGGGTTCTTGGCAGCAATTCAATTTTTAAATTTGCGCTTTTTAAAATTGTCATTCTATCAAATTTTATCTATTATTTTAATAGTTATACGCATTTCAAGCAGTTATTTTTGGCAAATTAAGTAAAAATAGTGAAAATTCAATGGCCAACAAGTTATAGAGGGAACCGCCTGGTTCATATATAACAACTTCACAGATTGGTAGGTTGAAATGTTTTGAACTTGAACCAGTTTAAAAATTTTGCTTTTTTGTGCAATTGCACATGAAATATTTTTCACTGAATTCAATATTTTCAGTTACAGTTACAGTTATATTTTTAGCGAAGGCTCTAGGGACTTTGAAGACCGTAGAATTGGTAAGAGGTAACATTGCTGGGGCTTGACGTTCACTATATATGTGGACAGCTCTTAGGGCCTTGATGGGCTGCGAATTTCAACAAGTGAATTCAAAACTAGTACATTATTGTAGAAGAGCTCGAAGGGAAATATTAAGAGAGTATGAGTGCATGCTAGGAACCTGATCACTGCAGCATTACCGCTCATAAAATGGATGAGTTTGGTAGACTGTGCTCGAAAATAGGCATTTGATTAATAAGGGAATGGATTCTGAACATAACATGTTGCAAAGTAAGTAGTAGGAACATTAATTTGTTTGTGCTTTTTGGCCCATCAATTCACGTATATCCAATTTCACAATTGAAGCACAGCCGCGAATAACGTTTTAGGTTACAAAATGACTATTTTTCAGGAGAGTAAAAAAACTTTTGTAACAGGCAGGATTATTTATTTTTAATTTTTTATATTATCAAAAATAATGATAGTAAAAGCCAAATCTCAAGACATTTTAATTACAGGATAACGTAGGCGACCATTGCATGCATATTGTCGTCAAAGCGCATGCAATGGTCACTTACGTTGTCCTCGACAAAGCATTATTCAAGAGAAATTTAAAAAAAAAAAGGTCTCCAAAAAGACGTGAATACGACTTTAATCCTGCTGTTAGGTTAAGCCCATTTGGTCCAATTTTTCAATAGTTTCCTTTGTAATTTTTGAACGGTAATATATACTGACTTAGTTTTTTATCTCACGTTGTATTTTTATAAAACAATGTTCTGAGAAAAATATAAATTTCCGAATCTTAGGTTAATGGACCATTTGGTCCATAGTATATTTTCTTTGGTTTTCTTTATTTTTTTTTACATTTATTTAAATTAGAAGTATTATTATTCGAAGAGGCCACTGGAACTATGCATGATGATCGTATTTCAGTCTATAACTGTGCTGAAAACTCTTGTTGAGGTTATCTAGTCCGTTTCATCATATACGCCTTAGCCAGAAAAAGAGCTAGTTGCTGCAAAAACTCTGGTCTCCTGCGATTCCGATCAGCTGGAGCCTATGAAACGTCGATTTTAGAAAATAGTAAGTACGCATTCGAAGCGGATATGTCAAGCAAATATAATGTTGGCTATCGATTTGTTTTGTGCTGTAGGAACCAACTATTTCATCAGGAGTATATGTGCATTTCTAGGCTTACCAAGGTATGGTTGTATTTTCCATATGTAACTTGACTTAGGGTCCGCCGATAACCAAAATTTCAAATCATATTTTTCTGGCGTTGATGGCATAAACTGTCGAAAAGAACATCGCCCTCTGAATGCAACTCATCATTGCTCATCAATGATGACATTTTCGTGACAATTGTAAAACATTGGGAAGAGTTGTTGCCAACTTACAGTTCACGAATAGGAGCAAAGTTTTCTCAACTTCGCATTTGTCGTCGACTCCAAACATCATCGAAACGGATGGCACTATTTATCATATGAAATTCATCTTCAGACATTTTTAGCAATAAAAAACGGATAAACAGAGCTAGCTCCAGCTAAGACAGATTTCCGTTCAGTATCTGTTTCTGAAACATAATCCATTTCCGAGTCTGAAATTTTAGAGTCACTTTCTGCATAGAGTAAAACACGTCTGAACTATTGAAAACAACACACAAACTGAACCAAGCAGTGCAAATATTTGTGTTTCTTTACAACATAAATTAAAAATTGGGGATGCCACAATTGTCTTTTTCATATTTAATCTATGTTGATTAAAAAAAAACAAAAAAGGGGTATCCCATACTTGTTTTTTTCATTAGCTGTTTATATGGACCAAATGGTTCATTAACCTAACATTCGTTAGTTTTTTCTAACTTAACAGCAGGGTTAAACACGACAAAATACAGGTTTTGTTATTTAAGTTGTCATCATCAATATTATATAGGCGACAAATTCAAAAATGTCCTGAAGACATCGTTGAAGACATTTACGTCTAAGACCATTTTGCCAACTGGGTTATATTCAGCAATTTGTATTCAGGTTTTCAGGGTTTTTTTTTCTGATCATTTAAAATTCTTTAAATTTTTATATGATACTTTTGGTGTTATTACATTATATTTGTTGATTTAAAATTTTTTTTCAAGCAGAAGTCAAGAAGAAGTCGTAGCTACCATAATTTTAATTTCTTGATAAATAAATGCATATTGTATTAAATAGAACAAAATTTTATTCTTTTTATATTTAAACTTCTACGACCAAGTTTTCATATCGAAAACCCTCTACAAACCCGGTTTAATTGATGCCACATAATACGTCCTTTTCCCCAATGTGCAATGTAGCAAAAATTAGTATATATATTTAAAATTTTACATTCTAGCGCTATTTAACATTTTGTTGCATTCAGTTCAAGAACATGGCTACTTTTTGGCTGCATTTATGAAAAAAAGGCACTAAGAGTTAAGAAGTTCATCTAAAGTAATGCCTTATAGTTATGTTGAAAATTTGGTTAAATTCGGTGCATCTCTTATATAACCTTTCTCTCAAGAACTAAATTTAAGCTACATATATTATTAGAATCGACTAAACATTATTTAAATTCTCTTTAATAATACGACTTAGCTCTGCTGTAAAACTTGTTTATTCGGTTCAAAGCCATGACCATCGCCCACATCTGATTTTTTTAAATTAAATGTTAGCTGCATATATAATTGTGGGGATTAAATGCAAAGTGGTGCAAGTGCAAAAAATTAAATTCTGAGTAAATAAGCTTGGAAGTTATATGTTCCCATGCATTTAATACATAATATTTTTGGTTTCTGGTACTGAATTTTTGTCGAGTGATAGATATTAGTAGAAAGTATTGATTCTTGCATGTAACTCATTTTTTTATAATTGGCATTCGTAGCCCTGAGCTTTAAAGCCCCACAATTAGAAAAATTATTAATTTTATCTAAAACATTGCGTCTTAGCTCCGTTGTAAATTTGGTTTCATGCAGTGCAGTCCCCCACCCTTCACAACCACTAGTGGTGAATAAGGGTATACTAAGTTTGTCATTCCCTGTGAAACTTTTTTAGTATTCGTCTCAAACCCATTGCTCCTTGAGAATTTCCGTCTGCTGAAAACATGCTCTCTTTCGAAAAGCTTAAAGAAAAGAATAATGTTGGTTTCAAATTGGTTGTAGTTATCCTAAGCAGTTTGGGATGGAAATCCAGCCGGATCAGTTTGGTAGGATAAGAGCTATGAATAAAATATGGAACCGCCAACTTTAAAAATGTATGATTTTGTTACAAAAACTAACATAAACTAGAATTCATATTGTCAAATTTCATGAAGATCGGATCTAATTTACCATAGGCCTGATATAAATCTAATTCTCGAAAAACAGTTTAGTACGCCTAAAACCGTAATAAATAATGATACTGTAATAAAACTTTGTACATCATAGTTTTATATAGTCCTTTAAATCACACTGTCAAATTTCGTAAAGATCGGTCCATTATTTGTAATATGCCCCATATGGAGCCTTCTTTTGAAAAAAAATTGCGTTTTTGTAGCAGAATTTGGGCTTTGGTATTCTTATAAGGTTCTAAATAATAGTAGAAAATATCGTGAAGATCGGCCTATAATTTCCCAAAATTTCCCATGTAAAGCCCACGCTTGGGAATTATTTTAATGTGCCTAAAACCGTAGCATATATAGATACTGTGGCAAAATAGGTCCAATAATGGCAAGAAATAAAACCATTTAATTTTGTAATAATCGGTCCGTAATTTACCTTATGTCCCATATGGGCATTTCCGTTAAAAGGTCCACCATGACCGAAATTTTAAAAGTTATTAAAATCTGATTATTTTACTATATTGTTATAGAGAAATATTTAGATTTTACTTATTTTATAAATTTACCTATAAATTTGTTCACTTAGATGAATAATCAGACTGCAAAGTTGTGCAAACATAATTTCTTATTTGTGAGAGAAGAGGTGATATTGGATGAAAATTATTCCAAAAAAATTTTCTTACATGGTCTGTAATCTAAGGAAGAGTTCGAAGAGAAATATGTAATTCGGATTAGCGGTAAATTTTTATTTTTTTTAATCATTATTCAGTCAAATTATTATGAAAAAAATGTCACGTTCGAAATGTAACGTATCGAACTAGATTTTGGTTAAAAAAAAAAAAAAAAAATACAGAAGATTTTGAAATCAAACCAAAAACATTTAAATGTTACATTGCTACGTAAAATTCTGAAAGTAGTTTGACTAAAAAATTGTGCCAGGTTTCGCTGAATTTCGCCTTTTTATACATGGCCACAAAATTAAATTAAGGGTTAAAAGAACGTAAAAATATTTGTTGTTTAAAATGTTATTGCATTTTTGATGCGTACGACTGTCACGTTCAACACTTTGGAATTACCCATACACATAAGCAGCCATCTGAAAACCCTTTTAAAACTATAAAACGCAATAACAAATTTGACTTCTATATCGAAATTTTTTCTAATTTAGGTTTTTTAATACCAAAAATCACTCTACAGAATTTTGTGATGACTGGTCTAATAAAAATTCCCCACTCGAAAATAATTTTAGTTCGGCTAAAACTGTTATGAATCATGAAATTTTACTCAGATTTGTTTAAATTAAGTTTCAAATGACTAGAAATTAAAGCATAAAGCTTTCTGATTATCGGTCAATAATGTAGCACTGGCTTAATATGAAAACCTGTTAACTCCTTTTTAGCATAGTTGGTTTTACACACTTCATGACTCGAATTGAAGAAAAACTACATGCTGGTCGACAATTTGTATCTTTCTCTACCACACGGCATCAAAATCTTAATTTACTTAAAAAGTGGACTAAGCATGTTTGCATATTAAGCCAACGATATGTAAGTCTAAACCGCAACCAATTTTAATACTGACGTCCGATTTCATCAAGATTAATAAATAATTTATAGACCTAAATAGTGCCCACGCCTGAAATACTCTAACTTTCACTTATTCAGTACAAGGACATAAATACCTCCATAAGTCCTTTTTCTCAATAACTAAAAAATTAGCTTCTCTGAAAAAAATAAAATAAAACTTAAGCAATTTCGGGGAATTCCAATAAAAACAATTCTTAAGTTACCAACAATAATTTTTCTTTTATGAACATAACTAAAACTTAAATTTATTTAGAAATGAATTTTTTTAGTAAAACTGATAAGTTTCGTTTGAAGATATGAAAACTTTTGCAAAAATTTAACTTTTTGTTTTTTTGCTGAAGCAAAATTGTTTAAACAAAAAAATATTTAAAATTTGTATACAATTTAAATTTTAAGCTTTTTTCAATGTCTAAGTTGCAAATTTGTATTACACTTTTGTTTTTTTTTTTTTTTTGCCTTTCCATTAGACTGTTTCTTGTCTTTATACAAGTATTTGAAAAATACTCGTGCTTTCATAATAAACTGATATGATTATTTATCTTTGTACCCATACAATATAATCATGACTTGATTATAGTCTTTTGATAAGAATAAAATTTATTTTTATTCTACAAAAAAACAACTTCAAATCTTTTAAACCATTTCACTAAGCCATTCTGAGAAGCAGCTTAGATTGCAAGATATCTAGTAGATCTACTGGTGGTCGGCTCAAATAAAAACAGTCGATTTGTATACCCTACTTCATCAAAGGAGTGGAGCATTTCATGCTGATGTTAAATGTACACACAAAAGGAAAAAACCAATATAAAGAGCTCGAAGTGGAGTCCATTTTTTGATAAAAGTGATTGAAGCACTTTTTTTATTTTGCGAAGAAACTCCTTTTACAAGATATAAAGAGGACTTCATTATCATTTTGTTATCAAAAGTTCTCATTTTATTAACGCATGATTCTCAATTTGACAACGAATTGTGCTCAATTCGACAACGAGTTGTTCTTATTTGAATTTTTGAACAAGAGAAATTTGCATTTATCAGCGAATAACCCATTGTGAACCCAAGTAAAACAAATATGCTATTTTTTCTGATTAATTTTTTATGAAACAAGCAATACAAAACCTTTCAGTTGTTCTAAGAATCTTTGATTCCCTCTAACGACGGATCGAATGTTTCAGGAGTGGGCTCTATATGGGATATATAATCCAATCTTTATAATATTTAATGGTGATGGTTCACATTGGGATTTATAGCTCTTATAACTCTTACATAACATAACAAATTAGTAGTGAAATGATCTGGAAACCTTATATTTATGTTAGAATTGTAACAAAAATTACGTAATTATCAAAATTTTATGGATCCTATGGTCCGTAGCTTAGAATTTAAATAAATCTAATTGTGATATCAATATTTTTTCCTAGTAGGTAAATTTTTTCCCAAATAGGCATAAAACAGTAGTGCAGGGTGTCATTTAGTTTAGCTTACCGGCCTATACTTTCCCATTAATTATTACAGTTCTTTAAAATATTATTTTTCCCCAATTAAGTTAAATAAATCTTGGTCTTAAAGTGTTTTCTGCTTGTTTACTAATGAGTTGTATTAAAAAGTAAACCTCTTTCTTACATTTTAAACAAACTGGTAGACTAAATAATGGAAGGATGTTAGGGAAAGTACCACATAGAAGAAGGGTACTACTCGTTTAACTGTACCACACTTATAATGTATTTATTTGCCACCTAAATAATCCTGCAATAAAAGAACAAAAATTAAATATTTGTTTAGATTCCTTGATTTTTTTTTTTTTAATTTCCCCCATAAAGTCATCAACCAGGGCCTCATTTAAGTCATTCAGTCAAATATTTTTAATGCTACATTTTTGCGTTTTGGCTTTTTCTCTTCTCGTTTAAAAAGAAAAAAAAACAAAAGCTTTTGGTTTGCATAAATTATTATGTGGTTAAGAAAACAACATTAAATGTTTTAGAACAGAACGAAAAAAAAACTAAGCAGCACATTGCCAGTGTCATTTCCTTCTCTATCACATTTTATCTTATTACAGTATTATTTTACTTGGAAAAAAAAATATTTTACTTTAAGGATACACGCTGTTTTTTCGAGGGTATTGGTTTCTCTTGTCTCGTTTGCTCTCTTCATCTTCTTCAACAACTGAGTTTTTAAGATCCTAATAAAGTGAAGGGATTAACTTGTTACTGTTCGAGTGGTTAGGTTGTTGCAAGCTGTGTTTTATTTTATTTTAAATATTCTTTAAATAATTTATATTTCAATAACCAACAACAACTACTAGGGGTGTAACAAGAAAATGTTTTAATATACATACCCTTTGTAATACAGATACACCACCCAAAGAGGAAAAGAGGGAGTCAAGAGGCCTTTTAGCAGGCCTTGTTTTGCTGGCAGAAGGCTATTTCATTTTGTTTTAGTTGCATTTCGTTGCAACGTCTTTACATTTTACACCGAAGAAGTTCTTGCAAGACCTTCGACAAGTTTTTTTTAAAGATCTTGTCCATTGGTTTTTTATTGCAGCGCTTATAGAATAACAAGCGAATTCTTGTAGAAAAGAAATATGAGAACACATTTAAATAAAGATGATTAAAACCAGATTAATGTCTATTTCAATGAGGTTGGTTTAAAAAAAATATATAAACATATTTACACATATAAATATTTATTGTATTGCTTTTTCCGATATTTTAATATCCCGCATTAAAAAGGCACAAGGGTATAATAAAAACTTTGGCCATCAGCAGTATTCTGTAATTCGCTAAAGCTAAATCTCTATCGCTAAAAATCTATAAAGTTGATTCAGCGATTTTTTGGCTGCAAATGCAATTTTGTAACATGCGTTGTCCATGCCATACAATTTTATTCCGCCGCAATTTTAGTTTTTAATGTCATCGCTAAAATGTTGAAATTCTGTATTTTCTATCGGCATTTTAGCTATCGATACTTAGCTTTAGCTTAGCGAATTACAGAATACGGCGGCAGATTAATAAAAATTAAGTCCCTCCTTTTTTTTCGTTGCGTATATACTAAAGACTTGCACGAGTGCATCAGTAAGTACTGTTAAAACAGATACACCAGAAATTTATCTGTTAGTACTGAGATAAATGAGAGAATGAGTGTAACTGATATTGTACGGTTTGTTTGCGAGTTGATGAAAATAAGGGAAGTTTATAAAAACTTGCATACGATCTCAACCAGTGCCAGATGGTTTTGGTAATAAATCGGCATATTTTCAAAAACAAATCGGAAATGAAATTAAAAAAATCGGCAAATTCAAATAACTATTTTAAACACAATGGCTCATATTCAGAAATCATAACTAAAGTTGTAACTAACGAAACAGAAACTAAAAAATAGTTCATAGATAGTTATAGATCTTATTCACAATTCATAACTAACGTAGTAACAGCTCTCAGCTGATAAAAGAAATGCAACCATGCATATTGGCATTTAGAGAAAATTAAATGTCGATAATATTTTGAACGATATATTCTGTAATTAATTAAAAAGCTTATAAAACTATTAAAATCTCATATTTTGTTCTTTAAAAAATTAACGCAAATTTTAAAAAAGTTGTTTTTTGGTTACAATAGCATATAAGTCAATTAAAATAATAATAAAAATATTCAAAAGAATTTTATCGACTAAGAACACATCTCTAGTTTATTTTTTTATGGATTATTTTTTTTTTTTTTTTGCTGCAGCAGAAATTGATTTCAAACACAAACTATAATTGCAGCGTGTTTTATACGTCTTAACTGTTTATTGTCATGTTTTTATCTGTTATTATTTGAATATCTCTTATAATTCTTTCCATTTATTTTTTATAACCACTTCAAAAATGTTGTACTTTTGAAATAAATTATAAAATGGTATCAATCAGCTGTTCTTTGAATGTATTAGTTAGTTGGCATTTAGTTACAGCTTAACTATAATTAAGTGTAAACTTTTTATGCTGCAAGTAATCATCTGTGAATAGCTTAAATAGGTACTTAAAAAAGTTTACACTTGGTAATGATTTATGAATATGCGCCAATAAAACATATTTTTAATGACAAAAATAACATAGCAAAACCATTTACCATTACCTAATGCTTTAAAAAAATCAATAAAAATAAACGTTTTATAAATTAATTTTAGTTAATTAAAAAAATATATGAATATTTTGTACTTAAGGGTAAATTGCAGGGACCGTAAATAAGAGTTATCCATAAAATTTTAGCTAAAAAACTGTCCATATTAGAGTCGACGGATACCTATACTGTCATATACCCAAAGGTTCGTTCTAAAGTTCTCTTTAAGAACCTATGGTGATCTTAAAAAGAGAGTTTTATTTTGCAGACATAAAATATTCGGCCTTAAAAAAAACTCACTTCGCCGTCAACAAATAAAACTTTTTTATGGATTTTTATTTTTACGTCTAAGATAACACTCATTTTGTTTTTATTCTTTTTTTTAATGACGATTAGTTTAATTGCAGTGCAAGCTGATTAGTGTGCTTTCACACGTTTCATCTTTAGATGCTCAACTCTTATGGTTTTAGGAGAGGGAAGAAAGAAGAAAGGGGGTTATTACGGAGATGCCTGTACTCGGTCAGTACGCTTTGTGTTTTTATTCGTTGGTATTTGCACAACGATGGCTGCATGTAATTTTTTTTCTTTTCTTTTTCTCTTTGATTTGCTGTTATTAAAATTATTGTTGTTTTGAATCGTTAAAAGGGAATTGAAAAGAAGTTGAGCATCAAAAGATGAAACGTGTAAATTCAGACTTACATAACACTGCTTTACAAATTGTAGTGATCTGACCAGCGACAAGCTTTGGGTATCAGTGTACAAAAAATAAGTTTAATTAAATGTCGGTTAAAATCAAACTCCTGAAAAAAGTTTTATTTTTTGACGGCTGAATAAAATTCTCGTCTTAAGAGTTTTTTACGATCTTTTGTTCCTCAATTGAGTTTTAATTTATGACGGCTTAATAAAACTCTCTTTTTAAGAGTTAAATTTGACTTTTTGTTTTTGCGTTGAAAAATAACAGTTTTATATGGACTTTTTTGTTTTTAATTAAAAAAAAAACTCAGGGACTGAAAATAATTACTATTATTATATTTTGTAAAGGTTACGAGAAAAATTCCTTTATTTTCAATTGCGAACTTTTAACCATTATCGTTATATATATATTTAAATTAAATTAAAGTAAATTTTTTTTTTTGGTTGTTGATAATCTAAGTAATTTTTTGTTGCAAATATCTATGGAAAAAATTATTTATTTTCCTGGTTACAAATTTCCATTTTAAATAAGCAATTTAATTTTTTGGTTACAAATATCCAATTTAAACATATAAGAAAGTATAGTCCGTCAATCCCGACTCTACTCCACACCACAACATTCAGACAACTTTTCATGAGTGTACCTTTTTTGGGACCCATGGGCAATCATTGACCAAGGAAAACAAATTATATTATAAATTTAAGATTCAGGTCAATGTTCTCACCATTTGAAATAGGCTTTATTCTTTGGACAATTAGAAGCTACGTACCGAATTTCAGCAATTTATCTTCAAAAATGCGACACGAACTTTTCGCACAAAGTTTAAATAGACAGCCAGCCGGACGGGTGGATATCTTTAGATCGATTCCCCTTGTGCTTGAAGCACAAAACAAACACTGCATTTGTATATGGAATAAATATAACCATTTTTTCCTTAAGTATGAGCGCTAAATTAATAACAGTTGTCTCTTTGTAGTGTAAAAAGTTACCTAAAATTAATATATTATATAAAACAAACCAAAAATTACCGTGTTCAGTTCTTTCAGGATTTTTTTTTACAATAATTTTTGTCTACATGGCTCTTGAGCGAAGAAGAAAAAAAAGACAAGAAGCACATTTTTGCGACCAGTTTGTTCATGTAAAGTTTTTTTTTTTTGCCTTTTTTGCGAAAAAAATGTATGTATATTGAGGGTCGGCGCTTTTTCGTTGAAAAATAATTGAAAATAACGGCATCGTACAATAAGTAACATATTGTATTCCATCAGTATCCACTTTTGCGAAACAGATATAAGCAGATATGATACTCTCTTTCGCTTTTTTTATCAACTGACATCCACTCTTTTACAAATCATATCAATATCAACTCATATCAGAAACACAAGACCACTCATCCATACGCATTCACTTTAGAAAACACACAGAAACTTGTACAAACAGATATATTTGTGCAGGTCTTTAGTATATACTCACAACTGGTTAAATCATATACATATCTATGTACAGATGAATTGTACATACAAATGCCTTTTAATATGTGTATTTAAGCGCAAATGTCTACATAAGTTTACAGATGTAACAATGTAACTTTGATAGGGTGCTCATACAAGAGCGTTTAAAAAAAAATTCAAAAAAGAGGATGTTTTTGTTGAGTTGGATAAGTATGTACAGTATTATTTTTATGTTCGAAAATCACAAACAGAGAAACTTTTTTTTAATGATTTGCTACACAAACACAACTAGCGTTTGTGTTTTCCACATATCAACCCAACAGAACACTAAAGAACAGTATACATATGGGCATGCAAAAAAAATAGAAAACAAAACTTTTCCTAGAATTTTTTTTGCGATACGATAGCATTTGGGTAGCACTATGTTTAGTGCAAAAGATGGATTTCATCGAGTTTAAGTTTTCATAATAATAGTTGTAAACATGTGGTCACGAACGTACACAAAATGGAAATCAACTTTGGATGACAGTAGTGAAATGTAAAAATCTGCATAATGGAACGGAATATTCAAAAGTGCTTAATTTATTTTAAAAGTATATAAATGTAGGTCTCCATCCAGCATTTACAAAATAAAATATCTCTCTTGGTTTTTGTTTAATTGTCTTATGTACCGGTCGCGAACGTACGGGTCGCGAACGTACGATTTTTCCATATGTTTTTTTATTATTATCACCATGCATTCTCCCATAAATATCCTTAAATTTCCTTAACAAAAAAACTTAATACTCCTTTTTTTACAATTGATTGTAATGGAGAGATTATGAAGAAAGAGTGTAAACATAACATAGTTTTTGCATTTAAAATAAGTATATAAAAATGTCTTTAGAAGTAGAAAATACAAGAAAATATAAAATTTTCCAGTTTCCAGTGAAATTTCCTCAAGCAAAACAGCTGAAATATGCTATGAAACCATTCTTTTATAACAACATAGACTTTTTTTATAATAATAAACAATAAAAGACAACAATTATCAACATTTTATTTTTTCATCCTGGTAGACCATTCTGGGGAAATGCCCATATACATTCTTTGTTTTCGAACACTGAGAGAGAGTAAATGCAAACTATTGTTGCTCTTCTGCTGAATCTAATAACACAATGCACAGAGTTTCCGTTTGATTTCATTTCATGAGACAGTAGTAACGAATTAGAGATGTTGTTGCTTGGCTAAATATTATTATTGGGCGTGGAATTATATGCAAATGCATGTTTTTCCTCGAGTATTTAAATAGAATGTTAATAAGTTATTTTTCCGTATCATATTTTTTCTGAAAATTGGGCTCGATTTGTTTGTGCATATTTTTGCATATTATATCGTAAATGCATTTTTTGTCATATAATGTTTAAGACTCATATGAATTTTAATTTTTTAAATGTTAATGTTTTTCTTAAATATTTTTTACGGTTTTTGGTTAGTTTGGCAGTTGTTTGTATTTTGAGCGATTTTAAAAAATTGTTGTAATTTGTACTATTTTTAAACACAGGGTTTTTTAGGAGTTAGTGATTAATTTTAATTCTTTTATAAAGCAGCTTTAAAGGTTACTATAATTTAAGCGTTTTTTTTTGTTCTTATTTAAATCGGCATACATACAAACATATTATAAATAAGACCTATTTGATATTATTTAAGAGGTATTTCTAGCTTTAAGCCAGGGCTGTTGAGTCGTCAAATTTAAATTTTTTAAGTCCGATATAACTGCAACTCCGACTCTAACAGTGGTGCTAAATGTATATGAACCTCGTCCTTATTTGACTTTAAACTGTTTTTTAATGCAGTGCCTTTTAAATGGTTAACTATGGTAAGAAAGTGCTTCTGTAAAAATTTTAAATCGATATTTTAAAAATTGTATCGTAAATTTCGAAGAATTGTTATTTTGGAAAATATTAGGAAATTCTTGAAAATTCTTTATGCCGAAAAAATTTGTAGTCGGAGTCGAGAGTTTTTGTGGGTACCTCGACTACGACTCTGACTCCGGTACAAAAACTTTAACTCTGAATCCAAAATTTTTCGGCATATTTTCTATTTAAATTTTATTTATTTTACAAAAATTTGAGCTGGTAAAAAAAACAATCCAAGTTTTACATGATTTTTTATTCCTAATCCATATAACAAAACAATTGCTGCAGAAACTTTCTTCAAGTTTCTTTTGAAACTGCATTCGCAATGAAACTTTTATTTTGCGGCATTTTGTACACTCTCATTCTTCCTCTTAAAACACACTTTGTAAAAAAACTGCTTGTCTTGCTATGAATGGGGACTTTAATTTTTTGATTTCATCGTTTTTTTTTTCTTTGTAAGCTTTTTTGATTTTGAAATTTGTATGTAAACTCTTGTTTTTTATGTTGGATTGATTTTTTACTTAATAAATCGGATTTAATCATAGTTAGTAACATAACTTAAAATTTAAAAATTTTCAGTAGAAGCAGAACTATTTTTGATTTTACATTAAAGGCATATGAAAAATCATTTTGAGCCAACCGTTTTATTTATAAAAAGTAGACAAAATAGTGTGATATTTTTAAAGCGGACAGATATGTATTAATACACGTGTCAATTTTTTACAAAAATAAATATATAAAAAATTTGAGCTAATATCCTCTGGAGGATCAGGTGCCAAATGCAAAATTTGTTAAAAATATATTTAGTCTACTTATTGTTTTTCATTTCGATTATTTTTATATTTGGGGATTTTTTGATAAGTTGATGTCTCTGTCATACATGCATAGAAGAAATATGGTTGGGCATGGTTACGTAAACTGCACTACACATACAAAAAATTTTTGTTTTTTATTCTTAATATCAACAATATTATTGCTTCTATAAACATTTCAATTTTTATCGCAATTACAAATTTGTGTATTGTTGACCTGACCGATTAATAAACATTTTTCTAACAACAAATAATGATAACTTTGAAAACATATTACACTACTCAAAACCATTTCATGATATTATGTATGCTTAGGAAGCAAACAAAATATGTTTACTCTAACAATATTTTGCTATCGCCATTTGTAAAATAATTTCATATTAGTTGTGTCGTTTGTTTTAAATATGCTTATCGAATTATTTGTTAGTAAGTGGTTAAACAATTTAAAAAAATTAATATTTAAAAAAAAAACAAGTGTAAAGAAAATAAAGAAATTGTAATTGTAAAAAAAATTGTAAAGTGCCACAAAATAAAAAATTGATGCCAAAAATTTTGTTATTATTTTTGTGAAAGTGGTGCTGTATCATAATATGATTACTTCTAAACTTATTAGGATTGCATAACAATAATATGATTACTTCCTAACTTTTTATGATTAACAGGATAAGAAAATGATTAAAGGAAAAATATTATGATGTAATATTACGAATATATTTAGTCATAATATGATTCAATAATAATTTTAATATGGTGACTACAATCATATATCTTATCATAATATGTTGCCCTTAGAATATGTTTTTTCTTTGTGTGTATGTATTTTATGCGTTTGTGCTGATGTATGTGATACATAAAAAATATTGATTCTAGACTTCTTTTAGGTCCGTTATTAGTCATGGGTCCCAGATACGGTGCATTCTCAAAAACTTAGCTGCGATTACTTTGGTGTAGGTTATCAAAAGGTATGACTTGACCAGTTCGATTTTTACAATATTTCTTTTTTTTAAACTTTTTTCATATAATTAGCTTTTTCGACTTTTATTCAACCCTATCGACCCCCAAAGTTGCCTGTAGGCTTTTTCAACAGTTTGTGTTCTTTTTGCAGCAGCTTTGATTTATACTTTTCTAAAGTTTAAGCGGTTCTAACCAGTTAATGTTTAAGTAAGTGCTATCAAAACAAAACATGCAAAATTCACAGTAACATTTTTTTTTTATTTGAAATAATGTACAATTGCTATAAACAACACAACTAATAAGTAGTTATTGAGCTGATTATTAGTAAGCAAATATTCAGTAGTGAAAATAATAGAAGTTATAAGTAGTTGCTGAGGTCATTACTAGTAAATACTTATTGAAGTTTTCAGAATAATGACAATTGTAATAACAACTACTTACCAGATAACTTATAAATTAACTACTACCTATTACTTAAAATGAAAAAGTTTTTGCTGGGAACAAGATCAAAAGCTATTATTTAGTTCTGTTTTAAAAACATTGAATAAAATTATTATCAAAGTAAGTTATTGTTGTACATATTTATTTTTTTAGAAGTTATGATTTTTTTAAAACATACATGTTGCTTGTGGGCAACTTTCGGCCATAGAGATAATAAAAAAATATTTGTTTTAGTTATAAGATCACAGGAGAAGGGAAATAAATTTTGGAGTTCGATTGGAAAAATTCAGCTGACGAGGAAAGTGATGGCGATGAGGAAGACGATTTCAGAATATTGGAAAGTAATTTGCAAGATTTTGTGGAAAAAGCAGACAGTATAGAAATTGGACTTTTGGAGGACATGATTGAAAAAAAGGATGACAAAGTAACTGATGAACTGGACAACATAATTATGCAAAAATTAATCCAAAGAGTCTTAGATGGAGATCCAGAACATTTGGAATTCCGGAAAATGTTTGGAAGGGTGAACTAATTTTGGATAAACTATTAAAACTCCCGTTTTCCCGGGATTTTTCTTGCGGGATCCCGGGAAATAAAAAATTCCTCATAATTTCAGAAAATAGCTATTTATACTTTGAAATTTAGTTTTCTATTCTCTAAAAGTTAGCATCTGTGGATGGGTTGTGGATTAGATCAATTGCAAAAAGTGAGTGCATGTATTTAAATCAATGTCTCCTGATGCAATAAATCTACTAAAAGCAGAATGGGCAGTGCAACAGTTGATAATTATTACTTTTAGTGAAGTGAAGAGTTAATAAAGTACATTAATTCAAAATAAGATGCTGGCAGTAAAGTTTCATTGTCCATGAAAAAGTCTTAAAAATAGGAGATACCTAAACATATCGCTCCTTTATTGCAACATAGTCATATCTACAAAAACAAACGATCTTGGCAAAATGCGATTAAAGTTTTCAAAATGTACCGACTTAAAGATATATTTTGCTTTAACTTCGGTTCAGTTTGAGATATGACTAAGATGCAATTAAGGAGCGATATGTTTATTAGGTGATAAACACAAATTTTCAATTTCAATTTCAATTTGTGTTGGTTTATATACCCGTGATGTGCGGGGAAACCGAAATAAAATAACTTTTTGGAAACTCGTGTAAGATACTTCAACATACAACTTGAAAAACACATTGTCCTAAAGATTACAAATGGACCTATTGAAATTAAAAGGTTTGTAAGAAGCAGTCCGGTTGATGCTATTTTTGCATCAACCTTGACATACATTTGACTGATATAGACGTTGTTTATAAAAAAGAAAAAATTGCTTCTGATTATGAATCCGAAGCATGCTACAACGGTGCACTTTTAACTATTTGTCCAACCTCGGTAAAAAATTAACGAAATTTTTCGGAAACATGATACTTAGTAAATAAAACCAGGAATATACTTTTTGACGACTTACTAAGCGCTTTGAGTGTGCCAGAAAGTTATTTCCTAAGCCGTTAAAAAATGTTATATGTTTCTTTAAAATATTTTATCTATTTTATTAATTAACTTTTTGATCTCATATCTTGAGTACCTTAATTTTATTTTGTTTTTATTATTGTTTTATGAATTAAATTGTTATGTTTATGTTATCTTTTTATCTTGTATCCAGAGCATAATAATACTAAATAAAAGCATAATAACAGGGAATAAAGGCGTGAGGTGATAATAATTCAAGTTCCTATTTCAATCTTCAATTAATTTTTTAGTATTGAACCATTTCTTTTACTTTCTTTGTAAACAAGTTCCCTTACGTTATTTTATAAAAGTTTTTTTCATTAATTAATAACAAAATTTACTTTGTATTATTTATATGGAGCGGGATCCCGGGATCCCGGGAAATTTAAAAAAATTTCCCGCTTTCCCGGGAATCGAAAAAGTCCGGGAAAAAAAAAACTCTAGTTGTGATGCCATCGATCTTATCCAGCAACAAGGTAATTTGCTTGCGCTTCAGGAGTTTGGTATTCAAATAAAATGTACTGAAGTAGAAATAAGGCGCTACATTGGTGTTGTATAAAGTTTGAAATTTGTATACTTTAACTTAACTTAGCTTTTGTGAAAAAAGGTTTACAAGTTTCCAAGTCGTGCCTGTTTCACCAAGCAAAATATTCTAATATGGGCATTTCCTGGGGTCACGAACATACGTTCGTACGCTTTTGATGTACAAATAATATAGAACACAAAACTTTTCCTAGCATTTTTTTGCGATTCGAGTGCATTTGGGTAGCTCTATGTTAACAATCTGCATAATGGAACGGAATATTCAAAAGTGCTTAATTTATTTTAAAAGTTTTACACAATAAAATATCTACATTGGTTTTTGTTTAATTGGCTTAAGTACCGGTCGCGAACGTACGATTTTTCCATATGTTTTTTTATTATTATCACCATGCATTTTCCCATAAATATCTTAAAAGTTCCTTTACAATAAACTTAATTTTCGATTTGCAATTGATTGGAATAGAGAGATTATGAAGAAAGAGTGCAAACATAAGATATTTTTGCATGTCAAATAATTATATAAAAATGTCTTTAGAAGTAGTTTAAAAAGAAAATATAAAATTTTCCAGTTTCCAGCCCAATTTTCTCAAGTAAAACAGCTGAGATATGCTATGTAACCATTCTATTATATAAACATAGACTTTTTTTATAATAATAAACAATTAAAGACGATGATTATCAACATTTTATCTTTTCATCCTGGTTGACCATTCTGAGAAAAAGCCCATATATTGATTTTTTTAAAATTATGATTTAATAAATAATTTTTATTTCTTGTGAATCTCATGCTCCGGATGAAGTTTTTTACTTTTATAAATAACATGTTTATCCCTCAACACTCTTTAATTTCATTACTGTTGTTATTTATCCCTTGAATTAAAAACTTCATTTTATATAAAACTTGATATAAAATTTGCATGGTTTGATGCGTAATATAAAACGCTGTTAGTTTTCTAACAATATTATCTAACAAAATATAACACTCAACAGTAGCAGCAGCAATACAATCGCCAAAAGCAACAACATCACAAACAATCTAAAAAAGCAACAGCAACTTGAGATTCAAATACAAGTAAATAATGAAATTTTTGCTACTAAAAACGCCAAAATACTCGTAACTAGGAAAAAAATTTATCAGATTAGTTCCGTTACATTTAACAGTTTAGACAGAAAATTCATTCCCAGGCTATTTTCTGGTACATCGTTGGTTTTCTTGAATCAGCATGAGTCAGAGGACTAAATATCCTTATCTAATACTTTACAACCCATTTAAATGGTGATTAAGCGTTAAGTGATTCAAGTGTTATTTTTAAGGGTAATATTGCTTTTCTTGGTAAAGATGTTGTTGTTGGTGCTGTTGTTTTAAGAAAATTAGAAAATTAGCTTTAGCATGAATTAAGTCGCCCACAAAGTTTTTCGTTTGAATTAATATTTAGAAATACAAGCATACTTTGAGGAGTTGAGTTAGTTTTGTTGTTCATGCTGCTGCTTTAATTTAAGATTTAGTGAAGCTTAAATTTCCTTTTAAGAAGTTTTCTGCAATTACTTCTAAAGTTTTGACACAAAAATTTAATATCTGTTAAACTGAAATTATCACTTTGTTTTCTTTTTTCTCCTAAAAACACAAAAGTCATAAAATTTATTTTATTAAACATTCAATTCCCCCAAAAACATTATTGATAGAAATTAATTTAGCTTTTGTGACCCTTGAGAAAATAATAAAAAAATTGTTTTGCTAATTCAAAACGAATTTAAAGTTAAGTACTCGCTTCAAGAAATAACCCTTTTTCGTAATTATTTCTGCTTTCTATTGCAACTTTGTAAAGCGCTTATGATTTCTCTGAAAAAAGAAGGGCATGTAATCAGTAGAGGAAAACTTTCTTTTTAGCAGGTTACATGACAAGAATTGTATTAAAAGAATTTGAACAGAAAAATAATTAAAGTTTGTGTTTATAAATACCCCAATTATAGTCTAGATTATAATTTATACTAAAGTCTCGGCTAAATAGTTAAGACTGCAGTATTGTACAGACTATACAGTAGCCTATAATTCAAACAATAGACTAGACTATTGTTCAGACAATATAACTTATTGTTATTTTTTACCAAAACATGCTCAGAGGCAATCATAATATGGTTATTGCTTCTTAATGGAGGTCTAGTGTTACTACAATATGGTTGTCGGTAACTATTTTATGGTTAAAATATAAATAAATTTTCGTATGAAACATTTTGGTTGGAGGTGACCATAGAGAAGAATATGTTTTTTCTGCGTGTAGATGAGTCTTAGTTAAGGCCCATGAATGTCGCATAGTCTGAACTATAAACAAAATTATCCTTACCATAACTATGTGTCAATTTTTTTTAAAGCACTTATCCCGTGACCAGTGAACACAATATTTTAATAAAAAGGAACGAATTGTGATAGGTGTAAACAGGACATATCTCTTAACTGGTGATAATATGTTTAAAGTGTAGATGCTCCAGAGGAAAGGTAATTGACTCAAAAGTAGTTATGTGACTGGATGTGCGTATTTTTTGTTGTAATACAAACAAATTAGGAAAACCTCAAGTAGCCATTCAAAAACAGACATTACATACAGGGCTGTCAGATATGGCGATTTCTCGCTAAACGTGGCCATTTGGCGACTGGCGAATTTTTTGGCGATTTTTTATATTACTGGCGATTTACATGGCTATTTTTACCATTTATATTATTTCAGCAATTTTTGTTTAAAAGATCGTCATTTTTTGACATCATTACTAATTTAAAAAAAATATCTGGCAACTTTCTTTCACATGGAAATTTAGCACATTTAAACGAAACTTTGTTAATTAATTTTTTGAATCTTAGGAAAAACTTTGATTTTTCTTTTGTTATCATTTTAAGTGAATTTTGCAGTCCCTATATAATTCTAATAGTATGTATGCAGGTCAGTGTACGATGTTATAGACTTGTGTACTTAATTTTAATTTTTTTAACTGAATACATGATTTCCATTTTATGGTATTGTTAAAAAAAAAAAATAACAGAAACTAAACAAAATTTACTTTTGGCAACTATTTTGCATTATTTCTCAGTTTTTGGCGATTTTTGACTGAAATATTATAATAGCTTTTTTGTATGCAAAATTAAATTAAAAAAAAAGAAAAAAATGTTACGAAAACTGAACAAAATTGACGTTTGGCGATTTCTGACATCCGGTTTGGCGATATAGCTCAAAAAAATCTGACAACCCTGATTACATAGACTAGACAATAGTCTAGCTTATATAATCGACAATAAACTAGACTACAGTCCAGCGCATATAATTTTAGAAATCTTCCCTCAGATTAATTTATAATAGTCCGAACAATAAGTTCGATTTAAGTTCATACTAAAGACTAAAATGAAAACTATACATTTACTTGATTTAAGTCCATACTAAATTCTATATTCAAAACTATAGATTATCAGGGGTGTCATAGAATCCGAGTCGGTTTTGCTCATTGTCGGTTTTGCAAACCAATATTGGTATCATTTGGTGTCATGAAAACAAGTCAGATTTGTTATTTTCGAATACAAATAAAACCGATATTCGAATCAGCTGTTTAATGTTTTGGCTCATGTATTTATAGCTTTACAAGCAATTTTTGCTTGAACATAAACATATGAAATAAATGCCATCGTTGTATTACTTGCATTGCATTTATTGTTAAGATTTGTGTAATATTATTTTATTGTGAAAATATGTAGGTATAAAGCGAATTTATTAAAAATATAAACCAATTTGTTGATTAACCTTATAAATAAATAGAATGACCACTGCTGTTGTTGCATATTTGCTGTTTGCAGAAAAAGTGAGAAGTTGCGAATTTGCAGTAACCCGCTGCCGGAGACTACCGGATACATGCAAAAATTACTATTTTACCAATTTATCAATTTTATTTACTTCTATAGATATACAGATATATCTGTGGAAAAAATTTAGCTGTTGAAAAAAATTAAAAAAATTAAGATTTTAATAAAAAACCGATAACATTGGTTTCTGTAACACCCTAAACCGACACTTATTTTAGTTCAAACAAAAAACCGACAACATTAGATTTCATGACACCAACGTATGTTTTTGTCGGTTTCAAATCCAATACCAATAAGATTGGTTTTTATGACAACCCCGTATACTGCAGTTCGCAAAATAAACCATGGTTCAGATTAATAAAAAGATTAAAGTCCTAAATTTAGGCTTGATAAATGTGCAAATACAGAATATGCAGTTGAATCTGTATTCTAATTTTAAATTTGTGGTCTATAATGTAGATAAGACAGTGGTCCAGACCAACGCGTATTTATAAGGTCAACTTTTTCGATCAGCTGTTGATTCCAAATTGTCATAAATTTGTTTTAAATTAATTGTGAGTGGCTTGTTACTTAAACATACAATTTTCTTTATTAAATAAGCAGACGTTTTTGACAATTTTGAAAGAACTGCATAAACAAAAAATTATGAGTTTACCACCTTGTGTTCATATACCATGGTTCAGACTACAGACTTGACTATGGTCCACACTGGTTTATAAATGAGATATTAAAGTATTTCGTCTTATATCTTCATCATTTTATACTTTCTTCAAATAAAATAAATTATTTGATAGACAAAGTGATACCCGAAGCGTTGCGAATATTAATTATTATTTAATTAGCACATTATATCTGAAGGAGGGGAAATGTATAAAACAACAGTTCAGCTACCTGCAAAAGACAGACAACACAGATGTTCGTTCAACTGTATTGTAAATATCATTCGTGTTTGTTTGTTTGATTGTGTGCAAAGGCTAAGGAATACAACAAAAGTAAATTTACCTTTAGTATTTGTTAGTCATCACTTGAGTTTCTTAGTAACATACACGCAGAGAAAAAATGTGGTTGGGCATGGTTACGGCAACTACACTTATATATTGTTACAATAGTAACAATATATTGTTGTCGTACACAAAAAGTTGTTATTTTTATTAAATTCAAGCAATATTATAGTAACTGTAAACATATCAATGTTTATCGCAATTATAAATTTGAATATTGTTGACTGAAAATAATTATTTTTCTAACAATTAAAAATTGATAACTTTGAAAACATATTATATTACTCACAACCATTTAATGATATTTAATAGCCATGAGATGATAACTCTCTGCACGTATAATCTAGTTTGCTTAAGAAGAAAACAAAATATGTTTACTCTAATCATATTTTGTTATCGCCATTTGTAAAATAATTTTGAATCATTTGTGTCGATTGTTTTAAATATGCCTATGGTATTATTTGAATTATTTTGGAAAAGAAAAAATTACAAATTAAAAAAAACAAGTGTAAAGAAATTAATAAAATAAAGAAATTGTTTTTACATTAACCTTTAATTAGGCGCATGACCCCAAAGTTTATTGCAAGTATTGGACTACAAAAAAATAAAAATGAGTATGTTTTGTTAAATTTTCAGAGTTATTTATTTTAATAATGTATAAAAAAAAAAAACAAAAACATAACATTTTTTCATTTAAAAACATAAAACATAAACAAAATTCAGTACTGGTTGGTGTTCATGACCAAAAGCTTGGTTACATCTTTATCAAAAAACAATTGGAAACATTCCATGCAACATTTTGCATTTTTCGCAAACCGTTTGACTCCTGGTAAATAAATCACAATATTATGCGCACGTGTTCTAACAGATGTTGATGATGGAAGTTTAGACCACTTAAATTTTTGGCTATTTTTTTGCGTATGTCTGAATAAAAAAAAAATTCTATCTGATAATTCAGAAACAATGACATGTCCTTCTACCATGTCTTCTATTTGACTCTCCGAATCTTGTGACATAACCTCCTCTATGACACTAACATCGTTGTTTTCTGAATTAGAACCAGCAACATCCAACTCATCATCGCACACTTTTTCTATCCATTCTGTTTCTCTGAAGCCATTTTCAAAACTGAACACAAAAAAGTGGACAAAATATAATTATTGTTACGCTAACACTTGAAGAAACAAATAAAAAGGGTAAAAAAAATCAAAAAAATAAATACTTACCACGATCAAAAAAAGTTACACTATTAGTCGCATGGGGTCACCACGTATTAGTAAAGCGACACGTGTGTACGCTTTAACGATCTAATCGCA
Source organism: Pollenia griseotomentosa (assembly GCA_963931875.1). Lineage (NCBI taxonomy): Eukaryota > Metazoa > Arthropoda > Insecta > Diptera > Polleniidae > Pollenia > Pollenia griseotomentosa. The sequence continues at coordinate 28,736,169 of OZ007561.1, forward strand.
ACTATATTATGTTCTCTTTTTAAATGTATGAAGCTATAGAAAAAACAAGTTCGCTCCAAACATTTTAACGTATAAATTTTTCAATTTTAATTTCTCCTGACCCCATGCGCCTAATTAAAGGTTAAAAAAATTGTAAAGTGCCACAAAATAAAAAATCAATGTAAAAAAAATTTAATTTATTTTTTTGAAAGTGATGCTCTTTCATAATATGATTACTTCTAAACTAATTATGATTTTCATTGCAATAATATGAATACTTCTTAGCTTAATATGCTTAAAATGGCAATAATATGATTACTTTGTAACTTTTTATGATTTACAGGATAAGAATATAACTAAGGGAAAAATATTATGAATATTCTGTTCGTACGGAAACCAGTGTTCGATGTGCTGGATGTGAAGTTAAACCTGGACTATGTGTTGGCAATTGATTTACTGATTGGCACCAACAACAATCGCCAAATCTAGAATAAGTTTAACAATAGTTTTTTTTTCTATTCTTATAAATTAGTTTTTAGATTATAAGTATTTGAAGATAAATAACCTGCTTATTTTATAAACCTTAATTTTATATGTATATGTACACAAAAACCAAATGAATTGACTGTGGAATCAATTTTTTTTTAATTTCTAAAAAAAAAAATGAACAATAATACTATGAAACTGAATATTCATATATATTTGGGGGATTCACAAGGTGTCATAAAGTCAAATGTCTTAAAATAATAACATGAAAAATACGACAGTTGTGAACAACCCCTCATAATTTAGTGTGCTATTTTGAACTTAAATCAGCTGATTTAAAACAAATATAAAAAAATATTTACTTAATATAAAAATATTTTTTAGTGTTAATCCATGAATTAATAAATTTTATTAGATCTTACCTGACAATTTGCCATTTTTCAGACGCAAATCACAAATAAATTTTATTCTGATTGTTTACCAAACATCAGAGTCTTAAGCCGATCTAATTTGACACCGCAAGTGATTTGTTGCAAAAATTGCTAGCCGCAGGTTAAAAAAGGATATTAGCTGGATAAAACTATACCATCAACGGCGACGGCTACAAAGCCTAACGCGGTACGGCTCAGCTGGCCTCTTCTAATTAATTACGACATTACAATAAACATAGCAAGCAAAGTTCTATTAATTTAAGACACTTTTTGGTTATAAAGCAACAACAATATTTTTAAACCCTTGTAAACTGTTAAAACATTATGACTATATAACATGATAGCACATCTTGTGAATACCCCAATCATTTGTTGTATTTTGCCTTACTACACAAACAGAAAAATATACTTTTATTGCCAGATAATGACGACGTGTGTCATGGTAATTGCATGAAATAGGACATGTCAGCTCTGTCCGACGTCTAGCATATCAAAATCCCGTCAAAATCCCTAAATAGGACACGTCAGTGGATGTCGACATATTATAGGTTTTTTTTTTTTAGAAAAAATTTAGTATTCGATAAACCACAAACCCAAAACTGAAATCTGAATTCAATTGTCAGTTTTATAAGCCAAATAAATGCATGTGTCATTCTGCCAACATTTTCCCTATTTCGTGTGTCCGCGAAAGGGTTAAGGAAAATATTATGATGAAATATTACAAATGTATTTGGTCATAATATGATTCAATAATAATCGTAATATGGTGACTTCAATCATGAATCTTATCAAAATATGTTGCTCTTAGAATATGTTTACCACAACCATGTTTTTTCTTTGCGTGTATATGTATCTATACATACATAAGAATATCTATAAATCAGCGTATATTCCCTTCTATTTAAGATTTGGATGAATGAAAGTGTACCACAGGTCCTTTTCATCCAAACAAACAAAATCATCCACTAAACAAGCAATTCAATCAATCTCTAAAGGCTCTTAAAGAAAATTGATCAACAAATCACAAACAAACAAATAAATTTCAAGTGCCCCCTGATAGTCTGTGTGCGTGTTTTTGCTATTAAACAAATAAACTAAAAAAAGCACCAACATTTACACAAACGCAATCAAGTAAAATGTTCAAATAATAAAAAAAAAATCGAAAGTGTTTTGTAAGTATGTGTGTTATTTGTGTGAATATAATGAACTTAAATTATGGCCACAATTATAAGGAGCACGTAAATTACTTCTCTTGTTCGAAGAGTAAGAGAATGAAACCAATGACTGCAAATTCACTATTAAAGTCATTATTCCACGTAACATTAAGGAACATACTAAAAACTTTTTTTAAAATTATAAATAAGCCACAGGGTGGCGAATAAGTGACATTTTAATTTATTTTAAGAATATAAACCTTTTTTGTGATTTTAGATATTTATTGCCATTCAGATTATTGTTTGGAAATATGATCACATAAAGTTTTGTATATAAAATCTTTTAAATGGTGCTCAATGTTAACGTTGAGTTGACAAGCTTTTTCTAAAGCATTTCCCATAACTTTTCTTAGAGTGAGTTTTCGACTGAAAGGTTAAGAGTTAGATTGGTTAATCGTCAAATAATATTAATCTTCCTTTAATCGTCTTTCACGTTTTTGAGTGAAAGATTAAAGCTCTTAGCATTGCCATATGAATTCACAATATTTTTGTGTATAAGTATGGCACTTTAAAACAAAAGTCAAAAATTGTCATCAAATTATTGTTTGTAACGTGAGAAAGAAGAAGAAAAGGCGAAAATTTAGTATTTAGTAGTATTTCAATATAATGGAATATTAAATTACACTTGTTGATAAAACATGAACATTGAATGCATGGTCAATCAAAATTTTTCAACAGATTTTTTGTCATTAAATAAATAAGAAAAGATTTGGCCCTATAATTGTCTTCATTATTAATTAACAAGATTTTGTTGGTCGTGATTAATTCTTAATTCTTCTTAAGTCTTCATTATTATTTAAAAATTCATTTTATTAATTTTCTACAATAGTTTTTACTTACAATTATGTGGTTATTTTGTTAAACTGTTTATGTACTTTTAATCCAAATTTGTATATTTTAATTAGGCTAAAGTTCATCAAATTTAATTTTTTACTAAATTATTTGTATGAAGAAAGGAATTTTACAACATGAAATTTCTTCATAAAAATAATTTAATGAAAAATTAAATTTGATGAACTTTAGCCTAATTAAAATATCAAGTTTTTACTAACATACATATTGGGGATTTCATGTCAAGTGACCCAATTTTTAAATCGATGTATTCCGATTTTGATAACATTTGCACCAAAGTTAGTCCTATCGGATAGTAGTTTAAAAACAAATTTTCAACAAGATCGGTAAAAAAATTTCTGAGTTAGAGGGGGTCAAATTTTGACATTTTGGCCATACAGGTGTTCTTTCTCATCCATGTAACTTATTACCTATTGGTGTTAGCAAAATTTGTCCCAAGTAGCTTCGATAGCTATTTTGTCAATCTTTTGAAAAAGTGTTTTTTTTTTAATTGTTTTAGATTTTTTTTTAAATTTAAAACGTTTTTTATTTTTTTTTTTATCCGGAATGTTATTCTAGACGAGGTTTTTTAAATTTTTAGCATATGCAGTGTTTTTTCTCATCCATGTAATTTATTACCTATTGGCTTATGTCTTTTCCTTTAAGTCAGTTCTGGGTCACGTACGCTTTTGATTTACAAATAGTATAGAAAACAAAACTTTTTCTAGCATTTTTTTTTTTTTTTTTTTTTTTTTTTTTTAGATTCGGTAGCATTTGGGTAGCTCTATATTTAGTGCAAAAGATGAATTTCATCGAGCTTAAGTTTTCATAATGGTAGTTATAAACATGTGGTCACGAACGTACGCAAAATAGAAGTCAACTTTGGCTGACAGTAGTGAAATGTAAAAATCTGCGAAGTGAAACGGATAATTTGTGTCTAAACTACTATCTAATGGAACAAACCTTGGTAACAAATCGGAAGACATCGATTTAAATATTGGGTCACTTGCGAAATCGCCCATAGTTACTTTCATAAATAACATTTCCCTTAATGAGCTGTTCGTAATTTAGAAAGTTCTATCGCAAGTTTAAACTGCCAGCTGTTTAAACTGGAAAACAAAATTAAGTTATCGACAACCCCAGATCGAATTTCAAAGATTACTCATAATTTAATCGCTGTTCTTTAAGTCACTTATTCTCAGACATTCGCTTTTAGATGTTTGGTGGTTTTTGGGTTATTGCTAGCCCCTAAGAAAAAAAAAGTGGGCCTTTAAGTCGAATGGACGTATTGGCCAGTTAACAACAGAAAAACATGTTATTATTTGAAATCTTATATGGGAAAAAATTATAAATGTGTAAAATTGTTATTAATTATTTGCAAATACCTTCTAGACATCACTTACTGCTGAAAACACCGCTTAGACGAAGTTTCGGGGTATTCTTTAATACTTGCCTGCACTCGAGCAACGCATCAAAACTTTTACAATTTATGCTACTTCAGTAGCATAATTACTTCAGAAAGTGGTGCCACGGAAAACGTAGATTCGTTCAAACATAAGGCCAAGTCAACGTCTTATCACCTTCAGAATATATGGAACTCGAACGCACACTCCCCTAGAACAAGGATAAAGGTATACCACTTCTGCGTGAAGAGCATTACAGCTGTGAAACAAAACACGTGGACGAAGCCATCCCTGCAAATAATGTTGGACTACCTGATCCATTTTGATAAAATGGACTACTCCATGGACTGGTGCGATGTAATGCAAGCATCGAACATGTCACTGTTAAAAAGTGTTTGTAGTGAGACGACATGTTTTCGTTTTTTAACGACATGTTTTCGTTTTTAAACGACTTCAAAACTAATCCTCTTGAGTATACCATGGGGTAGTCAAAATATGGGTTATATGGTCCTGCCCTAGGACATCGTTATGTTAAATATATATATATATATATATATAATGTCCTGTGGTTCCTATTCGGAACAAAGGGCCACAACGAATCTATTCCATTCGGTCCGGTTTGATGATATACGTTTTATTTCTCCCCAGCTGAGATCGATGTGTCTAATTTCGATGTTCAATTGTCGACGCCAGGTGTGAGAGGGTCTGCCTAATCTGCGGGATGTCCCATGTGGATTCCAATCAATGGCAATTTTTGCTGTGTCATTTGGAGGCCTACGTAGCGTATGGCCAATCCAGCGCCATTTGCGGTTAAGTATGTCAGTATGGATTGGCTGCTGATTTGTTTGACTCCAAAGTTCCATATTGGAGATGGTGTTGGGCCAAAAAACCTTTAGGATGCGTCGAAGACATCGATTAACAAACACTTGTAGAGTGTTTACGTCGTGATCTGTTGTATTCCATGTCTCACATGCATAAAGGAGCACAGACTTAACACAAGAGTTATAAATACGAATCTTAGTGTCCTTGGATATGGCTGAAGATTTCCATACTGACCGAAGGGTACCAAATGCTAAATAGACCATGTTTTTTCCAAACGTTTGGGTTACTTTTGGACTAGTCCAAGTCCCTTGTGGGCTACACTTTACACGCGTGTTTGGACTAGTCCTATTATTTGCAGGGATTAAACATAAGTTACAACACTTACAAACCAATATTTTTAAAATACAGTGGCTTCGGGTGGGTTTTTAATGTGGAGATCAGAGATTTATCAAACATTATTTTTATGTATTTGTAGTTCAAAAGATAAGGACTATTTACTTTTATTTACAAGTTTAAGGGGCCATTATAACAAATAAGAAATGAAGCTGATATTTTAACAAAGAAAATAGAAAATATTTTTTTAAGAAAACATATCTATATACATATATAAAAATAAGTCCGTATATGTACGTCGCCGAACTACTCATAAGCGCGTCGTGCGATTTTAACCAACCTTATACACTACGTAGGCAGTGGCCCATATATGGTTTATATGAAGTTTGCGTATGTGAAGTGAGTGTGTTTTTGCCGCAGGAAAACCAACTTTATTAAAAACAAGTGTGTTTCTTTTCTTATTTTGTTTTGCCGTGCGAAGCAGGCAACGGGCCCGCTAGTTTTATATATTTTCACTTTTAGACGACAATTTTTCACTTCGCGCAAAGGCAATATCAACACGTTAATAAAAAAAAAGAATATTAAATGCGTTGGACATACGCTCATTAAGCCGTAAAACGAAATATGCCATGCTTCACTTAAGTGTAAGCCTTTTTAGTTCAAGAAAACGAGGATGCCCAGAAACTACATGGAGGCGCGCAATTTTCAATGAGAACGAAAAATCTTTTAATGAACTTTGATTTATTGCAGACAGACATGGAGATTTTTTGTAGATAGCGAATGTTCCTATGCACTTACAGCACGCAAAAGATAATAAACAGCTTCTTGTTGCAAAAGCCGATAATCCAATCGGTAAATATTTCGAGCACTAGGTGCATTTCAAACATTATAGAGTTTTACACAGAAAAAAGGGAAGATTGAAAATTGTTAATAATTAGGGATTCGATTTCCATGCAAATGCAAATTTTTTGTCGATAGTCTAAGAACAATGTCGACAAGTTGTCTTTCCGAATCATTAAAATTGCGTTAAAATGACATCGATTTGTTTTTGCATATTGTTGCATATTATAAAAAAGTTATTAAAAAAAATTTTAAGTACACAAAAGGAACCTTCCAAAAAAATTTTTGAAATCAATAAATAATTATTTTGGAGCTTTGCTTTAAAACATCCTTCCATTTCAAAGCGATGCAGCTCCTTATATGTTTTAGGCTTCCAATGGGCTTAAAATATTTTATCTAAAACTGTTGCAAGTTACTTGCTTGGCACATGGGTAATACCGCGTTGCAAAAGAAATCAGAAGCCAATTTGATAATATAGCAATTTTTATTTTTATTTATTGATTCCCCTTTCACCGTCGCCAGTAGTAAAAAGATGGGGCCTGGCTAAATGCTTCAGAATTCTATTCAAAAACTTTGAGTAACTTAAGAATGTCAAAAGAGCTGGTTGATACCGATGATTATGTAGATAAAAAAGTAAAAGAAATATAGACTCTATTTTAATTTTGTTTTTACTAAAATTAAAAAACAATTTTTTATATAAATTTGTTCAGTTTTTAGTGCATATTTTGGTTTTTTAGTGCACGAAAATCTCATCCCTTTTAATTTACTATTAGTCAAAAACGAAATTTTTGAAAACATCAACCAATTGTTTTGATAAAGAATTATTCAGTTTAAGGATTTTTTTGACTCAGTAACTAGTCAATTAGAATTAGGTTTACCAAATTCAAATTTGCAAAATAGGCATTAAAAAAATCTTGATTTTTTAAAGAAATCTTGACAATTAAAAACTTTCTAAATAATTCTTGCATAAAAATAAAATACAATTAAAAATTCAATTAACAGAAGAAAAAACGAACAACAACGTTTTGGTTTTCTCAACTTTTTAAATTAAAATATATAGATTTCAAAGCGCTTAATTTAAATCTGTTTTCAGCTTTTATCTATCTTAGGTACATTTTTGTACGTTGATTGTTTCCTTGAATTTTTAATGGTTTGCAAACTATGGATCTGAACAAGGGAAAAAAGGTTTTTATTGGCAAGAGCTACAACTTTGTCTCAGAGGGTAAAACAAAATTCCGAACGGTTTGCAAGATATGAGCCTGAGAAAATGATCACTTTTTTGCAAAAATTACACCAAGGCCCCAAATTTTTGGGGGCCCATATGACTTTGGGCAAAACTGGGAGACACGGATATTTTTTTTTTAGTCTTTTATCACGTAAAGTTGTCCGTATATGGTTATTTATTTTGCACTGTGTTAACAAAATAAAGTAACCTTTGTGGCAGCTTATACTAATTAGTGTTACATAGTGGCTTAAATAAAGTTACAGTTAAGGATTATTTTCATACACATTTTAAGAGATGGCTTAAATCTGTTTTAGCTCGTCGCTCGCTTAATCTCCATTTTCTAATCCCGTAACATATAGTATCTATGGATGTACCTTCTAACAAAATAAATAAATATTAGACCAAAACATTTTAACAAAATTAATGGCAAGTAATTAAATCCAATTCCTATATTTTTTTCTTTGCTTTAGCGCTAAATTCCTAAACACATGGTCATAAAGAAAATGAATCTTATTACCTCATTACATTACAATTCACTTATAACTAAATTCAACATGGTGTACTAAACCACAAGCACACACACCAACAAGTAAAAACTCACACAAAAAATGTTGAGGTTTTTGGCAACTAAATCTGTTATTCTTTGCTTTTTGTTTAGTTATTTAAGAATACTTATGTTTAGGAAAACATTAAAAGAATAATATATAAGTTTATGCATCTCACGCGTTACACACACGTGCAGATTAGTGTGTGTATGTGTGTTGGTTTATGTATGGGTCATAAAATTTAGTTCATACACATGCTACTTTTATAGCGAAAGAAAAAAAAACAAAATTGGCCATAGTTGTAAATGTTGTTAATTAATATAAAAACACACATTTATATGTAAATGTGAAGGTACCCTACAGTTCTAGAATTAGTGAACAAAGCACTTGAATAGCTAAGAGTGGTAGTAATGTGACTAGTTAATGTGTTATTAATTACTCCTTAAGATACACAATTGCAATCAACTGTAATTGACATGTTTCAATAACAGTTACAAGTCATTGTTATTAAAGTGAAGAAGACATTTATAATATTTTCTAGTAATTATAATAAGAATTTTAATTATAATTGAATGACTACTTTGTGCAGAAAGGAAACTTCAAACATTTTTGGCCGAAATGAGTTAATAATGTATTCCTTAGATTGGAATACGGTCTATTAATTAAATGAGTGCACTAAAAAAATTATGCGAAAATTATAAGTTATTAGTTTAAAAATTTCATTAAGAGCAAAAAGAGAACATCTTCAGCAGTAGTCCCCTCTCTGCACTTAATCGAATATTTTTTGAATTTCATTTACTATTCAGTTTCGTTATAACTTCGAACAGATTTTAAAATATTTTGAAATTCTATTATTGAAAGAAATATGCATAAGCCGTTATGTCAACAACCGGATTTTACACCTTCTACTCGACAACAATCATAGCCGAGTACCCTTACAGATCAAAGATGTAAGCAGAGCTTAACAATATATTCCCGTAAACAAGATAACTTTTATAAGGAACTGCTTGAGTGGCCTTTGACAGAAGCAGTGGACGATGATTTTTATGAAGAGTTTAATATTTAAGCCAATTCTAATCCAAAACAAAATTGGGGGATTCACAAGGTGTCATAAAGTCATAAGTCTTGAAATAATAAAACCAAAAAATACGACTGTTGTAAACAACCCCTCATAATTTAGTGTGCTATTTTGAATTCAGCTGATTTAAAACAAATATAAAAAATAAATATTTACCTAACATCAAAATTTTTTTAATTCTAATCCATGAATTAATAAATTAAATTAGATCTTATCTGACTATTTTCCATTTTTAGACGCAAATCACAAATAAATTTTATTTTGTTTGTTTACCAAACATCAGAGTCATAAGCCGATATAATTTGACGCAGCAAGTGTTTTGTTGCAAAAATTGCTAGCCGCAGGTTAAATTCGGATATTAGTCGAATAAAACTATACCATCAATGGCGACGTCTACAAAATCTAATGCGCCTCGGCTCAGCCGCTCAGCGCAGGTCTCTTCTGAATAATTACTACAGCACAATAAACATAGCAAGCAAAGTTTAATTAATTTAAGACACTTTTTGTTAATAAAGCCAAGAATGATAGAAATAAAGATAACGACATCAGGCAGATATAAAAATTATTTACTGCACATGTAGGAACTGTGACGACACACAACCTTCGTTCTCATTGGCTAATAATTTTTAGCTTTCAGACTATTATGTTTATGTGTAAAAATGGCAGTGGGACAATTTATTATTTTTCTATTTAAATAATTTGAAAACTGAAAATTGTTTATTATAAGTTACTTCTTTCTTCATAATTTTATTTTTAACTTACATAAATATATATTATCTCTACAGTAGCTATAGTTAAAAATATAGACATTTAATTTAAAGCACGCAACACTCTAGTTTTTTGCACAATTTCCCTCTTTGTTTTTTGCGGTTAATTTGTTGGCATTTGCCCACTGCACACTTTATGTTTGTACTCTTTTTTCCTCTCTTCTATTTTTATTTATTTTTTATTTTCTTTATTTCGCTACTTCTAACACACGTTTTAACACTTTTAATAATTTTATTTATTGTAAAATTATTTTAATATAAAATATTAAGCAAAACTCTTAGTTTTTTGACAATTGATATAAATATTTTTTATTTGAACTTTCTGAGTAAATTAATTGCAGGGTTGCCAACAAGCACATAATACACACAATTTTTGTTAGAAATTACGATTTTCACACATAAAAGAGACTTGGTAATCTGTACAAGGGAGCTACTATGTACGTCATCAAACGGTAAAACATGCGCAAGGCGTAATCTTTATTTCTATCATTCTTGAATAAAGCAACAACAATATGTTTAAACCGTTGTAAAATGTTAGAACAGTATGACAATATAACATGATAGCACACCTTGTGAATACCCCAAATATTTTATGGTTTTTATAGTTCTTTAAATTTTTCTGCACAACAATAAACCATTTCGTTGATGTAATAAACGAATCTTGTATTAATATAAAGTATTTTATTATGTATCTTATTTAAGTATTAGCTATTGAATTAATTAAAAATGTTTTGCTTCAATACTAGTTGAATAAAGAGCATCATGGTTATAATTCTGGGAATACACTTAAGTAGTAAATGAGCTCTTTAGAATTTGTAGGATACTTTCAAAAAAGCACATGTTTACGTACATGCATGAATTAACTTAATTTTTTTTTTTACTTTTTAAACAAAAAGACACTTTTACATTAAAAGTCACTTTTTACACAAAAAGTAACTTTTTACACAAAAAGTCACTTTTAACACAAAAAGTCACTTTTTACACAAAAAGTCAGTTTCTACACAAAAAGTCAGTTTCTACACAATAAATCACTTATTACACAGAAAGTCACTTGTAGAAAAATTTATCGTTCTTTCGAAAACATCGTCTTTTATAAAGGATGTAGTTTTAGCTGCATTAGAAAATTAAATCATTATTTAAGACAGAAATATTGTTGCAATGAAATTTTTTTTATTATAATCTGGTTTATAATTTCATGTCATATATTTTTTAAATATGATTTCAATTCTGCCTCCTATTTATCTAAATATTTTATATACTTAAATAAAAATTTCACGAAGAACAAAAAGCGCTATTATTGGCAAGTGCTTTGATTTGTCTTCATTTTTTATGACCTGATGCGAGTTCCCATCTTCTGCAGCGTGTTACGTGGTCATTCCAGATTGCGGTGTCCCTGAGGGTTGCATTCGAGAGCAGCTCTAGCTGGACGTCTAAGATTATGGCCGATCCACGCTCATTTACGTGTTTTTATTTCGTGGCCAATGGGCATACTGTTAGCTTGTTGCCTTAGTGTCAAATCTGATATTTTATTTAGTCAAAAGATACGCAGCATTTGGGGTTTTCCAATAGGTAGGTACCTACTTGACAACTTTGAATTTAATTTGTGAATGCACTTTCTCACTGTTACTTTCCTTTTTTTAGCAAACTCAACATTTTCATCATTTTAAAGTTCACGAACGAACAACGTATGCGAATTATAAATATGTACTACCGAAATTCGGAGTCAGTGACCGCAACTTTAAGAGCGTTAACTCCAAAAGCAATAACAAGTTTAGTGCAAATATTTGGGATTACATATTCATTGTGTGATGTTGCCGTGCCAGTAAGACAACGGGTTGGTCGAAGTGGCGAACATATCGCTGCCGTTCAGTCGTCCGTAGCAAGCGATCCAAATTAGTCGGATTCGCGGCGCCCTCAAGAACTGGGCATCGCCAAGACCACTTTATGGCCAATTTTGCGTAAAGATCTTGGCTTACACCCAACAAGCTGACTCAAGAATTGAAGCCGATGGAGTATTTGACGCGACGTACGTTCTCCGATTGGGCTCTGGAGGAGATGCGCCAAGATAATGAATTTCATCGCAAAATCATTTCTAGTGACGAAGCTCATTTTTGGCGTAACGAGTTTGTCAAAAAGCAAAATATGCGTTATTGGTTTGGTTAAAATCCACATGTGCTTCATTAATCACCACTTTATCTACAAAAATAAATGTTTGGTTTGGATGCCAGCGGCGTCATTACGCAATATTTTTTCGTCGACAATAGCGATCGTCACGTTATTGTGAATGGCGATCGTTATCGCACCATGATTACCGATTAATTTCGCCCGAATTGGAAAACATAGACTTGAACGAAATGTGTTTTTAATAAATAAACCAGTCAATTGGCCGCCTCGTCCGTGCGACTTAACGCCGACTTTGGGGCTACTTCAAAAAATACCAACCAGCTGACGACGTTGGAAGAACTCAGATCCAAAATTTAACGCGAAAAAGCGGCCGTTGCGGCCGAAATGGTGACCGAGTCATCGAAAATTGGATCCAAGTCGAGTTCCATTCATAAATGTTTTGATTGAATTTCAAGTCGGTCATAAAGTTTTGGAAATTTCGTAAATGGCTTGCGTTTTATTAAAAAAAAAATGCTAGTACAGCCATACAGAAGAGACGATTTGACACTGCAGTTAAATATTCCTAACTGAGTATTTTGTGAGATTTTGTTTGATTGCCAGACATTATCTAACCTGTGAAAAGCCACGCGGGCTCAGAGATGTCTTCATCTGAACTACCAGCAACGTTTATCCTACTTTCCAGGTAATTGAAAGACTGGACATCATCAATTAAGTTGCTATCCACTATTAGTGGTCTTGTAATATTTGAACAAATACCCGTACGTTTTGTTTTCCAATTATTTTTACTTCTTCTTTCCTTGCATTCATGAACATTTTCGTTATTTTCGCCTCAATATCCGTAAAACTATGTGCCATAAGGCAAATGTCATCGGATTCCAAAATGTGCTTCCTTATTCGTTTCTTCCAACACAGAAGTTGGAGAAAGGATACAACCTAGTCTAACTCCTGTATATGTTTTGAAAAGTTGACTTTTCTTTTCATTAAAATTTTCTCTAGGATACTTTTTTTAATGAGTGTTGACCAAATTGAGTTACGTGATACTGTATCGAAAGCAGGTTCAAAATATACAAAGAGTATATAAATATGTGAATTATACTCTGCTTATATAATTATCCGTAATGCATTGATGATCTACACAGAAACAGGTCGACAACCAGCTTGCTCCCGCTTTAAAATATCATCCATCACTGCGGATATTATTTGCAGTGTTATCGTGTCAATGACCTTTCCTATGGAATTGAGTAAGGTAATAACTCTCCAGTTTTTGCAGAGTGTTAGCTCACCTTTCTTTGGGATAGTTATAACAGCGCCTTCTTTGCACACTAATAGTATCAGCACTTTGAGCCAAGCATTTCTTATAAGAGGTTTGAGAAACTCTGCTAACATTTTAGCTCCATATTTCAGTTAATCTGCCAGAAATTTGCCTGGAATTGGTGATTTGTAGTTATTTATTTTACTTAAAGCTGTCTCCTCTTCCTGATCCGTTGAAGAGCCTTTAGAGATATACTGGAACAATCTGTTCCTGGCTTCTATCCTAGATTACATTTTTTTGATCAGTTGACTGGGGTGCAAAATGTTCACGCCACCTTTTGAGTTGTTAGTGTCTTGTTGTTAGAGCGGAACCATCGGATGCTTTTAACACCGCCGTACTTCTTATGTCGTTACTGAGCTTTTTCCAGCAGGGTAAAGATCGCGGAAATTACCTGTGTTAACTGCTAGTCCATTAGATTAAAATATATTTCACGATCTGCTCGGACCGTGCTGATACACGGTAGGGGATTTGTTACGGAACCGTGCGGTGTGAAGGGTTTTTCGTTTTTGTATCTCAGAACAAGACTCGGAGCTTATTGACGGCTTTATCTTATTCTTTTCTAAACCAAACAGCGCTGAAACAGGCTCTTAACAGTCGGCTACGAGTCACATGATTCATTCGATCAGGCCAATTTTTTATAACATTTTCCAATAAATCTGGCCGCTTGGCGTCAATAATGGCTGGTTTTTCAGCATAAAAGCCGCATAAAAAGTAATCTAGAGGCGTTTAATCACACGAGTAAGGAAGCCAGTGAGCACGACCTCTTCTAGAAATATAGTTGCTTACAAAAATAATTTTGCAATAAATCGATTGTTAAGTACGCTGTATGGCAAGGTCTCGTGTCATCTTGTTGAAACCAAATGTCGTTGATATTAAGCTTATTACTTTTCTGAAACAAAAATTCAGTCAGCATGGCTGATAGCGCTCGGAATTCACCATAACGGCAGCCCCTTGCTCATTTCGAAAGAAATAAGGACCGATGATGCTGCCAACGTGTAAACCACACTAAACAGTAAACTTTTCAAATATGGTAATTTTGCTTATTGACGTAGCCATTGAACCAGAAATGAGCTTCATCACTAAGCAAAATTTTTTTATAGAAATGCTCATATTCAGCCAGTTGCAAACGATTCATAAGATAGTTGTTTGGCTTTAATTATTGCACAAACTGTGTTTTAAAGGCATGTAAGAAAAAAAAAAATTTTTCCACGTAGTCGAAGAACAAAGGCCAACAAGTTGAGAAGGACGGCAAATCCACATTTTATCGTCTTCTTCCATACTTCGCACTTCAGCAGCAATATTCTCTTCGGTACGCACATTTCGTTGGCTTGTTGATGGTTTTTAATCGAGGAGAGTAAAATTAGTCGAAAAATATTAAATGACTACACGAATTGCTTCCTCACTAGGCCGATTATGTTGACCGTAAAATTGACGCCGTGCTCTATGAACTTCGCGAAAAGATTTTTTTCTTTCAATAAAATATCCACCATTTTGAAGCGTTGTTCTAGCGTTAACGAGGTATGATGACTTGCCAAACCTTACTAAAGAGAAATGTCGAAATAGTTTGACATTCTTAGCTGTGAAACCATTATAATCGATATAGATAGTTCTCCTACAGCTAAAAAAAAAGCTTCCGATAGAACAAAGTCAAATTTTATAGAAAAAAGTGTATATTCGCTAGTGTTAAATATGAAAGTTTTTTTGGATGAAGCCGTAGTGTTGTTCTCAAGGAATTACTACGTGTGCTTAAAACCGTTATAAATAAAAGATTTAAACATAATTTTGCAAAGATATTTGAATCTTTTTTATTTGCTTTTTACTGTAAAAACGAGTGTGGTCATTTTTCACCGAAGGCCCTTTAATGTACATACTTACATAAACATAAAAACATAAACATACATGTATATTAACCACATAAATACAACAAATGAGCCACGGGAACAACGCTAATGAACTTGTTTTAACAACAACACTCATTTAAGTTACTTGAAATAACAAGGTAGAAGCGAAAACTAACAATCTGCTTTTCATGTATTTGTATTCAAATCAAAATGCTTTTGTCCTTGTTTGTGCATACAATACTATATACTGTAAGTGTAGGAGGACCTGCGGTATTCGTTAGCGGTGTAAGTTGTAGTACTTTTGGTTTTTATGGCTTTTTTGGTTTAAGTGTCATCAACAAGAGTATAAGGAAAGGCCGGGAAAAACTTACAAGTCATCAAAATAGTTAGCAAGAATATGTATGTATATAATATTTCCAAATTAGGAACTCCAAATGTTTCTTAGTTGTTGCTGATATTAAAATACACGTCGATATTTGTGTCTCTACGTGGGTGAATGTATATATGAATAGGTAATTGATAACACTTGGTGTTGCCAATTAAATAACGTTCAAATTTGTAAACTAATTAACCAAGTTTAAGAATATTGGCGTTTTGCGTCGTTAGACATAAAAACTGTTGGACACAGTGTTATATTGTTTTAACAACTAAGAACATTTCCTTAAAGTAACCAAATGCCTTAAAAGAATATTATTAAAAATTTTTGTTTTGCTGGAATACTTTGCCATGGCGTTTAATTGTTTTCTTTCTTTTTTGTTACTTAATTTTCTACTTTGATTTTAATTACATATTAGCCTCTTTTCGGCGATTGTTGTTGTTCGTATAACAGGAAACTGTGTTATTAGTATTGACCCCAAAAAAAATTCTTAAAAAATGTGTCTTATATCTGTTGGGAGTAGAGTTGCCAGATACCAATATTCAAATAATTGGACAATGTAAAAAATTCACCTGGCTTTTGTAAAAAAAAATGGACAATCTAAAAAGTTCAAACAAATTAAATTCGATTTTTCTTTAACCCTTACATTAAAAAAACGAGGAAACATAACCATAAAAATTCAGTTTGACGTCATATTACATATCGTCACCTAAAATAAAGAAGGACATAAGTGAAAAAAAAAATTTCAAAATCTACTTTTTTGCGAAATAATCGTAAGCGCAAAAACACGAATTTAACTGGAGAAGATTTTCTCTAATTATCTTAGTATCTATCCGAAAATCCAAAATTATTTGTGCGCGATTTAAGATCTTTGTCCAGTACGTGTAGAAATGGACCAGTGCATTCCACTAATATGATTTCTAAAATCCTGCTAAATTTAAGAATTCTGGATTGGTTTTAATTTTTGTAATACTTAAGGTGCCCTAATTGGGAAACCTCTGATGGCCCTCCTGATATGTCTATAGATCAGTGTTGCCAAAACTTGGTGACCAAAAATGGCTAAATTTACGGAAAAAAATGGCTAAAAATGGGCTAAAAAATGGCTAAAAGCTTTTTAAATAAAACACATTAAAATTCAATAACAAAACAGAAATAATTCATTTAAAGTTGTTTACGATGAAATTGTAAGTTGATAAATAAGAATTAATAAGAATAAACGTAAATTAATATTTTGATAGATATCTAAAAAATTAAATCATCGATAAATTCGTTATTGTTCATCTCATAGGAATTAAATAATTTAAACGTAAATCATAATCACGACAATATTTACCCTACCTTTTGAGTCCAGATCTACAATAAAATACAAGTAAGAAAGTATAGTCGGTCAACCCCAACTATAAGTAGGGTATCATATTCAAATTAGAACCTTTTTTATCAAATAATCTCCAAAATTGCGGACAAACATCGTTAATTCGACTCAGAAAGTGATTCTGAGTCAATCGGTATACGAAAAGGTGGGCTTAGGACCAATATTTTAAGGTGTTGCAAACATCAACACAAGCGCATAGTACCATCTCTACTATTGTGGTGTTGCTATAAATATTTTATTGTTATGGTAAAAATATTTACCTAATTGATAAAATCGAATTAACGGTTGCTAAATGTAACCTATTTCTCAAATTACTTTTAACAATATTTTTTTACTTTTGAAAGATTTTTCATAATCATAGTTTATAGCGATTTTCAACATTGTAAAAGTTGTGATTTAATTTAAAGGCGTTTTAATTGTTAAAAATGTTTATTTTACTTTTATAAATTTTTATAATAAAATAAAAATTATTCTTTTAAAAGAAAAACGGCAAAAAATAATTTTATTGCTAAACAAGTTAAAAAATGGCTAAAAAAATGGCTAATGGCTAAACTCATTTCTTAATGGCTAAACAGGGTGAAAAATGGCTAAATCTAGCCACTAAATGGCTAAGTTGGCAACACTGCTATAGATCCCCAATATTTTAATTAAACTGGAATACTAGTCCTTAATTAGCATCTGGAATCCAGAGAAATTCCCTTTTTTGTTCTTAAATCTCTTACTGTGTGTCGCTTACGATTTATAGAATTTACTTACTCTTGTTTTAGTTGTAAGCAAATATATTTGAACATTTTTCATACTTTCATCAAAATTTAGTCTTTTCTTTCTTGTGAGTATGGATTATTGCAAATACTTAAAGTACTTTCGAAAAAGCCTTGCAAAGTGGTATTAAAAACTACAAACAAGATCCCTTTATGTACACAGATTTTGAACGGTACTCTCATTGCATTTTTGGATATAAATTGGAATATCTTTGGGCAAGATATAAATTGATCCTCTAAATTAAGTATGTAATTAAAAAAAATATATCATTAAAGAAATTCTATTTTAACTGCACAAATTTTATTTGAGCTAGTAACTGGACTAGACCAAAAAAAACTGGACAATCCAGGCAATCTGGCAACCCTAGTTGGGAGTGTTTTTTGGGCCTTTTGAAAGTAATTTATTTATTTAGGAGTTGAAAAGGAATATAATCATTAATCATAATAAAAAATGTGATACAATAAACAATAGCTTATTCGGACAAAAAGTAATAACTTTAAATTGTTAAAAAATGCATGCAAATGTACCGAAAAAAAACTTAAAAGTATGCATAAAAATATACAATAGGTCAAGTTTAAATATTTTAAAATATGTATGCAAATTTACCGGAAAAAACTTGAAAATATGCACGCGAAAAAACACAAACTTATAATATTTAATTAGTTTTATTTGAAACAGTGCTTATTACAAAGTGTGTCAATTGTTTTTAAAGCACTTATCCCGTTACCAATGAACACAGAACTATAATAAAAATGAACGAATTGTGATGGTTAAAAACAAGACTTATCACTTCACTGGTAATAGAGTTTAAATTCTCCAGAGGAAAGGCATTTGAAACAAAACTAGTTCTGTGACTGGATTTTGTGCGGGTTGATGCCATCTGATTATACTTACTTTATATAAAAGATGCCTATCATATCAATATAGTTCACTCGGGAAAATATCTGCTACAGGCATTATTCTTAAGGCGAGAATATCGAGCCCTTACTGCGAAAATAACGTAAGCGCCAAATATCAAATTTTACAGGAGAGAGTTTGTTTTATTTTTTTTTTTATAAATTTTGTATGAAATTTGTCGCTAACGATAAAATTGTTCTTACTACACAATCACAACGGTACCTTAACAATACAATCACAACAGTACCTTAAGTGACCATGACATTTTAGGAGATAATGTAAGTGTAGCCAATAAAGTCATTTATTAAATAAAATCAAAAATTGAAACTGATGTCGCTTACGTTATTTTCACGGTTAGGGCTCGATATGTGCTGAAAGAGGAAAAACATATTTATTCACCAGTTTAAATTTTGCACAATTCAATCCAGAGAAGCAAATTAGAAGCCTAGCTGCATTTTTTAATTTTTTATGAATTTTTAAAAAACAAAAATTTCGAAATTTTGATAAAAAAATTAATTTTTTTTTCAAAAAAAAAATTATGTTTCAATAACGACTACTCATATTAGAAAAAGAGTTTTACTTCTCTGAAATGAAATTTTATTGCGGAATTTCGGTTTTTTTAGTAATTTCAATAAACTAAACCGTTTTTGAGTTACGCGAATATATGTTGAGCAACCTCCTCCATTTTCGAAATAACGGTATATCTCGAAAACCAGAGCCAATCTGAAAAAACCCCGGGCACCACTGGATTCAGCGTCCCCGAATTATGTTAAAACGCCATGTGCCCGGCTTGTTACGAAAAAAAAGTGTCAATTTCATGCACAGTGTAATTTTTAAAATGTATTTTTAACAAGGTGGTCTCTTAAATGCTCTTCTCCTGTCCAAACAAGGAGTCGGGGCCGATTTTTTTATTGCTGATTCTTAAAGCAAAAATTATGAGGAATCCAAAAAAAAAAAAATTAGCCGGAAAATTTAGGAGCTTCTGTGGAAAATCGGAAAATTTAATTTTCATGGGAAAATTTAAGGGTAAAATTCTAAGAAAAATTAGGAAAATTTTATTTTTCAATTAAAGCCTGATTCAATACCTTTCCAACGAGCTACCACTCGTTGCGATCGCTTTAGTAGTTTTTTTGTTAAACAACTTTCAATGAGGTCCTTTATGAAGAATTCTTCAATTTTGTCACATGACAGTGGTGTACACCACAACTAAACCAGTCACTATAAAAAAAAAAAAAAAAATATGTAGGTACATTATTTTTTGCTGGGCAATCGATTGAGACTATTTATTTTAAAATCGAAGAGGGGTCGTCCAAAAATTTGCCAATTTTGATCGTTTTCATATGGAATTGCTCCATAGTTTTATTTTTATATGATTATTTAAAAAGAAAAAATAAAATAGTTTAAAGTTTTTGTACATATGTATGTATATTTTTAGCGGATATGATCTCGTTTTATAACAGTCTTAAGTTTGTGTTGAAATTGTTAGTTTTTCTTTTGTAGTAGATTGATTTTTTATTGTTAAACTAAAAATGAGCCAATGTCGTTTTTTATTTAATTTTTTTTTTAAATAATCTAGAGAGAACATTTTTTATTCTTTCTTCGTTCGAATACACTGGTTTACACTGAAAATGTACATTTGATG
Organism: Pollenia griseotomentosa; assembly: GCA_963931875.1. Classification (NCBI taxonomy): domain Eukaryota; kingdom Metazoa; phylum Arthropoda; class Insecta; order Diptera; family Polleniidae; genus Pollenia; species Pollenia griseotomentosa. The sequence goes on from OZ007561.1 coordinate 28,756,449, forward strand.
AGATGTGATTTTTCTTATGTATTTTCTTCCGCTGAATTCAAAAATCAAGGTTAAATTTTTTTTTATGGAACAGATTTTGAGATATGGTCATTTTCTCATTTTTTCGACCTTTTTTCACTTGACAAATTATATCTCGAGCTAGATATGTCCTATAGGGTCGCTCTTGGTACCAAATGGAAGGTATTGAGATGACGAACAAATATGTATAACTGGATCTTTGATTGGTAAAGCGGTTCAAAATATATTGATGAAAATATGGCACATTTTCAAAAAAATCATATTTTACAGTGCTTCTGTGCCGATGGAAAAGTACAAATCGTCGAAAAAACATCCGGTTTCTCTTCATGTACGTCAAGATGATACTTCTACGCAAGAACTAACACCAACCAGAAGAAAATCTACCGAAAAATGACAAAGGTATAAGCTATTGAGTGAAACAATCCAAACCCCATATTTTTCGAATATTTTATTTTTTTCTACAAGTTATTGGGTTTAAACGATTTTAAAACATTTTTGACCGGCGGCTTGCATCACTGGTATGCATTTTGTTTTGACAGCTTGTATAAAACGTAGTATAAATTTTATTGAAATTATATTTATTTGTGTTCACCAAAATGCCTAAAAGAAATCGGAAATTTGAGTGCGTAAACAATCCAAATAATTTTTGTTACGTATGTGGAAAATTTGTCGCCCAACCAAATAGACGTAGATTCACCGATTCATTACAACAGAATTATCTGCAATATTTTGGAATAGCACCTGCAACTTTTCATGAGCAATGGACACCAAATAAAGTTTGTTTATCGTGCCATATAACTCTTGCCGCGTGGGCTTCTGGTTCATCGTAGTAAGATTAAATTTATATGTATAAACAATTCAATTAGTGATAAAGTGAATTTTTTTCGGAACTAGACGATACATGAATTTCGGTGTACCGATGATATGGAGAGAGCCGCTCTGCCATTCGGTTGATTGTTACTTTTGCCTGAGCAAATCCACTGGTTTTGGAAAGAGTGCCAAATGGGTTTATGCGACAGTAGCATCTGTTTCGCTTCCAGTTCCACATTCAGGTGAATTTCCTCATCCTAAGTGCCCCGATTCAACGGTTCAATCTTTGGAATCATCACAAGAGACAGACACAAGCAGTGATAATGAATTTCAACAGGAGTCGCAATCGCATTATTTAACACAGCCTGAACTGAATGATTTGGTGAGAGATCTCGACCTGCCAAAGAAAAAAGCGGAGTTACTTGCATCTCGCCTGAAGCAAAAGAACTGTTTGGCTGCGGGAGTAAATGGAACATTTTACAGAAACCGTGATAAACCTTACTCACAACATTTTAAGAAGGAAAACGACATATGCTACTGCAACGATATTCCTGCATTGTTTGAGCAACTCGGAGAGCGTTATGATCCAAATGAGTGGCGCTTGTTCATTGACGGTAGTAAGGAAAGTTTGAAAGCAGTTCTACTGCATATTGGAAATGAAAAACCTTCTATCCCCATCGCTCATGCCATCAACACTAAAGAATCATACGCCACAATGGCCAGTTTGCTAAAATACATTCAATATGAGCATCACAACTGGAAAATAAGTTTCGATCTCAAAGTCGTCGGCATGTTGTGTGGAATGCAGGGTGGATATACAAAATATTGCTGCTTTCTTTGCCTGTGGGATAGTCGTGCTTGTGAACATAGTTATAGAAGAAAACACTGGCCAGAAAGGGAGAACGTAACAGTGGGCAAAGACAATATTAAATACGTGCCTCTTGTCAAAAAAGAAAATATAATCCTTCCAGCGTTGCACATTAAACTTGGCCTCATTAAAAATTTTTTGAAGGCCTTAGACAAGGAAGGCCAAGTATTTTCCTATTTGAAAACCCTTTTCCCGCAGCTTTCTTTAATAAAAATCCAGGAAGGCGTCTTCGATGGTCCACACATAAAGAAATTGCTAAAAAGCACAGATTTTCCAAAATATTTAACACCCGTTGAAAACGAGGCCTGGAAGTCATTTCAGCAGGTTGTTGCCAATTTTCTTGGAAACAATAAAAGCTCTAACTACGAGGAAATTATTACGGATTTACTGAAGAACTACAAGAAGATGGGTACGGAGTGCCATTATTTAATTTCATTCCTGCTTGTTTTCTATTGTATTGTTTTTACGATTTTATTTATTTCTTACAGGTGTAAATATGTCTCTCAAAATCCATTTCTTACATTCGCATTTAGATTTCTTTCCGGACAATCTTGGTGACGTAAGTGACGAACACGGCGAGAGATTTCACCAACAAATTAAAACCATTGAGCGGTGCTATCAAGGATCTTGGGATGCAGCCATGTTGGGAGACTATGTATGGTTTCTCACTAGAGAAACGGACCCCAAAAGCAACCGAAGACAAAGCAAGAGCCTCAACTATTTTTAACACACAAAAAACTCAAAAATGTATTAAAATCGTTTAAAACCAATAAATTGTAAAAAAAATAACATATTCGAAAAATATGGGATTTGGATTGTTTTACTCAATAGCTTATACCTTTGTCATTTTTCGGTCGATTTTCTTCTGGTTAGTGTTAGTTCTTGCGTAGAAGTATCATCTTGACGTACATGAAGAGAAACCGGATGTTTTTTCGACGATTTGTACTTTTTCATCGGCACAGAAGCACTGTAAAATATGATTTTTTTGAAAATGTGCCATATTTTCATCAATATATTTTGAACCGCTTTACCAATCAAAGATCCAGTTATAGGACATATCTAGCTCGAGATATAATTTGTCAAGTGAAAAAAGGTCGAAAAAATAAGAAAATGACCATATCTCAAAAACTGTTCCATAAAAAAAAATTTAACCTCGATTTTTGAATTCAGCGGAAGAAAATACATAAGAAAAATCACATCTCATCAAATGTACATGAAAAAAATTTCATTTTGTAAACTAGTGATATTAGAATAAAAGTGTAAAATTATTCGGCTGTTCGTACAAGAAAAAAAAATTAAGAAATTGAATTGAACATCTATAAACAAAGTTTAAAAATAAACACTATATAATATACTGTGTATCTGTACGGTAGAAATATCGAAAATACAAACGCTAATAGTGTTTGTGAAGTAAATATCTTGAAAAAAATTTCTCTACACAATTAAAATACTGTACTTATCCAACCCATGTTTCAATTGCAACCGCTCAATCAGTTCAGAGGGTTTTGCCGTTTTAATTTGATGAACTTTAACCTAATTAAAATATCAAAATTTGGATTAAAAACCATAAACAGTGCAACAAAATAACCACAATACTTATTATTGTTAAAAGTAAAGTTAGCTTACTTGCCTTTTTATTAAGTTTTTAATCTCTTCTGAAAATTTTTTTAAAAATGATGACAGGACGTTTTGCATTTTTTATGACGATATGTTTATATGTGTAAATGTAATTTACTTAAAAAATGTCTATATTCTCTTTCTTGTTTAATTTCATATTTTAAGAGCGTTCGGCTCACACACCCGTTTTGGATTTGATATAACGATATGCTTTTATCAGCATATCATTTGAATCTTAGCAAATATTTACAGTAAAGCCTAAAACAAACTGAACATATTGATAGTATCTAAAAATTAAAGATGTTTTAGGCGTTCACCTTAAGGTATGAGTTATGGTATTTTAAAAGGAATTATTTTGTAATTCTCATACGCAATGTATTACCATCTTACTCAACGATATCTGAATGGCAACTAATTTGATTTTATTTGTGGAAAAGTAGACAAAATAACAGCCGAGTGTGTGTCATTGTCATTTACTCGAATACTATTATAGTATACGTGTGTTGACATCGCTGCAGCAAAATGCTTGCCCTATACTCGCGAGTATAGGAATATGAGAATTGGGCGTCACTGTTGTAAATGATTTTTCAGGTATTATAGTGGAACACCGCTTTTCAAATAAATAAAATGTTCAGTCAGATGCAGCATATATGATCGAGTCTTCTCAATTACTTACGCTAAAAATACAGTACGAAATTTAACTAGTACCACCATCTTATATTCACACTGAAATATCAATGTACGTACGGCATATATATTAGTTAATTTAAATGCTTGTGGTTTTTGCTATAGGCTTAAAAACATTTTAAAACTAAAGATTTTCTTATTTAATGTGGTAAAAAACATCTTCCAAACGGACAAAACTAGTTTATTTCCTTGAGATTAGTGGAACATTTTTAAATTTTCATATAATCTTAGCTTTGATCCTCTAAAACTCAGTACTTTTCGATCAAAGCCAATTATTCACTTTTTGACGAGTAATTTAACCCTGCACGGTAACTCTTCTTCGAATTGACGAAGCTCATTTACATTTTATGATATAACTTTTTTATATGTATTCAAATTACGCTCTTTTTTTCAACAACGTTAGCTGATGCCCTAAGCTTGCAGTGATTGGACGTACGCTGGAGCTTCATTTTTTTAAAGTGAAAATTTAGAGGGGTGTACTCGTCGCAACGACGAAAGTAACCTTAGTGTAATTTTTTGTGTCTATTTTTTTGGAATTTTAAATATTCCTTTGTCAAAAGCTACGTCATGTATACTCACAATATTTACTATAAAGATCGAAAACCCAAAAACCGACGACAGTATCTGAAAAATCTTCATTCATCTCTAGTGAAATGGAACAAATTTAGTAGAACAAAAAACCGCGCGAATGCTAGCACTAATGAAATTTTTGAAATTTTTTTTTATTCATTTCTATAACAATAATTGCAATCTCAACGAAAGAGCACTTAGATTGTGTTTGCTGGGATGAATGTTTTTGTATGCTTTTTGAAATGTCATAAATAAAATATATTTAAAAGAAAAAGTTAAAAATTGTTTTCTTATTTTCTTTCTTTTTCGGTTAATTTTTTTTTTTTTGTTTTATGAAAGGAAGAAAAAATATATAAATCACACTTGTTCAAAAAATTCATTACGGAAAAAATCGACACGTAATATTTATATCAACCCGCTGTAAAAATATCGTTTTATTTCGTCTCATTTTTTGGTAATGAAGCGGTTGGTTTGAAAATTATTTTTCATATGTATATAAAAAATCGTTTTGCTTTTACAGAAAATTTTAAAATTTCGAGTTAATACCCTCTTGTTGATCATGTGCGACATGTATCTTTGAATTAAAAAAAAAAAAAAACAAGAAATTTAAACATAACTCAAAGCAAAATAATGCCGGTTCAAATAAGTAGATACTTTTTAAACGTAAGTATGTTTGTTTAAGTTTGTTTGTGAACTTGTGTCTCCTTCCATGCCCATAAATTTCTCTAATGGTCAAGGTCGTCACAAGAGTATGTACTTTTTTTTCTATTTCCTTTTTTGCTCTCTGTTTAACTATGCAAAATTTTATCATAATTTTTATATTATTTCTTTTAACATCATTTTACAAAGTGAAATATAAAGAAAATTGTATTGAATGGAAAATAGATTATAGTGTACAATTTTGTATTTACCCATTTTCTTTGAGATTAAGAAAACTCCAAATGAAATTGAGAAATTTTAATTTGAAATTGAGAACATCATAAATGAAATTAAGAAATTGTTATTTTAAATTAGAAAAAATATTAAATTAAATTAAGAAAATTAAATTTGAAATTGAGAAAATTCAAAAGGAATATACATAAAGCAACATAAGGATCAAAGAAATGAGAATTAATACAAATCTTAAGCAGATTCAGGGAAGGTTGGTAAAACGTTGTGGTATTCTGTATAGCTCTACTGCAATCTCCAGTAGGTATACATGTCTCAAAAACATTAATCACCTATTCTTAAAAGGCAAAACTCTGCTCTCCTACATTAGAAGGAACTTACGTTCGGTAAAATCATCTTTGTTTTCACTGTATTTCTTATTTTTGACCAGATAATTTCACTGGGGCAAAGCATCGGTGAAAAGGGGCTCAAAAATAATGTAAAATTGTGTTCATTTCAAGCCACTGATTAAATTTTCTATTTCTCAAACATTTAAAACTGAGCACAAAACTAGAGTAAAAATCAACCAACCAGTACGATTTGTAGCAAGTAAAATTAAAAATGAAAATCTAAAAAAAAAGTTTAATACAAAATATTGCACATACATCATGTTATGCTATTAAAAGCAAGAAAAAAGTTTTTTTTCTTTTACTTTTCTGTTTAAATGAAATAAAAATCTCGTACATACACCAACGAGTTAATATTAAATGTTATGATACAGGTATGTGTAAGTAGTAGAGCACTTCTTGGTCTAAGAAAGTTTCTTCATTTCAGCTTCTTTTTTTATTTTTAAACTATTGCGAGAAAAATTAGGGATATATGAATATTACAATATTAATAATATTTCTTAAAAATTATTCAAGCTCGTTTTTTGTAATGTTTTTAATAATGATAACTAGTATTGTGGTTATTTTGTTGAACTATCTATGGGGAAAATTTAATTTTCATTAAATTATTTTTATAAAGAAATTAATTTTACAACATGAAAATTTATTAAAATTGTTATTGATAATCTTTCATTCTTGACCGTGGCCGGGGCTCGAACCCGGGCCGGCAGCTTACCATGACATGTTTCGATCGCAACCACTCGTTCCCTCAGATGGATTTGCCGTTTTACACCCGCAGTTTTTAATAATGTTTAAAATGTTATAATACTTATGTATTTTATCGTTCTTAAGTTTCAGGAAAAAAATCCCTGATCATCATCAAAGAGGATTGAAATATAAGAAGGAAATTAAAAGGAATATTTCTTTACAAAAAACATCTTTTTATAATTTTTATTTATTTATAATTGGAAAGGTTGAACAATAACAATGTTTGTTGGAAGATTGTTAAATATATTTTCTTTAATTTACATAGACGAATCCTTGTTAAGAGAACATAACATTCCCGAAACGTTAGGAAAATATTGATTAAATGCATATTTAATTACATATGGGCATTTCCTGGGGTCACGAACGTACGTTCGTACGCTTTGGTATGCAAAAAATATAGAAAACAAAACTTTTCCTAGAATTTTTTTTTGCGATTCGATAGCATTTGGGTAGCTCTATATTTAGTGCAAAAGATGGGTTTCATCGAGTTTAAGTTTTCATAATAATAGTTGTAAACATGTGGTCGCGAACGTACGCAAAATAGAAGTCAACTTTGGATGACAGTAGTGAAATGTAAAAATCTGCGTAATGGAACGGAATATTCAAAAGTGGTTAATTTATTTTGAAAGTGTATTAATGTAGGTCTCCATCCAGCATTTACAAAATAAAATATCTCTCTTGGTTTTTGTTTAATTGGCTTATGTACCGGTCGCGAACGTACGGGTCGCGAACGTACGATTTTTCCATATGTTTTTTTATTATTATCACCATGCATTTTCCCATAAAAATCTTTAAATTTCCTTAACAAAAAAACTTAATACTCCTTTTACAACTGATTGTAATGGAGAGATTATGAAGAAAGAGTGTAAACATAACATATTTTTTGCATTTAAAATCAGTATATAAAAATGTCTTTAGAAGTAGAAAATATAAGAAAATATAAAATTTTCCAGTTTCCAGTGCAATTTCCTCAAGTAAAACAGCTGAGATATGCTATGAAACCATTCTTTTATAACAACATAGACTTTTTTTATAATAATAAACAATAAAAGACAAAGGTTATCAACATTTTATTTTTTCATCCTGGTAGACCATTCTGGGGAAATGCCCATATAGAACCTTAGGCCGTATAAGCTAAAATAAAATCAAATTTAATGAACAATTACATTGGCCAAACAACAAAAATATAGATAAATGACAACTTAGATTTCTTAAAAAAAAATATTAAAAATTTCGATGGTCATGCGTTGAGTCCTTGTAGCAAATAATGTGTTCTAATTTCGGTTTTCTGTTTGATATTTTTTCATTTTGATTTTGATTTTAAAGAAAGACAAGTCAGTCACAAGTAGGGTGTTCAATTAATGGGGTTTTATTATTGTTCAATTAAACGATAAATCCATATTTGGCATTTTTAACTTATTCGATTAAACGAATAAAATTTTAAAATTAATCGATTAATCGAATAATTATAAATCCAGAAATTTTATAAATTAGGATTTTGTTTCGATAACTTTAGAAACAATTTGTACTTGAGTTCATAAACATTCTTTTTTTAAATAAAACTTGTCAATGTAGCTCCAAATTTTTGCTTCACTTTCGGGCAATTGTATTTTAACTTTGGATTTTTTTAAACTTTTCACGGACATTCCATCCTCTGCTATGCTTCTGCAAATAATTTCCTCTAGAGAATCTATCGAAGTATTTTGTTTAAAATATTAATTCATTGGGCCACTTTGATTTTGTTGGTGGAGTATCTTCTTTAAGTACTATGTTATAGTCACTGTCTAAGTGGTAAATTAGTGAAGTTTTTGAAGAAGATTAACGTTTAACATAATTCGATTTATCCTTCGTACAATATTTTTTAACTAAACCCATTCTAAAAAGAGAAACGCATGAACTACTTTATAAAAAATACGGGCGTGTTCTTGAAATCGAAAGAAGTGGATTTCAAATCGAGCAAATTTTAAAAACAAGCCTGTAATGAAACTTCATAAAAATTGTATTCCATTTTATCTACTTCATTCTTTAAGTATCTATTATTTTTTCAAGAACAATACTTAAAACCGTGTTAATTTTGTAAATAGTAATTGAATTTAAAATATTGTGCGATTTCAAATCATCTTCATTTCGATTTCTATAATATACCCGATAAGTTAATATACAACTTTGAGTTAACATACCTTTGTCGTATTTTCTTTTGTGAAATGAATTATTAAATTGTGTTGAAAAAATTTAACAAAAATATAAGCTTAATTACTCACTTAACATGACTGTTTTTTTTTTTAATTCCAACGGACACATACATTCAGTTTGTTTATTCGACTTAAAACTGTAAACAATTATACAGTTAACAGATATACTATATATTTTTATCATTCGATTAATCGGTATAAGTTCTTCGATTAATCCTTTAATCGAAATTAGCTATTTTTAATTATTCGTCTAAAACTGTTCGATTAATCGAACAAGAATAAATCGAGTGAACACCCTAGTTAAAAGTTACAACAAATACAGCAACACAAAACCAAAAGCATTTTCTGATTTTTAAAGGGGTTTATATGGCCCCTATGGGTAATCTTGGACCCACCAGAACAACATTTTGTCATGATATAGTAGCTATCATAAAAGTTAGTGTCGCCAATTTTTATGTTAATGCCAACATTTGTAAGGAAGTTATGGCATTAAAAGCTGATTTCGAGAGTAGTATTTGTATGGAACGACCTATGTCCATTTTTATTAGGCTTGGTCTTTGTGACAATTTGAACCTATGTTCATTGCACCAAATTATCTCCAAAATTGCTACCTGTACTTTGCGAACAAAGTCTACATGGACAGACAGTTAACCTTTAATCGGTTAACCGAATAATTACTACCCGAATAAATGATCGTCTTATTTAAAATTTGCTATTTTCGGTTAACGACTAAACCGGTTAATTTTAGTCGATTAACCGATGTAATTTAAATTTTTTGGAGTATTATAAAATATTTTTTGTATTATTTATTCATTATTTGTTTCGCCTCATATACAAAAGGTATGCGTTTAAAAAATATTTTTTCATACAATAAATTTCCTTTTAGCTATACATTCTTAAAATACAGTAAAATACAGATGAGTCGGTTGATGACCTGACAACAGAAGAAACTCTCGGTATTAACACAAAAAATCTTTTAACAGAATTAGCCGAAACAATTAGAAGTGTTAAATATTTTGAAATTTTGATAGGACTTAATGGCATAATCGAAGATTTTATATGTTCAGATAAATCCAGGAAAATAACTGAGGAATTAGGTATTCTGTATTATGGGTTGCTTTCGATCTCTCCAACATCTACGATAAGTTAAAGAATTTTCCCAAGTCAAGTTTTATCAAAACTCAGGAACAGAATCGCCTAATTCCTAACATTAAACAAATTATTTTTTTAAAAGATTATTTGTTAACATCTTTTTAAACTATTGAAAAAACTAATAAAATGATGTCAGAGTTTATTTTTTATTTAATAAATAATATGTTCTAATGGCCCCGGTTAATCGAGCGATTAACCGATTAAAGCAAAAGCCCGATTAAATGAAAACCCTAGTATATAGATTAATTACAACACTGGCTCCATCGCCAAGCCGGATGTTAAGCTCGTAATGATAAGTTTGAAATAAAATAAAAACAAAAAAAAAGCTTTACCTGTTTTTGAAAATATCTTTAAATAATGCGTTTCCAATATTGTCACAATAATCGCCAACCACTTTAAACACCGACAATTCGCCAAACGCCAATTTCAAACGGCAAATGGGCTAAAAATCGCCAAGTTTGGGGAGAAATCGCCATATCTGACAGCCCTGGTGTAAATGATATAGATTCGGAGAAAGATTTTAAATTAAATGGATGCAATGTAAATATGATTTTAGGTGGACAATATAAATAAACTGAAAGAGTTTTTCTCGATAGTTGCTTTAACACATTATTAAAAGGGTTATTTGATCTGAAATATAAATTGTATAATATGTACCCTCCCTACTAAAGCACTCATGCATACTCATTCTATTAGAGGGAAGCTTTTACCCTGAAGAGCCGAACAGCTACTTGTAAAGTAAATTGGCTCCAATTGTTGGCGAAAAAAAAATTACACAGAGAATTTTTTTATTTTCCTTTTAGAAGAGTTGGAGTTGATGTTTGTTGAAAGTTTTGAAAAATTAAATAAATTTAAAATTTATGTTGAACTGAATTTTACTTTGCATCTTTTCTTTTTTTTTTTTAATCTTAGAAGTTTTAATATACATTTATAGGTACGTGGCTGGATATAAACTCGTAGCTCAAGTTAGTTAATACATATGAAATGTTTAAAGGCGTTTAGCATTTAAGGAAATGAATAATTTGAATACTTGCATTTTGTTTTGCGTTATAGGAAAACTATTACAATATTAAATAAAATATTATAAAAAAATTATAATAAGAAGAGGTTTGAAGAGGTTTTTTATTGAAAAAAAAGTTTTTTAAGAAAGTCTTTATAAAATATTTTTTGCATAAAAGTTATAACAAAATTGTATGTTTAACTGATACATTAAATTATTCTAGGTAAATATTAAATAAAAAATTTTGTACTAACTGGAGGCTTTCAGTTTCTTTAAATTTGTATTAAATTTCTTTTATCTGCAAGTTAACTTTACTAACATAAAAGTGAGCTAAAACATTGGAATTTGGAAAATAATTTGTTGGGATGATCCCCATCCTTTTTTAGGCAAGTGTGTGTTTACCTGGATATAGTTTCAGTCTTAAATTAAAGAACTAATTAGACATTAATTTTCCTTTTTTAGTATGTATAAAGATTGATCAAATTATGCTTTCTATAAGGAAAATAATCCAAACTTGAATTTCAGAACTATCAATTAATAACCGAACATATTTTTATCTATTTCAGGTGCTACTTTAATATTCAAGAGCAATGTTGGGCAACATAATACGACACTTAGAATAACTATGTTTCAGCTATGAGCAAAACAACTTGTGTTGAGCAAATATTTGGGGAAAAATAGTTTTAAACAAAAAGTTTAAACGCATATTTTGTAAGTTATTTGAAATATGGCGTAATACGTTCTAAATTCGGAATTCGGCATTAACAGATTTCAAAATATAAAATTGGTACATAAATAGTTGATAAGATCTCAAAAATGAGTCAAATTGACATTTTTGGATAGCGAAAATAACGCTGGTCTTAGCATGTGTTTCGAGAAATTTTGAATGTGGTAATCGCTGCCCGCCAAAAACTTCACTTATTTCATACCAGCAGCTTCCTTTTTAGCAACTTGCAAAACAAATTATCTTTCTTAACTAATCGGTTATCGCAGCACAACGTTACACCAGTTTTTGAATTACTTGCTTGTTATTTACACACACTCAAAACATTCTGTACGTAAAATTAACTGAAATTGTAATATAAAATAAATGAAAATTCAGTTAAAAACCGGTCTACTTATTTTTAATTAGTTTTAACAAAAAGTTAATTTAATTTATACTGTTAAAATTTCAATCCCATGTTCCGTAAAAATAAATTAATTTTCAGTTATTTTATATAAATTAAATATCAGAAAATTACCTACATATTACGTAAAAACAAAGGAATATTCAGTTATTTTTTTAAATTCAGTAATTTTCGTTTACTCCACAAAAGAGCAGAATTTCTAAAAAAAATACCAGACAGACACCTGTCCGCTTAAATTCTAATGAAAGAGAAAGAGAATATTATTATTTACTTACCCCGTTACACACGTTTGTTAAAATTTTGTTGTACTGATCCCGTTGTTTATAAAAGAACTCTCAATTAAAAAAATTAGATGTATTTAACTTAATAACTTAACAAATACAAAATGGGAATTGCTTACACAAAACAAGCAAATCGATTTTTATAGATAACTATAAATTTATTTTTGGTAAATAGTTAAATTATTTTAAATAACTGAATATTTATTTGTTTTTACGGAATATGTAGTTAATTTTTTGTAAATTTATTTATATAAAATAACTGAATATTCCTTTGTTTTTTACGGAATATGTAGTTAGTTTTTTAACTGAATATTCATTTGTTTTAACGGAACATGGGGTTTAATTTTTGACAGTAAGAATTAAATTAACTTTTTGTTATTTTAAATTAAATTTTCATTTAATTTTACATAAAGAAGAATTTCACTTAATCAACGGACAATATGAACTGCAACTGTAAATCCGTATTAATATGCACTTAGTTTTTTGAATAAATGTTAGAATCAGTTAAAAATAAATTTGCTTGGAATCTTAAATGTTTATTTATTTAAAAATGACTAAACGGAATACTTCTTGAATAAGCTACAGTCTGTAACTGCAATAGTATTGTGAATGCAGTAATGTCCATATGCACGTAATTCAGTTGGTAAGAACGCTAAATTAAAAAAGATTAGTTGTTTACTTTAAGCAAAATTTTGCTTAAAATATGCTAAATTTTAACAGAAAGTAAATATAAATTTTTATAAAAAAAATATGATAAAAATTTGCTAAATAAAAAGAAATTTTAGTATAATGCCATAAAAACTTAATTTTTTAAAGAAATATGCTAAAAAAATTCTACTTTTCTAAAAAGTTAAAATATACTAAAAAAATCAGCTTTTGGACAATAAAGCAGTGAGCAGATTTCTTAAAAAAAAATATATTTAATTCCCCAACTTAATCTGCTTAATCTAGCAGAAAATATGCTAAAATAGTAACACTGCTCCTTGCTCATTTCGAAAGAGAGTGTAAACCACACCAAAGATTAAATTTTAATGGAGTTGATAGTGATTCCTTAACGCCTTGAAGATTGCATTCGCTCCAAATACGGCAGTTTTCCTTATTGACGTAGCCATTTAACCAAAAAAGAGCTTTATAAAATGGACGAAGTGCTCTCTTTGCGAACAAGTTTAGTTTTTTTTTTTCAATGTATATTTCCACAATATGGGAGCGTTATTATAGCGTTAATGATGAAACAGAATTGAGTCTTCAACTTCAGGCAAAAATTCTAAAGCCCATAATTAAAACGTCGGCAGTAACTTCAAAATCTCTCTCATTTCTTTCTTTTGCTTTTGTTCTTATTTTTCTTTGTTTACACATTGTATGAAATTGAATGAAAGTATGGTAGCATTGTTAAGAGAATAAGCGTCTTTATGTGAAAGCATTAGAAAAAACGTCCTCAAAATAAAATTGATTTTATTTCTCGACCGCATTCTCTGCCATAATTTTATGTCAAGCTGTATGAAAAACATCGTTCAGCCGCAGTCCTGTTTCATCATTTACACGATTTATGATGACTTTGGAACTCTCAGCTGTCAAGCAATGGTTATCAATATCGAACGTTCTCATGCAGCTTACAAAATACCTGATACATTTATAACTCAAGTTACTCTTTGGAATTTTTCTTAAATTTTACCCTTCCTATAAAAGCCCCAAATTAAATTGATATGTTCACAAGTATATAAATTGATATCAAACTACAATAAAAAAAAAAGAGAAAAATTCAAACTTTCAGTAGCAAATTTTTATTGAATGCCATTGCTTTCTTAAAATATTTTATTATATTTGTAAAATTGTATAGCCCATGTTGCCGCCACTGGCAAAACAGCTTAAATTAGTTTTACTAGTTTACATTACTTGTTAGAAAATAATCTATTACAATGAAATATTAAACGTTCGGAGTAAACGCTACCCGCGCCATTTACAAAACTCCATTTCTTTTTATATCAGTTATAAACCTTGCTCTTACTAGGCTGGGGTGGTGTTTGTACTTAGCCCAAACGAATTAATAATTATTAAAAATTAAAGCTCTAGTGGTTTCCATACCAAAAAGTGAGTTAGTTATGCATGTTTTTTATTAAATTGTTATTTTATACTTTTTCTAAATAATGCCTATGTATATAATTTTAGGAATTTTAATATTTATAAGAAACATTGGGTGAATAAATGTATATTTGAATTTGATCCCGTGTCTTCTTTATTCAAAATCCAGTGTAAATCATTAGCGAGGGGTATTCCTCATCGCAACAACCCAAGTACACAGAAAAAATTATTAGTAGTTTTTTATCAATTAAAAAAATTGTTTCAAAAGTATTTAAATTTAATTAATGTGATAATTTATTCAATTATTTTTTTTTTTTTTTTTTTTTTTGTTGAAAGAAAATTAAAAATATAATTTTGATTTAATTATTAATTTAGTTGTTTTGAAAATAATTTTTAATTAAAATATTTATTAAATAACAAAAAAAGTTTTCGTTTAAAATAAAATCATTTAAACTTGCGGAATTGTTTTTGGAATTGTCAAAACAAGTTGTTTTTTGCATTTTGTTTTTTCTTAACCTACTTACAACTACAATTAATGTTGGAAGAATTCCAATCAATTGTAGTGGGAAATGTAAGAAGAGATAAACTCACTGTTTATTGTTGATGTTTTTGTTTAAACTTTGATATTGTTACAAGTGGAACTGTTGCTTATGATTCTTATAAGCTTAACAGTTTTATTTGGTTTAATATCTTTAGTTTTTCTAAAATCTTTATGGATGAAGTTTCCTGATGGTCTGGCCTAAGCAGCCAGTGAAATGCGCATAGGAATAGCTTATCCCATCAACAATAAATTTCAGTGCTTTTATCAAGGATACAAATTGGGAATTAAGCACGAAAAACAAAATCTTTTAAATTAAAATTTTGTATTCCCAAAAATTACTTTTGGTAAAATGAAAAATATAATTTATTGAAAAAAAAAATTTTCAAAATTTCAAATTTTTAAAATTTTTAGCAATCAATATAATCATTTTCGTAATAGGTGCAAAATCAACAAATGGGTTGCTTGATTCTATGAATTTGGAATGAATTTGGTGATAAGAGACAATTTTTAATTTTTTCTGTGTAAGAAAAGAAATTATTCGAACATATAATTAATAAATAGAATCTGGGAATTTATTTCTCATGGTGAGTAACATTTATTTTATAAATTTTCATATTAATTCGAATATGTATTCTAAGTCAGATTACAATCTAAAAAGCTTTAATACTTTAATAGTCTTATTCCTTTAATATTTTTCAGGAATATTTTCTATGCACTATCAGAATTTTCTTTTGTATATTTTGTATAGTGCATAGAAATATTGAAGGAATAAGACAATTAAAGTTTAAAGTATAATATGAAATATTACATATAATTACCCAGTAAAAAATGTGCTCCAAAAGGAGCAGGTTTTATGTATGAATTCATACCTCAAATCGCTTCATGCCTGCTGATGGAATGCCTGATTTTTGTATTTTCTGCTCACAATAAGCGCTTCTTTTAACATGCAAACAAAGCACTCCTAAAGTGCTTTAAAAGGGCTAACTATATTAACATATTCATTAATATTTTGCTTTTACTTGTTTAAATGCCCTTTTTCAATCATTTTTGCAAACCATTATGGGTTAATTCCAAACACAATGCTTTTTTTTCGTCTCAAGCTTTTTATTTCTTTCATGTAAAAGAAAATATAAAAACAAAAACGGCAAGTAAGCTCTAAAATAATAAGCAACAAACAAAAGTAGTTGTTATTATTGTAAAACTTTCTGCTAAATTGTGCAAATGGTGCTTTAACTGTATAGCATGCCTATTACATACAAATATACCTGTCTCCACACATGTTATTCATTAAGCAACATGGAAAAAGAGTTGAAAACAATAGAACAATAATAAAAAATTCAACTGTTTTTCAATGATTGTATTTATTTTTATTGCTTTTTCCTGGTTTTACCTGAAAAATGTTATCAGTGTCATTTTGACGTTCTAATTTTACTTTGTCTCTGCGTTTTTTCCGTAATGTCACATTTTTTTTAATTAAGTCATAATCATTACTTGAGCTGTTTCGTTTGCTTTATATGCATCGCTATTAAAAAGTGCAAGAAGTGATAAATTGATTAAGATAAAAAATAAAATAATAAAATCAATTATTTGGTGTTTTCAAGTGAATTTATAATCGCACGATGGTAAGTACAGCTAAAAATTTCCGTACTGTCACACAGTTATTTAATAAAAAATCGTAAAAAATAAAATAAATAAAGATGTATATTAATATATTACGAAGTTTTGATCACTTTTTCTTGTTTTTATTTTCCGTGAAATAACTTTTTAGAAGAAAAAAACAAAAAAAATATCACAAATTTCTTTACTGTCACTTTTAAGTAAAAAGGTTTTTTTATTTTAAAAGCTTATTTCTCGAAAATTCTGATTGATTTCAATACTGTAGTTCTTTTGATGTAAAGATAATTTGTTATATTACTTTGAATGACTATTGTTGTTGTTATTCTTCTAAAATCTTAAAGGTTAAAACAAAGGCAAAGTTGACGGGAGCTGAAAGAGCAAAACGTTATCGAGAAAAAAGAAAATTAGACAAGAAACGTGATGATGAATACAAAAAAAAAAGAAAGAGAAAGGTACACGTTATATTTCGAAAATTTGGGACATTTTTAATTTTTTTGTATGTGTAGAAATTCTAAAAAATTGAAAAGAAACGAAATGCCGAGGAAGATGCTGAAGGCTATACGAGCTAAGCAAAAATTAACCGCTTAAAAAAAACAAATAGAAAAAAAACCAATCGGGAATCAATTTTTTATGAAATATTCACAGATTCCGATGAATAGATTTGTTCATGAATTTTTTGTTAATATAATTGGATTACTTTTATTTTTTGTTTCGTTTTTATAAAAAAGAAAAAAACAAACAGTAACCAAAAACAAAATAATGAATAAATGTTTAAGTTTTCGTTACACTTGAAATTTAAATTGGATTTTCTTTATGTCACAAAAAATTCCGTACTGTCACTTTTTATTTTTTCAAGTTTCCAGCAAAATACAACAATTTCTTCCAAATTGTTTGAAGCAAATTTGTTACTTTAAATGTAAGCTGCACAAAAACAAATTTTTGTAAAAAAATTACTTTTTTTTAATTCTTGAATTATAAAAGGAAAAAAAAAATAATTGGAATCTCTGCTATTACTAACCCGTTTTTTTTAAGAAAAACATCCAAAGCTGGTAAATAATAAGTGAACGAATGCGATAGTAGGCTTTGTTCTAACATTTTTGCATTAATTTCTTAGTTTTGTAAATTTTTGTAAAAAGTGACATTCCGGAAAATATTTCACCAAAATGCAATAAATAAGCAAAACAAATTTTTTTTAAAGAAACTAAAAGTAATTTCGCAATCTGCACAAATCTTAATGCAAGTAAACAATTTCAGAGAATGAATTCCTCAACCTTAAAAAAAAAAAAAAAAAAAATGCTCATGTACACTACTTTTGGAATTAACCCTTATATATTTTTATTTTTTCGCTTTAAAACCTTCTTTGTTGTCAGCACTAAAATAACAGCTTTTTTGTATAGTTTATTCTTTATCATTTACTGCTGTATAAAGGCAGAATTAGTCTTTACTTTCTGTTTCTGTTCTGTTCCGTGCCGTTCTGTTACGAAATTGTAATAGTTACTTTTTCTGTAGTAACTTATCAGCCATTTATGACAAATTTATTTGTTTTGTACGTCCATTGTTTTATTTTAATTACTTTATTGCACATGAATTTGAAGAAATTAAATTTTATGAAAAAAAAATTATCTTTATCTATCTATCTATATATATAAAAATGAAAAATGTTTGTATGTTTGTTTGTTTGTTTGTTTGTTTGTTTGTTTGTTTGTTTGTTTGTTTGTTTGTTTGTTGGCTTATAGACTCCTAAACTACTGAACCGATTTTCCTGAAATTTTTACAGATGCATCACGGGAGCCCTAAAAATAAAATAGGCTACTTATTTTTTCGATAGGGGCAGGGGAATTGGTATCCCTCATAGGATGCCAATATTAATTATCGCATATATTAAGATCCGCTGCACGCATTATGCAGAACTTTTGGTAGTAAGATCTTCTGAGCCCCAAAATTAAAATAAAATAGCAGCGGGGGAAGTGGAATCCCCCATAGGACGCCAATGTTTAACATCGCATATCTAAAGAACTGTAATAGTGAGAATGTTCAAACTTCCTAGAAGTCACTCTTATGGTATACAACACTTTTGAAAATAACAATAAAGCGGGTAGGCGCAGGGGGGGAAATACCTCCCATAGGATGCATATATTAAATATCGCTCAACTGAAGAATTATTAAAGGGAGAGTCTTCAAAAGTGGTTAAAGCTATTATTATAGTAAACTATAAATTTCAATATACAAATGGGCGGGGTAGACGGGGGAGGAGCAGTACCCCTCATATATAGAAATATTAATAAGAGCCACTGCACGCATTTTGTTGAACTATTGGCAGTAGGATCTTCTGAGCCCCAAAATTAAAACAAAATAGCGGCGGGGGTAGTGGTACCCACCATAGGACGCCAATGTTTAATATCGCATATCTTAAGAACTGTTATAGTGAGAATGTTCAAACTTTGTGGAAGTCACTCTTATGGTATACTACACTTTTGAAAATAAAAATAAAGCGAGTAGGTGCATAGGGGAAACACCTCCCATAGGATGCATGTATTAAATATCGCTCAACTTAAGAACTATTAAAGGGAGAGTCTTCAATCGTGGTTAAAGCTACTATTATAGTAAACTGTAAATTTCAATATAATTTTTACATTTTTACAAAAGCATCCAAAAATAAAATAAACCACTTTTTTTGTCGATACAGGCAGAGAAGCAGTACCGCCATATGACATATGACAAATATTGAATCAAATTTATAATTTAGTCAAGTGACTGATTTATCATTGCGCAGCCAAAACTGCTAAAGGCTGTACGCAAAAAAGTGGAAGTAAAATAGTTTAAAACCTGTACATATTGTATCCCACATAACGCTTACAGTTATTTTAATAGAATTTAAATTTGAACGGATTTATGCTTATTACGGTTTAAATCGATAATCATATATCAATGGCGGTAATAGAGATATCTATATATATAAAAATGAAAAATGTTTGTATGTGTGTTTGTTTGTTTGTTTGTTTGTTGGCTTATAGACTCCTAAACTACTAAACCGATTTTCCTGAAATTTTTACAGATACATCACGTGAGCCCTAAAAATAAAATAGGCTACTTATTTTTTCGATAGGGGCAGGGAAATTGGTATCCCCCATAGGATGCCAATATTAATTATCGCATATATTAAGATCCGCTGCACGCATTATGCAGAACTTTTGGTAGTAAGATCTTCGGAGCCCCAAAATTAAAATAAAATAGCAGCGGGGGAAGTGGAATCCCCATAGGACGCCAATGTTTAACATCGCATATCTAAAGAACTGTAATAGTGAGAATGTTCAAACTTTCTAGAAGTCACTCTTATGGTATACAACACTTTTGAAAATAACAATAAAGCGGGTAGGCGCAGGGGGGGAAATACCTCCCATAGGAAGCATATATTAAATATCGCTCAACTGAAGAATTATTAAAGGGAGAGTCTTCAAAAGTAGTTAAAGCTATTATTATAGTAAACTATAAATTTCAATATACAAATGGGCGGGGTAGACGGGGGAGGAGCAGTACCCCTCATAGATAGAAATATAATTAAGAGCCGCTGCACGCATTTTGTTGAACTTTTGGTTGTAGGATCTTCAGAGCCCCAAAACTGAAATAAAATAGCAGCGAGGGAAGTGGTACCCACCATAGGACGCCAATGGTTAATATCGCATATCTTAAGAACTTTTATATTGAGAATGTTCAAACTTTGCAGAAGTCTCTCTTATGGTATACAACACTTTTGAAAATAAAAATAAAGCGAGTAGGTGCATAGGGGAAACACCTCCCATAGGATGCATAAATTAAATATCGCTCAACAGAAGAACTATTAATGGGAGAGTCTTCAAACATGGTTACAGCTACTACTATGGTAAACTATAAATTTCAATATAAAATGGGCGGGGTAGACAGAGGAGGAGCAGTACCCCTCATAGATAGCAATATTAATAAGAGCCGCTGCAAGCAATTTGTTGAACTTTTGGTAGTAGGATGTTCTGAGCCCCAAAATTTAAACACAATAGCAGCGGGGGAAGTGTTACCCCCCATAGGACGCCAATGTTTAATATCGGATATCTTAAAAACTATTAAAGTTAGAATGTTCAAACTTTGTAGAAGTCACACTTATGTTATACTACACTTTTGAAAATAAAAATAAAGTGGGAAGGCGCAGTGGGGAATACCTTCCATAGGATGCATATATTAAATATCTCTCAACTCAAGAACTATTAAAGGGAGAGTCTTCAAACGTGGTTAAAGCTACTATTATGGCAAACTTAAAATTTCAATATAGAAATGGACAGAGGAGGAGCAGTACCCCTCATAGATAGAAATATAATTTAGAGCCGCTGCACTCTTTTTATTAAACTTTTTGTAGTATGATCTTCTGAACCCCAAAATTGAAATAAGATAGCAGCGGGGAAATGTTACCCCCCATAGGACGCCAATGTTTAATATCACATATCTTAAGAACTGTTATAGTAAGAATGTTCAAACTTAGTAGAAGTCACTCCTATGGTATACTACACTTTTGAAAATAAAAATAAAGCGGGAAGGCGCAGGGGGGAAACCTTCCATAGGATGCATATATTTAATATCTCTCAACTGAAGAAGTGGTTTAAGAAGTGTAGCGAAGCGCACCGGGTTAAGCTAGTTTCAATATAAATATGTATTTTTTATTATTTATTTTGCTGTCACTTACAATAACTTAACATGTTTTTGATTTTAACAAACTGAACCGTAACAGAACAGAAAAACTAATCAATTTCACAGGTTTTTTAATAACAAAAACAAATCAGCTGATTCGTAACAGAACAGAAAGTTAAGACTAACTGAGCCTTAAGAGCTCTCTTATTGAAGCGCTCGATTATGCGCTTTTTCTCTTAAGTGCTTCAAAACCCCAATTTTTATTTACTGGGTAATTATTATCATTTATAAAAATTCTCACTAACAATAAGTACATACATATTTATATGTATGTATATCCGTCAATACTTAAAAAAAAATACAGGAATGTTAAATGTGACATATGTATGACTGGAAAATAACTTTGACAAAACAAATATGAATGAATAATATAAATTTTACTTTAAACTTTGTTACAATCTTCACTATGCGAAAACAGAAAATATTTTAGGCCATTTGCAACATCGTCTAATGGTGTTTTCTTTTCTACAAAAAATGTCACATTTTATTTAAAAAAATGCAATTTGGTGTTCGTTTCTTAAAAATGCTTTGCTCTCAAAGAGGGCAGCGTTTTTTATTCTCTACTCTACTCCCCGTATAAATCAAGAGTGTTGATAATGCCCTGTAAAAAGATGGCTTCTGTTTATATATAGGGTTACCAGACGAAGTTGGGAAAAAATCTCCTCTAATCAGGACAATAAAAATTTTAAGTGTTAATAGTAATTTTTTTATTATTTTATAGTAAAAACAAAATAAAGAATTAAATTGTTAATGGAAGGTTGTCAGTGATATAAAATTTAAATGGATTCGTTGTTATAAAATTGTTTTTGAAAAAAAAAAAAAACGTCAAATCAAGAAATCGTAAATTCGCAATCTGGCAAAGGTATTTTCTTGTTTACATATTTTATGAAAAACAAACTAAAGAAATTGGAATTTGGTCATTCATTTTGTTCATTTATTTATTTATTTAATATTAATATATTATCAAATTTGGGCTTATGTGTATTATTTTTTTTATATTTTGAAGAACAAACTTTTTGTCAGCAGTTAAAAACAGGGCGATCCAATTTTGTGTTTTGTTCTCGTTAAATAAAAAATTGCATTATTACATGTTAGGCAAGACATTTTATAAATGCACCTTTTAAAATGTGGTATTTTTTTTGTAGAAAAGAAAACACCATAATATAGAAAAATTAATATTTGTGTATAAGTATGCTATGCGCGATCAAACCATTTACCCAATCGCGATAAAACTTGGTCCACTTATTCTGAGCACCTCCGCGAAGGTTTAAGGGTATATAATTTTTTGAAATTTTAAGTGAGCGTGGCGCCTTTCATACAAAATCAATATAAATTTCTGTATATCTATAAAACGTCCGGAGCAAAAGTTTATAAATATAGTACAAATATGTTGGTTATCAATACAGAACATCTGACAAGATGTGGGCGGAATTGGAGAAGTGAGCCTGGCGCAAAGAGATTTATTTATATCTATAGAACGGTAAGAGAAAACTTTCCAAATTTGGTACACATAGCTGGGTTATCAATACACAACCAACCTTAAAAATTTACGAAATTGGATAAGTGGGTCTTTCATACAAAGATATTATAGATTTCTCTATATCTGGAGAACGGGAAGAGTCAAAGCTTTTTCTTGGTAATCAATATACTACATACGAAAAAATGTGGGCGGGACTAGAAAAGTGGGATTGTCACCTCTCATACGAATACAAAATAAATTTCTGTATATCTGGAGAGTCATATGAATTAAAGTTTCTTAGTTTGTTCAAATAGCTTCGATGTCAACGCATAACATCTGACTAGAAGTGGACGGGATTGGAAAAGTGGGCACAAAAAAGATTACTTTATATCTATATAACGGTACGAGAAAAGCTGTCCGAATAGCTGGGTTGTCAATGAGGCATATCTGGAGAATGCCAATAACTAAAACTTTTCAAATTTAGTACAAACAGCATAGTTATGCACAATAAATTGCAATATGTTGGTGGAATCGGATAAGTGGGCGTTGCAAAATATATAATTCTATAAAGTTTTCAAATGGTACAAAAACTAGGCGGTTGCAGATAAGTGGGCATGTCACCTCCCATGCAAAGACATTATAGATTTCTGCACATCTGGAGGGCGGTGCGTAAAATTAAATGTGGCCCCAAAAAGAAAATTTAGAATGGCCCCAAAATTTTACATGGGACACGACAACATGCAATTTTGGGGCAATTTTGTTTTGTTTTTTAAAGTTTTTTTTTAATTTTTTTGTTGGGGTGCCAATATCAAAAAATGCAAATTAAAAAGATATTTTTTCATCTTAAGTAAAAATTTCTAGGGAAAGAAGTCAAAAAAATCCTTGATGGCTATCAGAGATGCTTTAGTTAGCGAAGCTGGTGTTTTTTTTGCTATAGAGGAAAAAATCCTAAATTAAGGGTCAAATTTGGGGTCAAGTTTCATTTATATTTTGGAGCCATATTTCCTGGGTTTTTTAAAATTGCCGAATTTGAAATAACTTTGTTATCAAACGAGAGCTGTTATAAAAACATATTACTAATTTTATTTAAATGAGGGTAGCGAAGCGCACTGGGTTAAGGTAGTGGTTTACTAACTGTTTAATTAATTTCATTTAATTTGTTTTACTATTTATTTAAAATTTCTTATCAACTCATATCTATTACCATTTAAACTAAAATTAAAACTCCAATATCTGGTTTAAGTTAATGGTATCGAATATTATGATTGGCAAATATAAAAGAAGAAGAAATAAATAAAAACCAAGATTGAAATTAAAAATTGTTATCAGAATTTATATTTATTATCTTATTAAGCTTGAGGTCTCTCTTCTTTTTAATATAAAAAATTTTAAATTATTTCATCCAATATTTCGGCACTTCTTTGTGTGCCTTCTCCCGGGGTATTATCTTGATTATTAATAAAAAAATTAATATAAATTTCTAAAGGTGGATTTCCATTTTTAGTTTAAAATGTATTTTTCTTTATTAGTTTAGTCAAATTGAAATGACTATATGCATTGAATTGACATGTTCCATTTTTGACATTTGGCAATACAATAAGGTATTGAAAGTGCATTGACAAAACCAGTATTTTTTCTAAACGATAAGCCATACGACGGAGCTTGAGAATTAAACAAACATGAATTTATACAAATTTTAAATTTGTTCTTCTTATGTTAAATTTAAGGTACATAAAATTCCTTATCACCAATTTTAACTCTACTCCTTGTTTTTTTTTTTTTTAACAGAAAATTGTTCATTTAACCACATAAAAGTTGATCTGGTAAACGAAATTATAAAAAATGATATTTAAAATAAAGAAAAATTGCTATAAATAAGCAAAAAAAAGTTTTTTATAATAATGATTTTCTCCATATTAAGGGATACTAAATAAATGAATGAATGCAAAAAATATACAAAAATCTTTAAAAATAAAAAATGACAATAAATAAGATAAATCGCACTTTATTAAGATTTATTGTAATAAATCACCAAAGGGATGTTGAACAGTTGACATATGTATGTATAAAATAATTTTACGCATAAAAGAGGACAAAATATTGTTAAAATCTATAGAGATGTTGAAATAAATAAATGTAAAACTAAATTTTTTTTCCTTTTTTTATTTTAAAATAAATTTATGGCTGTTGGTTAAAGTTAAAGGCAACAGCAGATGGATAGAGATGAAAAACTTAGGCTGTCATACAATAAAGCTTGTCTTTGGAATTTTAGCTACAGCAACAGCAACTAAAAGGGAGATAAAATATAGCACTACCTTATACAGGGTGGTGTAAAAGTAGCGTTTTGATTAAATTAGTCAGTGAGATGTACAATAAGATTGAAGTTTTTGTTTACATTTGTATATCTCCTTTCTTCAGAATAAACTTTAAAAAACTTGGGAAGTTTGAAGGAGAAAAATTATTAAATTTTATTTTGAAAGTCAGCAATGGGTTATGCGGACAAAAAGGTCACATCTTATTTTTCTCCTAAAATCGAATTTGCATGAGTTGCGCCTAGAAAACTACGCCCTCTTTAAAAATGTCAGTTTAAAGCAGTGCTCGAAAATAAACACTAAATATCGCTCCTTAGTGTTCGGTTCGGTAGATTTGTTGAAAACACAAACGCTAATACTGATTGTGTAGTAAATCATTAACAAAAATAATATTTCCCTGTTTGTCATCTTTCGAACACAAAAATAATACTGTTCTTATCGAACTCAACCAAAAGATTTTATTCCGATCGGTTTTTTTTTTTAAAAAATCCACAAACTTCATTGTGTTCGGTTCAGCTCAATAATGATCGTTCGTTTATGTTGTGCTTAGCGCCCTTTTGTCTGGTAAAAGAAACCAAACATTTTTTACAAAAACAAAATACACATACGAAAAAAAACAAAAAGCCAGGAAAATAATTTTACAAAAACAAAACATATACACAATACAACACACAAGCTGTTCGTGCAGCGGTCGTTGCTAAAATTTTTTGTTTTTTCATTTCTATATCAATGTAAAAAAAGAAACATAATCGGGCATGCTCTACAAATCGAAATGAAGTGAATGACCGTAGTTTTTCTTGGTTTTAAGAGATGTTCTTGTAAAGTTAATTGGTACTCAATAAATGATATAGAGAAAATGGAATACTTGTATGAACTTTCAGTACAGAGTCGTTTATCAAATTGGCTCAATTTTAAATCCACTTCATTTAGTTTTCTAGAACATGCCCATATAGAACATTAAAATATAATGTTTTTCTACAGTATCACAACAATTGTTCTGTTTTTTAACGAAAAACAGAATATTTGGCTCTTTTTCAAAAATTAAGGGTTGTATTCGTCTACACAAACACTAAAAAAATAGATATCATTCCTGGGTGAGTGAGCCGATCGCTAAATAATGTTCTGTTTATTTTCGAACACTGGCTTTAAACAAATAATGGACACTATTTATAATATATTATTTTCAAAACGAATGAGAACATATTTTTGTACTACAATCTGTATTTTAATAAATGTCAACCCTAAATAAAATCATAAAGGAAAAGCCTTACTAATCATATAAACCAAAGCGCTAGTGATGCGATAACCTGTATTTATAGCAAACTGTTACGTACAATAACAAAAGTTATTAATAATATAAATAAATAAAAA
This sequence comes from Pollenia griseotomentosa, assembly GCA_963931875.1. Lineage (NCBI taxonomy): Eukaryota > Metazoa > Arthropoda > Insecta > Diptera > Polleniidae > Pollenia > Pollenia griseotomentosa. The sequence continues at coordinate 28,782,884 of OZ007561.1, forward strand.
CAAAAGAGTTTGGAAGGAAAATAAAATAAACAAATATTTTATAAATGATTATGTGAATCCTTAAAGACAGCAGAGGTATTTGGCTATTATTAAAAAAACAAAAACACATGAGGAGGATTGTTTTGTAAAACTTAAACTTATTTCTCACCAGGCTTCTCCTTCCAGTTTATGATTTTTAAAAAAGGAAAGAAGCAGTATTAACTTTTAAATTAAATTTGTTTATATTTTTAACGGGAAATAAACAAGGAAGTACTTTTTCATTATCTTAAAATCGTTTCGAATGATATTATTCAAAACATACTGAGAAAACTGAATATCGATTTTCATACAAAAAGAAAAAAAAAACGTTCATGAGACACGCATAAAGTTTAATAACGCATTATCACTGTAAACAGACCTCCAGTTGGGAGATGTTTTTATCGGGTAAATAAATTTTTATCAGAAATCTAACTTATTTCATCTTATTCTACACCTTTTTAGGTACCAGAATCTACTCTTTAGTCCAAACCCGTTTTTTGACACACTAGGTTCCTTTTCTCGGAGAAGATTACATATATTTAAAATGTAATTTTTGTATGGAAGTCGGTGTTCAGTTTGCTAAGAAAATTGTTGAAAATTTAAAAGTTGTGCACCGATTACAATGAAATAAACCTCATTTCATCCGAAATAATGTTAAGATAAATGTCTTAAGACCAAAACTGTGATTTTTGACGCATTTTTGTTTTTATGAATTTTTAAGAAATACAAAATTAGTTTTTTTTATCAAAACAATCCTTTTTTTTCGTCAAAAATTAAACCATATCTCTGAAACTACAGAGCAAATTTAAAACCAATGTAAGCACTGCTTAGAGATATTACTGTTGCCGAGTTTTGGGTTTTTTTTTGTAACTGAATATGGCCAACTGTTTTCAAGTGATCAAAATATATGTAGCGAATGTGCCTTAATTTTGGACATAACGTCATATCTCGAAAAGTACAGCTTATAGAGAAAAATGGAGATTAGATTTGAAATCAGCGACCTCAAATTATTAAAAACGCAATCAAATGCCAGACTGCAAAAAAAAAGTTTAAATCTCGTCAGTACGAATCTATTGATATATGACACTATAGGTTTTCGTTGGCTCTAACATGAAGAGTTTTTATGTTTTTATTTTCCAGATAACTGTTATTTACGGTCCCTGCTATTTATCCATTATGGTACCACAGAATTGGAGTTATGCAGAATTTCGAACTAAGGTGCCTATTATGAACAAAATTCGATTGTCGACAGCAGTCGAATTGGCTGATCGAACGAATTTTCATTGGGTATTATGGCGCGCATTCGATAAAAATTTACTATTGTGATTTTGTTAATTCACAGTAGTACATTTTCTATCAGCTGTCACTTAAAATAAAAAATTTTTGTTTACAAATTTAAAAAATAAAATTAATATTAAACGTGACCACGGCGGTTGTTTTCAAATAGTTTAGCTTCAGTGGAGTTTCATCCCACTTTTTTACGTGCTGAAATTTGCTGCAAATCATTTGGTCAAAAAAGAATTTTGTTCCATAAGGGACATGAGCGTTTCCAATTGCTGGACTTGCATAAAATTAACAAAACTGATAAAGAATATGGTAATTGGTATACGAACACAAAAAGATTTACGAATAAATAAATTTTCAACAAGTTTTTTACATTTATTTGCACCGTCGAAGGCAAATTTGTTTTCGTTGAAAAATTCGATGCACAACGAAATTGTCGACAGTGCTGCCAACTCATAATACCAAATTAACATTCGATAGCCGATGTTCGATGTTCTATAGCCAGCGAAAATCGTTTATCGAATGTAACTCATAATAGGGTAATTACATAAAAATAAGACAGTTCCTTGAAGGCACCAGATTCTAATATAGCAACTCTTTCTCCCCCCAACAGAACAAGGTGAAGAAAAGTGCTCTATTTGTTTTCCTGCTGCGGCATTAATTGTCTTCCAATAAATTAATTGCTCAAAGTTTAAATAATTGACTGTCTATCCCATATAAGTCAAAACTCAGAAAGGCACCATAAGAATCAATTGTTATTTTTGCTAAAGGAATTAGGTTTTACTTTGAATTTTGCTGATGAAAGGTGTAGAACGACTTATCGCACCTCTTGTCTTTCACAACACTTTATGACGGTTTTATAAGCAAAGAAAGTCGCAAGAAAAATACAGTCTCCTTAAACTAAACTAATAATATTTTAAGTTTTAGTTTTACTCATGAGCTTGTTTCGTGAATATTGTTGTTGGGCTTTTAATTTGGCTTGATGAAACTCAAATTGTCAGTGATACTCGAAAAGCAAAAAAATTTTCAACAATTGTATTTTTATTTTTGCTTATGTCACAGTCGTTTTTAAATCGATCTTACAGAGTGTCCATGGCATAAGTCTTGAAACCCAAGGTTATCTAAGATCATTGATTTACCCATTTCAACAAAAAGACGGACCAATCCTCTAATCATAAAGATGCAGACTTTTCATATATATTGTATAAGATATATATAAAAAAATTACTAATGGTGAGCGGCAAAGAAGGTTACACATAAAAATTTACTCAATATAAAGTGATTTTATTGATTGTTTATACATGTGTTGCAGCCACATATGGATATGTACTATATGTGTGTATTTGCCAAATATGTAAAAGTATTTCATGAACACAGACATGTGTGATTAATTGAAGTTTTTCTTTATTCAATAGAATTCGTATACTTCTGATTTATATACGGTCGTAAAAAACAAAGCTTTCCCAGTGAAAACTTCGCCTACAAAATAATGTGTTGAGTAATCAGAAAAACATAAGAGCACTACTTACAATTCTACTGAAAGAACGAATGAATTTTACAAGGGATGTCCCAAAATGAACGCATTCAAAAGCAAGTCATTATTTTTTTACTTTAATACACCCAAAAAAAAGTAGTTATAGAAGTTGTTATACATGTAGTTATAGAAGAAAGCTAATAAATAATGAATTAAAGAAGCTATTCATTTTGAAAAAGTAAGCGAAGTTTTTATTGGGTTATTTATTATGTAAATATTTTAAATTTTAAAATAAATATTTAAGTTGAAATCGTTTAATTTTAAGAATAAATCAGTAAAGTGTTTTAAATTATATTTAAATTTTAACTGATGAGTATAAAAGCTTTTAATATTTGCATTTATTCCACTACTTCGTTAGCGTCTCTGTTTCCTTCTTCTTTCGTTGACATATTTACTATAATGTTGGTTCTTTTAACAAAAAATTACCAACGTTTTTCATCGTAAAGGTTCTCCTCATTCACACAGGACCCAACACCTATACACAGAAAAATTTAAAAATTGTCTCTTATCACCAAACTCATTCCAAATTCATAGAATCAAGCAACCCATTTGTTGATTTTTCACCTATTACCAAAAGGATTATATTGGTTACTAAAAATTGTAAAATTTTGAAATTTTAAATTTTTTTTTTTTTCAATAAATGATATTTTTAATTTTCACTAAAAAAATGATCAAAAACTTTGCCGTTTCAAACAATGTGTTGCTTGATTTTGACAATGTCCAACAACAATTCCACAAGTTTTAATTATTTTATTTTGCACGAAAATTTTTTTTGTTATTTAATAAATATTTTAATTAAAAATTTATTTCAAAACAACTAAAATAATAATGAAATCAAAATTATATTTTTAATTTTCTTTCAACAAAAAAAAAAAAAAATAATTGATTCAATCATCACATTAATTAAATTTAAATACTTTTTTAATAATTTTTTTAATTGATAAAAAACTACTAATAATTTTTTCTGTGCAATTTTATATTTCTATGTTTAATATTATTGAAAATTAAAAAAGTAACACATGTTGAATGGAAAAGTAAAAAAAGGAATTTATTTTCCAGTATTTCCCATTTTGATGATTTTTCTCCACATTAAAGTATCAAAAATTTAAATAGTGTAGTGGGAACCCATAATTTAATACATACGTATACGGCAATGCACGAAGAAAAATGTTTTAAAAAAAAGTACCAAAAACTGGTATGAACCCTTAAACCATCGCATTTCGAAAAAGTCCCATATTATTTTTGTATCATTTAGATATATTTTACTTCTAAGTTGAATGGTTTCAAAAAGAAGTTAAAAAAGTTCCAAAATACAGGTTTAACCCGTTTGCTCATCCAAAAGGTAGAATTTCAAAAAAGTAATTAAGACCTGTTCGATTTTTTTTTATGAGCAACGATTAGTATTATTTTGTATGTCTTTTAGATAACGAGATATAGGAGATTATTTGTTTAGCTACTTTGAATCAATCAGTCAGTAACGTTAAACTTTTATAATAATGGATACTAAAAATTTGTTCATAACATTTTTCTCTAACCTTAAACTGTTGAGGTGGTGGTAAATTTGACCCTCTCCTTATATTTTTTTTTTAGAATACTCTCATTCATTGCGCTCCATAAATTTAATTCTCTTAGTATCTTCTCATATCCTGATCGTTGCTATTCACTTGTGTTTTGGTTGAGTTCGACTTAGCACGAGCGGAGCTACGGACATGCTGGTTGAAAAATTACCACTCCTCATCATTTATTTTTATTTGAAAATATTTTACCAACACGTCAGCTTTGACGTAATACTTAGAAGAAAAAACTTACCCCACATCAAAATTAACGTAATATTTTCATGGAATTATTTTTACCACTCGTCCGTTTTCTTGTAAATAAAAAATATTTGATATTATAGAAGCTTAACTCTGTGCGCTTGGTTACCCTTACCCATGCCCAATTCTCTAATCCCACCCACATGTTGTCGAATGTTATGTATTGCTAAACAAGATGTTTGTACCTAATTGCGAAACTTTGACTCTTCTTTAGATATATAGAAATCTATAAGGTCTTTGTATGAGAGGTACAACGCCCACTTCTCCCGCCCAGATTTTACAAGATGTTGTGTATTGATAACCAAGATATTTTGACCAAAGTTGAAAGCTTTAGCTCTCGACGATTTGTCTACAATGTAATAAGCCAATGGCATGGGATGAAGATTTTAACTGTAGTTTCTACACCTTATTATTTTGTTCATGATCTCTTTTATATCTTTTACATTTGGCTGCGAAAAAATGTCCTTTAAGTTTTTGTTTTTTTTTTTTAAATTCATATTTTTTTTGATAAATCGTTTTTTTATAAAAAACAAGAAAGAACCTGTTTTGTTTTTAAATAAACGTTAAAAGTTTTTTATAACAAAAAGACCTTAAGCTCGAAAATTTAGTAATATGTATTTGAATTTTTGGTTTCTTAATTTTTTGTGATTAAAAATGTGGTACCTTATTTTTCAAAAGCAAATAATTATAAAAAAATAAAATTTACCACCCCGTCATTAAGTATGTCCGAAAACTTCACCTCCACAGTTAAAGGCTAACACCCAACTGTAATAACATTGTATCTAAAAGCAGGGTTAAAAAGCACCCATCAGCTGGATGCTTTTTATTTTTGCTTTTGCCACTGCTATTGAAAATTTTAATTTTTGTTCCAATAGCCAATGTTTTCTATTTCGTTTGTGCAAAAAAGCAAATCTCCTATTTTGTATATTTTTAGTTTTTGACACTTGCTTTTTTACCAGCCAGCGACAAAAATGGACAACCACCTAAAAAGCAAAAGCTAAAAAAAAATATTTCGCCTTTTGCTTTTTTACTTTTTCCTAAATATATATGTCCTAAATATATATATATATTTCTTAATATACATATCGTCAAATAAAATGCAAAAGGGTTATAATCATTTTTAAAAAAATTATTTAAAGCTGTTTTCTTAGAAAAGTATTATTAATTCATACTTAATTAATGATACTAACCAGAAAAAATTGTTTTTATAGTCGCAATAGTTGGTTTTTTGTTTAGGTTTTTATCTCTCTTGAAATTTTTTTTAAAATAATGAAGGTCCTTTGAATTTTTTTGTCGATATATTTTTTTGTCGGAATTTTTTGCCATACATTTTGTAATAACGCTTTATAACTTTCAAAATCTTTATGAAAATAAAACAAACCAACAATGCAGTTTAAAAGATCAATTTATTCTAAATAACCTAGGAACAAATATTTTTTAATTCACTCGCACCGTTCCTGAGTTGTACCGGTTTTCAGCTTTGTACCCAGTCTATGATATTATTACTCGACTTAAGCGACCTCTAAACCTCTTCCGATAAATCTGTAAAAAATCTTAAAAATACTTTACCCTATAAGCTTTTAAATTATTGTTGAGGACCCACTAATGTATATATAATAAATAAAATTATATTAAAAATTTATTAACATAAATTTCTTATTTTTATATGGGGGATTTCATCTCAAGTGAACCAACTTTTGAAATCGATGTCTTCTGATTTAGATGAAATTGCACCGAGGTTAGTCCTAGTTTAGACACAAATTTTCAACAAGATCTTTGAAAAAGTTTCTGAGTTAGATGGGGTTAAAATTTGACATTTTGTCCAAACAGGGGGGTTACCGCGTATTTTGATTCGAAAGAAATTATTTACGAGTTCGAACAATTTGTACTGTGTATTACGATTTGTACGTACTATTTGTTTCGAATGAACGGAAGTTGTTAATACCTTTTCGAAAACAAAAAATTCCTTTCGTAACGGCAACTCTTTATTGCGAACAATAAAAAATCCCTTTCGAAACTCCAACTCCGTATTACGAAAACGAGCGTCAGTTATGTAAAAAGCGTTAGGAAATTGTTCGAAAGCTATTTCGTTAGTGACAAATTGCAAATTACAAAGTTCAAGATAAATATTAGTGTAAAACAAACAAATTAAACCTTATAATATTATAATTTATATTAAATAAATGTTATTATTAAATAACTGTTATTATTGAAAATGTTTTAATATTTGTGGTATTGAAATTTAAAAAAAAATTAAAAAAAAAATTTAATTTACAAACAAAAAGCAGTATAAAGTAATGGTTGGTTTTTTTCTGTTAAATCTTCAAACTACAGGGAAATACAATAAATTTTTATTAAAAAACACAATTATAATATTTTTCACACATTGAATAGTTTTGCTTATATCTTGAAATCCTTAGGGTTAATTTATTTTAATTTTTTCTGAATATAGTGCTACTTATGTACTTTACAAATATAAAGTTTTAGAAATTTTACTTCTTCATTTAATTTATTTACATTTTTCGTACAAATTGGACTTCTTCATTTAATTTATTTACATTTTGTTTGACTGCTTCATTTAATTTATTTAAATTTTGTAGTACAAATTTCACATCACGTCACAATGAAAATGCCCATATCTTAGTTAAACTTATTTTACTACTACTCTTAATTTAAAAAGCAGAATTAATATGAAAACTTAGAAAAGTGGGTTTGAACTTGAACCACATTGTGTTGCTAATAACCTTTTTATTTGTATACCAAGACTTAAAAAGTCGCCTGTAAATCCAAATATTAAGAAACTTTAGACAACATTTTCGCCATCATCAACTTTGGCCTTAGTCGTAACTACCAACATCATTATTAAGATTTTTGTAAAACTTTTGTTATTTCCTTTTGGTAGTTTTTCTTTTAATTTTTTTTTTTCAGAAAACATCATTATATTATTAATTTAACTGAAAACCGCGACTAATAAATTCCTTTCGCCTGTTTTACCAGCCCTTGTGTCATTCATTCGTTTGTTCATCTTTTCATTCAGCCTTCATCAATCCTGGTTACACCATGTTCTTCATGTGTTTCTTTTAACATCTTTAGCTGTTTGCTTGTCGTGTTGCTGTTTTTGTTGTTTTCTTAGTTTGTTCCTATTTTAGATGTTGTGGATGGCTTCGAACACAACTACAGTAATGATGGCTTTATGGCTTTATGTCATTTTATTACATTGCATTTTATGTAAATTTTGTGGTTGGCATAATAACAAGTGAGGAAAAAATCAAAAAAAGGAAAAAACAACAGCAAGAGAAAGACAAAAATAGGTATGTATATATCGTACTATAGTTACCCAGCGGGAAAATTTAGAAGACCTTCTTACTTCAAGCCTTTTATCTAACTAGAAGAAGGCCTCGGCTCTTTTGTATAAAACAAGTCGAATTAACTATAGGTGGTGCCGAAACGGCATCTGATTTTGACAGTTCAAGCTTATTTGTTTTGATTTGTAAGTGTTTTGCTAAGAATGGTTGAAATATCGAGCTATAACCACAATGGAATGCAAAAAATCCAATGTTGTTTCTGTTGTTTTTGGATTGTTGTAGTTCCGACACCACCTGCAGTTGAGTTTACTTTGGTATAAAAGAAAAGATACACATTTCACATTCGCTTCTATGATAATGATGTAGAGAAGTAGTAACAATTTTGGATTGTTTTTTGCACAAACGAAAGCAAAATTTTGTTCCCGCTTACTCCACAATGACAACGTGTTTAACCTTCATAAGGTCTTCAAACTTGCTGACGTTAATGGTCTTCGGGTCAAATTTGACCCAAATAGAACATTTTTTATAAAAACTCACTTTTTCAACTTAGTATGTTTTAAAAGTTGATATTTTATTTCTAGATTTATTCAGTATATTGAAGCTGTATTTATTGTTAACATTTATTGCGAATACAAAAGTATATTTAACATAAAGTGGTTTTATATGTTTTGTGACATAATTGACTACAACTTATTTTTGACTGGTAAACATATTTTTTCCTAGGTTTTGGTTGAAGATGACGGGTGCTGTTCCTGCTCAGCTACTACATACATCCACTTTTTGCAATTTTTCGTGAAAATTAGTCTTTGGGTAATGTTTTTGGATGCTTGATATAGGGCGCGGCAAGTTGAAAACTTAAATTTTCTAAAAAATGTCGACGTTTGGCAAAATAGTTTTCGTTTTAGCCATGTTTAGCTCATGTTAATGATAGCCTTTACTTGCCAAAAGCTCTCGTGGCAATTCAATCTTGTTTTTACGTATAGTTCCTACTAAAGTAATTTGAATCTTTAGAAATTTTTGTCCCAATTAGTACGATGTAAAACAATTGTCTGCAGTTATACTGTGACATTTCCAACTAACTGTCAAATCAAGAACTACTTGCATGCATTTGTTTATTTGTATGCAAACTTCCTATTTATTTGCCTGTATATGGCTATATATTCCAGGCATAACTAATCAACCCAAATTTGGCGTTCACTGCGAGTATCCTTGTTGTCACATCTTAGTAATCTCGAAAGGTTTTTTAATCTGTTCAACGGCAAGATTGCTCTAATAATAGGGTTTCCTTCTACAACATCCCGCAAATTGTCTGTCCTTTCATTATTTGATCTATAAATTCAGCTAACACGAGAACCAATAAATGCGAAATTTTGGTGTCGCCACTTCTGTCCAATCACTACCAAACACACATTTACCTGCATTATTAGTAAACTTCAAAATACTGCATGTCACAGGAGGTGAAAAAAAATAAATAACAGCCGAAATTTCTAACGAAAATTCAAGAACTTTGCTACCGGTCAAATATGACCCAAAGACCTTAAGTGCAAAAAATTTTATAAATATATTTTTCGCCAGAATTTTTTTCTGAAAACCTTACTTAGTTGTTGGCATTCAAAATTAAATAAAAGTCATAAAATATAAAAAATATAAGTCACTCACTCTTAGAAAAAATTTAACTTGTTTTTCAAAATGGGTCAGATTTGACCCGAAGACCTTATGAAGGTTAAAGAAGATATTAGTATGGAATGGAGCGAGCAGGCCTTGTACATTCAAAAGAAGGGGTACAGAGGCCTTCAAGAAGGCCTCCGTACACCTTCTTTTTTACACTGGGAATATGTCAGTGTAGAAGTAGAGGAACACATATACCCAGCGGGAAAAAGAAGGAGTAGGAAGGCCTTCTAGAAGGCCTCTGTACCCCTTCTTTTGGATGTACAAGGCCTTCTTGCTCCATCCCATACTCATATCTTTTTTACACACGTTGTCATTACGGAGAAGGCCTTCCGCTCTCGCTTCTTCAGCAGGTACATAAGAAGGGTAACGGGACCAAAAAAAATTGATTTTTCTTTTGCTTGTGCAAAAAAACAATACAAAAAATGTTACTCCCTTCTCATAGAAGCGAGTGTGGAAGGTGTATCTTATCTTTTATACGAAAGAGCCGAGGCCTTCTATGAGGCCTTCTTTAGCAGTAAGATAAGAATAGTAATTGAATCAAAAAATCTTTTAAACAGGCCTTTAAAAAGGCCTGAAGTAAGAAGGTCTTCTGAGTTTTCCCGCTGGGTACAAACCAAGTTGTTGGCTCGTGGTATTAAACTTATTTATGTTGTGGTTGCAACACATTTGAACGATGACTGTGGTAAATGCAAAAATCTTACTTATACACACACATACACATACGAACTGCTATCACCAAAGGAAAATATTAATGTTTCTTTTATTCACAAACATACACACATACATTGGTAGCAATTTACGTTTCATGAAAAAGGGTTAGCATAATTTTTTCTTTTTTTTGCTTTAACGCTGTGTCTTTGGTGTAGAATAGCTTAAGAAAGTTACAACTTTTTTAATTTCTGCTATAATCGCTTTTGTGTTTCTTTAACGTCCCATTCAAGGTTATCAGTTGAAGATGAAATAAAAAAAATGAGATTTTCAGAAACCCGCTAATTAATTTTAATACGGGATAGTAGATTTATGTTTAACACAGAAAGTTAAAAATATATAAGGATTTTTAATAGAAAATTGTGGTGTTAAGAGTAATGATTTTATTTGAATACCCACATTACATTAGTGGAAACGGTCTTATGCGTTTGTGCTGATGGGTGTAGCGCATAAAAATAATGGTTAAAGACCATTTTTTTGTCTACCGAAAGTGATTCTGAGTTCATATAACGATGTCTATCCATCCGTCCATCCAACAGGATTGTTGTTGTCTTTCCATGTAAACCTTGTGTGCTAAGGACAAGTTGCAATTAAGAATGAATTTCAATGAAAGATGGTGTATATGCTTTAATTGTCTGAAGAAGCAAACCTATGAGAACTAGTGAGAATTGGTACATAGTTTTCCATAGCCTATTTTTGGAATAGAGTATTTGTGCACAGTACCATCTTATTGTGTTGGTATTACATTAAATTTGACCCAAAAATATATTATGGCAATCGAAATTACATTTAAAAGTTTTATTGGCCTCGGTCATAAAAATAAATATAAAAATACCCGTCCCTAAAAAAGCTTTTAATGCCATAACATTCTTATAAATATTGGTATTTATAATTTTGATATTTTAAGTTAGGCTTGAGTTCATTAAATTTAATTTTCATTAAATAATTTTTTCTTAAAATAGCTATGGCACAAGCTCTAATGGTTACATTGTACTTCAAGTTTTACAAATTAAATGTCAACGAAAGTGTACAAAACACATAACAAATGTATTTAGGTTTCCAAGACAAAGTCTTGACAGAAATAATACGAAAAAACAGAAGAAAGGAAGCAACAGGTAATATAAAATTGAAAATGATAATTACAGCAAATTTCGAACCACCAGTAAGTACCACTGGTTAAAAAGATTGATATTTGACTATTGGCTGGCAGGCACCGCAGTGGTGCTGAGGTTAGAACTCAAAGAATTCTGATGAAAGAATGTGGTGATTCTTGAAACATGTAAATTTATGCCAGGTTCGATCCCCAGCTCAGTCAAGAAAATTATCAATAAATTTCATGTTGTAAAATTTCTTCCTTCAGTAAAAATAATTTAATGAAAATTAAATTCAAGACAAAGTCTTGACAGAAAGAATACGAAAAAACAGAAGAAAGGAAGCAACATGTAAAATAAAAGTGAAAACGATAATTGCAGCAAATTTCGAACCACCAGTACCACTGATTAAAGAATGATGTTTGACTGTTGGCTGGCAGGAAAATTATCAATAAATTTTAATAAAAAAAAAAAAAAAATTTCGTGTTGTAATATTCCTTTCTTCAGTAAAAATAATGAAAATAAAATTTAATGAACTCAAGCCTAACTAAAAATATCAAAATTAAAAATTAACAATTCAACTAAAAATCGCAATTGTTCTTGGTATTTAAATATAAACAATTTAGCGGCGATAACTTTGATGATAGCTTCAGTGTCGTTTTGTGCTGGTAGGTCCAGTGTTGACCATAGGTCCCATATAAACATCCTCCATAAAACGACTTTATATTATCTTTATAACTCTATTATATTCGACATAAGAAACTCTTTTACAGTTCATAACCTCATAACATAATTATGTTTTGGCGAGTCTAAAATGAGGGCCAAATAGGGTACCCTTTCAAAAATTCGTTTGTCAATACTTTGGTATTATAAGATCGGAACCGACCGACTTTTATTTTTTTTTTACTTCCCCGGGAAGATGTGCTACGCCAATAAAGGAGCTTAGTAAGCAATCTTGAGGAACTTTGACCACTTAATGTTACATCCAATGAAGAAAATAACAGATGTACACTGGGATACGACAGGAATCCAAAGTATAGGGCTTATGAAATTTTCGGATTCAAAGTTTCAGCAAAGTAACCTCCGGTAAATACAAAGCACCGGTGTTTTATTATGGCTGGAAATCCTTCCTGTCTCTTTCAGTCGATGGGGAGTGCCTTTGTCAGGCCATGAACTCACAAAAAGTGATCAACGAAAGGCAGCATTTTTGACGAAGGGATACTTTCATGGATTTTTTCATTTATACCTACCCAAAATCGCAGGAAAGGGTGTCTCAAATGATTAGGAGAGCTATTCACTTGTGAAGAGCACTGGATGTGGGGACAAATCAACCCTAGATTCTGCTATTTAAAAGATGCTGCGGGGTCTTCCTAGATCAGCGGTGGTTAGATAGCTGCGGCTTCTAAAGAAGTGGAAGGTGTATAAATTTTGTATTGTGTTATGTGCAACTTAATAAAGCCATAGAACACCTGAAAATCTTGTAAAGCTTTTTCCACTTTGAATATTTTCCTATTTCAAAAGAAAAATCAATCCATCCGTAAACAAATTAATCCGAAATGGTATTAATAGTACAGTGACTACGGATTTTCTTGAATCAAGGTTAGAAAGATTGATTCAAGTGCGGATTTTCCAATCGTGAAATACTTATTTATCCATATTCAATCACGAACTCGTGTTTCAGTAATAATTTGCTTTTGATGAGTATGAGTTATTAGCACATAGCCCAACCTGTTTTATGGGTCAGGGAACCCGTTTTATTTATTAACTTGGAATTGGTTGTTTAATGGCGTTAACTATTCGCCACGACGATTAGAGCCTCATTGACACTCAGAATTTTTAGATACACGTTGCCAGGCGTGTCCTTCTGAGACTCTCCTCTCCAATCCGCTGAACTGTCCGCCACTGCTTATTTATTCGCAGTTGCCCACCTATCTTCGTGGTTAGGGGGTCATCCACTATCCGCAACCTGTGGAGGCATCCCAAAGCACTCCAGCCATGCTTTCCTATAGGTTTTTATATTTTGTCTTGATAAGAAGTAACTCATGAAAACGAATTATAAAATTCCAGGATGTGGTGCCCTATGTTCTACTACATAAACTTTCTTTTAATTTAATCACAATCCTTGTGTATAATTACACTAGTATACAAGAAAAAGTATCCGAAATAATTTTAACTAATTTTTGGTTCTCTGTCCATGCAAAATACCAATTGATAAGTAAAATTCATTTATTAGTTTTAGTTTTTGCGATCCCTGATAAGTTTCGAATTTAACGAAAGTACCCACATTTAACATCATAGTGTTGATATTTACGTAGTTAGTTGGTATCAAATATCCAAAATATTGCTTTTTTGTGCTCTTTTCTTTATAATTTAACGATAAAAGTGTTAAAAGCAAAAAGTATAATACTATTTTATTGCAAAATGTCTCGAAAATGTGTTAATAATCCCGACAATTTTTGTTATATTTGCGGTGAGGTGATATTTAGTAAACAAAGGTGTTGTATATCGCCTATAATAAAAAAAGCCTATTATTACTACTTTAACGAAAACATCAAACACCAAGATAAAAGCTGGGTTCCACATTTCTGCTGCAATCCATGTGCTACAGGGGAGCGCTTCCACCAGGACATCGTGAACATGGAAAAACGATATCAGGGCAAGTGGAACGTTTCAATGTTAGCGGATTACTGCTGGACTATTTATCGAGATGCTCCAGAAGCACACTACAATAGGGCAGCGAAGAAACCACGTCGCAATTCTACCAACGAATAGAAGAACGGTGTAATTTCTATTATTTTTTCAAAAAACTTTTTTTAAGAAATTGTAACTAATTTTAAAATATAATTGTTAATTTTGTATGCAGTATGTAAACATAAATAAAAAAATTTACTTACCCTAAAAAATACTTTTTCAAAATCAAAATTTGTATACTAGTGTTATTATAAATAAAGGCAATAAAAAAAAATCACGAACACGTACTTGAATCCGAATCCGAAAATGAGATTGATTTAAGTAAAACTAAAATTGAACCACTCTCACAATGCGCTTTAAGTATTCAAGTATTAGAAAGTTGATTCATTCCCGAATTCGTACTTGAAAAAAAATAAAAGTGAAATTAGATGGAGAATTTAATTTTAATTGATTTACTTTCCCGTTTTACACCTCACAGGATTTCAATTTTAAAACACCAGCATCATTCCCGATATATTTTTTTTTTAAACATGAAAATAAGGTTTTGTTATGTTATTTTGTTGTTTCTACACTCAGCAGGCAAATCGTTTTTTAACTTCTTGTGTGGTGTTGGTGTAATGTCTGCAATAAACTTTGATAAGTTAAAAGAGATTAAACTTTGTAATTTTACTACCAGAGTGGCACTACTAGATAAAAGTTTAATCTTTTTTACTTGGTTTAAGAATTTTATACTTATTTTAAGTAATTCCGGGATTGATTTTCGAAAGCAATCCCATTTAGGACTGTTTTAAGTACGTTTTAGTGTTATTCGAACTTCAATTTTTGAGTACGACTCGTACTTAAAATAAGTATAAAAAAAACTTAATTTATCCCTAGTGATTTTCTTTCTGTGTACTTTGTATTAAGACATGTCAAAAACTCAAGTAATAATCTGTTATGAAAATTACAATTATTAAAAGAAAAAAAAAAAAAAAACATATAACTACCATACGTTTTTTTTATATTTTCTATGCAATAGTACTTTACATTTGATCATGATTGCATTTTAACAAAATGATGTTTATGTGTGATAGTGTGAATACAAAAAATGTTAAATTAGATTTTTTGACAGTCGCAACAAAACTGATTAGATTTTTATCTGAGAAGTATTATGGAATGCGTCAGACTTGTGTGATGGTGCAAGTATCTTTAACTTCTTTTCAATTTATTTTAATAGCACAACAATTTTCAACTTGGCGTTATTCAAAAAAAATTTGCAAAAATTTGCTTGTTATAAGAAATTTTGCACTAAAGTTTGCTTTTTATGGGAAATTTTATAAAAATTTTATGTATACATACATACATACATATCTTCATATGTGACGCGCAAAATAGAAAGGGACCTAAGGGTCTTGTTCAGGAGAGCCATTTTAAAGATTTAAATACGTGTATCTTTGGTGTACCATCACTGAGCGTGTTGGTATTGGTCTCATTTGAAAGCGACACAACTCATGACGTCAGGAATGTGTTGGTCAACCTTGAAAACACGCGTTACACAAAATTCAAATTCGACTTTTTGATGGATTTTGATGCACCGTATCAAAATACATGTTTATATAAAAATTTTACACTCCTGCAAATAAAAAGAACATTTTTATAAACAAAATTCTCAAAACCTTACACGGAAAGAGTAATTAACTAAATATGGCTTTAACCAAGAAAATTTTGCATGACTCTCGTCCAAGCCAAAAATTATTAATTCTAAATATTTGTGTAGTTGGGTTTAAGCAAAATGCTTCTCTATTTATGAAAATTTTACTAAATACGAACGAAATAAGTTAAAATCAAAGTAGTATTTTTGGATCTTAGATTTTCTTGTTTTAAGAAACTATATTGATTACTTTAGAAAATAAACTTCTTTCCGTGTATTGCAAAAGCACTACTCCACAAAAAAAATGAACCTTAAAAATTAGATATTTTAAGCTTAATCGGGCGGCTGAACACGATTATGGCACTCATTTATTTCTCTCAAAAAGTGTTTTCGAGACATTCGCGAAAATCGTGTTTGTCTGGAGTTATATTAGATATTAGATATCTCGAGAATTGTTCATCTAAATTATACAAAATATAACCCTTGTGTTAATAGCCAACTTTATCCACATTGTTTATCACCCGGGGTACCCGCATACCCATATACTATAATGTGTTAATAATCAATATTTTTATGTAATAAAATTAAATTTTTACCACCATATTCATAAAAAGAATTTAAGATTTATAAAAGGCTTATGAATTGAATAAATATATTTATGTAAGAATATGATTTTTTTACTTTGTTTTGCATAACGGCAAAAATTTAAAATTTTTTATACAGGACAGTATTTTTTAGGATAACAGTTGAAATTTTTTGGTCATACATGATATGTATGAGACTTCCTCGTAGTATAATACTAACGCTTTGGAAACTAAACTTAAGTAATTGCATGATACGGAATTTAAATTATTGAATTTTTTGAGCAGTTAAAACGTGTTTGTGTAATCCCATAAAGTGTATTGTATTGTATTCGGTACCGGGGTACCCGGGTGCGCATGTTGCGATGGTTAAAGTTTAAGCACATTTTTTTGAGTATTAAAGGAGCAAAAAAATAAATCTAGAATCTGAATTCGCTTTCTTTTATGTTAAATAACGACGAACCAGAAGCTTGTTTAAAAATTTTAATTCTAAATACATTTTTTTCATGTAAATATACCTACCAATGTAAAATGAACATGGCGAAATGTTGATTGCGAATCATAGTAAATTTCTGCAAAAGTATGCCCCTTTTATTAAAATTTATCATTATTTCATATTAATTTTAAATGAAAAATATAAAAATAACCTTAAATTATGTTTATTTAATATTATTTATTTTTAAAATAACATTGTTCAATATTGAATCCATAAAAACCTCTTATATATTTACTGTTAAATTCATTGTTATTCACTGTTAAAATAAAAAAAAATTAAAAATTAAAATATAAATAAATATGGATTCAATATTGAATTCATAAAAACCTGTTTTATATTAAAATCAAAAGTTTATCTTGTTAAATTAACATGCATTCATACTTAAGTATGTACATTTTTTTCTTTTCATGTTAAAAATATGTTATAAAAGGAAGACAATTCCCGTATTCTTTAAATTAAAATTATTTAGTTAAATAGTACATAAATTTTTCAAAGTAGAATGATGACAAAAACATATCGGGCCATTCTGCTAATGCTTCTGTTAACAAAGGAGAATACAAAATAAGTGAAACATGTTTTACAGGGGTAAGCGTTTTGAATTATTCTTAAATAAATGCATATGTTGTCTCTGGAGCATCTTCTCACTGTTATATCACACTCAAACCAATTTGATTCTATATGAAATTCACGTTGTTTCAACTTGAAATAACTTTCATTCCACGTGATTCGGATTGTTATTTCAATATAAATGAGATTTTGCTCTAACTTTACTGCAATGTTAAATTAGCATGAATAATAGTTATTTTAAAAGAAAAAAATGTTGTTCGCAAGTTATTATAAAATCAGGTTGAATTAACTTGAAAAACGTATGAAGCAAAATCACCAACGAAAAATTTTAAATCAACCTTGTTTTCTGCGTTTTTACTTGATTTATTCTGTGTGTAGGTGGGTACCATGGTACCCGGGTATTACACCAGGGTTAAACTGTTGTGTTAATCAGATAAAAATTCACTTTAGTTTTGAAAAAAATTGCCTTAATGGAGAGACTAAAAATATTCAATATTGAAAAAACGTAAAAATTTTTTTTATATTTTAAGGTTGTGTCATATTTGCATTTGCATTAAATTTGGTATTTAAAGAACTCTGTAATCTTAAAACAATATTACAATAGAAGTATGATTGCAAAACTTTATGACTACCGAATATAATGGCTATAAGCCTTTTCTGTGTGATTGTGCAACTCTTTGCTTTAAACTAATATCGTACTTTTATGCAGCTAAACAGTTTTATCACCACCCTCTATGCTAACAAACCCCACGATTTATTTTAATTGCATTATTTATCATACACTGACGAATCAATTCCCATATTATAACTCCTTTTTATTACTAAAAATCAATTTCCATCAGTATAATTTTTTTCTTTCTAAACCAGCCCAAATGACACGAAAACAAATTTTCTGCTTATAAAATAATCAATTTTGTTTTTTTTTTTTTTTTTTTAATTTTTGCTATGAAAACTATACATCATTTGACGAAATCATTTAAAACTGTCAACAGTATATTTTTACATATATCAACTACTTACTCGTACACTTGCTGATTGCAATATTAAGTTGTTGTGTTATTGTGTGCAATGTTGCAACAAAATTTCTCCACAACAATCAACGAACCCATGTGACAAGTAGTAAATAGAATGTGGTTCATAAAAATGTCACTTGTTAAATGAATGACAGAAATGAGATAAATGCGACATATTTATGCTCTATGGCTTAAGAGCAGGAAAAGCAACAGCAACATACTTACTTAAAAGAAGATAAAACCATAAAGTGTTCCATTGTTTATAATTGCTATAATAGAAAACAAATTAAAAAGATCTGAAGATCTAAAGTTCAAGATATTTTTCATCAAAAATAGTGTTTCACAGAATTCGTTATTAGCGGTTTTTGTGAAATGAGGTATCTGATGCTGAAACATTATGCTGTCATTAATATTTTTTCAATGTTTGCAATACTCTTGTTGCAGGCGAGAAAAATAAAACGGCAAAATGTGTAAAATAGTACTAACAATATACAATAAAGCTCTGTAACCAAAGCAGTCGAAAAAGTTCTTCTAAAATCAGAGAAAAATTACTCACGATAAAATATTAACATCCAATAAAAATAGTATGAGTGTAAATCAATATGACAATAAAATTATACGATCAAATAGAGAGAGTCATAAAGTATCTCTATAGAAATTAGTGCAATATAAGGCTGTCTGACTATGCGACAATATTATTACATGGCTATACGACTACATATAATTATACGACAATACAAAACTATTAGCATGTGACAAAATGACACTGTGAATATATGACTATTTGACTCTACGAATGCATGGTTATATCTCTAAATGTATAACAATTGGGGGATTTACAAGGTGTCATAAAGTCATATGTCTTAAAATAATAACATGAAAAAATACGACTGTTGTGAACAACCCCTCATAATTCAGTGTGCTATTTTGAATTAAAATCAGCTTATTTAAAACAAATATAAAAAACAAATATTTACCTAACACCAAAATATTTTTAATTCTAATCCATGAATTAATAAGCAAATTTTTTTAGACGCAAATCATAAAAAAAATTTATTTTGTTTGTTTACCAAACATCAGAGTCCTAAGCCGATATAATTTGACGCCGCAAGTGTTTTGTTGCAAAAATTGCTAGCCGCAGGTTAAATTCGGATATTAGTCGAATAAAACTATACCATCAACGGCGACGTCTACAAAATCTAATGCGCCTCGGCTCAGCCGCTCAGCGCAAGTTTCTTCTGAATAATTACTACAGCACAATAAACATAGCAAGCAAAGTTCTATTAATTTAAGACACTTTTTATTAACAAATCAACAACAATTTTTTTTAAACCATTGTAAAATGTTAGAACATTATGACAATATAACATGATACATCTTGTGAATACTTCAAATAACTTTATATTACTATTGGACGGTATACTTATGTATATAACTTTATAGACTATAAATCTATGGAGATATGATTATATAATCATGACAGGACTTTGTGATTATACATTACATGAATACAGTATTCCAAGGACAATTACATCGCCAAAAATGCCAATAATTTTGGGTAATTATGCGGGGTAAGCATTTAAACGAATACGCTTAACTATCTCGTTGGGGTAATTATAAGAATACGCCTAACTACCTCATTGAGGTAATTAACCGAATACGTTTAAATACCTCAGTTAGTTAATTAAACGTATTAAATAACAAGATACCTTAACTTTTATGTAAGAGAAAAAGTTAAGACAAAGGAAATTTTTACATGTATCAGCTAAATCTTAAGAGATATCAATAAAAAACAATGGGATTTTCTGCCTTTATTTTGATCTGTAATGATTTTAGAGATGTCCTGTCATATCATACTAACAAAAGCTTACTCATACATATCAGGGAAACAGTAAATATGCAGTTGCATGGTTTTTCTTGTGAAACCAATTAAGGCAGAAATATTATATTTACCCGCTTTAGAGCTTTTTCTGAATTTTGGTTTCAATATATTTGTAAATAATTTGCATATTTTAGCTATTGCATTTTTATTGCACACATATTTCACGTTTTTAAAGCATATTTTAATACATCCCATTGGAAACTTCGCCTACAAAATAATGTGTTGAGTAATCAGAAAAACATAAAGGTCCAACTTACAATTCTACTGAAAGAACCAATGAATTTCACAAGGGATGTTCCAAATTTAATGCATTCAAAAGTAAGTCATTATTTTTTTACCTACATACATCCAGAAATAAGTAGTCATAGAAGTTGTTATAGAAGCAGTTTTAGAAGAAAGCTTCTAAATAATAAGTGTGAAAAGCCATTCATTTTGAAAAAGTAAGCGAAGTTTTTACTGGGATGTTCAGCAAATAAAAAAAATTGCTTAAAATTCTGGTTAACAAATGAATTTTCTGCTGCTTTAATTTCGTCATCTACATTTAATTTTCACTCTTCAATTGTAAGCCAAAGCAAGTTTTCGTTGAAGATAAATGTTATTCCAAGCTGTTAAGTTTTATATATCCCAGAAAAACTTCGCCTACAAAATAATGTGTTGAGTAATCAGAAAAACATAAAAGCACTACTTACAATTCTACTGAAAGAACCAATGAATTTCACAAGGGATGTTCCAAATTTAATGCATTC
The DNA here is from genome assembly GCA_963931875.1 of Pollenia griseotomentosa. Lineage (NCBI taxonomy): Eukaryota > Metazoa > Arthropoda > Insecta > Diptera > Polleniidae > Pollenia > Pollenia griseotomentosa. The sequence goes on from OZ007561.1 coordinate 28,803,915, forward strand.
AATAGTAAGTCATTATTTTTTTAACTACATACATCCAGAAAAAAGTAGTTATAGAAGTTGTTGTAGAAGTAGTTTAAGAAGAAAGCTACTAAATAATGAGTGATGGAAGCTATTCATTTTGAAAAAGTAAGAGAAGTTTTTACTGGAGTGTATATGTAAAAATTAAGAAAGAAGCAATTTTATAAATTTGTTCGGCTGCATAGAAATCTAGACGTATCGTTTAGTAAACCGATCGAAACGAAAACACTTTTTAAAGTGATCTTTTCGTGTCCGTCCGTCCATCTCGCTGGTTGTCTGTCCATGTAAACCTGGTACAGAAAGTAAAAAATTTAAAAAAGTTTTAGTGCCTATTTTAAAATTATTAACATGTAAACTGGGTTGCATTACTTGTGTTGTTGTCAATTAGTACTGAGGCAATTAAACGAATGAAATTTAAGTGTAGTTTTGTTTTGGGAGTTCAATTTTTAAGACAATTACCCGAATTGGGTAAGCAATTAAGCGTGGATTTCTGTTTGAAAAATGGAAGAAAAAAACGGGTATTTAAAGCTCAAGGTAAATAAGCGTGAAAGGCATTTAAGCGTAGGGTAATTAACCGGGTAATACTGTATACGACCATGTAACCATATGAATAAACGATGCGACCATATTGTAAGAGCAGCATACTATGATTGGATTTTAACAATGCTAATGATTTTAGGTAATCATATTATGGTTAACTATGACCACAATATAGTTTTACTGCTTTGCACTACAGCATTTATGGCTTAATTCAACAGCGGTTACGATTATTTAGTGCTTTTTTGTATTTCAACTTGAGCAATTTCAAAAAAAGCCAAAAAAATTTTGTGGATAAGCATTCGCTTATATGCATATCGCGCATTTATTACTATAAATACCATTATAATTTATTACTAACACAAAATACTCATAAAAAAATCGTTAAGAACCTTAGTCATATATTAAAATAATTGCAAAAAGTTATTTCTTCAAACCTTAATTAGAAATATTTTGATCAAACTTCAAATAAATTCACGCACATTCGATGTAAATGAAATTGTCTAGTCACCAAGACAAAACCGCTCAGAAAAGTAATAACATCATACAGAAACTCGTAGGAACTAGCTGGGCTGCTTCCGCAAACTGTCAATGCGGTCATTCTTTAACCTATGTGTTAATACCCGGGTACCATGGTACCCACCTAGGTATATTTACATGAAAAAAATGAATTAAGAATTTAAATTTTGAACAAGCTTCTGGATCGTCGTTATTTAACTTGAAAGAAAGCGAATTCAGATTCTCGATTTATGTTTTGCTCCTTTAATACTCAAAAATATTTGCTTAAACTTTAACCATCGCAACATGCGCACCCGGGTACCCCGGTACCGAATACAATACACTTTATGGGATAACACAAACACGTTTTAACTGCTCAAAAAATTCAATAAATTAAATTCTGTATCATGCAATTACTTTAGTTTAGTTTCCAAAGCGTTAGTATTATACTACGAGGAAGTCTCATACATATCATGTATGATCAAAAATGTTCAACTGTTATACTAAAACATACTGTCCTTTTTAAAAAGCTTAAAATTTTAGCCCTTATGCAATACAAAGTTAACAAATCATATTTTAACATAAATTTAATTTATGACGCTTTTAAAACGTTTAAAAATTTAACTTTAATTCATAAAAATATTTATTATTAATACATTATAGTATATGAGTACCCCGGATGCCAAGCAATGTGGATAAAGTTGGGTATAAACACAAGGGTTAAAAACGGTTGGTGATACAAAACATGATTGCCCAGTCCTGTCATTTACAATAAACACTGAAGAAATTAAAACCCCAACACACGAAGTTATATCCTGAATAAAATCTTAAAATATGTAGAATTTACTAATTTATAATTTAACAACTAAAAAATATTATTTATTCTCCATAAATACGCTAAATAAATAAATCGATAATTGTATATGGTTTATGTAAGGACGAAATAAAAACATTAAATGAGAGGTACGTTTACATCATACTCCATTTGAGGTGTGTTCAGAGGATTCTATGTGATTTATGAAATGACTGAGTTTTATTCATGTCAATTTGAAGTGATTAACAAATCACTTTAATTAATGGATAATCATCTCGATTTTTATGAGATTAGAGCTTGATCATGTTCGAGATGATTAAAAGGGTTTAAAAAAACAATTCAGACACTCATGAGAATCGATTAAATTTGTGCAGATACGCACACACACACACACACTAATATTTTAACCCAACAAACACTTTCAATTTGAGATAAAACCTTTTCTCAAACGACAAACGTTTGATAATGAATTTAAAACCATTTGAATATCAAAACATTCTCAACAAAAAGGGGAAAATTATTTTAAAATTGAGAAATGCATTCACTTTCAACTTGCTTTCAAAGGTTATTCTTAAATGTGAATTCTAATTAAATGTAGATCATAATAAAAAATTTTTTTTTTTAATTTAAATTCATTATTTATTTATATAAACTGTGAGGTAAACATTCGGCAACATAGCTTAAAGATGAAATAGTGTTGTTTCTGTCCTCTAAATCTTGTAGACAAAATACTTGGCTTCTTTTTGTTTTGAGGATTGACATGGCGTTGCACCGCGATCGTACAACAAACTTATATTTTGTTCACTTTCCCGTTTTATTTGTATTCACTTCCACTTTGTAATTAATTGTTTAGTCACAACAAAAATTATATTTAACAAACAATCACGGTATTTTAAAAGCTTACTTCAAGAATTATGTAACATTTCTTTAATTGTTTAACACATTTTTTTATTTTTTTTTTTTATTTGAGAATAATAGTTGATAACAATTTGAATTAAAATTGACAAAACAATGTATTCCAAACGTTTATATTCAAATCATTATCAATTTGAATTCAAATGTTAAAATCAAACAATAGAATAAGGTTAAAAACTTGTGTTTGATGTCAAATGATAAATTTATTTCATATCAAAGGCTTGACTTTGTGTTTGTTGGGAGTCCATTACATATTCATAGTTACATGTTTAAGTAATTTATATATATATGCTTATAAGCAATAATAATTTATATGATTCTGCAATTGGGTTTCCACCATTTCATGCTGTTTTTCCAAATTGATTATGACACATTTTCCAGTGAGTTTTATCGCTTTTATTTATTCTCTATATTGGTTTTGCACACAGACACATGTACATTTCAACTTGCATCAATATAAATACTTTTATATCGAAAAATAGAGACAGCATGTCAACAGGAAAAGCGTAGGTAGAGTTTAAGATCTCATATACAATTTACTTCTATTGGTATGTTTTAATGTGATTATAGTTGGATACAAAAAGTTTTAATTGATGATTATATTTTTTTTTGACAATGGTTAGAGTTGAAGTCAGTAAATTTTATTGAGTTCTTGTGTAGTTTGTGGTTTTAAACTTCAACTGAAGCATACCATTTTGCAAAATTTCTTTTGGAAAGACAACAGAAATGGTACATATTTTTCCGCTTAAGGTTGGTGGGGGTTGAGGTGGGTTGGGATGAGTACCAATTCATTTTTCTTCCCCTGTACTCGCGACTGCATTACTATATACAACAAATATCTGATCTTTCAGTAAATAGCTGAAATTTGGCATTCAAATATTGGGCATACATTCAGTATAAAAATAAAAATAGCTTTATAGAAAAAAAGTATCAACGATATTTATATATTCGAATTTCCAAAAGGTACCAAAATTTGTATGAGAGCTTTTAAAGAGAAGAGAACACAATTTCAATTTTATTTTTATCTTTATTAGTTAGGAAGATAAATTGTTTAACAAGAAAGTACTAAAATTATATTTTTGCCCTTGGCAGGTGGTGGCAGCTAAAATGTACAGTTCTTACTTTTGATAATTAACAGTACTAGATATAACTATCACATAACCTCCCCTAGTCCCACCATTTTTGTTATGGTCTCTTTAAATTTGGGTTACTTTAGGATTTATTTATTTTTAAAGTTACTCACAATCACTTATCTAAAATAATAACGCGCACAAAATCATAATTATCACATAGAATGATGAATTACTAATACGGTATAAGCATAACGTGCTTAATTACAAAGAAAACTTTAAAGGAAAAATCATAGCTTACAAAGCAACTTTGATAACATTAAATGTTTAAGAAAAAAATTATCTACTTTGCTTTAGTTTTAACAGTAAAATAGTTATCCAAGAGCCAAAATAAGAAATGAGTTAAGTGTTCGCTATAATCTGTCATCAAAATTTTATTAAAATTAAAAAAAAAAAATAATTTTTGGCCGGAATTGACCAGTGTGCAGTGGTATTTTACAAAGACGATTTTTGCGGCGATAATTTTTTCCTCTTTTGACGATTTTTCCGCAAATTTTGACGATTTTCAACACATTTTTCCTTGCAACTTGCAGCGCAGGATTTGCCTATATGTGACTTGTTTTGTATAAAAACTTTTTACACAGAAATAAAAACACTCTGGATGAATTAAGTTTTTTATACTTTCTTTAAGTACAAGTGGTACTCAAAAATTCAAGTACGAATAACACTAAAATATTCTTAGAACAACCCTAAATAGGATTACTTTCGAAAATCAATTCCGAGATTTCTTAAACTAATTATAAAATACGTAAGAGTGCTATATTCGGCTGTGCCGAATCTTATATACTCTTCACCATTTTGCGATCAGAATGCAGAGCAACTAGACAAAAACAAAATAATTTTTACATATACATACATATGAACAATACTTAAAACTTAATTATAAATTAAATTTAAAAAGCGAAAACTGGTAAATATTTTTTAAAATTGTTTAAAAAAAATTTGTTTTTGAAAAACCAAGATTCGAACCAGTGGACTCACAGTTTCTAACCTAAACAAACCTCCTAGACAATTGAACCATGAAGAAACGTTGTTTGAATATCATTAAAATGAAATATGTCCCGCTTTATTGTTTACAACTCAACTCATTTGAGGTGTAATTATTTTTGATGTTGTTGTTCACAACAATATAGCAAAGTTGTAAACCATAAAACGAAAATTACAAATCAACTTATTTGACATCGACGGACATCGTTAAATCAACTTCTCTCCTCATAAGGACCCAGAATATATATACCTTATAGACCCCAGAATATAAAGGGTGGTTAAATTGTAAGAGCCGATGTTGAATGTGAACCACACCAAAACGCCAAGTTTTTTTCCGAATTTTATTTGACATTTCTCTATTTCAGACTAACTCAATTTGAACCATGGAGAGATACACAATCCAACAACGTGTTAAAGTTATCCAGACTTATTATGAAAATGGATGATAAATTTCGAAGAAAATCATCTTCAGTGATGAGGCACATTTTCAACTCAGTGGATTTGTCGATAAGCAGAATTTCCGCATTTGGGCGAATAATAATCCAAGAGTGATTGTCGAAAAACCAATGCACCCACAAAGAGTGACTGTTTGGTGCGGTTTATAGGCTGGCGGCATCATCGGGCCGTATTTTTCCCAAAATGAGGCCGGTCAGGCAGTTATTGTGAATGGTGTTCGCTATCGTGAGATGATAACGAACTTTTTATGGCCCGAATTGGAAGATATGGATGTGGACGATATGTGGTTTCAGCAGGACGGTGCCATTTGCCACACAGCTAACGAAACAATGGCTCTTTTGCGCAACAAATTCAATGGCCGTGTTATCTCACGTAATGGCAATGTCAATTGGCCGCCAAGATCATGTGATTTGACACCGTTGGACTTTTTTCTTTTGGGTTATTTGAAAGAAAAGGTGTACGTCGATAAGCCAGCAACAATTCGAAAGCTAAAGGATGAGATAATTCGGCACATTAACGGCATAGAACCTCCATTATGCCTCAGGGTCATCGAAAATTTGGACCATCGGATGGAGGTGTGCCGCCGTGGTCGCGGCGCCCATTTGGCCGATATATATCATAATAAAATAAAATTACAATAATTTCCTAAATAGTTTGTGTTTTATTCAAAATCAACATCGGCCCTTGAAATTTAACCACCCTTTATATACCATGTAGCCATTTTTTAACCGATTGGACAGATTTATATACCGACGTGCTTAAGAAGAAATTTGCCAGTTAGTTGGGTTATAAATCTTGAACTCAGGTTGATCTATGGTTCCCGAAAGTGGGTATTAAAAAAAAAAATTTGGTCATAACTTTTTCGTATCCAAACCGATTTTTCCGAGCTTTTCAGAAAATATTTTCTACTAAAGATTTCCGATTTTTTGATATATAAGGGATAACCATAGGTCATATGACAGTCCATAAAATTAGGTTTTTATACAATTTTTGATATTTTTTGTACGGGAGGTACCATGCCCACTTCTCCAATCCCGCCCACATTTGTTGGGATGCTGTGTATTGATAACCTAAATAAGTGTACCTAATTTGATATACAGGAAAACTTAATAAAAATACAACAAAAACAAGGCATTTTTGGAAAAAATTAGAGGTAGTCGTGGTTTTTGCTCATATTTCAGCTATTTTTGGACCGATCTGGCTCAATTTCAATAGCAAGAAATGGTGGACCATATGTGACATAAGTGTTAAACAACCTAGCCGCTATCATGTCTGGAGTCTCCGGAAAACACATATCAAACGTAAGACGGACAGACGGACGGACAGCCAGACATCGTTAAATCAACTTCTCTCCTCATAAGGACCCAGAATATAGGGTCTAAGATCAATATTGTAGAAATTACAAACGGAATAACAAACTTATATATACCCTCTTCCACCTGTGGTGAAGGGTATAATTATTAAACAAAGAAGTTTAAACTTTTCGTTGGTAATACCACTCTGAGAGTAAAATTACAAAGTAAGCGTTTTAATCTTATTTAACTTATCAAAGTTTATTGCAGACACTACAACAACACCACACAATTAGTTAAAAAACGATTTGAACAAGACGAAAACACACATTTTGCGATTAGTTCAACCTTAGATTAACTTATGTCAATCTCATTTTCGGATTATTTTAAGTACGAATTCGGGATAAAATCAACTTTATAACTTTCAAATCAAGCGCATTTTGAGATTGATTCAATCTTAGTTTTATTTAATCAATCTCATTTCCGGATTATTTCGAATCCGAATTCGAGATTGAATATGGATAAGTTTTGTATTTCGCGAATGAAAATCCGTACTTGAATTATTTTTTCTTTATTTTATTCAAGAATATCCTTACTTAGCGTACTATGAATACCGCTTCGGATCGATTGGAGTACAGATTGATTGATTTTGCTTTTGAGTGTAGAAACAGGCATCTTTTGAGTATTTGCATAATATTTTTAATAATTGATCAATATAACTTTATTACAAAATTAGTAAGAGAGCTATATTCGGCTGTGCCGAATCTTTGATACCCTCCACCGACAGTTCGTATATTTCAAGAGTGATATCTATGTAAAATCTATTTATTATTAGTTAATCTTTATAAAAACAGACATCAGCATTAAAATTAGTTGCGGCTTAGACCTACATATATTAAATTATTGACCGTCAACCAGAAAATGTTATGATTTGTTTTAGCCATTTTTACTAGCTTGAGTTAAATATCATTACATATTTATAATAGTTTAAGTATAACCTAAATGATTTTCAGGAGGGGAGTTTATATTGGAGCCTTGGTAAGTTATAAACCAATCATCCCAAATTCCGCGGAGGTATTTCTGGTATTAAAAAACATAAATTTCAATACAGTGGTGAAATTAGTTTTAGCGTTTATAGTGAAATGGGATCCCCAGGTAAATTATGGACCGTATATCACAAAATTGCATTAAATTTTTTCTGGCCATATACCTAAGATGGAAAAAATTTTACCGTAATACCTATATCTGCTACGGTTTTAGGCGTATTTAAATAATTTACCAGAGTGGGCTTTATATGGGGCCTATAGTAAATTATTTAACGTTCATCACGAAATTTATTAGTGTGATTCTAGTCATATAAAACTGTGAAAAATTAAATTTTATTCTGATTTAGGCGTTCTAAACTGTTTTCCGGTAGTAGGGTTTATATGGGGCCTAGGGTAAATTATGGACGGATCACGAAATTTTACAGCGTGATTTCCAGTAAAATAAAACGAATTTCTGCAAAATCTTATATCATTCCGTGAATTCTTCGACCATTTATGTTAGTTTTTGTAACAAAATTATCAATTTATTAAGGTGGCGATTCCACATTTTGATTCATAGCTCTGATCCTACTGAAGCGATTTTGCTGGATTTCAATCCCAAACTGCTAAGGATAACTACAAGCAATTTTACACCTAGTTTGTTAATTTTTTTTGGAGTTTTTCAAAAGTGAGCGTGTTTTCAACAGACAGAGCCAGAATATAATGGGTGATTTTTTAGCTATTATCTTTTTGGCAACACTGGTTTAAACAGCTGACGCACGTGTCGTGTTTTGTTTCACTGTCAAACATCTTCAGCTTGGTCTATAATTTAACCATGAATCGTCTTACAAACGAACAACGCTTGCAAATTATTGAATTTTATTATCAAAATGCGATCCACTTTTTTATAGAAAAATTGTGTTCAGCGACGAAGCTCATTTTTGGCTCAATGGGTACGTTAATAAGCAGAATTGTCGATTTTGGAGTGAAGATCAGCCAGAAGCATTGCAAGAGCTACCAATGCATCCAGAAAAAGTCACAGTTTGGTGCGGTTTATGGGCTGGTGGCATCATTGGACCGTACTTCTTCAAAGATGATGCGAATCGTAACGTAACTGTGAATGGTGAGCGCTACCGTGAGATGATATCCAACTTTGTTTTGCCCAAAATGCAAGAGCTTGACTTGCATGACATGTGGTTTCAACAAGACGGTGCCACATGCCACACAGCACGCTTAACAATGGACTTATTGAGAAGCGAGTTCGGTGAACATTTTATTTCACGTTCGGGACCGGTCAATTGGCCGTCTATATCGTGCGATTTAACGCCTTTAGACTATTTTTTGTGGGGCTATGTTAAAGCTCATGTCTATACACACATGCCCGCTTCAATTGAGGCATTGGAAGACAACATTGAAGCATTTATTCATGAGATACCGGCCGAAATGTTGGAAAGAGTATGCCAAAATTGAACTAAGCGGATGGAACATTTGAGGCGCAGTCACGGTCAACATTTGCATTAAATAATCTTCAAACTCTAAATTATATCGACCGTACTATCGATTCAAATAATGACGTAATGCATTTTTCTGAATTTTATGTGTTTTTTTTTTAACTTTTCTATAGCTCTTAACAAATCACCCCTTATATACTCTATGGGGCTGAAATGAATAATAAAAAAGTTTCACACGGAATGACAAACTTAGTATACGCTATTCACAACTATGGCTGACTTCCAAAACGTCAATTGCTTTGTATTAGAACGAAGTATAATGTTTCATAACGCCGCAGTACAATATATATACAATGCAAACCCTTCCAAAACGTCACTGCTAAGTATTAGTAACGCATCAAAAAAGCAATCGGAGCATCGATTTTAAAGTTGATGCTTTGTGACATTTAAGATTTTATTTGCAAGCAATACAGATTTATTTTAAAAGTTTTATGCATTGCATCACTTACATTTCAAAACGTTTTAATAAACAAAACACATAGTTGCATTGTTTCGGTACTTTGTACGTGAACATGGTTGAAATACAGTAGTAAAATCGTGTACGAACTTTGTATTAGTACGTTTTGGAAGTCAGCCTAATTGTGGTGGAGGGTAGAAAAAAAATGATTACAGTAAATATATCTCAGACCTTTCAAAAATATTTTCACTTTTATTTACACAGTTTAATAATTTCTTTTTGTAACCAAATTCAATTAAACAGGTATAAACAACGTCGCCTTTCTATAATGCTGCTGTTAATTCTGAGGCTAGTGCTCTAGATAATACATCGAGAAATCCCCTTCCACAAGTTATTATAATCCTTAACAATGAAGAAAAAAACAGAATATTTATTCCTTCATTTTGCCAGTCATTTACTAACTCAATCTGCCACTCACTTCATTCATTTATTCTTTCATTTCTTTCCCCTTATTTATTCATTTTATTTATATTGAAGTGTATAATTTTTCTTTTGATTTGCAAAGTCGCTGCTGCTGCTTCTTTCAACATTCTGTTGAATACTTTGAAGGCTATGAATTCCAAAGTAGGTGCTTGTTTTCCATTCTCCTGCTACTGCTGCCGTTTAAATGAGTGGCATTGACTGGTGCGTCATGCTGTACACTTCATTTAGAAAGTTTACTTCATAACTGGGAAAAAGAGTTGCTGCTGCTGGGGAAGTTGTTTTTTTTTTTTTTGTTCAACTACTACTTTAGCAGCATGAAAACTTTTCTCATTAAACTTAATTATTGTCATGCATTAAAAAGTGCGTGAAAATTTATGCCACCGAGAAGACTTGTCACATTTGCATTTCGAACAAATTTTCTAACAGCTATTATCAACAACACAATGATGAAAAAAGGAGCAAACGAACAAACCAACCAACCAGGCATTTTAACAAAAAATGTGAATAATTTAAATTAGTATCGACTTTAAGCAAAGGCGACAGGAAAGTTACCTACAGTTTTCTACTGAAAGTCTAGTCTGTAAATCTAAAGCCTCCAGACTTCGAGCGATATCAGGATTTTCAACCATAACACGATTATCAAAATTTATATTGACTCCTCTCAAAGAACACTGAAAAATTCGCCCTTTGTGCCTTTTCTTGCTTCAAAGCTTTGGACTCCAAACAAATAGTGTATCTATTTACCTATCAATAGTTAAATGAAGGCCGGTTTTCACAACTTACAGATAGCAAAAGATAGGATTTTATCATCCGTCTTATCTTCAATTTACCAATACCCACCCGGGTGACAATTAAGGTAAAAGTAAAATTTTAATAATGGAACACCTTATATACGGTCAATATAATGTTACTTTGAGCTATCGATAAGTTGTGAAAGCGGGCCTAAACATACTTTCATGTACTATTTAATATTCCATTTTATGAATTAAATATTAATCCTTTTATGTCTCCAACCCTTTAACATTTTCTCTATAACCTTCCTGCAACGTGTAATATTTTTCTAATACTGTATAAAAATTCATGAGAATTTTATTAAACTTTCTCTAAGATGTCAACTATGAAATTAAATGAGTTGATTTAGTTTATGAAAATTGTTTATGAGCTGGTCATAAAATACTAGAACTGAAAATATTAAAATTTATGTGAAATGATGACAGGCAATCATGTTATATTTAAATTATAAAAATGGGAGTGAGACAAGTTTTTAATAAAATTAAATATTTGTCTTTTAAGGGTTGCGGATGAGGAGAGAAATTATTATTTAGAGTTATGATAAATTGTTTTGAACTTTTATTTATGAAGAAAAAAATGTTCTTAGTAATGAAATCTTTCCGCCATTGAATTTGGTAAAATTTTAGGCAGAATGATACTGTGTTACTTTTTTAAGCAGATATTTAATATTGTGGGCATTAACAGAACGGAAACATTGGTGACATTTCTTAGCATTTTGTTTCAAGAAGTTATTTTCTAGAGAAAAAGTTTTTGAATAAAAAGGAAGATGTTTTGTTAAAGCCTATTTTTGTGTAAAAAGTGGCTTTTTGTGTCTATAAATTACTTTTAAACACTTTTTTGTAAGTTGCATTCGACAAAAGATTTTCGCTGACTAAAAAAAATTCACTATCAATTGTAAAATTTATATTATGAGTTTAAGGGACTGTCGAAGTTTTTGTAAATGTAAGTAGTTGTATTTTTTTTTTTTTTTTTTTTTTTTGTTTCTGTTAATTTTATGCAGGGTAAGGTATCGTTTTCCTTATGCAACAAAGTTCTTTATTAGCAAAAGGAATTTTAATAAAAGAAATGGTTGAGAGCAAGGACCGGAAAACGTTTTTTTTATGTTTTTTAAAAAATATTTATCATTGGTGTTCGAAAAATATTTTAAACTGTACAAAAAACAAAAAAGAAACAAAAATTTTTTCGTACAAAATAAAATTTTTTCCCATCAGTTAAAAAAAAAATAAAAAACAAACACCAAAAAGATATTTATTTTTTCAGTACAATATTATTTTGTACATGAAAAGAAAAAAAATCGAAAACTTAAAATTGAACATGACAAAGATAAAAATTATGAGATAAGATTATAAAGATATGTTTATTATTTTTTTACGCTGTTAAGCTATTTTTATTGTTTTTTAACCGATTTAGCGATTTCAAATAAATTTTAGAGTTTGTGTCTGATGTTGATTTTTTCGTGAATTTTTGCCATGTTCGCGATAGAAGCGATTTTTTCCTGTAAGTTTCTGGTTCTTTACAGCTTTAACGATTTATAATAAATAGTAGACTCTGCTTTCATGCCGCTGTTAGCAAGTTTTTGCGAATTTCCGCTCATTTTGCAATTTTTACCGAATTTTTGCCATTTCTTATAGTTTTAGGGACTTCCAATCAATTTTATGTATTGTTTGAAATATTAAAAATTTTCGCAAATTTTCGCTATTATTGCAAACTTTTACGAATTTTTGCAATTTTTGCGTAGCTTTGTTGCTTTATGAAGCAATCGTCGCAAGTTAAACATTTTCGCTATTTTAGCAAACTTTAAAGAACAATTCAAACAAACAATTTTTTTTTTTTTTTTTTTGTACGGGTGAAAATATTTTTTGAACACCAATGATAAATATTTCTTCATGTACAAAATACATATTGTACTTCAAAAATAAATATGGGCTTTTCCTGGGGTCGCGAACGTACGTTCGTACGCTTTTGATGTACAAATAATATAGAAAACAAAACAAAACAAAAAGATGGATTTCCTCGAGTTTAAGTTTTCATAATAATAGTTATAAACATGTGGTCACGAACTTACGCAAAATAGAAGTCAACTTTGGCTGACCTAGTGAAATGTAAAAATCTGCGTAATGGAACGGAATATTCAAAAGTGATTAAGTTATTTCAAAAGTGTATTAATGAAGGGGTCCATACAGTATTTACAAAATAAAATATCTCTTTTGGTTTTTGTTTAATTGGCTTTTGTACCGGTCGAGAACGTACGGGTCGCGAACGTAAGATTTTTCCATATGTTTTTTTATTATTATCACCATGCAGATTCCCATAAATATCTTCAAATTTCCTTAACAAGCAACTTAATACTCAATTTACAATTGATTGCAATGGAGAGATTATGAAGAAAGAGTGTAAACATAGTTTTTGCATAGTTTTTGCATGTGAAATAAGTACATAAAAATGTCTTTAGAAGTAGAAAATATAAGAAAATATAAAATTTTCCAGTTTCCAGCCCGATTTCTTCAAGTAAAACAGCTGAAATATGCTATGAAACCATTCTTTTATAACAACATAGATTTTTTTATAATAATAAACAATAAAAGACGATGATTATCAACATTTTATTTTTTCATCCTGGTAGACCATTCTGGGGAAATGCTCATATCTATTTTTGTGTTTCTTAATTTTTTTAAACTGCATGGGTTTTGAATTTTTCAAATGAAAAACTTAAATTTTAAGTTTTCGGTTCTTAATTTCTGATGCCTGCTTGAGAGTTATATAATGCCGGATGGAGGAGATAGCAAGACATTCTTGACCCATTGGGAAACAAGTCCAAAGGTTAGGGCTCTCTTACAATGACCTATGTAGAAGTTGTGATAACAAGGAGGAGAAGGAGGAGTCAACGGAACATCTTCTCTGTCGTTGCCCTGCATTCTAACTTTTTTTTAACAGGATCCATTCCTTCATGGAATCAACCAGATGGCTGGGTGAGAATTTCAACAGCCAGGCAACATAGCCAGTTTCTTTAACCAGAATACATTACCAAAAAAAAAAAAACACGCAAATACATAACCACGGATTATTTGTACCCCATTATAATATTGAATCATTTTCGGCTTTACAGCGAAAACTACTTGATTTAAAAACCGTTTAGTCAAAATCTAACAAATTTGTTAAACATTTTTTATATTTGATAAAATTTACAAGATTTTGTTAGTCGTGCTTCATTCCCAATTTTTATTCTTGATAAAAAACACTGAAATTTATTGTTGAAGGGATAAGCTATTCCTATGCGCATTTCACTGGTTGCTTAGCCCAGATAGTCAGGAAACTCCATCCAAAGATTTTAAAAAAACTAAAGATTTAAACAAGTAAAACTGTTAAGCAAATAAGAATTATGTATAAGCAAAAGTCTTACTTGTAACCATATCAAAGCTTTAACAAAAACAACAACAATTAACAGTGAGTTTATCTTTTCTTACATTCCCCACTACAATTGGTTGGAATTCTTCCAACATTAATTGTAGTTTTAAGAAGGTTAAGAAAAAACAAAATCAAAACAAAAACAGCTTGCTTTACTGCTCTCGCAAAAACAAAGCATGCTGCCAGAGTTTAGTTTTTTTAAGCCTTGCACTTGCAAGTATACAAAATTTTTAATTTACAAAATTTTGCTACAATTACAATTTTTAATTGTTTTTTACTTGTTATGGCAAAGAAATGATGCTAAGCTATAAATCAAACAGGAGGCAAACCTTCATTCAAGCAAACATATAACCGGTGCTTATTTGTACCCCATTGTAATTTTAAAATGTTCAACGCCACAAGATATGCAGCAATTGATATATAAAAATTCAATATAAATTTCTGTAGAAAGCAACAACAAAATCTAAACAATGTAATTTTTGCTTTCAATATAATTTTTGACGTTGCGTGTTACACATTTAGGGCTTTGTTCTTTCCGGACTATGTAAGTGTTTAGGTCGTAAGTTTTGTGCCAATATTTATACAGCAAAACATAGATTTTACTTTTTACTACTATCTTGTCTTATTATTGTGTTATTTAGTCGTCCAATTTTGTTCAAGTGTTCTCTTAATGTGTCCTATTTAAATTGTTATTACAATAATTATGGTTTGATATTAAAAATTTTAAGATTCATTACAAACAGCACAATATCATTATTCTTAGTGATTATAAAGAAAAAGTTGTAAGCTACCAGCCACTGACATCATGCACTTCACCGTTTCCATTAGCCTCAAGTGCTCTTTGAAATGATAAAATAATGGCAGGAATATAAAAATAAACTGTTAAGCAAAATGACAAGAGTTTTTCGAGGCTGTAATAAGTGACTAACTTGGAAAAAAATTTAGATTGTGTCCTTTTTATAGTATTAATGTCTTTGTAAAACTTTTTAACTTTGACGTGTTAAACGTTTGTGTCCTTTTTGAAAAGGATATAAGTGACACAATAAAATTGTTTTTCTTCAACAAAAATTATTAACAAAGAAGAGAAAAAACTAACTACTTAAGTGGTAAAAGTTTACAACCAACCCTCGTATTTAGAAACTTGAAAATTTTTTTTAGACCTTTTTTGCACATTTTTTTACAACTTCATTCTAAAAGTCATTAAAAAGGTAGGAAAGAGTGAATTTACACAAATGGAATAAACTAAACAAGACACAAATACTCGTGTCACTTCTTGTTGTACTTAATGTTGCTGCTGCTTTATATATTTCACTCTATTTTAATGATTTTTTTTTTTTTTTTTTTGCACTTCTATATCATTTTTCTTTGTGTTTCTGTAAAAAGCTAAATGCTTCCGCCGGAAAGTGCCAACACCATCACCGCTGCAGGTGTTGTCAAAATTCAAGTGTATGTTTGTAAACTGAAAGCAGTGTTAGAGAGGTTTTCCTTTTTATTTTTGGTTTAAGACTTAGCAACGTTTCGTATGTCGAATATCCATTTTGTATTGACACAAATGATAAATTGAAAAAAGGATGTGAAAACAAGAATAAAAATGTAATAAATATAAATAGAAAAAAACAATTAAAAAAACAGCTTCATATATGAATATTGTATATAAAAACAAAGCGAAAGAGATCTATATTCAGCCATGCCAAATCTTATATACCCTTCACCATGGTGCAAATGCCATTCTTGCGGTCTACTATAGTTAAAGCTCAAATCTGGCTTTATTATTTAAGTTAATATCTGCATAAAAAACACACAAAATAATTTTCAATATTTAAACTCCTCCCATTAATTAAATATATAAAAATAGTGTGTGTATATGTATATCAAAAATTATTTCAAGTTGGTTATTTTATCAACAAAGTACTACTGAAGTGAAAAAATTATAATAACCAACTGATGAAAAACTGAAAGATGAATGAAAACCAAGAACGTTTTTATTTTATTTGTTTCCTGTTCCTTCACTTTTTTATTTTTTTTTTACAGCAAATTATAACAAGAGGAAAAATGAAGAGTGAATAACGTATTAAGTGAATGAAAGCGAGTGGAAAATTGCTGAGAAAATTTCTACAAAAAAAAAAAAAAAAAAAAAAAAAAAAAAAAAAAAAAAAAAAAAAAAAACACTGCCAATGGGAAAAGTAAAAAAGTCTCTCACAACAACTTCAAACAGCAAAATGATACTTATTTAAATACACCAGCTCATACGTTGTTACACATCTATACCGAGTTAAAGACACAGTTGTCAACTTTAATACTTTTGAAATATTCAATACAACAACACAAGTGCTTGTTGTTTTATAAAAAGTGGCAGTTGTACGGTGTTGGTGGCAATTTTGAACATTGAGCTGTGGCTGAAGTGGTTTGTGTTGCTGTTTATAAGTTAAAAGTCATTTGTATACAAAAAGGAGATTTACATTTTGAACTGTAAGACTTTTTTTATAAAAATTTAATGCAGACTTTTATTGTGCTATTTTTGTTAAGGGATGGAACAGGAAATAAAACTTTGCTCTTTATAAATAAAGCAGCCCACACATGTTTCAATTCAATTGCTAACTGAGTCGGTTGTTGTCCAAGTCAAAGCGTGTATGGCTTTGTCAAGAAAAATCAAAAAAGTCTTTCAATTCGATTGTACTTTTGTAGTTTTCTTTTGCAAAAAAAAAGTTAAGTATTTTAAAAATTGGTTTTATTTAATTAAATTTAAAAAAAAAATTTTAAGCTAATTTAAAATCTTTCAATTCAGTTTATGAAGTATGTGGCCAAGCATCAATTCAGTTAAATTACTCAGTTGACAATTGAATTGAAACGTGTATGGTTTGCATAAGGATCTAAAACAAAATCTTTGAAATTAGTTAAAATTAAAATTATGTGATTTGCTTGTTTCTTTATAAGCTCACCCCAACGGAGGAAAGGGTATTATGCGTTTCTGCTGATGTTTGTAACACCTTAAAATATTTATCCTAGACACCTTAAGTATACCAATCGACTCAGAATCACCTTTTGAGGCGATCTAACGATGTCCGTCCGTCGAGCTCGCAGGCTGGCTGTGTAGAAATTGTGTAGAAATTTTGAAGATATCATGACAAAATTAGCCACAAAGGTTCTAATTTTCAAAAGGCATAAGCCTTTGGAAAATGGTTATTATGGCCCCACACGCAAAGAAAAAACATATTTGATGCAACCAAAATCGCAAATTATCATTAATGTTTGGGGTTATGACTGTGTCAAACTAGTCTTAAGTAACAAAACATGCTCAGACATAATGTTTTTAACTTATTATTATTAAACTAACATACTAACACACTCGCAATTTTGTATTAAATTCACGTATATATATTAAAGTGCACAAGTATGAGTGAAAAAAATGTCACACTGAAACGAATGTTTACATAAATTTTTTCACATTGCCCTTAATAAAATGATAGCAACTTCTGATGTATAAACCCATCAGCAATGCCCATCAGATGATGCATCAAATGACTGTTATTAGAATCGAATTATAAGTTCTAAAATTATACTTTTTTGTTACTTTAAAGAATTGTTCAGATAATTGTTGCAGTTATACAATAGCAACAATAGCACAATCGATTATTTCCAATACAAAATTGACTTCTTCGCAACGGTTTCCTGTTCAATAGTGAAAAGTAAAAAAGCAAAATGCTTTAATTACACTGATCAACACACCAAAACTTTCCTGACTTCTGTCTATTGTTTTTAGTTAAATTGAGAGTGCTGATTGCGATATCATCATTAGTTTTTTTCTATCAGCCTTAGTTTTAAAGAAAAAGTGACATTTACAGCCTGTTCAACGATTTCGAACGTTAACGTTCGCATAGAAAACTACATTTAAAACAAAAACAAAATTCGACAATTTGTTTTTGTTTTCAATGTAATTTTCTATGCGAACGTTAACGTTCGAAATCGTTGAACACGCTGTTAATGTTTGCAACATTTTTTGTATTATTCGTTTATTATTCATTTCACAAATGAACCTAAAAACTTTCAATATTTTCTCGATTATTAATCTACCCTACTTTCATTTGAATAGAAACACATTGGTGAGTATATCAGAATATCTAACTTGTATTGCAAGGATTTTCAAAATTATGTGTTTTTAGATAACTACTTAAAACTTTAAAATTTTCAATTGATTCCGTCCCATCTTTTATTGTGTGAACAAACTAGACATTCCAGAAAGCGTTCTGAAACATTTAGAGGTTACACATTTCGTCTAATATTCTACATGTTTTAATTTAATTAAATAGTGGATCATTTCCCAAGTTACCATTGCCGTTAAGGCACTGCACAGTTTTGTCAAACAGTATTTAGCAACTATTGTTTATCTTAATCTTCTATATAATAAAAATGAAATGTTGTGTGTTGCTAATCGCATAACTTGAGAGCAACTTGACCAATTTGGACGATTTTTTCTGTAAAATGATCGCCATGGTCCAACTTTTTCCCCGCCCGCTTTTTTCGATTTACATAGAATCAGAAAACGGTGCCATCGATTAGACTAATTTTTCTTTCAAATGTTCGTATTAATCCATTTTAAGTTTTCATCGAAAGAAAAATTTACCTCGCCTACTTTTACGCCCACTTTTTCTATTAAGCGCATGACTTGAAAACGGCTGGACCGACTTGCACGATTTTTTCTTTCTAATGATCGCCATGGTCCAACTTAGGTTTTTACGAAAAGAAAATTTTGCCCTGCCTACTTTTACGCCTTTTTTCGATTTACCTAAAATCAGAAAACGGCTTCATCGATCATTAGTAATCAGCTACCGAGCGAAGCCGGAGCGGCCAGCTAAACTGTCTGGATTATTTGTCCAACGTCTTTTCTTCGTTGCAATTTTTATGATAATAAATTTAACATTAAATCCAAATTATTTTTAATTGGGCTAAAAAGGAAAATGCAGGGTATTTTTTTTTTTTAATTAATGCACAATATCTCTAAAACAAGAGGTGGTAGACAAAAACTAATGGTTTATTAATAATTAGCGGACAAAAATACATAAGGATCCAAATTTTGATATTTTAATTAGGCTAAAATTCATCAAATTAAATTTTTATTAAATTATTTTTATGAAGAAAGAAATTTTTCAACATGAAATTAATAACTTTTCATTCTTGACTTGTAATTGGATTAAAAACCACAATTCTAATTATTGTTAAAAAGCTTAGGCACAAGCTCTATGATTAAATTTGTCTTTCAAATTGTGCTGAAAACGGTCAACAGGAAGAAAAAAGACACAAACATGAAGAACAGAAAAATGTACTTTGGGCTTCAAGAAGAATTCTTGACGAAAAAACAGAAGTAAGGACAATTTTTAAGCACTAGACGAACAAAAACAAACAAAAAATTCTAATATGCTTGCAATAACAGTGAGATATCCTAAAATTTTCAATAATGTGACAAGTTAAACAGATTTTTGTGTAGATTAATAATCCAGAAAGGTTCCAAGGACCGTTCGCGAACAACTAAACGAATAACCCAGGTGCAAATTGTTCAAATAATATATGTCACTATATCTTTAAAACTTGAGCTGTTAGGTTAAACTTATGATATCATCGTCATCAGCAGACGAAAATACATAAAGATCAGTAATTTTTATTTTAGACATTTTAAAAAAAGCTTAATTTTGTTGTTCAGTGATATTAAAGTTTGTATTAAAATTGTAGGGGGTGGGTGTATTTGAAATAAAGTAATATTTAAGTGAAATTAAAATATCTAAAAATTTAAATACTTATTATATTGTATAATATTAGGTTTGTTGCCGTACTGAAACACTTCTCATAAATCTTTTTTGGGTCAAATAAAAGTGTAGTTCAAAAAATTAATTTATAAATTTTGTTATTTCTTTTTAAATTAAATTTGTGATTTTTAGTAGAACTATTTTTATATGAAATTAATTTAAAAAATTTTAACGATTTACTACTTGTTCGTTATAGGAACAACAACAACTCTACAAAAGTAGATTATTTCACTTATCTATTGTACAAACCACAACAACACCACAAGAAGAAAAACGTATATTTTTGTTTGGCTTAAGAGTTGACAAATAATTTTCATGCTAAAAAATTAAATAAAAAGAATTCTTTTTGTTAAAATTATTTAGTTAAATACATCAAATTTGCAATGATGGCGAAAACCGGGGAATGCTGCTAGTTCTTTAAATTTCTGTAGACAAAGGGGAATGGTGTTACAGGAAAACAAGTACGTGCTTAGAATTATTCTAAAATAAATACATACATACACTATAAGAAAATAACTAAGTATGAAGAACATATTGAGGGAATTTTGCCAAAAATTTGTTTTTCTTTTATTAGTACTTATACTATAAATAATGCAACTAGTTTACTAGCGTACTAGTTACTTTGTCTGCAGGGTATTTACACACAGACACCCCTATTTATACTTCTGTTATACAATGGATGAAAATGCGTGCGTGTGTGAAAAAAAACCCGTTGTTTTAATCGTTTTGCGGTGACACACAGGAAAACTATAAAAACGTAAAACAAAGTTCTATTTTTGTTATTATTTTCCTTTTAACATCAACATTTCCTCTTTATAATATTCAATGTTAAGCTTTTCACAACAGATATGTTTAATCTCGCTAGACAATATTGCTGTAATATCAAATGCAAAAGCAGCAGGAAAAAAGTGACATTTTTATATTTAATTTACCTAAAAAAATCTGTAGTTTCTGTTCGTTGTTTAGAAGTTTTTTTTTTTTCATTGTTTTAAACTGGTATTACTGTCAAAAAGTTTTCTATTTAATAAAACGATTGTATTTTAATTAAAATACTACATCTTCGTTTTTTTATTTTTTTTACAGTAAGTTTTCCATGTAGTTTAAGGGATTAAAAAAAGTTTTAAAATTAATATTTTTTTTTTTTTTTTTTTTTTTGTAAAATGCATATAAGTATATAATTGAGTTAAATGTCCAGTTGTTAGACAAAAAAATGTGCTAAAAATTTTGAAAATAATTTTCCACACTGGAATAAAAAAAACACCCAGCATTAGCCATTTTCACACATGAAAAAAAAGATATACACATGAAACGAGGCAACATAAATAGTGTAGCACGATAAAACTTGGAATTAAAAAAATAAAATAAAAACAAATTCAACAATGACACCAGTGTGTCAACCCCATCAAACGTTGAATTTTCTCTTTGTAAAGGGGCCTGTTTTGGAGTGGTTTTACTCCATTTGCAGCAAAAAAAAAATAGCAACCACGTTTAGATGGACGATTTTGTGCGCCACAAAAATCACGAAGTCATTAATTTTTATGTTACATACAAACATTAAATTTTATAAATAATATTATTGACGTCATTCGCAGCACCATCGTTTCAAAAAAAAAAAAGATTATTGCTTGATACTTTATAGTATCAAAGAAAATTATTTCAATCTACAATTCATCTATACGGATCGCACTTATAGTACTTGGAACCACATCCATTGAAAACTTGATAACTATATCCAGATTGAAAATAATTAAACGCAGATTTGATATCCAAATAAGCAGCAACCATTTGAACTCGTTCAAAATATTTTCATACATTTACCACTCTGCTATTGCTTTACTGCACGACTAACTTTATGGTAAGAAACTGATTTGCATATTGATCACCTGCAAAAGGTTTTAAACCCAACTACTCCTTACTGGAAACTAAAAACACCATGCTTTACAACCGACTTCTTTTCGCTGCGAAAATAATCTACGTTTTGAAATTTCTATTTATAACTCGTTTAAGATATCTCTTCAGCAACATGTTGCGCGGTTATTAACCACCATTTTAAGACAGAATTCTTAGGCTTACTACACCACAGAAGCACTATTTTTATAGCTGAATTCTCCATACACTCATAAAGTAGAAAGATATAAGAGGTAATGTAAGTTTGAAAAACAAGCCGTTACGCTGACGAAATTATTTTTCAGTGTTATGAAAACTCAAATAAATGCTTTATAATACTGAAAAATAAATTCAATTCGTATCGACTGAAAGAACTAGAAATAAAATTGCTTTCGAAACGAAAAAGTAATCGATTACGACTGCCAGAATTAGCCCACAGAACAGCACAAATTTCACTTTTTGCAAAAATATGACTACAAGTTCATTTAAAATGCATAAATTAATGTTAAAGATTTAATAAAGGTAATATTAAAAAACTAATACAGTGCACTCGGGAAAACGTCAACTAATTAAAACCGCGGGTGTTGACATTTAACAAATTGTTGACGTTTACGAATGTATAATTTTTAAATAAAAAACATATCGATAATGTGCTTTTAAAGGTTTTTATTGATTGTAAACTAAAACCAAACATAAACAAACTCAAAAAGGAAACAAAAAAGTCATTCAACCTGACTAGAGCCATAGGAGACAATTAGAACCAAAAGAATACATTTTAAATGAGATCATATTTTTAATTTTACATGCACACATATGAATTTAAAAAAAAATCTTATCTTGCTAATGGTTGACTTTGCTACACCATATTGCTTCGCTTAAGTTACCGCACTTGTACCCTTTTCTAATAAGTCCAAAATATTTGCCTTTTCTTGTAGATTAAGCAATTTCGGTTGTTTTGAGCTCATTTTGTTAATGTGATACTTACGAGAACAAAAAAGCAACTGAATATAAATAAAAAGACAGTACATAAGTACATACAGTTGTAAGTTCTTTCTACTCTACTTATAAGGGGAATCCAAAATTTCTAATATTATTTTATAAAATAAGTGTGTATGTATACAAATGTGTGTATTTTAACTGCTGCTAAATTCAAAATTTTGTTTTATTCAGAGTTGACGTTTTAGAGCTTTGTGGTTGGGTTGACGTTTTAGAGTAGGCAATGTAAAAAAGAAAGGGTTGACGTTTTGGGATGTTGACGTAAACGAGCGTTGACGTTTCCCGAGTGCACTGTATAAAGATCTGGCCAAAAACGAATGCTGTTAGATCATTTGCTTTAGATCGATAAGCCGTTATCTTCGAATCTTATCGACCTTGAACACGATTTAATCGACTTTGACTGACGGCCTCCAAACACTCCCAAAATGGAATATCGACCTTCGGATCGATTCAATATCGAAGCAAGTGCACGCTCGGTTGCTATTTGTTTAATAAAATGTGCATGTACAAAAAGTACGTTCTCTTAAAAGAACTCAATGAGCTTCTTTTGAACGCTGTCAGAACCAAACCATCCGTTTATGAGAGATTCCACTGTATTTATAAATTAAGCTCAACATTTTCTTACAACTGTCTTATTTTAAAATTTTTTGAAAACAAGTTACCATTAAAAAAAATTCTCAAATTTTAATTGCCATTTTGTTCCCCTTCATTTAACTAAGAAGCTAATTAAAACTTTGTAAATATTCTGATTCACTTCACACTTCATTAAGTCAGCAATCAAAAAATCAGTAAAGTAACTTTTGCATTAAATTATATATTTAGTTAAATTAACTTATAAAAGATATTAAAATTTATCAGAAAATCATACTTATCATAACAAAATAATATCACTTAAACACTTCTTTCCATTATGATGTCTTAATTTATTTGAAAATTTATATGTTTCTAAGCAGGGACAGCACTAAAAGGGATACATAATTTAAGTTTATTTAATTTATGAAAATTATTTCATACTTGTAACTTTTTTCTCTGTGACATTGCCATGACACAAAAACACATAGATTGAATGGAGAAAAAGGCAAATGTAATAATTTTTTAGGACTGCTAATAAGAAATTCAAGTTTTCAGAATTTTTATACTTTTATTGTATTTAAATGTATGTTTATGAAATTAAAATTTTAAAAAGATATTTACTCATAATTGAATGAATATAAAGGCAGTTAGTAATACAGGGTGACAGATAATAAAAACAAAAAAATGTTTGAGAAATAAGTAAATTAAGAAATATACAGTGGGCTAGTTAATAACGAATTTTTAAATTTTGTTTCTATTTTTACGATACTAGGTTACTAGGTTTAATAAGCAGCCTTACAGTACACTGAACCAAAAATCCAATGAAAAGGTACGTTAAGCAAACGAATTGCGTTTATTAAAATATTTTCGTTGGCTCAACGAATTGTTCGTTATTATAATGAAAATGTAGGTATTTTTTTCATTATATTAACGAAAATTAGGTATTTCTTTCATTACATTAACATACAATTCGTTGAGCCAACGAAAATATTTTAATAAGCGCAATTCGTTTGCTTAACGTACCTTTTCATTGGATTTTTGGTTCAGTGTAGTCCCCTCGTAATACCTTATCAGGCCACTAGTGTTAGGGGTAAGTTATCTCATAGCCATCACTGCAGTCTCCAACAATTTTTATTCATTGGTGAAAATCAATATTGACCTTAGTCCTACTTCAGATAGAATGCCTTAATAGGGCAATTGCGATCTTCCGACCATTTGGCAGAGAAAGCAAAGTACCGTCTCTTTATCATTTTCTTTCTCACGTTTAGGTATGAGAAGATTAATTTAGCTATTAACCCTGGAAGGGTACTTCTTATTTAAGTACATTTAGGTAACTTTTCGGCGCATTGGCAAGCTATTAATAAAAAAAAAAAAAATTTTTAAGAAACGCTTTTCTTAACCTTAATATATTGATCAGTTGTGAACACAGAATAAATATGAATACCAAAAAAATCGACTAAAAGTCAAAAAATAACAACATTTCAAACAACATAAACTTTTAAATCAAAATGGAAAACAACGCACACATCCCTTAAAGAAAAGCGTGGTTATGAAACAAAATGCTCAATTATTGAAAATTGGTAGCTTTAAACATGATGGGTTGTATTTCTTTCGGTCTGAAATATTAAAATGTACTCACGGCAGTCATGTTTTTTTTTAAGTTTAGGTTGGTATGGGCGCCCCACGCTTTTCTTTAAGGGTAGTCGAAATAATGTTATAAATGCTGGATTCGTTGTGTTATAACGTTTAATTTTTCTTAATAACCCTACAAGAAGAGAATGAGCGAGTTGTTACTTTTTTCACGTTGGTGTTAAGAAAATGATAGAATGAAATGACCGAAATCAAGTTTTCTGTCATTTCTTTCTATCATTTTCTTAAGACCAACGTGAAAAAGGTGACTACTCGCTCATTCACTTCTTGTAGGGAAGTTAACGCACATGACGTTTACAGTAAAATAAATTAATTTTATGGATAATGTGAGCTTTTCTTTATGCAAAGATTTTTCTTATGTTTACTAAAAATGTATCAATATAAAAATAGCTCTTACAATGATCGTAATGCTGATTAAAAACATCATTAATTTCTCTTGATATTTATAAAAAAATGCTTGTCAAAGGAATTTGGAAAGACGGTCGTAAAAATTTAAATTGGTCTAACCAAAACGCACGATGTTAATTGTAAAAAAACAAAAAAAAAAAAGTTTTCAGAGAATTATGTGTGAAGCAAAATATCAGCCAAAAGCTCGCCAGGACTTCGGTGGCATTCCTCTATCCGATGCTGCATATTTTTATTGACTCTGAGACATAATTGAGGTTCAATGTCGTTAATGTGCCAAATTATCTTATCCTTTAGCTCTTGAATTTTTCTTGGCTTATTGTTTCGGTTTCGCAGAACGAACTGCGCGAGCATGATTAGGTGTCTCCACAAATCCAGACACGGTTTGCTGAAATTTTCGCACAATTCTCCCAATTATGAACACATTTCGTCGATTATGCTGACCACAAAAATCACGAAGTGCACGAAATGCATTTTGATTTGAACTCTTATTTTCTTAAAAGGCTTTAACAATCTTAACGCGCTGCTCAATTATGTAACTCCCCGTAGTTGAATTTGACAAGCACTGAAACAAAGGATTGTCGAACTTAGGTATGCAAAAAACTTCGCGTTAAGGTGTGACCAACAATTAACATCGTGCATAATGTTGGTTGGTTAAGGTTAGTGTACTTAATATTGATTTAAATCAGCATTGCACAATCACTAAATAACACTGCAACAAATTATTTTTTGTTTTATACTTTACCAGATATAGTAATGATTGTTATTTTTCATTTGTACTTAAAAAATTTAGTGGTATTACAAATTTGTTCAGTACGCAGATTTAATGTGTAAAATCTGCACTTTTCATATTTTTCAAAATTTGGACTTGGAAAAGAGCAGAATTTATTAATACTCTCACTGAAATTTAAAAAATGTTATTTTGTATGTTCGAATACGATATTTACATAACTTTCTGCTCAAATCGCACCATTGTGAAGGGTATATGGGACAGCGCATAGAGAAAGGGACCTAAGGGTAAAAAAATCAATTTTCACTTTTTTTTTAATGTAGACAACATCTGAGCATCGAATGAGACCGATCCCATGCACCAAAAGTGTTCCCTCCCAGAGATATGCGCGTTTTATGATGTGATTGTACACCAAAGATACACGTATTTAAATCTTTAAAATGGCTCTCCTGAACAAAACCGGTTTTTACCCTTTGGTCCATTTCTATTTTGCGCGTCACATACAAAGTTTGGCACATAGCCGATTATACTACATTTTCTTGTTTTAAGTCCAATATAAACTATAACTTATGTTGAGTGAGCCTGCTTATTTTTAAATTATCACTTGACATCAACAAAATTATTGCAATAATTTTGCACTATCCCTAAATGAGAGTTGGAACTGCAAAATGCGTACACTCTCCCCGTGTATGTTCGAAAGCATTAATTTGTGCTAACAAAATATTTTTTAATTTTGAACCTTTCATCTATTGCCCACTGTATTTGTTTTTTCAAACTAATTTAAAAAAAAATTGTTTGTGTTGTTTATCGCACCAAATTAAGTTGAATGTTTATAACGCTTGAATACATTAATAAAATTTTTAATATTCCACTTTTTTCCTAGTCTGCCTTTATTTTCAAAGGATGACATTTTCCTAACCAAACATTTTCTTTACGAATTTCTCAAAAATCTTTAAGTCTTGCTGTCAGTTTTGCCTCTTTTTTGATTATTTTATTTTTTTTTTTTTTTTTGTTCTGCATATTAAACGTGTTTGTCACTTGGAAAATCTACCTGTCTTTGAGATACTTACAGGATATTGTTGACAATATTTTGAATATATCAAAAATTTTATATTTTCTTGTTCTTAAGTCCCTCACACATTTTGACAACCCTTTTTAATAAAGTTATACATATGTAAATAATAAATAATTTTTGCCCTTTCTGGTGTTTTTGCAGCATAATTGTTGTAGTTTTTTATGTGAAAATAATGGCAAAAGGGTGAAGAAGGTAAATGTCATCGTTGTCGGCAAAATTTAGGCGAATAATAAAGCAATTCTAAATATCTAAGTTAAAATGTCACAAATAACAAAATAACTAAGTTTTTTTAAGTAAATAGTTTTGAAGTTTAAATGTTTTAAGTTACGAGCTTTATTTAAGTTATGTCAATTTCAAGTAAACGAGATATTTATGCCTAAGGGCTAATAAATCAATGCAAGTTATACTCTCTTTTTGGTATAAAATGTATTTAAACCAGAAAATCTTTAATTCTGTAAATATTTAAACCATATCTAATATAAACCCATAAAATTGGGCGTTTAAACAACCAATAATTATAATTTGACAACATTTATGGTAGTGCTGCCACATTATTATATTTTTTACTGCATATGTATAACATATGGGGCACTGTTTTACAGCTGTTAAGTTTAAACTACATATAAATTTCAGTTTAGTTCAACTTAACCAACGTTTAACTATTCATTGATTTATTAGTCATAAGAATGATATGATTTATGAGTATAACATAAATCTGATTTTAGCAAATTTCAGGCATTTCTTATGAATAATGGCCAGTTATATACTCACAACCAAACAGAAATTAAGCGTCAGATACATAAAGGGGAAATAACGGGCTTAGATGTTGTAACTCCCTACATTAGCTCAGAATGGAATGTTTTACAGGTTAGTTAATTATTATACCGTGTTTAGATATACCTTCTTAATTGAGTCAATATTCGGTTTATTGACATAATTATCTTTCTGTTCACATATACACAATTTAGCTAACTCAATCAGCGCTTGACAGTTTAAAAAAACATTGCTTATATTACTACTACATACAACATTAAACGTAAACAAAAATGTAAATGTATAAGCAAAATGTAAACAATATTTGACATCTTTAAGGAATAAACATCTCGTTTTTGCGCAGACCTAATGGATGGGCCTTTGTTTTGTTTGAATTTAGTTGACAAATGCCAAAACACTTTGTTTAGTAAGTTGTGTTTTGCTCACTAAATACACTTGTAACAGGGTCGCATTCTAATTTTACTCAGTATTTATAAAAATTTAATTAAATTATTGCATAAAACTCAATTAAGGTGCATATCTGAACACGGTATTACAAATTTATTTTACAAACTCTTACATGATCGATCTTGCTCAATTTCTACTTCATGTTTAAAACAACATTTTACCCCCAATTTCACCAAGTTCAGTTATAATTAGCTATCAGTTATAGCTTTCAAAACATATTGTTAACTGGAAGTTAAAGTAATAGTTAGTTAGTTTTAACTGAGCTTGGTGAAATTGGGGGCAAGACAGTTATTTTCTACAAATTCGTATGTACGCAAAAATCTGCTATGGATTATGCAGCATTGATTTTTTATATAAATGATGTATGATTTATATGAAACAAAATTCACTTCCACTGAATGCTGTTGACATTTTTTAAAAGATCCAATTATTAGCAATTGTTCCATACCTTTTTGTAGTACTGATTCGGTCAATCGACCAATATGACACTTATTTTTACAGGATGAACAATAAAAACTAATTTATTATCATACAAACATACACGTACATATAAGTTGTCCACTTGCAAACACCACTAAGTTAAAAATAAA
Source organism: Pollenia griseotomentosa (assembly GCA_963931875.1). Classification (NCBI taxonomy): domain Eukaryota; kingdom Metazoa; phylum Arthropoda; class Insecta; order Diptera; family Polleniidae; genus Pollenia; species Pollenia griseotomentosa. The sequence goes on from OZ007561.1 coordinate 28,833,100, forward strand.
ACAAAATTCTGAGAAAATCGATAAAAACAGTTTTTTAAAATTGAAATGTCAAGCCATATAGAGAGTTTTGCAGGAGTATTGAATAATTAAACAGAGTTTGCGAGATACTTACGTAGTTTTGTATGAGATTGATAATGGCTTAGAAAGGCATTTTAAAAAACAAATAAAATTGCGACATTTACAGAATTTTTAATTTTTTTAACTTAGCGGTGTTTGCAAGCGGCCTACCCATACACTCACAATATTATTACAGTACTGTATTACGGACTGTAGTTCATTTAAGAAGTATTTTAAATAAAAATTTAAAACTCAAAGCAAATTTATTTTTGACTGATTCGAACATTTATTCAAAAAACTAAGAGCATATTAATACGGTTTTTCAGTTGCAGTTAATATTGTCCGTTGATTAAGTGAATTTCTTCTTTATGTAAAATGAAATGAAAATGTAATTTAAAATAACGAAAAGTTCATTTCATTTTTACTGTCAAAAATTCCATCCCATGTTCCGTAAAAACAAATTAATATTCAGTTATTTTAAATAACTTAACTACGAAAAATAAATTTTTAGTTATCTATAAAAACGATTTGCTTGATTTGTGTAAAAATTCCGATTTTCTATTTGTTAAAAATTATTTAGTTAAATATCGGTCATGTTGCTGGTGTCTAATAATTGAAAGTTCTTCTGTAAACAACGGGGTCAGTACAACAAAAATAACAAACGTTTGTAACGAGGTAAGTTAATAATATTATCTCTCTCTCATTAGAAAAACAAGCAGACAGGTGTCTGTCTGGTATTTTTTAGAAATTCGGCTCTTTTGTGAAGTAAACGAAAATGACTAAATTTAATAAAATAACTGAATATTCCTTTGTTTTTACGGAATATGTGGTTAATTTTTTGATAGTTAATTAATATAAAATAACTAAATATTCGATTGTTTTTTACAGAATATGTAGTAAATTTTTTGATAGTTAATTTATATAAAATAACTGAAACATGGTGTTGCATTTTTGACCGTAAAACTTAAACGAAATTTTCGTTAAAAATAAATGAGAAATAAGTAGACTGGTTTTGAACTGAATTTTCATTTATTTTATGTTACAATTTTAGCTATTTTACGTACTTGTGAGTGTATGCATAATACATTTAGTTTCTTTTTTATGCCTATATGCATGTTCCCAGCTAGCATGTGGGTGATCATTGTTTGTAAAATCACCTAAATGAGTCTTTACAAATCACTCTTGATGATTTTAAACGGAGTTATGATTTGAGTGATTGAAAAATTGTTCACATATGATTGATTTCTATGCTCAAAAACGAATCAGCAAATTGTATTGCAAAAGATTCTTTCCGGTGATTCATCTGTAGGGTTCTGTATTTTCTCATAACAAAAAAATCATTTATGATCAAAAAATGAGCTCATAAGCGTTTATTTTGCTCTTGAAGCTGATTGCTAACAAATTCGCTTGTGATACAAAATGCTAACTGAGTTACCCTGTATTTGGGTGATCATTTATTTTGTAACAATCACTTTTATGAGTCTTCTGAGATGACTTTTGCTGATTACAAATTGATTTATCAGTTGGCGATTAAAAAAATATTTGTTTGTGATTTATTGATATGTTTAAATAATAAGTTATAAATATTTCAAATTTAAAACTGATTTATCACCAGAGCGATTAAAGAAGTATTCACATATGATTCATTTATATGCTTAAAGAAAAAATCATCAAATTGTATCACAAATGACTCCTTGATGTGAATTATCGGCAGGGCACCATTTTCTTACAACGAGAGTATAATTCTTAATCGAAAAATGAGCTCAAAGGCAGTTACTTTGCTCGTGAAACTGATTCCTAAAAGATTCGATTATGATAAAAAAAGTGCTAGCTGGATATACATATATATGTAGGTATGAGTATAATTGCTTGGTCTGTAATCTTTGTATCATGTTGATAAATTTCTGTTTTTAATAGATTTTGTTACTTTTTGCCAATATTATTTTTAATAAAACTAAAAAACAACTTGTGTTTGAAGCTGTGAAAATTCCGAATTTATCAAAAGTTAGGAGCTCGCAAGAAGTTCCAAAAAATATCGTTATTAACTTATACAAAAAAAAAAAAAAAAAAATCAACACATAAGGGTTAAGTTAAATCGCCAACGTTATGGATATCGGGATTTTGGCCATTTTGAAATTAAATAACAGAAATACTCTGTCTGAAAAGTATAAAATAATTATATTAAAATTTTAAATTTTTTATTAAATTTTCCAAATATTTCATATTTTCATCCTTCTAGGCAATATTCATATTTAACATATTTTTATCTAAATAAAAAACTTAAGTCTTATCTCTCTATTCCTGTTGGGGTGCAAAATAATTTCTCTTTCAAATACTAATTGAAAACTAAAAACAATGATACAGTTATCTCGGTTATAAAAATAATTTTCCTGTAAAAAAAAAAACAAAAAATAATGTATAGTTTCCCTTCTATTCTCTATAAACCTTAAAAACTTCTTTTTTATTCCTATCACATTATCAGTATTTACCCCTTTTCTCGTTTCATTTTTCAAAGTATTAGGAAAGAATAATAAAATGTTTGTAATTAGAAATTCCAAATTTAATTACAACAATTTAAGACAATTGTTATCTGTTTGTAACATGCTGGTGTTACAATATTCTACAAAAGCAAACAACTAACCAAACAGCCCATTATGGACACCCTTTTCCTCTAAAAATAGTTTTCTTGTTCATGTTTTCACAAGTATTTGTGAAAATGCTGAAGAGTTTTAAAACAAATAATTTGTCCTTCCTTAGAATTGTATATCCTTTTCTGGTGATTATTAAATTTGTTGATGTTTTTTTCAATACAATTTTCTATCTCCTACAAGGATTTTATCTTGTTTTAAAAAAGTGTTTTTTTATAAAAGTTTTTTTTTTCTTCCGTATACCCATCATTGGTTGTCGGTTTTATTATTTTTTTTGTATGTCTTAGTTAAGTATTAAACCTCACTCTGGGCCACACTCAAACTCAATAATGAAAAAATGCTTAATAGTTTTACTTTGTGATTACCAAGTTTTGACCAGTGCTAATAATCTTTTAGAAGAGAATATTAGTAGTGTGGTTTTTATATTTTTACAGAGGATTTCAATCTGTCGAAATATTTTGACAATTTTAAAGCAAATAATAGCAAAAATGAGAGAGAAAAGCACTCGTATTAGGATAGAAACTAAAACTTAACAAGTTAGAAAGCTTAGCAGGACCTACACCATGGTACTTGCAGACGCATGTTCTATTTGGAACTCCTTTACAATTATGGACATGGCTTGAGTTGTCGTTAGCAATTTTTTAAAAGGGGCACAGAAGGTGGAAAATCGCACAAAATGTTGTTTAAGTAAATAAAAGTCACAATGACTTTAAGGAAAAAGGAAAGTGTAAAAAGAAGATAAACTCACTGGTTATTGTTGTTGTTTAAGCTTTGATATTGTTACAAGTAAAACTGTTGCTTATAATTCTTATTCGCTTAACAGTTTTATTTGTTTAATATCTTTAGTTTTTCTAAAATCTTTGGATAAAGTTTCCTGATGATCTGGCCTAAGCAACCAGTAAAATGCGCATAGGAATAGCTTATCCCATCAGCAATAAATTTCAGTGTTTTTTTCAAGAATAAAAATTGGGAATCAAGCACGACAAACAAAATCTTGCTTATTTTTTATAAAAAAACATTACAAAGCAAACATAAAACGAACCAAACAAGACAGAAAAACATGTAGCCTTGTTGACATTTTCCGACTCATAAGCTGCTTATATTTGTCGAAATATCTAAAACGATGTTGCCAAACTAATCATAATTTGTTGATTGCTTTTGATATTATGACGAAGATGCCAGGGTCAATGGTTGTTGTTCATTTGACAAGTTTTTTAAAAATTGGAAAATGTCGCCACAAAATTTGAAAAGTCGCAAAATTAGAAAATGAGTTTAAGAAGTCTAACAAAAATTTGCAGCCCAACAAAAAGGGGTCAAATTTCGACATTAGTCGTACACGCAAAGAAAAAACATGGTTGATGCAATCACAATCGCAAACTATCATTAATGTTTGTGGTTATGATTGTGTCAAACACGTCTTAAGTAACAATATATGTTCAGACATAATGCTTTTAACTTATTTTTGTCTCAAACATATTGTTATGTTCAGAAGAAAAACGCAAATGACCTTTCTAACCATGTGTCTATATGTCCCAAAACCATGTCTTTCTCAACATGTTATATGGTTCTCACAATAAAAACAATAACAAATTTATTCTCAACAATTTATATTTTATTAAAAGTACAAATGTATGTACATAAAGCATATATTTACAAATAAAATTTAATAGCACATACATTTAAAGGCCGGTTTCTCATTTTTTTCCAACGAAACACTGCACATTAAAGAAGTTTAATTTTCTCAATTTCTCATTTGGTTCTATTCTGTCGCAAAGCTAACCAGCACTCATCTGCCAATTGATTATTTTCCTTTTATTTGCCGTACAGATAAATTGAATCAGCTGACTCCCAACTTTTTTCAATGTTGTCGGTGTTTTTGACTGCAAGAAAGACAACGTTTAGACATGTGTGTATGTATTTTTATAATTATATTTAAATTACTTACCTGTTTTAATAAACTTGTAAGTTTTGCAAGGCAGACATGGCCTTTTTCTTCCTGAAAAAAGTTTAAATCATAATATAATAAGTACCAGGTATGTTCATTAGGGAGAGTTTGCATTATTTACCCATATAATGTCAACATAATTTATTTGACTTTTGACGCTTGTTTTAATTTTTTCCATGTATTCTGTTGTTTGACGTTATATCCGTTTTGAAATTGAGAACAAAATTTCTAGTGACTATACCTTGTACTTATTCAACCATGGTTTAAATTATTTTGTAATAATCCAAGTTGTCCGATTAACTGAAGCTCGCAGACGTTAATGACGTGAAGAAAATTTTATTTTTTTTGTATAAACAAACATTGTTTGTTTTGGCAATAAATGTTTGCTCAATTAGAGAATGTGTTTAAAAGCAAACAAAAATTATGGTACTAATCATACCTTCTGTGTGTAACTTATATTTATATGTACATATATATAATAGTAGCAAACATTTCACATAATTTAATATGTTTAGCTAGATCAGTGGGGTAATTCTGTAACTTTTAGACTAAATTTTTAATTAGAACTGATCTTGATTAATGGCTTAATTTAAAAAAAAAAATTGGTAAAAATTTTTTTGTTGAAACTCCTTGTATTTGAAAAATACCTCGTACAGTTTGCGAGAATTTTTGATAGCCGACGCATACAAAGAATATGTAACGTTTGTCGTGAATAATTTTTCCCTCAGAATTTTTTCCCTTTTCATATATTTGCGATCATGAAAAAATTGTTTAGATGTAATTCAAAAGAGAATAATAACGTAAAAAATTGTTCACGGGAAAAAATTCCTCTTATCGTAAACAACTTTTTCCATCGTAATTTGTTCACTATTCCCTTTGATTTTCTCACTTTATTTTTGCTGGGGAACAGAATATATATGCAAGTTATTCTTCCTTTAATTCGAATATTAAGGGCAAGATCATTTAATAAGGCACAAATATTGACCAACAAAATGCAAAACAACAGGTCGGTTACCTGTGGTAGAATTTTAAAAAATATTTTATTACATATTTAGTGCAAAAAACTTACTTTATTTATTTAACTTTTCTTTAAAATATATATGTGTAATTTTTTTTTACACTTTCTTCCTTTTTTTTACATTCACTGGAACTGATAGCGTAAAAAATTTGTCACGGGAGATTCAGAAATGCTTTTTTCCCTTCGAGGAGAATAACAATTTCATTGGAAGAAAAATTCCACTTGTAATTCACGATAGGGATGAATATAACCAAAGAAACTAACGAACAAAATATTTCGTACACCTAAAAACGTAAATTGGTCGTCTGCTGATCTCTTCAGAAATCAGTATTATACAGCCGTGTCACAGATTGCGTTCGGAATGTCGCCAATTCCGTATTTGCCATTCCGTTCGAAATAATTTTTGGTGTTTAAGATTCCAACCGTTTTCATCGATCCTAAAATTTGTGTTTAAGCGATTTTTATGTAACCAATATGGGAGCATCAATATTTTAACAAATTCACTTACCCAAGGTCTACACTAAAGATAAATATCTCAGCAAGTTGGCAATAATGTCGGTAGAATAACAGAGCAATATTTCTTATTGCTCAGCTTATGTTAAAGGCATGGGAAAACGTATTTATGTTAACTCATAATTTGAAAGAAATCATGGAAGAAGGTGCAGTGTAAAAACTGACGCCATCTTGCAAACATTATTTTTATTAATATAAATTCTTTCTTATTCGACTTTATTATTTAAATGTAGATTAATTTGTTTAAGCTTGAGGTCTTTTTATAAAAAAGCCTTTTTTTTTTTTTTTTGTTGAAATAAAATTTATATTTTTATATAAAAAAGAACTTTAAGTAAAGCATCGTATAGACGGTGGTCAGATTTTACAATGTTGCCATTAAAATTGACTTAAAAGGACTTGCAACTGTGTGTACATTGTACACTATTTTCATATGACAGATGTGTTAAATTTATGCATCTGATAATGGCACCATTGTCAGAAAAATGACGACATTGTAAGATCTGACCATCGTATGTACGAAGCTAAACTTTAAATAATAAAGATCAAATAAAACACAAATTGTATTAATTAAAATAATTTTTGCAATTTTATTTAAGTGTTTATTTAATTTAATTCTTTTACTGCAATTATAATTTGCTACCATTTCACAAACGTAATTTCTTTCCCACACAATTTGCTTCTATTTTTTTTTTTTATTTTTTGCTTCTTTTTTTTAATTGACAAACAAATTTGACGTTTTATGTTAGCAATAATAGTCAACGAAAATGGACTAACAATTATTGCAACATAAATTGCCGGCAATAATTATGTACAAAAAAGTGCTGTATACATTAAAGATAACATTATTTTGACATTTACTGCAATATATGATGCAATATTTATCTATGGTATAGACGGGCAGTTAGAAGAACAAAAACAGCTATTAAAAAAATGTTTGTACAAAAAGATTAACTGCCTTATTATCTAGCTAGTTACGGGCCATACTTTTTGAAAAAAAAATGTTTGCAAAGCAGTGTGATGGTCACTCGATATTGCGACACATAATAAAGATCTTAATAATAAAATCGGATAATGTTAATGTGGCCAATTGCATTACTGTGTGAGACAATTCCCGATAATCTGTCGCGATAGTATTGTCTTTCTAGATAGTATAATTAAACAATATTTGATTTTTTTTAAAGATCTATAAGAATTCAAAGATCTATGTTGATCAATACGAGCTACTCTAAGATGATTTTATACTTTATGGTTTAATTAAAAAATATCAATTTAAAAACTGTGTTTTCTATTTAGTTTTGCATTAGTTTTGGAACACCCTTTTATTATAAATTTTTTAGGTTGTGATAGTGCAATAAACTCAAAATACTTATCGCCATGCTTAAGCACATTCTCTGTAAAAAGAATAAATACCGAACCTTACAAAACCTTACGGTATCTTTAACAATGAAAACGACCACAGTAACAGCTTTTTAACCATTCAAAGGAATTCTCAACAAAAATTTTATGTTGTGGTATTTTATTTATATATAATTTTTTTCTTTTTTTTTGAAAATTGACAATAAGACAAACATATTTATGCACGTTTATACATAAGAAAAGGGTATTTTTTTTTTAAGTCCGATAGAACTAAAATTTGCAAACAATATAGAAAAAAAATATTTAATTTTATTAAAAAAAATTTTTTATATATTTAAACTATTTTGAGCATATAAGTACTGCGGCTGTTCGGGACGAAGCTCAAATTATGGGCTATGTGGGCTACTTTTTTGAGCATTGCTGTTCGTTTGACAGCTAACCCAACTATAAGTTTTATCTAGCTTTCAAAATACTCTTCACAATAAAAATTAGTTTTATGGTTTTTTTGAGAATGTAACAAGCTGACCACATGTCAAAATGGGAAAAAAAAGTTTTTAGAAAATAAACGAGACCATTTCCAAAGAGTGTGCTAAGACAGATATGGGCATTTCCCCAGAATGGTCTACCAGGATGAAAAAATAAAATGTTGATAATCATCGTCTTTTATTGTTTATTATTATAAAAAAAGTCTATGTTGTTATAAAAGAATGGTTTCATAGCATATCTCAGCTGTTTTACTTGAGGAAATTGCGCTGGAAACTGGAAAATTTTATATTTTCTTATATTTTCTACTTCTAAAGACATTTTTATGTACTTATTTTACATGCAAAAAAATATGTTATGTTTACACTCTTTCTTCATAATCTTTCCATTACAATCAATTGTAAATTGAGTATTAAGTTGCTTGTTAAGGATATTTGAAGATATTTATGTGAATCTGCATGGTGATAATGATAAAAAAACATATGGAAAAATCGTACGTTCGCGACCGGTACATAAGCCAATTAAACAAAAACCAAAAGAGGTATTTTATTTTGTAAATACTGTATGGAGACCTTCATTAATACACTTTTGAAATAAATTAATCACTTTTGAATATTCCGTTCCATTATGCAGATTTTTACATTTCACTACGTCAGCCAAAGTTGACTTCTATTTTGCGTACGTTCGTGACCACATGTTTATAACTATTATTATAAAAACTTAAACTCGATGAAATCCATCTTTTGCACTAAACATACATCTACCCAAATGCTATCGAATCGCAAAAAAAATGCTAGGTAAAGTTTTGTTTTCTATATTATTTGTACATCAAAAGCGTACGAACGTACGTTCGCGACCCCAGGAAATGCGCATATCTATATTTATATTTATGCTTTAAATTGCGAGAGTTGGTTAAAAGATTTAGAAGAAAAACTACTAAACACAACCGTTTTGTTAGTAAATTAGTGAACAGCTTTCACGCAGATTTATTTTCATTGAGAATTTCCATTCACCTTTGTTTAGGCTTAAAATTAGTCTTGACAATTGAAAGTCAGTTTTTTAGGGTTTTTGAGTATGATATGTCAATATTAAAGTCACAGTGTGACTTTATGTACTTTAAGGCGGTCAATTGTTAATAAAAAAAACTAGTTAGAGTGCTTTGATATCTATTTGTTATTAATTTTACTTTATAAAAACATTAAAATTGGTTGCGGACATACATATATTCAATTATTGACCGACAATCAGAAAGTTTTATGCATTTTTTTTAGCAATTTTAACTAGCTTGAGTAAAACATCATGATTCGTAACAGTTTAAGCCGACCTTAAATGATTTTCAGGGGGGAAATTTATATTGAAGCCATTAGTAAGTTATGAACCAAACATCCTAAAATTTTGCAGAGTGATTTCTGGTATTAAAAACAAACATTTCAATAAATTTCAAAACAGCGGTGAAATTACTTTAAGCGTTTGCAGTGAATTTTAGAAGGCTGCTAAACATGGGATCTAAGGTAAATTATGGACCGTATATCATAAAATTCATAACATTTTTTCTGGCCATATGAAACAAACTTGGAAAAAATTTTACCAGAATAAATATATCTGCTACGGTTTTAGGCATATTTAATTGATTTACCAGAGTGGGCTTTATATGGGGCCTATAGTAAATTATGGATCAATCATCACGAAATTTCACAAGCTGATTTATATTCCTATAAAGCTGTGAAATATTGAATTTTATTCTGATAATATTATAATTTACGGCTTTAGGCGTACTAATCTGCTTTCCGGGAGAAGGGTTTATATGGGGCCTAGGATAAATTATAGACCGTATTCACGAAATTTTACAAGGTGATTTCTTGTCCTAAGAAACTGTGAAGTATTAAATTTTATTCTGATACCATTATAAATTACGGTTTTAGGCGTACTAAACTGTTTTCCGCCAGTAGGGTTTTTATGGGGCCTAGGGTAAATTATGTACCGATCTTCACGAAATTTTACAGTGAAATTTCCAGTTGAATAAAATGAATTTTTTTCAAAATCTTGTATCATTCCGTGCATTGTTCCACCATTTATGTAAGTTTTTTTTTAACAACATTATCAATTTTTAAGGTGGTCGTTCTACATCTGGATTCAGCTCTGATCCTACTGAACCGATTTTGCTGGATTTCAATCTTAAACTACTAAGGTGATTAGTGAGCGTGTTTTCAACAGACGGACAGGCAGACGGACATGGAAAAATTAACTTAGAATTACTCAAAGAGCCAGAATATATATTCTTAATGGGGTCTGAGATGCATAATAAAAAAGTTTCACACGGAATGACAAACTTAGTATTCCGTCTTCACAACTAATTGTGGTGCAGGATATAAAAATTCTTCGATCTTGTTAATTTTTTTTTTACTATGTAAGACAGATGATAAAAAAAATATAATGATAAGAAAAGTGTCAAGTCAAGAGAAGCTTAACAAATGCTTTTTCAGTTTGCAATTTTCTTGTTTAAGAATTGTTGTAAAAGTTTTTGGTTTTCCTTCAAAAGTGGTTTATTTTAACCCTTATCTTGTATTCAAATTGCCTAAACAGTTTTAGTTGCTTTTTATTTAAAAAAATTGTCAAGGTTTTTTTTAATTCATGTACAATAATTTTTTATTGAACATTATTGAGTTTTTCACGGAAGGCTTGTTATTAGGTTATATGGTTATGTAACAGTCCCAACAACAAAATACATTTATTTACATTTTTTTAAATATATTTATATATTTAAATATATTTTTTGCTGTTTATGTAACTAAATAACCATATAACCTGATAATCCGCCTTTTGTGAACAACGTATATGTATTTCAAATATATATACAATTTTAATTAGAGTAGTAGTAAATTGTTTTATCATGTTTCACCCTCATACTGCACCAGAAAGTTGAGTAAAGTCTCTAGTAAAATTTACAAGATTCTGTTTGTCGCGATTTATTCCCAATTTGTTCTCTTAAAAAACACTGAACTTCAATAAGATTTAGTTTTAATGTGCTAAATTCCCAATTTTACTATTGATAAACTGAAATTTATTGTTGATGGGATAAGCTTTTCCTATGCGCACTGGTTGCTTAGGCCAGACCATCAGGAAACGAAGTAAAGATAAACTCATTGCTTATTGTTGTTTTTTTGTTTAAACTTTGATATTGTTACAAGTAAAACTGTTGCTTATAATTCTTATTCACTTAACAGTTTTATTTGTTTAATATCTTTAGTTTTTCTTAAATTTTTGGATGAAGTTTCCTGATGATCTGGCCAAAGCAACCAGTGAAATGCGCATAGGAATAGCTTATCCAATAAACAATAAATTTCAGTGTTTTTTTTTAAGAATAAAAATTGGGAATTAAACACGACAAACAAAAGAATGTTAATTAAAAATTTTGTATTCGCAAAAACTATAAAATTATAAATTGTGCAGACATGTGCATTAGGGATATAACTTTTTAAAATTTTTTTAACATATTTAAATTGGCATAACACAGTCCGATATAGCATTTAAAACTATAAGGGAAATTATATTTATTTTTTCGTTAAGGTCAAAAAAGTTCACACACCGTGATGAAGTTTTGAAAATTTTTAATTTTATTTTTGGTTAAGAAAAATTAATAATATAGACAAAAAAAAACTTAAGTATGAAATCTCGTTAATATTTAAAGATGGTTAGAGATTTTTCCGCAAACCACACGTATCTTTAACCTTTTTTAACGAAAAAAAAAAAAATTAAAAATTAAAAAAACACCGTTTAAAAACCAAAGCTTGCCTTCATGGTACTATCCCAAAAATTTGTTATACCCCTAATGTTAAAATGGCGAAAAGTAATTTATAAATAAAAAGTGGTATGTAAACTTCCGACGCGATAGATCCAAATACGTTTGGCTCTAGCACACACAAAAATTGGAGTAAATTTCGAAAAATAGCAGTTTTTCTAGATTGGTAAAACATTTTCGCCGTTAACTCCAATTTTTGTGGTCGCATGAGCCAAACAGACCTCATATTCAGATCTCACACGTCCAAGTTCATATAGGAAGGTGGGTCTAGTAAAATTTTCAGATCAAAAATAAAATCAATTTTAATTAAAAATTTTATCAACTGAATTAAACGATTAATCAAGTGAATTAAACGTTTAATTATGTGAATTAAACGTTTAATTGGTATTATTAATTTGTTTACTGGTGCAAATTCATATTGCCAATTAAACGTTTAATACACTTGATTAAACGTTTAATTCATTTGATTAAACGTTTAATTCACTTGATTAAATTTTTAATTAAAACTGATTTTATTTTTGATTAATGCGTTTACAGGTGCAAAACTATTTTCTGTGTATGTAAAGTAGAAAAATATTTTATTCGGAGTCACGAGTTTTTGTGGCTACTACGACTCCGACTCTGGTACAAAAACCTCAACTCTGACCATAAAACACTTACTCCGACTCCACAGACTGGTTATGTGTATAGACATTATTCATATCAAATTTTATTTTGATATACATATACTCCGGCCACCTAAAAATGCAAAAAGTCACACTGTTCACCCGGCAAAAAAATTCTTTATAAAACTTTTTATTGGGTTTTTGTTATTAATTTTGGTGTTAAATAAAACTTCATAAGTAAACTTTTTCAAATGGGTAAAAAAACTCTGTGCCTAGCAATAAACTTAGAGCTTTAAGTTGAAAGATTTTCTAAAAATTACTTTTTGCAAATTATATGTATTTATTTATTAATCAAAAAATATATTGTTCTAGAAAATACTTGACTTTACATTAAGGGATATAGAAAAAGAAGTGACAGTATAAAACTTGCAAACTATCTAGAGCAGCACAACATAACAAAGTTGTATAATATGGTAGTACAATTATGTGTACTACTTCACATCCCTCTTCTTTTGGAATAAGTCAGCAATACTGCAGACGTTGAGGTTGACCTCTTATTCTGGACGATCGTCTCAGAACAGAAAGTGGTTCCTTTCCCATAATCGATGACTGTGAGTCTTCGGACTCACCCTGTTCGGTTTCAGCAACGACTTCTGGCGGTGGTGTGATTTTAGCTTGAGATGGTCGAATGCTTTGTGTATTTCTACGATATTGATTACCATTCAAGTCTTCAATTATGTAAGAACGAGGGTAGATTTGTGTCTTCACCACTGCTGGTTTCCAACATTTTTGGTTTTCTGTTCCTGTGACCACTGTATCACCCTTGACAAAATGGTAAGGATTAACTTAAGCATTGCGATTTGCATAGTCGCATTGTTTATCTCTTTCTTGTTTTAAATATTCAGCTATTCTTTTGCTTTCTGGTGATAATAATGTATCCTTTGTTGTAGGTAATATACCTCTTATTCCGTGTCCAAAAAGACGTTGTGATGGTGAACCAAGATTTTTTCAGGATGTTTTTTGAAATCTGCACTGCCCTTTCTGCTAATCCATTTCCATTGGGGTGGAACGGCGAGCTTGTGCAATGATTAAACTTCCAGGTGGATGAAAAATTTTTGAATTCACTGCTTGAGAATTGCGGGCCATTATCGGTTTCCAAAGTAAGAGGCGGCCCAAACGTTCAAAAGATTTCCTTTAAGAACAAAACTACTTGTTTAGTTGTTGTTTCGCTTAGTTTTTTAAACTTAAGATAGCCTGAGTAGCTGTCAATAAAAACAATATACTCATTGTTGTTAAAGTAGAACAAGTCCGTTGCACCTATATCGAATCCGTGGCTTGGAATTTCCTTTTCGCCGATTTTAATTTTTTTATTTTTCCGTTGGTAAACTTGACATGCCGCACATTTTTGTACAAAGGTAAAAATATTCTGACTCATTTGTGGCCAAAATACCGATTCTCTGGTCATTCTTACACACTTGGCATAACTGAAATGACCGACGTGAATATTTTTCAAATATTTTTCTCTTAATTTGAAAGGTACTAATTAGGGTTTTTTCCCGGGAATTTTTTATTTCCCGTTTTCCCGGGATTTTTCTTGCGGGATCCCGGGAAATAAAAAATTCCTCATAATTTCAGAAAATAGCTATTTATACTTTGAAATTTAGTTTTCTATTCTCTAAAAATTAGCATCTGTGGATGGGTTGTGGATTAGATCAATTGCAAGAAGTGAGTACATGTATTTAAATCAATGTCTCCTGATGCAATAGATCTACTAAAAGCAGAATGGGCAGTGCAACAGTTGATAATAAATAAAGTACAATAATTCAAAATAAGATGCAGGCAGTAAAGTTTCATTGTTCATGAACAAGTCTTAAAAATAGGAGATACCTAAACATATCGCTCCTTTATTGCAACATAGTCATATCTACAAAAACAAACGATCTTGGCAAAATGCGATTAAAGTTTTAAAACTGTACCGATTTAAAGATATATTTTGGTATAACTTCGGTTCAGTTTGAGATATAATACGAGAAGGTAAGAAATCTTTGCTAAAGTTACTTAAAATTTTGAGATATGACTATGATGCAATGAAGGAGCGATATGTTTATTAGGTGATAAACACAAATTTTCAATTTCAATTTGTGTTGGTATATATACCCGTGAAGTGCGGGGAAACCGAAATAAAATAACATTTTGGAAACTCGTGTAAGATACTACAACATACAACTTGAAAAACACATTGTCCTAAAGATTACAAATGGACCTATTGAAATGAAAAGATTTGGAAGAAGCAGTCCGGTTGATGCTATTTTTGCATCAAACTTTACATACATTTGACAGATATAGACGTTGTTTATAAAAAAGAAAAAATTGCTTCTGATTGTGAATCCGAAGCTACAACGGTGCACTTTTAACTATTTGTCCAACTGCGGTAAAAAATGAACGAAATTTTTCGGAAATATGATAATTAGTAAATAAAATCAGGAATATATTTTTTACGACTTAGAAAGCGCTTTGAGTGTATCAGAAAGTTATTTCCTAAGCCATTAAAAAATGTAATATATTTCTTTAAAGTATTTTATCTACTTTATTAATTAACTTTTTGATTTCATATCTTGAGAACCTTTATTTTTAATTTGTTTTTATTATTGTTTTATGAATTATCCAGAGCATAATAATTTATTATGTTTTTACTATTGTCTTATGAATTATCCAGAGCATAATAATACTGAATAAAAGCATAATAATAGGGAATAAAGGCGTGAGGTAATAATAATCCAAGTGCCTATTTCAATCTTCAATTCATTTTGAACCATTTCTTTTACTTTCTTTGTAAACAAGTTCCCTTACGTTTTTTTATAAAAGTTTTTTTCATGAATTAATAACAAAATTTACTTTGTATTATTTATATGGAGCGGGATCCCGGGATCCCGGGAAATTTATAAAAATTTCCCGCTTTCCCGGGAATCGAAAAAGTCAGGGAAAAAAAACTCTAGTACTAATACTTTTGAGGATTTAAAAATAATACCGTCCTCATTTGTTGAAGGTCCAGAACTGTTTTATGTCGACAGGTAATTCCTCTTTTGACTTTGGAAAACCCTTACGAATAAGATCTATCAGCATTTGGCAAGTTTTATCATTCCTTGTTTCATTTTTCAAGATTTCCAATTCTTTGTCAGAAATTGACAATATCATTTGTATTTCAAGATTTTCTTCATCTTCTTCTTTATTGGTTTTATTTATGCAATCTCGACTTAAGGGATCTGCCAAGTACATTTTAGTACCTGGTTTGTATATTACTTTTGGGTTGTATGTAAACAAACTTAACCTGATTTTTTGTAGTCGTGTAGGTGATGAGTGTAGCGGTTTTTTAAAAATTGATTCCAAAGGTTTATGGTCTGATTCTATAATAATATCTTTGCCCCAAACGTACTGATGAAATTTCTCGCACCCAAACTTAACAGCAAGAGCCTCTTTCTCCAATTGCGAATACCTAGACTGACACTCTGTCAATGATTTGGAAGCGTAGGCTATAGGCTGATCATCCTGTAAAAGCACTGCACCCATAGCATAAGAACTAGAATCAACTTGTAGCTTTACGTCTTTATTGACATCATACAATTTCAATACTGGTGGTTTGCTAATGATTTGTTTTAATGTATCAAATGATTGTTGTTGTGTTATATCCCCAGATAATGATTTTGATTTTTCTAGCAGTGACCGTAATGGAGCTGTGATATGTGAGAAGTTTTTAATGAATTTACTTAAATATGTGAATTTGCCTAAGATCCTTTGTAGTTCTTTACGATTTTTTGGTGGCTTAAGTCGGTTGACTGCATCTATTTTGTCAGGATCAGGATATAATCCGGTATCGCTTATAACATGTCCTAGAAACTTTACTTTCCTTTGTTCGAATTTGCATTTTTCTTTATTTAATTTTAAACCATTTGTTTCAATAATATTTATAACTTTGGCTGTAGTTGTACGGAGTTTATTCAAATTGCTAGAATGCACTAAAATATCGTCGATGGCAACCTTGACGTTTGGTAGGTGTGAAAACAGTTGCTGCATGACGCTTTGGAAAACTTCTGGTGCTGACGAAATTCCAAATGGTAATCTTTTGCATGAATATCGACCCCAAGGTGTGGAGAAGGTTGGTATTTCTTTTGTGCGCTCTGTAACCGGAATTTGCCAAAAGCCTTTTTTGCAATATAAAATTGAAAAAAATTTTGCATCTTTAAGCTGAGCAGTAATTTCTTCCAGAGTATTCATAGGGTAGTGTCGACGTTTAATATTTTTGTTAACACTGGTGGGGTCTATACAAATTCTAATTTTTTCATTTTTGTGTACTACCACCATTGGAGACACTGCTGGAGTGGGCAAATTTGTTGGCTCTATTACTTTGATTTTTACCATTTTGTCAAGTTCTTTTTTAACTTGATCTCTTATTTTAAATGCAACCCTCGTGGCTAGACAAATTTCAAATTTTGGATTTTCAACTAGATCTATATCGTAAACAAAATTTTTTATGCAATTTTATGCATTTATGTACCATGTTCACACTTTTTTCATTTTCATTATTTATTTCTGCAGTTTGTTTTTGTGCCAGTTCTGTAGCTTGCCATATATGAAGGGCTTTTACCAATGTTATGTCGTCTGACAGTAGTTTAGTACGAAGTGTATCACTTTTGATCCCAAGAATGAGTTGATCCCGCAAGAGGCTGTCAGCTAATTGTTCAAAGTTACAATTTTGTACCTGCAGTCTTAATCTGGTTATATATTCATCTATTGTTTCGCCATCATTCTGTACAATTTTGTGGAATTTATATCTCTCGAAAGTGGTGTTTAGCTTTGGTGTAAAATATGTTTCGAATTTTGCTTTAACGGCAGCTAGCGTTTCGTTACTTACTCCCGGCAGCGAATTATAAATTTGTATTGCCGAGTAGCCGATAGCTGACATGAATATGGCAAATTGTATATTTTGTCGTTTGGTGTTAAGGCCTGTTGCGACCTCAAAATATTCATATTGCTGCCTCCACAGCTTCCATTCCTTGGCCATATCTTTACCGTGTTCTATTTCTAACGGCTTCGGTGGCCGTAAGAAATTGCAATTATCTGCCATTTTAAACGAATAAACATACAATTGGTTTGGTTATTTTATTTTTGTGAAACGTTTTAATTTGGATTACACCACTACGGGTTTCGGCACCATGTAAATAATATAATGCGCTTGCAAATTATATGTATTTATTTATTAATCAAAAAATATATTGTTCGAGAAAATACTTGACTTTACATTAAGGGATATAGAAAAAGAAGTGACAGTATAAAACTTGCAAAAAAAAAAAATCAAAAATTAATTATGAAGTTATTTCACAAAAAAAAGTCCTGTAAAATTCTCATTTTCAATAGTTTAAATTTAAAGCATAAATTTAATACCGAACTATAGAAAGAAAAGACAAACTATTTCAGCGTAGTTGGAAGGCACTGCACTCAATAATTATAAAGACACTTTTAAAAATTATCAGACCATTCTTCGAAAGTAATAGTTGATACCTTAAAAGAACTTAAAAAGTATTTTCGTTACATTTTAGTTTATTTTACATTGGCCGTTAATTTTTTCCCCTTTTTGTACCAAACATGATTTTTAATATTGTTCTATTTTTTTTTATTCTAAGGTTAGTTGCAAATAACTTTTTAAGTTTTCCAAAATGCAGACAAGAGCCATAAGAGTGTATAAGTTATAAAAGCAAAAAAAAAAAAAAAAAAAAAAAAAAAAAAAAAAAAAAAAAAAAAAAAACTGAGTGCAATTTAGATGGTGCAAGTATTTGTTTAGTTTTTTTTTTTTAAAATAGGAGTAGTAAATAAAAATTTTTTATTGCTGTTATATGTGGCTTAAATCCATGGTATATTTTTTTTTTTTGTTCTCAATTTCAAAATCCATATAACGTCAAACCAAAGAAAATATGGAAAAAATTAAAACAAGCGTGAAAAATCAAATAAATTCATTTGACATTAAATGGGTAAATAATGAAAACTCTCCCTAATGAACATACCTGGTACTTATTATACTATGGCTTAAATCTATGTTTGATTTTTGTTGGCATTAGGAAACTGTTAATGTAAAACAAATTTAAAGTTGTTTAATGGCTTTGGTGCCTTAAATATTTCATTTTTAAAATAAAGGTTACTTTCGTTGAAGCTGTTGTTTTTCCGAAGACGACAAGATTCTATTGAATGTCAAAATCCAGCTCAGTTCTAATTCTAGCTAATTTAAGTTTTAGTTCTAGTTCTGTTTAACTTCAGTTGTAGTTCAATCTAATTCCGTTATAAATCAGTGCTAGATTAGTTCTAGTTAAGTTTTAGTTCACTTTTAGTTCAGTTTTAGTTCTAGTTTAGTTTTATTTCTAGTTCAGTTCTAGTTCAGTTTTAATTCAGTCCCAGTTCAGTTCAGTTCTAGTTCAATTCTAGTTTGGCTCTAGTTCAGTTCTAGTTCAGTTTTAGAGCTAGTTAGTTCTAGTATACTTTGAGTTATATATTTTTTTATTATTTAGAGGCCCTTAACAAAAAATTTGTATCCTTTTTGTTGCATATGATGAATTCGTACAGCTCTTAAGAAAACATAAAATTGTACATCCATTTTTACAACAAACTTTACATTGTAAAGACTATCTAAACATAAGTTGTATTTTTGGATATAAAGACGTCACACAGACTATTAAAAAACAAAAAGATTTAAATAAACCCCATCCCACTTTTACTCTGCTACATATTTAAAAAATATAGAAAAAAAAAACAACAAAATATTCATGTGTATTCGATTGAAATAATGCTTTTGGCATTAGAAAAAAAATTTTCGGTAGTTATTGTATGTAGGGATGGTAGTTTAAGGCCAGTTACAAGTAAATTCTTATACTTGGGAGCTGTGTGTGTGTGTGTGTTTGGTATGTGCATAAGATCTCGATAACTGTATTTAAACGTGTACAAGAGTCAATATTTATTACAACCAGTGTTCGAAAATAAACACAACATTATTATTTAGCGACACCTATTTTTTTAGTGTTTGTGTAGACGAACACAACCTTTAATATCGTTCTTAACTATTTTCAAGACAGAGCCGAACATTATATAGTGTTCTGTTCTTCGTAAAAAACAGAACAATTGTAGTGATACTATAAAGAAACATTCTATTTTAATGTTCTATAAAGTTTCTTTTTTTTAAATTGAAAAAGAAATAAACATACAAAAAATTTTATCAAAGATCGCAGCACGCACAGCTTATGTATGTGTTGTGTAAATGTTTTGTTTGTGTAAAATTATTTTGCTGTCTTTTTGTTTTTTATTTCGTATGTGTATTTTTTTTGTAAAAAATGTTTGGTTTCTTTAACCAGCCAAAATGGCGCTAAGCACAACAAAAACGAACGAGCATTAATGAGCTGAAACGAACACAATGAAGTTTGTGGATCTAAAACAAAAAACCGAACGGAATTAAATGTTCTCATCTCTTTGTTAAATTGGATAAGAACAGTATTATTTTTGTGTTCAAAAGATGGCAAACAGGAAAACGTTATTTTTTTGATGATTTTATACACAAACACTTTAAGCGTTTGTGTTTTCCAAAAATCTACCGAACCGAACCCTAAGAAGCAATATTAAGTGTTTATTTTCGAACACTTAATGCGTGTGCATTTTTAAATATATGTAAAAAGTTGAAATAAAATAGTGTTTACCACAAGTAAACTATTTCAAATAGCCCCTACATAAAAAAGTTTCACCATAAATCTCGTATTTGGATGAAAAGTTGCAACCAGATCTGGATTTTGTGTATATTTTTTTTAAGTTTTATTCATGCTTAGTCGCATAAAGGATTTTATATGCTTTAGTACAGAAATATATAAAAGAAGCCTGCCATCACTAACTATACAGCAAAAATAAACTAAACAAATTTTGTAAAATAGTTAAAACAAAAACTTAAAATTTGAAAAGAAAAGAATAAAATAAAAAAAAATATTGCTGTGCTTCGAATGCAAAAAGAGATTTTTATTTTATATGTAGGAAGTGAAATGATTTTGTTAAAGGGAACCAACTAAACTTTAAACTCTTGGACTACCAAATCACTAAAAACTGATTTTTCATACGAAAAACATAAAAAAATTAAAACCTTAATAAGTCCGTACAAATAAGTTTAAATGGAAAAAAAGCTCAATCCATGATCAATAATATTTTTATCTGAGGATTGTTTTTTATATGTAAAACCTTAAAAATCATTAAAAGCTCGAAGCTCCGTAAATAACCGTCTAATCTACACACAGAAAAAAATACCAGTGTTAAATTAACATGGCGAAATGTTGATTGAGAATCATAGTAAATTTCTGCAAAAGTATTCCCTTTATTTAAATTTCTCATTATTTCATATTAATTTTAAATAAAAAATATTAACATAACCTTAAATCACGTTTATTTAAAATTTTACACTGTTAAAATAACATTGTTCAATATTGAATCCATCAAAACTTGTTTTAATGTATGGACTCTATTTAAAATTATCTTTCTTGTTTATTTTAAATGAAAAATGTTTAAATTAAATTGTTCAATTTTGAAACAATAAAAACCTGTTTTACTTGTTTTGTATAGAAAAAAAAATAACACCATAAGAAGAAAAACATCCATCTTTTTATATTCATGTTTAAAATATGTTATAAAAAGTATACAATTCCCGTATTCTTTAAGTTAAAATTATTTTGTTAAATAGTACATCAAGTTTTCAAAGTAGAATGATGACGAAAACCATATCGGGACATTCTGCTGATGCTTCTGTTAATAAAGGGGAATAAGAATAAGTGAAACATGTGTTATAGAGGTAAGTGTTTTGAATTATTTTTTAATAAATGCATATGTTGTCTCTGAATGCATATGTTGTCTCTGAAGCTTCTTCTCACTGTTATATCACACTGAAACCAATTTGATTCTACATGAAGTTCAATGACATTTTGCTCTAACTTTACTGCAATGTTAAATTAACATGAATTATAGTTATTTTAAAAGAAAAAAATGTTGTTCGCATGTTATTGTAAAATCATGTTAAATTAACATGAAGTAACTATGAAGCAAAATCACCACCGAAAACGGTAAAATCAAGCATGTTATTGCATGTTATTCGCATGTTATTGTAAAATCATGTTAAATTAACAAACTCGTGTAAACAGCAAAATTTTGAAGAAATTTGCTCTTCAAAATGCTTCAAACTCGTGAAAACAGCAAAATTTTGATGAAATTTTGCTTTTCACACGAGTTTGAAGCATTTTGAAGAGCAATTTTGAAGAAAATTTCAATCGTGTAAATCTAGCTTAATTTTTTATAAGAAAATGTAAAAAAAAACTTTAATCGCTTATAATTTCGTAAACTAAATCCGATTTCTTTTTTATTTCAAAAAATCTTAAATCACTTATAACTCCGTAAATAACTGTCGAATCGATAAAATAAGCGAAATCCGTAAACAATTATATTTTTTACCCAAAAATCGATTTTTGTATGTAAATTTAAAAAAAAAATCTTTAATCCCTTATAACTCCGTAAATACTTTTACTCAGAATTCGATTGATGGTACGCTGGCTTTAATTTTTGCACCAGTTGAATCTTCTTATATATATATGTAGGCTAAGATCCCTTCACCAAATGGGCAGTGACCGAGGAGCTAAAAACGGCATCGGATCGATAAATTCGAGTCCCTTTTCGCATGCTCGTCTACACCGGCGATGGCTTGATTTGGATGAATATTATCCAAAAAAGTAAATACGGTATTGAATCGAACCATAGTATTGGGTATAAGCTGCTCAGTTGGACGATTATCTCGCCAGTTAACTTAACGAACTGCACTTCAAGTTTAGCGACCAGAGCGGAAATATTGGAAAATTATTTATACAGTATTTCTGGTGTAAGTCTTTACATGGCAATTTGCCAAAGTATACTGAAAAAAAAAAATAGTTAAACACACTTCATTAGTTAGACAGCTAGTTTATGTATTATTACTAAATTTATAAAATTTTCTGCTAATTTAGTTTAGTTGGTTACATTTTTTACTCATTGACACTCGTTTTAGAGGTTTGATTTTGTTATTTCGGGAGCTCTTTAAAAGTATTTATTTCTTGGTTTTCCTGTTGCTGTTGTTAGTAGAAAGAGTTGTCGTATTGAAAGTAGCAAGTAGTTTCTTTCTGGTCGTATTTGAGTATGACCATTCCTTCCTTAACGAACGGTTACATTTCATTTGTTCTTTTATCTTTCTCCTATTTATATAAAAATTATAATGTGTTTGTTTGTTTGTTCCATATAGACTCTTGAACCACAGAACCGATTTTCCTAAAGTGTTCACAGCAATTTTCTGATTAGCCGGTGCTTAACATAGGCTATAAATATTTGTTAATTTTTAAGTGGGCGTGGCACCTTTCATACAAAGCCATCAACAGAAATGTTTAAAAGACCCACCGTATTATTCCAGCACTAAAAACCGGCCGCAAATTACACGCCAATACTCATATGCAGATGGCAGCTCCGAAACAGCACTCAAAAATTAATACGCCAACAAAGCACGGCACGAAAAAAAACACCAAAAACGTTAACAACACAAAACAATACAATTACAGAACGGTTACAGTAAAAGAGTCCAAATTTAGTTGTTAATACAACACATCTGTTAAAAAAGAGAACTGATTTTGAAAACTGAGCGTGGAACCTTCGATATAAAAACAATATAACTGTTTAAATATCTGGAGAATGTTAATAGTAGAAGTTTAAAATTTGGAACAAATTGCTTCGTTATCAATACGCGAGATCTGTTTTTAAAAAAATTGTACTATCTTTATTTGAATAGGGTTAGCGAAGCGAACCGGGTCAAGCTAGCAATGTATAACAGTAGTATGTACGTGTGAGTGATTATGTATGGGTGTAGTTGATCTATTTAAAAACTGCTATATCCTTCTCGAAACGCAGGGAACTCAAAATAAAAGTATACCATTCCTCAATGCATATATTCATACATTTGAAGTCACATAGTCGTGTGGTTACATATTCGTAGATACGGAAAGCATTTATGGTCGTGAATATGGTTATATACATACATATATGTGTGGCTACGGCTATATGTTTATAAAGCTAATGATTATATTTCTATTTGACTATCTATCTGCATAACAGTAGCAATATTGCTATACATATTTCTATTAGAGCGGCTATTTAACAGATTGGACTGTGAATATATGAGTTAAGAACGTCATTGATCTTATAATACGCATTTTCGCTGATCATATACTTCGTCTTTGCCTAATCTTTTTTAAAAAAATTTTCTCCAGCTTTAGAGAGAATGCCACATAATACTGTAGTTAAACTTCAAATTGAATTATTGCATTTTTTTTTTTTTTTTGTCTTTACCACTTTTTTCTTTATTCATTTTCAAACGTATTTTACAAAATGAAAAACAAAAAGCTAAACTTTATTTCATTTCTGCTATGGCCATGTCTTGTATAGCTATATTCCACTGAAAAGAGGTTTTAGTTTTATTTATAAACAAAATCAGTGCACAGAGAATGGGGAAAATCCAACTATTTTTAACTTATCAGTTGAGTTTGTTGAATTGAATTATTCAATAGTATTTTTATTTTATATAAAATGACATAATGCTTTTTACATACAAACAACGTATGTTTGACTTTCTTTTTTCTCTCCCGCTCTCTTTCTTCTTTTACGTAGTACGGGTTTAGTAAAATAAGGAAATTTGTATTTAATTTTATTTAGATTTATCAAATTTAAGTTGAAACTATTTGAAATAAATAAATAAACAATGGAAGGAAATTGGTATGCAAAATAAACAAGGATGAACGAGTGCTCGTAAATAATTTAATTTTTTTTTAGAAATTATCTAAAAGTATTGCATTGTATGGTTTTAATTGGTTGTTAAATAAAAAATATTAGGAATTTCTTTGGTGAAGTGTGGGTACAAATTATTAAGAATTTTTTTTGCTAGGTTTTGAAAACTTATTAAAGGGTTTTTTCAATATCAGGAAATATCGAAAATGAGTTCAAACAACAGATGAAAAGTCGAGAAAAAATGGATTTGATCAGTGTGTAACTTTTGAATACGGTATTCACATAAAATGGCGTATTTTGTGCCTTTAATAACTGATATTACATTATGTCATTAGGGCAATGTTTACACTTATTAAATATTTGACCTTATAAGCTTAACCACTACTCTTGTAAATAGTTAGTTTGACTTAACATGGTGTTAATATCTCAAAATATAACTAATTATACTGCTACCCATAGCAAAACATCAATTAAATATTTTTTTGTAAAATAAACATTGAAATTTTATTTTAGTTTACGTGTTGGTCACGCTTTTTCTTCAAATATTTGCCAAGTGTGAGTAAGTAATATAATTTTTTGTATACCCCTCATTACAAGCGGAACCCAGATATGATGAGAGCTAGGTTGTTATATATTTATATCATATATCATTGAAATCGGTCCACAAAGAGCTGAGATGTAGCACAAAGTTACAAATTCCTTCAATTTTTACTTATAAACGCTCACCATAAATACGATTTTTATAGTGAAATATAGCGAAATCGCTTCATAAGTAAACCAGTTATATAGAAATATCTCCTATTTTTTTCCTTGAATAATGTCTTTGGCACAAAAACACCCGTACTATGAGCAAGGAGGACCTAGACACCATAGAAGTGTACTCCCGAATATAGCGAATCATGCTCTGCTATCTAATTTTATTATCAAACAAGTAAGAGTGATATATTCGGCTACGCCAAATCTTTAATACCCGTTACAATACCAGTAACTCACATTATCAAACATGATATGATAAGTAAATTTTTCGTTAAAAATACATTTCTCTATTTTTTTCATAATATATTTATTGCATCTTCATATATTTAATAAAAACTAACAAAAATTAATCAAAAAGTGCTGCAGTGTCGCCTCTCCTTTGCTTTTGTTATGTGTAGAAAAGAAAAAATTGAAAAAAAGTAGGAATTTGTGACAAAAGTTAAAGCAATCGTAGTTTCTGCTTATATCCCAGTCATTTACGGACCGATCTGGCTGAATTTATAGCAACCCTGCGGGAAATTTGTGCCAATTGGTTCAACAGACTGGGATTTGTGAAAATAGAACAAGTAAAAAAAGAAAGAACTCATGACCAGTGAAGGGAGAACAACTCATTTAACTGGTATATGAGGAACAAAACGGTAGAAAAAGTAATAAATTACAGTCTTCACTGGTGGTGTGACACATTTTTTTGGGACTTTCTTAATTTTAGTTCTTGGATTTGTTTTATTGAAATAATACTACATTATTTCGAAATAATACTACATTGTAGTAACTTACACTAAACACGTTCATTGAGAATAGATGTGTGACTGGTAAAATGGTGTCAATTGACCCCCACCAATGACAACCCCATGTAAAAGTGATTGGTCTTATTCATATAAAGTGTTAGAACTAGAACCGGCATCAACCACCAAAGACCTATCACGTGACTACTTTGGTTTCAGTTCGTTTTCCTCTAGGGATATTTCTCTCTATTTAAATTGATATATCGTGGCAACTCTGCCAAGCAAAACAACAATAAAGGATAAAGTAACAAAGTAGAATAAAAAATACAAAACAAAAACATTTTAATTTATAGATTTTAAATAGTACAATGCAAAGTGCGTAAAACATTACTAAGTATTAGGGATGAGATTTTCATGCACTAAAAAATCGAAAATATGCACTAAAAACACTAAAATATGCATTAAAAAAATATGCACCAAAAACTTGACCATTTTCTATAAAAAAAACCTTTGTTTTTTTTTATTTTATTTAAAACAAAACAAAATAACAAATTCTGTTGTTGTTTTTATTCTATTATTATTCAAAAGTATAATATTTTTTAAAACTTAATTTAAATAACTACCCAGTAAAAACTTCGCTTACTTTTTCAAAATGAATAGCTTCTCACACTCATTATTTAGTAGCTTTCTTCTAAAACTGCTTCTATAACAACTTCTATAACTACTTATTTCTGGATGTATGTAGGTAAAAAAATAATGACTGACATTTAAATGCGTTCATGTTGGGACATCTCTTGCAAAATTCATCGGTTCTTTCAGTAGAAGTGTAAGTAGTGCCTTTATGTTTTTCTGATTACTCAACACATTATTTTGTAGGCGAAGTTTTTACTGTGTACATAATTTAAATTTTTGTTTGCATAATCAAATAAATACTTTTTTATATTATCAAAAGTAAGCCTTTGTCTGTTAAAAAGCTTTTGTACGTGGAAAATGATCTCTCAACGTCAACCGAAGTTGAGGCATACTTGAAGGATGACAATTCATTTGGATAATATTTATTTTCTAATTCAGATTCCACATTTGATTCCAGATCAAAAATAGTTAAATTTGTTCTATTTTTTGAAATCCTTTGCAACACGTTTTGGATTTTTTCCCTTACACATGTTAATTTTACTTTCTGCCATATCAATTAGTTTGAGTTGACTATTAAGTGAACTAAATCCTTCATTTTAGTTATTGTTTCACCAATATTACCGAAGTTGGAAAATACAAATGCTAATTGACTTTTGATGTTATTTAAATTTAATATTTCTTTTATTTTTTTTATTGCACAAGCAGCGGTAGCAAGAAGTTCTTCAATAACATTCTTGAATTACTCAAAGTTCAAGGTTCCCCTTCTTGTTAATACTGGCTGCGGTGGTGACGGTACCAAGAGATACATTTCATTAAAAATTGCAGCTCGTGAAGAAACCTTTAAAAATATTTTTCCCGTTTGAAACCAATAAATCAATATTATCGAATTGGCTTTTAATTTCCTCCGCAACTCGGTGTAACCCATGTGCCAAGCATTTTGGACTCGGAAAGATAATTAGTCGACATCGATTTTAGACTATCGACAAAAAAACATGCATCTGCATGGAAATCGCATCCCTACTAATTATTATTATTTAATAAATAATTTTATTTTAATTCACAAGATTTTGTTTGTCGTGCTTAATTCACAATTTTTACACTTGATAAAAACACTGAAATTTATTTTTGAAGTGATGAGCTATTCATTTGCCCATTTTACTGGTTGCTAGGCCAGATCGTGAGGAAAATTTATCCAAAGGTTTTAGAAAAACTAAAGATATTAAACAAATAAAACTGTTAAGCGAATAAGAATAATAAGCAACAGTTTTACATGTAACAATATTAAAGCTAAAACAAAAACAACAACAATAAAAAGTGAGCTTATACCCAGTAAAAACTTCGCTTACTTTTTCAAAACGAATAGCTTCTAAAACTCATTATTTAGTAGCTTTCTTCTTTAACTACATCAATAACAACTTCTATAACTACTTTTTTCTGGATGTATTAAGGTAAGAAAATAATGACTTGCTTTTGAATGCGTTCATTTTGGGACATCCCATGTAAAATTCATTGGTTCTTTCAGTAGAATTGTAAGTAGTGCTCTTATGTTTTTCTGATTACTCAACACATTATTTTGTAGGCGAAGTTTTTACTGGGTATTTTCTTACAGTCCCAGTTTTCTTTTAAAATAACTATAATTCATGTTAATTTAACATTGCAGTAAAGTTAGAGCAAAATATCATTTATATTGAAATAGCAATCACGTTGAATGAAAGTTATTTCAAGTTGAAACAACGTGAATTTCATATAGAATCAAATTGGTTTGAGTGTGATATAACAGTGAGAAGATGCTTCAGAAACAACATATGCATTTATTTAAGAAAAATTCAAAACGTTTACCCCTATAACACATGTTTCACTTATTTTGTATTCTCCTTTGTTAACAGAAGCATCAGCAGAATGGCCCGATATGGTTTTCGTCATCGGTTTACTTTAAAAACTTGATGTACTACTTAACTAAATAGTTTTAACTAAAAGAATACGGGAATTGTCTTCTTTTTGTAACTTTCATGGTGTTGTTTTTTTTCTATACAAAACAAGTAAAATAGGTTTTTATGGTTTCAATATAGAACAATGTTATTTTAACATTTTTCATTTAAAATTAATTTAAAACAATGGTAATTTTAAATAGACTCCTTATCTTCGCAGAAATTTACTATGATTTTTAATCAACCTTGCGCCATGTTAATTTAACATTGATATTTTTTCTGTGTGTACATGTATACACACAAACGTACATATGAACCTACATACATACTTAAGTATCTATGCATGTTAATTTAAGAAGATAAACTTTTGATTTTAACATAAAACAGGTTTTTATGGACTCAATATTGAACAATGTTGTTTTAACAGTGAATAATATTAAATAATCGTAATTTAAGGTTATTTTAATATTTTTCATTTAAAATGAATATGAAATAATGATAAATTTAAATAAAGAGCATACTTTTGCAGAAATTTACTTTGATTCTCAATCAACATTTCGCCATGTTAATTTAACACTGGTATTTTTTCTGTGTGAACTTTTCTAGATAATATTTTAATCCTAATATGACATTGATTAAACTTCTCTCTCTCTGTTTTCTAACTTACTTAACACATTATAAGCCATTTCCATATCATATTTTCTGCATTAATAAAACAGAAAAAAAAGTATTCTGTAAATTATATAAAATTCAATAATCCATAAGGCCAGTTTGCAACTCTGTCGTTGTGCCGTAACGTTGATATGAAATGGTTAAAAATTGACAGACACATTTAAATAAAATTGCTTGCAACATTTTTTTAAATGGATTGTAATTCCAATGGAATTTTTGATATGAAAATCATTTTTAATGAATGTAAATGAATAAAAACTGTAAAAAAGGAATAAATATGAGAAATATAAATATATAACACATATTTTTAATTTGCATATCAATGTTAAAACACTCACTCAGCTTGGCCATATAATAAATAAAAAATTTACATATTAACTTTTTCTTCCTCCGGTCCATACGGGAGGAGAACAGAGTCTGCATTTTGAACATGATAAGTATAACATGTACTGCGTGCGCAGAAAGAAAAATAATTTAAAAGTTAAGCAAACAGCCAGAAAAAATTTATTTATTTTGTATAATATTTTCCCATAATGTTATGGAAACTTTTTGACTTTAAGACAAAGTTTCGTGCCATTAAAAAATCATATGCGTACATGTATTTAAATACTTGTACTTGAATACATAAATATGTATTTGCACAAAAATATAATGTAAAACTCAAATGTTTGTGTCCGTAATTATGAAAACTCAAGTAACCAAAAATCAACTGATAAATATGTACAGAGCACAATATTAACTGGGTTTAAAAAACGACAAAAATATTAACTTTGGTGTTTTTAATTTTGTCAAAGAAAAACTGCAACAATTTAATGTTTCAAAAGAGAAATGAGACCAACGGAGTCAGGTACAGGTTTCAATAATTAATAGAAAAGATTTTTATTATACAATATTTTACACGAGCGGCGTTGCCTGATTTCGCTGCTGGAAACTCAGTTGAGTCGTCATCCGTAATCGACCCATAAGTTTTATAAGACTAAAAATAAGAGCACACAATCTTCTTACAGTTGGCCCATAATTGACCATTGTTTATTGAATAGAGCTTTAAACCGCAACGAACTCATAATAATTCATAGATCCCATAAAAATAATATAATCCAACTCTCGGCTGAGGATACTAACGATTCGTCACAGCCGAATAAAGCACTTCTATCTGTTTTATACAAGAAATGAAAATTAGCCAATTCGGGCTACTATTTTATTTTATTTCACTTTTAATTTATAGCGGCCAATTTCACCAAGTTCAGTTAAAACTTACTATTTCTTAAACTTCCAGTTAACAATATGTTTTTGACAGTTATAACTAAATATTTCCTCTTTTTTTTTTATCATTTCACAACGTATTATTGAAACTAATAGTGGTGGGAACGAGTGATTACTGCCTGTTTACTTGTATAATGCATTTCAATTTTAATATTTATTATTAACTCTAAAACCGTAATCGTTTGTTTTAATACTTGAGGTAAATGTTAAAATAAAAACATTTTTAATTAATTAAAGGTTTATAAAACAAATTTTCTATGAACCCTTTCCTTATTAAACGTTGAATTGCTTAGCATAGCTTAAACATAGGAATTGCTTTTCCCTTCAACAATAAATTTCAGTGTTTTTATCAAGAATAAAAATTGGGAATTAAGCCCGACTAACAAAATCTTGTAAAATTTTGTATTCCCAAAAATTACTTTGATAATGACGTTGGTTAAATTTAATGATCGTTTGTTGATACGGGACTTTTCTTTATTTTTCTCTTTTCTTTTTATATAATTCAATACTAGCTCTATATTTAATATACATACATTCAAAGAAAGGTGTTTTTGTATTTTTTTCTTTAATCCATGTAACAAGTTGGTAATCTGTAGCCTTTTTAATAAATTAACATCATTATAAGTATATTAAAAAGGATCTTACACTAAACTTTACATAATGAGCAAGTCAACAAACAAAAACTTAAGCAAAGGGCAAGAAAATAAAACTTAATTATAATAAAACACAAAAACAACAAAAGTTTACACAAAATAGCGCATACACCAACACTTTAACTAAAACTTCCCTGCAAATAATGTTGGACCACCTGATCCATTTTTAATTAATGGACTACTCCATGGACTGGTCCAATAAAATGCAAGCATGGACCATGTCATTGTTAAAAAGTGTTTGTAGTGAGACGACATGTCTTCGTTTTTTAACGACATGTTTTCGTTTTTAAACGAAGTTAAAACTTATCCTCTTGTGTATACAAGGAGTAGTTTTAAAACTACTCCTTTGTACCTCCAAAGTTGGTTTATATGGTCCTGCCCTAGGACATCGTAATGTTAAATAGACCATGTTTTTTCCATACGTTAGGGCTACTTTGGGACTAGTCCTAGTCCCTTATGGGCTACACTTTAGACGCGTGTTTGGACTAGTCCTATTATTTGCAGGGTTAGACAAACAACCTGAATATATATGAGGCTGGCAAAGGCGACATTAACATAAAGATTTTTAAAAGGAAAAATATTATATTTTTGCACCAGTCTTAAAAAAAACCTGCTTGCCTTATTCGTCTTTTTTTATCATTAACCGTCCTTATTTTCTTGTCCTTTTAAATCCATAATTTTACTGTTGTTGTTTTTTTTTCTTTTGGTCAAATTGTTAGCACAGACTAACTTTTACTTAAATGTGTATATTTTTTGCTGAAAATTGTTTACATGTGTGTGTGTGTAAAACAACCCTGCAAATTATTTTGACCACCTGATCCATTTTGATAAAATGGACTACTCCATGGAATGGTCCGATGTAATGCAAGCATGGACCATGTCATTGTTTAAAAGTGTTTGTAGTGAGACGACATGTCTTCGTTTTTTAACGACGTGATTTCGTTTTTAAACGACTTCAAAACTAATCCTTTTAAGTATACCATGGAGCAGTTCAAAGCTGGGTTATATGGACATTGTAATGTTAAATAGACCATGTTTTTTCCATACGTTTGGGTTACTTTTGGACTAGTCCTAGTCCCTTGTGGGCTACTCTTTACACGCGTGTTTGGACTGGTCCTATTATTTGCAGGGGTTTTAAGACTACTCCTTTGAAATCCAAAGCTGGGTTATAAAGTCCTGCCCTTGGACATCGTAGTCCCTTATGGGCCACACTTTACACGCTTATTGGACTAGTCCTATTATTTGCAGGGTAGTGATGCTTCAATTACTGTTAGCTATATCAAAATACTATTGAAGTTACATTAACACATACACACAAAACCTCAGCCCATATTATGTGATACTCAGTCAAAACAAGAGCACTTAACATTTTGTTGCATACTGTTTAAAATGAACTCATATTTACACACTTACATACGAATAAAAGTCCATGTACATGAAGATGAGATTTTATATAAAACATGCTTTAAAACAAAAACCATGCCTGTGGTCAGAGTGCCTGTAGTGTTTATGCCACACTGAGTCAAATACAACCACTTTCACATGTTTGTGTGGTGAAATGAATCATATGTTTGTATACATAAAACATATAAATATTGTAGCATATTTTACAGGGGCTTGGGCTTGCATTTGCATTAGCCTCATCAAAACTATTTTGTGAATTTGGTCATGATGTGCTCATAAAGTATGCACAAATGGGTAAAAGTGAATTTAAATATTTCAGCTCAATCTAAGCTGAACAAACTTCTGATGTAAAATAATATTTACTTCAATAAATGTTACATATTAAATTATTTTAGCAAGTAAATATATATGAACATTAGAGCCACTCAAGTTGCATGAAAGCGAAATTCGCGCAAGGTTTACCCCCCTCAAATTGAACTTTGGACTTTTTAAGATGACATTTAAAATATTTCGGCTCCAGCTTTGACCTCTCGTGAGCTGGACCTTTTTGGAAAAGGGTCTATTTTTGCTTGTTTTGTTAATTTGAGATTTGCAAAAAAAAAAAAAAAGAGATCCGCAAAAAGTCGTTCCTTAAACGCTGTTGCTCTTTTTTTGTTTGTTATAGATTTTTATACCCTTTACCACAGGTGGAAAAGGGTATATATAAGTTTGTCATTCTGTTTGTAATTTCTACAATATTGATCTTAGACCCTATAAAGTATATATATTCTGGGTCCTTATGAAAAGCGAAGTTGATTTAACGATGTCCGTCTTTCCATCTTACGTTTGATATGTGTTTTCCGGAGACTCCAGACATGATTGTGGCTAGGTTGTTTTACATTTATGTCACATATAGTTTACTATTTCTTGCTATTGAAATTCAGCAAGATCGGTGCACAAATGGCTCAGATATGACCAAAAAGCCATGACTGCCTGTAATTTTTAATGCGTTTAATTTTACGCATACAAACCCATACGCATTTATGTATGTACACGATATGCCGCTCAAATAAAGAAACAAGCTAGTAGACTCAGTATATTCTAATTTAACGCTTTTTCAGTAAAAGCAGAAGAAGAAGATGTTGCCAGTATGAATCTGAATGTCCCAGTTTTTAAAAAGAATTTTTTTTTTTTTTTTTATGTCCAAAAAGACGATTTTAAAATTATAAAATTATAACACGAATTTAAAACATCAACTTTGGAAAAAGAGGAAACGTGCTTAGGTATATAAATTTTTTGATTTTGTCATATTCTTCAGCATGACGAAATGAAAATTTGGCGTGGCTCAATTAATATTTTATTATATCTAAAGAACGTTATTTATATAACTTTTTGTTCTTATCTCATCTTGGTGAAAGATATATAGTATTCGGTATAGCCGAATATAGCACTCTTGCTTGTTTTTAATCAAATTTTTATTAGGAGGTTGCTTGATGCCAAATTCTTCTCAAACGTACAAATGTTTGTATCCGCTTATAGAACATCATACAGAGGAATAAAATGGTGGCAACTAATTCTCTCGTGGCTGTTGAATAATACCGTTCAAAACGATTTGCAGATGTCCCGAAAAGAACACCTAATATGTCACAGATTGGGTTGAAACAAACAAATCTATTATATTGCCAAATTAAGGGAAAAGTCACAACGTCCAGGCTATCAGTTAACAGAAACATGAAGGAACAGCCAAGCGATATTATGTTTTGATGATTGTTGTCACTATGTTGCACTCATTGAAAATTAAAGACGTTGTGATTGGGAAATCTGCAAATCAAATGGTCGAACAGCATCTATCAAATGCGTTAAACAAAACCAATAAAACACGACTTTTTTTAAATATTAAAAAAATACCTTACAACGTATTCAAATACAAAATAAATAATTATTTAAATACAAGTTTTTTATAAAAAAAACATCCTAGTTTGTACCCGTGTAGCCATATGGACACACCAGTTTTCTCCGCTTTGCATATCGGACTGTTCTGAAAAAATTTTTTTTTACATCAATCTGAGCCTTTTTACACTATTTATGACAACCAAAACAAAATTCTTTACAAAAAAGTTCTGGTACAATTCGCGTAAATATTGCGGTAAATGTAATGGAATGTAAGAAAAGATAAACTCACTGTTTATTCTAAATAGTTTATATAGTTTCCTGTTTATTGTTAATGTTTTTGTTCAAGCTTTGATATTGTTACAAGTAAAACTGTTGCTTATAATTCTTATACGCTTAACGGTTTTATTTGGTTTAATATCTTTAGTTTTTCTAAAATCTTATTGGATAAAGTTTCCTGACGATCTGCTCTAAGCTAAATACAAATTACAAAATACTGTCCTGTGCCGGAGCGGATATGATAAAACAGGAATGCGTGGTGCTTTCGGAAAATGTATTGTATTGGACAACCAATAATGTCTGCTACATCTAGCGACAGATTCAAAGCACAAGTTATTGAAAGTTAAAAAGAATTGCGTAAGGAAAATCGCTAAGAGTCTGAGGATTGCAATGTCAAACATAGACCAGAGTATGGACCTATGGCAGTATTGGAAAAAGGACAACGTAATGTATAAGCCTAAACTTAAGGAATTAATATATTAAAGCTACGGTCAGACTTATAAAATATTTGACGAAAAAAACGGGACCAACAACCAAACTAAAAAACCATTTCGTTTAATATCAATATTTATTATGATTAAAATACCACATCTTACAAAAAATTGTTTTTTGCTATGTTTAGTAGTATAATTATTTTATTTTGTAATATTAAGATCATTTTAAATCTCACTAACTTTTAACAAAAGTAGGGGTAACGCTTATTTGATCAAATATTTAATAAGTGTGACCGTAGGTTAAGAAATTTTATTTACATTAAAAAAATTGTTTACTGCCACAAAATAAAAAATCGATGCAAACAAATTAAATTTTTTTTATGGTTGTGACATCATCACTGTATCATAATATGATTACTTCTAAATTTGTTATCATTAACATGACAATAAAAGGATTATTTTTTAACGTTTTATGATTAACATGACAATAATATGATAGCTTATTAGCTTATTACGATTAACACGTTAAGAATGTCATTAAGGAAAAATATTATGATGTAATATTACGAATATATTTGGTCATAATATGATTCAATAAAAATCGTAATATGGTGACTACAAGCATGAATCTTATGATTATATGTTGCTCTTCGAATATGTTTACCACAATTATGTTATTTCTTTGCGTGCAATGTTTTTTCTAAACAAGCTTAAATGCTACTGTCCAGCGGGACAATTCAGAAGATTTTCTTACTTCAGTACTTTTTAAAGGCCTGCTTAAAATATTTTTTAATTCAATTACTTCTCTTGTCTTACCTTTAAGGAAGGCCTCATAGAAGGCCTCGGCTATTTCGTATAAAAGATAAGATACGCATTCCACATTCGCTTCTATGAGAAGGGAGTAGAGAAGAAGTAATATTTTTGCATCTCCTCCTTCTTTCCTGCTGGGTGTATACAAATCCTACAAATAATAAACATACATACAAACATACGAGTTAATTATTATGCAGGCGAAACAAACTATTCTCTTCAAAAAAGCTAACAAAAAATTCTATGCTAATGCAATATCCAAATTGTCTAAGTATAATTATGATTTTTTTTTTGTAATGAAATATTCAAATTCAATAGCAACCAAGCACAAAAATTTTTTAAGTACTTCCAAGCAATTAGTTTTTATATCAACTTTCTAGTAAAATACACACTCGGTTTCATTAAATTTAGCAGTAAATATAACGGCCCACAGTTTCTGTTACAGTATTAGTAACTTTATTAACCCTCGGTCTGACACATGCTTTTATTTTCACATTCGCAACGCATGAGTCTAGCCACCCCAACCAACTTTTGAATGAATAAAACCAATTTTTTTAACTAAATGTTATAAAAATTATACACATTTATAATTTAAGTAAAATATGATATTCATTATATGAAATACCTAGTTAACCCGGTGCGCTTCGCTACACTGCTTTAACCACGTTTGAAGACTCTCCCTTTAATAGTTTGTGGTGAACTTGTTTCATATACATGCTGTAAAATAAATTACTTAAAATACCTACTTTGTAAAAAAACTACTTTGTTATTCTAAAATATTTTCATCACATAAGCATTGATTTTCAAGTTTAATTTTTCTTTAGTTTTTTAAAAATATTTATTATTCTTGTTTAAATTTTTGAATTAATAAAAACCATTTTATTTTTGTATAAAAAAATTACTTTTTATTAATTGGAATTTAGTGCTTGAGCTAAATTAGTTTTATTCAGCTTCAATAATCACTAAAAATTGGTGACCCTGAGAATTGAAACCATGTCTGTAAACAGCTCTGGAGATGATTTTGCATCACTTTCACCACAAAGCAATGAAATAGCACGAGTTTCCATTAAGGTTCCGCCGTTTTGGAAGATGAATCCAGCTTTATGGTTCAAGCAAGTCGAGAGTCAATTCATCACCGCTGGGATTACGTCAGATTCAACAAAATTTCATACAATTGTCGGTTCAATTGAGGCTAATGTTCTCTGTGAGGTAAGCGATATAATTTTGCAACCTCCGTAAAACAACATGTATGTTACTTTAAAGCAACGGTTGCAAGAACGCTTCACCGATTCTGAAGAAAAACAGTTGAAAAAGCTCTTGCGCGATATTGAGTTGGGAGACAAGAAGCCGTCAAAACTTCTGCGTGAGATGTCTACACTATGAGGGAGTTTACACGGTGTCTTTTCAGACATGTCTAACAAACACGTCTGTTTTGTTTGTAGGCGATCGGGGTAGAGAAGAAAGAGGGGTTGCCAAACAGACACGAAATGAGCTCTCATGTTTGTTTATATGAATTTTCATGTTTTCAATTTGTATGTATATGTAAATTAGACTATTAGATATGAAAACAGACATGTTTGGAAAGACATCGTGAAAAGACAAAAGGTTTTTGGTAGCATGTTCAAAAGAGAATGTCAAAAACAGACATGTCTGGAAAAACACCGTGTGAACTACCTCTATCTTCGGGTAAAGTATCAGACGATTTACTAAAAAATCTATGGATGCAACGTTTACCAAAACAAATGCAAGCTATTTGGCAGTAAATAAGCGCTAATGGGAGACAAAATTGCCGACACTTCGGAATCATGGGAAGTAAATGCAGTTTCAGTTGAGCGATATTTAATATATGAATCATTTGGGAGCTGTTTCCCCCCAGCCCTACCGGCTTTTTTTATTTCAAAAGTGAAGTATACCATAAGAGTGACTTCTGCAAAGTTTGAACATTCTTACTATAACAGCTCTTAAGATATGCGATATTAAACATTGGCGTCCCATGGGGGGTAACACTTCCCCCGCTGATATTTTATTTCAATTTTGGGGCTCAGAAGATTATACTACCAAAAGTTCAACAAAATGGTACCAATTCCCCTGCCTCTATCGAAAAAATAAGTAGCCTATTTTATTTTTTTCACGTGATGTTACTGTAAAAATTTCAGGAAATCGGTTCAGTAGTTTAGGAGTCTATAATCCAACATACAAACAAACAAACAAACAGACACACATTTTTCATTTGTATATACATATATAGATATGCGTATATATTCATATTATTTTTATTTATAATATACAAATCAACATATTTTGACCTATCAAAAGATCGTTTTATTTCATAAAATGTATATACCATGTTTATAATATGCAATACTATTTGATTTGTAATAAAAAAGAGAAATAAAATAAATGTATTAGCATTATGGATTTCCTTAGCAACTGAAACATGTAATTTTAATTTTAGAATGTTGCTGACAATCTGAACACTTTGAACAAAAAATTTCTTTGGAGTATGTGAATATTCCATTTTTAATATTAAATAGAACCAATTCGTTTGCAAATATTCAAACATCGTTCTATTTCAAGCAAATATTATTAATTAGTTGTAGTAATATTTGGTGTGCAAAATCTCTTGAGCGCCTGAAATGGAATAGAGCCTTGTTCCATGGGCGAAACTCCAAAACGCATATTATTTTGACACAGCAAAAACCAACATTAAGTTGCTGCTTATTCCATTTTGGTCAATCTTTACCATAGAAATAATCATGGGCAGAGTATTGTTGGTTTTATGACCAAATTATTTTCAGTACCGGATGAATCGTTCTTATTTGGAACGTAATCCACATCATCATTCTGTTTAGCTGTGAACGGTTAAATTTCATAACCTTCCTCAGCAGCTTTATTATGTTCTAAGTCATTAGCCTTCAGTCTTCACATGTACAAAAAAGCTTCTGAGCGTGAGTTACTGTGCTTATTGTTTTTTTTTTTTTTCAAATTGAGAACTAGATGGAGCTACTAGTTTGTGTGTTTAATATAATTAAATAAATAACCTAAAATTTACACATGCCACTGCCAGTTCGAAAAACTCAATACACTCACGCTTTTTTACTAATACACTCACATTTTTCGCGAGTGGAAATTTGACACTTGCATGCCACTAAATGACAAAACGATGAACAAAGTTACCCTGTTAAAAATTAATTTAACAAAAAATAAGTAAAAACAGCAAGAAAGAAAGTTAAAAATACGGCATCTTCTATACAAAATATATATGGGTCTGGCCAGACCACATGTGTTACGAATGTGATGTGTGCAGCAAAATATTCGCATAAGTTTCCTTCCAGGAATAAGTATCCTTTCCAGGATATATTTTTTCAGCACTTTATAGTAAACTTAATTCTAGAAGGGTAGCTGAAATTTCAAGTCGCTACCTGAGTTTTAAATATACTAAAATAACATTTAAAATCGAAAAAGGTCTGGCCAGACTCATGAGTAAGACGAAGGGTTAAAGCGGCTGCAACAACAACTTAGGCAACAGCATTTTGTTTCATTATAATTACACGATGAAAACTTGTATAAACTCTCACGCAATAGAAAAAAAAAATGGCGATATTATGAAACTATGTAATTTTTGCAAAATTTTTCATATGCAATATCCGTTTGCTATACAGGCATGTTTTAATGCGAATACATAAAATAAGTGGCCACCCCAGAAGTTTTAAAGTTTGAAATATTTCGACATGATTTCTATTAAATTATTTTTTTGAAGAAAGGAATTTTACAACATGAAATTAATTAAAATTTATTGATAATTTTTCATTCTTGACTGAGCTGGGAACCGAACGCAGGCTTTCACGGACAGGTTACTCTTACATGTTTCGATTGCAACCACTTAATCTCTTCAGAGGGGTTTGTCGTTTAACACTCGCCGCCATTGACGGACCATTGAATTAAAAACAATAAAAAGTTTAACAAAATAACAACAATACTAATTATTTTTATAAATTTTATTGTTTTAAATTTTAAATTTCTATCTAATTCTAAGCGCTATATTAAACTGTATTGATTCCAACATGCATTACCGGAAAATAGGTAATAAGGGAAAGGCAATATTAAATTAGATAATTAACAAGCTTTTCTAAAACTTTTTATAAAGAATAAATTAACTTGCTAGCAATAAAAAACCAGTGATTACCTGGTAATGGGTGAGGAAACCACTTAATTATTGAAATCATTTGGTCTTACAAGCATTTCGAGTTTGACCCGAAATTCGAAAAAATAAAGTAAAGTACGAAAAATTTGCACAACAAAAAAGATTGCTTAGTGTTCAACATTTAAAACCAAAGTGAACATTCGCAATAATGAAGTATTTGCGAAGATATGACGAATTAACTTTGAGTAAGTTCGTTAACAAACGATATTTTTACTAACTTCTTACTAAATCTTTATTAATGATATTGTGATGAAACAAGCAAAACAAAATTTATTGCTTATTTTTTTTTTCAAAAAAAGACATGGCCATGGCCCTGAAATCGAATTCGGGTGAAATTAATATCGAACAAAATTCTGAAAACAAACTGTGTTTAAAGTTAATAAAAATATTTGCTTTTATCATTCCGAAGCGGTATTATTATTACGGTTAGTACGAATTTTCTTGAATCAAGTAAAGAAAGATTGAATCAAGTACGGATTTTCAATTGAGTAATACTTAAATTATCCATCTTTCATCCCAAATTCGTACTTGAAATAATCCGAAAATGAGATTGATTTAATTAAAACTTAGATTGAATCAATCTCAAAATGCTCTTGATTCAAGTGCAGTAAAGTTGATTCAAACCCGATTTCGTACCTGAAATAAACCAAAAGTGGAATAAAAAGCATAATTTTATCATGATGATTTATTTACCCATTCTTAACCTTACAGATTTTCAATTATAAAACACCAGCATCATTCCCGATTTGGTTTTTACTGTACTTTCACTAAACTGAAAATAAAAACTAAATGAGAAGCAAGAGTTCTCAATTTGCTGTTTCTACACACAACAAGCCAATCGTTTTTAACTACTTTTGTAGTGTCTGCAACAAACTTTGAAAACTTAAATGAGATTAAAACGCTCACTTTGTAATTTTACTCTCAGAGTGGCACTACCAACGAAAAGTGTAATCTTTATTTTACTTTGTTTTAGAATTTTATACTTAAACTTCGTACAGACGGTGGTGAGATCTTACAATGTTGTCATTAAAATTGCCTAAAAATGTCTTGCAACTGTATGAACTTTGTAAGCTCATTTTCATTTGGCAGATATGTAAAATTAATGCATCTGACAATGGTAAAAGTAATCCCATTTACGATTGTGTTAAGTACGTTTTAGTGTTATTCATACTTAAATTGTTGTGTACGACTCGTAGTTAAAATAAATATTAAAAACTTAATTTATCCCGAGTGTTTTTCTTTTTGTTTGAAATCCGGAAAAGCCACGTTCATTTAAAAAAAATGAAATTTAAAATCTTTATCTATTTCAGTTTTATGTGGTTTCTATTTCCAGAGCATGGCTGATAACGTACTCTTTTTTATTTTGGAGAAAAAGCCAAAACACAAAATAAATAGAGAGGATACAAAAGCTTTGATTTCGATTAATTACCAAACTATTTAAAACTTAGTTTAGGTATATTAACGTCGAATAATTTGAACTATTTTTATTTAGTATTGAGTGATTCAGTAAAGTTGATCGTTATAGATATTGCTGAAGATTCGCTATTAAACTTTCGAGATCGAAAGATTGGTGACTACAAACTGGGCAACTGGTG
This sequence comes from Pollenia griseotomentosa, assembly GCA_963931875.1. Lineage (NCBI taxonomy): Eukaryota > Metazoa > Arthropoda > Insecta > Diptera > Polleniidae > Pollenia > Pollenia griseotomentosa. Next base: position 28,874,608 of record OZ007561.1, read on the forward strand.
AACTAAACTAGTTCTTTTTCATTTCTCTGGCAATAGTCGTTCTGGAATTTTTATCAGAGAAACGTATGGCAATTGTTTGATTGCAATATTATTTCCATCTGTAGTAGTGAAGGGGGTTTTTAAATTTCAAACACGTATTGAGATCAACACCAAAGTAGTTACCTAGTAACCCATGTCGACTATAAGAAAATGGTAAATTCGAAGTTCTTCAGAACTGCAGGGTGGTATACTGAAATGTTTGAAGAGGCATGCATTCATACTTTAACACATTCATTCATTCATTTTTGAAAACATCATCAATTCTTTTAATACAATAGATTAGTTCTTGTTTTTATAGGTTACAAATCCAAATGTTGGTAAATATAACGATGTTGTCGGACGGGCAGTAATGCCCAATTTTAAGGATGGTATTTAAATCTACATTAAGTTTATTTTCACACAAATAAACTTAAATCATACTTAAATACAATTGAATTTCTTGAGTTTTATTTGAAAAGTCTTATTTAATTAAGATAAAAGTATTGTAGCACTTCTAAATAAAAAAAAAAATATCATTAAAAAGTGTATTTATTTACAAGTTGGTCTCAAAAAACAGCTGTCTGCTTTTGCTGTTATGTTGTGAAATTGAGACCACTTTACTAATAGCCTTTTCACACTTGTCAACATTTAACATCAACTTGCGAAGATGTTGGAATTTTCCAATAAGAAATACATAGGGATAAAAATCAACATTTTTCAACATCTTTACAGAATGTTACTATCTCATTTTGTTCCCTTTTACATTTTTGGATTCTCTTAGTGTCATCACTAGAAAAGTGGCAATAAATTATATTATTATTGTGATATCACTGACAAAATGGAAGTTGCTTTGAAAGCAGCGCTACCATTTCTCAAGCTTTTCCTTTTTTGAAAGCCTTATTTTGCTTAATTTTGCTTAAATTATAAAACAAAATTAATTAGAAATACATTTTGGTGTTATCTTTTGAAATGTTAACACTTTTGTAGAAAAAAAAGTTTTTAAAAAAAAATAAAATTTTTTTTTCAGAAATGGTGACATTTTTTATTGATAGAAGATGTTAGATGTTTCAAGTGTGAACGCGTATTTCACATTTTCAATATCTTCAATGCGTTCTTCCGAAATGTATGCAAGTGTACAATGGGTATAAGTTATTACAATGGAAACTTAAGTTGGATTTAAATATACCAGCTTGGTGATTTAAATTTTATTTAAGTGATTAGTGAAGAACAGAATTTTGTATTTACAACGATTTTAAATATACATAAATGTGATATAACATCGAACTTAAGAATTGGCTGTAAGACTTAAAACTAAATATACTCTAAAACTCCCTATTATGAGTTAATTTGAAAAACACATATTTTTCGTTTAACCCTAGGATTACCATCTTGGTCTGGCCAGACCAAATTTATGTTTCACTTGCAATATCTTTCTAATAGAACAAAAAAGCAGCTACGTATAGACCTGAACAGGGGAAAAAATGTAAGAAAAATCGAATTTTTTAAAGTTTTTTGCGATTTTTATCTTGAAGAAGTTTTTTGATTTTATCTGTACCCAAGTTTTGTTCTTTTTGGCAAGAGCTACAACCTTGTCTCAGAGGGTAAATCAAAATTGCGAACGGTTTTCAAGATATGAGCCTGAGAAAAAGATCACTTTTAGCAAAAATGACACCGAGGCCCTAAATCTTTGGGGGCCTATAAAAAAGTGCATGACTTTGGGCAAACTGGAAGACACGGGTCTTTTATCACGTAGAGTTTTCCGTATATGATTATTTTTTTCGTGTTGCACTATGTTATGGTATTGTGGTTAATTTATTGAACTGTTTTAGGTTTTTAATCCAAATTTTTGATATTTTTATCAGGCTTAAGTTTATTGAATTTAATTTTCATTAAATTATTTTATGAAGAAAGGAATTTTGCAACATGAAATGAATTAAAATTTTATTGATAATTTTTTATTCTTGTCTGCGCTGGGAAACGAACTCCGGTTTTTACGGACAGGTTGCCCTTACGTATTCTAATTGTGGCCTGGCCAGACCAGACCAAGAGGAGAACTTAGTTGTAAAAATTTACCAGTTATCCTAGGGTTAAATTTTAGTGTGTTTTTTCACTCAATAATGAATTTCAATAAAGCGATTTTTTTACAATGAAAAATCTTCAAATATAAATTTGACTTATAAGAATTTTTATTTAAAAAAAAAAATCAATTAATAGCGATTTTGGCACCATTCGCTCATGCTTAGAGAAATAATATATCGCAACGAAATAGCATTTCTTTTGGAAATTTTCCCTATTATGAAATCAGGGCTGGGGAGTATTTGAAGTACATGTATTTGAAATACGTATTAAAACACAAATGCGTATTTTGTATTTGTGTTTTAAATTCATGACGTGCAAGTATTTTAAACACATGTCCAGCAAGTATTTTGTATTTTAAATACATACAATAAAAATAAGTATTTTGTATTTTAAATACATACAGATGTGTGAGTATATTGTATTTTAAATAAAGACAATGAATCCAAAATCTTGCAATTTATACTCTGGAGGAAAATTACAAAAAACTTAAAATGGCACCTGGAAATATCAGAAGTAGAAGCACTAGTAAAGAAGACTATGATTTTGTTGTTTTCGTAGATAAAATCTAGGACATCAAATCTGTGGTTTTCACGAATAATCGCGTAAGTTATAAAACCAAACTTTTCAGGAGAGCAAAAACAATTATTTTTTTCAATTGCGGCTTCTGTAGATGCTTTTTTAACCTCCTCCTTTAAAAATCCTCACAGGATCACAATCTGTAAAAGGATTAAAAATGCATATGTTTGATTGACTCATTAAGTGTGTGCAATATAACATCATATCTCCACATAAGTTCTTTTTTGTGAAAATAAATGTTATCATTTTAATCATTTGATACTTATAGCACAACGTATGGACTTAAAATTACAAACAACAGCTCATCTGCTGTTGTTGCAACTAAAGAAGTCAACAATAAACGCACATGTACATATAAGTTGTTATTAATAGAAACATTTTCAAAAAATACTTTCATATTTTTTGCACGAATAACAACATAACATCACATATGCTTTTTATTTGGAAACATATTCAGCAATTTTACAATTTTTGGCGATGTATGTCGACAAAATATTTTATTAAACAGTTAACTTAAGTTGTTTTTAGCAGAAAAAAATTAATAATACTACATTATATTCTAAAAAGCTTAATACTTATAAAAACCTAATGCAAAATGTAGCACTTTAACATGATTATCTCAATTTCGGTAAAAACCGACTTACGCGATTATTCGTGAAAACCACAGAAATTTTGAGTTGGAATTTGTCAGTTTCATCGGTGACAAGAACAAAAACATTATCATTCTTGACAGCTATCCAAATATAAAAAGAGTATTCATAGAATTTAATAAAAGTTTGTGCTCATCAGGACCTGTAGAAAGATTATTTTCTTCAGCGGGTTTTATTTATTCTCCAACAAGAAACTGTTTGTCTGATGCTACATTCAAAAATCTAATATTTATGAAAGGAAACAATTGTTTTGCTAATTAGTTTTATCTAATTAATTTTTTTGTTTGAATGAAAATGGTGATTTTCGTAATTTAAATACATACATGGACAAGACGTGGAAGTATTTTGTATTTCAAATAAATACAATAAATAGACGTATTTTGTATTTTAAATACATAACCTAAAAGTATTTTGTATTTTAAATACATGGCCAGCAAGTATTTTGTATTTTGTATTTTAAGTACCGCAAACCATGTATTTTGCCCAACACTGTATGTAATAAAGTTGAAAAATTTGTCTTTTAGTATTGACATTTACACTAATTTATCATCTTATAATTTATCTTTAAACTGAAACTGAAAAGATTATTTCGATTTTTAATGTGATACATATGTATTTGATATTCATTTAAATGCTTTTTGTCATTTCTCTCCTCTGACAAATCTTTCCAATTGTTTTCCACATTAAACATATATTCTGAAAAATTCTGATACTTAATTCTCTTTCATTTAACCGTTAATGGCTTAATATTTATGTTGGAAATTCAAATAAATTATGTAAAGAGCAGTTCTTTGTATCATTGTCGTCGGCTTCTGTTAACACATCAAATATATGAGTGTATATTTAATATTTAAGTAGGTATTTAAAACCAACCAATTTCTTTACTGCGCTTTTGTTTTAATTTTATTTATTTTCATTATTATAATTCTGTCGACAAACTTTTATTATTAAATGGCAATCAGTCATTCATTCAGAGCCACTTAGGCTTTCATCTATCCAACCGTGTTCATTTGTTGATCTATCCATCCATTTAGTAGCGGCTGCCAGCCCATAGATGAACGCGATGACTGCATTCAGAAGTGCAACAATCATTTTTATATTAATCACTGGCAGCCATGAAGCAGGCAAGAAGGCAGGCATAAACAAGGCAATTTAACAATTTATTTATACATACGAAAATTTGCTGATTATAGTTTGTTAAAGAACGTTCTTTTTATGTTCTTTAAATTAAATAATAGTTCTCTGGTCGTAAATTAAATGTGCATATAAATGTTAAGGTCGCAATGTATTTCATTTAAACAAACACATACTTATATAAATAAAATACTGTGTGGCATATACAACTTTACATATTTATTTTTTTAGTCGTTCCACTTAAATTATAACTTCATTGCAGCTTTATTCTGCTCGTGAAGTTTCTTTATCTAACTACCTTTGCCTACATGCTACCTTGCAAGTTCCAGTCAGTAGCGTTACGTGTGACAACTCCGGGGGATCTTCGTAATGCTTGGCTAGTCCCTCGCGACTTCCTTCTTAATGAGTGCATCCTTAGGGAAATTGGCTCGATATCTTGCTGAGTTAGACCATTTTAAAAATCCTTCTTTGGCATTCGTCAGTGAAAATTTGCAGGGTGTTTACGTCATTGGAAGCATAATTACAAATCTCACGCCCATAGAGGATCATAGATCATAGATAGTCGATGTTTTTATACTACCTAAGTAGCAAAATTGGTGCACTTCCTGGAGTTGAATGCCTCCAATAGAAAATGGTCTGTTATATATTGCGTTCACTCTAATAAACGCTTTTATTGGCTTAATATATAGTATTTTTCTTTCTGTTTTTATTTAATTTTTGACATGTTTATGTTTATATTACCTTTTGAAGATAATATATATTAAATGGTGCTTACTGTTTGTTAAAGAATTCGTTTCGGTGGGTTTTCCAATAGATCCGTTTCTTCAAATGTCATGTCTTACTGCTGTTGCTTCTTCTTCGATATTGGTTCATAGATTTTTGGCAAAATGACAAAATACCCCTTAGCTAGCCCCAAAGAAAGAAAATTTGCAACTGTAAAATGGTTAGTTAAATTCAGAAAAACTTATATTGTGTTGGTTCGCTCATGATGATCATGCCATTGTTGGAAGACCTGTTTTCTACCTCTGGCCCTAAACATTTTTTTGTCGCCTTTAAGTAAAATTTGCTCTAATGATTTATTCTGAAGGTACTTCACAGCATTGTTTGCATCTTAGTGGTCATATTTGATTTGTGGGATTTTTCTCGGTACTTCACAGCCAGCCTCTTTTTGTCAAAAACTCCTAAGGCCTCATAAGTTTTTACTTTCTGTTGCCGTTCTGTGTCTTTTTTTTCAGTAGTAATGTATTTTTTTCTGTTAAAATAATCAGCTGTTTTAGAAAAGCAAAGTATTAAAATTAAAAAAAAAAAACTTTTCGTAAAAACTAAAAAAAAAAAAAAAATAGCTTATGTTAAAAATATATCGCTTTTAAAGATATCATTAATTAAAATAAAATTTTCTAGCTTTGAAGAAAATATTACAATATTTTAACACCACAACAAACTAATACATACGCACTTTGGCAGTCACTTAACGTTGATTTCTATTTTCAACAATTTGTCCGCAACAGAACAGTACGAAAAAGGGAAAACTAACCACACATACAGACTTTGAATTGAACAGAAACAAACCGGCTGATTCATAACAGAACAGAACGTACAAACTAAAGGCCCAACCAAAATATGCATAGCCTTGCTTAACCAACTGTCAAAAATTAACAAAAAGTCTCTCAAATGTCTTTAAAAAAACAAAAATAAAATCAACAAACATTTGTTTTTGTACGCAATGTGCGATCAGTTTCGCACTTTGCTTAAAAATAAAATTTAACAAAAAGTTTCCATAAGTTGAATGTGGTTTGCCTCATATGATATACACGTATTCGTACATTTGCTTAAGCCAAGGTAAGGCCTTACTTCTGCTTTTATTCAACCGGTAACTTGTTGGAGAACTTGACGAATTTTGAATATTGCGATATTGGGTGCCCCGGTAGGCTCATTGGTAGTGGGCTAGTCTATCAATGCAATAGTAAGGGGTTTGATTTTTGCCAGATGCTCTGTTCAGTTTCACTACAATGGGCTGAAGGTCTAAGTTTCTATTACTCTGTTAATTAAGTTAAAATATAATTCTTATTTGTATGTATTTGTAAATCTTATAAATAAGCAGATAAATGCCGATTTACAGACTGTTTTTAGAAAATGAAAATATTTGTTCGTTCGTACAAAAACAAACAAAATCAGATTTAGGTTTTCATAAAATTAAAAAACAATTTCCGGTGAGGGACAAAAAGAAGCTTTAATTTTTTTCTACATATTTTTGGTTCTTATAAAATGAACATCTTCGTAATAAATGAAAACAAAAGTGAAAAGAAGACGATATGTAAAAGGCATTCGTTTAAAAACAAATCACAAAAAATGGAAAATTACTGAGATACTTTAAAGAAAGAAACCTAAAAAACTAATACTATTATAAAATATTCTATAGAGGTTCACTTATAATCACATAAATATGTACATAGGTTTATATATATATACAGGTTCAAAAAATTCTAAAAACATCAATATATTTTAATTTAACGCTTCTTCAGTAAAAGCATACCATACAAACCAATTCTATTTTGGTTTCTACGGTCATACAGTGGCTATGGTAATACAGTTTTGGTAATGTGTTTTTTTTTGCTGTTTTTTTTTTTTTCTATACCCTTCACTACAAGTGGTGGATTTTATTTGTAATGTGTTTAATTTTACGCATCCACATACACATTAATGCATGTACATGTTATGCCGCTTAAATAAAGAAACAAACTCATAGACTCCTTATATTTTAATTTAACGCCTCTTCAGTAAAAGCATTCGTAGCCGAGTTGTTAAGTTCTCTCCTGAGACTGATGATATTGCCAGTTCGAATCCCAAAAAGAATTTTTTTTCATTTTTTTTATTTAATTTTTTTATTTTCTAAAATAGGAATTTCAAACATCAACTTTGGCAAAAGAGGAAACGGGCATAGGTACATATATAAATTTTTTGTTTTTTTTATATTCTTCGGCATGGCGAAATGAAAAGTTGGGGTGGTGTAACTAATATTTATTTATACCTATCTAAAGAACGTTATTTATGTATATAACTTTTTGTTCTTATCTCATCATGGTGAAGGGTATATAAGATTCGGCATAGCCGAATATAGCACTCGTACTTGTTTTTAACTAATTTACTTAAGGTACGTTCAGACTGATGAAATATTTGAAAGCAAACATCAAATATTTCATTAATGTAGTCTGAACACAAAATATTTTTGAATGTCAAATAAAATAAAAGCTGATTTTGAGCAAATAAAAGTGTTTGCCGGCGAATAAATATTTGTCCAATGTGAACATAGATATTACAAAAAAATTGTAAGAGCAAACAACGACAAATAATTTTAGTCATGTTCGCGATAGAAGCAATTTTTCCTGTAAGTTTTTGGATTCTTTACAGTTTTAAAGATTTTAAATAAATATAAGACTTTGCTATCATGCCGGTATTAGCAAATTTTTTGCGAATTTCCGTTAATTTAGCAATTATTGTTGAATTTATGCCATTATAGTTTTAGGGGCTTTTAATCAATTTTATACCTAGTTTGAAATTTAATTTAATTAAAATTGTTTGCGAATTTTCAATATTTTTTTGCAATATTTTTTCTGTTTGTTTTTACCCGACATTTTGTTTTTTAGCCAATTTAGCGATTTCAAATAAAATTTTGGTTTTGGGTCCAAGTTTGCAAGTTTTTGATAATTTTAGCCATGCTCGCGAAAAAGTGATTTTCCCCTGTGAATCTCTACAGCTTTAACGATTTTTAATAATTATTAGGATTTGCTATCATACCGCTATTAGCAAATTTTTGCAAATTTCCGCTAATTTAGCAATTTTTATCGAATTTTTGCCATTCCTTACAGTTTTAGGCGCTTTTAATAAATTTTATGGCTTGTTTGAAATATCTAAATTTTTCCCGAATTTACGCTATTTTTGCAAATTTTTTTTTTCTTTTTTCCCGACATTTGGTTTTTTAACTGATTTCAAATATATTTTAGGCTTTGTTTACAAGTTTGCAATTTTTCGCAAATTTTAGCCATGTTCCCGTTACCCATTGTCTTCCAGTTTTTTTTCCTTTTTCATTCTCCTGTTCGAACACTTAAAGAGATGCTGCTCCACAGAATAAAACAAATAAAATAACTTCTGCGCTCGTTTTTACTATTTGGGAAATATATTTTTAATTTTGTACTTTTATTAAATAATTATTTGATGCAAATATTTGTTTTAGTCTGAACGCATGGCAAACATGAATTAATTTATTTTATTTGACACTATTTGCCAACAAATAAAAATTGTCAAATATTTGAACTTAGTTTGAACATTAAACAAAATATTTTTTAACAAGGTTTCGTTTAAATGTGCCACATTCCCATTTCATACTATTGATAAACTGAAATTTATTGTTGAAGGGATAAACTATTCCTATGCGCATTTCACTGGTTGCTTAGGCCAGATCGTCAGGAAACTTTATCTAAAGATTTTAGAAAAACTAAAGATATAACACATATAAAACTGTTAAGCGAATAAGAATTATAAGCCACAGTTTTACTTGTAACAATATCAAAGCTTAAACAAAAACAACAACAATAAACAGTGAGTTTATCTTTTCTTACAGTCCCGGCAAATTGGTTGATTTTTTTGTCAACTCTAGATGTAATTGTTAGTGGGAAGAGGAAAAAAAAATAAAAACAAATTACTTTATTTTATTTTGCAAGTTCAGTTTGATTTACACTGCCACATGCATATTAGTTATCAGAGTTTTTCTTGGGACTCAAAAATTTAATTAACAAGGTTTCGTTTAAATGTGCTACATTCCCATTTTTTTGTTTCACATAGTTTGAAGCAAATATCAGAACAAATATTTTCGTCAAATATTTCATTAGTCTGAACGTACCTTTACACTTTTTATAGAAGATTTTGATTTTGAAATTTAATTTAATATTGTATACAAAAGCCAGGGTTAACCACAAACACAAAATCTTTATATGAAAAAATAATGGAAATGTACGAATATTAATGCATTGGCAATAATGTTTATTCACGAAAGAAAAAAACTCTATTTATGTCAACCATGAATATATGAAAGCTCGCTTACTCGTATCTATTAGAGGAGCATAGTAGCTCATTTATGGTTGAAAATTATTTCAAGAAAATCTCAGTTTATTCACCATATTTAATAGTTAAGTACAGTGGCAACAGTATGCAAGTTTTCATACCTTTTAGGCTTAAAGTCATATATGCCTGGTCTACAGGCTGGTTGGTTGACTTGGTTCGATGGTTGAACGAATGAATGCACGGTTTGGAAAATTGCTTAACTTTCGTTGCCTTTGCTGTTGGGTTGGGGGTGGTTGTTGTTATATTTTCCTGCTACATTTGGTTTTTATGTGTTTAATTAATATGTTTACGTTGAGAACGAGTATTTAATTTATGAGTTGAGATCCACTGGGGAAATATTAATCATATTAATTTTATATACGTATTGCGCCACATGACACAGCTGGATTGAAATCAGTTGTAGGAGAATGAAAGCAAAAATGCAATCTTTTTATACTTGTACTGTGAAAAACAGGGTGACAAGTTTTAGTTGGTACAACAAACATATCATAAATAATAAAGAAATTTATTTATTTTTGCCAATTTTTTATTTTATCCAAGCAAAAGTCTAGAAAAGCAAAGTGGTGGACTTAAAATAAAAAGTGGAAATAATTGAAAATTGTTTAAAATTTTAATCGAATTTGTATATAATTTTACATGTTATTAGGTTTTTGGGGATAGTCCTATAAAGGCCAATGGTTACTTTTTACTTAAGGATTGTTTCAAATGCCCTTGCAACACTCTTTTGGAAAAATATTTAACCTTCAACATTTTTGGCTAAGACGAGAACATGCTAAATTTTCTTGGTTAAAGCCTTATATTTTGGTGATTTAGTAAATAATTCTTTCCGTGTGTATATTGTTAATCTGTATATCATAGTAGTCAGCGATGGCTTAAGTTTGACCGGAATGAAATTAACTGTAAGCTTGTGTAATTTTACGTCGTTTTACTTGAGCTAATGGTGGCAAGGTTGAATTATTCAGTTTATGTGTGCGTTTGAATAATATTTACAATATGGGCAATATGTGCAATATTTGCTCGATTTAGCTCAACTGTGAGCCACAATACTCGAATCTCTTATAAAAGGTAGCATTTGTAAGGGGGGGTTATACTAAAAGACCGTTTGATTGGAGTTATGTTTAATATTCAAGCGAATTATTCTATGCTTACCCCTAAATATATTGCCCGAAACTACATTAAATCCTCCGAGTTATATAACAGAATAAAATTATGTGTTTAGTATTTAATATTTATTATTTGGAATTAAACCTTCCCGATATTCAGAATATTCATAAAATTCTAGGACAATAGGCTGCATCAACTTAGGTGCTTTTAACTAAGAGCCACGCATATTGTTTTTTCTATTAAACGAAAGCTATGTTGCTATGCGGCATTACTAAAATGTCCGGCAAAGAAGCAAAGACCCAATTTTCCATGTCTCAAGCGTTCGATGTTGGCCTACAGCTCTTATTACGTCGTTGAGGTATTAGAATTAACCACCGATTTAATGTAACCCCAAAGAAGATACAACTGAGCTGAACATATGAATTAAAAAAAATATTCGATTAAGTGCAGAAATGGGTCTACTGCTGAAGATGATCCCTTTTTGCACTTAATAGAAATTTGTAAGCTAATAAATATTTAAACAAATGTTCTTCGCTTCATTTTCTTAGTCCACCCATTGAATAAAGTGTATTCGAGTCTATATAATAATTAAAATAATAAATTAAAATTTTGCCCTTTCTGCACTTCGCGATTCAATTATAAATGATAGGTTAATTATAATTATTAGTAGTCCAACCAAAAAAAAAAGCAAATGCTTATTTTTTTTTTTTTGGTTTACAAGATAGAATGTTTTTGATTGCACACAAATTCCGTTCATAAAAAAACAAAGAAAATGAGCTGTATTTGTTACAGACTTTTTTTTTTGCTTATTTTAGCAATATCGGCTTTTTTGTAGTTATTTTTGCAATATCCGCTTTTTTACTTATTTTGCCGTTTAAAGATAATTTTTCATTTTTTTACAAAAAAAATTATTTAATAAATTTTTGCAAAAATCCTTATTTTTTTTTTTTAATGTGGCAACTTCTTTAAAATACTAAACATTCGAACATTTTTGTCAAGGCGAATCCATGAATTGCTTTTTGTGCTGTAATAACTCAGGGTGAAATAATACAGGTAGGTGGCAGCACTACGTAAGATGACGATTTTTTACTCTAGTAAATATTAGCTGCGTTCGTTTACCCCAAAGTTGTACAAATTTGTACTGGATTTTACTGAAATGCGTTCGCGTACACATACATTTGTAAAATGTGCATTTTACTCACCTACTGAATTTTACTGGGATTTTACTGGAAAAATAACGAACGCACATATTGTTTGTCTAGTCCTTTGTCAAAGTTTTGTTTATGTTTGCAAAAAGTCCACGTTTTGTGCTGTGATTACTATATTGCATTCAAGTTTTTGGTTAAAATAAAATACAGTTGAACTTCTAAACTCGAAACTCCATTATCCCCACAAAAAAGTTCGACTTACAGAAACTTCAAGTTAGAGAATTTTTTAATAAATGCAAAACAAAAAATACAAATACATATGCACATATTTCAAGATAACATTTAATGAAATATGTGATTTGATAAGTATTTACATGTAAAATTTGAAAAACTTATTGAATTTAGATTTATCAAATTTTATTTAACTAAAGATAAATGTCACACTTGTGGAAGTGTGGCCACGTGTGGTGCAAATATTTTACTTTGAGTTATAGAAAAATTCAAGATAAAGAAGTTAAAGAGATTATACAGAAAAAAATAAAAATTGATTTCAATTAAAAAATTTGTGATATTTATTAAAAAATTAATTAAATTTGCACCAGTAAACAAATTAATTAATTATTATTAATTAAACGTTTAATTCACTTGATTAAAAGTTTAATTCACTTGATTAAATTTTTAATTAAAACTGATTATGTTTTTGATTAATGCTTTAATTGATGACAAATTTTGGAGAATTTTTTCTGTGTAAGTTATAGAAAAAAAAAAAATCATGTGAATTGGCCTGTCCACCGCTATGGCCAAGAGATTCCCTTCCCTTCCGTTATCATTTTCATAGAAGTAAGGTTCAATGATTCCGTTGTTGTTTCTCCCAAATGTTTCACGTAACTTTCTCATCGTCACAGTAATCAATGATTGATTTTGGTAAAATGTTTTTTTTTACGATTAAAACACCTTTATTTATCGAATATTTTTCCATAATAAATTTGCCACGTGTCTACTTTATGACTGCCAAATATGAACTGTCAAGACTAATGTTTACCAAAATGGCGGCAAAACAAATTGGTATACCTTCCCGGCGGACAAGGTATTTACTAGTGATACGTTAGTAAAAGTACTAATAATCTCTTGTCACACTAGTAAAATTTTCGTCAATATGTATATTCATACTTCTAGAAATACATATACATATAGGAGAGATTCAGTTACAACAACTTGTAATTTAAACTCTACGTACCACTGCATGGTAATGCGTTTGTTGTTTTGTACTGCAAAATGCTAATGAATTTGAACCAGACTATTTAAGGTTTTGCCGAGAACAAACAACGTACGAGTCAGCTACGCATCCATTGCAGCAAAAATTTTAACACAAAAAAATAAACAGAGCCATCGAGCCAGCCAAATCCATCCATCAGTTATTAAGCTTTTTAAAAAGCATGGAATATTTTAACATAATTTTTATTTCTTTGTTTATTGGCTGCCGGTTATTGCTGATAATGAGAATGATGTTCATTCAGGTTATCGCCGCTCTTTTTACTTTATCAGCTGCCGTTAATGTTGTTTTGTTTCCAACGACTCTTATATTTTATCAATATTTTAAGCAACATATTTATTTTTAAGATTTGTTGTTACTGCTTTTAGTGATTATTTTTTTGTTGCTGGATAGCAGTTGCCTGATAGATATTTTGCTGGTAAACCATGTTTTTTGAACTGTTGCTTTATTTTTTTCCCCAGGAATTTTGTTTTCCTTCAACATCAAGTGGTACTGATATGATAACGTTACTCGTGTTCCGTTTTTTATTTTTGTAATTTTTCTTTAATATAAATTAATAAATAACTATTTTTTATTAAGAATAAAATCTATTGTAAAAAAATATTGGTACTGCTGTCACAACAACAAAAACAATGCAACAATGATATTTTTCCAACGCGGCAACAATGTATTGTATGTTTATTTTTATTGTATGTAGAGCGATATGTAGCCATGTTTAAATATTTTTTTGCCGCATTTTTTTATATTAATACTGTCATTGGCTCTAACAAATACAATGACATGTTTGACAACCATGAATGCTTTTTTCGTTTTGACCTTCATTTAGCTGCCAACACTTGTCTACGGTGGAAATTGCAGTGTATGTGTGATGGATGGTTTATTTTGTTTTGCAATTTAATAAAGAAAAGTTGGTATATTATTCAAATATATGTAGACCTTTTAGTAAGCAAATTATAAAAAGACTTTAGATGTGCCGTTACACAAAAAAAAAAAAAAAAAAAAACAGAAATGTTTCCTAAATGAATATTTTATTTAAAAGTACAGCATATTGTAGCCCTTGGGATGCACTCCGAAGCAAAACTTTCTGAGCCAATTGAGTTTTATATAAAAAAAATCCCAAGATAAATTTTTGCAAACACTAAAGTACTTTTAAATTTGTCAACATGCAAATTTATCACATATAAACGATTTGGCAGCCTAAAGTACAAACAAAATTACAGTTTCGTTGGTACGGTTTTCATGCAGGTGGCCTTATTGCCCAATTTCCCTTTTATGATGAAAATGGGGCACCAACAACCGTCCATAGGGACCGGCTCAAGGTCATGATTAAAAAACAGTTTAGTGCTTATGAACTTGGTCGATATGTGGTTCCACAAAATTACATACAGGGTACGACAAAATCAAATTATTGAAACTCACGAAACAGTAATCGCAAACAACCACCACACTTGAAATATTTGACTCTATTAGCCCTTTACGGCGCCAAAACGCCAATTTCGTTAGTTTTTGGTAAATAGGTTGAAAATAGGCTACTATTAATGGAAAAATTAATAAAAACATTTTTTTTCGTATTTAAGATCTTATTTATTGAAAAAAATTATATGCTGCAGAAATGCAACATTGCAGCAGTAGCTCTAAAAATTTAAGTGGAATTAAAGAATATGAAAAATTTTAAAGCAGTTGTTTTGCTTATTGTAGCACAGACTAACCCAGCATTTTTCGCAAGATGTCTGTCTGCGCGTAGTCTTTGCATTCTGGAAATTTGCATCTCATGCGTTTATCGACCCAAACTGGCCAGTGTCCATATTGGTCCAACCTGACATCTTTCGGTCTGACTCGTACGTCGGACCGTCAGCATCATCGTTATCAGAAAAATCTAGGTCATCTTCACTATCTTCTCATTGTGATAGAATCATTTCTAGGTCCCTAGAAGTTATATTACGCAGTTTACGGCTCATTTTGATACTAAAAAAAATCATTCACAATGTTGAAAAAATAGTAAAATAATACACCTCAATAGGCAATGTTGCATATATACAACAAACCAAAATCAATATAAAACGTAAACGAAATTAGTTTTGCGAAAAAAATATGTAATTGATTATTGAAATATATCCTCTTACCTTTCACTCAAACAAATTTCAATAGCCAAATATCACTATTATGTATTAAACACATTCACCACAGCAGGCTACACGAACACAATACTACAAATGCTGCTGGCTGAAATTTTAGTCGTGTAGTCAGCTACTGAATTATGTTGAAGACGGCAGCTACAATTGAAAAAATACAAACAGCTGTTTTTGTTTACTATGTTTTTATATTTCAGTGGTGCCACTATAATTTTTTTTTCTTTTATAAAATGGAAAAACATGCATAATTGCAGACTCTTATTCAAACTTAATTTAAGATTATCAACAAATGAATTTATTTAAAAAAAATTAAAATATTTAATTTTGTTGTTTTTGTAACTAATAAACAATATAATTTGAACGGCAGATTAAACAAAAAATACATATAAAATGCTTTTAAAATGAGAAAATTTGTTCCTTCAACACACGTGGTATAGTTCGTAAAAGTTTCAGAACACTTTGGGTACGTACGTAAATGCATAAAAACTATGTATCACTGCTGAAGTGATGCAAAATGTTGTTGCTGATGCGTGATTACCAGTTGCAGTTGTGTTGCTGATACTTTGCACAACAGCTGTGCAAAGTTTGAATTTTTGAAATTTCAAAAGTTTAATAAGCAAACATTAAATAATAATAAAATTTATAATAAAGATGATGTATTCCCAAAAATTACTTTTGATGATGACAAATTTAATTGAAAATATTGAACCAAAAAGTAACTGTTTTCTTATAAATGACGATTACACGATTTCTTTTTTGTCAAAAGTATTTGCTTCTGAAAATTAACTGAAGCAATAATTTCCAAAGTTTGCTGCAGAGCTGCGGCATTACTGCATAAAAACTTTTGACATATGAGAGTGATGCCAAGTTTCTTACAAGTGATGCTTTTACGAACATTAAACTTTCCTTCTGCGCAAGTGATACCCAACAACTGCATTTTCGAACGTACCCTTTATCAATAACTTTTTAGGTAAAAACTGGATCTAAGAAGTTGTGGTATTATTAGAAACTACTGGCTTTCACTTGATCTTTAAAAAATTCCGATTTATTGGCCCGTTAAGGGCCAATTTCAAAAAAAAATATTTCTTGAAAGATTTTTCTACAAAACTTAAAATTTTGTCAATATACATATTTATTAAAACATACTCCCCTGTATTTATAAACGATTATTAAATTTAACAAACGTTTATTAAGGAGAATTTTCATACAAAATTTGTTTTGTAAACCTTTATTAAATTTAAAATTTTTTTATAAATACAGGCAACTATCTTTAGGAAAGCACACTTAATCTTTTATATACCATATTTTTAGTAACTTCATCATATAAAATTTTAAATTTATTAAGCTTTAAAAAATTTTATTTTGGAAAATTAGTCAATTTATTTAAAAGTTTGATAAAAAATATATATCTGGTAATAATTTATGTACTTCTTACATATTCATCCCAATTATGAATGAAAATTCCCCGGGAGTTTTCTCCCTTCTCTCATTTTTACTATGTTAATTCAATTGTAAAAGTAGGAAAAGGGAAAAAACTCCCGGGGAATTTTTATTCATGATTGGGCTGATTGAATTATTGTAATATGTACATAAATAATAAGTGTTCTGCAACGCCGAAAAACCGCAATTCAGAAAAACTTTATTAAGCAAATATCTTAGGGTTAAATAATTATTGTTATATCGACATGATTTAAAGATAAAGCCAATTTTGTAAAAAAAAGTCAGCCACGGAGTATAAATATATAGAATTGGCTCTTAATTGGTTAATCGGTGTGCCATAAACGCCATGTGGAACACACTTTAAAGAATTTTCCAATGATTCCCATATTTTATAGATTCATTTTATACCTAAAGAGATATGGATAAAGTATTTTGAAACTTACGACCTATAACTCCTGAACTAGAAGCGTTGGCGCGAAAAACATCTTCCTATAGAACTTCTTTCAAGGATATAAAAAATATTATATAAATAACAATCTGTTGTTGAGCTGAGTTAATATTCTTGTTTCAAGCCGATTCTTTTCTGTTAAACAAAAAAAAAATTTTAAGCACTTATTTTTTAAATATTTTTTTATATTAGCAGCACTTTTTCTGTTTTGTAGTGGACAAAAATAGAAATTAGTTTAATTTGACTACAACGACAAAATAAGCACAGACAACAACCTGCAGCCATGTATCCGTGTCGTCGTGAAAAAAATCATTTCCATATGCACACATGTATTCTAGTTTTGACATATTGAAGTCGGTAGCTTGCTGTCTCGAATGTGTTTAAAGCATTACATAAAAAAATATTTTTTTGCAAATGCATTCAAAGAGCGCACAACAGATTTCTGCACACGCGTCACTTGAATGAAAATTATACAAACTTGTTGCTGTCTAGAAAGCTTATAGTGCTTAAACCGAAAGAATGCTATGTTGCCAAACTGCAGCATCGACTTCAATTGATATGCTACCATATATAATATTTTACGCAGAAATACAACATGACGCCGTAAAGGGTTAGAGTGTTTTATCTTTCAATTCGTTGGTTCATGTCAAAACGACGAAGGAAACTGCAAGCCATTATCGATTGTAAAATTCCTACTATTGAGTTGCTCTCGATTAATTAAAAATTATGGTCCATCGAATTCGCTCGTATCAGAGCTTCCGCGAAGGACATTTAATGATGCCGTATTGCATACAAAATGACATCGATTGTACTTTTATTTGATATAAAAAGAGTTTCCATAGCTCACCCACAAGGCTTTTAATTAAAACAAGAAAATACGTTGCTCTTTTCATAAAATCAATAATAATTCCTTAATAAGTTGTTTACATGTAAAAGTTCTACATTTGCGAGTGTAAGACGGCAAATCCATCTGAGGAGATCGAATGGTTGCGATCGAAACATGTCCTAGTAACCTGCCCGCCGGGGTTCGAGCCCCGGTCACGGTCAAGAATGAACGATTATCCATAACAATTTTAATTAATTTTCATATTGTAAAATTCCTTTCTTCATAAAAATAATTTAATGAAAATTAAATTTGATGAACTTAAGCCTAATTAAAAACATTAAAAAATTTGTATTAAAAACCATAAATAGTTCAAAAAAATAACCACAATACTAATTATTGTTAAAGCTAAGGCACGAGCTCTATGTGTTCATTTGTCCTTCAAGTTGTGCTGAAAAAGGTCAACAAGAAAAAGAGAGACAATAAGGGGGAAAACAACAAAAAATGTACTTTGGACTTCAAGAAGAATTCTTGACAAAAAAGTACGAAAAAAAAGAAGTAAGGAAAAACATGTAAAATCAATTAAAATGGATAATCATTCAAAAAAGCAAATTTCGATCTACCAAAGTTAAAATACAATTTTTTGGAAAAACAAAAATAATTTTTTTTATCAAAATTTCGAAATTTTTGGTTTTTAAAAATTCATAAAAAATTAAATTTTTTGCAGAAATATAAAAAACGAAGCTGCAAACAAAACAAGCCATAAATAATTAAAATCTGTTACCAACTTTTTCTTTTATTCCCAAAAGTCGAAATTATTATATTATAATTTTAATTAATTTAAGAATTTCATAAAACGCAATATTTGTATGGGACCCCCCTAAAAATTGGTGATAATGGGCGAAAGTGTATCCTAGGCGCTGCAGGGGCCAAATTTAAGAATTTATGTTGTGCAACCTCCTCCATTTTCGAAATAACGGTATACCTCGAAAACAAGAGCTAACCTAAAAAAAGACGGTGGGCACCATTGGATTCAGCGTACCCGAATTATGCTAAAACGCCATGTGCCCGGCTTGTCTAAAAAAAAGTGTCAATTTCAAGCCAAGTGTAATCGTAATATGGTGACTACAATCATGAATCTTATCATAATATGTTGCTCTTAGAATATGTTTACCTCAACCATGTTTTTTTTTTTTTTTTTTTTTTTTGCTCTACCGATAAATAATTTACTATTTAAAAATATTTAATTCAACGCTTTTAGAAATCTTTTATGAACATATTAGTGAATCATATATGAATTCTTTTGCTGTCGCTTAAGTGATAAAAAAAGTTTTTTATCATCAAAGGTCGTCTGAGAAGACTCATTTAGGAGATTTTTACAAACAATAATCACCCAAACTTACACTATTGTGTAAATGCATTTTACCATAAAAATATTGATAAAAGTTCCAAAATATTTAATTTGTAAAAGAAAACAACAAATATTGGAATTAAGCAATGGATTTCCCCATCTTTTCAAAAAGCACTGAAAATAAACCCATGTATTTGATTAAACAAATTATTCGCAAAATAAAAGCCAACACTTATAACTTAGAAGCACATCATTTTGGCAATTTTTTTTCTGTTTGTAGCAGCGTGAAAAAATAAAAAAAAATTTAAACATAAAAAATCCAAGAAAATAGAATTATATTTAAATAATATAAACATAAAACATATTAAGGATGAAGAGATTATATTATAATAGTAACGCTGCTGTTACAGTTACCTCCAGAAAAAAATACTATTTTAAAAAGTATGAGTATTACAAATCATATATTATTTTCCCAACACTTATACGCCCTGTGGGGTTGCTTAGTAATAATGTTTAAAGAGATTTATAATTTTCTTAGAAAATTTTGTACATTTAAATTAAATATATTACTAGGACTTGAATATTAAAAATATTGAAATAATTTGCTGTTTAATTTTGAATACTTTTTCTTGCAAAAGTGTGTTGAGTGTAATAAAACAACAAGATCTTAAGATTTAACTTCCCAGCTGTGTTTTAAAAAAATCTAATTAAGTCTGTATACAAATCATTTGCTTTATATTTTTTATTCTTCTGTGCCACAATTTACAACTTAATAAAGATTTTTGTTTCTGGGTTTTAAGGGTGCAATAAAGAAATTTATAATTTTGTTGGCTATAAAATTTATGTTTAACCAGAGATAAGAACACACGCAAGTCTTCTTTCTTTTAAAAATAAAATACAAAAAACTTAGAAATTAATTTTATGTTTAAGCAAATTAAATATACCGTGGACAGTAATGGTTGCTATTGATGCCCTACACCAGCAATTATTCATAAATTGCAGTATCCAGATAAACGATTTTGGTCAAATAACTTATGATTGTGGATTAACCACAATTTTAATATTACACCAAAATGGTTTAGGGTAACACAACGTCGTACCTGACTTTTTTTTTATTTAATTTTAGCATGTGTTTGTTAGTTTGAGTTTTAGTCAGGTTTGAGTGTATGACAGTGAACCCTGATGGGAGTGAAAAAGGGATGCAAGCATTGAGTTATCATAATATAAAGCTTTATTTTAATATCTGTCTGCTCTTAAAAACCAGGCACGTTTTCCTTTAGTAACATAGGAAATGCCGTACGAAATTGTTATCTTAATTTTGTCATAAAAAAATTATTTTTATTTGTATACATATGCACCAGCGAAAAGTTCACTCATTTCTTTTGTAACACATTAAAACAATTATTAGGCATCCAATAAAATGTATATGAATATTCTAGATAATTGCGAAATTATAAGGGAATCAATCTACGTTCATTCGTCTGTCTACTAAAAGCGCAATAGAGCTTGCAATTGAAGACGTGATGATGCAAATGCTGAGACGACACTCCTGTTTGGTGCAAATAGGTCCATTATTTTTCTTAGCCACCATACAAATGTCGTTCTGGATATGACTTTGGGCTGTTTAGCTTTTATAAAAATGTCAGCCCAGAATAAGGCTTTTGAGACGGAAATTTCCATATGGAATAAGTTAAACAATTATAAATACTTCTCTCTTAACATATTGGGTGTAAAAATTCAAAAAAAAAAAAAAAAAAAATCAAAAGTATCAATACAATTAAAGCGTGAAATGAACCGTTGTAAGCTTTTTTCAACTTTCTTTAAACATATGAAGTCTACGCCAAATAAAAAAAAAACAGATTATTTTTTAAGGCACTGGAGGAATATGAAATGGAGTATTAATATGAGATTCGATTAATTACAAAAATGTTCGAGTGGGCTGAATTCACTTGTGCTATCCTCTTTAAGGTCAGCTCTTTATAATTAAGACTGAAAACTTTCTTTAAAACTTCTTAAATAAAACTCCATTTTTCTCAGTATCTTTTCTTCCACTTCATTCCGCGTACTCGAATTAAGCTTACCCACCGATTCCAGCACAGTGTAATTGCTAGTTCTTATTTAATATATCGTCGGATTAATATGCAAACCTGCTAACTCCCTTTCAGTAAATTTTACCGGAGAGACAAAAACCTTTTTATATTTCATATGTGCAGCTTGAGCGAAAAACCAAAAATATAGTTGATTTAACACACTTCAAGACTCAAATTGAAGAAAAACTACACGCTAGTCGACGAGGCGTATCTTTCTCTACCACACGGCATCAAAATCTCAATTTACATAAAAAGTGGATTCAGCAGGTTTGCATATTAAGCCGACTATATGAAGATACAATAAATAAATAACTATTGTTCACTTTAAGGTTAATTTTTTTCAAATAACTGAACCGCTAAAAAGTCACTTTTTGCAAATAGTTTATGTTTCACTAAAAAGTAACTCAAAAAAAAAAGGAATAAAATGACTTTTTCACTTATTCACTTTCACAAAAAACTGACTTTTTCTAGTAATTTTGGGCCGGTAGTTCTAGGAGGGATTTTTATTTTACTTGTGACCATACAAAAGAAAATATACACCTTACAAAAGGAAATTTAAGCAAGTAAGAGTACTATATTCGGCTGTGCCGAATGCTATATACTATTCATCATACAGCGAAAAGAACAGAAAATCATAAAAATATCGTTCTTTAGATCACACTCCGGCCCACATTGGACCTACATAAATATGTTAAATTGTTGGTCGACAATCAGAAAGCATTATGCATTTATTTATATTCATAAAGAACTTAATACGATCAAATTTGAATAAAATATCACGATTCTTAACAGTTTAAGTCGAACTAAAATTATGTTCGAGAGGGGAATTTGTATTGGACCCATAGTAAATTATGGACCAATCACCACAAAATTCTGTAGGGTATTTGCTGGTATTATCAGCAGGTTTAAGGTTTTATTTAAATAATTTATAATGCACGCAGAGAAAAACATGTTAAAATATGGTCACCTCCAACAAAACTATTTTTAAAGAAAACTTTAAACATATTATATTTAATTTAACCATATTGTGGTCACCGACAACTATATTATGGTTAAAATAGTCCTCCATCAAGATGCCACAACCATATTATGATTGCCTCTAAGCATGTAATGGTTAATAATAACAAAAATATGTTTAACTCTTACAAAAGCATGGTTGGTTTTCAATATTAGCATGTTGCTCTGCGAAAAGAGGAAAATACTATTGTTAATTTAAAAACAAATTATTGTCATATAGAACCATAACATGTTAAGAGGCAACCATAATATGGTTGTGGCATTTTGATGGTGGACTTTTTTAACCATAATATGGTTGTAGGTGACAACAATATGGTTAATTTAAATATAATATGTTTGAAGTTTTCTTTTAAACTAGTTTTGTTGGAGGTGACCATATTTTAACATATTTTTTCTCTACGTGTGGGAAATATGGTAAATTATGAATCGACCTTCACGAAATTTTCTGCTCTGATTTGAAGCCTTATGAAACTTCGAAAGACACAATTCTGCAACAAAAACATTATTCGTTGCGGCTTATAAACTGGTAAATTTCGGACCGATTTTCACAAAACTTTACACTGTGATTTTTAGTCCTTTAAAACTGTGACTTGCCAAACTTTATTGCGGTAGCGTTATTATATACTATTATAGACGTAGTAAACTCTTTTTCGAGAGCTGGTTCTATTTGGGGCTTATGGTAAATTGTGGACCGATCTTCATGAAACTAGACAATGTGATTTCGTGTCATATAGAACGGATTTGTGTTAAATATCATATCAATCCGTACATTATACCACCATTAATGTTAGATTTTGTATCAAAATTATCAATATTTTAGGATGGCGGTTTTATTTTTGGGTTCAAAACTCTCATCCTAGTGTACTGATTTTGCGAGACTTCAATTTTAAATTGCTTACGATAACTAAAAGCAATTTGAGACCAACATTATTCTTTTGTTTTGAGTTTTTCGAAAGTGAGTGTGTTTTCAACAAGTAGATAGACGGATAAACGGTAAGACAGACGGACATAGCCAAGAATTAATTTTTTTGGCATGCTCACAAAAAATACGAAATGTTATTGGTACAGATTTCAGTAAACAGAACATTGTTTGATAACGTTATAAAGTTTTATAAAGACTCATCTTTTTCTTAATAAAAGTTATGTCTAGCGTTTGATATGCTTGGAGTGACTTTGGCGTCTAAACACAATCCTTGTAGGTGGGCTTATATCTCCCTAACTTACGACATTGCTTTTCAAGTAATAGGCCATTTACATTACAACGTAATCTGGTAGATTTCATTTGAAATCTTCCTCAAAATCTAGTGCGTTGACATTATAATTTTTTGACATTAGCGACATTTTGTTTTTATAACAAAACAACTGACTTAAAGTGTTTTGCGTAAAACATACAAACACAAAAAGAAATAGATATTAAAAAATTGCATTACCTTTTATTTATAATCAAAATCACTTATTTTACCAATATTATTTGTCTTTTTTACAATTTTCTAAAATTTTTTTTTATATATTTTTAACAGTGTTTGTTTTGTTTTTTATTAAATTTACCTTTTTTCTTGTGCAGGGAAGTATTTTTTAGTCCTATATAGGGGGAAAAAAACATAGTTGCATCACTAAGTAATACTAGATTTTGAGTAGAATTTGTCGAAATCTAGTCACGAAGTAGATTTTGTTTTGTATGGGAAATCTAGTCAAAAGCAACTAGAGTTTGCTCGAAAACTCGTAAGTACTAGATTTCGTTGTAGTGTAAATTGGCTATTATTTAATATATTCTTGGTGATGCCAAATATTGAAATAAAATATAGCAAATTTTTTTTATATAACCAATGACAAAAAAGAGGCTTTTATGAAAAGCGTGAAAATAATTCTTTAAAACAATTATTATTTTAGTAATTTCTGGCATCTAGGGGCTTTTAGTAAAATTTTGGGACAAATATTTTGCGAAACCCTTCAACCCAATTTATTGTTTATTAGAGGTACTTAAAAAAGGACTCATACGTTGTACGGTTAGAGGCAGTGTTGCCAATTTAGCCATTTAGTGGCTAGATTTAGCCATTTTTCACCCTGTTTAGCCATTAAAAAATGAGTTTAGCCATTAGCCATTTTTTTAGCCATTTTTCAACTTGTTTAGCCATAAAATTATTTTTGCCGTTTTTCTGTTAAAAGAATAATTTTTATTTTATTATAAAAATTTATAAAAGTAACTTAAACAGCTTTAATAATTAAAACGCCTTTAATTTAAATCACAACTTTTATAATTGTTGAAAATCGCTATAAACTATGATTATGAAAAATCTTTAAAAAAAAAAGGAAAACTATTCCAATATTAAATTTATAAAATGGATCAACACAAACGTCGGTGTTTCTTTCTGGTTGCAAGGATTTCAATAAAGAGATGCAGGCGGCAACAAAAATTTTTTAGAAATTTCAGAATTTACTATAAAGTTGCTCTCATTTTCATGGTCTAATGCTTAAGTAGAGAGGGTATTTAGCCAAGTTAATATTGTTAAAAGTCATTTGAGAAATAGGTTACATTTAGCAACCGTTAATTCGATTTCATCAATTAAAAATTTAAGGAATAGAACTATTACAAAAAAGCTTTATAAAATACATAACTGAAATTTAGCTCATAGAATAAATTCGAAAAAATAAAAAATGTTGAATATAATATAAAGTAACCTACGAAAGGAGATAATTCCCAGTTTCTATTTGTAAATATTTTTACCATAACAATAAAATATTTATAGCAACACCACAATAGTAGAGATGGTACTATGCGCTTGTGTTGATGTTCGCAACACCTTAAAATATTGGTCCTAAGCCCACCTTTTCGTATACCGATTGACTCAGAATCACTTTCTGAGTCGAATTAACTATGTTTGTCCGGCTGGCTGGCTGGCTGTCCATCTAAACCTTTTGCAAAAAGTACAGGTCGCAATTTTGGAGATTATTTGATAAAATTTGGTACAAAGGTTCTAATTTGAATATGATACCCTACTTATAGTTGGGGTTGACCGACTATACTTTCTTACTTGTATTTTATTGTAGATCTGGACTCAAAAGGTAGGGTAAATATTGTCGTGATTATGATTTACGTTTAAATTATTTAATTCCTATGAGATGAACACTAACGAATTTATCGATGATTTAATTTTTTAAACATCTATCAAAATATTAATTTACGTTTATTCTTATTTATCAAGTTGATCTTAGCTTACAATTTCATCGTAAACAACTTTAAATGAATTATTTCTGTTTTGTTATTGAATTTTAATGTGTTTTATTTAAAAAAAGCTTTTAGCCATTTTTTAGCCCATTTTTAGCCATTTTTTAGCCATTTTTTTCCGTAAATTTAGCCATTTTTGGTCACCAAGTTTTGGCAACACTGGTTAGAGGGTTAATATTTATTATTAAAATGTGCTTTGTAAGGTAGGATTTTAAACCTTTTCTGAGACATCATCCACCTAAAATTTAAAGGTAATATTCTTTTTAATGCTGTTTGTCAAAAGAATGTGCCAAAACGAGTTAACACTAATTCTCCTTTAAATGACTTCCTAAGCAAACCAGTTGAAGTGTTTTAATTTAACAAAAAAAAAAAACAAGTAAGAAAGTATAGTCGGTCAAGCCCGACCATATGATACCTTACACCACAGTATTTAAAAACACATCATGCTTATGTGTCCATATACATATGGATTTATCTATGTTTATAAACTTCATAAAATCGGTTGGAAAGCTTGTGAGAGGCAGAAATTGCCCCACCTCCCCTTGTGGTCCTATTTTTGAAAAACTGTATAGCTTATGTGTCCATATAGATATGGATCTATCTATGTTTTAAATTTCATTAAAATCGGTTTGATAGTTTCTGAGAGGAAGAAATTTCCCCCTATCTTCCCTCGTGGTCCTACGATTAGGCCCATTTTCAATAGCCTTGGTCCTTGTACCAATTAGAACCTATGTCCCAAATTTTATGAAATTATCTCCAAAATTGCGACCTGTACTTTGCGCACAAGGTTACATGGACAGCCAGCCTGCCAGCCAGCCGGACGGACATCGTTAGTTCGACTCAGAAAGTGATTCTAAGTCGATCGGTATACCTTAAGGAGGGTCTAGAACCAATATTTTAAGGCGTTACACACATCAGCACAAATGCATAATACCCTCTCCACTATTGTGGTGTGGGTATATAAACTTCGTTTTGTTGAACAGTGGTATTTATTGTTTAAAATTTAACAACACATTTAATGTTCATTTAAGGTTACTTTTATTTCTTGATATTTTCCTTAATTTATTTCCTTTTTTAAAAGCACAGATATTCTGAAGTTTTTCAGTTAAGATGGAAATTTATAAAAATCACCCAACTTTAACATCATTTAACCTTTATGTCAACAGCTGAAAAATTATACTTACGTTTTATTTGTATTTTATTTGCATTTTTTCCTATTTTTAATTGTTTTTATGCATTAAAACTTAAAATAACGGGTGTTTTAGCAAATACTTGTGCATTTTTTCTTTGCTTTCATGTATGAATATTTACAATAACAATAACTTGTTAGTTGCTCGTCGTTACTTGAACTGCGGTTGGCGTAAGGAGTAGGAATACAAAAATTACCACATCCATGGTCTGATTTGTCCAACTTTATTCAAACATCAGAATATGTTAGAAAACACTTTTAGTGAGAATATCATAAAGCTTGAGAGCGATATGATAGCAAATTTCAGAGATACAGAGTTTTTAAAATTCAAAACGTACTCGGATATGTAGCTGTTGACATAAAGGTTAAATCAACACCATCTCCTTATTTTTATGGAGTTAAGTAAAAATTTAAATTTGTTTATATCTTCAGAACCTTTTTACCTTTTCTACACTAAAACAGACAGCACAAGCACAGCGTTAAACACAATGCGTAAAAAGGCCTAATAGAATAGCAGATACAAGCGCTCCTCGCAGGTTGTCGTTGGGAGCGAGACCTTTCACACTTCGTTCTTCTCACAGGAATACAACAAGGCTTTCAGATGAAGGACTTTTCAAATGGAATATAAAGAACGTGTTAAAATGGGTGAAAAGGTAAAAAAGAATATTTGTCAAAATTTATATAATTAATAAATTTTAGCTTTTGTTCTTTGCATTGTTGGGGCTAGTGCACTAAACATTGATTTAAATCAGCAGTGCACTATCACTAAATATAACTGCAAAGCAATTAGTTTGCACTTTTTTTTACCAAATTTAGTGATGATTGTTATGTTTTTAACTACCACTAGAAAATTTTTAGTGATATTGCAAATTTTTTCACTATCACTAACGCAGATTGAATGCAAAAATCTGCACTGAATTCAAATAGTGCAAAATATGGACTTGCAATCAAAACAGCTGCATACAAATATTGTATCACAAAAATTTAAAAAACGTAACTTTTGCAATGTTTTTGATTTTTTTGAAGGATATGCATAAGCAAAGAACATTAAACAACATGAAATTTTGTCTATAACGTTATAATTATTGGCTTTAATTATGAAAAAAAAGTTTTTGGTTTTAAATTTAGTGCAACAATTTTAGTTGCACTCAAATGAGTGAAGAAAAAACAAGTTGCAATAAGCTGATGATTGCGTTTTTTTTTTAAATTAAACTATTTTTTTTTTTAGTGCAAAGTTTTTTAACACCACTATCACTCATGTTTAGCGAGGCTGGAAATTTTCAAAGTAAAATTTCAAGGAAAGTGTGAGTTGAAACTGCAAAATGAGTGCAGTACCCCCATCTATGGTTATTTGTAGGCTTTATATATGTAAAAATAACGTCATGCACGTCTTTTGGTAGATATTCTTAAAAAAATGTATACCTTGAAGAAGGCATATTTCTGAAGGCCGGATATTATAAAGAGGCCTTCAAAAAGACTTGCCACTTGCGGCCATCTCAATATTCACCGCTGCACATAGGGGTTTTTTGCCAATCTAGCCGGACATTAAGCAAAAAATTTTTTTTAAGAAATGGAAAAATTTAAGTACGCAGCTCGACAGACAACAAAGTTCTGCATCGTATAGTGAATTTTCAAGTCTTTTGCTTAAGATTTGTGGTTTTGGGACACTGTTAAAACCAGGAAAGTTGATTAAATTGCATGCGTGTTCATTGACTTTTTACGGTTTTGGGAGGTTTACAATATATTTTTTTGTAGATAAACGAATAAAGATTTTACATTGAATTTTTTTTTCTGTGAACGACTATATAAACAGCTAATTATGAAAATTTTTAGAAAAATTTTATTTGAATTTTTTATGATAAAAAAATTAGTACGAAATTAAAAAAAACGATTTTTTTGTTCACTTTTTTATAAAAAAAAAAATTTAAAAGGTTTTTGAAGGTGAGTTCCGCTGAGTTCTTAAAAATTTTATACATCACGATAAAATTTGAAATCTCTACTTTTAAATTCAAAAAAAAAACGTTGCGCGTTGTTGCGCCATTTTTTTTTATGATTTTTTGAAAATTTCACCTTTTTTCTGTTTTTGCTCATCTTGCATAGGTACATATGATAGAAACCCTTTCGTCATTCATAAAATGTTTTGGTTGTACGTAGATGTTTTTTATTTAAATTATTACATCTAAGACTAATATTACCTGTGTAAAAAAGGGATGTGCGAAACAATAAGTAACGGTTTTTAACCATGATGTTATTTTATGGAGCACGCCAGACTTCGTCTATTTGAGAGCATATTACACCTATCGTATAAACTCACAGTCAAAAAGTGGCAATTAAGATCGGATGAGGACAAAACTATTGTTAATGAGAGGAAAAAAACTTTCCAAGAAAAATTTAGAAGTGAATTAGGGCTAATAGTGGATGTACCGAAGACTGGATTTGGAAACAGCAACGATGGTAACACCAGCAGACGATTTTTTTCCAATCCTGAATTAGCTGCAGAAATAACTGGAATTGCATTGGATTTCACCGGATCAAAGTTATTATTGAAGTAATTACAAGTGGTCACAAAATCCATTTGCACGAGTTTGCCAATTATTGCTTAGACACTGCAAAACTTTACGTTACTCTATATCCCTGGCATCCTATGACACCTACAATGCACAAGATTTTAGTACATGGCGCAACTGTAATAAGTGAGGCATTGTTGCCTATCGGGCTATTATCAGAAGAAGCGTCTGAGGCACGAAATAAACATTTTCGGCTTTACAGGCAGAATTTTGCTAGAAAGTTTTCGAGGGTTCAGTGTAACAAAGATGTTATAAATAGACTTTTGCTCAGTTCTGACCCACTGATTACTAGTATAAGACCAACTCCAAAAAAAAAGTCACTACCCTTTACGAAAGAAGCAATTTCTTTTATGCTTCCACCTGTACTTGGCTTTGAAGAGAATTCAGATTCAGAAGAGGATTTTGAAGAAGCAGACGAAGAAGAACCATGGCACTCATCATCATCTTAGTGCAAAAGAGAAGTTATTTTAAATAAATTAGTTGTTATTATTTTAAATAAAATTTGCTGTTACTATTATAAATAAGTTATTATTACGAATATATTAATTATTTTCAGATAAATTAAATACTATAAAATATATAAAAGTCACATAAAATCTTAAAAATTAATATGTTTTGGAAATTAGCAAAAAAAAAAAATTTTACAGGGTCGTTCCGGGGGGGGGGGTGTTTGGAGGGATATCTCCCCCTACCCATTAAAGTTCAAAAAATTAATTTTTATAGTATTAAGGCGTTAGTAATCTATTTCTTTTAATATTTACATTTTTTTTAAATATTATTTTATGTAACCGCCCTCAAAAGGGGGCGGGGGGCGAAAAGTGTAATTTTACGATCTCATGGGTCTTATTTTAGGTTTTTTAACTTTCGCCGACGTTAAAAGTTGCATTTGCCAAACAAAAGTATGGGAAAAGTTTAAAAAAAATTGCATTTTTCAGAGGTTGGATTAGTTCTTCTAGGGGGAACATTTTCCTCCTTGGTCCGATTTTATTTATTTTTTAGGTTTACCTGCCTATGACAATATCACATATTTCTGCCAAGTTTCATCGATCTAGGGGCACTCAATAACTTTTAAGAAGCAATATAAGCTAAAACAAAAAGTAATGTCCGGCTAGATTGGCAAAAAACCCCTATGTGCGCTGGTTAGTAACGTGTGCATATGATTGTGGGTGTATGGGATTGTGTGTGGCTGTGTGTGGCTGTGTTTTAGTTTTTGTATGCAAGTTTCTGCATTTTGTTCTACATTTGTATTCATTTCACAGAGATTCTAATCATCTTAATTAGTTTACAAGCTCTAGTTCTTATTTCTATCAATTTGTATTTTATGTATGTTGTTAAATGTGAATATGAATGTAAAAGGAAGTGGGTGCATACCCTTTTGTGTAAGTGTAGGGAAAAAGCTGAACGTAAATGGATTTAAAGATCATTTTGGATTATTAGGGTTTGAATAGGAATTCTGTTTGGGTTTAAGTAAGAAATGCTTTGAGTTTAAAAGGATTTGAATAATAGTTTGGCTCTTCTTTCTAATTTAACAACTCAAAGCCCATTCTATATCTATAAATTCTTTTATAGATCTGCCTTAGTGTTTAAATCATGAGAATGTATTTGAAATTAACATGTGCATTTTTAACTTTTCAGATTTAAAATACACCAAAAGGCACACAAAATTTTCTTTCATTGAAATGGTTTCTTTGGCAAATGAATTGAAATAAATGTATTACAAGGTTAAAAAAAAGAACTAACATCTAAAGAGCAAGCTCAAAACCCAAACACAGTTTTATGCTATTTTGTTTATTCGGAGTAAAGGTTTTTTGAAAGGCAGAAATGTAAAATGCTACTGATAAATTACTTTTATATGCACCTTTTAGGAGAATTTTTGAAACTCGTGTTGTCAAGAAGTGAAAAGTTGATCCACGTCATGGACTTTGTAACATGACCGGGGAGGACTGTAGCAACATACAACTTCGTTTTAGATCAATTTAAAGGGCTACTTTATTTGTTTATTGTTTCAATGCCACATTTTCTTTTAAACAGTCTGCATTCATGTTTTAACCAAATTGAATTTGTGCCTAGTGGCAGAAACATTGTTGGTTGTAATACTTCTTTGAAACCGCCACTAAAAAAGCTTCTTTTTTTAAATTTTGATGTTTTAAATATATCACTGGCACGTTATTTGAGTGTTTTTTGAAAAGTGTAAAAAAAATATTCTCTAAATGGATTAGAAGAAAGCAGAAGTGTTTTTCTCTATGTTGCAGTATAAATAGATTTGTTGACTGAGTCATTAGCAAAATGTTAAAGTGGTAGGAGGAGGGAGAGAGAAATATACAAAGTGTAAATAATTTATGCAAACACGAGCAAAGTCAAAGAGATTTGTTTTTTTAGAAAGTAAGTAAAGGAGGTGTTGTACCAAAAAACTTTTAAAACCTTATTAGAATTTTAATTATATTTATTATCAGCGAAACTTTAAAGTATTTTAATCAAAGTTCTTGTATGTATGTTAAAATGTACAGAATACTTTGATATCTCGTTACTACGGCAACCTACACTGCAAAACATTATCATTAAAACCTTATTATATTTCAGGAATGGGAGTCCTTATTTAAGCAAAGAAAAAACTTTGATATAAAAAAAAATCCAAAAAAGAAAAGCATTATTTATTTTAAACAAAAAACTTTATTAAAATATTTTTCTTATTTTATTTGCATATCCGTTATTATTTATAATATATATTATCATACAATACTTGATTTTTTTTTTTAATTTTTTATAAATAATGCGTATTATTGTGGTGGGTGTGGACTATAATAATGACTTCTCTTTAAGATTGAACTACGGGTAGGGGGAGGATTAGTAGGAACCGGCCCATTATTTAAAATGAATTTATTTATAATAACTAAGCTAAACTAAAGCTATTATTATAATTAATAGGGTTTGGGAAACAAACGATTAGTTTCTTTTATCTAAACCTTCGTTAGGGAACTGAATATGCTCACTTTTTATTTAAATTCCTTATAATTAGGGATGAGATTTTCATGCACTAACAAATCGAAAATATGCGCATAAAATATGCACTAAAAAGTCCAAAATATGCATTAAAAAATTAAAAATATGCTCTTAAAACCTCAACATTTTCAATAAAAACGCGTTTTTTTTTAATTTTATTTGAAAGGTACATTATTTTTTAAAACTTTATTACAATTACTAATTCAAACTTTTGTTTGCATAAACAAATAAATACTAATCTCTCAACGTCAACCGAAGTTATAGGAGAATACTTGAAGGATGACAATTTATTTATAGAATATACATATATTTTCTAATTTAGATCCCACATTTGATTCCAGATCTAAAATGGTTGAAATTTGTTTTTACTTTTTTAAAACCTATATTTTTTGGCAAAACGTTTTGGAGTTTTTTTAATTTGGTGGGATATTGTTTCTTCCACATTGTTAATTTTACTTTCTGCAATATGAATTAATTTGAGCTGTCTGTTAAGTGAACTAAATTCCTCCAATTTAGTTATTGTTTCACCAACATATCCGTAGTTGGAAAATACAAATGCTAATTGATCTTTGACTTTTTTAGTTTCATAAGCATCGGTAGCAACAAGTTCTTTAATAACATTGCTCAAAGTTTTTTTTAATAGTATTCTACAGCATCTAGCCAGGTTCCCCATCTGGTTAACCCTTAACCACAAGATACATTTCATTAAAAATTGAAAATCGTGAAGGAGCATTTAAAATATTTTTTCCCGTATAAAACCAATAAATCAACATTATCGAATTAAACTTTAATTTCCTCTCAACTCAGTGTAACTCATGTACCAAGCATGGAACATGTACCAGTTTTGGATAAAATATTTCAAGCCCATCGGCAGCTGCATTAAAAATAGAAGGATCTTTTGTCGAAATCTTGAAAATCTTGTATTTTAAGCAGAGCTCCAAAAGAAATTTATTTATTGATTTGAAATTGAAATTGTATTCCCGTAAATAACTTTGATAATATACTCGCATGTGCCCGTGCAGAAAACTGAATTGGCAAATTGTTTTTTTTGTTGTTTTCTTACGAAGACAATAGAATGAAACAATTTGTTTTTTAATTTTGTTTTTTCTTTTTACCCACTTACAACTACAATTCGAACCGGAAAGAACCCAACCAATTGTAGGGGGATGTAAGAAAAGATAAACTCACTGTTTATTGTTGGTGTTTTGTTTAAGCTTTGATATTGTTACTTACAAGTAAGACTTTGAGTGTTTAAAATTCTTATTCGCTTAAGGATTTTGTTCGTATAATATTTTTAGCTTTTCTAAAATCTTAGGAAAAGGTTTCCAGATGAGCTGGCCTAAGCAACCAGTGAAATGCGCATAGAAGCTAGCTTTCCCTCAACAATAAATTTCAGTGTATTTATCAAATATGGAAAATTGGGAATTTAGCACGTCATACGGAAATCGTATTAATGATAAATTTTGTATTCCCGTAAATAACTTTGATGAAATTTTTTTTTGTTTGCATGGACATTTTTTGAAGAAATATTTTATAATATGTAAATTAAAAAAATATATCACTTAAAAATGTGTAAATATGCAAAAATATGCACTTAAAACCAAAATGTGCAAAAATATGCATTTTAACCAAAATATGCAACACTATGCAAAAACAAATCGATGCCATTTTAACCCAAATTTAATGATTCGGAAAGATAATTGGTCAACATCGATCTTAGACTATCGACAAAAACATTTATTTGCATGGAAATCGCATCCCTACCTATAATAATGTTGTAGGCTCATTCCAGTTTTCTCTTTTCTTTCCAAGAGTTGAAATAAGAGTTCGAAGGAGGAGTGCGGTTGACAAAAGCTCCCAAAGATAAGTATGTGTTTTAAGTATATGTTACATCTTATTACGCTTCGCCTTTACAGAATTGAGACACTTTGATTATGTGAAACAAATTAAATGTTGTTAGTTCATTTATTCTTATCTTAGCGATTTGAATCATAACATGTTAGTGCTAATATTACAAAAAATAAAAGAAAAATGTGTCAAAAGTACTTTGGACAATGTACGTATTATGTACAAAGTGCCAGATCTCTATTTTTTTTCAGCTATTACGATGCTGTTGTTTTTGTTGTCGTACACAAGACATTGTTCTTTTTATTTAATATCAGCAACATTATAGTTACTGTAAGCATATCAATGTTTATCGCAATTATAATCCTGATTATTTTTTAATATCAAAAAATTAAAAAGATTGTTAAGCATTAAATTAATAAATATTTATGTATTTATGTACACATGTAGTATTTAAAAAAAAAAATATTGAAAACAAAATTACAAACACAAAATTCAGTCTGTCAAACCAAACAAACATGTCGACGGTCGATGTTCTTTGTTATGTACAGTGGCCGACAAAAGTCTACATACGACCCTCATTTCTTCCACCTGACGAGACCAAAAGCATTATGAAAAAAAGTAATGATGCAGGTTTGATTGAAATCTGGTTTTATTAATAGAAAACGAAAAAAAAAAATCATACTTTAATATACACTTTAAAAAATATTTACAAAAAACGAAAAAATAGACTGCAACTTTTTAAACACTGCTTGATAACATATATAAAAAAAGTTTAGTTACAAACACAAGTAATCACGAAATAAGTATATTTTTTACTTTGACTACTTTTTTAAGAAGTTTTTTAAAACTCTTATCAAAAAGTGATCACAAAATGATCGTCATTCATCATTTAGTTGCTTACTTTTGAAATAAACTAAAATGATTTTTATTTTTTTCAGAAGAAATCTAAAAAAATAGAACAAATACCCTCTTGATTGTACGATAATTGCAAATTCTGTTTTATTTTGAAACTTATAAATTGTAACATTCTAAAGGCTCATCGTTTTTGATTATAAAATTTAATTATTCTACCACAAATTCAACAAAACTTGAATAATAAAAACTATTAAGACATATGAAGCTGATATTTTCTTTTAATTTTTTTTGTTTTTGTTTATTTTTTCATTCAAGTCTTTTACAAAACTTCAATTATTTTAACAGAAATCTACAAAACAACAAAATAAGAAAACAGCACAACAATAAAGTAATTTTTGTTCGTTCCTAAAACATTTTTAACGCACACAAGTGTAAACAAATTGCAACAATGCAGAATGCAATTTAATACATAGAAGGAACAGCAACAACAACAACATCAAGGACTAAATGAAAATTAATTATTTAGTTTTTAATCTCAGATTTTAAACAATTTTTGTGTATTTGTTTAAGGTTTTTGTGGCGTAAAAAGAAAAAACAAATTAAAAAGAATGGAATAGAATATGAAAAGGGGTAGAGAGAAATTCTAAAAAAAATACCAGTAACACCCAAAACAATTATACCATGTTCACAGGGACAGCAATATTCGTGCTTCGCTCTCCCATTCCTGTTTCGTGCTACAAACATGATTGAAATAACAAGTTTTGCCATACAACATTTTGAGAGCGAAACAGGTCGTTTCATTTTGAAATATGTCGCGGAACAGGTAAAATGTACTCTCATCTGCAATTTTGATAACTATTATTGTTAGTTTATCTGAACTAGCTCTCCAAAAAAATAGAAAACAAAGAAAAGAAAACTAAATAAAAATTGATGTCAAATAAAATAAAGTGATAATTATAAAATAATAATTTTAATGAAATATTAAATAATATATTTTTTCTAACATTTAAATTTATTTTAAATAAAATCACACTAACAACACAAAGAAAATGTCAAAATGAAACAAGAATGAATCGTATGAACAGCATGTTTGGCAATCTAGTATCAGAGAGTGAAACAAGTGTTAATATCGTCGTATGAACATAGCAAAACAATGGAAATCTCGATGAATATCGAACGCCTTAATTTGTCCTGGCGGTCTTTTAATTATGCGATAGAAATTAACACTTTTGGAAGCTAACAGGCAACTATTAAGAGTGTATGCCTCTAATATGGGTATATAATGAGTGGAGATGGGAAAAACTTCTACTATTTTCATGTCACACCTATGTCTGGTCAAATATTAAATAAAGCTAGTCAGCCTCTTGTGAGCATTCACACAGAAAGGTTGAGTTATCGCTTATCGCTTGTATTCAATGTTGCCATTTTGTGATGTTTTTATATATTTTTATAAAAGGACGAAATATATCGTGGACCCAAAGAAGGCAGCAGACTCCTATTTGGGAACCGTTGATTTAAACGGTTTTGTTTTTTTTTACATAGTTTTAAAGAATTTTCTGCCAATTTTATTGATCTCTATTTCAGCTTACGTTACTTATGTATATTCATTCAATGTAAATATGTGTTTGCCAATCTCTGATTTAGAGAACTTAGTTTTAATTACAAATTAAATCCTGTTATTCGTGAGTTGTGTATACAGTCGTATTTATTCGGTTTCTGCTGACTATAGATCCTCAACATATATATAAGCCAACCACATTTCTTTCTTTAAGTAAAAAAAAAGTATCCCAACTCTACTGTATGAAGGTTTTGTTTTGCATATTCATCTGCTTAGAGCAGGGGCAAATAACATACTAGAGTTTTTAAGATGCTTTAAACATAGAAGCTATATAGCAAAAGAGAAGAGGAAATAATATTACCTCATATAGAGTCTTTAACTTTAAAAATTAATATAGTAAACGAGTTTTATAAAAAAGTATTTAATATAAACTCTTGACAAACAATGCGTTTACCAAATCGGCCCGTGTGTGCACTGATATTTTACTGACATGTTGCAATTTTGAGTGTAGAATTCGACAAAAATTATATACCAGCCTCTTGTTTAGTAGCTGAAGCTACTGCAGATTCTGTTAAATAGGAACAGCACCTGGCCATATTACTCCATCAGGCAGAACCTTCCCACCACCTTTAATAGGAATTTAAGTAATATCGCCAGT
Organism: Pollenia griseotomentosa; assembly: GCA_963931875.1. Taxonomy (NCBI): domain Eukaryota; kingdom Metazoa; phylum Arthropoda; class Insecta; order Diptera; family Polleniidae; genus Pollenia; species Pollenia griseotomentosa. The sequence goes on from OZ007561.1 coordinate 28,911,910, forward strand.
AATATCACAACGAAATCTCTCAAAGTATCTTCTTGTCAAGAAGGCCGGCTTTCATTGAACCCTTTTGTAAGCTCATGCCTTAAAAAAGGCACTCCCCCATTGGACGGAGAAAAACTTAATGAAAATTAGAAAAGTAAAGCTTCCGCAAAGATAATCATCCTGAAAGAAGATCACGAAGACTTCAGGAGGCCTATTATTTTAAATCTTTGTCGGCTGATTTTACCGGATTTGCACGGAAGAAATTGATAACAAAAGAAGAGATATTCTTTAGGTGATCTATTTACCCCGGGGGATCAGACATGATAATCATCCTGGAAGAAGATCACGAAGACTTCAGGAGGCCTTTCATTTTAAATCTTTGTCGGCTGATTTAACCTGATTTGCTCGGAAGAAATTGATAACAAAAGAAGAGATATTCTTAAGGTGATCTATTCACCCCCGGGGGATCAGACATGATTAACTCAGTAGCACTTTCTTCAGTAATTTAAAAATATTTGCAGATTGGCTCATATTTTATGGCAATAAGGGACTTTATGTGATCGAACGCATCCCGGAAGGCCTTGTGTAGTTTAAAATGATGTGAACATAACTAGGGTGCAAACAAGTTTTAAGGAAATTTCCAAAGATTTTATGAGGCAACGTTCTCAGCATTTCGTAATAATATTTAATTCGTCGTCCGAAAGATATTTATATAAGATACACTTTTTAAGAGCTAAAGAAACAATTCCATTAAAGTCAGCTTAGAAATATTCGAAGGCTCGGTGGAGGGCACTCTCTTAATTGATTAGTCATCCAATTAATGGCGTTCAAGACTTTCAGAAAGATTGCTTGATCATTAATATTAAAGCAAAATTTAGCCTGTTATATTTCGAGAACAAAAAAAAAAGATCCACAAGTGTGGAGGTAGGGGCCTGAAATGAAATTTGGTCAGAAGGTTCCTCTAATCCTATTAGGAACATATCTCAACCAAAAAAAATTTACATCTTTTTTTCAAAAGTTATGTCATATTCAAAATGTCATAATTTCGCCGAATTAGCCGAATGCGTTGAGATTATTTCTTCAAAATCTCGCAAACTACTTAACATACGAAGATTTAAAGAGAATACTTGGGGCTACAAACAATATATTTGAAAAATGTAATAACTGCAAGTTATTAAATTTTAAAAACGGACTAAGTCAAAAACATATTTTTTTATTTGGCTGATTTTTTTTTATATAATACCTCAAACCGTTCTTTAAAAACACTGAAACTTTGAAGAAGGAGTTTTTTTTTTTTTTAAGATATAATTTTGTTTCTTTCGCAACCTTTAACAAATAATCCTAAAAAAGAATTTTAATATTGTAATTTTGAGCAATAAGTACACTGTGCTAGTTGCAAAAAAACAGACAAGCCAGGCACTTAGCGTTTTAACGTCACGCTGAATCCAGTGGTGCCAACCGTTTTTTTTTTTAGGTTAGCTCTTGTTTTAGAGATATACCGATATTTCGAAAATGGAGGAGGCTGCCCGACATATATTCGCGTAACTCAAAAACGGTTTAGCTTATTGAAATCACTAAAAAAACCGAAATTCCGCAATAAATAATAAAGTGGAGTTGGTCATACATTTGACCCATATAAGAGCATCCTACGCGCTGCAGGGGCCAAATTAAAGAATTTTATTAAACCACCATATGGTACAGCGCGTAGGATGCTCCTAGATGGGTCAAATGTATGACCAACCCTACTTTATTATAAATTGTGGAATTTCGGTTTTTTCAATAAACTAAACATTTTTTGAAATACGCGAACAGATGCTTGCTGTTCAACCACCTACATTTTCGAAATAACGGTATATCTTGAAAATAAGAGCTAACATAAAAAAACGGTTAGCACCACTGGATTCAGCGTGCACAAATTAGGTTAAAATGACAGGTGCCTGGCTTGTCTGTTTTTTTGAAACTAGCACAGTGTACTTATTGCTCAAATTACAATATTAAAATTCTATTTTAAGATTATTTTTAAAGGTTGCGAAAGAAAAAAATTATATCTTAAAAAAGAAAAAAAAAAAAATACCTCGTTCAAAGTTTCAGGATTTTTAAAGAACGGTTTTAGGTATTATATAAAAAAATCGGCAAAAGTGCACTTTACGGGGGCGTACGAAAAAAAAAAAAAATTGGACCCCCTCTGGAATAAAAAAAGAAAAAACCCAATATAAAAATTTAAGGGGGCTGAGGCTCCTGGGACCCCATGGATCAAAAAAAGCGGCCCGCCCACTTAGTGGTATGTGTGGGTACTGGAATGAAAGGTATCTTGCTTACGATTGTAAATATTTTGTTTTTTTTTGGCTTTTTTAATGTTGTATAAAAATCGCGGGATTTTTTTATTTCTTTGTAACTAAAGCTTTTCTGTATAGCCGGCCTTCGGCCGGGCGCAAGGATTTTCTCCTCTATGGTATAACAAAGACTGGCTTCGCTAACTAAAGCTTTTCTGTATAGCCGGCCTTCGGCCGGGCGCAAGGATTTTTTCCTCTATGGTGTAACAAAGACCGGCTTCGCTAACTAAAGCTTTTCTGTATAGCCGGCCTTCGGCCGGGCGCAAGGATTTTCTCCTCTATGGTATAACAAAGACTGGCTTCGCTAACTAAAACTTCTCTGCATACCTATAAAAGATACATAAATTAACCTAGAGAGGAAAATATTAAACGAATACAAAAACAAAATACATATTGGCAATCGTGAGCAAATTACCTTTAATTTGAGTACCCACACAGATATATATAAGTGTTATGGGGGGGGAAACTTTTTTTGCCCCAGAGGGCCCTTGAAGTGCCGCCCACCCAAATTTTATTATTTTCGTTTTTGTTGCACAATTACCTTTAATTTGAGTACCCACACATACCATTCAGTGGGGGGGGCGGTTTTTGGACCCAGGGGTCCCCAAGGGCCTCAGCCCCCTTAAATATTAATTTTGGTATTTTTTTTTTTTAATTCTGGATCGGGTGGCATATTTTTTATATTGTTTTTTTCGTACGCCCCGTAAAGTGCACTTCAGCCAAATAAAAAAATAGGTTCTTGACTTAGTCCGTTTTTCAAATTTTATATTTTGCAGATATTACATTTTTCAAAAAAAAATTGTTTTCAATACATTCTTTGTAGCTCCAAATATTTTCGTATGTAAAGTAGTTTGCGAGATATTGAAGAAATAAGCTCAACGCATTTAGCTAATTCGGCGAAATTATGACATTATGAATATGACATAACTTTAAAAAAAAAATTTTTTTAATTTTTTTTTGGTTCAGATATGTTCCTAATAGTACAAAAAAAAACCTTCTCACCAAAATTCATTAAAATCGAAAGAGGTCGTGTCCCACTGTTGGTCGATTTGACATAGAATTACCCATGTATTTTTTTAACCACATAAACTATTGCTATTAGATTTTAAAATTTTCTACGACCATAGGACTAAATCGAACAATTTTTTTTTCTGAGTGTACAAGAACTAAAAAATTTAACAATATAAAAACGGATTCATATACGTTTCATAAAATATAACTTTAACTTCCTTCAAATAAAGAAAAAAATTGTATTGGAATAGTGAATGGAGGTACTTATAAAGAAATAAGGAAATAGCAAAAATAAGATACAAATAAATAGAAGATTCAATCGAAAATTCATAACATGAGACATACAGATAACAAATGAAATAAATTGTGAAAAATATTTTTATATTGAGAAGGTACATTTAAAATTGTGAACCCTGGCATCCAATCCAAAAATACTTTAAAACTATAAAAGATGTTTTATTAAATGGATTTAAATTAGGAACTTTTTTAAACTATCCTTGTAAGTAAATGGAGATATGAATAAACATTCAAAGTTGGAATTTGAACATCACAATAAGAATGCAGCTTCACTGCATTTTTTTCCGTTTCCGTTTATTTTGGCTTTGTTAAAGTGAAATTTTTGATGTCAAATTTTTTTTTAATATTTTTGTTTCTGTTTCTATTCTATTTTTCCTTTAATCTGTTTGTTTGCATAAATATGTAACTTAAAATTTCCAGCTTAAATTTGTTTAAAAATTCTATTATAAATAAAAAAAAGAAATGCAACAGAGCAATAAACCGGTTTCAGACAATTGCAATTCTTATCAAATATTTACGCTTAAATCTGTCAAGCTAAATATTTTCTGCTAAAAAATTTATAAAACTATCACGAAAAACAAGGTTTTATTAAAAACCAAAAAAAGTACATTTTAGTTTTGCTTACTTTGCAAAAAGTCTATGGAAATTAAGCCAAAACAAATAAAATCTCATAAATTCAATCACATAAATAATAAAAAAAGTACAGGATGCTGGCATGCAGATTTTTTACTTCAACATACAAACTAAATCAAGTACCGGATATTTGACTTTTCTTTTTTTTTTGTCCAAAAAAATTTTTTTTTTTCTTTTTCTTTAATAGGACTATTTCTAGTTATGCCAACTCCCACGCACAAGTAAACAAACTAACAAATCAAATGAATCAAAAAAAAAACCGCATCCATCCTAAAACCCACAAACATTTTTTTCTCTTCACTTTATTGCAATGCCAATTTCCAGAAGTCCTCATTCTGCTTTGGGTTTTAGCAGCGTTAAGCTGCAGACAAAAAATGTTTAGAAATGCATGTTTGATTTTGTGTGTGTGAACGATCACATGTTTGTGAATTTAGTAACCAACATCCACTTCCGCATCCTGCAGTTCAATGCTTTATTATAAAAAATCATATACAGAAGAGGAAGAAATATGTATGTTTCGTATTGTAGATTTAGAAGTATGTGGTTTTTGTTACGCTACAGTAAATTTTAAAGCAGACGAATTTTCAAGTACGTTTATCTATAACAAAGTCTCTTTAGAAATTAATTTATTATTTTATATTTTCAAAAAAACTATACATTATTTTTGAAAATTCAGATGATCAAAGTAGGCGCTTATTAAAGAGCTCCGAAAAAATGCTGTTCAGCTTACGAAATTTAATTTGTCTTGTAAAGACTGTAATGGATAATACTTTTGGTCACACAATTAGGTAAATTACTGTTGTATATTTTACTGGGAAGCAAATTAATTACATCCATCCATTTGGGGGCATATTTACATCCACTAATCTTTTTTTACTTTCCTTACAGGTAATCCGGTGGTTGATGGGGTACAGTAGGCTGAATTAAGTAAGAGATAGGAAGAGGTTCATACATGCAGAGAAAAACATGTTTAAATATAATCACCTCCAACAAAACAATTTTTAAAGAAAATATTAAACATATTGTGTTGAATATAACCCTATTATTGTCACCTACAACCATATTATGGTTAAATAAGTCCTCCAGCAAGAAGCCACAGCCATATTATGGTTGCCTCTAAACATGTTATGGTTAAATATGACAATAATTTGTTTTAGAATTAACAATTTTATGTTCCTGACTTACAGTGTCAACAGAGGAGTTAACAAATGTGATTTTGTTTTACGTGAGCACCTGCTATATGACCTTATCTCTTGGTGAATCTCAACCACTTGGTGCCTCTGTGTTAAACCGACAGAACTACACACTCCTCCCTGTTTAGGGGCCGCAGCTATCTAATCTTCACTGCTAAGATCATTCAAAAGCAGTTTCTGCCACAAAATGATGATGGATGATTTCAAAATCGCAGCAGGTTCGGCTAGCTGCCCTACGACTAATGAGACTATACCCCTTGATATGGACTTAACCATAGCAACTACGTGACGCCCGAGTTAATTTATTAAAAAGAGGACATGACAAACTTCACAGTTACCGGAATTCAGGAAAAGTATATTAGCCGGAGAAAAGTATACTAGCCGGAGCCTGACTCCCATATCACCAGATAACAATGGGGTGCTCTGGTAAGCACCCCAGACTCAACATATTTGGCAAATTCATCCTAGGTATGCAAAAACTTGATGTCTATCCAAAGGTTTTCAATCTTCGAGAAAAGAATATTGACACAACAGAAAAGTTTTATACTCCTCTAGCCCGCTAACATATCTCTGATTTAAAGAACTCCATGAAAGTACGTCTATTAAGAGAAAAGATAAATCCTTCGATACCTCTCTATGGCTTTTCTATGAACGCGTCACTGTTGCTAGTCATTTAATATATTTTTAAAATTGAATCCGTTAGGGTCCGAGGAATTGACTTAAAACTAGTTTTCCCAACAGAGAGGCGTGTGCAGAGAAGTATTAACATAGTAGTGTCAACAGAAAAGTTAACTGGGAGGCGTTAGCAGAGAAGTGAAAACCGAGCCGTGTCCACAGAGGAATGAATAGTGAGGCGTCAGCAGAGAAGTGCAAAAAGGAAGAAGAAGCCAACATCGATGAAGTACAGCAGAACTTACCGCTATCATTTAGAAGCTAGTAGAAATGTGGCAGCTGCAAACAACATTTATGAAGCTTAACATTAGTACACGCAGAGAAAAAACAAGTTTAAATATGGTCACCTCCAACAAAACTATTTTTAAAGAAAATTTTAAACATATTATGCTTAATTGAACCATATTATTGCCACCGACAGCCATATTATGTTTAAATCAGCCCTCCATCAAGAAGCCACAACCATATTATGGTTGTCTCTAAATATGTTATGGTTTAATATGACAATAATTTGTTTTTAAATTAACAATAGTATTTTCCTCTTGTCCAGGATTAGAAGTCTTAAACATTTTTCGTTATTATTAACCATATTATGTTTAGAGGCAAACATATTATGTTTAGAGGCAAACATAATATAGTTGTGGCTTCTTGATGGGGGGGCTAATTTAAACATAATATGGCTGTCGGTGACAATAAAATGACATTCTAAGTCGAAATTAAACATAGTATGTTTAAAATTTTCCTTAAAAATTGTTTTGTTGGAGGTGACCATATATAATTGAAAAAGGTGACAAGTTGTAACAGAAGCGGTAAAAAAAGAAATAAAACAATGAAAAACATATGCAGTGCTATTGATTTAATGATGGGAAGAACAAGATACTGGTTTTACAACCAGTCTAGCAAGTAGTATTTACATCCAACTTACTTTGGTTGAGATTTGCATCCAGTCTGGAAGGAGTATAGAGCACTGAGTTAGGCTTAAACCGAGAAACTAGAGGGTCATAGTTGGAAAAAATCCAAAATAAACGAAGGGTAGGAGTAAGAGTTCAGGACTGACTTTTGTTACAACCGAAGCTGCAGAAGATACCATAAAAGGGCTTTGTGAGTGAAAGTTTTTAAAACTTTTATAATAAAAGAAAGAAAAAAAACAAATTTAGAAAATATAAATCGTATTTAAAACGAGTGTTTTCTTTTTTTATTGAATATTTTTATAAATATTTAATTATTTAGTTAAATTTCTTCGACCTTTTTAATATTTTTTTATAAAATTGACCTTAAGCTTGAAAATTGATTACGAAGTTATTAATATTTAATATGAACTAACAATAAATTATCAAATCTTATTTTCTAATTCCTAAGCTTACGTCCTGCCATAACTTGACGAAATTTCTCCTGATGACGGTTTCTGTTCATAAAGGTGCTTAGCGCTCTTCTGATTGGCTGAGTGCTGCAATGTCTCTTTGCCTTAAACAAATGTGGCCGCCATCATTTTAAATATTTCGAGTAAGTGGATTTGGGTGCAGTTCATAGTTTTTACTGATGGCGCATTAAGGTCTTTGTGATTGTTCGACCAGGGAGCGGATGTGATGATTCTTCGTCATGCCCGTCCCTCCTGCCTGCCGGATGTCCTAGCTGGATCGTAAGGGACATGAAATATTCCGCAGTGCTGAATTTGTTCGTATTTTATATACATAATTTATAATTTAACAATTTTGCATTTGTATGCAGTTTATTATCGACATTCATCACGCACACTGAACAATATCACACCACAAGAAAAAACATCCAGTACACAGTAAATTTTTTAGAATAAACAAATTTTTTGACATAAAACTAGAGAATTTAACATCCACTCACCCCAATCTTCCCACTCCAGTTTTTAAAAGTATAAATAACTAAATCAGCAAACCAAAATATCCATTCAGAAAGTTTTTTAAAGCACTCTACTTCGTAAATGTTGTAGTATATTGGTTTTTTTTAAGGAATGTAATAGAGTATAAAATATCGATCGAAATGTATGTTTAAAGATTCGATCGACTTAGAATGTCAGAGTTGGGAACCATTATTTAATGAATTTAAGCCTAGTTTTAAAAACTAAATAGCACTGCCGGAAAAATGTGGGGTTGCCAAAGTAAAATTTGTTAAAAACAATCGTAATTGAAACTTTGTAGTTTTTGGCAAGGCAGATCCACAAATCACACAGCTTGAACTGAATTACATATAACTTTCCGTCCGCAAATCTCTTTAAATATTGCGAAAAAACTTCGTTGCTTATATTGCTTTTGTTTAGAATTTTTCAAAATTGTTTCTAGAAAAAAGGGTTCAAACTGAAACATGAGTATTGCGATTACTTCCATCGAGTTTGTCTACAAATTTGGTTAAACTGTAATAGTTAAAACTACAACATTTGTTATTATTTATTTTATTTCTCACAAAACTTAATACTTAAGCTTGGAAAACTTTAACTTCTTTTACATCAAATTCATGCATTTGAAATGAAATAACTAAAACTTTTTAATGACTTTGTCATTTAGTACCAGAAAAGTAGATACATTTTTTTTTGTTGTAAAACGACTATAAGTGTGAAAAAAATAGTTGTGTTTGTTATTTAATTGAGTGCAAGTGAACTGTGGATTTTTTAAATAAACTAAAAAATAAAGGAAAATAAAATAAATTTAAGATAGAGTTATTTGAAAGGATTATATTTTAAATTTATATTAAAAAAACAATAAAGAAATATCGTTAGAAAAAAAGTACATATAATGACGAAATGCTAAGCTACTCTTTTTTAATTCACAGAACAACCGTTTATGGTTCCGCGGAAACAACATAATGAAGTTTAAATATAATAATTAGTGTTCTGGTTATTTTGTTGAACTGTTAACGAAAAAACAGAAGTAAGGAAGAATATGTGAATTAATTAAAATAGATAATCATTTAAGGCAAATTTCGATCTACCAAAGGTTAAATTAAATTTGGTTTAAGGATTGATGTTTTTGACTGCCAGCAGTCGTCAATGGATGTGAGTGTTAAGCGGTTAACCCCTCTAAAGAGATTGAGTGCTTGCAATCGAAACATGTAAGGGTAACCTGTCCGTGAAAGGCTGGGTTCGATTCCTGCGGTAGTCAAGAATTAAAAATTATCAATAAATTTTAATTAATTTTATTTTGTAAAATTCCTTTAAATTTGATGAACTTTATTAGCCTAATTAAAATATCAAAAGTTTAAATATAATCTATCTATATAATCTATATAATCTATCTATAATTTTTTATTTGGTTCTCAATCTTGATCTTTATCTGACTTTTTCTGACAACATGCAAAACGCGTAACATTGGCGATTTTGAATTGAAATCGCATAATAGGTGTTCTTAAAATCGCAATAGCAAGAATCTTGGCGACTTCAAATTGCAAAAGTATGCTCGAGGTAACTAGAATATTGGTATGAAACTATATTCAGAAAACCAAAAAAAAAAAACTGCCGTTTTGCGATTTAAAATTGTGCAATTGTCGAACATGGACGTATAATTTTAACGATGTTAACGAAACCGTCCGCATTTAAATATACATATATATATATATATATATATATATATATATATATATATATATGTCCTTTATTTATCTAAACATAAATAGAATTACATTTCTAAACACCATAAATACTTAAATAAAGTTCAGTGTGAACATAGGGCGTCAACAAATTCTCTCCATCTGATTCTATCTCTGGCAATTGTTTTTGTTTGATTCCAGGGTACTCGAGCAAGTAAACATTCTTGTTTAAGGCAACGAACCCAGGTGTTACGGGGCCTACCTTGGCGGCGTTGTCCTTGGGGGTTCCAGTCGAGGGATGTTCTTGCAATTTCTGTTTGTGGTCTTCGCAATATGTGGCCTATCCATGTCCACTTCCGTTTTCGAATATCAATGTATACTGGGAAGGAGTTTGCTCTTTGGAGCAGAGCTTCATTTGAAATACGATCTGGCCAGTGGATGTTAAAGATCTGTCTTATACATTTGTTGATGAAAGTTTGAATTTTTCTAGTGGTAGCTTGCGTTACGCTCCATGTGGTGCAGCCGTAAAGTAATACTGACTTCACACTGCAGTTAAAAATGCGGATTTTGGTTTTCCGAGAAATATTATTTCTCCGCCAAATTTTAGATAAGGAAAATAAGGCTACTCGAGCTTTATTAATGCGATCAGTAACGTCAGCATTGGAACCACCATCCTTAGTTATCTTGCTACGCATTTAAAACAATTTAAAATATAATTGAATAATTTAAAAAACTGCGCTGAGTTGTTGAGTTTAGTTTTTAATGCGGTTACGTGAAGAGCTATTACTCCTTTATTGTGTTTTATGTTAATTTTAATTAAACATTCCCTGATGATGATATTCAAAGAATATCGAAATATTGGATACAAATAAAGAAATTTTACATACAACAGACCTCGAGCTTGAGTATTTTCATTTAATATTTTCTATATTTATTTGCACTTGTTTAACTTCGCAACATGCTGCTGTTGTATCCACAATGTGTTGTGAAATTTACAATTATTTAAATGTGAACAAAAAAACATAAAAAACCAAGAAAATTTGTTATTATTTCACATGTGGTAAAACGCTAATGTATTTTATTTTCCTTTTTTTTTAACCATACATAAAAGATTCATTTGTTCGAAGTGTCGCACATACGGTTTGAAAATGGAGATATGTTTGTATGTATGGCTGTGCACATCCTTGATAAGTGCAATGTACATAAACTATCACACAGCGACACGAATTGAAGGAAAAGTTTTAAAGTAAAAGACAGTGGCTCGAAATGTAAAATATACTGAGAAATATTTTTCTTATAACAAAAGACATCTACAGGGTTAGCCAAAAGTCACCATGGGGCTTAAAAGTTGAAAAACTTTTTCGTTTATATATTTTTGACTCACAGCCGGAAGAATAGAAGTTTATTAATTTAATCAGTGATCAATTATTTTAACGTCAGAATTTCTTCCTCTGAAGCAATGATTCGTTGCTTAGCTCATGGTCACCCTCAACATAACACCGGAAGAAATTTGCTTGAACATGTAGACCACGTTTAATTCGCACTGTGGAAAATATTGAATGTGTTGCAGAAATTCGAGCGCTACAGCCACAAGTTTTGAAAGATGTTAATGGATACGAAACAGGCAATAAAAAAGAAGTGTGGCATATAATATTTATAATTAGTAATAAAAATTGACATTTTAAGAAACTGTAAAGGTTCCTTTTTAAAACGCATAGTGTTACTTTTAAGTTGGCTACATGAAAGTATTTGGTTCCAAAGACAAAACGAAAAATATAAAATTGCCTTTCAGACATAAGAATTTGAATATTTTACAAAATTAGTTTTTTCCACGTTAAGTGTAAAAAAATTTCCAAATTGTATATTTTATCATCTGAAAAAAAATAAAAATAAATAAACGAAAAAGTTATTAAACTTGTAAGCCTAATGGTGACTTTTCGCCCACCCTGTACTAAAGAACTATAAACACATATGTACTTAAAAGGAAATGTAGCTTTAATTCTAATTAAATGTTCTACTGTGCATTGGTTTTGTATGGCATGAGAATATTTGAAATTCAACTTAATAAATGTTACAATTTTTATTTTTCTCTTTTTATCTTAAGCTATCTCTTTCTTTGGCTGATGTTCTATTTTTTTTTTATTATTGTCGATTAAATAATAATCGCATGTGCGCACATGTACCACATAAAAGTTGTCAATTAGAAGTCCAGTATTACCTAAAGTAACAATTAGCAGCATTTTAATTTTTACATCACTAATTTTAAGATTACAGTAAGAATGTCTTTGCATTACAATTCACTGATGAAACCACTAGCGAATAGTCATGCAAAAGATGTCAATTGACCGTACATATATGAAAAAAATAGAAATTTGTCTGACAGATTTCAAAAGATCTATACGATCTCTTTAGATCCCGGCTGACCAGAGATTCTATCTGGTATCATCGGAGTCATTAGCTCCCGGTAGATCTGACGGACTTACTGGCTGAGGCCTCCGAAAGTACACTTCTTGAGGGAAACATTTTCTGTCTTTCAGGAAGATTTTCATTGCGGGGAGTTTAACTTTTCCATTAAAAGGATACTTTTCGGGATCACGTGGTGGTATTGGCTTACCACCCAAAGTCGCGGAAAGAGAGATCCTAAAAAAACTTCTCAAGGGCTAATTTTTTACCACTTGTTGGACAGTTTATCAGAGGATGGAACCTTCCTAGGTACTGTTGCAATTTAACAGATGCAGCAATCATATTTGCAAAAGAAGAGGAGGTTCGGTAGCTCCTCAACAAGGGGTTAGTGTATAATCTTGCCGGATTATGCACTCAAATTGCTCTGTGTGTGCTGTTAGCTCTTGTATACAATGGCGGTTGGTAAACACATTGTTAATCATCCAGTGGTTAGGGTACTCTAAGAGATAAGGCCATATGGCACGTGCTTATGCAAATCTTTTATCACTGTCAACATTTACATGGCAACAATTCCCTCTTAAGAAAATGCATTTCCAATCTTTTATTTCTCTAAGCCAAAGTAATAGAAATAAAACCAAAGGGACAAAATTTGGGCACATTGCGATCGCGTTGTGGATGGCGCAAGGCGTCTTTTAACACCTCAGTGTATATTCACATATACACAGGTGACCAAAGCTTAAACTTTTTTATTAGCTACAGGAAATAGCGTCATCCTTTAGCAGGCCACAGCCATCACGTGATCCCTAAAAATGACTTGCCAATACTAGTCCAAGGTAAATCTTACTCCCTAGGGGCACTTGAACCAGATAAAAATGTTGAGACAGATAGCAATCTGATCAACCGCGATTTTTTTTTTTAAGTATTTTCTGAATTTGCCAACCCAATACTTACCAACAGGAACTGCTGGAATTGTTGCTGATAATAAGTGTGTCTGTATTCGCTGTGTGTTTGCTGTTGCTACATGTAGAAAATAAAACAAAATTCATTTATTTATCTATCTTGCAATCAAGCAATGAAGTTGGCTTCAACTTTGTTGCAGTTGTTCTTTTGTGCAAAGAAGATTAAGTAATTCCACCTCGAACCTCAAGCATAATCAATGAAGGAGTGTATGAATAAATAAATAATTGAAATGGGTGAAGTATTTAAATGAAAACGAAAACAAAAAAATAAGCAAATCGAAAACATTACTGGTAAATGACTGGCAAATACCATTAAAACGTCACTAAGACCCACAAATTAGTCGGACTTGGTACACTTTTTATGGCAAGTAGAATTTTACAAGATCCTGAAAACTACACAAAAAAACTATCAGTAGTTTTTTTTCAATTAACAAAATTGTTAAAAAAGAATTTCAATTTGATTAATGTGATACACAGAAAAAATTATTGGTAGTTTTTTATCAATTAAAAAAATTATTTAAAAAATATTTAAATTTAATTAATGTGATTGAATCAATTATTTTTTTGTTGGAAGAAAATTAAAAATATTCATTTATTCTTTATTTGGTATTCAATGTAATTTCTTAACAATTTTCATAAAGAGTTTAGGATTTCTAATTTCCTTTTCTACTTAAATATAAATAACAAATTATTATAATGCTTTTGGTTTCAGCTAATATAAGATAAAAGGTAAAAATTTTCAAAAAAAAACCTTTATGAACATTTAAAATTAAAATAAAAGTTTAAAGGTAAAATTAAGTTGAGCCTAGCTCATTGATATGAACAAATTCCGAATTTAGACATCTAGTATTAAAGTTTAATGTAAGCCTTTGAATTTTGTTTTTTACTAGTTCAACGTTAGCTAGAGTGTGAAGACGTCGAGTGGAGTGATGCCAAGGCAAATTGTGTATCATCTTTAATAGTTTGTTTTGCGTTATCTGCAGTTTCTTTGTATGACACTGAGCTGATGTGGACCAAACTGGAGCAGCGTAAAACATTATGGCATGAAAAACAGCTTTCAATATTAGGCTCTTGTTTTCAATATTAAGTTTAGAATTCCGGTTTATTAATGGATATAGCAATCTTGTTACCTTATGAATTTTGTCGATTATATAGGGAATATGGTCTTTAAATTTGAGTTTAGGATCCAATATGACCCCTAAAAAATTAAATATATAATTTTGATTTAATCAACATTTTAGTTGTTTTGAAATAAATTTTGAATTAAAATATTGATTAAATAACAAAAAATTATTTCGTTTAAAATAAAATAATTTAATTAACAAGGTTTATTGTTGAAGGGATAAGCTATTCCTATGCGCATTTCACTGGTTGCTTATGCCAGATCGTCAGGAAACTTCATCCAAAGATTTTAGAAAAACTAAAGATATAACATAAATAAAATTGTTAAGCGAATAAGAATTATAAGCCACAGTTTTACTTGTAACAATATCAAAGCTTAAACAAAAACAACAACAATAAACAGTGAGTTTATTTTTTCTTACAGTCCCGGCTACAATTGGTTGATTTTTTGTCAATTCTAAATGTACACGTGGGAAAAGAAAAAATAAAAACAAATTACTTTATTTTATTTTGCCAGTTCAGTTTTATTTACACTGCCACATGCGTAAAATTTAAACTTGTGAAATTGTTGTTGGAAATTGTCAAAATCAATCAACACATTGTTTGAAACGGCAAAGTTTTTTGATCATTTTTTTAATAAAAATTAAAAATATAATTTATTGAAAAAAAAAAATATTAAATTTTTACAATTTTTATATAATCATTTTGGTAAAAGGTGTAAGATCAACAAATGGTTGCTTGATTCTATGAATTTGGAATAAATTTGGTGATTATAGACGATTTTTATTTTTTCTGTGTAATTGAATCAATAATTTTTTTGTTGAAATAAGATTAAAAATATAATTTTGATTTAATTATTATTTAAAAATTTATAATTCAATAACAAAAAATCTTAATTGATTTTTTTTCGTTTAAAAAAAAAACAGATTAAAACTATCAAAAAGTAATTTCAATTTTTGGGAATACAAAATTTTAATTTCAAAAGATTTTGTTATTCGTGCTTAATTCCCAGTTTTTATCATTGATAAAAACACTTGAAATTTATTGTTGATGGGATAAGCTATTCCTATGCGCATTTCACTGGTTGCTTAGGCCAGATCATCAGGAAACTTCATCCATAAAGATTTTGGAAAAACTAAAGATATTTAACCAAATAAAACTGTTAAGCGTATGAGACTTAAAGCAACAGTTCTACTTGTAACAATATCAAAGTTTAAACAAAACACATCAACAATAAACAGTGGGTTTATCTCATCTTACATTCCCCACTACAATTAGTTGAAATTCTCTCAACATTAACTGTAGTTGTAAGTAGGTTAAGAAAAACAAAATAAAAACAAACAACAACTTACAAAAGATGTTGTCAATTAAGTGTTTTTTAGACCGTGCACTTGTCTGTTTATTATCAAAAAGTAATTTCAATTTTTGGGAATACAAAATTTTAATTTCAAAAGATTTTGTTATTCGTGCTTAATTCCCAGTTTTTATCATTGATAAAAACACTTGAAATTTATTGTTGATGGGATAAGCTATTCCTATGCGCATTTCACTGGTTGCTTAGGCCAGATCATCAGGAAACTTCATCCATAAAGATTTTGGAAAAACTAAAGATATTTAACCAAATAAAACTGTTAAGCGTATGAGACTTAAAGCAACAGTTCTACTTGTAACAATATCAAAGTTTAAACAAAACACATCAACAATAAACAGTGGGTTTATCTCATCTTACATTCCCCACTACAATTAGTTGAAATTCTCTCAACATTAACTGTAGTTGTAAGTAGGTTAAGAAAAACAAAATAAAAACAAACAACAACTTACAAAAGATGTTGTCAATTAAGTGTTTTTTAGACCGTGCACTTGTCTGTTTATTATCAAAAAGTAATTTCAATTTTTGGGAATACAAAATTTTAATTTCAAAAGATTTTGTTATTCGTGCTTAATTCCCAGTTTTTATCATTGATAAAAACACTTGAAATTTATTGTTGATGGGATAAGCTATTCCTATGCGCATTTCACTGGTTGCTTAGGCCAGATCATCAGGAAACTTCATCCATAAAGATTTTGGAAAAACTAAAGATATTTAACCAAATAAAACTGTTAAGCGTATGAGACTTAAAGCAACAGTTCTACTTGTAACAATATCAAAGTTTAAACAAAACACATCAACAATAAACAGTGGGTTTATCTCATCTTACATTCCCCACTACAATTAGTTGAAATTCTCTCAACATTAACTGTAGTTGTAAGTAGGTTAAGAAAAACAAAATAAAAACAAACAACAACTTACAAAAGATGTTGTCAATTAAGTGTTTTTTAGACCGTGCACTTGTCTGTTTATTATCAAAAAGTAATTTCAATTTTTGGGAATACAAAATTTTAATTTCAAAAGATTTTGTTATTCGTGCTTAATTCCCAGTTTTTATCATTGATAAAAACACTTGAAATTTATTGTTGATGGGATAAGCTATTCCTATGCGCATTTCACTGGTTGCTTAGGCCAGATCATCAGGAAACTTCATCCATAAAGATTTTGGAAAAACTAAAGATATTTAACCAAATAAAACTGTTAAGCGTATGAGACTTAAAGCAACAGTTCTACTTGTAACAATATCAAAGTTTAAACAAAACACATCAACAATAAACAGTGGGTTTATCTCATCTTACATTCCCCACTACAATTAGTTGAAATTCTCTCAACATTAACTGTAGTTGTAAGTAGGTTAAGAAAAACAAAATAAAAACAAACAACAACTTACAAAAGATGTTGTCAATTAAGTGTTTTTTAGACCGTGCACTTGTCTGTTTATTATCAAAAAGTAATTTCAATTTTTGGGAATACAAAATTTTTAATTTCAAAAGATTTTGTTATTCGTGCTTAATTCCCAGTTTTTATCATTGATAAAAACACTTGAAATTTATTGTTGATGGGATAAGCTATTCCTATGCGCATTTCACTGGTTGCTTAGGCCAGATCATCAGGAAACTTCATCCATAAAGATTTTGGAAAAACTAAAGATATTTAACCAAATAAAACTGTTAAGCGTATGAGACTTAAAGCAACAGTTCTACTTGTAACAATATCAAAGTTTAAACAAAACACATCAACAATAAACAGTGGGTTTATCTCATCTTACATTCCCCACTACAATTAGTTGAAATTCTCTCAACATTAACTGTAGTTGTAAGTAGGTTAAGAAAAACAAAATAAAAACAAACAACAACTTACAAAAGATGTTGTCAATTAAGTGTTTTTTAGACCGTGCACTTGTCTGTTTATTATCAAAAAGTAATTTCAATTTTTGGGAATACAAAATTTTAATTTCAAAAGATTTTGTTATTCGTGCTTAATTCCCAGTTTTTATCATTGATAAAAACACTTGAAATTTATTGTTGATGGGATAAGCTATTCCTATGCGCATTTCACTGGTTGCTTAGGCCAGATCATCAGGAAACTTCATCCATAAAGATTTTGGAAAAACTAAAGATATTTAACCAAATAAAACTGTTAAGCGTATGAGACTTAAAGCAACAGTTCTACTTGTAACAATATCAAAGTTTAAACAAAACACATCAACAATAAACAGTGGGTTTATCTCATCTTACATTCCCCACTACAATTAGTTGAAATTCTCTCAACATTAACTGTAGTTGTAAGTAGGTTAAGAAAAACAAAATAAAAACAAACAACAACTTACAAAAGATGTTGTCAATTAAGTGTTTTTTAGACCGTGCACTTGTCTGTTTATTATCAAAAAGTAATTTCAATTTTTGGGAATACAAAATTTTAATTTCAAAAGATTTTGTTATTCGTGCTTAATTCCCAGTTTTTATCATTGATAAAAACACTTGAAATTTATTGTTGATGGGATAAGCTATTCCTATGCGCATTTCACTGGTTGCTTAGGCCAGATCATCAGGAAACTTCATCCATAAAGATTTTGGAAAAACTAAAGATATTTAACCAAATAAAACTGTTAAGCGTATGAGACTTAAAGCAACAGTTCTACTTGTAACAATATCAAAGTTTAAACAAAACACATCAACAATAAACAGTGGGTTTATCTCATCTTATGATAAAAACTGGGAATTAAGCACGAATAACAAAATCTTTTGAAATTAACAGATTAAAACTTTTAGAATTGTTGTTGGGAATTGTCAAAACCTTAGCTATATTTGATAAAATCAATTAGCAAATTGCTTGAAACGGCAAAATTTTTGTTAATTTTTTTAATTAAAATCAAAAAATTCATTTATTGAAAAGAAATTATTTTGGTAATAGCTGCAAAATCAACAATTTGTTTGCTAGATTCTGTGTACTTGATAAGACTTTGGTGATTAGAGACAATTTTTAATTTTTTTTTTTTTGTGTATAAAAAAGAAAGAGAGAAAATGTATTAATATAACTATTTTGTAACACATTAAACTAAACGTCGGAGATTATAAGAAGTATATGTGTATGCTGTAGGGGTTTGTTCATCCGTTATTGAAGCTTTGCAGAACTTTTTTTCAAAAAGATTATTTGAGCATTGAAAATGTATGAAACCGATCAATTATTACACTTACCGCTTACATAAACGCCTTCTCGAAATTATGGTTTTGCACAGTAATAATTGTACGAATTGTACAAATAATTCAAAGAAGAATTTTTACATAGATAATGTTTTTATTTCTATATATTCCACTTAAGTAAAGTAGAAATGTATTCCCGGTACTTGGGCAGGTTTAAAATTTCGTGTCTTTTTATTTTTTCTTCTCTCAACTAAAATTTCACACTAAAGCTCTCAGTAGACATCTGTCAGTTGATTGCTGTCAAAATTTCTTAAGCTGCGTCATTTAGTTTGTGGTTGACAGCCATTGATAGCACAATACCTTATGATTTTAATTTCTCTCTCAAATCTTATCAAATCTGCAGAACCAGCTCGGCAGAAGAAGGTTTGGCTACAACGACGAAATCATCTTACAAACAATCTTCTATTTTAAAGATCTCGACAAATCTTATTTTTTTTAGAAGGGATAAAAAAATTAAAGAAAGAAAGAAGGAAAAAATTGGTCAAAGTATAAAGAGCTCAAAGGAGACTACAAGTAAAAATTTTATAATTTTTTATCCAAAAACATGTGTTTCATTTAAAAATTAACTAACTTATTTACCCGCCTTCGTAAAATCACCCTAAGGTTTTAACGAGATACTTATTTGTCTAAGAAGTTTTCTTATATACTATGGTACTTAAATAATTTTGAAAAGTTACTTATCTTCTATAGAAATATCCCGCTTAAATAAGTTTCTTAACAATAATGCCCACACAAAACCAACTGAAAGGATAACATTGTCTCAGGTTTTCTTTAAGAACACTTGTAGTGTAATGTTATTTCTGATAAGGTAATTATTTACTTTATTTTATATTTCTATCCTTTATATATTTTTTTATTACTCATGCAAACCTGCACTTCCCTAATGTATTATTGAATATTGGAAATGCAATGGATGTGTAGTTTGCTTGCAACAACTATTTTGTTATTAAATGTAGTTTTAAGATACCTATATTTTTGTATAAAAAGAAAACTTAATTTAAATAAAGAATCATTATTGTTCTGCTTTAATACTGGCAATTTGATTTATGGCATATTGAACTGCCAGTAAATTAGAAACAAAAGAAAATCAGGGCATATCAAACTGCCCCATACAAAACATTACCAGTGGCGTTGATTAGCGCCGGTAAACCAACAGAACTTTCAAAATAAATCTACAACGCCGTAACCATTACACACTTTTTAAGTCTCTCGTTTCACTATATACTCCAAATGAACGAAAATAATTTTATAAAGTTCTTGATTTTTTGTATCCTTTAAAGTAGAAATTAAGTATGTTTTTAACTGCAGTAGTTCAAAAATATTGTATCATACTTCAGATTATTAGTATCTTTTAAACTTTTTTCCGCAACCCCAAAGAAGTGTCAAATGTTTGACAACTTTTTTATTTTATATAAGTTCAGGCCAAAACTTCTGGCAAAAGAGCTCTACACTGCATTTCTTTGCTTTAAGTTGTTTATCTGCTGCATTATTCGTTCTTCGTTAATGATTTTTTAACTACCACTAGAAAATTTTTAGTGATATTGCAATTTTTCCACTATCACTACACGCAGATTGAATGCAAAAATCTGCACTCAATTTAAATGGTGCAAAATTTGGACTTGCAATCAAAAAAGCTGCATACAAATATTGTATCACTCAAATTTAAAAAATGTTACTTTGTATGTGCATGGTTTTTGATTTCTTTTGAGGATATGGCATAAGTAAAGAACATTAAACAAAATTAATTTTTGTCAATAACGGTATAATTATTGGCTATAATTATTTTTTTTTTTGAGTGCAAACTTTTTTAACATCACTATCACTCATGTTTAGTGAGGCTGCAAATTTTTAATTCATCACTCAACATCATCAAAATGATTGCAATATTTTCGCACTATCACTAAATGATGAAACAGAATTTCGAATTCGTCGGCAGTAACTTCAAATTCTCATCCATTTCTTTCTTTTTCTTTTTTTCTTATTTTTCTTTGTTTACAAAATGTATGAAATTGAATGAAAGTACGGTAGCATTGTTAAGAGAATAAGTGTCTAAATGTGAGAGTATTAGAAAAACGTCCTCAAAATAAAATTGATTTTATTTCTCGGCAGCATTCTCTGGCATAATTTTATGTCAAACTGTATGAAAAACATCGTTCAGCCCCAGTTCTGTTTCATCATTAAATGTGAGTTGAAACTGCAAAATGAGTGCACTACCCCTATCTATGCTGAAAACTTATAAATAATGTCTTCAAAAATATTACATCATTGATTAAGGTGCATGTAGATGTCATGTTTTTTTCATCTGACTTTTCATCTTTCCAAGTCACGTGTAATTTTGCATGTCTGATTTCCGTATTCTATGGGTTATTCCATGAAAATTTGCCGAAGGAACCATACCTCTATCGTTAAAATCGAGTCCCCTACTTTTTGTTGGTAAAAAGTTCAAAAGTTACGGGCATTTTTGTTCAAATTTTGGACCATTTTTCCATTTTTTTTCATGATTTAGTCCAAGAATATTACTTTTATGGCCATTTTTTTGGCTCAATCCATTATTTAATTCAATTTACAATTCAAAACGAAGAGTTTAAGCCCAAATTTATCGAATTCGGTTGATTAATTCATGCGATATTGCTAAAACAAAATAACACATAAAACCAACTTTTTGATTTTTTCCCCTTTTTATTTTTTTTTTCTACAAAAATTCAAATTAAGAGATAATAAATTATCTATCAACCTATTATAAAAAAAAATATTCAATTTGAGTGTAGTAAAAGACAAAATGTGAAAAAAACATTATTTTTTCTGAAAGTCTTGTTTGCTTTCAAGTCTTGCTGTTTTCGTACAGATCTCTAATGTCGTCGCCATTGCGCCTTCTACATTCTTTCCTGCAACTCGTTTAGCAGTGGCAGCCAGCAATTGGACATGTCTTTCCGTTTCTTGAACCGTCACTAAAAGAATTAAATATGTTTTTCATAGAATAATAATATAACTATTAACTATAATAGTTAGCAATGTTTTTACACTTACCTTTAAATCTTTTCTAAATTTCAAAATAGTTTGATTATTTGTTAGTTATTTCAAGTAACACTTCACTGAAATGACGCTCAAACAAAACTAGCATACACTGGAATATTATAAATAAACAAAAATAACAAACAAAAATAAAGAAGTCTATAAAGGAACTAAAAACAAAAAGAAATAAACAAACATAACACAGGGTGTGCACCCTGTGAAAAAATATGCCAATAATGTAAAGTGGAAATCAGTCCAGTCGTAACGTAAGGTTCGTAAGCTTCGTAAGTCAAAAAAATTGAGCCAAAAAAAATGGCCATGAAAGTAATATTCTTGGACAAAATCATAAAAAAAAAGGAAAAATGCTCCAAAATTTGGACAAAAATGCCCGTAACTTTTGAACCGTTGGACCAATGTTGGAGATTGTAAATTGATCAAAATAAGCTCACCTTTCCAACGCGCCTACCCGATCGATAGTTTTTGAGTTATGGATGTGAACGTGTAGGTAATATTTCATACGAACGTCAATTTGGGAAAAAATCTACCAACAAAAAGTAGGGGACTCGATTTTAACGATAGAGGTATGGAATATGGAATTTTCATGGAATAACCCATAGAATACGGAAATCATAAGGAAATTGTCGAAAAATAAATCGACCCGCCCTAATATATATACATTAGAGCGACTCAAGTTGTATGGAAGCAAAATTCGTGCTCGATGTACCCTCCTAAAAATGAACCTTGGCTTTTTTTAAGATGACATTTTAAATATTTCGGCTTCAGCTTTGATCTCTCGTGAGCTGGACCATTTTGAAAAAGGGTCTATTTTTGCATGTTTTGTTAATTTGACAATCTGTTTCCTTACCAACATATACAAATTGCGTATCGTAAGAAAGGTTTTTTTAAGGCCCGTCCAACTGTATATACAATTTGTCCAAGGACGATCATCCATGTCCTTTTTTAAGGGTTTTCTGTAAAAAAAACGGTTTTTGAATTTTTTGTTCGGGGTTGTTTGTAATAAAAATGCCAAAATAACATATTTTACTCTTTAGTCGATTTAATTAAATACGTGTCTCAGCTTTTTTTGAAATTCGTGCTAGTTTGCGTTTTGACAAAAATGCAATGGGGATGTAACCCTTCGTTTTAAATAGGGCAATATGGGTATCAAATTTTTTCTTTTGTCAATTACATCATCTTTGTATGTAAATAATTTAGATTTTTGCAAATTAGAGGCATTTTACACGGTGCTCTGGAATATATATAAATGCAATTTTGTAGTAACTCTAATATGATAGCGGATTTAGTTTCTAGATCATGTATGGATGAAAATAGGACAAAAGAAAGAAAAAAAAATGATCCACGACTTAAATTTTTTTTTAATTTGCAAAAAAAAATATGCCGCCAAAAAGTCGTGGATCATTTCTTTTTAAATTTCGAACACTGTTTTTAATAAAAATAAGTTATTTTTGTATTTCTTGTTTTAAGAAATTTTTGATCACATAACAAAAACGTGAATTTTTTGATCATGAGAAAATTTTATTTTAGACAATTTTACTAAATACGAACAAAATAAGTTAAAATCGTGATATTATTTTTGGATTTTGGATTTTCTGGTTTTATGAAACGAAATTGATTACTTAAGCAAATAAATTTCTTTCCGTGTTGGTGTTTGATTTTCAGAACTCAAAATGGTTTTTGATTAAATTTTACGCAGAAGTATTTGCAGAATCTTCTCACTTTCTAGGTTTTTCAAATTTAACCGGTAAAAACTTATATATTTAGGATATGCTTAATTGCAAAAAAAAAAAAAAAATTATTGTCTTAAGCTACGGTCAGACTTATCAAATATTTGACGAAAAAAACGGGACCAACAACCAAATTAATAAATCATTTCGCTTAATATTAATATTTATTTTGATTAAAATACCACATCTTACAAAAAAATATTTTTTGCTATGTCTAGTATTATAATTAGTTTATTATGTAATATTAAGACCATTTTAAATGTCACTAACTATTTACAAAAGTAGGGGTTACGCTTATTTGATCAAATATTTAATAAGTGTGACCGTAGCTTTACATCGCAAACAACATAAATGAAAAATATTTCTTTAGAGAACTTGCCATTTTAGTTTCTTGAAAAAATTAATAAAAAGCATACAGATTAAGGCATATAGAAACACCCGTACTTACAATCTACAAATATATCAGACTTAATGTTTATTTTATCGTTCATGTTTTCAAGACATTTTTTTGCTTTACAGAGTAATACTTTTCAGGAACTTCTTCTGTAACTAAAGCAATGACAGCCCATCCTGTTAATAGTTTACTTCAATAAAAACAAATATTTTGTTTGTTTTTTATTCCACACACAAAATAAAAGGATATTGCTCGGTGAAATTTTGTCTGTGTGCGTGTGTGTGTTCATGCGTGCGGATATGTTGTTTGTCGTGTTCCTTTTTTACTTTAAAAAGCAACAGTTCAATGTTAGTTATTCTGTTGCTATTGTTTATGCTACTGTTGTTTCTTAACCATCAAAACAACATACGCTAACAACTATTGCTGTCTGGTTGTCTTATTTTCTTAGACGTTGTACGACTATTTGCATGCATATTTTCCCATTTTTTCGAAAAGAATAACTTGCACTTGCAGAGGAAAAAAAGCTGAAAAATGAGTAGAAAACAACATCATCATTTCTTGTATTTGTCTTTAATTTAACGTGAAATTGAAAAATTTTCAAGTGGCAGCATGTGTCTTTTGCGTTTCCAATGTGTTGCTTTGAAAAATATTTTTTCTATTAACTTTTTTTTACTATTCTGAAACAATGAATTATGTAACTAAGATGCAAGCACGAAATAAATTACTTACATTTTTTATTTGTTAACTGCATAAGATACATTTACTTTAAACAAAACCGTTAACATCAGGTAAAAAGACTTTTTTACTTTCATTAGAATTATAAAGTTAATATTTGAATAAAGGAAAATAGATTTTATTAAAGTTCTACTAAAAATGTATTTTTAACAATTTGAAATATAAGTCTAAAGCCCTTATGATACTACATTTTTTATTCATTGATTGATACAGAATTGATAGAAAGAAACAGTTAATGTAAGAAAAAGCAAACTATAAAAAATGTAAACAAAGTTTTTTAGTTTTTTTTTTCTCTTGTTATGGTTTTGTTTCAGGGATGGCGTTGAGAATTTTTAAAATTGTACCAACAACCTTTAAAAATTGTATTTTTTTACCCTAATTGTAAGTTAAAATTTAATTGTTAGTTAAAATTAATTTTATTTATGTTCATAAAAAACACCACAAAAAGGTATTATAAATCTTAGTTAAAAAAGTATCAACAAAAAAGTACAATTGAAACAACTTAGCCATCCCTGTTTTGTTTATTTTATTAAATGCTGCCAACTTTTTGTTTATGAGAAACCTAAAAACAAAAAGAGGTAAATCGCTGAATTTGCCCATAAACCAATGATTCAGCAACACTTTTAATATTTCAAGCTTGAAATGTCAATTTTAGGTTAAACAATTTTACATTTTTTTTTGACATAATTTTATTTTTTATCGATAACTGTAGTAAACTTTTTGACAGTTTGCCATTTATCTTAATACAGTAAACTTTTTGACAGTTTGACATTTATCTTAATACAGCTTAACTCATTGCACTTGGTAAATTTTTGTATTACATTATATTTGTACTGTTCACTAAAACATAAACAATGCCTTAAAAATGTAGTGTCATAAGGGCTTAAGGCCCGTTTTCTCAAATTGAAAATTATTTTCCCATTTTTTTTAGGATGAAAAAATGTATGTATTAAAATGTGTTCCAAAAAAACTATATAAAACAAGTAAGAGTGCTATATTCGGCTGTGCCGAATCTTATATACCCTTAACAAAATAATTTTTACATTAACATACATATTTACAATTCTAAAAACTTCATTATAATTTAAATTTAAAAAGCGAAAACTGGTAAATATTTTTTTAAAATCGTTTTTGAACATAAAAATTAAAAAAAAAATTGTTTTATTTTGATTATAACTCAGCCATTTTTTAACCGATTTGACAGATTTATATACCGACGTGTTTAAGATGACATTTGCCAGTTAGTTGGGTTATAAATCTGGGACTCGGGATGATGTTTGGTTCCCGAAAGTGGGTATTTATTATTTTGGTCATAACTTTTTCGTATCTGAACAGATTTTTCCGAGTCTTTCAGAAAATATTTTTTACTAAAGATTTCCGATCTTTGATGTACAAGGTATAACCATAGGTCATATAACAGTCCAAAAAAATCAGGTTTTTATACAATTTTTGATATTTTTTGTACGGGAGGTACCACGCTTACTTCTCCGATCCCGCCCAGATTTTGTGGGATGCTGTGTATTGGTAACCTAAATGTGTGTACCTAATTTGAAAACTTTGGCTCTTGCCGTTCTCAAGATATACAGAAAAAAGTAATAAAAATACAACAACAACAAGGGATTTTTGGGAAAAATTAGAGGTAGTCGTGGTTTTTTTCTCATATCTCAGCCATTTTTAGACCGATCTGGCTGAATTTCAATAGCAAGAAATGGTGGACTATATGTGACATAAATGTAAAACAACCAAGTCGCTATCTTGGCTGGAGTCTCCAAAAAACACATATCAAACGTAAGACGGACAGACGCACGGACAGACGCACGGACAGACGGACATGATTAAATCCTCATAAGGACCCAGAATATATATACTTTATAGGGTCTTAGATCAATATTGTAGAAAGTACAAACGGAATGACAAACTTATATATACCCTTTTCCACCTGAGGTGAAGGGTATAAAAATGTTAAGATAAAAGAATGTTTATATGCACATTTGAAACCCGTTTGCAGAACTAATCGACAGCTTTTCGACCGATTTTATCGGCGGTGTAACAAATGTTCCGTTCTTACAACTTTACTTTAACCTCAAGTGAGCGATAAGTTAACGGAAGGTTCATCAAGGTTTTGAATTAGTACAAGAAGATTTCAGATTAAGCCATAATCCAAACAACAAAAACTGATAATCGATATAGAATTTGGGAGCAACGGTCCTACAGACCAACATATTCAAGAAGATACAATTAGAAAAGAATATATAACTATAATCGTTTGTACCCATTTTCTTTAAATAAAACTAAGAACACTCTCAATCGGCTCAATCGGCATCACAAATAAAATAAAATCAAAATCGGGCCAGCCCTTATGACTCTACGATGGAACGGACAAATACATAGATACACACAAATATACACAAATGAAAACTAGAAACTAGTTACATCCGTCTTTTTTGAGCGGGGTTCTTCTATAATTTAAGAATTTTTTGTTTAGAAAAAATTTTAATTTTAAACTTGAAATATTTTAAGAAAAAAATTATTTGACAATTTTTTTTCGGATATTTAACGTTTAAAGATTTTTATTTATTCATCATGATAAATATTTATATTTAAAAATAAATAAGAATGTTTGAGAATCTAAACACAATGTTTGTGGTAGGGAGCGATTTCTCGTTGCGGGAGAGAAAAATTAACATAATACAACGGAAGACGGCGCAGCAATAGTTGTCATTGTTTGTTTACATTTTTATTAATTTATTTGTGCATACATTTTTATCATGTTTTTTGTTAACAATAATGTTGTGAAGATCGCCAATTATTCAAAAACAATGGCAACACCAGAAAGAGAATGAGTATTAAAAATTGAGAGAGAAAGAAAGTCCGCAATGAAAATAAAATAGATTTTAATTTTATGCCGTTCCGCACTGATGTTTTTACTTCAAACTCGTATGAAAAATCGCACTAAGACATTTACTATATGGTATGGAAATAAAAAGTGAAATGTTTTCGAGGGTCTGCCACTGGTAATACGGCATCGGTATGAATATTAGTTGAGGCCCCTTCGGGAATCACGTGGGGGTTGTGGGTAAGGTGTTCTTGAAATAGCCTGCTTATGGGCTGCTTTTACTCCACTTACGAGAAAGCTCGGCATGCGGGAATATCTCTTTATGTGCTGCTGCTTCAGCGCCTTAACTAGGGAAGAGCTTATAATTTTATAGATTCTACACTCGAAATTGCTACCTGGGCCCTGTTTCTCAAAACTGCAAGTTACAAAACAACAAGTAAAATATAATTGAAACAAAAATGGTAAGTTTTAAGGCCCAACTATAATATGCTTAAGTTGGCTTAAGAAATTGTACGAATATATGTGATACATATGTGTTGAGCCATATTGAACTTAAGAAAACTTTTTGTTAAATTTTATTACTGTCATTTGCTTAAGCAAAGTGCGAAACTAATCGCATTTTCCGTACGGAATCAAATATTTTTTGATTTTGTTTTTGTGTTTTTAAATACATTTGTGAGGCTAGGCTATTTGATAGTTTTGGGCAGAAGCTTGTGCATATTATATTTAGACTCTTAGTTTTGAGAAACCTGTATGTGTTGGTTGTTTTAACACATAGGGGAGGTAGGTGAACGTATAATTGATCGTCAAGTGGTAAAGACCACCTTAAGGATAGGTCAAAATGGCAGGCACTCATGTAAATCCCTCAGCCAAATTCCGACTGATTTTAAAATAATTTTTCTTTCAAAAAACAACATTAAGATTTTTTAAATAAAACAAGTCAGTCTGCCGAATCTTTGATACACTTCACTGACAGCAGGACGATTTTAGGAATAGGCTTTATATTGGATTTATTATTTGTAATATTCCGCACATATAACTATAATATGAATCTTAACAGCAAAAATAATTTCTTGGCGCGTCCATGATTGCCCATTGGTCTTACATAGTGTCGATAGTCAGACTTAACAGTCCTATACTCTTTTTCTTGATTTCCTTTGCTTTTGTAGCACCGTGGAATTGCCAACTAATGAAATCAGTAGCGAATGGTAGAACTAAAGGTAGCATCTGACAATTTAATAAAGGCACAACTGCTATGAATAGTTTTATTGTTATAAAATTAGTCATTTGGGAATATCTTTTTATATTCTAGACAAATATTCCTGGTGAATGTTATAAAAGGTTGGACACAGCCGCCTTAAGCATTCTTGCATTTATATTCTCAGTGTATACAATTTTAGCTTTCATGTCTCTCAAAAACAGTTTTGGAAATTATCTACTAAAATCAATAAATTTTAATTATCTAACATACATTTTTACTTTATAACTTCTGTTGGTAAAAAAAAACCTTTAATTAAGTTGATTGATTGTTGATTGTATGCAATGGAAAGAATAATTAAAAATTACAAAACTAAGGCAAATAAATTGCATTCTAAGCACTAAAGAAAGAAAAATAAAGAAAATATTTTAAAGCTAGAAAAAGGAAAAGTGGAAAAGAAACTAAACTTTTATTCTATTTAAAAGTCTTACATTTCACAGGTATACAACGTCAAGTAGAATGAAATATTCTCTTTTAATACATTCATTTAAAATATTTTATGTAAGAAATTATTTTAAGCTTAAATATAGAAAAATCAAAAGGAAATAACAAAAATCATTGAGTATCATTAATGTAAGAACTCTGGAAAAATGAGGTCGAATGATAAGAGAAAATTTAAAAAATATCTGTTATCAAATTTTTTAAGAAAAATGCATAAAATAAAAAAATGTTTTTTTTTTTTAAGATGAGAAGTTTTTATTGAAAGAATCTTAGAATTTGAGATGACCAGATTTTTATTTTACCTTTATTCACAGTTCAACAATAATAAATTTGATAAATTAGGAATGGAAAAGTAGTAAATGTCTTGGCACACAGGCAGAGAGAAAAAAATGACGAAAAAATTACAAACATTTTAATACAATATAAAGATAAAAATGTTTAAAAGTTATTTGAAACATAATATTTTGCACAAGTAAATTAAGTTTTTCATAAAGGAATACATATTCACCTAAAATTCAAAAGGCCATAAGCGACAAACAATTTAAAATCGACGTTTGATGGCCGGAATTGATGACCAAACGGCCCCGATTTATGGCATTTTCCATGACATTCGCGAAAACTTCTAGAGATATGTTCCTGCATTCCTGACGGATATTTTCTTTGAGGACTTGAAGAGCCTGTGGTTCGTTGACATCGGCCCCTGACTTCAAGGAACCCCACAGAAAGGAGTTTAGAATGGTTAAATCTGCGATCAAGCAATCCAAGTGACCAAACGTTTAGGGTTGTTTAGTGTGCGCACACAAATATCAAAGCAGAGCTGGCACTCATTGCCATTTAAAATAACTACACCATCTTTCGAATAATCTTGTATGAATCTCACAAAATAATTTTGTTTTCGCTAGTCGTTAATTGCTCATATGTACCAGATAGCGCTGCGAAATGTGACACGAGAAAATATGTCCAAAAAACAATGAAAATTTTCTCCAAATTCGACCTTATTTTTTTTTAGAAAAATTACCCCAAAATATTAAATATTAATAAAAAATGGAAAATGATCTCAAAATTTTAAAGAATTTTTATGGCGGTGCGCAAACTGACTCTATGAAATATTGCCCCGATAAGAAAATTTTACATGAGACACAACAACACGCAATTTTGGGGCAATTTTTTTGTTTTTTGTTTTTTTTTTTTAATTTTTGCGTTGGGGTATTTTCAAATTTTATGTGGAATAAAAAATGGCCCCAAATAAAATCACAATTTTTATTTTGGAGCTATTTTTAATTTACTAATATACAATACAAATTTTAAGAAATAAAAAAGGTCCACAAAAAAGCTTATATTCTTATACCAAAGTGGAGAAAATCCTTGCCAGATATGTAGAGATGCTTTAGTTAGCGAAGACAGTGTTTGTTTAAGCATAGAGGAAAAATATCTTGCGCCCGGCCGAAGGCCGAACCATGCTATTTAACTTTTTTGGGTTAAAAATTGGCGCTGCAAAATATGGCCCCAGGATATATGGCTCCATAAAGAAAATGAAGAATAGCGTCAGAATTTTACTTGAGAAAAACAACACGCAGTTTTGGGACATTTTTGTGTTTTTTTTTTCATTTTTTCTTTGGGGTGTTTTTACATTTTAAGTGGAATGAAATAAAAAATGTTCCCAAATTAAATCACAATTTTTACTTTGTGGCTTTTATAGTAAAATTATGATATTTCCGGTTTTAGCAAATTTAGTTTCTTACTTGTTTTTTTTTTTTTTTGTCGTAATTATATAATTATGTATATACAACATTGGTCTTAAATAATTGCGCACTTGTTCACTCTTTCAATATAAAGAAAGATAGGGATAAAGTCAAATTAAGTGTAAGTAAATAAATGAATGGTCAAATAAAAGCAATAATATAAGAGGATTTAAATTCACACTAGTCATATACAATACAAACAACATGTAAAGATATCGTTGCTTCTTAACAGTATCGTTATTTCAATCGTATAATTCATCCGCATTTGACGATACAAATATAATGGCCAATTTTCATTATTTTTGTTATTTTTTTTGTTGGCTTTTAAATATTGAAAAATACTATAGCAAGTTAATTTATGTTTGAATGGATTTATATGCTTTTGCGTGTGTGTGTGTGTGTGTGTGAGTTTAAATTTCCACCTCGATGATTTGCCGAAGTACTTTTCTCATCAGATATTAATTAAGCGGATATTGATTGAGAGAAACAAAAAATTATAGATTTAAATAAGAGCCAGCATTAACAGACAAGCAAAAATACAAATGATTTGAAACTACCTAGGAAAAACTTTTTGATTTTTAGTAATAGGTGGTAGTTATTTCATACGTTACCTGGTAAGTAGTTGTCATTACAATTGTTATTATTTTGAAAACTTTAATAAGTACTTACTAGTAATGACCACAACAACTACTTATTACTTCTATTATTTTCACTACTGAATATTTACTTTGTTTCTTAAAAATTGTGCTCCCGAAAAGGGTGGCTTGTTTTATTCTAAAAAACTCATCCATTTCGGGAGCAAAATTTTTAGGAAACAGACACCAAATTGCATTTTTTTTAAATAAAATGTTACATTTTTTGTAGAAAAGAAAACACCATTAGTTAAAGTGTTTAAATTTTTTTTACACAAAACCACTTACTTTTATTTATTGATTTATTTATGTGCATTAGAAGCGTATAATTGAAAGTGAATTCTAAAGTCAATGAATGGGATAATTTGGCTTCCTTGTATATTAAAATATTTAATATTAAATAATTAGTATTGTGGTTATTTTGTTGAACTATTTATGGTTTTTAATCCAAATTTTTAATATCTTTAATAAGGCTTAAGTTAATTAAATTTAATTTTCATTAAATTATTTCTATGAAGAAAGGATATATAATATTAAGCTTGGTGCCGATTAGATAAAGAAAAGTCGCTGCTGAAATCGATAAGCTTGGTGCCGATTAGATAAAGAAAAGTCGCTGCTGAAATCGATTATACAGGGATGTCATAGAATCCAAGCCGGTTTTGCTGTTTGCCGGTTTTGTAAACCAATATTGATTTCATTTGGTGTCATGAAAACAAGTCGGTTTTGTTATTTTCGAATACAAATAAAACTGATATTCAAATAATCTGTTTTATGTTTTGGAGCTTCCCAGCAAAAACTTTACTTACCAAGTAAGTTAGCAAATAATGTTGGAGAAAATAAACACTACTTATTTTTCGGCTGAATAACTTACAATACACTTACTAGAAGTCAAAAAATATGTAGTTATTATTTAACTACCAGAAGCCAAAAAATCACTAGTGGTATTCACACCGAACTGGTTAATTTGTTACTCGGTAGATTGTTAATTTGTTAAAGTTACCAACTGTGAACGGCCCCCTTTTTAAAACTTTGTTAGTCTGGTAACTTTCGTAGTAAAACAGCATTTAATTAACATACTTACTCTCAATGTACACGAAAATTGCCAAAACACAAATATTTTTTTTAGAAATGTAGCACAAATGACTTTTTTATTATATTTTTTTAGAAACTGCAACAGCTGATTGTGAGTTACCAACTAACTATTTTATCAGGAGTGCCTTGTCGCTAATTTGTTAAATGTTAATCCGGTAGCGCGTTAAATATACAAAAACAAAATGCGTGTAAAAAAGTAACGATTAACGACTAACAAACTAACAAGCTCGGTGTGAATCCCACTACTAGTTAATAGACCTAATAAGTAATTATTGAGTGCGTTACCAGTAAGTAAATATTCAGTACTGAAAACAACACAAGTAATAAGTAGTTACTGAGCTGATTATTAGTAAGCAAATATTCAGTAGTGAAAATAATAGAAGTAATAAGTCGTTGTTGTGGTCATTACTAGTAAGTACTTATTAAAGTTTTCAAAATAATGACAATTGTAATGACAACTACTTACCAGGTAACGTATGAAATAACTACCACCTATTACTAAAAATCAAAAAGTTTTTCCTGGGTTTAAATTAAATTTTTGTTTGTTTTTAATTAAAAGCAAATTATAGAAAATAAAATCAGAAAGTTGGGTAATTCCATGTCAAAGCGACCAAGATTGGGACACAACCCCTTCCGATTTTAAATGAAATTTGTTCAGAAAGTTCCTTTTATCTTATAAGGAACATATATGAACGAAAAAAAATTAAAAAATTTTTTAATTTCTCCGAATTAGCTGGATGTGTTCTCAAGTATTTTCTTTAAAATGACATTAAAATTATCTTTGTATGTGGAGTAGTTTTCGACATATTAAAGAAATAAGCTCAACATTTTCGGCTGATTCGGCGATATTATGCATAACTTTGTAAAGAAAAATATAAACATTTTTTTTTCGTTCATATATGTTCCTTAAAAGATAAAAGGAACCTTCTCACCAAATTTAATTAAAATCGGAAGGGGTCGTGTCCCACTCTTGGTCGTATTGATATGGAATTACCCAGGTAATACAGTAAACATATCCAGAAACATAAGAGGAAAAAAACGCTTCTATCGCTAGCATAAATGGCTTAAATTCGCAAAAAATTGCAAAATTGGAAACAAATCCCAAAAATTTATTTGAAATCGCTAAATGGGTTTAAAAAAACAAAATGTCGGAAAATAACACAAAAAAGTTTGCAAAAATAGCGGAATTTATTAATATTTCAAAAAAGCCATAAAATGTATTTAGGAAAAATATAAAAGGCCACGAGTTTTCTGTTGTATTTTTAAATAAAAGTTATTTTATTATAATAATTTAATTCAAAATTCAGTTAAATTTTATATACTATTAAACTTAAAATTCAATTAAGATTTAGTTTAATACGATGTCCGTCCGAATTTAATTTTCAACAACTTTTGATTTTTAATTTAACACCAAGCATAAAAAACAACTGTAACTACTTGAACGACTTTAACAACATGAATCATCGACTTTACTTTTCAACTTGAAAATATCAACTGTCTTATAATTCTTTTCTTTTCATTTATACTCTTTTGTCTGTCCGTTATTCCGAATTAAATTATGCCAGTCTTGCCAGATTAATGTACTACATCCCACATGTATATAATAATAAATTGCTGTTTTTGAATATTTGCTGAAAAAGTGAGGGGAAGACTTTTGCCAGTTTTCGGCAACCCGCTGAAAACGATGTGCAAAAATACTATTTTAACAATTTTATTTACTTCCATCTAAGCAAAATATCTAACTGTTGAAGAAATAAATTAGAAAAAATTAAGCTTTTAACAACTTTATGTATTTCCAATAAAAAAGCAAGAGCTGTAAGGTGCATGGTTTGTTTTCAACAAAAAAACGGATAATATTGGTTTCTGTAACACCTAAAACAGACACTAATTTTAGTTCGAAGAAAAAACCGACAACATTGGATTTCAAGACACCAACGTATTTTTTCGGTTTCAAATCCAATTCCAACAAAATTGGTTTCTATGACACCCCTGATTAATTCGAAAAGTGAATACAAGGCGAAAAATCATTTTTTTTTTTTTTTTTTGTAATATCGTAAAAGTTTTTACTCTACACTCATAAAATTATTGCAGTAACTGATTGTGGGCTATTAAATTCGTTTTCCGTACTATTAAAATTGAATAAAAATATAGTCATTTTACAAATAATTTTATTTTTTAACATTTATATTTGTTATTCAAAAAACAAACTACCAAAAAATAATATTTTTCCGTATTTATTTTGTTATGTTATTTGATTTTTGTCGGTTTAAAAGTAAAAACTATTCAATTTTAAAGAATATGAGTTTAATAAATAAAAAATTTAAAAATTAATGTAAAAATCATTTGTTTTAAATGAAATGTAAATGATCCGTTTTTAAATGAATTTTAGGTTGTTTAAAATGAATTTTCGTTTGAATTTAACTACATAATATTTTGAGTGTAAATGATAAATTAAGCGAAAAGCAAATGTTTTCAAAAACTTATAAAAAAAAGCGGATAAGAACTAGCCCAGTAATAAATAAGGTGTCGCAAAATAAGTCCCAGGTGCAATTAGTTCTAAGAAAAAGAATGAAATTAGGCCCATACATTTTTTCGTGCAGATGTACGAGTAATTTAATTATGAATAGCTCCCAGCGCTGTCGGTTTGATTTCATTTTTTTGGAAGTTATTTCATAATAAAAAAAAGGTCCCAATTAACATTTATTTTATACCATATTCTTTTTTTTTTTTGTATATCTCATATTTTGTGGGAGTTATTTTATTTTCAATTACGGGCGTGCCCATGGCTTTTTTCTTCATATGGTATAACAAACATCGGCTTTGCTAACTAAAGCTTTTCTGCAAGGGCGGCCTTTGGTCGTGTTCAAGGCCAAATTAAGAAGCTTTAATAACCGGTTTATGTAATTGAAATTAAAATTATTCAATATTCTTGGCTCATAAATTTTTGTTCCAAAATAAAAAATTAAAAAACCAGGGGGTCTAAAACAGCCCAATCCTGTTTCTAAGCAACTCCATAGATTACAATCCCATAGCTAATGTACATAAATTTATAAACCTTTTAACATTATGAAACTATTTCAAAACCTTAACGGTGTCAGCTAATTTCAGTAAAAACAAAAATGCTGGGTTACAGTTCGAAGAATTTTTTTTGCCACTTCCTGTTTTGCAGTTCGACAATTAATTTAAACTATTTCAAAATGTTTACTGTATTTTGAGTATACTCTATAATTATTTCGGTTGTAAAAAAATTGTTCTAAGACTAAAGCTAAGGTCAGACTTATCAAATATTTGACGAAAAAAACGGGACCAACAACCAAACTAAAAAATCATTTCGCTTAATATCAATATTTATTTTAATTAAAATGCCACATCTTATAAAAAACTGTTTTTTGCTATGTCTAGTAGTATAACTAGTTTATTTTGTGATATTAAAACCATTTTAAATCTCACTAACTATTAACAAAAGTAGGGGTTACGATTATTTGATCAAATATTTAATAAGTGTGACCGTAGCTTGAGACTTAGAATGTAAGTTCGAAGTGAGTTACGCGTATAAATCTCAATCTCATTCTCTATAGTAAAATGATGACACCCTGTGCTTAATTCGGTTTAGTTTGAGATATAATACTGCCATTTTTTCTTATTAAAAAGGTCTGGAGGAGCACTTTTGCTTTAGTAATTTCAAATTTTTAATTTTTGAGATATAACTACGTTGCAATAAAGGAGCGAAATATTTTTGTCATAAATATTTTCTATACTATAACAGATTATATTTATTTTTACCATGACTTCTCCCAGATTTTTAAAGAGTCCTAAAATCCCTTTTTATTTACCCAAAATCGGCTGCAATGACCACTCAGCTACTTAAATTGTAATATTCAAAAACAATTTATTTATTTAATAGTATAAGTTAAAAGCTGTCATTGTTTTTGGACAACAAAAAAAAAATAAAAATAATAACTAAATGTATTTTAACAGGAAAATTAAATTCTATAATTTCCTGTAGGAAATTGTGGTTAATTGATTCGTTGTTATGGCTTTGGACAGTTACATGTTTAAATGTCCGACATTTAAAAAAAAGTTATGTCTGTTATAAATGTTTATCTATTGATTTTTTTCGTTACATCTTTCGATGTTATTTTCATGAAATAAATTTAGTGTAATTATGTTAAAATATTTTTTTAAGCCAATGGGTAATCTAACGTAGAAAAACAAACTTTAATTAGTGATTTTTCTTAAAAAAAATGTGAACAATTTGAAATGAAAGCAGTTTCTTCAAAATTCTCGCTGGCTACTATTACATTTGTGTAATGCAACCAAGAACTACAGCATATTACAAAGTAATGAAGAGAGGACTGCTGCCAAATACTTCTAATCTATTAACGTTCAAGGACCGGTTTCTATTGGTAGGGTTCAAAGAGCAGAGCACTGCCTTCATATTCGATTAAAATTAAACAATTGCCTGATTAATTCTAACAATTAACACTAAAACTTAAAACAGAAAATTTATTTAATTTAACATACAAAACACACTTTAGATTCTTTAATAAAAATTTTACAAAAAATTAAATTGTTTTCTAATTTTTTTATTTTTCCTGTTAAAAGAGGGAAAATAGCCATTTATTTTAATTGTTTTTTTTATTAAAATTTACTATAGTATAATTAAATGTTATTATACTATAAAAGTCTATCAACAATTAATTGAATTAAAACCATCATTTTGTTGTTGTTATAGCCCTCTTTTTGTGCCATTTTTTACTGCAATTTTTTCTAGTTTCCACAGCAAAAAAAAAAAAAAAAAAACAATTGAAATGAATGGAATAAAAAAGTGTCCGCAAATTTAAAACTCATTAAACTGTTTATTGACAATGTAAGCTTGTTATTTTAGCAAAGGTTTTTTATGTGGCACTTGAGCATTTAATAGTTTTATTTAACATATTTAACGAACCGTATAAAGTAAAGAAAAAATTTATTTATTATAGCTATTAAAGGTACTAAATATCGGATGATTTAATGTAAGGTACGTTCTTTAAAAAGAGCTCTTTTACATATAAGTTATGGCTTAGTAGTGTTCGCCAATGCTTCAGTTGCATTTGTATTACGAAATCCACCACACAGTGTCAGAGATTTCATTGTTTTAGAGGGATTTAATTAAAAAAAAATACTTCTTTTTTTGTGTTAAATACATTAAATACAATTAAACACCACCCTGGTATTAACAAAAACAAGTTTAAAAAAAAAATGTGTAAACAATAGAAATATAACGGTATCATAAAGTGAGTTTTTTTATTTACATAAAAATGTTTAATAGTTCTTGCCAAAAATAATCAATGTTGTATTTTTTTTAAAATTCTTTTTGAATATTAGACTGCAATATATAAACTTGATAAGAGTCTTATAACATTTTGGTATAAAACCTACTAAATTTATTTGAGAGCGATATTCAAGACATACATTTTGGGTTAGTTTTTTTCATATACACTCAGGTCTCGTTTTATGCGATAGATGCGTTCCAAAAAAAATCGCATAAATTGAATTCGCATAAAACGATACTCCAAAATTCTGAAAAACCGCATAAATTCAAATTTGAATTAAAAAATCAAAACAAAATCGCATAAAAAAATCAACAAATATGTATGTATATGTAAAGCGGACAACCCAATAAAAATATTTTGTTGGAATTCCTTTATATTTGGCATAACTATAGTTCTGGTAAATATGAATAAGTGTGCGAAATATTTTTTTCTATGCTGTTTAATTGTCGAGTTACGGGGTGTGTAGTTGTTTTCAAAAGTTGTTTTCAAAAAATGTTTTTTTAAATTATTATTTCAAACTAAAAACTAATCAAACAAAGAAAAATTTTAGGTTATTCTTATAGAAAATCAATTGATCTTTAAAAAAAAAAAAATTTATTTGAAATAAAAAAAATTTTTCATCTGCAAAACATGAAATGACCAATTTAAATCAAAATTATTCTAACTTAGCTCTAATATTTTTTTATTTTTTAATCTAAATTGGCCTTTAGTGTCCTTATCATATTGTAAAAGTTTTATTATGGGGCCTCTTTTAGTTTAAAAGGTATACAAATTTCTTTACACTCGTACATGTGGTTATTACAATGTTGTACCGCAAAAGACAGGAAAGAACGAGTTTAAATTGAAATGTTTCTATCTTTCACCTAATTTTTGATTCTATTTTTACCGAAATTAACCTTCGTTGTAAAACTAATAATATGTGCTCTCCATTAGTTTAAAAACACTCATACAAACATATCGGCTATGCATATAAAAAACACAAAATAAAACAAACTATATCGATTATATCAGTGATGCAATCTTGGTTTAATTTAAAAAAGGTAAAAAAGCTTAAAAAAACATCTTAAGTTTCAAAAACTGTAAAAATTAAAAAAAAAATCAAAGTTATTTACGGGAATACAAAATTTATCATTAATACGATTTCTGTATGACGTGCTAAATTCCCAATTTTCCATATTTGATAAATACACTGAAATTTATTGTTGAGGGAAAGCTAGCTTCTATGCGCATTTCACTGGTTGCTTAGGCCAGCTCATCAGGAAACCTTTTCCTAAGATTTTAGAAAAGCTAAAAATATTATACAAATAAAACCCTAAAGCGAATAAGAATTTTAAACACTCAAAGTCTTACTTGTAAGTAACAATATCAAAGCTTAAACAAAACACCAACAATAAACAGTGAGTTTATCTTTTCTTACATCCCTCTACAATTGGTTGGGTTCTTTCCGACTCGAATTGTAGTTATAAGTGGGTAAAAAGAAAAAACAAAATTAAGAAACAAATTGTTTCATTCTATTGTCTTCGTAAGAAAACAACAAAAAAACCAATTTGCCAATTCAGTTTTCCGCACGGGCACATGCGAGTATATTATCAAAGTTATTTACGGGAATACAAAATTTATCATTAATACGATTTCTGTATGACGTGCTAAATTCCCAATTTTCCATATTTGATAAATACACTGAAATTTATTGTTGAGGGAAAGCTAGCTTCTATGCGCATTTCACTGGTTGCTTAGGCCAGCTCATCAGGAAACCTTTTCCTAAGATTTTAGAAAAGCTAAAAATATTATACAAATAAAACCCTAAAGCGAATAAGAATTTTAAACACTCAAAGTCTTACTTGTAAGTAACAATATCAAAGCTTAAACAAAACACCAACAATAAACAGTGAGTTTATCTTTTCTTACATCCCTCTACAATTGGTTGGGTTCTTTCCGACTCGAATTGTAGTTATAAGTGGGTAAAAAGAAAAAACAAAATTAAGAAACAAATTGTTTCATTCTATTGTCTTCGTAAGAAAACAACAAAAAAACCAATTTGCCAATTCAGTTTTCCGCACGGGCACATGCGAGTATATTATCAAAGTTATTTACGGGAATACAAAATTTATCATTAATACGATTTCTGTATGACGTGCTAAATTCCCAATTTTCCATATTTGATAAATACACTGAAATTTATTGTTGAGGGAAAGCTAGCTTCTATGCGCATTTCACTGGTTGCTTAGGCCAGCTCATCAGGAAACCTTTTCCTAAGATTTTAGAAAAGCTAAAAATATTATACAAATAAAACCCTAAAGCGAATAAGAATTTTAAACACTCAAAGTCTTACTTGTAAGTAACAATATCAAAGCTTAAACAAAACACCAACAATAAACAGTGAGTTTATCTTTTCTTACATCCCTCTACAATTGGTTGGGTTCTTTCCGACTCGAATTGTAGTTATAAGTGGGTAAAAAGAAAAAACAAAATTAAGAAACAAATTGTTTCATTCTATTGTCTTCGTAAGAAAACAACAAAAAAACCAATTTGCCAATTCAGTTTTCCGCACGGGCACATGCGAGTATATTATCAAAGTTATTTACGGGAATACAAAATTTATCATTAATACGATTTCTGTATGACGTGCTAAATTCCCAATTTTCCATATTTGATAAATACACTGAAATTTATTGTTGAGGGAAAGCTAGCTTCTATGCGCATTTCACTGGTTGCTTAGGCCAGCTCATCAGGAAACCTTTTCCTAAGATTTTAGAAAAGCTAAAAATATTATACAAATAAAACCCTAAAGCGAATAAGAATTTTAAACACTCAAAGTCTTACTTGTAAGTAACAATATCAAAGCTTAAACAAAACACCAACAATAAACAGTGAGTTTATCTTTTCTTACATCCCTCTACAATTGGTTGGGTTCTTTCCGACTCGAATTGTAGTTATAAGTGGGTAAAAAGAAAAAACAAAATTAAGAAACAAATTGTTTCATTCTATTGTCTTCGTAAGAAAACAACAAAAAAACCAATTTGCCAATTCAGTTTTCCGCACGGGCACATGCGAGTATATTATCAAAGTTATTTACGGGAATACAAAATTTATCATTAATACGATTTCTGTATGACGTGCTAAATTCCCAATTTTCCATATTTGATAAATACACTGAAATTTATTGTTGAGGGAAAGCTAGCTTCTATGCGCATTTCACTGGTTGCTTAGGCCAGCTCATCAGGAAACCTTTTCCTAAGATTTTAGAAAAGCTAAAAATATTATACAAATAAAACCCTAAAGCGAATAAGAATTTTAAACACTCAAAGTCTTACTTGTAAGTAACAATATCAAAGCTTAAACAAAACACCAACAATAAACAGTGAGTTTATCTTTTCTTACATCCCTCTACAATTGGTTGGGTTCTTTCCGACTCGAATTGTAGTTATAAGTGGGTAAAAAGAAAAAACAAAATTAAGAAACAAATTGTTTCATTCTATTGTCTTCGTAAGAAAACAACAAAAAAACCAATTTGCCAATTCAGTTTTCCGCACGGGCACATGCGAGTATATTATCAAAGTTATTTACGGGAATACAAAATTTATCATTAATACGATTTCTGTATGACGTGCTAAATTCCCAATTTTCCATATTTGATAAATACACTGAAATTTATTGTTGAGGGAAAGCTAGCTTCTATGCGCATTTCACTGGTTGCTTAGGCCAGCTCATCAGGAAACCTTTTCCTAAGATTTTAGAAAAGCTAAAAATATTATACAAATAAAACCCTAAAGCGAATAAGAATTTTAAACACTCAAAGTCTTACTTGTAAGTAACAATATCAAAGCTTAAACAAAACACCAACAATAAACAGTGAGTTTATCTTTTCTTACATCCCTCTACAATTGGTTGGGTTCTTTCCGACTCGAATTGTAGTTATAAGTGGGTAAAAAGAAAAAACAAAATTAAGAAACAAATTGTTTCATTCTATTGTCTTCGTAAGAAAACAACAAAAAAACCAATTTGCCAATTCAGTTTTCCGCACGGGCACATGCGAGTATATTATCAAAGTTATTTACGGGAATACAAAATTTATCATTAATACGATTTCTGTATGACGTGCTAAATTCCCAATTTTCCATATTTGATAAATACACTGAAATTTATTGTTGAGGGAAAGCTAGCTTCTATGCGCATTTCACTGGTTGCTTAGGCCAGCTCATCAGGAAACCTTTTCCTAAGATTTTAGAAAAGCTAAAAATATTATACAAATAAAACCCTAAAGCGAATAAGAATTTTAAACACTCAAAGTCTTACTTGTAAGTAACAATATCAAAGCTTAAACAAAACACCAACAATAAACAGTGAGTTTATCTTTTCTTACATCCCTCTACAATTGGTTGGGTTCTTTCCGACTCGAATTGTAGTTATAAGTGGGTAAAAAGAAAAAACAAAATTAAGAAACTAATTGTTTCATTCTATTGTCTTCGTAAGAAAACAACAAAAAAACCAATTTGCCAATTCAGTTTTCCGCACGGGCACATGCGAGTATATTATCAAAGTTATTTACGGGAATACAAAATTTATCATTAATACGATTTCTGTATGACGTGCTAAATTCCCAATTTTCCATATTTGATAAATACACTGAAATTTATTGTTGAGGGAAAGCTAGCTTCTATGCGCATTTCACTGGTTGCTTAGGCCAGCTC
This sequence comes from Pollenia griseotomentosa, assembly GCA_963931875.1. Taxonomy (NCBI): domain Eukaryota; kingdom Metazoa; phylum Arthropoda; class Insecta; order Diptera; family Polleniidae; genus Pollenia; species Pollenia griseotomentosa. Next base: position 28,954,529 of record OZ007561.1, read on the forward strand.
ATCAGGAAACCTTTTCCTAAGATTTTAGAAAAGCTAAAAATATTATACAAATAAAACCCTAAAGCGAATAAGAATTTTAAACACTCAAAGTCTTACTTGTAAGTAACAATATCAAAGCTTAAACAAAACACCAACAATAAACAGTGAGTTTATCTTTTCTTACATCCCTCTACAATTGGTTGGGTTCTTTCCGACTCGAATTGTAGTTATAAGTGGGTAAAAAGAAAAAACAAAATTAAGAAACAAATTGTTTCATTCTATTGTCTTCGTAAGAAAACAACAAAAAAACCAATTTGCCAATTCAGTTTTCCGCACGGGCACATGCGAGTATATTATCAAAGTTATTTACGGGAATACAAAATTTATCATTAATACGATTTCTGTATGACGTGCTAAATTCCCAATTTTCCATATTTGATAAATACACTGAAATTTTTCTTACGAAGACAATAGAATGAAACAATTTGTTTCTTAATTTTGTTTTTTCTTTTTACCCACTTATAACTACAATTCGAGTCGGAAAGAACCCAACCAATTGTAGAGGGATGTAAGAAAAGATAAACTCACTGTTTATTGTTGGTGTTTTGTTTAAGCTTTGATATTATTACTTACAAGTAAGACTTTGAGTGTTTAAAATTCTTATTCGCTTTAGGGTTTTATTTGTATAATATTTTTAGCTTTTCTAAAATCTTAGGAAAAGGTTTCCTGATGAGCTGGCCTAAGCAACCAGTGAAATGCGCATAGAAGCTAGCTTTCCCTCAACAATAAATTTCAGTGTATTTATCAAATATGGAAAATTGGGAATTTAGCACGTCATACAGAAATCGTATTAATAAAAAAAAAATCGTTAATTTAATAATCGCATAAATTTTAATTCGCATAAAAAAATCCGCATAAAACGAGACCTGAGTGTATATAATTTTCAATAAAAAAAAATTACAGTGTTCAGTTGTGTTCAGTAAAATTTTTTTTACTACACCATTTACCGACCTATATATTTATAGAAACAAAACAGAAACGCCACCCCAATTGACCCCCAGATAAATTTGACCCATAAAAGCATCATATCCAAACAAATTTTTTTTAGTGTAATTTCACAAATTTGTCTTTCAACGAAGCAAAACGAATGGCATGACCGTGTTTTTGATTTTTTATGTGGTAATGTTAGTACTAGAAGTGATAAGACTGTAGACAATTCCTAGTTAAAAAACTATGTAAGATAGTTTTGCTATGAAATAAACGTGAAGTGGAAAAAAGCAAATGCAACTAAGTTGAGATATCTGAATTGGAATGAATGGCTTAATTCTAAAATTGACATACCTCAATTTATTAGTGATGAAGACCAGAAAAAAAATTTTAAAGATTGCTGTAAAAGAATTTTGGGATTCTTCAGACAATTGAATACTATGAATGGCAGCAGAAACCAAATCTCGTTCGACTGGAAAACGATCATCGGCTGATATTGTTCACGAACTTATTACTTTTTCTCCAAAAAGAGGCACTGACATTTAAAAACCCAGAGGCAATTCAGATAGTAAAGCAAGCCTTTCTCCTGACCACAGAATACTACAGAACTGTCACGAGAAAGCTGCCCTTTTTGCATTTCTCTTTGCATCATCTTTTATGCCGCAATACAATGAACACAAATTTATTTAGTTGAGATTTATTTGCAAAGCTTTTGTAAAAATTAACTTTTAAGTTTACCACAACACAAGTAAATAATATTTAAGTAAATAAATAACATTATAAAACAAAAAAATATTAATAAATACATTTTTTTTGCACAAAACACAACGTTTGTTGAACTAATGCATTTTTTTAACGTGGTCTGTGTTTTGTTATTTTTGTTTTGATCATGCCATTTGTGTTGATTTTTGCTGCCTGTTTTTACACATTGCCACTTCACTACCAAAAAAAGCTTTCTGTCTTTTTCTTCGAAACCTGCACTCGCAACTGATTTGAGCCTTTTTCGCACGTCACTTTTTACAGTTCTGTGGCGTTCTGTGCTCCTGACGAAACTTTAGCACAAATGATTGATTGTGATTTATCCAGTCATAGTTACCGCATGCTACGGCAGCATTTAACATATGGGCAAATCCCAGAAACAGTTCACCAACCAACAATTTTTCAAATTAATTTTTTTTAATGCAATATAAGACTAGATGTATAATTTTATTTTTATATTAAAAAATATGTATTTCGATGGTCATTAATACAATAATTTTTACCAAATCCTACCCCACCCCTGATCAATTAATGTTATGAATTAACAATATATTATGTGCTTTATGTGCTTAAAATAGCCCTTAAAGCAGACTCATCAAAACATAAATTTCGTTAAAACAAAAAAATTGATATTCATTCATACATTACTTAATAATCACAAAATTTGTTTATATATATAATTTGTTTTGTTAAAATAAATAAAATTGGGTTTATTATAAGTACTAGAAAAACTGTAGCGTGCGTTGTAAGGCATGCGTCAGAAAGGGTTCACGGCTTTTGTCAAAAAATCACAACATTTTTTGGCTGCGAATAAGTGATTTTAGAATTCTCTTATAGGCCATTTACATTACAACGAAATCTAGTAGATTTCATTTGAAATCTTCCTCAAAATCTAGTGCGTTTACATTATACCGTTTTGACATTAGCGAGATTTTGTTTTTATAACAAATCAATGACTAAAATATTTTTGTGTAACACATACAAACACAAAAAGAAATATACATTAAAAAATTTGCATTATCTTTAGTTTATAATCAACATTACTTTTTTTACCAAATATTTGTCCTTTTTTATTTGTTACAAATTCAAAATTTTTTTTTATTTTTTTCAACAGTTTTTGTTTTGTTTTTAATTAAAATGTCATATTTTTGTTATGCAGGGAAGAATTTTTTAGTGCTATATGGAAAAAACCATAGTTGCAAAACTAAGTACTACTAGATTTTGAGTAGATTTCGTCGAAATCTAGTCACAAAGTAGATTTTGTTTTGTATGGGAAATCTAGTCAAAAATCACTAGATTTGGCTCGAAATCTCGTAAGTACTAGACTTCGTTGTAGTGTAAATTGGCTATTATATTCATCTTTTTTAGGAATTAGATTTTGTGTATCTTATGATGCAAAATTCGCCAAAAATTAGGAAAACACACTTCAACTTTTAAAGTTACTTCCACTTTTTGTGGCGTGCGTCACAAAACTTTGTGATCAATTATTTTGCAATAAATACCTGCTAAAAAATTATGATAAATATATTTTTACATATCAATGTCACTAAACACTATATATAAGTTGAAGCTATCTCATTTGAAAGGCCAAAAAATGTTTATATATCAATCGGAAAACGCGTGCGAATGCAGCGTGCGTCACGCAGGATTTGCCCATATTTTAAACCGTAAGTACTACCATGCTATGATTTAGTCAAAAATTTAATGAGTTTGTGCTATCCACTTAATATAAATATCACTGAATCTGACGCTGATATAAGATTACAGGCACTGTTAGATCATACTGTAATAACATTATGTTTAACGCTTTATTTCTTTACTTTATTGTAAAATGGGGTTGCGATGGTGCAGAGCAAAATCAATACAAACAAAAATATTACTTAATTACGTTTTTTGCTTCTCCTGTAAAAAAAATAAAAGTGTAGGTACGTCCGTTTGCATTAAAGGTAATAAACGTATGTATGTACATGGGCTCTTACATACATAAATTGTAAAACGCAAAACAAATAAACCGTAATACAACATTTATCATATTCAATGAAGAATTGTGTAATAGTGTTGTCAGTGGGCGTGTCAGTTGTCCAATTTCTCCCAAATTTTAAGGAAAGTTGCGCGTAAGTCTAGTCATACCTTGTACAAAATTTCAACGCTAGCTCAATTACATACCGATATATTAATTTTGTCCAGCTAGATTAGCTTAATCTTACACTGTGCACCGTGGTGAAATAAATTTCTTATCATTAAATGTCTTAAGCGATTGACATGAAAACTAAATTGGCAGAGGTGATTTCATATTATAGTTTTCTAAAATATGAAGTTTTTATGAATTTTAATTTTTTCAATTGACCCATTAACATACGAGTTATAATTGTCATAGTGGTAGTATTTTTTTTCCCAAATGTTTCTCTGGATCTTCACTAGTTCTTAAATATAGTTATTAGGTGACCCAAACCTCGGACAAGTAAAATTTTTTATCTATAATTTTTGAGAACTTAAGAAAACTTTTGCTAAAAAATCGCTAAGAGCGAAGTAAATTTTTCAATCCTAAATATAATGAAAAATGGCTACAACTAGACACCGTTAGAATAGTTTTTAACAAACATCAAAACATCGGGAAGGGACCACAGCTTTCATTTAAGTACAATTTTGATAAATATTAATTTTTGTACCATAACGCATAAATAATGCCTACCAGGAAATTAATTCCCTCGATGAAAACACTTATTTCTTGAATTACCAGCTCCAACTTTTGCTGCTTAAAATATTTTCAAGACCCTTTGAACGTTACCGATATGCTCACACGCAGCAACCTATTTTGACTTTGACGATGCACACACAGAAAAAAATTATCAGTGGTTTTTTATTAATTAAAAAAATTGACTAAAAAGTATTTCAATATTAATAATGTGATAATTGAAAAAATTATTTTTTTGGTCGAAAGAAAATTAAAAATATAATTTTGATTAAATTAACATTTTAGTTATTTTGAAATACATTTTGAATTAAAATATTAATTAAATAAAAAAAATCTTGATAGATTGTTTTGTTTAAAATAAAATAATTTGAACTTGTAGAATTGTTGATGGAAAATGTCAAAACCCGATCAATATTTAATTAAATCAATTAACAAAATGTTTGAAACGGCAAAGTTTTTAATAATTTTTTTATTTAAAATTAAAAATATCTTTTATTGGAAAATATATATTTTAAACTTAAAATCTTTAAAATTTTAAAAATCTATATAATCATTTTGGTAATAGGTGCAAAATCAACAATTTGTTTGCTTGATTCTATGAATTTGGTGATTAGAGACAATATTTTATTTTTTTCTTCTCATTTCCAAGAACATAAACACAAAGCGTGCTGAAGAGTACAAGCATATCCGAATAACCCCAAATCCTTCACTCCTCTAAAATCTCAAAGTAAAAGCGTGTATACCATGACTATGCTTATTTTTACAAGGTGTTGTCAGTATCAAACGGTTTCTTTTAAAAATAAACCAAAAATCTAAAGGGCATTTGGAAGCCGACATCAAAACTTTAACTCGAATTCTGCTTTGCTATTTCTCTATTGAGTTTTATATTAATCGGTGCAGCTGATTATAAATGCAAAATGTTTATTTTTCAAATATCTTAATTCTGCTTAAGGGAGTTTTAGACGACATGTTTTAAGCAGTGTTCTTTAAATATTTCCCACTACAAAATGCATACATGTCGTGTAAAAACAAAAGAAAATTTGAGCCTCTAAGTGTCAGCTCGACTTTGCAGTGCCGAACTTTTAAATAAGAGCTAGTTCTATTTTGAACTGACAAGCTATCTGACAGCAGCTGTTTTTGCAGTCATTTGTTTGTAGCGGCAAATATACATTAAAATCTATTAACTTATACATAATTTATTTAAAAGTGAAGAGAAACATAAGCCATCCGCAATTATTTGCTGTTGTAAAGGATTTCAGGTTCCAAAAACGAACGTGTGAAATAAAAAATTATAAACTTTTTGCATTTGTTAATTTTGGCGAACATGCGTAGTTACAATGACAAAGCCACTGCAAAATACATCATCTAAAAGTATCTTTATCAAACGATCCTAGATCAGCGCGCCAAACCTGACGTTTAATTGCAAAGCATTGAGGCCCCGCTATTAGCGTTGGCTTCGTTCACTTTGTATGATCATTAGAAAGCTCTTAACCGGTGGACTTAGGTTATTCTGTTAAGCTTTATTATTTTTAAAATTTTTGTTAATATGTATATGTAATGTAACAATAAATTTTAAATATTTTCTTATAAGTCAATAAACATTCATGACTGTGTTGCAAAGACAATAAATAATATGCATTTACAAACATATTGACATGAATACTACTACTGGAACAGTGGGAGGTTGGTTTTCAAATTTAATACTCGCATCGTGTTAATAATTTTTAAGACAACAACGAAAAACAAATAAAGGGTTCGAAAACTCATATCAAATTAAATAAAAATTAATTTTTTTTTTCCATTTACCAAGAGAAAAAAAATGTTAAAAAAAAAAGATCTATGAGAGTGAATTTAAAAGTGGAAGTGGGGGGAACATTTAGTAAACTTGTATTTTTGGACAGTAACAATAAAATTGCTAAACAAATTTATAACATAAAAAATGGAGTAAATTTAATTTAAAAAATCATATACATATGTTTGTAAAAATATATCTATTTTTAGCATCTTTACTTACACATGTTTTTGTAATGAAGGTACTTATCTTTTTATATGGTTATATGGGATAGTACATTTTTAAGGACGTTTTCTGCTTAAGTAAAAAACTAAAAATAAACAGAATTAAAACCTTGGTAATATGAAAAGGCAACATGACAATTTTTGCATGATTTTTGTAGCAGAGCTTTACTGAAAAAATAGAAGGTATTCTAAATTTAAGATAACAGATTGGATGTTTTCTGAACTGCTCAAGTAATGCCTCCCTATCTTTAAGTCTGCTCATTTACATTATAAGATTTTTGTCGATGCAATTATTGTCAGTTCTTCTTCAAAGTTGCTTTTGGGTTTATATTGTGCAGTTTTTATTACAGCAACTTTTTCTGTGCCACCGAATTTAAATCCATTTTTCGTCAAATGAGAGAACAAAGAGAGAATGAATGAGCAAACAAAAACAATTAAAGAGTACACTTTCAACCCTTTTAATTCCTCCCACCCTTATCACGACATTAATTAAGAATCATGAATAAAATTTTACATATAAGTTTGTTGTGGAAATTTCAGAATGTATAAATTTTTAAACTCCGAAAAAAATGACTTGTGAATTAATTTTTTTTTCACACGATTGTAAATAGCTCACATGTGAAATACTTTTACAGCTTATGAAAAAAATAATTCACAAAGAGTTGTCGGTTGGAAAAGAAAGAAAATGTAAGTTTTTATTTAAAATTAAAAAATAAACGTTTCAAATGCACAAATCATTTAGCGATCTCAAATAAGTGTCAGGGTTCGTTTCAAAACTTGCAATTTTTCTCGAATTTTAGCCATGTTGCGATAGAAAAGATTTGTTCCTTTAATACCCTTGATTATTTACAGCTTTTGAGATTTATAATAAATAGTCCCCTTTCCAATCATACCACTGTTTAAAAATTTTTGCGAATTTCCGCTAATAAACAATTTTTATCGAATTTTTGCCATTCCTTATAGTATTAGAAACTTTAAATACATTTTATGGCTTATTTGAAATATTAAAACTTTTCGCGAATTTTCGCCATTTTTGCAAATTTTTTTTTTTATATTCCGACAATTTGTTTTTTTTATAGCGTTTAGCGATTTTAAATAAATGTTTGGGTTTGTGTACAAGTTTTCGAATATTATGACACAGGTTTTTTAAACCACGTATGTTATTTTATTCACATGGAATTCATGACACGAGATTAAAATCTATGTGAATAAAAAATTTTATTCGTAGGTTTTCACATGTGGAATTCATGATAAGGGTGAATGTTTTGAAGTAGTTCCCTTTCTGCATTTAGCTATTCAATTTAGTTTTGAATAAAAAAATCGTGTTCAATAACGATGTCAAAAATTAACTATGTATTAGTTAAAAAAGAAAATCGTGTTAACAAAAAGAGCTATTTTATTTGTTTTTTGCATTATTTTCAGGAAACTTTGAGCTACCCCCCCCATTTTAAAAAAATTGTATCTAGGGCTTATGAATTGGTTACGAAGACAAAGCCCACCCAGATCATCTCAAATAGTGCGATGAAGCAATTGCTGTTAAACCAGAGAAAAACCTGTAAAATTATTGGAAGGCACTTAACGCAGCGTTTACATTTGTCAGTACTGGCAAGACAGTAAGCATATATTACATATTAGTTGGCAAAACAATGCAAAAACAAAATAGCTGTAAAAGTGTTTATGTATTAGTGAAAAAGTTTGAATGAATTGCTACTGTCCTGCCAGTACTGGCAAATGTAAACGCCATGTAAGAAGCAAATTCAAAATGTTTACAGGATTTGTTTTAAAGCAAAAAAAAAATATTGGCATAATTGACACCAAAAGTATTGAAAGTCGATTTTGCATGTCAAAAATCTGCTTAAAAGATATAACAAGTTGTAATTTTTGGTCCTAATCATTACTGGTAATAAAGAGTAAACAAGCCGAAGTGCAAGAATGGCGCCAAGATAATTATCTGTGGTTAATAATAAACCAGATTATAGCAGACGATCAAATGCATCAAAAACATTTAAATTGAACTGAGCATTGGCGACTTAAGCTCCATTATGACAACGCTTGGCCACAAGACCAATTAAAAACTTTTTACAAAAAAAGATGAAGTTGGGAATTTTTGTCATTATGTGCCTTACAACTCTATCCCTGTAATACGCTTTACTTAAGAACAGGGTTTAAAAATTTAGATAGATTCGTTCTTGGCCTCAAAGGAGATTGAAAAAGGTTATAGTAAACAATGGCCAATACTTTGAATGAGTTCATAGTTTACCAATTTGTAGGTTATATGTCTCTACACGTAAGCAAAACTCATTTTCGACAACAAAACAATTTTAGCGGACATATCGTGGTTACTTTAACCAAAAATAGGCTTAGAAATAATAATATTATGGTTGTTTTTAAGCCATAAGTTTCCGCTCTTAGAAAAGAGGAAAATGCTATTGTATATTTAGAACCATACAATTGCATTGTGCTAGTTGAAAAAACAGAAATGCCGGGCACAAGGCGTTTTAACATAACTCGGGTACGCTGAATCCAATGGTGCTAACCGTTTTTTTTTTTAGGTTAGCTCTTGTTTTTAAGATATGCCGTAATTTTGAAAATGGAGGAGGTTGCACAACATATATTCGCGTAACTCAAAACCGAAATTCCGCAATAAAAATACCTTTAAGTAAAGGCGAACTTTTTTCTAAGATACGCAGTCGTTTTAAAAACATAATTTTTTTTGGCAAAAAAAAAAAAAAAATTTATAGCAACATTTTAAAATTTTTTTTTTAAATTTAATTGAATTGACAAAAGTCGAAAAATTTTAGTTAATTTAAGAATAACATAAAACGCAATATTTGTATGGGAGCCCCCCTTAGAAGTGGTGATAAGAGGCAAGTATGTCTCGAGAAAATGTTAAGGACAAAAAACACCTTAGTTTACCATAATATGGTTGCCTCTGACAATAATATTGTAAAACTAACCATGATTTGTTTAAGAATTTTTTCTTCAAAACAATTTTGTTGCAGGTAAAAAATAAATGTTTCAAGTATTTTATTGAAAACTCGAATCTAAGAGAAGACTAAAAATGCAATTTTTCTTAACAAATCCTTTTTGCTGTAAGAAAGCCAAACATTTCTTTTCTTAAACAAACTCGACCTACAGTAGCGCTTTCTGCTATCGACCTAAATTTAACCCTCCTTTATATTTTATTTATGTGTACTTTATTTATTTTTGTTTTTGTAGTCTACCGCAAAAAGTACAAATAAATTACAACTTAATGTAATTGGATGCTAATGTATAAAGGAATGTGTATAAAATGTCCTTTAGAAAATTATAATCATTAGTGTCGTTTTAAATTGTCATACAGAGCATATCTGTATGTAAATATATTCAATATAAATAAAATTATACACAAACGATTTGTTTAAAGTATCTAATTAAAATAAGTAAAGACATTTACATAATAATTAGGAAAAAAGGATGATAGGAGAAAAACCTTTCAATTACACAGTGAGATAGTGAAAATACACTTTTAAAATTATATTGAAGGAATTGTTAAGTATATAATTTTTCAATATCAAAAATTATAGATGCAACCTCAAAATCTAGGGATATGGGTATTAAATGAGTTTTCATTGCATTTAAGACTTTACACATTTTTTTCAAAGTAATTTTTTTCTTGCTGTTTTTGAAAGCTGCTTTAGTGTACTTTTTCCTAAGAGTTGAACAAAATACCTTTTTTGCATAACAATCAAATTAAAGCTCAAATTTTGCTTTAACGCCAATAAAGCCAAAATTTTCCAACCGATTTTGAAAAAAGAAAAGTATTTGTTTTAATATGTCTTTTATGGAGCTAGATAAATAAACTCGGCAAGCATTTTTAAACATGAAAATTCTATTGCCGAAACATTCTTAATAAATAAAACCGACCTAGCGATCTTTCAAATGAGATTTTGTTTCGTATAAACTGTCTGAAAATTAGAAATTTTTATACAAAAACACGCTTGCTGCTCTTATTTTGGCAGCTTAGTTAAATTAAACAAGGATTTGAAAAATCTGTTCCAAAATTACAATTTTTTTTTATAGTGCGGAACTATTTTACAAAAAATAGGACTATACGAAGCGCTCACAACAAATGTTTGATATGTCCGTTATCTGTAGATTCTAACAAAACAGAACAGAACACACGGAAAAATTCACGCCAATTTTTTTCAATAAAACCATTTATCAAAAATAAAATCAGTTTGTATTAAAAATACATTTTATACATTACATTGAATTAAAAGCTTACTTATATCAACAACATTCCTGCAGAAAATGTTGTTAATATCAAAAATATTTAATTGATACTACTTATTTACTTACTGGTGCAAATTTAATTAATATCACAAATTTTTTAATTGAAATAAATTTTTATTTTTTTTCTGCGAATGCATTCTAGCCCCAGAATTTCTCTTGTTTAGCAGAGTGTTATTATTATTTGCTCTAGATATAGCTGACTATTCTTGAAGTCTTAGAAATATAAATTGCTTTAAATTCTTATACACAGAAAAAATTAAAAACTGTCTCAAATCATCAAATTCATAGAATCAAGCAAACAATTTGTTGATAGATAACTAAAAATTGTAAAAATTTAAAATTTTGAATATTATTTTTTTTTTGTTTTTCAATAAAAAAAAACTTAATATAAATATATCTTAGGTTTTGACAATTCCCAACAACAATTCTACAAGTTTAAATTTATTTTATTTTAAACGAAAAATTTAATAACGATTTTTTGTTATTTAATTAATATTTTAATTACAAATTTATTTCAAAACAACTTAAATGTTAATTTAAACAAAATTATAGGAGTAGAAATAGCTTATCCCATCAACAATAAATTAATAGCTTATCCCATCAACAATAAATTTCAAGTGTTTTTATCAATAATAAAAACTGGGAATTAAGCACGAATAAAAAAAACTTTTGAAATTAAAATTTTGTATTCCCAAAAATTGAAATTACTTTTTGATAATAAACAGGCAAGTGCACGGCCTAAAAAACACTTAATTGACAACATCTTTTGTAAAGTTATTGTTGTTTTTATTTTGTTTTTCTTAACCTACTTACAACTACAATTAATGTTGAGAGAATTTCAACTAATTGTAGTGGGGAATGTAAGATGAGATAAACCACTGTTTATTGTTGATGTGTTTTGTTTAAACTTTGATATTATTACAAGTAGAACTGTTGCTAAAGGTCTTATAAGCTTAACAGTTTTTTTTGCTTTAATATCTTTAGTTTTTCTAAAATCTTTATGGATGAAGTTTCCTGATGATCTGGCCTAAGCAACCAGTGAAATGCGCATAGGAATAGCTTATCCCATCAACAATAAATTTCAAGTGTTTTTATCAATAATAAAAACTGGGAATTAAGCACGAATAACAAAATCTTTTGAAATTAAAATTTTGTATTCCCAAAAATTGAAATTACTTTTTGATAACAAAATTATATTTTTAATTTTCTTTTAACAAAAAAAATAAATAAAATAAAATTAATAAATTTTAAAAGAACTTATTGTGTAAAACCTGAAAAATGGTGAAGAATATGTTGTTTTTAAAACTGAAAATTAAAAACTTTTGAATGAGTATGATATAATGAATATGGCGATTCTAAAACTCTACATTTTTGTAAGCAGTTACTTCTGCCAGTTAGAATTCTGTTAAAATCTAAACAAGTTTTGGTTTAATTCAATTAACATTAAAAAAAGAATATTTAATAAATTTGTCCTTCAATTTATTTAATGTTCATACATGTTCTAAAATATTACTTACACATTCATAATTTCCATTCATTTTAAAAACAATAACAACTGTAACATACTCCTCCTTTTTCTAATTCATTATAATATTTTAAACACTTTGTATGTATGAGTGTATGCGGATGAAACGATAATGTCAGGACTGAAAAACTATAAAAGCCCTACAATTTATTTTACGGTTATGTCCTTGTGGGTAGAGTAAAAGGATTTTTCAACATTTTTATACAATAAAAGTAGAAAAAGGTCATCAAGTGGTTGCTCAACAAAATATAAAACGAAGTTAAAAAAACAGTTTTTGTTTGCACTTTCAGAGGAGACGGAAAGAAAAGGAATTGTGCGGAAAAGAGGGAGTTTATTTTAAAATTTTAACAAAAATGGAGGTTGTATTTAAATATTATAAGTAAATATGAATGTGTTTATGTATGTTAAGAAATATTTGTATGTCAACCTGTGTGTTTGTTTATCACCATAACATTATTTTCTGCATATTCATAAGAGTGTGTGTGTGTTCAATTATGCACGTGAGCTTTTTGAGTTTAACATATGATTACATTAGCTGGTGTTTTTTGTTTCCGCTTTTCCATATTTTTGTATGTATGTTTATGTATTTTTTTAAACTAATTTAAAAAGTTATTTAGGTTAACAATGTTTTAATTAGTGTTGATGCAAAATTTATGCCACAGCAAATACATGCATTTTTTAAACAAAGCACTCACACAAATATACAAATAAAAGCAAAACATTTATACATGAAAAAATGCATTTGTATTAGAAATAAGTAAAACGGCTTTATTCGGCTTAACGAATCTTAAATACCCTTCATCGTGGTATTGAAACGCCGATTGCTTCCTAGCTCCATTGCTTCTATGGTACGTGCTCTGTCGTATCAAAACCATTTATTTCAGGAGTACACTTGTGCGGATGTCAGGTAAAATAATGAACCGATTTAGCTCATTTTTAATGCTTAATAATTTTTATATTTAAGAAATACCTGAGCCAATTTTGTTCTCCTAGTTCCTGTGCCAAAACCACTATTTCACAAAGAAAAAAGTGAATATTTGCCTATAACTCAGTCATTTGTAATTTTTACTACCAGTATTCTATAGTGCAATATGAGGGAAAAAAGCCATTCAGCCGATCTTGCTGAATTTCAATAGCAATCGATGCCGGACTTGATGTGATAACATTTTTATCACACTTGTCCCCATAATATCTGGAGCCTTCATTTGCAACCTCATTTCAACATAGACACGGACAAATGGTAAGAAGGACATCGTTAGATCAACTTGGCTACTAGAGTATTCATTCGGTTAACCGCTAATCGGTTAACCGATTAATTACTACCCGATTAACTGATCGGTAAATTTAAAATTGGCTTTTTTCGATTAACTATTAAACCGGTTAATTTCAGTCGATTAACCGAAGTCACAAAATTTTAAATTTTTTTTGTGTTTTTAATTATTTGTTTTGTCTCATATACAAAAGGCATGTGTTTAGCAAAATATTTTTTTCCTTCTAGAGCAATACATTCTTTAATTAAAAAACAATGCAAAATCAAAAATTAAGAAATTAAATATTAGACTTTAATAAATTTTTCAAGCTTAAGGTCTCTTTTTTATAAAATTAATTAAAATATCGAAATAAATATATAAATACAATTATCGAAATAAATATTTTAATTAATTTTATAAAAAAGAGACCTTAAGCTTGAAAAATTTATCAAAGTCTAATATGAAATTCGGAAATAATTTTTTTACAGAATGTTCGATGCTGAGCTTTGCCAGGATGAGTCAGCTGACAATAAAAGAAATTCTTGATTGTAACACAAACAACCTTTTAACCGAAGCAATTAGAAGTGTTTTAAATTTTAAAAATTAAAAATGGAATTTAATGTCGTAATGGAAGATTTTATATGTTTTGAGAAATAGAGGAAAAGCAATGAGAAATTAGATAATCGGTATTATTGCTTTTAATTTCTCCAACATCCTTGATAAGTGAAAGAATTTTTTCAGAGTCAAGTTTTATCAAAGCTAAAGAAAAGAATCGCTTAAATCCTAAACATTTAAACCAAATTATTTTTCTTAAAGATTATTTTATAAGATCTCCCTAAACTATTGAAAAATTTATTAATAAAATGATCTCACATTTTATTTCTTACAAACCCCAAATTTCACCAAGTTCAGTTATAATTAACTATCAGTTATAGCTGTCAAACATATTGTTAACTGGAAGTTAAAGTAATAGTTAGTTTTAACTGAACTTGGTGAAATTGGGGGTAAATGATATATATTTAGGAATTACATTTTTATTTGCTTGTTTTAGTTCAAGAATTGTTTTGTTTGTTATGTAATTTTTTTTTTTTTTTTTTTGCTAATAAATTCCAAATAATAAATAATTTTTGCATTTTTATTTATTGAAATGACTTAATTTATAACAAAACTTTATTAATCGGTTAACCGATCAATAACAAAATTAACCGATTATAAACCGATTAAACCGAAACCTCGGCTAATTAATCGAGCGATTAACCAATTAAAGCAAAAGCCCGATTTAATGAATACCCTATTGGCTACTCTTAAGAACACAGAATGTTGTGGAAAGTGCAAACGAAATTACAAACTTTTAAATACCCTTTCCACCTGTGCTAACGAGCATTACAAAAGTTTTGTATTTTAGTTTCACGGTTTTTTCGAAAACTTTTAAGGGAATCTTGCAACTTTTTACATTAAAAACAATTCTATAATTTTGCTATTTAAAGGAAACTTTTAAAAATTTCCGAATTTCTTACAGCCTTATTATTACCGAAATCGCCAGGAAATATCCTTTTTTTATAATCCAGCAATTGTGACGTACAATTTTCGTTAAACCTGGGTTACAATTTCAGAACTTTGGCGTGTGATTATCTTCTGCATCTTTTTAATAGTGAATAAAGCGTTCACTGACGTTTCGCTCATTAATTTTTAAAGTGGCATAACTCAAACAATTTGATTGGTAAGCTTAGTTTCCAGAAATTCGTGCAATAACATGATTGATATTGTGTTAGAAAATTCTTTTTGAATCGATGTGTATGTACCGCTTGTATATTTGTTACAAATATCACAGGGTTATTTTGAAGTAAAACAATAAAAGTTTTTATGTCAAATCTACTCATTTTCATAAAGTTTATACGAAGCAAACTTTAAGAACGCGAAGTCAATTACACCGGTCGGAAAATCTTATTTGAATTATCAATATGTCAGTTTTTTTTTTATTGGAAATAGAGTTTTCATGTTTAAAAAATGCTTGCGCTATTAAGTAATCACAGCAACACTTCTTAATTTTGTAAGGAACGTCATGAGAATCAGATCGTAATTTTTTCATAATAAACGAGATATTTTGAGTTAGAACAAAATTTTTTAGACTCTTGATCAAATACTTTACACAAACGATTCTACAGAAAAATTGTATTTTTTTAATTATTACACTTTTGAAGTAAATGAAGTATATTTACAAAAATGTTTAATTTTTATAATTTATATACATTTACGATTGGATTTAGTTTTTTAGAAATGATTAAAATGTTAAAAAATGCAAATTTAGTAACATAATAATAACTAAAAAATGTATTTATTTATTATATTTGGTAATAAAGATGTCCTCCTGACTACTTTAAAATATAAATTTCAGCATGGGTTTACTTAATGTTTAAAGACGTCCAAAGGCAAATGTTTAGAACAAAAGTACAAAAAGAGCAAATATAAATACCAGCAATATATTTTAACGTGTGTATAAAAACCATTTCTAATTTAAAAAAAAAACATTAATTAATGTCTGCATGTTTATGCTTCAGCTTATCCTTTTAGGCGGCATGAAATAGCCCCCCACGAATTAAGTCCCCAAAACGAAAATGAAATAACTCCAAAAAAAAGTATATGGGAGGCAACAACAACGTTTTTTGGGGATTTATTTCATTTTTTTGTGGACTTATTTCATTTTTATATGAAATAACTCCCCAAAAATCTGAAATGAAATAAGTCCCTAAAAATATTTTGGGGACTTATTTCATTTTATAATTTATTCCAAAGTCGTCAAAAATGCAAATAATGTCCCGTTATAATATATAAACAAAACTTGTTTTAATGAATGGTCATTAAAAAAATTTTTGACTAGGCAGTTAGTTTTAGAAATAATTTTGCTGTATAAGGTGCATTAATAAAAAAATAAATAAATATTAAAAATGAATTTTGGAAAATGCAAATTATGTCCCGTTGTAAAATGTAAACAAAACTTGTTTTGATGAATGGTCAAGACCATTCATTAAAAATAATAGTTACTAGGCATTAAGTTTTGAAATAATTTCGCGGTGTAAGGTGCATTAATAAGAAAAAAAAAATATTAAAAATAAATTTTGAAATAATAAGTGGTTACAGAAAACATAGCAAATTGTTATACGTTGTAGATCAAAAAATGATCTATATTAAAAAATCAGTTTTTGGGGATTTATTTCATTTCAAGAATTGGGGACTTATTTCAAATGAAATAACTCCCCGATTTTTGGGGATTTCTTTCATTTTGATTTAGGGAGTTTCTTCATTTCGTTGGGGTTTTATTTCATTTTAAAATTGGGGGTTTATTTCATATGAAATAAGACCCCAAAAATTGGGGAGTTATTTCATTTTCGCTTTGGGGACTTATTTCGTGGGGGGCTATTTCATGCAGCCATCCTTTTATTGTAAAACTTTAATCGTAAAAAATTATAAAAATTAAATGTTTTATATTTTAAAGACTTTCAAGTAAAAACATCAACAACTTAAATCAAAATAAAACCAAACACAAGCAAAACATTACGACCTGCTTAATTCCCTTTCAAAACGACAAAGTTGTGATTTATATGAGTGCAAGCAAGTCACTCATGCAAACATTTTCGACAGCAGCCTTTTACTGTTGACTAAAAATATAAATTGATACCATTTTGCTATTTTTAACTTCGAAAAAGGAATGACTGATTTAAGCTTTTGATGTTAACTTTTGGCTTGTTTTTACTCTCTGATAGATAATTTTGCAACTGGCAAATTCCTCTAGGGTTTAATGTTGAATAAACAAAAAAAAAAGGTTTCTCATTTCACTTAAAATAAACTATAAAATAAGATAGCAAATTTGATTTATTTTAAATTGTGATTAATCGATTTTTTACAAAATCTATATTATTTTGCACTAACATATTTTCTATTTAATAAAATGATAAACGAAAATAATATCCGATCAGAAACGAGATAAATTATGACATTTTTTGAAATCAGTTAATAACACGGTAATACAAAAGTGAATAGCAAAAATAAGCAGGGGTTTCCATATAGCAATTCTGATTTATTGGACACAAAAGCTTAAAACAAGAAAAATATTCTTTAAACATTTCAAATCAATATTTTAAATATTGAATCGCAAATTTCAAAGAATTTAAATTTTGGAAAATATTAGTAAATTTTAATTTCAAAAGATTTTGTTATTCGTGCTTAATTCCCAGTTTTTATTATTGATAAAAACACTTGAAATTTATTGTTGATGGGATAAGCTATTCCTATGCGCATTTCACTGGTTGCTTAGGCCAGATCATCAGGAAACTTCATCCATAAAGATTTTGGAAAAACTAAAGATATTAAACCAAATAAAACTGTTAAGCGTATAAGACTTATAGCAACAGTTCTACTTGTAACAATATCAAAGTTTAAACAAAACACATCAACAATAAACAGTGGGTTTATCTCATCTTACATTCCCCACTACAATTAGTTGAAATTCTCTCAACATTAACTGTAGTTGTAAGTAGGTTAAGAAAAACAAAATAAAAACAAACAACAACTTACAAAAGATGTTGTCAATTAAGTGTTTTTTTAGGCGGTGCACTTGCCTGTTTATTATCAAAAAGTAATTTCAATAATAAAAACTGGGAATTAAGCACGAATAACAAAATCTTTTGAAATTAAAATTTTGTATTCCCAAAAATTGAAATTACTTTTTGATTAGTAAATTTTTTTTTGCCGAAAAATTTTGGAGTCGGAGTGGCGAGTTTTTGTGAGTAATTCGACACCGACTCCAATACAAAAACCCTGAACTCCGACTCTTCAGCCGCGCCTTAACAGCCCTGATAAAAAGGCACTGTTAAAAAAGGATTTCGAAATTGAAAAACTCCTGGTGAGTTGAATCCTGTGTCAGTGGTATATTTAATCACGAACTTTTCGTAATTCTTTCATTCCTAATTAAGTTAAATGCAAAACTTATGTATGTGTTTTGATTTAAACTTTTATTATCAGATTAGCTTTCCACCCCAAAAAATAAACTTTGTTTTTAGATTTGAAAAAAAAAAACTTTTTTTAAATGAATTAATTGCATTTCTTTATAATTCATCGAAAACTAATAAAACTGGGATTTTATTTGTTTTTTGTAATTGTGTGTGAGAGTTTTATCGTATTTTTTTCTTTTTTTTTTATTTCTTTAAGTATTAGGATTTAATCATGTTAAAACTTATTTTTCCTCATGTTTCATTTTAAAAGTCATGCAATCAACTTTAGCTGTTAATTTGTAAATACAGTGGATGCTAAAAATAGGTATTTATTAATGAAGCTTTTTAAAAAATAATTTTTTTTTAAGTTGAGTTAATACAATATGAGTTTTGTAAACTTGTACCATAATTGTAATTTCCATTGATATCAAGTATCATAACACCTAACAGGCACTAGTTTTCTAATATGCAAGAGTTGGGTACCAAATTGCGAGATTTGAATATTAAAATTATTAGATATTGAAGTACGCAGTATTTTATATTAAAGCAACAAATAAAATTTTGATTTTATTTAACAACATTGAAAAAAATTTTGATTGAGGTTGTAGTGGAGAACAGCGTGAATCAAAAAGGAGATAATACGGTGGCTTCTGTCCATCAGAAATTAAACTTATGTCGAAAATGGTATGTGTCAAATGCGGTATACCTGTATGTGGCGAACAAAACTTAAATTGGTAAATCTTGCACAAAATGTTATTCAAATTATTTATTTTTTTTTTGTTTATATAAGTTAATGCAGATAACATTATCTACACAAAGTACAAAGAAAATATTTATTTAAGTTTTTAGAACCGAACTGAATTCCTTTATAAAAGCTCTTTAATTTTTGATAATGCTAATTGAGTTTTATTTTTAATTTTATTTTTATTATAATTTTCTGCTTAAAAATTATATTTTTTTAAAAGAAATAGAATAAATAAATGTTTTCAACAATAAAATTGATCAATATTATTTTCGGTGGTATCCTTTAAAGGCTAGAAACAAGCATACGTCTTTCAGACGTGTCGTTATCTTTTCAGTACAAAAAAATAACGTTATCTTTCTAGGGTTAAAACAAGTATAAAATAACATCCCGTTTCAATCAATAAGTTGTATGTTCATATTTTCATTTGTTAATTTTTTTTTTTTTTGTAGAGGACAACGTATGCGACCATTGCATGCATTTTGTTGTAAATGTGGTTTGAAACACAACAAATTTCATGTAATAGTCGCCTAAGTTGTCCTCAATAAAGTATTATTCAACGCAAATTTAAGAAAAAGTAAGCAAAAAAGACGTAAATGCGATTTTAAACACTACAAATACACGATAAGAAATTTAAGTTGTTGTCATCAATGTTTTGTAGGCAACAAATGCAAAAATGTCCTGAAGACATCGTTGGCGACATTTGTGTCTATGACCATTTTGCCAACTGGGAAATATTTTTAAAACAGGGTGGTGATATGCGTGTGAATGGTATTTTAAGGTTTAATTTATTTTTTTCACTTTTGTTACTTTCTTGTTTTATTTGCCCAAATTACGAGTAACTTCACTTGAAGGGATTTAGTAAATAAAATTATTTTTCCAGAAGCTTAAAAATGGTAAAATTCTTAATTTTTTTACAATATTTATACCATAAATGGAACTGTTGCTTTCATTTGAGAGATTAAGACTGACAAACTAAATAAGAGTGTTTGATTTTTTAATGAATTCTTTTCAAAATGGGGGAAAAAGGAAAAACCAATTTAAGACTATCAATTTAATGGATTTATTAAAGATCCTTAAAAAACAAAAGTTAAAAACAAAATACATTAAAACACAAACAAATCTTTGGAAAGCACTCCTTAAATTTAAAAAATTCACTTGAAATTCTAAATTAACCCTTCCTATGATCCTTTGGGTCAATATGACCCAACAATTAAATGTAAACAACATTTCATATTTAAGTATTATTAAAAATAAAAGCGATTCTATTGACTTTTTGACTGAAAAAAATATTGATCGATGATTCTGAATGAAGATGAACTCAATTCAATTATATTCAATAGGAAAACAATTTTAAGGTGGAATTAAACTTGCAATATCGCTTGTTGGGTCATATTGACCCAAAGGATATTAAATGTGTGTAAATCGTGTTTTTAAATGTGGAGGGGGGAGGAAAAATTTAAATTTTATTATTCTCATGTTTATTTAAATTTATAATTTTCGTCCCTGTAATGGATAAATTACAGTTTCACGTCCATATCTTATATTTAAAGAGACAAATTTTGCGTTTGAAAACCAAAATTGGGTCAAATTGACCCAAGGAGTGCAGAAGGGTTAAATTAAATTAAATTTAAAAATCTAACACTATCGGAGACCTTTTCTAAAGCCCTCGTTACTTTTACGTTGAGCGTATAGGTTACAGGTCAACGGTTCCGTTGTCGATACCAAGCTTATGCATGAAAACGATGAATCTGATAAAATTAAATTTATTTCACGTTTTTAAGTTCGTTTGCTTATAATTATTGATAGAGCGAACATTCTATTCATATTTTAATACATAACGCACAATTAACAAAAGCTGAAATTTTATGCAATTTTTTTTTTTTAAATAATCTTAATAAATTTTGACAAATTTTTTGTTTTCTTTTTAATGCGTTTCAATACAATATGACACTTTTAAGATTTTTTTAGCACCTACTAACAATAGTTTACTGCAAAGCTTGCTGCTTAAAAGGTTTTTCAAATTTCAAAGCAGAACACTTTAAATTATCCCTCAAACTGCTATTGTATAAAATTTTCATTTATTATTATTTTCTAAAATATATTCCACACCCTGTTTTCTACCACTGATGCCTTGTTTCCTGCATTCAAAAAAATCCTTTATATCGAATGTGATCATGTATTCAATATCCCGGCGGTTTATAGACTCATATTTTCCGTTAAGTGTGTTTGTGTGATTAATAACTATACAATTCAATTCTTCTTTTAAATTAAACCGCAATTCAAAATTTATTGTTAAACAAACCATAAGCCAGCCAGCCATTCAACCTTCGAGCCAACAACAAAATACAAAAAGAGCAAAACTTAAACAAAAAGAAACAAATGCACAGCAGCAACTCAAAATATAAAGCATGACAAATTTCACGTAGAAAACTACAATAACACAAATGTGCAAATATAAACTTTATAAAAAGTGAACAGTGGATCAAAAGAGGCTTTTTAAATACACAATTAATTTTCAGCCCCCTTTTTGAAATCTTAAACAAAAATAAAATAACAAAAACACTTTTTTTTAAATCCAAATATGGACCAACTCGTTCTATATCAAAAAATCACACTTTGTAGTAAATTTTAAAATAATCGGTCCATTATTTAACAACCAGAGACCTTTTCCACAAAATAACAAAGTGCTTTATTCGGCTATGTCGAATCTTATATACCCTTCCCCATGTTTAGGGGAAAAAACAGAAGTTTATATATACGTATATCTAAATATATGTATATTTATATATGTTGTATTAATCGCTTAATTGCATTCAATTACACTACGTGACAAAATTTCAACAAAGTCGTGACCAAATGAATCTGACCGCTAATCTTAATGTAAAATTGTAAATTTTATAACCTTTCACTAAAAAGAAAGAAATACACAGTACGCTTAAAATTGTTGAAGATATTTGCATTTCAGTCACATCATCTTTTTTAAAAACACAACTAACGGTAATTTTGGAATATCTCAAAAACTGTTTTACTTTTGACAATTCTGACTTCATATTCGGATTCAGCGGACAATTTTACATAACGATTAGGTGTCAGATTCATTTGCCCAAAAAACTATCACTTAGTGTTATTCGCACATGTTTGCGTGGTATTAAATATATTAAGAAACAAACTTCATTATAAAAAAAAAGAGTAATTTTTTGGGATTTCTGTACTTTGATTATACCGACCTATTTAAGAAGAACTATACCATTTCCTTGGGTTATAGAACTTGGACTCGAGAAAATCTATGGTTTTGGGGTTAATTTATATTTTGATCCAAATTTTTAATATTCTTAATTAGGCTTTAGTTCATTTAATTTAATTTTCATTAAATTATTTTTATTACCATGACATGTTTCGATCGCAACCACTCGATCTCCTCAGATGGATTTGCCATTTTACACCCGCAGCCATTGAAGACTGCTGACGTCAATAGTCAAACATCAATCCTTAAACCAAATTGTATTTTAACCTTTGGTAGATCGAAGTTTGCTTTTTTGAATGATTATCGATTTTAATTGATTTTGCATGTTTTTTCTTTACTTCTGTTTTTTTCGTACTTTTGTCAAGAATTCTTCTTCACCCGCAGTCCTTCAAGTTGTGCTGAAAAAGGTCAACAAGTAAAGGAAGGACAAAAAGGAAAAAACAAAAAATGTACTTTGGACTTCAAGAAGAATTCTTGGCAAAAGTACGAAAAAACAAAAGTAAGAAAAGAACATGTAAAATCAATTGAAATGGATAATCATTCAAAAAAGCAAATTTCGATCTACCAAAGGTTAAAATACAATTTGGTTTAAGGATTGATGTTTGACTATTGACTGACGTCAGCAGTCGTCGATGGCTGCGGGTGTAAAACGGCAAATCCATCTGAGGAGATCGAGGAGTTGCGATCGAAACATGTCATGGTAAACTGCCGGCCGCGGTGCGAGTCCCGGCCACGGTCAAGAATGAAGGATTATCCATAACAATTTTAATTAATTTTCATGTTGTAAAATTCCTTTCTTCATAAAAATAATTTTATGAAAATTAAATTAAAAGATCTTAAGCCTAATTAAAAATTTGGATTAAAAACCATAAATGGTTCAACAAAATAACCACAATACTAGTTATTAATTTATATTTTGGTCATAACTTTTTTGTATCTAAACCGAGTTTTTTAAAAAATATGTTCTAATGAAGATTTCCGAACTTTTGATATATAAGACGTTTCTATAGGTCACACGGCAGCCCTAAAACTAGGTTTTATAAAAATGTTGATGTTTTTTAGCCCATTTTATGAGTATTTTACCCATAATTTTCCCATTTTTAAGCCGATTTAAGAGATTTGTATACCGGCGTATTTAAGAACAAATTTTCCATTAATTTGGGCTATAAAACTTGGGCTCGGGAACATCTATGGCTCCCGAAAAAGCATATTTTGGCCATAACTTTTTCGTATCTGAACAGATTTTTCCGAAATTTTCAGAAAATATTCAGAAATTTCAAGGGCCGCTGTTGATTTTGAATAAAACACAAACTATTTAGAAAATTATTGTAATTTTATTTTATTATGATATATTGGTATTACTCAATTATGTATGGAACAAAATATCGGCCAAATGGGCGCCGCGACCACGGCGGCACACCTCCATTCGATGGTCCAAATTTTCGATGACCCTGAGGCATAATGGAGGTTCTATGCCGTTAATGTGCCGAATTATCTCATCCTTTAGCTCTTGAATTGTTGCTGGCTTATCGACGTACACCTTTTCTTTCAAATAACCCCAAAGAAAAAAGTCCAACGGTGTCAAATCACATGATCTTGGCGGCCAATTGACATCGCCATTACGTGAGATAACACGGCCATTGAATTTGTTGCGCAAAAGAGCCATTGTTTCGTTAGCTGTGTGGCAAGTGGCACCGTCCTGCTGAAACCACATATCGTCCACATCCATATCTTCCAATTCGGGCCATAAAAAGTTCGTTATCATATCACGATAGCGAACACCATTCACAGTAACTGCCTGACCGGCCTCATTTTGGAAAAAATAGGGCCCGATGATGCCGCCAGCCCATAAACCGCACCAAACAGTCACTCTTTGTGGGTGCATTGGTTTTTCGACAATCACTCTTGCCCAAATGCGGAAATTCTGCTTATCGACAAATCCACTGAGGTGAAAATGTGCCTCATCACTGAAGATGATTTTCTTCGAAATTTATCATCCATTTTCATAATAAGTCTGGATAACTTTAACACATTTTTGGATTGTGTATCTCTCCATGGTTCAAATTGAGTAAGTCTGAAATAGAGAAATGTCAAATTAAATTCGGAAAAAAACTTGGCGTTTAGGTGTGGTTCACATTCAACATCGGCCCTTACAATTTAACCACCCTTTATAAGGCGTAACCATAGATCATATGACAGTCCAAAAATTCATTTTAATATTTTGTGTACGAGAGGTGGGAGATGTAGGATGCTGTATATTGATAATCTAAATATGTGTATCTAATTTGGAAACTTTCTCCAAAAAATATTTGGAAAAAATTATAGAAAGTCGTGGTTTTTTGCTCATATCTTAGCCATTTCTGGACCGATCTTGCTGAATTTCAATGGCTAGAAATGGTCGACTATATGTGACATAAATGTTAAACAACCTAGCCGTTATCATGTCTGGATTCTTCGGAAAACACATTTCAAACGTAAGACGAACGGACGGTCAGACGGACATCGTTATATCAATTTCTCTCCTAATAAGGACCCAGAATTTATATACTTTATAGGGTCTAACATCAATTTTGTAGAAATTATAAACGGAGTGACAAACTTATATGTACCCTTTTCCACCTGTGGCGAAGGCTGTTTCGTTCCACAAAAACTGTAAATTCTATTTTTGCAAAGCAAATTTTGATAGTTTTGATAACTAATGAAGTTTTTGAAATGTTTCGAGAGTTTTTGTTCGACGATAGTGAAGACGCGGCTATTACAGGAAATTAAAGACTTTATAGAGGCTTTCGTTTAAATAAAATCGAAGTTGATTTCATTTAAATAATAAAATAAATTAGAGAAAAATTAGAAATGTTATTTATCGAATGTGCTCAAGGGAACTTTTACAATTTTTTAAAATGCAAATTTTTATTATTAATTATGAATATTATATACTTTTTTTATTGCAAACACTTTAGTTTTGTGAATATGGTTCTATGACTACTAACTCTCAGGATTCGGACTGCCTCATACAGCACTCTTTTTGTTATTTTTTTTATAAAATTTTAATTTTTTTTAATATGTATCTTTTATATAAAAAGTACCTTTTTTAAAGAACGAAATACCGTTTTGAAAACCAGTTCCTTTTTTTTTAAATTCCCTTTCTATAAAAGGTACCATTTTATAACAAATACCTATTTGGTAGAAAGTCCATTTTTTAAAAAAGTACTTTTTGTAAGAGGTCCACCAAGCCTTTAACATGAAGTATTTTTTTTTATAAAAATAGCCCTTTTATAAAAAAGAACCTTTTTGATAAAAAGTACGTACGGTTTTTATCCAATAGTTTTTGCTGTGAAGCTGAAAATGATTAAAAACTTGTACACCATTAACAATTGTACTCTGGTTAGGTGTTTGCGTGGTTTTTTTATGTATTCTACGGGTAATAACACTAACTTCCTTATAAATGTTGATATTGACATAGATAGATCAAAAATTAACCATAGGTTCCATATAAATCCCCCATCATAAAATAACTTCAAGGCAAAAAAAATCGCATATAGAAGAAGATATCTAAAATATATTCGGAACAAATAACTTTTACCTGAATCTTTACCTACAAAAATTTTGATAAACAAATTAATTTTTGTTTTCAAAAAAAAAAAATATTATGTTTCAAAAACGACTGCTCATATTAGAAAAGAGTTTTACTTTTCTTAAAATAAATTTTATTGCTGAATTTCGGTTTTTTAGTAATTTCAATAAACTAAAACGTTTTTGAGTAACGCGAACATATGTTGTGCAACCACCTCCATTTTCGAAATAACGGTATATCTCGAAAACCAATCTCGAGCAAATCTAAAAAAACGGCGGGCACCACTGGACTTAGCGTGTCTGTTTTTTCAACTAGCATAGTGTAAATAAATCTTTTTTTTGAAAAAAGTATATTTTTCATAAAAAAAGGAGCAAGGTTATCTTTTTCATAAAAAGTCGCATTTTGGTAAAAACATATTTTTCCTAAAGGAAACATTTATTTCTACTAAATGTTTTCAGCATAAAATTTAATTGAAAAAATTTATTTTTTGATACAAAGTACTTAATTTGTACTTTTTTTTTAAATCTCCTTTTTATGTTATCGATCAAAACAGTGTTTGAACACGTGAATACCAATTTTTTTCAAGAAGTCTTTCTAAAAGTTTTTTTTTTCCATAATTTTAAATAAATAAATATTGTAAATAATTAATTGACCCACTGTTTCATATTTCTATTGGAAACTTTAAATAGTAAAATATATTTTACCGTGCAACTTTTTAACATTAGTTATTTTACGAAAACATACATATTAGTAGTTCTGTTATCCTGCAAATACGAGGACGCTCTCATACATGTTCTTAGAATTAAACCAGTCAATAGAAGCATGCATACATGCCACAATTGTTATTGTTTTTGTCGCTTTGAAAAAATGAAACCCAACAAGTTGTAAAGGGGATCGAAACAAAAAAATTGCTTGTGAAACAATTGTACAAATAAACAAGTAAGAATGACTACACTTTCTTACTTGTTTATCGGTCAATCCTGACCATATGATACCCTGCACCACAGTATTTAAAGGTATATTTTTAAGAGCGTACGTTATTCTGGACCGATAGCCAATTACAGACCAGCCATAATAGTATTATTACACAGGTCAACAGCAAAAAAGGGCTTGAATAACCGCTATATTTTTTTGATCCGCTACAGTCACCTAACTGCAAAAAACATAATTTTTTAAAATTCTATGGTAAGGTTTTTTTAAAAAAAAATTTTTTTCTGAAATTTGACATTTTTGAAGAGGCTGCTCCATACATCATATCGTTACTTTGGAACGACGTACCCAATTTTGTTAACCAATCCCTCAAAACATTTTAAATTACGCCTGATTTAAGTTTTTCTAATATTATATTTTAATAAAAAATTCTTTTTTGTTTTTTTTATAAAATTTCAAAAAATTCATAAAAAATTGAAATCAAAAAATACTTACCAGTTTTAGTACTTAAGCTTAAAGCTGCATGCATTAGAAGTAAAATACATTTTATTTCATAAAAATCCATGAATAAATACCTGTTTTATTCCCGATAAACTGAAAGTACCTAGTTTTGACCTTTTTTATCGCTAATTTGTGTAGAGCTAAAAATCACAAAGTTTTACCATTTTATTACACATTATATTTTTTGAATCCTTAACTTTAATTATTTTTTCATAGAGCTGCATGCATTAGAAATAAAATAAATTTTTTTTCATGAAAATCCATGGATAAATTCGTGTTTTATCTCCGATAAAGTGAAGGTACCTAGTTTTGACATTTTTTTATCGCAAATTTGTGTTGAGCAACATGTTGCATACATAAAATAAACTAGGTACTTTCAGTTTATCGGGAATAAAACAGGTATTTATCTATGGATGTTTATGAAATAAAATGTATTTTACTTCTAATGCATGCAGCTTTAAGATTTAGTACTAAAACTGGTAAGTATTTGTTGATTTCAATTTTTATGAATTTTTTGAAATCAAAAATTTTATAAAAAAAACAAAAAAAGAATTTTTTTTTGCCACTTCGGCCTTAATAACTCCAAAAGTAATGGCTAAATTAAAAAATGATATTAGAAAAACTTAAATCAGGCGTAAATTAAAATGTTTTGACGGATTTCATAACAAAATCGAGTTCGTCATTCCAAAGTTACGATAAGATGTAAGGAGCAGCCTTTTCAAAAATCTCAATTTTTACTAAAATTTTTTAAAAAAAAAACCTCTCCCTAGAATTTAAAATTTGGACCATATTTGTACTACTGGAACCACAATACATCAAAATTGTATAGTAGTTTTTCAAGCCTTAAAAATGTTTTCGATTTTGTTGCCTTGTGTTATTATTAGTTCTTTTTGCCGAATAGTATTTAAATTTTTACGTCCATATGATAGGAAGTTATGGCATTAAAAGATTGTGGAAACTATGTTCAAATGTAGACCGATTCCGATAAAATTATATAAGATAAGGTGCGAAAATACTTTTCGGACAATTTGAATCTATACGCAGAGAAAAACATGGTTGAACTATGATTAAAAAATCATATTATGGTCCCAGCAATTGAAACAAACAAACTATTGTTATTTTTAACATTACTTTTTTCACGATTAATGATATTTTGTTTCTATTAAACAATAAAGTGCTCACCGTCCTTGAAACTTCAAATATGGTTGAATTAACCACGATGATGATTTAATAAAATAAAGTTTCAACCATACACTTAAACATATTATAGTTACTTTAACCATATTATTATCTATCACAACCATATAATGGTTAAAATCATCCATCCAAAATCCATAACCATATTATGGTTGTCTCCAAATATGCTATGGTTAATATGTAATAGCAATAACATGTTTAAAATTATAATAAATGTTTTAAAACATTGTATGTTTACTTTAAAATTGAAAGTAATATGTTTAAGACAACAATATTATGGTCGTTTTGCTCTTTAAAATAGTTGAATGCTTTTCAAATAAATACTTGCTAGGTGTGCTTAAAATTCTCAATCATTTTAATTTAATAATTGAATAAAATACACAAATTTAGTACTATGAACCAGGAAACAGAAGGAGTGTTTTTATATGTTACGCACATGAGCACAAGCGCAAAATAACCTCTTCACTATGGAGAAGTAAGAATAAAAAAAGAAAAAAATTATTTAGTTTTAGTTTTTTTTTTTTTTTATTGTTCACTTTGTACAAAGTTATATATTTATTTATGAGGCAAACAAAGGAACAATGTATGTGCTACATAGTACAGATATATATATGTGCCTGTTTTCATGCAAATCATACATAACAGTCTGTAACTTTAATAATGGAAAAACTTCAGTGGTTTTTTAGTTAAATGCACATATTTTTTTTTATTATAAGTTTTAATAAATAAAAATCTCATGCATAAACATACTTATATTAAGTACACATAAATTTATACATTTGTATGCTTGTGTATACAATCTTGTAACCATGTCTAAGATAAATACATATACCTTTATAAAGGGTCCGCCAAATAACTTTTTTTTTGAAAATGCTATAAAAAAAAACTACTGAATATTTTCTCAAATTTCTTTTTTTATTTGAAAGTACAATCCTTCCGGTTAATAATGGAAAATAATTTCATTCAAATGCCTCGGCTGGCCACGCAGTAGCCTACACGATGGGTCCAATTTTTAAGCACATTATCGATTGTGTGCAGCTGTATTTCACCAATGGCTTCACGAATATTGTCCTTTAAAGCGTCAACTATCTCTGGCTTGTCGGCGTAACACTTATTTTTGGCGGCACCCCACAAATAATAGTCCAACGGTGTTAAATCGCAGCTCCCAGGTGGCCAAACGACATCAGCTCTGCGGCTGATAATGCGATCTTTAAAAGCAGGGCGCAAAACATCGAGTGTAGCTTCGGCTGTGTGGCACGTAGCGCCGTCCTGTTTAAACCAAGTGTTGCCAATATCCTCCTCTTCAATTTTTGTGAACAAAAATTCGTTCAACATGCCCCGATAACGACCGCCATTGACTGTAACGGCCACTCCTTGCTCATTTTCAAAGAAAAATGGCCCAATTATGCCTCTCTAAAAAAGTTTTATGCTTGTCCAGCTTAGGAAATATTTGTTTATTTATAAAGTGTTACAAATACAGCTACAAAGTATATCCCAACTTAATTTACCGAGCAATAGTAACGCAGATTTTCAGCTCTTTGAAGTAAATCAGTCTCTGACAGTGATGACAACTCTTGGGAGACTAAGCGCGCGACGAGATTTAAAAAACAGACTTAAAAGGGCTGAATTAAAACATGTATATTTGGCTATGCCGAATCTAATATGACCTTCGCAATAATGCGACAAGACCAGAAAGTTATGGACATACTACGCCCATTTCTCCAATCCCGCCTACATTTTGTCGTATATTGTGTATTAATAACAAATACGCTTGTACCTGCAGCAAAACCAGTGATGTTATACCCTTTTTTGAAAAGTCCTTACTTAGCCCGAAAAAAGTCCTTATTTTCCCACACGCGTTAAAAAAATTGTCTCTACAAAAATCCCTACAACTTTAAAATGATACATCAATACAAATAAAACCATTTGCATGTACATTTTATATAAAGTTGTTTCCAGCTTGCACTGGGTGATAGTTTTTTGTAAAAATCACTTATACGACTCTTCTCAGATAACTTTTGATGATTCAGAACTGATTTATCACTTGAGCGATTGAAAAAGGATTCATGTATGATTCATTGCTAAAGAATAAAAAGATTGGATAAAAAAGAATTAATGAAAATTAACGAAAGTGCGAATGGTTTCTTCTTCTCTTTGTTTGTTTGTTCAAATAATCAACAGCCATAATGGTGTTGATTCAATCGGAGAAAAAATGAAAAACATGACGATTAAAAATTTTTTAAATATTATCAAAAACATAAACTACATTTTATTCTTTCGACCCTTTTTATTATTAATAAAAATAAATAGTTTTTTCGAGCTCGAGGCCAATTATATTGAATGTGAAGACAGTAATACGTCTCTTTCGAATATACTTGTAACTCATTCCTTGATAATGATATCCGATGGATGTCGAAATACTAGAACAAATAGTTTAATAAAAATTATAGGTATACATTTTTATAAATTATTGGCCTCGAGCTCGAAAAAACTATTTATTTTTATTATTATCAAAAACTATATAATTTATGATTGAAAAATACGACGGAAAATCTTAAAAATTATTATAAAAACTACGATTAAATGGTAGGGTACCATTCTCTTACAACGAGAGTATCATTTACGATCGAAAAAGTTAGGTCATATGCGGTTATTTTTCTAAAGAAGCTGATTCCTATATGATTATCATACAAAGTCCTAGCTAGGTTATACATACATACATATATAAATATTAACTCTATTATGTAAATTAACTAAATCAGTTCTTTTTTTAACCAAAAAATGGAATAAACAAAAAAAAAAAAAACATAAAAAATAAGTGAGATAATTTCAATTAAAATCACATTTGTGTATTTTTGGATTTTGTTAATTGCACTGTCTATTTTTGTTATTTTTCTAAAGAAGCTGATTCCTATATGATTATCATACAAAGTGCTAGCTAGGTTATACATACATACATATATAAATATTAACTCTATTATGTAAATTAACTATTAAATCAGTTCTTTTTTTTAACCAAAAAATTAAATAAACAACACAAAAAAATTAAAAAACAAGTGAGATAATTTCAATTAAAATCACATTTGTGTACTTTTGGATTTTGTTAATTGCACTGTGAAACAAAAAAAAAAACCAACCTCAACAGTTGCAATGCGAAATAAAACTAGACTATTGGTTGAGCAAATCTGTCAAGGGGTTTTAAAAAGTTACTCGGGTTTTCACAACAACAAGAAAAACACAAAAAAAAAAAAATAAAAACAAAAAAAAGAGAAATGTACTTTGGACTTCAAGAAGAATTCTTGAAAAAATGTACGAAAAAATAAAAGTAAGGAAGAACATGTAAATCAATTCAAATTGATAATCATTCAAAGCAAATTTCGATCTACCAAATTTTAAATACAATTTGTGTTGTAACTATTTAAATGAATTTGCACACGATCTGTTTTTTAATTATTAATATTAAGAATGTATGTTTATTGTTCGGCTATCGTTACAAGAGTGATCTAAGAATATGAAAATTGACAAGTACCAAGTACCTACATAAGTAGAAGAAGAGTTGCCAGATTAGCAGATATGACAATCCTCGCACCCTTAATACATACTAATTTGAAAATAATATACATTATCAACATAAGTTATTCAGAGTACATATTATAATCTGTTAAGTATTTCGGAAGTCTGCGTAGTCGAGCTGATTTCCTTGTTTGTTGATGGGGAATATGGTGATCTGCAGCGGAGGTTGAAATAGAGGTTGTATTTGAATGTTGAGTCGATGTAGACGATTGCGTCCCTTCAGTAGTTGTGCTGTTGGGTAAAAACACCAGGTCTTCTATATTAGGGCTATTTTGAGTTTCTTGCTGTGTAAAGCTATCAGGTTGTTCAACTAGTTCATCAGGAATTGTATTTTGTACTTCTGTATAGCGCAGTTGGTTAATATGCCTTTTGAAAACGAACCCGTTGTCCAACGTTACCATGTAGTGAAGACGGCCAAGTTTCTTAGTGATTGTACCATATTTCCAAATCGTTTTATTATTTGTATAATACTGAGCTTGAACCCTCTCCCCTTCGAATAATTGTCTTGACTTATAAGTCGAGTGTTCCGTCTCTTTGAATTGTATGGGTTTAAAAGCATCCAGGCTAATACGAATTTGCCTGCCTAAATATTGTTCTGAGGGAGTTTTATTATTTTTAAGAGGTGTGGCGCGGTATCTTAATAGTATCTCCTGAACTTTTTCTGGAATTGGCATCATGTTATTTTCCATTGAGACTAACTTACGTTTCAAAGTCTGAACGTTTCTTTCCGCTAATCCATTTGTAGCTGGATGACCTGGGGCTATAAACTTTTGAAAAATACCGCTATTCCTGCAGAAATTGTTAAATTCCTCACTTTTGAAAATAGTGGCATTGTCTGAAACTAATACGTTAGGAAACCCATTTCTGGAGAAAATGTTCTTTAATATATCTATAGTTGAACCCGATGTGGGTGCAGATCTGCATACTCCAACTTCAGCCCATTTAGATTTCGCATCCATTATTACCAAAAAATAGTAACCCTGAAAAGGACCCGCATAGTCAATATGTATGCGTTGCCAATTTTCATCTGGCTCTTCCCATGGATGTATTTCTGCTTTCGGGGGTGAGTTTCTGACTGTTGCACATGATGAGCACGACCTTACTATATTTTCGATGTCTCTATCTATAGACTTCCAGTAGACATATCGACGGGCAAGTTGCTTCATCTTTGTTATACCTAAGTGTGTTGAGTGTAGTTATTGTAAAACATATGGCTGCAGTGCTTTAGGAATGATAACCCTTTCACCTCGAAAGAGTACATCACCGTCTATTGTAAATTCAGATTCGATTTGATCAAGTTGGCGATAGTTTTTTGTTTTCTTATTATTATTACGAAGTTTCTGTAAAATTTCCACTAATTCCTTATCTTTCCAGGTTTCTTCTCTAAGTGATTTGAAGGTAATTTGCGAATTACTAATTTGGTGTATAGTTGAATTACATATAAGGTGCACTTCTTGATTGATTGCATTTTCTTTAGGAATTTTTGATGTATTTGGTGCTCGTGATAAGCAATCTACGTTGGTGTTTTCAATCCCTTTTTTGTACACTATTTCGTAGTTAAAACCAGACAAAAACGCTGCGTATCGTTGTAAACGCTGGAAGGTCATCTGTGGCAGTTTTGCGGTTTGATGAAAAATTCTCATAATTGGTTGATTATCTGTTATGAGAACAAACGGCCGTCCAAATAAGTATTCGTGAAAGTATTGTACAGAAAAAACTATTGCAAGCGCCTTTCTATCGAGTTGTGAATAAATTTGTTCAGCCAATGTTAATGCTCTTGATGTGTATGCAATAGGCTTTTCATAACCATCAACAATGTGTGATAATATACCTGCAATACCTGTCGGGCCAGCATCGCATGCCAATTGAAGTGGCAGTTCAGGGTTGTATGGTATTAAAACCCGAGGACTGGCCAGCTCTTTTTTAAGTATTTTAAAAGATTCTGCACATTTATCCGTCCACTTGAAACTAGAGTTTTTTTTTTAAAAGATTTCGCAAGGGTGTGGTTATTGAAGATAAATTTGGTATAAATCGCGCGTAGTACGTGACCATACCCAAAAACCGCTTAACATCGTTTGCATTGTTAGGGCAAGGCATGTCTAAAATTGCGGCGACTTTTAAATTAGATTTCGTAATGCTGTTGAGCTCTACGACATGCCCTAAAAATTCTATTCATTCCTCAAAAAAAGAACATTTCGCACTATTGAGATGTAAGTCAAATTTTCGCAATTGTTGTAAACAGGCTCTAAGGTTTGATATACACTCATCCATTGACTGCCTATGAACGATTATATCATCAAAATATGATTCTGTTTTTGGGATTTCTCGCAAAATTTGATCTATGATCCTATTAAACTCTGCCGGAGCAGTTTTTATGCCAAATGACAATCGATTCATTCTGTAGGTGCCACGGTGTGTTGATATTGTTTGTATAATTGCTGATTCTTCATCTACAGGTATGTGTAAATAGGCTTTATAAAGATCGAGCCTGCAAAAGAACTTCGAGTCACGAAGACTGTTAAAAATATCACTGATTTTTCTAATTGGGTAGTGTGAGTCAGTAAGTCGTTGGTTTACGCCCACCTTATAGTCGACACAGAGCCGTACCCCCCCATCCGCCTTGGGGATAACCACCAAAGGAGAGCCCCAATCGCTCTCTGTTGTTTTCGAAATTATGCCACCTTGCTCCAATACATCTAACTCTCTGTCAACACGTTCCGTCAAGGAATATGGAATGGCTCGTTCTTTGGTGTAAATCGGTGTGGCCTTTTCACGCAGTTTTAGCGAAACCTTGTAATTTGATGTACACCCTATTTCTTGCTTGAATACTTCAGGAAATTCCTTTACAATTTCATCAATCACACTCACATGTTTAATAGCAGCTACTCTCTTCGTTATGTTGCTATCCAAAGCATTTAAATCAATTTTCAGTCGCCTAATCCAAACACGACCCAACAATGCCGTACAAAAATCTGGTACTATATATATTTCGTCTTTTATTTCGACATTGTTGTATTTCGCACATACTATTATTTTACCATCTGGTGCGAATGTTGTTTGTGTGTAAGACCTGAACACTAAATTTGTTGGAAGTAGTGGTGTGTTTAGCTTCAACGATTTAAAATGACCTCTAGGCAGAAAGGTATATCCCGAACCAGAATCTACTTCAAATTTTACGCGTTTACCATCGATGTAGACTTCAGTATAATAATGTTCTGCATCCAAATTTCTTGAGTTGCTATTCTGGTACACATTGACCACTTTAAAAACACCGTAATCTTCGTTTTCTGCACTATGAATCTGATGTCTTGAACTTTTACTTGATGATGGCCCATTGCTGCTTGAAGAATTTTTCTGTAAAGTTTTAATACATACCCTTACCACGTGACCTTGTTTGTTGCAACCCGTACATTTCAACTTGTTTTTATTGGTTCGGCACTCCTTTGCGAAATGATTGTTTCGCCCGCATCGTAGGCACAACCCTTCTATTCCTAACTTCCGGTAACTCACGTTCGTTTGATTGTTTTCATTTTTTCCTGAATGAGATTCTTTTTTATAGTTAATACGATCACTACCTGAGATTTTGTTAATGGTTGTTGTCCTCATGGTTATTTCTTTTGCGTCTACTTTTGCGGCTTCCAATGCAATTGCTTTTGACACAACCTCGCTAAACTTCATAGAACTCGACTGCAGTAGGTGCTCCCGAATATTGTTATCGAGAATGCCCCTTATAAACTGGGCACGTAGAAATAAATCTGCCACCGAAGACCCGCATGTACATGTAGACACAAATTCACACTCGATTATGTCAGCTCTTAGCGTCGCCACAAATTCTGATATGGATTGTTTTTCTGTCTGATATTTAGACAGAAATTGGTGCTGGGCTACCAATACATTTTTCTTTGGCGCCAGATGACTTTCCAAAATGCGTAACAATTCATCATAGTCGATTTCACTAAGTTGCTTTGGTGAAGCTAATGCTGCAACCATATTAAAGTTTTTTGCGCCTATCGAATTTAATAAGAGCTTTGCACAATATGCTTTGTTACTTGAAATGCCCTTCATATCCACATAGTTTTTAAAACGCTGTATATAGTTTTTATATGTTTCTTTTGTTGTGTCGAATGTCTCGAAATTTGGCAACAACGCTGAATTAACGGAAGTATTTTGCATTGGATTTTGTTGTAAATCCCGCTGCTCCATCATCTGCTGCATCTGTACTAACAATTTTTGTTGTTGTTGCAGGAATTGGTTGAATTGTATGGCGTCCATGATACCAACATAAGACTCTTGCACTCCAGTATTGCTGATTTAATATGTATTTTTTTTTTTTTTGTGTAGTTTCTCCTCGTCGCCAATTTGTTGTAACTATTTAAATGAATTTGCACACGATCTGTTTTTTAATTATTAATATTAAGAATGTATGTTTATTGTTCGGCTATCGTTACAAGAGTGATCTAAGAATATGAAAATTGACAAGTACCAAGTACCTACATAAGTAGAAGAAGAGTTGCCAGATTAGCAGATATGACAATTTGGTTTAAAGATTGATGTTTGACTATTGACTGCCAGCAGTCGTCGATGGCTCTGAGTGTTAAACGGCAAATCCCTCTGAAGAAATTGAGTGGTTACAATCGAAACATGTAAGGGAAACCTGTCCGTTAAAGCCTAGGTTCAAACCCAGCGGCAGTCAAGAATGAAAAATTATCAATAAATTTTAATTCATTTCATGTTATAAAATTTCTTTCTTCATAAAAATAATTTAATGAAAATTAAATTTGATATACTTTAGCCTAATTAATATATCAAAATTTGGATTAAAACCCATAAACAGTTTAAGAAAATAACCACAATACTTATAACCCTCTAACTCTCATTTTAATGGGAAGTTTTTGTCCTTTTTTCTAACCCTCACACAGAATTATACTAAAAATGTTCCACGAATATTTTCTGCACAACATATCACTACGGTCTTCGAAAACCAAAAATTGGTGCAATATAAAAAAAAACAGTGTAAAGTATTCCGAGCTAAATGGTATATTAGGACTTTTAAAAAAAATATTCTTTAGAAAAATTAACCATATGTTTTCATTTTCTGGGGTTTTTTTGTCCTGTTTCAAAAACAAATTCTTAAAATTTTACAATAAATATGCCGAATATGATTTAATAATATTCAGCAAAATATTTTTTTTACTGGAAGGTATGCAAATTGAAGGTGAAAAATCCTTTCGCTGTGGCAGTGATATATCAGATATATCAAAGATAGCTAATTTCGACTAAAAAGGGAAAATTAAATTTTCTTTAAAATATTTCGTTTTGGTGACCTTACTCCAAAACTTTTTGATGCTCGTCTTTTAATGAACAATGATCTTGCTCTGGAAAATTAAGTTCGTTCTGTCTTAACGAAATTTAAAAATTTGCAATGTTGCCGTATCAAGGGTTTTATTAGTATGCTATTACAAATCGGAAAAGGTTGCCAAATGTTTTCCAACATTACTTAAAAGTCCCTTTATTTTATTGATTTGAAAAAGTATGTCCTTTTTTACCCACAGCCATTTTTGTCTACATAGAACATCACTGAGCAAAACAGACATACAGACGGACATTGTTAAATCAACCTCGCTACTCATAAGAACGCTAAAACGGCTAAATTGGCATCACCGGTCTCTGGCGGGACTCGATCCCAGCTCACTACGAAGTAGCCTACCGGGGCACCCAGCTTAAGAAATAAAAACTCGGATTATTTTAAAATAGAATTTGTAACAGTTCCATTTAAGCTTCACCAAGAATTTAAGCTTCAAAAGAAAATAATTTTGCAGTTTTTAGTAAATGTTTACTAAAACTAATTTTCATTCCCTAGTAATTGAAGCCACCCTAGTATAATTAAATAGACTAATAGATAATAATAATCATGATTTGTTTCGTGGTGCTCATAACATTTGATGTTGTAGATCTTGTTACATTTGTTGTTCCTGTTGCTAAAATTTTCGGTTTTTATTATTGTTATTTTGTTGCATGTTGCACAACGAGAATTAGAAATATTTAATACTAAACATGAAGCTCTATTCGTACACAAATTTATGTCTGTACACTAAGGATGAACCGAAAAGGGAATTTGTTCTTTAATATTTAAAATTGTTTTTTCTTTTGCAATTTTGAAAAAAAAAAAATTTAAAACACTCAATATTTGGCATGGTGTTTCGTTAAGAAACAGCTTTTTTCAACAAAAATTAAAACGCTCTTGACACTGAAATATGTATTTACATAATTAATATTTACGAATTTTTCGCTTCAAATTCGACTCATTTTGCAGACCCAGATCTCTTGGTAAAGTTTTCTAGAGGGAAATGATGTGCGTTATTTTTTAAAGCCGTACTATGAATTCAGCTTCCTATACAGTAGGTAATGGATATAAGAAATTAAAAACAAACAAAAAGTTTTTTATAACCGCGTATTTCTTTAAAGCAATTATTTTTTTTCTTAATTTCTTTTAAAAGTTTTTACTCTTATAAGAAATGTATTTCGTTTAAAATCTTATACTACTTTAAGAAAACAAACTTGTACATTCAAATGTACACACTAAGTTGGATATTTTGTGCAAGCAAAACCCGTATTACCGTGTAAAAAGATTCCTTATAAAAAATAATTTTTTGTACTTATTTTTATTATGGGTGCATGGGAAAATATTTCTTGTATCAGTTTTTTTGTTAAAAAAGTTTTCTTATACAGAATACATTATTTGACATTTATGTAAAAAGACACGGTGCATTTGAAATTGTTTTTCAAAAGAGTGTTTTCTTATCTGAGATGTTCTTATATCCATTAGCTACTGCAAATCGTCCTGAAATTAGAGTATCAGTTGTTTTTGTGGAAATGAGCATTTTTTTTTTGTTAGAGGCAACCTTGGAACCTCCTGGTTATCCAGAATATATTTAGCTCTAGAATATTGTTCGGTAAGCATTACTCTCGGTTATTTCTTATACGCATCTTGAGCTACAACTTCGCTGTTAGGTTTAGCCCTTTTTAGGGATTTTTGCGTTATCTGAGATAAAAGTTTGAGTTCCTAAAAGTTCACAGCTAGAGGCCGGTTTGGTCCCGCGATTACTTTAAGCCTCCAGCACCTTTGAGAATATAGTGGTTGTTGGTGAAACTGAACTGTCGCTTAGATCCAAGTCATTTCAGAAGATTTCGATTAAGCAGATAAGCTCCTATTCTTAGCAAGGATCGGCCAGATAACATTTCTCTTTTTTTTAAAAAAGGCAGTTGAGTTGAGGCAAAAAAGGTCCAAATCAATCATTTGCTACAACAATTTTACTTGTATAGATTTTACGAACCTGCTGTTTCTCTGTGAAATAAGAATCTTATTGCTGATATGCTGATTAGATTCTCAGAATTCTTTCTGTTCTATAGAATATTCCTGAAAATAAGAAATGCCAAATAAATCATCATCGACCATGTACAGTTAAGCAAACAGTTAACAAACCTTCTTCTTCTTTCATAGTTTATCCAACTTTGATTATAAGCGATTTCAAGATTTTTTACTCCCACATAAAAGCTAAAACTATCTGTGTATAATTAAAATACAAATTAATATAGATGTCGTTACCTTCAGTTGTAAAGGAGCTAAATCCACATTTTTGAAAAATTAAGTTTGGGATGCAGTTCAAAATTACTATTTTGTATCAAAAGTTGTGGACAGATTTTTATCTTTAAGGATTCTTGTGTTTGGAACTTCTTGTACGTTTAGAAATTTCGAAATTTTGCTTAAAAAAATTATTTTTTTTTTTTGCAAAAAAATTTATATTTCTAAAACGTCTCCGTTTTTTTAGTTTATTCAAACACTAAGCAGTTGGTTGCCTAATTTGGCGTTTTTTTTTTTAACTAGCACAGTGTAACCATAGAGTAAATTTTAAAAAAAAATTAATAACGTACAATTTCTTATTTAAATTGCTTACAGTGTTATTTATTTGAACAAAAACTTTATTTAAAAGAAATTCTAACTATAAACAAAAAAACTAACTTTACATAGAAAAAAGTGCAAAAAATTGTGCTTTTTTAGTTTTATAGTTAGAAAAATAAGAAAAGAATAGAAACAACGATTGAAATTTTTTGAAACAAACAACAAAAATAAAATAAAAACTTTTGGGAAAATCAACACATTCTCGTTACAATTTTACACTGTGGTACTTTTATCGCATGTTGATTTCATTTTTAGGTTGTTTGGATATTTTTACTCTTTAGGCCTTTTCACGTTTTTTGTTTTTAATGGAAAAATGCAACAGAAACAAAATTGTTTTCACTTCAATAAAATTAGTTAGTAATTAGTTTTTTTTTTTTTAAAGAAAACAGTGAAAGTATTAAAATTTTAAGCATGTTTGTGAAATGTATTTTGTTGACATTTTAAATAAATATTAAAAAATTAAAGAAGTTAACTAAAAAATTTAAGAAAAAAAAAATTAAATTGAAAATAATAGCTGAGTTCAGTATCAGATATTTTTTTACATTTGCTCTTTTGCAAGCCTAATACTGAACCCCCAAAGTAAAATATTGAAGAAATAAAACTATATGCAAAAGCTTAAGAAAAATCATAAAATAAAACGTTAACCTACACTCCAGTTGTTAGATCTCAATAAAATACAACTAAGCAAATAAACGGAATGCACTTATCCATTTTTGTTTGTCTATTAGTATGTGCGTTAATGTATGTCAGTGTTTGTGTGTAATTGTATCTAAGTATAAATAACAACTCCAGCCAAGCGCTCAATTGCATTGTTACGGTCATTTCTTAAATTTTTGGGTTTGAAAATCTTCATTTACTTCTAGGGCTAAATTGTACAAAGATGTTAGTTGTACAAGTATACAATTATATTGATGCGGTAACCGGACAATTCCTCATCCCTCCTTGTAACTCCCACTTAAATGCCCTAACATCATATTCGCACATACACACACACACATGCACATTTGCAGTTGCCTGAGTAACTTGTTTCATACAAAAATATTTAAACAAACATCTGACTGTTTGGCCTCTAAGCCAAACAATCCATTTAAAATGAAATGCGGTCATAGTAACCAACACAATGTAACATTTCATACTGAAATTTAGATATTCAAAGATGCCCAAACACATTCATACATATTTTCACACTACCCTGCAAGATATCGTAGACATTGTTTGGAATAAAGCGTGCATTCGAGTTAATACATGCAGTAGGAAATTACAAATTATCTACATTTTAGTACCGCTTTTGCCACTAAAAAGCCTTAATGGTTTAAAATTATTTGACCTGGCACCATGAGAGCCAGGTTAGGTCGCCCTTGTTATTAAGAATGAGCTCTTAGTTCTGGTCAAATCGGCTGAAAAACTACCACAAGTTATGGAGATGTGAAACTGTAGAATACAGGGGAAAAATACTCTACCAATTGCTTGGAGGAGACGCACACATCAGTCTTCTATTCATAAAAATATTGTAGATATTTTGCATATATTTTTGTATTTAAAGGTTAAAGTACTGAGACAAGACAATATTTCTTAAAAAAGGGTACTTTTGTTAACATAAAAGTTCTGTTTTTAATTTTTTTTTTTCTTTATATATGTTATTTTTATGAAACAAAACTTTTGTAAGACTACACAGATAAAAATGACGACAAATCAATTGTCATATTGAATACCAAATTCGTAACTATAATACATTTCTTAATTGAAAAGGCACCAACAACCGAATTTCTAAATATAAAAAATACTCTTGTTTATTCAAATTGTTGATATTCAACAAATATTTTAAACAACCAAATGGCCATATTGAGTAAAAATAAAATTAAAAAATCATTTTGTTAAGAACTAGCTTATTGCCTTTCGAAAAAACGAAATGCATTTAAATTATTTATTATTACATATTATTATTATTTATTATTATTTATTATTTTTTTTTTAATAAATATTAAAAACTACCGGTCATGTTTTGACAATCGCAAAACGCATAACACTTGCGATTCTGATTTAAAATTGCAAAACAGGTGTTCTGTAAATCGCAAATGCAGGAAGTTTGGCGACTTTAAATTGCAATAGTATGCTTAAGGGAACTAGAATATTAAAAAAAAACTATGGCAGATCGAAAGCAACAATTACGAGTTTCAAGACACAGTAAAATAAATCTGGCGATTTGCGATTTCAAATCGTGCGATTGTCAGAATATGGCCGCACATCACAAACACCATAAATAATTATCAACTAGTATTTGTAAACTAAAATAAACGAAAGACCCGTTAAAATCTCTTAATTATTCAAACCACATTTTACTTACCCCAAAGATTGATTCAGTTTTTTAATAATCTGCCTATCTTTTGGCCTTTAAGTTATTTAAGCCCAAAATTTTTAAATTTTTTTTTATATTGATTTTGATGTTTTAAATTTTTTTTTTTTGACACAAAATAAATTTTATTATATGATTTATTTTCAAACTAGTGCTGGGATACTATCGATATTTTCTACTATCGATATTTATCGATAGTTCAGATTTCACTATCGATATATCGATATTACTATCGACTGAATGTTTGTACTTTTGCAGGAAAACTTTTACTAGTTTTTAATCAGGCTACAGTTCGTCGTTTTTATCACTTTATTGAACGTATGAGACGTATGTATATACGAACGTTAATTTAGATGACAGTTTTTTTTAAAAATTGATAAGATATTCTGTAAATAAGATATTCTATTGCAACTTTAAATAATTTTCTAAATTGGTTTTGATTCTCAACCCAAAAAGGTAATCAATCTAGCGGACTTATCCTCTAGTGGTCGTTCATTGTTTTGTCCTATGCTTGCAATGGCAATTGCATTTGGATTTGCATTTTTTTTTTACAACATTACAAAAATATTTGACATTTCAGTCCCTATATAAACATGTACAAATTTCGACTTAAAGGCCTTTAATTAGCAGCTAAGCAATCCATTCCACTTGCCATTCTTGTTGTTTGTATTCATTCAGCGCGAATAATTAAAAGCAAGTATAAATTTGCGGCAAAAAATGTGTGTGTATAGCTGCTGTTAGATGTCTTCATAGCTGTATTTTAAATAATAATAATATTGATATTGAAATTTTTATATTGATATTTTCAATATTTTAAGACTATCGATATTATCGATATTACTATCCATAGTTTCCCAGCACTATTTCAAACTGAAAAAAATTGTTGATATGAAAATTTACAAACAGAAAAAAATAACAACAGTTATTAAGTAATAAATTAAAATTTTTAAAAGTTTTTCAAATAATATTTAGTTAAAAAAGTTTTTCAAATATATTTAACAATTTTCCTAAAGGCCGTTACAAACTATCCCACAAAGTCTTACGTATTTTTCAAAAATGCTTCCCTGATCTAATTATTCTTTGAACATTTTTAAAAACAATAACAACTTATCATGACAGGGTTGCATTTTCGTAAATTACTCAAGACTTTGTGGGATAGTGTATAACGGCCTTTAGGAAAATTGTTAAATATATTTGAAAAACTTTTAAAAATTTTAATTTATTACTTAATAACTGTCGTTATTTTGTTCTGTGTAATGTCAATGGTATTAATATCGGATTCAAATCAATAACTAAATGTCTTCTTCTCGTAATTTGCATACGTTTCATTTCAGATTTATTAAGAAAAGTTTATGTGACCTTCGATCTTTTATAATCTTATTAAATTTTAACTAATCAAAGTTTAATTTATGTCAGTCCTTTAAATTACATTTCTATATGAATTTGTTTAGAGGGGTTCATTTAATGCAGTGTTTTGACTAGGTGTGGAATGTTTAATTTGTTTTGCTCTAATTTTGGTTTTGTTTTCTATATTGTCTCGAATTCGGTGCAGGCCTCATTTGCACTTGTAAACGTAAATGCATTGAATAAATGTTGTTGGTATTGTTGGATGTTATTTGGGTTATTTTATGTCCTGTTGTTGTCTTGTTCTACATGCAACATAGATGTTACTAATGAAGTGTGTTTTGATATAGACCTACTGGTGCACAGCCAGACAGACAGACTTTCAGCATTGCCATAATGTATAGTTAAACTATTGAAGAGTTTCAGTAGTATGA
Organism: Pollenia griseotomentosa; assembly: GCA_963931875.1. Lineage (NCBI taxonomy): Eukaryota > Metazoa > Arthropoda > Insecta > Diptera > Polleniidae > Pollenia > Pollenia griseotomentosa. The sequence goes on from OZ007561.1 coordinate 28,998,855, forward strand.
TTTGCAGAAATGAGAATGATAATAAACACCACAACTACTAAAACTATTTAACATAAAATGTTTGTTCGCAAAATAGCAGGGACCGTTACAGAGATCAAAAAAGTTCCTTTATAACAGTTATTTTATGAATAAAACAATCATCTAAAAAATTAATTTTTTAATGTAAAAATAAAAGGTCGAATTAAACTCTTCAAACGAGAATTTTATTAAGCCGTTCTTAAATAAAACACATTCGAGCAATTTGGTTTTTCCTTACATTTAATAAAACTCTCTTATTTAAATTGACACTCAAAGCTTGCCGCTGGTCAGATAAGGGTTGACAGTTTTTTTTTAGCCAAACGTCAATTTTGTTCAATTTTGTTTGTTTTCGTAAATTTTTTTTTTTTTTAATAAAATTTAGCATACAACAAAAAACCAAATACATATACAAAAAATAAAGTTCTGTTATTTTTTTTTAATAACATAAAATGGAGATCATATATTCATTTAAAAAAAACTTAAATTAATTACACAAGTCGTTAAGATCGTACACAATAAAACTTTTTAAGAGTTTTTTTTTATTTTATTAATAATTAAAAACTCCTCAAAAGAGTTTTATTTTGGTTTAATTTTACGAAGGAAAAATAAAACTCTCCAAAAAAGATTTATTTTTAACGGACAAAATTAAATTTAAAAATGGAGACGGTTTTTAAGATCACCATAGATTTTGAAAGAGTACTTTATTAAAAATCTATTGGTATATGACAGTAAAGGCCTCCGTTAACTCTAATAAGGAGAGTTTTTGATGTTGAATTTTCTTGTTAACTGTTATTTACGGTCCCTGAAAAATAATCTTACATAGGCTATTAGTCTGCGAATATTGAATGTGTTGGGTTCAAGTGTGCGTGGAACAGTTAGGTTAAAAAATATTTCTTAACAGTTTATTTCTACTGCAGTTCTAATTCAGTTCAAGTTCAGTTCTTATCCAGTTCTAGTTCACGTTTAGTTTCGTCTAGTTGTCAGTTCTAGTTGTGTTCTATTTCAGTTCTAGTTCAGTTCTAGTTTAGCTCTAGTTCAGCTCTAGTTCAGTTCTAGTTCAGTTCTAGCTAAGCTCTAGCTCAGATCTAGTTCAGTTCTAGTTCAATTTAGTTTTAGTTCAGTTCTACTTCAGTTCTAGTTCAGTTCTAGTTCAGTTTTAGTTCAGTTCTAGTTCAGTTCTAGTTCAGTTCTAGTTCAGTTCTAGTTCAGTTCAGTTCAAGTTCAATTCTAGTTCAGTTCTAGTTTAGTTCTAGTTCAGTTCTAGTTCAGTTCTAGTTCAGTTCTAGTTCAGTTCAAGTTCAATTCTAGTTCAGTTCTAGTTCAGTTCTAGTTCAGCTCTAGTTCAGTCCTAGTTCAGTTCTAGTTCCGTTCTAGTTCAATTCTAGTTCAGTTCTGGTTCAGTTCTAGTTCATTTCTAGTTCTGGTCTAATCCAGTTCCAGTTCACTTTTAGTTCCGTCTAATTTCAGTTCTAGTTCAGTCCTGTTTCAGTTCTAGTTCAGTTCTAGTTTGGTTCTAGTTCAGCTCGTGTTCAGTTCAAGTTCAGTTCTAGCTAAGTTCTAGCTCAGTTCTAGTTCAGTTCTAGTTCGGTTCTAGTTCATTTCTAGTTCAGTTCTAGTTTAGTTCTAGTTCAGTTCTATTTCAGTTCTATTTCAGTTCTAGTTCAGTTCAAGTTCAGTTCTAATTCAGTTCTAGTTCAGTTCTAGTGCAGTTTTTATTTAGCTCAGTTATAATATAGCATAGTTCGTTACCTATTAAGGTTTTCAAACCTTATTGCAGAAGTTATTCTAGCTTTTTAATTTACAATTCTTGGCATTGCTTCCAAAACTCGAAGAATGATCTGCAGTTGATCCTAAAGGTCAAGGTTTATACAAACAATTATGATAAAAATTAAAAAATTTTTTTTTTTTTTTAATATTATTTTAATTGCAATCTATCAGTACAAAATAATAATAAGCAAATGAGTTGAAACATAAAAATGACAGTTGAATTGTACTTTAACAATAAGTACAAATATAGATATAGAAAACAAATTCTGTGCTCTACAAAATTTCAATATATAAGTATAAACTAGATAATATGATTATTAATTTTAAATAAATAATCAATGGCAAGATTTTAAAGTACTTATACATAAGTGGCAAAGTAAATTAAAAACAAAAATAAATAAATAAAAGTAAGGTAAATGAAAAAAAATTACAGTCAAAAAATAAAAAATAAATAATATCATTCAGATCATTTCTAAACGCAAGTCTAATACCATGTTCGCACGACAGCTTTTTTTCGTAATTCACTCTCTTATTCGTAATCCACAGCCTAATTATGATCCAAATTACATAATTCGTCATACAAAATTTTAAAGGGGATTATCTCATTGATTATCTCATTTGTACGTAATTCAATTTTTATTACCCAGTGGATTACTTTAAAATCAATGTGATCTCTAATTTGTATCGGTTTTTTTCCGTCACCAGCTGTCAAAGCACCAAAAAAACAAAAAAAATATAACATAAACAAAGAAAAGCAGGGCTGCCAGACTTATCGTCATTTTGACGATTTTTTGTTCTGAAATTAGCAAAGTGCCGATTTGCTATTTTTTTTTAAAAAAGTGACGATTTTTTTCAGTCTCCAAAGTTTGAACAAAACATTACATTTTCTGACAATTTCGCTTTTTAATCTTGGAATGTTTAACAGCCCTACCTTAACAAGAGCGGGAGGTGGAACGGTTTCTTTCGCTTGGCTTTTACGCTGATATGCCATACCAAGAAAGAGCGTCAACGGTGTGTCACGAACAGTAGTGATAGCTAATAGCTAAATATAGCTAAAATCTAAATAAAAATAGAGATAAAAACGCTAGATTGACCAAAAATAGCTAAATTGCCATTATTAGTTAACAATAGTGGCAAAATTCACTTTTAAACGAGATGCCACAATCGGCTTTTCCAATGCAAAGCGATCAGGCCACTCTATTCAAAAACTAGGAAACGCGTGCCGCTTTTTTTAGGTACGGCTGCAATATGCAATTCTTAAGAAAATCTTGGATTATTTTCGGAGTGCATTTCACGAGTTGTAAGAGAATATCTACATGAGTCTCATACGATTCTTGACATGAGTCTCGTTAGATTATCTTTACCCACGTTTTACACGATTTACACAAAGATTGAAGAAGCGTCTTTCGCTGTGCTATGGAAGAATCTCATTCGTGTTACAGTTTTTCGCGTGTGAAGAATATTCTACGATTAAAAAATACGGTCATCGACGATCAAAGACGCTCTTCATGAAACTCCCAGTAATTCTACGATTAAAAAATGCGTTCATCGACGATCAAAGACGCTCTTAATGAGACTTCCTAGTAACTCTTACACGATTGAAAATGCTAGCTGGGTATGAAGTAATTATGTTTTTGTTTGAATGTTTTTTTTTAATAAAAATCAAACAAAAATTGTTTAAAAAAAACTAAATTTTTAATTGTCCTATTTTGTCGGTTTTTCGAAACGATAAAGGCGATTTTTTTCTCAGGAAACTGACGATTTCTTTACAAATTTATCTGGCAGCCCTGAAGAAAAGTAAACAAAAGTAAAGGAAGTAATTTATGTTATAAAAATACATTGAGTCCATTTTCTAACAGCTTTTCATTCTTAATACAAGTAACCTCAAACAAACAATTAAATTTAGCAATAAACAAAATTAATAAAAAGAAGAAGAACTGTCAAAACCGATTAATAAAGACAGAGAGCGAAGTAATCCAAAGCACCGTGCGAACATGGCATAAGATATGATATCTCTTAAGTCTTTTAATTTCGTCAAGTCTTTTAATTTCGTCAAGTCTTTTAATTTCGCCAGTATCGTCCAATAAATAAATAGCCAATGGATTCAGGTGATAACTAAGTCCTTTTAAGTATTTTTTGTCACAAAATGAATTGATAGTTTCCTTTACAGTTTTAATTTTGAGATCATTGTGGAATGCTTCATGAGTAGTATACCAAGGTGACTGAACAATAAGTCTCAGAATTTTTGATTGGTATATTTGAATAATTTCAATATTTGAATGGCTTGCAGTTCCCCATGCTTGAATAATTAAATCGAATTTATCTATCGAATAAGAATGCTACTCTATTAATCAAAAACAGATTTTCTGAAAAAATTGTATCTGAATTTTCGTTGTTGTTCAAATTTTCAGCAGTACTTTACTTTGTTACGATGCCCGTATAAAGTTCATTTTAGGCAGTTCAAGAGAATACAAATAAATGCATGTACGTGTCGTTTTATTTGCATGATAAGGTAAGTGTGGAGATATCTGTATCAGTTACAATTAGGAATTGTTTGCTTTACCTAAGTAATGGAACATGTCCCTTAAAAACAATCGTATTGATGAGTGTGGTGTTACAAGCAATTTTGTTGCTAAAAATTTAAATTGAAATGAAATATTAGTTTAAATATATAAATATACTTATTTCATAATATAAAATGATAGATTATTTTGAAGAATGTATTTTAATCTTAAAACAAATTTACATACACATACATCACACTTTGTGTTTTGAACTCAAAATAAAAAAGATGTTGGAAATGTAATTTTAACTTTAAACTTTCTAATAGTAATTGAAAGAATGATGATATTATCATTTGATTTGTGTATGTGTGTGTAAAGCAATTTATATGTGCGTATGTCAGTTTTTTTTTTATAAATAAAAAGTAGTTCGATTTAAAATTTTATAATTGTTCAAAATATTTTTAAAAATTATTTAAATAAAAAAAGTGTTTACTTGTAAGAAGAACACTCAAAAGAAAAATAAATCTATGCGTACTCAAATCAATCCGAAGCGGTATTAACAATACGGCGAGTACGGATTTTTTGAATCAAATACAGAAAGATTGATTCAAGTACGGATTTTCAATCACAAAATACTTAAGTTATCCATATGCAATCCCGTTTCGTACTTGAAATAATCCGAAAATTAGATTGACTTAAGTAAAACTAAGATTGAATAAATCTCAAAATGCGCTTGATTAAAAATTATAAAATTGTTTTAATCCGAATTTGTACTTAAAATAATCCGAAATTTAGATTGATTTATGTAAAACTAAGATTGAATGAATGCGATTAATTTAAGTATTATAAAGTTGATTTTATCAAGAAATTAAAAAGAAAAAGTTATAATGATTGATTTACTTACCCGTATTACACCTTACAGAATGATAAAACACCAATGTCATGCCCGATATGGTTTTAATTTTAAAAATCTTATGTATATATTTAACTAAAAATATAAACTAAATGAGAATCAAGAGTTCAAATTTACTTTTTAGCCCTTAGTGGTGCACATGAGTCTGGCCAGATCTTTTTTCGATGTGAATAGAAAACTAAAACATGCGTAGGCCGGAGGGTTAAACATAACAAAAAGTTTAATCTTTTTTTTACTTGATTAAAGAATTTCATACTTATTTCAAGAAATTCCGGGATTGATTTTCGAAAGTAATCCCATTTAGGATTGTTTTGAGTACGTTTAAGTGTTATTCAAACTTGAATTTTTGAGTACGACTCGTACTAAAAGTAATCATAAAAAACTTGATTTATCCCGAGTGTTTTTCTCTCTGTGAAAGGAAAAGATTTTAATTAAAATAATAAAATTTAATTTTAATTGAGTGTTAGACCGGCCACTCACGTTCAGTTTCAACTGTTCAGTTTAAACTGACAGACTTAACGGTTTACTGAGATGTACAAACACGTGCAGTTCAATTCTTCAGTTTTCAATATAGATTCGAACGATCAGGACGGTTTGTCCGCTCTCGGTGTACTTTTTGTAATTGCTCGACCCAAATTGAACTGAGAACGGTACAGTTGAACCTCCACACACGTTTACTTCAGTTGAAACTGTGAGTTAAATATATCAAAATTTTATATTTCTTAGTTAAACTGAACTGTCAGTTATTATCCACATACGTACAGTTTTAACTGAACAGTTGAAACTGACAGTTAAAACTGTACGTAAGTGGCCAGGCTTAAAGAAAATAAACCGTTGATTTCATTTGTTTTTGGTAAACTTTTATAAAGTTTTATTCAGATAAATTTTGTCTTATTAAAGTAAGCCATAACTTTTGCTACCAATAAAGTTCACTTTAACCAATAAATTTAAATATTTTTGAATTTGTTTTACTACATATTTAAAATAATTCGTGAGATTTTTATTGTTTCTTTACTTTACCTTTGCGTTTAACTTGCCTGGTAAGAACTTATGTTTTTTCTTCGATTTTTACTGCATTAAAAAAAAAATTTCGTTGTTAACATTTTATGGTCATTTTATACAAAAAGCTCTTTTAAAAGATTTTGGCTTTGAAACTCCACACAGAATCCCTCATCGGGATTTTATTCCTTTTTATTTTAAATACTTTTCTGCGCACTATAAATATATTTATAAGTAATTCTCGTATATCCTTTTTTTCGTTTCTTCGTTTTGTTCTTTATACGGCTTTTACATTATTTCTTCTTTTCTGTACAGAATTTGCACATTTTGTATTCAAAATGTGTTAAAAGACATTAAGAAATTATTCCGAATTTTCTTTTTTTTCCTTTTAGACATAAATTAGCATATATATATGAAAGAATAAGCGGAAGAAAAATACTCTTCAATTAAAGTGGTGTAATAAGGAAGATTTTAATTTTTTTATTAGCTTTATTAAAAGGATTTGTGATAAAATAAAAATTGATTTTAGTCTATGAAATCGTTTACAGAAATTGAGTTAAATACAGATGGTATTACACGGTAAAAAATGGGCACTTATTGATGTTTAACTTAAAACTGCAGGGTAGAAAATAGATGGCGTATATTTTAAACATGGTTTGTTCCTCGGAAATAGTATCTCCCTGTTAAATATTTTACATTCTGGTGTTACATCCTCCAGGAAAGTCAAGAGATTCGGCAAAAATCTAAAATTTACAGATCTCTTGAGATCAATTGCGATCACGCATGACCTGAGATCCTGAGATACCACGGGTGTGAGTAGCCCCTGGTGTCACGGTACCATGCAGAATTTTGCTTAAATCATCCAATAATATGCTTCTTGCGGGAAATGCTTCCTGTCTTTCAGAGATTGCGTGGTGCTTGTGGCTATAGCCCAAAGTCACGAGAAGGGATATCCTGAATGTCACACTAAAAGTCGGATTTTTCTTTTTTGTGGGTGAGTTCGACTTGAGGGACGGATCATCCCTAGGTGGTGTGGCTACTCAACAAACTCTGCTAGTATATTTTCAATATCAGTAGAGGTAAGATAGCTCAAGCCCTTAAACGCGTATACGATTGCCGGATTATGCACTACAATTGCTACCTAAGTGCGCTGGTTGCTCTCACACGAATGTATCTACCTCGTTGCACCCAATTGTGAGTTATTGCTTTGAAAACCACATAGTGCATTGTCACACATTTGTGTCCGACGTGGCAGTCAATGTGTTAAAGCTCCAACGTAATAGTCTGAATTTAATGTTGAATGCGGCAAGATGTCAACAGGGGAGCTGTATCGAACATAATTAATTTGCATGAAACGAGCAATGGCACATTATCACAGGGTTTCGGAAATCGGCTTGAGTTGTTCTTGATCGCAAAAAGAGCTTTTGACGAGAAATCCATGTGTTGCCAGAAAGATTGAAAAGAAATAGTATAGAAATTTATATATATTTATACTAGCATTTAACCGGCTACTTCGTCAGCGTCTCCTTTTTCTTCGTGGAAATATCTGTATGCCAAAGTTTATTTTTCTAGGTTTTAACTTGTTTTAATTCTAGCATTTAACCCGCTGCTTTGTAATCAGGCCTTTTCTTTCATGAACATATTTATATGTCAAAGTTTATGTTCCTAGGTTTTAACAAAAAAGTTCCAACATTTTTCATCTCATAAGTTGATAATCACCTATAATTTTATGTTTCTGAGTTCAATATTATAGAAAATTCAAAAAGTTACACTCGTAAAACACAAAAGCAAATAAAAGAAAGTTAGTTTCCCGTGTTATCCTTTTTGCCTCTTGAATTTTATGGTTTAAGGTCTAATATTAACGATTATTAAAAAAATACCAGTTGTAGAACCAAAAAGCTAAAGAATGCTATTAAATTTCCCGTATTTCCCATTTTGGTACTATTTTTTCCCCCATTAATGTATCATAAATTATAGTGGGGGCCTATAATTTAGTAAGAAAATGACAATGAATGGAGAAAAATGTTTTGTTAAAAAAGTACCAAAAATAGTAAAGATTTTCACCCCTTAAATGTTCGAATTTCGAAAAAGTACCAAATTCATACTCGTATTTTTTTGATAAGTTTCGAATGTGGTATAAACTTTATTTCTAGGTTTATTGGTTCAAAAGATAGATGGGGTGACAGAAAAGTACCAAAATTCAGGTTTTACCCGTTTTCTCCCTAAAAGTGGCGAATATCAAAAAAAAAAACCGGACACCTGTATTACAGTTTTTTTGTATCTCTTTTAGTTTTGGAGATATAAGGTTACCGAATTTTCCCGTTTTTACCTTTTTTACCCCCTAAGCATTAGAACTCCGAAAAATCCCGTGTTAGTGGATCGATTTAGGGAGTGACCAATCGCTAGTCCAAATTTCAAGTTTCTAGGGTCAGCGGCTTGGGCTGGGCGATGATGAATGAGTCAGTCAGTCACTCACGCAACTCTTTTAATACAAAGATAATATATACAACTAAACAGTTGTGTGGGCCGTACGGCTTAGACTAGAATCCATCTAATTTAGCTGTAAGGCACCATTCAAAATTTAAACTTTTTAATTTAAATATCGCATTTGCATAAATTTTTTCTTCAATTGTTAAAAAATTTTGCAATAAAGTAAACTACATTTATTTTTTCTACAGATACACATGTTTTTCGTGTATATTTCTTTTTTTTAAGTATAATTGTGTTTTAGTTAAAAACCAACAAATTTAGTGCAATTGTAAACGTTAACACTGTGATGCATCATCATCAACAGCATCGTCGTCATCAGTGGTTGCACAATAGAAAACAACAATGTAGCATGGCAAAAGCTCAATCTGCAATTGACTAACCAATCGAGCCTATTTTTTGTTATTTCTCTTTTTCTCTTGGTGATATTGCATGTTAAATGATGTAGGGCATTCTAACAAAAATCAAACTATACAATGTTATACACATAAAAAAAACCTTGCCTGAAATTAGAGTGAAAACTGTGTGGGTTTGCACAATTAAGTGTAAATATCGCAGGCATAGAAAATAGAAAAAAAATTAAGTAACTGAACTAAAACTAAACAATAAAAAAATTATAACTTGAAATACCCTACACTACGTTATAAGTAGTTGGAAAACTCTTCATCGTTTAACAAATTGATTTTTACAACAAGTCCTTTATTTAATAATCGTCTTTTATTTTCTAACCCACTTATTCATAAAAAAAATATTTTAGTTTTTTCAAAGGTTAATTCGACAAATTTCGTGATATAAAACTTTTATAAACTGAAATATTTTTTACGAATAGGCCCTCAAATGTTTAAGAATTGTTGCAGTTAGTAAGTAACTCACCGAAGGACTGAAGAAGATGTTTATTCAAAATAAAAGTGCTCGCAAAAGACTTTTTACAGAAAGCATTTCTGTATGACTTAGTTCACTTTTAGAACCTCAAAGCTTCAATAAGAAAATAAAAAGTTTATGATACAGAAAAACACTTTTTCGAAATATTTTCAATAAAAATGTAAAAATTCTACCTTAAGCCTACTACTCTGTTCGAACTTGCGAGAAATGTTAAGCAACATTGATTTTTTCACACGAAAATTTTGTCATGCCTTAACGTTTTTATTAGTTACAAGTAAACAACATTATTTTCGAAGGTAAACAAAAACCATAGTTGGGGGTAGTGCACTAAATATTGATGTAAATCAACATTGCACTCTCACTAAATAAAACTGCAAAAAATTAGTTTTTACTATTTTATACCAGCTTAAGTGATGATTGTATTGCAAATTTTTTCACTATCACTGCATTCAATCACAATGCATAAAATCTGCCCTCGATTCAAATATGTAGTTCAATATTTTAACTTGCAATCAAAAAGCTGTACAAAAACATAATCAGCCCAATTATGAATACAAATTCCCCGGGAGTTTTTCCCTTCTCCCATTTTAGCAAATGAATTTACATAGGAAAAATGGGAGAATGGAGAAACCTCATAAGGAGTTTTTATTCATAATTGGGCTGAATATCACTAAATTTAAAACAAAAAAATTAATTTTGTATGTGCAATAACGGAATAATACTTGGCTTTCATCATGCAAACACAAGTTTCGTATTTTAAATTTTGTGCAAAAATTTTTACTCAAATGAGTGAATAAAAAAATTGCAATAAACTGATGATTGCTTTTTCTTAAATCAAACAATTTTTTTGCGCAAAATGTTTTAACATTACAATCACTCATGTTTAGTGAGATTGCTAATTTTCAATTCATTACTCAACATCAACAAAATTATTGCAATCATTTTGAACTAGTGCCATTTCCCCATCTATGACAAAAACCATGTGTTTTTATAATTGTCATTTAAAAAGGTAAAACAATTTTATTTTAATAATTTTGTAAAGTAAAACACCGCAAATGTAATTTTATTATTAATTTTTGCACTTTTCTACATTTTTCTTATTGAAACGCTAGTTTTAAACCCCACCTCACATTTGCAAAATAAAAACTTACAAAAAATGATTAGCTGTAGCTTAAAATTCCGTGCGAAATAATATGAGCTGCACTTGTTTCGCACGAAAAATAAAAATGTTGCTAGAAACATTTTGCATGTTTTTCGTAAAATAAATAGAGTAAAACTCTATCAACATTTTTCGTTTGCATTTCACATTCACATCAATACTAAACAGAGTACCAGGCTTTAAATAACAATGTTTCTGCTTATTATATTAAACATTTTTTGTATGTTTTTCTATGAGTTAAATTTTTAATTTATAAAGCTTTTTATAATATTTCACATACTTTTTGCTTACGCCAACCTTTGTTAAACATTGAATTATTATAGAACATTAAAAGATAATGTCTGTCTACAGTATCACTACAATTGTTCTGTTTTTTAACGAAGAACAGACCACTATATAATGTTCAGCTCTTTGTTGAGAATAGTTACAAACGCCTACACAAACACTAAAAAAAATAGATATTGTTCCTAGGTGTGTGAGCCGAGCGCTAAATAATGTACTTTTTATTTTCGAACACTGCTTGTAACAATATCAAAGCTTAAACAAAAACAACAAAAATAAACAGTGAGCTTATCTTTTCTTACAGTAAAATGATGTTCTACTCAGTAATATATTTTTAAAAAATTGTTTTGTTAAATTTTTAGGATACTTTACTTTAAAAAATATATGTTAGCCCTTTCCTGCACTTTAAAAAAAGGCATGATGATCTACTTAAACTAAATTTTTACTTCTTCTTTTTTTAGCCTATTTCAAACGTCTTCACGCGTTTAGTGCCCAATAGTTGACATCACTGTGTACATGTGTCAATGTAGCGCAAGCAAAATGTTCGTTAGCTCAACATGCGTAACGAGAAATGGAGAATGTGCCCATCACCGGTTTAAAGCAACATCAATCCCTAGAATAACTAAATAAAACAACTCCATAGTGTGTCTGCAATTGTATTGTTTGCATGTGTCTACTATTTAGCGAAAACCAGTAAAACCGAAAAATACTGAAAAAAAAAACTTTCAAATACCCAGAACAATAAAGACAATATAACTGATATTTGACTGGACTTTAATTGCTTGGGGTTTTGTTGGACAACCAGAAAAAACAAAAATTTTTTTCTGTTTTATCTCTTTCTTCTTCATTTTTGTTATTTGCCAACTATAAAAATACATTTTACTTAAAAAAATATCTTTCCCTTAGTCCTTAATAAAATTGTTTTAAAATATGTTTGAAGAGTCTGTAATTGTAGAGAATTCCTTCTGGAGACAAAAAAAAGAGGCACAATTTTGCCATAGATATAAACCTTGAAATTGTTGTCTGATTCTGAACTCTTTTTCCTACTCTGTACTTCATTAGTTTATGGTTCAAAGATTTACAGCCAACCCTTTTGTGTTATTTTATTGAAAGTTTTTCTTTTTTTAATAATAAAAATTTCTTTTTTTTTAAGTTTTCTACTTGATTTTTTTTTAACATTTTTATTTTTGACAATATTTCATTGCAAGTAGAATGTATGCAAATATTTGTTTGTATTTATTTAAAAAACATTTATTGTTGTATTGATTACTGTGTTGCAAATACAACAACTGCAAATAAAGAAGAAAAGCAAACAATTTTTATATCATCAGAGAGTATTTTTTATTGTTTGTTGATCATTGTTATTACTTTAAAAATACAAATATACACAGCACATACCCTAGCATATATTTTTAGCTCATGTTTACATGTATAGCTAACATTATGTATAACCCTGTAGTTGGTTAAAGTAGTTTGGCTTAAGGGAATTTAATTGGGTCTGTGAACCAAAATTTATATTCAGCTTCTTATAGTAGGGACTTTTACTATAACTAAAATGATAAACAGCCCTTCTTATGCTACTTGGCATTAGTGATTTCATCAATTCGACTATATGGTAAACGCAACGACACCACTTGCATTGCTATGGGTTAGAGAGGTAACTAGGACAATAATAAAGCGGTGTTTGTAGCGGAGTTGGAATTGGATCGAGATTTGGAGTATCTACAAAATGTCGCGGCTCCGACTCCAACATTACACGTGCATAAGACATTCAAAGAATTTTTAAAATATTTTTCGAAATAAAATTTTTTAGAAATTGGCCATGTTAATAATTTGCAGATTAGCAGATTTTATTTATTTTATGAGCGTAATTTCATCAAAGCACTTTAATTAAATATAATAAAAGTGTGTAATAATTTAAATAATTTTGGTATTTTATTCATTACTGCGGGCAAGAGCCTCAAGCCGAGTTCGAAAATAAACATTATATACTGAACTTAAATGTTATGTACAGTAGAAATGCCGTTAGTAGTAAATACCTTAAGAAAAACGTTTCTTTGTATATGATATTCGTACACAACATAAAAATGAGAACATATCATTAAACTCTGATTTTTTTTTTTTTAATTCTCTTTACTTTTAAAACCAGAGCTCTGGCTGGAATCGAACCCGCAACCCCGGCGCTGATAAAATAGCACAATACTAGCTAGCCTACCGGGGCATTCATTGTAAATTTTGTAAAGAACCATAAACTTTGCTGTGTTCAGTTTAGCTAATTATTGTTCGTTTTTTTTAGTTACACTTAGGGCCCTTTTGGATGGGAAAGGCAATAAAATGTTTTTTGCAAAAACACAAAATTTTTGGAATACTACACAGCTCTGGTTTTATGCGTCTGTCCTCTTGTTTGTAACACATTAAAATATTGGTCCTAGATAAACCTTTTAGTATACTGAATGACTAATTGCCGATTTCACCAATTTATTTGAATATCAATTTATGTTTAAAATTCGTTTTTCATGTCAAATAAAAATAAAATAATATGAAAAAATATGTACATACATATGTATGTACATTAGAGCGACCCAAAAAAAAAGTGATTTTGTTACCCCTCTGAAAATGAAGCTTGATATCTTTTAAGATGATTCCCAAAATATTTTGATTCTAGCGTTGACCATCCGTGAGCTGGACCATTTTTTTAAAAAAGGTATTTTTTTTAGTTTTTCGAATTTTTTTGTACTTGTCTCTAAGACGACATAAATAAAATTTGGTCATATTGCAAACAAAATGGAATCGTGCAAACTTTATACAAAGAAAGAATCGCGAAAAGATTGATGATGATATATTAAAGAAGAATTGGTGAAATTGGCCATTAGAATCAGTTTTGAATCGATCTAACGACGTTTGTCCGCCCGGCTGACAGGCAGGCAGGCTATTTGGCTGGCTCGCTGCCCATGTTAACTTTGTGCGTAACGTGCAGGCTGAAATCCAGATAGTCTAATGAAATTTGGTACATGGGATATACTTGTCACAAGGACTTAGCCTATTAAAAATTGTAAAAAGTGGTTCATAATTTAATAGTTTAGCTTCATTCCGGAATAGAGCCTTTGTGCCCAAAAGAAGCATCTTCTTAACCCTGCTGTTAGGTTAAGCCCATTTGGTCCAATTTTTGAATTGTTTCCTTTGTAATTTTTTACGGTGATATATACTGACTTAGTTTTTTAGCTCACGTGGTCTTTTTACAAAACAATGTTTTAACCAAAAATTCAAGGTTCTGACTCTAAACAGGACTGAGAAAAATATAAATTTACGAATCTTAGGTTAAAGGACCATTTGGTCCATAGTATATTTTCTGTGGTTTTCTTCGAGTTTTTTTTACATTTATTTAAAAAAAAGAGTTTATTAGTTTAATTAATAACAATCGTCATTGCATGATAAGGAAAATATTTTTAGGTTAGTTTTGCAAATAAACTTGCTGCAAATAAAGCATTTTATGTCAGACTTAAGGCTCAGTTAGGCGAACGTTGCTGTAACGTATCTGTACTGTATCAATCAGCTGTTAGCTTTTTGTTATATGCAATCAAATACAAAAGCTTACCGAAATGTAATGTACCGTAGTTGCAACGTACCATTCTGTATAAAATAGAATTTCATACCGTTGTTACGTGATATTTGTAAAACAGTGATGGGCGGCTTGTAAGTTATATTGAATGCGGGTATTTTTCTCTTTTTTTTGGAACTTTTTTCAGTATAACTATGGAATTGCGACAAAACAATTTACAGTACAACATATTTCCAACTATACATATACATAAATTTAGATGTATTAAATAAACAAATGCATATGCACATACAATGGAAATGTGAAATATATAAAACATAAATGGTATCAAAACCTTGTTTGGTGTATGCACATTTACAATAAATGTTTGCTAAAAATATATATACTGAAATACAAATTTGTTTATTGTAAACCTTTATTATAAATATTAAGTTATTAACGTTTAATACATACACAAAATACTGTTTTAATATCATTTAAATCATTTGGTACTTTTTCTGCACAGTGGTCACCATTTAAACATTTTTGATTCCCATCACTGTGTGTATTGTTTTATGTATACTATTGCTTATTGTTTATGTATGGGAAAACATATGACACGTTTTTAAACGTTCTATAAGTGCACTAACGTGCCTACAGTACGGTGCGGTACATTACGGGTACAGCAACGTTTGCCTAACTGAGTCTTTAGACGTACAACAACTACAAATTCCACGTTTTCGAGCCCCTGAGTTAGAAGTATTATTATTCGAAGAGGCCACATTACTGTACTGAGAACTCTTGTTGAGCTAATCTAGTACGTTTCATCATATACGCCTTAGCCAGAAAAAGTGCTAGTTGCCGCAACTCTCGTCTCCTGCGATTCCGATCAGCTGGATCCCATGATACGTCGACTTTAGAAAATAGTATGTACGCATTCAAACCGAATATATCTAGTATGTTAGCAAATACAATATTGGCTATCGATTTGTATTGTGTTTTGAGCTGTAGGAACCAAACGTTATCTACGCTACCTTAAAAACCTGCATATGTAAGATTCCTTTCCTGAAGTTGTTTGCGAACTCAAATGTGGAAAAAAATTTCCGCCTGTTATATTTTGCCCTTTCAAGCCTTCTGTCAAGTCCCATATGACGTGTTGCCCTTGATTCTTAGGCTTATCAAAGTATTTTCCATACGTAGCCTGACCTAGAATCCACTGATAACCACAATTTCAAATCATATTTTTCTGGTCTGTCGAAAAACATCGCCCCCTGAATGCAACAAGTTGCTTATCAATGGTGACATTTTCGTGACAATTGTAAAACATAGGAAAAAGTTGTTGCCAATGGTCCCACAGTTCACAAATAGAAGAAAATATTACTCAACTACGCATTTGTCGTCGTCTCAAAATATCATCAGAGCGGATGGCACTGAAATTTATCTTCAGACATAATGGAGTGGCACTCCAAGCCCTTTTATTTTTAGCATTAAAAAACGGATCAACAGAGCTAGCTGCAGCTACAACGGGTTTCCGTTTAGTATCTGTTTCAGAAGAACTAGTTTCGCCGTCTTTTGAAATATAATCCATTTCCGCGTCTGAAATATCGGAGTCACTTTCTGCATTGAGTAAAACACGTCTGAACTATTGAAAACAATACACAAACTGAACCAAGAAGTGGAAATATTTTTGTTTCTTTACAACAAAAATCAAGAATGGGGGACTCCACAATTGTCTTCTACATATTTAATATATGTTGATTTAAAAAAAGGGGTATTCTATATTTATTTTTTACATTAGCTGTTTATATGGACCAAATGGTCCATTAACCTAACATTCATAAGTTTTTTCTAACCTAACAGCAGGGTAACTAACAAACTTTTATTGAAATCATTCCATATTTTACCATAGCTTCCATAGAAATAATACAACTTTAAATAGCTTTCAATGCCATAACTTTTTTATAAATATTGGTACTGACATGAAAACTACAGGTAGCAATTTCGGAGATAATATGATGAAATTTGGTACACCGGTTCTTATTGCCACAGGTCCCAAGCCAATTGAAAATTGTGATAATCGGTCCATAATTTCCCATAACCCCCCTACAAACATCTTTCCGGAATAGAGTCCTTGATCCAAACTTATTTGATTGCAATCTTAATCGTCTTCCCAAATATTATTGAAATCGTTCCATGGAAACTTATAGCTATAGAACCAATAAACTGAATTTTTTGAATCAATAAAGCGACAGAAAAAGGCTTTAGATTTCTAGATCCGAAGTTTTAATACTCTAATTAGCATAATTTCTTTAGTAACAAACGTTTAATGTCGCTTGTAGACTTTCTTAGTTAACAGAATTAAGAGCGAGCGATTCATTAGATTATGTTTTAGACACGGGTTCCCAATTATGCATTCGAGGATTAAAAAGAATATTGCGAGCATTTCAGGTATTTTAATTATACACAAGGCTAACTACTTTAGTATACTCTGGTGTCTTAAGCCTGGTACTCTGTTCAACATTTCACGTGAAATGCTGTCAAAACGCATATGAAAAAAACTTGTGCGGAATATCTATGAAATAATGTTGATAGAGTTGTACTCTGTTCATTCAGTGAAAAAGTTCCGAAATGTTTCTGGCAACATTTTTTTACAACTGCGAAATAATGTAAGCTGCACTTATTTCACGTGGAATTTTAAGCAAAAGCAAAAAAATATGAGCTGATTATTTAATAAGAAATAAAAAATTATTGTAACACAACCGGTAACAGTTTTTATCCATATTTACTTGCTTTTTTTATTAAAAAAAATAAATTTTAGTAAAATGCATGTGGGGTTTGTTTACATAGGCAAAACAATGTTGCATACTTTACAGGAATTAAAACGTCAAATTGTACAAACTCGCAAGATAGTTAACATTGATACATGTCAAAATTTTCGTGTGAAATAATAAATGTTGCTCATAATTTTTCACAAATTTGAACAGAGTACTAGGCAACAATTTTAAATTTGAAACCTGCAGGGATTTTGCAATATGAGAACAATACATGTGTAAACATATTTTTATTTATATATATGTAAGTATATATTGCATTATACACAAAGGAGTAAATATCGATGTCATACGTTTTTATTAGTTTTTGTTTTCAATGTAATGGTTGTTTTATATTTGTTAATAAAATTAAACTTCCCAGCGGTAAAAAGAAGTAGTAATTAGGCCTTCTGGAAGCCCTTATTTCTCAGACACAAGCCCTTAATACTCTATTCCATACCCAAACATTTTTAACACACAATGTTCTAGCCTGCTTAGGCCTTCTACGTTCCGTTCTTTAGCAGGCCTTATAAGAAGCGTTCTTCAGCAGACCTAATTATTCAATAAATTGTTATTGGTTACACAACAGACAACCGCTTCGTCAACAAATTAAAGGAAAACTAATTTGAATTTACTTCTGTTTTCTCTTAATTTTTTTTATTTAAAGTTTTTGTTGTTTTGTCTTTGGAATGTGTTTTTTTTTCTCTTGGTAACGGTGAGTTTCTGAGTTGTTGTGCAACAAACGTAGTAGGCACACAAATTGTATATATACATACACATAATAAAAAAAAACAGCCTATGAATGTAGAAGGGAGTAGGAAGGCCTTCAATAAGACCTTGAGTATAAGTACTGGATCTAAAAAAAGGTCTAGGAAGGTCTTACAGATGGCCTTATAAATGAAGGCCTCCAAAAGCTTACTGCTGGGTTATGTTGTTGTTATGTATTCAATGACAATTTTGTAAATATTAACTCTAAGTATATTCATAGAGTCCTTTAAGTTCGAGTTTATTTTTATACACTCCTTTTTTACCACTTTTGGTGAATGGTGATATACTTAGTTTGTCATTCCGTATGAATGATTCCGAAGAGTATTTGTGTGTTTTCTAGTGGAAATGTACTTTATCCAATAAATCTTACTTTTAATTAATACTTTTCGGATACCAGGTGTAAAGCACGTATTAATTTATCGACAACTTTTTTCAATAATAAATAATAGTTCAATAATTGTTATAATAATATCGGTTTCAATTAAAAATTTCATCAAGTGAAATAAATGTTTACTTATATCGACAACATTGCTGCAGAAAATTTTTTTACTGGTGCCAATTTAATTAATTTGTTACTTAAAATCAATTTTTATTTTTTTTTTCAGTGAGGCAAAAGGGTGAAAGTCCTAATGCAAATGTACCGCAAATATGTTGATTGGAACATTATCGTCTGGGGGTGTTTTTCAAAGAAAGAAATTGGGCCTTTTTATCAAATCCATTGAGTCATGCGGTCGGAACATTACAAAACATTTTTTTGACCGTAATATTGCCATATGCATCCTTGGAGATGTCACTTGCTTGGATGTTTTAAAACGATAACGATCTAAGGTGGTTAAACAATGGATAGCGAATGTAAAATTGTGTGTGCTTGCCTGTCCTGCCCAGTTACCTAAACTAAATCCTATAGAGAATAATGATAAGTAAAATCGGAAACAAAATTTAAAAAACCTCTGTTTATCAATTTTTCACCAAAATATCACTGGAATAATATCCCAATAACTATAATTGACCATTTGATTCAGTCCTAAAATTGGCTGGGAAGTGAGCGTGTTTTTTCTAACAGGCGGACTTAGCTAAATCAACTTTAAATCATTCAATTACCCAGAATATATTTACTAGGGTATTCATTTAATCGGGCTTTTGCTTTAATCGGTTAATCGCTCGATTAATTAACCGAGGTTTTGGTTTAATCGGCTTATAATCGGTTAATTTTGTTATTGATCGGTTAACCGATTAATAAAGTTTTGTTATAAATTAAGTAATTTCAATAAATAAAAATGCAAAAATTGTTTATTATTTGTAATTTATTAGCAAAAAAAAAAAAAATTACATAACAAACAAAACAATTCTTGAACTAAAACGAGCAAATAAAAAAGTAATTCATAAGTATATATCATTTACCCCCAAATTCACCAAGTTCAGTTAAAACTAACTATTACTTTAACTTCCAGTTAACAATATGTTTTGACAGCTATAACTGATAGTTAATTATAACTGAACTTGGTGAAATTTGGGGTTAATAAGAAATAAACTGTGAGATCATTTTATTAATAAATTTTTCAATAGTTTAGGGATTTCTTATAAAATAATCTCTTAGAAAAATAATTTGGTGTAAATGTTTAGGATGTAAGCGATTCTTTTCTTAAGTTTTGATAAAACTTGAAATTGAAAGCAATCCAACATATGTGAAAGTGAAAAGTATTTAGTCTACTCTGCTATTTCATCATGGAGAAACTCACAAACGAGCAACGACAAAGCATTGAAATTTATTATCAAAATTCGTGCTCTGTGAGAAATGTCCTTCGTGGAGCATTTCAAAAAGTGGTGCAAAAAGTGGTGCAAAATTGGACCTTACGAATGGACTATTTGAACCGGAGCCGCGGGCAACATTTACACGAAGTTATTTTTAAAAAGTAAATGGCAAAGACCAATTTATCGATTCCAATAAAAATTTTGAACATATGATGCAAATTTGAGTGTTTTATTAGATATAAAAAAACTACGCTTAAAAAATCACCCATTATAGAACCTTCCATTACGTCATTAAATTCCAGTTTTAATTTTAAAAATTTTAAACACTTCTAATTGCTTCGGTTAATGCTGTTAAAAGATTGTTTGTTTTACAATCGAGAGTTTCTTTTATTGTCAGCTCTACATCTGACTCATCCTGGCAAACCTCAGCATGGAACATTCTGCAAAAAATTTATTTACGAATTTCTTAATTTTTGATTTTGCACGGTATTTAAATTAAAGAATGTATTGCTAGAAGGAAAAAAATATTTTTCTAAACACATGCCTTTTGTATATGAGACAAAACAAATAATTAAAAACACAAAAAAAAAATATGTTAAAATACTACAAAAAATTTTAAATTTTGTTACTTCGGTTAATCGACTGAAATTAATCGAAAAAGCCAATTTTAAATTAACCGATCAGTTAATCGGATAGTAATTAATCGGTTAACCGATTAACGGTTAAGAATACCCTAATATTTACATATAAACTTTATGAAATCTTAGATGAATTTGAACAAAGTTTCTCATAGAATGGAATATTGAGCATAGTTGGGGGTAGTGCACTAAATATTGATTTAAATTAGCAGTGAACTATCACTAAATAAAACTGCAAAGAAATTAGTTTGCACTCTTTTTTACAAGCTTTAGTGATGATTGTTATTTTTTAACTACCACTAAAAAAATTTTAGTAATATTGCAAATTTTTTCACTATCACTAAACGCAGATTGAGTTCAAAAATCTGCATTCAATTCTAATAGTGCAAAATTTAACTTTCTAAGTGCATAGTTTTTGATTTTTTTGGAGGATATGCATAAGCAAAGAACATTAAACAAAATGAAATTTTGTCAATAACGGTATAATTATTGGCTTAAATCATGAAAATACTAGTGTTTTATTTAAAATTTAGTGCAACATTTTTAGTTCCACTCAGATAAGTGAAGAAAATAAAAGTTGCAATAAACTGATGATTGCTTTTTTTAAATCAAACTTGTTTGTTTTTAATGCAAAATTTTTTAAGACCACTATCACTCATGTTTAGTGAGGCTGCAAAATTTTCAATTCATCACTCAACATCAAAAAAATGATTGCAATATTTTTGCACAA
Organism: Pollenia griseotomentosa; assembly: GCA_963931875.1. Classification (NCBI taxonomy): domain Eukaryota; kingdom Metazoa; phylum Arthropoda; class Insecta; order Diptera; family Polleniidae; genus Pollenia; species Pollenia griseotomentosa. Next base: position 29,020,102 of record OZ007561.1, read on the forward strand.
TCACTAACTGTGAGTTGAAACTGCAAGATGAGTGCACTATCCCCATCTATGATATTGAGTATGCTTTTATTCACAATTCGTGGTGAAAATGTGGAGGGAAAATTTCTATAGAGGCATGTTTGTTTTCTAAGCTTTTGTTGTATCACATTTAAATTACATACATAAATATATAAATATTATGTTATATTATTGTTCTGCTTGGCTGTCAAAACTAACAAAAAAACAAAGTAAGAATTTCATAACAATTCGACAGGTTAAAAAGCTTATTATAATTCTATCGATATCAATATTTCAAAAAATGCCTTTTTAGATTAACGAAATTTCATACAAAAGGTTTCACGTTTATTTTTAAAACAAGCCAGGATTAAATATAAATTTCCAAGCCCTTAAGGTACGTTCAGACTAATGAAATATTTGACGAAAATATTTGTTCTGATATTTGCTTCAAACTATGTGAAACAAAAAACTATTTTGTTTAATGTTCAAACTAAGTTCAAATATTTGACAATTTTTGTTTGTTAAAACAGTTGGCAAATATTGTCAAATAAAATAAATTAATTCATGTTTTCCATGCGTTCAGACTAAAACAAATATTTGCATCAAATAATTATTTAATAAAAGTGTCTAAAAATAAAAATATATTTCCCAAATAGTAAAAATTACCGCAGAAGCTATTTTATTTGTTTTATTCTGTGGAACAGCATATCTTATAATGTTAGAACAGGAGAATGTTAAAGGAAAAAAACTGGAAGACAATGGGTAACGGGAACATGGCTAAAATTTGCGAAAAATTGCAAACTTGGAAACAAAGCCTAAATATATTTGAATTCGCTAAATCGGTTAAAAAACAAAATGTCGGGAAAAAAGAAAAAAAATTGCAAAAAAAGCGAAAATTCGCGAAAAATTTAGATATTTCAAACAAACCATAAAATTTATTAAAAGCGCCTAAATTGTAAGGAATGGCAAAAATTCGATAAAAATTGCTAAATTAGCGGAAATTCGCAGAAATTTGCTAATAGCGGTATGATAGCAAATCCTAATAATTATTAAAAATCGTTAAAGCTGTAAAGATTCACAGGGAAAAATCACTTTTTCGCGAGCATGGCTAAAATTCGCGAAAAATTGCAATATTGAAAACAAACCCTAAAATTGATTTGAACTCGGTTAAAAAAACAAATTGTCGGAAAATAACAAAAAAAAATTTTTCCAAAAATAGCGAAAATTCGCGAAAATTTTTAATATATCAAAAAAGCTATAAAATTGACTAAAAGTCCCTAAAAATATAAGAAATGACAAAAATTCGGTAAAATTGCTAAAATAGCGGAAATTTGCAAAAATTTGCTAATAGCGGCATCATAGCAAAGTTTAATAATTATTAAAAATCGTTCGAGCTGCAAAGAATCACATGAAGAAATCACTTTTATCGCGAAAATGGCTAAAATTTTTAAAAAATTGCAAACTTGGAAACAAACCTAAACCTATAATTTATTTGAAATCGCTAAATCGATTTAAAAACAAAAAAAAAAGTTGCAAAAAATATCAAAAATTCGCAAACCATTTTAATATTTCAAACAAGCCATAAAATTGATTCAAAGTCCCTAAAACTATAAGAAATGACATAATATCGACAAAAATTGCTAAATTAACGGAAATTTGCAAAAACTTGCTAATAGCGGCATGATAGCAAAGTCTAATAATTATTTAAAATCTTTAAAACTGTAAAGAATCCGAAAACTTACAGGAAAAATTGCTTCTATCGAGAACATGGCTTAAATTATTTGTCGTTGTTTGCTCTTAAAATTTTTTTGTAATATCAAATAAATGTTTGCTCAAAAATAACTAAAATATTTGATATTTTGTGTTCACACTATGTTCACATTGGACAAATATTTGTTTGCCGGCAAATACTTTTATTTGATCAAAATCAGCTTTTATTTTATTTGACACTCAAAAATATTTTGTGTTCAGACTACGTTAATGAAATATTTGATGTTTGCCTTCAAATATTTGATCAGTCTGAACGTACCTTTAGGCTTTAAGCTAAAAAATATTTCAATTTATTTAACTTTTCCCTTAACTTTTCAAACATAAAGTTAAGGTGGGAGCAAATACAATCACAGTTACATGCATAAATATTTCTGGTTTCACTTTAACGCTAAGATACTCGCTTTATTTTTATTTATTAATTTTTAACTTCCGGCGATTATTGAAAAATCATTATTATCTTATCGTAAAAGGATATTTTGATTTATCAACATTATTAAAGGATGTCGAAGTATTTGTGTCTTTAAAATTTTAAAAAATTGTGTAAACAAATTTTGTAAGGACATGTTTCGAATTTGTTGAATCTAATCAGACCCAGAAAGTAGAGTGTAAAAGACAAGTAACAAATAATTTTAGTTACATACATAAATTATAAGGACAACAAAGCACAATTCATGTCTTAAAATTTTAAGCAAAAAAAAAAAAAAAATTGACCCTTAAGTTATAAAAATAAAAACAACTTAAATTGAAAAACAAAAAAGAAAAAAAAAAAAAAAATGGATGAAAAACACCAGAAACAGTAACTCGCTCTGTGATGAACATCATTATGGACGACATCTTAAAATGATGGAAGTGTAACCAAATACCGAAAAATTTGGAGAAAAAACAAAAAAACAAACCAAAAAAGTTAAAGAAAATTAAAGATGGAAAAATAATCCTAACCTTAGGCAAAAAGGCGTTGAAAGAAGGTCACGTTGAAATGGAATTGTAAATTAAAAGAATTTGAACTAAGAAGTAAAAGGAATCTATGAAAAATGAGGAGAACGAAAAATAAAAATAAATTCAATGTCTTTCAAATTCTTGAAAACAAATTCTGCTGGTGCAGAGGAAAACTAATATGGGGTAATAAATTGAAAGATGAATTTCTCCAGGAAGTAGTTTTTGTTTAAAAAAAAGGTAATCTGTGTCTAGTGTTCGACTTCTATTTAAAGGACCATATCTTGCCAACGGCTGCGCAATATCAGTGCTAAATTTACTGGTGTGTTCTTATAAAGTTAGAAATCAAAGAAAACTCGAGAGGCTTTATATTGCATAATCTTACTTTTTAATTTAATTGATGGTTTCAAGGAATAATGCGCTTAAAAAGGTCTATTGCTTGCCTGGCTTTCTGGCAAATTCCATTGTCCAGTTATAAACAAGAGTTTTCACTTAACGTCCCACTTAATTAAATTGACTGATTCATTTAGGTTTTTTAATGAAAACACTGTTGTTTTTATGAATTATTAAATTAAAAATATTTATTCAAATTAAATGTATTGTAATGTGCTTAAGATTAAGTTTAAATGTTCACTGTTCGATAGTCCAAAGTACTCTAAAAACCTGTCCTCTAATCCACGTCGACACTAACCTGTCGCTCGTTAGAGCCATACCCTAGTTCTCGTCAGTTTACATTCGTTAGTTCTAAAAATTCAGTGTCGCATTCCTTAAAAGTGCGGCCACTCCGGGTAAACCGGGCTTTGCCAGCAGTTCCCACACGCAAAGAAAAAACATGGTTGTGGTAAACATATTCTAAGATCAACATATTATGATAAGAATTATGATTGTAGTCACCATATTATGCAACAAAAAATCAAAACAACACAACACAACAAAATAGCAAAACAATAAAAAGAACCAAACCAACGAAACTTCATAAACAACAACAAAGTCAACACAACAAAACTCCAGTGTACATTTTTTACTTGGATAAACCGGTTTTTCTCTTCAACCAAACAAAACCTCTAAAATAAATTTTTAACACCAAAAGGCTAAAACAATAACATACAAAAACAAGATAAAACTAAAAATCTTTGAAACTACCGCAAACCTTCTATTTGTGTCTCTTAAAAAATATTTATTGTTATCCTAAAATTATGGAAACAAGGAGTGAATCGTCAGCCAAGCGGGCAAGAGAATCGTTCGATAGACATAATAATATTAAGGTTCAACAATTAACGAGTATAGATAAAGCTTTTTTGAAAGATCTTATTACAGAGAGTGAGAGCATAACATCAGAGGTAATAAAAAAACTCAATAGCACAAAGCGAAAGAAAACATTTTGATTTCATTAAAAATTTGGTAAGGGAAAGCGAAGAGAGGATTCTCTCTGTTATTGAAAATAAACTAGGCTCTCTGAAAGTACAATTGAATGCTATTAGTGAAAGAGTTGAAAAGTTGGAGATTAGGAGTTCCGAAACAAACGACATGAAGAAGGAAATAATAGAACTAAAAAGAAAAGTATTAAAACATGAAAACTCAATTGTCGCAGGTAGCGTTCGAATACCTGTCCCCCAGATCGATAACATATACAGACTAAGAAAAATTTATAAGAACAACAAACCGTATACCCCGAAGGATGAAGTCATTGTTGCAAAACTGCGATCTCCATTTGAAAAAAATTTTCTTTTAAAATCAATCGCTAAATTTCGAAGGGAAAACCAAACCAATCTTCGGTTAAGCCATGCAGGATTTGAAAGTGATCAAAACATTTATATAAACGAGGATCTAACACCTCATAATCACTAAATATTTAAATCAGCACTTAAAATGAAAAAAAATAATGAAATAAAATCAACATTTACCCTGCGCGGTCTAGTGTATGTCAAAAAATTTGATTCAGATGACCCATTATTGGTGGAATTTATTGAGGACCTTAATAACCTTTTTCGTGAATAATTATTTTAAAATTTTATTTTATACTTTCAATAAAAAACTCTTTTATATATCTGTAACTTTTATGCTTAAACATGTAAAATCTCCTTTTAATTATTGCGTTGTATTTTGTAGTTTAAATAATGAATACATTATTTAATCAAATTGGTTCCAGAGATGGGAATTATACCATGGTCAGACTTTTGTCAAATCGACAGAAGGGTTTCAGTGTATTTCATATAAATGCTCAGAGTTTATTACCAAAGATGGATGAGTTCCGTTACATATTTGAAAACTCGGGCGTTGAAGCCGTGTGTGTATCGGAAACGTGGTTTAAAGCTGAAATAGGTGATAACATGTATGGAATGGTGGGTTATCGTCTTTATCGGTCAGACAGGCTAGGAAATGGTGGTGGTGTTGCAATATACCTTAGAAATAATATTTCGAGTAAATTTATTTGCAAGTGTAATGATAGTAATGATATTGAATATATTTTTGCTGAGGTAAACTGTCAGGGTAATAAGATGCTTTTAGGATGTGTTTATAGGCCAGATAGGTACGGAAAACTTGATTTACTTATATACAAACTACAACTCTTGTCGGCTACATATTCTGATGTTGTCATTGCAGGGGATTTTAACAGTAATTTGCTTGTCACTACCGAACTTTCTTCTGCTATGTCAGTCTTTGATCTCATTCCGGTTAACGTTTCTCGGCCAACACATTTTACATCTACCTCTTCTACGCTTCTGGATTTGTTTTTTGTAAGTAAAAGACAAAGTGTATTACATTATGAACAATTAGCTTTGACTGCTTTTTCGAGGCATGATGCTGTTTTTATATCCTACAACTTTGCGTTTGTGCAACGGAATCAAATATTTAGTTATCGAGATTTCAATAACATTAATTATTTGTCTCTAAAACATGATCTTGAACATATTGAGTGGGAGCATATGTACTATTCACCATCTGTTGATGGCAAGGTAACATTTATGAATGACGCTATTAATTACATGTATAACAACAGTGTTCCAATTAGAAGAATCACACTCAGAAAGGATGCAAAGCCATGGTTTACAAACGATATTAAACTGCTTATAGAGCGACGTGACAATTGTTACAAAATGTGGAAACGATACAGGACACCTGAATGTTTACGTGAATTTCGCTTGACTAGAAAAATGGTTGTTTCTAAAATCAAAAGTAATAAGTCTTCATATTACTACGATAAATTTAACGCTGCTACAGACTGCAAGAAAACATGGAAGCATATAAGAGAAATTGGTATTGGAAAATCGGCGATTCGGTCATTTGATATAGACGTTAATATGTTGAATATGAATTTTGTCAATAATCAACATCCCATTATTCAAATGAATTTTTATGATAATCTCTTACCACCTGGGGATTCGGTGGTTGAATTTAATTTTCAGTGTGTTGATATACTAGAAGTAGTTGAGGCTTTTTATGCTGTGAAGTCGAATTCTATTGGCTTAGATGAAATTGACCCCAGGTTTGTAAAACTTATTTTACCTTGGATAGTTCGTTTCATTACACATATTTTTAACACCATTATTATTACCAATATATTTCCAACAATCTGGAAAGATGCTAAAATTATTCCAATACCAAAAACCAATAACGAATATCGTCCGATAGCTATTATATCATATTTTAGTAAAGTTTTTGAACGTTTATTACATAAACAATTATATAAACATGTGAATGACAACAGACTGTTTACTGATCGCCAATCTGGTTTCAGACCAAAGCGCGGTTGCATAACCGCACTCACTGATGTTGTAGAAGAAATTCGTGGCAATTTGGATGATAGCAGAATTTCTATATTGGTTCTATTGGACCATTCAAAGGCATTCGACAGCGTTCATCATTCCATTCTTTGCTTGAAACTGATGAAATTTTTTGGGTTTTCGGCACTTGCAGCTAGTTTGATTCAGTCCTATTTATCTGATAGAAGTCAATCTGTGGTGAATAATGAATTAACTTCTCGTCCGTTAACAGTAAATAGAGGGGTTCCACAGGGGTCAGTTCTTGGACCCTTGTTATACTCAATGTATGCGAATGATCTTCCGCAGCAACTGCGTTACTCTTGTGTACAAATGTATGCTGATGATGTTCAGTTATACCTTAGTTGCACAAGGGACGTATTACAAACAGGATTAGCTCACATAAACTTTGACTTAAATCAAATCTTTTCCTGGGCATCTGCTAATGGTTTGAGAATCAACCCAAGTAAATCAAAATGTTTAATTATATCCAGGAAAAGTGTAAGAGTTGAGACAGATGTAAATGTTGTTATTGGTGGCTCAAGAATTGAAATCGTGAATACAGCTAGGAATCTTGGAGTGACGTTTAATAGCACCTTAACTTGGACTGATCATATAAATCAGACTTGTGGCAGAGTTTATGGTATGCTGCGCGCTTTATGGCCAACACAGCATCTAACACCACTAAATATAAGAATTCGTCTGGCTAAGGCATATCTTCTACCAACACTATTATATGCATCGGAAGTTTTTGGTGCCTGTAATTCCCACGATGTAAGAAAACTTAAAACAACTTACAATAACATTGTCCGTTATACTTATAGCCAGAATATCATCATATTCTCGTCGGTTTACTTGCATTTCTTTTATTAACATTTTAAAGTTGAGAAGTTTAATTTTTCTTCACAAAATCATTGTCACAAAAGAACCAGGGTATCTGTATGAGCGTTTAGGATTTGCAAGATCAAGAAGGGGGAGATATATCATACAATTGCGACACCGCACTCATTTTTCTGAATGTCAATTCTTTATTTCAAGCATACGTCTCTGGAATCAACTCCCAAATTATATACAGTGCACCGACAACGCAATGAAATTTAGGAGATTACTTTTTGAGTACCTTAAATAGAACTTTAAACTTATATTTTATTTTTTTCTTAATATATATATTATTATTTTCCTTACAAGTATTAGTATTTTCTTTTTTTTTATATATAAATAATTTGTCACATTGTTATCATTTGTATACGTAACTTGTCTTATTCTAATACTGTAATTTATAAGATATTTTTGTCTTGTTGTATTAGAAAATCGATGAAATAAATAAATAAATAAATAAATATTAAGATTATTATTGAAACATATTATGACTCAATATACTCGTAATATGTCATCATAATATTTTTCCCTTAATCATATTATTATTCTGTTAATCATACTAAGTTAAGAAGTAATCATATTATTGTCATGTTAATCATAATAAGCTAAGAAGAAATCATATTATCACCATGTTAATCATAATAAATTTAGAAGCAATCATATTATGATACAGCACCTTTCATAGCTGTCATAAAAATACAAAATAAATTTAAATATTTTTGAATCGATTTTTTATTTTGTGGCTTTTTACAATTTTTCTTAATGTTAATCAAATAGCGGAGTTCAATATAAGGCTTGCAAAAGAGCAAATGAAAAATCTGTGGTTTTCATGGGCAACCGCGTGTGTCCATTTTTTTGATTTTAAGAGGTTGATGCCATATTGCCTAATTTTGAACGCTCTTTATATTTTTTTGAAAAAAGATGGATCAATTCCGTTTTGTAACGTAATGACAAAGTTTAAAATGTGCAATACCTAGCCCATAGTTTGATCTAGAATGGGGTTTCGGCTTTCCTGAACAATTTGTTTTAAGACATACGCGGTTGCCCATGAAAACCACAGAAATATCGTAGCACTTTTATAAAATATAACGAAATCTCTGTGTGGTTTGTTGTTAGATTTTACAAAAAACTATGATATTTTGCATTTGCACTATTACATCACTAACACTTGAATAACCTCCGCTAAAATTTTAATTTTTTAATTTCTTTAAACTTATTTTTTTTATGGAATTTTATCTTTTAATTGTTTAACCGCTCACAAATAAAAAAACGACACAACTTCTTCAAAATTATTTTACAAATGGCGCTAACATAATATGATTAGAGTAAAAATAGTTTGATTGCATCTTAAACATAATATGATAAATGTATAGAAAGTTATCATGTTATAGCTATTAAATATCATGATATGGTTGTGAGAAATATAATATGTTTAGAGAGTTATCATAATTAAGTTGTTAGAAAAATAATTATTTTTCTTTTTTTTTTTTTTTTTTTTTTTTTTTCAAAAGATTTTGTTATTCGTGCTTAATTCCCAGTTTTTATTATTGATAAAAACACTTGAAATTTATTGTTGATGGGATAAGCTATTCCTATGCGCATTTCACTGGTTGCTTAGGCCAGATCATCAGGAAACTTCATCCATAAAGATTTTGGAAAAACTAAAGATATTAAACCAAATAAAACTGTTAAGCGTATGAGACTTAAAGCAACAGTTCTACTTGTAACAATATCAAAGTTTAAACAAAACACATCAACAATAAACAGTGGGTTTATCTCATCTTACATTCCCCACTACAATTAGTTGAAATTCTCTCAACATTAACTGTAGTTGTAAGTAGGTTAAGAAAAACAAAATAAAAACAAACAACAACTTACAAAAGATGTTGTCAATTAAGTGTTTTTTAGACCGTGCACTTGTCTGTTTATTATCAAAAAGTAATTTCAATTTTTGGGAATACAAAATTTTAATTTCAAAAGATTTTGTTATTCGTGCTTAATTCCCAGTTTTTATTATTGATAAAAACACTTGAAATTTATTGTTGATGGGATAAGCTATTCCTATGCGCATTTCACTGGTTGCTTAGGCCAGATCATCAGGAAACTTCATCCATAAAGATTTTGGAAAAACTAAAGATATTAAACCAAATAAAACTGTTAAGCGTATGAGACTTAAAGCAACAGTTCTACTTGTAACAATATCAAAGTTTAAACAAAACACATCAACAATAAACAGTGGGTTTATCTCATCTTACATTCCCCACTACAATTAGTTGAAATTCTCTCAACATTAACTGTAGTTGTAAGTAGGTTAAGAAAAACAAAATAAAAACAAACAACAACTTACAAAAGATGTTGTCAATTAAGTGTTTTTTAGATCGTGCACTTGTCTGTTTATTATCAAAAAGTAATTTCAATTTTTGGGAATACAAAATTTTAATTTCAAAAGATTTTGTTATTCGTGCTTAATTCCCAGTTTTTATTATTGATAAAAACACTTGAAATTTATTGTTGATGGGATAAGCTATTCCTATGCGCATTTCACTGGTTGCTTAGGCCAGATCATCAGGAAACTTCATCCATAAAGATTTTGGAAAAACTAAAGATATTAAACCAAATAAAACTGTTAAGCGTATGAGACTTAAAGCAACAGTTCTACTTGTAACAATATCAAAGTTTAAACAAAACACATCAACAATAAACAGTGGGTTTATCTCATCTTACATTCCCCACTACAATTAGTTGAAATTCTCTCAACATTAACTGTAGTTGTAAGTAGGTTAAGAAAAACAAAATAAAAACAAACAACAACTTACAAAAGATGTTGTCAATTAAGTGTTTTTTAGACCGTGCACTTGTCTGTTTATTATCAAAAAGTAATTTCAATTTTTGGGAATACAAAATTTTAATTTCAAAAGATTTTGTTATTCGTGCTTAATTCCCAGTTTTTATTATTGATAAAAACACTTGAAATTTATTGTTGATGGGATAAGCTATTCCTATGCGCATTTCACTGGTTGCTTAGGCCAGATCATCAGGAAACTTCATCCATAAAGATTTTGGAAAAACTAAAGATATTAAACCAAATAAAACTGTTAAGTGTTTTTATCAATAATAAAAACTGGGAATTAAGCACGAATAACAAAATCTTTTGAAATTAAAATTTTGTATTCCCAAAAATTGAAATTACTTTTTGATAATAAACAGACAAGTGCACGGTCTAAAAAACACTTAATTGACAACATCTTTTGTAAGTTGTTGTTTGTTTTTATTTTGTTTTTCTTAACCTACTTACAACTACAGTTAATGTTGAGAGAATTTCAACTAATTGTAGTGGGGAATGTAAGATGAGATAAACCCACTGTTTATTGTTGATGTGTTTTGTTTAAACTTTGATATTGTTACAAGTAGAACTGTTGCTTTAAGTCTCATACGCTTAACAGTTTTATTTGGTTTAATATCTTTAGTTTTTCCAAGATCTTTATGGATGAAGTTTCCTGATGATCTGGCCTAAGCAACCAGTGAAATGCGCATAGGAATAGCTTATCCCATCAACAATAAATTTCAAGTGTTTTTATCAATAATAAAAACTGGGAATTAAGCACGAATAACAAAATCTTTTGAAATTAAAATTTTGTATTCCCAAAAATTGAAATTACTTTTTGATAATAAACAGACAAGTGCACGGTCTAAAAAACACTTAATTGACAACATCTTTTGTAAGTTGTTGTTTGTTTTTATTTTGTTTTTCTTAACCTACTTACAACTACAGTTAATGTTGAGAGAATTTCAACTAATTGTAGTGGGGAATGTAAGATGAGATAAACCCACTGTTTATTGTTGATGTGTTTTGTTTAAACTTTGATATTGTTACAAGTAGAACTGTTGCTTTAAGTCTCATACGCTTAACAGTTTTATTTGGTTTAATATCTTTAGTTTTTCCAAGATCTTTATGGATGAAGTTTCCTGATGATCTGGCCTAAGCAACCAGTGAAATGCGCATAGGAATAGCTTATCCCATCAACAATAAATTTCAAGTGTTTTTATCAATAATAAAAACTGGGAATTAAGCATGAATAACAAAATCTTTTGAAATTAAAATTTTGTATTCCCAAAAATTGAAATTACTTTTTGATAATAAACAGACAAGTGCACGGTCTAAAAAACACTTAATTGACAACATCTTTTGTAAGTTGTTGTTTGTTTTTATTTTGTTTTTCTTAACCTACTTACAACTACAGTTAATGTTGAGAGAATTTCAACTAATTGTAGTGGGGAATGTAAGATGAGATAAACCCACTGTTTATTGTTGATGTGTTTTGTTTAAACTTTGATATTGTTACAAGTAGAACTGTTGCTTTAAGTCTCATACGCTTAACAGTTTTATTTGGTTTAATATCTTTAGTTTTTCCAAAATCTTTATGGATGAAGTTTCCTGATGATCTGGCCTAAGCAACCAGTGAAATGCGCATAGGAATAGCTTATCCCATCAACAATAAATTTCAAGTGTTTTTATCAATAATAAAAACTGGGAATTAAGCACGAATAACAAAATCTTTTGAAATTAAAATTTTGTATTCCCAAAAATTGAAATTACTTTTTGATAATAAACAGACAAGTGCACGGTCTAAAAAACACTTAATTGACAACATCTTTTGTAAGTTGTTGTTTGTTTTTATTTTGTTTTTCTTAACCTACTTACAACTACAGTTAATGTTGAGAGAATTTCAACTAATTGTAGTGGGGAATGTAAGATGAGATAAACCCACTGTTTATTGTTGATGTGTTTTGTTTAAACTTTGATATTGTTACAAGTAGAACTGTTGCTTTAAGTCTCATACGCTTAACAGTTTTATTTGGTTTAATATCTTTAGTTTTTCCAAAATCTTTATGGATGAAGTTTCCTGATGATCTGGCCTAAGCAACCAGTGAAATGCGCATAGGAATAGCTTATCCCATCAACAATAAATTTCAAGTGTTTTTATCAATAATAAAAACTGGGAATTAAGCACGAATAACAAAATCTTTTGAAATTAAAATTTTGTATTCCCAAAAATTGAAATTACTTTTTGATAATAAACAGACAAGTGCACGGTCTAAAAAACACTTAATTGACAACATCTTTTGTAAGTTGTTGTTTGTTTTTATTTTGTTTTTCTTAACCTACTTACAACTACAGTTAATGTTGAGAGAATTTCAACTAATTGTAGTGGGGAATGTAAGATGAGATAAACCCACTGTTTATTGTTGATGTGTTTTGTTTAAACTTTGATATTGTTACAAGTAGAACTGTTGCTTTAAGTCTCATACGCTTAACAGTTTTATTTGGTTTAATATCTTTAGTTTTTCCAAAATCTTTATGGATGAAGTTTCCTGATGATCTGGCCTAAGCAACCAGTGAAATGCGCATAGGAATAGCTTATCCCATCAACAATAAATTTCAAGTGTTTTTATCAATAATAAAAACTGGGAATTAAGCACGAATAACAAAATCTTTTGAAATTAAAATTTTGTATTCCCAAAAATTGAAATTACTTTTTGATAATAAACAGACAAGTGCACGATCTAAAAAACACTTAATTGACAACATCTTTTGTAAGTTGTTGTTTGTTTTTATTTTGTTTTTCTTAACCTACTTACAACTACAGTTAATGTTGAGAGAATTTCAACTAATTGTAGTGGGGAATGTAAGATGAGATAAACCCACTGTTTATTGTTGATGTGTTTTGTTTAAACTTTGATATTGTTACAAGTAGAACTGTTGCTTTAAGTCTCATACGCTTAACAGTTTTATTTGGTTTAATATCTTTAGTTTTTCCAAAATCTTTATGGATGAAGTTTCCTGATGATCTGGCCTAAGCAACCAGTGAAATGCGCATAGGAATAGCTTATCCCATCAACAATAAATTTCAAGTGTTTTTATCAATAATAAAAACTGGGAATTAAGCACGAATAACAAAATCTTTTGAAATTAAAATTTTGTATTCCCAAAAATTGAAATTACTTTTTGATAATAAACAGACAAGTGCACGGTCTAAAAAACACTTAATTGACAACATCTTTTGTAAGTTGTTGTTTGTTTTTATTTTGTTTTTCTTAACCTACTTACAACTACAGTTAATGTTGAGAGAATTTCAACTAATTGTAGTGGGGAACAGTGATGTTAACTTTTATTTTTTAATTACCTTACGGCCCCCTAAAAATTACCGTTTTTGAGACGAAATTACCGTACGCAAATGTTTTTAATAATGTGTAGTAAAATTTATATGAAAAACACTCAGTCCATCGCCTTTCATTTGGAAACAACAGATAAGAGCAGTATTCATAAACAATTTATTTAAAATTTAAATGTGTTTTAAGAAAAATTTAAATGGAAATTTTTATCTTAAAATACAATTTTAACCAAAATTATTGTAGATATATTATACGACAGTAAAATAATTCTGAATAAAATAGGTACATATATTCATTCAACTCAAAATATTTTTATTTAATAGGCTTGTACATATGTATGTGAAGAACATTAAAAAAAATTCATTCAAGAGGTGATTTTCAATTTAAAAATTTGCCTTGGTTTAAGTACGGATGGATTGATTTTTCCTGTGACCCTTACAGTTCAAAAATTATTTTTTTACTGCCTGTTCAACGATTTCGAACGTAGACGTTCGCATAGAATTTTATATTGAAAATATTTTTAAAACTGAGTGTTTTTCATACAAATTTTCTATGCGAACGATAACGTTCGATTTTGTTGAACTGGCAGTAAAAAAATAATTTTTGAATTGTTAGAGTCACAAGAAAAATCAATCCATTCATCATAAATCAAGGCAAATTTTTAAATTGAAAATCACCTCTTGAAAGCTAAAATTATAAAACCTACATATTTATGTAAGTATATGTATTTCAAAAATCGAAGTTTTTTTAAATTACCGTATTTTGAATAGAATTACCTTGCTACCTTTTGCGGCCCAAAATTACCGTAAAAAAGGGTAATTACCGTACGGTTAACATCACTGGTGGGGAATGTAAGATGAGATAAACCCACTGTTTATTGTTGATGTGTTTTGTTTAAACTTTGATATTGTTACAAGTAGAACTGTTGCTTTAAGTCTCATACGCTTAACAGTTTTATTTGGTTTAATATCTTTAGTTTTTCCAAAATCTTTATGGATGAAGTTTCCTGATGATCTGGCCTAAGCAACCAGTGAAATGCGCATAGGAATAGCTTATCCCATCAACAATAAATTTCAAGTGTTTTTATCAATAATAAAAACTGGGAATTAAGCACGAATAACAAAATCTTTTGAAATTAAAATTTTGTATTCCCAAAAATTGAAATTATTTTTTGATAATAAACAGACAAGTGCACGGTCTAAAAAACACTTAATTGACAACATCTTTTGTAAGTTGTTGTTTGTTTTTATTTTGTTTTTCTTAACCTACTTACAACTACAGTTAATGTTGAGAGAATTTCAACTAATTGTAGTGGGGAATGTAAGATGAGATAAACCCACTGTTTATTGTTGATGTGTTTTGTTTAAACTTTGATATTGTTACAAGTAGAACTGTTGCTTTAAGTCTCATACGCTTAACAGTTTTATTTGGTTTAATATCTTTAGTTTTTCCAAAATCTTTATGGATGAAGTTTCCTGATGATCTGGCCTAAGCAACCAGTGAAATGCGCATAGGAATAGCTTATCCCATCAACAATAAATTTCAAGTGTTTTTATCAATAATAAAAACTGGGAATTAAGCACGAATAACAAAATCTTTTGAAATTAAAATTTTGTATTCCCAAAAATTGAAATTACTTTTTGATAATAAACAGACAAGTGCACGGTCTAAAAAACACTTAATTGACAACATCTTTTGTAAGTTGTTGTTTGTTTTTATTTTGTTTTTCTTAACCTACTTACAACTACAGTTAATGTTGAGAGAATTTCAACTAATTGTAGTGGGGAATGTAAGATGAGATAAACCCACTGTTTATTGTTGATGTGTTTTGTTTAAACTTTGATATTGTTACAAGTAGAACTGTTGCTTTAAGTCTCATACGCTTAACAGTTTTATTTGGTTTAATATCTTTAGTTTTTCCAAAATCTTTATGGATGAAGTTTCCTGATGATCTGGCCTAAGCAACCAGTGAAATGCGCATAGGAATAGCTTATCCCATCAACAATAAATTTCAAGTGTTTTTATCAATAATAAAAACTGGGAATTAAGCACGAATAACAAAATCTTTTGAAATTAAAATTTTGTATTCCCAAAAATTGAAATTACTTTTTGATAATAAACAGACAAGTGCACGGTCTAAAAAACACTTAATTGACAACATCTTTTGTAAGTTGTTGTTTGTTTTTATTTTGTTTTTCTTAACCTACTTACAACTACAGTTAATGTTGAGAGAATTTCAACTAATTGTAGTGGGGAATGTAAGATGAGATAAACCCACTGTTTATTGTTGATGTGTTTTGTTTAAACTTTGATATTGTTACAAGTAGAACTGTTGCTTTAAGTCTCATACGCTTAACAGTTTTATTTGGTTTAATATCTTTAGTTTTTCCAAAATCTTTATGGATGAAGTTTCCTGATGATCTGGCCTAAGCAACCAGTGAAATGCGCATAGGAATAGCTTATCCCATCAACAATAAATTTCAAGTGTTTTTATCAATAATAAAAACTGGGAATTAAGCACGAATAACAAAATCTTTTGAAATTAAAATTTTGTATTCCCAAAAATTGAAATTACTTTTTGATAATAAACAGACAAGTGCACGGTCTAAAAAACACTTAATTGACAACATCTTTTGTAAGTTGTTGTTTGTTTTTATTTTGTTTTTCTTAACCTACTTACAACTACAGTTAATGTTGAGAGAATTTCAACTAATTGTAGTGGGGAATGTAAGATGAGATAAACCCACTGTTTATTGTTGATGTGTTTTGTTTAAACTTTGATATTGTTACAAGTAGAACTGTTGCTTTAAGTCTCATACGCTTAACAGTTTTATTTGGTTTAATATCTTTAGTTTTTCCAAAATCTTTATGGATGAAGTTTCCTGATGATCTGGCCTAAGGAACCAGTGAAATGCGCATAGGAATAGCTTATCCCATCAACAATAAATTTCAAGTGTTTTTATCAATAATAAAAACTGGGAATTAAGCACGAATAACAAAATCTTTTGAAATTAAAATTTTGTATTCCCAAAAATTGAAATTACTTTTTGATAATTATTTTTCTGTCAACAATACTCAAATTCTTAATTGCGATAAACATTGATATGTTTACAGTAACTATTAAATAAAAATAACAATTATTTGTGTACGACAACAATATATTGTTACATTAAGCATAGTGTTGTTGCCGTAACCATGCCCAACCATATTTTTTCTCTGCGTGTCTGTGGAAATAAGCCTTAAAACTCTCAGTAGCATACAAACTGCGTCAGATGGATTGAAAGTAGACATTGCTAGTCGAATGAATAAGGCTAGGCAAACATTTTGAGCCCTAAAGGATGTCTGAACATCATCGAAGATACAACGAAATACCAAAATTGGAACATTCGACTGTAATGACCGCTCTTCTATATGTGTGGGAAACATGGAATACCTCTACTAGAATTATTGAATTATTCAAGCACTTGCTAACAAATATCTTGGGCGAATATTGCAAATTCACCAGCCAAACATAAAATTAAACCAAGTTCTCTACGAGAGATGTAAGCTAATACCTATGTGTGCCGA
The DNA here is from genome assembly GCA_963931875.1 of Pollenia griseotomentosa. Lineage (NCBI taxonomy): Eukaryota > Metazoa > Arthropoda > Insecta > Diptera > Polleniidae > Pollenia > Pollenia griseotomentosa. The sequence continues at coordinate 29,037,183 of OZ007561.1, forward strand.
AGTAAACGGCAGAAACTGGCGATGGATAGGGCATACGTTAAGAAAGCCCGAAGGAAATATTACCAAAGGAGCTTTAGAATGGTATCGCCACAGCAGAGAGACCCACCCAAAGATAGTGACGACTAAATAAGCCTCAAATAACATGGCTCGAGGCAAAACATTTAACATAAATTAAAAGTGTTTGGGAAAACTTCATTCTTGATCTATGTTCGACTTACGAACTACATATTAACAGGTCTTCCTAAGATCACGGCAGATCAATTGCCTACTTGGTACTGCGTTTACCAGCTAGAGGTCCCTTTAAGAATAACGAAATAACTTTGGTTATACTATTCACCGCAGGTGGAAAATATATATCTTTCGACAAAACATCTTAAGTCAAATTTAAAAAGTTGAAAAAAATGTTTTTAATCATACGAATTTTCATTCAAAAAACATTTTTGTTTACTTTTTTAAAATGTTGTATTATAAACGAAACTTTTCTTTAATTTTGGTTTATGTTGTTATTTGATAAAAATTAATTTTTCACCGAGTTTTTTTTAACATCACTTATATTCCGGAATAGCTTGCTATTGGAATGCAGCCGGATCGGTCTAAAAAGGGCTGAAATATGAGCAAAAAGCTACGATTGGTTCTAATTTTTACCCATAAAGCTTTAATTTTTTAAGTTTTCCTATAAACTATAAACTGTATTTTTTTTACTTTCATCTGAAGTAAACTAAGTAGAATACTAGTATTAAAAATACAAGTGTACTCTCGAATTTAATATTTTGGTACGATTTATAATGAAGGGTATATGATAGAGATGAGTGATATTTCTGTACCTGCGATTTAATCACTGTTACTGAAAAATCACAAATCATAGTTGTCACCAAATTTGTCAAGTAACAGGTACTTGCCAAGCCGTTCGTTTCGTTTTATAATATTTCACTGTTTGTGGGGGTAATAGCGCTTTTTGAATGCAATAACGAATATTGTTGCTGTTCCTATTTTCTCTTTTATTTTATTAGTTTTTCTTTTTTAAAGCCAAAGTTTATTTGTTCTAGTATGTATGTATATGCAAGACAACAGATGACTATTTATATTGCTTTCTCTCTTTGTCAAACTCCATATAAAAAACACAAAAAAATTTTTTTATATTTGGAGTTTGATACATTTGCGGTAAATAGATTTAAAAGCTCTTACAAGTTGTTATTGTTTTTTGCAAAATACTTTTTTGTGAAAGCTTTCACATTGTATATATGGCTTGTAGCTAAAAACTGCTAAAAAAGAACTGAATATTGACAAAGCGTGATCACAATCACAGTTTTAAGAAACAGTATTTTTTAAATCACGTTCACTATTTACAATGTTCCTTAAAAATCACGGGATCACTCATCTCTAGTATATGATATTCGGCACAGCTGAATATAGCACTTTTACTTGTTTTTTTTTGTTTTTGGTTTTCAAATGCATTTGAGAGGCTTTTCGTTAATTTTTTAAAATAGCGTAAGCTTACACTCAAAGGAAAAATCAATCCATCCGTATTGAAATTAATCCGAAGCTATATTAATAGTACGGTGAGTACGGATTTTCTTGAATCAAGTACAGAAAGATTGATCCAAGTACGGATTTTTAATCTCAAAATACTTTAATTATCCATATTCAATCCCGATCTCGTACTTGAAATAACCCGAAAATGAGGTTGATTTAAGTAAAACTAAGATTGAATCAATCTTAAAATGCGCTTGACTCAAGTATTATAAAGTTGATTGTATCCCGAATTCGTGCTTGAAAAAGACCAATAAAGGAATCTTAAAGAGGATTTTATTATGATTGATTTACTAACCCTTTTTAGACCTTACAGAACGACTAAACACCAGCATCATGCCCGATATGGTTTTACTTTAAAAATCTTATGTACATATTAAACTAAAAATATAAACTAAATGTGAAGCAAGAGTTCAAACTTACTTTTTAACCCTTCGTGGTAAACATGAGCCTGGCCAGACCTTTTTTCAATGTGTATAGAAAATCGAAACATGCGTAAGCCGGAGGGTTAAACACAATGAAAAGTTTAATCTCTTTTTTTACTTGCTTTAATAATTTTATACATATTTCAACAAATTCCGGGATTGATTTTCGAAAGTGATCCCATTTAGGATTGTTTTGAGTACGTTTTGCTGTTACTCGTACTTGAATTTCTGAGTACGACTCGTACTTAAAGAAATCATAAACAACTTAATTTATCCCGAGTATTTTTCTTTCTGTGTAACAAAGCGAATATTGGTAAATCGTATAAGAATTTTGCTGCCGTAAATTTAAGTGGCACTCGGTAGCACTTTTGAACTAAATTACTCAGTAAGAAAAAAATCGTACTAAACTAAAGTTTTTCCACTTTTTTTCGTACGAGTCGTGCTTAAAAATTTAGCATTGCATTCTAAATGTTTGGAAATATTAACAACCTTATGACACTTTGATTTATGTTGGATAAGGTAGACTTGAAAGTGTTTTCAAACTTTTAGTAAAAAGCAGATCATAGTTTTTCGAAATAATTCAATTTTAAACTTATTTTAAATTCCAGCTAGTATTTGTTACTATTTAAAGAGTGGAATCGGAATTTTCAATATTCTTAATTCTAAAAACACAGAGTTTTTTTAGCCGAAACAATCAACAAACTTTCTATAAGAAAATGAAATTTTTGTCATATTATTTTATATTATCAGTTCTATTGTAGTTATTAATACTACTTAATACGTTTTTCGGCCAATGCTCGCTTTAAGCCAACACAGAAGATCACAAGAAATCTGCACCGGACACATGATTTGAACCGCTCATGCATGGAATCCTTTTGGTTTCTCCAAATTCAGAGTATTAACTTGAAGTCATTGGTACGCGGCGTTAATTTGACTTATTAGCCGGGTCCCAAATACCATTCATTGCACTTTGGGTTGTCAAAGTTAATCCATTTTTTCGCCTCTAATGACTCGATTCATATATTGTGATCTTTCTATGGCGTTCAAGCTGAATTTTGTACATTTTAATATGTCGCTCAGGCTTAACTCATGTAGTACTAATTTTCCTTGTTTCTTGAATTAATACTGCGGATTGCAAATATTTCCAGTTTATGTTATTAATATTTCTAGAAATTAATAAATTTTTAAGGCAAAATTCTGTAAAAATATGTACATACATATGTGTTTCTAAAAAAGCAAAAAAACCCAACCAACTCAAGAAAAAAAACCCAACAGGGGATTTTGTGATAAAAATAAGGGCAATCGTGGTTTCTTGTTGATATCTCAATAATTTATGCACCGATCTAATGAAATTGTATTAGCAAAATTCAATGGAGCATATGTTACCGAAATGTATAACAACTTAGTTTCTATTACTTCTTGGTTCTTCAGAAAACCCATTTTAACAGACCATATATGGTCTTAAATCAATTTTGTAGAAATTACAATTTTATATAATTAGTATTGTGGTTATATTGTTGAACTATTATGGTTTTTAATCCAAATTTTTAATATTGATGTTTATGTAATATTAAGGATTGATGTTCGGTTCGAGCCCAGGCCACGGTCAAGAATGAAAGATTATCAATAACAATTTTAATTAATTTTCATGTTGTAAAATTCCTTTCTTTATAAAAATAATTTAATGAAAATTTAATTTAATGAACTTAAGCCTATATTATATATATATATATTATATATACTCTTTTCCCTTGTGGGAAAAATTTTAATTTCTACAAAATTGATTAAAGACAATTTTGATTTATAATATATATACTTTTTTCCCTTGTGTGGAATGTTGGCTATCATAAAAGAAGTTGATAGGTCTTTTCTTCGATAACAAGGAATGTAGAATAAAAACACTATTTTCAATCTACTCTCTAATAAATCTCCCTTTACATAAAAAAAAATTTAAATTCCTTTATCAACACCAAAATAATACTCAAAAATTATAAACACGTTTTCGATTAGAATACACGACAAAAAAGACGACAAAACTAAAAATGTATTCAATGAGGAAAAACGTTCACGTTCGACCTTTCAAGACAATCAAAATACGAAGAAAAAAACTTTGCTTTATGCATGACCTCAAAAGAACACCAATAAAAAAAAAAAAAATTATATAGAATATAACCAAAAAAGAGTACATTTTTTGTTTAACAGCCATTAAATATACGCCCTTATGGCATTGAAATACTTGTTACGAGTATTAAAACAGACTAAAATTAACATTATCTTACGTTTGTATTATTCACTTAAGGAAAGAAAAAAAAATCTAGGTACTCTTGCAACTTGCCACAGAATTTTTTTCTTTCGGCCTTTGACTTTTTTATACACTTTTCATTTATTTTTTATTTTGTGGCTTTATTTTCTGTTGAACTCAACTTCAGCCATGTCAATTCCATAAATTCTTTTTTTTTATTTTATTTCCGCTTTTTTTATTTAAGTTGTTGCGGTTAGATTAATGGATGTTTTATTTTTTTATTGTTAAAATTTTTTTTGTAAGAAAAGGAAGAACAGAGGATAAATTTCTTAGTTTCAAGTTGCTTCTATTTTTCTTACAGTTGCTGTCGTTAATTTATGTATTTAAGTCTTAAGGAGATTATTTATCTGATGCAAATAAACGCCACGTTTTATCACAAAATTGTTTAACATTAGACTGCGGTATAAAAGAAAAAGAGAACAAAACCGATTTAAGTTTAAGCTTTGGTTACCCTGCATCGTGGCTTAGTAGAAAAGATCTAAGCGAAACCTGCCGTGTTGGCTTAGTGGTCTTAAACACCGCATTTTCCAATGCATTTTCCTAGAGTAGGCTTTATATGAGGGGTATCAATTATAAATAGGGTTTTTGCCGGGATTTCCCGTCCAATTATTTTATTTCCCGTTTTCCCGGGATTTTTCTTGCGGGATCCCGGGAAATAAAAAATTCCTCATAATTTCAGAAAATAGCTATTTATACTTTGAAATTTAGTTTTCTATTCTCTAAAAATTAGCATCTGTGGATGGGTTGTGTATTAGATCAATTGCAAGAAGTGAGTACATGTATTTAAATCAATGTCTCCTGATGCAATAAATCTACTCAAAGCAGAATGGGCAGTGCAACAGTTAATAATTATTACATTTAGTGAAGTGAAGAGTTAATAAAATACATTAATTCAAAATAAGACGCAGGCAGTAAAGTTTCATTGTCCATGAACAAGTCTTAAAAATAGGAGATACCTAAACATATCGCTCATTTATTGCAACATAGTCATATCTACAAAAACAAACGATTTTGGCAAAAAGCGATTAAAGTTTTCCAAATGTACCGATTTAAAGATATATTTTGCTATAACTTCGGTTCAGTTTCAGATATAATACGAGAAGGTATGAAGGAAAACTTTGCTAAAGTTACTTCAAATTTTGATATATGACTATGATGCAATGAAGGAGCGATATGTTTATTAGGTAATAAACACAAATTTTCAATTTCAATTTGTGTTGGTTTATATACCCGTGAAGTGCGGGGTAACCGTAATAAAATAACATTTTGGAAACTCGTGTAAGATACTACAACATATAACTTGAAAAACACATTGCCCTTAAGATTACAAATGAACCTATTGAAATAAAAAGGTTTGTAAGAAGCAGTCCGGTTAATACTCTTTTTGCATCAACCTTGACATACATTTGACTGATATAGACGTTGTTTATAAAAAAGAAGAAATTGCTTCTGATTGTGAATCCGAAGCATGCTACAACGGTGCACTTTTAACTATTTGTCCAACCTCGGTAAAAAATTAACGAAATTTTTAGGAAACATGATAATTAGTAAATAAAATCAGGAATATACTTTTTGAAGACTAAGCGCTTTGAGCGTGTCAGAAAGTTATTTCCTAAGCCGTTAAAAATGTTATATATTTCTTTAAAATATTTTATCTATTTTATTATTTAACTTTTTGATCTCATATCTTGAGTACCTCAATTTTTATTATGTTTTTATTATTGTTTTATGAATTAAATTGTTATGTTTATGTTATCTTTTTATCTTGTATCCAGAGCATAATAATACTGAATAAAAGCATAATAATAGGGAATAAAGGCGTGAGGTGATAATAATTCAAGTTCCTATTTCAATCTTCAATTAATTTTTTGGTATTGAACCTTTTCGTTTACTTTCTTTGTAAACAAGTTCCCTTACGTTATTTTATAAAAGTTTTTTTCATTAATTAATAACAAAATTTACTTTATATTATTTATATGGAGCGGGATCCCGGGATCCCGGAAAATTTAAAATAATTTCCCGCTTTCCCGGGAATCGAAAAAGTCCGGGGAAAAAAAACTCTAATTATAAACCAATCTTTGTGGAAAAAAACCTCACAGTATGTAATGAAACCTACCATTTGGTGATGTCAGATTTTAGTTAAAACCTAGTAAGTTGGAATTCTACTACAAAAGAACTGAGGGGAGCCATTTATGCAGCTGCTAGCTTCAGCCTGGTTGGGGGGGTTCGTTGTACCTTGTAGCAAAATCAAGTTAATTACACGAAAAAAAAGATTATTATAGACTCCCATAAGTATTAATCAAAATAAACCCCATGGTGACAGTTCCTTTTATTATATTCTGGGATTGTATTTTAAATAAGACTCAAAGATGTAATAGAGTCATGGCAATAAATTTCCCTCCCTATCCAATGTTTCGATTCTTGCCGTAAGTTTGGTATCGAAACCCCTAACAGAAAATTACCTCCAATGAAATTTAGCTCATTTCGTCAAGAAAACCAGTATTTTACTTTAGAACCGCATCATGTTCGATTTAATTCAATTTAACTTTATTTAATAATTCATTATATAAAAAGAAATAGATTTTAGGTTTTGCATAGAAAATTAGTATTAAACTAAACAAAATAGATTATTTCTCAAAACAAATATATATACATATATATGTATGCTTACACCAGAAAAAAATTAATAACAAAACGAAATAAAAATTATTACAGTAATTCCATATTTAATTCATGTGTTCATGAAGGTGCATAAAAATTGGGATTGTATCGTACCGAGAATATATGAGATTTAAAAAAAAACAAATGAGATTGAGATGCTCCGTCGATTCCCAATAAATAGCAACAAACCAAAAGAAAATATGAAAGATTTAGTAACGAGTGGGAAAAAAATTATAAATGAGAAAAAAAATTATCAAAGTGATCCAACGATTAACCGTGTTAGTTGTTAGTGTTATATTTTGTTTTGGTTTTGTTACTACTTTTTGTTTTTTTTTTCTTTGTTTGTCTCATAAACAATTAAATTGCAAGAGAAAAAAAAAGTAAACCTTTTACTTATTTATCAATGAAAGGTGATAATCAATGAAATTAAGCAAATCAATGAATTAACACCACAAGTAACAATAAAAAAAATACTATGATCACTCACCAGTTTTACTCCGCGTACGATGAAGGCCTTCAGCATATGGGATGTCTGCTAAGTTAAGGGGAATTTAATTTTAAGATGATTAGATTTATTTTTTTTTCTCTGCAGATAATTATTCGAAACGAAGAACGTTTGTTTGCTAAATTAAAAAAAACGGAAAATTTGAAAAAATGTCGGAAAAATTTTATGCAACTTCAACAAAAAAAAAAAATACTTAAATAATGAGTTATCATAACGTTGTGGATCCAATTGTAGATTAATAAAATTTTGAGACGGCTTAACTTGAAGTATTTGGTTGTCTTGTATACATCTATAAAGTGACATAGGTAGAGTGTGTCCAGTATCGCCAGAAATTCTTGATGTCTTTATTAACGCAATAAAAAGTTGATAGACGACTTCTCTTTGAAAAGGGGTACTGCTGTAAACCACTTGCTTAGGGAAATACTTGAAGAAAATTAAGGTGTTGATCAAGTAACCAAACTGAAATCCAAGTTACTAGGTAATATTTTCACGGAATCAAATCCTCTTGATGTTTGAGGGGTTGAGATTCCAGACCACCTTGTCTGGTGTGAGGTTAGGTACACCAGATGATAAGGGTAGTTAGTTTTAGTGATTTTATTAACACTCTTCGGTCTACTGAGTAAGGTTTCTGGGAGGATTGAGTCTCCCCGTAAACCTGTCCACCTTTGGTGTCTAATGCGCCTTGGACAGAGTAAATATGTATATAACGTAATTTTTTAATCACGTTTTTTATTTTATAGTTTATATAATTTTATTTCTGTTCTTTCTTTTATTTTATTTTTTTGTTTTTTATAAACTTGAATTTTGGTTGAACCACTTAATTCCCAATGTCAGGTTATGTGAATACTTTTGCAAATTTTTCCAAAATTCTCTTCGCTTTAAAGAAGATGTTCTCCAATCAAACTTTAAAAGTAAAAAGAACTTTCTGAAAACTTCGAACGCTACAGGAAACTTTGATCGCATGTTTTATACACAAAAAGGGGAGACAAAAAATACGTACAAAGAAAAGCAAAAATACACGTTTTTATCGACCGGCCACATATCAGACGACCGTTGCCAACGTCTTAAACTTTTCTACTACTAAATAACATATCCCCTAATTAATACATTAAATCAAATAGAAATGTTTGTAAATAAATTTGATAACTTTCCAAAAAGCAAAATATAGAAATGTTCCAAGTTTTAGGTAAGTAGAGCATTGTTGATATTTCACTTTATCTTTCATTTTTATAAAGGCGTACACAACCTGATCGGTTTCAAGACATGAACCAATTTTATAGGTTTAACAGCATTTTTTTATGTTGTTATTAACATTATGTAAAATATTTATCACATTTTGGAAAAAGTAAAATAAAATGAAAAGCTCATTACAAGTATATTAACTCGTTGCTATTGTAGGCGTATTTATATCTATTGCAAACGTGCGCTTTATAAGTGGCGTTTGGTTAATTATTAAACGATCTTAGCGAAATGTTGTTGTTGTATTTTTAGTTTTATAAAAAGAGTATGTTCAAAATTTAAAAAAATGGATCTTGTATTCTTCTCGGAAACACCTTTATTTAGCTTTCTAATATTTCCGTATTTTTTTTTCGCAATATTTTAAATATAATTTTTTTTTTCTTAATTCTATACAGAACAAATTGTGGCCAATTTTTTTTTATTAAACTATTTATCAAAAATTAAATCAGATTTAAGTAAAAATTTTATTAGGTGAATTAAACGTTAACTTATATCAACAACATTTGAGCAAAAAATGTTGTTAATGTATAAAAACATTTGAATGATACTATTAATTTGTTTTTGTACCAGTAAAACTAATATCACAAATTTTTTAAATGAAATAGGTACATTTTTCTTTTTTTTTGTGTATTGAATATTTTTCAAAACCTTATTAAATATTTCCTTCTGTTATTGAATATATAAAAAATAACATAACATTGTAGTTTTTATTTTTAAAAAAAATGTTTTTGCCAAATTTTTTTATTGATATTGAATTAATTGCAAAGTCAAAACAAACAAAAATTTGCGAAATAAAAATTTGCAATATTTTTAATTAGGCTTAAGTTCATCAAATTTAATTTTCATTAAATTATTTTTATGAAGAAAGGAATTTTACAACATGGAAATTAATTAAAATTGTTATTGATAATTTTTTCATTCTTGACTGTAGCCGGGCTCGAACCCACGTTGTAAAAATCCTTTCTTCATAAAAATAATTTAATGAAAATTAAATTTGATGAACTTAAGCCTAATTAAAAATATTAAAAATTTGGATTAAAAACCATAAATAGTTCAACAAAATTACCACAATACATTTAAAAGAAAATGACAAAAATGACAAATTTTCAAATTTTAATAACTTTGAATTCAGCATACTGGAATAAGCTGTACCAGAAGGGTGCCCAGCTTGTTATAATTTGCCACTAACACAGTGTATTCAATAAATTTAGCCGTATAATGACTTAAAAAATCTTGAACTTACTGGCAAAATTTTTATATATGCAGACGACATTAGTTTATTTTACCCTTACAAGCATGAAACGGTAGCCAAAGTACAATAGAGCGAGATGCGGCGTAAATATCAGAGTTTATGGGAATAAATAAACTTTTCTTAAATGCTAATAAATCTCAATTGATGAGATTTAAGCCATATTTGGATCGTACCAACTTTAGTGTTTTTGTAGATGGAAAAGAAATCATGGAAGAGCAATCTTGCTTGGAGTCAACATATCCAAAATCTTAAGATTAAAACAGCACAGGCTGTAGGTTTTTTGTACAAATTTAAGAACAATTTGATAAAAAAATGAAATTATTAATTTATAATGCACTAGTTCAAAGCCAATTTAATTATTTGGCCATTTTATATGTACATAAGAAAAGTTCTGAATTAAAAATGTTGCAACGTATGCAAAATAAAGCTTAAAAAGTGGTAGCTAATCTTTCCATCACAAATTCAACTTTATCATTATACACCGACGTTTTTAAAACTGTATTACCTAGTCGAGAATACAATGGTTTACCGCCAAATTTGAAAAATATAAATAGCTTTTCTTTATTTAAAACTAGTTTAAAAAATTATTTGCTTCAAAATATAGAGGAACTTTTAATGTAATTCTAATTCATATTGAATGTTAAAATATTATTCTTCTTCTGATTTAAATATTTATTTTATTTATTTTTTTTTTCTCTTTAAAATACAGTCATTGTTAACTAGAAATTATTTCATAAGTTATGCAATATATTATTGCCAACTCGCCTCTAAAATCCTTCAAGGCGCTGAGGCACTTACATTGTACTGAATTTTTTTAAAAATTAGTAGAAAAAAAATATGTTTGGAGGTAACCATATTTTAAGCGCAACATACTATGGTTTGATTTTAACAATGTTTATGTTTGCATGTTACCATATTATGTTTAAATATGACCATAGTATGGATAAATAAACAAAATTGATTTCCCGAAATCATCCATAATATGGTCAAAATTAACCATATTATGGTCAATATTAACCATAATAATGGTCAAAACTAACCATATTATGTTCAAAATTACCCATAATATGGTCAAAATTTCGTAGAATTTTGGCAAAAATAACCACATTATTGTCCAAATGAACTATAAAATCATATTATGGTTATTTATTTTATCCATTTTTTTAATTGGATTGTTAAGTGTCAAATTATAGGTGTTATGTTCCACTTTTATAAAAAATCCCATTTGGTTCATATTCCAGCCTGTGACGACCTTCAATAAAAATTTTTCTACTAGTTTATTCTACGTAAATTTATGTATTTTAATCAGTAATTTAAATAAAATGAATGAGAGTTTTAAGCAAACCAAGTAAAATACAAACGGCCAGAATGTTGTTGCTTTCTAATCATATTATGTATTTTAAAATTAAACATACAATGTTTTTAAATATTATGATTTCTAAGAAGAAGAAATGCTTCTTAATTAGAAATTGAAGAGAATGCTGCAGCTATCGGTGACGTAGAAGAATTGAATGTCGCAAAAATGGAATGCTATAAAATTCGTCTCCATTGCACAGTGGTATAGGAACTTCAGCTGAAAATACCATATCCACACAATCGGGGCCTACACGATTTGGCGTTTCCAGATGCCATGATATATTGCGTTCGTTTTTATTATTTTTTCCAATCATGGAGGAATAAAAACCAGTATTGCAAGGTAAAATTCGACAAGAAATGGAAAATTCTAGAAACTTACACTTTGAATGCATACAATTCTGTCATAATTCTTGCAGGAGTTTACCGCGAAAAAAAAGCAAAATCTACATGATTTATTACCATATAGCAACAAATTTATATTCAAGTTGTAACGGAAGATAATTTGCTTATCATATACTGAGAAAATTTTATTTTTTTCATATCAATAAATCTATAAGCAAGAACGGACCAAAATGGTCCTAAACCTAAGATTCGTAATTTTTTATTTTTCTAATTTCCTTTACATCACTCATAATTAAAAATTTTGCAGAAGTAATAAAATATAAAAACACCACATTAGCTAACGTTTAGGGTTGATATATTTAACCGTTCCGTAGATAAAGCGAAAAGAAAACAAAAAATGAACAAAATGGTCCAAACCTAACAGCAGGGTTAATAATAATTAAAAAATAATTTTATTAAATACATTTAACTATTTGATTAATTTTTATTCTGTGAAGCTGAACATGATTAAAAATTATAATGGGGTACACGGGTACCCTGGTTATGCGTATGTGTGGTACACTCATAAAATTATTACAGTAACTGATTGTGGGCTATTAAATTCGTTTTCCGTACTGTTAAAATTGAATAAAAATATAGTTATTTTACGAATAATTTTATTTTTTAACATTTATGTTTGTTGTTCAAAAACAAACTACCAAAAAATAATGTTTTTCCGTATTTATTTTGTTATGTAGTTTGATTTTTGTCAGTTTAAATATATTTTTTAAAAGTAAAAACTATTCAATTTTAAGGAATGTGTTGTTTAATAAATAAAAAATTTAAAAATTAATGTAAAAATCATTTGGTTTAACTGAAATGTAACTGATCCGTTTTTTAAATGAATTTTAAGTTATATAAAATGAATTTTCGTTTGAATTTAACTACATAATATTTTGAGTGTATTTTATGGTTACGCATTCTACGGCTAAGAAAAAAAAGATTCTTTGAAAAAAAATCGGAAAAAAATGTTTTCGCGAAAAAAATATATCGAAAAATTTTATTTAATAGAGTTTGATTGATTTTAATTGAATACTAATACCAGAAGTATAAAAATATCTTTTTATGGTGCATTTAAATTAAAATTTTTAAACATGAATAATTGCGCTAATTTCGAAAAATTACCAGCACCATTGAATTCAGCGTACTCAAATTGTAGTCTGATGATCGATTTTGAACCTTTACGTTCGCATAGAAAATTACATTTAAAACAAAAAAAAGATTTTAGAATTTGGTTTTTTATACCCTCCACCACAATTAGTTGTGAAGAGGGTATACTAAGTTTGTCATTCCGTGTGAAACTTTTTTATTATTCATCTCAGACCCCATAAAGTATATATATTCTGGCTGCTTGAGTAATTCTAAGTCGATTTAGCCATAACCGTCTGTCTGTCCGTCTGTCCGTCTGTTGAAAACACGCTCACTTTCGAAAAACTCAAAAGAAATAAACAAACTAGGTGTCAAATTGCTTGTAGTTATCCTAAGCAGTTTGGGATTGAATTTCAGCAAAATCGGTTTAGTAGGACCAGAGCTATGAATCAAAATGTGGAACCACCACCTTCAAAAACTTGATAATTTTGTTACAAAAACTAACATAAATGATGCAAAAATGCACGGAATGACATAACATTTTGCACAAGTCCGTTTTATTCGACTAGAAATTACACAATTTACCCTAGGCCCCATATAAACCCTACTCTCGGAAAACAGTTTTGTCCGCCTTAAACCGTAACTGATAATGCTATCATAACAGAATTTGACACGTCACAGTTTTATAGGACTGGAAATGACACTGTGAAATTTCGTGAAAATCGGTCTATAATTTACCCTAGACCCCATATAAACCCTACTCCCGGAAAACAGTTTAGTCTCCTAAAACCATAATTTATAACAAATCGTCACAGTTTAAGATAATAATAATAAAAAGACATCATACAGATATTACTCCTTAAACATTCGAACTGTCGGTGGAGGGTATCAAAGATTCGGCACAGCCGAATATAGCACTCTAACTTGTTTTTTTTAAATATAATTTCCTATGCGAGCGTTGACTTTCGAAATCGTTAAACTTCAGATCCATTAATTTCCACAAGTTTTTTATACATTAAAATTTCCTCTTAGCCACCAAGACAATGAGGCTAATTAATGTGAAGAGGCCCTTTTCAATTTAAATTTACAAAATGACTTAGATTGAGGCAATGAATAATGTTCAACATTATAATTGTAATTTAAATTATTTTATTATATATATTTCAACATTCTTTTTTATTTTTCGAATTTATTCTATGAGCTTAATTTGAATATAATATAAAGTAACCTACGAAAGGAAATAATTCCCAGTTTCTATATATTTTTTTTGTAACGCAGATTTTCAATAAATAAATAAATATTTATTTTTTTATTGAACTTTTAAGCTTGGTTCACAATCAAAACAACAATTTCGTTGTTTCTTCTATCTTATTTCTTCCCAAAGTATTTCATATATTTTCCTTTCATTTTATAAACAAAAATGTAACTAATGTTTTTTTTTCTGACGTTTAAAATAATTTTATTTAGTTTTGAATGAAAGTGTTAAGAAAATGTTTTAACAAATAATAATAAATAAGTAATATTGTTGTGGGCAAAATTTGCAAACGGTTTCTTAATGCAAAATTTGTGAGTTTGTGAAAAAAAAATGTTGCTCTATTATGAACACCAAGTGAAAAGGTTTTTGTGATTGTGAACGAAGCTTTATGGTTTTAAATCAAAATTCTTAAGTTCAATTAATATAATATTTATTGAAGACAAGAATTATTCAACATGAAATGAATGAAAATGTATTAATAATTGTTCATTCTTGACAAGAGTGAAATGCTGGTTTGTTCCGTATAAAGGGTTTGTTTCGTATAAACTGTATGAGAAGTAAGAAGTTTTGACATAAAAAACGCATGCCGGTCTTATTAAGGTCGCTTAATTAAAAACAGCTTAAATATTTCGATTTATAATTAATTAGTATTGTGGTTATTTTGTTGAACTATTTATGGTTTTTAATCCAAATTTTTAATATTTTTAATTAGGCTTAAGTTCATTAAATTTAATTTTCATTAAATTTTTTTTATGAAGAAAGGAATTTTACAACATGAAAATTAATTAAAATTGTTATTGATAATCTCTCATTCTTGACCGTGGCCGGGATTCGAACCGCGGCCGGCAGGTTACCAAGACATGTTTCGATCGCAACCACTCAATCTCCTCAGATGGATTTGCCGTTTTACACTCGCAGCCATCGACGACTGGATTTATATTAATCAAAACAAATTTTATAATATACGTATAATTTATATGTAATAAACATATTTTCCTCAGCACAAAATGTTCTTAAAATTTTTGTTTGGAAAAGCAATAAATACTTAAAAAATCGTTAATTTGTTAAATTTAAAACATCTTTATTTGAAGCCATTACGGTACCGCAAGACCTCTAATATTTGATAAATTGAAACTAATAAATTTTACCAATGTTCAACACTTCAGCTTAATTCTTTCTTGGTTCCTCACATTTTTATGCTCCCTCTCATTTTCTACAATATGCAAATGGATTTTTGACCTTTTTTGCTTACAGCAATAATAATAACAACGTCGACAGCAGCAGCAACAGTAAAATGAAATGAAGAAAATGGAAAGAAGGTCTAAGCGATAATACCGTCACCTTTTAGACACTTTAACAGCAACAATTATTATAAAAAAACTTATATAAATAGAAAATCTCTATTACCTTGTGTTAGTGTGTAAACGTGTATTTTAAAACTGTGTTAGACTACTAGTAATGCTAAATGGAAAATTGGTTTCCTTAAACAACAATTTGTTAAAGGACAACAACAAAAAAATCATAGAAGCAAAAGAAAACCCGACAGGATTAAATAAAATACAAAAACAACACTCTTTAAAACACACATTCAAATATAAAGTTTAATGTGTGGCAAGTTTTATAAATGCGTGTGTGTCTTGGGGCATAGCTTTTATTTGGCGAGCTAGCATATGCTACGGTAAAGTAGCGAGCACTACTGCTCACACTTACAAAACCCAATGTAACAGCCCCACTTAACAAACTGTCAGTTACAGAAGTGTTCAAGATTTAAATTTAATGTTTAATTTTTTCGATTCCAATTCAATGTTTTTTTTTCCTTTTACTCTTTGGTTTTTGTTAAAAACAGATTTGTATTTAGGATATTTATTAAAATCGACAAAAAAGGACCTCGAATGTCTTACTAATACCAAACACTAAATTTAATTTGTGTTTGTGTAAATGATTATGCACGTATGTATTGAAAAGGATCTGCCATTTTTGTGTTATTGTTGGCACAATGCCCTGAGAATTTTTTTTAACACACTACATTTATAGGTATTGAAAAATTAGTGAATATTTTGAAAATATGATAAAAAAAAAATAAAATTCAAATCATATTAACGGATGCTGCATGTAAGCTTAGGTGTGATTTTTTTTACTTTTGCTAAAAATTACGAATTGTTATTTAAGAAAAAGAGAAAAATTATTTGGTTTTTGGCAAAAATTACTTAAAATGCTCTGACATTTCTTGGTCAAATATTTAAGAAGCAATCAAATAATGAATAATTGTTTTGAAAAAATTAAAGTGATCATGTAAAAGCGGGGTACACTAAACATGGAAAAGTTACACCAAGTGGCAGCATTTCGTTTTTTTTTTTTTTTTTTTTGAAGAATCGATAAATTTATGTAGAGACAAAATATAGTCTAGGGACAAACTTAATCAAAATGCCGCTGCCAGCAAAATCGCCAAAAGCATTATATGAAAAATCGCCCAAGTATTTTCCATACAAATTTTGGTAATTTTGCAAGGAAATATCACACATTTTTGCAATAATTTATTTTTAAGATAGTGAAAAATAACGGCTGTAAGAAATAGCAAAACAATTTTTGTTTTCAGTAATTGAAATAGGTATTCTAATAAATTATTAGGGATGCGATTTGCATGCAAATGCACGTTTTCTGACCAATTTGCGGTAAAATGGCATCGATTTGTTTTTGCATAGTGAATAATTGATTTGAAAAAATTAAAGTGGTCATGTATAAGCGGGGTACACTAAACATGGAAAAGTTACACCAAGTGGCAGCATTTCGTTTTTTTTTTTTTTTTTTTGAAGAATCGCTACATTTATGTAGAGACAAAATATAGTCTAGGGACAAACTTAATCAAAATGCCGCTACTAGCAAAATCGCCAAAAGCAATATATGAAAAATCGCCCAAATATTTTCCATACAAATTTTGGTAATTTTGCAAGAAAATATCACACATTTTTGCAATAATTAATTTTTAAGATAGTGAAAAATAACGGCTGTAAGAAATAGCAAAACAACTTTTGTTTTCAGTATTGAAATATGTATTATTATAAATTATTAGGGATGCGATTTGCATGCAAATGCACGTTTTCTGACCAATTTGCGGTAAAATGGCATCGATTTGTTTTTGCATATTTTGTTGAAAATGCATATATTTTTGCATATATAGGTTTTAATGCATATTTTGAAATTTTTGAGTGATTTTTTTTTATTTTACATATTATAAAAAAGTTCTTAAAAATATTTTAAAATACACAAAAAAACCTTAAAAAAAATTTTTAAATTATTAAATGAATTCTTTTGGAGCTTTGCTTTTTTTAATGCAAGATTTCGACAAAATATCCTTCTATTTTAAAACGATGCAGCACCTTACCTTACATGGTATTCAAAATTAGAACTCATTTAGAAGACAAAATTAGAAGCCAATTTGATAATATTGCAATTTTTAATGAAATGTATCCCTTCGTTCCCCTTCCACCGCATCCAGTAGTAACAAAATAGGGCCTGGCTAGATGCTTCAGAATTCTATTTAAAAACTTTGATTAATTTAAGAATTAAAAAAATAAAAGAAATTTTTCCTAAGTTGTATTAATATAAATAATATTAATATAATCAGGGTTGTCATAGAAACCAATATTGGTTTTGCTAATTGTCGGTTTTGAAACCAATATTGGTTTCATTTGGTGTCACGAAACCAAGTTGGTTTTGTTAATTTCGAATGTAAATAAAACCAATATCGAAACAGCTGTTGTTTACATTTTTATTATTTTTTCTTTTACTTTTTTGCAGAAAATGTACAAAATATTATATTTTTTTCATTTAAATATCAGTAAAAGTGTATTTTATGAAAATAATTGATATCAAATAATTAAAAGGTGATAAGTGCTTATAAATAAAACAAAATGACATCAGTAGTTGTATCATTTTTGTTATTGGAAGATAATCTTGCATTGAATTTGTTGTTTTAATTTGTGTAATTTTATTGTTTTGTAAAAATATGTAATTATAAAGCGAATTTATTAAAAATATTAACAAATTTGTTGTTTAACGTTATAAATAAGTAAAGTGACCACTGCTGTTGTTAGCAGTAAAAGTGAGAAGAAGACTTTTGCAAATTTGCAGCAGCCCGCTGCCGGAGACTACGGGAAACATGCAAAACATACTATTTTACCAATTTATCAATTGTATTTACTTCTATGTGTGGAAAAAAACTAATTTCTAAATAAAAATTAAGCTTTTAGCAACTATATTTATTTCCAATAAAAAAAACAAGAGCTGTAAGCTGCTTGGTTTATTTCCAATAAAAAACCGACAACTTTGGTTTCTGTGACACCTAAAACCAACACTAATTCTAGTTCGAACTTAAAACCAATAACATTGGTTTCTATGACACCAAAGCATTTTTTCTTGCCGATTTTAAAACCAATTCTGACAATATTGGTTTCTATGACAACCCTGAATAAAAGAAATAATAAATTTTAATAACATAAAAAGTCAATTAGCATTTGTATTTTCCAACTACGGAGATATTGGTGACGCAATAACTTATTTAGAGGGATTTAGTTGATTTATTCTCAAGTCAAATTAATTGATATTTCAAAAACTTAAATTAACAATGTGGAAGGAAGAATAGCCCTACAAATTAAAAAAAAAAATCAAAACGTTTTGCAAAAAAAAAAAAAAAAAAATTTAAGGAATTCAAAAAATAAAATAAATTTATTCATAAAAAGTTCTTATTTTAAGCAGCGATTTTTTGTTTAAGTATGGCAACTTTCTTTATATTTGGCTGCCATTTTATTGTTAGTGATGCACGAAACTTCTATTCGGTTTAAATGATATTCTATATTTAAAATTTTTTTATAATTTTTTTTTAATTGTATACCTTCAAAATTATTCTTATCAAATAAAACTACATATTATTTTAGTTTCTGAACAAAATGTTGCCGAAAGGTATCATAAAAACTTTTGTTTGAACCCTTTTTAAATATACGATAAGAAAGTAATCGAATGAAAAGTTTGTTTAGTTTTTATTAACATCACTATTATTATGATTTATTTATTTTATTTTTTTTTATATTTTTCAACAATAATTTGTTTTTTTAAACAAAAAAAAAAAACAACTTGTTTCAATAATTTAATAAATAATTAAAGAGAATATCTGCATTTGTCCTTGAACATATTTATTTAAATAATATAATTTTTTTTTAAATAATTATCAATATAACTTTAAATTGGCTGTCTAAAATAAAAAAAAAATTAGTAAAATATATTTAACATGTCCGTTGTAATAAATAAAACATTTTTGTCATTATTTTTCAAAATATTTCACAAAAATAAAATCATAAAATGCAAACACTTTTTAAAAGGTTCAATAGACTATTTTTTGTTTATGAATACAACTTTAGCAATTTTTGCTAAAAAACGGTCAATAAATCATCAATAAGTTTTTATGAATACGGCTGTTAAAATATTTTTGATCTGATCTGGAATCAAAGTGGGCTCTGAAAACAACTTTTTTAAAACTGCATTGGCATTCTTCAAGTACAAGACAAAGTTTTAATTTGAATGAAGCAGTACTTATTTATTTTAACAAACGAACATTTTAATTAGTTATTTAATTTTTTTAAAGATATTTGAATAACATTAGACTGAATTTTTTATATTTTTGTAAAATTAAAAAAAATAAACGATTTTTTATGGTAATCTTTTAAGTTTTTGGTGCATATTTTGGATGTTTAAGTGCATATTTTTGATTTTTTAGTGCATGAAAATCTCAGCTCTATTCATTATAGTCCCGGATTCAAAAATCCTGAATCGCTAACTTAAGCTTTTCTCCTCTATGGAATAACAAATACCGGCTTCGCTAACGAAAGCTTCTAAATTCTGTATTGCGCCCAGCTGAACATCGTCTATGCAGTGCAGCTTTTGTTAGCGAAAAAGAAAAGCTTTTGTTGACGAGTCCTGATATGCAAATTCGGAATTTTAGGTATAAGTATGCTTAAAACTACTTTTTAAGAATTATTAAAATAAAACTTTGGTGGTTTTTCATTGTTTGTTGGACCATTTTTTACCATTACTTTAGGTGATTTTGTAGCTGTCAAACTGCGTACTTGGTTTGCCATTTCTTTAACTTTTGTCTTAATTAAAGAACTTAACGGTTTCAAGAAAGCTTATTTTTCATATTTTTTTTAATAAAGGTATCTAAAAGTTTTAGCAAAGGCTTTTTTGATAAGTTTTATAACAATATAAACTTCAGTCCCCCTAAACTAATAAGAAAGTTCGTTTAAAAATATATCCTTTCATATCCATAAACTTTCCATTAAAAAAAAAATTTTTAGAAATTCTATGTTGTAGCCTTAAATTTACTTTATAAGGTTTGTAAATTTTATGATTTTAAAATTGTTTTTTTATTTTTTTCGCGGTAAAAAATTAAGTTCTTTATTATATTAATTAATTTTGAACCAGAAGCGATAAAATCCTAAAATGTGTTGTATATTTTTTGCAAATAGTTCAAATAAAAAAATTCCAAAAATTTTTTTCTAATGACATCTATGAAATCACTAGAATAATATGATATTTTATACCGGAATTTATATTTTATCTTGATACATTTTAACTATTTCTCACCGGTTTGACAGATTAGTATACCTTCGTATTTTGGAAGAAATTACATTCAACCTAAGTTATGAATTTTAGACTCAAAAAGATCCGTGTTTCCCATAAATACAAAATAAATAAAAATTATATTTTTGGCATGGTTCTTTTGTTCCTGGACGGATTTTTACAACTTTTTCGCGAAACATACTCAGATAATTATTTTCAATTAAGTTAAGGAAAACATTGATGGTTTTAAATTTTTTGATATTTTTGCTCATTTCTACCGGAATGGCTGATTTGAAATACAAAAAAATTTCAAAAGCATTACCGACCAATAGATACATAATATATATTTATATTGGCGTCCTTTAGAGGCTCCGCTAACTTGATTTCAACTCATCGAAATTTGAGCTTGTAGGGTCTAGGCGCAATATTGTAAAAATTACTTACGGAATGGCAAACTAAAATATGTTAATCTTCAAAATATACTTAGGCCCAAATTTACAGTAATTAGTTAACTATTAGTTAACTGTATATTGGTTAATTTTACATTTTTATCAGAGCAAAAAAATGGTAACTCTAACAAAATATCAAATTTCAATGTTGGTAGCAGTGTTTTTCTTTTAATTTGTATTATTTCTAAGTATGAAAAAATACCGAAATGTGATAGAAAACAAAAAAGGGAGGGTGTTACTAATAAGAAAAATAATATAAGTGGAAGCAACTGTGTACAATTTAAGTTAGTCATTTTCTCAAAAAAAAAAAAAAAAAAAAACTAATGTAAGTAATAATTTTCAACGAAAAAGCTGTTTTCTTACCTGTGGTTAACAAATAAGATTTGATAGTTAAACTATTGGTTAACAAAAAGCTTGAAATTATATTTTATTGGTTAAACCATTGCTATTAACTAACTAATGACTGTAAATTTGGGCTTTTTTTTGATAAGAATTCCAAAAAATTGTTAAAAAAATCAAGTTTACTGACAACATTTACACTATGATAATCAAATAAGTATCAAAATTTGATATTTAATCTGAAATGAATATTTCCAACCATGATACAAATACACAAGGTAGTTCCACTTCTCTCTCACAATTATTTTTTTGAAGTTTATCGGAATTATTTGAATTTTGTTTTTTTAAAACATTAAAAAAAACGTTGCCACATATACAAAAGACAATAAATTCCCTTTTTAAATTATAAGTATAAATGTGTAATTTGGATTAACAGCTTTAATGTGATATTTAAGCATTTTAATTTGCTTTCGCGAAAATTAAAAACACATTATTTTTATGGTCTATTAATCTTTATTTAAAAAAATTTAAATTTATAAGCAAGAATTAAGTTACAATTTTATTATCTTCTTATTTGAACAAACATTTTAAGATTGTTTTAGGTTTTTAAAAAACGTATTCTTAAAAAAGATTCTACCCAAAAAGAACGTAACATTTTTATCTAACACTACATTTGAATTACATAATAATTTTTTGATTAAGCGAATATTGAATTTAGTAGTTCAAGTTTAGTCAAAAAAATCGTTGCTTGGTTCGTTAAGCACGCCTTTAGATAAAACGTTTATAAAATTTTCGAGGCCATCGTATTCCATATCATTTAATAACTTAATTTCTCCCCAAAAATTTTAAAATGCATGTTGTTCTGCGAGCAATTAAGAAATTAAAAATAAATCTTAAGCAAACAAGAAAGTAAAGTCGGTCAAGCCCAACCATATGATACAATCCATCCCAGAATATAAGAACAAATTTTAGCAAGTGTACCTCATACGGTGCCCATGGGCAATCATGCACCCGCCAGAACAAAATTATGCAATTGAGCTTAGTATTCATATTAAAGTTCTTTGTGCCGCATATTATTTAGATATCTTTGTCTACATAAGACTTTTCCTTTAAGTAATTTTAAGAAGAGCGTTTATATGGGACCTATGATTTTGGACCCATCCGCACAATTTTTATGTAAATATTAACATTAACAAGGAAGTTATGGTATTAAAAACAATTTTCGGCAGTAGAATTTGTATGGAAGCTGTGGTAAAATATTGACCAATTTCAATAAAATTTGGTAAAATAGTTTTGATTGCAATAAAATTAGTTTAAACCAAATTTAATCTTAATACCAACATAATAAGATGCTTAATGGGCAAAAAGACCATATTCCAAAATGAAGCGTGTGGGGTGGCTATGTGAAATTATGAACCGATTCGGCCCTTGGTCCTTGTGTCAGTTAGAACCTATGTGCTAAATTTCTATAAATTATCTCTAAAATTGCGACCTGTACTTTGCGCACAAAGTTTACAGGGACAATCTGCCAGATAGCCAGCCAGCCAGCTAGTCAGCCGGACGAACATCGTTAGAACGAGTCAGTAAGTGATTCTAAATCGATCGGTATACTTAAAAGTTTAAGTATTTTAAGTGTAACAAACATTATCACAAATGCATAATACCTTTTCCGCAAATGTGGCGTGGGTATAAAAAGGTTCTTCCTTGTGACAATAAGAACTTACATATACAACAAATTTCATATAAATATCTTCAAAATTGCGTCCTTTGTACGTAACAACTTTTCGCACACAGTGTGCGTTGACAGCCAGCCAGTCGGACGAACGGACATCGTTAGATTGATTCAGAAAGTGATTATAAGTTAATCGGTATACTAAAACTGGGCCTAGAACCAAAATGTGTTGGACACATCAGCACAAACTCTTTCGCATTAAATCTTCCAAAACTTCCCAACATTTTTAGATACAATTTTCTTCTTTTTAACTTTTAAATATACATATTTTAGAAACTGGGAATTATCTCCTTTCGTAGGTTACTTTATATTATATTCAACATTTTTTTATTTTTCGAATTTATTCTATGAGTTACATTTCAGTTATGTATTTTATAAAGCTTTTTTGTAATAGTTCTTTTCCTTAAATTTTTAGGAATGACTTTTATACACCACCAGACTATTATATTGTATTTTCTTGTTACATTTTACCTTAGCTATCCTTTGGATAGCAATGAAGTATATAGTATGTACAGAAAAATTTACAATTATTAGACACCAGCAGAATGTAATGCATTTTCTGGCCCGCTACGGCCTTCGTCAGCATTCTTTGTGTCACACTGGATAGTGATACTTTATAAGGATAGCTAAGGTAAAATGTAACAAGAAAATACAATATAATAGTCTGGTGGTGTATAAAAGTCATTCCTAAAAATTTAAGGAATAGAACTATTACAAAAAAGCTTTATAAAATACATAACTGAAATGTAACTCATAGAATAAATTCGAAAAATAAAAAAATGTTGAATATTATACATATTTTATTTAATTTCTTGTTTTTAAAATTTACAAAATTAATTTTAAAACATTTTAATAAAAATTGTTTTCAATTCTATTTTATATTAAATTTTTTTAAACTTCAAATAAAAAACAAAACAAAGACAGAAAAATGGGATTATTTAATAAAATGTGGTAGCTCACATTTTCATAATTCCAATAAACGTCAGAACGTTAATATGGCGACAAAAAGAGAGAGTGGAACTACCTTCTGTATTTGTATCATGTTTCCAACAGTCAAACATCAATTTTTAACCAATGGTACTTGCTGTAATTTATTATCATTTTCAATTTTATTTACATGTTTCTTCCTTTTCTTCTGCTTTTTCGTACTCTTTCTGTCAAGACTTGCCTTTAATACCTAAGTACATTTTTTTATTATGTTTTTGTCCACTTTCGTCGACATTCTATGTGTACAACTTGAAGTACAAATGTTAACATTTAGAGCTTGTGTCATAGCAATTTTTAGAACAATTGTGATTTTTTAGTTGAACTGTTGATTTTTAATTTGAAATTTTGATATTTAGTTAGGTTTGAGTTCATCATTTTTAAATTAAATAGGCAATTAATGTAATTTAAGCCAGAAAAATGCAGATATGTGCTACTTGATTGGCTACAAAATGACAGGAATGCAGTTAGAAACACATCTTTTTTCAACAATAGAATTTTACGAAAAATATTTTATAACTGGCATATAAACCTATGATTTGCTATTTACTCAGTCAAGTTATATTTGTGTAACTTTATCATGCACTCAAATCTCAAAAAAATATATCGCACTAATTCCTCTATAGAGTCAACTCGAAATTTTTAAATATTCACTTTTTGCATTTAATCCATGTGCAGTGGTCATATCTACGCACTAAGATCAATTTCTCTAGTATTTTGCCAAAAAAAAAAAAAATACAATTCTATATGAGAGTATGTACATATAAAAATAAAACAGTTTGTTGTCTCTACTGAAAATATATAAATTTTAAGTTAAATCCCTTAAGAGGAACCAGTACCCATGTTCTGTAACTTAAGTGAGAACTTCTCGCATCGAAAAGATGTGAAACAAAATATTCCATTGTTTCTCGAAAAGTGAGAAAAAACTGTGTCTGTGAACTCATGTCGAAAACTGGTGCAGAGGTTAGAACGTCAAAGAATTCTGATGAAAAAATGTTAATTCGACCCAGGTTCGAGCGCCAGCTCAGCCGAAAAAATTATCAATAAATTTTAATAAAATTTCATGTTGTAAAAATTCCTTCCTTTAGTAAAAATAATTTTATGAAAATTAAATTCAATGATCTCAAGCCTAACTAAAAATATCAAAAATCATAACTATTTTATTTAAAATTTTAGTACCTATAAAAAGTAGAACATAAAAAATCCTGCTGCTGCTGTTTGAAACTTCAAACTTCCACACATCTAACATCAGTTATATTTATACTTTTTATTTCCAACCATCAATCATAAGTTCAGCTAATTATGTGCATTTTGTGACTTTTCAACATTTTCTATGATTTAAGAAACCCATAAATTCCAGAACCCTTTATTTCCTATTTAGCAACAACACAGTACAACAACAACAACAACAATAGAATTAAGAAAGAATCACAATGAAATCATTGATGCTCGTATTACACTTCTTTAATATTCATTAAATCCTTTTATCTGTTTTCATGTTATTGAGGTTATAAATCACTGTATTATAAGACATTTACGAGTTTGAGTTTTTATTTTTATTTGAGTGTATGCGTGTTATGTGCCCTGTAAAACTTGGAATTTTTTTTTAAGTGATAAAATTGACAGGGTGTCACTTCTTTTCCACAGCAGAACGTTATTTTACAAGAACCAAAAAAACATTTCAGTCGTATTTTAGTCTTTGGATTGTTATCAATTTTGTAACTTCTGGATGACAATAGAAAGAGAGCTCACATTTAAAAAAGAAAAATATTTCTTATTTTACTCAGACTAAGTACATTTTTTGAAAGTATATGTCCTACAAAGACAAAAAAAAAAAAACAATTATAACCAGCGTTTAAAAAAACCAGTAGAAAAACTGCCATTTCTTTTACCCCTTCATTTGTCATTGGCAAAAAAAAAACTGTTGCTTTAACTTCTAAATCATTAATTGTAAACAGTCGCTGTCAAACCAACCCAGAAGCGAAAAGTTGTACACAAATTTTCGTTTTCTGTTCGACAGTTTTTGGTTTCGACTGTTTTTAAACCCTGTTTATTACAAAAAAACTCTAACTTTTTACTTCGGGTCAAATTTTAACCCAAAAACCTCAGTGTAAAATAATTGACTTCATAATCTTTTATACCCTTCACTAACACGAGTCGTGAATGAGGGAATACTAAGTTTGTCATTCCGTTATTCGTCCTATAAAAAGTATATATTCTGGGTCCTTTGGTGATTCTAAAGGCGACCGTACACGACATGTTTTTGTCATCTGACCTGTCAAATTTCCCACTACAAAATACATACATATCGTGTGTTACCTTTTTAACTTTGCTTCTGTAAAAGTCAGACGCAAAGTCATCTGACAAAATTTCAATTAGAGCGTGCTCTATTTTCTTCTGACAAACCATCTGACATCAGAAAGCTATGCCGGGAAGAAACCGGCAGCGGCGTCCACTATTGACGGAATCATTAGCCGGCTGAAGTTAATTTTTTACAATACCGAGATATGTTTGATCATTTTACCATTGAATAGAATTTATGTAAATATATATATAAAAACCGTTTTATTATAAAATCCTAAATTGGTATCTTAGAATTAAAAGAAAAAAAATGTTAAGATGGCTGAACTATTTTACGGAGCAAATAAAACTTTTCATGGCGGCAGCAAGCTATTTTGAAACCGAGCACTACTTTGGTTTCTGCAATAACAATGCGAAAAAAATAGAGACAATGTCAGAAGCAAATTACATGTACGTTTGTGACCGAATATTATAAAGCTTATGTAAAACAGCGATTTTGACAGACATGTAAAATTACATGTGACTTGAAAATTTGACATGTCAGATGACAAATACATGTCGTCTATATGCTCCTTAAGTCGACTTAGCCATGTCAGTCTGTCTGTCCGTCTATCTGTCCGTCTTTCGGTTTGTCTGTCTGTCCACACACGCTCACTCAAAAACACAACAGAAAAGAAATATTAATAATCAAATGGCTTCTAATTATCCTAAGTAGGTTGGGATTGAAATCCAGCTAAAAAAGTTCAGTAGGACGATAGTTATGAGTTAAAATGTTGAACCACCATTATAAAAAACAGATAATTTTGTTACAAAAACTAACATAAATGGTGGTTTAAAGCACGGATTGATATCAGATTTGGCACAAATGCGATCTATATGACTTAAAATTATATTAGTAAATTTCAGTCCATAATTTACCATAGACCCCATATAAAGCTAGTTCTCAAAAGAGTCAAGAAAGGCAAAAACCGTAAGAAATAATGCTAGTATAATAAAAATTGGTACGTCACAGTTTTATAGGACTAGAAATCACACCGTAAAATTTCGTAAAGATCACAACTATATCTAAATAAGTTCTAATTTAGGGTTTTTTATGCCAGTATTTTGTGAAAATTGGTCCATAATTTACCATTAATCCAATATAAATTCCTCTCTCGAAAATATTTGTTCAAATAAACTTTTATATGACATTCTGTTTGTAGGTCAATAAATTACTAAGTGTACGCTTAAACCGCGAAGAATTTTAATACTGACTCTCTTTTCTCTTTTTATAAAGATTGATTAATAATTTATAGATCCCATTAAGTGCCACGCCTGAAATATTCTAACTGTCGGTGGAGGGTTTCAAAGATTCGGCATAGCCGAATATAGCACTCTTACTTTTTTTTTTATTAAATTTCCTTTATTCAGGTTACTTTTTTTTAATACATGTTTATGGGATTTAAGAATTGAATTCCAAAAAATCCTAAATGTTATACAAATTTATCGTTTGGACTATGTCATTGACATGTATTTTAAAATATCAAAGATAATAAATAAGAAAAATTTAAAATGATCGTCTAGAAAACTGATATTGAACTAATCTGATCTAATTATTTTAGATATTTCTTATCCACATTTCAAACAATCTTCATGAAGTGTCCTATTAATTTTATCTACAAGAGTCTTCTTAGTGTTTCAGAGAAGACTCTGCCACAATTAACAACTTTTCCTAATAAAGGATTTAAATGAAATGACGATTCTTCTTCCTACTATTATACTTTAGGCTATGTTAGCATTTGGCTTCTTAAACGCGTTTAAGCAGTTCGAACGTGATTAAGCTCCAATCACTTCAAAATCGAGATGATTACCCATACATTGAAGTGATTTGTTAATCACTTCAAATTGACATGATAACAACTAAATCACTTCATTAATCACATAGAATCCACTGAACATACCTCAAATGTAGAATCGCCAACATGATCGTGTACAACCAGCCACGATTTCTGCTTAATGTTTTTATTTTTTTTCCTTAAATAATTCCTAAATTTTCACAATTTCAACATTAAAATGATTAAAATAATCTTCTGATAACTTTATATAAGTGTTTTTATCCATTTTTAATACTTTAAGGAAATATAAATTTGTTTGTTGTTTTTTTTTTTCTTAATCATCTGTCATCTTAATCACCTCAAATGTAATGTGAACGGCTTCGATTAGCTTAATCAACATTTTGCTTAAACGCGTTTAAAAACCTAAGTGTGAACTTAGCATTAAGAAATTTTTAGAAGCGAATCACGATGAACAAGCCTTCTCGACAGATTATTTAAATAAAATGATCACTTTTTCCCGAATTGTTGCGATATCAAATGCTTGCCGGGTGTATGAGTGCGAGTTTTTGTGTATTTCTACGAGTGTATTTTGTACGAATGTATGGAAGGAATGCTTGTTTATTATTTATGATTTCTGCCAATATATTTCATTTATTTCTCTTTTACTATTGTTGGTTTTCATTTCTTTTAAACAAGAAGGAGAAAACATTAAAAGTCATATATTTATGATCGAAGTTTTTTATGTTTTTGTACTTCTGTTTTTTTTCTTTGTATTTATTTTTGGGTGGAAAAATGAAATGCATAATACGTATAAGAGAAATAAGAGAAAACAACAAATAAAATTTTAAATAAACTTTTTGTTATTTTGTAGAAAAATGTTGGCAAGTAAGAAGAAAAAATAATAAGACCAAAATGGTTTTACGTTTTAAAAATAAGGGAATAACGGCTTAAGAGTCAAAATTTTTAATATAACAAAATATGAAGGGAATCAAATATGCAACCATTTCGTCAAAAAGTTAAGATTTCTTATTAAAGGAGGAGTGTATGGTGTATTAAAAATTGCTTTAAAGATATATTGTTGCCTGCTAATTCAATTCTTAAGACCTGTTTTTCAAACATTTATATAACTGAAATACAAGAAGTTTTTCTTCCAAAGAATTATTGTTTTATATTTGCTAGCTTGAGGCTTAGGGAAAAGTCTGACAGCTTTTACTAATATTTTACTGCAAGCCCTCATACATATAAGCATAAAAGTTTTGTATTTTATAGCATTTTATAAAGTCCATGTGAATAACAAGTTGCATTTCATTTTAAAATATTAAATAGTAAATAGTTCTTAAAATAATGGAAATAAGTTATGGTTCTTTTTTGTAGACAAAAATATTTAAATATAACTTCATTCTAGTTATTCATATTTTCCTTATTCTAAATGTAAAATATGATGTAATTAGAAAAAAAGAACCACAAATTTATACGAATTAAACAGATTTTTTTATACCCTATAGATACCACATTAGCTAAGAAGGGTATTATAAGTTTGTGCTGGTGTTTTTATTGTGCTTGCTGAATCACCTTTCTAGTCAAATCACTTTTTGAGTGAATAATTTTATTTTCTTTTCTGGCACAAATATTGCCTAAGTGCCCTTTTCAAAAAAAAAAAAAAATTTAAATATTGAAGGCGCATAAGTGTTTTTTTTTTTTTTTAATAATGTTGCCCAACAAAACAAAAAATATGTTACATCTCCTACCCTCAATTTTATTAAAGGGTTAGAAATGCAACATTGTTCAAACTTCTGTTCTTGGTATTGTTTTGAAATTAAATGCATATATATATATATATATTTTATTTCGTTTGTTTTCTTTGAAGTTTTTTAATGGAATTGCATAAAAGAATATTAAATAAACGGCAATTATTTGTTTGTTAATTTGTGATTGTTAGAAATGTAACATAATATAAGGGCGTGAGTAGCCCTTAATAATATATAAAATTAAATAAACATGTACAAATTTAAATAATATTAAGTCTATAGCAGTCATAACTACTTCATAGACTCTCGAGCCAGTCTATAATCGTATTTTTCACACAGACACGGTCGGCAATTCACATGTATACAGCAATTTTGTTCGTTTCAAAACATCAGTCTATCATCAGTCTCTGCTCAAGCTTTGTGAAAGCAACACCACGCACGCTTGTTTGGTATTGTTTTTGTTTTTTTTTTCGTAATCAACACAAAAGCACACAGAGCAACAAAGTTTATACTTCTTGGGAACGATGTTTTTTTTTTAAATAAATATTTTACACTAGCTGGCCCGGTTACCCGGCGTTGCACGGGATCCAATAATTTTATTAAAAAAAAAAAAAAAAATAAAAAAAAACAAAAATATGTAATTGACAAAAAATTAATATAAAAAAAAAAATTGTATGGGAGGTTCGATCTCTGGCAGAGAAAGAAAAAGTTTCATCATGGTTTTCGAGATTAAAAAAAATAAGTGGCTTCAACAATCCAGCCAAGAGGCTCCTTCACCAGCGTTGACCTGGAAAAGAAGATAGCATCATGGCAAAGGTAAGGCAGCCGCCACTTTCTGGGGAAAAATGATAGGAGTCAAAGATTAGAAATGTTCTCCACCACTACACCTGCTACGTCAGACTTATCATTTACATAGCTAAAACAACAACCGATTAACGAAACTGATACAAGGCAAAATAACAATACAGACTCCAAGGACAAGGGCAGCGAAATCTTTCATAGAAAAACGCGAAAAACAACTGCAACAAAGTGCGAAATATGGAGATGTGTTGTGGAAGCCATATGCTTCCAAAGGGATATTGGAGAAAAAAACACTATCACTACTTTTTTTAAACAAAACCAGAAAAGGAGAAATTCTATCACGCTTTTGAACTTGGCATTAAAAAAATACCAGCATTTAACTTTTAAGTAAATAATTTTTCCATGTTAAATTCCAAAAATAAAATTTATAATAAATAACTGTTGACTGTGTCAAGCTCGTCAAGAATTAAGTTTGACATGGGCTAATGGTTGCACATTACATTAGTGTCCTTTTGCAAAAGAAGGCAAATTCACAAAAGAGGACAAAAACAATCAAAATTCAAAAAAGTTGTAAAAAACGTTTTAATGGTTAAACAAATACTGTTAAGGCCTTGATTCAAATCAACTGCCTAGACATTTACAATATGGAAATAACACGCCGTGTATTTAAACGAAAAAAAAAGTTCAGCTACGTGCTTGATTTGATTTAATGTAAAAATATATTCAGTCTCTTATTAGAGTTTTGGGTTTGTTTTGAAATTTAAGTGTTACAAATCAATTTGATACTTTGTTTTCTAAAATCATTTATTATTTTTATTTTTCTTTTCGTTTTCGTTTTCCTTTTTTTTTTTTTTTTTTTTTTTTGGTAAAGCTTTTAATGGTCTTAGTAATTAATTTAATTTATTTGTTAATGGTTTAAGGTTAAATGGACGTAAATTTAGTACTTTCTTTTTTCTTTATTTGGTTTTGGAAAATTATTTTATTTTTTTAATGTTAATACTTTAATTGGTTTAAGTATTACTTTTTTGTATTTCTTTTATTTCATTGTTCAAATATTAAATGCAAAATAAATAAATAAAATTTAATTTAGATTCCAAAATAAAAGATTTTTTTGAAATGTTAACACACCCACACACACCTACATTTTACAATATTCCAATAATTGTTTAAGAAATTTTAAAGAACAAATATCATTTAAATGTAAACATTTTGCTTTCTAAATGTTTATTATTGTTTTAAAATATAATTGTTATTGTACATACATATAATAAAAAGCAAATCAAACTATAAAAACTTAGATCCATTCATTTGGCTCATATTCATTCGCACAAATACACACACACACACAAACTTATACGTCAACACTCATGACCTGCAAACATTTTCCAAAAAAATCATTATCAATCATATCATTAAACTATAACAAAGATGCCCAGTAGTGGCTGATATCAGCAAATGAAACTCACACGTATACTTACGCTCTTTTGTTTGATCGTCAATCAACCAATAGGAAATCAGCATGTTGAGTGCGAGAGACAAACTACACTGGCAGAACTTCTGTGTCTTATTTTAATCGTCATCGAGACTGCTGTGAGTTAACACATAAATTGAAATTATTGCGATTTATTAATGATGTCAGTCGAAAATTATTTTATGTTACAAAATGCTTTTGATGACATGCAATGTCTTATTTGTCATAAGACATTTAAAAAAACTAAGAAATATAATTTAAAAAAACATTTTGAAGATGTTCACAAAGACATGAATTATTTGCAAATAAATAAATAAATAAATACATTCACAATGAGTATTACTAAATTAAGGAAAAAATATTGTATTCTATTAATTTGTAATTTTCAAATAATATCTACATTGTTTTGCATTTAAGCTAACGATATGTGTTTTGTTTGTGAAAAAAATTCTTTGTACCTGAAAAGGGTCACTTTTACTTTCGTTAAAAAGACGTACCTAAATGCAGAAATTATTAAGAAAAAATAGCCACAATAATTTGTTGGTATTTTGTGCTTGTAAAACAGGGGTGTCAGCGTCATACACAATTGTGTAAATTAATTCACACACATTCTTCACACGCATTCTTACGCTCTTTCATTTAGTCCACGGGAGTACACAATTATTCGTCGATTATCAAGCGACGGGTGCACATGCGGCGGATGCTTACGTATTTTTTAAGAATAATTGTCTCTTTATTCACTAATACTAATATAAAGTAATACAACCACAATTGACATCACTGTTGTAAAAATATTTTTGTTTCTGTACCAATCGCGTCGGTGGGTTTTTTTCTTTGAAAACACTTTTCTTAACAGTGCAGCCACACGGTCAAGTTGTTCTTGATAGTCTTTTACATATACTGTTTGTCAAAATTTCCAAAAATTGATAGTTGTGACGTAGGCTGCATTCAATTTTTGAGCAATTTACTTTCAAGATGCCATCAAGAAAAAAATTTATAAAGAGAAACGAAAAATTTGCTCACTAACCTTCAAATCAGCTGTTTTCTTGAACGTAAATTGAAACACTCACTGGCATGAGAATTTTAAAGGCAAGTTCGCATCAATTTTTAAAAGTATGATTGTATTGGTAAAAAAGTGTGAGTGTATTAAAACTTGATAGGCAAAACTTGATCGTGTAACCCTCAAGTAAGTAAGTAAAAATATTTAAAAAACAAGTTAAAAAAAGTCTTGTTTTCCTACAATTTATGTGTAAACCTATACACATAAAAGCAAATGTGACAGCAGGTAAAATTTTTGGGTAAGAAGATGTGTTTTATTGATGTATTAATGAAACTTGTTGGTTTCGCACTATTTGTATTGCTTACTTTTTTATGCCACAAACTCGAAATTTTACAGGGAAGGTTTTTTTTAAATAAAATCAGTTTGAAAAAAGTCATTATTTTAAAATTTATAATGTAAATATTATTTATTCAAACTGATTTTATTTAAAAAAAACCTTCCCCTGTAAAATTTCGAGTTTGTGGGATACAATTTTTCACTAAAATAAATACATTCACCACGAGTATTACTTAAATATGTACATTCATTAATTTTAAATTTCCCTTTTGTTAAACAAAGAAACAGAAAAAAAAATGACAACACCCGTCACACATGTGCTTTCGTCGCAATCTCGCTGACGACTAAATAAAATTGTTTTCTTCCAGTGTTATTTCGTCACTCTCACCAATACTACTACCGTGGGCATCAATGAACTATAATCTTTTTCCGCTCCATTGAAGCGTCGTCGAAAAAAATACTCTTCCAGATAAAACAAATAAAAACATTTTTTGAAAAATTCGTGTCGGTGGGAAGTATCTTAAATTATTAGATAAGAAGAAAATAAAATGTTTCTGCTGGTTGTTTAAATTTTATTCTTATAATTTTAGAATCATAACAAGTATTTTGTATTAACCCTCTAATGCCTAAGAGTGCCTCAAGGCATGCTTTAGAAAATTTATACTGACGCCCAATATATAACTAATTTTTATTAATTTCCATTTTTTTACAATTGCTTAAAGATCTAGAAAAATATTTGTAGAAGCTTCGAAAGCTCCTAAAAGCTCTTAAAGCATTGTAAACAATCTCGAACACAATGCTTTTGTTCAAAGTGCAAACTTCATTATTGATGCTCAAATATTAAAATTGTTTTTTTTAATTATCATAAACAAAACCAAATATTTTTAATTTGATTCATTACTTTTTATTTTCAATACAAACTAACAAACAGAATTCTCAAAAATTAAATGTGTTTTTATTACTAGGTACCCAACGGTGCCTCAAGGTACTCCTAGATGTTTTCTTACCTGGAACGTAAACGACTCATCGTACGGGCTTAAAAATATTTTTTTTGAATTCAGAGGCCCAAAAATACCCTAAAAAAATAGTTTTCATAATATATTCCCATTTATTCTTAAACTTGGCATTAGAGGGAGTAATTTATTTAGTTTAAGATCAAAATTTGTTGGGCTGGGACTCGAAGGGTGCCCTTTCAGGTCAAGCTAATAAAGTATTTTTTACGATTTCTTTAAGTATATTTCGGAAGTGACATACATTATTGAATAAGAAGTAACAAAAGTATTTCACCAAGACAATGAATTTTTAATCCCACTATTTTTAAAATTATAAAAATAAAGGGTGATTTTTTAGCTATTATCTTTTTGGCAACACTGGTTTCAACAGCTGACGTACTTTTCGTGTTTTGTTTCACTGTCAAACATCTTTTGGTTTGGTCTATACACAGAAAAAATTATTTTTCCAATTCAAACAAAAAATTTGTAGAATCAAAACATTTTTTGTCTGAAATCGGTCCTACAAACAAATTCGCATATTCAAACAATTTATTTGCATTTCGTTTATTGCAAAAAACACTGATTTTTTCAAACAAATAATTTAACTGAATCAAACAAATAGTTTACTGAAAATCATATAAATTTCAAACAAATAATTTTGCTGAATCAAACAAAAAAGTTTTTGCACAAGCAATGACGCGCACACAAGCAAGCACTGTAGAAGTAGATGAAGGCAGAGCAGAGCGGCGCCGGCTGGCTTTGAGACACATTTTTTTGTTGGAATAATTTTTGCACCAAGTCTTGTTTGTTCACACAATGTTTTTCTTCTTCACTCACTGTTCTGTATCCTTTCCTTGGCAGCAGACCGACTCGACATGTTTTTCGTCATCATTTTATTTCTTTTATTTGATGTAGGTATTTAACTAAACATTTTTGAAAAATTGAATACGGGATTTTGTTTTTCATTCTTTTTTACCAACTTTGAAACCAACAAAAAATTTATTTTGTTTCTTCTAATGTTGTTGTTGTTTAAAAAGAGTGAAACGCTTATTACCTATTATTGTTTTTGTTGTTTTTTACTACAAACCTCGCCACAATATTTTATCATCTTTCTTATAGTTGTACCTTTTCAAAGCGTCCAAAAATAGACTATGTGTTTTTTTTTTTTTGTTGTTCTTATATGTCACATAAAGAAGTGTTGCTTACGGTCAAATAAAAAAATGCAAAAACACGACAACAATAAAGAGCGTTAAATATTTCATACAAAATTATGAAAACTAGAAGCCAATAACGCGTTTATTATATTTTTGAATAGTTGTCAACATTTCTGTTGGCTAAAATAAAAATCAAACAAAAATATTAATTGAATCAGTAAAAAAATTTGTAGAAATTAAAAAAAATTTCAAACAAGCGTTTGTTTGAAAATAATTCAGCAATAATTTTTTCTGTGTAATTTAACTTAAAAAAGAACAACGTTTGCAAATTATTGAATTTTATTATCAAAATGCGATCCACTTTTTTATCGAAAAATTGTGTTCAGCGACGAAGCTCAATTTTGGAGCAATGGGTACGCTAATAAGCAGAATTGTCGATTTTGGAGTGAAGATCAGCCAGAAGCATTGCAAGAGCTACCAATGCATCCAGAAAAAGTCTCAGTTGGGTGCGGCTTATGGGCTGGTGGCATCATTGGACCGTACTTCTTCAAAGATGATGAGAATCGTAACGTAACTGTGAATGGTGAGCGCTACCGTGAGATGATATCCAACTTTTTTTGCCCAAAATGCAAGAGCTTGACTTGCATGACATGTGGTTTCAACAAGACGGTGCCACATGCCATACAGCACGCTTAACAATGGACTTATTGAGAGGCGAGTTCGGTGAACATTTTAATTCATGTTCAGGACCGGTCAATTGGCCGCCTAGATCGTGCGATTTAACGCCTTTAGACTATTTTTTGTGGGGCTATGTTAAAGCTCATGTCTATACACACATGCCCGCTTCAATTGACGCATTGGAAGACAGCATTGAAGCATTTATTCATGATATACCGGCCGAAATGTTGGAAAGAGTATGCCAAAATTGGACCAAGCGGATGGACCATTTGAGGCGCAGTCACGGTCAACATTTGCATGAAATAATCTTCAAACATTTAATTATATGGACCGTACTATCGACTCAAATAAAGATTTCATGCATTTTTCTGAATTTTTTTTTTTTAACTTTCCAATAGCTCTTAAAAATTATCCCTTAATTCTGAGTTTGAACTTGAAAAAATTTTCAACTACAAAACATTTCGTGGGTTTAATATGCAACCCTGCTAACTCTTTAAGTGTGGTTTTACACACTTAAAGACTCAAATTGAAAAAAAATTACATGCTGGTCGACGAGCCGTATCTTTCTCTACAACACGGCATCAAAATCTGAATTTACTTAAAAAGTGGATTGAGCAGGTTTGCATATTAAGCTGACAATTTAATTTTTCCAATAATTTAGTTGTTTATAAAGAGATCCCTGCAATTAATACGACTGGTCCATACACGCATGTAAAATATAGCAAAAAAGGGACTAGGACTAGTCCAAAGGTAACTCAAATGTATTCAAAAACAAGTTAAATTGCTTTATTCGGCTGTGCCGAATCTTTGATACGCTCCACCGACAGTTCAATTATTTCAGGAGTGATATCTACATGATATCTATTTATTATTAATTTCTCTTTATAAAAACAGACATCAGCATTAAATTTGGTTGCGGTTTAGACATATAATAAATTATTGACTGACAATCAGTAAGTTTTATGCTTTTTTTTTAGCAGTTTTAACTAGCTTGAGTACAATATCATGATTCGTAACAGCTTAAGCCGAACCTAAATGATTTTCAGGAAGGGAATTTATATTGGAGCCAGGGTAAGTTATGAACCAATCATCCCAAAATTCTCAAAGCGATTTCTGGTATTACAAACATATATTTCAATAAAGTTCGCGGTGAAATTAGTTTTAGCGTTTACAGTGAATTTAAGAGGGCTGCTAAATACGGGGTCTAAGGTAAATTATGGACCGTAAATCACAAAACTGCATAACATATGAAACCAAGTTGGAAGAAATTTTACCACACTAAATATATCTGCTACGGTTTTAGGCGTACTAAACTGTTGAGTAGGGTTTACATGGGGCCTAGGGTAAATTATAGACCGATCTTCATGAAATTTTATAACGTCATTTCTAGTCCTAAAAAACTATGACATCCCAAATTTTTTTTATGATAGCGTTATTTTTAACGGTTTTAGGCGAACTAAACTGTTTTCCGGGAGAAGGGGTTTATATGGTGCCTAGGGCAAATTATGGATCGATCTTCACGAAATTTAACAGTGTCCTTTCTTGTCCTATAAAACTGTGACGTGTAATTGTAACTATAGCATTATTTATTACGGTTTTAGGCGTACTAAATTGTTTTCCTGTATTAGGGTTTATTTACGAAATTTTACAGCCTGATTTCCAGTCGAATAAAGCTAATTTTTGCAAAATATTATATCATTCCGTACATGGTTTCACCATTTATGTTGGTTTATGTAATAAAATTATCAATTTTTTAAAGTGGTGGTTCCAGATTTTGATTCATAGCTCTGATCCTACTGAACTGATTTTGCTGGATTTCAATCCCAAACTGCTTAGGATAACTTTAAGCAATTTGACACCAAGTTTCTTCATTTCTTTTGAGTTTATCGAAAGTGAGCGTGTTTTCAACAGACAGACAGACGAACAGACGAACAGACAAACGGCTAAATAGACTTAGAATTACTCAAGGAGCCAAAATATATATACTTAATGGGGTCTAAGATGAATAATTAAAAAGTTTTACGCGAAATTTCAAACTAAGTATTACCCTCTTCACAACTTATTGTGGTGGAGGGTATAAAATGGTATATTTTACATTACGATGTCGGAGGGCTGGACCATATAACCCAGCTTTACATTACAACAGATTAGTTTAAAAACTACTCCATGTTCATACATACTCCCAGTGGATCAATTTTGAAACTACTCCATGGTTTACTCCAGAGGATAAAGTTTTGAAATCGTTTAAAAACGAAGACATGTCGCTTAAAAATGAAAACATTTCTTTTTATACCCTCCACCACAATAAGTTGTGAAGAGGGTATACTAAGTTTGTCATTCCGTGTGAAACTTTTTTATTATTCACCTCAGACCCCATAAAGTATATATATTCTGGCTCCTTGAGTAATTCTAAGTCTATTTAGCCATGTCCGTCTGTCTGTCCGTCTGTCCGTCTGTTGAAAACACGCTCACTTTCGAAAAACTCAAAACAAATAAAAAAACTGGGTGTCAAATTGCTTATAGTTATCCTAAGCAAATTGGGATTAAAATTCAGCCAAATCGGTTCAGTACGATCAGAGCTATGAATCAAAATGTGGAACCACCACTTTAAAAAATTGATAATTTTGTTACAAAAACTAACATAATTGATTAAAAAATACACGAAATGATATGAAATTTTCGGAATGCTGGTTTTATTCAACTGGAAATCATACTGTGAAATTTCGTGATGATCGGTCCATAATTTACCCTAGGCCCCATATAAACCCTATTCCCAGAAAACAGTATAGTACGGCTAAAACCGTTATTATTAATGCTATCGTAACAAAATTTGGCACGTTAATAATTTAATATAGGTCTAAGCCGCAACCAATTTTAATGCTGATGTCTGTTTTTATAAAGATAAATTAATAATAAATAGACATCATACAGGTATCACTCCTGAAATATTCAAATTGTCGGTGGAGGGTATCAAAGATTGGGACAGCCGAATATAACACTGTAACTTGTTTAATTATGACATGATCAGTGTTGGGCAAAATACATGGTTTGCGGTATTTAAAATACAAAATACAAAATACTTGCTGGTCATGTATTTAAAATACAAAATACAAAATACTTTCTGGTTATGTATTTAAAATACAAAATACAAAATACTTACACATCCTGTATGTATTTAAAATACAAAATACAAAATACTTACACATCCTGTATGTATTTAAAATACAAAATACTTCCACTTATTGTACGTATTTCGAATACAAAATACAAAATACTTCCACGTCATGTACATTAAGGTTATAACTTTTTTTTGAGTGCAAAATACCACCCTAGCGCCATGTGGGAAATTTTGTTCTGATAATAAAAAACTGTTTTTTAAGCTGATTCGGTGAAAAAAGTTTCCGCACCGTAAGCGATTCCTAAAACTCCATATTATATGTAAATTTTATTTTTGGAAATTGAAACCCTTTTGATTTTACATTAGACTTATGAAAAATGGTTTAATGTTGAAGATTATATATGAATTTAAACAAAAACGAACTTATTTAAGACAAGAGCCACTGATTTAATGATGAAAATAAAAAATAAAAACAAAACTTCAACGCTTTCGATGCGGAAACTTTTTTCACGAAAGATGAAAAGAGACACCATATTTTTTTATGCCCCACACGGCCATGAGGTGGTATTTTTGTTGTTTGCAAAAATTGCAAAAAGTTATATCCCTAATGTACATGCATATATTTAAAATACGAAATACAATATTTTTATTTAAACCAAAAAATACATTAGGTAAAACTAATTTACAAAACAATTGTTTCCTTTCATAAATACCAGATTTTTGAATGTAGCATCAGACAAAGAGTTTCTTGTTGGAGAATAAATAAAACCTGCTGAAGAAAATAATCTTTCTACAGGGCCTGATGAGCACAAGCTTGTATTAAATTCAATGAATACTCTTTTTATATTTGGATAGCTGTCAAGAGTGATAATGTCTTTGCTCTTGTCACTGAGGAAACTGACAAATTCCAATTCCAAATTTGATGTCCTAGATTCACCATCATCCCTATCTACGAAAACAACAAAATCATCGTCTTCTTTACTGGTGCTTCTACTTCTGATATTTCCAGGTGTCATTTTAAGTTTTTTTGTAATTTTCCTCCAGAGTATAAATTGCAAGATTTTGGATTCTTTGCCTTTCTTCTGTCGTGATGTTTTCTGGCAGCCAACGCATCTTATAACCAGGATGATAACAGGAGGCCAAAATAGCTCTATTTATTTCCGGCGATAGTTTAAAAAACTTATCGGATCTTTTTTCCAAGCTCTCTTTTAGTAGTGGTATAAAAGGACTTAAATGTCTTAAATTGTTTCCATTCAACCGATTTAACCTTGTTCTAACAGACATTAAAGTCGTACATACGTTGAAAATTGTTCGCTCTTATGTTGACAACTAAATCTCCCAATGCAAAAAGAACCATGTTGTTGTTTTTATTGTTAAACTTGTTGTCGTAACAGTACCACCTGAAAAAAAATTCGGCTTGTAACAAGATGCTTAAGAATTGACAACTGCATTGCGGTGATGCCAACGCTTAGAATTTGTACAGTTACGTTTTTAGTGATTCTAGTTTTTGGTAGATTAAATTGCAATCAACCATCAATAAACAGAATATATATTGTAAACTATGTTTTTAAAATACAAAATACTCCCATTTTTTATGTATTTAAAATACAAAATACAAACTACTTATATTTATTGTATGTATTTAAAATACAAAATACTTGCTGGATATGTATTTA
Source organism: Pollenia griseotomentosa (assembly GCA_963931875.1). Lineage (NCBI taxonomy): Eukaryota > Metazoa > Arthropoda > Insecta > Diptera > Polleniidae > Pollenia > Pollenia griseotomentosa. The sequence continues at coordinate 29,078,383 of OZ007561.1, forward strand.
AAATACAAAATACAAAATACTTGCACGTCATGTATTTAAAATACAAATACAAAATACGTATTTGTATTTTAAATACGTATTTCAAATACATGTATTTCAAATACTGCCCAGCCCTGGACATGATCCATCCTTGCATAACATTGGACCATGTTGTAAGTAGTCCATTTTGTCTTAAATGGATCAAGTAGTCCAATATTGTTTGCAGGGATTTCGTCGCCTTGCTTGCAAGAAGTACTGATAGGGAGCGAAATAACTGATTTATATTATCATTTTGAAACATTTTATTTACATAATAAATTACAAAGAGACTACACATAACACCTTAGTTTTTATTTTTATGGAAAATAGGCTTAGCGCGAGCAATGTTAAAAAGCAATAAATAAAACTAATTAACGTTTTGTTTAAAATATAAAAGCAATATCAAAAATTTAATGAAGTATAATAAAATAAATACATTTTTAGTGATAATGGTTGTCATTCACAAAAATCTTTATGCATATATTGCTTCATTGCTTGGAGGTTTTTATTTATTTCGTTTCATCGTACTAATTTGTCGATTGAAAGCATTTAACATAAAATTGCTTTCGAATCGAAAAAGTATTCGATCACGGCTCCCACAATAAGCCCCCGAAGATTAAAATACGACTGCAATTTAATTTTATTTGTAAATTGTGAGGAAGTAACGCCCAGCAACTTTCTTGTTCAAAAATTGTTTGAAATGTTTGTGTGGTATAAACTCATAGACATCAGGTTAAATAAATATTGGAGTTTCAGGTTTTGCAATATCAATAAATAAATAGATTTGTGTATTTATGTGATTTATGTGTGTGTGTGTCATACGATTGTTATATCCAGGAAAAAGGAAGGAGTAAAAATGCCTTCGAGTAGGCCTTGTTTCTTAATCACAAGGCTTTTCTTTATTCTTCTAATCCCATTGTAACCACATGTGTTATTACAAGAACTTACCTATTCGCTAGACACTGCTCGGCTGATATAAACGGTCGCAAATTCTTGTGGTGTAGACCTGTGGAAAGACATTGATAAATAAATAAAGGGCTTAGTAGAGCTATTAGATAGGAATTGAAGGAGCATTGGAAGGCATTCTTTAAGAAGGCAGAAAGAAATGAGAATAAAATATTTTAGAAGAGAAAACCTGTTCCGATTTTTAGGAATGCAAAAGTAAAGGCCTTACGTTTTTCCCGTTGGGTTCTTATACACAACATTTTAAGTGATTTGTTTTTTAATCTTTTAAAATTTAGATTGAGGAATAAATTGTTTGCAATGCTTTTAAAACAATTATTATGAAATTTTTGTAACAAAAAAGAAACAGGGTTTAATAACAGAAACTTTGTTTTTTAAAACAAAACAAGGAATGAGTTAGTAGCGAATAAGTCTTGGCAATTAAAAATGAAATGCATAACAACTGTATTTTCTTTTGTCAAAACTGTTAACAACATTCTGGCAAATAAGCGGCTCTATTTGATTAATCCCATCTAGGATTTTAAGTTTAAAGACTGCAATAGATTCGATACGCACTGTACAGATTTTTTCTTTAACTTCGCCCTACAAAAAATCATCAAATGGTGTTAAAGCGCATGATGGGGGCAACCAATAAACGGCGAATTTTCATTAAGTTATACGAACGGGAATTATGTTGTCATCGTCTTGTTGAAGCTACAAGTTAATGATATCTAGGTATATCATCATGTGGTAATTGTTAATTGCGCCTACCTTTGAGAATATCGAGGTTTCGATAAACTTAAATCGTCTTTAAAGCTGGAGGTCCACTGCACGCGTTCAATGCGTTGATGCGTTTTATGAACCTATTAAAAATGTAAAATCAGTGTAGTTGCATGTGACTAGTTATACAGGAAAACGAGTATAGAACGCATGAAGTAGGTTAACTTTCTTTTTTTTGTATGCGTCTTGAAAAAAAGGTTAGCTTTTTTCGATAACCAAGCATAGCAAATTACATTCTAGTTTTAGAGTTAGCGCTAATATGTAGTTTCTTTTTAGCCAAAATTGCTATTATTTGACAACAAAAAACTTGGAACATAAGACGTGAATCAATTCACATTAAATAAGAAACGTGTAAAATTCATAGAAAATAACGAACGCATGAGTGCAAGTTGTGGATGCGGTTGCAATGCGGCTTAAGGCTGTGATGTTTTTACTGGGTAGAACTACTATAAATATCAACAGCAGCAACTTAATACCCTTAAGCGGTCGCAGAAGCCATTTATTTTGACCGAGCTGCTCAAGAATTTTACCAAAAATTGCTTGTTTAAATTTTAAATATTTGAGCGGGATTTTTGAGTAAAATTTAATTAAATGCAAGAAGTGTCAAGAAGTATAAAAATATATCTGCCATGTTATTTCAACATGCCCCTGTAAGAAATAACCCTATTGCAGCTGATTTTTTTTGGGTGATTATAAAGTGGAATTAGTTGACAGCTTCCAAGATCTTGGTATATTATTTGATCATAAATTGAGTTTTACTTTGCATATAACAACTATAATAAATAGAGCAAGGGGTTCACTGGGTTATATAAAACGTTGGGCTAAAGAGTTTAATGATCCGTATGTTGGTAAAACTTTATTCATGGCACTAGTTCGACCTATTCTTGAATATGGATCGATAATATGGGACCCTATTTACCAAATCCATTCCAATGCCATTGAGTCGGTTCAAAAACAAATCCTGTTGTTTTGTCTTCGTGGATTACGTTTTAACCCCTTCAACTTGCCTTCATATGCTGCTCGTCTTGCTCTTATTAAACGTCCTACATTAAAAAGTCGTAGAACTATGCTTAATGTGTAATTTTTATTTAATGTTATTAATGGTGACATCTGCTGTGGATTTTTGATAAATGATATTTCTCTCAACATTCCTCAACGTCCATCCCGGAATTACATACCTTTATCAGTAACATTTGTTAGAGCTAATTATACTAATGCTGACCCTCTCAGGAGAATGAGCAATGCATTTAACAACTTATATAGGTTTATTGACTTTTCATCAAATCCTGAAGCTATAAAAAGGGCAATAATCACATTTCTTAACACTTAGTAATCTTATTGTTAATTATGTATTATATTTTTATGTGTAACATTTTGTAATCAATTATTTTTTAAATTGTCTGTAAGGAATAAAATTCCATAGACATATAATAATAAATAAATAAATAAATAGCGAACATTTTGTTAGAAAACTTGTTAATCAAAAAGCATTATTTTTTTCAATATCTTACGATGGAGAATATTTTTTTTGCTATTATTGTAACAGCCGATGAAAATCTCGCCTCTATTGTGAATACGACTTGAATACCGGTTTAATATGGGCATTTCCATTTTGATGTGTCATGATATAAATGAAGAATTTGTAAAAATGGTGTTTATACATACAAATTAATGAAGTGGCACTATATTCAGAAAAAAAAAATTACAGCAATCGACGCTAAGGATTTGCAGATATAAGCCAAAATATGCGCTGGCGTGACGTTGAAAAAACGGAAGCGAATTTTGACTTGCATTACAGAACTGAATAAGACTGCGAATTGAGCAAGACGTTTTGTATAAAACCTTTTTTATTTAGCTTTGGACTTATAAAGATTTATTTTACAAGCTATAAAATTTAAAAATCTTTGCTCGTTTTAAGGTACATGTGTGCATTTTCAGCGAAAAGTCTACTTTTTTTTTAATGTATGAATGCAAATAATGTTGTATTTTAGGACCATGTTGTTCAACCGTTATCCCTTTTGTTACTTAATGTAGAGCTAGTTGCGCTTTAAACTAAAACATAAAAAAGTAAGCTAAACATATAAATTATTTTGAGAAACAATTTAAATTATTTCTGGCGTTACTTTACAAAAATTAGACTTTCCGCTGGAACTGCCCATATACGGTTGTTTTTTAACTTTTTAATTTGTTGTTTAATTCTGTTTGTTTTTTGTTTTGCTATAACTAATATCTAAATTAAACTTTAAGAAATTTCCACATCCCTGAGTTTTTTTAAGGAGATTTAAAAGCTTTTCTATAACTTGTTTTTAATACTTTTTCTATTTTAACTTTTATTTTCTTTCCTTTCAACAAATTGTGAACACTTTTATAAGAATATAATTATACCCAAACCACAATAGTGGAGAAAGTATTATGCATTTGTGCTGATGTGTGTAACACCTTAAAATATTGGTCCTAGACCCACCTAAAAGTATACCGATCGACTCAGAATCACTTTCTGAGTTGATGTAACGATGTCCGTCCGGCTGGCTGGCAGGCTGGCTAGCTGGCTGGCTGTCCATGTAACCTTGTTCGCAAAGTACAGGTCGCAACTTTAGAGATAATTTAATAAAATTTGGCACATAAGTTCTTATTGGCACAAGGACCAAGCCTATTGAAAATGGGCCGTAGGACCACGAGGGGAGATAGGGGGAAATTTCTGCCTCTCACAAACTATCAAACCGATTTTAATGAAATTTAAAATAAAGATATTTCTCTATTTGTACGGACACATAAGCTATGCATTTTTAAAAAAATAGGACCAAGAGGGGAGATGGGGGTCAATATTTGCCTCTCAGAAACTATCAAACCGATTTTAATGAAATTTAAAACATAGATAGATCCCTTTTTATATAGCCATACACTCTCGAAAATTTGTTTTTAAATACTGTGGTGTAGGGTATCATATGGTCGGGCTTGACCGACTATACTTTCTTACTTGTTTTTTATATTTTTGAACACAGTGAGCAGTAAAAAAAGCTGGCATATAAAAAAAGTTTATATAAAAGAAATTTGTTCATAATTTAGTCTGAAATTATAAAAAAACAAGTGCCATATTTGCCAACTCTTTAATACCCTTCACCAAAAATAAGGATATTTCAGCAGTATATGTGATCTATAAATTATTGAACACAATCTTTATAATAACTTAACTTACAGAATTATAATTCGTTGCGAATGTATGCGTGGGACGTATGGTATATGATGGACCGATCGTTACGAAATTTGGAGAAGTAATTCTTATCTTTATGAAAAGGTGACATACCACATTCAACTCTTATAGCAATATTTCTAAAGGTTTTAAGCATACTAAAGTTTTTCTTGAGTGGAATTTATATGGTGCCAATGTCAAATTATGGACAGATCGTACAAAGTTGTGGTGTAATTTATAGTTATATAAATCGATTTTATTCAGAATTAAAAAACAATTTTTGCATTCCGGCTCTTATTATGTTAAAGCATCTTTGGTCCTCAAAATATATATACTTTGTAAGGTGAAAGATAAATATTGTAGAAATTACAAACGGAATTGCGTTCGGTGAAGTTCAAAAACAAGTGAAAAATTTAATTTTATGTTACAATCAAATTTAAAATAAGAGATGATTTTTTAATTTTTAAAAAAATAAATAAAATCAATAGAAACAATTTTTAATAACGAATAATAAGAACCATCAACAAAATTTAAACCTGGTGTTGCACGCAGAGAAAAAACATGATTACTAAGTGATCACTACGAACATTTCTATTCATATTTGCCTAATATGTTTAGTAAACATATTAGGCAAATATGAATAAAAATTGTTTACCCTAATAAGTTTATTATAGTCCTATTATAACTTGAAAAAATATTTTTTGTCCTTAACATTTTTAAATTCACTATAATAATATTATATGGTGGTTTACACCTAAAAAGTTATTCTAATCTAGCTAAACATATTAAATTATTTGAAATGTTTGCTACTATTATATATACATACATACATATATTTTCAACTATACAATTAAAATCAAAATATAAGTTGCACACAAAAGGTATGTTTAGTACCATAATTTTTGTTTGCTTTTAAACACATTCTCTAATCGAGCAAACATTTATTGTCAAAACAAACGATGTTTATTTTTAAAAAATTAAGAAAAAGGCCATGGATGCCTTGGAAAACTTATAAGTTTATTAAAACAGGTAAGTAATTTAAATATAATTGTAAAAATACATACACACATGTATAAACGTTGTCTTTCTTGCAGTCAAAAACACCGACAGCATTGAAAAAGGTTGGGAGTCAGCTGATTCAATTTATCTGTACGGCAAATAAAAGGAAAATAAACAATTGGCAGATGAGTGCTGGATAGCTTTGCGACAGAATAGAAGCAAATGAGAAATTGAGAAAACCAAATTTCTTTAATGTGCAGTTTTTCGTTGGAAAAAAAATGAGAAAACGGCCATTAAATGTATGTACTATTTAATTTTATTTGTCAAAAATTTATGCTTTATGTACATACATTTGTACTTTTAATAAAATATAAATTGTTGAGAAAAAATTTGTTATTGTTGTTATTGTGAGAACCATATAATATGTTGAGAAAGACATTTTGCATGGTTTTGGGAAATATAGAAATATAGTTGGAAAGGTCGTTTGCGTTTTTATTCTGAACATAATAATATGTTTGAGACAATAATAAGCTAAAAACATTATGTCTGAACAAATATTGTTACTTAAGACGTATTTGACACAATCATAATCACAAACATTAATGATAGTTTGCGATTCTGATTGCATCAACCATGTTTTTTCTTTGCGTGTGTGTTTGTTGTTTTCATAAGCAACTTTTATTAAATTTTTTGGTCAAAAGTTTTAAATTACTTAAAAAAAAAATAAGGGTTAATAATAATGGCTAATGGAAAAATTAATTTTTTTATGGCTTAACACGATTAAAGACCGATAAGTCTTGGTGACCACGGCGAGTGCGTACTTTTATTTAAATTTCTATTCAATATCAATCATACGCCCTGTGACCGGCAGAAAAGTAAATTTTGTTTTAGTATTTTGTTTTTACACAGTATAAAATGTATTTCCTGCATTCAATGGTTTCTAAACTATTATTTAGCTTGAGGCTTAAAAAATTTCTCTCGACTCATCAATCAGTTTCTGGTAGCGCAATCACAATCATCATCTTCAATGTTGTTGGCATAAGCCAAAAATAACAACAACAAACGCATTTAGTTTTTTACGAAATTTTTCAATTCAACGTTGGTTTTACATCAACTCCAATTTTTTAGTTTTGTTGGTTGATATTTTCGTTTTTTTTTTGTTTTATTTACGAAAAGGATTTCTTTGCATTATAATACCCAGCATTTCAATTCATGGTTTACATTTTGAATATGTTTGTGTGTGTATATGCCTGTTGGTGTGTGTATATGTTTGTGTAATGCTTGAGTGTTTGAATTTAATATTAAGTACCCAACAAACACGAAATCAAACTTTTGATATTAAATGGCTTCATCATTTTATATCAAACACAATTCTCAAACGTTTTTCAAATGTTCGATTTTTACATTGAAATTAAAATTGATAATGATTTGGAAATAAACATTTGACATCAAAAGTTTTATCAATTTGATGTCAAATTGGTATGAAATATTAAATTCAAATCAAAACTAAGCTTAGCAATACTAAAGAGAAAAATAAATGTAAACATTAAAAATGGCGATTAAAGTTAAATTTGTACTTCGTGGTTAAATGTGTTTTAGAAGTGAACGATTTATTTCTTGTGAAAAATAAAAATTATTTGTGAGTAATAACAATGATTAAAAATACGAATTAAAAAACTAAAACGGGAAGGTAAAGAAATTGTAAGTTTGTTGTATGATCGCGGTGCTGCAATTCTCAAAATAAAAGGGTGCCAATTATTTCGTCTTTGCAAGAATTAGAGGACGGAAAGAACATTATTTCATATTGTAGCTATGGTGCCTAATGTTTATCTCTAAGTTTATTTAAATAAATAAAGAATTCAAATTAAGAAAATAAAATATTTTTATGTATATTCCACATTGTGTTATAATCCACATTTGAAAAACGTTTGAGAATTACGTTTGAAAAAAAGTAGAAAATAAAGGCATTTTTCAATTTGAAAATAATTTCCCCTTTTTGTTGAGAATGTAATGATTTTCAAATCATTATCAAACGTTTCTCGTTTGAGAAAACGTTTGATTTCAAATCATTTTAAAATCAAACCTCCGTGTTTGTTGGGTACTCACTAAATTTGTAGTTGTTTGTAAAAAAAAATTGTTTTTGTGCTCATCAGCAGTAACAAAACTCGTGCAGCCATCATCATTATTATTATTATTACAACGGTTTTATCTTTTTCCCAGTTAGTTGTCGCTGTTGTTGTTACTGTTTCTATAAAATTTTTCTTTTATTTTAACCAATTGCTTTTTTTTATTGTTATTTTTGGCTCTTTAAAATGTTTTGTTTATTTATATGACTAAAAACCAAAAAATGCACTTGAAGCTCAAAAGTCAACAACTTTAACTGCCGCTCATTTGTGTCTTTTTGGTGGGTGATAGAAAGAGACAGAGAGTGCGAGAAAGGGAAGGCAAGGACTAGCGGAGAAAAGCAAATTATTTAAAAGCCTTTAACTAGAACAATTATAGTCTAGGAAAGTGTAAGCGATGCAAGTTTGTGTACAAATGTACTTGTCTTGCGGTTTATCTATTGCCAATGTTTATATTTTTCTGCTTTTTAGCAGAGGCAGTTTAACCAGGACACAAGGATTTTCTTTGTATAATTTTTTTTTTTGTAATTTTTGTTTGGAAATTATTTTAATTTTAGCATAAATCTCAATTATTTGAATATTTGATATTTTAAATTGCATTGGTATGGAAAAATGGTCGCAATTATTATAACGCCCATACAGTCATATGAATGTAAGTATGTATTATTGTTTGTATAAACAAATCTTTAAACCTCCATAAATCAACTTCCTAGAGCTCCCTGAGTTTTAATAAAATTAGATTTAATTATATAAAAGTAATAAAAAATCAGAAGTTTTACGGCAAAGGGCTTTACAAATTAGGCCCCGTAGGTTTTTGTTACCCTTTTTTATTAAGTAATTTTTTTTTGTATTGTAAACAATTTTTGACCAATAGCTGTGATAAATACCACCAAAAATTATCCTGTAACGTAGAATTTGTTAAAGATTCATACATGAAAATTATGGATGTGGCGAAACGCCTTCTTGCCGATACGATACCGGTACCGATACTCAAAATAAAATATCGCAGATACCGATACGCACATTGAATTTGAATTCAAGTTAAAATTAACAAAATTTAAGTAGGGTAATTTGTTTATTATACAAAATTACAGTGTAAGAAGTAATCAATATTTAAAATTTAATAAGATTATGGCCAATTTCACCAATTCTTTTTAAATAGCAATTCAAGCCAATTTCACTAATTCTATTTAAATATCAATTCATATTTAAATATCCTGTTTCATATAATTTTAATTTTGATTTGACACGAAAAACGAATTTTAAACATAAATAGATATTTAAATATTTTTTTGAAAATAATTTATGACAAAAATTTTTTCAATAATTTTGTTATTGTTAGTTATATTATTGTTAAATAATTAAAATTTCCTGACGATGCTAACCGATGGTTAGCGAAATATCGAGAAAATAAATTATTTAAAAATTTTTTAAAAATGACCTAGAGCTTAAATAAAAATAATCAGTTATTAAATAAATTATTGAAATTAGCCATAAGAAATCAAAATATTAAATTTGAATTCATAATAAAATTAACAAAAATAACAGCATAAAGCCTTGTTCACATTCAGAGCAACAATATCGTTTTTTCTTCTATCCTTTTTCTTCCCAAAGTATTTCTTATATTTTCCTTTCATTTTTAGAACAAAAATGTAACGAAATTTTTTTTTTTTAAATGTAACTAAAGTTGAGTCTTCTTTTACTTCAGCAACAATGAAATTGAAACTGACGTTAATTATTATTTTATTTAGTTTTGAATAAAAATTTCAACAAAATGTTTAAAATATAATAATAAAAACATCATTTTATTGTGGTATTTGCAAAACGGTTTCTTAATTGCAAATGTTTGTTGTTGCAAAAAAAAAAAAAAAAAAAATTGTTTCTCCATTGCGAACAGCAGTGAAAATGTTGCTGCCTATTGTAAACGAAGCTTAAGAATTTATTTATTAATATTTAAAATTGACAATATTAAGATTTTTGTTTAAAAAATAAAGTATTCTCAGCTTTTGCGGAGATAGACATTTCGCAATTCCGTTTGAAACAGACCTGCAGTGGAAAATAGTTTTTCAGATGCGACAGAACTAATTTGAAATCCTAAGAATGTCTACGCTATTTTTTAAGTTTGGGTATAACATGTCCTTTCGGCCGTAAACAAGCGTAAAGGTAAAGGTACTTTTTGACTTCTCCTTTGGCAGAAACGAGGGATGGAAAGAGAATCATTCTCCTCTGATTCTGATAAACTGTTTAAAAACGCTCCAAAGGCCAGTTAATTTAGACTTGAAACACCTTTAGGGGTGACCGTTTTTCAACACTTTCGGAATGCTGAGACATGTTAGAGCTTCTTAATAAGACGTTTCTTTGATACGATTCAAGTCGATTGTCGTTGAAATATTCGAGCATTGTATAATAATCTAGAATTGTAGAAAAGCAATAAGGCTTATTACTTTCTAAAAACTCATATCATTTATTTATATCTAATGCTAGATAAGCCGGTATCGGCATCGGCATTCGTTACACCCTAATATTTACAATATTGAAAAAAAGGAAAGTTTACTTTATAGATTAATATTTAAATTTTTAAAACAAAGAGTTGTCAACACTGTTCCGTACAATTGAGTATGCCCACTTTTTCGTTCACATAATACAAATAATCGTATTTTACACCACATCCGTTGAACACATTAAATATCAACGAACCAATTACGATTGACATCCCGTTGAAATGGGCAATTTGTTGGAAAAAAAGACAACAACAACTAATAAAACTGATAATAATTAACAATCCTGTTGCCCAGTTAATGTATGAGTGTAAATAATAGTCCTGTTGCTCAGTAAATGTGTTAAATAATCTGTGTGTGTATTTTAACATTTTAGCGCACATTTACCCAAAACTAATGACAGGACATACAAAACATGGGAAAATGGTTTTTTGATTTATATAAAAATTGTTTCACAAATATACATAAAATATGTCTGAAACTTAAAAATATTTTCTCTACAAATTTGTTCACAACTAAATTAAAAATTAAAATTTTTGTATCAGCAGTTTTATGCTAAAAACACAACTGGGATGAACTACAAATTTTTCGCAACGAATATTAAGTAATACACTTTCGAGTGGATTCGGATTCTAGAACACACCCAATTAATAGTTTTTAATGTTTTTTTCGATAAATGTTAACAAACAAATAAATTACAAAGAAATTTTAATAAAATATATTGCTAGTAGGGGGTTTTCCCGGGATTTCCCGTCCCGGGAATACCCGTGAATTTTAATTATTTTATTTCCCGCAAGAAAAATCCCAGGAAATAAAAAAATCCTCATAATTTCAAAAAATAGCTATTTATACTTTGAAATTTAGTTTTATATGCTCTTAAAATTAGCATCTGTGGATGGCTTGTGGATTAGATCAATTACAAGAAGTGAGTACATGTATTTAAATCAATGTCTCCTGATGCAATAAATCTACTAAAAGCAGAATGGGCAGTGCAACAGTTGGTAATTATTACATTTAGTGAAGTGAAGAGTTAATAAGTACATTAATTCAAAATAAGATGCAGGCAGTAAAGTTTCATTGTCCATGAACAAGTCTTAAGAATAGGAGATACCTAAACATATCGCTCCTTTATTGCAACATAGTCATATCTACAAAAACAAATGATCTTGGCAAAATGCGATTAAAGTTTTCAAAATGTACCGATTTAAAGATATATTTTGCTATAACTTCGGTTCAGTTTGAGATATAATACGAGAAGGTATGAAGGAAAACTTTGCTAAAGTTACTTAAATTTTTTGAGATATGACTATGATGCAATGAAGGAGCGATATGTTTATTAGGTGATAAACACAAATTTTCAATTTCAATTTCAATTTGTGTTGTTTTATATACCCGTGAAGTGCGGGGAAACCGAAATAAAATAACATTTTGGAAACTCGTGTAAGATACTACAACATACAACTTGAAATACACATTGTCCTAAAGATTACAAATGGACCTATTGAAATCAAAAGGTTTGTAAGAAGCAGTCCGGTTGAAGATATTTTTGCATCAACCTTGACATACATTTGACTGATATAGACGTTGTTTATAAAAAAGAAAAAATTGCTTCTGATTGTGAATCCGAAGCATGCTATAACGGAGCACTTATAACTATTTGTCCAACCTCGGTAAAAAATGAACGAAATTTCTCGGAAACATGATAATTAGTAAATAAAATCAGGAATATACTTTTTGCCGACTTGCTAGCGCTTTGAGTGCGTCAGAAAGTTATTTCCTAAGCCATTAAAAAATTTTACATATATCTTTAAAATATTTATCTATTTTATTATTTAACTTTTTGATCTCATATCTTGAGTACCTCAATTTTTATTTTGTTTTTATTATTGTTTTATGAATTAAATTGTTATGTTTATGTTATCTTTTTATCTTGTATCCAGAGCATAATAATACTGAATAACAGCATAATAATAGGTAATAAAGGCGTGAGGTAATAATAATTCAAGTTCCTTTTTCAATTTTCAATAAATTTTTTAGTATTGAACCATTTCATTTACTTTCTTTGTAAACAAGTTCCCTTACGTTTTTTTATAAAAGTTTTTTTTATTAATTAATAACAAAATTTACTTTGTATTATTTATATGAAGCGGGATCCCGGGATCCCGGGAAACTTAAAAAAATTTCCCGCTTTCCCGGGAATCGAAAAAGTCCGGGAAAAAAACGCTAATTGCTAGTTAAAAAAGATAAAAATGGATGAAAATGTTTATATAATCTAGCGTCCAAGGTATTTATTTTTATAAATCAAAAAAAAAAAAATCAAGTTACATTAATATTCACTCGGTGATTGTGTCTCATTTGACGAATTTACGCAACGAATTCTTGCCGACGAATTCGTCGTACTATGCGAAGTTCCTGGTTCGTCCCAGTTGTGTTTATACAGTTAGAAGGAGGCCTGCATTATTTTGACTATTGATTTCTTGCATTAAAAACTTTCTTTTTTAAATAATATTCTGAAATCATTACATTTAACATTGACATGTTTGTAAATTATAATTTTCTTTCCTTGCCAGACTTAAATCAGAATTAACTTAAATTTACCTCTTGCTAGATGACAGATTTCGTTTTGTTTATTTTTTTATCTTTTAACAAGGAATTTTAAAACATTTACATGATTTCAGAGTTTCGATTTGGCTTCAGTGTAATTGTAGCTGAAAGTAAAGCAAACATGACAAATATGACTGGATGATAATGAGAATAAAGTTGATGCTGATGAAAAACTGAAAACAACAACAAGGAAGATGACCCAAGGATGACTGAGTAAAATCATACAGATGTTGCCGTGTGGCTTTGAGATAACAAAATAAGTGCTTCCGTATATGTGAGTGTATGTATGAGAGAGTGTATGTTTTACAGTCATTAAGTATAGTAAGCGGAGTAAGAGTAAACATAAACTCAAACGAAAATATAAACTACTTTATGTGCACGTGATGGAACAGAAACAACGTCATTTGTAAGCCTTTTTCATTACCGACAGAATTTGTATATAAAGGTGTGTGGAAGTTTTTTATGTGTTCTGCTAAGTGTCACTCATCAGTTGTTTACAATTAACCAGTGATCTAAAATTGCTTTTACTGATAAAATGTCAATTTTAAAAAGATATTTGAATAACTTGGGGCTTCCACTAGTCCCTACATTGCATGGACTTTGTTTAAATACGTTTGTTTTATTCTTTGTGTGAGTGAAAAATGAGCAATTCGGTATCAGTAGTAAATTTCAACACTGAAGTTTCGTGATAACCATATAAAACCACTTATTAGCAGTGGCAAACAACCTTTTAAATTAAGCAGCAAATACAGAAAGAGCTACGTCTTGTAAAATAAGAATGTGATTTTGAAAATTTCTCTAATTTTTTACATGTTTTGTTCTATTTTAAATAAAAATGTACACTCTTCACTTTTTAGTTATATATATATATATTTTTTCGCTTAGCAATTATTTACTTATATTTCTTTAATTTTTATACTTTTAAAGTTTTATAATTGTATAATTTTCTTTTACTTTATAATTGTATACCTACACTTTTACTTTTTCCCTTCATACTTTTATAATTTTTTTAATTTATACTTTTTACTTTTATATGTTTATACTTTTCTACTTTAATACTTTTATACTTTTATAAAGTGTGGTTCAACCAAAACGCACGATGTGAATTGTTAATAAAACAAAAAATTTCCAGATAAATATCTTATTTTTTTTTTATTATGTATTTATTATCGAGCTCGGTGGCATACCCCTATCCGATGGTCCATATTTTCAATGACTCTGAGACATAATTGAGGTTCAATGCCATTAATGTGCCGAATTATCCCATTCTTTGCCTGTTGAGTTGTTCTTGGCTTATTAACGTGCACTTTTTCTTTTAAATATCCCCAAAGAAATAATTCCAACGGTGTCAAATCACATGATAGTGGCGGCCATTTAACATCGCCACAACGTGAGATAACACGGGCATGGGATTTCTCGCGCAAAAGAGCCATTGTATCGTTGGATATGTGGCACCATCCTGTTGAAACCACATATCGTCCAGGTCCATATCCTCAATTTCTGGCCACAAGAAGTCCGTATCGCGATAGTGAACGCCATTCACGGTTACTTCTTGGTAGTACGGTCCGATGACGCCTTCAGCCTATAAGCTACGCCAAACAGTCACTCTTTGTGGATGCAATGGCTTTACAACAATCAATCGTGGATTCTTATTTGCCCAATGCGGCAATTCAACTTGTTAACGAATCCACTGAGTTGAAAGTGAGCCATGTCGCTAAAGATGATTTTCATTTTGATTTGAACGCCTATTTTTGTAAAAGGCTTTAACAATCTTGAATTGAATTTGTCAAACACTGAAACAAAGAAATGTTAAATTAAGTTGGGCAAAAAACTTGATATTAAGGTGTGACTCACAATTAACTTCGTGCATTATGGATTGACCACCCTTTACTTTTAACTTTTATACATTTACGCTCTTATACTTGTTTACCTTTCTACTATTCTACTTTTATACCTTTATACTTTTTTTTTAATTTATACTTTTATAATTTTTCCTTTTTTACTCTTATAATTTTCTATTCATATACTTTTATATTTTTATACTTTAATACTTTTATACTTTTACAGCCGTATTCATAAAAACTTATTTATGATAAATTAACCATATATAAGGAAAATTTGTAAAAGTTGTATTCATAAACGAAAAATAGCCTATTAAACCTTTAATAAACAATCCATAAAGTAAGAAAATTTATTGTTGGATTTACCCTTCTTTAAACCAAAAATAAAATTACAATTTGATAAATGTTTGCATTTTATGATATTATTTTTCTTAAATATGTTAAAAAATATTGGAAAAAACGTTTTATTTATTAATATGGAGATGTTTAATCAGTTAATTAATGTTTTTTTATTTTAGACAACCCATTTTAAGTTATATTGTTAAATATTTTAAAAATTTGTTATGTGATTTAAATGAATGCGTTCAGAGGCAAATACAGATATTCTCTTTAATTATTTTTAAAATGATTGCAATTAGTTTTTTTTTAATGTTTTAAAGAACGAATTGTTGTTCAAAAATATTAAAAAATAAGAAAAATAAGCAATCAAAATAATAGTGATGCTAATAAAAAGTAAATAAACTTTTCATTCGATAATTATAATACCTTTCGGCAAAATTTTGTTCAGAAACTAAAAAAAATGTATTTTTATGGTATAAGAATAATTTTCAAGATCTTAAATTATAAAAAATATATTAATTATAGAATATGCTGTGAACCGAATAAAAGTTTCATGCATCACTAGCAATAAAATGGCAACAAAACGTAAAAAAAGTTGCCATAATTAAACATAAAATCGCTACAAACAGTTAAAAGTTAAAAAGCTGTCATTGTACGTTTATGAATACGCATTTTTATAAGAGGCTTATAAGACATAAAGCGTTTTATAGTTATTTCATACTTTAAACTTAAAATAAGAACTTTTTATGAATATGGCCGTTATTCTTTTATACTTTTATACTTTTTTACTTTTATACTTTTATACTTTTATACTTTTATACTTTTATACTTTTATACTTTTATACTTTTATACTTTTATACTTTTATACTTTTATACTTTTATACTTTTATACTTTTATACTTTTATACTTTTATACTTTTATACTTTTATACTTTTATACTTTTATACTTTTATACTTTTATACTTTTATACTTTTATACTTTTATACTTTTATACTTTTATACTTTTATACTTTTATACTTTTATACTTTTATACTTTTATACTTTTATACTTTTATACTTTTATACTATTATACTTTTATAATAATTAACCTTATTACTTTTATACGTTTATAGTTTTGTACTTTCATTTAAAATTTTATAGTTTTGTACAGTTATACTTTTTAACTTTTATATGTTATTAGTTTTAATTTTTTCACTTTTATACTTTTATTTTTTATTTCTTTATATAATTTTATTCTTTTATTTATTACATTATTTTATAATTTTGTTCTGTAATACAATTTTTATTATGCCGCACACGATACCTTTATTTTGAACACACTGGATATACTATTTACGTCCCCATTGAAACTCTTTTTTGTGTAATAGATTCTCTTTCATTTTAAATTTTATGTTTGAATAGAGTAACTGTATAAAAAGCATGTCCTTTTTTGGTTGAAAATTCACTACAAAAAGTTTTTAAATTAAAATTGAAACTTTTCAGTTTACCTAGTGTTTGTTTGCTTGATTGGTTGTTTGCAATGTACACTTTAAACAGATATACTCTGTATCATCAATAACCACTCACGTGACTAAAAATCAATTTGGGTTTACACTAGTGTTGATTTAATACTTTTTCTGTTATCAATACAAGAACAAATGAAAAAAAAAAAAAAAAACGAAAACCTATATTTATATCTTGATTTCCCTTTCTTTTTTCATTCCTTTTTTATTTGATTCTTAATTTTTGTAGTTGTTCGACTCATCTCAATAAAATGATTGAATTTGTCTTCTTCTATTTAAAAACGAAGGTCCATTTTTATTTTTGTTTAAGCAAGTGTGCGTGTATCTGTGTTCCAACGTAAGTATTTCCAAATTTGGGTTAGATAATACATGGCAATTGCTACCACAATTAAGCCAAATCCCATTACATTTAATTTTTTGGTCTATAATACGTTGGCTCTTCATTACTCAAAATACTAAATCACAAGTAGCAGAAAAAAAGTGAAAAGAAAACCTTTGCCTTAATAAAATGCCCCACAAATGTTGCAACCAAACTCATACTACATTTTACGTTCTTATTGCTTAAAAACCAACATTCTTTTCACTAAAACTTCTTTTATTAGGAAGCAAATTGTCGATGATTTGGGTGTGTTTGCTAAAGTGAGTTTGTGTTTGCTTGTTTGAGCAAGAGAAAACTCATTTGTGAGAGCTTTTGGCTAGGAATATACGAGGACAGTTTTAGTAAAGATTACTATTTAAATTTGACTTAAGAATAAAGTAGAAAACTAGAAAAGTAAAAAGATATAAAAGTACAAAAGCAGAAAAGTTAAAAGGTATTAAAAGTATCAGAGTATAAAAGTAAAAATTTATAGAAGTGTACAATTACGGAAGTTTAAAAGCGTTAATGTATAAAAGGAATAAAAGCATAATCACGTAAAAGTATAAAAGTACTTAAAAGTAAAATCATAAAAGTATAAAAGTATAATCGTATAAAAGTTTAACAGTATGGAAGTCTAAAAGTATTCAAATATGATAGTATCAATGTACAAAAGTAAAAAAGTTAATAAGAATAACAATAATATAAGAAAAGTAAAATGTATAACAGTATAAAAGTATAAAGGCATAAAAGTATTAAAGTATAAAAGCAAAAAAGTATAAAAGCAAAAAGTATTAAAGTATAAAATTATAAAAGTATAAAAATATAAAAGTATAAAAAAATAAAAGTATAAAGGTATAAAAGTACGAAAGCATAAAAGTATAAAAGTACAAAAGTATAAAAGTATAAAAGTATAAATGTATAAAAGTATACAAGTATAAAAGTATGTATAAAAGTAGAAAAGTATTAAAGTATAAAAGTATATAGGTATAAAAGTATAAAAGTATGTAAGTATAAAAGTATAAATTTATAAAAAAAATTGAAAAGCAAAAAGGTATAAAATTTTAAATTAAGCTTTTCACATTGATTACCTACATATTTTATAAAACGATTTGATCAGATATTAGTTTGTATTTAAATTATTTCTATCCTGACCCCTTGTTCGTGTTTGTACAGAAATTTGTGTAAGTATACTAAACTACTCTCGCAGTTTCAGTTAAGTATAATGATGGCAAATTGAAAATGTGCACTCAACAGTTTTGGCAAATACCAATTTAAATGTGCAATACCACAAAAGTGCTTAACGCTTTAATTGTGCGTTTTTTTCGAACTTGTTCAATTTTACTCTTTTGTCCCCTCCCACATTTTTGCTCCTTTTATTTTAATTTCAATTTGTTTTTTGTATTTGATTTATATTTCTTTTATGGTCTTGCATACGATTTGAAAGTGTGTAAGTCTTCTGGTGCTAAATAAGAAAATGTTGGTTCTTTGAGCTTCTCGTTTTTGGGTTTTGGGTGTATGTTTGCTAAAATCTTTAATACTATTTTATTTGTAATTAAATTGGTTTCGAATTAATGTTGACTTAATGTTGGAAATAAATTAAGTGGGAGTTTAATATAATCTTTTTAAAAGCGAGTTTAGTGAAAAAAAACAAGAAAATAATGAATGTGGATTTTTTTTATTATATTTGGTTCTTGGTTAAGATTGAAAAATAAAACTTTTAAGGTGTACATTAGGTTGGAGCGTCGGTGTATAAAGAAAAAAATGATCTAATAAATTTCGAATAGCTCCAGAATATGGCATCAACGTTAATTATATAAAAAAAAAAAATTTTTCCGACATAAAATTTTAATAATAATTTTTTTTAAGCTGGCTACACGTAGAAAAAAATTTGTGCTGTATAAAGAAAACTTAAAATCTAGGAGAAAAAATAAGAAAGTTATACGACGTTATGTAAAAAAGCAGATTTATTGTAAGTTTTATTATCACAGCAATTTTTGCGAATACAAAATTTTTTTATTAATATGATTTTGTTTGACGTGCTTAATTCCCAATTTTTATTCTTGATAAGCACAATGAAATATGTTATTGGGGGATAAGCACTAGGGTGGAAGTGAAAGAAAATATCCAAGGCGGAGATATGAAAGCAACAATCTGATTGGTGTACCATCGGTATGACAAATTTCATAGTTGTAGTATAACAGTTTTTAAATAAGTAGTTATATAAGAAAAAATTTTACAAATAATAAAACAGAGTGAATCTGAACCGTTAACCGGCTCTTTAGATGTGATTTTTTTTATTCATTTCTTAAAACTGCGGCTCTAGGAACATTTTTGCACCACATTCCAATCCGCTGTACCCTACAATCAGACCAGAAAGAAAAATAACCCCACTAATAAATAGTCCGACATATTTCCAACCACTAGCTAACAGCTGTATAGCCAGGGCATTCCAAAAACGAATCCAATCAGATTCTCGAGTCCAGAACTCGAGACATCTCCCAATTCCGCTATGAACCTAGTACCCAGAAATCACAGCCTGCTGTTCTGTAGCCTAATATAGTGGCACATATTATGCTTTATTTTGTGTGTCCTCCCACACTGTACATTAATCGGAAAAGTCAGATCTCATTACCACTGCTATACTGCCTATCATGCAGTGGCCTGTGATAAAACTTGTCATGGTTCTACCGCGGGCCTTGCTACTGCCTAGAAGTTAATAAGGTATAACCTGTTTCGAACCCGTTATCTTATCTTTCCAAAATAAAAGCCTATTGGAGTAGGCTTTAAAGTCGTCTGGAAGACTATACTGCCTTCTTTTATGTAGATCATAGTGGCTGACCCTCATCCTCGAGCAATCAGAAAAAATAGCAAATCTTTCAAACAATTTGCCCTGACCTTACCAGCTCTCCATAGACGGTAATTTCGCCCTTAGAAAATACCCAAAGTCGACACTAGTTCGCACATTATCTGTGCATCTGGCCAGGCCCAGGCAATCACTACCAATGCTCATCCCAGCTAAGATCCGCGAGTGACCTCCCGTGAATCTTCCTATCATATTAACAGCTTAGTAAAAAGAAATTTAAATACATTTTTTTGGATAATTTTAAACAAATCAAGTTTTATTTTGTAGTATCTATTCCAGAGGCTACAGTGCTACTGTGTTGTGCGTATTAGTCTTGAGTAGCACCCACCAACTTACCAAAGTAACATTTTCAGAGAAATGCAGCCGATATCCCAAGGTTGCCAGAGGCTTAGACTCGGAAAGCTGTAGATTACAGGAAGAAAAAAAGGCCAGAGACTAGCTGCGATGTTAACATAGGCTGCTTTACAATGGCGGTTAAATAACTCTAGCTTAAAGGCAAGAACAATGTAGTAAACTTGTTTCCTCTATGTTGATGTCCCAACACGGAGGAATTAGCAAAACAATTGTGTTTACTCGGTATTAAGAGCAGCGGATCCGCAATAATAGGAACTTACGTCAATATAGAATAAAACTTAAACTTTTTTAAGCGACAATAATCGGGATTGAAAATGTCGGTTAAACTTTCTACTGATATTAAAACGTTGCCAGATTTCAGATCCGTAGAAAAAAGGTTTGACTCTTTTAACTTAATTAAACTGTTCATTTATCTAACCTTTTTATATATTATATTTGGCCTTAAATTTTATGCTTCCAAAACTTGTCAAAACAACTTTCATTTCACTCAAGGCGAATTTATACAAGGGGACATTGGCTTCCTACGTAAGCAACAGCTGATAACTAAAATTATATGCCATTTCCAAGGTATATTTACACAAGGTAAACTCGTTGGCCCATATGTTTGTCAGCTGTTTATCCCTAGTTGGAACCACAACGTCAAATTGCGTGTATATGAGCCAAAATTTGTACATGTGTGCGTTAAATTGTTTTTGTTTTATATTAAGCCAATTTTGACAAAATGGTTCATTTTATAGAGCAGCATGTCTACACTCCCAAATGAGTCTACCTTGTGTAAATATACCTTGGCCATTTCTTTTCTTTTATATTTCTATAAATAAATATTTAAGGCCTTGTTCATAAATAATATTCCATGCTTATAACAGGTTTATAAGACGAACTTTTGACGTTTTTGTGTGTTTTGGTGTGATCTTTGATTGCCGAAAGCACACAAAAACGTTATGACCTTTAGAACACCACAAAATCACGCTCGTGATTTCAAAAACACGTGATTTGAAATCACGTGATTTTCAGAATAGGCCTGCGTTTTTATGAATAAGCCTAGCTAGCTTTTTCATAAAAAGTGTTTTTTATCGTATTAGAGATTCGTATTATAGATTATTCCATAACACAGCGAAATCGCTTATCATAAAAGCAATCGATTATGATGTATGTAGGGATTATCTTACGCGTCTTTTAAAAAGCATGCCAAGAGTCGAAAGAGAGTTATATAGGGACTATTTTACAACTCGTGAAATGCATGAATCTCCTATAATTTGACATACTTTCTAAAAGGCTCGTGAGATAATCTTTAAACACATTTCAAACGATTCCCTCTACGATAAATATAAGCGTCTTTCGCTTTGTTGTAGAAGTAACTCACAGAGGAATCAGCTTGTGTAACAGTTTCTCCCGTGCGAGGAATCTTTTACGATTATAAAATGCACTCGTCGACGATGAAAAACGCTCTTTATAAGATTTCCAGTAGACTCTAACACGATTGAAAATGCCGGCTGGCATAATGGTCTAAAACTGTTCCTCGTGAATACAATGAAACCTTATAAAAAAACAATTCGATGAGCAATCGGTATGCTTCATTTGCACTATTTTTAAAATAAAAAAAAAGCAAAACTTCTTGCAAATAATGTTTTGTTAGCCAAAATTTTTAAATTATTGCATCCCACAACACACGACTTAAAATAAAAATGAAAAGCAAAATGAAAACTGACTTCATATATTTTGTTTACTACAGTGTTGTATTATTTTGACACAATGTTTAAGTATTTTACAGTGTTGTATCCACTTTTAAAATAAGACCACATTGTATGAATTCGCCTTGATTTCACTTTTCCTTTTTACTCAAAGACTTATAAAATCCTGCATTTATAACGTTTTTTTTAAAAACAAAACTAAAATGAAATTAATTAAGTCTTTTATTAAATGCGACACTTTAAGCAAAACTGAAAAAGAAAAAAAAAATAAAAAAAGGAAAAACAAACAATAATAAAAATAAAGGAAAGGAGTTTAACAAAAAAATGTACATACATATATTTTAATAGTTTCCAGTCATAACCTGACATTAATTAGCATTTTCATTGAATGCACAAACAAATAAAATTTAACACACACACATACACAATGACGCATTCCAACAAACAAAATGGAAATAGAAGCAACAACACCTCAGTGTTGTAGAACTATATACATATGCGTTATAAAAAAGAGTAAAAATAGCTGAATGCACTAAAACACCGGAAAAATATTTCAACAATTGAACGAACGACAACCATTTTGTTAAAGTCATTATACATAACATACACATACAAGAACAAATACCTATAAAAACCCAGCGGGAAAACTTAGAAGACCTTCTTACTTCAGGCCTTAAAAAAGGCCTGCTTATGGGCTGTATTCACAACACAATTGATTGAACGTGTAGTAAAGTTTATTTGAAAGCACTCAGCACATTGATGTGCTGTTTTCTCAGCACAAGTGATTTATATGTAAATTTATATGAAAAGCACTCAGTTTTTCGAGTGTTTTTCATATAAATTTTACTTGTGTTGCGAAAACACCAAGTGATTTATATGTAAATTTATATGAAAAGCACTCAGTTTTTCGAGTGTTTTTCATATAAATTTTACTTGTGTTGCGAAAACACCACATACATTTTTTTTTTTTTTTTTTATTCAATTACCATTCTTATTTAACTGCTAAAGAACGCCTCATATAAGGCCTCGGCTCATTTGTATAAAAGATAAGACACACATTCCACATTCCCTTCTATGTGAAGCGAGAAGAGAAGGAGAAACATTTCTTGTTTTGTTTTTTTTTTTTTGCCAAAGCAAAAGAATTTTTTTATGCAGCTTCCATACTTTTGTACATCCAAACGAAGGAGTACAGAGGCTTTCTAGAAGGCATATGTACTCCTTCTTGTTCCCGCTGGGTACATACATAAACATTGATGTAGAAACACATACACATAAGAAAACAACATTCATATATTTTTAGAAGCTATAAGAACACAGGTTTCTTTTCTGATTTTCGTTCGCTTTTGTATTTATTGTTGTATTAATTGTTATGAATGAAAGAGATGCAATAAAAATTGAAAGTTTTCGAGAAATATATAACAAATAATAAAAAAAGAAAAAATAGCTTTAAAAATCAGGAAAAACAAAAACTTATGCATCAACTAAAACTCGGTCATTCACAAGCATCAATACGAATACGTATGTGTATGTATGTGTATGTCGGTTACAGTTGGTGGCTAGAAAAAAGGTTCAGTCATAAATGCTCATTCACCAAAAAAGTTAAAAGTAAAAAAAAATATAATTTTAATGACAGTGTGAAGTTGACTTCTTTAACATTTTAAAAAAAGTACTTTTTTGTCTTTGAATTAAATATAATTTTAATTAAAATGGGTCTATCTACGATTTTTTGTATAAATAAAGACTTCTGTTTAAAATATGCTTAACTAAATTTTTTTTTATAGGAAGTGACTTTTGTGTAATTATATATCATTGGTGTTGAAATAATAGGAAAACCCTCTTGGTTTGACAAATTTTTTTTTTAATATAAAAAAACGGGGATTGATTGAATCAAATAAGTGGGGTGAAATTCCATTTTTATTTAAAAGTATATGAAATTGTTCTCTTGGTCTGGCCGGCCTAAATTTATTTTTTGGTGTCAATATCTTTCAAATAGGACAAAATATCAAAAAAAAAAAAAAACAAAAAAAAAAAAAAAAAAAAAAACAGAAACGTGAATTCTATACATGATATGTTCTGATTTGAATGATCAAGTTTTAATCGAATCCCATTGTGCGCTTAGACCAATTTAATTACAAAAAAAAAAAATGTTTTCTTAAAAACTTTTTTTTGAGAACTATATTATTTTGAACTTTAAAGAAAAGATATTTTTATCTTTTTTATATAATTATTTTCTTTTAGCTTATCCCATCAAAAATAAAGTTCAGTGTTTTTATGAAGAAAAAAAAATTGGGAATTAAGCACGAATAACAAAATCTTTTAAATTAAAATTTTGTATTCCCAAAAATTTCTTTTGATAATAAACTGGCAAGTGCACGGCCTAAGAAAACTTAACTGGCAACATGCTTTTGCAAGTTATTTTTGTTTTAATTTTGTTTTTTCTTAACCTTCTTACAACTACAATTAATGTTGGAAGAATTCCAATCAATCGAGTGGGGATTGTAAGAAGAGATAAACTCACTGTTTATTGTTGATGTTTTTGTTTAAACTTTGATATTGTTACAAGTAGAACTGTTGCATAGGAATAGCTTATCCCATCAACAATAAATTTCAGTGTTTTTATCAAGAATAAAAATTGGGAATTAAGCACGAATAACAAAATCATTTTAATTTTCTTTTCATCTACAAATACTTCTTTTGTACGCATGAAATTTTTGGGTCTTATTTTCTGATGACTGATGATAAGTATATTTTGGGTAAAAATACCAGCGTTCTGCAGTCAAAGTAGAAAAACTGCAATTTCTTCCACTTCTTCACTTCTCTTTGGCCAAAAATCAACTGTTGCTTTTACTTCTGATTTATTTAAATTAAACAGTCGCAGTCAAACCTTCTCAAAAAGCGAAAAGTTTCGTTTTTTGTTCGATAGTTTTTGGCTTCGACTGCAGTTTTTTTAACCCTGAAAAATGTCTATTCTGTATAAAGAAATTTCATATGTAGATGTTACATTTTTGTGCAAAAAGTGACTTCTTATGTCAAAGTGTACTATTCGTGTCAAAGGTGACTTTTCGTATAATAAACTACTTTTTATTTTAAAAATGCATTTGTTGTGATAAAATTGAATTTCTTTTAAAAACAGCGAGCAGGGGAATTGTAAATCATAACTGCTCAACTTATTTGCCATGAGTTGTACATCACAAACTGAAAAAAAAAACAAATGTTCTGTATGTAAACACATTTGAACAAGCGAGCTAAATAAAAAATATATTAAGTTGGTCATATAAAAATGGAACATACATTTGTTAAACACACAGACGAATAGACATTAGGAACACAAAATGGGAACTAACATGGAACATTATGTACTACTAGCAGCATTCTACTCTACTCCACATCACTCCACTCATATAATGAAATTGTAGTGGTAATAGTTGCTCCTATTGTGCTTTCACTTACTGCCAGCACAAATTTTTTTCCCTATTTTGCTAAATGTATGTGTGTTTATTGTATTTTCTATTCTTTTGCACTGACATGTATTCTCATTCACACAATTACAACTGGAGCAAAAAGTCATTGCACGCTTACGAATTGTTGTAATTACAATTGTTAAGTTACCTCTGTATTCACAAAACATGAATTTACACTTAAACATATAATAGACTGGCTGCTATAACTTCAGCAAACAAATACAGCATCAGACAGAAAAAAGGTGTACTATTTGTGGATAAATGTATACGCTTTCGGTTAAAATGTAAATCCAAATGTGAAGTGCTAAATGTTCGAAAAGATGTTGTAGCACATGAAAACCGATGAAGTTGGTTGGAGAATATAAGTTTCTTTTTATTGCAGTGAAGCCATAAGTTTTTATACAATTCTAATAAAATTTCCTTTTTAGTTCCTTTTTTAATATTTCTAATATTACTAAAGTTAAATTGTTTTTTATATTAAACGATTTCAAAACCAAAAATAAACCAACATTTTCCACTAAATTAAAAAAAAATCAGCATTTACACATATAGAGTATTCTTACTAGGATCTTCATTCGGTTAACCGTTAATCGGTCGCGACATTGTATGACTGTATTGAAATATGGGTTTTTTTAATCTAGAAATAATTCTACCGAATTTTGTAATGATCGATCTTGAATTTACCAAAGGTTTAATATAAATTTTGGTCTTGAAAATCCCTTTAATATGCCTAAAACCAGGAACCGAATATAACAGTTATATTCGAATTTTAAAACAAAAAAAGTATATAGAAGTAAAAATCGAAAAACTGCTTCAAGTTTACCATATTGATCCTTATGAACTTGTCTATGATAAAATATATTGATTTTTAAAATTTTGATTTTTATTTTTTCGATCCAAATTAAGAATTATTTTTTGATTTTTTTTTTCGAGCAAAGTAACAGTTATTTTTTGATTTTTATTTTTTTGATCAAAAATTACAGTTATTTTTCGATTTTTAATTTTTTGAACAAAAATAATAGTTATTTTTTGATTTTTATTTTTTTGAGCAAAAATAAAAGTTATTCTTTAAAGAAATGTACGTGTAATAATATTTTAGTTGACTTTTAATGTTTATTTTAATGTGTAATCATCATTGGGAGTTCTTATGCACATTAAAATAAATATTTAAAGTCAACTAAAATATTATTACACGTACATTTCTTTAAAGAATAACTTTTTTTTTTGCTCAAAAAAATAAAAATATAAAAATAACTGTTATTTTTGTTTAAAAAATTAAAAATAAAAATATAACTGTTATTTTTGCTCGAAAAATAAAAATCGAAAAATAACTGTTATTTTTGCTCGAAAAAATAAAAATCAAAAAATAACTGTTTTCATCTGACTTTTATGAAAAAAGGAAAAACTGTTACGGTCCCTGCCTAAAACTCAAACAAATCGTGATTTTTTATTTAAATTCATTTGAGTTCAATTGTGTAAGACTTCGGAAAAGACGCCTAAACCGCAACGAACTATAACACTGTAAGGTAGGTTTTCATAGACATTGGTTTATAATTTATTGATCTCATATAGAGCTTGGTTCCGAAATCTTTGAACTCTCGATAGAGGGTAACAAAGGTACGATATAGCCGACACAAACACTTACTTTTTACATAAAAAATAATTTCCTTATTATGTATATGGAAAAACTATACTATTTACACAAGTTTTAAAAATGTTTATATCGCACACTAAATCATAAACAGTCACAAATTAAAATCGTTTAATTTGTATAATCCAGCTCACAAAATACAATCTATTACGACCATGTACATTTCGTTTGCATCACTGTCTTCTTTAACGTTTCTTTTTTAACATTCGTGGAACTCGATTTGATAAAAAAAATTGCAACCATGTTTTTGAAGCAAGTCTTTCGCCTCTCTTGAGCATTTTTGAATTTCGACTTCTGACTATCTATGATTTAGTATGCGATATGTACAACAAAATTCAAAATATTTTACTCTCATAATTTAACATCCAGCTTTCTCGTATCTCTGTCCCAAAAGCCCAAGGGATTTTTTTTTATTGTTTTGATCTAAATTCACCGACACTTTTATTCATGTCAACATTAAACTAAATGTGTAAATACACACAAAGTTTACCCTGTTTGTTTACATTAAAAAAAAAAATTAACTTCAATTTAAACAGAATTCTAATCCTGAATACGAGAGTCTTTATGGCTGGCAGCTAAAACATCATTCTATACTCATTTGTTCTCACTTATTACATTCATTTCAATTTGAATGTCTACCGAGTCATTCATTAAGTCAACTTGATGATGATACCTCATTACGTTCCATAATGTCATGTATATGAAGTTGAATATATACATAAAAATAAGTTTTCAGGGAGAGCTTGAGGTAAAGTTGCAATTATTATAGAAGCTTTTTGATTTTACTTCTTTCTCCTAACGAAAGTGGTTGTATATAAAAGTTTGTTTGTTTGTTTGTTTGTAATAGAAATTATACAAAATAGAACAATTGTCTTTTGGCTTAATAAAAGAGAAAGTTTTATGTTGTTCAACTTTACTTTGAATACAAAAACGTTATGTGACATAACCCCAAGGTATGATTAACACAAAAGAAGGAAAATAAATCACAAACACTATTTTAGTAGGTGACACGCTCTTTTGTTTTTACATTTTAGCAAGTGTCCTTAAATATAGAACAAAATGTCCAAACTAAGACATTTCATAACTTAATGCGATAATTTAGGATGCGTTAAAATGCCATTAGGGGAAAAGTGAGTAACATAGTTCATTTTAATACCGTAAGTTTTAATAAATTAGGTCAGGATTTTTTTACATGTTGAATAAATAAGACACAAATTATTAAAAGCGACTTTTTTGGCAACAAAATGCTTTTTATATAAAAAAAGTTACTTTTATATGTCAAAAGTAACTCTTTTATAAAAAAGCAGCTGCGCTTTGTAAAAATTAACTGTTTCAAGTTATTGTGTAAAAAATAACTTTTTGTGTAAAAACTTACTTTTGCAATAGAAGTGACTTTTTATGTAAAAAGTGACCGTTGTATGTAAAAAGAAATTTTTTTATGTTATTGCATAAAAAGTGACTTTTTGTGTAAACACTGACTTTTTAAATAAATATGATGTTATGTGTAAAAAGTAAATATTTTGTTGTGTATTACATTTCGTTTTTTGGCTTTTGGTTTGGCTGTTTATAATTAACAAATCAAAAGCAAAAGCAATAGTTTGTTTTTGTCCCATTAAAATGTCGAAGAAATAGCACAATGGTATAACTTTTACAAAATACAGTTAAAGAATACTATTTACTTTCAGATTATGTTACACAATTCTGGGCGCCCCGACCATGCGGGTCTTACCATGCGGGCCCAATTCAACGCATTTTTCATCCCTCTTGCCAAGACTTCCGCCGATATGTTCCCTCCTTCCTAACGTATATTCTCTTTAATGACTTCGTGGATCTAAGCCTTATTAATATAGACCCGCGACTTCAAGAAACCTAACAAAATAAGTGCAGAAAGGTAAAATCCAGTGAACTTGCGACCAGTTCATATTGAGAAGACGAGAGATTAGGCGAACCGGAAATGCAGCTCTCAGAAAATAAAAAAACTATGCCGCATTCTTGAACAGTATAGCGCACCATTTCATATTGAAGTGTATTCGTATCTGTTTTCACGCGATACAGTCTTATAGGTAGGCATGCATAGCTTCTGGGAGCCTGACACTGCCGCAGCTATGACTACGAAAATAAGAAGCAGAACGTAGAAGATCTTCTCTGCCACTGTCCTGCACTAACGAATAGACGAGTGGTCGAAATGTGATCATCCACGTTGATTTTACGACATCTCTGGCGTTAAACATTAGCGCATTTTAAGCTTCGTCAGAATTTCAAGTTGGTGGGTGGCTCTGTTTAGTGCAACTTCTTAGAATAAAAATTGATCATTGGTCAGATGAATACCGACTGCTATTTCTAACAAGCTTACGTTGTATCTGCTTACATTAAAAATTAAAACATAATTAACATTTACAGTTATTTGCAAAAACTACCTGTTTCCAAAAGGGACCTTGCGCCACCTAATATTTAAAGAGCCTTCTTGTGTAAAAATTAATTTTTTTTCAAACGGGATTTTCTGCGACAAAAATTAAATTTATGCAAGAATTCCCGGGATTTCTGGCAACTTTACTGATTATATAATGCAAATAAATTCTGTTAAGAAAAAGATGTAAATTCAAACCCGATAAGTTAGGCAATGTTTAATGAAATTTCGAACTATTTAAAAAAGAGGAGTAAAAATTTACACAATTTAAAATTTTTTTTAAAAGTGACAATGCATTGTAAAAGTGAATTTTTAGGCCCTCCACTACTTGTAGAGGATGAGGGTATACTAAGTTTGTCATTTCGTGTGGAAGTGTTTTGGTATTTATTTAAGACCATATATAGTATATATGTATATTCTGGGTCCATTAGTTATTCAAAGCCGAAAAAGACATGTCAGTCTGTCTATTCGTCACGCTCGTTTTCATATGATTACAAAAAATAAATATAATATTCTATATATAAATCGGCTAAGGCAAAACAGTTAAGAGCACTTTCCTCCTCTGTATGTCAACCGGTTTGAAAAAAATACACACCATCTGAAAGATATTTACTTACAGAAGTGCACAATTTATATTTTATTAAAATCTGTTCAATATTTTCGGCGTAATAAGCGTTCAAATTAGCTACTAACACATATGTACAAAATACAAAATTAGTTTTTTTCAATTATCAAATAATAAAAAAATAGGGCGCTCGATTGTTCGACATTTTTAAGAAACCGGTTTTCGGGAAATTAAATTTCTTTATTTTTCTTTTCCGTGCTGCATGTGGTGATTTATTTAACTTAGAAACATAATATTATAGGTGCAGGGTCCTGAGTGAATTAAAACCTATAAGATGAAAAATGAATAAGAACATGTAAGGGGAGCTTTTTGGTACTTTTTTGTTCAACATCTGGGTTTTTGATTAATTTTCGTTAATATCAGACATAGAAAAAAAAATAAAATGCAATGTCCTGAGTGGAATACAATTTACAAAGGAGATTTTATGATACTTTTTTGTTTTTCAATTGATATTTTCTGATATTTTAGAAGATAGAATATGAACCAGAGGTTCGTCCCTTGCCAAATCGATCCATTATGATGGAAAAAATTAATGCTCAAAACATGTCAATTTATGTATACTTAGATGTAGTATCTTCATATGAACCTTAAAATTTATGGTCGAATTTTGATCACTAGGCGAACACTTGTAATAATAATTTGGTGTCGTAGAAAGAAAGAAGAAATTCAGCACAATCGTCGCAGTAGTCTATGAGTTATGGACCCAAATGTGGAACAATTACCCCAAAACAATCGAAAATTTGTCTTTAAAAAAAAACATAAAGGGGGATTTTTTATAAACTTAGTTTTTCGGGCTGGCAGCACTGGTTGGTAACTGTGTCCAAACTACATCTGTGAAAGTAAAAAGTGTTCAGTGTACTCTGCCATTTCATCATGGAGAAACTCACAAGCGAGCAACGACTGCAAGTTGTTGAAATTTATTGACCCCTATTCTGCGTTTCGATTCGGATCGAAATTTTCTCCGTTTTTGGCAACTTTGGTATTCTGTGCCCATATTCTGTAACTCCCGCGTTGAAAAACTTTTCGATTGAAATGTGAGAACTGAAACAAAAATACCATAAATTGAAACAAACATGTTTTTCTCACTAAACTGTTACTGTATCATTTTTGGTGTGTAATAGCTGTAACGTAAGGAAATTACTCGCCGAAAATTTTTCTGTAACAGTTAAGTGAGAAGAACATGTTTGTTTCAACTTATGGTATTTTTGTTTCATTTCTCACATTTCAATCGAAAAGTTTCTCAACGCGGGAGTTACAGAACATTGGTACAAAACACCAAAGTTGCCAAAAACGGAGAAAATTTCGATCCGAATCGAAACGCAGAATAGGTGTCATTATCAAAATTCAGCTCGATGGAAGTCCACTGTTTTATCGAAAAATTGTGTTCAGCGATGAGGCTCATTTCTGGCTAAATGGATACGTAAACAAGCAAAACTGCTGCATCTGGGGTAAAGAACAGCCAAGTGACGTACACAAGTCACCGATGCATCTCGAAAAAACGACAGTTTGGTGTGGTTTTTGGGCTGGTGGCATCATCGGTCCATTTTTCTTCAACGACGACCGTGGAAGAAACGTTACCGTTAACGGCGAACGATATCGAGCCATGGTACGTGACTTTTTTTTTTTGCCCCAATTGGCTGAGTTGGACTTGGTTGATATGTGGTTTCAACAGGACAGTGCCACATGCCACACAGCTCGTGAAACAATGGACATATTAAAGGATGAATTTGGTGAGCAATTTATCTCTCGAAATGGCCCTGTGAGTTGGCCGCTTGTGGGGCTATGTGATCTATGTGGACAAGCCAAACACGATTGAAGCCTTAGAGTATAACATAACACGTGTTATTCATGGAATACAGGCCGAAATGCTCGAAAAAGTGGTGCAAAATTGGACCTTACCAATGGACCATTTGAACTGGAGCCGCGGGCAACATTTACATGAAGTTATTTTTAAAAAGTAAATGGCAAAGACTAATTTATCGATTCCAATAAAAATTTTGAATATATGATGCAAATTTGAGTGTTTTATTAGATTTTTAAAAAATTACGCTTGAAAAATCACCCATTACATATGTAAATTAGTAGCGTAATGCAAAAATTGTTATGTTTTATATGACTTTCAATCTTACTAAATTTCGTTAAGATCGGGCCATATCTTACCATTGCTTTTTCTTCGTAAGCCCGTAATAAATTATAATAATGTTATGAAATTTCGTATAAAACAGTTTTATAAACCTGGAGATTACCAGATTTATTGAATTTATTACAGATCTTATGTAAAATTCACTCCCGAAAAACTAATTCTTTCTAGAGGGTGTTAAATATTCGGCTCAGCCAAACACAACATTTTTCCTTTTTAAATTTTTTATTAAAAAATTTACAACACAAGTGATTCATTAATCATTTAATGTCAATACCAACCACAATAAAGACAATTTTTTTTTTTAACAATAAAAACAATTTACATCTACAACTGTTTAAAAAAAACTCTGTAAAAAAGGACAACAGCATTAACAAAAAACAAACCTTCATTGCAAGTGACACTTCAATGTTACGTATACGAGCAGTTGCACACACATTCCTACAGACGTATGTAAAAATATGTAGCAGTTTTTTTTTATTGCAGCGCTTAAGATACAATGACCTTTTAAAATGAAAAAAACATTTTTCATTTCTGTTTATCTTTTTTTACTCATTCTCAGACTCAGACTATCCTTTCGATTGCAAATACTTTACATGTGCATAAATAAATTTTAAAAATATAAAAAAAATTCTTTAATTTTTTTAATAATTATAACAAATGATGTGTCAATTTACATTTATTGGGAGATATAAAAATATTCCATAAATTTAAAATTTTTATATAATAAACACTTTTCCGAACACGAGAGTTATTTATAAGTGTTTATCCGAATGAGTCAGTAGTTTTTTTTGTTTGTTATAAAAAATAAGTGTAAGTGTGTATTTGAGATGATAATTAATTACACATAGATTTTTATAATCATAAAATATTACAACTTATAAAGTTATCGACAAGCCATATAAAACAATAATATCATTATAAGGGTTATTCATTGGAGCATAAGAAATAAAACCAAAGATTTGTTGATGATCAACAATTTATGTCACATTTGTAATAAACAGATAAAGCGTGGTTTTTTAGAGTGTCAGAACTTTGAGTTGGCATCACTGCTTTAGTTGAGCACCTTTTTAACAGCTGTTAGTTACTTTTTGTTTAGTTTGCTTTGAAATTTCATTATGAATTGACTTACACCAGAGCAACGCGTGCAAATTGTTGAAATTTTTAATCAAATTAGTTGTTTAATACGACAAACTTATCGTGCGATTCTTCCATTTTATGGCGTACATAATCGTCCTTCAGAGCGGCTAATTCGAAGAACAATAGATCTTATTCGGACCACACTTACTATTACTGAACAAGCATTGAAGATGTTCCTAATCAATCAAATCGTCGCCGTTCTCAGCAACAGGAGTTATGTCCTCCCACTTAATGAATGATTTTACAAAAGGATCTTGGCTTAAAAGATTTCAAGATTCAACTTGTGCAGGAATATAAGCCAAACGAGCAACGTATGCGCCGTCAATTCGGCGAATAGGTTGAAGCACAAATTGATTTTGAATTTCCATTCAAAATTTTATTTTCCGATGAAGCCCATTTCCAGTTGAATGTGTACGTAAATAAGCAGAATTGTCACATTGGGAGAGACTCCACAAGCTTTTGCCGAAACACTATTACATTCACAGCAAATTACTGAAATTTTGATATTTTAATTAGGCTAAAATTGATTGAATTAAATTTTCATTAAATTATTTTTATGAAGAAAGGAATTTTACAACATGAAATGAATGGAAATTTATTGATAATTTTTCATTCTGGACTGAACTGGGAATCGATCCCAGGTTTTTAAGGACAGGTTGCCGCGTAACCACACAATCTCTTTAGAGGGGTTTGCCATTTAACACTCACCGATATTGATGACGGCTGACAGTCAATAGTCAAACATCAATCTTTAAACCAAATGGTATTTTAACTTTTTGGTAGATCGAAATGTGGTTCTTGAAATGATTATCTATTTTATTTGATTAACATGTTCTTCCGTACTTCTATTTTTCGTTCTTCTTGAAGTCAACCACAGTACATTTTTCTGCTTTTCATGCTTTTTGTCTTTCGTTTTTTTTAATTGACCTTTTTTGGGCTTCAAGTAGAATTGAAATATCAAAATTTGGATAAAAAAAACATATACTTTAATTATAGAAAAAATTGATTTTTTCATATAAAACTTACTTTTCACAAAGACAGTTTTTTCTTAAGATATTTTCTTAAATAAAAAAACTTTTGTTTTTTTATAATACTACATTTGATAAAAAGAGTTATTTTGTTCAAAAAAAATTAAAAAAAAAAAAGATTTTCAAAAAAAGTATGCACCAAATTTTCCCTAAAAAGCATAATCCTTTTAATAAAGGCTGTTTTACATGATCACACAAGTCTTACGGAAAATACCACCCTGTCATGATAAGTTGTTGTCGTTTTTTTTAAATGTTTATACAATAACAAGATCAGGGAAGCATTTTCGTAAAATTTCGTAAGTCTTTGTGGGATAGTGTTTAACGGTAGAGTTGGGCAAAATCGTTCCTTTTGTGGAATCGTTCCGACCGATCCGTTAGATCAAAGGAACTAGGTCGTTCCTTTCGTTCATCGTTCCTGTTTTTTACTTTGAACAATGAATGAACGAGGAACGATAAATCTTCTTTGTCGTTCGTAGAAACGTCAATAAAGAAATATTTGTTATTGTTTGTTGTCATGTTGTGGCGTAACGACTACATTAATAATAATTATATAATTTCTTAAATGTTTGTAAAAAATAATAACTGTTTTAATCCTGTTTTAATCTGCGCGGAATGCTGTTGCTGGTGGTGAACGTGTGGTATATTGCTAAAATATATTGCTTTGAATCACATCAGTAATTGATATAATTAGAAATTTTTTATGTGTCACGATCTAAATACATAAAAGTCGGCAACACTGATAAACACACAAAAAATTAACCTACAGAAATACATGTGATGATTGTGATGATTCAACGGATTGCAATTGCGGAACGAGGAACGATAAAAAAGGAACTATTGAAAAAGTCCGCACCGTTCCTTTTAGGGAATCGTTCAATGGAACTAGGTCGTTCCGGAACGACACAACTCTATTTAACGGTCTTAAGTAGGCTTTCTTTCATAAAAGAGTGAAGAGTTAAGTTACTTTTTTTTTGTCACACACACTCTCACAAATACACAGGGTTCCCAGTTTTTTTTTAACTTATTCCCAATTTTCGGTTATCCTTAAAAATAAATTATGTAATTTTCAGGTATCTGGTGGAAATCGTTTTAGCAAACGAACTAATTTAAAATCAATAAAATAGTTTTCAGTATCTTTAAAAATTTATTACAAATACGGTTTCATTTTTTTCCCGACAACATTTTAGATTTTTCCATTTTATATATATTAGCTGAACTGCATTCTGAACAAAATATTAAGACAATGATATAGAAATGGATTTTAATATCAATCAAAATTCATCACAGCTTTGAAAAACGTTTTGAAATCTATCAAATGTTCACCACATGCCGGCTTATGTCAAAGGAAAAATATGCATACATTTATTTTTTTTTTTTTAATTTTTTAATTAAATCCTTAGTATGCAGCGTTAAAAATGACATATTCAACAATTTATCATTTTGATTTTTTAAACGTTGTTTCCATTTCTATTTTTTTTTTTTTGCTGTCAGGGACTTGTTGGCAAAATATTTATTTTATAAATTGGTTTAAATACTGTAAAAAAATATAATTTTAAAACTGCATATTTTTTAATAACTCTTTTTGCCTCTGGCTTGCATTTCATTTAATAAAAATTCAACTATAAATTAATTTTATATGAGACCATTTACTATTTTTTTTTTTTTTTTTTTTTGTCATTTTTATTGTTATTATTACTGTTGTAGTTGTTGTCTGCAATTTAAGGCCATATTTCATAAAAAATTAACTAACAATTTTTATCTTTTTACACAAACTGAAAGCATCAGCTACAAAAACATTGTTGCAAATAGTTTTATGGTTTAAAGCAGCAACAATGAATAATAAATTTTATCCCGCTAGTTAATATTTCATAGACTTTATTAAATATTATTAATTTGTGTATGTATGTCAATTTGGTTCTTTTTTCATCTTAAATCGTTGGGTTTTTTGTTAAAATAAAATTTAAAAAAAAAAACTTTTTAAAAATTATAACAAAAATCTTTTTCTCTGTGTTTAACTCTGCTTTAGGCAAAAGCATAATTTTTGCATAAAGAAATGTTTTTAGTTCGTACCTTTAAAATAAGAGAATTCAAACAAGTAGAAAAAGCTAAAACTATCAAAATGACATTATCTTGCTTTGTTTTAGTTTTGGTTATTTTTCCCTTTATCTTAACGAAAAATAACAATGTTTTAAAAATTTTTTTAATTTTTTTTTTCTTCTTTTCTGTAAAATTTGCGGAAAAAATCTAATATATATATTTTTCTCTGCTTTTACTTTGAAGGTGAAAAGCATGTAAGACATTTGCCTTAAAGGTAATTTAGGTTGTTGGAAGGGAAAGTTTATTATATAAAAAAAGAGAAATCACCCTAGTTTCTTTGAATATTCGTATGCTGTATAAAAATTGGTTGATTTTCACTTAACTGCATCTGGTTTTAGTTCTGAGTATTTTAAGCAGTATGTGCCATATTTAATGCTGTTTGTCTCTTGCTGCCTGTAACAGAATTTTTTTTTTTTTGTTTTCACAGCCTTTTAGCAATTTGCCCCAATTGCAATTTACTTTTTTGTTGATCAAAAACATGACGAAAATACTTGTGATTTAAAGTAGAATTACCTGTTATTCCGTGGAAGGCAAAATAGGGCCTAATGATATTAAATAAAAGTGTAACTTAAATAAAAAAATACTATAGAATGCAACCAGATTGTTTTAAGGGCGTATAAGCCAGAGAGGAATATCTTTATTTTTGTGATGATGTTTACGTTTCTCCAAGGATGTTCTTCTAAAGGCATAAAAAGAAATATCATGTATTCCTACACACATTTTTCGAATACAATTCATATGTTATTTGATTAATTAAAAACACTAAATTGATTTTAGTTTTTATATACAATACAATAAAAAATCGTTTAATTCTGCAAAGATTTTAAAAGTTATGAATATAGACGTTTAGTGTTGTCAGCTCTTTACAATAAAAAAGCTTAATTTTAAGCAAAATATAGATAGAAAAGAAAAAAAACTTTTCAGTTAAAAAACAACACAAGTGAGAAAGTACAGTTGATAAAAACCAACGCTTCGATACCCTACACCATGGTCTTTACAGACAAATTTTCTTCAAAACAAAATTATGTTAAAATGTTAATGCTATGCCCACACTTGGATTTTTTAGAGTGCCTCGGTAGGCTAGCTGGTAGCGAGCTAGTCTATCAGCGCCGAGGTTGCGGGTTCGATTCCCGCCAGAGACTCTGGTTTCTTTCCTGCAGACAAGCATAGAGCTTCGCGGGATTAGCTTAGGAAAATTAAAAAAAAAAAAAAAAAAAAAAAAAATACCCTGAAAGTTTTCATGGCATTTATAAAAAAAATATAACTCGTTTAAGCATCTCGAATGTGATTAAGCACTAATCAGATCAAAATCGAGATGATTATCCATTCATGGAAGTGATTTGTAAATCACTTGAAATTGACTTGATTCAAACCAAATCTATTAATCACATATAATCCTCATACCATTAACCTAAACAACGTTTTGCTTAAACGCATTTAAAAACCCAAGTGTGAACATAGCGTAAGATTCAAATAAAAGTTGTCTGTGCCGAATATTATCTAGATGTCTACATACAATGTTTTTGAAAGTCTTTTCTTTTTTGTTTTTGTTCAGTTTTATTTTGATTTAACTTTGTACTAGTGCAAAGCGAAGTCAAAGCTATAGTTCACAGTCTTTACGGACAAGAGAAAAGCAAAAGTTTAAATTGATATGCTGTTGCTTTGAAGCAGTTTCTTCCTAGCCATATGCAAAGTTTGCGAGATTTTTCAAAACATATTTGTGCTTTCACACCGACGAGAGCACTTTGCAAAGAAATAACAAAATTGAAAGAGATTTCAAAGCTGCATACCGCAAAAACAAACATTTTAGTTTGTGTGTATATAAATATTAACTGTTGAAAAGTTGGACTTGCATTCGAACAGATTTGGTTTGCTATGACTTCATACTAAAGACGAGTAAAATCAAAGACACAGTTGTTAAAAAAATTTGTCGTTTTGCTTTCTAATCTTCGAAAAGGTGAAAAAAGTCTTCTTACACGCAGAGAAATAACATGTTTAAATATGGTCACCTCAAACAAAACTATTTTTAAAGAAAATGTTAAACATATTATGGTTAATATAACCATATTATTGTCATCTACAATCATATTATGGTTGAATTAGTCCTCCATCAAGAAGCTTCAACCATATTATGGTTGCCTCTAAACATGTTATGGTTAAATATGACAATAATTTGTTTTAAAATTAACAATAGTATTTTCCTTTTTTTTAAGAGCAACATGCTATGGTTAAAAAACAACCATGCTATTATAAGTCTTAAATATATTTTAGTTATTACTAGCTTAACCCGGTGCGCTTCGCTACACTGTTAAACCACTTCTTCAGTTGAGAGATATTTAATATATGCATCCTATGGAAGGTTTTCCCCCCTGCGCCTTCTCGCTTTATTTTTATTTTCAAAAGTGTAGTATACCATAGGATTGACTTCTACTAAGTTTGAACAATCTTACTATAACAGTTCTTAAGATATGTGATATTAAACATTGGCGTCCTATGGGGGGTAACATTTCCCCGCTGCTATTTTATTTCAATTTTGGGGTTCAGAAGATCATACTACAAAAAGTTTAATAAAAAGAGTGCAGCGGCTCTAAATTATATTTCTATCTTTGAGGGGTACTGCTCCTCCTCTGTCCATTTCTATATTGAAATTTAAAGTTTGCCATAATAGTAGCTTTAACCACGTTTGAAGACTCTCCCTTTAATAGTTCTTGAGTTGAGAGATATTTAATATATGCATCCTATGGAAGGTATTTCCCCCCTGCGCCTTCCCGCTTTATTTTTATTTTCAAAAGTGTAGTATACCATAAGTGTGACTTCTACAAAGTTTGAACATTCTAACTTTAATAGTTTTTAAAATATCCGATATTAAACATTGGCGTCCTATGGGGGGTAACACTTCCCCCGCTGCTATTTTGTTTTAATTTTGGGGCTCAGAAGATCCTACTACCAAAAGTTCAACAAAATGCGTGCAGTGGCTCTTATTAATATTTCT
Organism: Pollenia griseotomentosa; assembly: GCA_963931875.1. Lineage (NCBI taxonomy): Eukaryota > Metazoa > Arthropoda > Insecta > Diptera > Polleniidae > Pollenia > Pollenia griseotomentosa. The sequence continues at coordinate 29,118,031 of OZ007561.1, forward strand.
ATATATGAGGGGTACTGCTCCTCCCCCGTCTACCCCGCCCATTTGTATTTGAAATTTATAGTTTACTATAATAATAGCTTTAACCACTTTTGAAGACTCTCCCTTTAATAATTCTTCAGTTGAGCGATATTTAATATATGCATCCTATGGGAGGTATTTTCCCCCCTGCGCCTACCCGCTTTATTGTTATTTTCAAAAGTGTTGTATACCATAAGAGTGACTTCTAGAAAGTTTGAACATTCTTACTATTACAGTTCTTTATATAGGCGATGTTAAACATTGGCGTCCTATGGGGGATTCCACTTCCCCCGCTGCTATTTTATTTTAATTTTGGGGCTCAGAAGATCTTACTACCAAAAGTTCTGCATAATGCGTGCAGCGGATCTTAATATATGCGATAATTAATATTGGCATCCTATGGGGGATACCAATTCCCCTGCCCCTATCGAAAAAATAAGTAGCCTATTTTATTTTTAGGGCTCACGTGATGTATCTGTAAAAATTTCAGGAAAATCGGTTCAGTAGTTTAGGAGTCTATAAGCCAACAAACAAACAAACAAACAAAGAAACAAACAAACAAACATACAAACATTTTTCATTTTTATATATATAGATTAACCATAACATGATCGGAGGCAACCATAATATGGTTGGGGCTTCTTGATGGACGACTAATTTAACCATAATATGGTTGTCAGAGACAATAATATGGTTACATTAACCATAATATGTTTAAAATTTCATTTAAAATTAGTTTTGTTGGAGGGACCATATTTAAACATGTTTTTTCTCTGGGTGTACATACCCCTAAGGGATTTTAATACCAATAGTTATAGCTATGGAAAAGATTTAAATGGATACTTGGCTGGGGACCTACCCCATCTTGAATCTTAGCCAGTGAGTGACGAACAATGCATCTACCAAACGCCTCAGAATGTAAGCGCATCCAGCGCACCCAGTTTGCAGTTTGAGTATAAAATAGGGTGTTCAATTAATCGGGTTTTACTTTTGTTCGATTAAACGATTAATCAATGTTTGGCATTTTTAACTTATTCGATTAAACGAATAAATTTTTAAATTTATCGATTAATCGAATAATTCTAAATCCAGAAATTTTTTAAATACGAGATTTTTTTCGATAATTTTAATTTGTCAATGTAGCTCCAAATTGTTGCTTCACTTGCGGTCACTCAGATTTTAAAAGAGTCAATATAACTTTGGATTTTTGAAATTTTTCACGGACATTCCATCCTCTGCTATGCTTCTGCAAATAATTTCCTCTAGAGAATCGATCGAAGTATCTTGTTTAAATTTTTTTTCATTGGACCACTTGTAGCCAGCCCCCTTTGATTTTGTTGGTAGAATATTTTCTCCAAGTTCTATGTTATAGTCACTGTGTAAGTGGTAAATTAGTGAAGTTGTTGCAGAACATTTACGTTAATACATTTTTGAATACCTTTTACATTTAGCATTATTAGATTTATCCTTCGTACAATATTTCTGAACCAAATTCATTTTAAAGAGAGAAACGCGTGAGCTATTATGTTAAAAAAAATACGGGCTTTTTCTAGAAATCGAAATGACATGGACATAAAATCAAGTTAATTATAAAAACGACCCTGTAATGAATGTTCCTAAAAATATTCCAGTTTATCTACTTCATTCTTTAAGTATCTATTATTTTTGCAAGAACAACACTTAAAACCACGAAAAACTACAAATGACCGTAATATAAAAAGTAATTGAATTTACATTAAAGTTTGATTTTAACCTCATTTCGATGTCTAGAACATATCCGATCAATTAATATAAATCTTTTAGTTAACATAACTACCTTTGTCGTTTTTTTCTTTTATGGTTTTAAATTGTGTTGAAAAAATGACTCACTAAACACGACTGTTTTTTTTTTTTAATCCAACGGACACATCTTTTTTAAACTATAATCAATATAGGAATTTTTTACTTTTACATACTTCATGTCGCATATTGTTGTCTCAAAAATCTGCTCTTTCAAAAGCGTATTTTGTGAAAAAATTACTGATTAAATTTGTTGAAGTAATGCCACATTTTTATGGCCCAAGTTCTCAGACAATGAATATTCACAACCTTATTCACATTGTAGATGATGTAATAAATATGGGAGCGCCATTATCACAATTTTCTGCCTTTGATTTCGAAAATAGTCTTCGTTTTTTTTATACTTTTTTAAAAGTCGCCTACCAATCCAAGGTATATTTACACAAGGTAGACTCGTTGGCCCATATGTTTGTCAGCTGTTTACCCCAGTTAGAACCCAAACGTCAAATTTCGTGTATATGAGCCAAAATTTGTACATGTGTGCGTTTAATTGTTTTTGTTTTATATGAAGACAATTTTGACAAGTCGGTTCTTTTTATAGAGCAGCATGTCTACACTCGCAAATGAGTCTACCTTGTGTTAATGTACCTTGTACCAATCCAATTGCACAAATTCAAAAAAAAAACTGCACATTTTCCATTCCAACAATTCGAAACAAAATGTTCCCTTATTATACCATTTAAATAGAAATGCTAACTACTCATTAGGCCATATTAATGGCCAATTTTCAGGATTGATATTAAAACACATTTATGCTTAAAATCGTTTTAAATACAAAATTCTCTTCTTCACTAAATACTTAAATCAAACTTAATTCACCGATGTGGTACACTTAATTTCAACTTCAGTTTCTATTGTAATATTTTAGCAAGGTGGCATCAATATCACGACAATATAACAACAAGAGGCAAAGCAATAACAATCAGCTGTTTTTTGATACCACCTTGTAAATAATTACACTTTTTTATGATATTTTTTTTGAATTTAGTAGTGCTACCATACTTTTATCTTATTTAAATAAGACTTTTAAAATAAAACTCAAAAAATCATTCTGTATTTAAATACGATTTAAGTTTTTATGAAAATTAACTTAATTCAGATTTAATTACTATCCTGAAAATTGGGCATAAGGATAGCTCGGAGTCAAGAGCTTGTTTTTCTTTTGCAAATATTTGTGGGTTTAAAATTACAACAACACATCCTGATAATAAAGGGTTTTTTTTAAGCCCGATAGAACTTGAAATTGTAAAAAATAACACAAAAAATTAAATTGTAGTCAAAATTTTTGTTTTATTCGAAAGATCAATACGTGACATTAACATTTGAAAATGATTTCGGGCATATGGGCACCGCGGCTGTTCTTGACGAAGCGCATTCTGGACGTCCAATTTTGGGCCACTTTTTCGAGCACTGCTGGCCGTATGTCACGAATAACACGAACAATGCTGGCCTCCAAGGCGTCAATTGTTGCTGGTTTATCAGCATAAACCAGTGACTTCACGTAGCCCCACAGGAAATAATCGAGAGGTGTCAAATCGCACGACCTTGGAGGCCAATTGACAGGTCCATTTCTCGAAATCAACTTATCGTCAAATTTTGATTTCAATAAGTCGATGGTTGCGTTCGCCGTATGGCACGTAGCGCCATCCTGTTGAAACCACATCTCCTCCGGATCAATGTCATCCATATTTTCAAACAAAAAATCATTGATCATGGTGCGGTAACGATCTCCATTGACCGTAACGCGAGCTCCGGCCTCATTTTTGAAGAAATAAGGTCCGATGATGCCACCAGCGTGAAAACCGCACCAAACGGTGCATTTTTCTGGATGTAATGGAGTCTGTAGGGTCTCTTGTGGATTGGTCTCGCTCCATATGCGGCAATTTTGCTTATTAACAAACCCGTTAAGCCAAAAAGGCGCCTCATCGCTGAACACAATTTTGCGATTTAAATTTGGATTAAATTTTTAAATTTTTCAAAGTAAATTTGGATAATTTCGTAGCGTTGTTCAAAAAATGTTGGTGAACATTTTTTCTGGTACCAGAAAGTTACGGCAGCGAAGATGGTGCTGGTAGTGATATTTGTATGAGAACGAGAGTCTAATCCTGGTTAGATCACATCCGCCACGTAATTTTTGAAAAGGGGTTTTACAAAAACAATTCCAGAGTATATCTTATAACCTGAAACTACGAGTCCTCGTTTGCTAATTTTAAATCCCACACAAGCTCAATATATTGGCTGAACTTTTTCCTTCAGGAGTGCTTCTAAAAATGCATACGAATATATCTAGGGCGAATCCATTGGTCCACAAAATCATTTTTGTGAAATACATTTCTCTTTAAATTTGTTTTTTTCTACCTTAATAGCCAAAATAAATAAAATCCTTGTCTACGTATAAAATAAAACCAAAACTTCATCAAAAGAGCTCTATAAAATATAATCATACCCTTTTTACTATAGACAAATTTACCCATCACTTCAATAATGGAATTTGTCGTTAAGTTAAATCAGCAACATTACAAGTATCATTCTTCACATCCTCAACCACTTAACAACAAACCAGCCAGAGCGACAAGATGACAAAATAAAGTTGCACCAGCAAAAAATTATAAAAAAACAATTTTATCAAATATTGTTTGAAAGCAACTAAGAGGAAAACATACATGCAACAACTACTACCACATGCTGCACTTACTGCTCCTCGATACTTGTGCTCTGTTTTATAATAAATTTTTTTTATATCCTTTTCTTTTTTGGACTACTTTTTTTTCTTTTTTTTTTTTTTTTTTTTTTTTTTTTGCTGCATTGTCAAACGATTTGTCCTACCCTGTAAGAAGTTTTTTTCTTAACATGGATTCAGGTGTCTCTATGCCTTGTATGTAGATGTGTGATGTTTATTATGTTTGTATGTATGAGTTTGTCTGTTTTTTAAAGGTAAAGAAGCTAACTGAAGTAATGCAGTTGGATCTACCAAAATGAAATATATACCGCAACTTCTTGTTACAAGAAAGCACATTAAGAGAGAGAGTAGAAAAAAATAAATACGAAATTTAAGAACATACATCGACAACAACATATACAACAGCTAATACGAATACACTCATAGATAACCCTGCAGAAGAACGTGGAGGTATTGCCGCCTGGCGAGTGGTGCTGTACTGCAGTAAAAGTCAGTAGTGGTAATGGATACGATTTATAGACGGGCGGCAAGTACAGGAAGACTACTCGCAAATATTATACTCGTTTTTTCAAGGCAGCAATACTACTAAAATAAACATAATTTGGCAACTCTGTTAATTACTGTCAACAATTGTTTGGTTTTGAACTTTATGTTTATTTGAAAAAAAAAAAATTGTGTCGAAAATTTCTTTATTAAAATAATCCGTGATCGCAACAATGGCCTCAAAAATAAAAATCTTTTCTGGAACTGGTGAGTTAATACGACTGTAAACATTTTGTTCAAAGCTTATACTAAAAATTTCGCATTTGCATTTTAAGTGATTCAAAGTGTGATAGCTGTGCAGCGATTAATAAAAAACTGGACGATATGAAAGGTAAGTTGCTACAACAGATTAAGTCTCAAATTAAATTTAATCTAAAACCTTTAATAGAAACGCTTGAACAACAACAACAACAAACACAACAGCAAAATATAAAAATATGTGAGATCCTTGCCGAACATAAAGTGCTGCTGAATCAACTTGTGGATAAAAACAAGGCCATCGACACATTTATGCTGATTTTCCCTTTAACTTGAGAGAGCCAACTTCATGAGCTTGACAATCTACTTTCAAGCCAGAAGGATTTGTATGTAAGTAATAATCACATTATAGAGAATATAAACTTTAATATAACCTAAACTGTTGCAGGTTCGCTACATGAAATCGCTGATAAAAAGCGATATCTGCAAAAATCTTGGCCAAATTCTTGGTCGAGATATTGTCATGTCCTTTAACGTTGAAAGCGTTCAGGGTAAAAAGAGGTTGAAAGATTTTAAAAATGTGTACGATGCTTTAACCGGTATGTATATGTTAAAAAAGCTTCCAATGGACTTTCATTGACTTCATATTTGTTTTTTTAGATGCAATTTCTGATGAACGACCAGAAGAAAAATTAAGAGCCGCACTCCACCACGAAAAGAATAAAAACCACAAACTAAAGAGCAAGCAGAAGGCCAAAGAAAATCGCGCTCAGTTAAGTGTGGATGGTCCTGAAGAGCCGAAAATTTAAGTTGTAAAAACAACAAAGAAAATCGCGCTCAGCATACGGCAAGAATAAATTAGATTTTATAACTTAAGTTTTTTCATTATGATATAAAAAGCTAATGAAATGCGTTTTTTCCATTTTTTTATTTTATATTTTAACACCTCATTAAATAAAGAATTTAAAATAAACGTATACGTTAATACATATTAAAATAAAAATTTGCATTCTTTAATTTTTCTCAATACCAATTTACCAACAAACTACCTACTCGTGGATTGCTTGAAAGGCGATTGGTGGAAAGGTACTCCAAAAGTCTGCACTTGTGGACTACTCCGAAAGCGATAGAAAAGCGAGTGCTGGTTTTCGTATGACAGTCCAATGTTAAAATCAGCACTTGAAAGCATTAACAAGGAAATGAAGAGAGAGTAGTCGCTATCGCTCGGCGAGTACTCGAACAGTAGTCCTGCACTACTAATTTTTTCTGAAGGGAAATTACACTCACACTGACACACATACTCCCAAACAACAGTTTAAATTGTCGCATATACTAAAAATTCTTGTTGAACATACACATACACATACTTCTTGCTAAAACTACTATTGAGTGAGCAAATCTCCGTGAGCAGCGATAGGTTGTGCCAATGCTGCTGCAGGTTTTGTCAATACCTTTTCGACAACTATTTCTTGTATGTGCTTATTTCTCTTATTCTTGTACCATTCTTTTTTTTAGCTTATTGCCATTTTTGCAACAATGTGTGTTGTTGTTATAATTGTTGTTACCTCTTGCTCTGCACTGAAAGAAATTTCTTTAGATAAAATCTCTTCGGATATAAATGTTCAAATATATTCATAAGTATACTAACAAATTTATTTCCATTATGTTTTCTATATTGTATCACCAATTGAAAATATTTCAAAACTTTTAAAAAAATGGAATTTATTATAACCCTATTTTGAATATAAATCTACAATTACAAAATTCCGTACATGTATATTTTTGCAGTTGCGGACTCGATTTGCGCCAGGGAGGTTTACGTTCGAATTGCTTTATTAATGAAGTAATTTATTTGTGGATTCACCGAGTTGGCTGGGCTTCGCCTACAATTTCTTGCTCTTTGATATGTCGTAGTGGTATGATTTTTTTATCGCAAGTAATAAATCAATAGAAAATATTTCTCCTTTTTATTCAAGCAGCATTTCTGACGTTCAGAATCGACTTCCTACGTCTTTCGGCTTGTACTCCTTAAGAGGCCAGTTCTTCGCATAATTTTATTATTATTCCTGTTGCATCAATAAGGTTCAAAAATTCTGCTTAAGTGGCTTCTCTTTGAAAGCCACTTTTGAGTTTTGAGTTCGACCATGGTAGAATGAATAAGTACAAGGTATAGTCATTAGAAATTTTGTTCTCAATTTAAAAACCCATATAACGACAAGCAAAAGAAAATAAGGAAAAAAAATTAACCAAGCGTCTTAAATCAAATTAATTAATTTGACATTACATGGGTAAGTAATGACAACTCTCCCTAATGAACACACCTGGTACTTATTATACCATGAGTTCGACAACAAATTTCATGGAGCAGAGCCCTTCATTTCATCAACTTGTGTTTTTTTTTTTTTTTTTTTTTTGCTAAAACGGACATTGGATAGTTTTCGAGTCATAATTAACTGGCAGACCCACAATGCCGACAAGAATATTTCCCTCGCATATTTATATTGAAAAGAATAATAAAAAAACTAAAATTTGTTTTTGTTTTCAATATAAATATACGAAAGAATTGTTCTTGTCGACATCGTCGGCCAGGCAGTAAACCTCAGATTGATATTCTTTTAAATGCTATACAGTTAGTAAAGACTCAAAACCATGTATTAGGGAAACACCATCATTTATGAATCATAGTCAATAAATCTTGAAAAAATATCCAAGGTATTTGCAACAAATGCCCAAACCAATTTTTTGTCTACGTCTGAGAGTTGGAAATAACTCCCAAAACGCAGCATATGGCGCTGAAGGCCATAATATGAATATTAATTCTCCCGCGCTCTGCATAGTTTTCTGAAAATGTAAAATTTTTAGGAAAATATATCATTTGAGAATAAAGCACCACTTTTTTCTTTGTTTAGCAAAAGAACAATTGAAAAAATTATTAAGGAAGTCCTTTTCTACGCAGAATGTATATAACTTTAGTTAGGACAGCACTTTTTCTGAAAAAAAAAAAAAATATATTTTTTGTGTACATTTTGGGAAAAGTATTAAATTCATTAATTAAAATTGTCGATTTCAAACATCTCTTTTATAAGTGGTTTGCGTCATCAATTTCCTTGTTTGCGAATTTTGATAATTACTCAAACATTCCGTCAAGCTTTACACCCTGTAGAACTAGCAGAACTACCCTGTGCCAACAGAGAGTATCACAAATAAAAATAAGGAAAAGTTAGGTCCAAGGCACATTCATAAGGTATGTATATGCATAATAGAGATCAAGGCATGTTCATTAGTCATAATCTCATACTGTCAAGTGCGGTTTTTTTAGAATGTATGAGTCAAAAAATATATATATATATGTGTGCGTTAAACTTTCTTTATTTTATATGCAGAAAATTTTGACAATTTGAAATTTTCTGTTAATGTAATAAAGCGACGAGTTTAACATATGAATGTGCATAGGTTATGTCCTTAAACAAACTACAGAATGGTTCATGCAAATGGGCTGTAATGCAAAAATAACTACAAACAATAACCAATGAAATGTGCAAAAAGAAAACATGATTACAAAACACAGCGCGAAGATATTTTTTGTAAAGTGAAAATATTTTTTGCTAGTGTTTAAAAATTAAATGAACGATTATTACACAGATTAATAAAATATATCGAAATATTCGCTTAATGTTAGTACACAGAAAAAATTAAAAATTGATTTAAATTACCAAATTCGTAGAATCATGCAAACAATTTATTAATTTTATACCTACCAATAAAATAATAATTATTACTAACAACTGTGAAAATGGAAAATCTTAATTTTTTCTATTAACTGATATTTTGAATTTCAATTCAAAATATGATAAAAAAAAATGTGAGATTTCAAACACTGTGTAAATTGATTTTATTAAAAAAATTAATTAAAGAAGTCAATATTTTATTAAATTACCTCAGTTGATTGCAAAAAATTAAAAAATATTTAATATAGTAATTGAACTGCGCAAATTAGTTAACACGAGTTATTTATAAGATCCAATTCAAAATTTTGATAACATAAATTAATGTGATTAACTGTAATTTAATTAACAACATCAATTTATTTATTTAATCATAAAATGTTGAGGTACTTAGTTTACAAATCCATTTTCAGTTTTTTACTGTCACGTCCAGTTTATTTTTTATGGGCTAGAATATTATTTCGCCCAAAATATTACATTTTTACTTGGGAACGATTTGTCCGATTCGGATAAAATTACCGGCAAATTATTTGGAACGCAAATTCCTTTAATTCATTTGAATAAAAGTTTTTTATATTTGCAACAGTTAAGGAGATATTCAGAAATAATTGGCGGTAAAATATTTTTAATGAAAAATTATTAATTTATTTGGTTTTCAAAAATTAATCAAAAACATTTTATCAAGGAAAAAATTTTACATTACAATTTTTACAAAATCCCAACAAACACTGAAAATGATTTGATCAAGGTATATTTACACAAGGTAGACTCATTTGGGAGTGTAGACATGCTGCTCTATAAAAGGAACCATGTTGTCAAAATTGTCTTCATATAAAACAAAAACAATTTAACGCACACATGTACAAATTTTGGTTCATATACACGCAATTTGACGTTGGGGTTCAAACTATGGGTAAACAGCTGACAAACATATGGGCCAACGAGTTTACCTTGTGTAAATATACCTTGGATTTGATGTCAAATATTTTCTCAAACGACAAAAGTTTGATAATGATTTCAAAATCATAGCATTCTCAACAAAAAGGGGAAATTATTTTCAAATTGATAAATGACTTTATTTTCTTTCAAACTAAAATCTCAAATGTTTTTCAAATGTGGATTATAATACAATGTGGAACATAAATAAAAATATTTTATTTTTTTAATTAAAATTCGTTATTTATTAATATAAACTGTGAGATAAACATTCGGCACCATAGGTAAAAGATGAAGTAATGTTCTTTCCGTCCTCTAATTCTTGGAAATACGAAATACTTGGCTCCCTTTTATTTTGAGGACTGTAGCACCGCGATCATGCAACAAACTTATAATTTCTTGACTTTCCCGTTTTATTTCTTTTTCAATTCATATCCTTAATCATTGTAATTACTCACAATAATTTTTAATTTTCATAAAATAATAAATCGTTCACTTGTAAAACACATTTAACCACGAATTAAAAATGTAACTAATCGCCATTTTTATACCCTTCACCACAGGTGGTGAATAGGGTATATATAAGTTTGTCATTCCGTTTGTAATTTCTATAATATTGATGTTAGACCCTATAAAGTATATATATTCTGGGTCCTTGTGAGGAAGAAGTTGATTTAACGATGTCCGTCTGTCCGTTGAAATGGATTTTCCGAAGATCCCATGTATGACGGGGGCCAGGTTATTATACATTTATGTCACATATGGTCCGGAATTGTTTGCTATTAAAATTCAGCAAGATCGGTCCACAAATGGCTGAGATATTAGTAAAAAACCACGACTGCCTCATGTTTTTTTCCTTTAAAGGTCCACTTAGACGTGACATTACCATACCAACACTGTTTTACCAAAACGACATAAACATACCATACAAACCAATTCAATTTTTGTTTCTACGGTCATACAGTGGCTATGGTATTACAGTGTTGGTACTGTGTTTTTTTTTGTTGTTGTTTTTTATACCCTTCACTACAAGTGGTGGATTTTATTTGTAATGTGTTTAATTTTCGCATACACATACACATTAATGCATGTACATGATATGCCGCTCAAATAAAGAAACAAACTCATAGACTCAATATATTTTAATTTAACGCTTCTTCAGTAAAAGCATTCGTAGCCGAGTTGTTAAGTTCTTTTTTGAGACTGATGATATTGCCAGTTCGAATCCCAAAAAGAATTTTTTTTTTCATATTTTTTATTTAATTTTTTTATGTTCTAAAAAACGAATTTAAGATTATAAAACGAATTTCAAACATCAACTTTGGCAAAAGAAGAAACGGGCTTAGGTACATATATAATTTTTTTTTTATATTCTTCGGCATGGCGAAATGAAAAGTTGGCGTGGCTCAATTAATATTTATTTATACCTATGTAAAGAACGTTATTTATGTATATAACTTTTTGTTCTTATCTCATCATGGTGAAGGGTAAATAAGATTCTGCATAGCCGAATAAAGCACTCTTACTTGTTAATGTTTACGTTTATTTTTCGCTTAAGTATTGCCAAGTTCAGTTTTGGGTTGAATCTAACATTTGATACTAATTTGACGTCAAATTAATAAAACCATTTGATGTCAAATGTATATTTTTAAATCATTATCAATTTGAATTTAAATGTTAAAATCAAGCAATTGAAAAACGTTTGAGAATTTTGATTGATGTCAAATGATAAAGTCATTTCATATCAAAGGTTTGACTTCGTGTTTGTTGGGCTAGACGTTATAGAATCACTATGTAAACATATTTGGATTCAGCCCACTAAAGTCAATTAATATCACATAACAAATTTCTTTCTCCCAATATCCCAATATAGTCAGTGATGTCAAAAATTATGTTTTTGTGTTAAGAAATTGAATGCTAAAATGCAAAATTTGCTTTTATATGCAAAAAATGCATTTTTCTTAAAATCTTGCAATATATAAAAAAACTTATTTTTTTTAATAAATTATAATCCTATTTCTTCGACCTTTTTTTATCAAATAAAATACTTTAATAAATTATTCAAACTTAAGGACACTTATTTATAAAATTAATTAAAATATTTTTATTTTCGATATTTTGATTTCCGTTGGAATTTTAAAGTTATTATGATAATTTTGTCAATTGAAATTTTAAAATTTATTTTTCCATCTTTTATTTTTCCATTTATTGTCAAACACAATTTTGAAATTTTATTTTATTATAAAAAAAAAAAAAAAAATCCTGAAGATGATTTCCTACGGAAATCGAAATATCGAAAATAAAAATATTTAAATTAATTTTATAAATAAGTGACCTTAAGCTGGAATAATTTATTAAAATATATTATTTTTTTTTAGACAAAACGTTGAAAAAAATTTCCTTCAATACTTTTCAACAATTAAACAATTGTAGAAACGTCGATTCAGATATTCAAAAAAAAAAAAACAGAAAGCACTTTCAACCACTGATGGGATTTGTGGTACAATTGTACCAAATTTGGAACATTCGAAACTTCATTGGTACACCGGTACAATTCATCCCTTTTTGGTACAATTAAAAAAAAAACAATCGCCACAAAGTTTTATCAGTTCTTTGAGGTGTATTAGGGAGTTACTCTTTTCTTTTTGTATTATTGTTAATTAATGTTCGTATATTGTACTAACATATAAAGTATATGTACTCGTATCACTGTAGAAGCCTTGAATTAAGTGTCTCCAAATCGCCACTTTTCTCTATTGTGGCTACATTTTTCGCTGCCTTTGACATAAATAGAAAAAGACAAATTTTTGCTTCTTCTTAATTTTTATACCCACAGCACAATAGTGAAGAGGCTACTATGCAATTGTGCTGATGTGTGTAAACTACAAAATAATACTTTCTGAGTCGATTTAAGGATATCCCTCCGTCCGGCTGGCTGACTGGTTGCCTTTCCATGTAACCATGTGCGTAAAGTACAGGTCGGAATTTTTAAGGTAATTTGATGAAGTTTTGAACATAGTTTTCAATTCATAAGGACAAAGCCTACTAAGAATGGTGAGAATCGGTCTATTATTTCACATGTTTCTATACAAACTTCTTCCTGGAATAATGTTTGTGCCTATAAACCATCCTATTACGTTGGTATTTAGATTAAATTTGGACCAGACCTTTTTTATTGCAATCTTATTCATCTTTCCATTTTTAATTGGAATCAGTTCATACACGACTACCTTAGTAATGTTAACAATAAAATACTTAAAGGTAAAGAAATCTCATATAGTAGATGAAGATATCTTAATAATAATCGACACAAAAACTTTTACATAAATCTTAACCTCATAACATTATTTTGTTCTGGCGGGTCCATTATTGCCCATGGCACTCAATCACGAAAAATTTGTCTGTATATACAATGGTGTAGAATATCAAATGCTCGGGCTTGACGGACTATAATTTCTTACTTGTTTTGTTTTTGATTTTTTTAAATAAAAAAGTGTAATGAATTCTTACTGTGTATGCTTTTTTATTTCATAGCGAAATTTTGGTACAATTTATGTCAATTTGGTACAATTTTGCCATCATGACGGTACAATTTAAGAATTGTCAGATCCCAACAGTGCTTTCAACCATATAAAAACACTTTCCCCTTTGGTTATTTTTCCAAAACGTTATAAAATTCTTTTTATTTAATGGCAACATATCAAACTCCCAAACAATTTAAATATGTACAAGTTTATCTATTACAAAAGTTTGATTTCTAAATTAATATCATTATCATAAAAATCGCGATTTAATATATGACCGAACAATATGGTGGTTAAATAACGATTCGACTTTGATTAGCCAAAAATACTTATAAAGTAGAGAAAATTTTAAAATATACTTGTTATAAATGATGAAAGTGGCGCCTTAAGTTGTCTACTCCCTTCACACCGCTGCCTTCTGTTCAGACGTGAACAATTAATTGTACAAAAAAGAAAAAAAAATTGTTTTTGAAATACTGAACTTGTTTTTTTCATTCTTCTCTTTTTATCGAATTACCAACCTTTTTTTCGTGTAGTGTACAGTTGCTGCTACTTATGTTCCTAAAAGTTGCCCTGATGTTGTCTTGGCAGTTGTTTGCTGCTGATTTAGCAAAAATTTATTACAGCTTAATATTTAAACACAGGTGTTTTTGTTTATTGCTATTTTTATTTCTGTTACTTTAATATTGAGTATTATTTTCTACCTTTTTTGTAACTTATCAGCAAATGGCCGAATATGTGTGTATGTGCGTTTAGCAATTTATTGCGTTTTTTAGATTTTATGCTTTATTGGATTTTATATATATTTCATTTCGTAAAAAAATACTGCTGCTTTTTTGTTTTTTAATATAACGAATTGCAATTTAAACATATTCCGAAATATATATTTTTTATCTTCTGTGTTTATTTATTAGATGTAACAAATAGAATTACAAATCATGTTCTGACTAAATTTTTTCCAATTACCCGGTGCACCATTATCTTATGCAGTTTCGGAGATAAGATGTATTTTGGAAGTGGATAATAAATGTATAGTAAATAAGCCATATTTCTTCTTAACGAAAACCAAAAGTCCACATTTTGAAATATGTTTTTGTGCCCAAAAATCACTTAGACAATAATGCAAACTGAAAGATTGAAAAAACATATTCTGGGTTCTTGTATAGCTCTTAGGGCTAAAAAATCAGAGCAAGTTAAACTCTCTTTTTGGTTTAAAATGTGTTTAAACCAACAAATCTATAAATCATTAAACATATAAACCATCTTTAAACGCATGAAATTGGGCGTCTAAACTACCAGTACAAATCATATGAATTTGCCAACATTTGTCGTAGTGCTGCCACATGTTATTGGGACACTGATTTATTGTTGATGAGTTTAAACTACATATAAATTCAAGTTTAGTTCAACTAAACCAGAGTTTAAACCATCAGTGATTTATTAGGCATTAGTCGATTCAGCCACTTCCGTATTTATAAAATTTGCTTAGTTTCCAACGACTAAGGAGAATTAATAATTTTAATATACCGTTGTTTCTACTTCTTAAAAGCAGTTGCTAAATAAAGTCTAGCACGATTGGTAGAAAAAGAAAACAGATCTCGACCCAAATGTTGACCGGCCAGCACTAAGACCAATATTTTTCTTCCGTTTAAGTATTATTAGCGCAGTAAGAAATTATTGTTTTTCATGAATTTCTGGCCAAATACTTAAAAACGGCGTATAATGGCGAAATATAAGCGTTTAACATAAATTCGGTTTATCTGACTACAAATTATAGTTCCAAGTTTTGTGATGATCAGTTTATAATTTATCACTCCTTAAAAACATTTTAATGCAACAAAACTTGGTTGTATTAAGTTGTATATGAAAGAAAAATCACACGGTAAATTTTTGTAATAATACCACGTATTCGTAACGAATTCAAATACTGTTATGAAATTTTGAATACATTAGTTTTATTTGACCAGAATATTTTATTAACATAATTTTAAAAAAATTGCTTCGCTATTTACCATAGATCACATGAGGTAGACTTCCGAAAAATTCTAGTTCTTGTTGAAGGGAAGATTCCACACAGCAGATTGCAGTATTTTTAATTGTTTTAAAGGGGCTTGAAATTGACAACAAATCTTAAAATCGTATATTGTTGTTCATTAAAAAAAAAAATATCATTATGTTTAGTAACTAGGGATGAGATTTTCATGCACTAAAAAATCGAAAATATGCGCATAAAATATGCGCTAAAATTTCCAAAATATGCATTAAAAAAATAAAAAATATGCACTAAAAACTTGACCATTTTCAATAAAAAGCGTTTGTTTTTTTATTTTATTTAAAACAAAACAAAATGAAAAATTCTATAGAATATATTCTGTACAATAAATTGTCAATCAAATAAATACTTTTTTTGTATTATCAAAAGTAAGCCTCCTGTTAGCGCCACTACCAAAAACCCTAAGTTCAGATGATCCGTCTTGTAGCACTTACAGCCAGGCCCACGATGTCACACGTTAACGTTCGCTTAAAAAATTACATTTAAAACAAAAACAAATCTTAGAAATTGTTTTTGTTTTAAATGTAATTTTCTATGCGAACGTTAACGTGTGATATCGTGGGCCTGGCTGTTAATTTTAAACATAGAAACTTTCATATCTTTCTGATTGTGAATATTTAATTTTAAACGAAACTAAAAAGGTAGTACTAAAAAAGCCATGTTTTGGAGCCAAATTGATCTGCCATTTTATTTCATTAGTAAGTTCCAGAACATAAAGTTGGCAGTGGCCAGATAAAATATTAAATTTAAAAAATTTTTTAGATTTGTTAGATTTTCTTAGTGGTTTCCAAACCAATAAGTATGTATAAACATAAATATATTTTGCAATTACACACTTCCTAATTAATGTTATTTATTTAGGAATTTTAATAGAAATACATTTGTTGAATAAATTAAGTTTTTCTGAAACTCATGTGTTTTATTTAAAATCCCCTTGGAAGTCACTAAAAGTTACCATAGGCTGGCGTGCCTCCAACACCTCTGTTAAAAAGCTTTTGTGCATGGAAAATGATCTCTCAACGTCAACCGAAATTGAGACATACTTGAAGGATGCCAATTCATTTGGAGAATATTTATTTTCTAATTCAGATCCCACACTTATTCCAGATCAAAAATACTTGAAATTTGTTTTAGTTTTTGAAATCCTGATTTTTGTTTTTTGCAACACGTTTTGGATTTTGTTTAATTTGTCGGGCTAGTTTTCCTTCCACATGTCATATCAATTAATTTAAGTTGACTATTAAGTGAACTAAATCCTTTCAATTTAGTAATTGTTTCACCAACATATCTGAAGTTGGAAAATACAAATGCTAATTGACTTTTGATGTTATTTAAATTTAATATTTCTTTTACTTTTTTTATTGCATAAGCATCGATAGCAACAAGTTCTTCAATAACATTCTTAAATTGCTCAAAGTTTTTGAATATAATTCTGAAGAATCTATCCAGGTTCCCCTTCTTGTTAATACTGGCTGCGGTGGTTACGGTACCAAGAGATACATTTCATTAAAAATTGCAACACGTGAAACCAATAAATCAATATTATCGAATTAGCTTCTAATTTCATCTGCAACTCGGTGTTACCCATGTGCCTAGCAAGTAACATGTAACAGTTTTGGATAAATTGTTTTAGGACAATTGGCAGCCTTAACCATGTAAGGTGCTGCATCGGTTAATTATTCAAGGAAATTTTGTAGAGATCTTATATTTTAAGCAGGGCTCGAAAAATTTATTAATTGATTTTAAAAATAATTTTTTTTTTGGAGATTTTTCTTTGTATACAATTTGAACATTTTTTGAAGAACTTTTTTTTTATAATATGGAAATTTAAAAAAATATATCACTCAAAAATGTTAAAATATGTATTTAAAACCAAAATATGCAAAAATATGCATTTTCACCAAAATATGCAACAATATGCAAAAACAAATCGATGCCATTTTAACGCAAATTTAATGATTCGGAAAGATAATTGGTCGACATCGATTTTAGACTATCGACAAAAAACATGCATTTGCATGGAAATCGCATCCCTATTAATAACTAAGGGCATGTTATTTGACAAAAAAAATCTTAAAAAACCGTGACCAGTAGTTTGATCAAACTTTAACTTTATTTTTAACAAACTCTATTGATTTACTAAACTTTCTTGGAAGAAGATAACTAAATTATCTAATTTAGAAACTGTAAAATGATGTTTGATCGAGGCAAACGCTTTGCAAAAGCAAATAATTTTTTAATAAAACTAGGGGTTACATGTAGGACGTCATATATTTAATAGGAGTGAACATAGCTTAAAGCTACGGTCAGACTTATCAAATATTTGACGAAAAAAAACGGGACCAACAACCAAACTAAAAAATCATTTCGCTTAATATCAATATTTATTTTGATTAAAATACCACATCTTACAAAAAACTGTTTTTTTGCTATGTCTTGTAGTATAATTAGTTTATTTTGTAATATTAAGAACATTTTAAATCTCACTAACTATTAACAAAAGTTGGGGTTACGCTTATTTGGTCAAATATTTAATAAGTGTGACCGTAGCTTAAGAGTTATTACAGCCTGAATCCAAATTTCGAACGTTGTCGTTTCCATACAATTTATTATATAAAATATTGAAAAAACTAACAAAATAAGACAAATTGTTTTTGTTTTAAATGTAATTTTCTTTGCGAACGTTAACGTTCGAAATCCTTGAACAGGCTGTGAGTGCTTTTTTCTATGATTTTGTCAAACAAATTGTGTTTTTAATTTAATTTACTTTCTAATAAAAATTTGACTACCCTGCATTAAGGACATATTCATACCTAATAAACCAGAGAACGATATGATTGCTAAAACGACATGATATTTTTATGGAAAGGTGCAATTTGTATTAGATTTGAATAAAAAAACCTTAGATGCATTTTGTTATGATTCAACTAAAAAATTCGTTAATCAACTCATAAACAAGTACTTTTGTATCAGATTATATGTCAGACAGTACTAAACTACTTATATGTAATGCAGATGGTATGAAGTAGTAATTGAAAATTAAGTTGTTCAGTAATTGCAAGTCTTAACAAAGTTTCTGCTGGGTTGTTTCTTTTAACAGATTTTTTTTTTTTTTCTAAATATCAGAATGTTTAAAAATTGTTTCGATGGTCCAATAAAATTATAATTAACTGCACTACAAATTTATAAAAAAATCATGATGTGAACAAAATGTCCAATCTAGGACGTAAAACGAAATCCTGACCGAAAAATAAAACATAATTTTAATTTCACAGAAACAGAAACACTCAGGATAAATCAAGTTTTTTATGATTACTTTAAGTACGAGTCGTACTAAAAAATTCAAGTACTAATAACACTAAAACATTCTCAAAACAATCCTAAATGACATAACTTTCGAAAATCAATCCTGGAATTTCTTGAAATACGTATAAAATTCTTAAAGCAAGTAAAAAAAAGAAAAAATTCTTAACGCTCTGGCTTACGCATGTTCTGATTTTCTATACACATCAATGTTGGGATCTGACAATTCTTAAATAAAATACCCTACACCACATTATATAAAGACAAATTTTCAAAAGTGTACCTTATTTGGGACCAATAAGCACTCATGCACCCGCCAGAACAAAATTATGTAATTGGATTTAAGATTCATATAAAAGTTCTTTGTGCCGAATATTATTTAGATGTCTGCATTTATATGAGATTTGTCTGCGCTTTAGTGACTTTAGGAAGGGCGCATATTTGGGAATATGGTTATTTTGGACCTACCAGCACAATATTTTAGATGACATAGTTGCTATCGTAAAAGTAATTGTAGCCAGTTTTTATATTAATACATACATTTATAGGAAAGTTATGGCATTAAAAGCTATTTCCGAGAGAAGCATTTGTATGGGAGCTAGAAACATTTCGCATGTTTTTCGTAATATAAATAAAGTACAACTCTATCAATATTTTTTCGTTTGTATTTCACAGAAATTTTTTTATATTGAATTTGAAAACATTTCGCACGAAATACTGAACAGCGTACCAGACTTAAGGAAGTGATAAAACTTCGTGGATTTTTTCTTAAATTGTACAAAAAAAGGATGAATTGTACCAATAAAGTTTCGATTGTACCAAATTTGGTACAATTGTAGCACAAATCCCATCAGTGATACACATTGAAAAAAAGGTCTTGCCAGAATAATGTGTACCACGAAGGGTTAAAAAGTAAATTTGAACTCTTGCTTCTTATTTAGTTTATTCTTTTGGTTAAATATATATGTACAATATATATGTACATTGTACATATCGGGCATGATGTTGGTGTTTTATCATTCTGTAAGGTAATACGAGTAAGTAAATCAATCATAATAATTTTTTCTTTGTAATTCGGGATAAAATCAACTTTATAATACTTGAATCAAGCTCATTTCGGGATTGATTCAATCTTAGTTTTACTTAAATCAATTTCATTTTCGGATTATTTCAAGCACGAAATCGAGATTAAATATGGATAATTTAAGTATTTTACGATTGAAATTCCGTACTTGAATCAGCCTTTCTGTACTTTATTCAAGAAAATCTGTACTCACCATACTATTAATACCGCTTCGGATTGATTTGAGTACGGATGGATAGATTTTTCTTTTGAGTGTAGAACTAAAATGAAGATATTAAATGTGGCCGCTTCAAGGCTTCAAGAAAAGGCTTCTCTTCTAAACCATCCGATCTAAATGTTTTTAATACCCTAATTGCAATTCCGATTGCAATTGTTTTAGCTTCTTTAAATTAATTTTTTATTAGTTTTTTTTTTTTTTTTTTTTGAGAAACAAAACACGGAATTATTTCTAGTTGCGATCGGAATTGATTTCTTTGATATGCCTAATGGATTTTCAACTCTAACTTGAATACACATCTCTGCTTTAAACATGTTAATTAAAATCCTTCAGGGTTGAAGATTCTTTTTGAAATTAATATAATTTTATTAAAAAAAATATATTTGCTACTGCCCCCTCCAAATGTAATTACAATTGTTTCATTTAAACACAGGAAAATTAACAAAATGCAACTTTATTTTCTGGAAATAAAACGACTAAAAAAATACTGAATTAAAATGGACTTAAATGAAATGAAGACAACAAACTTTAATATTCAAACTAGGAAACCCAAAAAAAAGCACAATCGAGTGCTCACAATTATAAAATGCAATTCAAATTGCATTTGAAATAAACTTTAAATAAACTAAACTTTGGGCAACCAAGCGAAAATCGTTGGGGGAGAATAAAAATACAGAAAATTGTTAAAAAAAAAAACAAAACTGTGCAGTCAAAAGGAAAAATCTTAAGAAAATGGCAATTGGCAGCTGTGAACCAGGAAGAAAACAAAAGTACTAAAATTAACCCTTTTAATGCAAGGACATTGTTTTTTCTAGAAATCTAGAAAACATTAAAAGATTTTGTAACACTCGCCCTTAATAGTCTGGTTTGTTGGCTTAGAGCTTGACAGAGAAGTTCGAATCAAAAATAAAACAAGGATTTGCTCAAATGTTACACAGAAGAAAATAAAAATTAATCTCAATTAAAAAATTTATATTTATTCAATTAAATTATACTAATAACATTTTCTGCAATAATTGACTAAATTTTTAATTAAAACTGATTTTATTTTTGATTATTGATTTAATTGAAAAGAATTTGGTTAAAATTCTTTCTGTGTGCACATATGTAACAGCATTTTAAAAGCAATCTTTTCCCAGTATTTGTGCGTTTTTTTACAAACTTTCAAAAAATATCACAAAAAATCAATGTAAAATCCTCGAAAACAAGGTTGATTTTACAATTTTCGGTAGTTCTTTTGCTTCATAGTTACTTCATGTTAATTTAATACGATTTTACAATAACTTGCGAATAACATTATTTTGTTTTGAAATAACTACAATTCATGTTAATTGAACATTCCCGTAAGGTAAGAGCAAAATGACATTCATATTAAAATAACACTCCGAATCAAGTTGAATGAAAGTTATTTCAAGTTGAAACAACGTGAATTTCATGTAGAATCAATTTGTTTTGAGTTTCTAACAAATAAAGGAAAACACATACATGTGTATTTTATAAAAATGTTAGTGCTATATTACCACTGTCGGACATTCAGTTAACTTTAAATTAACTTAAAGCTAACTATTTCTCAAGTAGTGGTGGTTGAAACTTGCACTACTTTTATATGGAATTAACTAACTATTTTAACATTGCGATGTCATAGGAAGTAGTCAATTGTCCGACTCTGCATTACTTTCAATAAACTTTAAAGTTAGCTACCTATCCGTTAACTTAAAGTTAACTTTTTGTAGCTAGCTATAAACTTACTACTTAAAGTTAGCTTTAAGTTAAGTTAGTTTAAGTTAATGACAATAAAAAAGTTGTTATAATGCAAAACTATAAGTAATGCTATGTTTCCACTTCGATTTATATTACCTGTCGAAATCCAAAAATTGTACTTAGTTACCGATTACCAACTTCTACTCCGTAATGTTGGTTAATGTAAATTTTGCATTGCGTAGTAGTTGGCTTTAAGTTAGTCTATCCAAGCTAACTTAAAATTGGTTATTTTTGTAGTTAGCTACTCATTTGACGGCAGGGACTCTCCTGCTCTCATTGTTTTGCAGCGTTGCCATAATTTTTTTTTTTTGTTGAAAATATTGCATATATAACTTACGTACGGAAGAAAACAATTCAGTGTCGCATGAACAGTCATACCAAGAGGTTGTGTTGATGCTTTTTTTGTACACAAACAAGTTAAGCATGCACACTTAAAAAATGTCTGATGAAGAAATGCTTAATAACTTTTTTGTGCCGAAAATTTTTTTTGGTAAAGTTGAATGTTTGATACGTCAGCAAAGCTTACCACGCACAAGAAATTATTATTTGATTAGGCATTTTACTCTTTGTCATAGCGAATATCAAAATATATCTGATAATGACAAAGAAACTTTAATTGTAGAATAAAAAAAGCCATTTTATGAGAAAATTTTATTAGATAGTGAAGAATATAGGGCTGACGGAGATGCCAGTGTTGCCACTCAGTGGGTAATTACCCGAATTTGGTATAATTTTTACTGTCGTGGGTGGGCAATTTCTCTTAGGTGTAATTCAGGTGTAATTTAAAATTCTTACTTCAGATACCCAAATAAAATTAAGATTCGATATCAGTGATGACATTTTTTCTTTTTAAATATTGTTGATAAAAAACGCAGTTTCTGCAAAAGTATGGACATTATTAACTGCCAGGCCCACAATGTCGACAACATCATTTCTTTCGTATATTTATATTGAAAACAAAAACAAATTTCAGTTTTTTATTATTGTTTTCAATATAAATATACGAAAGAAATGTTCTTGTCGACATTGTGGGCCTGGCAGTTAATAATGTCCATACTTTTGCAGAAACTTACTATGATTTTTAATCAACATTTCGCAATGTTAATTTAACATTGATATTTTTTTCGAGTTGAACGAGGATTTTAATATAAGTCAATTACATGGTGGTACATAAGTAACGTTTTAATATATTTATTGAAAACTCTATCCTTTTATTTTTCTTGAAATTTAATAAAGTTAAGATTAACTTTAGTTTGGAAATAAATTCATGTTATGTTATTAAAAACAATTATTCCTGAAATTAAGATTTTTCCCACACAGTTTTTAAAAAGACGTAGAAATTGTATCCATTGTTTGCCCTGACCTGAGCAATCTTTATTCAAAGCAATTTCCATATATCTTTGTTAAAAAATGAGGTCCCTCGGATATTGGCATTTAACTGTTGAATGGCATATTCGATAGAACGTTCAGGCCAATTAAAATCGGAAAAAACGAGATAATATTAGGCTTAAAAAATATCGTGTAGGATAGTTAGCCGAGCTTTGGCTTCATTTTGTTAGAAACACATTTCTCGACCATAAATGTTTTTTATGGCTTTTCATATTAACCGCAAAGTTCGTCGGTTTCGAAAGTTTATGTGAACATTTCTGACACCCAAAAATTGCTCTTAGAGTTTTAACACTCATATTCTGCAATTGACATTGATTATATCAACATTGACGTTAAATAAAAAATAAAGACGAATCGCTTATTTTGATTTTGAGAATAAACTGTAATAATTAAAAAAAAAAATAGCAATTTTTTTCTGAATTCGTGGCTGAGTAAAAAATGAATTACAAGTTTCCAAGTTATTTAATAAGCTTATTTTGAAATAAATTTAAAAAAAGTTGGAACTCTACTTGTGCGCCATCATCAGACCAGCTCGTTTGAGAAGTAAGTTTTTATTTAGTTTTTAGACGTGCCTCTTTAGTTTGCGTTATACTTCCAACTCAAACAAAACGTAAACAATAAAAGTTTTTGAAATCTTCCAAAAAATGAATATGTATATTTAATTCGTTGTTAAAACTTTATTACAAAATATTGCATACTGTTTGTTTTGAAATCTTGTGATCCTTTTCCAGTGCTCCGCTATTGATATTAAATTAGGTAGAAAGGTTAGAATAAAACACAATGTAACATTTGAAAAAGACTTGAGACGAATAGGTTAGTTAACAACCATATTTTATTTATTTATTTTTTTTTTGTAAAACGCTTTTGTTATATTTTAGTTTCAGTTCAAACATTTTGTTCTAGTCAAGTGTCCTAGTAGTAGAGATCTTAGAATTAATGTTTGAAGTTGCAATTTAAATGAACAAATAACATAAACAAGCAGTTTGACAACAAAAACAATTTGTTTATGTTCATATTAAACATTTTAAATACCCTAGAGGGAAGCGAACTGACACCCAAGGAGTTCCGTGATAGGTCTTTGGTGGTAGAGACCGGTTCTAGTCTCTACCTCCAATGACAACTCCACTTTTACAGTTACTACAATGTAGTATTATTTCAATACAATGTAGTATTATTTCTATAAAACAAGTCCTAAAATTAAATTCAAGAACCAAATTTTAGAAAGTGCCAAAAAATGTGTCACACCATCGGTGAAGACTGTACTGTAATTCATTACTTCTTCTACATTTTTGTTCTTCATAAACCAGGTTCATGATTGGTTCTGCTTTCACTGGTCATGAGTTCTTTCTTTTTGTACCTGTTCTATTTTCACAACTCCCAGGACCAGTCCCTTGGACCAATTGATATATGTGCGGTTTTCATACAAGTGATTGAACGTGTAGTAAAATTTCTCAAAAAACTGAGCGCTTTTCATATGAATTTTGCTACACCCTCAATCACTTGTATTGTGAAAACGGCACATTAGTTCTTATTAGAAATATTTGTTCTGCTAAGAGCATTCTATATATCTGTATTATCGTGCGATTTTTAAGACCAAAACTGATTTTAAATTTCGAATATTTAGTTTCGGGCATATGAACCCAACCCAAAATTTTTAATATGTATTTATCTAAGCTAATCCCGCAAAGCTCTTCGCTTGTCTCCAGGAAACCAGAGTCATTGGCGGGAATCGAACCCGCAACCCCAAAATTGCATGACATTTTTTCTGGCCATAAGTTGGAAGACATTTTACCGCAATATTTATATCTGTTACGGTTTTAGGCGTATTTAATTAATTTACCATAGTGGGCTTTATATGGGGCCTAGGATAAATTATGGACCGATATTCACAAAATTTTACAAGGTAATTTCAAGAAACTGTGACATGCCAAATTTGGACATGGCTAAATCGACTAAGAATTACTCAGGGAGCCAGAATATATATATATATATATATTTATATTTTATGGGGTCTGAGATGAATAGTTAAAAAGTTTCACACGGAATGAGAAACTTTGTATACCCTCTTCACAACTTATTGTGGTGGAGGTTATAAAAAAATGCATATATCAGAATTAACGTGGGGACCAAGTTGTATGGGATTTTTGCGTATTAAAGCGTTCGAATTCTAGCGGTTAGACTGTATAAGTAAAAAGTATCTGTGTTTTTTTTAAACTATTTGTGCTTTGTTGGAAAAGTTTCATTATATTTGCATCAAGCCTTCGCTTCTAGTCGTTGCCTATTGGTTTATTTCAAGTGGAACTCTTTTTTAAACGAAATTATTATTAATATAACACTAAAAACTTAAACATTTAATTAGAAAAAAAATTAACTTAAGTCCTACAAGGGTTAAAACAACATCTGTGGCAGAAAGCTCTATAAACAGTCCGTTTTACCGGATGTCGAACACTGAAAGAGGGATATAAAAAAATAACAAGCGAATATAATCGAAAAAGTTGTTGCTAACAACTTGTAATTATCATAGATGGGGGTAGTGCACTCATTTTGCAGTTCCAACTCACAATATTACAATCATTTTGTTGATGTTGAGTGATGAATTGAAAATTTTCAGCCTCACCAAACATGAATAATAGTGATGTTAAAAAATTTTGCACTCAAAAAAAAAAATTTTTTATTTAAAAAAAGCAATAATCAGCTTATTGCAACTTTTTTGTTCTTCACTCATTTGAGTGCAACTTTAATTGTTGCACTAAATTTAAAATTAAAACATTATTTTTTCATGATTAAAGCCAATAATAATACCGTTATTGACAAAATTTGATTTTGTTAAATGTTCTTTACTTATGTATATCCCTAAAAGAAACCAAAAACCATGCACATACAAAGTTATATTTTTTAAATTTTTGTGAGACAATATTTGTATGCAGCTTTTTTGATTGCATGTCCAAATTTGGCACTATTTGAATTGAGTGCAGATTTTTGCATTCAATCTGCATTAGTGATAGTGGAAAAATTTTCAATACTACTAATTTTTTTTAAGTGGTAGTTAAAAAAAAATAACAATCATCACTGAAGCTGGTAAAAAAGAGTGCATACTAATTTTTTTGCAGTTTTATTTAGTGATAGTGAACTGCTGATTTAAATCAATATTAAGTGCACTACCCGCAACAATGGTAAATATTTAAGTAAATGAATACAATACACTTTTTATATATTTCTAACACTTCTTGGCCCTTAATTCTTGTGTTTACCAGCTTAAGTTGCTAAATCTAAAATAAATAAAACGTTTACTTGAAGAGTGCTATATTCGGCTTTGCCGAATCTTATATACCCTTCACCATGATGAGATAAGAACAAATAGTTATATACATAAATAACGATCTTTAGATGGGTATAAATAAATATTAATTGACCCACGCCAAATTTTCATTTCGCCATGCCGAAGAATATAAAAAAAAAAAAAAAATTATATATGTACCTAAGCCCGTTTCCTCTTTTGCCAAAGTTGATGTTTGAAATTCGTTTTACAATCTTAAAATCGTTTTTTAGAACATAAACAAATTAAATAAAAAATATGAAAAAAAATTATTTTTGGGATTCGAACTGGCAATATCATCTGTCTCAGGAGAGAACTTAACAACTCGGCTACGAATGCTTTTACTGATACTGAAGAAGCGTTAAATTAAAATATATTGAGTCTATGAGTTTGTTTCTTTATTTGAGCGGCATATCACATACATGCATTAATGTGTATGTGGATGCGTAAAATTAAACACATTACAAATAAGATCCACCACTTGTAGTGAAAGGTATAAAAAAAACAACAAAAAACCACATTACCAACACTGTATTACCATAGCCACTGTATGACCGTAGAAACCAAAATTTAATTGGTGTGCATGGTATGTTTATGTTGTTTTGGTAATACAGTGTTGGTATGGTAATGTCTAATTGGACCTTTAAAGGAAAAAAATTGCGACAGTCGTATTTAATATTTCTGCCATTTGTGGGCCGATCTTACTGAATTTCAATAGCAAACAATTCCGGACCATATGTGACATAAATGTTTAATAACCTGGCCCCCATCATATATGGGGTCTTCGGAAAATCCATTTCAACGAACAGACGGACATCGTTAAAACAACTTCGCTCCTCATTAGGACCCAAAATATATATACTTTATAGGGTCTTACAGCAATATTATAAAAATTACAAACGGAATGACAAACTTATATATACCCTATTCAACACCTGTGGTGAAGGGTATAAAAATAAATAAAACAATTAAGCGATGTTGTCAACAATGGAACTTACAAATCAAACAATTAATACAACCAAACATAAAATAAGTTCTCCTTTTTACAGCCAGGACATCTCCGGCCGTTAGACGGTCTTTTTTTAATTTTATTTACAGAGTATTGAAGGATAAGTAATGGAATTGAGTTAAATTTGTTGTTGAAAAAAAATTTTTATTTCATACTTTTTACACACTTTGTTTTTTTTTTTTTGTTATTTGGAATTGCTTTTGGCCTGCATTAAATGAACTGTGGAAGGATTAAAACTATAAACATGTTCAATTTTTAATTTTTTATTTTCTTTTCAACTATTTTTCGTTTTTCTTTAGTCAACTTAAACGGATGTTGCTTTTTCTCTATCGTTTGTCTTGCTCATTATCTTTCTTTAATCAAGAAAAAGTTTTAAAATCTTTTGTTTATATTTTTTTTTAAATTGTTCAGAAATTTTGTTTACTTATGCCTGAACAAATTATGTTTTTCAAACTTTAAAAATCCCTCAAATACATGAACACAGTAGCAAATTACTGTAACCCATTTATTCAAACATTAAAGGGCAAGTACTGGTCCCTTATTTTGCATATAAGAACTTATAAAAATTGCCATCTATTTCCCAATAAAAAATTTGATTATTTTGCGAAGCAGTAATGGCACATTTAAAAAAATAAGCGCACAATTATGCGCTACGCAATAAGACATACAGAAATGCAGTAAAGTAAGTGAAAGAAATTTCAACAACTTTTATAAAAAAATAACATTTCAAGTGCCACGGCGTTCCCTTACTACGAAGCAGGTTTGTAAGAGAGAATACTAAAAAATAACTGTATCAAAACAGTCAGCGTGTAAAGCTGATCGTTATATCTAACAATATTTATATGCACTGAATAATGGGCTTTATGTGTCAAAAATGTATTGCTTCAAAGTGGGAACTCGCCATATAAAATTCATGTCTTCCGTAAGCGCAATGGTAAGCGAAACTTTTATGTTTCTCCCTTACAAACCTGCTTCGTTGGAAGCTCCATTTTTTATTGGGTTACTGCTACAAATAAAATTAGAGATAGATAAAATTAAACATTATTTTATTATTTGTTATACAATTCAAACTTAAAAGAAATGAAAAATAAACTTGAGTACAACAGCAGATGTTGTTTGTTAAACAATTTTTCTAAGTTGGAATTTAACTGAAATTTATTTAATATTTATTTAACTAAACTACTGTTGAGATATTTTACTTTTTTTACTTTTCACTCAGAAGAAATTATTATTTATTTTTTTAAATAAACTTTCCCAATTCGAATGCCTGAGGTCTTAAGCTATGGTCGCACTTAACTAATATTTTACGCCCCACACGCAACCACTTTTTTATACCCTTCACCGAAGGTAAGAGGGTATATATAACTTTGTCATTCCGTTTGTATGTACTAAAATATATATATTCTGGGTCCTTATGAAAAGCGAAGTTGATTTAACGATGTCCGTCTGTCCGTGTGTATGTTGAAATGGGTTTTCCGAAAACCCCAGAAATGATGTGGACTAGGTTGATGTATATTTATGTCGCATATACTCCGTTTAAGTTTGGTATTGAAATTCAGCCAGATCAGTCCAAAAATTACGGAGATATGAGCAAAAAACCACGACTGCCTCTGATTTTGCCCAAAAATCCCTTGTTGTTGTTGTATTTTTTTATTTCTGTATATCTTGAGAACGGCAAGAGCCAAAGTTAGGTACACACATTAACGTTATCAATATACATCATCCCACAAAATGTGGGCGGGATTGAACAAGTGGGCGTGGTACCTCCCGTACAAAAAAATATAAAAAATTGTATAAAAACCTGATTTTTTGGACTGTCGTATGACCTATGGTTACGCCTTATATATCAAAAGATCGGAAAATTTTACTTAAATAAAAACAACTCAAAATTGAATAAATTTGTATATGGAGTTTAGCGATCAAAATTGCAAAAGTGCATATGAACTTTTACGAAACAATTGCACTAAAGCTTTTTTAGAAATGAGATTATACCTATTAGAAGAAGCACTTGACTTTTATTATTATTATTTTTTTTTTTTTTTAATTTAAAATTTGCTGTCCCGCTGTACTGCCACCCTGTAAAATAAATACGCCTCGCTAACACACGTATTTCATATAACAGCTTTATTATTCTAACAAATTGTTTGAAATGGGTGAATCGTGATGAAAAAAATTCTCAGTAAAGAAAAATTTTGTCCCGAAAAAGGCTTTGTACAAAAAGATTGGATGAATCCAGCTTAAGTAATTTCTTGTAAATGTTATTTCTTAAAGAAAAAATATTTTTTTTTTTGTTTAATTTTTTTTCTATCTATATTATTATGTTAAAGCTGAAAAGTTTGTAGGTTTGTATGATCATATGTTTGTAATAGTTAATCTTCTGAACTTTAAGGGGAACATAGGGAGAATTACTATCTCCGAAAATATCTTACCAATTTTGATCAAATTTGTATCACAGATATTTCAGCGTAAATAAAACACACTGGGTTTATATGTTTTTCAAAGCTAGAATTACAGTCAAGACAACAAATAGTAGTTTTCATAAAATGGACAAACAAAAAAAATTTTAAAGAAAAAATTTCAAAAGTCGACATCACAAAACAGGTGAAATGCAAAAAAGACGACAAAAATAAATCAAAATTAAGACCATATATCCTTGATGCGATATACCTCTTTGTGACCTCCGATGACGACTTCAAGTTCACGTCACCCATTCGTCGAATTACTTTAGCCCTTATGCCAGTACGTGCAAGTTTGGCGTTAAAGTTCCTTCCACACTAAGCGGAATATAACCACAACACCGAACAAGGCACATTGTGAGAAGTTCAAGGAAAGAAAGTTAAAAGTCAATCGAAGGAAAGGGGAAAAAGAGGGCAAAAAAAATAACACAAAATATTTAGAAAACAGTCCCGATTATTAAAAGCGATAAGCACAATTAATAATTTAATTACTACTTGGTGAAGAGGTATCGTGGGGTTAAAACTGGTAAAGATAAAAACATCTTCAAACTAAGAAGTGAAAGAAAAGCTATAGAATTTACTCCTAATTGTGGGAAACGTATGACAGGAGCCATACGAGTCCAAAAACCAAAAAGTTGAAAAAAGAAAAATAAAAACTTAGGTAGGGGTTTTCCACATGTTGGAAAGTATCGCTAAAACATAGCAAAAAGCGAAAAAGAAAAGCTTAAAGAAACAGATATAAAAAGACAAGGATAGAAAGAGCCGAGTGAGCTGCGATCCGATGCTTACCAGAAAACACAATTCTCAAACTCGAACCCTGATAGCCAATGCTCTACTAAATGTCGACGGAAATTGATCATCATATGAATAATGAACGATTGAGATCCTCAGAGGCTAATAACAAAACAAGAGTTAACGATAGTTGAAATAAGAGAAGAAAAGAGAAAAGAAAAGAAATTGATTTTAAATAAAAAATTTGTGATATTAATATAAAAATTAAATAAATTTGCAGCCGTAAACAGATTAATAGTAGCAATCAACTATTTTGTGATACTAATAATATTTTCTGCAGTTAAGTTGTTGATATAAGTAAACGTCTAGTTAACTTGATTAAATTTTTAATTAAAACAGATTTTATTTTTTATTAATTCTTTAATTTTTCTGTATGATCGATTCAAATGCACCTTCTATTGAACAAACTGGAAGTTCTGCGTATGAAACTTGAGCAACAACTACCCCTTGGCATTGAACTCTCGAGGGAAATAGATAGCCAATACTTCGGAAATAGGACATAAAGCTGTCCTTAAAATCGCCAAATAATGTCATGGAACTCAGTAGCCTTCACTAAGCCAAATAACCTAGGTCTGATTACACTACGTGACAGTTTTTTGACCAAATGAATTTGACACCGAATCTTCATGTAAAATTTTCAGCTTAGTCCGAATATATAGTCAGAATTGCCAAAAGTTCTAGTAGACAAATTTTCAAACTTCATTATAAATCTGATGATTTTTCGCAATTTTGCTATTTTCAAGTTATTTTTTTCAACCAAAATTTCTTAAAGTTTTATCACTTACGACATTAGCCAAGTTCAATACGAACATTTTGTGCCCAATAGGATCCGGATCGGTGCAATAATGGCACAGTTACAGAATATTAATTGAATTAACCCACTTTTCGATTTGTATCAAATCAAAGAAAAACACAACTAATAAATATATACAAAGTTTAATTTTAAGTAACAATTAATATTAAAAAAACGTAAACCTATTGAATTTCTATGTGGTTTAATTTACTAAATCTCCTGTAGCTATGTCATTTTTGTAACAATCTGTGTCTTGTTGGGCGCAAAATGTTCATATTTAAATAATCTAATGTTGCATGCAATAAAACATTAGGATTTTTAAGTCATTGGTTAAAAAAATAACTTGAAAAGAGCTAAATTTAACAAAATCATAAAATTTTCAATGAAGCTTAAACTTTTGTCCCCTGTAACTCTGTCATTTCTTGACCAATCTTCACTAGAAATCCATGGTTATTTTAGAAATTTTGTAACCCTTTACTAAAAAGAAAGAACATTTTTGAAGATATTTGCAATTCAGTCACATCATCTTTTTCAAAAACACAAATAACGGTTATTTTGGAATATCTCAAAAACTGTTCTACTTTTGACTTCATATTCGGTTTCAGCGGACAATTTTACATTAGCTTACAGACTCATTTGGTCACGACTTTGGTGAAATTTTGTCACGTAGTGTTATTGGTGAAGCATCCTTAGAGGGAAGCGAACTGACACCAAAGTAGTCCTGTGATAGGTCTCTGTTGGTAGAGACCGGTTCTAGTTTTAACACTTTCTATGAATAAGACCTATCACTTTTACATGTAGTTGTCATTGGAGGGGGTCAATTGACACCATTTGGCCAGTCACACATCTATTCTCAATGGACGTTTTTAGTGTCAGTTACTACCATGTAGTTTTATTTCAATAAAATGTAGTATTTTTTCAATAAAACAAGTCCTAGAATTAAATTCAAGAACAAAATTCAAAAAAGTCCCAACAAATGTATCACCCCATCGGTGAAGACTGTACTGTAATTCCCCTGCGGGAAATTTGTGTCAATTGTTCCAACAGACTGGTCCTGGGAGTTGTGAAAATAGAACAGGTACAAAAAGAAAGAACTCATGACCAGGGCTGTGGAGTCGTTAAGAAAAAGTTATAACTCCGACTCCGACTCCTTTTGGTGAAATTTTTTAAGCAAGACTCCGACTCCGACTCCAACTCCGACTCCGACTCCTACTCTAACCTAGCATTATTTAAGAGACTAGTTTTTTTTTTGACTTTAAACTCTTTTTTAATTTAGTGTACCTGTTAAATGGTTAAATATAGCAAGAAAATGATTCTGTAAAAATTTCAAATCGATATTTTAATTCTAACGTGCCGCGCATTGAGCTTTAACATACTAGTTACTAACATATGAGTAGGAAAGCTGCAAAATATTTTATTTGGATTTTGGAAAAAATGCAAAAAACATATAGTGCCTGATTAAATAGACCAAATGAGTTGAACCTTTTTTCAATTCTAAAGTGTTATGACACTTGACTTATAACATAACAGTTGACAAATTTAAACCAACTGAAATATAAAAAAATAATAGATTTAATTTTAGAACGAACGAGTTTTGTTACGAACTTTCGAAAGAAACGAGCTTTGCTTCAATCTGTATGGGATCATTGAATTTTAGTATATTTTAAAGGTTATATTAATTTATTAAAATTATGCAAACAGTGCTAAAAAATGTAAAAATAGTTCTGTAGGGGAGAGATAAACTACACCAATTCACATCTTTTTCAAATAACGTTTTTTATACTGTTGGAATTTATAGATGTGTGAATTTCCATAAGTCCTATCTAATGTAGCTTTCGAGATAGAAAAGTTGAAAACAACAGCAAGTCCAATTGGCTTAGACGTTAAAGGCATAAGTGTACTTAGTGTTGTTTACCACAATATTAATAGAGGCAAAGGACAGTCCTTTTTTGCAAATTGTGAAGTGAGGTCTTTTGTTTTTAATATACATTTTATTTATTAAGTCAAATCATTCTCAGGAAAATTTTATAAAGTTTATTAAAACATGCATATGCGCCTTCAGATGTTAGTTCTACAATTTATATAACACATTTTGAAGAGAAATGTAACGTAAAAAAATGTTGTTAGCCTTCTATTATTTTTGGGAAATAGTACCCCTTTTGTTGTTGGACTTGGTGCTGTTTGTCTCAAGGCATGGAACAGTACCATAGAAGGTAACGAACCTTTTAGGACGTAATTTTTTAAGTATATCATCGACATAAAAAAAATATGTTAGGATCATATAAAATATTCGTACAAATGCACATTTTTATAACATAAACATCATTTGCGATTATCAACATGTTTGCGCGGTCTGCTGTAAAGTTTTCAAAAGTGGCTTGATGTAGTTTATCTCCCACCTGCAGAGTTAAAAAAAATGTGAATTTCTAAACTGCTAAATTTAAATCTTTTTCTTCAGTGTACTCGCCATTGCATTTTTCCGTTCCTAATTCAATATTATTATTGTCCAAGACCGAAATTTGAAATTGCAAGTCTTTATTATTTCTCCAATTTTCCCTAAAGTGAGTAGATAAAAGTATTCTCAAATCATTTTTCCCACATTGATGGGAATTATATCTGGAACAATGTCATGTATTTTTCCGAGTTCCTTTTCCTTTTATTCTATTATAATTCACCTTGAAGGTTGGAACTTCAAATGTAGTTCACTTAATGCTTTCACCACAGGAGCTACAGCAGATTTCAAGTCATATTTATGAACATGGCTATTTTTGGCTATATGGCTATATATTTGTTAATATACGATAAATAAAAAACAACATCTTTACAAATTTAATTTTTAAATTCCTTAATTCGGCTCTATTTCATTAACGATATCTTGGCGAAATTCAAATAGTGAACCCGCTGGTTTTTGTTACAGAAATTTGAGGTCACATTAAAACATAGAAAAGGATATGCTTTGATACAATCTATATAACTATTCTTATAAATTGTCAAAAAAGATGTTATCTCAATTTTTTAATTTTTGAAACTCACCTACTCATATGAAAAGTATACTGGTCCTTATTTTCAGACTTCACAATTTCAAAAAGCAGACCCTCTTATGGCCAATTCCACTAATTTATCTAAATATCAATTTATGTTTAAAATTTGTTTTTTTTATGTCAAATAAAAATAAAATTATTAGAAAAATTATATTTAAATATGAATTGATATTTAAAAAGAATTGGAGAAATTGGTCATTAACATTTTTTATTTTAAAAAATATTAGAAAAATTGTAATGCAAAAAAGTCGGAGTCGGAGTCGCTAGTTTTTGTGGGTACTTCGACTCCGACTCCGACTCCGGTACAAAAACCTCAACTCCGACTCCTCAACTCCGACTCCGACTCCGACTCCACAGCCCTGCTCATGACCAGTGAAAGGAGAACCAATCATGTAACTGGTTTATGAAGAACAAAAATGTAGAAAAAGTAATGAATTACAGTACAGTCTTTACCGGTAGTGTGATACATTTTTAGGGACTTTCTAAAACTTTGTTCTTTAATTTAATTCTAGGACTTGTTTTATTGAAAAAATACTACGTTTTATTGAAATAAAACTACATTGTTGTAACTGACACTAAACACGTCCATTGAGAATATTTGTGTGACTGGGCAAATGGTGTCAATTGACCCCATCCAATGAAAACCCCATGTAAAAGAGAAAGGTTTCTACCACAAAAGACCTATCACGGGACTACTTTGGTGTCAGTTCGCTTCCCTCTAGGGTCATTACTTTTTCTACCTTTTTGTTCTTCATAAACCAGTTACATGATTGATTCTCCTTTTACTCGTCATGAGTTCTTTCTTTTTATACCTTTTTTATTTTCACAACTCCCGGGACCAGTCTGTTGGACCAATTGACACAAATTTCCCGCAGGGATCTAAATGGATCATAAGGTGGCTATATTTTGAACCTCAATAGCGAGTTTGGCGTTGCCATTTAAGTGATGCTACTTTGCAGTGGTGATTAGATATCTGAAGCTCCTAAGCAAGGGGTAAGGACAAAGTCCAAACAATAATGTAGTAGTACATTATAATACCTTATAAGTATTGCTTACACACAAGGGCATATTAAATGAATTCTGACCACTTAAGCTTTAGAGCAGCGGGCGAGAGTAACTCACGTTAAATTAAAACATATCCGAATATACAGTGTGACCCAAGAACGGTGTAGTATTTGTTGGTGGTCTTGCAGTTGATGGGGGATGAAACTGAAGATTCAACGCTTAAAATTCTTTACAACGTTGTTTTGGTAATGCCCAGTTGGCCGAGCTGGATCGCTTTCAACACTTTGCCGCACATCTTTTACGTTGCATTCAGTGTGAATATTGCGAGGAACACTTCTTCCAGGACGGTCTAATAACTGCTAAAACGGCCCACTAAATTCCTAATCATGAAGGCTGTGAAAGCTGATCCTTAATTAAAATATTGACGACTTTCGCTGCGTCATAACAATTGGTCGATGACAAGCATAGAAAAAATTCGATAATTTTCACGCGTTATTCTGCACTGTATGCATTAGTTATAAATTTTCAAAACTTCACTTATAACCAGTGTTGGAAAATAAGCACTAAATATCCTTAGAGTTCGGTTCGGTAGATTTGTTGAAAACACAAACGCTAATTGTGTTTTAAATCATTAAATGTGTAGTAAATCATTAAAAAAACGTTTCCCTGTTTGTCATCTTCGAGCACAAAAATAATACTGTTCTTATCCAACTCAACAAAAAGATGAGAACATTTAATTCCTTTCGATTTTTTTAAAAAAAGCACAAACTTCATTGTGTTAATTTCAGCTGATTAATGTTCGTTCGTTTCTGTTGTGCGTAGATCCCTTTTGTCTGGTAAGAACAACCAAAAATTTTTACAAAATAAACATACGAAATAAAGCCAGTAAAAATCATTTTACACAATAAGCAAACAAGCTGATAGTGCTGTTGTCGTTGCTAAAATTGTTTTGTTCATTTCTTTATCAATGCACACTGGACCGAATCGCGAAATAATTGGCATAAAGTCTAATATTGCAGATATCGAGCTGAAACTTGGTATATTTGATAAAAATAACACTATAAATATTTAAAGAAAATTTTAAGTTAATTGGACCACGCCCACCCCAGCCGCCCATATATGGCTACATAGCGCATATGTGATAGTAAAACAAAGTTTTAAGAGCTGTGAATAAAAAGCTAAAACTTGTAAGGGAATTATTGTTTTTTATTAGTTTTTAAGTAAATTGAGGTAAATATGAAATTGTATTTAAAAGTTTTGGATACTATATGATTATTTAACAAAATTTTTACTTAGTAATAGGTCTTACATCAATTTATTCTTCTATTCAAATATTTCTTATAATTTATCGTCAACTTCTGCCATAGTCTCTGTAGCTGTTATTCCCCTAGGTCTCAGTTGCAATTTAGCTTCCTGAACCTTGTGGTAGTTCAGGTATATGTCGCAATTATGCTGTTTGCTTATATGACGAATTTCATTATACAACCTTTTGCTTAAAGAAGATTCCAACAAAAATTCCAAAGCATCATTTGTTGTTAAAGGTATTGGTTCTTCTAGACCGAGCTTTCTTTTAACTTCAGTTGCCTCGCTTTCAGAAGTCTTACATTTTTTAAGTACAAACGCGGTATCATTTTCATTTGATTTCCTTGCTGACATTGCGGCTGCATGAATTAAGAGTTTGGTATCGTTTTCATTATTAACAACTACATCGGCAGCTAGTTTTCTTTTTAGACGTGGTCCTGATTCATCATATGTTAGCTTTGGTCTACCCATTTTAACATTGCGCATCTCTTCTTGTTTGTCCAAAACAATTCTTAAACGCATTGATAGCCACTGTGAATGTTTGTCTCTGAATGTCCGCATATTTCTGCTGCACTTTTGAAGATTCGATTTAACATAAAATTCAAAACTTTTTATTTTTGTGTTAATTTCACTCCTTTTTTCATCGGTTAACGTACGTTCGATTAGTTGGCCAAATATCCAGTTTGCAATGCCGGCAAAGTTGCGACCGTTGTCGATCCATACGTCCAGCAGCGTTGCATGACAGAACTCAAGCTGATCTTTATGTTTTAAGTACAGCAAGAGCCGCAAAAAGCCGCAAAAAGGATTATTATTAACTTTTAATATACACTTTCTACTTTTTGTTAACATACATTACACATCGCAGAAACACGCAGAAGTTTAGTTTTAACTCCACAGAAGACGAGCACTTTGATTTGGTTTTATCTCTTTTTGGACAGTACAATACAATACACATATATAACACATAACACATTTTAACACAAAATGATTTCACTTTATTCATTCTACATACCTTGGCCGTCAAAATCCATTTTTTACAATATTTTTTGTCACAGCGTGTGAAATTGCCAAGCGCACAAAGTAAACAAAAGTTTCCCGCCAATTTTGTTACAGAAGTCAGCTGACTAATCACCTGACTTTGAAACTCGATAGAAATTGCATGGTTGCATTTTTAGCGAAAATATTTATTGACTCTTCATATATAGAGGTGCTAGTTTAAATATATTAAATTCAAATTAAGATTTTCTTCAACAACATTTTCGACTTTATGCCAATTATTTCGCGATTCGGTCCAGTGTGCAATGTAAAAAAAGAAACATTCAGCCATGTCACAGATTCCGTTCGGAATGCTGTCAATTCCGTATTTGCCATTCCGTTCGAAATCATTTTTGGTGCTTTGGATTCCAATCGTTTTCATCAATCCGAAAAATTTTGTTTAAGCGATTTTTATGTTACCCATTTGGCAACATCAGTATTGATTACAATTTAATATGGCAACAAATTCACTTAGCAAAACAAAAAACAGCTGTTAACAAAATTTTTGTAGACAAAAATTTACATTTTAGTTTTTATTTATGTGTAAAAAAGTAATCAACTTTAAAATTTGTGAAATTTAAAAAGTAAATATGCCGGGCGTATTTAATTTTTAAATTAAAATGCGGGAAATGCAGGCTAAAAAAAAGTTTAACAAATGTAGTTGTTTCCAATTTTGCTTTGTTCTTTTCAGTTTTGTTTTGTTTTGTGTGTTGCCGGTATGTAAATTTTGGCAAAATATGACAACAAAAGAGATATGGCAATGCTTCATAAATCCATTACGAAAATTTTGTTTTCTTGTTAAAGATTTTAGAAAGAGTCTTAAATATTTGTAAAATAAATTGCTAAAAATTATTTAAAATATACTTCTTTTGAAAAGTATATAAAGAAAACATATTTGTTTACTGATAGAAAGTATATTTTGATAATTATTTGCCGTTTAAGATACAGAAAACTCCCATTCCGTTCATGAAAATAAAAATGGTTTCATTCCGAAAAATTTTTTCGTAATTAATTTTCTGAAGCACCAAAATACGGAATGAATTCCGTTTCCGAACGGAATTGTGTTCTGTGACATGGCTAATTATAGAACATTTAAAATATAATGTTTGTGATACTGTACACTTCAATTGTCCTGTTTTTTAACGAAGAACAGAACACTATATAATGTTAGGCTCTTTCTTGAAAATAGTTACGAATGGTATTGAGGGTTGTGTTCGTCTTCACAAACAACTAAAAAATTGATATTTTTCCTGGGTCTGTGGGCCGGACGCTTAATAATGTTCTGTTTATTTTCGAACACTGGTTATAACCTGCAAAAAAAAAATAATAATTTTACAAAATATAAAAGTTATACGTCTATAATATTTTGACTAACCTGTAGTTTTTCGTACTTTAATTTTTTTTTTGCAGTGATATTCTATAATAGTGGTTTTTTTAGGAATATAACGAATAAGTAAAAAGTCCTGATGATGATCATTAACGTAGCAATTAACATCTTAAATAACTAAGTTGTTTTTGAAAAAAAAAAAAATTATTGATTTCACTCAATTTTTGACATTTGGACAAACTAATTACGCTAGTTTTTTTCTTCAACTATCTGTTAACTCTGAACTTGGCAAAAACAAGTTTAAGAAAAAAACTCATCACAAACATGTGTACACATTTGACCCACTATACTAAATACATTTTAGTTGTACATGTGTACGTTCCCATTAATTTCAATCAAACAAACAAACAAACGAAATTATCTCATTAGTTGCAAACAACTTCAATAGATATTTTCTTTTCCATTTTGCCCCCAAAAAATATTTTCTTCATTTAAATGTACTACTTTTTGCAAAGTTTGTTAGAATTTCGCCATCACATATATTTTAACTAGCTCACATTTTGTTATCTACTTCAATTTTTATTGAATTGGGACACGAGTCTTGTTTTCGTCCTGATTTCTTATACATTTTTCTAGAATATTAAAGACATGTGTATGGGAAAAGAGTGCATATTGGAATTTCTTTATGTTCTGATTTGTAGGTTCCTGGAGATGAATGTTGTCGAAACAAATTGTTATCTAACAATCACACGCCTGCATCATTAGCACTTTTAGCTGACATGTATATTTTAATGTAAGTATTTGCTTATACATGTGTTTGTAAGAAGACAAAAAAAAATTTATTAAATTAATGTAAAAGCGAAAAAAGTAGCACAAATACAAAAATCTTGTTAGGAGTTTGTAATGGTACTTTTTGTTTCTCTTTGTTTTTGTTTTTTCCAAAGAATTCAAATGTGTCGTTCATTGTTTTTAAAACTTTGTAAGCACTAATTTGCGAAAAACTTAAATGAAAAAAAAGATGTAAAAAAAGTTTATTTTTTAAGCAATAATATAGGAACAGTTGAGGTTAAAAAGTTAGTAGAGAAGTTCAACACCACCACAAATGAAATCCCGATTTTGAGCTATTATTTATTTGAAATAATTTTTAAGGAAATAAATTAGTTAACATTTTTAAATTCGATGATATCTACTGGCCCACAATGTCGATAATTTTTTTTCGAATATTTATGTGGAAAACAATAATAAAAAAATAAAATCTGTTTTTGTTTTCATTGTAAATAGAAATACGAAAGAAATGTTCTTATCGACATTGTGGGCCAGGCAGTTAATGTTCATCAAAAAACGCAATACCTTCCCTGTTAGAACTATTTTAATCGTAGAATGCATAACCGGGTATCCGTGTGGCCACTAGCTACTTTAAACGTTTCTAGCTGAAAAACCAATACTAATAGAGTATTGAAACTTCGGATCTAGGAAATTCCAGTCTTTTTGAGTCGTTTTATTGACCACTTATGAAATTCGGTTTAGCGGTTCCACAACTATCAATTTCCAAAGATGACACCTACGCAAACGCATAAACGGGGTACCTGTGTACCCAATAGTTTTTATATGAAAAAAACTGAGCTAGTTTTAATTCAATGTATTAATTAATTTCATGAATATTTAAATATTTTTACTAAACAGTCTTTAAGGTTAATATTTTTTCTGTAAGACTAAATGACTAAAAATTTTAATGGGGTACACGGGTACCCAGGTTATGCGTTTATGTGGTATTTTTTTGTTTTGCATTCTACGGTTAAAGCTTTATTGTAATGTGAACTCAACTGCAACATTTTTTTTAAACATTTGTTAACAAAGACAAGTTTTGAACTTTCAGTCTTCCACTTTTATTATTGCCTAAGATGATATTTTCTTGGTTAACTGCTTTTATTTCTTTTTTTAGTATTATTTCTCTTTTGAATTAAATAAAGACGGGTTTTTCTTCAAAATTTAAATAATGATGGCTATGATAAATTTGATTTTAAATCAAATTTTAAAGAGTTGAAATAATATTTTCCCATTCAACAAATAGAGTATACAGTAGAATAATTCATGGTCGGACACTGAAGGTACAATTAAAATGTTTCCGTAGAAGCAGAAAGTCCTCAAAATGCTTTCCTTTAGAACGCTTCCTTTATTACACTGTGCTTTAGGGAATTAAAAGGTTCCACGACTCCAGCTTTATTTCTTCCAGAAACATGAACATCAACAACTTTTATGACTGTGATCTTTAACCAGGTTGTAACAAACACTATACTTATCCAACAAAACTTAAGTTTTGCTCTTGAAATAACTGACAAAAAAAGTATGAGCCAGTAACTTTAAAAGATTAAAACACAGAAAAGTTTACGTTGTTTTTTTTTTACTTTCATTTAGGGTGAAGTTTTATTTCTTTTGTTTTGCTTTTACTCTGTACTTTGTTTATGCTGGATTCATTTATCATGCTCTTGCTCTTTTCTTGCTAGTTTTTATTTTGAAAACAAAAGAATAACGTCTGGAAAAACATAATTTTTTTAAAAGAAATTACGTATACATGTATTTACTGAAATGTTTAGCGAAAACTAGGGTGTTCAGTTAATCGGGTTTTATTTTTGATCGATTAAACGATTAATCGATATTTGTCATTTTTAACTTATTCGATTAAACGAATAAAATTTTAAAATTAATCGATTAATTAAATAATTCAAAGTCCAGAATTTTTGTAAATAACGAGATTTTTTTCGATTATTTTAGAAAAAATTAGTACTTGAGTAAATAAACATCCTTTTTAAAATAAAACTTGTCAATGTAGCTTCAAATTGTTGCTTCACTTTCGGGCACTTAGATTTTGAAAGAGTCAATATAACTCTGCTATTCTTCTGCAAATAATTCCCTCTAGAGAATCGATTGAAGTATCTTGTTTAAAATACTTATTTTTTGAACCACTTGTAGCCCCCGTTGATTTTGTTGGTGGAGCATCTTCTTTAAATACTATGTTAAAGTCACTGTGTAAGTGGAAAAATTAGTGAAGGTGTTGAAGAACATTTACGTTAATACATTTTTGAACACCTGTTACATTTAACATTATTAGATTTATCCTTCGTACAATATTTTTAAACCAAACTCATTGTAAAAAAGAAACGCATGAACTATTTTGTTAAAAAATACGGGCGTATTCTAGAAATCGAAATGCGTTTAAAAAACGAGCAAATTTTAAAAACGACCCTATACTGAAAGTTCATAAAAATATTCCATTTTATCTCGTTCGTTCTTTAAGTATCTATTATTTTTGCAAGAACAACACTTAAAACCACGAAGAACTACGGTCGTTTTGTAAATAATTGAATTTAAATTACAGTGTGTAATTTTTTAAGTCATGGAAAAATAGCAATATACGGACACGGCAAGATATGAGCCTGAGGAAATTATCACTTTTTTGCAAAAATGACACCGAGGCCCCAAATCTTTGGGGGTCCATTGAAAAAAATGCAGCACTTTGGGTAAAACTGGGAGACACGGGTCCTTTTTTTTTGTTGTCTTTTATCACGTAGAGTTGTCCGTATATGGTTATTTTTCGTGTTGCACTGTGTTATCATTCGATTTCAATTTTACTTCATTTCGGTTTCTAGAAACTGCCCGATAAATTAATATTAATGTTTGAGTTAACATACCTTTGTCATTTTTTCTTTTGTGAAATGAATAACTCACTAAACATGACTGTTTTTTTTAATTCCAACAGATACACACATTTGCTTTGTTCATTCAACTTAAAAGCAGGGTTTAAAAAACTGCAGTCGAAAACAGAAACTGTCGAAAAAAAAAACGAAAATGTATGTACAACTTTTCGATTTTCGAGTTGGTTTGAAAGTAACTGTTTACATTTAATGAATCAGAAGTAAAAGCAACCGTTTTTGTTTTGCGAATGACAAATGAAAAAGGGGAATAATTGGCTGTTTTTCTACTTTGACTGCAATTTTCTAAACGCTGCTTTAAACTTTAAAAAAATTATACATTAAGCAGAAATACTATATATTATTGCTATTCGATTAATCGTTATAAATTCTTCGATTAATCCTTTAATCGAAATAAGCAATTTAAATTATTCGAATAATTAATCGTCTAAATTGTTCGATTAATCGAACAAGAATTAATCGACTGAAAACCCTAGTGAAAACTGCATTCATTTCTAGATCTTTGTAACTTTTCTTAAAAAAAAAATTAAAAAAAAACAACTAAGAACGAATAGTCGATCAAGCTTGAGCATACGATACCCTACACCACAGTACAAAAATATGCTGTTAGAATCCATATAAAGGTTTATTATGCCGAATACTATCTTGAATATGACATCTACATAGTTCCACCTAAAAGTGATTTTAGGGAGGGGCTTTGTATCACTTGTGGACCCATCGTCCCTACATGGCCAAGCAGCTAACTTTAAAGTAATTAACGCCCAGTTCATATCACGATTTATATATAAATAAAAGTTTTGCCCTTAAAGGCTTGCTAAACTTTCCCGGTTGCTATGGTTTAATAAGGAGCGATTTCAACAAAATTTGGCAAAGTCATTTGGTTTACAAATTTAATATTTATACCGATATAAGAAGATGGGTTGCGGGCACAAAGACTCTAGT
The DNA here is from genome assembly GCA_963931875.1 of Pollenia griseotomentosa. Lineage (NCBI taxonomy): Eukaryota > Metazoa > Arthropoda > Insecta > Diptera > Polleniidae > Pollenia > Pollenia griseotomentosa. The sequence continues at coordinate 29,162,029 of OZ007561.1, forward strand.
TATTTCGGAAAGAAGTTTTTGTGAGGGATAAGTGAAGTAATAGTCCCTTACTTATTATTTTCAATAGAAGCTCGTTCTTGTGATAAATGAACGTGTGTGTCAATTCCACTAAATTATCTCCAAAATTGTGAACTGTACATTGTTCACAAGTTTAACATGGACAGATAACCAGGCAGTCACCAATTCGTTCAGCTACCCTAACGGATGGACATCGTTAGATTAATTTATGAAGCAATACTAAGATGACCTATAGGTATGTTTGCAAATTTTTTCCGGGAATTTTTGGGAAATTCGAATTAAATTTTTTGAATTTTTAATTTGTTAGTTTCGTTAAAATCAAAAACGAGCAATAAAAAGATATTCTTAATAAAATTACTAAAAACTACCTACAAATCGAACTATTTTTTCTAAGGCAATAAATCAACGGTCCTTTTAATTGGTGATGATATGTCTAAAAATCTTCTTGAAGTAGAAAATGAAAATGTACACGATACACCATCACCAACACCAGGCGATGAACCATCTACAAATTCTTAAAAAATAAATATAAAGAAAATACAAAATCCTGAAAGTAACTTAAAAAAAGAATTTGACGTCTATGAAGACACGGGTAACAGGCCCACAAATTTAAATTCTAATCTTCTTACTATAAAACCAACGTCTGTAGAAAGCGAGAGTACGTTTTCGCTAGCAGGTATTATAAATATCATCAAGAATTAGAAATAGAATCTCTGGTGAGCTTTTAAATGCCTTAATAATACTAAAAAGTTTTTTCTTAAAAGAAAGAAAATTTTACCAAGTTGCTATTAATAACAACTACTAAATATTAATATGTTTTAACAATTCGTAAAAAAAAAAATATATATATATATATATACATATATAATATGCATGTACATATGAATATAACAATTTACTTGGTTGTTTTTGGGTTTCTGTGGAATGATTAAAGCTTATTTTTTTAGACTGTTGGCTAAAAAGTAAAAACTTTTGTCTTAAGCACATTTAATGAAATCATTATTTTATTTAAAGAATCCCGGAATTCCCGGGAATAAGATTTTTTTTGTTTCGTTTCCCGGGAATAGAAAAAGTCCGGGAAATTAGAAACCCAAGTTTGTTTGTAAAACACACTGACATTTAGCCAGACATCATTATTGATAACGAGAAATTCGAATACAAGCCTAACAATTTCCAAGAAATACACGAACAGAACTACAAAATTTACATACTACCATACGCTTAGTCCTTGTTTTAAAAAATATACACACTTAATTTTATTCTAGAGAACAGCAGTAATTCTTTTATTTCAGTTTTTATTTCATCACAAACAAATACTTAACAAACTGTAAAAAAAAAAACAAAATGAAAAAGACTGAAAGGATAAGCATAAAATTTATCCAAATGATGAGTTTCTCCTTAAGTGTTAAATTTGTTTTGTGTTTTTTTTTTTCATTCAGCCTAATGATAATTTCTGGAAAAGTTTTTTTTACTTAAATTAAATTACTTTTCTTGTTTTTTTTGTCGCTATTGTTTATATTCAGTTCTGTCTTGTCAGCTATTAATTTTACCTAAATTAGCCACAATTGATTAGAATCATAAGGGACACTGTATAAATGTTAGTTAAGCTCAAAATTTTGCTTTGAACTAGAGCACTCAATTAACACAAACTAAATTACAGTCATTGCTTATTAAGCCAGTATATGAGAGAGAAATATAAGGCGTATAATCATAGTTTTTTAGTAAAAAAGAAATGCATGGAAACTTTTAAAAGTGGCTTTTTCAGAACGGTATTTTCTCAAAAAGTTTGTGTTTTCAAAATGTTGTCTTTGCTAAAAAGGTGCTATATTAAAAATAGTATAAAAAATTAAAAAGGTTTTTTTTCTCAACCTTCTTTAGATAAAAATTAATCTTTTATGTGCCATGTTTACTTTTCCAATCCCGCCCATATTTTGCCGGATGTTGTTTGCAAGATGCTTGTACCTAGTTCAAAATCTTTGGCTCTTGCCGTTCTCCAGATAAACAAAAATCTATAATGTCTTTTAATTGGTAGTGGCACGCCTAATTTAACCCTACCGCCCACATTTTTCCGAACGAAGGTGCTTTAACCTAATTTGGAAACTTTTGCTCTTGTAGTTACCCAGAAAAACAGACGGGCATCAACAACTTCACTGTACAAGTATGTTTGTATTTGTTATGTGTAGAAATACCCAATCAAAAAGTCTTTCAAAAAACAAACATTTAAAAAGCCTACTAATACAACGTTTATGTATACCTTGTTACTTTTGGTGATGGGTATAAAAAATAAAAACAACATGGGATCGTATGAACAAATAATGGCGGTGGATGACCGATCTGGGTGAGTTTCAATCAGTGTTGCCAGAAGTAGGGAAAATCCCTACATGTAGGTATTTTTGATACTAAAATAGAAGCGTAGGGAAAATCGGACAGATTTTTTATATTCTCCAAAATGTAGGGATTTTTAGTCATATCGCATTATTTACGAAATAAATGCAGAAAAAAAGTTTTTTTTAGTAATTTTTTCTTGTCTTAAACGGTTGAAAAAGTTTATTTTTCCTAAAATCGCTCAAAAATATATTTCCAGAGTTGTTTGATGTATGCGGGTATTTGTTTTTTCTAAAATATTCCGAGTTGGTAACGTCTTTAAGACATCCTCGAAGACGGATGCATGACAAGTTAATTCCTGCACGTGATGTGAGGGACAGAGGGCAACGAAATTTTCGAACAAGTGTCGCCTACTTTGTCGTGAATGACTACACGCATGACAATTTCGTCTATTTTGACGCCCAAGATAAAAATTATTATATGCAATTTTAATTTATTTTAAATTTTTTATATTCGACTCTTATAAGCAATCCTAAAGTTGACAGTGAAGTATTAACTGCATGTAATCTATTTTCCAGCCCGCGAATAACTTCATCAGCATTTTTCGGTTTTACTGGTTAGAGTTAATTTGTAAATTTTTTGTAGGTATTGAAATTAAAAAGAAAGAATATGAAAATTTTAAGAAGACCAAGCAAGCAATTGAATAGATTCTAAGAAAACTTTGTCGTCAATAGCATTTATACAAGAAAACTTATAAGACAGTGTCGCTCATACTGTCTGTCCCACATAAACCTAAATAGAAGACAACGTCGCTCAAACTGTCGTGGACGACGATTTCCTGTACATTGTCTTCTAGAAAACCTAAACGACAGCGGACAAGTCGTACATACATCATTGACGACGATGTTGTCAACGGCAATCTAGCCAATTGGGTAATTAAAAGTACATACCTGTGTATGTACTATTTTTTTTTTTTAGTTTAAGTACAAATTTGTACTTATTTTCTGTCAAAGCTTTCATATAAAGGGTTAGCCATTTTGCGGTTTCAAAAGTAAACGTAAATAAAACACATGTAAAATATTTTTTTTTCATGATATTTCTATATCATTAAAATGACCACCACGCGAAGTGTTGCAAGCATACAAGAAAAATAATGCTTCTGGCACAGCCACATATCGTGCTTTAAGAGGAGATTATGGTTTACATAATTGTCCAACTACGCAAGCAATTGGCAAAATTGTGAAGAAATTTGAAGAGATTGGAGCGGTTACAGATATTGTAAGGCCAGTGCATCATCGTTTCGCTCGTTCAGCTGAAATTATCGCTGCTGTAAGTGAAAGTGTTTCCGAAGACCCGAATGTGTCGATTCCTCGTCGTTCTCAGCAATTAGGACTGTATGGTCGTATGATAACCGACTTTTTTTTGCCTACTTTTAAAGAATACGACTTAGAGAATAAGTGGTTTCAACAAGACGGAGCCACATGCCACACAACTCGGGCGAATATGGCTTTATTGCCAGAGACATTTCCTGGCCGTGTAATTTCTCGTCGTGGCGACACCAACTGGCCACCAAGATCATGCGATTTGACACCATTAGACTTTTTTTTTGTGGGGCTACGCGAAAGATAAACCTTTAACTCTTGAGCACTTAAGAACCAACATTCGTCAAGTAATAGCTGAGTTACCGTCCAATATGTGTCAAAAAGTGGTCCAAAATTACCTCAAAAGAATCAATGCTTGCAACACTTCGCGTGGTGGTCATTTAAATGATGTAGTGTTTCACACATTATGTCAACGTTCAAACTTTATAATAAAAAAGAAATATCACGAAAAAAAATATTTTAAATGTGTTTTATTTACGTTTACTTTTGAAACCGCAAAATGGATAACCTGTTACATATTCGAATAAATAATGTTTTTTCTTCTTTTTAATGACAATAATGCGTAGGGATTTTTGTAGGGGGAAATTTTTTCAACTCGTAGGGAAAAATCGGATTTTTTTTAGCATGTGTAGGTATTTTTTGAAAAATCCACTGGCAACACTGGTTTCAGTAGCAAAATATAACGGAGCAGAGACAGAAATGTATTACAACCAAGTCCCCATAGTATCTGGGGTCTTAGGAAAACCCATTTCAACGGACACATAGACAGACGGACATCGTTAAATCAACCTCGGTACTTATAGGGACGCAGAGCATATATACTTCAGCAATGATTAATATTGCAGATATTACAGAGAATGCTTCGATTGCCATCAAATTTGGAAATAATTCGTTTTATATGACAAAAAGTCACCAAATATCGTAAAGATTGCCCCAAATTGACAATATACTCATTTAAAGATCATTAGCGGATAACATCTTAGTATGTCTAATGATAAATAATACGATGAAATTTTGTTAATTTAAGATTTTTAGAACTATATATTATATTTAAAATCACTCTACCAAATTTTATGATTATTGGCCCATAATATACCATAGGGATAATATTAAGCCCGCATCTCAAAATCTCTATAGCACGCCTAAAACCAAGACGAATCGTAGAAGTTTTTTAAAAAAAGTCCAATTAAGTTTTACATGACTAGAAAAAATTTATTAAAACTTTGTTATGATCGACTAGCAAATTTAAGATAGCTTATATGACCGCTTGCTTTCCTTATACATAGTTTCTTGCTTGCTTGCTTTCCTTATAGTCTTTACTACGCATAAAACCGCAACGAATGGAGTTTTGTTTTTAATTTATCAAAGTTAACTTATGAAGCCAGTTCCTGAATAATTGTAATTCTCGGTGGAAGGTAGATTCGGCACGACCGAATTTCTGTTTTTATTTGAAAAGTTATTTTAATTTAAAGTGGTACTTTTTATATAGAGAAATTATATAAATTTTTATTTAAGAATGATCTTCTTAAAATAAAATAGTTTTATATACAAATGGCACTTTATTTTTATCAAATTTACTTTTCGTTTAACAGGCTACTTTAAATCTTTTAAGGTTTTCTGTGCTAAAAAGAGTACTTGTATTGAAAAATTAATCTTTTGTTAAAAATGTATTTCTTAACCCTCGTTTTCCTATTCAACCTACTTTTTTGAAAAATGTTGCGTGTTACTGTATGAGCGATTTGTAAGTAATTGGAATACCTTCACTGTTACGGAACTCCAAATATGAAAAAATCTTTATTGTCATTGTATGAAGGGTGCCGACTTGAATATTTAAAAAAATAAAAAGCATATGTTTAGCGCCGGGTAATCAAAAAATACTGTAAACATTTCAGGAAAATCGGTTCAGTAGTTTAGGAGTCTACAGGAAACAAACAAACATACGCTTTTTCAATTATATATTTATTAAATTTTATTTTGAAGGTGTAGTTTACCATAACAGTGGGTCCTAGAAAGCTTGAGCACATTTGTCTTCAGATATTCAGTATTTAATATTTTCCTCCCATGGGGTACTGCTCTGCCTCCGTCTACTACGTCCATTTTTATTTTAAAATTTATAGTGTAGATCTAAAAATCTATATAAATAAAATCTAGATATAATAGTTCTTCAGTAACGAGATATTTAATCTATGCATCCTATGGGGAGTATTGCTACCCCATTAATATTTATTTCCAAAGGTGTTGTTTACAATAAGAGTGACTCCTACCAAGTTTGAAAATTCTCACTATAATAGGTCTTAAGATATGCGATATATAACATTGGCGTCCAATGGGGGTACCACTTGCTCTGCTGAACCCTCCATAGGATGCCAATATTAAGTATCGCATATCTTAAGAGCCGATGCATCCGTTTTCATGAATTTTTTGCACTAGGTTCTTGTGAGCCCCGAAATTGAGAAAAGGTTGCAGTAGGGGAAGTGGTACCCACATAGGACGCCAATGTTAAATATCGCATATCTTAAGAACTGTTATAGTGAGTAGGTTCAAACTCGGTAGAAGTCACTCTTATGGTTTAGGGAGCAATGCCCCCATATAATGCATATATTCAATATTGCGTACATGAAGAACTATCGGGTTTTCCAATAAGGACTTGACAACTTCTTTTTTAAATAAAACGCAAACCATTTGAGATGTTTCCAACATTTTATGAACGACTTGAAATATAATCAAAACATTTATGAATAAAACTCGACTTCGTTCATATGGCCACCGCGGACACGTCAACAGCACTGGATTCGTGGGACCCAATTTTCGATGACTCGGTCACACATTTCCAACGTCGTTGGCTTTCTGGCATAGACCAATAATTTGACGTTGCCCCAAAGAAAAAAGTCCATTTTTGAGATAACACGCTCACCACGCTAACTCTTCAATAAATCGATTGTAACGTGTGCTGTATGGTTTGTGGCACCGTCCTGTTGAAACCACATGTCGTTCAAGTTTTCCAATTCGGGCCAAAAATAATCGGCAATCATGGCGCGATAAAAATCGCCATTGACAGTTACGTAACGATCGTTATTGTCGAAAAAAAATGTGGCCCAATGACGCCGCCGACATGCAAACCGCACCAAATAGTTATTTTTTGTGAATTCATGAAGCACATGTGGATTTTCACCAAACCAATAACGCGTTTTTTTTTATTGACGAACCAATTGAGCCAAAAATTAGCTTCGTCTTCAGTCACCTTGATCCTGTATGGGAGTTAACCAAGATCTTTACGAAAAATTCGCCATAAAGTGGTCTTGGCGATGCCCAGTTCTTGAGAACGCCGCGGATTGACTGATTTGGATCGTCTGCTACGGACGCCTAAACGGCAGCGATATTTTCGTCACTTCGACTAACCCGTTATCTCACTAGCACGGCAAATAGGAGCTAACGCTCTTAAAGTTGCGATCACCGACTTCGAATTTCGGTAGTACATTTTTATAATTCGCAAAAATGAAATAGACTACTTATTTTCAGTACCCCCATAGGACGCAAATGTTCAATAAAATGTATAACTAAGTCGAGTGACTGCTTGATTAATCATTGCGCAGCCCAAACGGCTGAAGTAAGAGACATGGAATTTGGACAGTAGACAAGTCTCCCAGCGAATAGATCCACTGAAAGAGATCCTTGGAAATTTTAATACTTAGTGGATAAAAACGCTTAAAAGCACTTAACATAGGCTATAAATGTTTGTAAAATTTCAAACAAAGACAAGTTGAATAACTCCATATCTGGAGAACGGACACAGAAAAGTTTTTAAATTTAAAACAAATAACTTTATTATCAATATACAGCATCTGCCAATAAGTGGACTGAATTGGAGAAGTGGGAGTAGCCCTCCATTTAAAAGATATTAATCCGGAGAACACCATCCATACAAAGCCAATATAGATTTCTTTATATTTGGAGAACGGTCACAGTAAGTAAAAGTTTTTAAATTTGGAACAAACAGTTTGGTTTTCTTCACAAAAGAGAGAAATGGCCATGACATCGTCAATATAAGCACAATATAGGTTTCTGTATATCAGTAGAATAGTAAATGTCAAGCTAAGCTAAGTAAAAATAAGCTTTTTTATATACAGCAAATCATTTTCAATTAAGAAAATTCGACGACACTGCACAAATTATATTTGTTTATGTGACTTGTTGTGATTTCAGGTTTGTTTTTTTAGTTAAATATAAAATCGCTAATTTGGTAACAGCGTCATGAAAGCAAAGTCTGATATTTATTAAAACATCGTTTGTTACGAACTTTTTATGGTCGTCATAATTGACCAAGTGAATCAACAAATTCGTGCTATTATCACCAAAATTACATTGGTGGACATGAAACCACCGACTCGCGTTCGTAGAGTGCGTAGCGTAGAGAATATTGATGTCGTAGCGACCAGTGTTACTGAGGATAGTGAAATGTCAGTTAGTCGCCGTTCTCAGGCATTGAGCATGTGTTATTCTACCACGTGCCATGATACGCGACTTTGTTTTGCCCTAAATGGCTGAGTTGGACTTGGTTGATATGTGGTTTCAACAAGACGGTGCCACTTGCAACACAGCTCGTGAAACAGTGGATATGTTGAAGGATGAATTTGGTGAGCAGTTTATCTCTCGAAATAGCCCTGTGAGTTACGCCTCTTGACTATTTCTTGTGTGGTTATGTAAAGTTGTTGGTCTATGTGGACAAGCCAAACACGATTGAAGACTTGGAGTGGTGCAAAATTGGACCTTACGAATGGACCATTTGAACCGGAGCCGCGGGCAACATTTACATGAAGTTATTTCTAAAAAGTAAATGGCAAAGACCAATTTATCGATTCCAATAAATTTTTTTAATATATTATGCAAATTTGAGTGTTTTATTAGATTTTTAAAAAAACTACGCTTAAAAAATCATCCATTATTTATTATAACTCGTAAAAGCTGTAAAGAAACAGAAAACTTACAGGAACTAAACGCTTATATCGCGAACATGGCTAAAATTCGCAAAAATTTCCAAAATTTAAAACAAACCCTAAAACTCATTTGAGATTGCTAAATCGGTTAAAAAAACAAATTGTCAAAAAATAACACAAAAAGCGTTAAACGATAAGTTATAATTATGAAAAACAAACTTATTGTGTTTGCTTGTGCTTTCGACAATTGAAAATCTCACCAAAAACACACAGTGTGATCTACAGAAATCTCACCAAAAACACACAGTGTGATCTACAGAACACCACAAAATCACACGTGTGATTTTAAAAACACATGTGATTTAAAATCACGTGATTATCAGAACAGGCCTGGTTATCTGGAATTTAAAACTCTATTCTAGAATGCTTTAATACCAAAAATTCTCCTTTTTCTACTCTTTCCGGTGTTTTTTTTTTTTTGTATATGCGTTGTTTATTTTTTTTTATTGTATTTATAAGCTGTGTATTACGTTTTCAGTTTAAGGCCGAATGTTAAGTGAGTTTAAAGGCCACATATTCGTATTTTTCTTTAGTTGACGTTTTTGCTTGCATTTCTTTTTTTTATAAATTTTTGTGCACCCTACAGAAAGTTATTAAATGTATAAGGATATAAGCTGTGTACTTGCGAGCTGTTAAATATGTTCATTTTGTTATTTCTTATTGGTACTTTTGCTCAATGCAGCTAAAAATGTGTAGCTCTGAAATATTTTAGAAAATCAAATTGTGTTGTTAGCAGATACATAAGCCCTCGATTATAGAAGTTTATATTAAATTTCCCGTTTATCGAACTTAAATAATTTTGAATATGAACAACATCTGACTATAAGAGTTTATATAAAAGATACATATATTTTTAAGAACAAATATGCTGTAAATAACTTTCTTTTATCAAAAATTTTTATCGGTAAAGTGCCTTTCAAATTCGTTTCTTTTTAATTTCTGGAAATTTTTCCGCTTTTTTGAAAAAAATGTGATTTAAGGCTGTAATCCTGCCGGCAGGTACGAATTCACTGACTCAGTTCCTTATACATAAACATTTTTATGCATATGAGGACGATGCACGTATACAGATTTTTTGTTGTTGTTTAAACAAACTCATACACACATATAAACAAAGTATAAAGTCAGGGGAAATTTTGTGAGTACTTTAAACTGCCAGACCAGTTTTATTTCACACACATACACTTACAAACCACAGTCCTTATAAAAAAGAGACGGCGATAAAGTATATTTCCTGTAACAGTCGCTTTAAAATGTACGAGTCTGTTGTTGATCTGAAATGTAAAAAAATCAGTTTGCAGCTGTTTTATAAACTTAAGTGTTGTTTTTTGGTTTGGTATGGCTTTTTTTTTGCTGACATTTTCCTTTATTTAGCCAATAAATCTGGTCAAAAAACCAGAGACATTGGAAATCAAGATTTTACATTAAGGTTTAAAAAGGAAAACATATTTCCCAAAAACGTTTTGATGGAAATGGAAATTATTTAAGAAATTGTAATTCTTTTAAAACTTTTTATTATCTTATGTTAAAGTTATGTTTATAACCCCCTCAAAGTCAAAGATTAAATTTTTGGGTGTTCACAATAAAAGCAACAATTTCACAAACGCGCAGATTTTCAGAAATGAAAACATGTATTTTTTTCAATTTTCGAAAACAAAGAGAACATTAGTTAGCGTTTAGCTCACACACCCAGGAACGATATAAATTTGTTTAGTGTTTGTGTAGACAAACAGAACCCCTTAATACTGTTCGTAACTATTTTCAAGAAAGAGCCAAACATTAAATAGCTTGTGTATGTATTGTGTATGTGTTTTGTTTGTGTAAATTTTTTTTTGACAACAATGAAGTTTGTTCTTTAAAAAAAACCGAACGGAATAAAAGGTTCTCATCGTTTTGTTGAGTTGGATAAGAACAGTATTATTTTTGTGTTCGAAAGATGACAAACAGGGAAACATTATTTTGATACCCTCCACCACAATTAGTTGTGAAGAGGGTATACTAAGTTTGCTATTCCGTGTGAAACTTTTTTATTATTCATCTCAGACCCCATAAGTTCTGGCTCCTTGAGTAATTCTAAGTCGATTTAGCAATGTCCGTATGTCGGTCTGTTCGTCAGAATCAGAGCTATGAATCAAAATGTGGAACCACCACCTTAAAACATTGATAATTTTGTTACAAAATCGAACATAAATGGTGGAACAATGTACTGAATGATATCAGATTTTGCAAAAATTCGGTTTATTCGACTGGAAATCACCCTGTACAATTTCGTGAAGATCCGTCCAACATTTACCCATAGAAAATCAAAAAGAAAGACGAAACGATTGTACTAAATTCCAAACTCAATCTTAGGAGAACTAAAAACAATTTTACAACAAAAACTGTTCCATTCTGTTGCGTCGTTCGGAAGTATGATATACAGCAAGATATTGCTAAATCGACTTGGAACTACTCAAAAACCGAGAGTTTACTTACGACACTCTCATTTAACACTAGAGCTGGAGGGTATAAAAAGCAGTTTAAATACATGCACAAAATGAATTAGTTTTTTTTGATTACAAATCAATTATTGTCCACAAAATGGTGTTGACGCAAAATATTGCATACAATGTTTTTGAAATCTATTGCGAAATTTTTTAAATATTAATATGTAAATATTTTAACATAAAGTAAGAATTTGCTATAATCATGTCTGTACACAAATTTACACATTAACTTTTTAATTGTTAAATAACTCAAATAATTTAAGAAACAGCTATATTTACTCTGACACGCTAATGCATACACATTTAATATAAATAGCTAATTGATAAAATATGCAACAAAGATAAATATCTGCAAACGCAGCAGCTGCAGCAAAAATAATTTAACAATGAAAATATAAAATTATAATAAAAAAAAATAATGTTTACTAAGCAATTTATAACTGAAATTATTTTCTAAGTTACAAACACAACATAATATAAATTCCCTAAAGGAAACCTGGGAGCAAGTGCCTCCAAATCACCAGTTTTGTTGACTATTTGACTTTAGTGAAAAAAAATTTTTTATTACACATACTTTTTTTTAAATAAAACAATTAATATACACATTAAGCTTTCTCTTCGCCGAATTGACAAAAAATTCTACCGGAACGATTTTTAAAATAAAAAAATCAACAAACATAAAGGGTTATCCATTTTGCGGTTTTAAAAGTTAACGTAAATAAAACACATATAAAATATTTGTTTTCATGATATTTCTTTTTTATTATAAAGTTTGAACGTTGACATTATGTGTGAAACACATTGACCCCTATTCTGCGTTTCGATTCGGATCGAAATTTTCTCCGTTTTTGGCAACTTTGGTGTTTTGTGCCAATGTTCTGTAACTCCCGCGTTGAAAAACTTTTCGATTGAAATGTGAGAACTGAAACAAAAATACCATAAGTTGAAACAAACTTCTCACTAAACTGTCACTGTATCATTTTTGGTTTGTAATAGCTGTAACAGTAACAGTTTAGTGAGAAAAACAGAACATTGGCACAAACCACCAAAGTTGCCAAAAACGGAGAAAATTTCGATCCGAATCGAAACGCAGAATAGGGGTCTATATCATTTAAATGACCACCACGCGAAGTATTGCAAGCATTGATTCTTTTGAGGTAATTTTGGACCACTTTTTGACACATATTGGGCGGTATCTCAGCCATTACTTGACGAATGTTGGTTCTTAAGTGCGCAAGAGTTAAAGGTTTATCTGCATAAACACGCGTAGCCCAACAAAAAAAATGACGAATGGTGTCAAATCGCATGATCTTGGTGGCCAGTTGATGTCGCCACGACGAGAAATTACACGGCCAGGAAATGTCTCTTGCAATAAAGCCATATTCGCTCGAGTTGTGTGGCATGTGGCACCGTCTGGTGGAAACCACTTATTCTCCAAGTCGTATTCTTTAAAAGAAGGCAAAAAAAGTCGGTTATCATACGACCATACAGTCCTAATTCCTGAGAACGACGAGGAATCGACACATTCGGGTCTTCGGCAACACTTTCACTTACAGCAGCGACATTTTCAGCGGAACGACCGAAACGATGATGCACTGGCCTTACAATATCTGTAGCCGCTCCAGTCTCTTCGAATTTCTTCACAATTTTGTCAATTGCTTGCGTAGTTGGACGATTTTTGTAGTATGTTTGCAACACTTCGCGTGGTGGTCATTTAAATGATATAGTGTTTCACACATAATGTCAACGTTCAAACTTTATAATAAAAAAGAAATATCATGAAAAAAAAAATATTTAATGTGTGTTTTATTTACGTTTATAACCGCAAAATGGATAACCATATAGTTGTGGTCAAGCATACATATATTATCAAAAAATAAAACAAATGAAATAAAAAAAAAAAAAAACTTAATTCCTCTCTTAAAATCGATACGAATTTGAACTCTTTTTTCTGTTTTCAAATTAATTAACTTTTTAAAGCTTTCGTTATCAGCTAACGTTGTGGAAAAAATGAGCTTAATTTGAAAACTCATAAAAAAGTTAAATAATAAAGAGTAAATGAGCTTCGTCAATTTGACAAGCAGTAACCATCTCCAGGGTTAAATGCTAAAAAAAATCTAACTTTAAATTCGACATTTGTTTCTAAATAACAGGCAAGTGATTGTGTTGTAAATTTTATATAAAAATCAATCAAAAAACTGAGTACTTTTCATATAATTTTGACTACACAATCACCTGTCATTTGGAAACAGTACATTAATTAAAAAAAGTACCAAAAATTGTCGACTCGATTTACTAAGAGTACTAGTGATTCTCTGGTTCTAACGTCTATTTAATGTCCTAAAAGAACGTCCTAATAAATATTACCAACGTCTGTAGTAGATTTTCAATGTCTATAGTAAATAAAATTGGCAACTGTGTCAATAGGGAATCAGTAAATATTCACAAGTAACATTTCCTACAGGGTTATTATTAGAAAGCCGCAAAAAGAATTCACAGTCAAAATACTTAATGGAAAAATAATTTTAGTCTATTTATGAATATAAAATATACAATTTTATTTAATTTTCTTTCTATTTGTTTATAAAAAAAAAATTAATAAATATTTATGACTAGATATTTAACATTGCACATGTGTTTGTATACACTCACGCATATTTATTCTAGAAAGTAAAATGCCTTTTTTGAAACTGTGGTCGAAATACCAAATAATAGAAAATTAAAACATAAACAAATGCACATACACAAAAACACTTTTGAAACACATCACATTTGGCAACCACAAATATAAATTAGAATCTCATCAGTGGTAGAACTCAAAAATATTATTGAAAAACCTCAAAAAAAAAGTATTCAGCTATTTAGTTGGAAATTATTGTTGTGACTTTTGTAAACATGCACATATCTCGTAAGCTCGGTAGTTCTTTTGGTGGTTAAATACATTTTTAGCTAAATTTACACTCATTATCACTTTTTCTTACTTACATTGACAAGGTAGTTATGTTGAAACCGTAACTCTTTACCAAAAGTAAGGATTTAATCGAGTCAACTGGTGAATTTTAAATGAGTCCCAATAATAACGAGTACAGGACCGTAATAACCTCGAAGCTACCTTTTTCAAGAGCACAAGATTGGACCCTTTCTTAAGCCATAGGAAGGTTCGAGGTTTTAGCTGCCTGTTTCTGTTTTATCAAAGTAGGAAACAATTACCAATTCTTAGGACAGTCCAATAGTAAAATGATTTTCTATACTTGGCAGTTGTCCGAAAACTGCAGGGTTATTTGGGGTATTGTTTATAATGCATTACTATTTGTTAGACTCCATGTGTATGTATTGGTATAACAGTTGTATTTGTAACATAATTTAATAGTTGTTGATGTTTATAATGATGAGATGAGTTTATTTTCATGGCAAATGATGGTTGATTACAACAAAATAAACATGCAAGCATTTATTTATATTTGCACACAAATTAACAGTGTAAAACAAAATGAGAAAATAATGTAATATTTTCTTTGCTAATGGTGTTTTCTTTTCTACAAAAAAGTGTGACATTTTATTTTAAAAAAATGCAATTTGGTGTCTGTTTCTTAAAAATTTTGCTCCCGAAAAGGGTGGCTTGTTTTATTCTAAAAAACTCATCCTTTTCGGGAGCACAATTTTTAGGAAACAGACACCAAATTGCATTTTTTTAAAATAAAATGTCACATTTTTTGTAGAAAAGAAAACACCATAAGTAATTCCCTGCAAGCATTTTATGAAAAAATTAATCATATTCGAGTCATTTATGACTCCTCTGACGATTAAAATAAGCACATATGAGCTCATTTTCTGATCATAAATGATTGTTTTCTCGGGAGGAAATGGTACCCTACTCGGGACTCTTGAGGATTCTTTTATTACCTGTCTTTCTGATCAGTTTCGACTCATTTATGACTCATATTTTTAATGATTTGCGAGTCTTTTTCGAGTCATATTTCTGATTATTTGCGAGTCTTTTTCGACTAATTTTTAAGTCGTATTTTTCAGTCCTAATTCTAATCGTTTGCGAATGATTTATGAGCTTTACTAGTCTATGACCATAACACATATTTCTGACAAGTTTCATAGATCTAGGGGCTCTCAATAACTTTTAAGAAGCAATAAAAACTAAAAACGTTTTAAATAAAAAATGCAAATTTAAAAGAAGTCATGAATATAATTTTTATGAATAATTGCTAAAATTTTATGTTTAAATAACTCCACCAAATTTTACCAAATGTCTGTGTACATCAAATTCATTCATTCTTAGAAAATACCAAATTAACGTCAAAGCGATGTAGTCATCGACTTGATGTAACAACAACTTAAAATTAACATCGACATTGACAACAACTGATATAATAGGGGTGATTATATTTATGTATATTGTTGTCTTGTAAGAAGAAGAAAACATCCTTTTCTTAATTCAAATTTTATTTCCCGAAGTTGTTGAACGTTTTTCGATTAGTTTAATGGACAATTTGCAAGCAACCGGTTTTTACTATTGCGCACAAAAAATATAAGTAAAAATATAATAATAAAAAAAAAAAATATAATTGATAGCGAAAATACATTTTCGTTTTATTATAAGAAAAATACTTATGTATATAAATAATTGACTTTAAAACAGACCTGCAAAACTACTGCACTGTGCTTTTTTCTCTTTCGATCTCACACCTACGCGCACTCTTGAACACTTGAATAAACCCAAAAGTCTCGCTTGAGCTTTCACACTATGCGGTTTCTTATTTATTTATTTTATTTGTACAATGCTAAAAAATGGCATAGATGTGATACGATTAGAAAAAATATTTAGATAAAAGAAAAAAATTATTTTCCATTTGGCAGATTTTTGAATAATATTTAAAGATATTTATAAAAGTTTAAAAGTCAAAACAGTAATATATCAAATCCCTGTATGATCCATTTTCGATTGCTGTAAGTTTTGTTATTGCATTTTCCATAAATTACTTTATAAGCATAAGAACGAATCATTTTCGAGTCTTTTTTCAAGCGCGAATGTGATTAATCAGTTTTAAATCGTCAAAAGTACTCGAGGACGACTTAGTTAGGTGATTTTTGATAAAACAATCTTCCAAATGCGAGTACGGTTGTTTTAAACTAAAATAATTTTTAAAATTTTTAAGATTTAAATAAAATTTTTAACCTGATCTTTTAATAATTTCTTCAATTTTCAAAGTCTAAATTTTTTAATTCTCCTCATTCTGTTTCCTACTGTTCTTTTGATTAACAAAATAAAAACTTTGTCAGCATTTTTACATTACAGTATAAAAATAAATGTTGATATTTGTTGCCTGACAAACTAAATTGTTGTAGATATTTTTTCCTTTTCAAAATGTATTGCAGCGATAATCGACATTTGATGTTGAATGGTCAAAACAGTTGGTATCAATATTTTTTAATTTCCAAAAATATCATGTTTATATTAATTTTTTTTAGGGGACAAAAGAATTATTTTTAAATTCAAAAGCAATATTAATTTTTATAAACATTTTTTTAGGAGTTATAGTAATATCTAGAATATTTTTTTTAAGAACAATTTCGTATATTTTGTCCTGAAGTGAAGCGTAGTTCATCGATTGAAACAAATGGTAGCCAGACCAAGCAAGGTGTGGAGTAAAAGGCGGGTATAGCAAATGTTTTAACCACTAATCACATGTGGCTCAATTTAAACAAATCAATTTTAACCTGTTAAAAATGTCATAACGTGCACGCAAAGAAAAAACATGGTTGTGCTAAACATATTCTAAAAGCAACATATTATGATAAGATCCATGATTGTAGTCAACATATTACGAATTTTATTGAATCATATTATGACCAAATATATTAGTAATATTACATCATTATATTTTTCCCTTAATCATATTCTTATCCTGTTAATCATAAAAGTTAAGAAGTTATCATATTGTTATCAAGTTTATCATAATAATAAGAAGTAATCATATTATGATGTAAAGTGATTATGTTATGGTTAAAAGTAATCATAACATATCTGAAACAATTATATTATGATAACTGTAATTATAATATTAAATATCATAATATCGTTGCTATCGTTTGTCGTAGGTCGCAATTATTTATAAATTATTTTATAGAATTTTTTATGCTTATTCTATTAAAATTACCTTAAACTTACATGAAATGTTCAATATTTTTTGCACTTTCACAAAGAAAAAAAATTTAAATTTGCTTAAGGCTAGTTTACACTATCACATAAGTCTTACGTATTGCATACTACTGTGTGAGATAGAAATCTAATGAGTTTTGTTGCGACTGTCAAAAAATCTAGTTCAACATTACAGTTTCTGTTCACAATATCACACATGAACATGCTTTTGTTAAAACGCAACCCAGATCAAATGAAAAGTATTACACAGGTCAACAGCAAAAGAGGGCTTGTATAACTACTATATAGATTTGATGCAGCATGGCTACCTAAGTACAAAAATGGATTATTTTTTTTTTTAAATAATTTTTAAATAAAATTGTCAATATTTTTAGACATTTCTCCACTTATATTATCATAACTAAGAAACAACTTGTCCGATTTTGTTAAAATAAATCTACAAAAATTATGATTTACAATATCTTTAAATGATGTATACAAATATTTTTAATGCGATCAATAGTTTCAAAGTTATGAAACAAATTGTTAGCCAAAAAATAAAAAATTGGTAAAAAAAATCTGGAAAAAATCGAAAACGGCAAAAGGTATTACATATTTTATTTATTTGTAGTAAAGCTACATATCATTACAATTAATTGAAGGTATTGTATATTTACAAGCACTGTAGAAAATGGTATAATGAAAATGCAGAACACAGAAACACAGGTGCATTTTACGACCCGGATTTCGGCAAACCCTCTTTACATGTAGAAAATTGTTTGGAAAAAAACCTTTACGATATTTTTATGATTTTCAGAATTAAAAAAATAAGTAATAAACGAAAGGTTGTTTAATTTTTACGATAGCGGTAGCAAACTAATAAACGTTCATAAATGTGCGTGCACGCTGTAATGCTCTTTTTTCCGTTGGCTACCTGTAACGGGTGATTTTTTGGATAAAATTATGTAATGTTTTTTTATGATTCTTGTTTCATTTTTACGATTGCGGTAGCAAACTAATAAACGCTCATAAATGTGCGTGCACGCTGAAATGCTCTTTTTTCCGTTGGCTACCTGTAACGGATGATTTTTTTGCATAAAATTCCTTAATGTTTTTTATGATTCTTGGGAATAAGAAACAAATTTGCAGCACACACAAACTGTACACACACATAAAGGGTTATCCCAAATTATAGTATCAGTATTTATAAGAGCTCCTTAAGCCATTTTATTTTATTCAAGAATTGCTTGCGATAACGGAAACATCATTTTATCCCTACATTAAGAGTCATTCAGCTTACAAGTTAAAACAATTTACAAGTATTAATACAAACAGGTAAGAAAGTATAGTCGGTCAAGCCCGACCATATGATACCCAGCACCACAGTACTTAAAAACACATCATGCTTATGTGTCCATATAAATATGGATTTCTCTATGCTTTAAAACTTTATTAAAATCGGTTTGAAAGTTTGTGAGAGGCAGAAATTGCCCCCTACATCCCCTTGTGGTCCTATTTTTGAAAAACTGTATAGCTTATGTGTCCATATAGATATGGATCTACTTATGTTTTAAATTTCATTAAAATCAGTTTGAGAGGCAAAAATTGCCCCTTTCTCCCCTTGTGGTCCTATTTTTTTAAAACTGTATAGCGTATGTGTCCATGTAGATATGGATCTATCCATGTTTAAGACTCAGAAAGTGATTCTGAGTAGATCGGTATACTTTAAGGTGGGTCTAGAACCACTATTTTAAGGCGTTACACACATCAGCACAAATGCATAATACCCTCTCCACTATTGTGGTGTGGGTATAATGAGCAAGAAAGCTCACAATCCGGATTTATTTTGTTATGTGTGCGGCCAATATATCACCGAGAAAAAAAGTCATATGAAGATTGCTATAATATATATCCGCACAATTTGAACCTGCATTGGACACCGAGTACCATATGTATTTCATGTCGATTGAATTTATCTATGAAGCTTTCTAACGTAAAGTAAGTATAGGTTAATACATTTGGAGTATTGCTTACTTATAGTATTTCTTAATTAAAATTTAAATTCTTCATATTCGCTACTTAAAATTTTTTTCATTTTACAGACGACGCTTGGATATTTCGAAGCTTATGCTATGGAGAGAAACAGCGAGCCACGAATCCTATTGTTATTTTTGTTTAAGTACAAAAACCGGCTTCGGAAAACATATGCGATGGTCTTACACCACTAGGTCTGCTGATGGGTTTACACTTGCAGTTCTACATTCACCAGAAATTATATATGCTGAAGATCGGGGTCCAAGCTCTAGTCAAGTGCTTTCATTTTCACCAGGACACTCAACCTCAAGTATGTGTTCCCAATCAGAAAGTACAGATCCAGTACTACCATCAGCATCTGAAAGTGACGAGTTCATCCCACACAACAATTTCTTGCCGAGACCATGGAATCAAGACCAGCTTAGTGATGTAATTAGAGACCTTGGATTGTCGAAAAGATCATCGGAATTACTAGCGTCCCGGATGAAAGAAACAAGTCTCATAACTAAAGAAACTAAAGTTTCGTATTACCGTACTCGAGAAGAAGGCTTACTACATTATTTTGTTGGAGAGGATGATTTTGTGTATTGCACAGATATTTCTGGTTTGATGACTGCCATGGGCTTACAGAGATACGATTCAAACGAATGGCGTATATTTATCGACTCATCAAAATGCAGCTTGAAGTGTATGGAAATAAATTTCACTCCTTGCCGATCGCACATTCAACCAAAGTAAAAGAAGAATACTCTGTAATTGCATTGGTCATAGAGAAGATAAAATATAATGAACATAACTGGGTAATTTAGATGGTAAATTTCCTCTTAGGTCAACAAAGTGGCTTTACCAAACACCCTTGCTTTTTATGTTTATGGGACAGCAGAGCTAAAGCAGAACATTGGAAGAGAAAACAATGGCCTTCTAGGGAAACACTGGTTCCAGGTATGCCAAATGTTATAAATGTGGCTCTAGTGCCCCGAGATCGGATCATATTACCCCCTCTTCACATTAAACTTGGTCTTAACAAAGATAGTGAATGTTTCCAGTATATTTCAAGGAAGTTTCCTAATTTGAGTATTGAAAAGCTGAAAGCAGGCATATTTAATGGCCCACAAATTCGCAAATTGGTCAAAGTTATTGATTTTGGTAGTTCAATGTCAGAAATTGAGAAAAAATGCATGGGATTCGTTTGTATGGGTTATTAAAAATTTCTTAGGAAATACCAAGGGTGATGATTACGTTACGCACGTTGAAGAGATGTTAACTCACTTCCAGAATCTTGGATGCAACATGAGCATCAAAGTACATTACCTGCACAGTCACTTAGATCGTTTTCCTGAAAATCTAGGAGACTTGAGTGAGGAACAGGCCGAACGATTCCACCAAGATATCCGGACAATTGAGGAACGATACCAGGGTCGCTGGGATGCACATATGATGGCTGATTTTTGCTGGAGTACTCAGAGTAACACTTCGTTATTCAACAATAGTAGAAAATCGAACAAAAGAAAATTCCAGAGTTTGTAGTTTATAATAATTATTTATTTATTTTCTTATTTTATTTCTTATTATAAATTTAAATAATAAAATATAAATTTTCTACTGTTTAATGCATTTAAACTTATCCAATTCAAATGTTTTTCCGAAGAATAGAAACAGTATTGTAGGTAGGGTTTTGCCAAAAAAATACATGAATGTTACTATGTAATGCATTTTCGATGTGAAAATTGTACATAGCATGTTTTTAAAATTCAATAAATCGAAAGAAGAACATTAATAACTCAATTTTATGTATATCGAGCAAAAAACTAAGATTTTGTGAAAATTAGCGAATTCACTTAATTGTGAATAAATTCGAAAAGTATCAATTGATTTTTATAATCGATATCCCATTTTGTTGCTATTACGTATGAATTTGTGATCAAGCAATAAATCTGCACAATTTTTGCCGTTTTCGATTTTTCATGATTTTTTTAAAACAAATAAATTTGCCATTTTTACGTAAAAAATATATTTTTGGCTTCAATTTTTTATTATAACTCCGAAAATATTAAGCCGATTGAAACGCGATATATAAAGGGTTAAAAGGCTATGTAAATTTAAATTTTTCTAAATTTATTTTAAATGATATCGGACTAACCGTTTTTGAGTTATCAATAATTATGTGAAGAAACGTCTAAAAAAATTTATAATTTTACTAAAAAAATTTAAAAAAAAACCTCTCAATAGAATTTTAAATTTGGACCATATTTGTACTACTGGAACCACAATACATCAAAATTGTATTGTGGGTTTTCAAGCCTTTAAAATTTTTTCTTTTTTGTTGCCTTTTTTTGTTGCCTTGTGTTATTGTTTTGACAAATTTCAAAAAATTATGAAGTCGTATGGGATGTCAAATTGTTTTTCGTAATACCTGTAATTTTCATGACACATTGCATTCACACTATCACACTTTTTCATATTACTTGAGTTTTAGACATGAATTAATACAAAGTATAATAGTGTAAACTAGCCTTTAGCAAAGAATTTGTTAACTTTTTTTAATTTCTTTAAAATATTACGACAGAACTGATATAAAATTATTTAACACAAGGAGCTAATAATATATTATTAGAGCAAAGATATTTTGTTTGCATCTTAAACATATTATGAGTACACGTATAGAATGTTATCATGTTATGGCTATTAAATTTTATTAAATGGTTGTAAGTAATTTAATAAGTTTTCAAAGTTATCATTATTTAGTTGCTAGAAAAATATTTATTTTTCGGTCAACACTACTCAAATTTATAAATGCGATAAACATTTAAATGTTTACAGTAACTGTAATATTGCTTATTTTTAATAGAAATAATATTTTTTTGTGTACGACAACAATATATTTTTACAATAAACATAGTGTAGGTGCCGTAATAATGCCGAACCATATTTTTTCTTTGCGTGTATTCTATTTTCTTCTGACAAACCATCATACATCAGATATTTTTATTATGAAAAGAATATGTTGTCAAAAATCTATGCCGTGAAGACACAGGCACCGGCGGTCCACTATTGGCAGAATCATTCGCTGTCGGATGTTGATATTTTACAATACCGATATACAGGGAGCGTCAAGATCAAGTGTACAGCTTCTTTTCAAATAACAAAAGTGTTCTTTTGGTAATAAACATTGTAAATTTTAACTTTGCCAAATTTAAACAGACTTTAAGCTTGTTGTCATTTGTAAATAATAGCGTATTTATTTAATCGGGCTATTGCTTTAATCGGTTAATCGCTCGAAAAATCAACAGAGGTTTT
This sequence comes from Pollenia griseotomentosa, assembly GCA_963931875.1. NCBI lineage: Eukaryota > Metazoa > Arthropoda > Insecta > Diptera > Polleniidae > Pollenia > Pollenia griseotomentosa. The sequence goes on from OZ007561.1 coordinate 29,184,716, forward strand.
GGTTTAATCGGTTAATTTTGTTGTTGATCGGTTAACTGATTATTATTTTTTTTTATAAATTAAGTAATTTCAATAAGTAAAAATACATAAATCATTTATTATAATACTTTATTTTCTTAACTTTTTGAAAAAACTATCGTAAAAATAGCATCGCACTTTAGGTTTAAAATATTTTTCATACTCTATCTGCTACAAGCAGACTTCTAGTAGAAAAATTTTTGAGCTGCCCATAAGATATCAAAAGACATGGCGTGTTAAGTAAGAAAAATTATGTGGGTCTAATCAATTAAACAGGAGTGTACAAACGGGTGTGATAGAAGGTAAAAGGCCTAACTACCTTTCGAAAATTTCTAAATTTTGTTATATTACTATCTAGTTATGTGAGTGACAAAAAAAAAACAACTTTAACAGAGTGACAGGGTACCCGGGTACCATATACAATATATTCGAAAATTTTATATTATATAAGAAGATATATACAAAGTCAGTTTACGAAATGTAAAAAATAAGTTGCTGCAATGTCTAACATACACACTAATCTGGGGATTTCCCTTTGGCTTTGTGGTTGATCTACAAATTCATTAACTTGGTTCTGCTATCATACATACATGAATAAGTTCGGTGAGCGCGAGAAGAAGATAAAGTGTTATACAATGGCTTCTTGTTCTAAAAAAACACGATTAAGTTCAACTGATATAAATGAGATATTAAACAGATATGAACATATGCTAAACATTTGCGATAAGCATCCGAAGCATCCAGTTCGCAACAATTTGGATATATAGAGACTAAAGAGGATTCATATGATTCTGACGAGAGTGAAGAATACGAAGAAACAACTGAACTCCATGGAAAGGATGGTATGCGTTGGCATCTTCAATCCTATCCGGAATACGAATTCTTTAGCGAAAATAAAGTACTGCAACGTAAAGGTTCTGCTCCTGGCTAAAATATAGGAACTTCTAAGGATATATTCAAAACTTTTTAATCCAAGAAGATGTGCGAAGACTCGGAAAGCATGTCCAAGTTGTTGTATTCCGATTTGTAACGAACATTCAACTAACCGTAATTTGTTGAATTGTTGAATTCTGTTTCCAAGGAACTCAGTAAGCTATTATAATTATTTTTTGTTTTTTTTGTTTTTCTGATTTGTAATATTGTAAAGGATATATTATTTCTATTTCTTGTGCTTTCTTCAAGTCTTTGGTTTGAATAAACAAAATATACAAAATTACTTTTAATTTTTAAATTTTTCATTTTCATTCATGTCAAAGATTAGAAAATATTTAACCGACGTGCGTTTGAACTCATTTCAATTTCAATAAACTGATAAACTGATAAAAACGGAATAAAAAGCATTGTAAAACTTAGAAATAAGAAATTCAAGAAAAACAAAACAGAATCTATAGTGAAGCGTGACGGAAATGGCTTTTTATTACGTCGTCAAACAGTTGGATCAGCCCAATTATTGGCCGATATCCACAAACATCTGGGAGCATTTAACAGACAAATTAAAAAATAACATAGCCAGCAAATACTCTGTAGCAAATTTTGGTCCAAAATGTCTACTGACCAAACTTTGAAATGGGTAGAATCGATGCCTAAAAAAGTAGTAACAGTAATAAAAGTAAAAGGTTATAAAACAAAGCCACTAAACTTTTCTTTTTTCAAACTGTTCACTTTTTTGACGCGTTAAAAACGGAGTTAGTTTGTCTTTATTGTACTAATTTTTTTGTTTTAAAGTATTTAAGATTTTGTACATTGACATTGTAATAACATTATTCAAAGTTTTGTAAATGATAATAAGCTTCTAAAAACTGAAACTCTTATTTACTGAATTAACACTTAACATATTTATTTTACGCGCACCGTATTATGAACATACATATGAATATTAATAAAGTTTGTTGTTTATATCCCAACTTGGTATCTTCGAACTTAAAAAATCGTTAAAATGCCTAAGCACTTTTACAGCGCGGCGACACACAATTTTCAAAACAGAGACTTTGTGGTGATCGAATATTATAAACCTTCTGTAACACAAAAATTTTTAAATGCGCATTGAACAGTTTACAAGCCGGTTGTAAAAAATATGTCATGTATGAGAGGCTTAAGTTGTTAAAAACTCCGATCATGTGTAAACTAACGCCATATATTGTGAATATCGTATCAAATTGTATCAAATGTGCTTTACATGTTTATTATTTCTCTCGATTACACTGGTTCACAAATTACAAACTTTTTGCCATAACCTCAAAAATAAGATAAGACGGTAAATCGGAGTGGCTGAACACTAATATGACACTTATTTATTTCTCTCAAGAAGATTTTTCAAGATATTTGCGAATATCGAGTTTTTCTGCAGTTGTTTTAGCTATTTCAAAAAATCTCAAAAGAAATAAATGAGGAGCCGCAGAACAAAACGTACTTTTTCACACATTTAAAATTTTTGGGAAATTGAGGTTTATTTATTTCGACCCCTTAAAAAATTGTATGAACCTGAAAATGGAAACAAGTTTTTTGCTTACCAAAAGATGAATCAGACTGCCGTAAGTCAACACATTAAATGTCAAGGATGTTTAATATCCAACCAATTTTATATCGAAAAAAGTACGTTTTGTTAAAAAAAAATTTAAAAAGTACGTTTTGTTTAAAAAAATATTTAAATTTTCAACAGATTCTTGTAATTCTTCCATACTATTGTATTAATTATTTTTTTCATAACATTTATTCACCAAACAATAGTTAAATTATTGGTGGCTATTCTCGAAAACTCGTCGAACAAATACAAATTTACATTAAAACAAAAGTATAGTTTAAAAAATAGTTTTGGTTTATCATAAATTTCTAAAATTAAATAAACGTGAGAATTTTGACGCATTTCTCTCTCTAAAAAACGGTATATTGTATGATAAACACAAAAACAATTTCTTAAACTTTGTTTTTGTTTTAATGAAAATATTAATTTTTTCGACACGTTTTCAAGAATAGTCACCATTATTTAACAGTTAATTTTAACGCAAAGGAAATGACATAACTAAACGTCCATTAAATTAAGAATATTAAGAAATGTCATGTTACTAAAACAACTACACGAAGAAATGGCAAAAACAATGAAAAAAGCACGTTTTGAAAAAAAAAAAAATGAAAAAAGTACGTTTTGTTATGCAGCAATTTTTTTTAACCCATTTTTTTGGTAAAAAAAAAGAAAAAAATATGCTAACTAGATTTTTCTTAAAGATTTTAACCCAAATATTATAAAAATATCAAAAAACCAATTTGTCAAAAAATGCGAAAAAGTACGTTTTGTTCTGCGGCTCCTCAAATACTCAAGCTCGAGGTCATAGGTTTTTTAATAAATGTTTTTTATTTTATTAATTTAAATAACTCCAATATTTCGATATTCCTTGAATATCATCATTAGGGATAGTCTAAAAACAAAACAACAATATACATAAGTTTAAAACATCAATATAAACATAAAGATCACAAAAAACCAAACAGTAATAACAATAACAACAAGAACTTACTAAACTTGTAATAAAAATAAAAAATTACACAAAAATTCTTATTAGCTATGTAGTGTTTACTACCATCGTCATGATTGCACTGAATTTGAGTATGTTCTGCTCTTATTAACTAGATATCTATATTGTTTTGCACAGCCGCTCTCTACATCGCTCTTAAAATTCATCGTTGTTGGTATATTGATAATGTTCAGCATCTCCAACATAATGCTTTAAACACATTCGAGACAGCAAGCTACCGACTTCAATATGTCAAAACTAGAATACATGTGTTCATATGGAAATGATTATTTTCACGACGACACGGATACATGGCTGCAGGTTGTTGTCTGTGCTTATTTTGTCGTTGTAGTCAAATTAAACTAATTTCTATTTTTGTCCACTACAAAACAGAAAAAGTGCTGCTAATATAAAAAAATATTTAAAAAATAAGTGCTTAAATTTTTTTTTTTTTTTTTTTTTGTTTAACAGCAAAGAATTAGCTTGAAACAAGAATATTAACACGGCTCAACACCAAATTGTTATTTATATTATTTTTTTTTATATCCTTGAAAGAAGTTCTATAGCAAGATGGTTTTCGCGCCAATGCTTCTGGTTCAGGAGTTATAGGTCGTAAAAGTTTCAAAATACTTTATCCATATCTCTTTAGGTATAAAATGAATCTATAAAATATGGGAATCATTGGAAAATTCTTTAAAGTGTGTTCCACATGGCGTTTATGGCATACCGATTAACCAATTAAGAGCCAATTTTATATATTTATACTCCGTGGCTGACTTTTTTTTACAAAATTGGCTTTATCTTTAAATCTTGTCGATATAACAATAATTATTTAACCCTAAGATATTTGCTTATAATTTATGTACATATGGGTAATTCCAAAGTGTTGAACGTGACAGTCGTACGCATTCAATATGCAATAACATTTTAAACAACAAATATTGTTACGTTCTTTTAACCCTTAAATTATAGCACTAAGAAAGCACTATTATCTATGCTAAAGTTTATGGGGGGCGCGATTCTAGGTCAAAGATAATGGCAAAAGAAGTAGCGGTTCGAACGTGAAAAAAATAGAAGTAGTTTTTGTGGCCATGTATAAAAAGGTGTAATCCAGCGAAACCTGGCACAATTTTTTAGTCAAACTACTTTCAAAATTTTACATAGCAATGTAACATTAAAATGTCTTTGGTTTGGTTCCAAAATCTTCTGCATTATTTTTTGTCTACGCCAAAATCTGGCTCGATACGTGACAATTCGAACGTGAAATTTTTTCCATAATAATTTAACTGAATAATGATTAATACAAAATGAAAATTTACCGTTAATTCGAATAACATATTTTTCTTCGAACTCTTCCTTAGATTACAGACCATGTAAGAAAATTTTTTTGGAATAATTTTCATCAAATATCACCTCTTTTAAGGAAGATAATATTAAAGAAAACTTACAATAAAACATTCTCACAAATAAGAAATTACGTTTGCACAACTTTGCAGTCTGATTGTTCATCTAAGTGAACAAATTTATGGGTAAATTTATAAAATTAGTAAAATCTAAATATTTCTCCATAACAATATTATAAAATAATCAGATTATAATAACTTTTAAATTTTCGGTCACGGTGAACCATTTGGTGGAAATGCCCATATTACAATAATAAGAAGTACATAAATTATTACCAGATATATATTTTTAATCAAACTTTTAAATAAATTGACTAATTTTCCAAAATAAAATTTTTTAAAGCTTAATAAATTTAAAATTTTATATGATGAAGTTACTAATAATATGGTATTTAAAAGATTAAGTGTTCTTTCCTAAAGATGTTATATTTTAATAAATATGTATATTGACAAAATTTTAAGTTTTGTAGAAAAATCTTTCAAGAAATATTTATTTTTGAAATTGGCCCTTAACGGGCTAATAAATCGGAATTTTTTAAAGATCAAGTGAAGGCAATTTCGAAGTAGTTTCTAATAATACCACTATTTCTTAGATCCAGTTTTTACCTAAAAAGTTATTGATAAAGGGTACGTTCGTAAATGCAGTTGTTGGGTATCACTTGCGCAGAAGTAAAGTTTAATGTTCGTAAAAGCATCACTTGTAAGAAACTTGGCATCACTCTCATATGTCAAAAGTTTTTATGCAGTAATGCCGCAGCTCTGCAGCAAACTTTGGCAACTATTGCTTCAGTTAATTTTCTGAAGCAATAACTTTTGACAAAAAAGAAATCGTGTAATCGTCATTTATAAGAAAACTGTTACTTTTTGGTTCAATATTTTCAATTAAATTTGTCATCTTTATTGTAAAAAGCATTTTTATTATTATTTAATGTTTGCTTATTAAACTTTTGAAATTTCAAAAATTCAAACTCAGCACAGCTGTTGTGCAAAGTATCAGCAACACAACTGCAGCTGGTAATCACGCATCAGCAACATCATTTTGCATCACTGCAGCAGTGATACATAGTTTTTATATATTTACGTACGTACCCAAAGTGTTCTGAAACTTTTACGAACTATACCACGTGTGTTGAAGGAACAAATTTTCTTATTTTAAAAGCATTTTATATGTATCTTTTGTTTAATCTGCCTTCAAAATTATATTGTTTATTAGTTACAAAAACAACAAAATTAAAATATTTTAATTTTTTTAAAATAAATTCATTTGTTGATAATCTTAAATTAAGTTTGAATAAGAGTCTGCAATTATGCATGTTTTTCCATTTTATAAAAGAAAAAAAAATGATAGTGGCACCACTGAAATATAAAGACATAGTAAACAAAAACAGCTGTTTGTATTTTTTCAGTTGTAGCTGCCGTCTTCAAAATAATTCAGTAGCTGACTACACGACTAAAATTTCAGCCAGCAGCATTTGTAGTATTGTGTTCGTGTAGCCTGCTGTGGTGAATGTGTTTAATGCATAAAGCGTCGTTTGTAATTTTGTTCTTGTTGTAATATTCGTACATCATCAAAGTTTGGCGAGTGATTTGTACTGGCACAATGGGCTGATAGTGCAGTTTTCTGTGACGAAATATTTAAAATCCGTTGATCGGATTATGGCCTGATATTCTAGTTTTAAGTTTATTTTTAGTAGTTCCTACATACACTTTATTGCAATTTTCATTATTCTTCCCGCAATAAAGTGTATGTAGGAACTACTAAAAATAAACTTAAAACTAGAATATCAGGCCATAAATCCGATCAACGGATTTTAAATATTTCGTCACAGAAAACTGCACTATCAGCCCATTGTGCCAGTACAAATCACTCGCCAAACTTTGATGATGTACGAATATTACAACAAGAACAAAATTACAAACGACGCTTTATGCTTTAAACACATTCGAGACAGCAAGCTACCGACTTCAATATGTCAAAACTAGAATCCATGTGTGCATATGGAAATGATTATTTTCACGACGGCACGGATACATGGCTGCAGGTTGTTGTCTGTGCTTATTTTGTCGTTGTAGTCAAATTAAACTAATTTCTATTTTTGTCCACTACAAAACAGAAAAAGTGCTGCTAATATAAAAAAATATTTAAAAAATAAGTGCTTAAAATTTTTTTTTTTTTTGTTTAACAGAAAAGAATCGGCTTGAAACAAGAATATTATCTCGGCTCAACACCAAATTGTTATTTATATAATTTTTTTTTTATATCCTTAAAAGAAGTTCTATAGGAAGATGTTTTTCGCGCCAACGCTTATAGTTCAGGAGTTATAGGTCATACAAGTTTCAAAATACTTTATCCATATCTCTTTAGGTATAAAATGAATCTATAAAATATGGGAATCATTGGAAAATTCTTTAAAGTGTGTTCAACATGGCGTTTATGGGCATACCGATTAACCAATTAAGAGCCAATTTTATATATTTATACTCCGTGGCTGACTTTTTTTTTACAAAATTAGCTTTATCTTTAAATCATGTCGATATAACAATAATTATTAAACCCTAAGATATTTGCTTAATAAAGTTTTTCTGAATTGCGGTTTTTCGGCGTTGCAGAACTCTTATTATTTATGTACATATTACAATAATTCAATTATGTAAGAAGTACATAAATTATTACCAGATATATATTTTTAATCAAACTTTTAAATAAATTGACTAATTTTCCAAAATAAAATTTTTTAAAGCTTAATAAATTTAAAATTTTATATGATGAAGTTACTAATAATATGGTATATAAAAGATTGATTTATTTTTAAAATTAATTAATTAAAGATCAAGTGAAAGCCATTTCGAAGTAGTTTCTAATAATACCACAACTTCTTAGATCCAGTTTTTACCTAAAAAGTTATTGATAAAGGGTACGTTCGTAAATGCAGTTGTTGGGTATCACTTGCGCAGAAGTAAAGTTTAATGTTCGTAAAAGCATCACTTGTAAGAAACTTGGCATCACTCTCATATGTCAAAAGTTTTTATGCAGTAATGCCGCAGCTCTGCAGCAAACTTTGGCAATTATTGCTTCAGTTAATTTTCTTTAAGAAAACTGTTACTTTTTGGTTCAATATTTTCAATTAAATTTGTCATCTTTATTGTAAAAAGCATTTTTATTATTATTTAATTTTTGCTTATTAAACTTTTGAAATTTCTAAAATTCTAACTTTGCACAGCTGTTGTGCAAAGTATCAGCAACACAACTGCAACTGGTAATCACGCATCAGCAACAACATTTTGCATCACTGCAGCAGTGATACATAGTTTTTATATATTTACGTACGTACCCAAAGTGTTCTGAAACTTTTACGAACTATACCACGTGTGTTGAAGGAACAAATTTTCTTATTTTAAAAGCATTTTATATGTATTTTTTGTTTAATCTGCCGTTAAAATTTTATTGTTTATTAGTTACAAAAACAACAAAATTAAAATATTTTAAGTGTATTAATATATATTTTTATTATATATATTTTTAGCTGGTGAGGCCTAACTCCATTTGTGAAAATAAAAAAAAAAAAAATACATCGTCTGGCAGAATTATCAATTTCAACGCTACTCAACCTAAATCTCAAATAATAAATACTGCAAAAAATTGTATACGTAGAGTTCTTGATATTAGCGATAAACAACACCACAGCAAAAATAAACTGGTAATCACGAAATTACTTAAAGATAATGCTTTTCCTACAAATTTAATTAAAAATTTAATAACTGCCTATAAACCTATAATAACAAACACAAATGGTAACATTGAAAAGGAGGACAAATATTTTATCAGTGTAAAATACATACCGGGCCTCACGGACAATAAAAACATAAAAGGTGCAATAGATAAAAATGACATGAGCTTTGCTTACAAACCAAACAAAACATTAAGTGCAATATTTACAAATACAAAAACTCCAATACACAAACTACAACAAAATAATGTAGTGTATGAAATACCATGCAAGGGAGACAACAACAACAGCTGTGACTTAGTTTACATTGGTACGACCAAAAGGAATTTGGAGACAAGAATGGGAGAACACAATTCAGACATAAACAAAAACAAAGAAAGCACTGCATTATCACAGCACATATTACAAACAAAACACAAACCTGATTTTGACAACATAAGAATACTTGACAAGGTAAATAACGTGAGGAAAAGATATACAACAGAAAGCTTAAGAATTCAACAGAAAATAAATAGAACAATGAATAAAAAAGAAGATACTGACAATTTAAGCGCCAGTTATAGAGTTGTTTTGAAAAACAGTAGATGACACCACTAGTGTTTGCTTTTATGTTTTTAAAAATATATTAATGTAATACAAATTTGTTTCTTTTCACTGTAAGTTCGTTACATTTATATTTATTGTATTATTAAATGTTGATGATTTTATTTTATATGAATAGACGAATCCCTTGAAGAAGTGAACATAAAATTCACGAAACGTCGGGAAAAATGAAATAAAAAATTTTGCATTTTTATTTTCACAAATGGAGTTAGGCCTCACCAGCTAAAAATATATATAATAAAAATATATATTAATACACATAAAAGAAAGTGGCCAAAAATAAAGAAAAATAAAAAAAAAAAAAAAAAAAAAAAAAAAAAAATATTTTAATTTTTTTTAAATAAATTCATTTGTTGATAATCTTAAATTAAGTTTGAATAAGAGTCTGCAATTATGCATGTTTTTCCATTTTATAAAAGAAAAAAAAATGATAGTGGCACCACTGAAATATAAAGACATAGTAAACAAAAACAGCTGTTTGTATTTTTTCAATTGTACCTGCCGTCTTCAACATAATTCAGTAGCTAACTACACGACTAAAGTTTCAGCCAGCAGCATTTGTAGTATTGTGTTCGTGTAGCCTGCTGTGGTGAATGTGTTTAATGCATTATGTTGGAGATGCTGAACATTATCAATATACCAACAACGATGAATTTTAAGAGCGATGTAGAGAGCGGCTGTGCAAAACAATATAGATATCTAGTTAATAAGAGCAGAACATACTCAAATTCAGTGCAATCATGACGATGGTAGTAAACACTACATAACTAATAAGAATTTTTGTGTAATTTTTTATTTTTATTACAAGTTTAGTAAGTTCTTGTTGTTATTGTTATTACTGTTTGGTTTTTTGTGATCTTTATGTTTATATTGATGTTTTAAACTTATGTATATTGTTGTTTTGTTTTTAGACTATCCCTGATGATGATATTCAAGGAATATCGAAATATTGGAGTTATTTAAATTAATAAAATAAAAAACATTTATTAAAAAACCTATGACCTCGAGCTTGAGTATTTATTTCTTTTGAGATTCCATTAAGAAAAGGTCGAATACAAAAACCCATCTTTTATTATTTCAAAAAATCTTAAGAATTGTTTATCTGAATTGTACAAAACTTAAACCATTGAATAAATATGTTTTTCCTCTTCCAGCAAATATTTAGAGTGTGTTGATCGAATAAAAACTGACTGAGTTACAGCCCTTTAGATTTAAAAAAAAAATATTTTTTCGTTTTTTCGATATTGAACATTATCAGTTTCTCCATTAAGGCAATTTTTTCTAATCTAAGGGCTTGTAACTCAATAAATTTTTATCCGATTAACACAGTTTACAAATAGGCTGAAAGAGGAAAAACAAATACACTCAACAGCTTAAATTTTTTACAATTCAGATGAACAGTTCTCGAAATTTTTGGAAATATCTAAAACAAAATCAGAAAAACACAACTTCCGCGAATATCTCGAAAACGCTTCTTGAGAGAAATAAGTGCGTGAAATATTCGTGTTCAGGCGATCAATTTAGCTTAACCCTAGATAGTTAAGGTAAGTCTGCGAGACGTACGCTTTTTAAATTTTGTGCTCTTATTTTCACATTTGTTAACATACAACTTTCTCACTTTCAATTATCTCAGTTGTTAGCAGCATCTAGTCGGTGGTGGCAGTTTTAATGTTGTAAGTTATGTAGCTTTTCAGAAATTAACACAAATGAACACAACATATGTCTGAGAGACGTATCGTTATCTTAAATGTTACTTTTGTAGCGAAAATAACTTTGTGATTCGGTTGAATTTTAAGGTATTGTTTTAAAAATGTGTTGTAAGCGCGGCTTGAACGAAGCAGAAATTGGTGCTATTTTGCAAAGCGTGTTGGAGGACTCGGTTTCACTGAAAAATGTGAGTGAATCGAAAGATGAATTATTGGAGGATAGTCTTCAAAGTGATGTAGAAGATGAGCTTTTGACATACTTGAGCCTGGCGAGAATATACCACCAATTCAGGAAAATCCTCAAGAACCCGAACATTTTACTACTTCTTCCGATAGCGGCGTTATTACGATATCTCGACCCACTTTAAGAAGTAAAAGTTTGTGGGCTACATCGAACAGTCAAAGTGATGGCCGAGTTTTTTGAGTGAATATACTTCGTACGGCAAGAGGACCAACTCGGGAATGCAAATCACTGTACGACCCAATTTCATGCTTCGATATTTTTTACTACCGAAATAATTTCCAAAATTGTTCAATGGACCAGTACCAAAATTTTCATAAATTGTTCAATTTTAAGGCTAGAAATTCCTATTTTATCGAAAACTTTGACCGACAACATTGAACAAATTTTACCAGATACAGTAACCGTTGATTAAGGTTGTAGTGGAGAATAGCGAGAATCAAAAAATAGATAATACGATAGTTTCTGTTCATCAGAAATTAAACTTATGTCGAAAATGGTATGTGTCAAATGCGGTATACCTGTATGTGGCGACCCCCAAACTTAAATTGGTAAATCTTCCACACAATGTTATTCAAATTATTTATTTTTTTTTTGTTTATATAAGTTAATACAGATATCATTATCTACACAAAGTACAAAGAAAATATTTATTTAAGTTTTTAGAACCGAACTGAAGTCCTTTATAAAAACTCTTTAATTTTTGATTATGCTAATTGAATTTTATTTTTAATATTATATTTTTTATAATTTTCTGTTTAAAAATGATATTTTTTTAAAAGAAATAGAATAAATAAATAGTTTCAACAATAAAATTTATCAATATTATTTTCGGTGATATCCTTTAAAAGATAGAAACAAGGGTTAAAAAAAATATCTAATTTTTAAGGTTAATTTTTTTTTTTGTTGCATAGTGTTATAGTTCGGAATTAAATTTTATTTAATTCGAATTTATAACATCGCTTTTAATATCCAATGTGGAGTAATTTTAACTTAGTTGTATTTAAAATTAACACCAAGGCCCGTTTCTCAAAACTACAAGTTACAAGTAAAATATATTTGAAATAAAAACAAAAATTGTATTTTACTTGTAGATTTGTTACGTGTAGTTTTGAGCCAAAAAAGTAAAAAAAAAGTACAATTGTAACAAAGTTTCTAACCCTGATAACATACATACATTTTAAATAATAATATTAATAATCAGAAAATGATTTCAAGTCTCTAAAAACTTCTTTTTTATACAAAATTTGGATAAATTTCGATTGAAACTAAAGTGAAAGTTAGTGCTTCAGAATCCAACCCAACTTTCAAAATATTAAAAGTAACTGCCATTTTTTTGTATCCATGCAACTACTGAAAATCTAAATATAAAGATTGTAAAACCACAAAACCCTTTCTACATGTTTTCCCTTCTATATATAACCTTAAAATGGCATTTGTAAAATTTCTTTTAAAATCGACATGTAGTAAAAAAGATCAAGATTCGATTGGATTGTGTTTAACAATTTGTTTTTTTTTTTTTTTTTTGTGCCCCAAATACACATTTAATGCTGTCTTATTATAACGCTTTTGTTTGTCTTTAAAATATTTTAAAAGCAAAATATAAATAAAACTTTTTTCATTTGTTTCCTTTGACATGCAATCAGTAAAAACTTTTAGCGATGCCAATAAATCTCAGTCTTAATTCAATATCAAACCAACAGAAAAAAAATAAACAAAGCGAAAAAAAAACAGTAACAAAAAAAAAAGGAAACCAGCACCCAAAAAGTAAAAACCAACGTAAGCAATCACATCACTTCATGCATAATCTTGAGCCAAAACATTTTTAGCAAATCCATATAATGGAAAAAAATCATTTGTTGTTGTATTTTATTTTTCTGGGGGAAATTTTTGTTACTCGTTTACAATCCGAGAAAAAAAGGAATTAATGTTAAAGTATGTTTAATATTTGTTTTGTATTTTCATTTTTATATAAAAATAAAGTTTTTAGAATGAATATATGGGTAGTAGTGTTTTTCATATGGGATTTTTCGAAAAAAAATCCCGGGATCCAGCACATTTTTCGAGAAAAAATTTTTTGAATTAGATTCTGAAAATGTGCAATTCCATTTTGAATCATGTATTTTATTTCGGATTGTTGCCTAGAACCCTGCCCTTTTCGCCGACCTCCTTATGAGTTCCATTGTAGGCTCACTTTAGCAATGTCGTTGTTATTTTAACGTAGCATGTGACCAACCTACTTCCATTTCCATTGCCTGGTTTCAGTATAAGCTGTAGCATATTGCAAGTAGTCGTCAAATTCTGATTACTTATTATTAATGGCCAGAATATCTTAAGTATTGTTCTCATGCACTTATTCATGAATGCTTGCAGCTTTAGCGTGATTGATGTAGCGCATTTCCATGTCTCACACACATACAGAATAACTGATTTCACGCTGGTGTTAAAAATGTAAAATTTTGTTTTCTTGAGTAATTTATTTTAAAGACCTCAGTAATTGTTATTTGCTTTTTGTTCAATTAAATTTAATTTAATAATATTCTGCACCATCCTGCATTGGGCGGGAGTTTCTAGAATTTCCGGCGAAGGTGAAAAATCAATCGCGCTCCCCCCGGAAATGAAATAGTCCAGAAAAACCGAAAACTCTAAGTGGTATAAATATTCTTAAATGCGTTAATAAAATATTTGAAAAAACTAACCCATCAGCAGAAATAGAAACTAATACAACCAAACATGCAAATCCCCTTTTATTTGATTTCTTTTTATTTTAATTTTTCTTGGGGAGTTTTAAAAGTAACAAAAAAAAATTTAACAAATTGTATTAATGCACGGAAGCGTATGTGGAATAAAAACAAGCAAATAATATCAATCATACGAAAAATTAATGGGACATTTCAAGAGAAAGAAATTTATAAAATAGTCCAGTTTTTCTCATACTTCTATATAAAAAAAACAAAGTATGTATGTGTAAGGTATCTTCTACATATTTTATTCTTTTGCAAAAGTCCGCTGCTTCTGTATGCAAAAGTCCGCTGATGCTTCGCTGGGTGGTGCGCTTTCCAAACGTCCAATTTTATATGATACTGTCGTATAAATCAGGCTTAATTTGCCCGTTGGAATAGGTTATGTTGGCTATGACAACTGCTGTGGTTTATGCGCTATTCGCCTAGACCTGCGACTTAAGAAAACCTTACTGGAAAGAGTCTAACGTAGTCAACTTGCGCGATCTTGCCGGTCAGCTCGAACAGTCCTTCACGTGTTGTTGAACGGTATATCCCGTCAAAATTTGTAGGTCCCTATTGGAAAACATTTTGGGCCTGTTCGTCGATTTCGAACGAAGACTTCGTTTGCTTAACTTACATTTAAAACAAAAACAAATTATAAAATATTGTTTTTGTTTAACATGGAAGTTTAACGAACGTAGTATTCATTCGAAATGGACGAACAGGCCATTTAAGTAATTTAGATATATATTTATTGCGGCAACACATAGAATGACATCTTTAATATAAATTCATTCACCACTTGTGTATTGTAGAAATGGAAAACAAAAACTTTTTGTTTGTATTTAAAAAATAAACTTGAACTTAAAATATTCTAATTTTTTTGTTTTATGTAGATTGTTTTCTGAAAATCCCACAGTATTGAATGTTTTAAATTTGGACATAAATACAAAACAATATATATTTTAATGTTTTCCTTTAAGCTTACAAAATATTATTATATATTGTACTTTCGGCTGACCAGGTTTTATGCGTAAACACGTTTCCACTTATTTCCGGTAAGACCACCAGCCAAGTAAAACAAAATCACTCAATGTTAAAAACAAAATATCATAAAAAACAACTTAGAGTGCTATATTCGGCTGTGCCGAATCTTTGATACCCTCCACCGACAGTTCGAATGTTTAAGGAGTAATATCTGTATGATGTCTTTTTATTATTATTATCTTAAACTGTGACGATTTGTTATTAATTATGGTTTTAGGAGACTAAACTGTTTTCCGGGAGTAGGGCATATATGGGGCCTGGGGTAAATTATGTACCGATCTTCACGAAATTTCACAGTATCATTTATAGTCCTATGAAATTGTGACGAGCCAAAATTTGTTATGATTGCATTATTTTTAACGGTTTTAGGCGTACTAAACTGTTTTCCGGGAGTAGTGTTTATATGGGGCTTAGGGTAAGTTATGGACCGACCTTCGCGAAATTTCACAGTGTAATTTCTAGTCGAATAAAACGGACTTGTGCAAAATCTTATGTCATTCCGTGCATTTTTGCATCATTTATGTTAGTTTTTGTAACAAAATTATCAAGTTTTTGAAGGTGGTGGTTCCACATTTCGATTCATAGCTCTGGTCCTACTGAACCGATTTTGCTGAAATTCAATCCCAAACTGCTTAGGATAACTACAAGCAATTTGACACCTAGTTTGTTTATTTCTTTTGAGTTTTTCGAAAGTGAGCGTGTTTTCAACAGACGGACAGACGGACAGACAGACGGACATGGCTAAATCGACTTAGAATTACTCAAGCAGCCAGAATATATATACTTTATGGGGTCTGAGATGAATAATAAAAAAGTTTCACACGGAATGACAAACTTAGTATACCCTCTTCACAACTAATTGTGGTGGAGGGTATAATAAAGAGGGAGAAAGAAGAAAGTCACAAACATTTATATAAATACTAACAAAAAAGAAAGTAAAGCTGGTGAACACCAAACGTTTGGACCCTACACCACAGTATCAACAGAAACTCTTTGAGAATGTAACATTTATGTTATGGGGCTAAGATTCATATAATAGTTCTTTTTCGCATTCAAATAAGTTTAACATTAACTGTTTGTAGCTTATTTTAAAAGTTTTCCGTTATGTTGAAAATAAACCAAAATATAGTCATTTTAGAATCGAAATTACTTTTTGACTTTTAAGGCACGTTAAGTTCTTTTCTTTTTTACTTAAAAAAAAATTTATATATATTTTATATTTTAAAAATTTTATGTTTATTATTGGAGTTTGTTTTTTTGATAGTAAAAATTTTGAAACAAAAGTTAAAATCAGTAATTTTTACTATAATTGGTGAGTTATTTTTTAACATTTAAAAATAAACTGATTTTTAGTTTGATTTAAAGGAAAAATTAGTTGACCGGGTTTTAAATGAATTTTCATTTGTTTTATATTTCATTTCCCGTTGATTTTACCTACATAATATTTTGAGTGAGAGATATCTTCTTTCATATGAGATTTTTTCGTCTCAAAGTGATTTAAGCGAGGGTTTTTATATGGGACGTGTGGTCAAATCTGGATCTACACGAGCCATCCAGCAGGGCGGACAGACGGACACTATTAGATCGGTTAAAAAGTGATTATCAATCGATCAGTATATTACAGGGTAAGGGTTGGACCAATATTTTTAAGGTGTTACACACATCACCATAAACGCATAATGCACTATAGTGGTGTAGGTATAAGAACACGCTTGTTTACCAAATAAAAATCTAAAAAATTTAAAAAAACCCACGTAATATAATTTATATTAATTGCCCTTTAAAAAGAAATAAAAGAGATATAATTGAATTAGTTAAAATAAATGAAATCTAAAAATCAATTTAAAAAATAAAACCAAAAATAACCGATATACAAAGAAACCATAAGAATTTTATCCACAAAATTTATTGTTTATGCTTTTTATTTAGCATTAAATTCTATAAATGGAGTGAAGGCTTATGATCGTTAAACCTGCTGTTCAAACATAAAGTGATACGCCTTAGAATTTTGCATAAAAAATAGCAATGCCTGGTTCAATATTCAAAAAAAAACATTAAATACTTAACAATTTCATGGAATTGACTGAAAAAAACGAAAAATTCTAAACTAAGCTCACCTAGAATTCCGCCACAGCGGGAGAAAAAAGTCTATGGCAACAACTTCAATGCAGAAAAAACAGGTACTAAAGTAAGTAAGTCAAAAAAAAAAAAAAAAAGAATATTAATAAAAAACAGACACTTTAAAAAATATGGGTAAATAAGCTTACAAATGACTCTCGAGTAACATGATTCGTGTTGCAAGATACTTCTCATTTTAATATGATTTTCAAGAAAAATTTGTTGCTTTTTCAGGTCAATAAATATGTTTTTTTTTAAATATCTAAGAGCTTTGAAGGCAGGTTGTTTGTTGTTTGGAGAAGTGGAAATAACAAATTGTTTAAAATTATTCTACAAGACGCTTTAAAGTTTGTAACTTTTTTTAAAGCAGTGAACAGTCAGTAGATGTAATTCAAATTTTCTAGTGTCATACAAAACATCGGATACCAGCAAAAATAAAAAGTTGGAAATTGTGCGGTTTTCAGCAAAAATAAAAAGTTGGAAAGTAGCACATTCCATACATAATAATTGTGCGGTTTTCACAATACAAGTAATTGAACGTATAGTAAAATTTATTTGAAAAGCGCTCAGGTTTTTCAGCTGTTATACCCTGCAACGAAGGTAAGGGGTACACCTAGAGAAGAAATATGTTTAAATATGGTCACTTTCAACAAAACTATGTTTAAAGAAAATTGTAAAATACTATTGTCAGCGGAAACCATATGGTTAAATATTATGGTTAAATTAGTCATCCATCAAAAAGCCACAACCAAACTATGGTTGCTTTCGAACATGTCCGGTTGTCCGTACTTCCGCCGGTCCTTCTGTCCGTGTGTATGGTGAAATGGGTTTTCCGAAGGCACCAGAATTTATGGGGATTAGGTTGTTATATATTAATGTCACATATACTCCGTTAAAGTCTGTTATTGAAATTCAGCTAGATCGGTTCATAAATGAGGGAGATATGAGCAAAAAGCCACCACTGCCTTCTAATATCGCCCAAAAAATCCCATGTGGCTGTTGTTTTTTTTTTGTTTGTTTTTTGTTTATCTGGAGAACGGCAAGAGCCAAAGCTTCAAAATAAGATTGCACCTTGGTTATTAATACACAACCTCTCTTAAAAAATGGGCAGAATTGAAGAAGTGGACGTAACACTTCCCATAGAGAGACTTTAAAAATTCATTTTTTTTTTTTAAATTCTCTAATAATATGTTCACACTTCACATTGAAATCGAGATGATTACCCATACATTGAAGTGAATTGCTAATCACTTTAAATTGACATGATTACATTTCAATCACGTAGAATCCACTGAATATACCTCAAACTGAGTATAATGTTGAATCGGCCAACATGAACGTGTACAACCGCCCACGATTTCTGATTAATGCTTTTATTTTTTCTCTAAATAATTTATACATTTTCACAATTTCATCAATAAAATGAATTAAATAATTTTTTGCTAACTTTATAAGGGTAATTCCATGTAAAATCGACCAAGAGTGGGACACGACTTTTTACGATTTAAATGAAATTTGGTTTAAAAAAATCCTTGAATTTGGCCCCTGCAGCGCATAAGATGTTCCTAGATGGGTCAAATGTATGACCAACCCCACTTTATTAATTATTGCGGAATTTCAGTGCTTTTTAGTAATTTCAATAAGCAAAACCGTTTTTGAGTTACGCAAATATATGGTGGGCAGCCTCCTCCATTTTCGAAATAACGGTATATCTCGAAAACAAGAGCTAACCTAAAAAAATGGTTAGCACCACTAGATTCAGCGTGCCCGAATTATGTTAAAACGCTAAGTGTCCAGCTTGTCTGTTTGTTTGCAACTAGCGCAGTGTACTTATTGCTCAAAATTACAATATTAAAATTCTTTTTTAGGATTATTTTTTAAAGGTTGCAAAAGTAAAAAAATCATATTTAAAAAACAAAAAAACACCTCCTTTAAAGCTTTAGGATTTTTAAAGAACAGTTTGAGGTATTATATAAAAAACAATCAGCCAAATAATAAAATAGGTTTTTGACTTAGTCAGTTTTTAAAATTTAATATTTTGCAGGTATTACATTTTTCAAAAAAAAAAAAAAAATTCGTATGTAAAGTAGTTTTGGAGATATTGAAGAAAAAAGCTTAACACATTTTTATTCGGCGAAATTATGACATTTTGAATATGACATAACTTTTGAAAAAAAAATTTTTAATTTTTTTTTGTTCATATATGTTCCTAATAGGATAAAAAGAACATTCTCACCAAATTTCATTGAAATCGAAAAAAGTCGTGTCCCACTCTTGGTCGATTTGACGTGGAATTACCCATAAAAGTATTTTTATCCATTTTTAATACTTTAAATAAGTATAAATTTGTTTGTTGTGTTATTTTTTTAATCATCTGTCATCTTAATCATCTCAAATCTAATGTGAACGGTTTTTGTTTACTTAATCAAAATTTTGCTTAAGCACGTTTAAAATCTCAAGTTTGACCTAAGTATAAGCTAATCCCGCGAAGCTCTACGCTTGTCTGCAGGAACCAGTATTTCTGGCGGGAATCGAACCCGCCGAAGGATAACGAAAATAGCTAAAGTTTCCAAATTAGGTACAAACATCTCGGCTATAAATACACAGCATCCCACAAAATGTGGCCGGGATTGAAGAAGAAGAAGAAGAAGAAGTGGTAGCCACCGCACAGAAAACATCAAAAAGATCGGAAACCTGTAGTTGAATATGTTTTGTGAAAAGCTCGGGCAAATCGGTTCAGATAGAAACAAGTTATGGCCAAAATATAACCCATTTTCGGAAACCATAGATCTTTCCGATTCCAAGTTTTATAAATCCAGTAAATGGTAAGTTTCTTCTTAAATAAGTCGGTTTATGAATCTTTCAAATCGGTGAAGTTATAAAGACAAATTATGAGCAAAATACTTTTAAATGGGCTATATATTTGGATTTTCGATACATTAACATACATAGTTAGTGATATAAAATGAGTGCATCATATCTAAAACATCATTGACGAACGTATCCCAGTGCCGTAGCTGCCAAGAAGTAGAGAACTAAACGCAATTAAGTTAAATAAAGTAATTTCCAAGTGAATAACCACCGCACGTTGAAGACTGCAATGCAATCTAAAAAACATATTTTTTTTAAAATTAAAGTTTCATACAGTAGGTTTGCTTCTTTATTTCGAGGATGTTAATATTGCTTTGGGGTACTTAAGGGACTTTAATCCAAAAATCGATCTCGTTAAACCTCATTTTATTAACGATTTCCTTTTTGCTGCTAACTTATGCCATCCCTTCTTGAATTTTTTTAAGTAATAATTTTTATCATTTTGTTATAGATTTTATTCAGATTTAAAAAACTGTATACTTCTGTTTTTTTCAAGTTTTATTTTTGCATAATAGTTTTACTGGCCTTTTTCTCGAGTATTGCAGTGGTATATAAAATAAATAATGAGATTTTTTTCACATTTTTGCATAATTTTTTTTCTATAATTGTATATTATTTTTTGCTTGAAATAGCAATGAGTTTATTTTAAGTGTAACAACATTTTTTCTATGTTTTGTTTTGTGTTTTTGTAACAGTTTTTTAAGTTGAATTTATAACATTTACTCAATAGTCTGAAGATGGTTTTTAAAACTTTTTATTTTTTTCAATTGTAGATTTCATCTGTTTTTTGGTAAAAATTTGGTCGCTCTTGCAGTCGGTAATTAAGATAATCTAAGCCATTTAATACGATTTGAATCAATAATTTGCATTAGCTCAATATTTTTAAGAAATAAAACCAAAATTTTAAGCAAGAAATTATATTGAAAACAAAAAGAATTTGCAATAAAAGATAAGTTCAATTTCCTGTAAGAAACAAAAATTATAAAGCATAGAAAGGCATATATTGTTACTAAGAGCCGAGCGCTGTAAGCGTTTTCTCCTTGCTTAGGACGAAGGTTCATAAATCACCCAAATGGCTGCGTAAAACTCGAGAACGCTACTTAGATTCGTATTGCTGCTTTACAAATATATTTTTACTACAATCATTTTCTGCCTTTTTCTGTTTTTATACTCTTCACCGAAGGGAAAAGGGTATATATAAGTTTGTCATTCCGTTTGTAATTTTTGCAATATTTATCATTAACCTAATCAAGTATATCTATTCTGGGTCGTTATGAGGAGCGAAGTTGACTTAACGATGTCCGTTCGTTCGTTGAAATAGGTTTTCCTAAGACCACAGGCATAATGTGGTCTAGATTATTTATGTCACATATAGTCCGGAATAGTTTGGTATTGAATTTTAGCCAGACGGTCAAGAAATGGCTGTGATATAACAAAAAAACACCGTCTGACTCTAATTTTTCCCATAAAATATCTTGTTGTTGTTGTTTTTGTTGTTGTTGTTTTATATCCATTACCGGAAATAACAGTTTTTTATTTAGACTTCTTTGAGTTTTATTACATACATACGTACATGTACAGCACAGTTGGTTTAACGAAGTCCGCCTGTCCGTCTATTTTTCTGTATATCTGGGCAACGGAAAGACCAAAAGTACACAACATCCGACAAAATGTGGGTGGAAAAGTGTGCGTGGCCAAAAAGATTTATTTAAAGCTTATTTATAACGGTATTAACATAACTTTCTGTACTTATTGCACCAAGGTGAAGGGTATATTAAATTCGGCATAGAGTTTATCACTTTTTATTTATTTAAGCATCTTCTTCAATATATCCACACCACCATAAAAGAGATGGTTTTATGCGTCTATACTTATTTTTATAAAATCTTAAAATATTGGACCTAGACCCACATTTAAGTATACCGATCGACTTAGAATCACTTATTGAATCGATCCAACGATGTCCGTTTGTCCGGCTGGCTGTATGTTCATGTAAAGCTTGGGCCCAAATTTGATAGTTTAAAGAATATTAAATAATATTCGCCATAAGGAATCTTAATATGAATCTTACTGACTGTTTAAAGATAAAGAGCCCAAAATTCGTTTTACATGAAAACAAAAGCAAATTTTAAGGTTTTTGCTGTTAACCAGTTTTGCCAGGGCAGTATTGCCTTTGGGTCCTAAATAGGGTACACTCTCATATATATACTATGGTGTAGGCTATCATATAGTCGGGCTTGATGGACTTCACTTTCTTACTTGTTTTTATTCTGGCATTCCCACTATTCGTCTCAGCAAAAAAAATAAAAAAAAATTCGAAACAAAATTGTTTTCTCTTATTCTTAAGTGGTATTTATTTTAAAATTTTATATTCGCTTGAAAGTAATCGTGTTAGTTTTATGCCATTTAACTTTTTAACTTTAGTGGGCAGACACTTCATATATTTCGATAGTGTGTTGCAGAATGACGGGGCACTTTATCTAACAACCGTTTTTGTATGCTTTACCAAAGTACTTTAAGTAAAGTTAGATGTATTCATATTTAATTCAAAAAAATATGCGGAAAATTTGGGAACCTTTGAGCGATTAATGAAAAACCATTTTTTTATTCTCCACTGCTAAACAGAGAGAAAAAAGAAGTTGAAAAATTGACAACCAATGGTATCAAAATGACAACAAAGTGTTGTCAATCTTTCGACAACATCTGTTATCAAATTTTTAACAAAATATTGTCAAAGAAGAGAGAGGAAGAAGAGAGACTACCGTCTAGAACGGACGTGTTTTCATAGTTGCCGCATTTAAGATATCTTGTGCATTTAAGCTCTAATGTTTACATTTGTACTTTAATTTGTACAAATAAAAATGTCGACGAAAGTGGACAAAAAGAAACATAATAAACAAATGTATTCAGGTTTTCAGGACAAAGTCTTGACAGAAAGAATACGAAACAAGTTAGAGTGCTATATTCGGCTGTGCCTGATATGATGATGCCTGTGTATGAAGTATTTTTATTATTATTATCTTAAACTGTGACGATTTGTTATTAATTATGGTTTTAGGAGACTAAACTGTTTTCCGGGAGTAGGGCATATATGGGGCCTGGGGTAAATTATGTACCGATCTTCACGAAATTTCACAGTATCATTTATAGTCCTATAAAATTGTGACGAGCCAAAATTTGTTATGATTGCATTATTTTTTACGGTTTTAGGCGTACTAAACTGTTTTCCGGGAGTAGTGTTTATATGGGGCTTAGGGTAAATTATGGACCGACTTTCGCGAAATTTTACAGTGTAATTTCTAGTCGAATAAAACGGACTTGTGCAAAATCGTATGTCATTCCGTGCATTTTTGCATCATTTATGTTAGTTTTTGTAACAAAATTATCAAGTTTTTGAAGGTGGTGGTTCCACATTTTGATTCATAGCTCTGATCCTACTGAACCGATTTTGTTGAAATTCAATCCCAAACTGCTTAGGATAACTACAAGCAATTTGACACCTAGTTTGTTTCTTTCTTTTGAGTTTTTCGAAAGTGAGCGTGTTTTCAACAGACGGACAGACGGACAGACAGACGGACATGGCTAAATCGACTTAGAATTACTCAAGCAGTCAGAATATATATACTTTATGGGGTCTGAGATGAATAATAAAAAAGTTTCACACGGAATGACAAACTTAGTATACCCTCTTCACAACTAATTGTAGTGGAGGGTATAAAAACAGAGGAAAAAGGAGGCAACATGTAATTTGAAATTTATGTGATAATAACAGCAAATTTCGAACCACCAGTACTACTGATCTTCTGACGATAGAAAGTGGTGTTTCTTGAAACATGTAAAGATCAACCCGGGTTCAAATCCCCGCTCAGCCAAGAAAAATTATCAATAAATTTTAATAAAAAAATTCCAAGTTGTAAAATTCCTTCCCTCAGTGAAAATAATTTAATGAAAATTAAATTTGATGAACTCAAGCCTAATTAAGAAATATCAAAAATTTTTAATTTATTTTGAAAGGCAAATTAAAAAGTTTTTTTAAGCGAACCGTTTCTTTACGAAAAGGTACTCAAAATAGCTCGATATTTTTATAGCGGGAAGATATAAATAATAACTGTAGATGTTTTCCAAAAACTGAAAAACTAAAAATTTCAAAGTTAATACAGTATTGTTGAATAGGAACGATATGTATGTTCTTTTAAAAATTCAATTAAATGATATCTTATATAAAAATATACATACATATTACTGTCGCCAACTTTTTAAACCACAAACAACTCTGGAAATATATTATCAAGCGATTTAAGTGAAAAGAAAAAATTTCCAACTGCTTTGGACAAGAAAAAATCACTAACAAAACGTTTTTCTGAATTTGTTTTATAAATAATTCGATATGACGAAAAATCCCTACATTTTAGTGATTATAAAAAATCTGTCCGATTTTCCCTACGCCTCTATTTTAGTATCGAAAATACTTACATGTAGGGATTTTCCCCTACTTCTGGCAACACTGCACTGAATCCAAAAAAAAGCGTGTTACTTGTTTTGTGTAGAAAGAAGAATTTATAAAGGGAAAAAAATTCGGTTGTGCTTTTTGTTTTTTGCATCAAATTTTTTAAAGAAGAACTAGGACAAAAATCATATCGGGCTATTCTGCTTGTGTCTTTTAGTTGTGAGTGCTTCTGTACCCAAAGAGGAATACAAATGTGTAACAGGAAAATAAATAATAATATTATCTCTCTATTTCTCTCTGGCTTCGCAGGTAAGTGTATAGAATTATTCTAAATTAAAACATATGGTGTCTCTGAAACTTTTTATCACTGTTATTTCACCATTAAATCAAATTGAGTCTGCATGAAATTCACATTGTTTCAACTTGCAATAACTTTCATTAAATGTGATTTGTAGTGGTATTTTAAATATTAATGTTTATATGCTCTAACTTTACTGAAATGTTAAATTAACATTAGTTATAGTTATTTTAAAAGAAAAAATTTATTCGTTATTGTAAAATCAAGTTAACTTACCATGAAGTAGCTACGAAGCAAAATCACTACCGAAAAGTGGAAAATCAACCTTGCAACCTTGTAGAGAGCCTACTCCTGCAATATTCTAATTGTCGGTGGAGATTATCAACAATTCTCATTTTTTTAAGGCAAAGAACGAATCAAGCTTATACCCTATTTCAAGGTGAATCGTATTTAAGTAATAAAGTTGTTCTGCGGTTAAAACAAATTCTATTCGAATAAGGCAAGATCTGAACTATAAAGCAGTTAAAAGCCAGTTCTTCTTAACTTTAACAACAATATTCATGGAGTAATACCTTCAATTCATTTCCTTCGAACTTCTTTAGCTGACCTAAGCCTTTGTTTTTCGTGTCAAAATCGCATAAACTTGACACCAAAACCTGTGAAGAGCACAAACTGTTTCTTGGACTTTAAAATCAAAGGCACATACGTATTAAGAATTAGTTTTGTTAGCAAATCACGTGTTTCACCTGAAGATTTTCAGATTGCAGAAGTAAAACAAAACGTTGTTCAAATACTGTTTGTTATGACAAAATTCAACAAAGTTTACAGTAAAAGGAAAAATTGGTTGTGAAAATTATTTCGTTAACAATGCCATACAAAATTGTATTTAAATCCCAAACGATTTGTAAAATATACGCCTAATTGCTGTTAGTTAGTAATTTAGTAATTTTAAGTTTATCATTAAAGAGAGTATCTAAACAACGAATAGGAATTTTAAGCAGCAGTCAAAGGAGAAAAACTGCCATTTATTTCACTTCTTCATAAGTCATTATCCAAAAAATTTGTTACTTTTAATTCTTATTCATTAAATGTAAAGAATTGCCGTCAAACCAACTCAAAAAGCGAAAAGTTGTACATAAATTTTCGTTCTTTGTTCTACAGTTTTTGATTTCGGCTGCAGTCCCTGATTTTTAGTATTAATATGGAATATAACATTTTGTGAAAAAATAAGAGCTAAACATTTCCTAACACTTCTCTGTGCTCTTTCTGTATATAACTTAAATAACAAAAACATGAATTTTATTCTTTATTTGTTAATTTTTTCTTCTCCTTAAGAACTAGAAGTGTTAGAAAATGTCGTACCACTGTTTTATACATAAAATCTATAAATATATACCAAAATATTAACTGCTACATTTAAAGTAGATTTAATTTAAACTCTAAATGAAACTTTTGCTCAATTGCAAAGGGTTTGCTGGTGCACCGTTCAAATCATCAACATCAAGATCAACATTCTCATCATCATCAACATCATCATTGTCGTCATCATCAAAACCTCTGGTATTTATGTTCATGTGTGGAGCTACACGCGGCTTAAACTGTTGATATACCTTATTTATTTGGAGTTTTACCTCAGAACCACAATCATTAACAAACAACCTCACACACACATACGATACAGATACTGCAATACAAATACTTTCAGAAAATCATGAGTTGTTGCTACAATTTTAGCTCTAGCAACTAGGGTATTCATTCGGTTAACCGTTAATCGGTTAACCGATTAATTACTACCCGATTAACTGATCGGTTAATTTAAAATTGGCAATTTTCGATTAACGATTAAACCGGTTAATTTCAGTCGATTAACCGATTAACCGATGTTACAAATTTTTGTAGTTTTTTGAAGTGTTATAACATATTTTTTAGTGTTTTTAATTGTTTGTTTCGTCTCATATAAAAAAGGTATATATATTCGAGCAATACATTCTTAAAATACAGTTCAAAAACAGAAACTATGAGTTCGGAAATACATTTTTTTTAGTTTGTTCGGTGCTGAGCTTTGCCAGGATGAGTCAGATGATGACCTTACAATAGAAGAAACTCTCGATTGTAACACAAACTATTTTTAACAATATTAGCCGAAATAATGGCATAATGGAAAATGTTATATGTTGAGAGAAATCCTGGAAAAGTTCTGAGAAATTCGATAATCTGTATCATGATACAAAGAAACCAAGATAACGCATTCAGCTTTTAAAAATGAAATGTTTGTGCGCATCTACGTCACATCAGCGTATAAGTGCAGCTAAAATATAGAAACACAAGCAAACAAACATGTTAAACAGTTGAATTTTGTAAACATGTGCAATGCGTAATCTTAAATCTGTATTATGGGTTGCTTCCGATTTCTCAAACATCTTCGATAAGTGAAATAATTGTTTCCAAATCAAGTTTTATCAAAACTAAAGAAAAGAATCGCTTAAATTCTAAACATTTAAGCCAAATTATTTTTCCAAAGGATTATTTTATAAAATCTCAAACTATTGAAATAATTAATAAAAAAATCTCAGTTTATTTTTTAATAAATACATGAAAATATTATGTATTAACTATAAAACATGTTTCTCATATTTATGAATTACTTTTTTGTTTGCTCGTTTTAGTTCAAGAATTGTTTTGTTCGTTATGTTATTGTTTTTTTTTTTTACTTAAAGACTCCAATAATAAATAATTTTTGCATTTTTATTAATTGAAATTACTTAATTTATAACAAAACTTTTTTAATCGGTTAACCGATCAATAACAAAATTAACCGATTATTAACCGATTAAACCAAAACCTCGGTTAATTAATCGAGCGATTAACCGATTAAAGCGAAACCCCGATTTAATGAATACCCTACTAGCAACATTAGTCTGTGCTTATATTGCCATACAAGAACTGCTACAAACATACATATGCTCATATGTAGTCCATATATAGTATTTAGCAAAACTCGTAGTTTCTATGTGGTATTCTTACCTATATAAACATACTTCAGATAACAACTGATTTTATTAAACACATACACGCATATACGGAGACATACTGGTAAAATGCATTTGAACAGGATTTTAACTGCAAGTATTTTGTTGAATATGTGTGTGTCTCTTATATGGTTTATAAATCATTTCAACCTTAACATAGTATTAAGTGGAGCTCTCTGAGCTTTAGCATTATTTAGTTCTATATACGATTAAGAGCTTAAAATTTTTTTGACGACTATAAAGCAACGAGAAACTTTCCATAAGCTTATATTTCTGGTCCTCCTCTGGGTTTTATTTACACTTACGTATTTTATTAATTCTTGATTCTCTGATGCGATGCGGCTTAGACATGTTGTGTCACCTATTTTAAAAGTATTTAAAAAATACTCGCGGTAGTGCGTTACAACTTTTAACAACTGATGAATTGTTCATTGTGCGTTTCGTAAAACGCGAAATAAAACATTTGGTTTCTAAATTTTTTAGGGAAATGTTAAATGGATATATGGAGCATAATCCCCGTGCCTGGACGGTATTATTCCGGCCATGCTATGCAATATCCCGGACGATGCATTATTTCAGTTGATGGATATATTTAGGAAATGCCTCAGTAGGAGGTATCTGCCTAGGGCGCGGAGAGAGGTCAGGGTCATTTTTTTACACAAGGCCGGTAAGGCAAGGAACTCGAAGCCGGGGGACTTCAGACCTATTATTATATCTTAATTTTTGTTGAAGACTCTTGAGAGACTGATAGATTTCTATCTTAGGAGTAATATTAATACCCACCTCGTTAGTAATGCTCAACATGCCTTACTTAAGGGTAAATCTGTTGAAAGTGCGCTACATGAGGTTGCGCCGCGTTTTTGGATATAGAAGTAGCCTTTAATAATATTAGGATTGAGGCGACTAGGGATTCGTTTGCATAGCTGGGAGTTTAGGGTTTTCTGGTGGAGTAAGTAGTCTGTATGCTTAGCAGTAGGATAAACACATCGAGTCTGTGGGATCAAAGTATATGGAGAAAGGTTACCAGGCGGACACCACAGAGGCGTTTTATCGCCTCTACTGTGGTTGCTTGCGGTCAACGGGATTCTCAGGGCATTTGACTCCAAGGGTAGGAAAGTCTTTGCCTGCGGATGACATAGTTCTGCTGGTCAGGGGTAAATTTCTATCCACGATCAGTGAGATTATGCAGGTGATGTTTGGCAAACTTTCGGCATGGGCGAAGGATAGGGGTCTGGGTGTGAATCCTGCAAAGACTGAACTGGTTCTTTTTACCAGAAAGTTTAAGATAGAGGGCTTTAAGGAGCCAGTGTTGGATCGCGTCGAGTAAACTATATCTGACAGTTAGAGCATTCATCCGGTTAACCGATTAATTACTACCCGATTAACTGATCGGATAATTTAAAATTGACTATTTTCGATTAACGATTAAACCGGTTAATTTCAGTCGATTAACCGATGTTACATAATTTTTAATTTTTTGTAATATTACAATATTTATTAATATTTTGTGTTTTAATTAATTGTTTCGTCTCATATACATGTTTAGAAAATATTTTTTTATACAATATCAGCCCAATTATAAATAAAAACTCCCCGGGAGTTTTCTCCCTTCTCACATTTTTCCTATTTTAATCATAATTGGGCTGTATATTTCCTTCTAGCAATATATTCTTAACAGAATTAACCAAAACAATAAGAAGTGTTAAAATTTTTTAAAAATTAAATCAGGACTCTAATGGCATAATGGAAGATTTTATATGTTAAGAGAAATCCAGGAAAAGGACTGAGAAATTACATATTCTGTATTATGGCTGCTTCTGATTTCTCCAGCACCCACGATAAGAGAAAAAAAATTTTCCAAGTAAAGTGTTGTCAAAACTAAAGAAAATTATCGCTTTAATCCTAAACATTTAAACAAAATTTTTTTTCAAAATTTATTTTATCAGATCTCTTTAAACTATTGAAATAACTAATAAATAATAATAATCTAATTTTTTATTATAAAATTCTGTTTAAAAGGGAAATATTTATCAATAAAATTATTTTACTACAGAAATCTTATTAAACAACGACGTTTAAAATTCTTGCGTTTTCGATTTCCAGAACACCCCTGATGATGTTTTACTTTAAAAATACATATCACATATTTATGAATTATTTTTTTTTGTTTTCTCGTTTTAGATCAAGAATTGTTATTTTTGTTTTTTTAATAATAAACTCCAAATAATAAATTGGTAAGAATTGGTGACCACGACTGGATATGGTAAACTGGATTTATAGATCAGTGGTTAGGCCTACTCTTACTCATGGATGTACTGTTTGGTGGGATGTGTTTAGGGTGGATAGCTAAAGGAAGATGCTCAAGTAGGCTCAAAGGAGTACATCTCTTGGCATCACCTGGCAAGGAGAAGCACGCCACAGGAAGCTTAGAATATCCTACTATATTTATCCTCCATTGAACAGTATGTGAAGAGTTTAGCTGCTAGGAACATATTTAGACTCTACGAGTCTTCGTTGGATAAACCGATGTGGGGTTATTTCAGATCATAGGATTATGACCGAAGATTTCGGTATAACATCAGTTCCCGAATAGGAACACATGAGTGTAGTGTCTTCCAGGCTGAGATCCTAGCAATCTGGAAGGCAACGTAGTTAATACTGAGTCACATCGTAAGTGGTTCTGTGGTGACAATTTACGTCTCTAGTCAGGCTGTGCGCAGAGCATTGACAAATTATTCGGTGCGATCGTGCATGCTCGCACGGTGTAGGAATGCTCTAAGAGAGCTCATATAGCTATTCATGATAAGGCTGTGTTGGGTACAAGGACACTGCATGGTGGATGGAAATGAGGTGTCGGACGAATTCGCGAGAGAGGGTTCGAGTTTTCACTAAGATGTAAGGGACAGGGACCGTCCCTATGTCACTACTATGAGTTAATGTGGAATTGATTCCGCGATACCGCTAACCGGTCTAGGAGGAATATAACGAATTGCAGGGTGTATAGGGCATTATGACCCGGATTGAACGCAGGAGCAATCAGGGGTCTACTAGGATTAGATAGCAATGGTCATAGAACTCTTGACGGGGGATTGTTCTGTTAGGGCTTTTACGATCATATGGAAAAATACCACACCGGACTTCTGCCGATTATGCAAGGATGCTGAGGAGCTAGAGACGATTAAGCATGTACTGTGCGATTGTCCTAGGATAGAGGATCTCAGGCAGAAATGGCTAGGAGATAGATTTCACGACGAACTGGGGTGTATCGTTGAATGTAATCCACTTGATCTACTGGGGTTCGTGAGGGGAAAAGAACGGTTGTTTCTAATAAGGGGACTGTAGGGGTGGCTTTGTTCTTTCTTTTGCCTACTCTATCCTAAATTATCTTTCAATTCTCTCTTTTTTTACTTCTCTCTTTCTTCTTCCTCTATATTTAATGATTCACAATGGAGCGCATTGCTCTCCGAGTGGAGTTTTGCCATTGAGCGCATAACCCTTCCTAACCTAAGCTAACCTTACCTAACCTACCTTAACCTAACCTTACCTAACCTAACCTAACCTAACCCAACCTAACCTAACCTAACCTTACCTAACCTTCTCTAACCTAACCTATATGGAGCAACAGATAAGAGTACAGCATAAAAACCACCGATTTCTGAAGGAATATTTGAGAGCTTTACACTTAGTACCAAACTGTTGTTAGTGCACAACATCAAACTTGTCACGTGACAGTTCCAAAGTGAGGGACCGATTCTAGTTCCAAAAATTTTATATAAAGAGGACTTGTCACTTTAACATGGTGTTCTACACAGTGCTTTGTTATTTTTTGTTTTGCCATTTTTGACCCATAGTTGCCAAGCTGTCGAAGATTCAGTTAAGTTATCTTTAGAGGAAATATTACTTTCAATATATGTAATGCATAATTCTTTAGAATATAAGAATACTGAAAAATGCTTTTTTTCATATTTTCCAGCTGTATTTTATCGAAAATTCGAGAAATGTATAAAAAATATAGCAAAATACAAAACACATAATATTCGTTAAGGTTGAATTACAAAACTTCACTTGCAATGCAACCGAAAAAATTGGAAATATTAATCGTTCCAAATTGTATAATAACAGTTACCATTTCGCAAGCAGAAGTCAAGCTGTGCATCAATAATTTCCTTGTACTACCCAGTAAAAACTTCGCCTACAAAATAATGTGTTAAATAATCAGAAAAAAGTAAAAATACTACTTCCAATTCTACTGAAAGAACCAATGAATTTTACAAGGGATGTCCCAACATGAATGCATTTTAATGTCAGTCATTATTTGTTACCTACATATGACTGAAAAATAAACAGTTATATAGAAGAAAGCTACTAAATTATGAGTGAAAGAAGCTATTCATTTTAAAAAAGTAGGCGAAGTTTTTACTGCACAGAGAAAACAGATTCGTGATCACAACCGAATTTGGCGCCAATCGAATTTCTTCGGTTGCATGTACTATCACACAATTCGGTTACAATTACTGAACATTTCGGTGCTTAGCATAATATTTTTGATAGCAACATTTGAATTTTAGTACACTATCAGTCATAACAACAGATATTGTAAGTTGTTAGTATGATTATTAGAAACAAAACTGTGCTTATACCCGAATATATGATAGCTGCAACTGAATTAACACATAATTGGTGTTCATAACAAGATATTTGATTGTCGTTTTCAATATATTTTTTTTCACCGGTCAAATGTAGCCCATAAGGGGCAAGGACTTGTCCAAAGGTAATCCCAATGAATGGAAAAAGTGGCTTATTTTACAGTACGATGTCCTAAGGCAGGATCATATAACCCAGTTTGCATTACAAAGGAGAAGTGTTAAAACTACTCCATGGTATACTCCAGAGGATTAGCTTTGAAACATTGGACCAGCCCAGGATCAAAATGGATCAAGAAGTCCAATATAATTTGCAGGATATAGAAAAAAATAATACATACAAACACATGTACGTATATATGTTCATACCTATAAGAATACGTAAATTACTTACCACATCCATTTTTGACTGCAAATATATTTTTTAAATATAAAATTAAAAATTATTTTATTCTATAAAATTTTTCGACAGAAAATTTAGTAAGCAATTGGGGCTTTTAACTATTTTTCGGTTGTGAATTCCGAATAATTATATTTTCATTTGTTGTACTCGAATTGAAACTATTCCAACAATCAATAATTAGCTGCAATAAATGAATTAACATTTATATTACAAAATTTATTGACGAAAGCAAATTATTGATTGCAATGACCAATATTCAGTATTGCCCTGTATTAAATTCGGTTGTGATTCTAACCATTTGTACTAATTTTTAGAACTAAATTAAATTAGTTATCATAACTAATAAAAGAATTGAAGGAATAATATTTCAGTTAGAACAACGTTTTAATAATCAAGAGAATTAAAAATCAGTTAGAACTATACATTTTTAATAGTTGCAATAATAAATCACGTTACTTGATCAATATTTTATTACTGCAACCGTTTCCCAACCAATTTGTTTTCTGTGTGTGGGTATGTTGAAATTTTTTTACAAAGAAAACAAAATAGCATTTATTTTGTATTGAAACAGTATTAAAGCCGCATAAATGCAATGTATTTTGATGTCTTGTAACTCACCCAAATTCATGTTTATTTTGAAAAAGATGAATTTAAAATGTTTCGACATTACAGCAATTTGTATGCACTAGATTCGGTTTTTTTCTCCTAGTTTATAGCTACAATTGAGCCAGGAAAACAAAATTCCAATTCGTTTTCCATATATAGCTGTGAGAAAAATTGCATGCTCTTCAGAAAAATCTAATTTTAGCCCAGATATACATGAGGCCATAAAATCCGAACAAAGCTTAACTTGAAACCCCAAAAGTTTTTTTTTAATTCCATAAGTACTTCGAGTAGTTCCAAGCGAGAAGGTGGTAGCACTCGATGAATTCAAAAATGTCTTACTCTGTTAAATGCGTTTTCTTTTATTCTTTGCCTATATTTCGTTACTCTTTGAGTATCATCATCTGGGCTTGTAAAAAGTAATAATTTATATTAAACACGGACTGG
Organism: Pollenia griseotomentosa; assembly: GCA_963931875.1. Lineage (NCBI taxonomy): Eukaryota > Metazoa > Arthropoda > Insecta > Diptera > Polleniidae > Pollenia > Pollenia griseotomentosa. The sequence goes on from OZ007561.1 coordinate 29,218,553, forward strand.
CCTCGAGCTCGAAATAAAAGCATTATTATTTATTAACCTTCATAAGGTCTTCTGAAATAAGGTCTTTTGAAATAAAAGTTAAATCTTTTCTTACAGTGAGTGACTTATCTTTTATATATTTTATGAATTTTATTTTATTTTAAACGCAAACAACTACGTTAGGTTTTTAGAAAAAAATATTGGCGAAAAAAATATCTATAACATTTTTTCCACTTAAGGTCTTTGGGTCATATTTGACCTGTAGCAAAATTCTTGAATTTTCGTTAGAAATTTACAGTTGCTATTATTTTTTTCACCTCCTGAGGCATGCGTTATTTTGAAGTTTACTAATAATGAAGGTAAATTTGTATTTAGTTCTGATTAAACTGAAGTTGGCAACACCAAAATTTCTCATGTATTGGTTTATTGGTTAGCTGAATTGTATAGATCAAATAATGAAAGTACAGTTTGTGGGATGTTGTGGAAGGAAACTCTATTTTTTAGAGCAATCATGCCGTTGAAAAGATTCAAAAATCTTTCGAGAGTATAAGGATTTGACAACAAGGATACTCACAGTGAACGCCAAATTTTAGAGAAGTTTGCGCCGATTCGTGAGCTATGAAATATATGTGTTGATTAGCTAAGCCTGGAATATACAACCGTATACAGGCCAATAATTAGGAGCTTTGCCTTAAATAAACAAATATATGCATGTAGTTCTTGATTTGACAGTTGGTTTGAAATGTCACAGTATGACTGCAGACAATTGTTTTACATCGTAGTAATTGGGACAAAAATTGCTAGAGAATCAAATAACTTTAGTAGGAACTATATGTAAAAACAATATTGTATTTCCACCTGAGCTTTTAGCAACTTAAGGCTTTCATTAACGTCAGCTTAACATGGCTAGAACAAAAACTATTTTGCGAAACGTTTACATTTCTTAGAAAATTTGGTTTTCAACTTTCCGCGCCCTATATCAAGTAGCCAAAAACATTACCCAAAGACTAATTTTCATGAAAAATTGCAAATAAGCACCCGTCATCTTCAACCAAAGCCTAGGAAAAAAATGTTTACCAGCCAAAAATACGTCAAAACTAAGTCCTTGCCAATTATGTCACAAAACAGATACAACCACTTTATGTTAAATGTACTTTTGTATTCGCAATAAATGTTAACAATAAACACAGCTTCAATATACTTAATAAATCTAAAATATACTTAATAAATCTTAAAATAAAATATCAACTTTTAAAACATTCTTAATTCAAAAAAAGTGAATTTTTATATAAAATTTTCTACTTGGGTCAAATTTGACCCGAAGACTGTTAACGTCAGCAAATTTGAAGACCTTATGTATGTTAACAGAAATGTCGAATAGAAACACAACTAGAACAAACGACGAATTTTTGGTAGCAAATATTCTTTTTAAGCCACTCTCGTATATTTTCTATAATATAAACTTTATATAAAAACACCAAACGTCTACCAATAAGTGTGTGTGTGTGTGTGTGTATGTGCGTGCGTATATACCCGACCTTCTAACTTCAGACCTTTAAGGCCTGCTTAAAATATTTTTTAATTCAATTACTATTCTCAGTTAACTGTTAAAGTAGGGCTCATAGAAGGCCTCGGCTCTTTCGTATAAAAGATAAGATACATATTTCACATTATAAAAAATAAACATTTATTTCTTAAAAGCGTTTGGGTCCTTTCAGAGCCATTGTGGGTAGGGCTGCGTTTGGGTCTTTATAGAGCCATTGGGGGTAGGACTAATATTTCGTAAAAACATCAGATACAAAATTTCAAAGTTAACCCATTCCTGCCAAATACCCAAAAATACCTAATACACACAAATTTTAATATATCTCCTAACTTTGTCGTCTTGTTCGTACATTCGTAAAAATATATATTCATATATATATTATTGGTGGCGGGTTTATAAGTCAAGACACAGCTCAGTGTACCTTTTAATTTTACTTTTTGGCTACAAAAACAAATTTGCAAGTTTAATATCTTCCAAGGCAAAGTGTTTCCTTTTAGATGCAGCACAGGCAGAAATACTCATCTTGCCTCATGTGTTTGTGGATAGTTTTAGATTAAACTTTTCTAGTTCATACTCCTAGCAAAATAAAAACAATTTTTAATTATAATAAAACTCATGTTTGGTGTTGGCTCTGGGACGTACGAATTACGAAAACATCATATTGACTTCGCTCCGCTGTTGTTTTATGTATAAGGGTTGCCTATCACTACCCTAAAAACTTAAAAAAAAAAAAAAATTATAAATTTTCAATTTAATTAAAAAAAAATTATTTAAATCACCTTTTTTAAGTAAATAATTTTAATATTAAAAAAAACTTAAATAAATATCCTTTGAACCTTAATTTAATGTCTAAAAATTAATACTTTCCCAAAAACATTAATCTTAAGTAAATAAATATTATAAAGTCCTCAGCTAATTAACTTCGATAATTTACTTTGAACATTTGTTACTAATTATTTGTTTTAATTACTTGTTGTCATGCCAATGTAAAATAACTAAATCCTTTCACAATTAACAATAATATAAATATAATACAGAACAAGACACCAACACAAGACCACGATATATAACTACAAATAAATTTAAAACCCTTAAAGCCCAAAGGACATAAAGATACTCATTTCAAGTAGACTTATGTTATTATTACTAAGACAATGTGGGGACAACAATTGAGAGTGACTTGTTAAAACTGATTAATAATTTACTTGTAAAAATTTAAACAAAAGTCTTAAGTTGTTTATTTTAGTGCGAAATTTTTTATTTATTTCAAATTAATTATTTAGTAAGATTACGGAAGACAAGGTCATTGGCAAACAATTTATGTTGGGGTGTAAATGGGGTTACCTGGTTCTGGATAAATGCACTAGGTAGACTGTGGCACAATCCATCTTTGTCCAACAATCGCAAGCATTAACTTGTTGCGGTAGTTCGTGTCTCGTTTACACACACACAAACGTTGGGGATATACAAAAACCAACCCTTATTTTTTGAGGCTCACTGGCACTTAAGTAAAAGACACTTCTGTTTTTCCTTATTTCAGTTTCAATTTCAGGTTTCTCTTTATTTAATTCTAATTTTAGGCTCTTTAGGGCCCTTTTTATCTTTTACACAATTTTCACTTTGGCCCAATTTACAATTAATTTAATAATTTTTATTTGTTATCTGCCGGCGTCTGACTGGTTGAAGTCAGACAAGTAAAAAAGCAAACTCACTCTACAGGTGACGTTAACAACCCAGCTCGCCTACAGACCACATGAGGTATTGCCAGATGCCACCACCACCTGTAGTCCCGTTGCACACAATAAAAATAGTGGGAAACATAGCGCCCGGTTTGTTTACGTTATACATTTGTTTTACACTTTCACAGTGTTCGAAAATAAACAGAACATTATTTAGCGTTCGTCTCTCACGCCCAGGAACAATATCTATTTTTTTAGTGTTTGTGAAGACAAACACAACTCTTAGTACGGTTCGTTACTATTTTTATGAAATAGCCGAACATTATATAGTGTGCTGTTCTTCGTTAAAAACAAAACAAATGCTGTTGTACTGTAGACTAGGGTGTTCAGTCGATTAATCGAACAGGTTTAGTCGATTAATTGTTCGAATAATTAAATAAAAGGATTAATCAAAGAATTTATATCGATTAATCGAATAATAATTATATATAGTATTTCTGCTAAATGTATAATTTTTTTAAAGTTTTAAGTCGAATAAACAAACAAAATGTATGTGTCCGTTCCAATTTGAAATTTTTGTTACATTTCTTCAACACAATTTAATAATTCATTTCACAAAAGACAAAACGAAGATTTATATTAATTTATTGGGTATGTTCTGGAAATCGAAATGAAGTGAGATTGTAATTGAACGATAACTTAAATTCAATTACTATTTACAAAATGACCGTAGTTTTCGTAGAATATTTTTATGAACTTTCATTTAAGGGTCGTTTTAAATAATTTGCTCGATTTTAAATCCACTTCATTTCGATTTCTAGAACACACTCAAATTTTTTAACAAAATAGTTCATGCGTTTCCATCTTTTAAATGAGTTTGAATTAAAAATATTGTACGAAGGATAAATCTAATAATGCTAAATATAACAGATGTTCAAAAATGAATTGACGTAAATGTTCTTCAACAGCTTTACTATTTTACCACTTACACGGTGACTATAACATAGTACTTGAAGAAGATGTTCCACCAACCAAATCAAACGGGCTACAAGTGGTCCAGTGAAAAAATATTGTAAAAAAGATACTTTGATCGATTCTCTAGAGGAAATTATTTGCAGATGCATAGCAGAGCATGGAATGTCCGTGAAAAGTTTCAAAAATCCAAAGTTATATTTGCTTTTTTAAAATCTTAGTTCCCGAAAGTGAACCAACAATTTGAAGCTACATTGCCAAGTTTTATTTAAGAAGGATGTTTATTTACACAAGTACTAATTTTTTCTAAAATTATCGAAAAAAATTAATCGTAATCGATTAATTTTAAAATTTGATTCGTTTAATCGAATAAGTTAAAAATGCCAAATATCGCTTAATCGTTTAATCGAACAAAAATTGAACCCGATTAATTGAACACCCTACTGTAGACAGACATTATATACTAATGTTCTATAATGTAACTTTTTTTACATTGATGAAGAAATGAACAAACAAAAAATTTTAGCAACGACTACAGCACGAATAACTTGTGTGGGTATTGTGTATATGTTTTGTTTGTGTAAAATTATTTTGCTGGCTTTTTGTTTTTTTCGTGTATTTTGTTTTTGTAAAAATTGTTTGGGTTTTCTACCACCCAAAAGGGCGCTAAGCATAACTGAAACGAACGAACACTACTGAGCTGAACATAATAAAGTTTGCATTTTTTTTTTTTTAAACCGAACGGAATTAAATGTTCTCATCTTTTTGTTGAGTTGGATAAGAACAGTATTATTTTTGTGTTCGAAGATGACAAACAGGGAATCGTTATTTTTTTTAATGATTTACTACACAAACACTATTAGCGAACCGAACACTAAGGAGCGATATTTAATGTTTATTTTCAAACTCTGATACATATGTTAGTTTTATTTATGTTTTGGCTTTGAACTTCTTTCCATAAGAATTAGAAATTTTCTTTAGTATTATAAGAAAAACTATAAATATTATGAGCTAAAATGTTCATGGTATTTTTTTTTATATTTGTTATCAAATAATTTTCCTACAAGGAAATCAAAATAAAAGTACATACATGAAAACCTTAACGGAAGTTAACATTACGCGGAAGTGCACTAATGTCCGCTCAATTATTTAATTTGGCTTGTACTTCTCGTGTATTAAGTTGTAATCACAGTTTACATCACATGAGTTGGGTGGAAGTGGTTCAAGTACATTTAATAAAATGATTTCTTATGTATGTGTGAATAAGAAAAGACCCAGCAAACATTTTAGGGTAATCTTAAGTTAATAGTTATAAAAAAAAAATATCAAACATTAACTAAAAGTCTGAAAACGGTTAGTGAAATATTTAAAAATAACTCATAAGAATTTGAAATTGAAATTTTTGATGTATTTTTTATAATTGTTTATATTTATATTCTTGATAAATACACTGAAATTTGTTGTTGGAGGTTAAGCTAGTTTCTATGCGCATTTCACTAGTTGCTTAGGCCAGATTATCAGGAAACATTCTCCCAAAAAAAATTTAGAAAAGCCAAAGATATTAACAAACAAAACTGCAGAGTGAATGAGAATTACAAACATTCAAAAGGAATTATTTGCAACAATATAAAGGCTTAAACAAAATACCAATATTCAACAGTGAGCTTATCTTTTCTTACATTCCCCACTACAATTGGTTTGGAATTATCAAATAGAAACTGGGAATAATCTCCTTTCGTAGGTTACTTTATATTATATTCAACATTTTTTATTTTTTCATTCCTAAAAATTTAAGGAATAGAACTATTACAAAAAAGCTTTATAAAATACATAACTGAAATTTAGCTCATAGAATAAATTCGAAAAATAAAAAATGTTTGGAATTATCCCAAAATTAATTAAAGTTGTAAGTTAGTGATGAAAAAACAAAATTAAAAACAAACACAAATTGCTTTATTGTTTTCACAAGAAAATCTAAATAAAGCAGCTTGCCAATTCAGTTTTTTATGCTGTGCACTTGCAAGTTTATTATCAAAGTAATTTTTGGGAATACATACAAAATTTTTTAACTTTTTTTGTGCGGTCTGAAATTTGATTGCAAGTTTTTTTTTACTAATTTGAGGTCGCTGATTGCTTATATTGATTTTAAATTTGCGCAGTAGTTTCAGAGATATTGTTAAATTTTTGAAACAAAATTTTAATAAAAAAAAAAACAAATTTTTTTTAAAAGTTCATAAAAAATTCAAATGCGACAAAAATCACAGTTTCTATCTAAAAGCATTTAGCTTAACATAATTTCGAATGAAATGAGGTTTGTTTCATTTTAATCGATGCTTTTGATTTTATTCAAAAATTAGTGAGAAACTTAATATTCCATACAAAAATAACATTTAAAATATCTGAGTGTCATAAAAGTTTTTTCCTTTTGGTATAGATTTTTATTTTTTATGAATTTTTAAAGAACAAAAATATTGTTTTTTTTTCAAAATTTAAAAACAATGTAAGGACGGCGTAAAGATTTTTTTTAACTTAATATGGTCAACCGTTTTCAGGTTATTCCGATATACATGTGTAGTGAAAGAGCCTTAATTTTGGACATAACGTTATATCTCGAAAAGTAGAGCTGATAGAGTAAAATGGAGATTAGATTTGATTAGTTTAGATTAGATTGCTTTATTTTGATTTTCTTGCGAAAGCAAAAAATAAATTAAATATTTGTTGTATAAAAGTTGTGAGGTCTCTAGCTCATTATAAAAATTAATATAAACTTGTAAAGGTCAAATAAGAGGCAAGAAAAAGTTTTTAACAGCCAGGATTATTTATTTTTTTTTTTTTTTAGATTATTAAAAATAATGATAATGATAAAACTTTAATGGGGAAAATATCAAGTATATTTAAAAAATTTACATGCAAATTAACAGGTTCTAATTTTTTTTTTAATGGAAAAACGTTTCTTATCCACAATAGCGATGTCGTTTAAAACATTTTCCACTACGCAAGCGGCTTTTAAAACGTTATTCCACATTGGAAAACAAGTTCGTTTGTATCATTTTGTTAGTAAATTACAACGTTCTGCCCCTGTCTGACTCTTTCCCATCGGGAAAGCGCAGAACACCTTCTTACTACAGGCCTATTTGAAGGCCTGCTTAAACATGTTTTTCTTTTATTCGATTCGTTTTCTTATCTAACTGCAAAAGAATGCCTTATAGAATGCCTCGGCTCTTTGGTATAAAACGATACACATTCCATATTCGCTTCTATGAGCAGGGAGTAGAGAAGGAGTAAAATGTTTCATATAGTTTGTTTGCACAAGTAAAAGCAAAATAATTATTTTTTTAATCCGTTGCCATTCTTATGTACCTGCTAAAGAAGCAAGAGCGGAAGGCCTACTGTATATGATATAAGTATAGAGTGGAGTGAGCAGGCCTTGTATATCCAAAAGAAGGAGTACAGAGACCTTCTAGAAGGCATCCGTACTCCGATTTTTTCTCGCTGGGTCATATCTCATTTTGAAGGTGTTAAGGTGCATAATTTAGGGGGATCTGATTTTTAAACAATATAAGAGAGTAATGCTAACGGTTATCTGCAAAAACCCCGTTTTTGCAAAAAGTGGCTTTTACAACGTTATTCGCGGCTTTGCTTCAACTTTTTTTAATATTTATTCAGAAATTATATATTCACATTTTTAAACTTATATTTAGTGCCTTAGCGCTATTCTATCATTTTTGAGGCTATCTGGTAACATGTGTTTACAGTATATAGGTATAATTTGATATAACAAAAGAGAATAACAAAAAGCATTTTTTTTTTTAATAAATAAAAATAATAAAAAAAAAAATATAATACATATTTATTTGAGGAGCCGCAGAACAAAACGTACTTTTTCCCACATTTAAAATTTTTGGGATATTGAGGTTTATTTATTTCGACCCCTTAAAAAAATGCATGAACCTGTAAATGGAAACAAGTTTTTTGCTTACCAAAAGATGAATGAAACTGCCGTAAGTCAATACATTAAAGTCGAGCATTTTTAATATTAAACAAAGTTTATATCGAAAAAAGTACGTTTTGTTAAAAAAAAAAAATTAAAAAAGTATGTTTTGTTTAAAAAATAGAAAAAAAAACGTTTTTTTGTGTGCGTTTTTTTCGACGACAATATTTTGACCGAATGTTTTTAAACCTGAACCATTGTAGTAAAAAAAAGGTAAAATGAAAACTTTAAAATTTAATTTTAAATTAAATAGAAAACTAAACACTTAAAGTTATGAAGTATAATTAATACTTTTAAAATAGTTAAACTTTTTTCCCAACGTCCTCTTCTAGGCAAGTATACTCAATATCTTCTTCTATTAAATCATCCATACTTTGATGTTGGTTATACAAAATATCCTTGTACCAGAGTTATACCTGTTTTTGAATCCAGTCGTCACTAAGCTGTTATATCAAAAGATTTTCCACGTATTTTCTTTTATCGGCGTTAATCCAACGGACTGTTTTAATTTCTTTCAGCCCTGAAATTGAAAAAGGTGTTTTCCCTCGTTTCAGTTAATTTTAATTGGTGTTCCGTCCCTCTGCTGATTTAAATATAAAGGACTCGTAAGTTTTTATTAAACACTTAATTGTCCCATTTTGAAAACATTTTTATTAAAAGTAATTCGTTTAAATGATTGAATATTTTCCATCTTTTTATAAATTGAGTCAAGTTCTTTTATATTCAGAATACTCCAGTTCTTTCCCAACATTAAAACTTAATCATAATTTGAATAAATCTGAGAATACTCTTCTGCTGTCGTTATAATAGCATGTTTTTTAGGCCTTCTTTCAAAACGACCGAATACTCTATCAGCTTATAAAAAGCTATGCCCTCTAAGACATGTTATATTACTGAAACAACTACACAACAATATGGCAAAAACAATGGCAAAAGCACGTTTTGAAAAATAAAAATGAAAAAAGTAGATTTTGTTATGCACCTTTTTTTTAGAACCCATTTTCTAGGTAAAAAAAAATAAAAATATGCAAACTAGATTTTTTCTTAAAGATTTCAATATCAAAAAACCAATTTGTCAAAAAATGCGAAAAAGTACGTTTTGTTCTGCGGCTCCTCATATATTCAAATGTATATTAATATATATTTTTGAATAAAAATTATTTACACATTATGTAAATTAAAATACTTTTGAAACAATTTAATTAATTAATAAAAACCTGCTGAAATTTTTTTCTGTGTACATAGCCGGAAGATAGATATAATATCAAATGAAAAAAACGTTTGACATTGTGCTCAATGCAAATCTTTGTTGGGAAAATTGTGCAAATTTGCTTAAGAACATGTTAAAATGTGTAGTAGTATGGGTGTGTTGTTACCCTGCAATAATATTGGACTACCTGCTCCATTTTAAACAAATGGAATCCTCCCTGGACTGGTCCGATATAATGCAAGCATGGACCATGTCATTTTTAATAAGTGTTTGTAGTGAGACGACATGTCTTCGTTTTTTAACGACATGTTTTCGTTTATAAACTAATTATCTTGAGTATACCATGGAGTAGTTTTAGGACTACTCCTTTGTAATCCAAAGCTGGGTTATATGGTCCTGTCCAAGGACATCGTAATGTTAAATAGACCATGTTTTTCCATACGTTTGGGTTACTTTTGGACTAGTCCTAGACCCTTGTGGGCTACATTTTACACGCGTGTTTGGACTAGTCCTTTTATTTGCAGGGTAGCATCCATTTAACCGAGATGAACATATATGAACAGTTATAAACTTTTTTTTTTCTAAAGCCCATCTCTTGATCTCTGAGCCACAAAAAAATACAAATCTTTTTTTAGCACAGCATGTATCTGTTAGACGATGTATGTAGATGATGAAATATCCTTAAAAGAAATTTAAAAAAAAAATATCCCAACTAGAATATAAAGAATAATACATAAATTCCGTTGATTAGCTTTAATGAGCACATGTGTGTTATTGAAGAATTTTTAGAATTTTTTTTATAATTTTATTTCTTTCTTGGCTTAAACAAAAAGTACTCGTAATTTCTCAAATAATGCCACAATTGTGAATACTCTCAACTACTTTTATATTTCTCATCTTTGCTGTTTACTTAAGCAAATATTAACCGTCTGAACAATAAAATTTCTAAAAAAAAATGTTACTTAAAAGGTCCTTGCAGACTATTTAGTCGATTAAATATTAACTTTTAAACTCCTTAACTGTTTGTTAGAAATTTTCTGAGAATTACAATGTTTTAATACTAAAAATATTTTATTTACACAATTAACTCGTTTTTTTTTTTTTTTTTTTTTGTAAAGTGCATATTTTTAAAGAATTAAACTGCTGGGTTGATTTCACTTTCGTATAAAAAAGTTAATTAGTATTTGGCAAATAGTTTTTTATATACACTTAGTTTTATATATATTGCTTGGTGCAAAATTTGACCTTCATTTTAATGACTTTGTTGGAAAAGGTGAAGTTTAAGGGCATACAAAATAGGGAAATTTAAGAAAATTTCTCAATTTATAACGATAATCCGGAAGTTACAATGGAACCTAGATTATACATATCTAACATATCGGAAAGGATTAAAGGATCGAAGATCTTTGACACAAACAAATATAGAGTGGCATATAGGGCTTACAACACATCGAATAGTTTATATAGCCGGACTAAGGATAAGATTAATAAATGGGATATGTCAAACATTATCTACAAAATACCTTGTAATGGAAATGATAATGAGAATTACGACAAGGTTTATATAGGTACAACGAAAAATAAATTAAGGACAAGAGTTGCAGGACATAGATCAGATCAAAAACATAGAAACATAAACTCTAAAAAAAACAGCATTATCTCATCACGCATCAGTGTTAAACAATGAAACAAACTACAAACGCAGATTTATATTAGAAATGATACACATAATTAATAACATAAAGAATGAATTTCAAAGTAGACACAGAAAATATAGCTAGTAGTTATAGGAATTTAGTTATTAAGAGATGAAGTATTTTTTATACAGCTGCGGTCAAAAAAATAGCACCAGGATATAGAAAAAAGTTCTTCGTTATATATTTGTAAATAGGCCAAACTGATTTCATTGAATACTTGACATAAGATACTAACAGGACTGTCAAAAAATATTTAATAAAAAGCAATTGATTTGGTTTTTTATTTGATAAAAAATTTTTAACTTTTTTAAAACAACTTAAAAAACACTCAGTCAAAAAAATAGCACTGCAGCTTTTATTTTATTAAAAATTAATACTTAAACTAAAAATAAATTAAAAATTTTGAATTCTGTTTTTTTATGATGTCTTCTCATATTGAAATTAATATTTTGTTGCGTGCCCATTATTGATAATAACCTCTGCACAACGTTTTTGCATCGATTTCACTAGATTTTGGCACCTCTTCTTCGAAACTCTGTTCCAGATTTGCTGAACTGCCACCCAAAGGGCTTCGTAACGTGTTGGTTGTATTTGGGATACTCCCTTCTTTATAACTGTCCATAAGTTCTCGATTGGGTTAAGATCTGGGGACTGAGCTGGCCATTCTATAACGTTTATTTTATTGTCCTGAAACATTGTCTTGCTGAACCATCCAACGAAGCGGTATTTCCTTAGAAACATATGGAAGCATTACTTCCTGACGGATATTAATGTATAGTTTCTTATCCATGAATGTTCTGATTCAATATATGGGTCCTACTCCATAGTAGGATAAGCACCCCCATACCATAATGCTTGAACCATCATGTTTAACGGTTTTCGTTGTGAATTTTGGATTGAATTCAGCGTTAGGGGGTCTTCTGACGTAAGAACGCGATCCTTTGCTACCAAATAAAACAACCTTGGATTCATCTGTCCATATAACATTGCTCCACTTTTCAGTTTGTCATTCCAAATGAGTTTGCAGGTGTAGAATGTTTTCCACGTCCCATTTCTATGAAAATCAATAATGTAATATGCGATGAATTATTTTATTTTTATTTTAACCTTTAGTATTTGATCCTTTTATTTCAACTATTAAAGCACTATTTATATTTTTTAAAGAATTTTTGCTATTTTTTTGACCGTCACTGTATATATGTTGTCCTTAAAAATAAGTATAGTTAAAAAATTTTATATGTTATAAGAATTTTTCTTTTAGTCAAAATATTTTTTAATGCAAATATGGTTTTTGAATTAGGCTTATAAATAGGAAATTTTTTCAGTTTATATGAAGTGTTATACTTTAGTTAAATTTTATTTTTGTTAAAATATTTTGTGAAATTTTTTACGACAAATAGGTTTTTGGATTTAATTAATCACAAAAAATTTTTTCATAATTTTGTTTTAGTTTTTTTTTTTTTTTGTTATTTATATAAAAATTTTATAATTAAATTTCCTGACGATGCTAACCAAAGGTAAGCGAAATACGGATAATAAACAATTAAATATTATAAAGACCTAGAGCTTAAATAAAAAATAAACAGTTAGAAAATTACTCAAGTTCAAACTTTTTATTTTTTTGAATGATCTAAGCAAGTACAAAAGTAAAAATTAGACAGATTTTAAAATATCAGTTGCTGCAAGTTCTATTAGTTCCAAATACCTTCAATACCTACGAAGTCTATCGGATTTCCTCTACAAGCATAACAAGTTTGTTTCCTACATTAATTCCTCCCAATTTAAAACAAACAATTTTATTGAATACAAATTTTCATATCCCAAACTATTAAAAATAGTTTCAAAAGTCAGCCATCGACTTGCGTAGTTTTTAAACATGCTAGCCCATATGCCTGAAACCTTTCGAATAAAAAAATTTTATCTTTTACAATACATAGAACAGTATTTATTAATAAAACGATTTTGAAAAAACGCAAAATTCAAATTATAAAACTTGTAAAAATTTGGCTTCTACAAGAAAAGTTTTGGCAGAGACAACAAATTAAGAACTTTTATTCTCAAAAAAGGATAATTGGACAATACACCAAATGATGATTGAGTCCTGTTCATTGTTTTTGTGAAATTGAGAGTGCTGATTTCGATGGCATCATTAGTTTTTTTTTAGTTAGTTTTTAGTTTTTCGCGAACGGTCCTTCAAACCTTAAAATACTTTCTAAATTATTATTCTACACAAAAATCTCTTTCTCAGCTATTTGTATTTAATCATCATTAAAAAACTCCATTTTATTGTACACTTAATCTTTTTTTGAAGTATTTTTGTACAAAATATGCTTTTTTACATGTAGGCATTTCCCCTTCTTCTGGCAATAGTAGCTTTGAGATGAAATTGATCATAAATTTATTTTGTGCAGGCCAAAACCTCAATACCTTCTTGGGATTGACCGTTGCTTATTCAAAAAATCACTTTAAATGCAAAAAATCTGGAAAATATATTGTACAGTACTAATTCCCAATTTTTAGGACAGTATTTTTTTAATTTTTATTTATTTATTTATTAATTGATATCTTGCTCAACAAGAATAGATCTTATAATTAAAGAGCAAGAGTTTTATTGTTAATAGAGAAAAGCCTCAACAATTTATTAATAAAAAGCAAAAAAATAGAAACAAAATTAAAATTAAAATTGAAAAGTACAAAATTAAAACAAAAATTAATAAGTACAAAATAAAAATTAAAAATACAAAATTAAAGCAATAAAAAAATCAGGAGTATGTACAAAATTAAAACAAATTAAAATTAAAATTAAAAGAGGAAAGTTATATGGCCTGTGGTCTTTTTATTAAAGAAATTAAAAAGATTTTTTTTTGAACTGTATTGCGTTGCGTTGCTGTATGTTAGGATAAAGATAATTCCAAAAACGTGCAGCATTGATGATTTCTATACCTATATTTTGTTTGGTTTTTAATTGGTCTTTAAAAGGTCCTTTTTAATTAAGATAAAAGTATGGTAGCACTACTAAATAAAAAAAAAAAAAAATATAAACAAAGTGTATTTCTTTACAAGGTAGTCTCAAAAAAAGCCGACTGTTAATTTAAATATTGATGTGAAACCTTATAATTGGCTGAAAGTCCTTAATTGGTTTCTGTACATTGCAAAGTCAAGAGCAATATAACTCCTTACAAGCTCGTACGACAAGGCTCGACACTAGATTTGGTGGAGACAAAGGTATCATTAAATCTAGATTTAAGTTAATATTATAAAGTCATCAAAGTGGCAAAAATAGGGTATGGGAGGAATATCCTTAGGATCACAATAAATTAATAAATTTGTTGAATTGTTTGAAACTAACAGATTTAAACTAAAAAGAACTAACTTTAAACGAACTCAAACTAAAACGTCATAATGAATAACAGTAACGAATAGTCTAGTCGATTGTATCCAATTTGCTATAAATGAATTGTACTAAATGTTACATACTTACCCCTGTAACTTGCAATGAAATATTCTAGATTTCACTTCTTTTGCATCAGCCAGCCTAGTTACTTGAGAATTTTACTAAACTTCAATTATAAGTTTTAATTTTTACTTTATACTTAAAATTGTTATCAAAAGAGAATATTAAAATTGGTATATAACTCATCTACAATACCATAAATTAAAAGTTTTTGATTGAATTGAAAAAAATTACCCGCTTATCTATTTTATTATTCTCAAATATACACACACAGACACATACACCAGGTGTGATCATATCTGCACACATTACACATAATCGTACTTAAACACTATTTACAATTATTATATCCCATATTTATTCCCAATCCTAAATATTTCTCATGCACAATTTCTTACTCGTTGAGAAAATTGTATTAAATTAAATAAATTTATGGCTTAAGCCTGAAACCGTCATATACAGTCCTAGATTATAGCCTAACCTTAAAAAATCAAAATATCCCCAAAATTCTCTGCAAAGATGTTTGTATTATTTTAAAATGGAATCGTAGGTCCATAATTGAGCCTAACTTCACGTTCGCTTGAGCTTTTATTATTTTTGCAATACCGAATATATACTTTAACTTGTTTTAGTTTATTTTCGTTACTATTTGTAAAGGCAATTTTAGTCTATGAGCGATAAACAATATTCAATTCATTTCAAATTTTCGCCGGAAAAAAGTGAAATTATATTTTTCCTATCCTATTTTTTTTTTTTTTTTTTTTTTGTAAAGAACACAATTTTAAAATTAAATATAAAAACCTGTCTCATATCAAATTGAGGCCTTATTCCCTCATGCTAATAAATATTTACTGTATTTTTATTTCTATTTGTGTCATCAATTATACTTAAGCCTTATGAACAATTACTTTACTAATTGAATATTTTCCCAACTGCCAAATAACGATAAAATTTTTTAATCACAATTTTAGTGTTGAGTATTAAATTAGAGCATGAACGTTATGATAATGTAAAGTGTTTTTAAAGATATTAAATAAAAATGCAGAAAATCGTTATTTTAAAAGAGAACAAAAAAAATGCTTAGCTTAAAGAGAAGTTATAATTCTCTTTTAAGGAGCGTATAACAGTTAAGAATTTACAATTTCCCTGTATTAAGGGGTAAAAAAGAAGAATAAAGATCGAAAAGAGTTTGGGAAAAACTTGTTAAGGATGTGAAAAGGCAAATGTTACTTTGAATAAACAAATATTTAAATGCAAATGTTTATTATTCTAATAAGGATTGTTATTCTATGTTAAATGTAAATGTAATATAATGTAAATATTTAGGTAAAATTTTTCATACAAAGAAGATTAGGGTTTTTAAACTTATTTAAATATAGTATTTAGTTATTATTTAATTCGGAATATTCTAAAACAAAGCTAGAATTATACAAACGTTTATTGAGGATAATTTTCATAGAAAATTTGTTCTTTAAACCTTCATTAAATCCCAAATTTTTTATGAATATTCATCCGTTGTTGCTTGTAAATTTGAGGGTATCCGTTTAGACGGGTATATATAGGAGATAGATGAGAAAACGATTTTCATAAGCACCTCCTATATTACCTTATTTCGTGGTAAATCTTAATAACTGGTTGACATATAATGCGTTTACCAACCGCCACTGAATGTGAGAGCAACCAGCATGCCCAGGTAGCAATTAGAGTGCATAATCTGATAAAATTATACACTCGCCCCTCGTTATGGATCTGGAGCTATCTAACCTCCGCCGCTTTTAAAAGAAACATGCTAGCAGCTTCTGGTGAATAGAAACAGCACCTATGGATAATCCTTCCCCAGGCAAAACTCTCCTATAAGTGGTAAAAAATCATCCCTTGCGTGGTATTCTTAAATGTAAATAATCTCCCATACCGAGAGTTTGGGGAGTAAGCACAGCTACCATGTGATCCCCGAAGTATCTTTTGAACGAAAAAGCCAAACTACCGCAAAGACAATATTCCTTAAAGACAGAAAGCATTTCCCGCAAGAAGTATACTAACGGAGGTCTTAGCCAATAGTCAGTCTGGTGCCGTACCCGTAGGATGTAACACCAGAAGGCAAAATATCATAAAGATGATCCCTCAAAACCCCCGGGGGATTTTTGTGAGCCACAAAATTCACCACGACAGATGTTAGGTGAGAGAGCATAAATTTCAATTGAAAATATTATGGAATCCCCAAAAAAGATTCTGTCTAGTAGACCCTAACGCGGGGCAATTGCAGAGCGGATGGCCTATCATCCATTTCACAGAATCTGCACTGTTTGGTACGGTCATTACATAACATAAAATGATGGTAGTCTCACATACCATATAACTATCAAGCTGGAGTAATTAACGTTACAATGAAAAAACAAATCAATCCATTCTTAGTTAAATTAAGACGAATCGGTGTCAATAGAACGGTAAGTACGGATTTTCTTCAATCAAGTACAGAAATATTGATTCAAGTACTTATGTATATGCTAGTGCAAATACTTAATTTATCCACGTTTAATCCCGAATTTGTACTTAAAAAAATCCGAAAATAGGATTGACTTAATTAAAAGTAAGATAAAATTAATATCAAACTGTGCTTTACTCAAGAATTTTTAAGACGTTTTAATCTCGATTCAGACTTGAAATAATACGAACGCAAAGAAAAAACATGGTTGTGGTAAACATATCCCTTTCAGACCCTGATGCAACGATTGTGCAGGAGGGTTGCGGTCTCTATATTTTTGCTTCTACTTGACCAATATCAAATAGACCGGCATGCATCGATTACGCTAAATGTTCTTTATGTTTGTTTTTCTAATTAACCGCTGTTCGCTTAACCGTTTCTTAATTTTTTGCGAAATTCTTGCATCACACTTCAGTTTTGCATCATATTGTTATCATGTGAATCATAATAAATTTAGAAGTTATCATATTACGATACAGCACCACTTTCACAACAATAAGAAAAAAATTTTGATTTTTTTGCATCGATTTTTTATTTTGTGGCACTTTACAATTTTTTTTAATATAAATACGAATATTTTAATTGTTAAATTTCTTTAAACTTGTTTTTTTTTTAATTGTGGTTCAACAACTCACTAATTAATAATTCGATAGGCATATTTACAACAAACGACACAACTGATTCAAAATTATTTTACAAATGGCGCCAACATAATATAATTAGATTAAAAATATTTTGTTTGCTACCTAAACATACTATGACTACACGTATAGAAAGTTTTGATGTTAAATAATATAGTTGTTAGGAAAATAATTATTTTTCAGTCAATTTATAATTGCAATTAACATTAATATGTTTACAGTAACTATGATATTGGTGATCTTTAATAAAAAAAACAATTTTTTGTGTACGACAACAATATATTGTTACATTAAATATAGTGTAGTTGCCGTAAACATGCCCAACCATATTTTTTTCTCTGCGTGGTACCCTACAGAACGAAAGAGAATATTATTATTTTACATACTCGTTACACATATGTATTCGTAATCATTCTACTTTAAAAATTTTGTGTGTTTAACTCAATAATTTAAAAACATAGAATATGGGAATATTGTTTTTTATTTTACTTTTTAAACATGAAAATAATCTATATTTTTTTTCTTGTAGTGTTGTTGTTGTTGTGTCCACAACAAGTATTTATAAAAACACGCGTATGTACGCATATTGGTTTTCGAAAGTTATCCCATTTTAGATTGTTTTAAGCTGGGTTTAAAAAACTGCAGTCGAAACCAAAAACTGTCGAACAAGAAACGAAAATTTGTGTACAACTTCGCTCGCTTGGACGATGATTTTATCGTCGCCTTGATGTAATTAGTAGGGAATTTAAAAAAGGTCTTAGGACTAATAAAAGTCTGCGTCCCTATTTGCCAAGCAATCTACTCTTTAATTGCCTGCATAGCCCTAAAGGACAGACATCGAACATTAAATCAAATTATGTGGCCTTTTCTCCCTAAGAGACTACCTTTGACTTCACCTCTAAGAGCAGCCAGAATATCTGATATTACAAGTTCTGTACTCTTAATTTATGTACTTTTAATTTTTCCTTGAAATTTTCTTGAATTAAATTAAAATGCCTTTTGCCTGTTACCACCAGAAAAACGACCTACGCGTTGAGTGTAATCTATTCAACCACAAAGTATGTTAAAATAACAAAAAGAGTTAAGTACAAAACTCGCAAAAAATTAAATATACGCAAAGAAAGAGCAAAAATATTAAAGCTTCTGTCTCTAGAGACAAAAACTTTGCAAAACAAAGGCCATTTATACACTACTGCAAGTAATAGGGATATGACCTACGCATTTATAAAAGTGTAATGCCAAAATAAAAGGACAATGAGAAGTAGTGAATGAAGCGAGAAAAAGAGAAATAAAACACAAGAGAGTGGATTTGTTTTTTTTTTTATAAACTAAGAGAAAGAGAGCATCTCATTAAAGCTTTTTACGTTTTTAACGTTATAAGGCAAGCAAATCTTAGAATTTGTTTAAGGCGAGAATTCGTTAGGACTCGCTTTTGGTTATTTAGGTAGAGTAAGTGAGAGTTCGAATAAACCCCTTGCTAAAACAGGATATTTTCTAGAGAGCAAAAAGCTCTTCAGTCTTTTAACGATATTCGTGCCGTGTGGTTTATAAGTCCAAGACAAAACGGAATGAATGTTAAAGATTTAATTAAAAAAAGTAAAGAAAAGATTATAAACAAAATTTAGTGTGTAATAAAAATAAAACGAATAAAATTTCAAAATAAAAATTTGATATTAAAAGAAGAAAATAAATTTGAATAATGAATTCCAAAAAATATTCCTGTAGATATTATTGACATTAATGAATTCGTTTACATCGTAAGATTGTCTTGAAAAGCATACATTTGTGTGTTTATGAGTATTTGTGTGTATGTGTATTTTACTGTAAAGGATGAGTGTGTGAACTCTGTCATAACTTTTTTGCTGATGTATTTTCATTTTGATGGCTTTTTTTTACCTTAAATACATTTCGACAAATTTAAATGCATAAATAATACATGAAACCCCTGGCGTTAAGTGCGTGACAACTTATAATATGTTATTCATAATACAAAAAAAAAAAATAATAATAAAAACAAAGGACTTTGATGATTACAACAACAAACTTTGCAAAAACAAAAACAAATCGAAAAACACAGCAATCAAACTTAACTGCTAACAACTAAGAACATAATTGGAATAACAAAAAACAAAAAAATATTAAAGCAACAAAAAACACCAAGTTACTTCAATCTAATAGAAATATTTCCATTAACAAATCCAAATTATTTTTTCCGCCTGAAAAAAACACAACATGATAATAAAAATTACAAAAGAAATTCGTCAAACAGAAATATTAGAGAAATATATTTAAAAAATACAAAAAAAACGTGCTATGTTTTGAAATCCTTAATTTACAAGGCTCCTTCCATTTCAAAAAATCCTTAGCCATTAATCATAATAATTCCAACATTAATCTTAAAATTTAAAACTAAAACATTTTAGCGAACACGTAAAACAAAATAAAAAATGAATGTGCGGTTTTATTGAACGTTAGTAAACGTTGGTAATATTTTTATATATCACTTAACCGGGTTTTTTTTAATTTTGCTAATTATTTTTGCGTTTAACGTCTAAAACCAACCGTTAAATTTATTGTATTCGTTTTTGTTTTGTTTAAAGGTGTTAAACATTCAATCGGTTTTTTGCTGTTGCTTTAGTATTTGTGAGAGTATTTTACTTTCATTATTTTTTTTGTGTCATAAACCATAAAAACTTCAAGGATGTTCAAAAATATTTGTCTATTGACTTTAAAGAATTCGAAATAAGTGATTAATTATGGTGAGTAAGAATTTAACGCAAAAACAGTAATTTTATTTAGAAAACAATTTCGATATTATAGAAACTTGTATAGACATCAGTTCATCCATAAGTGTGTTATAAGTTTTGAAATGTTTCCTATATGGATGTGTCAGAAGCTAAAAAGCCTAACGGCACTTTTCGAAAATTTTAAAATTTTTTTTACTGTCTAAATACTCTTTGAAAATTAATTTTTTTTTTATTAAAAATATGTAAAACCGGCATAGGGTTTGAATCTTATTTTTTTTTTTTTTTTTTTTTTTGTAGATAGTGCCAGATAATAAGAAAATACACATAACTAAATTACGCCATAATAAAGGGCAGTCCAACAACTATGCACATGTTAAATGTGAGTCACACCTTAATGTCAACTTTTTTGCCCAACTTAATTTGACATTTCTTAATTTCAGTGTTTGACAAATTCAACTATAGAGAGGTACACAATTAGCCAGCGCCTTATGAAAATGGTCGTTCAAATCAAAATGCATTTCGTGTACTTCGTGATTTTTTTTACTCAGCATGATCGACCAATGTATTCACAGTCGGGAGAATTGTGCGCAAATTTTAGCAAACTGGGTCTGTAGGAAGTGTGATAATACCTGTGCATGATCGCCACATTCGTTGTGCGGAAAACGTTGCCGTCAAGTACGACTCGTCTTCGTGCCGAGATGATAACGGACTTCTTGTGGCCAGAAATTGAGGATATGGACCTGGACGATATGTGTTTCCAACAAGATGTTGACAATTGATACACACCTAACGATAAAATGGCTCTTTGCGCAGAAAATTCCATGGCCATATTATCTCAAGTCATGGCGATGTTAATTCGCCCTCACATTCAAGTGATTTAACACCGTTGGACTTCTTTCTTTGGGAATATTTAAAAGAAACAGTGTACGTCAATAAGCCTAGATTAATTCCAGAGCCAAAAGATGAGATCATTTTGCACATAAACGACATTGAACCTCAATACTATCTCAGAGTCTTTGAAAATATGGACCATCGGATAGAGGTATGCCACCGAAGTCGTGGCGAATATTTCGCCGATATTTTGTTTCACTCATGATTGTAATAGATCCTTTTGTAATAATAAAAATGAAATGCGCATAGATGCTAGCTTTCCCTCAACAATAAATTCCAGTGAATTTATCATATATGAAAAAAAATGGGAATTAAGCACGTCATACGGAAATCTTATTAATAATGAATTTTGTAATCCCAAAAAATAACTTTGATACTATACTTGCATGTGCCCGTGCATAAAACTGAACTGCAAATTTGTTTTTTTTTTTTTTGTTTTGTTGTTTTCTAACGAAAAGAATGAAATGAATCAATTTGTTTTTTAATTTTGTTTTTACTTTTTACCCACTTACAACTACAATTCGAGTCGGAAAGAACCCAACCAATTGTAGGGGGATGTAAGAAAAGATAAAATCACTGTTTATTGTTGGTGTTTTGTTTAAGCTTTGATATAGTTACAAGTAAGACTTGGAGTATTTATAATTCTTATTCGCTTTAAGGTTTTATTTGTATAATATTTTTAGCTTTTCTAAAATCTTTGGAAAAGGTTTCCTGACGATCTGGCCTAAACAACCAGTGAAATGCGCATAGAAGCTAGCTTTCCCTCAACAAAAAATTTCAGTGTATTTATCAAATATGAAAAAATTGGGAATTTAGCACGTCATACGGAAATCTTATTAAAAATGAACTTTGTAATCCCAAAACATAACTTTGAAAAAAATATTTAAATTCTCTGGAAACTTTTTGTTTTATTTACAATTAACATCGTGTTTATGTTGGACCACCCTTTATATTGCTTCTTTCTGTAGCTTATTAAATTTTTGCAATCAATTTTTCAAACATCATTTATTTCTCTACTTTTTAGTTTGTGGAGTTAGGTTTTTTGGCTTCTGATACATCCATACATCGTCATATTAATTCAAAAAAGCTCTAAGTTATATTACAAAAATTTTACATGAGATGCAGGAAACTCTCATTAACAAAGATAAGTAGCCTAAAGATTATTTTTTATTTTAAGCTAAGTTTTTTAAGAATTAGTATTTGGAGCAAATATTCAGATCTTGTTCACTTCAAAACTTCAAAATATACACTTAAATTGTTAAAAATATTCCACCAAAAAGACCAAAAATGGTTTATTAAAATAAATTATTTTAAATATTGTTGGGACGGTGGGAAAATCTTATATTAGCTTTTACCCATGACTTCGTTCACGTGAAAATTAGATTTCCTTTTCTATACTTATTTTATGTCAAAATATTTCAATAAGCAACATTATAGGAATTGTTATTTTTCGCCAACACATACATATAAGTTTTGAGGACTCGAAACTCTTGAGCAACCGACATTCATTCCAGCAACTGGATCATACTCAAAAAAAATGGAGCTTCCAACGAAACAGGTTTATAAGGGAGAAACATAAAAGTTTTCCTTACTAGACATTTATTTTATATGGCGAGTTCCCACTTTGAAGCAATACATTTCTGACACATAAATCGCTTTGTTCAGCGCATATAAAAATTGTTAGATGTAACAATTAACTTTACACGATGAATGACTTGTTACAGTTTTTTTATTTTAATGGGTATGTAATCTGGTTACCAAATTTATTAAAAAGAGAAAAAGTACCATTTTTTTCCGTTAAAAAGTACATTTTATTTTGATATGGGCTAGCATATGGCTAGACTCTAAGCTAAATTTTTCGAAAAGAGAAGAAGTAACAAAGGTTAAAGAGTACCAAGAGTACTAGAGTTTCCACATTGTACACTATAGAGTACACTGCATTGTAATGTAAACTATAATCAGCATGTATATCGAATTTATTGAAAAGAGAGAAATTGCCAATTTTATCCCGTTTCTACCCCTTAAAAAGTACTAATTTTATCCTTAAAAAGTACACTATATTAAAATCCTAACCATATGAAATCTGCATAACTTTTTGGCTTTTAATACATTTCGACAAATTCAAATGCATAAATTGTTAGTGAAGGCACTACTGTTAAGTGATTAAAAATAATAAAAATGAATCTCTTTAACGACTAAAACAACAAAATTTCCAAAATCAAATCGTAAAATTACAGCAATCAAACCTAACTGCTTGCAACTAAGAACATAAAAAAGAGTTAAAGTGCCAATTTTATCTTGCTTTTACCTCTAAAAATTTACCAATTTTATCCCTTGAAAAATACTCTATATTTTAATCCTGACCATATGCAATCTGCATACCAAATTTATCAAAGAAATAAAAAGTGACAATTTTCCCTCGATGTTCATTTTAGAAAATACCCTGTGCTTTAATCTGAGTCATATGCCATCCGTCTCATTAAGCTATTCTATTCTTTGCAAATAAGTCTGTTCCCCACCTATCGCCAGCTAATAATTGGTTTGACGCATATGCCAAAAAGTAGTTGTGGAGAAAACGACAATGAAGGTGAATTGAAACAGATGTAAGTTAATGAAATGGAGTTATTAAAATTGTTGAAAAAGTGTGAAACGACAATGAAGGTTTACATGATGTTTTCTGAAAATATACCCGACACATTTTTTTTTTTTTCATTTTTACTGCTTCTGGCATATCGCACTTAATCAACAAGATTTTGGCCCAAAATCAAAAAATTTTCAGTAGAAGCAAAACAAGTTTCAAATTTACATTAAAGTGTATGAAAAAGAATTTTTAAACCAACCCTTTTATTACCAAAAAGTCAACAAAAAAGCATGATATTTAAATAGCAGGTAAATACATATAAACATAATGTGTCAATTTCTTCCAGTGAAAAAAACAAGTGAAAAAACAAAAATTTTTAGTTAATACACTCTTGTTGACTAAGTCCAATATATTTTGAAGATAAATATAAATTTGTATCAACGTTCATGAACTAATTTAGAAGTTAATTGTATATTATTAAAATTGGAAATTATTGTTTTGCGCCGCATATGCAACTTTTCTAAATTTATTTTAAAAAAGCAGCTTTTGTGCTGCATACGTATACTTACTGCTGTGTATTGAGTTGTTGGCATTTTATTTTGCTTTTGCAGTTACTACTTTTTGTCTAACGGTAATGAAGCGAAGAAATGGTAAAATTTATTTTGAACGTTTTTATATAAAGAATGTGCAGCATCCGCCAAACAGTGGCGTGTAGAGCAAAAAATTACTTAAAAATAATTGATATGGAACACAATTTCGTGAAACTGGTTTTGGCAGGTTTTCAGAAAGGGGTTTTCGAAATAAATATACTCCATACCAAGGCGAATTCATAAAGGTGACATTTTCGAGACATCTGTTTATTGTTTATTTTTTGTGTGTATACTGAATGTCAAGCTTTGTTTACATTTTGTGAAAAAATTAATTCAAATTTAAAATTCAATAAATATAAAAAAACTTAAAAAAAAAACTTATTTAAAACAAAAAAGTGAGCATAAAATATAAACACAAGGAATAAAAAATGCGTAAGAAATAAGTGGAGCCACAATGAATTTTCAATAGAGTAAAAAGATTTACTTTCTAAAGAAATTGTGTATATTTTATAAACAAAAAAAATCCTTTTTTATATTTTCAACAAATAATTTTGACATTTACTCTAACTTTTTACAAAAACAAAATACATAGTATTAAAAAAAAAAGGGATAGCTAGCATAACTCTATCTCATAATGCGGTCACCTTTATGAATTCACCTTGCTCCATACCTAACTCAACTTTTTTAAAAAATCGATATGTCAAACCAATAATAAGCCATCTTCATAGTAGTGAATTTTCTTAATTTTTCTATTAGTTAATTTTTTCTCCTAGAAATTAAATTGTATGGCACAAAAATTAAATTTTTTTTTTTTTGTTTTGGACCCAGTAAAAACTTCGCCTGTAAATTAATGTTTTGAGTAATCAGAAAAACATAAAAGCACTATTTACAATTCTACTGAAAGAACCAATAAATTTTACATGGGATGTCCCTAAAGCATTCAAAAGTAAGTAATTATTTTTTCACCTACCTAGAAGTTTTAGAAGTAGTTTAAGAAGAAAGCTATTAAATAATGAGTGAAAGAAGCTATTCATTTTGAAAAAGTAAGCGAAGTTTTTACTGGGGACTAAAGTAAATATGATTTGTACACCATTTTTAACTGATTAAATTTTATCTAAATAATAAAAAAAACATTATTTGCAGTTCCGAAGAAACTAAATATTTAATTTAGAAAAATTGACCTTTACTGAATTAATTCAACAAGAGCAGATTTAAATATAATAAACAAAGGAAAAGTAATATAAAAAATGAAGAAAAAAAAAACAGCAACTTGCCAAGGACACTTCGCTAAAACACCATCATAAGTCCCCCTCTTTTATTATTTTTTGAACAGAGGATAAATAGAAGACAAAAAAACTTGAAAAAAATCCGTTTTATGTAACTCAGAAGAGGCGTAATGAATTCAAAATTAAAAAAAAAAATGTATGTTTAAAGAGGAATCAACATAATATTTTGCTTGTTTTTATCATTTTCAGTTCCTTAAAACAAGTTCTCTTGAAAAATAATATATACTGTTAACTGAAAATAAAACTATGTGCTCCGTATCCTTATTGATGCAGATTTGGGGAAATTATCGCTTAAATCCTAGTAAAATAATTTAGTATACATTTCACAAGGCAAATAAATATATATGTGTAAGTAAATTAAGTTTAATTTTATGTTTTCTTCTTTACTTTATTTTCATTATTTCTGTATTCAAATTAAAGGTTCTATTTGTGTAAATAGTACAAATTTATGGGACGTACTGGCCATGTAATGAAAAACAAAATATAACAAATTTGTTAGCTCTCTTTAGCCTTCTCCTTCCGTAACTTGTGGAAGGAAAGACATAACTATAGTTATTACTAAAAACGAAAATGAATTTATTAGAACGTAAATATTCATTTTTTTTTTTTTTTTTGTCTTGGGCTATTTTCTTTCATTATTTACTTTGTCAGATATTAAACTCTTATAAAAATATTAAATATAAATGGAAACGGTATATTGTGTAGTAAAGTAAAGTCATTATAAACGTATTTAAAATAAATAATTTTTTTTTTGCGCAAAAAAGCGTATTTATGATTTTTTTACCCTACCCCAAGGATTATTATCGTTTTTTTTTTCTGTAAATTGATTGCTATACTGAGATTTTTTTAATACAAGTAGATTATCCAGTCTTTGTTGTATAAAGATGATTGTAGTTGATTATGAGATTTATCTCAAAGGATTCACTTGTGTCGGTGGTTTTTCACATACTTAATTTAGGTTTTTTTGGTGGCATGTCATAGTGTCCACGGACATAATGTCTATGGACATTATGACGCCCTTCGATGCGACATAAAGCCCATGGACATTATGTCGTTTTGGAAAACGTCATAATGCCCGCGGACATTATGTCAAATATGAAGGCGTCATAATGTCCACATATAACAAAAAGAAAAATGTAAGTGTAACTATAATATGGTTGTCGGTGACAATGATTTGGTTAAATTAAACATAATGGGTTTAAAATTTTATATATTTTATATATTAAATATATAACGAAAATACTTTTGGGCGCAAGGATTTTCTCCTCTATGGTATAAAAAAGACCGGCTTCGCTAACTAAAGCGTATCTGCACAACAGGCCTTCGGCCAGGCTCAAGGATTTTCTCCTTTATGGTATAACAAGTACCGGTTTCGCTAAGTAAACATTGGCTTTACAATTTTAATGGACATTATGTCGCACCAAAAAAGGACATAATGTCCATGGACATTATTACACTATATTGATGGACATTTTGTCGCATCCCTGAGCGACATAGCGTCCATAGACTTAATGTCGTTCTTTGGTGCCGCATAATGTCCATGGACATTATGTCCGTGGAGACTACGACATGCCACCGGTTTTTTTTTTTTCTTAACTTTAATTTTCACAGTGTTTAATAATGTATATGAAATTGTTTAGCTTTCCACCCTTAATTATTGAATTTTGGACCTGTACTTTGTTGACCTGGACAGAAAACCAGCCTGACGTATGGAAGGACGGACCTCCTTAGATCGATTCTGAAATTGATTATGAGTCAATCGGATCACTAAAAAGTTGTATAAGAATCTTAATTTAACCCTTTTGTGAATGGCAAGGTACCCGGGTGCCTTTGGCGTTTTCAGCTGAAACTTCTTAAGAACTCCTAACTATTAATTAATTTTAAATTATCATTATATAGGAATATAACTATTACAAAAAAGCTTTATAAAAATACATAACTGAAATGTAACTCATAGAATAAATTTATTAATTTGAGCTTAAGCTCACTTTTATTATAATTAATAAAGAAGAATAATATTTAAAAAAAGGTCGAAGAAATTATAATAAAATTATTAATATAATATAAAGTAATCTACGAAAGGAGATAATTCCCAGTTTCTATTTGTTAAAAATAGTTGAGTTAAATACATTCAATTTATAAAGTATCACTATCCAGTGTGACACAAAGAATGCTGACGAAGGCCGTAGCGGGCCAGAAAATGCATTACATTCTGCTGGTGTCTAATATTTGTAAATTTTTCTGTACATACAATATACTTCATTGCTATCCAATGGATAGCTAAGGTAAAATGTAACAAGAAAATACAATATAATAGTCTGGTAGTGTATAAAAGTCGTTCCTAAAAATTTAATGAATAGAACTATTACAAAAAAGCTTTATAAAAATACATAACTGAAATGTAACTCATAGAATAAATTCGAAAAATAAAAAATGTTGAATACATTATATTTTAGCTAAAAAATAATTTTGGAACGGCTTTGTGTACCAAATTTCATCTTACACTTTTAACGGTATGGCATGGTACCCGGGGGCCTTTATACATTAAGCATAAAAAATCGATTATTACAAGTATGTTTTTAGTAAAGTGTTACTAACATAAAATTTAAAGAAGTC
The DNA here is from genome assembly GCA_963931875.1 of Pollenia griseotomentosa. Classification (NCBI taxonomy): domain Eukaryota; kingdom Metazoa; phylum Arthropoda; class Insecta; order Diptera; family Polleniidae; genus Pollenia; species Pollenia griseotomentosa. Next base: position 29,246,915 of record OZ007561.1, read on the forward strand.
GTTATGAATATTTAAGATTAACTGCCGTATTCATAAAAACTAAAATAAGTTTGAAATGTGTTTTAAGGCAAAATTTTCATACAAATTTTTCTTAAAATATATTTCAAATCCACTTTAATTTTTTATGAATACGGCAATAAAACTTTTATTTAGTAAAAGAAAAACAAACAAAAAAATAATTTTTTTTTATACATATATACATTTGTACGTAAATAAATAAAAAATACCTAGAAATGAACACTTAGCTACAAATAAAATTTCATTGATCGCTTCGCGAACGATTTGTTCATATTGGACAGTTTGTTGCTCATTTTAAATTGGTTTGGAACATTTAGTACAAGCTTGTTTTTATTTGCTTCATACGTAGTTGAGAGCACACGCGACAATACCCTTCTACGGGAGTACGTTCGCTTTTTTTATTTACTCTTCAAACCGAAAATGTTTGACGTGGATACATTAAAATCTTTTCCCAGCAAACTCGGTATTGCAAATTTGACTGAGATAACTTTTGGGTTTATGATGCATTGTTGACTATTTTACTAACACACTTCAAAGCTTATTACTTTCAAAAATTGTCTGAGACGGTCTGTGGACCGTAATTGTGAATGGTTTTCCATGTATATGATATAAGATCCTTATGCTGCTACATCTATAGTATTATAAAAGAGTAAGAGTTCATTGTATAGCAAGCCAAAGAAGGTTTATATCTCTGACGTAAATTCTCATTCAACATTGTCCAAATAATCTCACAAAAAAAAAAAATTGCTTTATCTGTTCTGTTCGTAATATGCGGGTTTTATCGTTGTCAAAACTTTTGAACTGTAGCATAATTTTGAATCTGCAGACAATGGCAAGAGAGTAGGTTTCCACAACTCTGTTATATTGATTTGATTTTGCTAGCGTGAATAAGAATCCTTATAAAAGCGTTTAATTCTTTTTTACGGAATTACTAAAATTTATACATAAAAAGTTCAACTTGTGTATTTTTGCAATAAGCGAAATCACAGGAATATTATTTTCAATTTTTGTGTTTCACATTTGCTAACTTTGTTATGCTTGGAGAAATATTAACGCTAAATTTCAGACTTGCGTATCTTAGCAGTAATACGTTGGATAACCCAGGGCGTTTACAAGATATTGAAATTTTACTGAAAATGAGCTTCTATTGTAAGTCTCAGAGAGGTTTTTTTTCGCGATTATGCACATATTTTCGATAAAAAATTTAAGTTTCCAATACTATTTCCATATAGGTACCCGGGTACCTTTCAATGCTGTTAAGGGTGTTTTTTTTTGCCATTCACATTAGGGTTAAATATGTTACAAACATTAGTATAATGACTTACATTAATAATAATCTCTCCACAAATAGTAGAGTGGGTATAAAGATAAAAGGAGAAAGATGTGTTGGAGTGGCTTGGGCACCTCAAATCAAAATATTTTTTTACAAATAAAATAAATATTTCCTCGATTTCATTTAAGTGCGTATTAACTTACAATTTATAAATTTTGAGTTGAAGCAAAACAATTTTTAATTTTATATTAAAGGTATAGGAAAAAAAATTTTTAACCAACAGTTTTATTTAGTTTTAAATAAAAATGTTAACAATATGTTTAGGTGCCCGGAAGGCTAGGTGGTAGTGAGCTAGTCTATCAGTGCGGGGTTTGCGAGTTCGAATCTGGCCGGAGACTCTGGTCTCCTGCAGACAAGCGAAAAGCTTCGAGGGATTAGCATAAGCAAAAAAAATAATAATAATTAAAATATATAAGTAGCATTGTTTTGGCCAAAATTTGCAAACAATTTCTTGATTGAAAATGCATGTATGTGGGTGTCAAAAAATGTTTGCTTTATTGTAAACACCAAGTTAAAGTGTTGCTGTCATTGTAAATTTGGCCTTCATCTGCATAATTTTAGTAGACGTTTTCAAACACAAAATTTATCATTTCATCATAAAAAAGCCTAAAATGTTACAAATTGAAATAAGCTATTAAAAGTTTTTTTTTTTTGTTGCCTTAGCGCTTCTTATCCTTTAACATATATTAACCACTCAACTATAAATTCGTACATAAAAACGCACAATTAATGGTTGCCGCATACAAAAACAGAAATATCACCATCAAATACATTCCCACACTTTTCAAATTCAGCTTAAGGTATTTATGTGTATATAGAGGAAAAAAGAACACAGTACACATTTTCGGCAACTATGAGAGTATAAAAAAAATTCTAAGGCCTTGTGCATTGAAGTAAAAAAAATATATGTTATATATAAAAAAGGAAATAAGCCCATAAAAAATAAATGTTATGTATGTTGTGCCATTAAAGGTCTGGCCAAAATCTACATCAACAGCAACTACAAAAAAGCAACAATAACAAAATAAGTCAGCGTTTTGTTAAAGTGTTTAACAAGAAAGTTAAATTGTAAGCATTTGACATTTTAAGAGCGATGGGTTCGTTTAGATACGCTAATAGAAGCATTTGCTTTATGATGACTAAATTGTGTGTGCATACCCCACAAACATTTTTTTTTTTTTTTTTGACATTTGTTAAAAGTCGTAAGGCCAATGTGTACAATAGACCGCAACTCGAAAAAAACACCCTCTCATATAAAGTATTTTTGCAAGGAGGTTCCAGAGAGAATGAAGGTTTTTCCACAGAATCCACTTTATTTCCTTTAAAAATTTTGATTTTATGACATTTAAAAAAAAGAAAACCAAAGAATACCAACTTTTGCTGGGCAAAAATATTGGCAGGGCGTGTTTAAGCTCTTCAAATTTTATCGAACGGGTCACTATTTTCTGATCAGTCGTGAAATAACGGTACTTCCTAAATTTTGAAGTCTTCACATGTCAAAGAGCACATGTCAGTGTGCCTTAAATTTAAAAAAAATGTATTGATTTTATTAAAAATTAGTATCAAACAGAAGGAAATCAGATGAATGTATTTCATTTTAAAAAAAAGTATAATATTTGGGCATTGCCGTTCTGTAACGATATTTAGTGATAAGAACCCCTTTTTTTTAGAAGGCCCAGATGATCTCCACAAATATTGAAGGGACGGTAGAAGCCCACGAGAAACATGGGTTAAGCGAGTTCATAATGGAGGATCACTTATGGTATGGCATTAAGCTTAATGTCTAGAGAAAATTAATACAAACTTGGGCTGAATTTCTGAAATGTCTGAAAATCTTTTCGATTTTGTCTGACATCAGACATGCCGAGAAAAATAGTTTACTGGGTATGCATATTCTAAATTGTTGTAATTATGTTGTGTTGTATGTGTATTCAATTCAATTTTTTGGCCTGTGCATTTGTTAAACTATATTCTTCGTTTATAATTCAACTGTTTGTACTCAGGCTATGCTTATTTTTACTTTTGTTGCTGCCTAAAAATAAATCTTAAAAAAAAGTATGTGGAGAAAAAAAAAAAGTAAAATCTTTAACAAATAGAATGAAATGTACATTTTCTTAAAACCCCTTTTATTATAATTAGAAAAAAGAAAACCAGTTATAAAGTAAACAACATTAATGGCAACAGTAAAAGCCAAATTATTAGGGGTAACATGAAATTTTTAGAAGCATAAACAAGTAAGAAATTGCTAAAATTCGTTTTCTTTGTTTTACCTTATGAATGAAAAGGTATCGATACTCATATTCTCAATTTTTTGTGCAAAATCATCCCAAGATAACTGTTTTACTAAACAACATCTTGCCTATTTAAAATCTTTTTTATACCCCTAATATCCCGAAAACATAATAATAAATATATAAGCATACTCATAAAATTCTTATAATAAAAATAGAGAAATTGTGGGTTTTGTTTTAAAAATGAGAAATTAGGTTAACATTTTCTTTGGTTTAAGCCTCTTTCTCCTTTTTATTTAACATTTGGAAAACAAATGCTGGAATCTTTCAATTATTTATTTGCTTGTCCTGTTATTTATTTTGTTTTAAGGTTTAACAAATGTTGCACTCATAAATCTTGATCCCAGCTAAAAGTAAAAAATAAACAAATAACAAACAGGGTTAAATGAAACTTGAATATTTAATTATAAAAGTAAACAACATCCTAATAAATTTAACTTGTTTAATATTATTTTAGGCTTTTTAAGGGTTAAAAAATAAATAATGTTTTGTACAAATCACTTCCAGTGAGAAGCTTCCATGAAATTCAAGCTTTCGGTAATCGATTTAGCACAAATTTAAATTAAATTTTCAAAATTAATATCGCATTGTTTCTGAATTCATTTAGGCTGCATCCACTCTGATCGGTTAATTTAAAATTGAATTTTTTCGATTAACGATTATATCGGTTTATTTCAGTCGATTAACCGATGTAACAAAATTTGGAATTTTTTGTAGTATTAAACCATATTTTTTTGTGTTTTTAGTTATGGGTTAGTTCCAAAACGTCAGTTGCAAAGCATCTCGCTTTTTTAAATTCATTCTACAATAAAGGGTGGTTAAATTTCAAGGGCCGATGTTGATTTTGAATAAAACACAAACTATTTAGGAAATTATTGTAATTTTATTTTATTATGATATATTGGTATTACTCAATTATGTATGGAACAAAATATCGGCCAAATGGGCGCCGCGACCACGGCGGCACACCTCCATCCGATGGTCCAAATTTTCGATGACCCTGAGGCATAATGGAGGTTCTATGCCGTTAATGTGCCGAATTATCTCATCCTTTAGCTCTTCAATTGTTGCTGGCTTATCGACGTACACCTTTTCTTTCAAATAACCCCAAAGAAAAAAGTCCAACGGTGTCAAATCACATGATCTTGGCGGCCAATTGACATCGCCATTACGTGAGATCACACGGCCATTGAAATTGTTGCGCAAAAGAGCCATTATTCCGTTAGCTGTGTGGCAAGTGGCACCGTCCTGCTGAAACCACATATCGTCCACATCCATATCTTCCAATTCGGGCCATAAAAAGTTCGTTATCATCTCACGATAGCGAACACCATTCACAGTAACTGCCTGACCGGCCTCATTTTGGAAAAAATACGGCCCGATGATGCCGCCAGCCCATAAACCGCACCAAACAGTCACTCTTTGTGGGTGCATTGGTTTTTCGACAATCACTCTTGGGTTCTCATTCGCCCAAATGCGGCAATTCTGTTTATTGACGAATCCACTGAGGTGAAAATGTGCCTCATCACTGAAGATGATTTTCTTCGAAAATTGATCATCCACTGTTGCCATTTCTTGCCACCATTCTGCCCATTCACGACGTTTGGAATGGTCAAGAGGCTTTAGTTCTTGAGCCAATTGCACCTTGTAAGCGTGTAAATGCAAGTCTTTATGCATAATGTTCATCAACGACGAGCGTGAGAGGTGCAATTGTTGGGCACGAAGACGAGTTGAGGTGGACGGCTCTTCAGCCACACTATCGCGAACAGCAGCAATATTTTCTGCAGAGTACGAGCTGTACGAGCATGCACTAATGTTCTCACATCTTCTACAGACCCGGTTTGCTCGAATTTTTCCACGATTTTTGCGATTGTACGCACATTTGGACGATCAAATTGACCAAAAAATCACGAAGTGCACGATATGCATTTTGATTTGAACGCCCATTTTCATAATAAGTCTGGATAACTTTAACACGTTGTTGGGTTGTGTATCTCTCCATGGTTCAAATTGAGTAAGTCTGAAATAGAGAAATGTCAAATAAAATTCGGAAAAAAACTTGGTTTTTAGGTGTGGTTCACATTCAACATCGGCCCTTACAATTTAACCACTCTTTACAACCATGTAGAATTTTCCAATGTTATCTGTACCAAAGTTCACCAAAAAAGTTACCAAAGTACACGAAAAAAGTTGTGTTAAGAAATATTTTTTCATACAATATATTTTCTTCTTGAAATACATTCCTAAAATACAGTACAAAAACAAAAATTAAGGAATTCGGAAATAAACTTTTTTGCAGAATGTTCGGTGCTGAGCTTTCTAAGGATGAGTTAGATGATGACCTGACAACAGAAGAAACTCTCGATAGTAACACAAAAAGATAATTTACCGAAACAATTAGAAGTGTTAAGCATTTAAAAAAATTTTAACCGGGTTCTAATAGCATAATGGAAGATTAAAATGATTAAAGGAAAATGTTTGAGAAATTTGATAATCTGTATTATGGGTTGCTTTCGATTTCCCCACCATCTTCGATACGTGAAAGAATTTTTTCAAGTAAAGTTTATCAAAACTAAAGAAAAAAATAGCTCAAATCCTTAACAATTAAACCAATTTATTTTTCTAAAATATTATTTTATAAGATCTGCTTAAACTATTGAAATTATTAATAACATGATCTCACGGTTTATTTTTTAAGTAATACATAATATGTTTTAATTAAAAAATATGTATTACATAATTATTAATTATTTTTTCGTTTGCTAGTTTTAGTTCAAGAATTGTTATGTTAATTTTTTTTACTAATAAACTCAAAATAATAAAAAAAATTTAATTTTTATTTATTGAAATTACTTAATTTAGAAAAAACCCTTTTAACCGGTTAACCGATCAATAACAAAATTAACCGATTATTAACCGATCAAACCAAAACCTCGAATAATTAATCGAGCAATTAACCGATTAAAGCAAAAGCTCGATTAAATGAATACCCTAATCCACACCAACAAAAGACCAAATTTTTTTGGTTTTTAATGTCACAGACACTTGTTTGATGCTAGCCCACACCCAAAGAAACGTCTTATCAAGTTTTTGTCTTTAAAGACAACACAGAAAAAATTATCCAAAATTTTTCACCAATTATTAATCAAAAAAATAATCAGTTTTAATTAAAAATTTAATCAAGTGAATTAAGCGTTTAATCAAGTGAATTAAAGGTTTAATTAATATTATAAACTGGTTTATTTGATACTATTTATTTGTTTACTGGTGCAAATTTAATTAATTTTTTAATTAATATCACAAATTTTTTAATTGAAATCAATTTTTATTTTTTTCTGTGAAACGATAATCAGATAGCAGTGCAACAGTGTTTTTGTCTCTTTTCGTTTTCTGTCTTGTCTGAATTAGTGAGCGTTACCTCATAAGAAAGCATGCAATTATGTACAACAAAGTTCATTTCAGTCTGTTTTGCCTTGCTCTGTGTGGGTATGTTTGTATGAAACCACATGTATTTTCTACAACCAATGTTTTGCCACAGTAAGTCAAAAATAAATTTTTGCGGTTGTTTTATTTGTTGTGGGTTGTGTCATAAGAACTAATGTTCTGTTGTCGTATTATTTAAAAAAAAGGTTTTGTATTTGTTGCTATGAGTTCAGCCTAAAAGTCAAAGAGTTAGAATGGTAAATTATCATTTATTTCTAATCATAACACACACTCTGCATCAAAATCTGTCTGCCTGTCTTTATGTAACCATACAACTTTATTATGAGAATCGTTCCATTTTTCACAAAGCCTTATCCAAATTTACACAGAAAAAAATTATGCACCAGTAAAAGCATTAATGAAAAATAAAATCAATTTGAATTAAAAATTTAATCAAGCGAATTAAACTTTAAATCAAGTGAACTAAACTTTTAATCAAGTGAATTAAACGTTTAATTGATATTATTAATTTGTTTATTGGTGTAAATTAATATTCGACACCCTGTTTGTAATAAGAACTATCTAGCTCCTTTAAATAGCCACCAGCCGCAGACTCCACCCCTTCTTTTTTGAAAATATAAATATATCTGAGGGCGTTAAATCTGGAAAATAAGCTGTGTGATGAAGCAATACAAAAATTAATTCATCAGAATCAGCCATATTGTGGGTTTCCTTTACCATTTTTGGAGTGAACATCACAATTGTTCGATCACTACGTTGTTCACCGTATAGTCCTAAACGAAAGAGGAGAGCTGTATCTTGCTCCGCTATAATAATAATATCTTATGAAAGTTTTGAATAACATAACGGTGACCAATTTTGTACATGCTAAGAAGTTAATTGAAACTACTTATTTTTGATCAGCGTTAAAAAAACTGCAGTCAAAGAAGAAAAACTGCCATTTCTTCTTCTTCTTCATTTGTCATTAGCCGAAAAAAAGTATTGCTTTTACTTCTGAATCATTAAATGTAAACAGTCGCTATCAAACCAACTGAAAAAGCAAACAGTTGTAGACAAATTTTCGTTTTTCGTTTTTTGGTCGACAGTTTTTGGTTTTGACTGCACTTTTTCAAACTATGTTTTTTATCGACTTGAAACTTAAAAAAATATGTTTTATAGAGTTACGAATTTTAAACAATGTAATTTTTTTAATTATTGTCACCATTCATATATTTATGAGGTGGGTTAGTTTTAGAGCCGCCCTCGTATGTATTTATTTTAAAGTTATAAATGATAATATTTGGAAAGTTTTTACTTTAGGAACATAAATGGCATTGTTTTTTTTTTTTTTTTTTTTTTTTTTTTTTTTTTTTTTTGGTGGGTGGAGGTTGTACAGAGTCATGTCGCAAGGCCGTACAACACCCTTCAAAAATCAAAGTTATTTGCCCAAGCAAAAAATTAGCCATAATGAAAGTCTAGTTTAAGCAGACAAAAATATTTTCTATCAATCTAAACTACACCACAAATTTTTATAAAAGAATGACTACATTTGACCATATTCCGCATGATAAATATCGAGTCGATATCATGCCTCTTATCCTATTGAGTGTGGAACACGAAAAAATTATAAATTGCTGGCTAGCACACACCAAGTTAAAGTCTTAAAGTCTTGAGTTTTTTAAGGAGAGAGGGAAAACAAGAATAGAAAAGGGTATAGGCTTAAACGTACATGTCAATTTTCTTTTTTCCTTTGTTTTTTTTTTTGCAATATTCTAGATAAATGAAATTTTAGGGCTTAAAAGAGAATTAAAGAAAAACTGATCATTTAAGCCTGAAGTGTGTGAACCAACTCTAATAGGATAAAAAATCAATCAAAATTCTATTGAAGTGAGTAAGATTTCTATAAAATTTCATCAATATCAAATATATATCAGGCATGTTTAAAAGCAAAAATTTAGTTTTTGAGAAAAAGGATTAATAGATAAGATGCATCGAATGAAAAAAAAAAAATACAAAAAAACTAAACCACATTATTTTGGGAACAGTTACAAATTTTAAGTTCATTCTAACGATAAAAGCAGCTAAAATTTAGTTTTTAAAAAAGAAAGAATGAAACGTAGGTAGGCATGTCCTTTATTTTTTTTATTTATAATATTAAGCTTTGTCCACAATCAGAGCAACAATTTCCTTTTTTCTTCTATCTTATTTCTTCCCAAAGTATTTCATATATTTTTCTTTCATTTTATTAACAAAAATGTAACTAAAGTTTTTTAAAAAGTTGAGTCAAGTAGAATTTCAGCAACGATTTGTATGAAATTGTGTCGGATGTTTAAAATAATTTTATTTAGTTTTGAATGAAAATTTTAACATAATTCTGTTAAATATAATCATAAATGCAGAATATTGTTGTGGGTAAAATTTGCAAACGGTTTCTTAATGCAAAATTTACGTGGTTGCGAAAAAAAATTGTTGCTCTATTATGAACACCAAGTGACAATGTTTCTGGGATTGTGAACGAAGCTTTAATTTCTAAATTTATAACATGCAGCAAAATTTAAACCAAGACACCAAATGAAGCAAAATTTACAACAGCTAAAATGTGAAATTTTAGAAACAGATTCTTATTTTTGCTACATTCTGACATTAACTGTAGCTAAGAATTAAATTAATTATATCAGGATGTTTGGGAGAAAGGCAAATAAAATTTGTCTTAGCTAAGAAATTAAGTATCAGTATACGCAGTTTTGTCGTTCTGCAATAATAACTACGGCTTTGCTGTTTTACTATATGGCGTCACACTACTGTGATTCGTTGTTAAAGAAATTTTAAAATATATATACTAGTATTAAGGGAAAATTCGGGTTTGTTTAACTACAGAAAACGATTTTTTAGTATCAAGATTCCGAGTTACTTATTAATATCTTTTCAAAAAAATCTTTGAAAACATAATTTTCTTACCGACACTTAAATTTTCCTAAATTTGTCACTAGATTAATGATTAGAACACAACATTCTCCTTAATAATTTTAATTACTTTTAATAATTTCTTTGCTTTTTTTCAACAGAATACTCAATTATTAAAATAACAAGAAAGGAAACCTAATATTTACATAAAACGACAATCAAAGTGTCTGGTACTTAATATTGCAATTTAATTTTCATATTTATTACCATAAATATGGGCCAACAACTGGGTGGCTGTCATATTTATTGGTGTCATGTTTTGTTTAAATTTTAAATTATTATGTCTCATATTTCCCATTATGACAATGCAACTTGCTACAAATAACAGCAACAATAATTAAAATAAGTCTTCTTTCGACACAAGAGAAAAAAATTATTCAACAACAGCCGGACGAAACATAAACATAAATGAGGAGATGAAACATATTTGCCTGTTCTTACAAAGGACTAAATAGCGGGAAGATAATTTTTAAATATTATCAAATAAAATTGGCAAAGTTAGACAAAATTTATGGTACTTTTCTGATATAAATCTAAAGTGAAAGGTACAATAATGAGACTAAATCAGAGTTCTGCAAAACACCGCACTTTTACGAATGCTTTCACACTAATAAAGAGGGCATGAAAAAATAATTTGTATTTTTACTAGATAACACTGAACAAAAAAAAAAAAACAATTATGCTCAAAAATAAACAACCACGAGAAACAAGAAATGTGAATGTATGTGTTTGCGGACTCTGAACTAAACCGATTTGGTACTATCAAAAAGTTAAGAAAAACATTTTTGCGTTTTCACTGCCAAACATATTTTAGCTTTTTAATGAAAAGAGAGTAATAATTTTGTTCGGAATATTTTCAACTTGAATTGGTTTAATTTTAATTTTTGTTCGGACAAAAAGGACCGTGCTGCCACATATTTTAATTTTTCGGACGAAGTTGAACTGAGCTGTCACATCTTATTATATGTATGTTTAATAAAATCACAGAGGATACTTGTCGAAAAAGTTTTTTTTTCGTGTATTGTTTTGGCGACAATTTTTATTAAAAACAAATTGAAATTAATAAATATTTTGAATAAATGTGAATAATTAGTGGAGCTCGAAATATTGGAAACATTTTTTAAATAAAAAAAAAAAAACTGACCTTGAGCTCCACTAATTATTCACATTAAAATTACAACAAAAGGTCGAACAACACACATATTGAATATTTTGAATAAAGTTAAATTAATCAATTGGACAACGTCTTGTTAACACACTTTTTTTAAACAGTGTCTTGTAGTTTTGTTTTTCCACACAAATTGTTCGAAATGTGAGATGATTCGTGTTGGTAAAAGACTCTCAGCAAAAAATTTTTCTCCGGACAAAAAAAAAAGTTTGCAGACAATAGGTGAATGAAGCTTAAGTCCCAACTCACTAAGCACTTAGATATTTAAGGCACAATTTTATTCCTATTAGAACATTTGGTAATTTATATTTTCTTTGTTTGCTACAACTTAATTATAAAAAAAAATTCCATGCTTCTTTAGGCTGAAAAATTAAAAACTAAATTTATATAAAACAATTTTTGTATTCGAAAGATTAATATTTACATTTGAATATGGGCGTCGCTACTGTTCTAGAAAAAGCGCACTCTAAGCCTTCAATTTGTTGCTACTTTTCCAAGCATTGCTAGCCGTACGTTACAATTAACACATAAAATTTTGGCCTCAAGGGCGTCAGTTGTTGTTGGTTTATCGGCATAAGCCAGTGACTTTACTTGGCCGACAGGAAATAATCGAGAAGTACCAAAACGCACGACTTTGGAGCCAAAATGACATGTCCATATCTCAAAATCACTTTTTATCCCAATTTTGATTTGAATATGTCGCTATTTGTCGTCGCCGAATGGCACGTAATGCCATCTTGTTTTCACCTTATCACGCCCGGATAAACATTATCCTTATTTCAAAAAAAAAAAAAAAAAATAATTAATCATATTTAGTGCGATATTGACATCCATTGACAGTAACTCCAGCTAGCACCATAGTTATCTGTATGCGATATAGTCTGTAGGATCTCTTGTAGATTTTTCTCACTCTAAATCGGCTATTTTGTTTTTTAGCAAGCTCAAGCTCATCGCTGAACTAAATTTTTCGTTAAAACATTGATGAGTGATTTTCAAAATGAATTAAGTTTTGTAGCGCTATTAAAGCGTGAATCTGTTCATGACGATTATCCAGAATAAACTGATTATAAATGTTAAAAACTTCACACAGTATGAGAGTTCATTTGAAAGCTAACCTTTTCGTAACTTCTAGCTTACCTTTCGTAAGTTCTCTCAGTCTTGAAAAACACCCTTTATCACTTAAAAACTAATTATGACATTATATTTGTAATTATTTAGTTTCGAATTTGATTGCCACATACAACTAACTTGAAAACATATTTATTTGTAACTATTACTCATTAATAGTCCACTTCTAGGTTACATGAACTACAGGGTACATACAACATATATTTACTTATAAGTTCTTGTGCTATCATTTCATAAGCAATTGTATAAAACCTTGAATCATACTTATTATAAATTTAGATCTATCAAGGCATATTTACTTAGCTTAAACAGCCTTGAAAGTCTAAGTACTTTTTGAATAGTTTTTGGTTTTGCCAAAGATTATAATTGTGATTTTAAATAACACATATGTATTATTTAATCGTCTGTTAAATGTTTGTTTTTAGTTATTTAGTTTATGAATTCTTTATCAACTAAATAACTGTTTAAAGGAATTTAAGCTTAGTATCCATTAATTGTTTAAATTTACTTAATGAAGTTTTGTGCACTCGCAATATTCTGTACGTAAGATTAACTTAAATTGTAATATAAAATAAATAAAAATTCAGTTAAAAACCGGTCTACTTATTTGTCATTTATTTTTAATGAAAAGTTCATTTAAGTTTTACTGTCAAAAATTCAACCCCATGTTCCATAAAAACAAATTGAATTTTCAGTTATTTTACATAACTTAACTATCAAAAAATTAAATACATATTCCATAAAAACATAGGAATATTCATTTTTTTGCGTAATTCAGTAATTTTATATAATACAGGTTTTAGTCGTTTACTTCACAGAAGAATTTATAAGAAACACCAGACAGACACCTATCCGCTGGTTTTTCTAATGAGAGACAGAGAAAATATTATTAATTACTTACCCCGCCACACATGTTTGTTTTACTTTTGTTGTAATGGCCCCGTTGTTTACAGAAGAACTCTCAATTCTAAGACACCAGCAGCATGACCGATATGGTTTCGCAATTATTTTACTTTCAAAATTGGATTTTTAACTTAATAATGTTAACAAATAGATAATGGGAATTTTTTACACAAAACAAGCAAATCGTGTTTTATAGATAACTAAAAATTTATTTTTGGTAGTTAAAATTTATAAAATAACTGAAAATTCATTTATTTTTACGGCATATGGGGTTGAATTTTTGACAATAAAAATTAAATGAACTTTGCGTTATTTTAAATTACATTTTCATTTAATTTTACATAAAGAAGAATTTAACTTGATCAATGGACAATATTAGAATCAGTTGAAAAAAATTTGCTTGGTATTTTAAATGTTTATTTAATTAAAAATAACTGTACAGAATAAATCTTAAATAACCTACAGTCCGTTACTGTAATGATATTGTGACTGGGGAATAAAGAAATTTATAGTAAAAATCATATGATTCTATTTGCAAAATTCCGGTGATGTTTAAAAGAAAAGTCAAGAATTTTATTTCAATAAAAATTTTGGGATATTCCTTATGACGTGGTAGTAAATTTTACCCCTCTAAATTTTACAAAAAAAAAAATTAGTAAAAAATATTTTTTTTATAATTATTTGTTTTATATAAATTAAAGAAATCAAAAATTATTTTTATTTGTTAAAACAAAATAGGTACTTTACTTCACATACCTTTTTTTCAATATAAAAAAAAAAAAAAACAAAAACTTAAAGGGCATTTTTTCACAGCCAAATGTATATAATTAAAGATATAAAAGAGATCATGAATAAAAATAATGTGGTGTAGAAACTACAGGTCAACCTTTTTGGAGGTTTTTTACTCATCAAAATCTGCATCCCATACACACTGGCGTACTACATTGCAGACAAATCGGCAAAAACAAAAGCTTTCAACTTTAGACGAAATATCTTGGTTATCAATACACAACATCTGGGCGAAACTGGAGAAGTGGGCGTGGCACCTCCCGAACAACTACCTTATAGATTTTTGTATATCTGAAGAATGCCAAGAGTCAAAGTTTCGAAATAAGGTACAAGCATCTTGGTTAGCAATACACAACATCCGACAAAATGTGGGTGGGATTATAGAATTGGGCGTGGCACAAAATTCATTTTTTTATTTCGAATGAAGGGTAAGAGAAAAATTGTCTAAATTTGGTACACATAGCTGGGTTATAAATACACAACCTCTCTACAAAAATAGCCGGGATTGGAAAAGTGGGCGTGGCATAAAACAGCATAAAACAGATTAATTTATATATAAAGAACGGTAAGAGAAAAATATAAAATTGCCCAAGCGGTAACAGTTTAAGTTTCCAAATTGGGAATAAATACCAATATGCAACATCAGTCAAAAAGGAGGTGGGATTAGAAAAGTGGGCATGGCACAAAATACAATTTTGTATTTCTAAATACCGATAAGTGTAAAATTTCCTAAATTTGGTACAAATTTAATAGTTAACAACACCCATCATCCGTCAAAAATGGTCGGAATTGGAGGAAAACATCTCTCAAAAAGTAGACCTTCAATACAAAGACCACTTAGATTTCTGTATAACTGTAGAATGGTATCGGTAAGAGATTTATTAAAATGTACTTTTTTTAATGAGGGCAGTAAATTGCACTTAGTTAAGCTTGCATCATATAAAACAACGTTTTTGGAATAAATAATTTTTTACCAACAAGAAAACGGAAAAGTGGTAAAAATTATCCCATGAAAATATTACGTTAGTTTTGATGTGAGGTAAATTTTTTTCTAACAAATACTTACTCTAATGCTGACGTGGTGGACCAGCATGTGCGTATCTCCGCTCGTGCTAAGTCGAGCTCAGCCAAAACACAAGTGAATAACAACCAGTGTTGCCAGTGAAATTTCGAGAAAGATATATCACAAATATTACGTGAATATGTAATTTTTTAATAATACAGTAAGCAAACTTTAAAATTTATTATATGTAATTATCTTTGAATGTTATCAAAACAAATTTATTCGCAAACTAGAGGTCCTAGAGCCAAAAGGGCTGAAATCTGTGATCACTACTAAAATTCCAAATTTTGCTTAGAAAATTGATTTTTTATATGAAAACATAAAATTGCATTTTATTCGTAAACTAGAGGTCCTAGAGCCAAAAGGGCTGAAATCTGTGATCACTACTAAAATTCCAAATTTTGCTTAGAAAATTGATTTTTTATATGAAAACATAAAATTGCATTTTATTCGTAAACTAGAGGTCCTAGAGCCAAAAGGGCTGAAATCTGTGATCACTACTAAAATTCCAAATTTTGCTTAGAAAATTGATTTTTTATATGAAAACATAAGATTGCATTTTATTCGTAAACTAGAGGTCCTAGAGCCAAAAGGGCTGAAATCTGTGATCACTACTAAAATTCCAAATTTTGCTTAGAAAATTGATTTTTTATATGAAAACATAAAATTGCATTTTATTCGTAAACTAGAGGTCCTAGAGCCAAAAGGGCTGAAATCTGTGATCACTACTAAAATTCCAAAGTTTGCTTAGAAAATTGATTTTTTATATGAAAACATAAAATTGCATTTTATTCGTAAACTAGAGGTCCTACAGCCAAAAGGGCTGAAATCTGTGATCACTACTAAAATTCCAAATTTTGCTTAGAAAATTGATTTTTTATATAAAAACATAAAATTGCATTTTATTCGTAAACTAGAGGTCCTAGAGCCAAAAGGGCTGAAATCTGTGATCACTACTAAAATTCCAAATTTTGCTTAGAAAATTGATTTTTTATATAAAAACATAAAATTGCATTTTATTCGTAAACTAGAGGTCCTAGAGCCAAAAGGGCTGAAATCTGTGATCACTACTAAAATTCCAAATTTTGCTTAGAAAATTGATTTTTTATATGAAAACATAAAATTGCATTTTATTCGTAAACTAGAGGTCCTAGAGCCAAAAGGGATGAAATCTGTGATCACTACTAAAATTCCAAATTTTGCTTAGAAAATTGATTTTTTATATGAAAACATAAAATTGCATTTTATTCGTAAACTAGAGGTCCTAGAGCCAAAAGGGCTGAAATCTGTGATCACTACTAAAATTCCAAATTTTGCTTAGAAAATTGATTTTTTATATAAAAACATAAAATTGCATTTTATCCGTAAACTAGAGGTCCTAGAGCCAAAAGGGCTGAAATCTGTGATCACTACTAAAATTCCAAATTTTGCTTAGAAAATTGATTTTTTATATAAAAACATAAAATTGCATTTTATTCGTAAACTAGAGGTCCTAGAGCCAAAAGGGCTGAAATCTGTGATCACTACTAAAATTCCAAATTTTGCTTAGAAAATTGATTTTTTATATGAAAACATAAAATTGCATTTTATTCGTAAACTAGAGGTCCTAGAGCCAAAAGGGCTGAAATCTGTGATCACTACTAAAATTCCAAATTTTGCTTAGAAAATTGATTTTTTATATGAAAACATAAAATTGCATTTTATTCGTAAACTAGAGGTCCTAGAGCCAAAAGGGCTGAAATCTGTGATCACTACTAAAATTCCAAATTTTGCTTAGAAAATTGATTTTTTATATGAAAACATAAAATTGCATTTTATTCGTAAACTAGAGGTCCTAGAGCCAAAAGGGCTGAAATCTGTGATCACTACTAAAATTCCAAATTTTGCTTAGAAAATTGATTTTTTATATAAAAACATAAAATTGCATTTTATTCGTAAACTAGAGGTCCTAGAGCCAAAAGGGCTGAAATCTGTGATCACTACTAAAATTCCAAATTTTGCTTAGAAAATTGATTTTTTATATGAAAACATAAAATTGCATTTTATTCGTAAACTAGAGGTCCTAGAGCCAAAAGGGCTGAAATCTGTGATCACTACTAAAATTCCAAATTTTGCTTAGAAAATTGATTTTTTATATAAAAACATAAAATTGCATTTTATCCGTAAACTAGAGGTCCTAGAGCCAAAAGGGCTGAAATCTGTGATCACTACTAAAATTCCAAATTTTGCTTAGAAAATTGATTTTTTATATAAAAACATAAAATTGCATTTTATTCGTAAACTAGAGGTCCTAGAGCCAAAAGGGCTGAAATCTGTGATCACTACTAAAATTCCAAATTTTGCTTAGAAAATTGATTTTTTATATGAAAACATAAAATTGCATTTTATTCGTAAACTAGAGGTCCTAGAGCCAAAAGGGCTGAAATCTGTGATCACTACTAAAATTCCAAATTTTGCTTAGAAAATTGATTTTTTATATAAAAACATAAAATTGCATTTTATTCGTAAACTAGAGGTCCTAGAGCCAAAAGGGCTGAAATCTGTGATCACTACTAAAATTCCAAATTTTGCTTAGAAAATTGATTTTTTATATAAAAACATAAAATTGCATTTTATTCGTAAACTAGAGGTCCTAGAGCCAAAAGGGCTGAAATCTGTGATCACTACTAAAATTCCAAATTTTGCTTAGAAAATTGATTTTTTATATGAAAACATAAAATTGCATTTTATTCGTAAACTAGAGGTCCTAGAGCCAAAAGGGCTGAAATCTGTGATCACTACTAAAATTCCAAATTTTGCTTAGAAAATTGATTTTTTATATAAAAACATAAAATTGCATTTTATTCGTAAACTAGAGGTCCTAGAGCCAAAAGGGCTGAAATCTGTGATCACTACTAAAATTCCAAATTTTGCTTAGAAAATTGATTTTTTATATAAAAACATAAAATTGCATTTTATTCGTAAACTAGAGGTCCTAGAGCCAAAAGGGCTGAAATCTGTGATCACTACTAAAATTCCAAATTTTGCTTAGAAAATTGATTTTTTATATGAAAACATAAAATTGCATTTTATTCGTAAACTAGAGGTCCTAGAGCCAAAAGGGCTGAAATCTGTGATCACTACTAAAATTCCAAATTTTGCTTAGAAAATTGATTTTTTATATAAAAACATAAAATTGCATTTTATCCGTAAACTAGAGGTCCTAGAGCCAAAAGGGCTGAAATCTGTGATCACTACTAAAATTCCAAATTTTGCTTAGAAAATTGATTTTTTATATAAAAACATAAAATTGCATTTTATTCGTAAACTAGAGGTCCTAGAGCCAAAAGGGCTGAAATCTGTGATCACTACTAAAATTCCAAATTTTGCTTAGAAAATTGATTTTTTATATGAAAACATAAAATTGCATTTTATTCGTAAACTAGAGGTCCTAGAGCCAAAAGGGCTGAAATCTGTGATCACTACTAAAATTCCAAATTTTTGCTTAGAAAATTGATTTTTTATATAAAAACATAAAATTGCATTTTATTCGTAAACTAGAGGTCCTAGAGCCAAAAGGGCTGAAATCTGTGATCACTACTAAAATTCCAAATTTTGCTTAGAAAATTGATTTTTTATATAAAAACATAAAATTGCATTTTATTCGTAAACTAGAGGTCCTAGAGCCAAAAGGGCTGAAATCTGTGATCACTACTAAAATTCCAAATTTTGCTTAGAAAATTGATTTTTATATGAAAACATAAAATTGCATTTTATTCGTAAACTAGAGGTCCTAGAGCCAAAAGGGCTGAAATCTGTGATCACTACTAAAATTCCAAATTTTGCTTAGAAAATTGATTTTTTATATGAAAACATAAAATTGCATTTTATTCGTAAACTAGAGGTCCTAGAGCCAAAAGGGCTGAAATCTGTGATCACTACTAAAATTCCAAATTTTGCTTAGAAAATTGATTTTTTATATAAAAACATAAAATTGCATTTTTATTCGTAAACTAGAGGTCCTAGAGCCAAAAGGGCTGAAATCTGTGATCACTACTAAAATTCCAAATTTTGCTTAGAAAATTGATTTTTATATGAAAACATAAAATTGCATTTTATTCGTAAACTAGAGGTCCTAGAGCCAAAAGGGCTGAAATCTGTGATCACTACTAAAATTCCAAATTTTGCTTAGAAAATGATTTTTTATATGAAAACATAAAATTGCATTTTATTCGTAAACTAGAGGTCCTAGAGCCAAAAGGGCTGAAATCTGTGATCACTACTAAAATTCCAAATTTTGCTTAGAAAATTGATTTTTTATATGAAAACATAAAATTGCATTTTATTCGTAAACTAGAGGTCCTAGAGCCAAAGGGCTGAAATCTGTGATCACTACTAAAATTCCAAATTTTGCTTAGAAAATTGATTTTTTATATGAAAACATAAAATTGCATTTTATCCGTAAACTAGAGGTCCTAGAGCCAAAAGGGCTGAAATCTGTGATCACTACTAAAATTCCAAATTTTGCTTAGAAAATTGATTTTTTATATAAAAACATAAAATTGCATTTTATTCGTAAACTAGAGGTCCTAGAGCCAAAAGGGCTGAAATCTGTGATCACTACTAAAATTCCAAATTTTGCTTAGAAAATTGATTTTTTATATGAAAACATAAAATTGCATTTTATTCGTAAACTAGAGGTCCTAGAGCCAAAAGGGCTGAAATCTGTGATCACTACTAAAATTCCAAATTTTGCTTAGAAAATTGATTTTTTATATAAAACATAAAATTGCATTTTATTCGTAAACTAGAGGTCCTAGAGCCAAAAGGGCTGAAATCTGTGATCACTACTAAAATTCCAAATTTTGCTTAGAAAATTGATTTTTTATATAAAACATAAAATTGCATTTTATTCGTAAACTAGAGGTCCTAGAGCCAAAAGGGCTGAAATCTGTGATCACTACTAAAATTCCAAATTTTGCTTAGAAAATTGATTTTTTATATGAAAACATAAATTGCATTTTATTCGTAAACTAGAGGTCCTAGAGCCAAAAGGGCTGAATCTGTGATCACTACTAAAATTCCAAATTTTGCTTAGAAAATTGATTTTTTATATAAAAACATAAAATTGCATTTTATTCCGTAAACTAGAGGTCCTAGAGCCAAAAGGGCTGAAATCTGTGATCACTACTAAAATTCCAAATTTTGCTTAGAAAATTGATTTTTTATATATAAAACATAAAATTGCATTTTATTCGTAAACTAGAGGTCCTAGAGCCAAAAGGGCTGAAATCTGTGATCACTACTAAAATTCCAAATTTTGCTTAGAAAATTGATTTTTTATATGAAAACATAAAATTGCATTTTATTCGTAAACTAGAGGTCCTAGAGCCAAAAGGGCTGAAATCTGTGATCACTACTAAAATTCCAAATTTTGCTTAGAAAATTGATTTTTTATATAAAAACATAAAATTGCATTTTATTCGTAAACTAGAGGTCCTAGAGCCAAAAGGGCTGAAATCTGTGATCACTACTAAAATTCCAAATTTTGCTTAGAAAATTGATTTTTTATATAAAAACATAAAATTGCATTTTATTCGTAAACTAGAGGTCCTAGAGCCAAAAGGGCTGAAATCTGTGATCACTACTAAAATTCCAAATTTTGCTTAGAAAATTGATTTTTTATATGAAAACATAAAATTGCATTTTATTCGTAAACTAGAGGTCCTAGAGCCAAAAGGGCTGAAATCTGTGATCACTACTAAAATTCCAAATTTTGCTTAGAAAATTGATTTTTTATATAAAAACATAAAATTGCATTTTATTCGTAAACTAGAGGTCCTAGAGCCAAAAGGGCTGAAATCTGTGATCACTACTAAAATTCCAAATTTTGCTTAGAAAATTGATTTTTTATATAAAAACATAAAATTGCATTTTATTCGTAAACTAGAGGTCCTAGAGCCAAAAGGGCTGAAATCTGTGATCACTACTAAAATTCCAAATTTTGCTTAGAAAATTGATTTTTTATATGAAAACATAAAATTGCATTTTATTCGTAAACTAGAGGTCCTAGAGCCAAAAGGGCTGAAATCTGTGATCACTACTAAAATTCCAAATTTTGCTTAGAAAATTGATTTTTTATATAAAAACATAAAATTGCATTTTATTCGTAAACTAGAGGTCCTAGAGCCAAAAGGGCTGAAATCTGTGATCACTACTAAAATTCCAAATTTTGCTTAGAAAATTGATTTTTTATATGAAAACATAAAATTGCATTTTATTCGTAAACTAGAGGTCCTAGAGCCAAAAGGGCTGAAATCTGTGATCACTACTAAAATTCCAAATTTTGCTTAGAAAATTGATTTTTTATATAAAACATAAAATTGCATTTTATTCGTAAACTAGAGGTCCTAGAGCCAAAAGGGCTGAAATCTGTGATCACTACTAAAATTCCAAATTTTGCTTAGAAAATTGATTTTTTATATAAAAACATAAAATTGCATTTTATTCGTAAACTAGAGGTCCTAGAGCCAAAAGGGCTGAAATCTGTGATCACTACTAAAATTCCAAATTTTGCTTAGAAAATTGATTTTTATATGAAAACATAAAATTGCATTTTATTCGTAAACTAGAGGTCCTAGAGCCAAAAGGGCTGAAATCTGTGATCACTACTAAAATTCCAAATTTTGCTTAGAAAATTGATTTTTTATATAAAAACATAAAATTGCATTTTATTCGTAAACTAGAGGTCCTAGAGCCAAAAGGGCTGAATCTGTGATCACTACTAAAATTCCAAATTTTGCTTAGAAAATTGATTTTTTATATAAAAACATAAAATTGCATTTTATTCGTAAACTAGAGGTCCTAGAGCCAAAAGGGCTGAAATCTGTGATCACTACTAAAATTCCAAATTTTGCTTAGAAAATTGATTTTTTATATGAAAACATAAAATTGCATTTTATTCGTAAACTAGAGGTCCTAGAGCCAAAAGGGCTGAAATCTGTGATCACTACTAAAATTCCAAATTTTGCTTAGAAAATTGATTTTTTATATGAAAACATAAAATTGCATTTTATTCGTAAACTAGAGGTCCTAGAGCCAAAAGGGCTGAAATCTGTGATCACTACTAAAATTCCAAATTTTGCTTAGAAAATTGATTTTTTATATAAAAACATAAAATTGCATTTTATTCGTAAACTAGAGGTCCTAGAGCCAAAGGGCTGAAATCTGTGATCACTACTAAAATTCCAAATTTTGCTTAGAAAATTGATTTTTTATATGAAAACATAAAATTGCATTTTATTCGTAAACTAGAGGTCCTAGAGCCAAAAGGGCTGAAATCTGTGATCACTACTAAAATTCCAAATTTTGCTTAGAAAATTGATTTTTTATATGAAAACATAAAATTGCATTTTATTCGTAAACTAGAGGTCTAGAGCCAAAAGGGCTGAAATCTGTGATCACTACTAAAATTCCAAATTTTGCTTAGAAAATTGATTTTTTATATAAAACATAAAATTGCATTTTATTCGTAAACTAGAGGTCCTAGAGCCAAAAGGGCTGAAATCTGTGATCACTACTAAAATTCCAAATTTTGCTTAGAAAATTGATTTTTTATATGAAAACATAAAATTGCATTTTATTCGTAAACTAGAGGTCCTAGAGCCAAAAGGGCTGAAATCTGTGATCACTACTAAAATTCCAAATTTTGCTTAGAAAATTGATTTTTTATATAAAACATAAATTGCATTTTATTCGTAAACTAGAGGTCCTAGAGCCAAAAGGGCTGAAATCTGTGATCACTACTAAAATTCCAAATTTTGCTTAGAAAATTGATTTTTTATATAAAAACATAAAATTGCATTTTATTCGTAAACTAGAGGTCCTAGAGCCAAAAGGGCTGAAATCTGTGATCACTACTAAAATTCCAAATTTTGCTTAGAAAATTGATTTTTTATATGAAAACATAAAATTGCATTTTATTCGTAAACTAGAGGTCCTAGAGCCAAAAGGGCTGAAATCTGTGATCACTACTAAAATTCCAAATTTTGCTTAGAAAATTGATTTTTTATATGAAAACATAAAATTGCATTTATTCGTAAACTAGAGGTCCTAGAGCCAAAAGGGCTGAAATCTGTGATCACTACTAAAATTCCAAATTTTGCTTAGAAAATTGATTTTTTATATAAAAACATAAAATTGCATTTTATTCGTAAACTAGAGGTCCTAGAGCCAAAAGGGCTGAAATCTGTGATCACTACTAAAATTCCAAATTTTGCTTAGAAAATTGATTTTTTATATAAAAACATAAAATTGCATTTTATTCGTAAACTAGAGGTCCTAGAGCCAAAAGGGCTGAAATCTGTGATCACTACTAAAATTCCAAATTTTGCTTAGAAAATTGATTTTTTATATAAAAACATAAAATTGCATTTTATTCGTAAACTAGAGGTCCTAGAGCCAAAAGGGCTGAAATCTGTGATCACTACTAAAATTCCAAATTTTGCTTAGAAAATTGATTTTTTATATGAAAACATAAAATTGCATTTTATTCGTAAACTAGAGGTCCTAGAGCCAAAAGGGCTGAAATCTGTGATCACTACTAAAATTCCAAATTTTGCTTAGAAAATGATTTTTATATGAAAACATAAAATTGCATTTTATTCGTAAACTAGAGGTCCTAGAGCCAAAAGGGCTGAAATCTGTGATCACTACTAAAATTCCAAATTTTGCTTAGAAAATTGATTTTTTATATGAAAACATAAAATTGCATTTTATTCGTAAACTAGAGGTCCTAGAGCCAAAAGGGCTGAATCTGTGATCACTACTAAAATTCCAAATTTTGCTTAGAGAAATTGATTTTTTATATGAAAACATAAAAATTGCATTTTATTCGTAAACTAGAGGTCCTAGAGCCAAAGGGCTGAATATCTGTG